>CAKXYN010000096.1:2330000-7130000 GCA_935064755.1 Tragelaphus eurycerus
TAGAGATAATTACTTAGAATGAATAAGAAAAGAGAATTCTATTTATATTGACAAAAAAAAGTGAATATAAAATATATTAGAAAGGCATTTGCAAGGTTCTGATTTCCTTGAGGGTTCCAATAAGGATAACTGTCAGAATATGTTATCTATTCCAGGAAAAAAAAAAAAAAAACAGTTTTCAATTAAAATATCTCAATTTCTCCATAGTGTTCCTTAAGAAATGATTGAAGCTCCTTCACTTGGAATACTGGCTTGGAAAAAAATCATTTAAAGATGCTAGTGGGAGCTCGCCTGTCCTATCCTGGGGATGGAAGAGTTGAATGCAAGCCCTTTCATCTTTATTTAGACTCTTCTGTAATATATTTTCTTTCTGAGAAAGGATTTATCTCCATCCAACAACATGCTGGGGAAAATGGCACTACCAAACTATATCATAATGCAATAATCTTTGTAATTAAATTATTTCATGGATCAGTAGAAATGTGCAAATTGTAAAAAACTGTGAAATGCAATAATGTGTCTGACATTATAATTTCCAATGGCTTATTTATTCTTCAAGGGCTTTCTACACTGATGCTCATTTGATTTCCCTGAACAAAGAAGTGTTTCCTGGTCTGCTTTGGTTCTTCATTCCTTAGACAAATATATGTACGTAGAGAACACATTCTATGTCAGTCATTGTGCTAAGTGCTGTAGGGGATGAGAGGAAAAATGGGGACTCACTCTTTAAGGAGTCTATGTTCTAACATGGACACGGAGGCTGCATGGTACCCAGGAGAGATAAAGACTCTGGGAACACAATCTGGGTTCAGATTTCACCTCAGCCTCTTGCCAGCTGGGTCTCTGTCTCTTTCAGTCAAATTGGGATTAAAATGAGTGACTGTTATGAGAACAGGGTGATAACATAGATATCTAGCAAAATATTGCTGTTTGGTCAATCAGACTTACCTTACTCCTTAAATAAGCGGAAAACCATAATCAGAGCATTACATGCTGAATTCATAAACCAGTTAGAGAGTAAGATGGGAGCTTCATTACATATGGTTTCATGTGGTGATGTCAACTAGCAGAATGAACTATCAGAACATCTGGGGGGATTTTTTCATTCCTTAAACTATCTCACTTTACCCTCAACTCCACGCCCCTCCTTACCTCACACATCCATCTTAAAATGTTTCAGAATCAGATGCAGAGTGGGTCAAAAAATAGTGAAATGTTGAGTTCTGTCACTGACTGGTTATGGCCAAGTCATTCAATCCCTCTAAGTTTTAGTTCCAGTCAAATACCACGACTGCAAGGGTTTTCTGTTCCCAGTAAGTAACATCATGAGTGCCCTATACAAGGTACCCAGAAAATGGATCCCAATTGACTAAATAAACTGTGAAATTGGCAAAATCATAACAACATTACAGTATTATTGTGAGAATTAAAATGATTTCTGTAAAACACCTTCTCAGTGTTGTAGGCATTTGATATCTAAATAGCAATTGTCATGGTTGGGGGACATGCATCTCAGAGGAGACAGCACTGAGCAGAGTAAGATTCTGAGAGTTCAGAGAATAGAACAGGCTAACTCAGCAAGCCCTGGGAGCCAGGGTCACCCTGTGTTTGAAAATAGCAGATAAGCTGGTTTGGCTGGTGTTTAAGCACCACATGAGCAGAGAGTGACAGATGAAGCTGTAAAGTAGGTTGTGGTCAGTTTGTGAAAGTCCCAAGGATGCTGTTAGGATTGTATTCTGTCCATCGTGCAAAGAGACGCCAAGAACGATTGCAACACAAAAGAAGGGGACAGAATCAGAAGTTTGCTTTCAGAGGTTGAATTCGGCACTTCTGTTCAGGATGGGAAAGAAACCTGTGAGAGGCTTCAACAACAGCCCAGTAGGCTGGCAGTAAGTCTTTAAATAATAGCAAAGACATTGATGCAAGGGACAGATCAAGGTACATTTCAGGAAAGTCAGCAGAGCTTGAGAACACGGTGAGGGAAGCAAAGAAGAGACTCTTTTAGAATTAATTCAGTTTGGTAACTATTAGAACAATGATTCCATTTACAAAAGGAGAGATGTCATAGTTTGGTTTTGAACTTGCTGCATTTGAGGTAGCAGGAAGGCATCCAGGAAAAATAAAATGAAAATAAAAAATAAACATAAAATTTAAAAAATGATTTGATAATCATTCCAACAGAAATTTTAAAAGACCCCATCAAGAAGGGTTAAGGATGGAGCATCAGAGTATCCTCATCTTTCAGGGGCAAGAAGAAGGGATAATCTTGTTAACTTTAGGAAATTGTTGTAGTCAAATAGTAAAGAATATACATTGGATTTTATTTAATTGTCTGTTAAGAGCATTACATTTATATTTCATGAGATTTCTAAAAACACACTAGTTGCTTTTATTTTCAATGCAACTTTTATTTATTGTCTAAAACTTATCTTTCATGAATTTTACTTAATTTCATATAGAAATGAGTCCCCAAATGATCCTAGACTAGTTTTCCACTTTGTATATCTCCAGGCATCTTGAATTTATTTTCTTTATGCTCTTCCTTCTTTTTGCCACCCACATGGATTATTGCAAGAGGAATGATTCATAACAATTAAAATTCAGTTTGCAACAAGAATTGTAGACATTGAAGATAGAAAGGGACCTTCATAATTTATCATAAAACAAGTCTTCTTTTACCCATTAAATTTTTACTTCAATTTAACATTTAGTTAATGAAAATTGCTTTACACAAAATCACCTGTAAATGACACACATCATTCCCACCACTTAAGTTCTGATAATATCTATGGTATCTTTAAAAGCACAGCCATGCCTGGTGGTGACTAAATTCAACTTGCACAGATATTTTATTTCAGTAACAAGCTGAAAAAGAGCAATATAAGCTGCCCCCTGTGAGCTCATAGTCTAATGGGGGATGCAGATAAACAAACTGCAAAACGACAGAGGTGACACTGAGGAAGACGAGAACAGCTCTCTCTGGAGTGATGAGGAAGTTCAAAAGGAGCTTCTAGAAGGAGCTTAGAAATGCCTTGAGTTCCATCTTTACAGGCATATGGGAATAAACCAGGCGACCTAGGTGGAGGACAGTCAAGAAAGGGAAGGCATTTGCGTCCAGAGAAGAACAAAGCAATGGGTTTTCTACCTGGGATAGCCTTTCTAGACCATCAGGTCTGTGTTCTCTAATTCACAGGTGATGAAACTGAGACTCAAAAAGAGGCGAAGTGCTTTGCTACACTCCCTTTCTCTCCTTTCTCCTGGACCACTGGGGGCAGCTTATATTTACCTTGATGACTCTTGCATATGTCAGTCCCTAGATATGGTAGGGGTTCAGCATATTTTTATTAAAGTATAGCTGATGCACAATGTTTCACATATATTAGAGTTTCATGATACCATTTTTATTGAAGTATTTATAATGTTTAAGATGTATAGCAAAGGGATTAAGTTACACACATATATGTATATAATATATATGTATTTGTTTTCCAATTCTTTTCCATTTTGGTTGTTACAAGATACTGAGTATAGTATCTGTGATATACAGTAGGTCCTTATGGTTTGCTATATAGCAAATGAATAAAGGCATGCTTTTAAGAACTCTTAAAAAAGCTTTTCTAGAAAAATGTGTACTTCTAAGATCTTTTCTATACTCCTGTACACAAAAGAACTCTGTGGAAGGCGATGATAAGATGCTATTCTTTTGTCACTTGAGAACTCTGTCAAGAGAGTTTTTCCTATTACAAAAAAGTTTAGAGTTGGATAAGAATCCATTGGAACTTTGGTGACCCAGATCTTTATCAGACCCCACAGTGGTCACTTTCAGAGGATTACTGGGCTTAAAAGTATAATTATCTGTTTGGGACAAATTACTTTTTCTTATCTTCATACTTCACCTTCATGTTTATCACAAAGCTACTTCATTATTCACAGTGGTTTTGAAATCAATCTTGTTGATATAAGAACAATCAATCATTAATTAAAAGGGCAAACAAAACTGATTTATAAACCATATAACTAAAAGCAAACATTTAATTGTGATGTTAACTCATATATTTCGCTAGTAAAATGAATATTATGCCAGTGTGTTACGTGACTGATGAAGGATTAAAACTTTGCTTATCTAATTCACTTTTTGATGATTAAAAATGTTATCTCCTAATATGAAGGTGGAAAGTCTTATGAACTGAATTAGCAGGTAATTTATATTAAGCATTGATTTAATACTCTGGTTTTCCTTTTTTCAGCCCCATGATATCCCTCATATGATGCCTGAAATTCCTTTATCAACAATAGGCAGGTTTTAACATTTGCAGTAGTCCTTCAAATACCTTGTCAGACTAGCTTTCCTATAAAGGCCAATGAAAAATACAGTTGTAAAGAAAATCACAACCTTCTACTTTTAGTTCATTTAGAGGCCCTTGAGTGTTCAATGATGTGAAAAGTGACATATATCTGTGAATTAAGGAACTTTAATTACACCAAGTGCACTTCATTATATGATTCATAATTCAGGAGACAATTCCCTGTATTGAAAATTCAATCCAACTTCAGTGTTTAAATGTATCCCCTGCTTTCAGGCATATCCAAAACACTGTAAAACAAGGGCAAAAATTTTGAGGCTCTGAACTGGACAGAGTCAGAGCGTAAGAAGGAGGTTCATTGTGATGGGTTTTGCTAAAATGACTTAAGATTCCTCAGATATAAATAGAGGGGTATTTTTTTTTTTTACTTTAGCACCACAGTAAACTCAAGGCAGAGCATCTTAGAAAGACACTGATTTCTGACCCAGGCCTTTCCCACTATTAAATTACCATCTGTCAGTTTTCCATCAAGTAAGTCTCTCCTCATGGGCTTCCCAGGTAGCTCAGAAGAACAGTGGTGGTGGTGAAGAATCCATCTGCCAATGCAGAAGAGGTTTGATCCCTGGTTTGGAAAGATCCCCTGGAGAAGGGAATGGCAGCCCACTCCAGTATTCTGGCCTGGGAAATCCCATGATCAGAGGAGCCTGGCAGGCTACAGACCATGGGGTCACAAAGAGCGGAACACAACATAGTGACTAAATACCAATACAAAAGTCACTCAGGAAACATCTCCCATTTCACCATCTTAGAAGCAAAAACTTGTTTTCAGTTAAACTGGTGGCTAAGTAGGGATTTATCAGTGTTAACAATTTCTAGGATTAGTGTTTAGTATTCACTGCTCAGGTTCAGTGACAGAACAACCATGCAAATATGCTCAGACTGAAAGATGCCCAGATCCAAAAACCCAAGACATGAAATGACAAATAATTGAGCAAGAAAGAGGAACTTAGTTCCTTCTAGATTAGCTCTTTCAGTGCAGGTGTTGCTTTTAGCTTTGGGGGCAAATTTTAGCTTTTCTAAGTCCACATGTTTATCCTCACCCATTCTTTTATTTTTCATTTCTTCATTTACTGTTTCTGTAAGTATCAGTGAAATTAAGTCTTGAACAGAAAGGCATTTACCTTAAATAGTAATCACAACTCTGTTCTGAGAAGCTATCTTATTCTTGCCACACTTATGACGCCGTCAGTTGCCTTCCAGAGATTTTTTTCTTCTTACTTAGGAAAAGGATATCTAATGTTCTCAGCCCAGATAGAGAAAGTCCCATTGGAGTGTACTTTAAGAGATCCTTCTTAGCAATACTATGTGTAGTTGTGGCTTTGAAGAGAGTACAAACAATCATCTTTTAAAAATTAATTTTCATTGGGGCACAGTTGCTTTATAATTTTGTGTTCTTTTCTGCTATACAGTAATGTGAAATAGTAATATGTATACATGTATCCTCTATTTTTTTTTAATTTCTTTCCCATTTAGGTCACCAGAGATCACTGAGTAGGGTTCTCTGAGCTATACAGCAGGTTCTCATTAGTTATCTATTTTATACATTACACGACTGAGCGACTGATCTGATCTGATCTGATAGTATATATATGTCAATCCCAATCTCCCAATTCATCCCTCTGTTTTACAAATGAGATCATCTATACTATTTTCCTAGATTCCACATAAATGCATTAATATATGATATTTTTCTTTTTCTGACTTCATTCTGTGTAACAGTCTCCAAGTCTCTACAAGTGATCCAATTTCACTTGTTTTATGGCTGAGAAATATTCCCTTCTATATATGTACCACATATCCATTCCTCTGTTGATGGACATTTAGGTTGCTTCCAGGTCCTGGCTATTATAAACTGTGTTGCAATGGACATTGAGGTGTATGTATCTTTTTGAATTATGGTTTCCTTTGGGTATACACCGTTGGCTCAGACGGTAAAGCGTCTGTCTGCAGTGCAGGAAACCCGGGTTCGAAAAGATCCCCTGGAGAAGGAAATGGCAGCCCACTCTAGCATTCTTACCTGGAAAATCCCATGGACAGCGGAGCCTGGTAGGCTACTGTCCATGGAGTCACAAAGAGTCAGACACGACTGAGTGACTTTACTTTACTTACTTGGGTATACACCTGTGTGTGTGCACACAGTTGCTGTCATGTTTGACTGCTACCTCATGGACTATAGCCCTCCAGGCTCCTCTGTCTGTGGAATTTTCCAGGCAAGAATACTACAATGGGTTGCCATTTCCTACTCCAGGGAATTTTCTCGGCCCAGGGACCAAACCCACATCACTTGCATCTCCTGTGTTGATAGGCAGATTCTTTGCCACTGCACCACCTGGGAAGCCAAGTAGTGGAAAAGCAATCCTCTTGATATGTGACTCATATCAAATCTTTTCTCAGTTCAGGACCTTCCACCAGCTCCCCATCTCTCTCAGAGAAGAGCCACAAACCGCCACCTTTTTCACCAGTCTCCCCAACACCTCCCAGTTCCCTGGGCTCCTTTCTCTTCCTGCAACACCCAGACATTCTCTTGCCTCTAGGCCTGTGCACCTGCTCCCTCTTCTCTGTCTAAAATGCTTTATCCTCAAATGGCATTTACTGTTTCCAATGCTTGGATTGCCCATATTTTAAAGAAGACTATTTTTACTAATCCTTCAGATCAAGCTCAAAAATATGGGAAGGCAACCTAGAGTTTTCCCAAAGCAACATTAGTGACTTCCATCTTTGGGATTCCTTAGTACTTTGCTAACCCTTTATTACTGAGATGACTATGTAACTTCGCAATATTTTTATTAACATGAATGTTTCACTAAGTTATGAGCTACTTGAAGACAGACAAATGAGGAGAATATTCATATACTCCTAAGATTTATCACAGAACATGACATATATTGTTTACTTCATTGAAGCATTCAAATAATAAGTTGAAGTATTGCCCAATTTATCAATTAATGCAAGCTTGCATTTAAATCATGTGCAACAAAAGTAGTGCTTTTAAAGAGGTCATATCTAAACCAGAAGAAGTTTCGTGCCCAAATTGTGATCCAGAACTACATGACATTCCAGGAATCCATTAAAAATGTTGTTAAATGTGTAATAAGTAATAGGATGATTGCCTGAAATAGCATTGGTCTTCGTTCTCAAGTCAGGGTACATTTACTGATGAAGCTTCAAAATGGAATGCCTTCATCATAGGTGCTCAGTATATGTTCACTGAATTATCAGAAACCTGCTTCCAAGGTTTCATTCTTTGCTAGATTTACTATCCAATCTGAAGCAACTCTCTTAATCATTAGGAGCTTTCAAGAGGAGAAGGCACAAGCTGAAATTTTAAATATGACTTTGTCTTAGGTAGAGAAGGATAAGCACAAGCATTTCTAGAAGAGAACGTGGCATGAGACATTCAAGAAACAACCTATAAATAGGTATGGCTGGAATAAAGAGAAGGTAAGGGTAGGTGGAAGGAAATGAGACGAGAGTGTGGACAAAAGACACATCATTCACTATCTGCTGTGCTAAGCCAAAATGTCTTAATTTTTTTTTTCTGAATGGTCTAGGAAACAAACGAAGGATTTAAGCAGAGAGTAACATGATCCTGTTTGCATGTTAGAAAGTCTGTATGCTCAGTTGTTCTGTCGTGTCCAACTCTTTGTGACCCCATGGATAGTCTGCCAGGCTCCTCTCTCCATGGGATTCTCCAGGCAACTGTAGTGAGTTGCCATTTCCTCCACCAGGGAATCTTCTGACCCAGGGATTGAATCCATGTCTCCTGAATTGGCAGGCAGATTCTTTATCATTGAGCCACCTGGAAAGCCCTGGTAAGATTACACCTTTGGTAATATAAGGAAAGGATCAAAGGACAATATTGGAATGACTGAGCAAGAAATTAATGATTTAGGGCCACAGCTAAGGTAGTGGAAGTTGGTACAGAAGGAGGAATGGTGATGTAGATAGATCCCAAGAAGATGGATGTAAAGCGAACCATGACAGATTAGGTATGGAGAAGAAGGAAGAGTCAAAAATGACGTCGGGTAATAGAGTGGTTGTTGGAACATATTTGCAAAACAAACGCTCCTAGAAAGATTTTTGGAGCAAAATAATGAATGTTAAGTTTTGAATACTAATGAGGTAGATAGATAAAGAAATCTTGGCTGCACAAAGAGACTTGGGCGGGACACATAGCCCACCTTAGTGGAGGCTGGACAAGGTCACCAGAGACACTGTGAAGAATAAAATGGATAGGGGGCTAGGGTACATGGACCTTTGGGGAAAAGTTGAAATTCACAGTGAAGTGAAGAAGAAGAGGCCAAAGAGCAGACTGAGTGACCTAGAAATAACTGAGGAGGAGAAACTTTGACAAGGAGGCATGATTAAGAGTATTGGATGCTTGCAGTCAGACCAAAATTGAAACTAAAAGGGTTCTGTCACCATTGTTCTATGAAGATTTGACATCACTTTAGCAAGTGGCTTTCTTTCTACTGAACTGGACAAGGAGAAGGTCATTCTTTTCTGTGCACCAAGACAGTCTTAGCAGTAGGTAACACATGAAGAGCAAACCATACTGTTTTTCTTCTTACCTCCCTTCCCCAGGGGCTCAACTTTTTTAAACAAATGGAATCTTGAAAATGTATGTATCTCAGGACTTAGATGAGGCAGCAGGAACAGGAGTTTTCTTCCACATACATGAGATGATTATGAACAAGTATGAATATCTACACATGGGAACCTCAATATCTTTTAGCATTTCCTGACACTTTTTCTCTTCTTTGCTTTCCATATAATTGCTTCCTCCTAAAATGAAATAGAAGCCCTGATATATCAAATATGACTGCCTGATGTGTTCTTTTCTTCTCCTTTTCTTCCCTTTTCAAATAATTACATGCAGTTGAAAGTCTGAATGTCCAGTAAGGCCATAATTAATCTCAAGAGTTAGCTTTAAGAAAATACAAAATATATGTAGAAGAAAATACCAATTCTACTAGATTCGCACCAAGATCTGTTTGTTATTCCCCTTCAAACAATCCTGCCAGTGCAGATGTCATATTGATGACTTATCACTTAAAACTGTCAGCTGGACAGGAATATAATACTTCACATCTGTTTACAGTATATTTATATATTATTAACACATTAAAAATAATTGGGGAAGATAATACACTGATAAAATAGACCATATTATTCTTAAACTTTAATTAAAGAGATTTCAGCCGGTATAGGAAAATAGTATAATTATGTGACTCTGCTCAGGAAATGTTGAATAATTTGGCCAAGGTCACACAGACAAGAAGTGGTGGAGTTAAAATTAAAATCAACAGCAGTGCCCTTAACCACGATTGTTAGTTTTTGCACAAATGCTTGGTGCTCACATTTGTAAGGTGAAGAGACCCAGGTAAGAAGGAATTCTCATGTAAAACGTGCTTTAGAAGTATAATTCTCCAAAAGACATGTGTGTGAAGTCCTTGAAAACAGCAAAAGAACTGAGGGATATGTGCAGGTGTGGGAAACATATATTAAAAATATCCACAAAGTGTCTGGGTTCATCTCTTTTCTGGAAGAAGATTAGATGAGAGAATTGGGAGCCCATGAGGAATGGGAACCTGGAAAACCTAAATATTAGAGAACTTGGAAATAACTAGATGTCTAAGTATCCTAGCAGATAGTTTTGTAGTGGTTAATAATAGGTGCCAGGGGTGTGGAGTGTGTGTGTGTGTGTGTGTGAGTGCGTGTGCACCAACATGCACTTGCATTTACATGCACTTTAAAATGCAGGCTTAAGTTAATAGTTTAGCTTTCTCTTCTAGCTAAAAATGAAGATACTCAGTAGCAGGGCAGAGGAAAATATCAGTAAGACCACTCAGACTTGAAGTCATCGCATGAATCTCTAGTTAAGCCCAATAAGAGATGAACTAAAACAAGGAAAGTAGAACCAGAAATAGAATGAACTTGGATGATACCAGTTCCAGTTGATGAGACATTACCATTTGTCTGATGAAGATGTAAAAGTGATGTAAGAAAACTAGACTTACTGCCAAGATTTAAGTTCCATGTTTGATTCTATAGCCATTAAAAATCTATCCACCTTAAACTTTTACTTGAGTTAATAGAATCTCTTGCATAAACTAGACTTTCTTATTAGTACCCCTGGATTTGACATTAACAAGTTCTGACACCTTTGCCAAGTTGCTTCACCTTTCTGTTTTCAGTCTCCTCATCTCTAAAATAAAGTTAATAGTACATCACATATGGTTGGGTAATGGATCTAAGCTACACTGAAATTACTCAATAAATGTTAATTACTGTGCCTGCTATTATTACCATCTTTAATTCCTGTTAAAACTTGTCATTAGAAATTTCTGTCAAAAAATGAAAGTTCAGGACAAATCAGGAAAACTCTTCTTCAAATTACTAAGTTTAAGTTGGTACCATTCACACATTTCTCAAACTAGGAATACTGGCATGTTCTCCAATTACTTCATGGCCTTCCACATTCAAAGAGGTCACCAAATCTTACTGAAGGCATATTCCAATGACTTCCGAATCTTACCACATTATTTCATCTCCACTCTAGATTTCACATGATGAACATCCCCAGTTCTTAAGAAATAAACAACAAGAAACCTCACTGTTGACTTTCTAGCCGTCAAACCACGTCTCTGCTTCTCTTCACAATAAATGCCCTCGAAATGCAAAATGTCATTCTTAATCACCGGCTCTACTATCAACCTTCATATTTCTCTTGAACAAATGACTCACATACTCTTGTCTACCATTCCACCAAAAATAGTTCCTATTGAGGTCACCTTTCTGATGCCGAATCAAATGGCCAAATTTTCAGTTGTAATCTTTTGCAACCCTTCTGCAGCTTTGTGATAGGTGATCACTCCCTGTTTTTCCAAACATGGTCTGACCACCAGGGAAGACCCTGATCCATACCTCTTCTCAGATTCATAGATGAACCTGATCACCCTTAGATCACACTTAACCTCATCCCCACCCTACACTGAATCTTCTACTCTGGCTTAACTGCAAAGAGGTATGAAGGAAAGTATATGAAATTGAAGATGGAGGAGACCAGGAAGCTGGCTTCTATCCTGCAATGCCCAAATTCTACATCTATAAATTTCAAGCCAGACTAAAGAGAAGCAAACAAACATTAATAACAAAACCAGCCACATGATTTGCATATGATCTATTCCCTCGCCTCTATTTATCTTCATAATTTGGGAGAAGACAAGAAAGCAACAGACTTCTGAACTATCATGAGTAAAATAGAACCCAGGGGCCTAGCTAGGAATATAAAATGCAAGGGACAGGAGGAAGAGGAACTGGAAAAGCAAAAGGGAAGAAAGAGCATCTAGAAAGCCAGAGCTTAATGGATTCTCACATTTTCCCTATAAACAATAGTTTTCTTTGAAATTAGGGTCCATAATCCTGCTACTGCTGCTGCTGCTGCTGCTAAGTCACTTCAGTCCTGTCCGACTCTGTGTGACCCCATAGACGGCAGCCCATCAGGCTCCCCCGTCCCTGGGATTCTCCAGGCAAGAACACTGGAGTGGTTGCCATTTCCTTCTCCAACGCATGAAAGTGAAAAGTGAAAGTGAAGTCACTCAGTCGTGTCTGACTCTTAGCAACCCCATGGACTTCAGCCTACCAGGCTCCTCCGTCCATGGGATTTTCCAGGCAAAAGTAATAATCCTGCTAGAAAGCCTTTAAAACAAACTGGTGAGAAAGGGAAAAAAAGTCTTAACAATGGTTAAAGGATTCAAACATATCAAGAGAATCTTTCCTTTTATAATACTTACATTTTCTGCAATAAATCTGTATTCATGGAGTTGCTTAAAGTATTTCAGCATTGAATTTCATTTTAAATTACTGAACAAAGTTTTAGGCAATAGAAAATCAGCCCATAGACACAGCACAATAGTAGTTAAATACACATATTGAAAGCACATGCAGGACACAATTGCCCTCACCTGCTTTTATTCTGGCAGAGACTTCACCTAGGATGGAGACAGAAAGGTCAGATACTCACTTTCTCAGCCTTCCTTGCAGTTAGAGCCTGAATGTGTGACCCATTCTGGCTCAGAGGGCCTGCAAGGAAACCTACTGAGTGAGGGGGGATGAAGGATAGAGCACAAAGTTCCTGAGAGATGTTTAACTCCACATTTAGCATGGTTGGGAGGATGTGATGATTTCTGGGGCTGCTGCAGCCACCTTGATCACCATGAGTCATAACTTCACTGTCACACAGAAGACAGTGGACCTGAAGGGTGGAAAAAGCCTGAGTCCTAATTGATTTCAATGAGCCACTGAGCTGCTCCACAGCTCACTCTACTATATAGAAAGTAATTCATTATTATTGCTTAAGTCCCTTGAAGTTTGGCTATCTTGTTACACTAAGCAGCCAAAAGCAACCTACCTACTAATGAATCAAGCTATGCACTTAGACCATAGTTTTAAACTGTCAAATTCTAATAAACAAGGACATTTTGCTTGCTATTAATATATTTATTTTTTGTCTCAAGATAAACAATGATTCCTACCTATTTTAATTATACGTATTTAAGGTGATACTGGGAAAGATTGAGGGCAGGAGGAGAAGGGAGTGACAGAGAATGAGATGATTGGATGCACCACCGACTCAATGGACATGAGTTTGAGCAAACTCTGGGAGATGGTGAAGGACAGGGAAGCCTGGCGTGTTGTAATCTACAGAGCTTCAAAGAGTCAAACATGACTTAGCAACTGAACAACAACAAGGTGATTATAGACATAAAAATGACAGTGTGATGAATAAGATTATCATGGCTCCTGGTAGGATGTAGCTATTGGAATACATTGTCATTGTTGTTGTTTAGCAGTGAAGTCATATCCGAGTCTGCAACCCCATGGACTGTAGCTCACCAGGTTCCTCTGTCCATGGGATTTCCCAGGCAAGAATACTGGAGTGGGTTGCCATTTCCTTCTCCAGGGGACCTTCCCAATCCAGAGATCAAACTCATGTCTCCTATGTTGACAGGCAGGTTCTTTATCGCTGAGCCACCTGGAAAGCCCACTGGAATAGATTAGGGTTTCCTAAAGTGTTTCTTGGAAGGTTAGTCCATAAAAATGATCCAAAAGAAAGTTGACTTCAAGATCATGTAAATTTAGGAAATGCTTCTTGTCATAACCTTTTGTAAAAGTTCAAGTACACATTGACAATAAAGATGTTGATATGCCCAGTAATTTTAAAAAATTAACTTTATTTTATAACTTTGGCCAATTTTTTTCAGAGACCATTTATTAGTATCCCCAGCCTGACTGATTGAAGTCCCTCTAAGCTCCAAAACTCTACAGTTAGAAATACTTGCTAGCTGTATCAGCTTGTTGTGATACTATTGCCAGGACATAGTGCTCAAGAATATACTTCTGGTCAACTGGAAGGTTTATGAGGGCAGATTATGGATAACTGGATGTTCCATAGGTTTACTCCTAATGCACAGTGAATATACACATTTTGCCCAGGATAATGGCTTCTCAAGCACTATATCTGTGTACAAGGATATAGGAAATCACAGATGGGTCAGGTAAAGTAAGCTACTGACAAGTAAGCTACTTTGTAAAGGCCCTTCCTAACACTTAATCACCAATGTTCTGTACCCAGTGCAATAATTTGTAATTCATACCTAGCTTTTTTTTTTTTTTTTTTAAGCTTTTCATTCTACTTCTAGATATGAGACTCAGTCATATTGCTCAGATAACTCTCAAATATGGGGCAGTCACTTCAGCTGTCTAGGCCTCACTTTCTTAAACCTTCTAAAACTAAATATTTTAGTTTTGATATTCTAATATTCAACATTCATTATTTGGCATGGGAATTTTTAAGTTTGTGGCTAGTTGGTTTAACTGATTAGTTTATGTTCCCAATGATGCCACCTTTGAGAATTAAGTTTGATTTATCAGATGATCAAAAAGTTAATAATGTGTCAAGAATGAACTTATTCTCTTCTATTTTTTATTGAATTGGAGAAGGAAATGACAACTCACTCCAGTGTTCTTGCCTGGAGGATCCCAGGGACAGTGGAGCCTGGTGGGCTACCGTCTATGGGGTCACACAGAGTCGGACACAACTGAAGTGGCTTAGCATAGCATTTTTTATTAAAAGACTCATTCTACCAAATGGTTGCTTGGAAAATACTGAAACAGAATACAAAATTTCATACATGCTTTTCTTTAAAAGTGAACAGGTTAATGGATACAGAACTTTAGGAAGCTAATGAAGTTCTGGAGATGAATGGTGGCTATGGTTGCCCCAAAATATAAATGTACCTAATTTTACATGCCACTAAAATATATACTTAAAATGGTAAAATACTAATTTTATATTATGCATATTTTAGTGTGTATGGATGTGAGAGTTGGACCATAAGGAAGGCTAATGCTAAAGAACTGTGAAGAAGGCTGAGCGCCGAAGAATTGATGCTTTCGAACTGTGGTGTTGGAGAAGACTCTTGAGAGTCCCTTGGACTGCAAGAAGATCCAACCAGTCCATTCTGAAGGAGATCAATCCTGGAATTTCTTTAGAAGGAATGATGCTAAAGCTGAAACTCCAGTATTTTGGCCACCTCATGCGAAGAGTTGACTCATTGGAGAAGACTCTGATGCTGGGAGGGATTGAGGGCAGGAGGAGAAGGGGACGACAGAGAATGAGATGGCTGGATGGCATCACTGACTTGATGGGTGTGAGTCTGGGTGACCTCTGGGAGCTGGTGATGGACAGGGAGGCCTGGCGTGCTGCAGTTCATGGGGTCGCGAAGAGTCGGACACAACTGAGCGACTGATCTGATCTGATCTGATCTGAACGCTAAAGAATTGATGCTTTCAAACTGTAGCGCTGGAGAAGACTCTTGAGATTTCCTTGGATGGCAAGGAGATCAAACCAGTCAACCCTAAAGGAAATCAACCCTGATTATTCACTGGGAGGACTGATGCTGAAGCTGAAGGCCCAATACTTTGGCCACCTGATATGAAGAACTGACTCATTGGAAAAGATCTTGATGTTGGGAAAGATTGAGGGCAGGAGAAGTGGGTGACAGAAGATGAGATGGTTGGATGACATCACCGACTCAATGGACATCAGTCTGAGCAAACTCCAGGGAATAATGAAGGATAGGGAAGCCTGTCATGCTGCAGTCAATGAACTCACAAAGAATCGGACATGACTTAGCAACTAAACAAATATTTTAGCAAAACTTAATAAAATAAAACATTTTTGTGAAATTATTTTATTTCCATCTCTTAACATATAAAAAGTGACAAAGCAATTTTGCTACAACTAAATATACACATGCAAGAGAATAAACTTGGAACTTTATTTTTCACCATACTCAAAAATCAACTCAAAATGGATGGAATACTTAAACAAAGACCTGAAACTGTAAAACTCCTGGAAAAAATCCACTGTTTAAAAAAACACCAATAGAGATCGCTGAATATGTCTTTAGTTCCTTAAGGACAAGGACCATATTTATTACTTTTGTATTTCAAAAACTTAAAAGAGTGCCAACAGCATTATAGACATTCACAGAAAACTGATTAAGAATTCACGAGGAATTGATCTGAATTTAAACTGAATGACCAGACTTCCGTGAAGTAACATCTAGTTAAACTCCTAATTAGTTTAACTAATTAGTTTAACATTGTCACAGGAAAATTGTGGTGTTGGTGGTTCTTTCTTTTCATATTCAATATACAATCTAGTTCACTTCTACAAATACTAGAGAAACTTAGTACTATTTCATGGTAATTTTCAAAAGAAAATCTCTCAAAACCCCCAGGTTTTAATAATGATAGCTTCAGTTCATCACTTTTACATTATATGTGAATGTTTTTATATGTATTTTAAAATTGTAATTGGAGGATAATCGCTTAACAATGTTGTGTTAGTTTCTGGTGCACAGCGAAGTGAATCAGCTGTATAACATACATCCCCAACTTTTGAGCTTCCCACCTTACCCACCCATCCCACCTTCTAGGTTATCGCAGACCACCAGGCCAAGCTCCCTGTGTTACCCAGCGATTTCCCACTAGCTGTCTAGCAATTTTATACACGGTAATGCACATTTCTCAATGCTCCTCTTAATTCCTCCTGCTCTCTCCTTTCTCTGCTGTGTCCACAAGTCCCTTCTCTATGTCTGTGTCTCTACTCCTGTCCTGCAAGTAGGTTCATGAGTTCCACTTTTCTAGATTCCGTATATATATGTTAATATGCAATATTTATTTTTCCTCTTTCTAAATTACTTCACTCCATGTAACAAGCTCTAGTTTCATCCACCTCAGTTCAACTGACTCAAGTTCTTCTCTTTTTCTGGCTGAGTTCATTTTCAAATACCCAAGAAAAACTTTATGTTGATCCTATATGAAAAGAATGGTTGTTGCCCAAGCCATCCACTTAAAAGTCATGAGTTGGTCTTCAGAGTACCCAGGAGATCTTTAATTAATGTGTTATACCACATAACAACAAATCCGTAAACATCAATAAAGAAACACTAGGTAGGCTCTAAAGTTTTTTAACTGTCTTTACAACTATTTTGGAGTACTACAAAACAGTGTGGTTCTAAATCCACATCACCACGTGCCTTCCGTGGCTTATACTTTAGTAGAAAATCCTAAAACATGTCCTGGCTTCACTGACAAATATATGAGACAACAAGAGAAGCAAGGCTATTCAGATTTAGTAGAATAAAAATTGTTAACAAGACTGAAATCTTCAGTTACAGACACAGTAAAACAGGTAGCAGCTATGGCCCACTCCTGAACCTGCAGCCCCCCTCACCACTGGAAATATGTTTGCTGGTTAATTTGTCAGTATTGTCCTCAAACAAAGAGCCCCTTTTCATTGGCAGGTGCAGACAAAGCTTGGAAAAGCTACACAAAAAGGACTCAATAAAAAAGAGAGAGATGTCCTTGCTGAGAAGGTAGTTCTTTCTGATTTTCTGTAATAGACTTCACTTTGCCATGAAATTAAATTTATAGTATATCTGCGAGACACTGGGACTCCAGCAAAGCTTTGCTATTCCCTGACTTGACATTAACACAGGCATTTTCATGGGAAGGCCATTGCAAGCCAAATAACTGGTTATGTGAACAGTTTACAGAAAGCCTTTATATAAAAAGAAAATGGATAGGGGCTGCTGTTTCCAGAAACTGTGAGTACACAGACGCACATTCAAATTTTGTTTTCCTCTGAGAATAGTTTGAAAAAGAAAGATGTAACATTAGACAATGGGAAGCTCTGGGACCTAGTACAACACCTCTGTGCTTATTATTCTGATTCATAATCTAGCATTTATCAGGCTACAAATGGAATAGCAAAATCTTATTTCAATAGCAGATGATCCCATCATAGTAAAACTCCAGGCTGCAGTTTCAGCTCTAGAGTGGGTACTACATCAAGTGGTACATAATTCTTGAAGAGTCCACACCAAGAAACTACTCTCTCCTGAGTCAAAGAAAAGTATCAGCCTGCATCCTGGTCTTAAGGAAAATGAGCTGATATTGACCTACTGTGTTTTGGACTTGAACAGTGGATTCAATTTCCATTTGTGCAACCAATTTTAAAATTAAAAGAAATAGAGAAATTAAAGGGACTTCCCTGGTGGTCCAGTGGTTAAGACTTTGCCTTCCAATGTAGGGGGTGCGGGTTTGATTCCTGGTTGGGGAGATAAGATCCCACATGTTTCATGGCCAGAAAACCAAAAAAAACATAAACCAGAAGTAACATATTTAATAAGAAGAAGAAGTGAAGTTGCTCAGTCATGTCCGACTCTTTGCGACCCCATGGACTGTAGCCTACCAGGCTCCTCTGTCCATGGAATTTTCCAGGCAAGAGTACTGAAGTGGGTTGCCATTTCCTTCTCTAAGGCATCTTCCCGACCCAGGGGTTGAACCTGGGTCTCCTGCGTTGTAGGCAGATGCTTTTACTATCTGAGCCACCAGGGAAGCCCAACATATTCAATAAAGACTTTAAAAAATGGTTTACATCCAACAAATCTCAAAAAAAAAGAAATAGAGAAAGTCAAACCAATTAAGGGTAAATCTATGCAAAGGAGGTCAGGTTGGGAAGAAGAATACATTGTGGACTTGATATCATGTAATTATCAGAGAAAACTCAAGGTCTTATTGATAGCTCTCAAGTGAAAACATCAGAGTGATTCATCCTGCTACAAAGTATAAGAACAGGAAGAAATAGCTTATTAATTAAACTGATGGAAAAGCAGGCAGTTTCCCACTGATATGACTTTTTGAGATCATTTGGTTCAATGTATTGATAAATGAAGAGTGACTCAAATGAGCGACTTGTCCAATGACAAGCATAGACCATGACTCCCTGACTCAATCATTCTTCCACCAGGACATGCAGCTTACAAGTCTGGCAATAGTAATCCTCAGACTGAAGCCTTTTCAGGATCTGGAACTTTAATCAAGTTAATTCCTGAATTTTTAAGCAGAATTTATTTTGTTCTGAAGCTTAATGTCACCCAAGAACCACACTCTCAACAATGATTTACCTATTCTACCTGATAATACAAGATAACGGAAACATTAGAATATGGCCAGCTTAACAGCACTAAAGTGAGGATTAAAATAATATTTCTAGCTAAGAATTAGGCAAAGAGAAGATGAAGGAAAGCCAGCCATTGTAAACTGCTTTTGTAAGATTAATTAAGATGGGGTCTTCACAGCAGGAAGAAAGCCTTTAAGGATCATAAAGGCACAGCCTGGACACTGAGACTGGGGGTTATAACTGTAGTCAGTAGGCAACAGGCCAGCTCATCTGGCATGCAGATATAATAAATAGACCAGTTCTCCAGAGAAGAAGCTTTGGACCAAACTTTGACAAAGACACATGGAATGTAGGAGCTGAAAGGTATCTCAGCATGGTTTGGTTGATTACCTCATTTTGCATGTGAGAAAACCAAGGCCTCAAGAGGCCACGTGATTTCCTTAGCTTCCTAGTTCTTGTCCAAATGATTTCCCCTTGTACAGAGCAAGTCTCAGGCATAAATGCTCCCTATAGAAATAAAGAACACAGAAACTAATCAAAGGAAAATTTTGATAAATATTTGACGTGCAAAGGAGTATTTAGCTCTGATTAGACGAAGAATCCACATTCTATAAGTTCTGAGCTTTGTATATTTGAATCTCTATTATTTCTTCTGTAAAATGGGAATAGTATTTTTTCATACATTTTAAGGATTAAATAATGAATCACATTTGAATGCATTTTGAAACAATGAAGTGATGCACAAACATGACCTTTAATACTTAATCCCTGCTAGGAGAATCCATTTTTAAAGTAATATAAATGCTATTTATGGCAAGGATGACAGGACATAATAGAAGACATAAAGCATAAAGCATCTTCATGGCTTTGGGAACATCATTATTTGATATGGTGGCATGAATTTCTAGCAGAAAGAATCTACTCCTAGGATTTACAAATGTTTCCAGGTACACAACCTCAAACCAGTGTTCGATAAATTCTCCAGATGACATTCTGAGAAGAATGAACATATTATGCACAGATACACAAGACTTGCCTGGAGTAGGAAATTGCAGCTGACTCCAGTATTTTTGCCTGGAGAATCCCATGGACAGAGAAGCCTGGTGGGCTACAGTCCATGGGGTCGCAAAGAGTTGGACATGACTGAAGTGGCTTAGCACACACAGCACATAAGATTTACTTAAAATTCTAAGTATTTCCCCCAAAGCACCAGTTAAGAACATTGTACAAAGCAAAACCCTTTAGGTGGCTCTAATAATAAAGAGCACACCTGCAATGCAGGAGGAATAATGAGATACAGGTTCGATCCCACATCTGGAGAAGGGCCTAGCAATCCACTCCAGTACTCTTGCCTGGAGAATCCCATGGACAGAGGGGCCTGATAAGCTACAGTCCATGGGGTCATAAAAAGTCGGACATGACTAAAGTGACTTAGCATGTATATGTACACAATTTGGAAGTCTTTTCTTTTTTTCTTTTGTTTATAAGACACTCCAAACCATAAATCAAGTAACATTCTAAAAGTCACACTGAATTCAGGTTCCAAATACTAAGTAACCTCCACCTACTTAAAATGAAAGAAATATACAATCATTCCAGATCTATTTAACAAAATAGACAATATAAATCCCCGCACATTTCTGAACTAGAAATCATAGACCAAAGAAGAAGAAGAAGAAGTAATTATCATTGCAAGGAATCAATGTAGCTGGAAGCATTTTGAAAATTCTAGAACTATGAGTATTCATGATGCATTAATTACTGCTAACAAAAGTTAAAATTTGGAGATTTCTTCTGCTGAATACACAGACATCATTAATAGTTTATTTCTGAGAACCAAAGAATCACATTACTATTTATAAATTACATTCATGCTTCCAAATACCTCTCTGATCTCATAATCCAGGATTGACTGCTTCTTTACTATAATACTTATTTCTATCTAAAAATCACTTTGTAGCTGAGTCCTAATTATTGCCATACTTATTATAACTGAATGCTTCAGAGCAGTCGCCTCTCATAAGAAGGCAATTTGTAAGATCTCTTCAACCTTTACTTGAAGAGTCTTCTATTATGATGATAAAAGGCCTGGAAACCACATCATATGATGAACAGCTCAAAGAACTCTACTCACATAATGTTATTGTGAGTATATCTATTAACACTTCTTCCTCTAATTATTCGCTTATATATACACCTCTCCACCTACACTGTGAGATTTTTCCAGAAAAGAGAATGTGTTGTTTTCATTTTTGTATCCATGTATCTGGACATACAACCTGATAGATGGTTGACGATCAATAAATTTTAAATTTATTGAAGAAATAAAGTTAGAATAAACCAGAAGAAAGTAAATTAGTTAATTAGTAAATTAGTTCCAAAAAGGTAGATTTGGACTCAACACACATGTGCGTGCATGCTAAGTCATTTTAGTCATATCTGATTCTTTGCAGACAGACTGCCTGTCAGATCCTATGGACTGTATCCTGCCAAGCTCCTCTCCTGGGATTCTCTCCCAGGAGAATGCATGGGGTACTCCAGGCAAGAGCTCTGGAGTGGGTTGTCATGCCCTCCTCCAGGGGATCTTCCCTACCGAAGGATTGAACCTACATCTCTTTCATCTCCTGCACTGGCAGGTGGATTCTTTACCACTAGCACCACCTGGAAAGCTCTCAACACAGGGGAGAACACCAAAAATTTATCCTAAGACAAGAGGTCCACACAAAGGTAAAGAACAAATATATGAATACTAAGGGAGATAAGGGGGATGGTGGGATGAATGGAGAGATTGGGATTGACGTATATATCACTACTATGTATAAGATAGATAACTAGTGAGAACCTACTGTGTAGCACAGGGACCACTACTCAGTGCTCTGTGGTGAACATATTCTGCATTGCCAAGCAGGTTCTTTAGCACTAGCACCACCTGAGAAGTCCAACCTAAAAGGAAAGAAAATCCAAAGAGGGGATAAACGTATACATATACGTATAGCTGATTCACTTTGCTGTACAGCAGAAACTAACACAACATTTAAGGCAACTGTACTCCAAAAAAACATTAGTTAAAAAAGAGCAGAAATCTAGCCAATCTGATATTTAGTCAGTAGCTACATAGCCAAAATGGTGCCATTAGGAAGTGCTGGTTGGGTACAGGGTTATGTAAGAAGACGTCACTGGAAGTGACAAGTCAACTCTGAAGTTCTGTCACTTTCACACGCACCGTGTATGGACTGAATTCCATTTCCCTCCCCGTGACCTGCACTGACATATTCTAAATGTTTCTCATACATTATTCTTTACATCTTTCCAAATTGTTTATTCTTCCACAAATTAGTTTTTAATACCTCAAAAAGGGGGGAAAAAAGATAAAGCATTCCTGAACTAACTTTGAGAATTAAAAAAAAAAAAAAATCATAGCAGTGCAGTATATCCAGCTATGAGAAATGAACACCTGTTAAATATCTAAATATGAACAAATTGCTGCTTTTTATACCTGAATTTGATTTCTTAATCATACAAGCAACTGAAATGCACCTCATAACAATTTTAAAACCTCAATGAATATAAATCAAAGGACTGCAAGCTTGACTTTTCCAAACACTGCCTTCTAGAAAGGAATTTTTTTAAACTGCATCCTTTGTTCCTCATGTACACACTGCTATATTAAAAATGGATAACCAACAAAGATCTACTGTATAGCACAGGGAGATCTGCCCAATATTTTGTAATAACCTAAACTGGAAAACAATTTGAAAAAGAATAGATGCATGTATATGTATAACTGAGTCACTTTGCTGTACACCTGAAACTAACACAGCATTGTTCATCAACTATACCCCAGTACAAAATTAAAACGAAAAAAGAAACTTCGAGAAGTTTATATAAATGAAGCATTACCTCACTGACACAGTATACAGAAGACTGGAATAGAAGTTGAGAGATTAACATTTCCATAAAAAATATTCTGTCCACTTGAATTCTAAACTGGTCAGATGCATAAATCAGACCTTTTCACTTCAATCCTCAGCACATAAACAAACAGAAATAAATCACAGCATTTAAATCTGGAGAAAGTGGAGGAAAGGGTAGCTTGAATGAAAGCATAAAAATTAAAACAAAGTTGGGAAGTAAGGCAAACATCTTGTTTTGAAAAACAAAGTCCAGAAGCTCAGAACAGAGAGATGTGAATAGCATTCTTTTTGGCTCTCAAAGACCAGGAGCAACAGCTAAGGAATTGTCGCTGTGAAGAAGCAGAATAACAGAGAAGTAAAGCAAAGGGGCCCTGCAGATGTGTAGCCCAGGAAAACAGAGGTCAGTCCCAAGCAGGGAGTTAAAACACAGAGGACAGACTGATGCTAAATCTAAATCAGATCTGGGAGCCTGAAGGTAAGCTGCTTTTACATAGGGTACGCTCATAAATAATGCTCTCTGCCCTGTTTCCTGCAGGGAGCTAGACAGTTGTCAAGCATAACCTGTTCTGGGCCTTTAGATGAATTCTGTTCTTTACCAAAAAGGGAGAAAAGATACTATGATCAACCCCAATGTGGACACATCCTATGGGCTCTACGTGTGAACAAAAGAGTGCACGGTGTTTTCCCTCCTGCTGATCTGGGGCTTTGAGGAGAGATGGTGTGGTGTAAGGTGGCACTAAAAAAGGCCTCAGATTCACACGATCCATCAAGGATGATACTCAAAATACTCAGCAGCTGCAATAGCAGGAGCATCTACCAATCAGGACAGATAATCTAAACTTAGGACACCAGCTATGAAAGATATTTTTGTTCAGTTGCTCAGTCATGTCCGACTCTTTGTGACTCCATGGACTGCAGCACACCAGGCTTCCCTGTCCTTCACTATCTCCCAGAGCTTGTTCAAATTCATGTCCATTGAGTCAGTGATGCCTTCAAACATCTTGTCCTCTGTCACCCTCTTCTTCTCCTGCCTTCAATCTTTCCCAGCATCAGGTTATTTTCCAATGAGTCAACTCTTTGCATCAGGTGGCCAAAGTACTGGAGCATCAGCATCATAGCATCAGTCCCCACAATGAATATTCAGGGTTGATTTCCTTTAGGATTGACTGGTTCAATCTCCTTGCAGTCAAAAGGACTCCCAGGAATCTTCTTCAACTACACAGTTTGAAAGCATCAGTTCTTCGGTGCTCAGTCTTCTGTTCCAACTCTCACATCCTTACATGACTACTGGAAAAACCACAGCTTTAACTATATGGACCTTTGTCCATATTTGTCCATTGGCAAAGCAATGTATCATCTTTTTAATACGCTGTGTTTGTCATAGCTTTATTTCAAAGGAGCAAGTGTCTTTTAATTTCATGGCTGCAGTCACCATCTGCAGTGATTTTGGAGCCCAAGAAAATAAAGTTCGTCACTGCTTCCACTTTTTCCTAACCCACTACTATTTGCCATGAAGTGATGGGACCAGATGACATGACCTTAGTTTTCTGAATGCTGAGTTTTAAGCCAGCTTATTCACTCTCCTCTTTCACTTTCATCAAGAGGCTCTTTAGTTCCTCTTCGCTTTCTGTTATAGGGTGGTGTCATTTGCATATCTGAGATTATTGATATGAAAGATATACCAAGGTAGAGTCCATACCTTCTGCATATCAGCCCAGCAATCAGCTCATATACCCAGCTCTTGGGGTGAAGGCCTCCCTTACTTTGATTCCATCTCCTGCTGCCAAAAGGCCTACCATGTCCTGAAAGGGTTTTTTTTAACATTCCAGTGGGCCCCTTGAAAATTGATTTCACTCTGTTTTAGGGAAGGGAGTAAAGTAGATCATACATGGTAGGTGTAAAATAGAATATTATTTTCCTCCAAGTCTTGAAAATGCATAAATTATATATATATATATGTATATATGATAGGAGAATAAATATAGAAATGAGTAAATGTAAGAGAAAGAAGAATATAGAAGCTTTATCAGAAAAGCCAGGTGAAAGTGGGAGAAGGAAATGAACAGTTACTTGCTGGTTTGGCTATATGTTTGCTATGTTTTTCTTACTGGACTGGCCTTTAAGTTAGTGAATTTGTAAGGACAAGAATCATAGCTATTTTAAGAATCCTTGTATCCCTCAGTGCTTAGAACATAGCAAAAGCACAATAAACTTTTCATTCTTTCAATTTTTAACCAGTAATAACACACAAATACATCCAGCCCACACTTTGAAGAAATATATTTCTGTATGAAATATATTTCTGTATGACACACTGTATGCAGTGTGACAGATTAATATATACTTTATTTAGGGGTGTTGTGCTGTAGTTAGTCGCTCAGTCATGTCCAACTCTTGGCGACCCCATGGACTGTAGCCCACCACGCTCCTCCGTCCGTGGGATTCTCCAGGCAAGAATACTGGAGTAGATTGCCATGCCCTCCTCCAGGGGATCTTCCTGACACAGGAATCAAACCCAGGTCTTCTTTGCAGGCAGATTCTTAACTATCTGAGCCACCAGGGAAGCCCTTGTTTAGGGTGGATGTTTAGGGAGATGTTTAGCCCTTGTTTAGGCGGCCAATATGGCAGAGTTTAAGACCCTGAGTTCACTTCCTCGGCACGGCAAAATCACAACTATTCACAGAACAGTCACTTATGAGAATGATAAAAACTAGCAGAAAAGATTTTCTACAAATAAAGATATAAAGAATAAAGCACAACAAGACCTATAAGAGGGATGGAGATGCCATCAGATCAAGACCCACACTCCAGGGTAGCAATCCAGAAATGAGAGGATAATCACAACTGCAGAGGTTATTTCCTAGAAGAGAGGGGCCCAAGCTCTACCTGAGGCTCCCCAGTAGAGAGAACCTGCATTGAGAAGATGAGCCCCCAGAATGTGTGCCTGTGATGACCAGCGGGGCTTGCTTACAAGAGAGCCAGAGGACTGGCAGAAACGAACACCAAAGGGTGCATGCAAGTCTCATACACTGACTCACAATACAGAGGCTGTAATTTGAACAAAGCCTGGGTCGTACTCACTTGCTAATCTGTCAAAATCATATAAACTTATAATGGGGAAGTTTATAAGGCTACATGCTTACTTCAGAAAACAGGAAAAATTTCCAACAATCTAACCTCACACCTAAAAGAACTAGAGTCAGCAACTTAGTAGAGAAAAGGAGATACTTGCTTGAATTTAATTTGAATTTAATCTAGAATGTATTCCATATTTTATGTAGAATATAGAATAAAGGTATATTTCTGTGGTAAGAGAATCTCATAAAACTATTCAAATGACTCATATGCATGAACTATTGAAATAGTAAATTGGATATAATGGTTAAAAAAAGAACTAGAAAAAGAAAAACAAATAAACCCCAAAGTTAGTAAAAGGAAGGAAATAACAAAGATCAGAGCAGAAATAAATGAATATTTTTTAAAGTATACAAAAGATCAATGGAACTAGGAGCTAGTTTCTTGAAAACAAAGAAAAATTGATAAACCTTTAGCTAGACTCATTAAGAAAAAAAGAGAGACTCCAAATCAATAAAATTAGAAATTAAAGATAAGTTACTACCAACACCACAGAAATACAAATGATCACAAGAGATTACTACAAACAAGTACACACCCATAAAACAGACAACCTAGAAGAAATGATTACATCTCTAGAAACATGCCGTCTTCCAAAAGTGAATCAGGAAAAAATAGAAAATATGAGCAAACAGATGGCTAGTAATGAAACTGAACCCATAATTTGAAAATACTTCCAATAAACAGAAGTCCAAGACCAGACAGCTTCACAGGTGAATTCTACAAAACATTTAAGGAAGAGTTAAAACTATTATTCTGAAACTATTACAAAAAATTGAAGGGGAAGGAATGCTTCCAAACTCATTCTAGGAGTCCAGCATTAAAATTGGATAAAGACATCACAAAAAAATAAAATTCCAAGACAAAATCACTGGTAACCATAGACGCAAAAATTCTCAAAAAATATTAAGAAAACCAAATTTAAATCAAATTGTTTAAATTTAATTGGTTTGTTAAAAATGTTAACAAACCAAATTTACATTAAAATGATCATATGCCATGATCAAACAGAATTTATCTCAGGGTGTAAGGTGGTTCTATATCTGAAAAATTGATATGATAATCCACATTAACAAACAGAAGAATGAAAATCATATAATCATCTCAATAGACGATGAAAACGCTTTTGACAAAACATCCATTGTGATAAAAACTCTCCAGAAAGTGGCCATTCTGACATTATATGTGTCTATTGAAATAAACTTAAAATAATAAAGTAAAAATAATGGCAATTTGAATAAGTAGAAAAATTCACCATCATATAGAAAGGTTTTAATACAACTTTTTAAGTAGCTAATTGATCAAAGGGAGAAAATATTGAGAAGGATACAGAAGTTCTGAATGAAATCATTAATGCACTTTATCTAATGGTCACATGGAGATTATACATCCTAAAACTAGACAGCAAACTGGTTTCTCTCACTTGTCACATTTTTTGAAAACTGATCACAAGCTGAGTAATGAGTCTTAAAATGTTTCAAGAAATTAATAAAAAAAAAAAAACCATATTCTCCAACTAGAGAGAAAATAAGTTAGAAATCAATAACCAAAAGGAATCTATAAAAAGTGTTTTTTTTCTTTTTAAAGAACTTGGAAATTAAGGAACACACTTCTAATTAGTGAATGGATCAAATGAATAAATAAAAATATAGAAATTACTTTGAATGTTAACAAAAATCTGGTGAAAACCTATGAGATATTGCTCAACCGACACCTCAAGGCATAGCTATAGCTTCAAATATTTATAGAAAAAACTGAAAATTAATGAGCTATAAATCTCACTGAGGATATAGAAAGAAAAACTACATAAAATCAAAAAATGAAGACTAAAGAAGGAAGAAAATAATGAAGAGCAAAAATAGCAACATGGAGAGCAAGCATAGAATAGAGTTATTTAAAAATGATAATGCATCATTCCTATGCTGAGTTTATCCCAGCAAAGCAAAGTTATTTAATACTAAAAATGTCAACTGATATAACTCATCATATTAATGGATTAATGGAGGTAATTTATATGCTCATCTCAATATATACATAAAAGACATTTGATAAAATGCAATATCCATTTTATGATAAAAGAACTTGAGAATAGAAAAAAATGTGCTTAGTTGAGTAAATATTACCCAAAACTTGAATTGAATATCATACTTTAAAGTAAATATTAAGTGGTGGAGCCCAGGAACAAGTAAAAGATGCTCATTTCCACCACTTATATTCAACAACGTTCTGGCAATCCTAAACAGTGCAGTAAGGCAAGAAAAGAAATGAAATATATTAGAATTAGAAAGGAAGAATCAAGACTGTTTTAAATCTTTAAATAATAATTTGATATGATTTTTTAGAAACTATTTACAATCAATGGAAAAGACTATCAGCCTTGCCAGATTTTAAAAAAATAAATATACATTAAAAAAATAAATATACAGAAGTCAATTGCATGTCCATAAGACCAAATCATATAGTCACTTTAAAAATGCATCAGTTACAATAGTATTAAAACAATCGAGTAACAAGAAATAAATTTAACAAAATCTATGCATCATATTCTTGGAAAATTTTTTAATATTTTGATAAGTGTTAAAATAGACTTAACATAATTAAATGTTAATTTATCAGGAGACTATATAATCTAAGGGCTTCCCTGGTGGCTCAGTGGTAAAGAATTCACCTGCCAATGAAGGTGGGGAAGATAACATTGGAGAAGGAAATGGCAACCCACTCCAGTATTCCTGCCTGGAAAATCCCATGGACAGAGAAGCCTGGTGGGCTACAGTTCATGTGATTGCAAAATAATTGGATACAAGTTAGCAACTAAACAACAACAATCACCTATGCCTACCCAATAATATAATCTTTGGGCCTCCCAGGTGGCTCAGTGGTAAAGAATCCCCCTGCCAATGCAGGAGACATGGGATCAATTCCTGGGTCCCTGGGTCTGGAAGATCCCCTGAAGGAGGAAATGTCAACCTACTCCAGTATTCTTGCCATGGATAGAGGAGTCTGGCAAACTACTGTCCACGGAATTGCAAAGAGGCGGATACAACTGAGCAATTGAACACTCACTGCATGCACACATAACCTAAAGATTCTCTCTAAATCGGTTTATAAATTCAATAATATTTCCAACACTTCTGCTATTTTTTTAATTAAAATGGATCCTTAACTCATATTTCACGCAAAAATCAATTCCAGGCACATTAAAGATTTAAATTAAATAAACAAGGCAATAAAATTTAAAGAAAACTATATAGGAACGTAATCCTACAACCTCCCAGTAAAGAAGAATTTCTTAAATCAGATAAAAAATCCAAGCCATAAGTGGAATGCCTGATCAATTTGGCTACATTAAAATTGAGAACGTCTATCTTTAAGACAACTTAGAAAAGTTAATCTATAAGCTAAATGTGAGACAAAAATACCTAAATGATTTTGGTCAGCCACCAGCAGTCCATATTTCACCTTTATACAAATTGCTAAAGGTTCAGTTCAGTTCACTTCAGTCGCTGAGTCATGTCCGACTCTTTGCGACCCCATGAACCGCAGCACACCAGGCTTCCCTGCCCATCACCAGATTGCTAAAGGTATCAATACTCAAATTTTTGTGCGTAAAGTCTTCTTTTCATTTCTTAGTTGATGAAAGCCACCATCACAAAGTATAACACCCAATAACTGGAGAATAATGTCCCTCAACAGTAGGAAAACTAGAAGTTTGAAAATGGTGCTGCAAAATGTCATCCTTCTATCTGTGCAAGACTTTAGAAGGCCTACTCTGACCCTCTTCCAAAGGACGACAAGTACACAGGATCAAAGAAACACACCAAGCTAGAGAATGTGCTTCCCACCTCATATCATGTTCAGAGGATAACTGGTACTTTACAAAAATCCTCCAGCTTGCTTCCATAGCTCTCACTAGTATTTATCTTAACCAAGGTAAGACTGAGGAATAGTCAAGGAGTGGCTGGTGGTGGGGGCTAGGCGGGTTGGCATGGAGAGAGCTTGGGCAGTCAGACTGGGGTATATACATACACACATGTGAACTTCAATGAGAACATAAGGGTCAAGCTGTGGCGGCACAGAGTGAGGGGGTCTGAGAGTTCTAAAGGGAGTCACTGTGAAGGCTCCTGTGAAGGTCTGTTTGCCCCAAAGTTTGGACAGAAAGTTTTATGTGTTGGTTAGCTTGATTTATAAATTTCAAACATTTGGTCATATATTTTACAAGCCTCCATTAGCACTCTTGTCCCGAGCCCTGCAAAGATAGCAAATGGGCCTGATTGTGGAAAGCAAAAGGGAACACTTCAAAGGAGAATTATAAGAGTTTATTTTAATCTTTCTGTATGATACAAACTCTTGGGTTAGCCAAAAGATTCATTCAGGTTTTTTTGTAATATCCTATGGAAAAACCCAAGTAAACTTTATGACCAACTTAATACATAGTGATCACATTAATGAAATGCATAAACTATATGAATAATAGAAATAATGATAGGAAGATTCAATTTTAAAGAATGAAATTGAAGAAAATAAAATAATAAAATTGAAGAAAATAAATAAAAAGAATAAAAATATGAGCCATTGACTTAAATCAGAAATGTGAAATATAGTTAAGACAGAAACCCAGGCTCCACTTCACCAAGTTTTCAATTTTCATAATCATATAGTCTACAAAGGTTATACTTGGCTTAGAAAAGGTGACTATTTCTTTCTATTCAACACCCTCATTACTTTTCGTGGAAAAGTAACTTTTCTACTACGGTCTTTTCATCCAGGAGGCTATTTTTTAAAGGGGCACAAAATAGCTATATTTAATGTGAATTTGTTTAATCATCCCCAGTGTACATTCTAAATCTTGGGTTATGCAACAGATAAATTAATACTGCAGAATGGTTCTCCATATTCTAAGAATATAAAAGTCACCAATCAATTTGTGATACATGAGATCCAAGTACAAATGAACAGAAAATATAGCAAATATGGCTGAACTTTTGCCAAAATAAACCCAAGAGAAAACAAAGGAGAAATAATATTAGATGTATCAGCATTGGAAGGGATTTATAAAAATCATCTATTTACAACCCAGGCCCTGACATTCACTATCAGGTGAGCGTCACCTACTTATTTGCCCAGAATAGAAGCTTTACTATTTTAGAGATTTGCATAACAGCAGTCCTGACTTTTGGTAGGTGCTAGGGGGTGAATACTTGTTGAGTGAATGAATGAGCCAATAGATTTTTTTTTTCATAGTAGGTTCATTTTCTGGTTTTCATTTGTCATCCTTTTATTTATTTTACATTACAAGAACATTAACTAAATTCTTCTCCCTTAATTCTTGAGTTGGAGCATCCTTTCATTTTTCTCCACTTAGAGCATGTTGGTATACAAAATTTCAGAGACCTTAAAAAGGTTAACTATCAGTACAGACAACATTGATATGGCCACCACCACACTTCTCCTTTCTAAATAAAACTAGTGTAATTCAATAAATCATTGATAGCATCTTAAATAAGTCTCTCTTTTAGAATTATCTTCTGGATATTTTATCCCCAATGATTTTACTTAGGAAGTCAAATCTGTACCAACTTTGATCTTGGAATAACAAATCATAATTTTAAAATACTTCTAATGGACAGACATAGTAGTAGGGTCTCTGGAACTGGACTACACAATATCTAGCTTGCTTTATTTTCTAATTGCTCTTATTCTGAGTGTTCTTCTGAAGTGTTGCATTGTTTGCCAAGAACTAAAGGTGAAAAGGAAAAATAGAAAGTGCTTCCTTGAGAAAGAACAGAGGAGAAAATTAACTAAAAGAGAAATCCAACCTAGGAATTACTTGGGGAAAAAAGCAATTATGAAGTCATTAGTATTGCATTACTATGAGTCAAAGTTTAAAAAATAGTGAATGCTTCAGATTTCTGTAAATAAATGCATAGCAGTATCCTGTTCTGGCAGACTTGAAATATGGGGTAAGTAATTAACCTTCAGGTTGTCAGAATTGATACACAGTCATCATCATTGTATCTCCAATGGTATAAACCCCAAAGGAAAGCATAATTCTTGTTGCTGTCACTCTCATTTGTGGCCCCAAATCACACAGAGAAAGTTTTTTCTGCTTCTTTTTCAGTGCAGAATGCTGCCTATGAAATTGATTTTTGTAGAATAATAAGACAGCTGAAATGCCTTCTGAATGATAACATTGCAGAGGCCAGCTTTAGGTATCACCTCACTGCATACTGAAATTCAATTCATATGTTCTGCTGATCAGTTGAAACATTTTCTAAATTCTTGTGGTTGGTTGACACACATTCAAAGTAATTATCATGGGATTCTTAGGAATACCAAACTGATAACTGACCTCCAGCATATAAGAGTTACAAGTTTTAAGCATCAATTCTCTCCATACGTATTTCTCAGTTTTAAATGACTTTTTAAAAATTATAAATCCCCAAATTATCTTTATAAACTTGCTGTTCACCCTGGATACAGAGAGGACTGGATAAATGAAATCTCAGTATTTACTGGGAATAAACCATCAGTCGTCTGGGCAAGACATATAAGATATTTATGTCATTTGCTTAATTTACACAAACTGTGAAATGAACATTTTCCTCTACAGACTTCATGAATTTTCTGAGCACTCATTTTCTTCATTTAAACCAACTTTTTTAATCCAACTGCAATCCTCCCATAGACCTGCATAGAAACATGCTACTATTAGTTACATTAAGATTACTAGTACAATCCTCATGGCTTTGTCTTACCCATTAATATATTCATAGTGATTAAGCTAAATCAATCAGCACGAAAAAGCTTTGCTTCTTAGGACAACTGTGTCCACTTCGCAGAATCAGTAATGTATTATTAGTATGTCTAACAGGCTTTCTGCCTAAACACTGGTTCTACTCCTTCTTTTCAAAAAGAGCATAGGAAAGGTTGTTTGTTCATTTTTCATTAAGTCTAAGTCTAGCATCATTTCTTTTCCTAAGGGATATTCCATTTTAAGATACTTCAGACACAACGAACGACCCCACCAAAGTATACAGAATCATAATAGAAAGTGAAGGTTTAGTAATAAATGCAATATGGAACATTATTTTAAGGTTTCTGATAACAGTCAACATTTTAAAATTTTTATTTCTTCTTTGGAAGATAACAAGAACCACATATTTGATTCAAAAAATGATTTGAGGGTAAGAAAAGGCTTGTTTTATCTTGCCTGGTAATAGATTTTTTTTTCTTTTGCTGAATTCTCTGCGTGAATAACAAGAGTGGCAGCCATTTTTCTCTCAGCTCAACATCAAAACCCCTTTCATCTGCTGTCTAAATGCAAACAAAGCAAACCTTCCACCAGGCCTTTCTTTCCAGATAAATTAAAACTCTCATGTCCTGGGGCCTAAATCAAGCCTACAGGCCTTCCCTAGATAAATCCGCTCTCAACCTGAAATCTTCTTGCCACACGTGCTCCTTGTAAGATAATTTTGCAGTAGCTAATCAATAATGCAACAGTAAATTGCATTTAAATAAACATTAGCAGCCCCTCTTAATGAATAAACCCTCATCTGCAATTTGTCAAAGTCAGAAATACTGGACTCTTTTGATATTCATTGGAATATTGGAAATTGGAGCTTTGACAGGTTTTATGTACATTGCAATTACCAGTGTGTGTATGTGTATGTGTGCACTAAAAAAAAAGGCTTATTTTTATATATTCTGGACTGAATATAGTGGAACATACAGCAGGTTTCTAGACTGGAATTCATATGTCTGCTACCACCCTGGTTAAAAATATATTGAGATAATCCTGCTTTCCATTGCAAATTATGAGGCAACCAAGTTGTATGTACCTCATTTGAATTTTCTGACTTTAGATGAAAAAAAAAAGTAGAAATCTTTACTCTGAAATGATAATGAGAAGGAAAACTACTTGATTTGATATTATGTGTATCATCATTTCTATATTTCATAGAAGAAAGTCATTATTATTAAGGAATTTTGAAATAATTATAGAAATTATAGAATCATTGACCTGCAGATCTAATATTTTTAATATACAAAGATACTTTTCTAAAAATTTTATTTTTAGGTAGATTATGAATGTTATAATGGGCTTAATAAGTACAACCCCTTAACATTCACTTCTATTGTTCTAGAGAATGCTTAATTTAAAAAAGTAAATGACCATTATTTTCAAATGCTTTAAAAGGACCAAAAATATTAAGATATATCTTTGATTGTAATCTGTAAGAAAGAATGGAAGACTCTATCTATGTGGTGTCATATTTTGAGATGCTCTATAATTTTTTTTTGGAAAAATTAAGTTTTTCCAAAATTTTTTAGAAAAATTAAATTTTCCAAATTTAATATCATTTTCTGGATCTTAAATGTATATATTTCAGAGATCTTAACTAGAACAGTCACTTCTAGTCAAAAAGAATACCATTTTAGCTATGAAAATTAATAGCACTTTCTATTTTATAGGAATTTCAGAGCACTTAGTATGGGAACAAAGCAGAATAATACTATGACATAAAGATTTGCTTGAAGAAGGAAACTATTCTGTTGGAGTATCATTAGAATTAAAGCCATTCTTTATATATTCTCTACATAATGCTACTGGAGTAGAAAAAGGAATTATTATTTTTTACAGATGGAAACTTTGGGTGTCCAAGAACTACCTGTCAATTAGTTATGGCTACACCCAAGAATTAGTGTTCAAAGAGCCCAATCAATGTCTATGCCATTTTCTCAGTTCACATACCAAATGGACATTCAAAGATGTCATCAAAATAGACTGATTAAAAAAAAATTAAAGCTGAGAATGCATAGGTAAATCAAGAGGGTTGTTTTGACCCCTTAAAAACACCCTTTGAAATATTCACACTTTCATACATCTAATCATTGGTAAGGACATCTTGAAACGACATGTTCAAAAAGATTTAATTTAAACATGAGAAAATGAGTGCTCTAATTTGTTAACCTTTCTCTCTGTCTCAGCTCATAGTAACAGGTATTTTAATGGACACCCCAGAGAGCTCAGTGGCATTCAACATACCAGGCATCAAGAGGCATGCCTACTGCAAGCACCAAGCACCAGATGAACATCCACTGATGATTATCTCACTCAAAGTTTAGGAGTCATATGGAAATGGAAAACCAAGCTAGGCTCCTCCATCCATGGGTTTTTCCAGGAAAGAATACTGGAGTGGGTTGCCATTTCCTCCTCCAGTAGATCTTCCCCACCCAGGAATTGAACCCGAGTCTCCCACATTGTAGGCAGAGGCTTTACCATCTTACCCATCAGGGAAGTAAGAAGACCTTACTCTGGAATATATATGGAACCTAGAAAAATAGTACTGATGAACCTATTTGCAGGGCAAGAATAGAGATGCAGATGTACAGAACAGACTGTGGACACAACAGGGGAAAAGAAGAAGGCGGGATGGACTGAGAGAGTAGCATTGACGTACATACATTACCATGTGTAAAGTGGAAGTGGGAAGCTGCTGTATAGCACAGGGAGCTCAGCTCGGTGCTCTGCGATGAACTAGAGGGGTGGGACGGGAGGTGGGTGGGAGGGAGGTCCAAGAGGGAACAGGTCAGTTCAGTTCAGTTCATTCGCTCAATCTTGTCCGACTCTTTGCGACCCCGTGAATCGCAGCACACCAGGCCTCCCTGTCCATCATCAGCTGCTGTTCACTCAAACACGTCCATCGAGTCGGTGATGCCATCCAGCCATCTCATCCTCTGTTGTCCCCTTCTCCTCCTGCCCCCAATCCCTCCCAGCATCAGAGTCTTCTCCAATGAGTCAACTCTTTGCATGAGGTGGCCAAAGTACTGCAGTTTCAGCTTTAGCATCATTCCTTCCAAAGAAATCCCAGGGCTGATCTCCTTCAGAATGGACTGGTTGGATCTCCTTGCAGTCCAAGGGACTCTCAAGAGTCTTTTCCAACACCACAGTTCAAAAGCATCAATTCTTCGGTGCTCAGCCCTCTTCACAGTCCAACTCTCACATCCATACATGACCACTGGAAAAACCATAGCCTTGACTAGACGGATCTTTGTTGGCAAAGTAATGTCTCTGGTTTTGAATATGCTATCTAGGTTGGTCATAACTTTCCTTCCAAGGAGTAAGCGTCTTTTAATTTCATGGCTGCAGTCACCATCTGCCGTGATTTTGGAGCCCAGAAAAATAAAGTCTGACACTGTTTCCACTGTTTCCCCATCTATTTCCCATGAGGTGATGGGACCAGATGCCATGATCTTCGTTTTCTGAATGTTGAGTTATAAGCCAACTTTTCCACTCTCCACTTTCACTTTCATCAAGAGGCTTTTTAGTTCCTCTTCACTTTCTGCCATGAGTGGTGTCATCTGCATATCTGAGGTTATTGATATTTCTCCCAGCAATCTTGATTCCAGCCTGTTCTTCTTCCAACCCAGCGTTTCTCATGATGTACTCTGCATATAAGTTAAATAAGCAGGGTGACAATATATAGCCTTGACGTACTCCTTTTCCTATTTGGAACCAGTCTGTTGTTCCATGTCCAGTTCTAACTGTTGCTTCCTGACCTGCATACAAATTTCTCAAGAGGCAGATCAGGTGGTCTGGTATTCCCACCTCTTTCAGAATTTTCCACAGTTGATTGTGATCTACACAGTCAAAGGCTTTGGTATAGTTAATAAAGCAGAAATAGATGCTTTTCTGGAACTCTTTTGCTTTTTCCATGATCCAGCGGATGTTGGCAATTTGATCTCTGGTTCCTCTGCCTTTTCTAAACCCAGCTTGAACATCAGGAAGTTCACAGTTCACATATTGCTGAACCCTAGCTTGGAGAATTTTGAGCATTACTTTACTAGTGTGTGAGATGAGTGCAATTGTGTGGTAGTTTGAGCATTCTTTGGCATTGCCTTTCTTTGGGATTGGGATGAAAACTGACCTTTTCCAGTCCTGTGGCCACTGCTGAGTTTTCCAAATTTGCTGGCATGTTGACTGCAGCACTTTCATAGCATCTATCTTTCAGGATTTGAAATAGCTCAACTGGAATTCCATCACCTCCACTAGCTTTGTTCGTAGTGATGCTTTCTAAGGCCCAATTGACTTCACATTCCAGGATGTCTGGCTCTAGGTCAGTGATCACACCATCATGATTATCTGGGTCATGAAGCTCTTTTTTGTACTGTTCTGTGTATTCTTGCCACCTCTTCTTAATATCTTCTGCTTCTGTTAGGTCCATACCTTTTCTGTCCTTTCTTGAGCCCATCTTGGCATGAAATGTTCCCTTGGTATCTCTAATTTTCTTGAAGAGATCTCTAGTCTTTCCCATTCTGTTGTTTTCCTCTATTTCTTTGCATTGATTTCTGAGCGAAGGGATAGATGTGTACATGTAGCTGATTCACACTTCATTGTACAGCAGAAACTAACACATTGTAAAGTGATTATAATTCAACTAAAAAATAATTTTAAAAAATCCTAGACCCAAACTTCTCTCTGTTACATCAGTAGATCCCCAAAGCAAAACTATATAATAAAACTTTAACAGTGTCATGGTTCACCCACCACATGATGGCAATTATGTTTCTAGTATCTATTGAGATAAAACAAAGACAGAATGCTATATAATTTAATAGTACTCTTAATTTAGTTATATCTTATTAAAAATTAAGCACATCAGTATTCATTTGAAAAAAAGTAACAGCTTCATTAATTCAGCCAAGTAGGTGAGCACGACTATATAGCCCATTCAAAACTCTCTTCAGAGTTCTCTCACAGTTTTCACCATCCACACTTCATGGCACAAACCTGATAATTTGTTTGGGGTTTGGTCTACTTCATTTGAGGCACTATCAACAGTTTCCTTTAAAATAGTCCAAGGGCAAAGGCAACTTGGATATCGATATTGGCTCAACCACCGATATCAATTCTTAGTGCACTGGGAGGAGGTTTAAGAGTTCATAAGGCCAGCTAGGGGCTTCCCTGGTGGCTCAGAGGGTAAAGAATCTGCCTGCAATACAGAAGACCCAGGTCCAATCACTGGGTCCAGAAGATCCCCTGAAGAATAAAATGGCAACCCATTCCAGTATTCTTGCCTAGAGAATTCCACAGACAGAGGAGCCTGGCAGGCTACAGTCCATGGGGTCAGAAAGGCTTGGACACGACTGAGCGACCAATACCTTCACCAAGACCAGCTATACCAGTTGTATGAAAGCTGAAATGAGACCACAGTTTGGCATTTACCCTGCAATTTCCATTAAATATTTTCACTCATGCCCCTCCCCTCAAAAGACTCTCAGCCTAGAGGATGTGTGTGTGTGTGTGTGTGTGTGTGTGTGTGCTTCGCTCAGTCATATCTAACACTTCACAACCCCATGGATTGTATAGCCTGCTAGGCTCCTCTCTCCATGGGGATTCTTAGAGGATACCTAAGGATTGGCCAAGCAGTTTGATAGGGAAGGAAAGACACATTTCAATTAAACATTCACCATAGCCAGTGGATCACAGACCTTTTATGATATGAATAAAGTATGGCTACAGGGAAACAATCTTAGCAGATTTTAGTAGTTTTTCCTAATGACACAGTCATTAAAAAGCAAGATCCTAACCAACCAAGCTTTGCCTGAATCTAAATTCTACAGTTTTTCAACTATACCATGCTGATCAACAAATTCATCCATAAGGCTCTTTAGGGGCAGCATTCTAAGCCTACCCTCAGTTCTCTTAAATCAAAGCCAACCCAACTGGAGTCACAGTTGGATGATTTCAATAAGGGTGTATAACTAATTCTGCCTAGAGCAATGGGAAGAATCCCCCGAGGATTGTCAAGGATAGATTACAGAATTCTGCTGAGAGTTAAAGACTTGGCCTCCTATACCAAGTTCAGTAATTGAACGTCTTGGATGAACTCACTTAACTTTTGGGTGCTGCAATTTCCCCAACTATGAAATGAGAATTACCAAATGAAAATTTGGGATCTTCAAACCTCTACTAGGTAATATAGAGAAGTTTCTCTGTATCAAATTTCAAATATCTGCAAGACGTTTAAAGAAAAGTATAAGGCACCAAAAAGCAGATTAAAATGACCTAAATTTTGGAAAGGTACAGTATTGCAAAATTTGATTTAAAGATTAGGACTCTGTTCTGGGGTGGGCGTTGTAATTAATTTTTCATTTGGACTAAACCACTTTGTTCCTCTAATCCAAATTAAAATGAAGGCATTTAAATTACCAAGAAAAAAATAAAAATTGCAACCAAAAATGTATATATTTATTACTCTTTGATCAATAAAGTTTTTATTTCTGGAAATGTGGTCGTATAACCAGATATATAAATTTTGAAGTTTAAATTCTGAAATAGAAGCAACTTTATATATATATATAATATATATAAAAAACTGTATAAAAAACAATTGTAAATATTATTTAATTCTGATTAATTCAGCACTTCATATTATTGGTTTCTGTAGAAATTGAAGCAATAATAAATAATCTCAGAACTAAGAAAAGGACTGCTAATGCGTAGATGGTCTCAGAAGACTGTATATATTTACCCTTATAAAATTAACTTTATCATCCTCCCAAGTCCTTTAAGTGGGAGAAGGGAGTTTCTCTCCTCTCTGCTTTGATTTTCTTCTGTGAGTATATTTACCATGGCTTTTGTGTAGGAATTACTACATACAGTAATTGTAGTTGTACTTGGGGCTAGCAAATCAACATTGCTACTGAGTGACAAGACAAAAGGATTATCAATAGAAATGTTACATTCTCAAATAGAATATTTTTAAATATAATAGCTGTTTATTTCTTGTAAAACACTACTAAACACAGTAATGAGAAATTATTGGAATTCAGGTAATTTTTCAAACATACAGAATTTCTGAAAGCTTTGAGGGTGTCGTGTATCCCTTAGTGCATTTTAATCTCCCAGACATCTTGGTGAATCTAGTTAAGTATGTGTGTCTGTATGTTAGTTGCTCAGTCATGTCCAACTCTGCAATCCCACGAACTGTAGCTCATCAGGCTCCTCTGTCCAAGCGAGAGGACAGAGGATTGCCTGGGATTCCTCCAAGAAAGAAAACTGGAGGGGATAGCCATTCTCTTCTCCAGGGGACCTTCCCAACCCAGGGATCGAATTCAGGTCTTCTGCACTGCAAGCAGCTTCTTTATCATCTATGCCACCTGGGCGCTGAGTATGTCATGGAGCCTTCAGTGCATTTTAATCTCCCATACACCTTGGTGAATTTAGTTAATTCCCATCTCAAGTGTGCCTTCTTTCTCAAGTTTTCTTATGTTACACCCTTTTGGGGCAATGCAGGCACTTGATGTCCAGAGTCGTTGGTAAAAGGCAAAAGACTGTTTGGGAGTCTCTTTGGAGCCTTTCAGGAACAGCTGGGGAGGCTCTGGCCATGAAATGGAACAGGATAGCTGGCAGGACATCTCTTCTCCTTTGTTGATTTTTGTTGTTGTTGATTTTTTTTCTATGCGAGGTAACATTCCCTCCCTCAAATCACCCTTTTCTTGAAATCCTTTCGAATCCTCTCATAAAGCTTGCCTCCTGAGTGGAACAGAACTTTTCTACCCCACCAGAAACAATAAAATATATATATTAAATATAATATATATTTTAATAAATATATATTTGTTTTATTATTTATATATTTATAAAATATTTTATTTTATTTTTTATTTAAAAAATATATTTTTTAATAAGGTAGAAATAGAGTTCTTGGCTCCTTGGTGTTTCTGGTGGGGTAGAAAACGTCTGTTCCACTCAGGAGGCAGGCTTTATGAGAGGATTTGAAGGATTTCAAGATAAGGGTGATTTGAGGGAGGGAATGTCACTCCGCATAGGAAAAAAATCAACAACAACAAATGTTCTGAAGCTTATGCACCCAAATTCCCATGGACTATCCTGATGATTCTGATAGCCTTTCTATAGGTTCTATATATGGTTTCTAAGCTGTCCTTTCCACCATGTCACCTGCCATTAAAATTTCCAGATAGATAAATATGGAATTTAGAAAGCAAAAGCAACAAATGGGAGTATTTAGAAAAGGAATAAAATACTCTTCTACTTGGGAAACATTCTCTATTAATTCAGTAAGCAGTGAAAAGGAAAAGGAGGCTACTTCTGGAGATTCATTTCAAAAATAATTGCTTTTCTTTTTTCTATTTTCTAATACAAATCACTCTGAAAACTGAATACCAAGTTTTGTGAATCATTTTTATTTTACACGGGACAGGGTCACATTTCATCACTGGTTTTGCTGGCGACACACTCATTAGCCAAGTATTTCGTTAAGGAATTGGTATCTATTAAATATATCTTTGTAATAGTTTGTATTCTCCTTTAGGGTTGTGTGTATGTGCTCAGTCACTCAGCCGTGTCCAACTCTTTGCAACTCCATGGACTGTAGCCCACCAGGCTCCTCTGTCCAGGGTATTTCCCAGGCAAGAATACTAGAGTGGATTGCCATTTCTTTCTCCAGGGGCTCTTCCTGGACCCAGGGATCGAACCTGCATCTCTTGCACCTCCTGCACTGGCAGGCAGATTCTTTACCAGTATGGAACCACAGGGCTGTTTATTTAGGCCAGGTCTCTCAGGAGAGAGGAGCATCCCCTTTCAAGGGTTCTCTTGCACAATAATGATTAAAAAAGAAAAAAACTAAGAACAATCAGTACACAGAATGATGGCATTTCTTTCTTTAAACAACACTAGGCACAGATTATCATATCTCTTTCAATTTTCTGAAAAAAGTATTGGGGGTTAAAAAAAAAAACTACAACTAATGAGAACATTCAATAAGAAAAGCTTGACCTTTGATCATACTATTTCACCTCGCTGGACCTCTGCTTTCCTCACAGGAGAAATAAGAAAGCTGGATGAAATGATTTCTATCGCCCATTTCTGATTAAGAGACGGGTCTTCTCCTAAGCGTCAGAAATGATTCCTTTTGTTACGTGGCCTTGACTTGGTATGACTGTGGAAATGTGTCCCTGTATGTAATTAATACAGCATCTGAATGGTCCTTCTCAACCTTTGAATGATAATATACTAAAATTTTAAAGGCATTTGTAATTTAGGAGAGTTCAAGTAAGTTCACAGCTTCCAGGAAGCTTCTGCGTAATATTTCCAAAAGAAAATTAGGGTGGGGGGATTCATTACTTTCCCCAGCTATTAAAGGCAGGCATCTGCTCTCAGCTGTAGCAGTGGAGTTTCACACCTATCTGAGATATAGATTTTCAGATCTGTGTTACAGTGCCTTACACATGACCTCTGACATTCTATTAGGATGCCTTTGGAATTAGACTCATAGAACAAAGATATGGTTCTAATTTATTCATTGCTTTTTAAAAAAATGAAAGAAAAGAAAAACCTTTGGTTGGTAGAGAGGTCTAGAAATTATTTCAAATCAGATACTCCTTTTTATCTTTAATAATGGTTTCTCCTTGAACCATAAGCTTTAGTGTATCTAGGATGTCCTGAGGTTACCAGGATATAAAATTTCCTCTAAGCCAATTAGATCTCCCAATCCTGATTAACAGAAAGAGGTCAGACACTAAGAGCCTTCTTTATCTAGTTCTACAAATATGTTAAGATTAACTAATATATATTTTTACTTTTACAGAACCACAAATTTGCTTATTTTATTAAGTAAATTTATTACAAGTCCTATAGGAAAAAGAACTACAAAAAGTTTTCCTTTATCAAAATGTAGAGTAAAAATACAAAGTGTTCGAGAAATGCTTTTTTGTTTTTCTAAGATTTAACATGCTTATTCTTCATATAAAGGTATAAATAGGCAACATTCTTTTATGAGGTTTAAATAAGGTTTTTAAATTATCTTTGAATGTAAATATTTTGATATACTTGCATAATTCTGTATAGCTGTCAAAATAGGCTATTTCACACAGTAAATAATATAAGAGTTTAAAAAAATCCACTAAATTTTCAAGTATACCTTCACAAACATACAACAAGGCAAGATGATGAAATCTGAGCGACAAGACCTATTTGGCTGCATCGACTAGTCGATGTTCTTAAGCCTTCCACAGCAAAGTCTTCCTAAGTTAACTTAAAGGCTTCCTGAGTGCTTTAGTTACTTCACCAATTGCTTCCTTTATTTCCCCCTTTCTCTCTTTAGCGTCACAGTTTCTGAGAGGATAAGCCAGCTCAAATTGGGCACTGGAAATTCTGTTGGTACCAGCACTTAAACAAGGATTAAGAAATGTGTCAGTGAAGGAAAAAGAAAAGACTAAAATATACAAACTGAACTTTCTTCAAATAATGCAGCTATACCTCTTGTGTGAATCACCTAAGAATAATGTGAAGGAAACTGTGGATGACTTCTTTAGCCAATAAACAAAAACAAGGTAATGAAATCCACTCACCACTGCTCTAATTGTGATGATGTCACAAAGAAGAAAAGGAACCTCATTGGTTCTCCTGCAGACTGAGGCGTCATGACGTCAGCAAAAGGCCTCCAGTAATTTATAGCATCTTGTTTACTCTGGAGCCATTTGATATGTATTAATACATGCAGCAGCCAGCTGTCTCTTTTACCAGGGAAGTGTGCTCACATGAGCTCTTTCACCCAAACTGAGAACATAAGCACACTCTAATAGCAAAAGAGGCAGCTGCTGTTGCATGAATTAATGTATTATAAGTTACTCTCTCATTTGTTATTCTTTTTAAATCCTACTCTATTTTAAAAATAAAAACGCTCAAGGTTTGAAAAGAAATGAAAATTCTGCAGAGAACTCATATACTGGTAGAGACCATGAAGAAAATTTTGTCATTTTTTAAAATGTTTTTAGGGATAATTCATTTGTATACCAAATTTTTAAAAAATTAAAGTATTTATTATTTTTAGAATGCAGGCATCTGGTGTCTTTTAAGCGCTCAAAGCAGAGAAGAAAAGGGGGTTTCCTGATTCTAGTTCTGATGCAGGACTGAGAGCGGATATATGCTCAATAGATTAAGACCAGAAATTAGCATTAGTATTTACTCCAATAACTTTCTCAGCATAAAAATACTATTTTGTAAATACTTAGATAATTATTAAAATTGATTCTAAATCTATTTATATGTTGGAAGTAGCTAAATTTAATATCTATACTTGTAACTATTCTAAGGATTTTAATAACCTAGGGATTCCTAACTTGGAGTATAACACTTACACTGCAGCCAGGGTTAAAGAGGTTTTTTTTTTTTTTTTACATTATCTGCCTTTAAGTCATTATATAGCCCAGCTATATCTATATATTCTATTTTATGGCATACAAAATTACTAATAGCAAAAGCAATTAATACAATGAAATTCCAACATTTCCAAATAATTAAAATGTTTATGACAGGAAGTTTTGTTTTGTTTGGAGTTGGTGTAGTTTAACTTACTGGCGTAGTTCATTTGTTGTTTTAATAAAATGGGTTTCAGAAAGCTGGAAGAGAAATTCTTTTTAGACAAATGGAGAGTTTATTTCAATTTCCTTGATTCCTTTCAATTCCATTTTATAATTTCCTGTTCTTCTCAGTACTAAGGTTACATTTCCATTTTGTAAATATTGTACTGTGTAAATCTTGGCCTTATAATTTTATGCATTAATTTATCATTGTAAAATATCTTCAAATGAGTTTTCTGTTTATCTAGGAATTTCAAGTATTTAATATCTTTTTTTATGTTATGCAAGCTCTGTTAATAATATAGGTCACTATTTAATTCAGAAAGAATTTAGAAGATGTGAGGTTTGTAACAGAAAGTGATATAGTTACCTAATTAGTTTATTTACATGCTGACCTTTTAAACTAGTGAAGTTTCATAAACCTGACTTGTGGTTGTAACTACTACACAAAAACCATCTTGGAGATGGGAGAGAAAACCAGGTAAGATTGTTAAAGAAATACTGATGATGAACTAATGGAAAAACAAAATTAAAGTCATGTACTACCATCTCAGTGAATTATATGATGTCACCTTAGAAGATGATTTGTTATATGAACTTTTAAAAGCAGCCAATCAACCAACTAGACCTTTCTATTTGCTTACTTTTAATAAAAGTAGAAAATACCCATCCAAGTTACAGTAGAATTTCATGTTAAATCATATCTAAATTTCTTGAATTGTAAACAACCACTCTGAATTCACTATCTTCTCAATATATGTCCTTCCTCTGCAAGGACATTACTCAAAATTCAAAATCTTACAGAAAATTTAAACATCCTCACTTTTAAAAACTGGTACAATCTTACATTATTTGAAAAAAGACAAAATAAATTTTGCAGTGGATCTGCAGGAAAATGATATGAACAGATGAGAGAAAGTAAAAGTGAATGTGAAGTTGCTCAATCATGTCCGACTGTTTGCGATCCCATGGACTGTAGCCTACCAGGTTCATCCATCCATGGGATTTTCCAGGCAAGAATAGTAGAGTGGGTTGCACTCCACTATTTTCCAGGCAAGAATAGTGGAGTGGGATTTTCCAGGCAAGAATAGTGAAATGGGTTCCTTCTCAAGGAGATCTTCACAACAAACCTTAAATGAATTCCCTTTTCTGAATTACCAGGAATGGTTAGATTAAGCCACCCCTCAAAACGCATGAGGCTTCTCAGATGGCACTAGCGGTGATGAACTTGCCTGCCAAAGCAGGACAACGCAGGAGACACAGGTTCAATCTCTGGGTGGGGAAGATCCCCAAAGGAGGAAATAGCAACCCACACCAGTATTCTTTTTTATTTTTTTAATTTTTTATTGAAGGATAAGTGCTTTACAGAATTTTGCTGTTTTCTGTCAAAGCACAACATGAATCAGCCATCAGATCAGATCAGATCAGTCGCTCAGTCGTGTCCGACTCTTTGAGACCCCATGAACTGCAGCATGCCAGGCCTCCCTATCCATCACCAGCTCTCGGAGGTCACTCAGACTCACATTCATCGAGTCAGTGATGCCATCCAGCCATCTCATCCTCTGTCGTCCCCTTCTCCTCCTGCCCCCAATCCCTCCCAGCATCAGAGTCTTCTCCAATGAGTCAACTCTTCCCATGAGGTGGCCAAAACACTGGAGTCTCAGCTTGAACATCATTCCTTCCAAAGAAATCCCAGGGCTGATCTCCTTCAGAATGGACTGGTTGGATCTCCTTGCAGTCCAAGGGACTCTCAAGAGTCTTCTCCAACACCACAGTTCAAAAGCATCAATTCTTCGGCGCTCAGCCTTCTTCACAGTCCAGCTCTCACATCCATACATGACCACAGGAAAGACCATAGCCTTGACTAGGCGAACCTTTGTTGGCAAAGTGATGTCTCTGCTTTTGAATATGCTATCTAGGTTGGTCATAACTTTCCTTCCAAGGAGTAAGCATCTTTTAATTTCATGGCTGCAGTCACCATCTGCAGTGATTTTGGAGCCCAGAAAAATAAAGTCTGACACTGTTTCCACTGTTTCTCCATCTATTTCCCATGTAGTGATGGGACCAGATGCCATGATCTTTGTTTTCTGAATGTTGAGCTTTAAGCCAACCTTTTCACTCTCCACTTTCACTCTCATCAAGAGGCTTTTTAGTTCCTCTTCACTTTCTGCCATAAGGGTGGTATCATCTGCATATCTGAGGTTATTGATATTTCTCCCGGCAATCTTGATTCCAGCTTGTGTTTCCTCCAGTCCAGCATTTCTCATGATGTACTCTGCATATAAGTTAAACAAACATGGTGACAATATACACCCTTGACGTAATCCTTTTCCTATTTGGAACCAGTCTGTTGTTCCATGACCAGTTCTAACTGTTGCTTCCTGACCTGCATACAGATTTCTCAAGAGGCTATTCAGGTGGTCTGGTATTCCCATCTCTCTCAGAATTTTCCACAGTTTATTGTGATCTACACAGTCAAAGGCTTTGGCATAGTCAATAAAGCAGAAATAGATGTTTTTCTGGAACTCTCTTGCTTTTTCATATATCCCCTCCCTTTTGAAACTCCCTCCCATCTCCCTCCCCATCCCACCCCTCTAGGTTGATACAGAGCCCCTGTTTGAGTTTCCTGAGCCATAGAGCAAATTCCCATTGGCTATCTATTTCACATGTGGTAATGTAAGTTTCCATGTTACTCTTCATACAGCTCACCCTCTCCTCCCCTCTTCCCATGTCCATAAGTCTATTCTCTATGTCTGTTTCTCCATTGTTGCCCTGAAAATAAACTCTTCAGTACCATTCTTATAGATTCCATATATATGTATTAGAATATGATATTGATCTTTCTCTTTCTGACTCACTTCACTATGTATAATAGGTTCTAGGTTCATCCACCTCATTAGAACTGACTCAAATGTGTTCTTTTTTTATGGCTGATTAATATTCCATTGTGTATATATACCACAACTTCTTTATCCATTCATCCATTCATCTGTTGATGGATATCTAAGTTGCTTCCATGTTCTAGCTGTTATACATAGCGCTAAAATGAACAATGACATACATGCATCTCTTTCAATTTTGGTTTCCTCAAGGAATATGCCTCTAGGTGTGGGATTTCTGAGTCATATGGTAGATCACAATAAACTGGAAAATTCTGAAGAAGATGGGAATACCAGACCACCTGATCTGCCTCTTGAGAAATCTGTATGCAGGTCAGGAAGCAACAGTTAGAACTGGTCATGGAACAACAGACTGGTTCCAAATAGGAAAAGGAGTATGTCAAGGCTGTATATTGTCACTCTGTTTATTTAACTTATATGCAGAGTACATCATGAGAAATGCTGGACTGGAAACACAAGTTGGAATTAAGATTGCTGGGAGAAATATCAATAACCTCATATATGCAGATGACACCACCCTTATGGCAGAAAGTGAAGAGGAACTAAAAAGCCTCTTGATGAGAGTGAAAGTGGAGAGTAAAAAGGTTGGCTTAAAGCTCAACATTCAGAAAACGAAGATCATGGCATCTGGTCCCATCACCTCATGGGAAATAGATGGGGAAACAGTGGAAACAGTGTCAGACTTTATTTTGGGGGGCTCCTAAATCACAGCAGATGGTGATTTCAACCATGAAATTAAAAGATGCTTACTCCTTGGAAGGAAAGTTATGACCAACCTAGATAGCATATTCAAAAGCAGAGACATCACTTTGCCAACAAAGGTTCACCTAGTCAAGGCTATGGTCTTTCCTGTGGTCATGTATGGATGTGAGAGCTGGACTGTGAAGAAGGCTGAGCGCCGAAGAATTGATGCTTTTGAACTGTGGTGTTGGAGAAGACTCTTGAGAGTCCCTTGGACTGCAAGGAGATCCAACCAGTCCATTCTGAAGGAGATCAGCCCTGGGATTTCTTTGGAAGGAATGATGCTGAAGCTGAAACTCCAGTATTTTGTCCACCTCATGCGAAGAGTTGACTCATTGGAGAAGACTCTGACGCTGGGAGGGATTGGGGGCAGGAGGAGAAGGGGACGACAGAGGATGAGATGGCTGGATGGCATCACTGACTCGATGGATGTGAGTCTCAGTGAGCTCCAGGAGTTGGTGATGGACAGGGAGGCCTGGCGTGCACTGCAGTTCATGGGGTCGCAAAGAGTCAGACACGACTGAGTGACTGATCTGATCTGATGGTGGTTTTATTCCTATTTTTTAAAGAAATTTCCATACTGTCTTCCATAGTGGCTGTATCAATCTACATTCCCATCAACAGTGCAAGAGTGTTCCCTTTTATCCACACCCTTTTCAGCATTTATTGTTTGTAGATTTTTTTTGATGAGGGCCATTCTGACCCATGTGAGGTGATACCTCATTGTAGCTTTGACTTGCATTTCTCTAATAATGAGCAATGTTGAGCATCTTTTCATGTGTTTGTTACCCATCTGTATGTCTTATTTGGAGAAATGTCTGTTTAGGTCTTTTTCCCACTTTTTGATTGGGTTGCTTGTTTTTCTGGTATTGAGTTGTATGAGCTACTTGTATATTTTGGAAATTAATCCTTTGTCAGTTGTTTCATTTACTTTTATTTTCTCCCATTATGAGGGTTATCTTTTCAACTTGCTGAGTTTCCTTTGCTGTGCAAAAGATTTTATGTTTAATCAGGTCCCACTTGTTTACTTTTGTTTTTATTTCCATTACTCTAGGAGGTGGATCATAGAGGATCTTTCTTTGATTTATGTCATCCAGTGTTCTGCCTATGTTTTCCTCTAAGAATTTTATTGTTTCTGGTCTTAGATTTAGATCTTTAATCCATTTTGAGTTTATCTTTGTGCATGGTGTTAGGAAGAGTTCTAATTTCATTCTTTAACATGTAGCTGTCCAGTTTTCCCAGCATCATTTATTACAGAGGCTGTCTTTGCCCCATTGTATATTCTTGCCTCCTTTGTCAAAAATAAGTTACCCATAGGTGCATGGGTTTATTTCTCGGCTTTCTATCTTGTTCCATTTGTCTATATTTCTGTTTTTGTGCCAGTGCCATACTGTCTTGATGGCTGTAGCTTTGTAGTATAACCTGAAGTCAGGAAGCTTGATTCTTCCAGCTCCACTTTTCTTTCTCAACCCTCCTTTAGCTATTCGAGGTCTTTTGTGTTTCCATATGAACTGTGAATTTTTTTGTTCTAGTTCTGTGAAAAATGCCATTGGTAATTTGATAGATATTGCATTAAATCTGTAGGTTGCATTTGATAGTATAGTCATTTTCACAATATTGATTCTTCCTACCCAGGAACATGGAATATCTCTCCATCTGTTTATGTCATCTTTAATTTCTTTCATTAGTGTCTTATAATTTTCTGTGTACAGTTCTTTCATCTCCTTAGGTAAGTTTATTCCTAGATATTTTAATTCTTTTTGTTGCAATGGCGAATGGGATTGATTCTTACTTTCTCTTTCTGATTTTTCATTGTTAGTATATAGAAATGCAAGTGATTTCTGTGTATTTATTTTGTATCCTGCAACTTTGCTAAATTCATTGATTAGCTCTAGTAATTTTCTATTACTAGGTTTTTCTATGTACAGTATCATGTCATCTGCAAACAGTGAGAGCTTTACTTCTCCTTTTCCATTCTGGATTCCTTTTATTTATTTTTCTTCTCTGATTGCTGTAACTAAGACTTCCAGAACTATGTTGAATAATAGTGGTGAAAGTGGATACCCTTATTTTGTCCCTGATCTTAGGGGGAATACTTTCAGTTTTTCACCATTGAGAATATTGTTTGCTGTAGGCTTATCATGTATGGCTTTTACTATGTTGAGGTAGGTTCCTTCTATGCCCATTTTTTGAAGAGTTTTAATCATAAATGGGTGCTGAATTTTGTCAAAGGCCTTTTCTGCATCTACTGAGATGATCATATGGTTTTTAGCTTTCAATTTGTTAATATGGTTTATCACGCTGATTGATTTCCGTATATTGAAGAATACTTGCATCCCTGGAATAAATTCAACTTGATCATGGTGTATGAGCTTTCTGATGTGTTGCTGAATACTGTTTGCTAAAATTTTGTTGAGGATTTTTGCATCTATGTTCATCAGTGATATTGGCCTGTAGTTATCTTTTTTTGTATTGTTTTTGTCTGGTTTTGGTATCAGGGTAATGGTGGCCTCATAGAATGAGTTTGGAAGTGTTCCTTCTTCTGCAATTTTTTGAAAAAGTTTTAGAAGGATAAGCCTTAACTCTTCTCTAAATGTTTGATAGAATTCTCCTGTGAAGCCATCTGGTTCTGGGGTTTTCTTTTTGGGAGATTTTTGATGACAGCTTCAATTTCAGCGCTTACAATTGGGTTGTTCATAATTTCTATTTATTCCTGAATCAGTCTTAGAAGATTGAACTTTTCTAAGAATCTGTCCATTTCTTCCAGGTCATCTATTTTATTTCCATATAGTTGTCCATAATAGCCTCTTATAATCCTAATGCAGAAATCCTTATTTCTGCATTGCCTGTTGTAACCTCTCCTTTTTCATTTCTAATTTTGTTGATTTGAGTCTTCTCTTTTTCTCTTGATGAGTCTGGCTAAAGGCTTGTCAATTTCGTTTAGGTCTCAAAGAATCAGCTTTTAGTTTTATTAATCTTTACTATTGTTTCTTTCATTTATTTCTGCTCAGATCTTTATGATTTCTTTCCTTCTACTAATTTTGGGGTTTTTTTTCCTTCTTCTTTTTCCAGTTGCTTTAGGTGTAAAGTTAGGTTGTCTATTCAATGTTTCTCTTGTTTCTTGAGGTAGGATTGTATTGCTATAAACTTCCCTCTTAGAACTGCTTTTGCTGCACCCCTTGGTTTTGAGTTGTCATGGTTTCATTGTCATTTGTTTCTAGAAACTTTTTGATTTGCCTTTTGATGTCTTCAGTAACCTGTTGGTTATTTAGAAACATGTTGTTTAATCTCTATGTGTTTGTGTTTCTTATAGTTTTTTTCTTGTAATTGATATCTACTCTCATTGTGGTCAGAGAGGATGCTTGACACAATTTCAATTTTCTTAAATTTACTGAGGTTTGATTTGTGACCCAAGATGTGGTCTATCCTGGAGAATGTTCTATGTGCACTTGAGAAAGAGGTGTATTCTTCTGCCTTTGAATGGAATGTCCTGAAAACATCAATGAGATTCATCTCATCTAATCTTTTATTTAAAATTTGCGTTTCCTTATTAATTTTCTGTTTTGATGACCTGTTCGTTGGTGTGAGTGGGGTGTTAAAGTCTCCTACTATTATTGTGTCACTGTCAATTTCTCCTTTTATTCTGTTAGTGTTTATCTTATGTATTGAGGTGCTCCTAAAGAAAGGCAATGCCAAAGAATGCTCAAACTATCGCATAATTGCACTCATCTCACATGCTAATAAAGTAATGCTCCAAATTCTCCAAGCCATGCTTCAGCAATATGTGAACCATGAACTTCCTGATGTTCAAGCTGGTTTTAGAAACGGCAGAGGAACCAGAGATCAAATTGCCAACATCCGCTGGATCATTGAAAAAGCAAAAGAGTTCCACAAAAACATCTATTTCTGTTTTATTGACTATGCCAAAGCCTTTGACTGTGTGGATCACAATCAACTGTGGAAAATTCTGAAAGAGATGGAAATACCAGACCACCTGATCTGCCTCTTGAGAAACCTGTATGCAGGTCAGGAAGCAACAATTAGAACTGGACATGGAAGAACAGACTGGTTCCAAATAGGAAAAGGAGTACGTCAAGGCTGTATATTGTCACCCTGCTTATTTAACATATGCAGAGTATGTCATGACAAACACTGGACTGGAAAAAACACAAGTTGAAATCAAGATTGCTGGGAGAAATATCAATAACCTCATATATGCAGATGACACCACCCTTATGGCAGAAAGTGAAGAGGAACTAAAAAGCCTCTTGATGAGAGTGAAAGTGGAGAGTGAAAAAGTTGGCTTAAAGCTCAACATTCAGAAAATAAAGATCATGGCATCTGGTCCCATCACTTCATGGGAAATAGATGGGGAAACAGTGTCAGACTTTATACTGGGGGGCTCCTAAATCACAGCAGATGGTGATTTCAGCCATGAAATTAAAAGATGCTTACTCCTTGGAAGGAAAGTTATGACCAACCTAGATAGCATATTCAAAAGCAGAGACATTACTTTGCCAACAAAGGTCCATCTAGTCAAGGCTATGGTTTTCCCAGTGGTCATGTATGGATGTGAGAGTTGGACTGTGAAGAAGGCTGAGCACCGAAGAATTGATGCTTTTGAACTGTGGTGTTGGAAAAGACTCTTGAGAGTCCCTTGGACTGCAAGGAGATCCAACCAGTCCATTCTAAAGGAGATCAGCCCTGGGTGTTCTTAGAAAGGAATGATGCTAAAGCTGAAACTCCAGTACTTTGGCCACCTCATGTGAAGAGTTGACTCATTGGAGAAGACTCTGATGCTGGGAGGGATTGGGGGCAGGAGAAGGGGACGACAGAGGATGAGATGGCTGGATGGCATCACTGACTCGATGGACATGAGTCTGAGTGAACTCCAGGAGTTGGTGATGGACAGGGAGGCCTGGCGTGCTGCGATTCATGGGGTTGCAAAGAGTCAGACACAACTGAGCGACTGAACTGAACTGAACTGAACTGATGTAGGGTGCATAGATATTTACAATTGTTATATCTTCCTCTTGGATTGATCCCTTGATCATTATGTAGGGTCCTTCCTTATCTCTTGTAATCTTTATTTTAAGGTATATTTTGTCTGATATGAGTATTGCTACTCCAGCTTTCTTTTGCTTCCCGTTTTCATGGAATGCATTTTTCCATTCTCTCACTTTCAGTCTACATGTGTCTTGAGGTCTGAAGTGGGTTTCTCGTAGACAGCATATATATGGGCCTTGTATTTATATCCATTGAGCCAGTCTATGTCTTTTGGTTGTAGCATTTAATCCATTTTTAGACCCCTGGTGGCTCAGATGGTAAAGCCTTTGTCTGAAATGCAGGAGACCTGCATTCCATCCCTAGGTTGGAAAGATCCCCTGGAGAAGGAAATGGCAGACCACTCCAGTACTCTTGCCTGGAACATCTCATGTATGGAGGAGCCTGATAGGCTACAGTCCATGGGGGTCACAAAGAGTCAGACATGACTGAGCAACTTCACGTTCGCTTTCACTTTCTTTGATCCATTTACATTTAAAGTAATTATTAATATATATGTTCCTATTCGGAGAAGGCAATGGCACCCCACTCCAGTACTTCTGCCTGGAAAATCCCACGGACAGAGGAGCCTGGTAGGCTGTAGTCCATGGGGTTGCTGAGGGTCGGACAGGACTGAGTGACTTCACTTTCACTTTTCATTTTCATGCATTGGAGAAGGCAATGGCAACCCACTCCAGTGTTCTTGCCTGGAGAATCCAGGGACGGGGGAGCCTGGTGGGCTGCTGTCTATGGGGTCGCACAGGGTTGGACACAACTGAAGCGACTTAGCAGCAGTAGCAGTATGTTCCTATTGCCATTTTCTAATTGGTTGGGGTTGATTTTGTAGATCTTTTTTTTCTGTTGTATTTCTTGACTATATAAGTCCGTTTAACATTTGTTGTAAAGCTGGTTTGGTAGTACTGAATTCTCTTAAGTTTTGCTTGTCTGTAAAGCTTTTGATTTTTCCATCAATTTTGAATGAGATCCTTGCTGGATACAGTAATCTTGGTTGTAGATTTTTCCCTTTCTGTACTTTAAATATATCCTGCCATTCCCTTCTGCCCCGCAGCGTTTCTGCTGAGAGATCAGCTGTTAAGCATATGGAGTTTCCCTTGTATGTTACTTGTTGCTTCTCCCTTGCTGCTTTTAATATTCTTTCTTTGTGTTTAGTCTTTGTTAGTTTGATTAGTATGTATCTTGGTGTATTTCTCCTTGGGTTTATCCTGTATAAGACTCTTTGTGCCTCTTGAACTTGATTGGCTATTTCCATTTCCTTTTCCTTATTGGGGAAATTTTCAACTATAATCTCTTCCAAAATTTTCTCATACCCTTTCTTTTCCTCTTCTTCTTCTGGGACCCCTATAGTTAGAATGTTGGTGTGTTTGATATCGGGGAAGGCAATGGCACCCCACCCCAGTACTTTTGCCTGGAAAATCCCATGGACGGAGGAGCCTGGTAGGCTCCAGTCCGTGGGGTCGCTAAGAGTCGGACACGACTGAGCGACTTCACTTTCCCTTTTCACTTTCATGCATTGGAAAAGAAATGGCAACCCACTCCAGTGTTCTTGCCTGGAGAATCCCAGGGACAGAGGAGCCTGGTGAGCTTCCGTCTATGGGGTCGCACAGAGTCGGACACGACTGAAGTGACTTAGCAGTAGCAGTAGCAGCAGTGTTTGATATGGTCCCAGAGTTCTCTGAGACTATCTTCAGCTTTTTTCATTCTTTTTATTTTATTCTGTTCTTCAAAAGTTATTTCCACCATTTTATCTTCCAACTCACTGATTCATTCTTCTACTTCACATATTCTGTTATTGATTCCTTCTAGAGTGGGCTGCCATCTCTGGGGTCACACAGAGTTGGACATGACTGAAGCAACTTAGCAGCAGCAGAGTATTTTTAATTTTGGTAATTGTGTTGTTTGTTTCTGTATGCTTATTCGTTAGTTCTTCTAGGTCTTTGTTAATTGATTTTTGTATTTTCTCCATTTTGTTTTCAAGGTTTTTGATCATCTTTACTATCATTATTCTGAATTCTTTTTACAGTAATTTTCCTGTTTCCTCTTCATTTATTTGGACTTCTGTGTTTCTAGTTTGTTCCTTCATTTGTGCAGTATTTCTCTGCCTTTTCATTTTTTTTTTAAGTTATTATGTTTGAGGTCTCCTTTTCCCAGGCTTTAAGGAAAGTTGAATTATTTCCTTGAAGAAGGTTGAATTCTTTCTTCCTTTTGATTTCTGCCCTCCTAATTCAGCAGTGGCCACAGGATTGGAAAAGGTCAGTTTTCATTCCAATCCCAAAGAAAGGCAATGCCAAAGAATGCTCAAACTATCACACAATTGCACTCATCTCACACACGAGTAAAGTAATGCTCAAAATTCTCCAAGCCAGGCTTCAGCAATATGTGAACCGTGAACTTCCTGATGTTCAAGCTGGATTTAGAAAAGGCAGAGGAACCAGAGATCAAATTGCCAACATCCGCTGGATCATAGAAAAAGCAAGAGAGTTCCAGAAAAACATCTATTTCTGCTTTATTGACTATGCCAAAGCCTTTGACTGTGTGGATCACAATAAACTGTGGAAAATTCTGAAAGAGATGGGAATACCAGACCACCTGATCTGCCTCTTGAGATATTTGTATGCAGGTCAGGAAGCAACAGTTAGAACTGGACATGGAACAACAGACTGGTTCCAAATAGGAAAAGGAGTATGTCAAGGCTGTATATTGTCACTCTGTTTATTTAACTTATATGCAGAGTACATCATGAGAAATGCTGGACTGGAAGAAACACAAGTTGAAATCAAGATTGCTGGGAGAAATATCAATAACCTCATATATGCAGATGACACCACCCTTATGGCAGAAAGTGAAGAGGAACTAAAAAGCCTCTTGATGAGAGTGAAAGTGGAGAGTGAAAAGGTTGGCTTAAAGCTCAACATTCAGAAAACGAAGATCATGGCATCTGGTCCCATCACCTCATGGGAAATAGATGGGGAAACAGTGGAAACAGTGTCAGACTTTATTTTGGGGGGCTCCTAAATCACAGCAGATGGTGATTTCAACCATGAAATTAAAAGATGCTTACTCCTTGGAAGGAAAGTTATGACCAACCTAGATAGCATATTCAAAAGCAGAGACATCACTTTGCCAACAAAGGTTCGCCTAGTCAAGGCTATGGTCTTTCCTGTGGTCATGTATGGATGTGAGAGCTGGACTGTGAAGAAGGCTGAGCGCCGAAGAATTGATGCTTTTGAACTGTGGTGTTGGAGAAGACTCTTGAGAGTCCCTTGGACTGCAAGGAGATCCAACCAGTCCATTCTGAAGGAGATCAGCCCTGGGATTTCTTTGGAAGGAATGATGCTGAAGCTGAAACTCCAGTATTTTGTCCACCTCATGCGAAGAGTTGACTCATTGGAGAAGACTCTGACGCTGGGAGGGATTGGGGGCAGGAGGAGAAGGGGACGACAGAGGATGAGATGGCTGGATGGCATCACTGACTCGATGGATGTGAGTCTCAGTGAGCTCCAGGAGTTGGTGATGGACAGGGAGGCCTGGTGTGCTGCGATTCATTGGGTTGCAAAGAGTCAGACACGACTGAGTGACTGATCTGATCTGATCTGAAGGTTGATCCAGTGGTTTGTGTCAGCTTTATATAGGGTGAGATTTGTGCTGAGTTTTTGTTTGTTTTTTTTTGCTTTTCCTCTGGTGGGCAACGCTGAATGAGGCGGTACTCCTGTCTGCTGATGATTGGGCTTGTATTTTTGTTTTGTTTGTTTTTTAGATGAGGCATCCTGCACAAGGTGCTACTGGTGGTTGGGTGATGCCAGGTCTTATATTCAAGTGGTTTCCTTTGTGTAAGTTCTCACTATTTGATACTCCCTAGGGTTAATTCTCTGGTAGCCTAGGATCTTGGAGTCAGTGCTCCCACTCCAAAGGCTCAGGGTTTGATCTCTGGTCAGGAATGAATATTCCACAAGTGGTTTGCTATGGCATTAAGGGAGAGTAAAACAAATATCCAAAAGTGAGAAACCAAAGATGAACCCCAGACAAATGGCAGTTACAAAATCAGGCAAAATAATTATTAAAATAATGAAATATACACATATATATATACACCCTTGAGCAAAGTGAAAACAGTCCAACAAAAATAAAGTACAGTAGATTGATCCAGTGAACAAAGGAAATAAAAAATTATATTTACCAGTTAAGAACAAAACTAAGGCTTAAGCACAAACTGGAAAACAAAACTAAAGCAAGGTGCCAAGTGGAGAATAAAGAAATAAAAAAAAAAACAACTAATAAATATCTTGAGAGGAAAGGAAAGAAAGAAAAGAAAGAAAGAATAGATATGCAAAGTTAAATAGAGGTAGATGAAGTTTATTTATTTATTTTTTTTAATCAAGAATCTCTTTTATGGATTATCAGAAACATTACAAACATCTAGTATGAATAAATTGTAACATGATAGTGTTTAGTTACCTGCAAGGGGAAAAGAACAGTAGGAAAAGCAATCAAAGGAATACATGTAGAAAAAATATAATAGTTTTTAAAAATTAAAATTATAAAAAAGAGAAAAAAATGGAAGAAGAAAGAAAAAGGGGGAAGGGGAGGAAAACTGAACAGAACTGCAAAAGCCCAATGTAGAGGCAGAGGTTTATAACAACAATAGAAAGTGTGACTGAATACACACATATACATATATAGCCATAAGCAAAATCAAAACAGTCCAACAAAAATTAAATACTATAGATTCACCTGGTGAACAAAGGAAACCAAAAACTATATCTACCAGAACAAAACTAATTACAGCACAAAGTGGAGAATGTTGCATTTTAAGCCAACTTTTTCACTCTCTTTCACTTTCATCAAGAAGCTCTTTAGTTCTTCTTCGCTTTGTGCCATAAGGGTGGTGTCATCTGCATATCTGAGGTTATTAATATTTCTCCTGGCAATCTTGATTCCAGCTTGTGTATCCATTACCTGCAGCCATTTCCATATATGCTGCCTCACTGGACCACTCTAAGTGAAAACACAAACTAAAGCCCCCCAGCTGGTAAACAGCAAAGCCAGGAATGGAAAGTTTATGCTCTTCTCGTATAACCTATGGGCTCATGTAGCTCAAATTTCTCACAGTTCCAGTACAATTTATTAGGAGTTTAACAATTGGCAATAGAGGGCCTGTAAACTTCTCTCCATGGTATCATCTGGTCCTGCTTGTCCTCCAGTTTATTCATGATTCTGCCCTGGAGTAGAGGGTGTGAGAGCCTTCAAATGCACTTATATCCTCATGACCCATCAGCTCTGTTGCCTTTCATCACTCACTTCTGCATGGTGGATCACAACCAATCAATCACCAACTCAGGAGAAGTGCTCCTGCTCCCTCCAAAGGCTTGGGGGAAAACCCCACACCAGTATTCTTGCCGGGAGAATCCCATGGACAGAGGAGCCTGGTGGGCTACAGTCCAGGGGATCACAAAGAGTCAAATGAGACTGAGCACACAAAATGCATGTCCCCCACACCTCTCTTCTCTCCAATCATCTATTTATTTAAATTTTTTATTGGAATATAGTCGCTTTACAATGTTGTATAAGTTTCTGCTGCATGGCAAAGTGAATCAGCCATATGTATACAAATATTCCTCTTTTTTTTGGATTTCCTTCCCATCTAGGTCACCACTCAGTTCCCTGAGTTATACAGTAGTTTCTCATCAGTTATATATTTTCTACGCAATATCAATAGTGTACATATGTCAATTCCAGTCTCCCAATTCCTCCCACCCTCCAGTCACCCATTTAAATGCTGTAATCAGTCTCTCTAGACCATCCTCCCACTCCTGACTTTTGCCTACACTCACTGAAACTCCTGTCACAGGGGATCTCCCTGACAGCTCTAACCATGGGCTTTCTACAAAATGCCTTTCTTCTAGCACCTCTAGGTTGTTGGCTCATCCACGCGGCCCAAGAGCTTACCTCTTGCTCCCCAGAATCTACAGCATTTGAAGAATGAAGGGTAGCCTGGAAATGAACAGTCAGAATTCTTCTTGTTGCCTGCAACCCTGCCTCCTTCATATCTCATTTCACGTTCACACGCCTGTCATTCTATGACACTGTTTCCATGTCACTATCATATAATGTTTCCCTCGACACTTTCCAGAATTCATTGAAAAGTCAAACAAGTCAATCTTTCTCTTCAGCCCTTCTCTTGGGCAAGTTTAGAGTCTACGTGGATAATCCAAAAAAAGATTGAATTCCTTGACCTCCTCAATTTAAAGGCCTTTTCGTCTTATTCCATCTCAACCACAGCCCACCCCATGGTCTTATTCTGGAAACTTGCCAACACCCAAAACAGCCTCAGGTCTTGAGCTCTGGTATATGACACCACGAACTTCAGGTTCTTCAAACTCTGGGTGACCACCACCATTCCTATAGCTTCAACTATGAACTCGGCTTAATTTCTCCCCTCAGTTCCACTACTTTGGAGACATTTTAACTTAGATGCCCCAGGAGCACTCAATACTTGTCAGGTCTCCAGTGAAATTCTACATGATACAATAGTTTCAAGAATAAATTCTCTCCAGAAGTCAGCTCCTTCTTCTTCTTCTTTTTTTTTCTTTTAAACCATAATGGAAAAGAATTTATTTTTTTCCACTTTCACTTTTTTAATTTTATTTTTTAACTTTACAATATTGTATTAGTTTTGCCATATATCAACATGAATCTGCCACAGGTATACATGTGTTCCCCATCCTGAACACTCCTCCCTCCTCCCTCCCCGTACCATCCCTCTGGGTCGTTCCAGTTCGATGCACGATACTGGATGCTTGGGGCTGGTGCACTGGGACGACCCAGCTCCTTCTTCTGATGTTCATGTTTCTCTTAATGGCAAAACCATTCTCTCAGTTACAAAGTGTTGCTGCTACTGCTAAGTCACTTCAGTCGTGTCCGACTCTGTGTGACCCCATAGACGGCAGCCCACCAGGCTCCCCCGTCCCTGGGATTCTCCAGGAAAGAACACTAGAGTGGGTTGCCATTTCCTTCTCCAATGCATGACAGTGAAAAGTGAAAGGGAAGTTGCTCAGTCGTGTCCAACTCTTCGCTACCCCTGGACTGCAGCCTACCAGGCTCCTCCATCCATGGGATTTTCCAGGCAAGAGTACTGGAGTGGGGTGCCATCACCTTCTCCATATCAAGTGTTACATTCACCCAATTTTTACCTAGATGAGAGATTATGTATGCATGTTTGTATGTATGTATTTTTAGCTTATTTTTTAAATTTTTATTGAAGTACAGTTGCTTGAAAATGTTGTTAGTTTCCACTGTATGGCAAAGTGAATCAATAAAATAGATAACTGATGAGAACCTACTCTATAGCTCAGGGAATTCTAATCAGTGCTCTGTGGTGACCTAAATGGGAAGGAAATCCAAAACATAGGGGATATATGTATATATACGGCTGATTCACTTTGCTATACAGTGGAAACTAACACAACATTGTAAAGAATGTAACAAAGCATTATATTCACTTTTGATATATTCCTTCTTCTGAAATAACTCTGAAATTCCTCTTATTTTTTTCAATGCCACCTTTATTACTATAGTTTCTACCACCATCGACCTAGAGAGAAACAATTGTAATAACTTTCTAAAATTTCTGCCTATCTAGCACCATGATTTCCACAGTATTTTAAATATTTGTAAAGTAAATTCATGCATGCACGCATGAACAAGTTCTCCCCAGAACTAACGAATCCTGTTGCTGTTCAAAAAGTGTTGTTTCCACTTTCTAAGGAACGAAATGGTCTTTAGCCAAATATTCGAGTTCTTCTCTCATCTGACCCCAAATGTTTTTCTAGCCACTTCTCCTTTATGCACAATTCACTTCTACTCAAACGTTTCCATAAGCCAGTGGGTCTCAAAGTATAGTCTGCAAACCAGGAACACCAGCATCTCCTTTGGAACTTGTTAGAAAAATGAAGTTTTGGGGGGACCACCCAAGACCTGCTGAATCAGAAATACTGGGTAACCTGGATGCATGGCAAAGTCTGAGATTATGTTTACAGCATCACACGCACGTCAATGTCATTCGCTGAACTTGTAATTTCCTCCTCTACTTTCATTTCTATAAAAATTATACTTTTGTATTTCAAAGCTCAAGTCAAATGCTATCTTTTCTCTGAAAACTTCTTTGCTCTTCCAGTAGCATCTAGTTGCTAATTCCACTTAGCAGTCCCTTCTCTGAACTCCCATATAAGGTGAAGTTCTATATAAAGTGTTAATGGCACTCATAGCACACTATCAATGTGTGTGTGCTCACTTGCTCAGTCAGGTCTGGCTCTTTGTGACTCCATGGACTGCAGCCCGCCAGGCTCCTCTGTCCATAGAATTTTCTAGGCAAGAATACTGGAGCAGACTACCATTTCCTATTCCATGGAATCTTTCTGACCCAAGGTTCAAAACTGCATCTCCTGTCTCGGCAGGTGGATTGTTTACCTTTGCATCACCTAGGAAGTCCCAATAGGTAATAGTTCACATCTATACATAAGCAATCAATGCTGAGGCCAGAGTTTTAATGTATCAAGATCAAAGGCAAGCTCTAATCCAGTAGAAACCATTATATATATATAAATATATATATATTTATATATATATATATTTGTCTATCTTTAGTAAAGCTGAAACTTAACAAGTATCCTAAGAAAATCCACCTTATTAAAGGTAGAGATGGCATTTCCATAAAACACTGGTGATGGCCACTCAGCAATGGAGTTTGTGACATCCACTGTGCTTCCTAGAAAAGAAGTTGTGGGAAGAGTCTCATGATTAAAATCTGTCCCCCATCTAACTGTCAGCAATAAGTACATTTAAATTTTTCACTTGTACTTGGAACAGGGCTACAGATTAAATAGATACAATTCAGCCAATATTTACAAAGCACATACTATGTGCCAGGCACTTTTTGGCTACTGAGAAGTGGAAAGATTTGTGAAGAATACAATTCTCATTGTAACAGGGAAAACAGGACGTCATCACATAACCAAGGCGTCTACCACATACTTGATTGTTGCCTAGAGTTAGTGTATTTCTAGGACCACTCATCTCTCACTTAACTGTACTCCAGGATGGCCATTTCAGCACATCAGCATAGAGGTAGTCAAATAGATGAGTCCTCGGCCACTTACATTATAATAAAATGTAGCTATAGTTCATGTTTTATAGATATTTACCCACCAATCCTACAACTTTAGCAAGACCTAAACTTGTGCTTTCTTATTGTATTAGAAAACAATAAATTATTAGAGAATTTCCTTTTACCAATTAGTGTCATCACTTTGGCTTCCCAGGTAGCTCAGTGGTAAAGAATCCACCTGCCAATGCAGAAGACACAAGTTCAATCCCTGGGTTGGGAAGATTTTCTGGAGAAGGGGATGACTACTTATTCCAGTATGCTTGCCTGGAGAGTCCCACAAAGAGAGGAGCCTGGCAGGCTACAGTCCATGGGGTTGCAAAGAATCAGACATGACTGAGTATGCACACAAACACTGTCATCACTTTAACAGACTCAGCAGTAAAGAGCAAGAGCAGTGGTTCCAGTACTGGAAACCAGGAAATGTAGAAAGTGGAAAAGATGCCGGGAAGCTAATGAGCATTCACAGTAACCTCTTCTTGCTTTGCACCATGGGTAACATTCCCTGATTTGGAACTGCTTTTTTTTCTGAGTTCATGAGTCCCAGAATGCCCCTGAGTTCAGAGGAGCATCTTGTATAAGTGTCCTGATTGTGTCCAAAAGGCAGAGGTCTCTGTCTGAGTGATTGCAGAAGTTCAAATAGAATTTTTAAAAAGTCAGTCCTTCTCTGGGCAGGAGGGAGACTCTCTCAAAGGTCAATTAATAATTTCTCATATTCAAGCTTGTAAAGACCTCCTCATTACAGCTTTTGATTATACTTAGCAATTCTGTGCATTCACATTAAACCAAAACAGGATAATAACAAATTTCAAACAAAAACCTTTAGAGTCAAGATCATCGACTTTACACTCAAGGCTATAAAGCAAACTCAGCTATTATTTTGTCTCTCATATTCTTAGACCACAAAGACTAAATAAAAGCAATAATCAAGTGGATGTGGTAAACCATGGCATGGATTCAAAATATATTCTTTCACTAAAGGTAAAATATTTACATACTAACAGTGTAGTGTTGGAACTCTTTCTAATGGGAGTTAGAAAGACTGCCTGTTCTGAAAACTAGAAAGGGGACCATCCCAATGTCATGGTGACTGCTGAATCCCTACATGACACACACCACCCCAAATGTCCTCAAGGAAAACAAATGCTTGAAAATAGAGTCTACGATTGGCAGCATCTGGATTTCTCAAGGTTTAACTCTAGAATTAAAACATGGCATTTTCTTCTGAGCAATACATCCATTGGATATATCATAGAAAATGAATCAACAGGACTTCATTTAGGGATAATCTAATCAACTAACTATAAGACAAGATCAATTAAATCTCACCCATCTTCCTTTTCGGCCAACAGAATCATTTCTTCATTAGTCATACTTCTACTTTTCCATTTCTCTTTTTTTTTCAATATTAATGACACATACTTTTTTAATATTAATAACTGTGCTCTTTTTATGTGGCTACTACTTCAGAGAGTGTGCAAGAAAAATCATGGAAATCCAGTCAAATTGAGTCAAATTTTCAATTGGTTAGGAGCTCTCCATTTCAATGAGAAATGAGGTTAAAATTACTTGCTTGAAAATGAGCCTTGTTAATTAGTTGTAAAATTTAATTATCCATATTTTCCCTGCTCCCAGTTACCAAGGCTAAATAAAAATTTGTTATATTTATTTGATTATTCATTTCCTCCTATTGGGGGGGGGCAGAATAAAAAGGCACTTTTGAATTTAAACTTCAAAAAAATTGAAAGTTCTTACATTTTTATAAGTATCTTTTAAAATATCACATCCAGCAGCTAAAAACTCAAAGTAAAAAAAAAAACAATTCCTTTATCCTCCCAAAGAAATGTTTTTTCCTCACTAACCAGTGTTCTATTTATAGTTTTTTATTCATGTATCACATATATAGTCTTCAGTTATTCTAAATTCCTAAAATTTAGCCTACTAAAGTCTCATTTGAACCAGAAAAAAAAAAAACTCAAGGTATCAATTTTATTTCTAGAAATCTTATGTAATTCTTAAGCTGTCACAATCAATTTAATTTTTGAGTAGCCATTATTAAATAAATAAAATGAATTTAAGATACTCATTCAATGATCTGTTGTCTAAGTAAGCTATTGACTACACTGTTATTATCTGAGACTCAAATAAATGGCCTCTCTCACATCTTGCAAATGACACTAAAAGAGTTTTCAGTTGAACAAACTGCTAGAAGCCAAGAAAACAGGGAAAGTAAAGAACATTCCATCCTGTTCTTGTAGAAGCTAGTCAGGAGGAATGTTAGCGATACTGGATGGTGCTAGCTCGAGTGAGTGAGTGAAAATCACTCAGTTGTGTCCAACTCTTTGTGACCCCAAGGACTGTAGCCCATCAGGCTCCTCTATCTTGGAATTCTCCAAGAATACTGTAGTGGGTTGCCATTTCCTTCTCCAGGGGATCTTCCTGACCTCGGGATCGAACCCCAAGTTTCTCGCATTTCAGGCAGATTCTTTACCATCTGAGACACCAGGGAAGCCCAGTACTGGTTTAATTCGATTCAATTCTACTCTATTTAATTCAGTTTGGCACATATTCAGCAACTCTTGTTTGTAGGGACAGATATGGTGGATCACAACTGACGTTTAGAGACCTAGACTTAGAAAAGATTTTGGAAATCATCTATCTAGTCCATAGGGTTTCAACTTGTATCCCAGGGCAATACTTGAAGAGCCCTAAAAGATGCAACAGGAAGGCTAGATCACACAGCTTCTGGATGAACTCTCTTCCCTCTTCTGCAGGAAATGCTTTGCTTTTAACTGTCACATATTAAAATGCCAAGTATGACTTTAATTCTAAAATGTTATTAGTACTAAAAAAAAAAAGTTTGGAAACATACCTAATTTAACTCATTCCCCAAAATGTACAGATGAGGAAACTGAGACTGGAATTTAAGTCACTGCTGAGGGATTCATAAATAATTTATGGCAAAATGAGAAGCTCCAATGAATACGATTTCCTAGTTACCACAGAGTCACGGAGCCTAGATCAGTGCCTTGTAAATGTTGAATTGAAAAAAAAAAAAAGATTTGAAGTGATGATACAGGAAGATAGAGATAGATAGATAGATAGATAGATAGATATTAATAGATAAATTATATTCAAGGGATTCTATCTTCTAGGGGCTTCCAAGGTGGCACTAGTGATAAAGAACTGCAGGAGACATAAGAGGTGCAGGTTTGATCCCTGGGTCAGGAAGATCCCTTGGAGGAGGGCATGTCAACCCACTCTACTATTCTTGCCGGGAGAATCCTAGGGACAGAGGAGCCTGGCCAGTTGCAGTTCATAGGGTCACACAGAGTTGGACACGACTGAAGCAACTTAGCACATACATTTCATCTTCTTCTTCTTTATAGCACATTTCAAGAGCCTCATTGACAGAAAATACATGTGTGCACACTCAGTTGCTCAGTTTGATCTTTCTGATACCTCTTTGCAACCTCACAAACTGTAGCCCACCAAGCTTCTTTGTCCATAGGATTATCCAGGTAAAAGTACTGGAGTGAGTTGTCATTTCCTCCTCCAGGGCATCTTCCCAACCCAGGGATCAAACTCACATCTCCTGCATTGGCAGATGGATTCTCCACCACTGAGCCACCTGCAAAGCCCAAGAGAAAACACATGATGGAAACATTATATCAATTGCACATATTCTTAGACTTATTTCTAACATTAGGAAAGGATGAAAATGAAAGAAATAAAACAAGTATAGCATGTGAGATCCAAAGTTTTGAATTTACTAGGAAAGCAAAGAGAAAGCCTCCTAAAGAAAATAAGAAATGGTGTGTACACTGGTTGTATTGCAAATGAATGGAGAATTATAAAACGAGGCCTGAAAGCCAAACTGAAGGTAAAGATGGGGACCATAATGAGAAAGAGAATTTAAGAGGAGAATAATATTAATGGCCAAAATAATAACAACCAAAATATAAGTGAAAATCAATTATGCACATATCAATACATATTATCTAAAAAAATTTTGTCTGTATATATTGTTGTACATTTTTGATATTTTGTATTCCAGACCACTTTAATGACCTACTATCAGTAAAACAGGTACATTCTGCTGCTTCTCCAGTTGAAATGGGCATGCACAGCACCTAATTCTACTACTGATGGAACTTTTTATGATATATTTGGCTGGATGATAGATGCACTTGGTATCAGAAGAAGAAAGAAAAGCTATATAATTCATGCTGGGACATTGAACCTTGGACTTTAATCTCTTTAGCCTGAGTTAAATAGCTTCATTTCCCCAAGTAAATAAAACCAACAGAAATACTAAAAACTTACCCTACATTTTCTGCATGCTTCAAAGAACAAAAACACCATCATCAATATGCATAATTCAAATCAACCTAAAGTAGATTTGATATGCTCTTCACAGTGAGCAAACCTGAGATTTCAAAATATCATGAAGTAAAAAATATGAAGGTAAATCAATGTGGTTTATTATCCACACCTACCCATTTTTTCACCCTGGCATCAGTCATAACTTCCATCTACCTGAACCATATCTCTCAGGTAGATGTATCCATGATTGCTAATAAATAATAATCTTCATTTTCCCTAGTTAGCCACCTTTCACCATGAGATGATCTTGTTCTGAAATACACAGTGTAGGTGAATATGACGGTAACAAAACATTAAGAACACTAAAGGTGGTACCACAACAAGGAGGTGAAATGCAAGAAAAGGGTTTTTAAATAAATAAATGATAGCTTTAATTCTAGATTTATACAATATGAAATTGTAGAGGAACATTAAAATGAAATGTTACACCTGATGAACATTATGCAGCAAAGGGAATTCAAATACACATTGCAATATATTAGTTTACACTATGGGGGGGAAAGCAAAAGAAAAATTATGAGCATCACAAAGGCACACAGCTCACTTTAAGTAACTGAAAACAATTGACGAAAGTTATCCATAATTATTGTAACTCTATGTCTCAGTTTGTGAGCATGCCTTAGTGACCTATTTAGTTTAATGCCAGATTGATATTTAATACCACTGTAGTGACATATCTTGTTAAGATGGACTATAATGGGATCGTCCAAAAAGTTTCTTCAAATTGCAAATCTTTGTTTTTTCTGAGGCATTCCATTAAACTACACATTCTCCAGAGAATAGCAATATTTGAATACATGACATTGAATCACATCCACACACTCTCGTTGTGAAAAAGCACATATTAAGTCTACTGGAGAGGAATTCTGTATAGAAATATTTGGAATTTCCCCACCTATCCCTAGCTCAAACTTTTAAGTAAGAGTTTAATAAATCCTCTCTTGAATCAATAAACTTTTTTCTAATATCTTTCAGGAAACTTTTAATTTCCTATATATCTACAATTCTCTAGTCAACTGCTCAGATAATAAAATGTATGTTCATTAAATTCATGGCACCAAGTTGGTCATACTGTCTAATACTTTGAAAGACAGTATTATCACTTCAAATGATCTCAACATCTTGTAGAGATCAGAAACAAAAGGTAAAAAAGAGAAATTGAAATTCAGAAGGCAAACCCAATTTCATAGGACTAGATGTGGGCACAGGGAATAAGAAAACAGATAATGACTGTGGTAGAACTTTATCCACAGTATTGGAGAATTAGAAATTGAATGACATGATAAGCAATGCAGGAATCATTGAGTATTCTGTTATTGCAAATGGCCAGGATTGGGATCTCCATATCAAGAGGATATTGAAAAGCTCATCCTTTAAAAGGAGAAATATCTACACCAGGGATGGTCAAAACATAGCCCGCCTGCCAAATCCAGTCTGCTGCCCGCTTTGTAAGTGGATAAAGATTTATTAGGATATAGTCATGCTTATTCATTTCTGTATTGTCTTTGGCTGGTGGCTCAGACAGTAAAGAATCCACCTGCAATGAAAGAAGACTGTGGTTCGATCCCTGGGTTGGGAAGATCCCCTGGAGAAGGGAATGGCTACCCACTCCAGTATTCCTGTCTGGAAAATTCAGTGAACAGAGGAGCCTGGCAGGCTAGAGTCCATAGGGTCGTACAGAGTCAGACATGACTGAGAAACTAACACACACACATCCACAATACCACCATTTATTTTAGAAAAAGAAGATATACACAAAAGTATAGTCACAAGCTGAAGGTATGACATGCTTCTTCCTCCCATTTTCAGTTTCCCAAATATGACTGTGGGCAGTGGAACTGAGTTTAAATTACCTGGGAGGTCTAGAGAAGATGGGAGACTGTGACTTCCCTGTTGGTCCCATGGTTAGGACTCTGCACTCCCAACGCATGGATCATGGGTTCAGTCCTTGCTCAAGGAACTAAGATCCCACATGTGGCATGGCATGCCCAAAAACAAAAGAAAAACAAAAGCAAACAAACAAAACCCTTTCACTTTATTTAAAACAAAATAAAAAAGGAGGAAGAGATTTGTTTCTGTCCACTAGGAATTGCCTTACAAGAATAAGAAGTAATTTCCTACACACTAAAACTGCCAGGCCTAACTCAATGGGAGAAGGGATCTTAAAATGTCTCCTATTTTCTGCCAAGTAATCCTTCAGATTAAAGTAAAACTACTAAACAATGATAAACCCATACTATACAAAAAAAAGTTATTCTTTTCTATTTAGGGTTCTTTAAAAAATAGGTCACTGTAAAATGTTGGAATATTTTCTTTCCTTGTTAATCACACTGACTTTGACAGATCTAAATTGCTATTAACAGTTAAATTATTTCTTCTGCCCTTTCATCCTGAGAATCCTGTGATTCTGTATTCCAGTAGGCCTGAGCTTCAGACACTTTAAAACACGTAAATAAATAGGTTGATTCCTTTTGTTTACATGTCCCTGTTTAACTGACATCAGCAATTAACTTCATTCTTATTCTCTAAGAATTTATTAGGTCCCATGAATGGAGAGAGTTCACAGTTCAGTTCAGTTGCTCAGTCGTGTCTGACTCTTTGCGATCCCATGAACCACAGCATGCCAGGCCTCCCTGTCCATCACCAACACCCGGAGTTTACCCAAACTCATGTCCACTGAGTCAGTGATGCCATCCAACCATCTCATCCTCTGTCATCCCCTTCTCCTCCTGCCCTCAATATTTCCCAGCATCAGGGTCTTTTCAAATGAGTCAGCTCTTTGCATCAGGTGGCCAAAGTATTGGAGTTTCAGCTTCAACATCAGTCCTTCCAATGAACACCCAGGACTGATTTCCTTTAGGATTGACTGGTTGGATCTCCTTGCAGTCCAAGGGACTCTCAAGAGTCTTCTCCAACACCACAGTTCAAAAGCATCAATTCTTCTGTGCTCAGCTTTCTTTATAGTCCAACTCTCACATCCATACATGACTACTGGAAAAACCATAGTCTTCACTAGATGAACCTTTGTTGACAAAGTAATGTCTCACCCATTTTTGTCCTAAGTACATTCTTAACCTCCAATCAGTATATTTTCTCTTTAGCCCATCAGGGCTTGTTATATTATTTCACACAATGTAATTTCACATAAACCATACATGACCTTTAACATGCCAGTGACTGCATCAAATGTTATGGTAAGTTTTTAAATGACTGAATTATTTGGGGAACACTGTAAAAATATAAAATAACAAAAGGATGTGAGGGAAACAAATGAATTGCTTAACAAAAATGGTTAAAGGGATTTTTTTTCTCCCTTGTGCTTGGGCAGCCTCTCTGTATCTTCCTAGCCTCTATTTTGCCTGGTCTTTTTATTATGTAATATAACATAATCTACAAAAAAGCAAACTATCTTGAAAACTATATCTTTACATCATCATCCATTCCCCAAGCCCCACAAATTTAATTCTAGAAACAGAGAGAAATGTAGACTTTTATTGTATGTTTTCCTGACGGGAAACAGACTTGATCAGTGGTAAGCCACATACACACACACACACACACACACACACACACACACACACACACACACATGCTGAGCTCTTCACCTGAGCTCTTCCAACCTCTGAAGCCCCTCCCTCTGCCCCTTCTGACCACACCCTCTCCAGGCAGCCTTCACAGTCTGCCCAGTCTCTCTTCTTCCACCAGCCAGCCTACACATGGTCCTCTCTGCCAACTGCCTCTGGGAGGTGTAGCCATGCCTTACACTCTGACTCTTCCTTACCAAGCTGGAAAAGACACTATGGGGTACATTTCAATTTAATTCAAAAACCAAAAAACATGGACTTCCCCGATGGTTCAGTGGTTAAGAAATCCCTTGCCAATGCAGGGGACATGGGTTTGATCCCTGGTCAGGGAAGAGCCCACATGCCGCAGGGCAACTAAGCCCGTGAGCCACATCTACTAAACCTGTGCTCTAGAGCCAAGGAGCCACAGCTACTGAGCCCACATGCTGCAACTACTGAACCCCTCATGCCCTAGAGTCCATGTTCTGCAACAAGAGAAGCCACCACAATGAAAAGCCTGCACACTTCAACTTGCAAGTAGACCCCAAAAGCCACAACTAGAGAAAGCTCACACACAGCAATGAAGACCCAGCACAGCCAAAAATAAATTAAGCAATTTTAGAAAACATTTATAAAATACATATAATCTGTGCACAAAGTCGAAGGCTAAGTGCTAGAAAAAAAAAAAATCAGTTGAGTAACAAAGGACATTTGCATAATTTTGGCCCTAGAAGAGGGTTGGGGAGTACATGTTTCCCTGCTTAGTCATGTCTGACTCTGTTGCGACACCATGGACTTGGTCCACCAGGCTCCTCTATTCATGAGATTTTCCAGGCAAAAACAATGGTTTGGGTTGCCATTTCCTACTCCAGGGGATCTTCCTTTCCCAAGGATCAAACCTGCAACTCTTGCATCTCCTGTGTTGGGAAGTAGGTTCTTTACCACTGCGCCACCTGGGCTGTGAAAAGCCCTGGTCTATGTTGCCTTGTTATAGCAGCCCAAATTGACTAAGACAAAGAACATGCAATATGATTAAAGTAAAAAAAAAAGAAAAGAAAAGGTTGGGTGCCAAAGCTATAATTAAATGTTGTAGAAGTACTCAAAAATAAATAACAAATTTTTAGTTGGGGGGACTAGGAAATGACTATGTGAGAAAAACATTTAAGCTATGAGCCCAATTTCAATGAGCATAAAATGCATTTCAGACTGAAGAGAGATGATAAATACAGGCAGATAAATGTGAAAGCACATTATGTGTTTGGGGAATATCATACTGACATTAAGATAACGGGAAAATAAAGAGCAGAGGGAAATGGGAGGATGGTGGGAAATGAAATTGGAAAGTGACTTGGAGTCCATTCAGTCATTAAGCACATAATAACTGGGTGTCTACAGGGTGGTAACCATACCATGTCAGGCACTAGGGTACATGGACAGTCAAGGCACACAACACAATTTCTCCTCTCGTGTGATTATGTTAAAACATAATGCCAGGAACAAATCATTATAAACTGTGACAAGCAAATGAAGGAGAGGTTAGTAGTGTGGAATCATATTGTATGGGGACCTAGCCTATCAGAAGCTCGGGTAAAAGCTTCTTTGAAGAGGGATATTAGAGTGAAGATCCCAAGGATTATATTTCATCACAAGAAAAGGTGAGATGACAAGAAAGTACTGATGATCCACTGGTTAAGACTCAGCACTTCCAATGCAAGGAACAAGGGTTTGGGGAACTAAGATCCCACATGCTTTATGGCCAAAAATAAATTAATTTCTAAAGCTGAGCACCAAAGAATTGATGCTTTTGAACTGTGGTATTGGAAAAGACTCTTGAGAGTCCCTTGGACTGCAAGGAGATTCAACCAGTCCATTCGGAAGATCAGCCCTGGGATTTCTTTGGAAGGAATGATGCTAAAGCTGAAACTCCAGTACTTTGGCCACCTCATGCGAAGAGTTGACTCATTGGAAAACACTCTGATGCTGGGAGGGATTGGGGGCAGGAGGAGAAGGGGACGACAGAGGATGAAATGCCTGGATGGCATCACTGACTCGATGGACATGAGTCTGAGTGAACTCCGGGAGTTGGTGATGGACAGGGAGGCCTGGTGTGCTGCAGTTCATGGGGTTGCAAAGAGTCAGACACGACTGAGCGACTGAACTAAACTGATGCCTAAAAAACAGAAAGGCATGAAAGCATGAATCTCGGTAAACAGGGAAGAAACGATGTGTGGCCCCAAGTCTATCATCAGAGGATCAGGAATCACTGAAGGTAATGGGCAGTATTGATTTGAAAATGAAACTTTTTCCTGGACCAGAGAAGTCTATTAGGCTAAGGACTTGGCATACAGAGATTATCCATTTAGCATAGCAGATGTGTTTCTAGAAACAGAAAGATTGAATCAGCAATACCTGAATCATGCTTACAGAGGTATATATCGTCAGCATCATCTAGATAGACAGGGTGAGAGACTCAGTCTCATTCTCTGCAGATCTCCTGAAGTCACAGCATGCCTCCGGCCACACCGGTTTGGAGCCATAGTTTAATGTAATGGTTAACCGGTACTTCCACACAGTGTGGATGTTTTTCATCCCCTTTCTAAAACCAAAGCATTAGTTCCTCATTGTCTGTGATCTTTATCTTGCTCTCTCTATCATTTCACTGGGATTCCCTGATACCTCAGGTGGTAAAAAAAAAATCTGCTTTCAATGCAGGAGCCCCCGGTTTGAGTCCTGGGTCAGGAAGATCCCCTGCAGAAGGGATAGGTTACTCACTCCAGTATTCTTTGGCTTCCCTTGTGGCTCAGCTGGTAAAGAATCCACCCGCAATGTGGAAGAACTGGGTTCGATCCCATTTCATTAAACTCCTTCAGCCACTTGAAAAAATCAATCTTTATGTTTGGTAATATATCTTTTGCTTGATTTTGGGGGTGGTGGCAGGTCCATTACATTTTCTGGCAGCCATCCTGAGTCAAAAATATTTACAGGAATATAGAATAATGGCAAAAATAGAGACTCAAATTGAGGGCATTTGCAGTATAGTACAGTGACCCTCATTGGCTGAGAGAGCAAGTCTAGCCCAGTTTGTCACATTAGCTCTTATTGGCTGAGAGACTCTGCTAGCACACAAAGCGGGGAAACAACTCCAGACAGTCTATGGTTGTACCCTACATGAATGAATGTGTATATAGGTTACTTTCATTGTAGAAAAAAAAAAATACTTAAAGACAAATAGCACTATAATATATCAGGTCCTTATAACAAACCAGGACACTTAATTGAACATGTATTTGTGTGGATAGTTGGTAATGATATGATCCTATGGTTTTTTAATGATTGGCAATGTTTTTGTGCATTTAGGAAAACATGTTTTGGTATACACAAAATACATGAAGACATTAGTAAGGTGAGCTATAAAAGGATAATGCTGTTTTCTTTCAATTACAGAAATGACAGCTCCGAGTTGAGAAAAGATCCTCACAGAAAAAGAATGACATGGTGTCACTCCTGATAACTTCTGTTACAAGATCTCCTCCTCAAGTTAATAACATTACAATGAGCAAACACATATGCAAATGTGATAACTAATAATCAGAGGCAGAGTAACACATGACCAAGTGAGATTCACATTCAGGGAGGGAGGTATAGTATAAGGGTTTTGAATAAAGAGAGAACAAAAAATGAGATAACAAAACAGGGAATGACTTGAGTGATAAATAGAGATGAATTCACAGAGCTTGGGATCTTGGAAACTTTGGAGGGGGCGTGGTTTGTAAAGAACAGTAGCTTGTTCGATTTCACTAAATGAACAAACTCTAGACAGAGAGGCAATGGAACTCATTCACTTAGTGGCTTCTGTTAACTGTCCTAGACTATGGCAACTTTGGCATTTTCTCCTTTTGACTGCCCCTGCTGCCCATTGACATAGCCAAAGAAGTCCAAGTCAGGCCAGGAGACTTAGGAAATTAAGGCAGTAATAGATGTGTTTTGTGGGGAAACATCCAGCTTCAGCACGGAAAGGGGATTTAAGAGAGGGCAAAAATGGAATGCAAAGAGCTGACTCTTTGGAAAAGACCCTGATGCTGGGAAAGATTGAAGGCAGGAGGAGAAAGGGAAGACAGAGGACAAGATGGTTGGATGGCATCACTGCCTCAATGGACATGAGTTTGAGCAAGCTCTGGGAGATAGTGAAGGACAGGGATGCCTGGCGTGCTGCACAGTCCATGGGGTCACAAAGAGTCAGACATGACTAAGGACTGAACAACAACAAAGAATGGATTAAAGGAGGCCAGTAAAGAGATTAAGATAGCAGCCCAAGAAGATGGCTTCTTAGAAGAGATCATTTCATGTCTTGATAAATAGTTCTAAGCTTATCTTATCATCCTTGATGGGTCATTTTGAAATTCCACTGCACAACAAAACCGGGAAATTTTCTTCCAGACTCTACTGAAGGTCAAGACAAAGCACCTACTTCTTTTCCCCACTCCACACTACTTCAGTCCATTGCCTTCTGACAGCCATGAGTAGATTCACATCCTCTGCTACCCTTCCACTGCCTGCTTTCAGAGCTGCCTCTGCCAGCGCTCAGGGTGCCAATTTGATGGGCAGGCCTGGCATTCAGCTCTCAGGTAAGCAACAAGCAATGATCAAATGCCTTGCGTGTGCATTTTGCATTGTATGTTGTCATTTCACACCTCCTAACAATAACTCTGGAGAAGGCAATGGCACCCCACTCCAGTACTCTTGCCTGGAAAATCCCATGGACAGAGGAGCCTGGAAGGCTGCAGTCCATGGGGTCGCTGAGGGTCAGACACAACTGAGCGACTTCACTTTCACTTTTCAGTTTCATGTATTGGAGAAGAAAATGGCAACCCACTCCAGTGTTCTTGCCTGGAGAATCCCAGGGACGGGGGAGCCTGGTGGGCTGCCGTCCATTGGGTCGCACAGAGTTGGACACGACTGAAGCGACTTAGCAGCAGCAGCAACAATAACTCTGCAAATAAAACCTTATGCCCACTCCCCAGATGAAAAAAGGGATCATTCAGGCAGTAAAAAGACCTGGTTCATGTCACACACAGCTAGTCAACAACTGGGCTGATTTGAACCCAGGTCTTCTCTGACCTCAAAGTCCTGGACCTTCTCACGGCACTGTGCTGCCTCCTAGTGGAACATCTGCCTTTGACCCATTTTTGTAGTTCACAATACCAAATGAGTCCTTATTATTATTTCTTTTTCTGATGTACTCCTGAATTTAAAATCGCTGGTGGCTCAGAAGATTAAAAAATCCACCTGCAAGGCAGGAGACTAGGGTTTGATCCCTGGGTTGGGAAGATCCCCTACAGAAGGAAATGGCAAATCACTACAGTACTCTTGTCTGGATAATCCCATGGACCGAGGAGCCTGGCAGGCTACAGTCCACGGGGTCACAAAGAGTCTGCACGACTGAGTAATTTTTCACTTTCACTTCTCTTGAGTTTATTTTTTACATTTTTATTGGAGTACAGTTAATTTACAGTATTGTGGTAGTTTCAGGTATACAGCAAAGTGAATCTGTTATACATATATCCACTCTTTTTTAGATTCTTTTCCCATATAGGACATTAGAGAGTATTGAGTAGAGTACCCCATGCTATACAGTAGGTCCTTGCTATGCTATGCCAAGTCACTTCAGTCATGTCTGACTCTGTGTGACCCCCACAGACGGCAGCCCACCAGGCTCCCCCGTCCCTGGGATTCTCCAGGCAAGAACACTGGAGTGGGTTGCCATTTCCTTCTCCAATGCATGAAAGTGAAAAGAGAAAGTGAAGTCGCTCAGTCATGTCCGACTCTTAGCAACCCCATGGACTGCAGCCTACCGGGCTCCTCCGTCCGTGGGATTTTCCAGGCAAGAGTACTAGAGTGGGGTGCCATTGCCTTCTCCAACAGTAGGTCCTTATTAGTTATCTATTTTGTATATAGTAATGTGTATGTGTCAATTCCAATCATCCAATTTACCGTCCCCTCCATATTACTTTTAAACTGTTTTGAAAATAAAAATAAGATTGATATCCTGCTCCCTGTATAGGGCATACTGTGGACCCTAAAAGAGGGTATACTGTTTCCTTAGATATTCAGTTATTTACCATTGCCAAGGGAAGGTTGATCAATAAGCTGTCTACATCAAGGCTTATGGTTAGATTTTGTAGGAAATAGGTCATAATTTTTTTATAATTCTAAATTACTCTATTACCACCACTATTAATAGCAGCAGGAAATACATCAAATGAAGATCCCTGGACATGGCTTAATAAAATGAGTATGGCTCGTTAGGCTTCACTGGTAACTCAGTAAAGAATCTGCTTGCAATGTGGGAGACCCAGGTTCAATTCCTGGGTAGGGAAGATCCTCTGGAGAAGGGAATGGCAACCCACTCCAGGATTCTTGCCTGAAGAATTCCATGGACAGAGGAGCCTGGTGGGCTACAGTCCACGGATTTGCAAAGAGTCAGACATTACTGCGAGACTAACACACTGAATAAGTAGAGGATGGAAAAGAAAAGTTCAAAATAGCAATATTACTAAAATAATAATACCACCTACTATCTTCCAAGAACATTCAGAAGTTGAATCTTTTACTTTCCTAGGAGGCCAGCATTCCTGTCTATTTTATATATGAGAAACCCAAGGCCCAGAGAAGTTAGGAACCTGTCCAAGGACACACAGCTCATGAATCCAGAAGCTGTAATTATAACTAAAGGTTACCTTCAAGACCCTTGCTTTTCTTACTATGCAACTCTAGCTCCCTAGGTAGAAATCTTTCTTCTGTAGATTAAAGAAGTTTTCAAATTTATTTATATAAAGCATTACAAGAAGTACAAGCAGGGAAACAAAGTTGAAGAAGATAAAAATGAATGATAGTGTGTCCCCTCCAAAACTCACCATGCAGGAAAATCTCTAAAATATTTTTTAAGTCTTTCTTATTTTAGTGGTCTATCCATCTTTTGGAGAAGGCAATGGCAACCCACTCCAGCACTCTTGCCTGGAAAAATCCCATGGATGGAGGAGCCTGGTAGCCTGCAGTCCATGGGATCACGAAGAGTCGGACATGACTGAAGTGACTTAGCATAAGCAGTAGCAGCATCCATCTTTTAAAATTTTATTTTCCATATGCCAACAAAGGGTACTCTTATAATTATATACTTCTTATTTTCAGTTAAACAGGCCACCAATTCAAAGTCATCATTAAAATTTTTAACTTGACCTTTCTATACATATGTCTATATATGTATGTATACATCATAGATATATGTATAGATAAAGACAGGTGTATGCAGATGACACGACTCTTATGGCAGAAAGTGAAGAGGGGCTAAAAAGCCTCTTGATGAAAGTGAAAGTGGAGAGTGAAAAGGTTGGCTTAAAGCTCAACATTCAGAAAACGAAGATCATGGCATCTGGTCCCATCACTACATGGGAAATAGATGGGGAAACAGTGTCAGACTTTGTTTTTCTGGGCTCCAAAATCACTGCAGATGGTGACTGCAGCCATGAAATTAAAAGACGCTTACTCCTTGGAAGGAAAGTTATGACCAACCTAGATAGCATATTCAAAAGCAGAGACATCTCTTTGCCAACAAAGGTTCGCCTAGTCAAGGCTATGGTCTTTCCTGTGGTCATGTATGGATGTGAGAGCTGGACTGTGAAGAAGGCTGAGCGCCGAAGAATTGATGCTTTTGAACTGTGGTGTTGGAGAAGACTCTTGAGAGTCCCTTGGACTGCAAGAAGAACCAACCAGTCCATTCTGAAGGAGATCAATCCTGGAATTTCTTTAGAAGGAATGATGCTAAAGTTGAAACTCCAGTATTTTGGCCACCTCATGCGAAGAGTTGACTCATTGGAGAAGACTCTGATGCTGGGAGGGATTGAGGGCAGGAGGAGAAGGGGACGACAGAGGATGAGATGGCTGGATGGCATCACTGACTCAATGGATGTGAGTCTGGGTGACCTCCGGGAGCTGGTGATGGACAGGGAGGCCTGGCGTGCTGCGGTTCATGGGGTCGCGAAGAGTCAGACACGACTGAGCGACTGATCTGATCTGATCTGATCTGATATATACATTGATGTGTATATATGTATCCATAGGAAGAGATACACATATGTGGATCTATATATCCTACCTATAGATATAGATATATAGAGATCAGACATGAACTAGTTAATTTTTAGGGAATTTATAAATCAAGACAACAACCTTCTTTTTAAAAAGGTAGTCTTTATATCAATTGGGAAACTGAAGAGTACAGCCACTTTTGTTTTATATGGTCAGACAAATGGATTCAGTGCTATTAACGTGCAAGACATTTTCAGTATTACTTTATTTTTCACTCAGTTCCCTAGTTGTGGCATTATATTTCACTCAGAAATATGCACAAGTCAAGTTGATATGATCTATTTTTATTTCTTTTTCTTGTATATTCTATTTTTTAATTAACAAAGTGCCAGAACAGTCTCCCACATGATCTATCACAGTTAGACTTGATCCTTTTTCCAAAATGATGATGGAAAAAAAACAAAAATAACTTCTATATCCAGATTATGTTGCAAACATAGGTAGTAATTTTGATTACTGAAGACATATGTCAGCTGAAAATGAGACCAAGATGATTAACTCATTTTATCTTAACCATCAAATTGTTGTTGTTCAGTCACCCGGTCATGTCCAACTCTTTATGACCCCATGGATGGCAGCACATTAGGCCTCCCTGTCCCTCACCATCTCCTGAAGCTTGCCCAAGACCATGTCCATTGGATTGGTGATGCCATATAGGTAGTAATTTTGATGACTGAAGACATATGTCAACTGAAAATAAGATCAAGATGATTAATTCATTTTATCTTAACCACCAAATACTAGCCATAAAACAATAACCAGCACACAAAAATGACTAGTCCTGGGTTTGAACTGGTGACCTGAAAGTTAGAGGATCTTTACTTCCCCTTCCTGAAGCCAGTCCTAGAGTCATGCACTGCCCCTAGTCCGAACATCACCAGATCAGTAATTGGACACATAACAAAGCAACAGGCAGCCTTTGTTGAACTATTTGGTGTTTTCTTGTTGGTCTTCCTTTTCTTTCTAGTTTGACAGTTTAAAAAAAAATCATTCTACAGCATCTGTTTAGATGCTCTAAGTTGAATTTTTGCAGGGCCAACCAAAAGTGTTTCAAATGAAGGAGAAACGAGTCCTTGCCTGAGAGCCTTTGCAGAGTAATGCGATCCCCAGAGAACCCGAGCTGCACTCAGACACAAATGCTCAGTGAACTAACTGTCTCCTAACGGCAGGGGTGGCCTAGCTCCGGTATAAATGTAAAACCCCATGAAAGGTAAAAGCAAAGGGAACGTAGAAAAGTAACGTAATGTGTTCGCCATTTTGGTCTTCAGAAGTGCGCGGCAAGACTTCCCCTTGGGATCACTCCACTTTGTAGTTTGTTTCTCTGTATGTCCTACCTCATTACCTTCTTTCAGACACCTGAACTATTCATGTTTCCTTAACTGGAGCTATGCTCTTAAGAGCTACCCCCAAAATCCTTCATTGCAGAGAAGGTCATTATAAAGCAGATAGAAACCTTCAGGGGGAAAAATCCTATATCAACTGGTGGTATAATCCCCAAGGGGAAACAGACTTTAGTTGAACAATCAGAAACCTGGCTTGCTTTATGGTGTTTACACTGCTGCTTGCTAATGGATCACCATAAAGGAAGCAAAAGGGCTCTTACACCATTGAGTAGGCTATCATGGGAGTCTTCTGAGTGTGCCTTTTTTATTTGCTGCAGTCAGGTTAATGAGCTCACCAGCCCACTTGATGTTGAGGACTTTGTAACAAAGCAATCTCTCATTAAATGCTGCCTGGCACCACTCTCTTGAAGCAAAGGGACATTCAGATTATTGAATGCCTTTGTACTCCTCATTCCTACCAGGCTGTGGAGTCCAGCAGTGGCATTGGTCCCACACACTTCCTGGCAGGCATCCAGTCAGTCATCCGCCTGCCCTCTTCAAACTGCGTGGGCATTTGCCAATCTAAGCAGCACTGGTAGGCAAACAAGCATGGCACACGACTCCTTTGGCTGGGAGCCAAATGTGCAGCTGAACAATCTAATTTGTTTCTACTGTAGAGAGAAACATTCTTCCCCATTCTTTCCTATTCAGTTGAATTTACATGTAAAAGTTTTGTTATGGTACAAAGGAATGTGCATTTATCTACATTTCCTTTCTGCTTTTACACCTTTTTGGACTTAACAGTGCAGGTCATGATTTTGTCTGTGGCTTTATTTTAAGCACCTCCTGGCTGACAGTTTCTTCAATGAAATGACCCCAGAGTGTTATCAGCTAGCTAGCAGGTGTGTCTCTATTCAGAATCTTGCAGACAGAAGTGCATCTTGGGTAAAGAGCAATCTATGCAGAATCCAGCTTTTTTCAACATTACTCATGAGACTTAATGGTTCACTGTCACTAAAAAGAAAAGCTAAAAAGATTTTTTTTTTCAATTTTGATATTTTTGTAGAGTGTTGATAATGCCCTGAGGCAAACTGACCTCAAATGGGATCACAATTATTTTTTAAATGCATCTTATTATATTTTAATAAACAGTTGTCCTTTGCTACTAATAATTTCTCTTTCCAAGCTAATAAATACTTACTTTAAAAATTTTGAGAGCACATAGAATAGATGCTCAAAAATTAAGTATAATTTTGGCTCTGGTGTTACATTTAGGAATAGAAGAACATGTAGGGGTATTTTGAGATAAATAAAGCTATAACCATAACTATACATTCTTAGTCTATTCAATTTTCAAATAAAAATGAAGCTTATTTCACTATTTTAGAATAGCTCTTTGGAAAAAATAATTATAATAACCTTAAAAAGCATTTTAAGGTTATTATAATTATTTTAATAAAAAGTCAGAACATGTTTTGGAAATTTTCCCAAAGAGGCTTGTCTATTGAATCAAGTAAAAAGAGTCTACCTATACTCCTAAATTTGAGAACATAAACAAGACTATGAAATGCAAATTCAAAACTGCTCCCTGAGAAAGATTCACAATTTAAAACCAAACCAGAAAAAACTAAAATATAAACATGTAGTTTGAATGCACAACAAAATAGCTGTCAGGAAGAAAATAGTCTTAAAACTAGCACACTCTTCTCTCATGTTTTTAAATATTAGAATGGAGAAGATAGTGACTTAACAATACTAACAATACTAATTTACTTTTACTTTTTCAGACTATGTCATATTTCTATTTATACCATGCAGTTTAAGAAATAACAGTATTGTTATTTCTTACAAACCCAAAACCCTGCTCTATAGATCATTTATACTGCTTACTACACAGGTTAATATACATGATTACAGTTTGTTTACATAATGTCAATTCAAATGCTTCTAAATTTTTAAAGTATTGGTTGTGTTCAGGTAACATGGGTATCAAATCTAATGTTTATTAAATATTTCCTATATTTAAATTTATAATGATTTTTCAAAAAATATTTTCATTTCACATTACTATACTTATCATTTTATGTCTGGTTCTAGGTATTATCTGTTACAAATATGGAGTAAATCTTTATTGAAAAACACATCTAGCTTTCAACTCTGTCATTAATTTAGCATCACTTGCTATATAGTCTTTATGAATTGTCAACTAAAGAGCAATATGAAACAGAAAAAGCACATTAATAGTCTAAGATATCTTTGATCATTATTTTTTAAAAAAAGAGTAGATTTGGATAACATGTATACTGCCTGCAATAATTTTTCCTAAAAGAGGGGATGAAGGTATTTTAAAAACACAAACTGCAGGCAGCAAGGTAAAAGAAAAAAAAAGCCTAAGAACAGTAAGAAATGAGTTGGTAGGTAGATGGAGCTTTTCTTACTAGTTCTGTGTTGTTCCTAAGGATGTTTCAAAATGATGGAAGTTTATTTTCTTTTCCAGCTATATGTGTGTGTGTGTGTGTGTGTGTGTGTGTGTATATATATATATATTTACATCTTAGCTCAGTCTGGATATTTGAAGACTTGAAAACAAAGCATTCATCCAATGATCTAAATAGACTGAGTAAGCTAACCACATATTTTGTTAAACTGCAGACAGGCTATCTACAACATTTCAAGGAAATCTGTCTTACTGATTTATAAACTAGCTTAATTCTCTATTACGATGACCCAGGTAACTTGCTATCATCTTTACTTGTACAAAAATCTATGGAAAACTGAGAAATGTCTCAATCATGTATTAATCTAATAGAAATAGTTTGTGATTTTGGAGTATTTGTAAAGAAACTGACTCATTTAAAAATATAACCAAGTAACTATCTTTGAAAAATTGCACGAATGTTAGAATATGACTGATTCATGTGAAATATGATTGAAAAAAATGCATATAAATTCCTTACCCTTTCCAAATATTCATATCTTTGTTATCTCAGCTGATTTTTAAAAACCTTACAGTATTATAATTTGAAGATAGTCCTCTTGTCCAATATATTATTTAGTCACTAAATTTTTGCATTTCTAAAATAATGAATAACTAAATCTACATGTGTGTAAACACATATGACCAGATAATAGAACACAGCCTACCCCATTAGATGCTAGCCAATACTTACATTTAATTTTTTGAAAGGGTCATCTTTTAAAAGAATCAAGTTAGTAACAAAGGTATATATACATAAACATATTTTATGTGTATGCCCAAATATTCTACTATTAAAATAACAATTTACAATGAAAACCATGGATAATAACAATATTTTAAAAAGCAGAATCATAGCCTATCTTAAATGATTCAGATAAGCAGGTTGGTTGGCTAAATGCTCAGCAAGTAGTCTTCAATTTTTTATCTAGCTATTTATAGAAAGCTGCAGAAACAGCTGAGCTGACTGAAGTGATGTCACATTTGCTGATGGAATGGTTTGTTCCAGAGCACGCCCAGAGGCTGCATGAGTCTACTTAAGGTTTGGTACGCAACCCTAAGCAGTGAGAAGGTGTAAACATGGGCATTTTCCAGCCCCACCAATCAATATTGCATTGATGACTTTCTACTGACCTTTAACCCCACGAGGAATACCAATAGCACCATACTGAATCTTCCTTCTTCAAGGACTGCCTAGCATAAGCTACCAATTTTACAATCGATCAAAAGTCATCTCGGTGAATAAAGCTTGAGATTTCAGGCAACAGCAAGCAATTTTTGAAAGGTCAGGGCTGGGTTTTTATTTGCTTGACCTGTGCTTTCAACTTGTATCATAGTTCTTTATAACCACTAAAAGTAGTACGAAAATTTCAGAATTTTTTTTTCCCCATGTATTTTTAGTAAGCCTTTGGGCATTTTCACTGTCCCTAAAAGAATATGGTTGCATGGCAACCTTCACAGTTGCTATGGAGACTCCATGTGTAAGCAGCTGCTGCAATCAGCATTAACTCCAGGCTTGCAGGTTTGTCATTCCAATACATAGGGAGGGGAAAGCAAATAGGACAGCACATTGCCGTAAAGGGGAAGTCACCTAGATAATGTCACTCACAAACATATGTTCCACAATTATTCTTTCCACTGTTTTATTGCTGCAATTATAGCTAAACTAAGATTACAAAATTATATGGTTTTAATTTGCCTCTATTGACTATGTTTCACTTCCATTAAAATTAAGTCTGAACCCATTTACATGGAAAACTGCTGGCTTTCTGGAAATTTTTTTTTTTTTTTTTTTGCTTTCTCATTTAATGTCAACAGGAAAAAAAAAAATCAATGCCCATGGAAACCTTTGTGTGAAGCAAGCAACTTAGCCAAAATATAAATTAACGTAACATGGACAGCACAGCCCCATCCCAAAGTACCACCCAGAGTTGTGACAGGACAGACCACAAAGATGCCTCAGATGACACTGATCTGAGTCTTTAAAATGTAAGCAGAAAGGCCAGTTAAGCCATCTTAAGCTTCTATCCTCCACTGATTCCATCAAGCTTAAATATTGCAGCACATGATTCCAAAATCAAAGTCCTTTAAAAAGGAAACTCAAGAACAGAGATGGTAGAAAAATTGTAGTTGATACTTCTCTCACTAATCCTTGTGAGCCTGGATATTGCAAGTATCTTGGATACCCACAATAACCAATCAATTTATTCCCTAAAAGACAGGATCTCTTAATGCATAGGCACAATATTATTAACTTAGAATCATTTACAATATAACATTAGTCAGCCATAGTTTTGCATCACCAAATTAAATAATCAGTTAGTACTCTTATTCTAATATTTGTGTCTTTTTTGGAGATATAATACTTCTTCCCAGAAAATTAAGAATCATCACTAAAAATCAGCATTTTACTTAAGGGCAATGTAACCATTTGTTTTCTAATTTATAGGACATAATACTCACTATCCTACAAGCAAGTAAATAGTTTTCATTGTATTTAATTAGATTCAAGTGGCAACACAGTGTTTTTACTCTACAGTATAGAAGGGTTACCTTTTTTATTTTAAATTTTTGTTTTTTTAATACTCATGAATCCATAAAAGATTTATCAAATATACTTCTGCTTGTATATATAAGTTGCTGACATGGAACAATGTTAAAATGAAGCCCTTTGTAAAACTTTAGGATAAACATAGATGGTATCAGCGTTAAAGACAGCAATTTGGTTTTAATATTCAGGCAGGAAAAAACATTATTACTTTTTATTATATATCACTTAGAAGCTTACATTCAGACATGTCAGACAAGGTATTTCTGGAATGAAATGATAATATACAAAATCTCTGTATGTATATGTATGTATATTATGTATACATACACATACATATAAAGTATCAGTGGCATTATCTTTATATTAGAAAAATAGGACATGATAATAAAGTATAATTGCCTCTTGTAAAAAGCTTTATTTAGACACATTTAAAAGGTGAAATTTAACAATAGCTAAAAGGTAGCATGTTAATATGTTCATGATTAAAATATAAAACACAGAAATTTCAAAAACTATAATTACCATTTTAATGGATCTTTAGGTAGATATCTAATTGCACAATTCATAGATCTTTTTAAAAAGAACCAAATGTTGAGTTATCCAGTGTTAGAATGATTTTGTTAATCGAATGTTTTCATTTTTCAACTCTAAGCATACATTAGAGCAAACATTCATTTTTTAATTGTAGTATGCTATAAAAATACACATCCTCCTGCAGACCTTGCTCACTACCATTTGGATGGAAGCTTATTTAGGTTCAGGGAATCAAGATACAGTCTCCAAACCCTAAAAATGAAAACACTGATAGACCCTTAAGCATAGCAGCGTTAGCAGGTGCTGCTGTAATACACAAATCCAGATAACATTAAGTGACCTATTTTTAAAGCCTGTCCAAGAAAAAGCAACATCAAGAAATTGAATTCTTTGCCCTTTGCTTTTACAGTTCCTTGTCATGCAATCTTTAAATCAGAAAGGGTGATCACCACAAAACAAATCCCCAACCTGATACATACAACAGGGGCATTTTTTGCCGTCCCCTAGACTGGTACTTAGGGCCTATTTATTACGGCTTGCATTTTACTGGAATACAGGGCAAAGAATTCACACTCAAGTGAATGCAAACTTACAAACCAGGATTTCAAACCAGGTCTTTCAGATAATAGGCCATGTAAAATCATGTTGGGTTGTTTTAAATATTGATCACTTCTCAATATATTTTAGATTAACCTGGAAGATATTTCATTTCAATTTGTAGTATAAGAAAGGCACTTTAACATTTTCAGTTTGCGCATTTTTTAAGTAAGACTAGAACTCCAAATTTGCCATTGCCAAACTAATCAAAGCATGAAGTCTTTGAGCTCTAAAATTATAGACTACATTCTAATTAATATAGTAAAGGATATACCTATAGTTGGAGATACAAAACGCGCTTCAAACTGGTTTCCTGATGAACAAGTTGTAAGTGCCACTTTCTGTAAAAGTGACATGAATTCATGAAGCAATTATTTGGATAATTTAAGCACTATTCCCCGTGACTAAGAATGAGAAGTTTTTATTTGGGTTGAATAATAAGAGTTAGCTGCATCCATTGAATGTAGTATACCAGCTTAAACTATATTATTTTTATGGCTCACTAAAATAAGAGAAAAATGTAATCTTTTCTCCAGTGACTTTGAAAATTTTCACAGCTATGAAAGATTAGAAATAGTATAACAGGTACTCATATATTCCTCACTTATATCAACAATTATTTACAATTTTGGCCACATTTGCTTTCTCTTGGTCAAAAATTGTTGAATATTGGCAATATCATGTTTCCACCTAAAACATTTTCTTACACTGAACCAATTGAACTTAAGCTACAAACATCTTGACATTTCTCCCCTAAATATTAGTACTTCAGCATATACCTCCAAAAAGCAGGAGCAATGCACTTCGTAAACCATAATATAATTCACACCCAATCAATTAACACTGTTACAACAGTACTGTCTATTATAAAATCCACATGTAAAACTTCTCCTGTTCTCTTAATAACATCCTTTATACCTTATTTGGTTGGTGGGGAGGATGTTTGGAATCCAGCCAAGAATTGCAGACTATATATTGCATTTAGTTATACATCTCTCTAGTCACCTTTAATTTAGAACACCTCCTCACTGTTTGTTTTAAATGCTTTGAAATTTTTGAAGAACCCATGTCAGCCATTTAAACGTCGCACAATTTAAATTTCTCCCAGTTGTTCTTTTAACAATTAGATTTAAGTTAAGCATTTTTGGCAAGAGCACTACAAAGGTCATGTTATTCCTGGCCATAAAAGATTACCTTCTGATAAAGGACTGCACCCAACCTCCATCATGGGTGTGTTCATTTTTCTATTATTAATTTGAATGAATTGCTAGGAAACCACAGTCATTTGCTATTGTCACTGAATGTATTAAATTCTACAATTCATTTAAAATAATTTGTTTTATTATACTGCGGACCCGGATCCCTCACCCATTTTATTCATGTGGCTTATAATGAAAATTTGGGGGTGCCTGAACACTCTGTGGTTAAATTCCCTTCACCCAACCCCCTATTCCCTGATAGCTAATAGAATGGCCAGCTTGGAAATAAAGCCATTTCATAGTGTGTTTATGTTCTAAGGGCTAGCAAAATGAACTTTTCTCCCAGGATTTTAAATATATTTACTACCTCAGTACTGAATATCTTTGTAATACTTACCAAAAAAGCAAAAAGTGAAAATTATTTGCAAAAAAAATTACTTTCCCCACACTAGTCCAAAGAGCACAGTGAAAGAACATAATTGTTCACATTTTAAAATCTTTTAAAATAATTATATAACTTAAAATGGTATTAAAGAGACAGATATAGATATTTTATTTCATTGATTGGGAAAATCAAGAGAGAAAAGTATTTGATGGAAAACAAAGAACCTCCAAGAAGTGTCAATGACATCCAGCATCTACCTGTTTTCAACCCACCTGACAATTTACATGTATAAATGGAGCTTTGTCATTTTTTGAGAGCAAAAAATCCAGAAAATATCCCTAATCTCTCTTTATTGTTCCCATTCAATCATTCATCATCTAGTCCTTGGTTCTGACTTGCAAATAGAAAACTACATTTGAAACACATGTTCTAAAGGCCTCTTGTATTAAATAAAGTATATGGGTCTTTCAACCTTTATAAAGCTTTTCTATAAAATATAAAATAATATGCATTTATTTTTGTCAACCTATCAAGAATGGAACTACCCCCAGATGCCACCAAGTCCATTTACTTCTTAAGTCTTTTAGACATTTTTTGTTTTATTAGAACTCATGAGCTTGAATCCTTTATGTCAGGATGACATAAACTTAAATCTTACAAACACTGGGATAAAGAGGCCAAGTGGATTCAAATGTACAGGGATCAAAACTCACATTTACTGGTGGCATTACATTTGGCAAGTCACTTAACCTTTCTGAGCTTTAATTTTCCTTATAAAATTAGGATGTTAATAGCTACCATTTAGGAGGAAATGTATGAAAAGTACATGACATAGAGTAGGTGCTCTGTAAGTTGTAACTAGTTGTATCTTTTTAAAAACCATGATCATTTACTCATTCTCCCCCAAACTCCCCTCCCATCCAGGCTGACACATAACATTGAGCAGAGTTCCATGATCCGTACAATAGGGCTTTGTTAGTTATCCATTTTAAATATAGCAGTGTGGGTACATGTATATGTATGACTGAGTCCCTTCACTGGTCACCTGGAATTACCACAACATTGTTAATGAACTATACCCCATTACAGTATGTTTTTGGTGTTAAAAAAAAAATGAAATTTACAAAAATTTAACCAAGAAAAAACCCTAAAAACCATGATCATAGCCCTAATTTCATATACAATGCTATATGCTAATAATCTTTTGACTTGTTTAAATACGTAGGTGAGATACATCTAATGTAAACTTTCTTAGGTAAAAGTACTCTTTCTTGAAACTCTATGGCTAATTTAGACATATATGCACCTGCAGTTATATATACACAAAATTACACATGCATCGATGGAAAATTTTGGTGTAACTAAAGTTCTAAAATGATAGAAGAAATGTAATTGGCCTCAGGGGAAAAAAATAGCCAAATACTTTGTATTCCAGAATCCTAGCATACCTGTTTGATGTCGCATAAAACAAACATACAATCAAAATCTGAAAAATGGAAGCTCTGCTTATATACCACAGTCAAGAATTATCCCAGAATGCAACTATTATTCATGCTCTCAACATGACATCAAACCAAAAGAGGGAATTATCTAGAACATGGCAACATTTCACTATGTTGCTCAAGAACATGCAAAGCTCACCATTAATTCTGAATACAAAGCAACAATCAATACAATGTTGAGATTTCTTGAATTCAATAATTTTTTAAAATGTTGCTTTGTATCCTTATTTTCATTTCAATTTTTAGTTTTACTTGCTTTCAAAGTAGTCAGGCAGTATTACGTTTTGCCTAATAATCTGGTTTAATATCTTTCTTTTAGAAGGAAATCATAAGATTTTTCTGCCTCTTTGACAATGTCTTTAACTACTTCCCTTTCCCTTACATCAACATCACAATATTGTAATTATCTTCCAATTAAAATTAATCAATTAATTAAAAAATAAAATAAAAATTTTTAAAAATACTTACTTTCCCAATAGACATATGTTTAAATTTGAAAAAAATACTGGTACTGAGTATGTAAACCTAACTCTGTGAAACCTATATAATAAATATTTTCAAAAAAAGGGAGGGAAAGTCATAGCAATGAAAAAAAGGAAGAAGCTGAAACTGTAGGCATTTAACTGAATTCTCTTAATTCTGGCAGTCAACTCTGAGATACTAATGTACAATGATATATAAAGATACAGTATTCTTACATAGAAAAAATTTAAAAATTCAAGTCACTTAATTTTTAATAAAAGTCTAAATCATGTATAAAACTTAGCTCTTTGAACACAAATATATGACTCTCACTAAAGGTTTATATTTGGAAAGAAAATTGCTCCTCTGATAGCCCACTTTTACAATCTTTAATGTCAGAGCTGATAAGTTACTGCCAAGAGGACAGTGTTATAAATGAAAATAATTTCAGTATGATTCTTGGCAGTAGGAAAACACAAACCAACTTAAAACAGCACAAAGTTGTAACAGCACAGTTTCTGTAAGGCAGAATATAGAGTGTTATATATTAGATTACTGTATCAAAATAAGTACTTGTTTATTAGCAGCTGTAAAGAAGCAAGCTTTCAAAAGCTGCTATTTTTTTAAACAAAATTGTAAAATCACCTACTGTCAATATCATCTCTAAGATCTGAGTTAAGCTTATTAGAACTCACAGTCAGTCTATATTCCAACCAAATGTTGTCATTAACTCTTTAAGTGATTATACAAAGTATGATCTATTATTTACAAACGTACATTTATGGCAGTAAAACACAATAGTAATTGCATTTAAAAATATATTACTTGTGTACTCTGATGTTCAGCTTAAAGGCCCTAATCACATTTCAGCTTCTTTCTTAATAAGACAAATTGGTTTGGAACAGAGATGATTCAAATGGCTTAACAAATTTTAAAAGTCAAACAGCCTAAAATATCTTGGGAAGGTACAAAAAAATTAAAAAAACAAAAACAAAAACACTTTTTCTCCTTTACTTCTCTTATCAACTAAATTTTTTCCAAGATGGAGAAGAAATATGTTTATCTTACCATCTACCGTAACATAAAAATTCACCTTTTCTAATGGCTTGGCTCCCTATTACTGTCATTTTGGTCCTTTTGTGTTTTACAGAGGAAATCCTCTCTGGTCCTAAAGACTATAATGCCCACTCTCATTCATGAACAATGTCCTTATTACAAAGACTGGTGCAAATTAAATCAGTGACAGAGGTGTAATACTGACCCAAACCCATCAGAATTTTCATGGAAAGAGGATAATCACATTCCAGGCTACTTTTGTGGGCTTTCATGGGAAATTCCTTTTAACAAAAAGTGATATAAAAATGATATTCACACAGCAAGGATAAGAACAGCAACTAGAGGTTTGAAAAGCCCACCAGGAGAGAAAATTCAACCCACTTATAATAAATCAACTGCTATATATTTCTCTAGGTTTAGTACCCAAAAAAGAAGATGATATGAATCCATTTTTCTGTTCAGATTCTTTTTAATCCTACAGATGAAAACTACCCTACTGTTTCCAAATGCTTTTTCATTTCAATGGTAAAAATAGCTACCCAAAAGATGGGATTTCACTGTGCTTCTCTTACAAAGGACACAATATTGCAGAGTATAAAACACATATACATCCTTTTTAAAGTCACTAATTGCTAGCTTGTATTTTTAAAGCCCCAAATATTTTCATAATGTCATTAGCTACATCATCAATATTTGCTCAATGGTAAAACCTCAAATATCAAAATATAATCAAGAATCCTGCTGTTAAATAGATTTTATGCACAGGACAAATTTAAAGTAATATGACTCTCACAATGAATACCAGCAAACTGAGCTTGTTTGGCACACTGTTAACCTGCCTAATTTCAAATTCTTACTTCTTAAAAGCACAGTATAGATTATTCATACTCAGTAAAATGCAACAAAGAAAGAGGCTTTTGACAGACTAATCAAATTGACTTATAATAATCTATTTGGGAGGATGAGAAAATTATGATAAAAGATTTTAAAACAAAGTTCTGATATTAAATGTGAAATTCCACTTGAATTAATTGCTCTAAACAGGAACTTTAAAAAGAAATGAATTTACATCACCATCTAATATCCCATAGTTATCCTATCTAAGTATGACTTTATTTTGTAGCTCATATTTTTTAAACATACTTGATTTTCAAATATTTGTTCAAGAACTTTAAAATTTATTTTCTTGATGGCCTTATTTTATTTATTCTTCTGGAAAAGAATGGCTAGTGCTGACACTTTAGAAAGATAATTATTTTGACCAATATAATATTCATAGAAACCTTAAAAAGTGTATTTTTACTTGAGGTAGAGGTAGTACTTCTAAAACTAGTTCTCTAGTATGTTAATTTCTTCTCTTACCTAGACTCACAGAGTCACTTTATTCATTCCTACATGTTTAATCACTCATTCACATGTTCCTGGATGTTGAACATGTGCTTTTGAAATTTTGCACAACTGCAATGAAACTTAAAAGCTATAAATGCACAAGTGGAATTCTCATTTTATAATATTTTTAAAATTTCATGATAATCTAAATTGCCAACTCCCAATATTGACCACTATTTACCTTTTAATTCTTAACTCGGTCAACTACTAGTAGACTTTATAATATTTTTTAAGGGTAAAATGATTGCATCATTATTTTTGATTACCCTAAATCATAATTATTAATAGTCAGGTATTACTTTCTTCTCATAATATACCTTATCAGCTAGCTGCAGATGTTTTTCTAAATTGAAAGAAAATAATGATTATTAATTATAGCATCATGTATCACTCATGTACATGATCTTTCTGACTACATGTCATTCTGAATAGGTTCAAGTAGTAATGGTTTTCAATATAATTTCAAAGGTATGCACTCTAAAAATTAAAATGTGAGGAAGGACATAAAATGATGATATTTTAACAATCTCTGAGTTTAAAGACAAATCTTCCTTCATAAATAGTAATGTTTGTAATTCAGTTTTTATTACTCAAAAGCAAGAAGAAATTTGGATAACTGGAAATATGAGATGTAACTTTCAAGTAAGTTAAGTTTTTTAAAAATGTGGATACACTGAACTCTGTTACTTACTACCCATGAACATCAGGTATCGTTCTCTCCTCGTGTGTCAGCAAAACCACACACATTCTTTCTCACTACAAATCTGTAAATCTGAAAAGGAGTAAAGAACCTGAATAGAAAATCTCTTTATAGAATAAAAAAGCATGGCATGTTATTAAGGAGAACTGTAAGCCGCATTCTATTCATAGTAATTACAGGATCAGATCAGGTTAATGTGGGGACCTAGGTCAATAAAATGCTGTAAGTTCACCGCTTTAATCTCCTTCAATCCTATAGTCTGCGGTGCTGGCTGCTCTGCTTGATTCACCAAATCACTATAGGTACCATGGATGGCATGGAAATTTGGGGCAGAGTGGAAATTTATGCATTCAGTCAGTCTCAAGTTTTAGATGATGAAAAAAAAAAAAACTAATTTCTCAGGATAATTTGACAAGTTTTTCTCTCTCAACTCAAATAATAAAGGCCAAATTTCATTTCTGGGTAATGCCATTTTTAGTCCTCTTTTCACAATAAAATCTGTTTCCTTATTAAATTTTTCACCCACCCATCATTCACAGAAGATATTACACAATCTTGATAAACATATAAATGAGAACTAAAATAGATTACAATTTGGCCTTATGCACCTTGAGATAATCTCTTCCGTTTTCCTATGGTTTTCTCTAAAATTTCTGTGGAAGATGAATAACTAAAAATTCAAAGCTGGTTACCTCGTGCCCAGAGATAATTTGGGTTTTTGTCTTTGAAAAGTGTTTCCCAGATTATATTTCTCCCCTACTAATTTGAAATTTTCTGCCAATAAAGGATTCAAAGTTTCAGGTTGTAATTAGAGTATTTTAAATTGTGATGTGTGAAAGTTATGAATGATGATGATTCTTTTGCTTTTTCATTGTTTTTTTTTTCTCAAATTGGGGTTAGTATCAAGAACATCTTATTCTTGTAAATTCTTGTAAATTGTGCTAAACGTACAATTTTTAAACACTTATCTCATTGTATGGAAATTCATGCAATGTCTGTTAAAAATGGAAGGCAGTCAAGTTTTGAAAATGCAATTAATGATTTCAGTTTAATGCCTGTGAATGAAGTACACATCGCATCATTCATCCATCCTAAACCAGTGGTCCTTTAGTGATGCTTTTCCTTCTTCAGGATTTTGGTAAGTGCTTTTGCCACTCTTTGCTTCTTAAATTGCCAGTCACTATAAAATAGCTCATATTCAAAGCCTACACATGCTAGACTCTAGTAGGAGCTTACGCGAAGAGACTGAAAAGTTAAGCGAAGAGAATAGGTGCTTATGTGTTTGTATCACTCTTGTTATCCTAGTTTTTGGATATTTCATACTCTTTCTTTCCTCTCAACTACATAGAGTATTAATGAACAAAACAAAGAAGACTCACAATTAATGAGTAATTAGTCCCGAAGGCTAATGAAGTGTTCTTATCATGGAATAGACTATTCTGGACCCTGGTCATTTAAAGTTTCACTTTTTAATCACTTAGCTTTTCTATGAACTGCTAAGTAATTATATGTAACATGTGTTTATCAATACTTACAGCATCAATATTAAAATAGACTTGGCACTCATCTTGTCTCTGTTAGTATACAAGTACCTTGAAGGTAGGAACAGTGTCTTCTATTTTTCTTTACAGTTATTATGGACTTATTAACTTGAATCATAATTACTACTCACCAAATACTTTCCCCACAATTTAAACAGGTGATTATTCTAATTTGCTTTAAGTATTTATCACTCAAAATGAATAATATATCTTATGAGCAAACAAAAGTACATTGAAAGCATAAAATTTTTTTCTATGAGTTAAATTTAAGAAACTATTTAGCACAATTGGGCATTTGATATAACAAAGAAAAAGATGGATTTTAAAGCAGAGGTCATCCTTAAAAGGTTTTTTTTTTTTTTTAATGGTTAAAAAAACCAAACCTACCAAATATGTTACGACTTGAATGATGTGAACTGTGGTAAACGCCAGCATGCAATATGGCAAAAACGAATCAATCAGTTCAGCTTAGTTCAGCCTCTGCAACTGGCCATCTGGCACAAAATCAACCGAATGTATCCCTACATATTCATCTTCATTTTCACAAATACTCAAGAGAATGTCATTCTAGGGCAAAATAAAATTAAATCACCATAATTTTTAAGACATCTTTCCTTTCATACCCTCTTGAGAATACTGTGTTTATATGCTATAGGGTTGTATAATTCTTATTTGAATGCATTCTCTCTTTTCCAAAGGTTGAAAATAAAACATTTACTTATAAAACTTTTCACTTTTTGAAAGACTGTTCTTTCAGGAGAGAGAAACTTCTATAAATAGGTCAGTTTACTTTCATTCAAGTCAGTAGTAGATAAAATTACCAAAACCACTTTCATAGAAATTAATACTTTTGTAATTGCACTAATCTTCAGTGAAGTTGGCCTAACATATGATTAGTTATTGTTCAGCAAGATCAAAGCAATACAACATTAGTTCACATTTCAATTTCTATTTACATGAAATCAGAAACTAAGATTTCATTTGGTCAAACAAAACTTTTACATAATATTCTTATTATTATATAAAATTAGTCAGTCAAACACTTTATTAAATCCTGAAGATATAAGGCTAGATTTTACGGCATTATTTTGTAATAGTTTTGAAATTTTATTAAATTTTTTCTCAGGTGGAAGCAAAAATATAATTTATACTTAGACTCCTTTGGCCATTTTTAATTAAAATAGGGGAGTAGTTTCATAACCTATTTTTAAGATTCATACTGAATAAAGGACTGAATCAAGTTTATTGTTGATTTTATCCATTAATTTTTGTCTTAGATCTGAACCACTCTATTTAAAGCTTTGGCTCTTTAAATAAAGTAAATGAATTTTAATTAAAACACATAGAAACACACTAAATAAGTCACAGTGTTTTCCAAATTATGTTTGTAAGTATAACAAGACCTATATAAAATATTTAATTTTAAAAAATAGTACAGTTTAACTTCTACTCACTATGATTTTGCTCACTAAAAAGCACTTTGTTAACATGGACTGCCAGGCTCTTCTTGCCATGGAATTCTCTGGGCAAGAATACTGGAGTGGGTAGCCATTCCTTTCCCCAGGGGATCTTCCCAACCCAGGGATCGAACTCTGGTCTCCTGCATTGCACACAGATTCATTACCATCTGAGCCACCAGGGAAGCCCTTAATGTTAAAAGGATAGGAGATTATAATTTAAATTTCTTCTTTATACATTGCTCTTTTGCTTACATGGAAGGTTAAGTTGCAAATAATAGTTCATTCTGTATTTGAGTAAAAAAGTTTATCCACAAATAATTTCTAAGCTCAAAGTCCTCTAAAAATGTTTTTGAGAATTATATACTGATCTACATCAAAGTACTTTTTATTTCATTTTTTATCCTGCAATTTTTTCTGTTTTAAAGTTACATTGTACCACAAGCAATGTTTCCTGAAGCTCTTTCAGCCCAGAGCCAGCTAATGGCTTAAGATCATTTTTATAGATTTTGGTTTGCCTTTTTGTGAGTGTGTAGCCTTCAGAGATGTTACAGTTTGCTGTTTTATAAATTAACTCACAGGTTGAAAGCATTCTTTTGTTATTAAATACACATGAAAAGGAGACTCTCTATAGGCAGAAGGTACCATCAAACTGAATGGACAAAAACTTGGAACCATCATCAATATTAAGAATCTGGGCTCATTATCTTCAATCTGAAGATGTCAGGTTTACTGTGGTTCATCTTTTTGTTGCATCACTGATTTAGAAATGTTGCCAAGTACATGCAAATATAAAGTAAAATAAACTTGTCTATAAAAGACTTTGTATTGACGTATCTACTTTGTGAATCACTGTACTCATATCCCTGGAGTGTTTTTAAGACTTAGAACTTTTTGTTCACAAAACCTACAGTTTATAACTTCTGAACATTAAGCTTTTATCCTGGCAAAATCAGTAGCTATTGATGAATAGCTTACATTTATGTATTTTTATATTTCTTTTAAATAACACACATGTACATTATCTCACTGGATCCTCACAATAATTCGCAAAAGAGTGTTAAGTGTTTTCCCCCTCATTTAAAAAATCAAAGAAATAGGATCACAGAAGTTATACAGTTCACACAAATTTCCTTCTACATAGCAGGGGACACAGATTTACATTCAATATATCTAGACTGCTAGAATTTGTGCTGTACCACAATATCTGCTCCTTGGAAAGAAAACTATGACAAACCTATAGACAGCATATTAAAAAGCAGAGACGTCGCTTGTCCAACAAAGGTCTATATCATCAAAGAAATGGTTTTTCCAGTAGTTATGTATGGATGTAAGAGTTGGACCCTAAAGAAGGCTGAGCACTGAAGAACTGATGCTTTCAAATTGTGGCACTGGGGAAGACTCGAGAGTTCCTTGGAAAACAAGGAGATCAAACCAGTCAATCCTAAAGGGAATCAACCCTAAATCTTCACTGAAAGGACTGATGCTGAAGCTGAAGCTCCAATACTTTGGCCACCTGACATGAAGAATCAATTCACTGGAAAAGACCCTGATGCTGGGAAAGATTGAAGGCAAAAGAAGAAGGGAGCAGCAGAGGATGAGATGGTTAGACAGCATCACTTGACTAAATTGACATGAATCTGAGCAAACTCTGGGAGATAGTGAAGGACGGGGAAACTGGTGTGCTGCAGCCGATGGGATTGCAGAGCCAGACATGAGTTAGTAACTGAACAACCATAATAACAATCTTTGCTCCTTGTAATAGACCAACCCCAGAAAAGAGCTTATCAAACTCCAATAACCCGATTATCCATCCACCTGTTTCTTTGGAAAATCTCTGAGCTGGCTACGAAATGAAGGCACTATTGTCAGCCACAACACTCTTTCCAATCCACCACAATCACTGCCTACCATTTATAACTACAATTTTGAAAAAGAAGTTTAAGCCTGCAACCTCCTTTCTCTAGTCCAGTCACTTCTCAAGATTCCTCAATCTGGCATCAATCTGCAATGCTAGATGGCTAGCCATCACCTCTCCATCGCCTCTCAGGACCATAAACATACTTTTTCCTTGCACTTTTATTCCTCCACCAGACAGAGTCCTTCAAGATAAAGGACCCAACCTCCTTAATTTCTGTGCTCACCACACTTAGAATGGTGACTAGCACCTCATGTACCTCAGTATCAAATGAAGGAATGAATGAAAGAATTATAATGAGTGTTAAAATGCATTGTTTTAATAAAGGAACTGCTTTTGATTGGCTAGTTCAGTTCAGTCACACAGTCGTGTCCAACTCTTTGCAACCCCATGAATCTCAGCATGCCAGGCTTCCCTGTCCATCACCAACTCCCGGAGTTCACTCAAACTCATGTCCATTGAGTCGGTGATGCCATCCAGCCATCTTATCCTCTGTCGTCCCCTTCTCCTCCTGCCCCCAATCCCTCCCAGCATCAGAGTCTTTTTCAATGAGTCAACTCTTCGCATGAGGTGGCCAAAGTACTGGAGTTTCAGCTTTAGCATCAGTCCTTCCAAAGAACACCCAGGACTGATATCCTTTAGAATGGACTGGTTGGATCTCCTTGCAGTCTCTCGAGAGTCTTCTCCAACACCACAGTTCAAAAGCATCAATTCTTTGGTACTCAGCTTTCTTCACAGTCCAACTCTCACATCTGTTCGAGGTAAAAAGTGAGAGCAGAAGACACGGATTAGAAAATCAGAGAAAAGCTAGCAAGGTCAGAGAATAACTGAATTGTTTTGTGTAAAATGAAGGAGAATCTGGCTTTTGTAAAAGGGTTAAAGAAGAACATTCTCAAGTGGTACTAGTGGAAAAGAAACCACCAGTCAATGCAGGAGACGCAAATGACATAGGTTTGATCCCTGGGTTGGGAAGATCCTCTGGAGGAGGAAATGACAACCCACTCCAGTATTCTTGCCTGGAAAATCCCATGGACAGAGAAGCCTGCTGGGCTACAGTCCATATGGTCACAAAGAGTCCAACATGACTGAGTGACATAGCATGCAAGGAAGAACAAACAGACTAAAGGAGCACAAAGAGACGGTTAAGAGAATCACTGAAATGGCTTAGAGACCCCTGGTGGTGGTAGATTCTACTTGAATCTGTTTGCACTGCTGGAATATAAAACTCTCCATATCTTGCATCCATATCCTCCCACCCATTGTTTCAGTAAAATTTCCCACATTCACAATTCTTATATGTAAGACTCCTTGAAAATTGTGAAAGGACTTGAGTTTTTATGGGCTGACTTGATGCAGAAAAGAAATCATAATCCCAAGAGCTTGGGGAGTCAGTAGTCATGAGGGCAAAAGCCAACCAGAAATGTGACAAGATCTTGAGGTGAGCTTTGAATTTCTAGGAAAAACAGTAATGTGGGCTAAAGCTAATTTTACATAGATCTGAAGGAGGTAAGATGCCCAAGAAGACACACAAATTTCATAATAAATCAATGAATGAAACCAGGCAATGTAAGTGGGAAAAGAGATATTTAATTCATTTATTCACATAAACATTCATTCAGTCACTTTGTTAACCATTGTTAAGCACCAGTATATCTCAGTTGCCAAAAATGTAGGTATAAACCAACATGACTCACCCCCTATAAAGCTACAGTGTAGGAAAAATATATTGATAGATAAGCTCTGACAGATGCCATCATAGATAACAAAGTATAGAAAAAGATGGAAGCAGGTATGAGTAGCACCTAAACCTGACTCAAGCCATTAGGAAAGACTTGTAGTGAACAATGTCTGAACTAAGAACTCAAGTTGAGAGATTGGTAAGAATATCCCATGCATAGGAAATAGGACATGTGAAGTTCCAGACATGAGAAGAAGCCTAGCATATTGGGCTTCCCAGTGGGCACCAGTGTTAAAGAATCCACCTGCCAATGCAGGAGACACTAAAGATGGAGGTTCAATCCCAGGCTCGGGAAGATCCCCTGGAGGAGGAAATGGCAACCCACTCCAGTATTCTTGCCTGGGAAATCCCATGGACAGAGGAGCCTGGTGGGCTACAGTCCATTGGGTGGCAAAGAGTTGGACATGACCGAGCACTCACTCACACACACACACACACACCAGCATATTGAGTATTTGGAAAGAGTGCTGGAAGACTAGAATCTGGAGGCAAAGCTTGCATTGATGAGAGATGAGATGGGGTGATAAGTTGAGGGCAATTCATGAAGGACGTGTAAGCCATGTAAGAGGCTTGTGCTTTATTCTGAAGGTAATGTGCAGTCACTAAAGAGTTTTAAGTGCAAGTGTTAATGGAGAAACATCACTCTGGCTTAAGTGCAGAGATGGGATTAGAACAAGGCAGCCTAGGGGTGGAGAAAAGAATTGGATTAATTAGTATTGCCAGTGAGAGCATGGTGACAGAAGTAGGGAAGGGATCATGTTCAAAGAGAGAATTGGAAAGATTTAGAGATATTTAGAGACAACAATCACAGCACTGGGTGGCTAACTGAATATGTACATGGGAATGGAGACTGATATCTAAGAAGACACACAGGGTGGGACACCTGGGTGCTACCACTTACTGCCATAAATCACAAGAAAAGAGCCACATTGAGGGGAAAAAAATGCACATTTTTTTGAGACATGGAGAGTTTAATATTTATATGAGGAACTCAAGTGAAGGTCTCCAGAAGATAGTTGGGACCAAGGGAAGCTCCAAAAAGAGAACAAGGATATGGATTTGAGAGCCGCAATCAAAGAGGTTGGCACTTCAAGACCCAAGAGTGAAGGAGATCATCCAGGGAACACATGACACTGAGTACAAGATAAGACCTTGAACCAAACTTTGCCTTAACCTGAACTTTGAGGAAAACTGACTCTCAAGGGAAAAGCAGAGAAACAGGAGGCTGCAAATCAATCTAAGAGAAGAATCTAAAGGGATTGAGGGGAAATAAGGAGAGAAAATTATCTAATGATCCAAGAGAAAAGCTTCTTAAGAAAAAAGAACCATTTCCTTAGTGGATCAGTGGTTAAGACTTCACCTTCCAGTGCAAGGTGGGGGCGAGGGGAGGGGAGTGGTGGTTGACAGCACGAGATGGGTTCAGCTCCTGGTCAGGGAGCTAAGATTTCACATGCCTTGTGGCCAAAAAATCAAAACATAAAACAGAAGCAATACTGTAACAAATTCAATAAATACTTTTAAAATGGCCCACATCAAAAAAATATTAAGTAAATAAATAAAGTAGTGATCCACAATACCCAAATGTCACCAGGAGATTAATAAGATAAATCCTGAAAGTTATCCACATAATTTTTCTATAAAGGCATTTCTGACTTTTCTTAAGGAGTTTCAGAGGTAGGATTAGTTAAGCTAGAAATCAGTTTGGCATGTTCAGGACTGAAATGAAGATAAAATAATATAAAAAATAGCAGTGTTTCATAAAACATAAAATATCTTTATGGTAAGGACAGCAAAAATTAGGGGGAATGTAAGGATTTGCAACAAATGAGAGATCTGAAGGTGTCTTAATGCAGATAGGAAAGAGCTAGAAGAGAATGAAGATGGAAGAGAGAGAAGGTCGGTAGTGTTAACCAAAACGTCCTATTAAGGCAGAAAGACAGGAACACTGGTCTAGGAAACAAGGAAAGACTTAATATGGCAACAGGAAAAGGGAATAGAAGAGATGAGAGTATTCCTGCCCAATAATTTCTAGTCTTTCTGTAGAATATTAAGCAGGAGTCATCTGCTGATGAGAGGGATAGCAAAGAAGAGAGAAGATGGAAATTCATGGAGTCAACATTTTAAAATAGTGCTGAAGCTGGAAGTAACATTTTTGGAGGAAGAGAGTAAGAACTGGCTACAGAAAGACAGGAGCAATGGAGAGTAGTGTTGAAAGCACAGGGGAAATGGAGACCACATATGTGTGTTACTCAATATAATTCATTTTTTCCATTGGCGTCAGAGAAAAAGTGGAGACTTAAATTGATTCAGGGGTGTTATTTGCCATGTGAGACACAGAATCAGACACACAGGTACCCAGCCTTTAAGAGGCTTCAAGGAGAGCAGGAGAGGCTGATGCTAAGGTATTCCTGATGCCACACACTCTGCTCATTTGGAAACAACTTTAAAATTACAAGTTGTTGTTGTTCAGTCACTCAGTTGTGTCTGACTCTTTGTGACCCCATGGACTACAGCATGCCAGGCTTCCCTGTCCTTCACCATCTCCCTGAGCTTGCTCAAACTCATGTCCATTGAGTTGGTGATGCCATCTAACCATCTCATCCTCTGTCGCTCCCTTCTCCTGCCCGCAATCTTTCCCAGCATCAGGGTCTTTTCCAACAAGTTGGCTCTTCTAATCAGGTGACCAAAATATTGGAGCTTCAGCTTAAGCACCAGTCCTTCCAATAAATATTCAAGGTTCATTTCTTTTAGGATTGACTGGTTTGATCTCCTTGCTGTCCAAGGGACTCTCAGTAGTCTTCTCCAGCACCACAGTGCTCATTTATTTTTGAGCAACAAAAACAAAACAGTTACCTTCTAGGATACATTACCTAAATAAATGGCTTCTCTTTGACTGTGTAAAATGTAGTTCTATGTGTTTAGAAAGTAGACAGTAAGGAAAATCCAGCTATCAGTTTTCTTTTAGCACATGGAAGTGGTTAATCAAATGTACTTCCTTAGCCTTTAAGAGTACCACCTGCTTAGGACCGTTCAACATGAAAAAAACAAACAAACAAAAACTGGGCTCCGGCTCTGCTATGCAAACAAAACTGCATTTGTAAAACATGTAATAGACATCACTAATAATGCCAGTTAATAGTGAAGACCTTAAGGATAATGATAATTGCTGGATTACATAATTCCAATTTCATTTATTCATTAATTGAACAAATGTATTGTGTCTTGTTGCTGGGGATGCAAAGATGAAAATCACAATTCCTGCTCTCAAAGAGCTTACATAAAAGACCAAACCCTAATAATCCTAATGAAAGCAATAAAGCAATGAATGAGGTGTGAAGAGGACAAAGGATTCTGTCTCATTAACAGAATCAAGGGGGCTTTCACTGAGACTTTAAATGCACACAGATAGTCTTACTTATTTTCAGTTACACACATAGATATGGAGACATCACCAGGTTGAGCTAAGATTGTATTCTGAGATTCTTAAAACAGGAAATACAAATCTAGACCCATAGCTCCCATATCACAATATTCTATGTTTTATATGTCTGCTGCTGCTGCTGCTAAATCACTTCAGTTGTGTCCAGCTCTGTGCGACCCCATAGACAGCAGCCCACCAGGCTCCTCTGTCTCTGGGATTCTCCAGGCAAGAATACTGGAGTGGGTTGCCATTTCCTTCTCCAATGCGTGCATGTATGCTAAGTCGCTTCAGTCATGTCAGACTTTGTGCGACACTATGGACAGCAGCCCTCCAGGCTCCTCAGTCCACAGGATTCTCCAGGCAAGAATAGTGGAGTGGGTTGCCATTTCCTTCTCCATATCTATGAAACCATAAATCGATCTCCAGGGCTTAAGTTGAAATAGATTTGTAAAAGTTTAACATCATATTTAAAACTCAGGATTAATCTTTCTCTGTTACATTATTGTTTGATTAGTCAGCCATCTGGTATTTTTGAGTTATAACTGATTATAGCATCACTAGGAGAGGCAGAACCTACAGTGTATCCACCCTTGCAGAACACTATATTCTAGAATTGCAAGGTGCTATACACACGAACGATGCAAACGACAGAACTAAGAACAATTAAGGGGATTTTTTTTTTAATCTTTACTTGAAAGCTGATGTTATAATTCTGTAGGTCAAAGAAGATACTAAATATACACTGCTCTGTCCATTTTTATTCAGTGCTTTTAAGCTCATCTCTAACCAGTTTATTAAAAAGTACAAGGGAGATATGAAACGAGCTGGCAATGCAAATATTATATTAGAAAACATTTATTAAATACAGCATGTTATCAAGATAGTCAAAAATACATTAAGTCAAATTCTCTCAAGTGCCTAAGCACTAGTAACAAAGGTGACACATGATAAAGTACGTTAACTCTCTCATGGCAACATTGAGTTCTTCTTCAGTCCTTGTGCATTAGTGAATATACCTCATAAAAGCAGCTTCATTCTGAGACAAACCCACTCACTGATTAGCAGACACTACTTTTTTGACAGTGATCTGTGATTCCTGGAAAATAACTAGCCTGGTCTGTTGAAGATTTCACATTCTCTGTTCCTGTGACTCAGCTCCTAACACTGATGACCAAAAAAATCTATGCTGTTTTACAAATTTGTACACAAAGACATTCATAATCTTCAACCTGAGTTGGGGTCTCAATTGTATCTGTGTAATCAACTTTCTTGACCATTTGTCACAGTAATTATTTTTGTTAGATAACTGACATATAGTAAGTTATTCATAATTAAAGTGTACAATTCCAACCTTTTAACAGACATAAAAACATGTGAAATCATCAAGTCAATCAAGACAATGGACACACACATCCAGCACCCTCAAAGCTTTCCTTGTGCCTCTTGGTAATCCACCTCTCCTGTCCCCTTCTTACCCAGGCAACCACTGACCTGCCTTCCTTCATTGTGGATTACTGTACATTTTCAAATTTCATACAAAGAGACTCATACAGTACATATACTTTAATGTCTGGCTTCTTCCACACAGCATAACTATCATGAAATTCAATTTTGCTGTTCTGTGAATCACTGGCTCATTCCTTTTTATTATTGAAGAGTATTTCATTTGTGAATAAGCCACAATTTATTTATCTCTTAACCTGTTGATGGACCTCTGAATTTTTTTTCGTTTTCAGCTATTGCAAATATAGCTGCTATGAATATTCATGTGTAAGTCTTTGTATAGACATATGCTTTCATTCTCTTGCATAAATACCTAGGAGTGGAATGTCTGGATCATATGGTAAATGTATATATAGCTTTTTAAGAAACTGTCAAACTGTTTTCCAAAGTAGTTGCATCATTTTAAATTCCCACCAGCTTTCTTTTGATTAGTGTTAGCATAGTATATCTTTTTTCATCTTTTGATTTTTTAACCTATTTGTGTCTATATATTTAAAAGTAGATTTCTTGCAGACAATATATATAGCTGGGTCTATCCTTTTTATCCATTCTGAGAATCTCTGCCTTTTAGTTGAGAGTGCTTAAGCAATTTACATCTAATGTGATTGTTGACATGATTCTGTTAAAACTGGCCATCTTGGTATAGATTCTATATCCATCTCATCTGTTTTTTTGTTCATTTTTGCTCTTTTTCTGCATTATTTTGGATTAATACAGTATTTTTTCTGAATATACTTTTTTCCCTTTGTTAGCTTATTAGCTATAACTTGTATGTGTGTGCACATGTGTGTAAGTGTGTAACAACTGCTTTTGATTTAAAATTTATATACTAAACTAATCACAGACTACCTTCAAATAATATTATAAAACTTTACATCTGATATAAGAACCTTACAATACTATAGTATTTACATATCTGCCCTTAAAACCGTTCTGCTATTATTTCAAATATTAGACTCCTAAATATGTTACAGTGTTAGTCGCTCAGTCATACCTGACTCTTTGCAACCCCATGGACTGCAGCCCACCAGGCTCCTCTCTCCATGGGATTTTCCAGGCAAGGATACTGGAGTGGTTTGCCATTTCCTTCTCCAGGGGATCTTTCTGATCTACAGATCAAACCTGGGTCTCCTGTACTACAGGTAGATTCTTTACCAACTGAGCCACCAGGGAAGCCTAAATATGTTATAAGCCTAACACTATTTTGTCATTACTTTTGTTTTCAATAGTGAATTATCTTTTATTTTTCCTACCACAATGTGCAGCATGTGGGATCTAGTTCCCTGACCAGGGATTGACTATGTGCCCCCAGCACTGGGAGTCCAGAATCTTAATGACTAGACTACAAAGGAAGTCTCAGTAGTCGATTATCTTTAAATATTTATATCAACTCACATATTTCCCATTTTTGGTGTTCTTCATTGCTCTTTGTAAATCCAGGTTTCCATATGGTATGATTTGCCATCAAACTAAGAACTTTTAACATTTCTTGCCAGGCAGGTCTACTACTGCTGCTCCTGCTGCTGCTGCTGCTAAGTCACTTCTGCTGCTGCTACTGCTAAGTCACTTCAGTCGTGTCCGACTCTGTGCGACCCCTTAGACATCAGCCCACCAGGCTTGCCCGCCCCTGGGATTCTCTAGGCAAGAGCACTGGAGCGCTGCCATTTCCTTCTCCAATGCATGAAAGTGAAAAGTGTAAGTGAAGTCGCTCAGTCGTGTCCAACTCCTAGCAACCCCATGGACTGCAGCCCACCAGGCCCCTCCGTCCATGGGATTTTCCAGGCAAGAGTACTGGAGGGGGTTGCTATTGCCTTCTCCGCCATGCAGGTCTGCTGATTATTAATTCTTTCAGCTCTTGTTTGCCTGAAAACGGTTTTGTGTGTGCATGCACGCTAAGTCACTTCAGTCATGTTCAACTCTTTATGACCCTATGGACCATAGCCTACCAGGCTCCTCTATCCATGGGATTCTCCAGGCAAGAATATTGGAGTGGGTTTCCATACCCTTCTGAAAAAGGTTTTCAATTCAGTTCAGTTCAGTTCAGTCGATCAGTCATGTCTGACTCTGCGACCCCATGAATCACAGCACGCCAGGTCTCCCTGTCCATCACCAACTCCCAGACCTCACTCAGACTCACGTCCATCGAGTCAGTGATGCCATCCAGCCATCTCATCCTCTGTCGTCCCCTTCTCTTCCTGCCCCCAATCCCTCCCAGCATCAGAGTCTTCTCCAATGAGTCAACTCTTCGCATGAGGTGGCCAAAGTACTGGAGTTTCAGCTTTAGCATCAATCTTTCCAAAGAACACCCAGGGCTGATCTCCTTCAGAATGGACTGGTTGGATCTCCTTGCAGTCCAAGGGACTCTCAAGAGTCTTCTCCAACACCATAGTTCAAAAGCATCAATTCTTCGGCGCTCAGCTTTCTTCACAGTCCAACTCTCACATCCAGACATGACCACAGGAAAAACCTTAGCCTTGACTAGACAAACCTTTGTTGGCAAAGTAAAGTCTCTGCTTTTGAATATGCTATCTAGGTTGGTCATAACTTTCCTTCCAAGGAATAAATGTCTTTTAATTTCATGGCTGCAGTCACCATCTGCAGTGATTTTGGAGCCCAGAAAAATAAAGTCTGACACTGTTTCCACTGTTTCCCCGTCTATTTCCCATGAAGTGATGGGACTGGATGCCATGATCTTTGTTTTCTGAATGTTGAGCTTTAAGCCAACTTTTTCACTCTCCACTTTCACCTTCATCAAGAGGCTTTTTAGTTCCTCTTCACTTTCTGCCATAAGGGTGGTGTCATCTGCATATCTGAGGTTATTGATATTTCTCCTGGCAATCTTGATTCCAGCTTGTGCTTCTTCCAGCCCAGCATTTCTCATGATGTACTCTGCATATAAGTTAAATAAGCAGGGTGACAGCATACAGCCTTGATGTACTCCTTTTCCTATTTGGAACCAGTCTGTCGTTCCATGTCCAGTTCTAACTGCTGCCTCCTGACCTGCATATAGGTTTCTCAAGAGGCAGGTCAGGTGGTCTGGTATTCCCATCTCTTTCAGAATTTTCCACAGTTTATTGTGATCCACACAGTCAAAGGCTTTGGCATAGTCAATAAAGCAGAAATAGATGTATTTCTGGAACTCTCTTGCTTTTTCAATGATCCAGCAGATGTTGGCAATTTGATCTCTGGTTCCTCTGCCTTTTCTAAAACCAGTTTGAACATCTGGAAGTTCATGGTTCATGTATTGCTGAAGCCTGGCTTAGAGAATTTAAAACATTACTTTACTAGCATGTGAGATAAATGCAATTGTGCAGTAGTTTGAGCATTCTTTGGCATTGCCTTTCTTTGGGATTGGAATGAAAACTGACCTTTTCTAGTCCTGTGGCCACTGCTGAGTTTTCCAAATTTTCTGGCATATTGAGAGCAGCACTTTCACAGTATCTAGCTTTCAGGACTTGAAATAGCTCCACTGGAATTGCATCACCTCCACTAGCTTTGTTCCTAGTGATGCTTTCCAAGGCCCACTTGACTTTCCAGGATGTCTGGCTCAAGGTGAGTGATCATACCATCGTGATTATCTTGGTCATGAAGATCTCTTTTGTATAGTTTTTCTGTGTATTTTTTGCCACCTCTTTTTAATATCTTCTACTTCTGTTAGGTCCATACCATTTCTGTCCTTTATCAAGCCCATCTTTGCATGAATATTCCCTTGGTATCTCTAATTTTCTTGAAGAGATCTCTAGTCTTTCCCATTCTGTTGTTTTCCTCTATTTCTTTGCATTGATCGCTGAAGAAGGCTTTCTTATCTCTTCTTGCTATTCTTTGGAACTCTGCATTCACATGTTTATATCTCTCCTTTTTTCCTTTGCTTTTTGCTTCTCTTCTTTTCACAGCTATTTGTAAGGCCTCCCCAGACAGCCATTTTGCTTTTTTGCATTTCTTTTCCATGGGGATGGATGGTCTTGATCCTGTCTCCTGTACAATGTCATGAACCTCCGTCCATAGTTCACCAGGCATTCTATCAGCTCTAGTCCCTTAAATCTATTTCTCACTTCCCCTGTATAATCATAAGGGATTTGATTTAGGTCATACCTCAATGGTCTAGTGGTTTTCCCTACTTTCTTCAATTTAAGTCTGAATTTGGCAATAAGGAGTTCATGATCTGAGCCACAGTCAGCTCCCAGTCTTGTTTTTGCTGACTGTATAGAGCTTCTCCATCTTTGGCTGCAAAGAAATAAAAGGTTTTATTTCACCTTAATTCTGAAAGATATTTAAGTGACCATTTTTCCTTCTTTCAGTATTTTAGATGTTCTGCTCTCCTGACTTGCAGTGGAATGCTCCAATGGCTCGCTTCTGTTTTGCTGCCAGTCTTGCCTTTGTTCCTCTGTACCTAATATGTCCTTCATCTCTGAGTCCTTAAAGACTTTTCTTTAACCTTGATCTTAAGGAATTTAATTATGATGTGCTTTGATGAAGTTTTCTCTGAATGTCTTATGCTTGGTTTTTATTTTTCCTCAAATTTTGAAAAATTTAAGCCATTATTTCTTCAAAGGTTTTTCTGATCCTCACTTCAAGAACTTCAATTTCACATAAATTAGATGTCTTTATATTGTTCTACTACTCATTAATGGTTTATTTTTCAGTCATTTTTCTTTCTGTGTACCATCTTGGTTAGTTCATTTTCCTTTGTCTTCAAATTAATCACTCTTTTCCTCTACAGGTTCTGATCTGCTATTAATACATCCAGTACGTCTTTTTATTTCACAGTATTATTTTAGCTCTATAAGTCTGATTTGAGTCTTTGTAAAATATCTTTTGTGTCTCCATTTACTATATTCAATCCTTCCCCTATCTTCTTGAACATATAGAATATTATTATAATAACTTTTAATATCTCTGCTAGTGAATCTATCATATGTGTCATTTCCGGGTCTGTTTCTGTTAATTGACTTTTCCTTTCATTGTGTGTCATATTTTCCTGTGTCTTTGCATTGTCTAACAATTTTTACTGGCTGCCAGACAGCATAAATCCTACCTTTTTTGGTATAAGATGTTTTGTAGTTTTATAATACAAACATTTCCGGGTGCTGGATATTTTTGTACCTTGCTAAATAGTCTTGAAATGTTTTCTGAGCCATAGTCAACTTAGTTGTAAATAATCTGATCCTTTTCAAGCTTTAAATTGTCGGCTAGATCAGATTCAGCTTATTCTAGGGCAGATGTTTCCTCATTATTACAGCAGTACCCTTTGGAGTGCTCTTCCTAATGCTGGCAATGCAGGAGACCTAAGAGACAAACGAGTTTGATTCCTGGGTTGAGAAGATCCCCTAGAGAAGGAAATGGCAACCCTCTCCAGTATTCTTGCCTGGAAAATTCCATGGACAGAGGAGCCTGGCTGGCTGCAGTCCATGGGGTTGCAAAGAGTTGGACGTGACTGGATGCATGCACACACACACACAAATACACACACATCTGGTGCTTTATCAATGACAAGTTTTTCCACTAAGGCTAGTGGTGAGATACTTTTCCTGATTTGATCCTAAATGAATTACAGTCGTTGTTTTCTCCATTACTTTTAAATGCTTCTTTCCTCAACCCTGGACTCTTCCCTCACATGCGTGTGAAGATCATTACAAAGTTGAAGAATTTAAGGAACCCTGAAGATCTCTGGAGCTGCTGTTCCCGTTTCCCTCTCTCCCGCTCTCTCTCCTCCCCCTCTTGTACTCTACTCTGCAAACTCTTCTTACTTTGGTCTTGCTGAAGTCCCAGTTTTATTTTCTCAGGTCAAAGATTCTGTTAAGCTACATGTGAATAACTCCTTTCTTATATATAGGTGGAAATTCTCCAGGCAGCCAGCTAGGGTAATCTTAGGGATCGCTTCATTTATTCTGCCCTTCCTTTTCTCACTAATATCCTTGAAAAGTGCTTCTTTTTCTTTATTTCCACTGTCATCACCCTAGTTTAAAAACTTAAATTGATACAATACAATCTAGTTAGGTTGCAACATAGTTTGCTCCAGGCTTATATCCTTCTAGCCATGTTCCACTCTATTGTCATGAAAATGCCTTTACAAGACAAACCTGAAAGTAGTATCTGATGTTAACACTCTTCAAAGATTTCAGACTATCATTGATGTCAGAATAAATACAAAGCCTTTCACATGAGCTATAAGGCTCGTCTATAACCTAGTTACCAGATATCTGTCTAGCATTTCTCTGCACCTCCTCTCTGTCTTAATTCTCTAACACCTCTATGCTATACTCTGTAATAAATTACTTGTAATTTGTCATATGTAGCTTGTTATAGTACGTCTTCATGACGTTGTCCACATTACTCTCTCTGGAGTATTCTTCTCTTGGCAAATTGCTTTGTTCCTCAAAACTCAACACATTGGTTATTATTGCCTCCCAATAAATATTTACAGAACTGGACTTCATTCTTCATAGTCTAGACTAAGGATTCCCTCAAAGCTTCCATGACATTCTGGTATCTTTAATGACACTTAGCATTTACTTGCCTGGTCCTCTATTAAACATAATCTTCTGGATATTATATATTCTATCTATCTATTCTATTTCCAGCACCAAGTACAGTAGCAGTTACAAAACAAAATTTGATGAAGGAATGCCTTAACAAATAGAGGGATATGATTGATTCCATTCGGCCATAGAATCATTCCTTTTAACTAAAAGAGGTTGAGAACACATTTTCATATATTGTAAACAAATGTATTTTACATGTCTCTATTACAAGAAGTAGCTACATTAGAAAATGTATTGCTAAACTAGTATCACTCAAGCTTTAATTAGCCAGAGATAATACACAAGTTTACTTTCATGCAGTGTATGTCTTTACTTTTTCATCTTAAACTTTAGGGTAAACAGTTACTTACAAGAATAGGTAGCCATTTCATGCCAGTCAGAATGGCTGTGATCCAAAAGTCTACAAGCAATAAATGCTGGAGAGGGTGTCGAGAAAAGGGAACCCTCTTATGCTGTTGGTGGGAATGCAAACTAGTACAGCCACTATGGAGAACAGTGTGGAGATTCTGTTAAAAACTGGAAACAGAACTGCCTTATGACCCAGCAATCCCACTGCTGGGTATACACACCGAGGAAACCAGAATGTGTACCCCAATGTTCATCGCAGAATGTGTACCCCAGAATGTGTACCCCAATGTTCATCGCAGCACTGTTTACAATAGCCAGGACGTGGAAACAACCTAGATGTCCATCAGTAGATGAATGGATAAGAAAGCTGTGGTACATATACACCATGGAGTATTACTCAGCCATTAAAAAGAATACATTTGAATCAGTTCTAATGAGGTGGATGAAACTGGAGCCTATTATACAGAGTGAAGTAAGCCAGAAAGAAAAACACCAATACAGTATACTAATGCATATATATGGAATTTAGAAAGATGGTACTGATAACCCTGTATGCAAGACAGCAAAAGAGACACAGATGTATAGAACAGTCTTGTGGACTCTGTGGGAAAGGGAAAGGATTGGATGATTTGGGAGAATGGCATTGAAACATGTATAATATCATATAAGAAACAAATCGCCAGTCCAGGTTTAATGCAGGATACAGGATGCTTGGGGCTGGTGCACTGAGATGACCCAGAGGGATGGTACGCGGAGGGAGGTGGGAGGGGTGTTCAGGATGAGGAACATGTGTACACCCATGGCAGATTCATGTTGATGTATGGCAAAACCAATACAATATTGAAAAGTAATTAGCCTCCAATTAAAATAAATAAATTTAAATTAAAAAAAAAAAGAATAGGTGGCTATAAAGACATTCATATTGACTCCATGCAGTATGGCATTGTAGTCAAGCATTTAAAAGGCTAATCATTCAGACTATATTTTAAAGTCAGCTGACTCAATCTTTGATCTCTACTCTTCAAGTAATACTTTTCTTTCTAAGGCCTCAAGCACTCTTAGAAACTTGATCCCAGTTTCGTATTTCACTGTCACTCAACGACAACTCAGTGATACTTTTCCTATCACTTTTTTTTTTTAATCAAGTGACTTTTCTTTCCAAAATGTTACCCAGATCTTTTCCAGACTCAACAGCTTCTTCTCTCCTCTTACACAGCTTTCCAGATACTCACAGCCAACACGGGCATTTCTTTACCCATCTGTGCTGTCCCTGTCTTCAGCCTCTTCACTCATTCTAAATTCCTTACTTAAGCTACTCCACTTCTTCATATTACTTGCCAACTTCAAGTGTAAAGTTGCTCCACTCCAGGTAGAAGAATCACTGTCACACAGGCTGCCTGGCAAGGAGTCCCAGATGGAATAGAACACTGACATTCTGAAACCTTAAGTTAAATTATGAATAATCCTGCCCAGGGAAATTCTTGGTCTCTCTTTGGGTTTTTCAGGGGTACACTTTCAACCCACATTTCAATATGAACAGGTAACTCATAGTGAATGTCACTGCTGACATCAATTATGCTCAAGTCCTTCCAATTCAGCCCTACCCTGGTAAGTCAGAATCCCCTGGACACTTATATCACCTATGGCATATCCAGCATTCAGCCTGCCAATACCCCAGCAGCTAGGATAAGTTCTGTTATTCAGCCTGCCCCTGGGTTCCAAGACCGAACCAAACCTTCAGTTTCAAAACCTAATTATTTCTCCGACTTGGACCCTGGATCCCTGTTCTGATATTTCACTTTCTGTTTTGAGATTACAATTCTGTCTGACTTGTACCTTGCTGCTGTGATTGTTGATTTTATGAGTCAACTTGACTGAGCCATGGGCTACTCAGGTATTTGGTTAAACACTATTTCTGGTATGTCTGTTTCTCAATAGTATTTCTTTCCATCAAAATGGATACACCCTCCCCCACACTGCTCCCAGCCTACAACTCTGCCAAGACCTAACTCTTTGTCTGCCTCCTCTAGTCTACAGTGAGGATAAAATGAAACTTCGGAGCCAGTAACCATCCAATGCTAAAAATGTAGATAACCTATTTTAACACAAAACACCAGTCCAAAACTTTTAAATGAGCATATTTTCAAGAAATTTAACATATGTCGGTGTATTTATTAAATAGTAAATAGAGAGCATTAAAGACATGGGAATGATTAAGTAAACAGAGGAATAAACAGGAGAGAGGAAGACACCATACTGGGTAGAAGGCATTTAAAAAGCAGATGAATAAATGAGACCGAATAGGAGCAATTGGAGAAGTAGGAAGAAAACTGCATAAAATGTCATCAGAGAGTCAAGGTAAGAAAATTGTATAGAAGGATAAACATAATCATGTAAAATACCCTCTTATCTTTGAAAAAAGTAATAAGGCCTGAATATACAGTGTTGGGCATTTCAACAATTAAGAGCGCCTCGCCTTCCCACGGCCGGCGCACAATTGAGAGCGCCTCGCCTTCCCGCGGCCGGCGCACAACTGAGAGCGCCCCGCCGGCTGCGCCGCGCACCAAGAGCGCGGCCAAGAGGAGCTACCCGACGACGAGGAAGGACGGCGGTGAGGGCCAGCGCATTAAGCACGGCGAGAAGAGCTACCCCACGACCGAGGTCGGGAAGGGCGGCGGTGAGGAGAGACCACTCGTCCAAGGTAAGGTGCGATGGCTGTGCTTCGCTGGCCGGGAGCAGCCAGGAGCAGCCGGGATGAGATATCCCACGCCCAAGGTAAGAGAAACCCAAGTAAGACAGTAGGTCTTGAAAGAGGGCATCAGAGGGCAAAAACACTGAAATCATTCTCACAGAAAACTAGTCAATCTAATCACACCAGGACCACACCCTTGTCTAACTCAATGAAATTAAGCCATGCCCGTGGGGCAACCGGGATGGGCGGGTCATGGTGGAGAGACATGACAGGGTGTGGTCCGCTGGAGAAGCGAATGGCAAACCACTTCAGTATTCTTGCCTTAAGAACCCCATGAACAGTATGAAAAGGCAAAATGATAGGATACTGAAAGAGAAACTCCCCAGGTCAGTAGGGGCCCAATATGCTACTGGAGATCAGTGGAGAAATAACTCCAGAAAGAATGAAGGGATGGAGCCAAAGCAAAAAGAATACCCAGCTGTGGATGTGTCTGGTGATAGAAGCAAAGTCCGATGCTGTAAAGAGCAATATTGCATAGGAACCTGGAATGTCAGGTCCATGAATCAAGGCAAATTGGAAGTGGTCAAACAAGAGATGGCAAGAGTGAATGTCGACATTCTAGGAATTAGCGAACTGAAATGGACTGGAATGGGTGAATTTAACTCAGAGGACCATTATATCTACTACTGCAGGCAGGAATCCCTCAGAAGAAATGGAGTGGCCATCATGGTCAACAAAAGAGTCTGAAATGCAGTACTTGGATGCAATCTCAAAAACGATAGAATGATCTCTGTTCGTTTCCAAGGCAAACCATTCAATGTCACAGTAATCCAAGTCTATGCCCCAACCAGTAACGCTGAAGAAGCTGAAGTTGAACGGTTCTATGAAGACCTACAAGACCTTTAAGAACTAACACCCAAAAAACATGTCCTTTTCATTATAGGGGACTGGAATGCAAAAGTAGAAAGTCAAGAAACACCTGGAGTGACAGGCAAATTTGGCCTTGGAACACGGAATGAAGCAGTGCAAAGACTAATAGAGTTTTGCCAAGAAAATGCACTGGTCATAGCAAATACCCTCTTCGAACAGCACAAGAGAAGACTCTATACATGGACATCACCAGATGGTCAACACCGAAATCAGATCGATTATATTCTTTGCAGCCAAAGATGGAGAAGCTCTATACAGTCAGCAAAAACAAGACCAGGAGCTGACTGTGGCTCAGACCATGAACTCCTTATTGCCAAATTCAGACTGAAATTGAAGAAAGTAGGGAAAACTACTAGACCATTCAGGTATGACCTATATCAAATCCCTTATGATTATACAGAGGAAGTGAGAAATAGATTTAAGGGCCTAGATCTGATAGATAGAGTGCCTGATGAACTATGGAATGAGGTTCGTGACATTGTACAGGAGATAGGGATCAAGATCATCCCCATGGAAAAGAAATGCAAAAAAGCAAAATGGCTGTCTGGGGAGGCCTTACAAATAGCTGTGAAAAGAAGAGAAGCGAAAAGCAAAGGAGAAAAGGAAAGATATAAACATCTGAATGCAGAGTTCCAAAGAATAGCAAGAAGAGATAAGAAAGCTTTCTTCAGTGATCAATGCAAAGAAATAGAGGAAAACAACAGAATGGGAAAGACTAGGGATCTCTTCAAGAAAATCAGAGATACCAAAGGAACATTTCATGCAAAGATGGGCTCGATAAAGGACAGAAATGGTATGGACCTAACGGAAGCAAAAGATATTAAGAAGAGGTGGCAAGAATACACAGAAGAACTGTACAAAAAAGAGCTTCACGACCCAGATAATCATGATGGTGTGATCACTGACCTAGAGCCAGACATCCTGGAATGTGAAGTCAAGTGGGCCTTAGAAAGCATCACTACGAACAAAGCTAGTGGAGGTGATGGAATTCCAGTGGAGCTATTCCAAATCCTGAAAGATGATGCTGTGAAAGTGCTGCACTCAATATGCCAGTAAATTTGGAAAACTCAGCAGTGGCCACAAGATTGGAAAAGGTCAGTTTTCATCCCAATCCCAAAGAAAGGCAATGCCAAAGAATGCTCAAACTACCGAACAATTGCACTCATCTCACACGCTAGTAAAGTAATGCTCAAAATTCTCCAAGCCAGGCTTCAGCAATATGTGAACCGTGAACTTTCTGATGTTCAAGCTGGTTTTAGAAAAGGCAGAGGAACCAGAGATCAAATTGCCAACATCCACTGGATCATCGAAAAAGCAAGAGAGTTCCAGAAAAACATCTATTTCTGCTTTATTGACTATACCAAAGCCTTTGACTGTGTAGATCACAAGAAACTCTGGAAAATTCTGAAAGAGATGGGAATACCAGACCACCTGATCTGCCTCTTGAGAAATCTGTATGCAGGTCAGGAAGCAAGTTAGAACTGGTCATGGAACAACAGACTGGTTCCAAATAGGAAAAGGAATACGTCAAGGCTGTATATTCTCACCATGTTTATTTAACTTATATGCAGAGTACATCATGAGAAATGCTGGACTGGAAGAAACACAAGCTGGAATCAAGATTGCCGGGAGAAATATCAGTAACCTCAGATGCAGATGATACCACCCTTATGGCAGAAAGTGAAGAGGAACTCAAAACCTCTTGATGAAAGTGAAAGTGGAGAGTGAAAAGGTTGGCTTAAAGCTCAACATTCAGAAAACGAAGATCATGGCATCTGGTCCCATCACTACATGGGAAATAGATGGAGAAACAGAGGGAACAGTGTCAGACTTTATTTTTCTGGGCTCCAAAATCACTGCAGATGGTGACTGCAGCCATGAAATTAAAAGACGTTTACTCCTTGGAAGGAAAGTTATGACCAACCTAGATAGCATATTCAAAAGCAGAGACATTACTTTACCAAGTAAGGTTCGCCTAGTCAAGACTATGGTCTTTCCTGTGGTTATGTATGGATGTGAGAGCTGGACTGTGAAGAAGGCTGAGCGCCGAAGAATTGATGCTTTTCAACTGTGGTGTTGGAGAAGACTCTTGACAGTCCCTTGGACTGCAAGAAGATCCAACCAGTCCATTCTGAAGGAGATCAATCCTGGAATTTCTTTGGAAGGAATGATGCTAAAGCTGAAACTCCAGTATTTTGGCCACCTCATGAGAAGAACTGACTCATTGGAGAAGACTCTGATGCTGGGAGGGATTGAGGGCCAGAGGAGAAGGGGACAACAGAGGATGAGATGGCTGGATGGCATCACTGACTCGATGGATGTGAGTCTGAGTGACCTCCGGGAGCTGGTGATGGACAGGGAGGCCTGGCGTGCACTGCAGTTCATGGGGTCGCGAAGAGTCGGACACGACTGAGCGACTGATCTGATTTCAATTATTTTTTTAAAATTTTTCCCAGCTTTCAGTTCAGTTCAGTTCAGTCGCGTGACCCCATGAATCGCAGCACCCCAGGCCTCCTGTCCATCACCAACTCCCAGAGTTCACCCAGACTCACGTCCATCGAGTGAGTGATGCCATCCAGCCATCTCATCCTCTGTCGTCCCCTTCTCCTCCTGCCCGCAATCCCTCCCAGCATCAGAGTCTTCTCCAATGAGTCAACTCTTCCCATGAGGTGGCCAAAATACTGGAGTTTCAGCTTTAGCATCATTCCTTCCAAAGAAATCCCAGGGCTGATCTCCTTCAGAATGGGCTGGTTGGATCTCCTTGCAGTCTAAGGGACTCTCAAGAGTCTTCTCCAACACCACAGTTCAAAAGCATCAATTCTTCGGTGCTCAGCTTTCTTCACAGTCCAACTCTCACATCCAGACATGACCACAGGAAAACCATAGCCTTGACTAGACAGACCTTTGTTGGCAAAGTAATGTCTCTGCTTTTGAATATGCTATCTAGGTTGGTCATAACTTTCCTTCCAAGGAGTAAGCATCTTTTAATTTCATGGCTGCAGTCACCATCTGCAGTGATTTTGGAGCCCAGAAAAACAAAGTCTGACACTGTTTCCACTGTTTCTCCATCTATTTCCCATGTAGTGATGGGACCAGATGCCATGATCTTCATTTTCTGAATGTTGAGCTTTAAGCCAACTTTTTCACTCTCCACTTTCACTTTCATCAAGAGGCTTTTTAGTTCCTCTTCACTTTCTGCCATAAGGGTGGTGTCATCTGCATATCTGAGGTTATTGATATTTCTCCTGGCAATCTTGATTTCAGCTTGTGCTTCTTCCAGTCCAGCATTTCTCATAATGTACTCTGCATATAAGTTAAATAAGCAGGGTGACAATATACAGCCTTGACATACTCCTTTTCCTTTTTGGAACCAGTCTGTTGTTCCATGTCCAGTTCTAGCTGTTGCTTCGCGACCTGCATATAGATTTCACAAGAGCCAGGTCAGGTGGTCTGGTATTCCAATCTCTTTCAGAATTTTCCACAGTTTATTGTGATCCATCCACACAGTCAAAAGATTTGGCATAGTCAATAAAGCAGAAATAGATGTTTTTCTGGAACTCTCTTGCTTTTTCGATGATCCAGCAGATGTTGGCAATTTGATCTCTGGTTCCTCTGCCTTTTCTAAAACCGGCTTGAACATTAGGAAGTTCACGGTTCACATATTGCTGAAGCCTGGCTTCGACAATTTTGAGCATTACTTTACTAGCGTGTGAGATAAATGCAATTGTGCGGTAGTTTCGGCATTCTTTGGCATTGCCTTTCTTTGGGATTGGAATGAAAACTGACCTTTTCCAGTCCTGTGGCCACTGCTGAGTTTTCCAAATTTGCTGGCATATTGAGTGCAGCACTTTCACAGCATCATCTTTCAGGATTTGAAAGAGCTCAACTGGAAAAGCATCACCTCCACTAGCTTCGTTCATAGTGATGCTTTCTAAGGCCCACTTCACTTCACATTCCAGGATGTCTGGCTCTAGGTCAGTGATCATACCATCATGATTATCTGGGTCTTGAAGATCTTTTTTGTACAGTTCTTCTGTGTATTCTTGCCACCTCTTCTTAATATCTTCTGCTTCTGTTAGGTCCATACCATTTCTGTCCTTTATCGAGCCCATCTTGGCATGAAATGTTGCCTTGGTATCTCTAATTTTCCTGAAGAGATCTCTAGTCTTTCCCATTCTGTTGTTTTCCTCTATTTCTTTGCATTGATTGCTGAAGAAGGCTTTCTTATCTCTTCTTGCTATTCTTTGGAACTGTGTATTCAGATGTTTATATCTTTCCTTTTCTCCTTTGCTTTTCATTTCTCTTCTTTTTCGCAGCTATTTGTAAGGCCTCCCCAGACAGCCATTTTGCTTTTTTGCATTTCTTTTCTATGGGGATGGTCTTGGTCCCTGTTTCCTGTACAATGTCACAAACCTCATTCCATAGTTCATCAGGCACTCTATCTATCAGATCTAGGCCCTTAAATCTATTTCTCACTTCCACTGTATAATCATAAGGGATTTGATTTAGGTCATACCTGAATGGTCTAGTAGTTTTCCCTACTTTCTTCAATTTCAGTCTGAATTTGGCAATAAGGAGTTCATGATCTGAGCCACAGTCAGCTCCTGGTCTTGTTTTTGCTGACTGTATAGAGCTTCTCCATCTTTGGCTGCAAAGAATATAATCGATCTGATTTCGGGGTTGACCATCTGGTGATGTCCATGTATAGAGTCTTCTCTTGTGCTGTTGGAAGAGGGTATTTGCTATGACCAGTGCATTTTCTTGGCAAAACTCTATTAGTCTTTGCCCTGCTTCATTCCGTGTTCCAAGGCCAAATTTGCCTGTTACTCCAGGTGTTTCTTGACTTCCTACTTTTGCATTCCAGTCCCCTATAATGAAAAGGACATCTTTTTGGGGTGTTAGTTCTTAAAGGTCTTGTAGGTCTTCATAGAACCGTTCAACTTCAGCTTCTTCAGCATTACTGGTTGGGGCATAGACTTGGATTACTGTGATATTGAATGGTTGTCCTTGGAAACGAATAGAGATCATTCTATCGTTTTTGAGATTGCATCCAAGTACTGCATTTCAGACTCTTTTGTTGACCATGATGGCCACTCCATTTCTTCTGAGGGATTCCTGCCTGCAGTAGTAGATATAATGGTCCTCTGAGTTAAATTCACCCATTTCATTTCGCTGATTCCTAGAATGTCGACATTCACTCTTGCCATCTCTTGTTTGACCACTTCCAATTTGCCTTGATTCATGGACCTGACATTCCAGATTCCTATGCAATATTGCTCTTTACAGCATCGGACCTTGCTTCTATCACCAGACACATCCACAGCTGGGTATTCTTTTTGCTTTGCCTCCATCCCTTCATTCTTTCTGGAGTTATTTCTCCACTGATCTCCAGTAGCATATTGGGCCCCTACTGACCTGGGGAGTTCCCCTTTCAGTATCCTATCATTTTGCCTTTTCATACTGTTCATGGGGTTCTCAAGGCAAGAATACTGAAGTGGTTTGCCATTCCCTTCTCCAGTGGACCACATTCTGTCAGATCTCTCCACCATGACCCGCCCATCTTGGGTTGCCCCTCGGGCATGGCTTAGTTTCATTAAGTTAGACAAGGCTGTGGTCCTAGTGTGATTAGATTGACTAGTTTTCTGTGAGTATGGTTTCAGTGTGTCTTCCCTCTATTGAGATATAATTGTCATATAACACTGTATAAGTTTAATGTGTACAATGTAATGATTTGATGCTGTAGTCTTGCAATTCTAAAAGTTGTTGATCACCTAAAATAGACACTTTCTTTAGTGGAGCAATAGGAGAAAAGCCCAGATTGTATTCACTGAAGTATTAAATCATTTAACTATTCTCAATGAATGTCAACTAAGCACCAGAGCCTGTACTTATTGACAGAGACACAACAACAAACACAGTAAAAATATTTCCTATCTTTATGGAGTTTAATGCACTAAGACCAGAGCATAGCTTTGTCACAATACAGGTTATTTAATTCTTATTTTCTTATACCCAGAAGGCTTCAGAAATTCATGTTACCTGCCTGGCCTCTATAGTGTGGGTTACTGACTCCAGAAAATACTTTAAATGTATTTTAATTCATTTTAATCAAATATGTGCACCAACAGTACGTACAAGAACTGATCTAGACATGAAGTCAAGGGAGGCTTCCCCCAAAAATGCAATGACTCTGGAAAATTGTAGATAACAAAAATAAAAAGAAGGAAATGTCTGCCATTATTAAATGGCAAAATTCTCAAAATTGCATGGGTTTTAACAGAAGTATGCACAAGTGAAAACAACAACAACAACAAAATGAGTGAATATTAATACCTACTTCCGTCTTTGGTTTGGGGATAAAGGAAGGAATAACTTCCACTCAGTGCTAAAGCAATATTTGACAGTAAACAGCTTAGTATATTTTTATACATAAACAAAGGGGCTGTTTCTCCCCTCACCACCTCCATCCATCTCCCGATTCCAATGAGAGGACTGATTTGGGCTGGTTGAGAACTGGGTAGACTTAAGAATAAGTCCATAAGAATAGGAACTTGTGAATATATGGCTTTAACTAATATTAATAAGATGCGAGTGTTTTTTTTTTCCTGGAATGCTTTGAAAATCTGAAAAATTTTAATGCCATTTGCAAAGAACAGTTCTGTGCTGCATTTATCTCCCTGTGTTCTCTAAGCACCCATGGATTTTTAGTAGTTCTCTTCTTAAGCAGGGAGAAGGAAATGGCAACCCACTCCAGTGTTCTTGCCTGGAGAATCCCAGGGACGGGGGAGCCTGGTGGGCTGCCGTCTATGGGGTCGCACAGAGTCGGACACGACTAAAGTGACTTAGCAGCTTCTTAAGCAGCTCATGATGCTGGAGAATCACATGGCCAAGAGAATTGAGCTCAGTAATTCCATGAGAAGAAAGTCCAACTGAGGTAATGTATCTGAATTTAGTACCTAAATTAAAAGTTTGAGACTCAGCTTTCCCCGAAGTAATTTCTTCTCTCATCAGGGAATGTATATGCTATAAATAAGATTCTGTGGCTCAAAAGCTAATTGTTTGAGAACACCTAATTGAAAGTAATAGCTAATGAGAGGGTCGCATTAGCGACTTAATGTTAGTGGTCACATTAGGATTCTGAATTTATAAAACCTGGTTTATTTCCCCTTTCATAGATGGCATTAGTGGCTAAGTAAATTATTCTGGGAGAGCTGCACTGGCTGATGTATGCTGGGCTGGACCACAGGACATTAAGGAACATAGCAAAGAAAGCTCTGCTCCTAACTCACAGATCTTTAGAACTAGGGTATAATTCTGCCTGAACTAAAGCAAATAAAGGATCATTGAAAACACTCAAAGAATATTAAAAGTCAAGAGTAGAGTCCAAGGTTTTAAACCTAATGTTTAGGGAAACATGGAGAAATAAGAAAGCCAGGGAACAAATTCAAATGTTGTCTTCTCTCAGGATCTCTGCATTCTGTGAATGTATGGGGTCGGGTTTGGGTTTAAAAATCAGAAAGTTTCCCTCAGTCAACAAACCTGGCCTTGGAGAGAGGCATACAAAACAGATTCACACGTCACTGTCTGACAAGATGTTCATTGATAATTTTAGCAGTGCTGAAGAATTTATCAATACAAGTCTCCTCTTAGAAAAGCATCTTAAACTCATGGAAAAAAAGAATTCAACTACAAAAAGCAAACATGGAATTCAAAACTTTGTAAGAAAGTGGGTGTCTGAAGCAGAACATCTTAGAAAAAGGTCAGACAATATGGTGATGTTTATGACCATAAACATGACTTGTTATGTTTGTTATGACTTGTTATCAGCAAATTTCTGTCCAGGCTTTTGAACGTAAAAACTATTAAAATAAGCGATTTGCAACATGGTTAACAACAGACTGACCTTATTTAGTTTACAAATTATAGACTACAAAGACAGATGCTACAGTTTTAGGTATATAGATACATAGGGAACTCTCACCAGACACGCCTACTCCCTTTACAATGGCTATTGAAGAAAAAGTAGAACTATTAGTGATTGGTTTCAGTAAACTACATTCAGTTCAGTTCAGTTCAGTCACTCAGTCGTGTCCGACTCTGCAACCCCATGAATCACAGCACGCCAGGTCTCCCTGTCCATCACCAACTCCCAGACCTCACTCAGACTCACGTCCATCGAGTCAGTGATGCCATCCAGCCATCTCATCCTCTGTCGTCCCCTTCCCCTCCTGCCCCCAATCCCTCCCAGCATCAGAGTGTTTTCCAATGAGTCAACTCTTCGCATGAGGTGGCCAAAGTACTGGAGTTTCAGCTTTAGCATCATTCCTTCCAAAGAAATCCCAGGGCTGATCTCCTTCAGAATGGACTGGTTGGATCTCCTTGCAGTCCAAGGGACTCTCAAGAGTCTTCTCCAACACCATAGTTCAAAAGCATCAATTCTTCGGTGCTCAGCCTTCTTCACAGTCCAGCTCTCACATCCATACACGACCACTGGAAAAACCATAGCCGTGACTAGACAAACCTTTGTTGGCAAAGTAATGTCTCTGCTTTTGAATATGCTATCTAGGTTGGTCATAACTTTCCTTCCAAGGAGTAAGCATCTTTTAATTTCATGGCTGCAGTCACCATCTGCAGTGATTTTGGAGCCCAAAAAATAAAGTCTGACACTGTTTCCACTGTTTCCCCATCTATTTCCTAAGCTACATTAATCACAAAAAATGTTTTCATTATTTGTTAAATATTTACATAAACTAACAAAAGAATAGATTTAAGCATCCAGTTCTCCTGCATTTTGAATTTTCAAGTATCTGAAAAATAATCCTATTTCTATAAGAATTTTAAATATATTTTAACACAGTGGATTTATTCACTAATCCACTCATTTATTCAACAAATATTTATGGATGGCAGCTATGCTGAAGGACAGAAATGCCAACAAAGAATGATCAGGTATTATATTCCTATTACAGTATTCCTTTCTGTTCAATCTTACGAATCTCTCTTTTTGGCAATAAAAAGGGGAGCCAGCTCAAACAATCTAAAAGGAAAGATCACAACAGAGTGAAAACTTAATGCGTTAGGAAAGTCAAGCTGGGGTGTGGGGAGAGTGACAGGGACCCACGATACACTTAAGTAAAAAAGCTGAAATGCCAGAAAATGTGTTTAGTGAGACAAAGTTATTTCCGTATCTCACTTCTTTGTGGGGAGACATAATTTATCATCAGAGACCTTTAGGACTCTACACGAAGTGGGCTTGAGAGCAAGTATTCTCAATGATGATGACAGCTAAATGAGGCCAAGTAAATTAGAGATTTAGACATGTTACTCTTGGATCACTGTTACATGAGACCTTGAAAACCGTGCCCACTTCCACATAAAACTACCGGTGGAATTCATTACCACCTTGGCAGTGTTTGTATGAGAGCCTGAAAGTCACAATGTTCAGGGAATTTTGAGGGGATAAAACTGATCCTTCACTTTTGCATCTGAAAAGTTACAAGCAAAATATAATGGATAAATGAATACCTGCCTCTCACCACATCACTAGAATTTTATTTTCAACTTTAAGTATACATTTAGGGTTGTTATCATCTAGGCAGGGAAGGCATGCTCCCTGGATATTTTGAAAAATATCTAAAAAAGGTATAACTATAAATTCTACCATTTATTTACCTGACTGTGTAAATTAAAGTGTAGTTTTATACTGACTTAGGACAATACAAGGACATCACCAGATGGTCAACACCGAAATCAGATCGATTATATTCTTTGCAGCCAAAGATGGAGAAGCTCTATACAATCAGCAAAAACAAGACCAGGAGCTGACTGTGGCTCAGACCATGAACTCCTTATTGCCAAATTCAGACTGAAATTGAAGAAAGTAGGGAAAACTACTAGACCATTCAGGTATGACCTAAATCAAATCCCTTATGATTATACAGTGGAAGTGAGAAATAGATTTAAGGGCCTAGATCTGATAGATAGAGTGCCTGATGAACTATGGAATGAGGTTCGTGACATTGTACAGGAGACAGGGATCAAGAACATCCCCATGGAAAAGAAATGCAAAAAAGCAAAATGGCTGTCTGGGGAGGCCTTACAAATAGCTGTGAAAAGAAGAGAAGCGAAAAGCAAAGGAGAAAAGGAAAGATATAAACATCTGAATGCAGAGTTCCAAAGAATAGCAAGAAGAGATAAGAAAGCCTTCTTCAGTGATCAATGCAAAGAAATAGAGGAAAACAACAGAATGGGAAAGACTAGGGATCTCTTCAAGAAAATCAGAGATACCAAAGGAACATTTCATGCAAAGATGGGCACAATAAAGGACAGAGATGGTGTGGATCTAACAGAAGCAGAAGATATCAAGAAGAGGTGGCAAGAATACACAGAAGAACTGTACAAAAAAGAGCTTCAAGACCCAGATAATCATGATGATGTGATCACTGACCTAGAGCCAGACATCTTGGAATGTGAAGTCAAATGGGCCTTAGAAAGCATCACTACAAACAAAGCTAGTGGAGGTGATGGAATTCCAGTGGAGCTATTCCAAATCCTGAATGATGATGCTGTGAAAGTGCTACACTCAATATGCCAGCAAATTTGGAAAACTCAGCAGTGGCCACAAGATTGGAAAAGGTCAGTTTTCATCCCAATCCCAAAGAAAGGCAATGCCAAGGAGTGCTCAAACTACCGAACAATTGCACTCATCTCACACGCTAGTAAAGTAATGCTCAAAATTCTCCAAGCCAGGCTTCAGCAATATGTGAACCGTGAACTTCCTGACGTTCAAGCTGGTTTTAGAAAAGGCAGAGGAACCAGAGATCAAATTGCCAACATCCGCTGGATCATGGAAAAAGCAAGAGAGTTCCAGAAAAACATCTATTTCTGCTTTATTGACTATGCCAAAGCCTTTGACTGTGTGGATCACAATAAACTATGGAAAATTCTGAAAGAGATGGGAATACCAGACCACCTGATCTGCCTCTTAAGAAATCTGTATGCAGGTCAGGAAGCAACAGTTAGAACTGGTCATGGAACAACAGACTGGTTCCAAATAGGAAAAGGAGTACGTCAAGGCTGTATATTGTCACCATGTTTATTTAACTTATATGCAGAGTACATCATGAGAAATGCTGGACTGGAAGAAACACAAGTTGGAATCAAGATTGCCGGGAGAAATATCAATAACCTCAGATATGCAGATGACACCACCCTTATGGCAGAAAGTGAAGAGGGGCTAAAAAGCCTCTTGATGAAAGTGAAAGTGGAGAGTGAAAAGGTTGGCTTAAAGCTCAACATTCAGAAAACGAAGATCATGGCATCTGGTCCCATCACTGCATGGGAAATAGATGGGGAAACAGTGGAAACAGTGTCAGACTTTGTTTTTCTGGGCTCCAAGATCACTGCAGATGGTGACTGCAGCCATGAAATTAAAAGACGCTTACTCCTTGGAAGGAAAGTTATGACCAACCTAGATAGCATATTCAAAAGCAGAGACATTACTTTACCAACAAAGGTTCGCCTAGTCAAGGCTATGGTCTTTCCTGTGGTCATGTATGGATGTGAGAGCTGGACTGTGAAGAAGGCTGAGCGCCGAAGAATTGATGCTTTTGAACTGTGGTGTTGGAGAAGACTCTTGAGAGTCCCTTGGACTGCAAGAAGATCCAACCAGTCCATTCTGAAGGAGATCAATCCTGGAATTTCTTTAGAAGGAATGATGCTAAAGCTGAAACTCCAGTATTTTGGCCACCTCATGCGAAGAGTTGACTCATTGGAGAAGACTCTGATGCTGGGAGGGATTGAGGGCAGGAGGAGAAGGGGACGACAGAGGATGAGATGGCTGGATGGCATCACTGACTCGATGGATGCGAGTCTGAGTGACCTCCGGGAGCTGGTGATGGACAGGGAGGCCTGGCGTGCTGCGGTTCATGGGGTCGCAAAGAGTCGGACACGACTGAGCGACTGATCTGATCTGATCTGATCTGAGGGCAATACAGCACAGGTAAATTTAAGAATATTCTGAAGGAGATCAGCCCTTCAAACTTTGGCTACCTCATGCGAAGAGTTGACTCATTGGAAAACACTCTGATGCTGGGAGGGATTGGGGGCAGGAGGAGAAGGGGACAACAGAGGATGAGATGGCTGGATGGCATCACTAACTCGATGGATGTGAGTCTGAGTGAACTCCGGGAGTTGATGATGGACAGGGAGGCCTGGCGTGCTGCAATTCATGGGGTCGCAAAGAGTTGGACACGACTGAGCAACTGAAGTGAAATGAACTGAACTGATGATTAAAGAGATAGTATTGTCATGAGGCACAACTTTTAAAATTTATATGTCTTGCATCTGTGCATGCTACGCTGCTTCAGTCGTGTCCTACTCTTTTGGACCCTATGGACTGGGACCTGCCAGGCTCCTCTGTCAATGGGATTCTCCAGGCAAGAAAACTTGTCAGGCCCTCCTCTAGGGGATCTTCCTGACTCGGAGATCTGATCAAACCCACATCTCTTGTGTCTCCTGCATTGGCAGGCGGGCTCTTTACCACTAGCACCACATGTTTGCATCAAAATATACTTTTGATGTAAATGACAATGAAAACACTAAATGTAAATGAAACACTAAAAGCTATCAATATTTGATGAAAAAGACTAGTTCACAAATATAACCCCAAGAGCAAAATTCTGGGGTTTTTAAAAAATGTTATCCTATAGATTCAAGGAGGGTCTCCATAACTGTGACCCAAAACCTGTCACAAAGTCCTCTCTGCTCTCAAATATCAATCCCCAACTGAAGAAAGACTTCCATCATGTAGGCCGATAATACTAGGAGAATACCAAATCCCAAAACCATGGACCATGGACCATGGACAGGAACATGTTTTTAATGCAAGAAAATGCAGACCTACATTTTAGGGAAGTGGATGATTAATAAAAATCATGTACCTAAGAGAATGTAAAACCAAGCACAGCATGACTATTTAGGCCAGCTATTTTTCTACCTACTTCGGAATTAAAATCAGTAACATGAACACAGTTATTTCATGCTAACGCAGGCCAGTGCCTTCACTGTCAACCAAATTTAAGACTGGCAGAGTATTTATAAATAGTATTATACAAAATATTATTTTATCCACCAGCTTTGGGCTGAATATTTGTGCTCCTCCTACTCCACAATTCTTAAGTGGAAGACTAATCACCAAAGTGGTAGTATTTGAGGTGGGGCCTTTGGAAGGTAATTAGATCATGAGAATGAAGCCCTCATGAGTGGGTTAGCATACTTGTAAGGAGAGACACAAGAGAGATCAGCTCCTCCTACATAAGGATACTTTAAAAAAATGAGAAAATAGATATCTATAAACCAAGAAGAGTGTACTCTAGTGTACACTAGATCTGCTGGCACCCGGATTCTAAACTTCCCAGCCTCCAGAATTGTGTGAGACAAATGCTTGTTGCTGAAGCCACCCAGTCTATAGAATTTTTGTTTATAGAAGCTTTAACTAAAATACACTATACCAATATATTTCACTAAAACAGGTTAATGTTGAGAAAATAATTAAACATCTATTTCAATGAACTGCCAAAGACTGTACATAGAATATAACCAATAGGGGTTTAGTATATTTAGATTACATATGGAGAAACAGAGACCAATAGCAAACACTGCTAAATATCTAGAATTTAAACTTGCATTTTTTGTCTTGTGAACATTATATATTTAATTCTCTTTACCATTTATGAAAAAAAAAAAAAAAAAGCCGCCTTAATGTACAGGCTAGTACCATGTTATGTAACACCTTTCTACCTCACAATTTCAGAAACTATGACTAGATACCACCTTTACTCGTATTATACTTCCACTGAGGAAATTTTTGTTGGATCCCTTCTATAGACCAGGTACCAAATTACTCAAAATACTAGGAATATGGGAGTAGATTCAACAAGAATCTCCCTTTGTAGAGCCTATATAGCAGAGGAAGGAGAGAGATTATACGTGTAAAATTTTTCTGAAAGAAAATTACAGACTGGATAAACTTCATGAAAGAAAGAAGGAAAGAATTAATCTGATAAATAGTGATTTTAAATAACATGGCTTCTTTTATAAGATAGAAAATGAGAGAGACAATTCTGAAGATTCATGAGACTTTTTCAAGTAGGAAAAAAATGTGAAAGCCTTAAGGCAAATAATAATTTGTTTTTTGCTTTCCTTTTTTTTTTTTTTTTTTGAAGAATTGAAATAAGGTCAGGATGGCTGAAGAACCATCCTGTACCTGAACCAACTTTGCACCTAATTTGTACTTTCAATAATGTTACTTGCCCTCCACTGATAAACAACTGGGAAACTGGACAAAATACATGGGGGAAAAAAAAACCTGTTTTCAGCTATTGAAAAATAGGCAGTGCCCGATAGTGACTCCTAAAATAAAGGAAGAAAATGAGCTGACTTCTACCATTGCCTCAGTTTTCTGATTGAAGTTGACAGATCATTTTTGGAGAAAGGAAGAACAGAAGCTAAGCATGCCACACGAAGACTGAAGTAACTGGAGTTGGCATCAAACTTTACAAGAGAAGAGGAAGCTATATTAAAAAAAAAAAAAAAAACAGAAATATAAATAGAGGTTTCCTTCTGTCCTTGTTTGAATACAAAAGTACATTAAGTGTAGGGTAAAACGCCATAAGGCCAAACATAACACTCACAAATTTAGAGATTTAGACATGTTACTACACGATTTCCAGAGCTCATGAAGACTAGGGAAGTATTGAAATTCCCACAAGCCAAAAGGGAAGAGCTTGTTGAAAGCATTATGTATTGAAATAGGACTAATAAAGAGTCATGCCTTAAAATATTCCTGTGATAAAGGCCTCTCTAGTCCCATTAAAGTATTAAGTAGCACCATAAGTAAATGAAGTACCTGCCAAACAACTGTTAAAGAAAAATAACAAAATCCAAACACCCAAGATTTATGAAGAAGGAGTAAACTTTAACCAATAACCGGAAGTAAAATCAGTCAATAGATAATGACAGAGATGATAGACTTAGTAATCAAGAACTTTAAAACAGCTATTATAAATATGCTTAAAGATTTAAATATTTGAGTACAATGAAGAAAGGGATAAAAGCTTCTTGAGCTTCAAGACCTGAAAAACACAGTATCTGAAATAAAGATTAGGAGATGGGTAGATTAGACACTGCAGAAAAAGAGATAAGTGAATTGAACAATGTAACGTTAGAAGCTATCAAATCTGAGGCACAAAGCAATAAAATACTAAGAATAATTCCCAGAGAATAAAATTAATGGCCTTATTGATCTCTAAAACAATGTTGAATGAGCTAAAATACATGTAATTGAAGGCACACAATGAGAGGATCAGAGAAATAGCTCAAGAAATTTGCTAAAATTTTCCAAATCTGATAAAAATTAAAAATGCAGATACACTAAGCTCTTCAAACTCCAATAAGAATAACACAAGAAATTCATTAAAAAAAAGCATCATGATTAAATGGTTGAAATTCAGTAGAGACAAAATTTTAAAAGCAAACAGAATGGAACAAAGATCAGAATAGTTGTCAATTTTTAATAAGAAATATTGCAAGCAAGAAGATGATAGACTGGCAGCTTTCAATACACATCAAGCTACAATTCTATATCCAGACAAAATATTTTGCAAAAATGAAAAAAGAAAAAGACATTTCCAGACAAACAAAGCTGAGAAAATTGAAACTAGCACTCCTGCACAACAATAAATGATTTTTTTTTAAGTGTTTGGGTCGAAGAAAAATAATACCAGATGGAAATTGGGATCTACAGGAATTAAGAGAAAGTACAAGAAAGAGTAATACGTCAGTATATGCAATGTCAGTTTTTCTCATTTTTAAAATTTCCTTAAAAAACAAATGGTTATTTAAACAATTATTGTCAGGTATGTAACATGTATAGAAGTATAATATATGTAAGAAAAATTATATAAAGTTAACATGAGGAAAATTAAAATATATTGTTATAAGGTATACTGTTACAAAGAAATAAAGATCAGATGAAATAAAAACAAAATATATAGTAAGAGAGCAGACTTAAATCTAATCATAGCAATAATTACATCATTAAATAGTCTAAACATAAAATTAAAAGGTAGATTGACAAAATTTAAAGGGCTTCCCTGGTGGCACACAGGTTAAAGCATCTGCCTGCAATGCGGGAGACCTGGGTTCGATCCCTGGGTCGAGAAGATCCCCTGGAGAAGGAAATGGGAACCCACTCCAGTATTCTTGCCTGGAGAATCCCATGGACAGAGGAGCTTGGTGGGCTACAGTCCACAGGTCGCAAAGAGTCAGACACGACTGAGCGACTTCACTTTGACAAAATTTATATTCCAAATCAAGAGAACTGTATGCAGATTGCAAGAAAGCCTTTTGAAATATAGAGACAGAGTCAGACTGAAAATAAAAGTTTGGTAATGAATATGCCATGCAAACACTAAACAGAAAAGGCAGGAGTAACTACATTGATAAGAGACAGACACTCAGACTTCAAAACAGGTTATATTACTAGAGAAAAGAACTCTATTTTATCATAATAATAAAAAGATCAATTCATCAAGAATTCATAACAAGCCTGGGAACTCCCTGGTGGGCCAGTGGTTAGTACTCTGCACTTGCACTGCAGAGGGCATAGATTCAAGCCTTGATTAGGGAACTAAGATCCCACATGCCAAAGGGCACAGCCAAAACTAAATAAAGAGAATACATAACAATTGTACATGTGCATGTGACTAATAACAAAATTTCAAAATACTTGAAGCTAAAATTGACAGAATTAAAAGGAGAGAGACATACTCACAGTTAACAAGTGAAGATGTCAACTTCCCTCTCAGTGACTGATAGAACAAGTGTACTAGAAAATCAGTAAGTAAAAAGAAGTCTTAATCAACATGAACAACCAAATTTACCTAATCAGTATTTATAGCATGCCACTATCGGTGGAGCCTGAGAAATCACATAAATGTTAGTGTGAAGGACTGAAGGTAACCATGAGAAAGGGAAGAGGTGAGGAAGTGCCGAGGAAGTCTATAGAAAATATTCTCTGAAACCAAACCATTTCTGCATGCTAGCTGGCCTGAACTTTCATCAGCCCAAACCATATTCAAAAGATAACCTGTTTGTAAGACAGAATATCAAGCAAAGCAAATGCCAATGTTCAAAATTTAGTAAAAAAATTAATCAGGAAAACAAGAGACGAGAACATAGCTGCAAAATATGGGGTGAAGGGGGGATGCTAGAATAGCTATTTTAAAAAACTCTGCAAAAGAGAATTTTAAAAGAATATTTTACATTAAAATGAAGCCACAAACATCCTGTATCCTCCAATTAAAATAAATTTAAATTTTAAAAAAAAGAATAATAAAATGAAGCCACACACTTCCCGTGTTTCTATACTTAATATCAGCCTTGGAAGACTAACTAACCCATGTTCTTTTCATCTGGGATAACTCTGAGAAGTTACTGTGAGATCTCAGAATGATCAGAATGATTGTGCTGAAGAACACATGCACTTAGAGTTTAATGTATTATAAGTCTAAGTAAATATATTCATACTTCATCTATTAGTGTCTCTTCTAAACCCTCTTCCCCAAGGCAAAACAACTTATTTGTTTGTGGGTGTATTCTTTTGACTCTGACATTGTCCACGTCTCTTTCCACGCTCACCACATATATACTTATTCCATTCAGTGCTTTTCATTCCTTATCCCAGCAGGTATTCATTGTTGAGATAATATTTTATGCCTTCTTGCTCTTACCGCCAATGTCTTATAGTACAATACATCTTCCATAAGGCTGAAATCAATCCCAAGAGAAGATGAAAGTTATGTAGATTTGATAAATTTGTAGATCTATACTGCTTTGCTGTACATCCATAGGATATGTCCTGTGACAAAATAAGCTCAAAATTTTCCCTTTCAAAATGGGCATTTACAGCATCTGGCTCTTCAAGTCAACCTGTGTCACTGGCTTGCAATTTACTGTGGATGAGTAAATCCCCTATGAGATCTCTAATTTGGGTCTGCAGTGCATTGTGGATAGGAAAACAAAATCTAATAAGTGTGCCACCAAGATGAGACAGTGCTCTTAAGCAAGGTACAAACAACACTGTGACATTTCCCTAACTAAAAATACTCTAACTTTTTTACTTTTGAACAAATAAAGTCAAGAAGTAATATTTTTGCTCAACTGTAGCACTTCCAAAATAACTCTGCATATCTCTGCCTTCAATTTTGATTCCTTTTAATTTTTCCTTAATTAATCATTTCTCACTGATAGCCCATCAAAGAGATTGAACATGTAAAAACTTAATACAGCTACCTACTCAAGTGCTATACCAGCTTTTGTTGTTCTCAGCCAGAATAACAATGCCAATTTTGCTTTTGAATGAAGAAATTAAATTTGTTTTTCTCTGAAACATTGATGACATCAACTCATAAAGATGACAATCTTACTTTAAATTACTCATTACCTTGTGTTATAACTCATGTAAAGAGGAAGAATAAAGTTACATAACTGAAAAATTATATTTAGTAATGAGACATTGTAGATGACAATACTTTTGTTGCAACCAACTATTTATCTTTACAAAAAAATTTAGCATTAGCTGTTAAATAATGAAACAACTTAATTTAATAAAATGATAGTAGAAATGAATAATCTAAATAAGATTACCCTAATTGTCCCCTAAATCCTTATTACTCAAAGCATGATCCATGCATCAGCCTCACCAGGGAGTTGATTAGAATCTCAGGCCCACTACAGATCTACAGAATCAGAATCTTCAACTGAACAAAACTCCCAAGTTATGTATATTAAAGCTTGAAAATTCATCTAAATTAGTTGAACTTTTGGTACTAACTCAAAGTGTCAGAATTCTAACATCACCATGTTTCACAAAGCATTCAACAACATAAACTAACTGATATTTTAATTTCCCAATAGCAAAAGCCAGCAAATTTTGATTAATACTGAATCAAGTTCTTCTTTATTTATTGGGACAAGTCACTAAGAATCCACAGATACCATAGGTTGTAAAACTTTTTATCTCTTCAGATCCTAATCTATTCTGTTTTACATTGTGAATTTCTGCTGTCGTGTTACAGAAAAAAACTAGAAAGTTTATCATTTATTACATATCATTAGTAATTCTTCTACTTAAAATCTAAAATATTTATCTTCATAGTGCAAGCAAATATTATGCTGAATTTCAGAAAATCAAAATATTGCTTTGCTTTTTTGCTTATAAAATGAGATATAAATGCTCAAAACCATAAAATACAGTTGTGTCCTGACATATTCAGGGGAGCTAGCACAGTAATTTAAGAACCCTGAGGGTTTTCTCCCTTATCTTAAAAATGAGCTGATGGTTTAAATTAAGTCAAGACAATGAAAGGGCAAAAGTAGATATCCAAAAATTGCTCTGTCATGAAACTTCTCTGAATACTTTTTTTGAAGAACCAGGACATTAGAAAATGATGTTTCTCACCCTATTTTGCTACTTCTGCTTCTGGCAACACCAATGTTCCATGGATGTCAAGTGAAAGGTTGGAGTCCTGTCTTGTCCCTTCCTTTCCTTTGTTTTCTTTTCTCTTCCTCTCACCCCCATTAAATTGGTTTCAATGTTACATACATTTCACTCCACATCGATCTCCTTCTTGGCATTCCAAATTCTGTCACACATTCAGACCTCCATCACTCCCTGATTATACTTTTAAAGAGAACACTAACTGATATCACTTCCTATTTTTCCACATTTCTATCAGTCCTATTAGTTCTGTGGTCAATTAACTCTCCCAAAGCTCTGATCCAAACACGACACCTTCTATTTCTAAAACTTTCAATAACTACTTGCGTATAAGACTTCTCATAATAACTCCCCTATGTTCCCGAGTTCACATTTCTCCTATGCATCAAAATGAACTGTCTCCAGGACATATTCTGTTTCCCTTTGCGGTTTTGCTTCTGCAAATCCACTCCATTTGGAAAAGTCACTTCTCTTGATGTCCCTGTTAAGATTTTATCCACTCACCTCAGTCCATCTTAATGGTGACATACTCTTGATTGCCTAAACTGATTTTATCTCTACCCACTTTGAAGCCCCTCAAGAAGCTATCTCTATACCACAGTTATGGAGTCTCTTTTGTGCTTTGCATTACAATTTTTTGTTCATGAGCTGGCTTCAAATATTTGAAAGCCTGTCATGGGGAAGAGGGATTAAACTTGTTCCACAAATCTCCAGAGTAGAACCAAGACTAATGACTAAAAGACACAAAAGACAGCTTTTAGCTCTATATAGAAAATAATTTTCTGACATTCAGAGTTGTCCTAATGTTGGGCTGCCTCAGTGTAGTACATTCCCTGTCATTGTAATGTTCAAGCATAGCCTCGAAAAAGACTTTTAGGAAATGTGGTAGAAAAGATAGATGAACTGGACCAGATGGTCAATAATAGTACCTCACAAGCCAGTGATTTTATTTTAATTTTATGCTTCTAAAGGCACTTTAGAAACCCAACTTAAATATAGTCTTGTCATATATTGGTATACTGAATCTGCCAAGAAAATCAAGGCTGATTTTTTTTTTAATCCACTATCTCGCAACTCCCCAACATCAGAATAAAAAGAATTCATCCAGAAAACAAACTTATGAAGTTGGGAGTGAACCAAGAGGGGAGAGAACTTAAATTTTTTTTTGAAGTCCTATATTACATAAATAATCGGGGAAGGCAATGGCACCCCACCCCAGTACTTTTGCCTGGAAAATCCCATGGATGGAGGAGCGTGGTAGGCTCCAGTCCATGGGGTCGCTGAGAGTCGGACACGACTGAGCGACTTCACTTTCACTTTTCACTTTCATGCATTGGAGAAGGAAATGGCAACCCACTCCACTGTTCTTGCCTGGAGAATCCCAGGGACGGGGGAGCCTGGTGAGCTTCCGTCTATGGGGTCGCACAGAGTCGGACACGACTGAAGCGACTTAGCAGCAGCAGCAGCATTACATAAATAATAACCTATCCCCTGAATATAAATTATATAAATATATAGATAATAGCAGGCTTCCCAGGTGGCACTAGTGGTAAAGAACCTGCTTGCCAAAGCAGGAGAGTAAGAGACACAGTTTGATCCCTGGTTCAGGAAGATCCCCTGGAGGAGGAAATGGCAACCCACTCCAGTATTCATGTCTGGAGAATGCCATGGATGGAGGAGCCTGGCAGGCTGTGGTCCATAGGGCCGCAAACAGTAGGATATGACAGCTTCCTAGCATGCATGCATGTATAGACATTAGCACATTCCTTGAATATCCATTTCAAAAATCACTTCCTATATGCTTTATAAAATCTGTGAAAGTTTCTTCTATTAAATTATCATTTTTATTATTTCTTAAATTAGTTTATTATTATTTTTTAATCTTTTGGCCACACCATGCAGCATATGGGATCTTAGTTTCCAGATCAGGGATCCAACCTGCAACCCTTGCATTGGCAGTGCAGAGTCCTACCCACTGGACCATCAGGGAAGTCCTATCATTGCTTCTCACATGAAAACAGAGTGCTTAGGACTACAATTTAAAGCAGAGCAGTTTTACCTCACTTCACTCTGTATATCACATATTTAAGACCTGAAATAAATACACCGCATATGCACATTTCTGACATTTAAAGGGATTTCCTAGTATCTTTTTTAAATATAAGTTGATTTGACAACACTGACAGAGAGATGATTATGATAGTCCTAGAATTTAGTGAATGACTTATCAGGAATGTAAATTTCCTTTTAAAATAGAAATTTAAAAATCACTTAAACCACTGTAGAAAACATTTCTTAGAAAGCAACTGCTTTAAGATGTTAATATATAAACAGACATAGACTAAGAATACTCAATTGACACAAGAGAAAAATCTGGCATATAAGTAAACACAGAAAACTGTTCAACCATACTAATTATCAACTAAATTTTATGTTAAATGATGAAGTACTATTTCACACCTATTAAATTATAAAACTATTTTGGAAACCATACTCAGCAATGGTATGGCTGCAGTGAATCTAATGTACATTGTAGGTGGTATTGCCAATCAGTACAATGATTTTGGAAGTTATTTGGCAATATATATTAAGATCTATTGTATTTCCATATTCTTTGACCTGAGAATCCCAAATATCAGACTGTATCCTAATGAAATAATAAAGGAAAGGCTATTTGCATTGAGATTCATAACTATATAAGTAACAACTAGAATTTCCAGTGTTTTCATATTATACTTTCATTCAATTAAATATTATATAACCATTAAATGTATAATTTTAAAGGTTGTATAGCAATGTGAAAAATGATAGGCATGTGATTAAGAGTAAAAAGCAAGATTTAGAACAATATACTATCATTACATTTCTGCACAACTTATGCCATCTGGACAAAAACTGGAAGGAAAATTTGATTTTTGTAAGGGTGATATTGAAAAAGCCCTATATGCTTTATGTGTTTGGGGCATTATCATGGTATTTCTTCGTTAAAGTAAATAAACTGTCATGCACAGTCTTATTATGTGGAAGGCGGCGATGCCCAGCAAGTTTCTCAGCTAATCCTTTCGCAAAAGATTTTTTTGGTGGGCATGATAAAGCTTTGGAAATAGGTTCTCTCCAAATTGTTTCTAGTTTCATTATTCCAAGTGATCTGAAAGAAAGAGTATATATGAAAGTCTCTGTTAATTGAGGAAACTCACTTTTTCATAATAGTGAATTAGCCTTTTAAGATAAATTTTAAGAATATCCTGAAAGCGTAGGAAGATAACTTCATTTGAGGCCACAATAACAGATACCATGCATTAGGTGTTGACAATACAACAGGCACTGGACTTGGACTTTATTTCTATTGCCTATTTCTCAAAATAATTCTATGAATTTATTTCTCCCTGTTTTCTGCAGGAGATGGTTGAGGCAAAAAAAAAATAAGAAGAAGAAGTTACTCCAATATAAAATAAGAAATTTAAATTTTAAAAAAAGAAAATAAGAAATTTGCTTAAAGTCATACAGAACTTATCAGCAGGTGCAGAATTTGATTTCAGATCTATCTCCCTTTCCTGTTCATATTCTTTGCATCATAATAGGCTACCTCCCAGAAAGGTTTCATTTCAGGGGAAGTTTTCTCAGCTCCAGGGGAAATGCCTGCAATGCACGAGACCCTGGTTCAAATCCTGCCCCAATGCAGGAGGGGCATTCTCCAATCCCCTGGAGAAGGGATAGTCTACTCATTCCAGTATTCTTGGGCTTCTCTGGTGGCTGAGCTGGAAAAGAATTTGCCTGCAGTGTAGGGGACCTGGGTTCGATCCCTGGGTTGGGAAGATCCCCTGGAGAAAGGAATGACTCCAGTATCCTGGCCTGGAGAATTCCATGGACAGAGGAGCCTGGTGATCTACAGTTCATGGGGTCGCAAAGAGTGGCACACAACTGAGTGCCTTTCACTTTCGGGGAAGCGTTACAAAGCCAATCACTGCACCAACCAATTACAACCCAACAAAGGCACCTGGAGTCACTGTGGCCCAAGTGCTGTGCTGTTAATGCCGACATTCTGTGTCTGGATGCAGTAGACCATCGTCTCATGCCTTAGACATCCACTGATGGAAACCACTCACAAATTTCTCCCTCCTCTAGGCACAAATGTAAAGTTTGAGGAAGTTTATTTTCTCGACTGTCAATCTATTCATTCATTTTATAAAACATTTTATATTCAGGTATAGCTGATTAACAGTGTTTTGATAGCTTCAGGAGTACAGCAAAGAGACTCAGTCATATATACAGAAGTATCCACTCTCCCTCCAAACTCCCCTTCCATCCAGGCTGCCACATAACATTTAGCAGAGTTCCCTGTGCTGTACAGTAGGAACTCCCAATCTCTTCAATCTATGTATCCCTCACTGAATGGTCAAGTTTTTAACAGTGGTCAGATAGTTATGCTAAAGAAATAGATATTTAACTGTGGACACTCAGACAGCAGCCTGTCAACTGGCAAAGTACGAGAGGAAAGCAAACTTTATTGCAATTCCTGAACTCACATAATTGAGGTAGCCTCCCAAGTGGTGCAGTGATTAAAAAAAAATCCGCCTGCCAGCACAGGAGACCCAGGTTCCATCCCTGGGTCAGGAAGATCCCCTGGAGAAGGAAATGGCAACCCACTCCAGTATTCTTGCCTGGAGAATCACATGGACAAAAGAGCCTGGCAGGCCATAGTCCATGGGGTGGCAAAGGGTTAGACACAAGTGAGCAATTAAAAAACAACATGCTCTTCCTCAAAATAATATGAATTCTTTTCTCAAAAGATAGGAAAATACCTTATAATGCTGTGACCCGGACAAAAACATGAAATGAGATATCCCTTTTTAATTTTTAAAATTAGGGAGGGGAATTTTCTGGTGATCCAGGGGTTAGGACTCTGCACTTCCATTGCCATGCGCCAGGGCTCAATGTCTGGTCAGGAAACTAAGATCCCACAAGCCAAAAAAAAAAAAGTGAGAATTTGAGCAAAGTGAGAACAAATTCATTTACCAGAACACTAAAACAATAAATTACCCTGGAAATATTTTTAAAAGATACTATAAACCATAAATCTATTACTGCTAAGTGAATTTGGAACTATTCAAAGGGGAATCAAATACAAATAAGCCCCCCAAAATATATGATAAGATAATATATCAGGCTAAGGGTAAATAAAATTTTGGAGGAATTTTGAAGGTCAGGAGCTGAAGACAGCCACATATCCCCTCAGAATAGAGTTTTTAAGGCTATTGCTAGAAATAAAACCAGTGAACTTGGCTCATGTTCAGTGTAGCAGTTCTCATGCTCATTTATACCTGGTGGTGCTTTAGTCGCTCAGTCGTGTCTGGATCTTTGTAACCCCATGGACTGTAGCCTGCCAAACTCCTCTATCCATGGGATTTTCCAGGCAAGAATACTGGAGTGGGTTGCCATTCCCTTCTCCAAGAGATCGTCCCAACCCAGGGACTGAACCTGCGTCTCCAGCATTGCAGGCAGTCTCTTACATTACAGGGGGACTCTTTACCAACAAAGCCACTTGGGAAGCCCCATTTATACCTGTGTCTTGTGTGCTAAGTCACTTCAATCATGTCTGACTCTTTGCAACCCTATGGACTGTAGCCTGCCAGGCTCCTCTGTCCATGGTGTTTCCCAGGCAAGAATACTGGAGTGGGTTGACATTTCTTACTCCAGGGGATCTTCCCAACCCAGGGATCGAACCTGTGTCTCCAACATCTCCTGCATAGCCAGGCAGGTTCTTTAGCACTAGCGCCACCTGGGAAGCCCCTGAAAGTGAAAGTGAAGTCGTTCAGTCGTGCCAGACTCTTAGCGACCCCATGGACTGCAGCCTACCAGGCTCCTCCATCCATGGGATTTTCCAGGCAAGAGTACTGGAGTGGGGTGTATGTGCACAAATAATAGTACTTCGTGCAAATATAGGAATTTACTTTTATATTTTATGTCTTTATTATTTACATTGTTTCTTTAAGCTATGAATCTTCCTTTCCTCTTTGAAGCTTAGTGGTTTTAATTAATGAATATTATTTTTAGAACAGCTCTAATTTACAAAAAAACTGAGCAGAAAGTACAGAGCTTCCATATATCCCCTCTCCCATCTCATCCATGCATATGTGTTTTCCCTATTTTCAACACCTTGCATTTTTGTGGTACATTTGCAATAATGGATAAGCCAATGTTGTTATATTATTAGCTAAAGTTCATAGTTTGCGTTAGGGTTCACTCTTTGTATTGTATTAAATACATTACATGAGTTTTGATGAATATATAATAATGTGTATCCTCCATTATAGTATGATACAAAACATTTTCACTGCCCTAAACATCTCTAAGACCATATTTTAATGGAGAAATCGACATCTCTCAGTCTGATATTCCCTCCCCATAAATGATAACATTGCATGCAAGCAAATACCATGTTGAGCCTTTACAAAGTAATGAAGAAAAGTCAATAGAATTCAAAATATTGGAAGGGTTAATACCTACTCCAACTATTGCTGGGAAAACTGCCAACTTAATAATAATACTGTCTTTAGCTTTCTCAAGAAGGAAAAGATGATGCATGAACTATTCTTTGAATAGATCACTGTTTAAAATATGAAAGAAATTTTGCATACTATAGCTAAGCATGATATCAAGAACTGAACATAGTATTACTTGGTAGACCCCAAAGTTCTAAAACTTGGTTAGCAACACACAATGCATAATATATATCCAAAGGATTGATATTGTGCAATAGTCTCTTGAAAGATGAAAAAAATTTTAAATAGCATATTGTAAAATGACACTGCAAAAATGGAAAAGACTATTCAAGAAGATAACAATGCTATAAAAAGTAAATAAGTAGGCTCCATATACTAGGTAACCACTAACACTTCACCTATAATTAATAAATTTATTTTTATGAATTTATGTGATGGTAGGAGTTCCTTGCAAAAAGAAAAAGGAATATGTAATCAATTGTTGCAGTCAATCAAGGTTTTTACCCCCCATGCACATAAACAAATATTGATGAGTTGGAAAGTGACAATGCTACAGCAGATTATGCAAAAGAAAGAAAATTTATTTCCTTGGGGAAAAATAATCTAAACTTGAGAGATTGATATTGCAGTGGACAAGCATTCAATTTCATAATTTTCTGTGTGTACCCCCCAGGCTACTTACATTGCAGGAGAAAGCCACAGAATCATGTCAACTGGACTCACTACAAATTATGATACCTAAAACCATGCCCTCCACACTGCTCAGAAATCATTTTCATTTTTGTCTCCCTATTTCATTTTACACTGCAACTGAATTAAACCCTTTGCAATCATCTTAAGACTTCATCCTCGGCGGCACTGGGATGATGACACTGTCATTTCATTGGAAAGATAGAGACTATCCTATTAAAGATTCTCTACAACCTCACCATCCACTCTACCTAACCCCACCCCAGAGAAACATATGGTAACTCTTCCACCCCAGTGCCTTCTCTCCTTGCCTATCAATCTTTCTCTGAGATTTGTTCCATCTGCCATCTCCCCTTATTGCATCTTCTTCTCTCCAGCCTCATGTACTTTTTATCCTATGCTTAGACACTTAATCAAGTTTCTTTTAATCCCTCAAGAAAAGTTTGTTCATCTCTCAAGTTTTCATTGAATGCTGCATATACTGAATCTTTGAAGAAGACCGTTGATTTGGTAATTATATACTACATATTATAAATTGGACACTACATATTATATATTGATTTATTTTAGAAGTTGCCTGAAAATAGGCTGGAAATTCCCTTGCCAAACAAAAGAGATGAAGATAGAGAACTTTCAAGATGCTCAACTGAACTGGAACTTCCAATGATTCCCCAAGATACACAAAAGAATATGAATAATTCTTCCCTCCCTACCCTCAGTCTTTCTCCAATACCTTTAGAAATAGAAATCTCAGATCCAGTTGTGATCTCATACCTACAGTGACAGTTTCTTAAAAACCTGCTTTAGATCTCTATAACTGGTGATTGAGGCTCATCAGTGATAATATCTCATTAGTTGCTTGGTCATGTCCAACTCTTAGCAATTCCATGAACTGCAGCACACCAGGATTCCCTTTCCATCACCAATTTCCGGAGCTTGCTCAAACTCATGTCCATCGAGTCAGTGATGCCATCCAATCATCTCATTCTCTGTCATCCCCTTCTCCTCCTGCCCTCAGTATTTCCCAGCATCAGAGTCTTTTCCACTGAGTCAGCTCTTCACATCAGGTGGCCAAAGTATTGGCGCTTCAGCTTCAGCACCAGTCCTTCCAGTGAATACCCAGGACTGATCTCCTTTAGGATGGACTGGTTTGATCTCCTTGCTGTCCCAGGGACTCTCAAGAGTTTTAAATCAGCTTTTTCACTCTCCTCTTTCACTTTTATCAAGAGGCTCTTTAGTTCCTCTTCACTTTCTGCCATAAGGGTGGTGTCATCTGTATATCTGAGGTTATTGATATTTCTTCCTGCAATCTTGATTCCAGTTTGTGCTTCATTCAGTCCAGCATTTCACGTGATGTACTCTGCATATAAATTAAATAAGCAGGGTGACAATAAGCAGCCTTGATGTACTCCTTTCTCAATTTGGAACCAGTCTGCCATTCCTTTTCTGGTTCTAACTGTTGCTTCTTGACCTACATACAGATTTCTAATATCTCATAACTACCCACTAATAAAATCAATATAACGATAAATTAGTCATAGTAGAAGTGAGTTTGCCCATTCCAGATGTACTTAAAAATCTTTCCAAGGCAAGTATACTAATGTTGTTGTGGTTGTTCAGTCTCTCAGTCATGTCCAACACTTTGCAACCTTGTGGACTACAGCACACCTGACTTTCCTGTCCTTCACTATCTCCTGGAGTTTCCTCAAACTCATGTCCATTGAGTCGGTGATGCCATCCAATCATCTCATCCTATGTAGTCCCCTTCTCCTCTTGCCCTCAATCTTTCTCAGCATCAGAATCTTTTCCAATGAGTCAGCTCTTCACATCAGGTGGCCAAAGTGCTGGAGCTTCAGCTTCAGCATCAGTACTTCCAATGAACATTCAGGACTGATATCCTTTAGGACTGACTGGTTTGATCTCCTTGCAGTCCAAGGGACTCTGAAGAGTCTTCTCCAGCACCACAATTTGAAAGCATCAATTCTTCGGCACTCAGCCTTCTTCATGGTCCAACTCTCACATATGTACATGACTACTGGAAAAGCCATAGCTTTCACCGTACTAACATATCAGATCCTAGAGTAGACACTCTGAGCTGAGATACAGGAGGTAATAGATTGTATCAATGCTCTCTCTCCTTCAATCCCACTTTGAATTCCTCTGCCACTTCTATTACTCAGACAAAGTAACCCATTGGCTATGAATGGTACTATACAGAAAAACATAAATCAGAGTTATTCTCATCACACACAAGAAGTTCTCATCCCAGAGAGGGGGAAAGCTGTAGACACAATTTATACCTAATATCTATTCTAGGTCCTCACAGCTGGTTTCCTTGTCTTTGAAAAATTGAATCAAAGCCATGATAACAATTTAGTAAGTACCAAGTGCTTTACATGCATTATCTCATTTAAATCTTTAAATAGCCCTACAACATAACATTTTTATCCCTATTTTATAGATTAGAAAGGGAATTTCAGTGGGTAGATTTGCAGTCACCTCATATTTGGGTATGCCAAAGCCAAAACATTTTCACCAACACTATATTTTATAATGTTCTCATATTATATAAAAATGAAATGTTTAATGTCTATTGACTGCATATTCCATGCTGCTGCTGCTGCTGCTACTGCTGCTAAGTCACGTCAGTCGTGTCTGGCTCTGTGCGACCCTATAGACGGCAGCCCACCAGGATCCTCCGTCCCTGGGATTCTCCAGGCAAGAATACTGGAGTGGGTTGCCATTTCCTTCTCCAATGCATGACAGTGAAAAGTGAAAGTGAAGTCGCTTAGTCATGTCCAACTCTTAGTGACCCCACGGACTGTAGCCTACCAGGCTCCTCCGTCCATGGGCTTCTCCAGGCAAGAGTACTGGGGTGGGTTGCCATTGCCTTCTCCAATATCCCAAGCTAGACACTGCTAAATTTTATTTAATCTTCACAACAACTTAACCAACAGGTACTGTTTTTATTTCCATTTGTAGCTGAGTTACTTGCTCAAGGGGCTTCCCAGGTGGCACAGTGGTAAAGAATCTGCCTGACAATGAAGGAAATGCACAATATGAGAGATCAATTCCTGGGTCAGGAAGACCCCCTGGAAAAGGAAATGGCAATCCACTCAAGTATTCTTGCCTGGAAAATTCCATGTACAGAGGAGCTTGGTGGGTTACAGGTCATGGGGTTGGAAAGAGTTGGACACGACTGAGCCTGCATGCATGTCATGTCATGTCAGCTTGCTCAAAGTCTATATAAGAAGCAAAGCTATCTGATTCCCAGAATCTTCACATATAACTTCTGATAAGTACTTTGAAAATCTACAAAATATACATCTGGTGAAAATCTTGGGAAAAGTTATCTGTCTGGCATGGTTCCCTGAGTATCCAACACAAACACTGAAAAACATAAAACCCACGATGGCAATTTTTTCCCCCAAAATCCTAGTATTTCCATAGAAGACTAAGGATAGACTAAAACGGGTCTCATAATATAGATGTCTGTTGTGCTTACTCCTGAATGAGCTCCGTCTCAGCTACTGCTGAGATGAAGAAGCTAATTTGATAAAGAGAAGTGCCGAGTCACACCTGAACCTACTAGCCCTTCTGCCTCCTATTTGGACTTCCCATGTCCCCTCTCTAGAGCTAAATTCTGAATTTAAATTCATTTCCTTAAAACTGGACTGAAGCCACACCTTTATGAGTGGGTCAGTCCAAATACCAAGACCCTCTTCCATGCTGCTGCTAAGTCGCTTCAGTCGTGTCCGACCCTGTACGACCCCATAGACGGCAGCCCACCAGGCTTCCCCATCCCTGGGATTCTCCAGGCAAGAACACTGCTACTGACACTTTATTGTGAAGTCCTAGAACACTTCACAACTAAACCTGATAGCAATCTTTCAATAAATACTGATGAATGAATTTAATGAGTTTTTAAAGTGCATTTATGCTGCCTTTGGGGCTTCCCAGGTGGTGCTAGTGGTCAAGAGCAGGAAATGTAGGTTCAATCCTTGGATTGGTAAGATCCCCTGGAGGAGGGCATGGTGATCCACTCCAGTATTCTTGCCTGGAAAATCTCATGGACAGAGGAGCCTGGTGGGCTACAGCCCATGGGGTTGCAAAGAGCTGGACGCAACTTAAGCAACTTAGCACATGTGCATGCACACTGCTGTTAACTTTCTTTCCCAGAGTTTCAAATCAATTGAAATGAGATTTATTGAGATACTCCCAATCACCATTCAACATAATTCTAAAGCTTACCTATCCTTTGTTTGTTATTATAACGTACAGATTTCTATAGAGTATTTTCTCTGTTCTTTCCGTGTCTCCTAACACATCCTAGTTTAAACTGATGGCTCCAGAGTAGTGCGAAGGGTTCCTATACTCTAGAGAACATACATATTTAGGGACGTAGGGAAACATAAAGGATGCCTCTAACCCTGATGGCACTGATAGTACTTGGTCTTTGCTTTGGTCTAGGCTACAGCAGAACCTGTGGGGTATAAGTACATCTCATAAAGAGAGTCACCTTGGCAATTTATATGACAGGCAAAGTTGCTGCCAAAGTCCTCAGGAAGTAATTTTTCTGCAGTGTCATCCCAAAGTACACTAAGTAGCTTACTACTGAGGATCATCTGAAATCCTGACATTAGGGTATCATCTGAGGCAACAGCCATAATTTTGAAAGTGAAGGACTAGGAAGATGGAAGGACCACAGGCACTCTGCACATTATGATGGCTGGCAGACATTAAAGAGGTTTAGTTCATGAAGTAAGTTTTTTGAAGAACATAAGGATGTTCCATAAATAATACAGTTGATTATGGTGAATAAAAATAGTGCTATGAGCTACTCACTCCCTATTGCCAATGGAAAAGAACACCACAATATTTTTTAAAAGTTCAAGTTAGTTGAAGCAACCACACTCTGAGGTACATTCATGAAGCTGAAAGTCAGTTAAAAATATGCTTTAAGATTTTATAATTCTCAAGTGACAAAGCTATTAGGGATTGCTTATTACACTCAAAATACATGTTTACTATGTGCCATGTCAATTCTAAATATTTTCCAAAGGTAATTTATTTAATCCTCATAACAACCCTGTGAGGTAGGTACAGGCTTCTCTGGTGACTCAGCAGTAACGAATCCGCCTGCAACGCAGGAGATGCAGGTTCCATCCCTGGGCTGAAGATCCCCTGGAGAAGGAAATGGGCACCCACTCAGTATTCTTGCCTGGAGAATCCCATGGACAGAAGAGCCTGGTGGGCTACAGTTAGTTCATGGGGCTGCAAAAGAGTCGGACACGACTTAGCGACTGAACTACAAAACAGCAACAAAAGATGTGGAAACTGGAACATGGAGAAGTTAAATAATTCGCTCAAAGTCACACAGCTAGTAATTATTGGAACAAGCTTTCAAACACTGGCTCAGAAGGCTCAGATTATAAGCTCCTTAATATTGAACTGTCCTCCCCATCCTTTATGAATGCTTCCTATGGTTTAAAGAGATGAATGCTCAAAGTCTCTGAGGACTCAGAAGAAAAGTATTTTTGTCCATCATCAAGTGTTGATTCCACATCTATAGCATGACAGGGCACCACATAAGATATGGGGACTATCATGGAAAGCAAAAGAGATAAAGTCTTTATCTTTGAGGATCTTATCTTCTGGTGGGACATGTAAGCCAGGAAACAAACACAGATAATTTTATGAGAGGGGTAGGACAGGGCCCCAGGGCACACCAAGAGGGCACATCACCCTCTAAAGCTAGAATGGGAGGCTTCCTAGAAGAATTCCAAGAGAAAATCTGAAAATTGAGGGAGAATTATTTGGAAAAACAAACTGTAAGAAATAGCAGACAGTAAGGAAAATGGAAGATCAGTTAGCATATTCCAAGAGATGGAGAAGACTTTGTTTTAAAATAAGTAAATTCAGTGTGGCTTGATTGTAGAATGTGTAGTGGGGCATGGAGGGAAATAAGGCAGGCTAAAGATGAAAGAACCAAATAATAGACTGTGTTTTAGGTCTTTTGAAGGAATAGTTTTTATTCTTAAAACAATGGGGTATCTTTGAAAAGACTCTTTGGATGCAGTGAACAAATGAAAAATCATAACAACTCTGAAAACTAAAACCAATGGCTTGACCATTAATATAAAGATGCCACATATACACTATTGACACTGTATAAAATAGGTAAATAATGAGAACCAACCGTATAGCTCAGGGAACCCTACTCGTTGCTCTGTGGTGACATAAATGGAAGGAAATCCAAAAAAGAGGGGATATAGGTATACCTCTAGGCTTCCCCAATGGCTTAGCGGTAAAGAATGCTTGCAATGCAGGAGACGTGGGTTCAATCCCTGGGTTGGCAAGATCCCTTGGAGGGGGAAATGGCAACCCACTCCAGTATTCTTGCCTGAAAAATCCCACGGATGGAAGAGCCTGGCAGGCTGCAATCCATGGGGTGGCAAAGAGTCAGAAATGACTGAAGCAAATAAGCACACACACAGGGTAGTTCTACTTTCAGTTTTTTGAGAACCCTCCATACTCTTCTCTGTAGTGAAGTGAAGTGAAGTCGCTCAGTCGTGTCCGACTCTTTGCGACCCCATGGACTGTAGCCTATCAGGCTCCTCCGTCCATGAGATTTTCCAGGCAAGAGTGCTGGAGTGGATTGCCATTTCCTTCTCCAGGAGATCTTCCTGACCCAGGAATCGAACCCCGGTCTCCCACATTGCAGGAAGACGCTTTACCATCTGAGCCACCAGGGAAGTCCTCTCTGTAGTGGGTGTATCAATTTACACTCCCACCAACTCTGTAGGAGGGTTCCCCTTTCTCCACATCCTCTCAGCATTTATTGCTTATAAATTTTTTTGTGATGGCCATTCTGACCTGTGTGGGGTGATACCTCATTGTAGTTTTGATTCGCATCTCTCCAATAATTCATGATGTTCGGCATCTTTCATGTGTTTGTTGGTCATCTCTGTGTCTTCTTTGGAGAAATGTCTATTTAGGTCTTCTGCCTGTCTTTTGATTAAGTTGTTTGGCTTTTTTTTTTTTTTAATTGAAGTGCCTGAGCTATTTGTATATTTTGGAAATTAACCCCTTGTCAGTCGCTTCATCTGCAAATATCTTCTCTCATTCTGAGGGTTGTCTCTTCATCTTATTTATGGTTTCCTTTGCTGTGCAAATGTTTTTAAGCTTAATTAGGTCCCATTTGTCTATTTGTATTTTCATTACTCTAGGAGGTGAGTCAAAAGAAATTTTGCTGCAGTTTATGTCAAAGAGTGTCTGCCTATTTTCCTCTAAGATAAAATTGTATTTTTAAAAAAGGCACAAATGATAAACTCAAGATTTGAGACTGTAATTATCTCTAAAAGGAGAGGAGGAGTTATTGAATGGTTGAGGTTAACACATGCAAATCATGTGAATATATTGGGTAATGGGTTTCCTATATTTATATATTATATAATATATAAATATATATTATATATATTATATTGCATTAAAATTAACTTAAAAGTTTAAAAATTAAGCGGGGAAGGCAATGGCACCCCACCCCAGTGCTTTTGCCTGGAAAATCCCATGGACGGAGGATCCTGGTGGGCTCCAGTCCATGGGGTCACTAAGAGTCGGACACGACTGAGCAACTTCACTTTCGCTTTTCACTTTCATGCATTGGAGGAGGAAATGGCAATCCACTCCAGTATTCTTGCCTGGAGAATCCTAGGGACGGGGGAGCCTGGTGGGCTTCCGTCTATGGGGTCTCACAGAGTCGGACACGACTGAAGCGACTTACCAGCAGTCAAAAGTAAAACATCATGTATAGAACCAATGATTAGAACCAAGGTTATGATTAATCCAATTTGTTCCCATGTTTGTTTGTTTAAACCCACGCCTTTTTCAATTATCTAGGAATGCAAATCTAACCATGAGTTTGAAGATCAGGTGGTGGGGGACAGGGCAGAGGAACAGTTATGGGGTTAACTAATGGTTGTCACAACAAAAAAATAACTACCATTTGTTGGTTCATTGGAGTTCACAAAAATATCTCACCAAGTATTAATTCATTGACTTACACCATATTGCTACAAATGTTCTATGCAAAACCCTTACAACATATGACTCTTATGTCTTGAAACATACATTCAAAAAAACACATTCTGCATAGCCTAAATTGCCAATCTGTTTTGCTTTTTGGAGAAAAACTATTAGAAAGTGGAAGGTGTTGGGGAAAATGAGCTAAGAAAGATCACTCTTTGGAGCAGGCAGGGTGAAGGCATATAATGCTTAAAAGGAGAGAGGAATAGTGCAGGGGCTTGTTTGGATCCAGACTGCATGAGCAAGAGAAGAATCCTCTGGCAAACCACGTCTCTCCTGCCCTCCTTCCAGCCCCCTATGCTCTCCAGTTGTCTGCCTGATCAAGTGGGAGTCAGCTACCTACTACAAACTAAAAGAGAAAAAAATAAGAGCTTTCTTAAAGGCATAAATCTATATTAATTTACCTTTCTAAATCTAGCATTTAACACTTGCCAGTTTTAATATTCTAAACTATGTCTAATCCAATGAAATATTATATTTCATATACTAAGATGCAGTCTTTTTGTTGTTTTCTGTTTCTTCAACTAATAAATTAAATACATGGATTATTCATAAATGTACTAATGTAATATAAATGTTGTTTGGAGCACTGATATCATACATTACAGATTCAACAATGTGTTTTATTTATAAACTATGTGCTAGTTTATTCCTTCCCTAAACTCAGATAAATACAGAAATAAAAAATAAACCCCAGACACTGACTCTTACTTAAATTATGAGTCTGGCATGCTTTAAAATTCTTTCCTTAGAAGAAAGGAATGATATACGGGTGAAGAAAGAATAAAGGTTGGGTAATGAAACCAGAAGTAAATTACTCTAAACAGGAGTTTCTCAAATTTTCCTTACAAGTTAATGGATGTGACATATCCATTTAGCTGGAGAAAAAATTTATCAGAGGTAATAGTGGAAGAAAGGAAAAAGAACATTTTCCTCTCAGTGCCATATTTTCAAAAGAACATAACCCTTGGGAAAGTTGAGAAAACACATTAACTTGGTTTCTCAATGGAATGAATGGTAACAGCCTCAAGTAATAATCTATCATCGAAAGGTGGCTGTGATAAGGGGAACCAGCCTAGCACTTCAGCTGACTTCTCCAGGGACTGGCAGCACCCTGGTGTGTTTGGTATGAAGATGGATGCCTCCTTGGAAGAAGGACGGAGAAAATGCTGGAAAAGTAGGTTGAAGCCCTGGAGGTTTGCCATGCCATGGAGATTTGATTACATTCTAATCCAAAACTATGTCAGGTTTCAAGAAGGCAAGCAAACTCTTGTTGCTGTTTTATAAACAACCAGTTTCTTGGCAAAGACGCTATTGTTTTTGTTTGCTCTCTAAGTCGTGTCCAACTCTTTTGTGACCCCCATGGACTCTAGCCTCGCCAGGCTCCTCTGTCCATGGGATTTCCCAGGCAAGAATTCTGGAGTAGGTTGCCATTTCCTTCTCCAAGGGATCTTCCTGACACAGGGATTGGCAGGTGGGTTCTTTACCACTGAGCCACCTGGGGAGCCCAGAAGATGCTTTTACACATGTCCATTCTCTTATGTCCAGCCACTGACATTAAAAGTCAAAGTCCCTTATAGTACATGAAAAGAGAATTTCAAGCACAACACATCAATTTATTCAAGAGGTTGTACACAAACTTCTTTAAATTTCCATATCCACAACTTCTGTTACCAGCACTTTATTGATTTTTTTTAACTTCCTCGTGTTTTCTTCTTAACATTTAGCATTCTCTTTTCCCTAATCATCCAAAATCAAAAGAAGAACATCTAAAAAAGAAGTGAGATCCTGCTGGCCCTCTGGATAGAAAACCGCTAGATGTTCATGGACCACTGGCTGCTTATCTGTGTGCATAGTAAAACAGAAATGGTCTCACACAGACTTTCAAATTCTTTGAACACACTGTAGGTTTATTTTCCCAATGCTTGGGTTCATTACTTACAATATCTTAAGATGCTGATAGTGGGAGAAAGAAAAACAAAAAGCTCATGAGTCCGCTCCAATGTGAATGCCTCAATTTATGTCCCACCTCAAACACTAGCCTTCTAGGTGATATTGGGAAACCTCCTTGACCAATTTGAAGACAATTTGTAAAATGGGAATCAGAGTAATACTTGATTTATGGACGTCGCAAGGTTTTACATGCAGATCAGAGCAAACGATGTCTACAGAAGCACTCTGTAACATGGATATAATCATAAATGAATGACCCTTCATTTGTGGTGATAATCCTTATGAATGACATGCACTTTCAGCTATTTATCTGGTGGCAATGTTGGTTCAACCAGAGTCACACACACTGTCTAGTCTCCTTGTGACACAACAGAGTTAGAAGTATTATCTGTATCATGGACCCATCTCCTAATAAAGCCATCTAGCCCAGAAAGAAATCTATTGTAGTTATAATCTCAGCACAACACTCCCCCAGGTTTAACCCCTAAAGGACCATCTTGAATTGAGAAGTTCAGGGCCTTAGGCAGCCTTGGCTGGGTCAGGTCTGGTGAGATAATAAGCTTCACATTTATAGAACATACATCAGTTTTCAGCAACTTTATCAGCTCTTTTGATCCTCAAAACAATTCTGGGAAGATACCAACCTATGATTACTATTCTGGTGTTATAAATAAGAAAACTGAGGCTAGGTACCTCCCAGGTGGCTCAGAATCTGCCTGCCAATGCAGGGGTCATAGGTTCAATCCCTGGCCTGGGAAGATCCCCCATGCCACAGGGCAAGTAAGTCCATGCCCCACAACTACTGAGCCTGCACTCCACAGTCCATGCTCCACAAAGAGAGATGCCACCACAGTGAGAAGCCTGCCCAACTAGAGAGCCTGCATGCAGCAACGAAGACCCAGCACAGTCAAAAATAAATGTTAGGAAAAAAAAGAAAGAAAACTGAGGTTAACATTAGGTGTGTGATTTGCCCAAAGACACACAACTTCTAAGCAACAGAGCAAAGAACCAGACCCAGGTATTCAGATTTGGGGTCTCTATTTTTACTGTAGTGCCCAGATTTCAGAAACTTGCACAACTCCCTCTTCTGAAAAGAAGAAAAGAAATCAATAGGTTTTAGATAAATGTCATTTGTAAGAAAAATAAGTTGGAGTGAAGACAGTGAGTTTATGAAGATAGCCTTGTCTCCGAGATCCATGGGGTTCTGTGTCTCAGGATATGAAGCGTCCAATGAAGAAATGCCTCATTCCTACACAGAATGATAACCAATCTGCTTTTGGGGAGCAGTAGGGACCTGCCAGTGTGTTACAATGTCAAAACTTCAAACTCTGCCTGGAAATCTGATTCCTCGGACTCTCTAAAAATAACTGGTAGTGCTTGCTTGGTTATGATCACTCAAGTCCTCAGCAGTGTCAGCAGGTACTTTAGCCATATTGGTAGGGAGGGATGAACACTGCTGCTAAATCGCTTCAGTCGTGTCTGACTCTGTGAGACCCCATAGACAGCAGCTCACCAGGCTCCCCCGTCTCTGGGATTCTCCAGGCAAGAACACTGGAGGTACTTTAGGCATATTGGCAGGAAGGGATGAACATTAGCTCTTGCTAAACACCTGTCTTCACGATGTGCTTTATTCATGCGATATTCATAATAAGGGAATGCAGGATCAGAGAGATGAATAACTTGCCTGCAGTCACTCTCATGACAGGCGGCACACTTAGGATTCAAAACCAAGCCTGTCAGACTCCAAAATCCATGATCTTTCAACTATAGCTCCCTTCTAATCTCATGAAGCAACATTTTAGTCACTGACTCCAGGAACTCTCCCAAGATCTTAATTTATAGATTCCTTATTAATATGGATATTAGGTACATGAATCATAAACATAGCTATTCTTTACTGATTATCAGACACTTTGTGTATTTTACTTTTAATCTCTTCAACAACTCTCTATGTCGAGTATTATAAGCGACCCACTTTTTGTGTAAAGAAACCAACCATTAGAGGCAAAATGGGGTGTGTTTCACACACACACCTCAGAGTGCCAGCACATCTACAATTCCCACAATCTACTTCAACGGCTATTTCTTTCCCTGCACTTGCCTGTTTTTCATGTCAATTGCAAGCTAAAAGGAATAATTTTGCGGTGTTAAAATATAGTATTATTAATAGGTCTCATTTTTCGTTCAGCTGACTCTCTTGTTTTAGCTAATAGAATGTTTTACTTTTGCACTGTGCTTTGAGGCAATTTTATAGCAAAGATTTTGCTGGCATAAATTCAAAATAAGTTAAAATGTATTTAGAGTCATGTTTTTGACAAACACAAAACAAAGGGCAGATCCTAAGTCTCATAAGAAAAATGTAACTGCTGAAGTCATCTACATTTCAGCAAATAAAAGATTGGATTCCCAAGAGGAAAAAATATATGTAATGAGTTATTTTTTAAAATCTTTCATGTATTGCTGCTTTAACAAATCACCTCTTTGCATGACTATCCAAAACCTAAATTTTCAATAAATTTAATCATTTCTTACTCATCTATTTAGCTTTATAAATTACATTCAGGTTGATTGTGCTTTGCTTCCTTTATTGGGATAAGGCAAAGTAGTTTTTTGCAAGCAAGCTACAAATCCTGAATGAAAAAAGATTGGTTAGATTAATACTTAGACTATGTCTATATCTCCTCATATGAGGCAGAATTTCTTAATGATTTAAGTGCTTTAAACATGGAAGAGCTTTATCAGTACACTCTATCCCCAAGAAATTCAGGTAGAGGATCACTGGGGTATTCTAAAGGGAATTTGAGCAGCTGATAGAGAATGAAGGTCCCTTTCCAAGCTAACCATCCATGAAATTCTGTGAAATAAGTAAAATTTCAAGTTGTAAAAATATGCATCCCACAATTTTACTAACATCATTAATTGTCTATCTTTAGAAAAACAGTTTGCTTGATTTAAAATAACCGGACCAAGGACCTCACAGCTGTGGCCACATATGCAACCAAGACAGGATTTCAAGCAGCTGAGTTTTATGGTCTTATTATGTTTCAAGAGGTTCCATTTGATCCTAGGCTGCATATACTTATAGTCATCCTATAAAACAGGGGTCCCCAACTTTCTGGGTAGCAGGGGCCAATTTCGTGAAAGACGATTTTTCCATGGACTAGGGGAGAGGGGTGATGGTGTCTGGATGATTCAACTGCATTACATTTATCGTGCCATTTATTTCTGATCTAATGCCACAGCTGATCTAACAGGAGGCACCAGTCTGCAGTTCGGAGGTTGGGGACACCTAGATAAAACATCATGCTTAGAAACATTGAACTTTTCTGAGACCATGCTTCGACAATCCTCTCCTTCCTTTTTTTTTCTAATTTGTCAACACATTGACTGTTGTGAGTATTAAAGACAATTTAGCGGCAGGTTTAACGCTGCAGCATTTCTGAAAGTCGTCCAGAGAGAGAAAAGAGATCAGAAAAGGTGATGGAATTTCCTCATCTATATCTTCTGTATAAAGTGTGCGGTGGCCTAAGGTGAGAGAAGTGGCCTGAAGGACTTCCCAAGACCCCCGCAAGTCCTTTGTGATATTCTCTGGTTTTAACTAGCAAGAGCAGCTTCCGGTAAGAGACCTGTATTCATGCGTTTGCTCGTTCCTTTTTAAAAAGCAATGGATTTTATGTGAAAGGAAGGACAGCCGAAAAGAAAAGAGAAGAGAAAGGAAGAGAGGGAGAGAAGTGAGAAGCAGAGCAAGAATGAAATGATCAGAGACACAGGTATATCATCTAATGGACAAAAATTCTCGGTTCCTGACTAGCAGAGCAGCACGAGAAAGCTGCATTGCCTGATTCCATTTAATTTTTGCCTGAGTATTCTTAGGTGAGCCCTGTTGAGATGTCAGGGTCTGCTTCGCAGCGTACGTGGCACACTGCAAGATATTTGGCGTGAAGACGATGAATTTTCAAACTAGTTCAAGAGTAATTGAAAATGGAATTCTGAGAAAAGCTAACGTGTATCCTTATCTCCACATAAACACATCAATACTCATTTTAAGCCTGCCAGCTATCTATCTGCTAGGAAACACTCAATACTGCTTCTTGTACACTGAGCAGATCATTGAGTTTTCTCTCAAAAACTAATAGTACAATCATTTGCAACAAGAAATTCTTCTTTGTCTGATGAAATTGTACCATCCTTGAGCTGGTGCCTTCTATTTCAGGAGACACAGGAGTTCAGTCTGTGAATTTCATACCCAGAAGAGGAGCTCAGACTCAGGCCCTAATATCACAGACTGAAGCTGTCAGGAACCTCTGAGATCATCCAGTCAAATCCCATCATTTCATAGGTAAAACAGGGAGCTCTCAAAAGCCACATTAATACCCAAGTTGCCTGTTACTTTTATTATCAAATTTGACTTTTCTCATTTTTCTTAACAAGCAAGGCTCCACATTTCTAGAAAAAAAAATCCCCTTGGGGTAGCAGTAGAGCCTGATTTTGTAATCACAAGTATGTTGACATTTACTGCACTTAGCGTATGCTGCTTACTGTGATTCCGGTCCTACTCAGAGCAAAGCTTAACAACTTGGGAGGAAAAATATTATAACTCTCTCCAAAGCTAAGACTATATCACCACAAAGAAGCATAGACACATGAGAATCCATTACTGGAAAGACACATAAGAATTCATTATTTCATTTAATCCTTCTGCAATCCAATGAGATGAGGATAATTTTTTTTCCTACAAATGAGAAAACTGAGTTTCAATGTCAATGACCTACTCAAAAAAACGTACAAGTAAGTGGGACATTTGAAAACTTAAACTTACAAGAAATGAGTGAATTCCTTGAGGAATCAGGTAGTAATAGGCTCAAGCACAAATTGCTGGAATTAACCATGGAAAAAAATGAACAGCAGTCAGAAGAACAGTAAGTGGATGTACAAGAGATTTTCTGAATGGAAGAGAAAGAGGTTGACAGTATTATTGCCACAGATGTCCTCAATGTTTTCAGTAAATAAGGAAGGCTTATCTTTTAAGTGTAAAAGAGTAAGAATAAGACTGAGGACATAAAGAGTAGTGAAATGGATTGAAACTGTTGCAACCCAGTGTGATGTAACATCACAAAGAACAAGGAAGATCTGGCTGAGGACAGACTGCATCCATTTCCATAGGATCCAATTAGTATGCTTTTGTGACCTTCTTTCCAACTGGCAGGACAAGAGCTGGGAATGCATAGTCAGGCTGCGTTAGATCCCAGAACTGGCAACCGAGATTCACTGCAAGACTGAGAACATGTAAGATTATTGCACTCAAGATATCAAGGTTTCATCAGTGGTCATAGGACCTAGAATAGATACAGATTTCAAACAGTTCAGAAGTAAATCAATAGCGCCAGGAAAAAGGAGTTTTAAAAACACCGTGCAAGGGACAACTTTAAAATGTGCAAGGGACAACTTATAAAGATTGATGATGAAAGGAAACACTGAAAATAATACAATGATATTATTATTATAACTGATCTTATATTAGAGATAAACCATTCTAGGTGGGGATGAGATCCCATGGGAATAATCACACTGATAAAGTGAAGGCGAAGATGAAGTTAAAAAAAACAAATATCTAGTAATTCAGTAAAAAAAAAATTTAAGGATGTTCACAGGAGCTAAAAATATGAAAGCAAACTATAAGCTGAATTTATCAAGATGGATGAGAGAGAAATCAGTTGATGGATTACAATGAAGATAGAAAGAAGTGTGTAAAATGGATAAAGGGTGTTTGAGTTTGAAATATAATAAAAGGTTATTTATAGTAAACATATGAAGTAGTATTGAAACATACATTGAGAAAAAGTAAAAGTCTCTCAGTCGTGTCCGACTCTTTGTGACCTCACAGACTGTAGCCCACCAGGCTCTTCTGCCCATAGAATTTTCCAGGCAAGAATACTGGAGTGGGTTGCCATTTGCTTCTACAAGGGATCTTCCCAACCCAGGGATCAAACCTGGGTGTCCCACATTGCAGGCAGATTCTTTACTGTTTGAGCCACCAAGGAAGCCCAAAACATATACATTACCATAGGTAAAATAGACACCTAGTGGGAGTTTGCTGTGTGACTCAGGAAACTCAACTCTGGTACTCTGTGACAACTAAGAGGAGTGGGATATGGTGGGAGGTGGGAAGCAGGTTCAAGAGGAAGGGGACATATTTATAGCCATGGCTGATTTATGTTGATGTATGGCAGAAACCAACACAGTATTGTAATTATCCTTTCATTTAAAATAAACTTTAAAAACAAACAAAACAATAAAAGTAAGTGACAATGCAAGTGTCGATGCAACTTCTTTTTCAAATGCAATAAATACAGAAGCCACATTTCCTAAAAAGGGGACATGATGATGAAATTTTTTATTAATATTAGATTTTAATCATCTATTCCTTCCTTCATTCTAAACATTCTTTGAATACATATGCCAAGAACTGTACTAGGAATATGGTATAAAATAATGATCAAAACAGATAGGATTCTAGTTCTCAGCAGCCTAAAGTGTTCATTGCAAACATGTAAAAGGCTAGATAGATAATCTTCATAACATCAAATCTAAGAATAAACTAATTGGCCTCTCATTTATAAATTAGTAAAGATACATCATCCTCTGTCATCCCCTTCTCCTCCTGCCCCCAATCCCTCCCAGCATCACAGTCTTTTCCAATGAGTCTTCGCATGAGGTGGCCAAAGTATTGGGATTTTCAGCTTTAGCATCAGTCCTTCCAAGGAACACCCAGGACTGATCTCCTTTAGAATGGACTGGTTGGAGCTCCTTGCAGTCCAAGGGACTCTCAAGAGTCTTCTCTAACACCAAAGTTCAAAAGCATCGAGAACTCGGGTGGCGGATCCCAGCGAGGTTCTTTGGAGCCCACGGCGGAGCAGCGCCCCGGTGGGGCCCAGGAGGAGCAGCACTATGGATTCCTTCAAGGTGGTGCTGGAGGGGCCAGCACCATTTATTTAAAAAAAAGCATCACTTCTTCAGCACTCAGCTTTCTTCACAGTCCAACTCTCACATCCATACATGACCACTGGAAAAACCATAGCCTTGACTAGACAGACCTTTGTTGGCAAAGTAATGTCTCTGCTTTTTAATATGCTATCTAGGTTGGTCATAACTTTCCTTCCAAGGAGTAAGGATGGACATGAGTTTGAGTGAACTCCAGGAATTGGTGATGGACAGGGAGGCCTGGCATGTGGCGATTCATGGGGTTGCAAAGAATCAGACATGACTGAGTGACTAAACTGAACTGAACTGAAAGATACAACTAGGTAGTGTCAGAGACACAGCTAGAAGCCAGGATTCTAGGTTACTAGCCCAGAGTTTTATGCCAAATCACTCTCGTACCACACCACACTTGGAAGACATGTTAAAAAATATTGTTTTCATAATTCTAAGACAACTTCTTTACAATCACTGCTTTATAGCCCCCTCCTACAGTCTGCTTTTCCCTAGATGCTAGGTACTTAGAAAAGACAAAGAGTAGGCTGATTTGAGATTTCCCTATTCTCCTTTGCAGTTCTCATCCTACAATGAGAAATTACCACTCAATGGGCAGTAAAACTAGAAAGTCAGAAGAACGAGATAAGAATCTGACAAATTCTGGGCATTCTTTTTATTTCTCCATAATGCCTAATATAGTGTCTTTGGCAAAGTAGGTAATCAATAAGAACTCATTTTGTTTTCAATTATGTGTCCTTTCAGTAATCACATGTACATTTAAAAATAAAATGCTTCAAACTTAGTTCATGAAAAATTATAGGAATAGATTTTTAACTTTTATATTCAAATAATTGTTTTTCTGACTTTTAGGTTTCATAAATATTTAAGGCCCATATGGCATATATGCAATATGTGTTTCTGAATCACCACTATTGGAATTAATATATCAGCGGAGCACATGCTGACATTTCTACCAGTTTCGGGTACATACTGTGCCTGACTTTTTCCACCATAGGGCAGCTGTTGAGAAGCGATGGCAAACCACCTAAAGGTGTTCTGCACAGCATTCTGTGAAAGTTATGGCTTCCCTGGAGGCTCAGATGATAAAGAATTTGCCTGCAATGCAGGAGCCCCAGGTTTGATCCCTGGGTGAGGAAGATCCCATGGAGAAGGGAATGGCTACCCACTCCAGTATTCTTGCCTGGAGAATTCCATGGATAGAGGAGCCTGGTGGGCTACAGTCTATGGGGTCCTAGACCAGGGGAAATAATCTGAAAGCTAAAACTGTCTCTGAAAGAAAAGACCATCTCCTTTAACCCCTTCTATGAAAGCCAGGGTATCATCACATACAAAACATGGTCTATAATTGACAAGATGTGAACCTGACAGGCCCGATCTCTGCGAAGGCCAGCAGCCAAACACCAGGAGAGCAGAGTCTTCCTATAGATACCCAAAGGCAGCTAGGAGGATTCACAGCCTCTCTCCAATATCCTGGTGTTGTCATGACTCTGCCCCCTATACACACCACTGCCCTTAAACAGATATACATTCACACACACACACACACACACACACACACACACACACACACACACACACACACCGTGTTTGACCCTCTCAGCAACAAGAGACACACACAATTCTCTCCAACAACCACTGCAGAGGTTAGAACTCCAATAGTATTCCTCTATGCTTTACCTGTAAACACAGACACCCACAACAAAACACACTTCCACAATAAAGAAATCCATCATTATAAGCTTAACGGTCACAGGAGCTGGGCACCTGCTTACACTGGATCATCTTAGTGATAATTGAAAGAGAAGAATAGGGTTGAGTCTACAGTTTGAGTGCCTCTTCTTGGTTGATTGAATAGATTATAGTTTTATCCCTAGAATCTTTCTGTGAAAGAGCAAGGCTACAGAATCCTCCTTCTTGTTCTTGGTATCTAATTTCATTCTCTGCCTGGAGAAAATCTCACTCTTAAAGATCTCTCAAATATCCCTTTCCTTAAAGCCACAGGGAAGAATTAATTCTTCTGTAATTGTGCTAGTACATAGCACTCTACTCATGATATTAAAACATGTAAGACTTTGCATAATAGTTTGTGTGTGTTTCTGTTCATAATTAGTCATCACTGTTTCTGTACTTTCAAAGTAACTTCTATGTATATGCCAATGTTATATAACAACTCACTGTTTTGTCTGTGATTTATTTTTTGACTTTTTATTTTATATTGTACTATAGCCAATTAACAATGTTGTGATAGTTTCAGGTGGACAGCAAAGGGACTCACCCATCAGATCAGATCAGTTGCTCAGTTGTGTCCGACTCTTTGCGACCCCATGAATTGCAGCACGCCAGGCCTCCCTGTCCATCACCAACTCCCGGAGGTCACCCAGACTCACATCCGAGTCAGTAATGCCATCCAGCCATCTCATCCTCTGTCGTCCCCTTCTCCTCCTGCCCTCAATCCCTCCCAGCATCAGAGTCTTCTCCAATGAGTCAACTCTTCGCATGAGGTGGCCAAAATACTGGAGTTTCAGCTTTAGCATCATTCCTTCCAAAGAAATCCCAGGGCTGATCTCCTTCAGAATGGACTGGTTGGATCTCCTTGCAGTCCAAGGGACCCTCAAGAGTCTTCTCCAACACCACAGTTCAAAAGCATCAATTCTTCGGCGCTCAGTCTTCTTCACAGTCCAGCTCTCACATCCATACACGACCACAGGAAAGACCATAGCCTTGACTAGGTGAACCTTTGTTGGCAAAGTAATGTCTCTGCTTTTGAATATGCTATCTAGGTTGTCATAACTTTCCTTCCAAGGAGCAAGTGTCTTTTAATTTCATGGCTGCAGTCACCATCTGCAGTGATTTTGGAGCCCAGAAAAATAAAGTCTGACACTGTTTCCACTGTTTCTCCATCTATTTCCCATGTAGTGATGGGACCAGATGCCATGATCTTCGTTTTCTGAACGTTGAGCTTTAAGCCAACCTTTTCACTCTCCACTTTCACTTTCATCAAGAGGCTTTTGAGTTCCTCTTCACTTTCTGCCATAAGGATGGTGTCATCTGCATATCTGAGGTTATTGAGATTTCTCCCAGCAATCTTGATTCCAACTTGTGTTTCTTCCAGTCCAGCGTTTCTCATGATGTACTCTGCATATAAGTTAAATAAACGTGGTGACAATATACAGCCTTGATGTACTCCTTTTCCTATTTGGAACCAGTCTGTTGTTCCATGACCAGTTCTAACTGTTGCTTCCTGACCTGCATACAGATTTCTCAAGAGGCAGATCAGGTGGTCTGGTATTCCCATCTCTTTCAGAATTTTCCACAGTTTATTGTGATCTACACCCATACATTTACATGTATCCATCCCCCCCAAACTCTCCTCCCGTCCAAGCTGCCACGTAACATTGAGCAGAGTTCCCTGTGCTATAAATAGGACCATGTTGGTTATCCATTTTAAATATAGCAGTGTGTATATGTCCATACCAAACTCTCTAACAATCCCTGCACCCCATCCTTCCCCTTTGACAATCATAAATTTGCTCTCTAAGTCTGTGAGACTGTTTCTCTTTTGAAAGAGAAATAAGCTCATTTGTATAGTTTCTTGTTAGATTCCACATATAAGGGATGTTAGAGGATATATCTCCTTCTCTGTCTGACTTACTTCACTCAGTATGACAATCTCTAGGCCAATCCACGTTGCTGCAAACGGCATTATTTCATTCTTTTTATGGCTGAGTAATATTTCATTGTATATATGTACCACATCTTCTCTATCCATTTAGATTGTTTCCATATCTTGGCTATTGTAAACAGTGCTGTACACTGGGGTGCATGTATACTTTCAGATCATGTTCTTCTTTGAATAGATGCCCTGGAGTGGGATTTCAGGGTCATATGTTAGCTTTATTTTTAGTTTTTTAAGGAACCTCCTACTGTTCTCCATAGCAGCTGTTCCAGTTTACATTGGAAGACGGAGGGCAAAAGACAGGTATGACAGATGTGTGAAAAAGACAGATGTATTCTCACCAATAGTGTCAGAGGGTTGTCTGTGACAACCATCTGCTTTCACATCTGTCCTTTTCTCTGCCTCTTCCATCTGCCTTCACAAGATGATCTCATTGAGACTGGACAGAGATCTCAGCTCATTGACCTTGGCATCTGCCATTCAGTCTGCTGGCAGAGACTTGCAAGAAAAAAAATGTTGTCACTGCCCTTGGGGTTGGAAGGCCAGCCAATGGAGCCCCAACTTTTGTCTAGTCTATCTGATTTCTCTAACCTGTTCTAGATCTAACTTCCATACTTGTTGCCTTTGTTCCTTCTCCTTAAGATCTTTGGAGGAAAATGCCTTCTTGCTCCTGATCACAAAGTTGAATCTAAAACCACTTTGTAAGTGTCACCCTTGATATCTCCCTCTTAAGAACCATGATTGGCATATGTCATCTCACTTGGGCCATACTCTCTTGATCTCCTGATATCCTGGTAAAGAACCCACCACCCAATGCAGAAGACATGAGACCTAGGTTTGATCCCTGGATCGGAAAGATCCCTTAGAGGAAGGCATGGCAATCCACTCTAGTAATCTTGCCTGGAGAATCCCATGGACAAAGAAGTCTGATGGGCTATGGTCCATAGGGTCACAAATAGTTGAACACAACTGAAGCGACTTAGCACACAGCAGGCACTCCTGATCATAGCTTCCTATGTTCTTTGTTGCTTCTCTGTCTTGTTTCCTTGGCTGCCCTCTAGGATACTGAACATTTTGCTTCCTGTCTTTTCACATCTCCTCAATTGATACAGAACTTGAGGATTTACAGTGCACTCTCACTTCCTTTGTATTATTCTAACCAATGTTTTCAGCTCTAAGAGTCAATAGGCATTTCACAATTTTATCCACCTTATTCTCTCTCCAGAGCATCCACCCTCACCTCCAAGAGAAATATCTCCTACCTTCACATAGCCTTATTCATAAATTTAAGATATAAATTTCAATTTAGGGGGGAAAATCTCTTAGCTATTTCCTTTAAGAATTTTAAAATATTGTATTTTATAATAACTACAAATGGATATAATCTTTAAAAAAAAAAAAAGAATTTTAAAATATTGTGTTGACCAACATGTTCATTCAGATTTCTCCATACCATGATACAGAAATTCTACATTGACAATTCCACCATTCTTCCTAGATCTTTGTCATAGTAGGAGCAGGGACTCTGGAATCAAAGAAATATAAGCGGAACCCTGGCTTTGTCATCTTGGTTTTTAAATTATTTACAATTCAAGCAACTTCATTTACTCCTAAGTAAATTTGAAGTAAAAACACACAAGTACCATGTTGTTGTGAAAGCTCAAAAAGATTATATGACATGTGGCAGGCACACAGTAAATGAGAACTATTTTTAGTAAAGAAAAAGCAAGTTTCTACGTATTGGATGAGTATACTCAATTTGTGTCACAGAAAGTCCAATGGAAAAAATGATATTTAAAATCAGTTTCATCATAGTGGTCTCCAAATCCAACACCTTGACTAATATTTGTCTAAATTTGAGATGCTTGCTTTCTCATTTTCATAAAAAGTTTCTGTATATGAGAAGACTATTTGGACCATTTTATGAAAGACCAGGACTCTAGAATGAACTATTTACTGAACTATCTGCATTTCTGAGTCCTGCACACTGCTGTGCCTCTATAAATAGTGGTATTGCCATCACTTCTGCCTAGAGCAAAGATTTAACTGCTCCATAAAGATGGCAGAGCCAAATAAAAGCTATTTCATTAATTCAGAAAACAGATTTCTTTTGAGCCAAATCTCTGCCATCCTGATGAGTGACTGAGCTTGAAAATATAGCCACAGATCTGCTGCAAGCTCACAGTGCTTGCTCCCCAGCTATGGACACAAAGAAAACACCATTGATTTTAAAATCAATAAAATGAATACTGAGGGGTCAATAAAATTAGAATGATGACAAAGGTCACATTCTAGTTCTCCAACTTCTTATTTGATTCTACCATGTTCAAGCATTCAGTAGTTCCCAGGAAACACTAATGTGGAAGATGAAGAGACACCCTGCTGAAGGAGGGCTTTGGCAGTGTTGAAGCTTATCGAATGTTCTCCCAGGGAAAAGATTCTGACAATACTTTTCCCTAGAATATACTTATTCAAAGTGTTTTATTATTCACATCTATTTCCTGCCTTCCTCTCATATCCACCCAATCTCTTGGACAGAGTAAACCCTGGACATATCCTTTTTAAAAACTCTCCTCCAACAAGAGCTTTCTTCCATTCATTTATTCACTTACACATCAACATTCATTAAGAGCTTCTTATGGGCCAGACGCTAAGCTAAATCTGTGGACCCAATGAAGAATAAGGAAGACCCTGTGTGTGTCCTCTAATAGGGCAATGGCATCACTTTACAATAGAGTGTTAGGATTCAGTACGGACAGAGAGCTCCCAGTGAAGCATCTCAAGAAGCCTGATGTTTCCACTGAAGCCTGAAGAATGACCAGAATGTAGTCACGTGAAAATCAGTTTCATCATGTTGCTAAGTTGCTTCTCTCTAAGTCGATTCAGTCGTGTCCAACTCTGTGTGACCCCATAGACGGCAGCCCACCAGGCTCTGTCGTCCCTGGGATTTTCCAGGCAAGAACACTGGAGTGGGTTGCCATTTCCTTCTCCAATGCATGAAAGTGAAAAGTGAAAGGAAAGTTGCTCGGTCATGTCCGACTCTTAGCGACCCCATGGACTGCAGCCTACCAGGCTCCTCCATCCATGGGATTTTCCAGGCAAGAGTACTGGAGTGGGGTGCCATTGCCTTCTCCACAGTTTCATCATAGTGGCCTCTAAATCCAACATCTTGAACAATATTCATCTAAATTTGAGATGCTCATTTTCTTATTTTTATTAAAAAAAAAAAAGTCTGCATATGAACAGACTGTGTGGACCATTTTAAGAAAGATAGATCAGGGAGTCTAGAATGAACTATTTACTGAACTATCTGCATTTCTGAGTTCTGCACACTGCTGTGCCTCTGTAAACAGTGGTGTTGCCATGGCCGCCATCCAGAAGGAACTGGTGATTGTTGGAGATGGAGCCTGTGGCAAGACTTGCTTGATCACTGCCCTTAACAAAGACTAGTTCCCAGAGGTGTACGTACCCACGATGTCTGAAAACCAGGTGGCAGATGTTGAAGGGGATGGAGAGCAGGTAGAGTTGGCTTTGTGGGACACAGCTGGGCACGAAGCTTAAGATCACTTGAGGCTGCTCTCCTACCAGGATGTTGATGTAATGTTGATGTGTTTCTCCACTGAAAACTCTGATAGTTTAGAAAACATCCCGGAAAAGTGAACTCCGGAAGTCAAACATTTCCATCCCAACATGTGCATAATCCTGGTTGGGAACAAGAAGGGTCTTTGAAACAGCACACAAGTCAGAAGCTAATCAAGAGGAAATAAGAGCCAGTAAAACTGGAAGACAGCGAAGATGTGGCAAACACGACTGGTGGAAAAGGAGAGTTGAGAGATGAAGCTAGAGGTAATAAGAAACTAGGATTTACTCATACTAAGGTGTCTAAACTTTACAATAGACATTATAGGGGGAGGGTTACTGGAGGATTGGGGGCAGTGTGATAAGAATATCATTCAATACTTTTTATTGTATTTTCTGAGTTTCTCATCATAAACATGTATATTGACTTTACAATAAGAAAGTCAGTAAGAAGTAAATTTAAGTTTGAATTAATAAAAAGAAAGAGAATATAATAGCAGGAAAGTAAGGCTGAGCCAGAAACTTTTGGGTATTTTTTTAAATGTGTATTATCATAGTCTTACTGGAGCTAGACCATAAATTTAGCTCTAAACTTATAAGAAACCAATGAAAAGAGGGAAAAAATCCATTAGTTTCATAAGGCAAAATGTCCATGAATAAGATGGCCAGAATGGCTAAAAAGGAAGAAGTCAGAAAAAAAAAAAGAGAAAAGGAACTGGAAGAGAAGGTGGCAGGTAGATGGTGTGGATTGCTGCAAGGCCTCTGAAGTTTATTCTGAGTGTGGTAGTAAGGTCTGTGTGGGTTTGAGCTGCAGAGTGAAATGACTTGATTCACATACTAACTGTTCACTTTGGAAGTTCTGTGGGGGATGGCTAAACTTGGGGATCAGGAAGGTCAAGAGAAGAAATATGGAGACCAGTTCACGAAAAACTGCTGCAGATCAAGAGAAATGATAGTGGTTCATTGTAAGATGATAGTGGTGAAGATAGAGAAACGTGATCTGATGTAGGAAAGATGGAGTTGATGGGGTTGCTGATGGAGGGACAGGGTGTGAGACAGAAGGGGAAATACAGTATAGTTTCTAGTTTGTTTGTTTGTTTGTTTGTTTGTTTCTGGCCAGTTCACCAGGCCAGACAGGTTGCCTGTCAGGAATTCTATGGCACTGAACCAAGCTTTTTTCATGAATCAAAATTATAGGGTTGGGATTTTATGAGAATCAAACAAGATAATGCATTAGAAAAGCAATTTTAATGAACTGAGATGTTATGTCTCCTCTCTTGCACCCAGAATAGACCAAGCTCCCCAAATTCTTTACCCCTTTAATAATTACTAACAATGTACCAATCACCGATATGCTTCAAAGATGTTTCATTATAGAAAACTTTCAAACCAACAGGAGAAACATTTATAAGATATACTAGTAAAAAGAAGTTCATGTTAACCTGGATGGGAGGGGAGTTAGGGAGAATGGATACATGTATACATATGGCTGAGTCCCTTTGCTATTCACCTGAAACTATCACATTGTTAGTTGGCTAAACTCCAAAATAAAATGAAAAGTTGAAAAAAAAAAAAAAAAAGAAGATATGTGTATCAAAGTGCACAGAAATCCAGAAGAGGGGCCAGCTCCTTCCTCCTAAGAAAGAGGTGACAAAGAGGCAGTGTTCCATACAGAATGCCAAAAAGAACATCCTCTAATGGGACATATTTTAAAGAATTTTAAATATGATTGGTTTGAGTGTTAGGAAATACTATGGCAGCAAGAAAAGAGAATAGATTGGAAAAAAGAGAGAAGGGAGACCAGGGAGAGGCCATCATAAGATTCCATGACATGATGATGATGTCTGAACCGAAACAATTATCCCTGGGATGGACAGGAGAAGATGGAATCTTTTTTTTTTTTTTTTTTTCAATTTCTTGCTCTTAATTTTATTCTTTCTTCATATTATTTTAATTTATTTATATATTTATTTATTAGTCATGCTGCTTGGCATGGCATATGGGATCTTAGTTCCCCAACCAGGGATAAAACTCACACTCCCTGCCCTGGAAACAGTCTTAACTACTGGACCACCAGGGAAGTCCCAGAAGAAAATGAAATATTTACATGGTAAAAAAAAAAAAAAAACAAAACACTTCTTGCCTATATTCCTGCCTATTTAAATATTCAGAAAAGGGGAGAAACCATGGATGAAAAGAAAGATTCTGGCTCAAACAAGATCTTGGCTACAGCTTTCAAGATGCAATTTATATATTCAATGCTTTAGTTTGAGTTTTCCATGGATATTTAGCCCTTTATCCCAATGCAAATCCATTTTCCTTTTCTAAATTTCTTCAAATGATATCATGAGGGAAACTCCAAACAAGTCCAACAGAAAAGACTTTTTCTGAGACAAATGGCCAATAATTCCATCGCGTCAAAGCTCTCCAGGAAGATTTAGATGTGTTTCCTGGGTGATTGCTTAAATGAGATATCACATGCAAACTGCAAACAGAGGGCCTGGCACATTAGAGCTACTCAATAAATTTTAACTATTTTGCCATTAAGGCTTAGTCATCAGCATTGATCACAGGCTTTTTCTAGATGGTTAATTAATCATCAAGTATTTCAAGCAATATGTATTTATTGAATATGTGCACAGCTCTCTGCAGGCAATACTCCCTGCCATGTAGTTTGCCTGGAGTTGATTCCTGGTCCACAGAAACATTCTGAAAACACCATGCAAAACAACAGGGAGCGCATCAACTTAGAAATTAGGAGAGTTGGCACAAGGTGGGCATGATGTGGGGCTTCCCAGGTGGCATTAGTGGTAAAGAACCTGGCTGCCAATACAGAAGACAAAAGAGACACAGGTTCAATGCCTGGGTCAGGAAGATCCGCTGGAGGAGGGCATGGCAACCCACTCTGGTATTTTTGCCTGGAGAATCCCATGGACAGAGGACTCTGGGACAGTTCATGGGGTCCCAAAGAGTTGGACACTACTGAAGCGACTGAGCACACACACACACGGACATGGTGTGAACCCACTGCACTTACTTTACATTTGAGGAAACTGGCACTGTTCCATGTCTCATTCAGTTGGTTGGAGATGGAGGCAGCCCTAGCAGTGAAGACTCCTGCCTGGTGCCTTTTCCAAGACACCACTTCCATGTGATACCCAGTCACCCTGGAAGGCTACCATGTGGTCTAACTTACTTTCCTGCACAAATGACTGTGATGAGTTAATTCTTGAAAATCTCAAACAATGTCTTAAAATGAGGTGAAGCCAGTCAGACAAACTGACTCAATCTAGACTCATGGCTGCTCATTCACCGGCAGATGCTGCCCCGCCTTCAGACATGGCGCACATATCAGAAACTGAAGGTAAGAGATAGTTTGAATTCATTGTGGTTTAGCAGTTCCAAATATATTTTTCTAGATTTCTACTTAAAAGACAAAAGTAACTGAATATTTGAGCACGTGAGTGCACATGTGTGTGCACGTATGCACACACACACCCCTTAAGCTTTATAGCTAAAACCAGCAGAATTCAGTGTTTTCTACCAAGTGTTCCATTGTTATTCAGTTAGTTAAAATGAGCTTTAAGCTCTCCAAGAAACTCATCTGTGTTTTGATTCTGTTAGGTACTCATTGCATGAGTGCGTGCTAAGTCGCTTCAGTCATGTCCGACTCTTTGCGATCCTATGGACCATAGCCCTCCAGTCTCCTCTGTCCATGGGACTCATTGGAACAACCCAAATATTGAGATCCACTGTATGTGAATACAGAGCTTCTGCATCTGTAGCATCTCTGAATTTGTTAGCCTTCAAAACAAAATTAAGAAAATGGAATTTATTAGCAACATTCAAGCCCATTAATTAATTAGCATTCACTATCTCTTTTGCAAGGAAGCAATTTTATCTCCATTTGGGGATGAAGAAATTAAATCGAAGTCAAAGAACTATACTAGCTCACCTGAGATTTAGCTCCAAATAAAACTGAAGATTTAATGATTATTCAGCTTATATTGTGGTCACTGACATTATAGCACTAATCTGAAAGAATTCATATGAGTAAATGTCCTTCTTGTTTCTTTTCCTTTGCTCCCCACAACTCTCAAACCTTGATTTTGAACAGTACTACAAACACTGGTGATGGACAGGGAGGCCTGGCGTGCTGCGATTCATGGGGTTGCAAAGAGTCGGACACGACTGAGCGACTGATCTGATCTGATCTGATCTGACAAACACTAACTTGTACCCAAAAGTATAACTTGCAAGGTCATTTGTATCTTTGAAGCACACACCTGGTATGATCTCCAATGTTTAATTCCAGTCTAGAAGACATTATATTAAACTTTAATATTCTATCTTTCATATTTCTATCATCTTTTACCAAATCATTTTAATCACCAAACTACTGTAATTTTAAAAGTACTACTCTATCTTTTTAAACCTAATTTCCTCTAGTTTTTAACTCAATGAAAAGAATTCTTAGATTATTAACATTAGGGTTTTTACTTTTTCAGAAATAATCTTTTATATGAGCAACAGTCATTTAAAGATTTTAACAGAAGACTCTTGAAAGAAAATTAATGTTTCAACAAAAAACCATAAGAAAATAGAAGGATTAATTTAACTTTAAGTTAAATATTTTCTAACTTACTACTTATATTTTGATTTTTGCACTTGATATTATTTATAATTTTCAAGGTGTTCACCATTATTAATAAACTCTTACAGTTCCTATTAAAATAAAGATTACCACTCTCATGATAAGAAAATTGAAGCAGAGAATTACATTCAATGTCCTAAAAATATACTCATATCTAGAAAACTCCATGCAATATAGGTATATTACTAATATACTCATTTCCTTTCTTTGAGAATTAAGTACTAATAGCAAACATTTAATAAATACAGTATAGTTGCAGTGTAGTGACTCAAGGGCTTGAAAGAGTTAATTCTGCTAGAGACTGATGCCTAACCTCAATAAAGAACTAGCCCAAGCCCTTGAAGGTTCAGATTCATGATTTAATTGGCTAGATTGTGCATTAGGATGTGAAGTAGGATAGCAAAAAAAAAAAAAAAAAGCTTTCTTAAAATAAATATTAAAGAACTGGGAAAAGAAGGAAAACGAATCATCAAATCCCAAAAGCAAATTTCTGAGGAGCAAACTGCCTTTGTTATTGCCTTTGCCCAGTTTCTTTCTCTGTTCCACAGTATAATGCAACATAAAATGCTGTTTCATGTAGAGATAGGTATATAAATAGGTTTGGCCCCCAAGCCCATCAGTTCACACTCTCGTGTGAATAAAAGGCAGCCCAAGTCAACATCCTGGAGAAGGCATTGAAGGGGAACCAAACAGTCTGAGCCAAGGAACAGAGCTTTTGGAGAGGAATGTATGGAAAGGCTTAGGGGCTTCTGCCCCTATGACCAAAGCCCAAGGTAACCACAGGGAGGCGAGAGTGGAGCTGAGTCTGGGAAAATCCATACTGATTAGATCCTTACTTCTGCCATAAATGATTATGAGGAAAATAAATCATGTGAGATATTTCCGGTTTAAGAGAAAGACTACAGATTCTGAAAACAAGCTTATTTGAATTCTAACCTGGAATCCAAAATGTATTATCTATATGACTGTGGTCAGGTTGTATAATCCTCCAGAGTTTTCTCATCTCTAAAATGAAGAACAATTAATACTTACCTTAATGGGTTCTGGTGAGAATATATGAAATAATATGCTGTGAGAGAGCCTGGCTGAACCTTTGACATGTAGTAAACCCAACCAAATGTCGTTTCCCTGTCTTTCCTACCTTCCCTCATCTTAAAAACCAGGAAACACCACAGATAAGCTCTCTTACAATCCAACAATTCCGTTGTCTCCCTGGTGATTCAGGGTTTTGAATCCCCTTACTCTCTTGATCCACCTGTTGAAGTATATTTCCAAACTAGAGACATGGTAAATTTTCACAATTATTTGTCCTAGTTTGATTTCTTTTGATGTTCTGAGAAGTCCTTGATAACCATGCTTATGTGTGTCTGCGTTTCAACTTTAAATTAAGGCTATTCCCATATCTCAGCAACTATGCCAACCATTATTTGTCATCTCTCTCTCTCTCTCTCTCTCCCCTTACTCACACGCACATAGACACACACATAGGCACACTTGAGAAGGGGAAGTGAACATGATCAAAAGAGAATTATCTAGGAAGGGTGGCTTACTCCCTTTCTTTCCATATCCAGAAAACTTCAAAAGCCTGAAGAGTTCCTGCAAGTTGGAGGCTGTGCTTAGGCAGTGTCAGAGGTGTGACTCAGATCAGTAACCTCAGGCCACCTTAAGCCCACCCCCTGATGGAAACCACACCTGCAGTCTGGTCTTCTCCAGGCCTGCGGCCTGACTTCCAGACACCAGAGGGAGGCTCACACTCAGCAAGGACACTAGTCTAAGACATTTGGCTTCTGAGATGAGTGGAACATCATCTCAGAAAAAAAAAAAGTGAAAGAAATAGACAAAAATGAGAAAAGACTCTTCATTTAAGCCCTCACCTGAGAGGTTTTAAAGGAAGCTAACAAAACAAGCAAACCTACAGTGGAGTATTTATCTGTCCACAGGCTGATCTGGTGCCACTAAGGTCTGGAAGAGGAGGCAGGAGAGAGAATCGAACAGGGTGATGGAGGAGGAAGAGAGAGTCTGAAGAGGACATGAAGGAAGGGAGAATGAACGCTGAATCACAAACCTCATTTTCTTTAAAGCTGTAGGAATCATTAGGATTGATGCCAACAAACCCAGGTCCTCACCAAAGCATGAAATTGGTATTACTCAACCACTTTGGAGAAACCATGGCTCTGCTCCTGAGGGAAAGTTCCTTCAGAAAAACCCAAGGAACTGTCATATCAAGCCTGGCAGCCTTTCTGACCCAGTCTCAGAGCCCCCATCTCAATTTATCCCTCAGGTGGCCCTTAGTGACTCATCCTGGCTATATAAATATATATATATATTTATTTATTTATTTATAAATATATATGGGGAAGGCAATGGCACCCCCACCCCAGTACTCTTGCCTAGAAAATCCCATGGACGGAGGAGCCTGGTAGGCTCCAGTCCATGGAGTCGCTAAGAGTCGGACACGACTGAGCGACTTCACTTTCACTTTTCACTTTCATGCACTGGAGAAGGAAATGGCAACCCACTCCAGTGTTCTTGCCTGGAGAATCCCAGGGACGGAGCCTAGTGGGCTGCCATCTATGGGGTCGCACAGAGTCGGACACGATTGAAGCGACTTAGCAGCAGCATATATATATATATATATAAACCCCTTCATCTCTGAGTCTTGGGGGATCATTGAAACCACTGTGGGATAAAGAGCAGTTGAGATACTGCAGAGTCTCCGCTGGCTGGTTTTATAGAGGCTGCCTTTTAGAAGCTGGAATATCTAGAAAAACTCTTGAGACATTCATAAACATCAGTGAAAAGTGGTCATCAGAAAACTGAAGTTTGATTAAAGCTAGTTGGGATACAGTGCAATTACCCATTTGCATGGCCATGTATTTTTTTTTTCCCTCCCCAAAGCTAAGACCTTTTCCTTTCTAATGCTTTTTTCCTAACAAAATATGTTCAAGCAAATGCTCCCGTTCTTAGGGTTTTAATTTTAAACGTGGAATCCATGCATCTGCAACGTACATGGAAACTCCTGGGAACTGAGATGTCGTACACACACATAAACCATGACATTATACTGCTGCAGATCAGCAGGAACGCCGAAGGACCAATCCTGACTCGGGGCCTGAGCCACTCTCCTGCCTCTCGATATGGTTGTCATCAGGTACAGAACAAATGATTTTCACTAGAGCTTAATTTTCCTGGGATCTCTTAGGCGCTTTGAGTGGAGAGGCAGGAGAATGACAGAGAAAGAAAAGCTTGAAGGATGGATCCTTTCCTGGCACACAAGACTGGTTCAGTACCATGAGCAGCACCACACCAACTCCCCCTGATTCACAGCCTCTACTGTCTACATCTCCTCCTGTCTCACACTCGTACCTCCATTAGATTTCCCACAAAAGCAATAAAACATCTAGGAGCATTGGAGGAGTACAAAGATGTGGAGCTACATTCTGGTCCATAACAACACAAAAACAAACGCAATAAACAAAAACATTTTGGCTCTCTCCTACAACCTTAACATAGCTATTGTCCTACAGCATTGCCAATAGCTTCCTGAATTGAAAGGAAACTTTGTGTCCAACTTATAGTTTCAGTCTCTGATTACCAAGTTAAAAAAAAAAAAAAAAAACACTTGTAGACATTTCTAAAATTTAGCTTTCATTTAAGAAAAAAAAAAAACTCTAAAGGAAGAGAGTGCTGAACAATTCCTTTCAGACTTAATAAATATGCATAAAGCACTGAAATTAAAACTGTTTAACCACACACACACACACACACACACATATCTTAGGAGCCTTTTGTGGAATTCTCTAGAATACTCTGCTTTGTCACAAATGGTTACATAAGCAGATAGATTTCCAGATGAAAATGTGTTATATAAGCCAAAATGGAGTTCATACCCTATGTGTCAAAATTCAGTTAGTTAGTTGAAGGGAATATTAAACTAAGAAAAACTGAAAATAATTGGAGGGGGGAGTTCATTCAGAAGCTTGATTTTCCTTCATTTCCAAAAACTGAGAATACCATATCATGGTAAATACAAAAATACACCAGGGGTGCTCAGAGGTAATACATGTAAGCCTAATGAAAATTTGCCAGTAAAAGTTACTTTTGGTGTTCTCATGAAGTATTTAAAGAATCAAATAAACACATATCCTGTGAGGTCCTAGTTTCCTAAATATAACTTTGAATCTCTGGTGAGATGAAAGTTTATAAATAAATAAGTACCAGGTTGAGTCTCCCCACAGAAGTCTTAGAGCTATACAACTAACCAGACTTCTCTGGCAATGGGGCAAATCATAAGGGGCAAGTCAAATTTCTATCATTTCCTTTTTAACCGTCTTTCTATCATGAAAAACTGCATTGGTTGATTTTCAGATAAAAGAGGAAATAACATGTATTAAAGAAACATTTGGCAGAGTTTACATTCATACTTCATGATAACCTATTGATACTATACTTTGTCAGATCACATTAATATAAATTTGAACTGAACTTGACAAATTCTGTCAAGATGGAAAAGCATCTGAATTATATACGTCTGCCAGGAAGAAAAAAAAATGCAAAAATTGAAATATGTTTCAAAATAAACATATCGGATAGCATATACTTTTTATTTTATAGCCATAGGCTCTGACACCTAACCTTCCTTTGGAAAAATATACTCAAATTGTATCAAGATATTTGTTTCCTCTTTAGCTGAGAGTTATTTAAACATGTCATTTTTTTTAGTGTCCAGATGGATTTTTTAAGGCAATTTTTCTTTCAGAATATAGATGACTTAGCTACCTACAAAGTAATTTTTGTGATATGTTAAATCCATGACCCAAACTTTAGGTTCTTGGTATAGATGTACTTTCTTTTTTAATAAAAATGCAACAATATGTATACATTACTGAATAACTGTCCTCTGGAATTACAATGATTTCATAAAGATATACTAAATTTAATAACTATTGCTTACATGGTAAAGGATACCAAAAAATAACATTTCTCTGTTTAAACATTTGCTGAATATGATGTTTATGTATTATTTTTTTCTCCTTTGACAAATGTGGAAGCTATTCCAATTTCCAAACAAATACACTAGTAGGTTTAAGGAAATGTCATTACAAGGCTACGTACTTAATTTCTTAGCCTCCCCCCAAAAAATGAAAGAAAGAAGGAAAAGAAAAGTACTTGGAGTCTATAAATATGTTTTAAAGTGATGTGCTATGTTATGATACATATGCACAGTCTGTATATTATATATTAAGATCAGAGGTTTTCTCAACCATTTGCTTACTCAATAGACCTCGCTCAGAAGATAATCTGTGAGTGGTCAGTCCCATTTAGCACATCAGTACCATCAGTTCACAAGTAAAAATACACTCACACATGTATAATAATGCTTCCCTTAAGCAAATTGGGAAGTCAACCAAAATACTGAAGGGAAAAAGATGACATAAAATTGCCATGTTCCACGAATGGATTTTGAAGTGAATATATTCTCTGTATCCCTCTAAACACTTTTCCGAGAGAGTGGAGCTTTCTTTGGCAAATATGTTTTATAAAGAATAGTCCTTTTAAAACATTCCATTTTAGGTGACACACTGTTAGGGATTAAACAGATTTCTACTCTTTTTCAGAATAATCTTGTTTGCTCATTTGGAAAACAATTTGTGAAAGAATTATTCATTGTTCCTATGCATACATTTTAAAAATAATTCAGCACACATGACCAAATTATTTTCAAAGTATATACAGAAAGAGAAGAATACTAAACTTTCCCCTGCCTACATGTGAGAGCTTGTCAGCATTCAACTCCAAGGCCTTTAATCCCAGGCTTTAAATAATTCAGATAACAGTTGATTACTCCATTGCAAGAAGCTTTGAGCTCTGCAAAATCTGAGTAATACAATATTTTCTACATTAAAAAGCCAATCTCAAATAGTAGGCATCTAAGTAAAACACTTTCTGAGACCAAACCATGCAACCAAGTTTTTGCATTTACTGCCATCAACTCTGGTAAATACCACTGTAGTTTACTACAGAGTAATTTTGCATTCTTGCATTCATTACCAAGCCATCTAGTTCAACAGCTTAATTTGCTGAAGTCACAATCTCCTATCCATACATTTTTTGGGTTTAAAGATTTCTTTGAATTATAACAAGTGAGATGGTTAGTTATGTTACACAGAAATCCAAAAGTGCCCACAAACGAAATTTTAAACTTAAAAGAACACTGCTTTAACATTCACTTCTATTTCTTTAGGAAAATAATTGTGTTATGTTTTTTGACAACCAAGATTCAATATCTGCTGCCTCTGTTCACTTGTACACATCAGCCATTACAAAAGAGCTTTGCTCACTTGGCTAAATTACAACCTGAGTAATGTAAAACAGGCAGAAGCACCAAGAAATATTGGCTTCCGACCTCAAATCAAAAGGCGACAAAATTTTGCCATCAAAAATGTCTAGCTGAGCTCCAAATGGATTAAATTCATCCATAAAGCTGATGATGTACGTAGCACTTCACTTTGATATATATGAGGGTCCATATATGTCTGAGCATGTGTTCATAATTATCATGGAACCAGACAAATGAAAGAAATACAATTAGGTTACGAACATCAAATAAGCCCTGTAAAAATCATCAAAGTTGAGCAAAGAACCCACTGATTTTCCTGGTCTGGAACATTCTGAATCATTTCCTTCTCTAAAACTACTCATCACATGCTTTCCCTTTAACCTTGCCTAGCACAGGAATCATCAGTTTCTCTTCATTCTATCAAGCAAGTTCAGCCTTTTCATACATCCGGACTGAAACATCCTGAAGTAGAAAATCTACAGACTGCATTCAGTATCACCCCAAAGTACCACATTTGACTACTGCTCATACCATTTGGAAACCAGTCCTCACATGACTACTGGCCTGACACCTCATCCATCAGCGGGTGCCCAGAACAGACCTGGACAGTCTCTTCCTTTGCGCCGTCTCCAGAGTGGAGGCCCAGCTGGGAAACAGGCTTCTCTTCCAATAGCAATTAGATCTTTAAGATCAGGCCTTAGCAATCTGACCTAAAGCCATCTTTCCTCGCAACAAAGTCTCCAGCATCTTCAGAGGAAAAAGACGGGCAGGAAGGCAAATGGGAAGAAATCCAGGTCTCCGTGGCCTGATTAGAAACTTTGTTGTGTCAAATAAACTTTGGCCACTGGCGGAAAGTACCCTATGGTGGCTCTGGCTTTAGAAAGATCTGTCCGGGACTTCTCAATCTTCTATCACCCCCCTCTCTCCCTCTCCCTCTGTCTCCCCTCTTCTCTTGTTTCAAAAGGGGCCTCTGGTCAGCGCTGATTAATAAGTGTTTTTTGTTGTGAAGTGTTGAATAATAGAGGATGGCCGGTGACCCAGTAAAGACTAACCTTGCTCTGGTTTATTGTGGCAAGCTGAGAAAGGGGCTTTCGGCCCGGGACCCCAAGCACTGACCCGCACACATCCCGCCGATCGCCTATTCAGCCCCACAGCCCCACAGTCGCCCGGGCTCCCATTGTCTGCCAGGCAACAATGGAGATTTCGCAGGGAAAGTAAAGCTCCTTTCAGCTCCCTCTCTGATGTTTTGCATTTGGGGGAAACATCGACCTCCACTTTTTCCCCGACATCTTTCCCTATGGCAGTTAGAGCCGTGGATTTTCGGGGAAAACTTGTGTGAGTTTGGTGCTTGTTCGCCTAACACCAGTGTCAGGGAAGGCGAGCTGGGTGGAAAAGAGGAGAGCCCCGGAGATTCTTTTTTTTTTTTTTTAATGCATTTAGATGATGGAAGCCGCCTCTAGGGAGACAGGCGAACGGGGGGAGGGGAGCAGAAAACGGGAAGAAAATGATTCCTCGCCAGGGTAGCCCGGGCGGCGGGGGCTTCGGGGCGGAGAGGCGGGCGCGCGGGCGGGCGGCCCAGAGTGGCAGGTCCGGCTCGGCGCCCGCGAGCCCAGCGCGCCGTCGCGGCTCCTTCCCCGCTCTCCACGCGCCAAGCTCGGCTCCCGAGCGCGAGGCGGCCCCGAGGCCCCGGCGACCCTGCCCCGGGCGCGCTCCGGGACCCGCGAGGCCGGGCGGGAGCGCGGCAGGACAGGGGGTGGGCCGGGGCCCCGCAAGCCTGGGCCGCGTCTCAGTCTTCGAGAGGCTTCGTCTGCTCGGCTTTCCCGCCCCCGGCCCGGGCTGCCCTCCTAGGTTTTCCGTAGGCCCCGGGGAGGTGGCTGCTCCCTCTGAGCCGCGCGCGCGCGGCCAGGCCGGGTCTCGGGATGACTCGCCGAGCCTGCTCTGGTCTTGGTCCCTCTCGCGGCCTCGCCCTGGCGGCCTTCCATCCTGGGATCGTCCGCCCCCTGAAGACACCGAGGGTCTCGGCTTGCCCCGATGACTCGCTAACCGCCCGACGCGTGCAAACGAGGGTCGGGCGTCAGCGGGGCGGCCCAGAAAGGCCGAACAAGGGGTGGGGAGCTGGCGGCTCCCGGTGGCCTGAGAAGTGGAAAGTCCGCTGGGGGTTCCCGCGGCCCGGGGGGAAGCTGAGGGCGCACGGCTCGCCGGCCCCGAGCCGCAGGCTGGGAGGGGGAGCCGTGCAGTACTGCGCTAGGCCGCCCTCCCAGGACCCGCCGGGTCCACGCCCTCGCGGCCGCCTGGGACATGCCGCGCCCGGGTTCCGCGTCCCCGCACGTCCCGCCGCGCGCCTCCACCTTCCCCCGGCGCGCGCCTGTGCGCGGGGCAGAATGAGGGCTAGGGGCCGCGCAGGCCTGGTGGGCGGCGGGAGCCTCGCACTGCGCCTGCCCGCTGGGCCGCGGCCGGTCGCCCCGCGCTCCCCGACCGCTCCTTGACAGCTCCGGGAGCCCGGAGAGGAAGAGGAGCAGGAGGAAGGGCACCGAGAGGAGGTGGAGGCGGCGGGCGGCGAACTAAGGGCAGCCAAGGGGGGAGGAGGGCTCTTTGTCCGGTCCCCCCAGTCCCATTGATATGCTAATCCCTTTTCTGATGCCATAACAAAGAACACCTTTGCACTTTTAAAAGACTTTTTGTGCCCTGGCTACAGAAGTTTATTATCCACTAATTAGCAACAACTTCTGGCAATGAGTTGGGTTACATTTTCATAAGCTCCAAGCCCGGGCGACGAGATGCGCAGGCTAGGAGGAGGTTCGCGCGCCTGGCAAACCCGAAGGGGGAAAAAAAACCGGGGCTGGAAAAAAGTGGCCCGTTCAGATTCCTGGGGCCAAGGGCGGGAGACCGGGGATCGGAAGCTCTGTGCTCCGAAGGGACTGAAATGTGCCCAGAGAAAGGGACTGAGGGGTCCCTGGGCCCCGGCTGTTAGGTAACCTTATTTGATCCGACACAGTGGCCCGCGTCCGGAGAGCTGCGCGGAGGTGGCGGCTTGAGCTGCTTTGCAGGTGTCCTGGCCGAGCCTTGTGTTTGGCTGGAGGGCTGCAGGGCCCGGGCGAATGTTCTAGCATTCGCCTCTGATCTCTTTAGCTTTTTTCTTTGCAGCCTCCACTTAGAATAAGCCGCGGGCGAGGGAGCGGCCCATAAGTCGGAAACGCACCCGTAGCCCTGGTTTCTTCCTAAGGCCTGCCCACCGAAAAGGCTGAAATTCCAGGACCCAGAAAGATGAGGCGAAGTTGGCACCGATAGTGCCGGGGAAGGGGTGGGGGTGGGGGACTTGCTGGATTAGGGGCCCACTGAGGTCTTCTGAAGTGGGCATCCCCCAGAGCAGACCCTTCGGGCTAACTAGTGGACACAGCCGCACCTTCCCTGGGGCCGGATGCTGTGCGCACCGCGTGACCCTGCCTCCCTCCGGCTTTGGCAAGATGCTGCCGATCTTTCACAGTCCCACATCCCAGGTCAATAAACTGGAAACGGATAGAATGAGCATCATCCGGCGAAAGATAAAGGGCAGGAGGATAAAGCACATTCCTTCTAGAGTCTCCGAAGAGAACGCCGTTTCTCTAGCCGCTAGTAAAACACCCGGTACAGTGAGGCCTTGGGTCTGGGCTCAGCCGCAGAGATGTTCTGTTAGATAATTTGAGCCTCCGAGTCCAACATTGTTTGAGTGTATGTATGTATGTATATATATACACATACACACATACATCCTATTTTCTAAAGATCTTCTTTCATTTTTGGTTTTCACCTTTTTCTTTTTTTTTTTTTTTTGCAAGAGACCCCGTTGGGGGTATTGTTGAATTTTTCAAGCAGATGTAAGCTGGGTGCTGGCGGCCTCTGCCTCCTCCTGCTTAGGGCTAAGCAGAGGCAGGCTTGATAAATGTTTAAGGTGAAACATGGCCTTCCTCAAAACCCCACGGTGATGTAGGGTACAAGGCGAATATGTGAAGGCGGGAGATGGCGCGTTACATGGTTTCATTCCTTTTCGATGGAACGCCGTGCGGTTACCAGCAGCCCTAACCCCTCTGGTATCCGAGCGCACTGTTTCCGAACAGGAGCTGTTAGAACCAGAAAGTCGGGGGTGGAGGGGTTGGGGGTGGGGGGGCGACGACTTCAGGGAATACTGCAGGAGAAAATGCAGACGATCACCAAGATATTAGTGATGTTGGATCTCATGGTCTCCCAGACAGGAATCTCAGGAGCAAGAAAATATTCCCAAGTGTCTCGTCGGCAGTGGCCGTGGGTGGGGTGAGGAGGAGATGGGTGGTGAGAGCGGGGGAAGAGAGAGGAGGTGTGTCTCAGTTGTCACCCTCGGCCCCCTCCAGTGAGGGAGAACAATGGCGGGGCCTGGGGTTTTCCCTGAAAGAGAAACTGCAGGAAGGCAGAGTTGCTCTTTGTGCCTTAACCCTTCCGAGGAAGGGGGAGCCATACACAGGACCCCCGCCCCGACCGTTGGGCGGTGTCCGCGAGATCTAGACCCCTTCGAGACTCTCTGAGAGCTTTAAATAAAAGAGAGAGATAGCGAAAGAGAGAGAAAAGAAAGGCGCCGGCCTTGTTGCCTGGTAGTAAGGCCCACTCAGCCTCCGGAAGAAACCCGAGCAAAACCGAGACCCTCAGAATTCGCCAGGCGAAGGTTGGGGGGCGGGGAGGGTGAAAACCTCACACTCCCGCCCAGTGTGTCAGCCTCTTCACCACCCCCCTCCGCCTCCCCTGCGCAACTCCCACCCTCACCCCATCCCAACGTCTGATCACAATTGATTCTGCTTACGTGTTGTATTTCAGATTTAGGATGTATTTATTTATTTATTTAATCCTTCAGATCTTCCCACACCACAAAAAGATTTCATTCCTTTCCAAGGCAAAGGGTTGATTTAAAAAAAAAAAAAAAAAACTCTCCATTTTAAATCAATGAGGGAAATCAGATGGCTGTGACCTTGACGTGTGAAATGGGGGAGGGGCGGGTAGATTTGGGGGCCCAAATCTTTGGCCTCTCCTTTTCTGGGGCGTCCTAGGCCTTTTCGAAGGACACGCGCGAGAAGGGGGGTCTATTTTCAAAGGTTACCATTAACAGTTCATTCGCTCAAAGTTGGGAACTTGGTATTTTCATATTACGTGAAATACATGATTTAATTATACTCCAAAAACAAATTAAGGACAGGCCTTCTACACAAATTGGAGGCAGCTAAATGCTCTTTTGTGCCTGCAGCCCTCGGGTTGTTAAAGAGGCTGCTGATGCATGAGAAGTGAGTGAGTGATTTAACTCATTGGGATGCAGGAAGCGACCTGCCCTCTTTTGAAAAAAAGAGAGAGAGGGAGAGAGAGAGAGAGACAGAGACTGAGACTTCGAGCTGGAGAAGAGAGAGGGAGGGGAGAGGAGGGAAAGAAGGGGAGAGAGAGAGGAAAACGCAGAGGGAGGGAGGCAGGGAGACCAAACCCCCGCTTTACTGCGTTGAAAGCTTCTGAATTTCAAGCAGAAAGTAGAAGGAGCCCCACACGGCTCTGAGCGTCTTTCCTTGGGCTGCGTGTGCAGAGCGTAGACAATGAAAATCTCCATCCCCCTCCCCCAGCCCCGCTAGGCTACAAGATTTTTGTTTTCGTTCCTTCTCAACGGTGGAAGATGTGCAAAATCAAATATAGAGAGATGTGTTTATATTTTGAAAACAAACCAACCGAACGGGCTGAGACGCGGATTACCCAAACGCGCGAGGGCCGTAAGTAAGATCTTTTTTTTTTTTTTCCTGGGTGAGTCGGACTCTGCGTTGCGGCGGAGTTGGGGGTGTTCGCTTTGTGAGTCGGGGGCACGGGTTTGCGTTCGGGTGGTTTTATTTCCCAGGGCTTTCCTCGAAGCTTGCACTTCCCGCACGTGAGCGGGAGCAGCAGCCGTTTCGCCCGCGGTGGGCGTGTGGAGCAGGGCACTTGGCTGGCTTGGATGCGGCGGGCGGGGGCGGCGGGGGGCGCCCAGGCGAGGAGTTCCCGCGTCGCGAGCAGCCTTCGAGAGCCTCGAGCCCAGCTCTGGGCTGCAAGGTTGGTTCCCGGCAGTGGATGGAAATCAGGTCACCGAGGTCCCTAAGCTCCCGGACTCCCAGACGTGCCCAGGGGACGGGATGGAATTGGAGGAGAGATCGGGGGAGGAGGGAGAGAGAAGCGAGCACCCCCATCCCCCACCCCCACCCCCCACCCCAGGCCTAGGATGGAGGACCGTGGAGGGCCATGGCCACTGGCCGGGGCCCTCGGTTTACGAGACTTGGTCTTGGCCGGGGTTAGCTGGCTAGAGAGCATCTCGCCTTCCTAGATAGAAGCTAGGAAGCCTCCTAGTTAGCTGGCTAGCGAGCATCGCGCCTTCTTCTGCAGCTCAAAGAGAAGATCGGGTGACAGGGATTGAGCGAGGGTGGCAGAGTGTGTCTCAGAGCGCCCAGGCGGGAGAATCTGTGGTTCTGAGGGAGGTTTGTTGTGTTTTTGGTTTTTTTTTTTTTCCCCCTCTTGGAAATACGCAAGAATTCCGCGGGCTCACGCTTTCTTTGTGCGCCAGGCAGCGCCAAGCGCTTTGTGCTTCACAAGGAGAAAATGGCGAGTCCTATTGTGTTTAGGCCATTTTCTTCCGGTACAAGGATTTTCCCAAGTTCTAAAGACTTCTTTGGAAAGTAGCCTTCTCTTGCCCTGAAAAGTGTGAATCGCTGTAGTTCGGCCCGGTGGCCTGGGGTGGGTACCGACCTCAAATGAGGCAAGAGCCTGTTTTCTTACCGTTGGAATACTTTGTATCAAAACAAAAAAAATATGACCAGTTTGTGCAGGTCGATCCCCTTCAAAGACTCGCAGCGGCTCTCAGAGATTCAGAAAATAAGCGTCTGCTTATGTGTTTATCTATATATACCACACTTTTCCTGATAATCTGAAGGGAAAGCTAAAGGACAAAAGACAATTAAGTGTGTGGAAGATGGAGGGAAGTTTTTTTCTTTATTCTTTCACCTCCCAAGGAAACCCCAGGAGAGGTTAAACGTTACTCTGCCAGGTCAATCTTTTGTTTTTTAAACTGAAGGTGAAACGTTTTGGACTGAAGGAAGCAGCCTTAACCTCTAGAGGATATGCCTTCTTTGCTTCACAAGAAAAAAAAATTACAGGGTTAAAGAAGGGATTTAGCTTAATACTCTTAGTGCTTGTGTATGTGCGTATGTGTGTGATTATATCTATCTATACAGAGAACTGAGAAGGTTGCTGTTTGGCCTTTTTTATTTATTTATCATTTTTGTGAAGATTCTGCATTTGTTAAGCCATATGTAAAAGTAGACAAGGATGCCTCTACAAGAATGCCTTACATTTCTGAAAGCAAAAAACAAATGAACAATAAAAAACTGCAGGTTGGAAAATACTACTTCCTACTGACTACAAGTCTTTGGAGCCCTAAACGCAGTGGCGATTTTATCAGCTCAAAAGTAATGTAATGCAAACTTTTCCCATCTGCTTCTTGTACTCTAAATTGGGTGGCAAATATGTAGAAATGAAAACAACTGGAATAGAAAAGAGGACTCAAACCCTACAGACATTCCCCTTAAAACATTATCTTAAAATGTTAAGGCATCAAATTGGTGCCTAGGCATCCTGATTTCCATTTTTCAAAAGGTACCCCTACCACCTCCCTTCATGTGGATCAAGACCATGGACAGCGAACTAATATGAAATCACTGAGCAAAAAAGCAGCTCTTGTAAAATTTTGTGGGAGAGAATGGAAGCTTACATTCAAAACATGTCAGGAGACAAAAACAATCTTTAGATTTTTACAAGGAATTAGACTCCTTTACATTGTGGCATTTCAAACATTCTACTACATTCAAAGAAACAATGACTTATATACCCTACTCGAGTAGTATATGTTATTAATCTAACTAAGAGGAGGTCCACCCTTTGTTACTGATAAGTAACAAATTTAAATCCATCCTTTTAAGGTGTGAGCTGTTTCTTATAAGGCCTTCAAGCAGAGTGAGGATAGAGAAATTTTACTGTTTTAGCCTGGCATTAGCTGAATGACACTGGAGCAAATTAAGTTGATTTTTATCAGTGATTGAATTTCTAAATGCATAGAATTGGAAAAATTAAATGCCACTTTGATAGACAGGAATAATATGAATGGAGATATAATCCAGCTACTCCTTCTACTCATGTTTAGGCATTGTAATATATAACCAGCAATGCAGTGTTGTCAGCAAATTTTTTTTTCTAAGTAAATCACAGATTTTTTTCTTATATACACATTTGATTTAGGGCACAGGGTTAGTTGTGATCTCCGTGTTGGAGATCAATTTATGCTGTTTCCTACATTGTATGAATTGCCTTTATTCCTTTCCAGAATTGAACTTCATTTAAAGCCATTTCATTTGTGGATTACATAACACATTCAAAACTGCTCATTTAAATTTCCAATTTCATGTATCTTTTGGCTTATTTCATAACCTGACTTCAGTGTGACTTGTAGAGGCCTGGGAAATAATATAAAGCAAAGGTAATACTCAGGTGTAAAGAAAAGAAAATAGTTTATATTTAAATTTTAAAATGACATCAAGTTAAAGAGAGTTTAGGGTTTCTAAATTAATTATTTGATCTTTACTCATTGAATTTGACTGTAGAATGAAATTGCAGTTACTTGAATGTATAGAATCTTACAATTAGGTGCTAGATATGTTTTGGACACACATACATACTTTTTTTTTTTTTTTTTTTACAATGTCTTCAAAGTACTTGCAAAGAAAATGAAGTGATCAGGACCATGGTGAGGTCCCCTTGGCACACCCAGTGCTGGCCCTGGATTCTGCTTGGGATGCAGAGGTCAGTTGGGAGAGGGATCATTGTTTAGAAAGGCACATTAGTCCGAAAGGGCATCCATGTTGACATTAAACAGAAACCTAAATCTTGGCCTGGGTAAAGGATGGCAGTGGTTGAGAAGAGGAGATGCAGACAACCTTGGCTCTGCTGCCTGTGCACATAGCTAAGAAGCCGCCCGAAGTCCGCCCCTCTTCTGGAGCCTGGACTCTGTCTGGGCCTAAGGTGCTTATTTTGCTGTTTCTTGGTCGTCTGTGTGTGGGGATAAGAGCGCAAGAGCTTAGATTTAGGGATTCAGACAAGAGGTCCTGAAGCTGTGGTGGGCTCTCGTCTCCATTAGGAGAGGCAGCCCGGAATGGTGACTTGGACTTGGCTTATACGAGCCGGAGCATGGACGGCAAGGCTGTGAGAAGAGGTCCGGAGAGACTGGGGGCACGACGTCGTGGGGGGTGGGGGTGGCGGGCTGTCTATGGACCCCCTGTGTTGGTGCCAGTGGGGTGAAAGGCAAGGGCAGGGTACTCGCCCTTCGCTGTACCAGGCGCAGCTCTTTGGGGGCTGAGCGCCTTCTGCGGCTCTTTGGTTTCAAGGACACAGCGAGCTGCTCAGGACTTTGGGAGCCAACATCTGTCTGACTGGTGACGTCAGCAACCCGTGTAATCCTCTTCTGCTGAAGGCAGATGCCTTATTTGTTTGGCTGGAGCGAGCCATTAATCCCTAATTCTGGATCAGCAAGCGAGGGGGAAAGACTGGACCGCTCCGATCCACCCCCTCCCCACCCCCACCTCCCACCCTAAAGCACCTTATACCACCGAAGCCTCTCAGCCTCCTCTTTCCTCCGAGAACGCGCTGAGCAGCAATCGAAAACGCTCTGGTCCTCTGCAGGTTTGAGCTGGGCTAGCAGGTCTTTCTCCTTCGGATTTCCAGGGCTCTGTGTTATCTGTGATGCTTTCTCTCATCGATCTTTTCGATTTTCTTGCTGGGACTCGCCGATCTTGCAGTTTGTAGGGTACCAAGCCAAGAAGGGGTGGGGATTGGAGAGTGCGGATCCAGAGTTCGGTGTAAAGGATGGGGTGAAGAGGGGAAAAAGGGGGTACACCATGCGGGGACGGCTGGACTGCACCAGAGGACCCTCTGCGGACGCGTTCTGAAGGTTCCGGCGCCCGAAACCCCTTCTCTGGCCGCGAAGATGCCGCAGGGTCGGGCCCCCACCTCGCGGCTTCCGCAGCGGGAGCAGCGCGCTCCGCCACCGCGCCGCCCCCCAGGCTGCGCGCCCAGCTGAAGCCTGGGGACAGCCTGGGGACGGAGATTGAGGCCCGCCGGCTGAGGTGCCGTCCTCCCGTCACCTCATCTCCCTCGCCTGCTCCCTCCCGCCTCTTGTCCCTTCTCCCCCTGCCCAAGTTCCCCCTCCCTCCCTCCCGCCTCCCTCTCTTAATGATGCGCTGTGATTCTGTTTTTCAGGGGCGCGCTCTGGGGTCTCCGCGCTAGACCGGCTCCCGGCGGTCTCCGCAGCCACAGCCGGGCTCTACGCCGCCCCCGGTGCCGCGGGGGCCGAGAGTCCTCCCTTCCTCGGACACAGGAGCTGGAGTGGGCCTTTCCCTCCTGCGGACCGCGCCGTAGGGGACGCCGAGAAAAGAGCCGCTGCGCCCGCCGCCTCCGGCCCGCTGTGCTGACGGCTCCGCCCGTAGAGGTCAACTCCCCTCACCCCTTTCTCTGTCCTGCTCGCCCTCCCTCGGCCCGGCCCCGGCTCCTCCAGCCTCTTGACTGTGGCCGCAGTCTGAGGATTGCGCATCCGCTGCGCTGAGCTACTCCGAACCGTATCCCCCAGGCGGGCCCAGACCCGAGGTCCGCGCTCCTGGGCGGTGGGAAAGCCTTAGCAAGCAGCCTTTTCTCTGCAGCAAAGCTGTAGCTGGACCAGATGGGCCGCCCAGCTCTCTCGGGACTAGGCAGGTGCGGTTGAGTTAATTTTTCCGCATTACAAAGAAAGATGACCCAGCCGGCCCCTGGACTTTGATCTCCCCTAAACCTCCCCAGCGAAACTGCAGTCGCGTTATCAGAGGACACAGAGACTAGGCGTATCTGCGTGTTTATCTTCCCTACACATACGTATGATGGTTGTCTTTTGTGTTTGCTAGATTCCTCCCCGACAGCAGGAAATGATTGGCAAAGCTTTCTGCAGTAGAACATGAAATGGCGCGGTCCTTAAAATATGCCCTTCCTCACAAGCGACTTAGAAGAGATGCAGGGCGGACCAACTCAGTTAATTGCCTTCCGTAAAATGATTACGAAGTTAGTTCTGAACCAGAGGGGGAATTAACTTCGATCCATGCCCGTCGTTTGAAAACTAGATTTATAGGCGTCTGTATATTTCTAGGTGCGCTGTAAATGGCATGCAGATATATGCATATATATACGCAGACACATGCATCGTCTACACTTCCAGACTAATTAGCAGCGGCTCTGGCAGCTGTGGCAGGAGGCGGGCTGAGACCGGAGCCCTGTTTATGGGTTAGAGGACTCCGGGGAAGTCCTAGGGACTCGACCTCCCGGCAAGGGAAAAGGGCAGGAGGAGAAGTGTGATCTTTGCAGTAGGTCAGTTTCTTTCCGGATCAAGATCAGACTCTGCCCTCCGTGTTCACAGCGGACCTTGATTTAATGTCATACAATTAAGGCACGCGGTGAATGCCAAGAGCGGAGCCTACCGGCGGCTGCACTTGAAGGACACCAGAGCTTCTTAGGATAAGAAAGCGCAAAAGGCACTTGCACGGGGCGGGGGTGAGGGAGCACTGAGGGGGTGGTAGAAGAACCCATCCTTGGCCACCAAAAGACCCTCAAACTGATTCCAGAACCAGCGTAGTGTTCCGAAAGCAAAAGCATTATAGTTTTCACTAAGGGCCTCAGAAACCCGCAGAAAAATCCCTGAGGGAGATCTTAGGGGCCGGCGCTTCAGTGACAGCTGTCAGGAGAGCAGTGGTTCCCTGTGCAAATACTCTACAGAGTTGAGGCGTTTAGAAAGCAGTGATCCTTTCAAGAGTAGGTAGTGTGATTGTTTACAATCCTGGACCAAGATGCGGAAACCAAACAGAAGCAAGAAAGGATCATCACATTAAATGGCGCCCTCATCACATTGCACACGAAACCTCAAATAGCTCAGCTCCTTTGGGAAGATCCCAACTTCCCCCTTCCCCCTTCCCCCCGCCCTACCTCTCCTTCTCACTTCCCATTCTCCAGTCGGCCTTGCTTCGCTTTTTTTAAAAAAAAAAAAAAAAAAATTATTTCCTTGTTTCGATGTAGTCGCAATGGTCAAATCAGTCAACAGAGTAGGACAGGGGGAACAGGCCAGGCCACAAACTTTAGAAGGACCAGGCAAATTAGTTTATTTGGAAGCCAAAGAGCTGGACTCTGTTGAGGAAATCATAGTTCCGCGCCACGGCCTTGGAGCCAAAGACGAACTCAGCTGAGAAAGCGAACCTTGATAGATGTCTTTGTTCTGCCTTGGCCTACGGGGCTGGGAACAAAGGCGAGTAGCTGAGAAAGTGAAGTGGCCACACTCCCGGCTCCCGGCGCTGTCCGCGGTGCTGACCACGGCCTTCTTCCCTCAATGCAATTTTATCCCAAAGCAATAGGACCGTCCAGCCCTCCACCCCCGAAGAATAACTGGATATTAGGTAGTTTGCAAAAGGAAAAATAAATAAAAGCAGGGTAAGGCCATATACAGCAAAATCTAATAGTTCACCGCAATAGACCACTCTAGCTCTTGCCACACTTGGCTTGTATAGTCTGTCCTAGACAGACAACGCTTAATCTGTGTTCATTGGGGAACAATTTATTTAGGCTGAAACTCGAATCTAGGACCTGCAAGAAGGAGAATAAGGAGAATGAAGGCTCTTTTTTTTTTGAAAGTCATCTTCCTTAGAACATAAAATGTAAAGTACTCAGCTACGCACCTTGAAACAGTGCTGGAATAGTCACCAAAGGCATTAGTGCTGGAATCAAGAGTGGGCCTCAAGACTGACCAAGAAGGCAGGAACTGACTAGGTGAGGCCAAGCAGAAGCCCACCCAGCCTGCCTTCTCGGGTCAAGCTCGAAGCAGGACAGCCTTCAGAGGCAGCCCCAAGACCACTTCGGTGCGCCCAACTTGCTCAGCGCTTTCCGGCCTGCTGGAGGCACTGCAGAGCCATGAAGCCTAAAATGCGCACTGCGGAAAGAAGTCGACCACAGTGGCAGCACCCTTCTTCTCCTAGATCTGGCAGATGGAAAAAGGCAGGGTGTTTACTGAATCCGAGGAGGAGAAGACTCACTTTAAAGCCGAGGGTCGCTGTGGTTAGTGTTAACACATTCACTAAATCTTATAATCTCTGAGCATATTTCATCGTCTTAACCTACATATTGACAGCATTAAATAATAAAAATCGAAGTGCTCTAACTAATAACGGATCAAAGAAGAGAAGGGGGAGAGAGAAAGAAACAGAAAATCAAGCAGTTTGTAGCCAGCCTGAACTAAAAAAAAAAAAAAAAATTGCGTATTTCCTTATATTTGCTTTAAGATTCACAAAAGTAAACGACGTTAAAATTAGGAATAGATAAACCAATCCAGGCCGAGCAATGGAAGCAGCAACACTGATTTCGATCCAGATGCAGAAATGGTCTGTAAATAGGGCTTGATTTCATCAGAGTCTTTCTTTTACACCCGAATGATACAGATGTAGGAAATGAATCAGGAAAACAGAGCAGCAGAATACAATATCCTCAGCAGGGGAGGTCCCCGTCCCCTCCCTCAGGGTGGATTTTATTTGTCTTCTGATTTTAGAATTGGCAGTATTTGTTCTTTCATATCCAGCATTAAGTTTATATTTTATTTTATACAATTGTGGAGCGAGTTGGTAAAACACAGTAGGGAAAAGGCTTACCCAAATGGTAAAAGAAAGGGGTTGGAGAATATTTCTTTTAAGCTAATTAAGATCAGTCCATGGGCACTGAAGTGGGTTTAAAGCATTCCCACTTATCCTGGAAGACTTGATTTCCTTCCAGTATTCATGTAGCTGAGCTACATCCCATGTCTGCATTCCCTTGGATATTTCATGAAGCAACAAGGATCCACAGCTACAAAATACTCCTGCCTGAGCTCGTATTACATAACTGGGACACATCTAATCTTCCTCACCCTGACCCTTCCTTTTAAGGACAGTCTAAACTCAGTTCTGCAGAAAGCTTAATCTGTTTAAAAATTACATGATATGAAAGAAGGTAAAATACCACTTAGATAAGGGAACACACTATTTGGTCATCTGGTTGCTGTGATTAAACCTAGAGTGGTTATCACCCTTAATATTTCTAGATTTTAAAGAGTATTTCTCTTAAAAATAATCAGCCACCCTAACGTCCATTGCCAGTTTCCCTGCTCTGAAATTCTGTGCTCAGCATTTTTCCAGTAAAAGCAATCCCTGCTTCTCGCGTCGTGCGGGGGGCGGTGGTGGGAGGGTGTTGATAATCACAACTCTCGTTCAGTGGTCTCAAATTAAATCTTCTTGGAATAACCGAGGGACAGCTTGACCCTTTGAGATACTCACCGACCACCCTCCAGGTAAATAGTACGTTTCCTTCCTGGGAACAAGACGCTAGCGCCGTGCACCAGAAGGTATCCTTTGTCAACAGCGCCAGAGCGCCCTCTGCTGCCCGAAATAGGCAGGACATCACTTACGAAAGCCAGATGGCACTGAGCTGCAATAAGCGGTGAAAATATTAAGCTCTTAGCAGCATTTAATCTGTGAAATTTAAAAGCTCTCATCATATTGTATGAAGGGACCACATGATTTTGATTTTGAACACTCCTCGGATAATTTTCTTCATTCTGGACGGTAGTATAAAAATGTTTTGAAGGTTTCAGTCTGTTAAATTATTTCTGTAGTTACATTTCTGCATCCTTTCCTTCTTAAATTTTATATGGAAATATAAAATTGCAAATTGAGTTTAAAGCCCTTGTGGTAAATAGATGATTAAAGAAGACTTTTCCTAGTTTCTCCAATTACTAAGATCTAATAAAGGAAAAATAATTTAAAAAGATATCAAGCATAGGTTGTATAATTTTTTTTAAGATAAAGTTTTAAAAATTAAGGACTGAGATAAATAATTGTTTTCTGGTTTGGACAATTGACCTCCATCTTTATCAGGCTTTTACTTTCAGAATAAGATATTGAGTTATCCCTGAGGAAGAGATTGAAATTTGCTTCACACTAATATGTACACTCTCTGTACCTGTGAAATCTTTGTAATGAATTTATATGGATACTTAGTTTGCAAAGAGTTAATCATAAAAGAGTCCACTCCGAGCAGAAATTATCAGATATGGGCCCAGCATAGGCGATTCATCAGTGTTACTTGGACTAAAAATAAGTTTTTCGGTGTGGAAAAATCTCTTCTCAAATTAAATGGAGGAGGGTTTTTTTTAAGTTAAAAATCCTTTAAAATTTTTATGAAATATAGGGTGTATATTAACTAAAATTAGTATACAGCTGTATTAGTTCAATGTTGTGAATTTCAAAATTACATCCTATTTCTAAACACACACACATTTTTGCCATGAAGACTGTTGTTGAATATATCAGTGCTAATGTAATAAAATGCTTCTACTGATTATGTGGTTATTAAATAAATATTTTAAAAATAAAGTTCTGTTTATTTTATGGTGTCAGAATGAAATAGCTATCTAATATCACTTGTTTAATTTTAAATGAAAATTCTTCTAAGAATATTAAGCTGTAAGGTTGCTGAGAATATTAGGCTAGATTTTTAGAATTATATGATTACATAATTAGCTATAATAAAAAAGCTTTGATTAAAAATTAAACTAAGTGAAATATTTGGCCAAATTTTAAAATTCCATATTACTATAGGTCCATTAGTCTTCTGAAAGCTACTTCTGCAAAAAATCCATTTACAACCTAATGGCATTATAATTGAAGTATAAAAATTTTTAGAATTTGGATATTTTCTTTCTAAGCATTCTTTTAAAAATGAAAGCATTAATTTTCTTCATACCAATATACATTTCTTTCTAAATAAATTCATATTTAACCCAGGAGAGAATAAACACAATAACATAATTTCTCTATACTCCTAATAGTTTTTATAGTAAGTTTAAAACCAACTTCTAGAAGTAAATAAAGTGTATAATACATATCAAAACATTTTTTTCTCTTTTAAAAATCCTTTGCTCTATTCTTTAAAACAAAAATGGAAGCAAACAGACTAAAGAGCGTCCCCACAATGCCAGGGATACGGCCCAAAATGAAGAGCATGCAGCAACATTCGCCATTCAAATCATATGTGATTAGCATTTTAACCTTTCTTTACTGTGTATTTTTATAAGAGTAGCGTATTATTACTGAAACACTCCTTCTAACTTCCTCTGGCTATTTAGAATCCATGGAAACATTCACTTTTACAGGAAAAATATTCATCTAAACATTAATTTTAGAGGCCATGCTAATACAGTAAAGGCAACTAATTACTGATACTTTTAAGAATGAAATACAACAATAATTGTACCCTCTTTTATGCCCACTCGGTGAAATTAATATAGAATTTAATACTTGTTGATCACAAAGATAAAAGCCTTAATCGCAGACTTCAGATTAGAAAGAATAGGCTTTAACACACCCAGTATTTTTAATCCAGTACTGAGTTCAGCTGTCACTGCATTTTCCATCAGCCACTATTAAGAACTGGTATAATCCAGTAGAAATATGGGTGAATAGGAATGGAAAATGTAAGTGCTTTAAGAGGGAATAAAATTGGAATATCAAGAAATTGACATTGATTATCCTTTAGAAGATCAGGAGTTACAAAGTGCAGGGGAAAATATTTACAATGAATAGCAAATACCTAGGAAAATAAAATGGAGAAGGCAATGGCAACCCACTCCAGTACTCTTGCCTGGAAAATCCCATGGATGGAGGAGCCTGGTAGGCTGCAGTCCATGGGGTCGCTAGGAGTCGGACACATCTGAGCAACTTCCCTTTCACTTTTCACTTTCATGCATTGGAGAAGGAAATGGCAACCCACTCAAGTGTTCTTGCCTGGAGAATCCCAGGGACAGCGGAGCCTGGTGGGCTGCCATCTCTGGGGTCGCACAGAGTCGAACACGACTGAAGCGATGCAACAGCAGCAGGAAAATTTAAAAATCTCATTATTGGAAGCAGAAAATACTACCAAGGCAAAATGGGGTGAAATGGAAAGAAATTAAGTCTTTGAGAAACATGAAGCAAGAACTAAGAAGACATTTGACTTCAATGCTGTTTTTAATATTTCAGTATAAGATATTTATGTAGAAGACTCTTAAGGAATTACTAGATGTTATCTCAAAGAGTGTTTCTTCATTGAAATGTGTTGCAATTTTGATCTTGTTGTGTTAAAGAAAGATAAAGGAAAAAAAAATGAGAATAAAATCGACAGAATATTACTTTATTATTCAACTCTTATCCCATGGACTGAAGAGCAGAATTGTGTTTTTCCTTTCCTTATTGGCAGCTCAAACTTTTAAAATTATAATATAGAATTATTATAGCATATGTGGGAAAATATCTTCCTTTGTCTATTTGCTTAAATACAAAACAGTGATACATTGTTCCTTGCTGGTTTCAGTGTTCTAAACAATATTCATGATATATTTAGATAGACAGGAGACTTAATCAGTGCCTTCTCATGCGTTCCCATTAGGTAATGTCAGTATGAGAAGTGAGTCTCAGGTTGATGTGTTAAATACTAAGAACCTTGGCCAATGTCATTTCAAAGGTGATGGAGTTTGGGCTGCTATGAAAACATCAAATGGAGAAAGACATTCTTTTGCCCAGAGCTGTGTAGCATCAGTTTTCCAGAACTGATCCATTCTCTGGATGTCTTGGCCTGACTTGACTCTCTCAATTCCCAGAGCTAGGCTACAGTAGTTGTTCATTTTAATTGTTCTGCCAAGATCAGATAATCAGATAGAGACTGGCTACAAGCACTCCACGAATACATTCTTCAATAGAGTGCTTTTTGCAACCTAGATATACCTAAAAGGATTCTGATTCTGTGAAAGGATTCTTTTTACCAAAGTTTTCAATTCAGAAAACACAAATATCTAAAAGTAGTAAGCACCCGGCAGTTGTGTTAGACTGGAAAAGTGTAGTGGTGGTGTGTACTATACACATATGTACAGAGAGAGAAGCTAGGAATGATGAATATCTATTAGAGATTATAGTTCCATTTAAAACAGTTGTAGAAAAAAATAAAATCAACTTTAGTTATGACCTGGACTCATCTCTCTTGCAGTTATCTTTCTACTATTAGCTAATTGACATGGTAAAACCCCATGGTACGAGAGAATTCTTAATAAACATTGTAAAAAATCGGCTGGTTCTTTCACACTCTCCTCTCCACACTCCTGCTGTTGTTACTGCAACAAATTTCTGCAGTAATTAACATTTTCTAAATCCATGAATGTCCTTGCTAGGAATGAAGTTTTTTCTACTTTATCTTTCCACTTCTCTCCTCCTGCTTCCCCTTACCTGAATTGAAGAACAGAACCCAGCAGAGTAAGTTTTTAGACCAATAAAATTAAACACACACTTCAGTCACAGGCTTTAACTTATACCACAGAATCAGATGTATAAAAGGACCTGAATTAATTTTTACTTAAAGGCTTCTTGTCATGGTAAACACCCAACTCTCCTGGATTTCCAATGAATAAAAACATGTATTTGTTCATTCATTTCATCACTGTTTGTGTCTTACGCGCTAGGCTCTTTTCATTCATCCGAGTTACACATGGGTGAAAGAAAGAAATGTGATCTATCTTTATGAAGCTTATAGTCTTATCCAGAAGCTTTCTCAATGTTAAATTTTCTACTCCCATAAATGTTCTATAATTTATTCCTTTTATTAATATCTTTAAGTCCTGTTTCAACAATTAGCATTTTCTTCATGATAAAAGCTGATTTGTGTTTTACTCTTTTAGGATAAATAAGCCCAATACAATTACATTTTTGTTGCAAACCCACTTCTCTCTGCCATTTGTAACAATGAATTCTTTTTTTGTTTGTTTAAGTTTTATTTATTTATTTTAACTGGAGGATAATTTCTTTACGATGTTGTGGTGGAGCAGCGCACTCAAAGCTGGTGCTCTGGGAAAACCCAGCGGGGTGGGGTAGGGCGGGAGGTGGGAGGGGGGTTCAGGATGGGGGAACACATGTGCACCCTTCGCTGATTCATGTCAATGTATGCCAGGGGGCACCACAATGAATGCCTTTAACTATTCCATTTCAAGTTTGGAGATCAACTGAGAAAACATTAATCGTATAAGCTAATCTAATGTTGATGATAAACTATTAACTTGCACAGGACTTGTGGTTTTACTACTCATGCATGACCTTTGTGTTTACTGATTATACTTTTTTTTCAGTGTGTCACTGATTTTGACTTCCCATGTCAAATGACTTCCCATTTTTCCTACATGTATATATGTCCAAACTCATAATTTGGACAAACTCTGTTGTCCAGTCGCTAAGTCGTGTCTGTCTTTGCGACCCCGTGGACTGCAGCACACCAGGCTTCCCTGTCCTTCACCATCTTCTGGAGCTTGCTCAAACTCAGGTCCATTGAACTGGTGATGCCATCTCATCCTCTGTTGCCCTGGTCTCCTCCTGCCCTCAATCTTTCCCAGCATCAGGGTCTTTTCCAGTGAGTTGGCTCTTCACATCAGGGGGCCACAGTATTGGAGCTTTTCCTTATCTCTCATTTATGCATGCTTCTGATAAGCAGCAGCTTTGTTCCTGTTCATTTTATTTTTTCTGTTTGTTTTCTTTAGTTTTAATGAGCTATTTCTTCAATCAAGATTCTTTTCAATTTACATACTGTTTTTCTACAGGGGTTATAAATGTCACTAACCAAATCTAATTGAGTCATTAAACTGGTCACCATAATTAGACCCATTTCTTCATGACCTCATTATTTCATATGTTTAAAATAAGCATCAGATCAATGAATCACTCAAAAGTCTATTCCAATATACTCCCACAGATATAATTTAAAACTCTTCTTTAATCCATATTGTGTAGCTGTGAAGTTTTTAGATTTATGGCATCAGGAAAAAATGATCATTTTTTTCTTTCCAATTGATTGCTCAGAACTGTTGGGTATCACCTTGACCAAGTCTTTGAAAATGTACTGATATTTGTCAGATTTTTTAAGATAAAAATAGATGTCCTGTGTGCCGAAGGGTCAAAGATCTTTTCCTATAAATTCTGATTACTCAATTCATTCAAGAGTCTGAAGGAAGAATTTTCCGGTTTTGAGATGTGGTTGTCATATAATATGGTATACCACATAAATACCTAATTTGCCTACATTGGAATTTGGAGACCAATGTTTTAGGCTGAACTCCAGCTTTAATTGGTTGGGCAATTTGGATTTCTCTCTTTCTTTCACTGGATTTCCAATTTACATGAAATTGTGCAGTGATTCTTCATAAAATGAAGTAAAAAAACCCTGGGAGCTAGTCTTAAAATTTAGGTTTTTAGATCCCATCCTCAGATATTTAGTTTCAGAAGGCAGGTCTGAGATACATTTAATTAGCACCACAGCTGGTTCTAATGCAATTGGTGTACATTTTGAAAAACTCTGGGCCAGTTCTCCAACCATCTCTGTAGCTCTAAATTTTCTGGCTATGAATTACAGGAAATTACCAGTTCAAAAATAGTGAATCTCATCACTAGATAGGCATATCCAGAAAGAATTGATACTTGGGGGAAATCTTAGTTATGGCATGGAGAGTAAATCTGACTTCTTTGAGAAGTAGATGCCAAGATGAAATTAAATGTACAGTGCTTTTTTTTTTTTTTTTTTTTTTTTTGAGAAAATAGGTGGCGGCAGTTCATAAGGCGCGTGAGTTGTCAGATGGCAATGCAGGTCTGATCTCCAAAGAAGAGAGTAAAGAGAAGGTGTTGCTACAGTGTCTTAGAAAAAGGTGCAGCGTAAGGAAGGTTTAGGGGCTTTCCTGGTGGCTCAGTGCTAAAGAAGCCATTTGCCAATGCAGGAGACACGGGTTCGACCCCTGGGTTGGGAAGATACCCTGGAGGTGGGCATGGCAATCCACTCCAGCATCCTTATCTGGAGAATCCCGTGGACAGAGTAGCCTATAGAGGCTACAGTCCATAGGGTCACAAAGAGTCAGACACCACCAAGTGACTTAACACATGCTTACCTTTCTAAGGCTTTGTTTTCTTATTAGAAAAATGAAAGGATGGAATTAGATAACTAAGGTATATTCTAGAATTCAATTCATTCTAATTACAACAACCTTAATAGTAATGGAGATGTGATATAATCTAATCCATGTGCAACAAACTGCCAAGGAAAGCACTTTCTTTTTACTTGACATGAAGGAAATTAGGAGTATTGCTCTAAGACTGGACATTGTCTCAGGGTATTTGGGAGCATTTTATGAATAAAGGACTCCATGGGGTGCCTAGACGCCTCACACTCATGCCTTGCAGCCTCAGTCCCCCAGATGAATAACACTGAGACAGCTTCTATACAACTGCTCATACGATGCTAGCAGGATCAAGCCTACAACACAGCCAACGCACAGATCACACTTGGATGGATTTTTCCTCCTTCCCTGTTGCAGTTTCTTTATCTGCACCCCAACCCCGCCATCCCACCCCATTTTCTGGCTTTACTCCCAAAATAAATTACCTGCCTATGAAAGCCCTTGCTGTGTGGGCTGTGCTTTTTGTCTTAGCACTTTACAGCACAGGAATCTCAGCCAGACAAGAGCATATAGGATCCAAGACGGCGAGGGGCTTAAACGCTTTTGGAGCCAGCCCTGATCCACTGCATCATGACTCTGTCGAGTCAGTCGCTACTTTTTGAAAGTCAGAAAGGACTCTTCACAGGAACATCTGGGCCTTCTCCAGCAACAGAACAGGTGAAGCAAGAAGCCAGTTTCACGAGAATGTGGAGATTCTAGTATAGACAGGAAGCCTTCCGTGAAGGACTCTCAGGAACTCAAGAACACTGACCCTGTTTTCCATCTCTCTGATTACAGGGGAAGAGAGTTGGGGTGGAGGTGGGGGAAGTATTGAAAAGCGTCCAAGTTTTTGCAGTGCTGTGGGGGCAATTTACACTTTTTATGTGTTAATTTGATAACAATGTACATCAGTGAGAAAAAGAATTTAATACACCTATTAAGAAGTGTAGACATCTCTAAACTCCAGTGTTAGTAAACAGAGAAATAAGTCATCATCCTAATATACAGTATAGACATCATGGTGCTTCCTGAATACGCAAGAGCATGTTGGTACATTCATGCCCGTGTATGGCAGAAGCCGGCACAATATTGTAAAGCAAATATCATGCAATAAAAAAATTTTTTAAAGACACCTGCAAAAATATAGACATCTCTAAACTCCAATGTTAGTAAATAGAGAATTAAGTCATAGTCCTAAACGATAGCACATAAGGACATCATGGTTCTTCCTGAACAAGCAGGAACACCCCAAACATGAGCGTCATGGCTTTTCTGTCTCCAGTCTCTCTGACCGATCACCCTGAGGCAGGAATTGGTAACAGACAGCTGCTGTGCCCAAACTTCAACAGAGAGTATTTGGGCTACATGAACAGTATGCAGGCTATGGTCAGGAACAAGAAAAACTAAAGCACATTAAGACTGCACACAAAGAGACAGACACATCACCCACAGAAGGCTGAGAAACAGTAGGAAATCTGACACCGACTCCAAGTGCATTACCCTCCATTTAGATAGCTGTGCATGAAACTTAATAAATGATGTTTGATCTATCTGGGGAGACAGTCTTTAACAATGCATTTATTTAATGCAGTGGGAATAAGTCCTTAATACATGAGACTATAATCAGCAGATTTAGAATTAATTGGATCGTGTTGGAAAGGTATATATCATTCTTTAGCATTTGATTTGCACCTAATTATAAGGCGCGGTATCAATGCTATCTAATTTAATGCATAATAAAATATCTATACATAGCAAACTTTTACAATGTACTTGTTGCTTCTGAAGAGGGTTCTATCATCTTTTGCTACAGAGGGCTAGGACACCATGATTTCTTATTGAAACAGCAGCATTTTATTTAGAATTGTCACCAATGATGCAGTTAACACAACATGTGGTATCTGAACCCAGAAGGATCTGTGGATTCTTCAGAAGGTGGCTCAAGGTCTAGTGTACATAAATTCGTCATCATACTCTCATGTATTAATACAACAGCAACAGTAGGAAAAAACCCCAAATACTAGTTCATTGTTTTTCTTCTTTCCATAAGAGTAGTCATTGATAGTGCAGAAATAAAGAGGTAATTTTATTTATTTTTAATTATTTATTTTCTAAGAATAGTTGATGTACAACATCATATGTTACAGGTGTGCAATATCATGACTCAGTTTTTAGAGGTTATAAAATATTGCCTATATTCCCTGTGTTGTACAATACATCTTTGTATCTTGTTTTATACATAATAGTTTGTACTCCTTAATCTCCTACCCTTACTTCCCTTCTCCCTTTCAGTTCTCCCCACTGGTAACTACTAATTTGTTCTCTATTTCTGTGAATCTGCCTCTTTTTTGTTATATTCACTAGCTTGATGTATTTTTTTAGATGTCACACATAAATGAAATTATACAGTATTTGTCTTTCTCTGACTTATTTCACTTAGCATGCTATGCTATGCTAAGTCACTTTAGTCGTGTCCGACTCTGTGTGACCCATAGACGGCAGCCTACCAGGCTCCCCTGTCCCTGGGATTCTCCAGGCAAGAACACTGGAGCGGGTTGCCATTTCCTTCTTCAATGCATGAAAGTGAAAAGAGAAAGTGAAGTCGCTCAGTCGCGTCCGACTCCTAGCGACCCCATGGACTGCAGCCTACCAGGCTCCTCCATCCATGGGATTTTCCAGGCAAGAGTACTGGAGTTGGGTGCCAGTGCCTTCTCCAATTGCTTAGCATAATACTTTTCAAGTCCATCCATGTTGCTGCAAGTGGTAAAATTTCATTTTTTTTGTTATGACTGAGTAATATTCCATTTTATATATACCACAGCTTTATCCATTCATCCCTGATGGACACTTAGATTGCTTCCACATCTCAGCAATTATAAAAATGCTTCTATGAACATTGGAGTGCATGCATCTTTTTGAATTAGTGTTTTTGTTTTTTTCAGAATATCCATGTATACAATTGCTCGGGGAAGGCAATGGCACCCCACCCCAGTACTCTTGCCTGGAAAATCCCATGGACAGAGGACCCTGGTGAGCCGCAGTCCATGGGGTCACTAAGAGTCAGACAAGACTCAGCGACTTCACTTTCACTTTTCACTTTTATGCATTGGAGAAGGAAATGGCAACCCACTCCAGTGTTCTTGCCTGGAGAATCCCAGGGACGGGGGAGCCTGGTGGGCTGCCGTCTATGGGGTCGCACAGAGTCGGACACGACTGAAGCGACTTAGCAGCAGCAGCAGCATACAATTGCTGGGTCATATGGTAGTTCTATTTTTACTTCTTGAGAAACCTCCATAATATTCTCCACAGTAGCTGCACTAATTTACATTCCTATCAACAGCATAGAAGGGTTCCCTTTTCTCCATATTCTCACCAACATGGTATTAATTACATGATAACTAATTCAATTGGATTTCCCAGTTGGCTCAGTGGTAAAGACTCCGCCTGCAGTGAAGGAGATGCAGGTTCGATCCCTGGGTTGGGAAGGTCCCTTAGAGAAGGAAATGGCAATCTGTTCCAGTATCCTTGGGTGGGAAATTCCATGGACAGAGGAGCCTGGCAGGCTACAGTTATGGGGTTGCAAAGAGTCAGACAGCATTTAGCAGCTAAACAACAGCAATTAATTCAGTTACTAGTATGCTAGCTTCCACACGGCCAATAAATGTATATTCTTACAGGTCTCTGCCTTTTGGTATCATCACTTTTTCATACAAAAGCATTGAGGGCTGGTGATAACTCACATGTTGAGGACACTTTCTCCCTGGGACAGAATCACATGGCTATGAGCATATTATCTTTCAGACTGAAAATAATTCATACTAATCACTGTTATATGTTTCAAAAATCAATTAATAATGGTATAATGCAGTTACTAACAAACTGTGTCCTCTAACAAGCATAGTTTTTCAACTCTACAAAGTAGCAAAATCCATTAACAGTTTTCAACCCTGCTGTTTCAAATACTCAGACCTCAGCAGTGTGTCCATCAGACAGAGGCTAAAGATGCTAGAAATTCTCTAGTTGCCAGGGTTGCCTTAAGTGCTAGTCTGAGTACCGTTCACTCGAGCCCCTTGTAATCACAACATTAAACTTCAATTGTCTAGCACTTGATTGTCTCTGCAGCATTTTCACACGTGTGGCTTACAAGCCTCACAACTGTGCCACGAGGAAAGACTTCTCCTGTTGTATGATATAAGAAACAGACACGGTAAGAAGCTTAAGGACAGGACAGCGCCAGAGTTGGAACTGGAGCTCACTGTCTTCTGATGCAAAATGCACTGCTCTTTGTCTCCCTGTATCAGGCTAACCTGGGCGTTTCTCACTGGCTTGCATCCAGGCTGCATACAAACCTCTACTTGCCACCAAACATCAAGTAGCATATTCGTAACTGTCCTTGTGTCTTGGTTTTGTGTTGCAAGGCTAGATAGTACCCTTAGTTCTGATCAAATGCTAAATGCTATATTTGATATGGAAAGTAATCTCCATAAGAATGTCTCAAAAATATAATTGAGTTGAGTTCCCTCGGAGCATAATTATATTTTTGAAACTTCTCTGAATATTTCTCCCAAGTGAATATTAATGAGTAGCATAAGAATATCTTTCAGCCATAGGCATAGATTTTCTTTGCTTTTTTTAAGGATCAGTATCGGGTTATAGGAAATTGAGATAAGTGAAAGAGAGAAACATTCAGGGAGTAAGTACATTCACTCTTTACTGTAGAGCCATCAGACAGTAGCAAAATAAACACCTCAACCACTGTCTTTTAATAGTCATATTCTTCAGTTTATCACCGATAATCTAGCGCTCACTCACTCTTACTCACAGGAAGCTCACGGCCTAACCCATGACTCAGTAGCCTTTGTTCAGAGTGCTAATTCTATAAACAGCAAATAAAAAATTACATATACTGGTTCTCTATCATGGAGTCACATTTAGAGGATAATAATGGGCTTGCTGTATGTGTGTGACTTGGTATATTTTTAAACACAGACTATAGCACAGAGCCCTCCTTTTCAAGTGATTCCAAAATCAGCGACTTTAGTTTGGATTTTTTTCTCTGTCTACTGAAGTTCTTTTCTTCCCTCCTGCCTGCCTACCTATGTGCCATCATCCACAACCTGATCAAATTTCATTCCTTCAGTGTTGCGCTTCTCAGATCACATAGTTAACTTTATTTTCAGAACTACAGATTGTAGGTCTAGTACAATGGATTGTGGTACTTGTAATGATGTGTACCTCCAGCAGTGCCAAACACAATTTATACATCATGAGCACTTCCTCAGTTCTTTCGAAGACTGACAATGAGTTAATGAATGTAGATAATTCTCAGAGTCTCTTTTACTTTCAGTTAAATTGAAGTGAAAACAAATGTCTATTATTATTACTACTACTATTATTATTTAAAAACAAATACTTCAGAATCCATTAAATACTCTTACCAACAATTGGAAACAATATTACAAAACACCTATGTGTGTAAGTGTGTCTTCTCCCATCTCCAAAGTATCGATTTACTTTCTTTCTTCCTCTTTTTCTTTTTTTGGCCACCGTTGTACGACTTTCAGGATCTTAGTTCCCCAACCAGGAATTGAACCTGTGCCCTCTGCAGTGAAACCGTGAAGTCCTAACCAAATTCTCTAAGCCTAGACCACCAAGAATTGCCCCATCTACCTTCCAAAGAGAGCTCGTGAAGTACTGTACTTGCTACAGAGGTTCTCACACTACAGCTTAGCCCCTCCTTCCCTCACATGCACACCTGAAGAGGATGACTGGAGATCACGTGTTTAAAGCACAGTCCCCTGGGTATGATACAGTGTATACACATGTTGATTTCTTGCTCCACTCTCCCTTCTTTCTCTCTTCCCCTCACATTTCTTCCCAAGTCCTTCCCTTCTTATTCCACAGATAAATTATTCTTATGCTCTCTTCCCCTACCCTGAATCCCACTCCTATAGGGTGATGGTGTGCCCAGGAAGGGGAGAGAATGGGGGGACTGTAGAAAGATTGCCTAGAGCTCTGCCAGTGGCTGTTTCACTCATACACCGAGGTCTGGGTTTAATAAAAGCACAGAGAATGCTTTCCAAAAAGCCTACTGCTGACAACTGCCCAAGGTTGAGGTTCTCAAGACTTCCACATGAAAAGGAAATGGAAGTTCTATATTTATCTCCTTCATCTTCCCAATAATGGCATTCAAAAACCAAAGAGGCCCGTGTGAAGATAGGAAGTTTTGAGTACAGTTAGACACAAGGCTCCAACAATGATATCGAAAGGGAAAGGGAGAAAATGCCATTCCCAGAGGCAGAATGAGAGATAAAAGACTCAGAAAGTGGAGCAGAGATTAAAGTGCCTATGAGGCACAGTGGACAAATGTTCTGACATCCTATAAAAGGAACAAAATTAAAAGTTTCATGGGGCTTGACATCCAACTCAAATATGCAGCTGAAGTCAAAAATCCTCAACAGATACAAAAAATCATGGAACCTCAAAGTGACTGAATCCGTGGTTTTGCAGGTAATATCTGTCCCCAGATTATTCAGATAAAATTAGGAAATTCAGAGTTAAGTCCTCATGTTGGGCACGAAGAACACTTTACTTTGCTCCATGCATTATGACTGAATGACCCTCAACTAACTAGTATTTATTGTCAACTGAGTGGCAGTGAATTCTTTCAGCAATTTACATATGTTCATAGATGGTTAGATTGGAGAAGGAAATGGCAACCCACTCCAGTAATCTTGCCTGGAGAAACCCATCAACAGAGGGCCCTGGTGGGCTACAATCTATGGGGTCACAAAGAGTCAGACATGACTTAGCAAATGAACAATAGATGGTTAGATAGCATCACTGACTCAATGGACATGAACTTGAGCAAACTGGGAGATGGTGGAGGACAGAGAAGCCTGGTGTGCTGCAGTCCATGGGGTCACAAAGAGTCGGACAAGACTGAATGACTGAACAACAGCAACAAATAGATTTATTCACAATAACTCTAAGAGGTGTGCACAGTTATCTTTTTTTTTTCTATTTTATTAGGAGACTGAGGCTTAGAGAGTTTACCTGACTTGTCTAAGACATACACATCTGGTACATAGTGGGGCTGGGACCTAAACTCAGGATCTAGTTAGTCACAAAATATTAGACTTGATAGACAAACTTGACTTTTATTTTCTCATATATTTATTTATGTGGTTGCACTGAGTGTTAGTTGCAGCATGTGGGATCTAATTCCCTGACCAGGGATTGAACACAAGCCTAATCATTGGGAGTACAGAGTCTTAGCCACCGGACTCCAGGAAAGTCACTTATTTTCTCTTGACTTTGCTTCATCTTTCATTTCAGCATCATGCCTAAAATCATTTTCTAAATAAATCAGTGTTTTTCTTCTCTATTTCCTTGTCTGTCTGGGATTTTTTAAAAAAATTATCTCCTTTGTAAAGATTTGTGGCATCATAATTATTTGTTAGTGTAGCTTTCTATCTCACTAGGCTCAGAGGACCACCCATACCTTCTACAGTGTTTACTCTAAAGTACTTGCTGAATGAATATATGATCAGAATAACTAGGTGATAGTTCTGCACAATTAATCCCATCTAAAATGAAAACTGTAAGGGGAGGGTGGGACCTCCCTCGAAGTCCTTGAAAGTCCTATGTTCATCTAATCTCTCAAAGACAAGATCTGACTTAATGTGCCAGTATCTGTCTACATCCTTCCACCTGTTCATCTGGAGGGCAGAGGATTTGCCCGGTGTGGGTGCAAATGAAGCAATAAGGCATCCAAACTACACCTGATACATGCTGCCTCTGGTTGAACATCATCCAGAGTGGTCCAGAGTGACCCTACAGCACCCCTCCTACTCCTCCTCCCAAGGATGGAGACAAAGCTCTAAAGATGAAAGAAACGTTGTCATACTTTTGGGGTCCTCTGGGATCAATGTTTGGCTATCTCAAAGAAATATTGATGACTCCCGGTTAGAGAAAATGTGTAGTGAATTACAAATGTGCCAAAATTATTATCGTTTGAAGACCTTCCCACAACACAGACCATGTGTTTAAAAATCTGTGTACACACTGAGAAAACCAGAATTGAAAGAGACACATGTACCCCAATGTTCATAGCAGCACTGTTTACAATAGCCAGGACTTGGAAGCAACCTAGATGTCCATCTGCAGATGAATGGATAAGAAAGCTGTGGTATATATACACAATGGAGTATTACTCAGCCATTAAAAAGAATACATTTGAATCAGTTCTAATGAGGTGGATGGAACTGGAGCCTATTATACAGAGTGAAGTAAGCCAGAAAGAAAAACACAAATACAGTATACTAACGCATATATATGGAATTTAGAAAGATGGTAACAATAATCCTGTATACGAGACAGCAAAAGAGACACTGATGTATAGAACAATCTTATGGACTCTGGGAGAGGGAGAGGGTGGGATGATTTGGGAGAATAGCATTGAAATATGTATAATATCATTTCTGAAACGAGTCGCCATGCCTGATAACGGATGCCTGGGGCTGGCGCACTGGGACGACCCAGAGGGATGGTATGGGAAGGGAGGAGGGAGGAGGGTTCAGGATGGGGAACACATGTATACCTGTGGCAGATTCATTTTGATGAATGGCAAAAGCAATACAATATTGTAAAGTTAAGCAAAATAAAATTTAAAAAAAAATGCTGAAACAAACAAACAATCTGTGTACAATGAATTGTCATCACTATTGCATCAAGTTGAGGAAATTTACACAATATTACAGCAAAAAAAACATTGTCAGGGATATTGAGAAAAGAGAACTATTACATTTTCATGTAGTAAAGTATAAATAAAACTATGGGAATGACAGAAAGCAATTCTGGAGTATAATCATCCTTAGTGAGGAAAGAAAAGGAGATGAAATCCCCAAATGTCAGAAACTTATTCTACTGACTATGCTTTTCATTTAGGCCAGGTACATTGGTGCTCATCATATTAATTGCTTTGTGTCTTTTGGGATACCCTAAATAAACATTTCTTAAAGGTTGTGGTTGTTTAGTCACTAAGTTGTGTCTGACTCTTTTGCAACGCAATGGACTGTAGCCCTCCAGGCTCCTCTGTCAATGAGATTTCCTGGGCAAGAATATTGGAGTGGGTTGCTGTTTCCTTCTCCAGGGGATCTTTCCGACCCAGGGATCGAACCCACGTCCCCTGCGGAGTCTCCTGCAATGCAAGTGGATTGTTTTACTGCCGAGCAACAGGGGGAGCCCTTTTTAAAGATAAAAGGTACTGATAGAGTCTTCAACATTAAGAATAACCACCGGACATACTATCTAAAAAGTTTTTTAAATGAAAACAAGTATCACAGCTTATTACAGAGGGGAAAAGAAAACTCAATAAAAAGACTATGGAAAATATATTGCATTAAGCAGTATATTCAGCCAGAAGTTGAATTTTCTGTTTGGGTTCAGAAAATGCCCTTGATCATATTCTGAGAAAATTGTAGGCCACATGTATACAATTGTTGAGACAGCCATTTTTCGACTCTTGAAGTTATAATACAATGGCAACTTAAAATTTGGGAGGAACTCGCAAAGAGAACCAAGAAACTAAATTGTCTAGAGAAGCATAAAAGCACTCCTCCCTTACTTGAAAATTAGCTGGAGTTAATTTTAGTCTGCTCAATGTCAGTATGTACTGTAGCAGGAAAATTAGATCATAGTTTTACTTTGCTTTTGTTTTTATCCTTTATTCAAAATAAGCCTTTGGTTCAAGGCTAACTGGAGAAGTATTTTTCCAATGTGGGTGCAAGGAGAATGCTTAGCTGCCTGTCCTAAATACAAGTCGGCATTGAGTAAGAACCTACACTCTATTAGAAATCCAAGGCATATTAGGTTTTTAGCATTCCTTTAAACACTTGTCATCTTCCTGATGAGTTGCAATTATAGAAATTCTATGAAATACTTGAAATTAGCTTTCAAATAGCTTTATTATTTAATATCGTCTTAACAATGTCTTTTAAAGCAAGGAGTCCACAATGAACAACTTTATTAGAGTAGATGAATCTGATATTACAGTCTTTGGTGCTCCATCTTCCAGATTAGAAAGCAGAGATAGCAAACTACCACCTACTTTCTCTCAGTCAGGGCTTCCTTCTTTGAGTAGTATGGTAAAGCATTTTAATCAAAATAAATATTTGTGAAATATTTATGGTCCTTTAGCCATGGCATAGTCTTGAAACTCCATGAGAAATGTTTTCTAAATTTAACAAGTATGGGACTTAAATGAGCCCAGCAACCAAACCAATAAATTCTGATTTTTTTTTTTTCAACAGAGATGTGGAAATTCATTTTCTCACCATTCTCCAGACCGTCAATACTCAAGCTAATCATTTAGTAACATCTCCTGGGTCTCTCCCACTACACATGCCATCCGTCTGGTCAAGGTTCCCTCAGAGCCTGTGCAGTCTCTCTTCTCTTGGTTTCCGTTGACTGGGGAAGAATGATTGAGACATTTCTAGGTCTTACCAGTCAAGAAAGAATTTCTGGGAAAAGAATGTCATTGGAAATTACAAACCAGTTTTATCATCTGAAACATAAAGTATATTGATCAATTAAAATTAAATTACCATGTTGTTTGTTTATACTGGTGAACTGACAGAAAAGGAGGAAAGGTCTTCTTGAATATTTATCATTTGAAATCAAGTTATAAGTCTTTAGCAACTTTGAAATGTTGCCAGTCAACATATCTGAGGATAAAATGTCTGAAACGTGATTTGTAGCAATCCTGCTAGTCAAGGCTTTCACATCTATAGAAACCCACGGGGCATCTGGAAAGATGTGAGCGGTACTAGAACATTTTAACAGTTAACATGTAACAGTTACAGTTTGCAAGGCGTAATACATTTGCTGGGATATGTTGCTAATTACAAATTGTATCATGTATATGAACAAGAATATATGTACAATTTAAGTAATATATAAAATATACAGGGAGGAAATGGAGATGCAGATGCAGAGAACGGACGTGATGACATAGTGGAGGAAGGAGAGGGTATGACAAAGTGAGGGATTAGCATCGACTTATATGCTTCTGTACGGGAAGCTGCCTCAGAGACTATCACTGTGAACTTTTGATATGCGAGACAGAAAAAAGAAGGAAGTTTCTACAAGCTTTTAGAGAACAAAATAAAATCAACCCTTATCAAAAATAAAGGATCTGGGATAAAAATGACTTTGAACTTCTCGAAGTTGATATATAACACAGGGAGCCCAGCCTGGTGCTCTGTGATGACCTAAAGGGTAGGATGAAAGGAGAGAGGGAGGCTCAAGAGGGAGGGGAGATATATATAGATATATATATAAAATTGTGACTGATTCGTGTTGTTGTATGGCAGAAACCAACACAACATTGTAAAGCAATATCTTCCAATTTAAAAAAATAAAAACATACACATGCCCCAAATAGACATAAAATAAACAACCATGTATGTACTCTATAGGTTAGATCCTACAACACTACTCTGTCTTAGCAGCTTCTGTATATCCCTCCTTGATACAAGGCCTATTCCTCCCCCTTCAAAGGTAGCTGCCATCTTGACTTTTGTGTTAATCATTCTTCTGCTTTTCTTTAAAATTCTACTACTTACACATGCATCCCTAAGTGGTAACTATTTATTTTTGAAAAAGTGAGCAACAAGCTCAAATCTAGCTGTGTAAGAAAAAGGTAATATTGTCACTGTCAGGAAGGAGCATCCAGGAACAGATAAACGGTCCTGAGTCTGTGAGTCTGGTTTCAATTTTTGACAGTTTCCAAGAGTTGTTTCTGAGGACGTCAGTGGGCAAAGTCACAAGTGAGTTCTGGGAAACACAGGGCTCACCACTGTGGTGACATCTGGCAACACTGACGTGCAGACCAGATTTCAGGTGTGTACCAGATATGATTAAAAAAAAAAACCAACTAACCTGTCTCAAAACAGACTGCAAGGAAATCAAACCAGTCAATACTAAAAGAAATTAACCCTGATGGTGATTGCAGCCATGAAATTAAAAGACGCTTACTCCTTAGAAGCAAAGTTATGACCAACCTAGATAGCCTATTCAAAAGCAGAGACATTACTTTGTCAACAAAGGTCCATCTAGTCAAGGCTATAGTTTTTCCAGTGGTCAGGTATGGATGTGAGAGTTGGACATTATAAAGAAAGCTGAGTGCCAAAGAATTGATGCTTTTGAACTGTGGTGTTGGAGAAGACTCTTGAGAGTCCCTTGGACTGCAAGGAGATCCAACCAGTCCATCCTAAAGGAGATCAGTCCTGGGTGTTCACTGGAAGGACTAATGTTGAAGCTGAAACGCCAATATTTTGGCCACCTGATGTGAAGAATTGACTCATTGGAAAAGACCTTGATGCTGGGAAAGATTGAGGGCAGGAGGAGAAGGGGACGACAGAGGATGAGATGGTTGGATGGCATCACTGACTCAATGGACATGGGTTTGGGTGGACTCTGGGAGTTTGTGATGGACAGGGAGGCCTGGCATGCTGTGGTTCATGGGGACACAAAGAGTCGGATACGACTGAGTGACTGAAATGAACTGAACTGAACTGATTCATTGTAAGGAGTGATGCTGAAGCTGAAGCTCCAGTACTTTGGCCAACTGATGCAGAGAGCTGACTTGTTGGAAAAGACACTGATGCTGGGAAAGACTGAAGGCAAAAGGAGAAGGAGACGACAGAGGATGAGATGGTTGGATAGCATCTCCAACCAACTCAATGGATATGAGTTTGAGCAAACTCCAGGATATAGTGAAGGACAAGGAAGCCTGGTGTGCTGCAGTCCATGGGGTTGTGTCTGACACGACTTAGAGACTGAACAACAACAACCATCAGGTATAGAGGGACTGTTTATTGGCTTTCGGGAGGAAAGCAGCCGGGTCCACCACATCTTTCAGTAAAAAGAGCAGTCTCTCAGAATCATCTGAGATTCTGTGTCCTGGGCTTAAGTCCTCAGATTTGTCCACTGAATAAAACATAACTCCATTTTTAGGTGGTCCTTTTTTTTTTTTTTTTTTTCAGTAGACACTGTCCGCTCATGTCTTTCAGGTCTATAATGTCCTCATGAATTATTATTTTCTTACTAGTGTCTACATTCTCTCTTTATGGAATTCCTACTATTTGGGTATTAAAATACCTAGGTCCTTTAATTGTCTTATTTTTTTTCCTCTCCTGTTCTCTATTTCATTATTTCTTGCTCTACTTTCTAGGAAATTTCAACTTTCTTTTTTCATTTTGACTTTTTAACATCAAAGAGTTCTTTTATCCCCCCTGAATGCCCCTCCTTCACCTTTATATAGCATCTCATTCTTGCTTCATGGATGCAATAACTTATTATCCTTTTTGGGATGTTAGTTACTAATAACAGAGATTTTGAAAGGAAACTTTATTAAAGTATCATTTACATACTGTTGACTGAAAAAAAAAAAGTGCATAGTCTAAAAGTTGAGAATTACACTTTATTTGTAGTCTTTCTGAGGACTTCAAGCCCAGGAAGGAGCCTCTCTGCTCAGAGGGATTGCTCAGAGGTGGCAAGGAAGGAGCCAGCATACACTGGGGTTTTTGCAACAAAGACAAGAGAGCAGGACCATCAAAAGATCACTGTTTGTATTCCCTGGTGGCTCAGATGGTACAAGCATCTGCCTACAATGCAGGAGACCTGGGTTCGATCCCTGAGTTGGGAAGATCCCCTGGAGAAGGAAATGGCAACCCACTCCAGTATTTTTGCCTGGAAAATCCCATGGATGGAGGAGCCTGGTAGGCTACAGTCCATGCGGAGTCAGACACAACTGAGTGACTTCACCTTTCTTCTTCAAACATCTCAGGTTACTGAATTGAGCAGTTTTCTCTGTGTGGGAGGATGCAATCATCTGGGCTCACTGAAATCATTCCTTTGATATGCACCTTCACTATCTAGGGCCATTACCCTGTTCTCTTCCATCCTGAGTCCCCCTCAGGGTGCACTGTTGGGGGTGGCTGCAGTGGTTAAGGGCTTGGGAGTGGGCGGCCCATTTGTCTCCACTCTAAATTCCCTCAGAGCTCACCATGGGGGTGGACTGCAGTGGCCCGATAGCAACAACATCCTTTGTTTACTGATACGGCAGGCAACACTCTTCATTCTGAAAACAATAAATGCACCACTGTAAGTGCACTGTTAAATGAGTTTTCACAAATGTATACACCTAACCACCACTGTAATCAAAATACAGAACGCTGTCCTCACCCTCCCAAAGTTTCCTGAGCTTTATTCCAGTTAATTTCTGCCCCCACCACTGCCCCCAGTGGTTTTAGGCAACCACTGATCTGCTTTCTGATACTATGTATTAGATTTACATTTCTATAGTTAATAGCAGGGCTTTACTTTTTGCCTTAATTGGCTTCTTCTGAATTTTTTCTTAAGTGGGTATAGTTTGTCTTCTGACTCTTGTACAGAAGCTGTTCAGAAATGTCTGGTCATCCACGGTTTTCTGCTTTGTCACAAGTAGAGTGTTAGAACAGTACCTGGAATGTCTGAGCACAGGGGGCTTGTTGACTTGGAGGTTAAGTACATTAGTGTGGTTGCCTCTGGGAAACCTCCTGATCTTAGAGCTTTAGGTCTCTTTCTTGGGCCAGTGGTTAATCTCCCACATAGATGAAAAGGGCTTCCCAGATGGTGCAGCAGTAAAGCATCTGCCTGCTGATGCAGGAGACGCAGAAGACTCAGGTTCAATCCCTGGGTCAGGAAGATCTCTTGGAGAAGGGAATGGTTACCAGTATTCTTATCTGGAGAATTCCATGGACAGAGGAACCTAGCATGCTGCAGTCCACAGGGTTGCAAAGAGTCCAATGAAACTAAGAAACTAACACTTTCACTTTCAAGGGGTGGGGCTAGGATTGTCGGATAAAAAAATACATGATGCCCAGTTCAATTTCAATTTCAGATAAATGACAAATAATTTTTTAGTGAATTATGTCCCATGTGATATTTGAGGTATGAAGTGAAAGCATTATTTATTATTTATCTGAAATAGAAATTGAACTGGGCACCCTGTAGCTTCATTTGCTAAATCAGGCAACCGAGATCATAGCACTCCAAATAGAATCAGAGTCTCTAATAAAGCTGAGGTCAAAGAAATAAAAACTTTAAAAGCCCTGGGAAAAGGAACTTAGAGCTGAAGGCAGCCAACACAGGGCATCAGGGAGTGCTGTATCAGGAGTGAGAGAGAGAATAATACGCTTCATAGGGCAGATGTGGAGACAGTCATATTCTTCATGGGGGAGTGCAGAAGAGCCCCTGAGGTCCCCTTAGGCAGATGGGAGGGATTTAAAGGGACCGGAGCTTTTGGAAGGGCAGGAGGTGCCTGTGTGTCTCTGCCATTAACAGCAGCTTCATTGTGCACCTGGGCCAATGAGACGTGGAGATCTGAAGTTAAACCTGAGTGTAATGAGCACGGAAACATGTTTATCCTAGGACATCCTAAATTTAGAGAAGGCAGCAGAAAAGATGCCAAGGGGGCATTAAAGTTAAATTATTATTTTTTGAATAACACCTTTGTTTGGAAGGACGGGTCAACTTCCAAGCATCTTTATGTTTTCCCCTTGCCTCATGACCTAACATCTACAAGTGTCTATAACTAAGGATTTAAGATTGATTTGCAGAAGAGATTTTTTTTATGTGTTCATTTTTAAAATTTCTTAATTGTTTTTTTTTGGGGGGCAGAGGGGTGGCTGGGGGAGCATGCAGATTCCCTGGAGACTCAGACAGTAAAGAATCTGCCCGCAGTGCAGGAGACCTGGGTTGGATCCCTGGGTTAGGAAGATCCCCTGGAAAAGGGAATGGCAACCCACTCCAGTATTCTTGCATGACAGAGGAGCCTGGTGGGCTACAGTCCGTGGGAGTCACAAAGAGTCGGACACAACTAAGCGACATTTTCACTTTCACTTCGCGTGACCAGAGTTTACTCTGCCTCTTGAGAACTCTTCCTTATGCTCTTCATTCTCATTCAATAACATACACCTTTGAGAAGACAGAGAATGTCCTAAAATCAGGAAGCTACAGGAATCCCTAAATTGCCTGACCATGTCTCTTCCTCCAGGCAGGCGCCCAGTCACATCAGCCTAGACAGCTGGCTGTCTGCTCTGCGTTGAAAGATTCCCAGGGAAGGAAATCCTAGAACATCCCACTGCAGGAGTAATAAAGGGATTCTTTTTCATTTCCTTTTCTGTTATTTTCAGACATTGGTTGACCTAGGATTGAAAATCAGATTTCAATTTATTTTAAAAGAGTGATTTGGGACTTCCCTGGCAGTCCAGTGGTTAAGAATCCACCTTGCAATGCAGGGAGCTTAGGTTCAATCCCTGGTCAGGGAACTAAGATCCCCCATGCTGTGGGGCAACTGAGCTCACGTGCCATGACTATTGATCCCATGGGTCACAACTAGAGTCCACACATCAAACGAAAATCCTGTGTGCTGCAACTAAGATCTAATGCAGCCAAATAAGTAAATAAATATTTTAAAAGAGTGATTCTTTTCAAGAAGAAGCAGTTACCAAACTAAAACATGGCTTCTTCCTTGCCTGAGTGGGCCTAGGTATTTTGCTTTCCAAGCTCTGACCGTTCATAGCCCTGGATCAGCTGACAGACATGTGTGTCTAAAGGTTTCACCTTCCTTTCTCCCCAGGTTCTGTATAACTGCTTCTTCCTTGGATATTTTGTGAGGAGGACTGTCTGGATCAGTGATAGAGATAGGAAAAATAAATGCATAATAATTTTATCTATTGCCTGACAGTGTTCTCATTAGTCAAATTGAATATGTATATATAGACATTGTGGAGGTGAGTTTCCCAAGTGGCCCTAGTGATGAAGAATCTTCCTACCAATGCAGGAGACGGTGCAGGAGACCCGGGTTTGATTCCTGGGTGGAGAAGATTCCTTGGCATAGGAAATGACAACTCTCTCCAGCATTCTTGCCTGGAAAATTCCATGGGCAGAGGAGCCTGGTGGGCTACAGTCCACGGGGCTGCAGAGCCCGACATGACTGAGCACTATGACCTGTGGTGATGATGGTTTGGTCTGTAAGTCAGGTCCACTTCTTGTGACCCCACGGACTGTAGCCCATCAGGCTCCTCTGTCCATGGGATTTCCCAGGCAAGAATACTGAAATGTGTTAGTATACTGTATTTGTGTTTTTGTTTCTGGCTTACTTCACTCTGTATAATAGGCTCCAGTTCCATCCACCTCCTTAGAACTGATTCAAATGTATTCTTTTTAATGGCTGAGTAATACTCCATTGTGTATATGTACCACAGCTTGCTTATCCATTCATCCGTGGATGGACATCTAGGTTACTTCCACGTTCTGGCTATTGCAAACAGTGCTGCTATGAACATTGGGGTACACGTGTCTCTTTCAATTCTGGTTTTCTCAGTGTATATGCCCAGCAGTGGGATTGCTGGATCATAAGGCAGTTCTATTCCCAGTTTTTTGAGGAATCTCCATACTGTTCTCCATAGTGGCTGTACTAGTTTGCATCTGAAATGTATTAATTGTTCAAACTAAACACTATCATGTTACAATTTATTCATACTAGATGTTTGTAATGTTTCTGATAATCAATAAAAGAAATTCTTGATAGAAAAAAAAAAATAAAGAAAGGGCATAATGTGAACCATACAATAAGTAAGTAATAAATAAGTCCTATACACACACACACACAAAAAAGAATACTGAAATGGGTTGCCATTTCCTTCTCCAGGGATTTTCCCCATCCAGGAATCAAACCTGGGTCTCCTGCACTGCATGTGAACTCTTTACTGACTGAGCCACCAGGGATACCCAAATACAGATATACGCATTTTCAAATAAATACAGTATATTCCTTCCCAATACTTTCTCTATCTTGTCATTGGACATATTAATTTAAATGATGGCTTGGGAAACCCTTTCACACTTTATCTTTAGCTATATGGCTCCAGCTTCAGAGTGGTTTCCCACTATAAGATATAATGTTCTGCATTATTTAAACAATACTTATCTATAAATTAGCTAGGGATTTTTCTTGAAAGGATAAACCTTACAAGTGCAGGTGAAAAAACATGTGGGGCTCAGCAATCAGCTGGGCTTCTGACTTTTAAGTCCTAGCCCAGCTCTTTGTCTAAGAACAGGTCTCCTCTGGGGCTGTGCTCTCTCTAACCTTCTCTTTGGTATTTTTATTTGTTTTGCCACACAGGGAGGCATGCAGGATCTAAGTTCTCTGACCTGGGATCAAACCTATGCACCCTGCTCGGGGTCTTAACTACTGGACCACCAGGGATGTCTTTATCCTTTTCTATGTAAAAAGAAAATCCCAAATAATTAAATCAACTCCAAGATGTCCTTCACAGCTTAGTATCCACTATGCCTCTGAGTCTTTACTGTTCTTTTATTACATGTAAGGTATAAAGAGAACTAAGTTCTCTAGGCCTCTGCCCTCGTTTTACTATCCTGGGTCATTCAGCAAGTGGCCTGCCAGTCATCTACGTGCCCAGTGATGCTTAAGTGAAGCCAGCCACTCTCAACTGGGGCCAGTTTTACCCCCAGGAGCTGATTGGTACTGTCCAAACAGGTTTTAGATTACTGTGATGAGGGAAGGCGTGTTACGATTGGAGCAAATGAGAGACTACAAAGAGAGACCATGCACTGAGACACCTCTATCAGTTAAGTTAAAGAAAGTGTTAGTCTTTCAGTAACATCCAACTCTTTGCTACCCTATGGACTGTAGCCCATCAGGCTCCTCTGTTCATGGAATTCTCCAGGCAAGAATATTGGAGAGGGTAGTCACTCCCTTCTCCAGGGGATCTTCCCGACCAAGGATTGAACCCAGGTCTCCTTCCTTGCAGGTAGATTCTTTACCATCTGAGACACCAGGGAAGATCCAAGCTATAGAGATATCTCTATCAATTAAGTGGGAATCAGGAGGGTATCTCCAGGATGGAGGGTTTTTCTGGAGCTTTTCAAGGAAAAGGAAGTAGAGTCTGCAACATAGAGGCTGTTGGGGCCCAGCCAGTGAAGATTTCCATACAAATGAAATCTTTCCCTTTGTATGGAAAGTTGCTTCTAGGGACTTCCTTGGTGGTCCAGCGGTTAAGCCTATGCTTTCAATGCAGGGGGCACTCTGGCCAGAAACTAAGATTCCAAGTGCTGATCACATGTCAACTGGAATGAGGAAAAAAAAATTACTCTAACTCACAATTTCACAAAAGGCACTAAAAGTTTACTTGGCCATTATAATACTCTTAGTATGTGATATGTGCTTTGTAGCATTATATAGTATATATTTTATATATATACATTGACTCAGGGCTCAAACTCAGGTCTCCAGCATTGCAGGAGTATTCTTTACCATCTGAGCCACCAGGGAAGCCTGTGTGGAGAGAGGTATGTGTCTCTTATTCAGGGCTCTGTCCTCATCCCTCAGCATAGTATCTAGAGAAGTGTTGACCAATGTGTTCAACTGTATATTCTAATATAGAATCTAAGTCCTAGGAGAATCAAGACAAAATAAAACATCAGATTGAGGGAGACAGAGCAGGAGGTGAATCCTGAAGAAACAGCTGACTGCATTGGTGGAGGGAAGAGATAAGGTATCCAGGTCGGAGAAGAGCTCAACCAAAAGCTCAAGGCCAAGTGGAAAGACTGCACAGGGCTCTGTGAGGACATCAGATTGCATTCCAGTGCTCAGGAAGGAGACTGCTGGGAAGCAAAGCTGCAGTATGTTCTCTGGGTAAGAGTGGTGTGTGGCTGATTAACTTCACCTGTGAACACGGTTTCCCCAAGACAGCAGAGACATCTTAGATGACAATTACGGAAAATCTTAGGGAAATGGGAGGTCATTCATGAATATGGAAAGGATTGTCCTTATATAGATTTCTAGACATAATTAATTCTAGTCTAGAGCTCTTAGATGAATCAGATGGCTTTTGTCCACAGCTAAGCAGAGCTCATATGGAAATAGAGGGATCGAGCCTCATGCACACTGCACGGACGAATGTGCATGCCAACACTGCCTATCCCTTTCAGGTCCTCCTCACAGTCGGCCAGAGGCCTGCAGAGGGGGTCTCCAGGATAGAGGAACCGATGTAGGAAGAGGAGGAAGACTGAGTTACCTGACAAATTCAATACAAGAGAACATCTGAAAGTGAAAGTGTTAGTCACTCAGTCCTGTCTGACTCTTGCAGCCCCATGGACTGTATAGCCGTCAGGTTCCTCCATCCATGGAATTCTCCAGGCAAGAATACTGGAGTTGCCATTGCCTTCTCCACGAGATCTTCCTGATCCAGGGATTGAACCCAGGTCTTCTGCATTGCAGGCAGATTCTACACTGTCTGATCACCAGAGAAGCCCAAGAACATTTAACTTTTAGTGAGAGTCGCTGTCATGTCCGACTCTTTGTGACCCCATGGACTGTAGCCTGCCAGGCTCCTCTGTCCATGAAATTCTCCAGACCAGAATACTGACATGGGTAACCATTCCCTTCTTCAGGGGATCTTCTCAATCCAGGGATCGGATCCAGGTCTCCATTTAGGGGTTTGAATTATTCTGACAACTTGTAAACATTATTTTTTCAGTTACTAGAAAGTCTTTATAGGTAGAGAATAAATTGCCTCAAAGCAATCAAAGCTACTTACATAGAAGTATTAAAATCTGGAAGTATTTGGTTTTTAAGATATATCTCTGTAATTGCAACAAAATCAGGTAGCGATATTCTCTTTCTAATTATTGGCTACTCCTCCAAACAAAAACAGTAGAGTGATGATAACTCCTGCCAGGGGTTGGCAGCAGATTTTAACAAAAAGCTTTTTCGCTCACCAGCTTAGCTGCTGGCGCCATCTAGTGACCGATGCAACTGACAAACAAAGATAGGTTGAGAAAACGTGCTCTCGAGTTTGATACAGTCTTTTCTTTTTGAGAGCAGAAACAGGTGACAGAGGATGAGACAGTTGGATGGCATCACTGACTCAATAGACTTAACAACAACAACAACACTACAGAGAAGGAAACTGGAAATGCTTAATATTTATGCTGTAATTTGAAAGTTATCATAGGTAAGAAATGGAAAAAATTACTAACGTATTTCACAGGAAATGCACTTAAAGGTAAAAGTGAGCATATTGAGATTAAATACTGATTTATAAAAGCAAATAAGCAAAGGTATTGGAACCATCTTTATACCAAAGAGTAAACATAGAAATAGTGATGAATTGCTAAAAATTCTTGTTTCTATGAGAATATTATATAAAGTTCAAGTGTATTTTAAATGGAGCAAGTGAAATTGAAACCCATACCTTAACTGGAACACAAAATATTTCATTATCATCATCAGGAATTAGAATGGTGAAAATTCCAGAATGGAAACCCCATGACTTTTTTATTTGAAAACATGCACCCCACCATCCCTTCCCTGGTGGCTCAGATGGTCAAGAATCCACCTGCAATGCAGGACACCTGGGCTCAATCCCTGGGTCAGGAAGATCCCCTGGAGAAGGGAATGGCTACCCACTCCAGTATTCCTGCCTGGAGAATCCCAAGGACAGAGGAGCCTGGTGGGTTAAGTCCATGGGGGCATCCAGGAAGAGGAAATCACAGTCTTTGTTCTCAAAGATACCCTTGGGAGAAAGCAAGAGTAACACACACACACCCCCCACATCCCTAGGCCTCACAGTAAGAACACAAGTTTTATGTACATAAAGATTTATCTAGAGAAGTTTCTCTCAGCATCTCTTGCTCCTTATATTAGTGCTAATTTCACATCAGCACAGTCTGTCTAGTTACCACCAAGTGCTACAAAGAGCAAGAGTAAAATACAAAAGGTGGCTGTTTAGACCCGGCCTGGGTTTCTGTGGAGAGAAATGCAATAATCTAACATGGCCCTGAAGCTTTGTTGCTAGAACTACCTCTCACAAAGGGCCCACATCGTCAGATGCTATCTAACCTGTAGCCTGTTACAAGGGAACACAAGGTTTTTAACACCCTTGGTTTTAAATCACTAGACTGTTTTTGTTGTTGCTGATGTTGTTATGAAATTTGCTTAGGACATGTGAGGTGATGATGAGCTTCTTTTCATATGAAAGGATTATGTTCCCGACAAGTTTTCAGTAAAACAAATGCTTAAACCTGTTTCCCTGGGTGAGTTTGTCCTGAGTCATTGCCACTTTCCCATCCCATTCATCTTATGACCAATGACTTTTCCAAGTAGACAACTGAGTAATGATTGGAGCCGCCCACACAAAGTAAGGTGCCCCCATCACACCACCACCCCTTCCACATTTTTTTTATAAAGGTGATTCATAGTAAGAACCACTTGCATGTTTGTTTACTCCTTTAATCAGCAATTGCTACCTCAAATATTTATCCAACAATTTTCCTTAAATATTTGTTCACGTATTTAATCAGCAATTATTTGCTTAAATATTTTTCAAACAATAATTGTACTTAGGTGATTATACCCAGGAAGAGGAAATCACAGTCTTTGTTCTCAAAGATACCCTTGGGAGAAAGCAAGAGTAACATTTCCCAATAGAAGGCTGAGCAGTAGAAACATAAATAAGGACTCTAGAATTTCAGAGACAAAAGAAATCCCAGCCAGTTAAGAAGTCAGGGAAGGAGTGAGCACGTTGTACAGCAAAGATGTTTACCCCAAACATTGAAGAACGGATAAGGTCATGGTGGAGAAAAATGAGAGTGAAGGGCATTGTATCATGGAGCTGCAAATATAGAGGACTAATGAGTAGCCAGCTGACCTGAACAAAAGGTCATGCAATACCCATGTAATGCTGTATCCATACAATGGAATTTTATTCAGCCATTAAAAGAAAGGAAGTCCTGATACATGCTACACTTTGGATTAATCTTGAAAACATTATACTAAGTGAAAGAAGCCAGTTACAGAAGTCCATGTATTATATGATTCTATTATTAGGAAAGTCTAGGAGAGGGAAATCATAGAGACACAAAGTAGACTAGTGGTTACTTGAGGCTGAGAGTAGGGACAGAGGTTGAAGAGACTGAAAGCTAGAGGATAAAACTTCTTTTTAAGGTGATGAAATGCTTCTAAAATTGATGGTGATACAAACCTGTGGACATACTTAAAACTGGTAAAACTGTACACTTTAAATGGGTGAATTGTAAGGTAGGTGAATTATATCTGAAGATAGAAAAGCAGAGTCAAGTAAGCACCACGAAGGATTTTAGAAAAGCAGAGTCCAATACTTTGGCCACCTGATGTGAAGAGATGAGTCACTGGAAAAGACCCTGATGCTGGGAAAGACTGTGGGCTGGAGAAGGGAGCGACAGAGGATGAGATGGTTAGATAGCATCACCAACTCAACAGACAAGAGTTTGAGCAAACTCCAGGAGATGGTGCAGGACAGGGAAGCCTGGGGTTGCTGCAGTTCATGGGCTAGAAAAGAGTCAAGACACGACTTAGCGACTGAACAACAGAGTCAAGTAAGCAGTGTAAAGGACTTTAATCGCCACAATGAAATGTAGAATTTGTCAAGGACACCAAGGAAGTGATTCAACCCAGGATTGAGGAGACTTTACATAAAAGGGATTTGATAGCCAAGGCTTGAAAGATGAGTGGGTGTTCATTGTTCTTCCCAATACTAAGGATCTTCTTCCAATTCATTAGCTATGCTGTCCCCACAATAATCTGTTAAAAAGTAAAAGCTGATCATGCTACAGAGGTTCTCTGAGGCACTGCTAATGTTCTATTTCTTTCTGTTGTTGACTTGAAAAATGGTCACGACCTAGAAATTGAGATTTACGTTTTATTCAATGGGAATTTTTAGGACTTTGAGCCCAGGAGGCAGCATCTCAAGTGATCCTGAAAGAACCGTTTCAAAGAGGTGGAGCAGCAAGAAGAAGTCTGCAGCAAGGAGCAGGTAGTCTGAACATCAAGAGATGATTGCTAATTAAGGAAAATCAGATATCTCAGGGAATTTAGCACTTTTCTATGTATGTGAAGATGCAGTCTGAGTGACTGGTGGCTGCCAGATAGCCGGCACCGTTCTTTCAGGGTGCCCTACAGGCTCAGAAATTCATATTTGGAGGGCCAGAATCGCGGATGGCTGTGACATCCTTGTTTATTGATATTGCAGGGAATATTCCATTTCACACTGTGGATAGAGGGTACATGAGTGCAATGTCTCTGTGTATAGCGATTATATACCTTCATTGGAATAGATAATTCAGAGCAAAAAGGAAAAACCTCATTGCATTCCCATCCGCCTAAAATCACTCAATAGCTGCACATCACCAACACAGTGGAGACTCACATTCTTCATACAACCCGGCTTTGTTCAGCAATTCCTTCCTCAGCTGCCACACAGGGCTGAGTGTGCATGCTCAGTCGTGTCTGACTCTTTGCGACCCCTGGACTGTGACCCACCAGGCTACTCTGTCCATGGGATTCTCCAGGCAAGAATAGTGGAGCGGGTTGCCATTTCCTCCTCCAGGCAATGTTCCCAACCCAGGAATAAAACTCCTGCATTGGTAGTTGGATTTTTTTTACCACACAGAGTAAGCTTTGAGTTTTAAGTGTCTCAGAGTCAGTTTTCATTCCAATCCCAAAGAAAGGCAATGCCAAAGAATGCTCAAACTACCGCACAATTGCACTCATCTCACACACTAGTAAAGTAATGCTTAAAATTCTCCAAGCCAGGCTTCAGCAATATGTGAACCGTGAACTTCCAGATGTTCAAGTTGGATTTAGAAAAGGCAGAGGAACCAGAGATCAAATTGCCAACATCCACTGGATCATCAAAAAAGCAAGAGAGTTCCAGAAAAACATCTGTTTCTGCTTTATTGACTATGCCAAAGCCTTTGACTGTGTGGATCACAATAAATTGTGGAGAATTCTGAAAGAGATGGGAATACCAGACCACCTGACCTGCCTCTTGAGAAACCTGTCTGCAGGTCAGGAAGCAACAGTTAGAACTGGACATGGAACAACAGACTGATTCCAAATAGGAAAAGGAGTATGTCAAGGCTGCATATTGTCACCCTGCTTATTTAACTTATATGCAGAGTACATCATGAGAAACGCTGGGTTGGAGGAAGCACAAGCTGGAATCAAGATTGCCAGGAGAAATATCAATAACCTCAGATATGCAGATGACACCACCCTTATGGCGGAAACTGAAGAAGAACTAAAGAGTCTTTTGATGAAGGTGAAAGAAGAGAGTGAAAAAGTTAGCTTAAAGCTCAACATTCAGAAAATGAAGATCATGGCATCTGGTCCCATCACTTCATGGCAAATAGATGGGTAAACAGTGGAAACAGTGGCTGACTTTATTTCTCTGGGCTCCAAAATCACTGCAGATGGTGATTGCAGCCATGAAATTAAAAAACATTTACTCCTTGGAAGGAAAGTTATGACCAACCTAGACAGTGTATTGAAAAGAAGAGACATTACTTTGCCAACAAAGGCCCATCTAGTCAAGGCTATGGTTTTTCCAGTAGTCATGTATGGATGTGAGAGTTGGACTAAAAGAAAGCTGAGCGCATAAGATTGATGCTTTTGAACTGTGGTGTTGGAGAAGGCTCTTGAGAGTCCCTTGGACTGCAAGGAGATCCAACCAGTCCATCCTAAAGGAGATCAGTCCTGGGTGTTCATTGGAAGGACAGATACTGAAGCTGAAACTCCAATATTTTGGCCACGTGATGCAAAGAGCTGACTCATTTGAAAAGACCCTGATGCTGGGAAAGATTGAGGGCAGGAAGAGAAGGGAACGACAGAGGTTGAGATAGTTGGATGGCATCACTGACTCAATGGACATGGGTTTGGGTGAACTCCAGGAGTTGGTGATGGACAGGGAGGCCTGGCGTGCTGTGGTTTATGGGGTTGCAAAGAGTTGGATACGACTGAGCGACTGAAATGAACTGAAAGCCTGGGACTCTGAGGTGGATGTAGCAGTCTATTTGGGAAGTGATGTTGAGTTAGGAGATAAGTGGGCCCCAGGTTAGACATTTACAACTGGCCTCCTATTTGCATTTCATGGGGCTTTAAGAAGTGGGCTTCATGCTGGGCACTTACAACAGTTAGCATTTCTTGAGACAAGAGATAGGTGGGCTCCAGGTAAGGCATTTATAAGCAGCCTCCTGTTTGCCCTCTGAAATGGAAGTAAGAACAGAAGCAGGGTAAATAGCCAGTGTTTGTCTTTTGTAAACACCTTAAGGTAATAGCCATGATAATAATCAAGGTAATAGTCATGGAAATAATCAAGGTAATAGTCATGGCAAGAACAAAGAGGGGCAAAACGCTGTTTGAGTAAAGGATTAAAGGACCTCTGCTCCCCTCTCTTTTGGGACAAGGGAGATACCACACATGTGCAGAAATGTTTCTCGTGTATCAAAAGTCAAGGGGTAATACCAGGCCATAATGAGTCTTGCTCCTCCCAGAAGCCTTCACTTTGACATCCATCTTGGCTGAGAGGTGCGTGCGCACCCAGAGGAGCGTCCCAGGATAGGTCAGGTGTGGAAAAAGAAATCAGGTAAGTGACCTGAAGGAAGACAAAGACCTGGAAGAACTGCCCTATGTAAACGATTCAACTGCCTCTTCACTGCGCTCCTCCTCACTAGGGGGATGCCCACACCGTTTCTCAGGCAGCAAGAGTGAGGGAGTGGCACCCTACGAGAGAAAGCTGATGGAAAGATGGTTGCAGAAATAGTAAGGTCACCATAGCAGGCAATGGGGCTTTAGTTCCCATTTAATGGCTGTTTAATATTTCAGGATTTTCAGACAAGTGGAGCAGTACTTCTCAAACGTTGTGGTCTCACAACCCTTCTACCCTCTTAAAAATTATTGAGGATCCCAAAAAGCTGTAGTTTATGTTAATTATGCCTATCAAAATTTACCATAGGAAAAAACCGAAACTGGAATATATTAAAAATAGATCAGAAAATATTACATAGCATAATAGCATATTTACACAAATGACATATTTTTAATGAAAAATAGCTATATGGTGTGATGAATTTGGCATTGTTTCTCTATTTCTGCAAATGTTTTTCATGTCTGGCTTTATAGAAGACAGCTGGATCCTCCTATCTGATTTTGCACGTCAATCTGTTGTGATGTTGTTTGGGTTGAAGTCCATGAAGAAAATCCAGTCTCATACAGATGTGTAGTTCGAAAAAGGTGTTTTTTAGTAACATTTTTAGGTGATTTGAATATTCTTTGAAACTACAACAAAATTCATTGAAAGGCCATTTCTTAAAGGTTAACTGCACTGTTAGATCAAAATCCACTTTTAACACCATGTTTTGGTCACTGTGAAAGTATTGCTTCGCTGATTTATGTAAATTTTCCAAATATTCAGATTTTTATTATGCAATATCAAAAAGTCATATTTGTTAATATCACTGCCTATTGGGCTTCCCAGGTAGCACTAGTGGTAAAGAACTTGCCTGCAAATGCAGGAGACAAAAGAGATGTGGGTTCAATCCCTGGGTCAGGAAGATCCCACTGGAGGAGGGCATGGCAACCCTCTCCAGTATTTTTGCCTGGAGAATCCTATGGACAGAAGAGTCTGGTGGGCTACAGTCCATAGAGTCTCAAAAAGCCGGACACAACTGAAGTGACTTAGCACACATCTCATCAGAAAATTCTTTAAGTACTAGGAAACTGTCACACCCACAGTGGTAAATTTGTTTTCAAAAATTCTAATTTTCTTTTTTTTTTATAAGTAAGTCATATTATTTTATTTTATTTATTTATTTATTTTACTTTACAATATTGTATTGGTTTTGCCATACCTCAACATGTATCCGCCACGGGTGTACACGTGTTCCCCATTATGCAGAGTGAAGTAAGCCAGAAAGAAAAACACCAATACAGTATACTAACGCATATATATGGAATTTAGAAAGATGGTAACGACAACCCTGTATGCGAGATAGCAAAGAGACACAGATGTATAGAACAGTCTTTTGGACTCTAGTTTTCATTTGAATTTAAATTTTACCACTGGCAATCAATCCTGTGAGTTGCTTTCCTTCAAGTCATAGGTTTTACTTTGTCCAGTTTTTTAAGAAACTCTCTGCCAAATATCCCAGTCTGCATAACCATTGCTTGTCAGTTATTTTTTTAAGTAAAAATGGTGTTCCATGCATTCAAAAGTCTAGATTTAATGAAATGAATATTGTTTACTGCCTCTTTAAGGGCATTTTAAGTGAAACTGACATTTTCTGGTTTTTTTTACTATTTGTGTGTGGTGTTGAATAACACAATGGCAAATGAAAAGTACAGCTAGATACCACTCTCTTGATTTCCAGAGCTCTTCCCACTATTGTTTTTGCACCATTAGTGCAAATGTCCACCCAATAAAAAAGGTCCCATAATATCCTGGCATTATTATGACAGTTGTTTTGGCCTCAGGGAACCCCCAGAATCTCAGGAACCTCCAAAGATGCACAAAGCTTGCTTTCAGAACCACTGAAGTGGAGTTGTGGTGTGCCACAGATCATCAGCATCCTTGAAAAGGATTTCAAGAGTTCATTAGACACATTTAAACAGGATCAAAATCATGGTCTAACACCATAGTAACTACTCAGCCCATCCTGGCAGTGCCTCTGCATTAGTTCTGGCCCCCTTTGTTGTATCCCAAGCCTATCAGAAGCCCTGCTTTATTATCTGATGCCCATAGTGTCCAACAAGAGGGACACAAAGCAATAAATGAAGACAATCAGGAAAGAAAAGCAGAAGGCCTTTTGTCATATGAAACACACAGCTTCATTGTCGATGAGTTCAAGAACCATCAGCAGGCAGTCAAGTTCTTCTTAAACAGCTCAGCCACGTTCAGATGTCTTCAGAGAAACTATAGACAAGGGACTTTAGACACATCCAGGTGTGAGCTCCAATCCATTCCCATGGTCCAGGCTGAAATGCAGGCAGCAGGAAGGAGAATGATGCCAGGGGAAAGTGCGTTAGCTATTCACTTGTGTCTGACTCTTTGCAACCCATGGACTGTAGTCCAACAGGCTCCTCTATCCATGGAATTCTCCAGGCAAGAAAACTGGAGTAGTTTGCCATTCCCTTTTCCAGGGGCTCATCCCAACCCAGAGATCAAACCCGGGTCTCCCACATTGCAGGCAGATTCTTTACCATCTGAGCCACCAGGGAAGCCCCGATTCTGGCAGAGGATAAAGTCAGAAGCCAGACTTTAACTTACTCCTTCTATTGCTTTCCTTGGAGTATTCTGTGCATTAGAGAAGAAAGGTCATTCTTTTTAGCAAGGATGGAAAGAGGAGAAAATATTTGATGGAGATTCAGATGAAAAATACCCAAGGATTGTAGCTGACCAGTGCCTGGGCTGATTTTCAAGACTGTGTAGGTCATATGCTTGGGAGAGCCATCTGCTGTGTGCCCTAGTTTCCTTTCTGACTCATCTCTTACTGGACCATGACTGAACCGAAAGCTTCATCACTGAGGCAAATGCTCACAACATTCAGACCTGTCATTTGAAGAGTGCTCCACAGTTTACAAATATTACCCTAGCATTTGTTAACTACCTAAACTTGGGCATATGTGTATTTGTTAGTTCATTTAGCAACTGAACTGAACTGAAAGATATTGAGAATTTACTAGGTTAGGGTTTGTGCTAAGTATTCTTTGTGTGTGTGTTGTTCAATTGTGTCTGACTCTTTGCGACCCCACGGGCTATAGCCCCCAGGCTCCTCTGTCCATGGAATTCTCCAGGCAAGAATACTGGAGTGGGTAGCCATTCCCTTCTGCAAGGGATCTTCCCCACCCAGGGATTGAACCCGTGACTCCTGCATTGGCACTTGCCACTGAGCCACCTGGGAGCCCATAGGATGGGTAATAAATGGCAGCTCTTATGGCCATTGCTTTGCTGCAGATAATACCGCAGCTACCTTGTATGCTCTGGTCCTTAACGTATAAGTTAAGGTCCTTTGGATGAAAGAACAAAATAAAATCTGCCTCATGTACATTAAATGGGCTTCCTTGTGGCTCAGCTGGTAAAGAATCCGCCTGCAATGAGAGAGACCAGGTTCAATTCCTGGGTTGGGAAGATCCCCTGGAGAAGGGAAAGGCTACCCACTCCAGTATTCTGGCCTGGAGAATTCCATGAACTGAAAGTCCACGGGGTCGCAAAGAGCTGGACACAACAGAGCAACTGTCACTTTCACATGAAGGGAGATTTTATTCAAAGTAGACGGAGCCCTTAAAAACCTGATGGAAAACTAGAGAGTTAGACACAACAAATGAGAAGTAACAAGTAGACTTGTGGGCCCAAGAGGTAGGAGAGGTTTTCACTGCCATGTGCAGACTCTTCACCATTTTCGGTCTTGTAGTCATCTGTTCAAGATCCAAATTCCAGCTTGAATCACGTTCCCAGAGTAGATCTCCCAGGGGAAAAGTAACTAGTTAAAACACCAACAAATACCTAACGATTCTAATAAGATACGTCTATTTGAACATTTAAATAAAATAATTTAGGTTATAATTGGCATTTACTGGCTTGGGGAACGGATTGAAACTGCACTTTTAAGTCCTATTTGCCATACACGTTTGTTCCGGGTTTCATGAGCCCAAGGAATTTGAGGCATGTAATTACAAGAAAGTGGCCACTAGATGGCAGGCATAAGGGTTAGGCATCATTTAAAAAGAAGTAACAGCTAAATCTCAAAATTATCAGCACTTAAACATGCTATTTAACTAACTTTGCATAATAGTTTTGTGAATCATGAAATTATTCCCCCAAGCGTGTCTATTTGGTAAAACTGATATTCAGAGAAATTCACTGACTTGTCCTGTACCCAGAGTTTAAAAATGGATTTTGTCTATGCTCTGTGCCTTTTCTGCTAAATGTACTTAATTCTTTATACTGAAAGGGTTTCAAGGGCTCTAAAGTTTCCAAGCTTAGAAATGTGGTTCTATACTGTAAGTCACCCAGTGGTATCTGACTTTTTGCAACGCTATGGACTGTAGAGTTGTCGAGGCTCCTCTGTCCATGGGATTTCCCAGGCAAGGATACTGGAGTGGGTTGCCATTTCCTCCTCCAGGGGATCTTCCCCACCCAGGGATTGAATCTGCATCCCCTGCACTGGCAGGCAGAATCTTTACCACTAGCATCACCTGAGAGATCTCTGAAATTGTCTAATGACTTGACTTGAGAGCTGACTTAGTGACAGCTAGTGATGTACATATGAACCTTGCAAAGATCCAACAGAATGAACCCTCTTCATCCTCTCCCCAGCTCCATCATTTCTGCTCTTCAAGGTAGAGTTAGTAACCATCTGTGTTGTATTTTTTCATTAGCAATGAAAAATGACTTCAACTGACAACTGGATTGTTTAAGTACTGGTAAATATTGAGCGTTAGGATTTTTTTCCTTTTAAGAAATATGTCCTTTCAATCTATACTTCTTAGTTACATGATCTATATCTTTTGGTCATTGGTAGTAGAATATTGGGCTTCCCTGGTGGCTCAGATGGTAAAGAATCTGCCTGCAACGCAGGAGACTCAGGTTTGATCCTTGGATCCGTAAGATCCCATGGAGAGGGGAATGGCTACCCACTCCAATATTCTTGCCTGGAGAATTCCATGGACAGTAGAATTTTATGTTAACCATTAAGAAATTTTTTCCTACAAAGGGAATTTTAAAGTAATTTTTTCAAATTCTAATAAGAGGATCTAGAATCTTTCTCAGAAACATTCCTCATTTTCCAGGTTAGGAAACAGCATCCCAGAAAGTTTACGTAAGTTATTCAAGATCACACAGTGGATTCATAACCAAGGCTGGACTGAACACTGAGTCCTGCCCAGAGGGAGGTACTTTTAACAAAAGCTATGATACTTCCTTCTTGCACACTCCCTTAAGAAACTTCACTAGTAAATAATACCTGTAGGATTGAACCAAAAAGTCTTCAGCAGAGCTTTATCTACTGAACATAGTATATATAATCTGGCCAAGAGATTCCCATCCTAAGGATCACCGTGACAAACATACCAGAGCCTCCTGTGTCAGAACATCGCATTTGGCTTTGCATTCACCTCTTTGGGCCATAGGCTTCCCGGGTGGCTCAGATGGTAAAATGTCTGCCCGCAATGTGGGAGACCTGGATTCAATCCCTGGTCGGGAAGATCCCCTGGAGAAGAAAATGGCAACCCACTCCAGCACTCCTGCCTTTAAAATCCCATGGACGGAGGAACCTGGTAGGCTACAGCCCATGGGGTCACAAAGAGTTGGACACAACTGAGCGACTTCACTTTCACTTTCTTCTAGCCATAGGACAGCTACTGTAATGAAGCATGTGTGACTCGAGTGCTAGATTCTGTGCTCCTAAAGAGTGAAATAGGTAGAATATTATATAAGAAAGCCCAGATAAATAAATAGAACATCTATGCTGCCAAAGAGGAGCTAAAACCCACAGCACCCACAGAAGATCTATGGTTACTTCAAGAGGGATCGGCAGCACTGTCACTATTCATTATGGAAATAGACTTGAGCTAATGACCAACCCAGAGGATATTGTTCATAGTGATGAAGAGCGCCCCCTCCTGCTGTTCTCTCCACCCCTTCCACTCCTGTCCAGCACACACAAACCCCAAGAATTACAACCTATTCACCTTGGTCAATTTTTTCAGTTTCATGTACAATAAAATTTTTCAACATTCCTGAGTTGAATGCTGAACTTAGTACAGGTTCAACATTGAATGCATTCTTTCCAAGCTCATAATTCTGCACCTTTGACCTTTAATGAAATGCAACATTCAGCTAACCATCTGGACAATTTTTGTTCTTCTATAGTAAACAGGCAAAATGATGGAGTAGAAAGAGTTCATCAACTCGTTTCTCACCTAGATGTGAGAACTACCTTGATGCCTAATCAGTAGAAAGCTTTTCATTTGATTTGGCATCTTTCATGGATGTGTATATTAGGTCCTCTAACTTTTCTGAGGTTCTATGTACTTATGTATTAATATAAAAATTGGGTAAATGATATCTGCCCCACATAGTATCAGCAAGGATGACATCTGTTTGCAAGTAGTAGAAACCACCTTGAGCCATACTAACCAAAAATTAAGTGTTTAATAAGAAAACAGGGATGCGTTTCAACCCAGGAAATAAACAAGACTTCGGGCAAGGCTAAAACCATAAACTGAGATTCAAAAGTCTTTAATCATTCTTGATCTCTTGTCCTTGTACCTTCTTCAGTCTTTACCTCTGGGAGGGCCAGGCTTCTCTGCCTCTCTGTCTGTACAGAACTCAGGGCAGAAGAGGTGACCAGTCATGTGGTTGAAGGCATGTTACCAAGCTCCCCGAGAACTGTTTTCAGCATGGGAGAATGGGTCTATTCATAGTTGTTTCTCTCCTTGGGCTCCCCAGGTGGCTTAGTGGTAAAGAATCCACCTGCCAATAAAGGAGACACAGATTAGATCCCTGAGTCGGGAAGATCTGCTGGAAATGGCAACCTACTCAGTATTCTTGCCTGGAAAATCCCATGGACAGAGGAGCCTGGTGTGCTACAGTCTATGGGGTTGCAAACGAGTTGGACATGACTTACCAACTAAACAACTCTCCTTTAAAGATTAAATAAACTAATGTATATTAAAGACTTCGAGGAGCCCTAACAGTAAGCACTAAATAAATACAACTCATTATTACAGGTCCACAAGTTCAATTCTAAAGGAAATCAACCCTGAATATTCACTGGAAGGACTGATGCTGAGGCTGAAGCTGAAGCTTCCAAACTTTGGCCACCTGATGCAAAGAGCCGACTCATTGGAAAAGACCTGATGCTGGGGGAGATTAAAGGCAGGAGGAGAAGAGGACGACATAGTACGAGATGGTTGGATGGCATCACCGACTCAATGGACATGAGTTTGAGCAAACTCCAGGAATGGTGAAGGACAGGGAAGCCTGGTGTGCTACAGTCCATGGGGTCACAAAGAGTCAGATATGACTGTGCAGCTGAACAATAACAAGCTCTTTCCCTCAATTTTCAATCTCCAAAGCTCTGAAAGTCAAAATCTTTTGTAAGTTTTTAGAAAATTATTTAGTGTCAAAACATAACCTGACTTGAATTGATGCAATCAATGTCTTAATTTCAGTCAATGAGAATATGTATATGTTTTGCTATAGAAATAGTAGTAAGTTTGGTTATGGTGTGTTGGTCAGAACCCACTGTAGGTGCTAAGTCACTTGAGTCATTTTGCGACCCTATGAGCCATAGCTTGCCTGGCTCCTCTGTCCATGGGATTTTCAAGTCAAGAATACTGGAGTGGGTTACCATTTCCTCATCCATAGGATCTTCCCAACCCAGGGATTGAATCTGCATCTCTTATGTATCCTGCATTGGCAGGCAGTTTCTCACAATCCACTGAGGATACTAGAAAGTATATAATAAATGCACCTAATTTTCTAAAATTAAAAATTCTTAATTCTGAAACAAATCTGGTCCCAAGGGTTTTGGCTAAGTGACTGGGGGCTTGTTTTACTAACACTAAAAAATTTTAATTATGGCCTAAGCCTTAGGTAATACCTTAAGATATTAGTTTATACTTGAACCTCATTAGAATAGCAAACTTTCTCACTGAATCATCTGATTTATTTATCAACCACAACCACAACAGAACCACAATAAAAGCAATGTAACTTTAGCCGGGTATTAGTCAACATGGGCTGCCATAACAAAATACCACAGACTGAGTGACTCAATCAACAGAAATTTATTGTTGAATAGTTCTCGAAGCTAGACATCTGAGATCTGGATGCCAGCAAATTTGGATTCAGTGAAGACTTTCTGGTTTATAGAGAAAGTGCTGTGTGTTCAACTGACCTCTCTGTGTCCATGTGGTAAGAAGGACAGAGAAATCTCTCTGGTATCTCTTCTTATAAGGACACTAATCCCTTCATGAGGGCCCTTCCTTCGTGCCCTCACCTCACCCAAATTATCTTCCAAAGATCCCAGCTCCAAATATGATCACATGGTGGATTGGGACTTCAACATGGGAAATTAGAGGGGACACTGCAGATGGTGACTATGGCCATGAAATTAAAAGATGCTTGCTCCTTGGAAGAAAAGCTATGAACAACCTAGGCAGTGTATTAAAAAGCAGAGACATTACTTTGCTGACAAAGGTCTGTTTAGTCAAAGCTATGGTTTTTCTAGTTGTCATGTACAGATCTGAGAGTTGGACCATAAAGAAAGCTGAGCACCAAAGAATTGATGTTTTCAAATTGTGGTGCTGTAGAAGACTCTTGAGAGTTCCTTGGAGAGCAAGGAAATCAAACCAGTCAATCCTAAAAGGAAATCAACCCTGAATGTTCATTGTAAGGACGGATACTGAAGCTGAAGTTCCAATACTTAGGTCACCGGATATGAAGGCCAACTCACTAGAAAAGACTTTGACGCTAGCAAAGATTGAGGGGAGTAAGAGAAGGGGGTGACAGAGGATGAGATGGTTAGATGATATCACTGACTCAATGGACATGAGTTTGAGCAAATTCCAGGAGATAGTGAAGAACAGGGAAGCCTGGCGTGCTGCTAGTCCATGAAGTTGAAAAGAGTCAAACACAACTGGGCAAGTGAATAGCAACAGACATTCAGTCCAGAACAGCCAGTTTTCTAAGTAACTCAAAGACAAGGTACAGGATACTAATCTATGCACTGATTCACTCATCCATTTATTCAATAAGCTTTTCCTTTAAGCTCCTTCTATGTCCACACAGCTGTTCTTATACAGACTTGAGGGAGGCAGATATAGTCTCTTCTCCCACATTCTAGTGACACCCCTCTGCTTCCTGATGAAGGGAAGAGCGCAGAAGGCACCGTGGACTGATTGTGTCTGTTTGCTGCAATGTGCCATGGTTAGCCTCCCCAGGGCTCTGTCCCAAAGCCTGGCCTACACAGCAACTCCATTTGACAAGTGAGGCCTCTTACAAAGCAGTGACCTCAGCCCCATTAATGTGCTTGCCTCGAGGTGTGGAGTCTCCGCATGCACTCTGTGGTCTGCCGGGATTTAGCACACTCAAGGCAGCAGACAGAGTGGAGAACCGTCCTAAGTAAACACAGCTCCTGAGGGCTCACTGTGGACTCAGACAACCCTTTTTCCTTTATCAGACATTATTTCTCTATCTAGAAAGTGAAAAGTTTGGCTCAGAAGACAATGATGTCAAACTCTGCAATAGCAGCAGCATCACCTGTACCCAAGAAACTTACACGGGAGCCTCACATGCTTTTACTCTGGTAATAATTATTACCTGTTGTCCCTCAAACACTGCTGTACTTTGGACTTTTGCACATGCCATTTTCTTTGTAAGGGATGTCCAACATAGAACAAACATTCTGCAAACCCTACTCAACAACCATCTGCTCTGCGAAGCCTTTCCTGACTATCCCTCTCCCCAACTTCTTCCTCCAAAGTGTGAGTGCCTTGTTTGCTCATTAATTCATACAGAGATTTAAATTAAACTTCCCCCATGTTGCATCAAGTACTGTGCTAGAACACAGCTGAACGGCAGCCTCGCTTTACAATCTTTAAAGCTCAGCGTTTCCAGTGGCTAGGTGGTAAAAAATTCACCTGCCAATGCAGGAGATGCAGGCTCGATCCCTGGGTCAGGAAGATCCCCTGGAGAAGGAAATGGAACCTGCTCCACTATTCTTCCCTGGAGAATCCCATGGACAGAGGAGCCTGGCAGGCTACAGTCCACGGAGTTGCAAAGAGTCAGACATGATTGAGCATGCATGCAAACACACAATGACCTACAAAGAAGGTGACCAGCTCTGTTTGAGTGGGCCTTCAGGATATGGAGAGCTTTGCCAAACATATTAAAGATAGGGTTGGGGAGGAAGGAGGAAGTAGATTCACAGTCAGGAAAACAAGGCGTGCTAAGACATATCTTTGCAACAAAACTGGTGGAGCTGATGGAGGATCATTTTGATCAACTGTACATTAGAAGGTGTATGTATGTGGGACAGGAACCTGAAGAAGGTGGACTGTTAAGTCAGATCTTAAAGGATCTTGGATGATAATCAAGGTGGTTTGGACTTGGTCCTGTAGGCAAGGGAAGATGCCAAGGGTTTTTAAGCAGAGAAGTGACATCCATAAATCTGCCTTTTAGAAACATCACTCCACGGGGCAGTAAGGTGAATGTGCTGAAAGAATCGGAGGCAGGCAAGAGAAAGAGGAGGGGGCAGTTAAAAGCAGCCTGGGAAACACATAATCAGGATGTTACTCAAGGCGGTAGCTATGGGGAAGACAGGAAGGCAGAGGGAATTAGGAGGGACAGACATTGGGGTGGAGTAGTCAGGGAGGAGGAGGGAGTAGGGAGGGAGGGAAAGGAACCCAGAACAATCCCCAGGTTTCTGACTTGCAGAATTTCCACACCCCCTAGATGCCTCAATTTCTGTTATTTTACTTCAGGTTCAAATTATTTTTATAGGACATTTATTGAGTGCCTTCTCTGAGCCAAAATCTATGTTGATGCTGTGGATAGAAAGATGAGTTAGACAGAATGTTTTCCCTAGTTAAGGAGACAGACACATATGCAGACAATTTCAACACAATGTAATAACTGTTATCATAAAGATCTGCACAAGAATCAGTTTCTCATGTAATTATTCATGTATACTCTCTGCTGGTTTTCCTCTTCATCTTTTAGTCCTCAGGATCATGGCTATGACCTCTCACATCTCAGGGACTAATTAAGCATTGAATTCAGTTGGATCCTTTGACCAGGTCTGTTATGATCAAAACTGGTTCCCCAGGAATCCTACAGGGCTCATATCTACCAGAGAATGAATAGTATATCCTAACCCCAAGACTGCAAGTGTTCTTGACCTGACATAGTTCATGAGTCTGAAAAAATGTCCAATGAAACACAACAAAGAAGGCAGGGGCAGACCCAACTGGACTTGGGAAGCCCTCTCTGCTTTTAGAATACTGATTTCAGGATATGGTTGGTCCTCTGTGTTCACGGATGCAGAACCTACTGACATGGATGCTGGCCATACTGTGCAATTTTTATACAAGGGATTCGAGCATCCCAGAATTTTTGTACCCAATCCCCAGTGGATGGAAATAAGTTTCCAGACTTTTGTCAGAGATCAAGTTCCACTCTTCCTTCTACCCTCATCCCCCAAAACACATGGTGGATCTCAACTGAGTGGAAACATTGATCAAATCTTCATGCAGTTTACTCTTCCCTCTCTAGCCCCAATTAATGGAGTCTGATTTTGCTCTGTAAATGTGTTCCTCATTATTAGCTTCATAATATGTACTTAGTTCTAATAATTTCTGCAGATCTTTATTTGAGATGAAAAAAAATTCATACTATATATACTCTTTCCCTCCCCAATCAAGCATCATCTAGTTTCAGTTATTGTAGAAAATTCTGCTTGGGTTATTCCCAAACCAAGCTGTTCACACTTTGACCTGATGTTCATGTGCCAGACTCTGGTTTATGCAATCTGCAGAAATACAAGGTGTTTCCTGACTTCATCAGTAGATGAAACAGAATTCAGTGGTTCATTCTCACCATTGACTATTAGAGTCAATAAATAGAGTGTGTTCTTAAGTCCTCAATGGAGTCAGCTTTGAAAACAGGCAAATGTGCAAACGTGTAAGTTAAGTCATTGTTTCAGTTACTAAAGCTACATAACTCATTGTTGAAAATGTGGTTGTTTCAAAGAACCATTGTTTTTATGCTCACAGATTCTGCAGGTCAGGAATTAGGAGAGGGAACCTGGAGATAGTTTGGGGAACAGGAGGGAAGACTTAGAGTTACCTGATATCTGGAAACTGAGATTATCTGAAAGCGAGTTCACTCGTGTCTGGTGCTGAGCTCCAATGATGCTGAAAACCAAGACTTCTGACCAAAGTGCCTCCCTGACCTCACCACGCAGCTTGACTTCCGTATAGCATGGTGGCCTTGGGGTAAGTGGCCATCCTACATGGATGGGGGCGGAGCAAGCAAGGCAGAAGAGGCGTGGCCTCTTAGGACCTTGCCTGGAAATTCACAGTCTGTCTCTTCCACTGCAATCTGTTGTTTGAAATAGTCAAAACCCTGCCTAGACTCAAGAGCAGGAGAATTAGATTTCACATCTTGATAAGAAGAGGCAAGGTCATACTGAAGAAGAGCACTTTGACAGAAGAAACCTTTGTGTACACCACAACCCAAAGTTCTTATAATTCAATATAACCTAAATAAAACTATCTTTTCTCCAAGACTGCTGTTTTTTAATGCTAAAAGTTACAACGTTCAAATTTTCAGAATTCTTATGCAGCTGAAGGCACTGGGCTTCTAGAGAGGACAGTGTGTTTTCTAATTATCTTGCGGGAAAGTAGTATACTAAAATTAATATAATAGTTCTGGTTATCTTCAAAAGCTGCTCTGGGATAGAAATCAAGGACGGAACACGTGTACTTTCAGAATTTGGTAGGGCAGCAGCCTCAAGAAGCCCAATCTACCGCAGCACTACTGTACAAAACCTTATTTTAAAAAATACATCCTGAGATCAATCCTGGAATTTCTTTAGAAGGAATGATGCTAAAGCTGAAACTCCAGTATTTTGGCCACCTCATGCGAAGAGTTGACTCATTGGAGAAGACTCTGATGCTGGGAGGGATTGAGGGCAGGAGGAGAAGGGGACGACAGAGGATGAGATGGCTGGATGGCATCACTGACTTGATGGATGCGAGTCTGAGTGACCTCCGGGAGCTGGTGATGGACAGGGAGGCCTGGCGTGCTGCGGTTCATGGGGTCGCAAAGAGTCAAACACGACTGAGCGACTGATCTGATCTGATCTGATCTGATGTGCTTTGCCGCTTTAGTCATTTGGGGTTTCTGTTTGTTTGTTTCGTATCCACTCCAACATGCTGCCTCACGGAGAGGCACATGCCACTCGAGTAAGGACACAGCAGAGGAGCTGTCCCTACGGCAAGCTGGAAACTGATTCAGCGAGACAGAGGAGTTAAAAGCCAGAGGAAGCAGAGGGCAGTGGTTGGACAGCCGTAGGTGGTCCCCAGCCTTGGTGGGAAGATGCATCCTTAAAAATAAACAAGAGTTTGGGGAAAGTCCAGAGAAGAGAGGCTTTTTCTTACATCACAGAAGCCCAGGAATTTCCAAGCCTCCTGGAGGATTCCTAAATTCAGAGGCATATGGGAGGTAAAGTTGAGAATGACCCAGGGCAAGTGGGGCCTTGTTCACCGAAACTTGGTCTCCCCAAGTCGTTCTTTCTCCTGCCTCCTCTCTCCACAAAATGTTCTCACTGAGCTATCCTTATTTCTATTATTCTTTATATCTTTAATTAATACTTAATTAAGCAATTGTTTCCTGATCATCGCCAACGCCATCCCCGCTTCGAATTCCCTGGATCCACCGGGGCTGGGCCCCGGCAAGTGGCGCCCGGAACAGGCTGATTTCAAAGATCTGGGACAGGCTGATTCGCCATGTTGCAATCCTCCAGACATCCAGTTCCCCCATTGCCTCAGTAACAAAAGTGGAAGGGCACTCCTCTGCACAGAACAGCCTCGCATAGGGAGCCGAGCGGCGCGCCAGTTCAGCGAGGGAGCAGGGGTGGCGTCGGCCTGCACGGGAGGCAAGATAAACATCGAGATCCCTGCGAGACTGACAGGGCTGCTGCAGCGCGAACTTCAACCAGAAAATAATTCTACTTATTCTGTTTTGGCTTGTCTACCCTCTCCTTATGTTTTTCTCTTTACCAACGATTCTGGAAAACTTAATATACATATGACTTTCACTGGTGGACCCAATGTAGTAACTTGTGAACAATGTATGCTCTCATCTTGTAATGTTTACTTCTTTGTAGTGTTACAACGTCCACCTTATCTTATGATGTAACAAACTGAAGGATTTAATACGATCACGATGGTTTGTGGGCTTACTTATTTTGGGAATATCAGCTTTAAGCGCAGCAATTAGTTCTGTTACTGTGGCAGCAATATCATTGACTCAACAAGTGCATACTGCTCAATATGTTGATACCATGTCTAAAAATGTTTCTCTAACTCTAGCAACACAGGAAGCTATAGATAGGAAATTAGAGATGAGAGTAGATGCCTTAGAAGAGGCAATAATACATATTGGGACTGAGTTACAGGCTTTAAAAGTGAAAATGGCTCTGTCTTGCCACGCTGATTACCTGTGGATATGCGTGACATCTTTAAAGGTAAATGAGACAGATTATGAATGGGAAAAAATCAAAAATCATATCGCAGGTGTTTGGAACAGCTCTGACATTGGCCTGGACTTAGGGAAACTTCATAATCAAATACAGACCCTGGAAGACTGCATTTTACCACTGCTGGAGCAGCTAATGACTTTTTTCAAACCTTCTCTAACTTTATTTCTGGAAAAAATATTCGGTCTAATATCCTTGGGAAAAAAAAAAAAGAGAGAGAGAGAATGACCCAGGGCAGCATGCACTCAGGAGAGCCCATGAGACACTCACAGCCTCATTCACACTCACCATTCACAGACCTGGTATTTCCAGGACTGCGATGGGGGATGCTAAAATGCTAAGAGAACCCACGCACTAAGAAAGACCTGGGATGAAACTTGGACCATAGATAATAGCAACTGCAGGCTCCAACGGCAGCTGGATCCCTGATGTCCAGAGCAGTGACCACTCAGTAATCCAGCAAAGGCTACCCCATGAGTACAGCATATCCTTGCAGAGACATTGCAAGTAGGCATCAGACAGAACAAAATGAGACTTGACTAGGACTTCACAGCCACCTCCTCCCATCCCCACTCCAACATCATCCACCTCCTGCAGAGAAAGACAGGAGAAGGGTTCGGAGTGGGAGTGGGGAATCCAGAACTGACTCTATCTAACTTCTATCGTGGTCTGCATGCTGGTGTCCCCCCTTAAATTCACATGTTGAAACCTAACACCTAGGAAGATGGTTTAGGACTGGGGCCCTTGGCAGGTGACTAGGGCGTAAGGGCAGAGACCTCATGACTGGTGGAATTGGTGCCAAAATTGGCCTGAGAAAGTGCCCTACTCCTTCCAATATGTGAGAAGAACAGAGAACCCCAAAAAGGCTCTCATCCATGCTAGTGCCTGGATCCTGGACATCCAGAGTCGAGAACTGTGAGCCATAAATTTATGTATTTAGAAAGTTCCCAGGCTGCAGTGTTTTGTTATAGCAGACCAAACAAAGCAGGATAACTTCCCTGAAAAGATATTAATCTGTAACAGACTGAGTTTATCTTAATGACAATGTTTATACCAACAGGTGACAAAATAGTTTGAAAGGACAAATATAATGTCTTTATTTTTCCACTGAGTAGGAGCTAGGGTGGAGCAGGAGAAGAGAGGCAAGAACAGGATGACACCAGTTTGTTTGGGTTTTTTGGCTACACCGTGCAGCATATGGAATGTTAGTTCCCAGACCAGGGCTTGAACTCGTGCCCCCTGCAGTGGAAACACCGAGTCTTAACCACTGGCCTACCAGGGAAGTCTCGAGATCAGTTTTAAAACAGAAAGCCTCCTTGTTTTGTATGCTGGATTGTCGTGGATTCTTGTGATCATGCTACAAGCAGTACATTTTAATTAGCTGTTCATTTAACCCTTTCCCTCCCAGACCGCAAGCTCACTGAGGACAGGAATTTCCCTTGTGCATCTTTCTACTTCCAGTCCTGGTAAAAGGAGACGCTCTGTAATTTCCTGTGTGTGTGTGTGTGTGTGTGTGTGTGTGTGTGTGTGTGTGTGTGTGTGTGCATGCTCAGTTGCTTTAGTCGTGTCCAACTCTTTGTGACCCTATGGACGGTAGCCCACTAAGCTCCTCTGTCCATGGTATTTCCCAAGCAAGAATACTGGAGTGGGTTGCCATTTCCTTCTGCAGGGTATCTTCCAGACCCAGGGATCAAACCTGTGTCTCTGAAGTCTCCTGCATTGGCAGGCAAGTTCTTTTCCACTAGCACCACCTGGGAAGGCCCCTATAAATTCCTACTGAAAGTAATAAATGACCCATAAATATACGAATCTACCGAGAGGGGCTCAGTTGCAGGTTACTCATGGTTTGTATAACTAATGGATAAATAGGTCAGGTTTAGCTACATAGCAAAAGTTCCATAAGTTTGAAAATCATTACCCAGTCCTCTTCCAGCCTTGCTATGTGTCTTCACATGAGTTATGCAATAGTTACATAACAGAGATCCCCAGCAGAGCCCTGCACTTGAAGCCGCTTCTGTTTTGTTCAAATGAAACCCAGATTTCAGGTACATAATGATGGCACCCTAGAGCTATTATCAGTGTATACTGTGGCTTTGGTGTTGATAATGAGCATGTTCAAGTACATTTCATTCCCCTCTCTGTTTTAATCTCAACAGCACCCTGGTTACAAAGCAGTGGAGCCTGGTCTTATCTCTTCCCCTTCTGTCTGCTTTGGTTCTTTGCAGCAGATTCTTGGGTCAAGGGTCAGGTTCCATTCCTGGCTCTCACCTGGAACAAACTCTTCTTTGCTTTTCCTGTCCCCAATTGTGCTTTTAAAAAAGACAGGCTTTGGGACGACTCCATGTTCTGTCCTAGAAAATTTCTTTTCACTCAAGTCTGTAAAAGGAATGTTCCAAACGTGATAACTATATTCCTTTTGGTCACACCCCACCCAGCCATATGTTGTTGTTTTTTCAGCACACTTAGATTTTTTTGTAGGATGGCAATATGTTGTTTTTTTGGGTTGCTGCTTGTTTTGGAGTGCTTTTATTTTATTTTATTTTTTTTAGTCCTATGGTCGTGAGAAACACGCCATATTTCTAGGGTCAGCCCCCTTGACCAGACTCCACATTTCACGGGAGTTGGCTGGTGTCTAAGGAATGTGAAGGCTGGGGAAAGTACTTCTTTCTCTTCTCCTGGTAGATCTCCAGATATGGAGAAAGAAGGCAGAAAGGAAAGCAACCATCATTTTTATTCCTGAAAGTAAAAATGGTCTCCAACTCCGCCCACTCCCAAGACGCCGATGAAGTATTTCTGTGTTTTTGTTATGTGTCTGAGTTCATGTTCATACACTCACATGTCTGTATTTGTAGAGACAAGCTTTCTTATCTTTGTCATTCCACTTTTTTTTTCCCCCGTGCTATTTCTATGCTTAAGCGTGCTCTAAGTAGGGCTTATATTTTCCCCCTCTGTGCCTCTTACCTGTAGCCACCTGGAGAAATCATAATAGTAGCACCATTTATTGAAACGTTATCTCTGCTTGATCCCCAAATCTCACAAGCCCTGTGAGAAAGGAGGGCTGAGAGATCATTAATTTGTCCAGCCACAGCGCCGCCAAGTGGCATAGCAGGGGAAACACGGGTCTCGCTGACTCCGGATGCGGTGTTGTTTTATTTTACCTCCCGGACAGTCTCTCTCTCTATCTCTTGCCCTTAGCTCTGCCCGGTAAACTAAGTATCTCATCCAGCAGCAGCTCATGATAAAGCCTGTCCATATCTCCATCCACATGTTCTTGGGGAAGGAACGCATGCGTGCTCAGATGTCCGACTCTTTGCAACCCTATGGACTGTAGCCCACCAGATTCCTCTGTCCATAGAATTTTCCAGGCAAGAATACTGGAGTAGCTTGCCATTTCCTTCTTCAGGGATCTTCCAGACCTAAGGATCGGACCTGCATCTCTTGCATTGGCAGTCAGATTCACCACTGAGCCATCTGGGAAGCCTCCAATGTCATGGTAAGCAGGAATGTACTCCACTTAAAAATCGTACCCCACTTGGGACGGTCACATTGGATGAGGAAAGTCTTGCGTCCTATCAGAAATAAAGGATGTTTAGGAACACAAAACCTTCAGTCACTGCAGGTGCCCTGACACTGCACCCCGAGGGGACTCAGGATGGAGAAAAGCAGGATACTAGCCTTAGATAGTTAAGGTGTACATCCAAGGAACAATTTCAATGAGCCCAGACTCCTGTATCTCCCCATACAGAGAAAGTGCTAAATTCATTAACTTGAGATGTCTGGTTTTCTTTAATTAACAGCACTTTTTTGATAGTCTGATTGAGTAGTTTTGTTTTTTATTTTTTTGCACAAGCTCCAATATATCCTGGCTCCTCCCTTACCTCTTCAGAGCAGTCCCTCAGAGCTGTTTGAGAGGCTGCCTCCAGACTTAAGTCTTCAGCAAGTCTCTCGAATAAGACATGATCCTCAACTTTTAAGCTGTTTTTTTTTTTTTTTTCAGCCTTAATTAAAATCATTTATGGAGCTGTCTTAACTTCCACAGTTATACTGATAAACATTTTAAATTCAGGGACTTCGGTCTTACTCCTGGCTTTATCCTACTAAGAGAGCAATTGTGTAGGTGCTGGAGTCAGATAACTTGAATTTGAATCCAGAGCACTTTGCTTTTATGTTCTTATATGTGAATATGTAGCAAGGCCAATCTATACTGGCAGCCCAGTGGCTAAGACTCTGCATTCCCAATGCAGGGGACCTGAGTTCAATCCCTGGTCAATACTGCATGCCACAATTAAAGGTCCCAAGTGCCACAACTGAGACTGGATGCATCCAAATAAATAAATAAACATTGAAATTCTTTCTTAAATTTATAAAGAAAACTAACTGCCTATAGATTGGGAGTTAGACGTTAGTCCCTTTAGTTGGTTCATCTCTCAGGAAATTCAAGTTTTTCTCCAGGACTTTCATATCTAGAACTGTCTGCTGCCCCTCCGCCATATTTATTCCCCAATGTGAATCTGGGAGCAACACAGTGCACCTGGGTGTCCCGGCGTATGACTTGTTACTGTTTAGACTGAAACTCGATGTGGGTAGACTTCATTCTGGCTGGAATACTCAAGAGAGGGAAGACATACTTTTTGCTGGAAATGGCTAGTTGCAAAATTTAGCTTATCTACTATTATCCTGAGCATCTTCTGCATGCCAAGACCTATCTAAATAATTATTCCAATGATCTAATCAACCATTAATCAAAAATGATAATGATTGTTATAGTAATTATCATATGTTTGCATTTTCTTTATGCATGTTCTAAGCAGCCTTTTGTGAACTGCTTTAGTCCTTACAACAAATCTATGAAGAGGGCACTACTATTATCCCCCACTTTGTAGATGCGAAAACTGAGTCTTTGGAACTTTAAACAGTTTGCACAAGTTTGAAGGATAATCTTGAGACAGAACAGGAATTTGAACACAGGTAGTCTGCCATGTCTGCCATGCAGTACTGATCCTTTTCAGTATTTATGGTCAAGTTGGAGTCTTACGACAAGTCTTGGAAGCAGGTGAAATTAGTAGTATTTTGAGAGGAGGAAAAGGCTGGGAAAGGTTAAGGGCTTGTCCAAATTCACTTGCCTTGGAAGTAAAAATGCAGGGCTTTGAGCTCAGGCCATGTGACTAGATAGACTCCAGCCTGGGGCTTTTTGTTCTCTGACACGACTTGGATTCTCTTCATGGAGTAAAATAGAGGAACAGGAGGGCGGAAGGAAGGACTCATTTCATTATTCCTCAATCACGTGGTCAAGGAATTACTGACTCTTTCTGGACCCTTATTAGAAGCAGCAGAAAAACTCATTTATTTTCATTTTGGTTTCACCAACAGCCTTAGATGTCTGTGTCAAAGTCCTGAGGGTAAGATTTTGAACTTCACAGACATACTGATGCACACACACACACACACACACACACACACACACACACACCCCTCTGTTGTTGTTCATAGTTGTTCAGTCGCTAAGTTGTGTTCGACTCTTTGTGACCACATGGACTGTAGAATGCCAGACTTCCCTGTCCTTCACCATCTCCCAGTGTTTGCTCGAAAAAATACACCTCTGATGAGGACTTAATTTTTGGTTTACCATATCTATACTCCATGTCTTAAAAATAAATCCCATTTTCCTCTCTCTGAGGAAGCCGTGAGTCTAGGGTCATGGATGAAGGACAATACTGGCTCCATGCTACACTGGCTGTCTCAACCAGGTGTAACAGTGGCCCTGTGGTTCCAGGGACCATCTTCCTACTTATATCAGAAGATCTCGGGCAGTTAGTCTGTGAGTGTCTACTTTGCTGATACATTTTATTTTCCCTTGTACATATAAGAGAGAGAGAGGGAACTCCTCAAATCATGCTTTACTTTGCATTCAGAGATGCTCTTTTGATATGTCCAGGTTGCCATCGCCTGGTTTGCAGGCAGCTGGAGCAGGGCCCAGGGAGCTGCTCATGACTGACCGTCTCCTGCACCGGAAGCAAAGCCCTGGCCCTGAGCAGCACACGTCCTGTCACACAGAAACTTCAAAGCCCACAGCTGGCTTTTATGTTGGCTCCAGGACAACCAGAGACTTTTATTCTCCCATTCTTTTGTTCATGATGTTTCCACGGATAAAACTGTCTTTTCCTCCCCATTTTCAATTTTACTTTTTGGGGTCTCACTCGTCTTTCCAAGATCAGTAGAATACAGAGTTATACACAGAACAGTAAAGCAGAAAAGTGAAATGGATTTGGGGGAGGTGGTGAGAGTGTTCAATTTTAATTAGAGTGGTGGGTCAAACTGGGAAGGGGATATGTAAGGAAAAGTCAGGAGGAAGCCAGGGAGCTGGCAGTAAGGATGTGTGCCATGTGCTAAGTTGCTTCAGTCGTGTCCAACTCTTTGCAACGCTATGGATTGTAGCCATCCATGCTCCTCTGTCCATGGGATTCTCCAGGCAAGAATACTGGAGTGGGTGGCCATTTTCTTCTCCAGGGGATTTTCCCAATCCAGGGATAAAACCCGGGTCTCTTACGTCTCCTGCGTGGGCAGGCAGGTTCTTTACCACTAGCGCCACCTCAGCCCAGATGTTACAAGGGAACCCATGAAACAGCAGCAGGCCAGGTGCGGTGGTTGGAGCTGAGGAGGAAATGAGGGGCTGCAGGACATGAGAGAGGAGTGGGTGTGTTAAGAGGTGGGGCCAGACTCTGCAGACTAAGAACTTGATTAAGAATCTGGCTAAGAATTTGACTTCTTCTCTAAGTGAGATGGGAGTTACTCTCATAATATCGATAGAGGGTTAGTAATCCTGTAGTTAACAGCTTTGCTAGTAACCAGCATTGAGTACCCTCTTCATTATGATTTCAGAAGCATTCACTTGTGACTATATTTAAGATCTCTCTCCATTGGTCCTTTGTCAATGAGCAGACTAGTATCCTTTGAGCCAAAAACATGGGTACCAGTCTTATCTGCATCACAATTGTCTGGGTGTCCTGGGGTAAGTCACTTGTTCCAGAGTTGCTCCATTTCATCTTCAAGATGAAGGTGATGATATCTCTAGTTTATCTAATGGGGCACACAGGAAGAATGATATAATGTACCTGAAAATGCTTTAAAATACAAAGTAGTGTGAAAATATCATATTATTGGGCTGACCAAAAAGTTTGTTCGGATTTTTCTATATGATGCTATCAAGAACCCAAACGAACCTTTTTGGCCAACCCAGTGCTCTTATTTAAGGGCAGAAAGGTCTCCAGAGAAATGAAAATGCTATGCTATGCACAATTGTGAAGAAGGCAGATACACTTGTTTTATCAGCAGGCGTAGATATTCACCTAGCTGGGTCCTTAAGGAATATCATGATTCCAGAATACAGGCTCTGTTCGGAAGCATAACACAGGAGGTAGACTAATTTCCTAGGGCTTCTGTAAAAATGATCATTATCAGTGAGGGCAGGGGAGTGAGGCTTCAAAGAACTGAATCGGATTCCCTCACAGTCCTAAAGACCAGAAATCCAAAGCCAAGGTGTCGGCAGGGTCAAGCTATCTTCAAAAGCTCAAGGGGCGACCCCTCCCTTGCCTCTCATCTTGAGTTCCTTGATTTAATTGGATCTGCAAAGAAGTTGCATGTAGCAGCCTGGATAGAAGAGGAGTTTAGGGGAGAGTGGATACATGTATATGTACGGCTGAGTCACTCTGCTGTACACCTGAAACTACCACGACATTGTGATGGTCGGCTACACCCCAGTACAAAATAAAAAGTTAGAAAACAAGATAAAAACAAATAAGATAAAAAATTAAAGCAATAAAATAAACCTGTCTCACCTGTCTTGGGTTTCCCATGTGGCTCTGGTGGTAAAGAATCTGCCTGCCAGTGCAAGAGACACAAGAGACGTGGGTTTGATCCCTGAGTTGGGAAGATCGCCTGGAGGAGGGCATGGTAACCCACTCCAGTATTCTTGCCTGAAGAATTCCATGGACAGAGGAGCACACAACAGTCCATGGGGTTGCAAAGAGTCAGACATGACTGAAGCAACTTTGTATGCACACATACACACTCACATATCCTAACCAAAAAAATAAATAAATAAAGACTTTTTTCCCTAAATAAGGCCATATACATAATTTCTTGGAGTTAGAATGTGAACAAATCATTTGGTGGTCCACCATCCAACTGGCAGGAAAAGACAGTTTGAGGACAAGCGTTACTGATGATAGGAAAATGATGCAAAATAACTGGGCTCAAATTGGTATTTGGTTACAGCACCTTCAGAATTAAAGAGTCAGTTCTAAACTGATCTTCTTTCTAGGACTTCAAGCTCTGTCTTCTGAATTTACTAAGCTATTGTATCTTATTGAACCTACTGATTTAGAGCATCTGTTGAGATAAATGTCTCCTTACCCAAAACTGTAGAATTGTGTACGGTAGGACTTGAAAGGACTATTGAAATGATCTAAGTCAACTTTGTTCTTTAAAATCCTAGTGATATTTTCAAAGTCACAAAGAAGTAAAGAGCCAGACCTTGGAGTCTAGGTTCTAGACCTGGTGCACATGACTTCCTCATGACCTGCTGGCAATTCTTTCTTCTTTCCTTGCCCCTTCCTCCTCAGGGTGGAGGAGGCTGGATTCATAGTCTAATCCTCTACAAAAGAATAGTCCCCTCAACCATCCTCTAAGGCTTAACTCTTTTATATACTTGATATAGATAAGGAGGATGAAAAGTCAGGTAACCATTTTCCCCTACCTTTTGGTAAATTTCATTTACATTCTACATCTCCTTTGGGATGCAGTTTCCATTTCCTTTGCCCCCAACTAAGAGTTCCATTTTCACGTCCTGTTACATGTTCTATCGCAAATGTATATAAAGGATGTTATGGGAACTTACCAGAGGCAAACCTAACTCAGCCCATACTGGGTTCAGGGGAAGCTATTGGTGACCAGGAATTTAGTAGCTAAGTGAAGTCCTAAATGCTGAGCAGCAGTTCTTCATGTGCACAGGGACACTAGCGGAGGCTTCGGGGAGGCAGAGGAGAGAGAGGCGTGCAAGCTTAGTCAGTCAGTCATGTCCGACTCTTTGCAACCCCAAGGTCTGTAGCCCACCAGGTTCCTCCGTCCATGGGATTTCCCAGGCAAGAATACTGGGGTGGGGTGCCATTTCCTCCTCCAGGGGATCTTCCAGACCCAGGGATCAAACCCACATCTCCTGTGTCCCCTGCACTGTGGGCGGATTCTTTACCTGCTGAGCCTTGGGGGAGGCCCCTGAGGGGACAAAGGAGAGGATGGCATTTCAGGCAGATGGAGAGACATTTGCAAAGACCTAGAGGGAGAAAGCGATGGCACCCCACTCTAGGACTCTTGCCTGGAAAATCCCAGGGATGGGGGAGCCTGATGGGCTGCAGACCATGGGGTCACTAAGAGTCAGACACGACTGAGCAACTTCACTTTCATTTTTCACTTTCATGCACTGGAGAAGGAAATGGTAACCCACTCCAGTGTTCTTGCCTGGAGAATCCCAGGGACAGGGGAATCTGGTGGGCTGCCTTCTATAGGGTCACACAGAGTCGGACACGACTGAAGCGACTTAGCAGCAGCAACAGCAAGGCTGAGAGAGGACACCACACCTTTTTGGAACTGGCATTGAAGTCTGGTGCAGCCAAAATGTGGAGAGGTGCAGTTATATGTGGGCCTGAAATGGGTAAAAGAAGAAGAAATTGTGGTGAAAGTTGAGGTAAGAGAGAGAGAGGCAGGGGATAACCCTAAGGGCCCATGCATGTCAGGCTTAACAAATTTGAGTTTATTCTACAGGCAATGGGAAGCTTTTTTTGGCCAGGATCTGACTTATATTCTGGTTAAAATGTCTCTGGCATATGTAATCAGGGGATTAGAGGAGAAAAAATGATGGGAAGGGAAAAGCTGTCTAATGGTTTAATTATGGAAACAGCAACAATGAATTGATGTCAGACACTGTACTGAGTGCTTTTTTAAAGTTTTTTTCTTTCCTTTTTTTAATGTGGGCCATTTTAAAAGTCTTTAAGGAATTTGTTACAATACTGTTTCTGTTTTATGTTTTGGTTTCCCGTGGTGAGGCATGTGGCATCTCAGTTCCCTTTCCAGGGATTGAACCCACACCCCCTGCATTGGAAGGCAAAGTCTTAACCCCTGGACTGCTGGGAAGTCCCTGTATGAAGCACTTTGATTATCTCGTGTAATCCTCACAAGAATCTTGCAAGATAAGGACGAATACTACTACCATCTTACACGTGAGAAGACTGAGGCACAGATGGTTACGATCCTGTAACTGTTGTGTGGAAAATGGATGAGAGGGTTGGCAAAGTGGATGTAAGTGGATCAGCTAGGAGGATTTTTCAAAAATCCAGGCAAATGATTCTGGCAACTCGGATCAGGGTAGGAACATGAAGATGAAGAGCAGTGAACACACCTGAGAGATTTTAGAAGTGAAGCCAATAGGTTTTGCTGGTGGACTACATTTTGGGATGCAAAAGAATCGAGGATTAGTCCTAGGACATCAGTTTAAACAGACAGAATTGGGTGCATTCCGAGGTCGTAAATAGTTGTGCGGAACCAAGTGGGAATTGGCTTTAGAAACTGAATTCTGTAAAGAGCCTAAACTTGGTTTTATCGACACATGCTATTTATTCTGTCTTTTCAAAAAAAAGTCCCATTCTTTTCCGTCCATTTTCTGCTTTGTGTTTAATTGCTTGTGTGCACACTCAGTTGTGTCCAGTTCCTTGCAAACCCATGGACTGTAGCCCACCAGTCTCATCTGTCCATGGGATTCTCCAGGTAAGAATGCTGGAATGGGTTGCCATTTCCTCCTCCAGGGGATCTTCCTGAGCCAGAGATCGAACCCACATCACTTTCGTCTCCTGCATTGACAGGCAGGTTCTTTACCACTAGCACCAGCTGGGAAGCCTCTTGTGTTTAACAGAGGCACAGTTAACTCACTCCTTGTGGGGGAAGCGGGGGAGCATCACACAGAACTAGAACTGCATGTCTGAGGGCTAAGCCTTACTGAGAAGTATGGAAATGGAAAAATGTGTTTCTTCCTCTTTTTGTTCTTGCGTTCTTTCTCTGTCTCTTTCTCTCATTGTGAATATCTGTCTCTCACTCTGACTCCAACCTGCAACGCATATGAGGTAAACCAGTGATAAGTAAATCAATGATGAGGACAGTAGGAGCAACCAACTTCCACTTATGCTGACAGAGACTCTGAAGATAACCAGGGCTCCCGGGGGTCTGGAGGACCCCCAGAGAACTTCCTCCTCTCTATTCAGTAGGTACAAAGGGGTTTTTGAGGGCATGCTTTGGAGCCTGGCAGACTATAATCCACGGGGGTCACGAAGAGTCAGACACGACTGGGAGACTTTCACTGCCACTATTTTCTTTTTGACTTAAAAGATGTTGGTTGGGCTCTTCGTCTGTGCCAGCTCCTGAGTGAGCTGCCCCTCTCTCAGGCATCAAGTCCACTGCAAGCCAAGCTCAGCAGGCTGGTGACAATCGGAACCTGGCAATTAAAAACACTCAGCCAAGTGTGGCTATCTCCAGCTGCTCCTCACATCCCCAGATTCACTCCTGTCTCCAGCCACCCCTTGGTTCACTGCTGCAATGGAGTGAACTAGTTATCATTATTTAAAAGGGAAATAAGTATAAATGAGGGAATAAAGTGACCTTTTGCTTTTCCCTCCCTGGACAGGTGGAAAAGGACCCTGGCTAAGGATTTAACTGAGTGCTTAAGAGGGGTAATCTTGAAGCTATATATTTGAGTCATGCATGAATGCTCAGTTGCTAAGTTGTGTCCAACTCTTTGTGGCCCCATGAACTGACTGTAGCCCACCAGGCTCCTCTGTCCATGGGGTTTTCCAGGCAAAGATACTGAAATGGGTTGTCATTTCCAGGGGATCTTCCCATCCCAGGTTCTTTACCACTGAGCCACCAGGAAACCCATATTTGGGTCATTGCAAAGCAAAGGAAGTAGATATGAAGAAGTTCAATTATGGGACCCTTGAACTTAACCTGAGTTCTGGATACTGACATCAACCACCTACTTTATACCTCCACTAGCTTATGAACATTACTTTGTCAACAAAGATTCACATAGGCAAAGCTATGGGTTTTCCAGTAGTCATGTATGGATGTGAGAGTTGGACCTTAAAGAAGGCTGGGCACTGAAGAACTGATGCTTTTGATCTGTGGGGTTGGAGAAGACTCTTGTGAGATCCCTGGACTGCAAGGAGATCAAACCAGTCAATCCTAAAGGAAATCAACCCTGACTGATTCACTAGAAGGACTGATGCTGAAGCTGAAGCTGCAATACTTTGGCCATCTGATGTGAAGAACCAATTCTTTGGAAAAGACCCTGATGCTGGGAAAGATTGAAGGCAGGAGGAGAAGGGGACAACAGAGGATGAGATGGTTGGATGGCATCACCAACTCAATGGATGTGAGTTTGAGCAAGCTCCAGGACACAGTGAAGAACAGGGAAGCCTGGCATACTGTAGTCCATGGGGTCCCAAAGAGTCGAACATGACTGAGTTACCAAACAACAAAGCTTATGAACAGGCATCTCAAACTTAACAACCTAAACAGAACTCTGGAATTTTTCCCAATCCCACTGCCATGTCAGTGGGACCACAGTTTACATGCATAATTGTGTTCAGTATTCCCAGACAATGACAAGCAGCAAAATAGATGGTGATACAAGGCCAGACAGGAAGTGATGAAGAGGCATCCACGCTTGTGAGGACAGGGACCAAGAAGCCCATGCAAGAAGGATAAGGCTGCAGTTCCAGGATCCTGGAGGATGTATAATATTGCTGATGGAGGGAGGGAACAGCAGACCCTTGGCTACACTGGGCCCTCCTATTCAGACTGGACCTCTCAGTCTCATCTTTCCTTCTATACCCTCCTTGGGTTTGCAAATATTTACTTAAATGCATCTTCAGCAGGAATGGGCTTCCCTCACGGCTCAGACGGTAAAGAATCTGCCTGCAATGCAGGAGACCCAGGTTCAATTCCTGGGTTGGGAAGATCCCCTGAGAAAGGGAATGGCAAACCACTCCAGTATTCTTGCCTGGAGAATGCCATGGACAGAGATGCCTGGAGGCATGGGGGTCACAAAGAGTCAGACACGACTGAAGCAACTAACATATAACATAACCTAATCAGCAGACTAGCTACATAATCTGTGGGACCCATGACAAAATGAACATGGGAGCATGCTCAGTCACTCCCATCATGTCCGACTCTCTGTGACCTTATGGACTGTAGCCTCCCAGGCTCCTCTATCCATGTGGTTCTCCAGGCAAGAATACTGGAGTGGGTTGCCATGCCCCCCTGCAGGGGATCTTCACCACCCCCGGATCAAACTCATGTCTCCTGTGTCTCCTGTATTGCAGGGAGATTCTTTACCACTGAACCACCAGTGAACCCCAAACATGGGAGGCATCCCATTTAAAAATCATTAAGAACTTCAAGATGGTGGCAGCAAATATTAATCCAAGTTCAAGACCCTTCTAAGTAGGGTGCCTGGGTCACGCACGTGTGCAGCCCACCCTTCTCTGCGTTCAGAGTCCCAGTACTGCACAGCAAAATGCCATCACCCTCCCTTCTCATGTCAGCTGCTTCTCTGAGACCCCTTCACCATCTGTTTCTTAGAGTTGTGACCATCTTAGTGATATATAAAAATTTCATTTCATTTATATTGAGCTTTTTATTGTCTTGAAGCCTGAGAATGGATTTAGATACATTTTAAGTAGTTAGATTCCTGCTAATATGAAACATGAGAAGTTGGTTTCAGCCACACAAGAAGGCAAGTCCATGGACCTTTTGCTTGACCTGGTCTCAGGATAACCCATAGTGGTCTGGGTGCAGGTTGCTTCTCAAATCGACATGAAGGCACAGGGCTTATTCCAGAGCCCTTTCTTTAGCCCAAGAGCCCTTTCTTTCCTCCTTGATTTATGGTCAATTTAACAAGACTATGCTTGTTGACTAAGTCCGTCCGTGGAGATAAACAGAACTTCAATCACAGTCTTAAAGGGCCAGAGAAAACAATTCCTCAGAAATATTCCCACACTAATATCTTCCTTGGCTTCCCAGGTGGCTCAGTGGTAAAGAAACCACGTGCCAGTGTGGGAGACAGAAGTTCAGCCCCTGGATTGGGAAAATCCCCTGGAGAAGGGAATGGCAACTCACTTCAGTATTCTTGCCTGGGAAATCCCATGGACAGAGGAGCCTGGCGGGCTACAGCCTGTGGGGCCCCAAAGAGTTGGGCACGAGTTAGGGACTAAATAATAACAATGTCCTCCTTAAAAATGCTCTACTTTAGAACTCAGAGACTATCTGAGACCTTTATCATAGAATGTTCTAGAATTTGGAAAAGACTCTACCATTCAAAGCCTCTTGTGATAGTGGCTCTTATAATCTCATTCACAGATTAAAGAAATCAATCTACTTAAAGACATAACTGTTTTACCACATGCAACACTTTGGGGGAGAAGAGTTCCCTTCGACTTTGCACTTTTTGACAAGTAACACATATCCCAGACTTTCCTTTAGGTGCAGCAAGACCACTCTGTCACTGGACATGAGGTCATTTCTCCCCATGTCTCTCTCCTCCTTATGTGGGTTCTAATCTACCCCTGGGCATTAAGGCAACATGACATAAGAATATATTTTCTAAATTTGCATAAAATGAGAGCTTCACAGATGGGCAGCACATGGTTCCCATAAGTCCAGTGTGAAAATGGCTCGATAACACTTGTCGCTACACACATTCTTTCCACATTTCTGGCACACGTACATCTTAAACAAACAGGAATTGCGACAAGCAAAACAGATGGGCAACAAAAAAAAAGTTTCCAAGGCACGCATCCCAAAATTCTTCCTTGAACATGGTACTGTATCACTTGTCACAATAAATCTGAAAGTAGTGTGGGTATTAACAGACAGTCTTTGCTGGAGGGGAAAGCTCAGGATATTCATTTCCATGGCTCAGGAAGAAACACCGGGAACACCTTTGCCTCTCCTAATTATGGGAGACAGGCTCCAAATCACCCGTCTGTATAGTGGTGAGCTCGTTAAGTATGTAGGAAACGGCACTTGGTGCCCTCAGCTTTTGTCACTCCACGGAAATAGAAGTGGTATAACTAGAGAGTGGACCAAAGCCTATTTCACAGTCCACACACTGTCAAATGTATTTCTTGATTTATCTGAAGCTGCACTCTACCAGGTAGCTTCTATCCAAATACGCTCACCTCCCCGTAGAACAATAAGACACACTGACGAGGTTTCAACATGTGCAGCCAGATCCACTTTTCTCAAGACTTACAGGCACCATGACAGCTCAAACCAGATTTCTAAATTTCTGAAAGTACTTGGAAGGAAGTTAAAAGAACATGTGATGAGAAGTTAGGAAATCAGGGCTTTGGTCCTACCTTTATCACAGGCTACCTGAGTGGACTGAGCAAAGCATCTACCCTCCCTGAATGTCCACTGTTACCTGTGTAGTTGGTCCGCCACATGGTCCTGTCTCTCTCCCCACTGCTATCCTGGCAAGTTATCCCTTAAACTCTAAGACTCGGGGAACTTTGGAGCCAACATCTATTCAGTCATGACTGCTGTTCCAGGCATGAAAGCTCTGGGTGCCAGGTCAACAGAGATGCTAGCACCTGTTTCAGGACCAGAGTGTCCGTCCCCCACCTCCTTGCTTGCTCCAGCCTTAGACAAGTCCTCTCTCCACAACTACTCTTCTTCCTCTCCCACCCCCAGAGCTGAAGGCATCCCTCAGAGCCCAAGAGATGCCAACAGGCATAGTCTCCACCCATTTTCCAGAGTCAGAATTTTTAGCTTGTGTGGGGCACCAAGATTTCAATCAACATCTTACATTTTTCAGGACACGCATCTTTCTCCTGCCTTGAAAGCCACAGGGAATGATGCTCACCATTCACGTCTCTAACCAGAGCAAGTGATAACCCAAGCCACAGCTTCTCCAGGAAGCCTTATGTGCTTGACTTGGGAGCTTATCACAGAGAGTTTATCAAAATGAAGTCATAATATTTTCACCTCTAGAAGCTGAAATCACTAACAACCTTCTAAAACATCATTTTTCTAAGTTATTAAAATTTTTCTCTACTATGTTTAAAACTTAAATGAACAGATAATTAAAAATTCCCCAATTAATCACAGCTAACATTTATTGTGGGGAAGGCAATGGCACCCCACCCCAATACTTTTGCCTGGAAAATCCCATGGACAGAGGAGCCTGGTAGGCTCCAGTCCTTGGGGTCGCTAAGAGTCGGACACGACTGAGCGACTTCACTTTCCCTTTTCACTTTCATGCATTGGAGAAGGAAATGGCAGCCCACTCCAGTATTCTTGCCTGGAGAATCCCAGGGACGGGGGAGCCTGGTGAGCTTCCGTCTATGGGGTCGCACAGAGTCGGACAAGACTGAAGCGACTTAGCAGCAGCAGCAGCAACATTTATTGGTGTTAGTATATCTAATTCATCAGACACTGTACAAGTCTTTTACATTAATCAACTCACTTAATCCTCTTAACAACCCTATAAGATAGGTAGGGACAATTATTCATTATCCCCATTTTATAGATGAGAATGTTGAGGCACAGAAGGCTTAAGTCATTGCCCTTGGTCACACAGCTAGAAAGTGGGAAATCCATTTTCAGTCCTGGGTAGTCTGGCTTTAAGATTCATATTCTAGAAGAAACATATTCTATTGTTGTCCTTCTTGTCTTGTTTTTACAGTTGGCCTTATTTTCCTTTTGCATGTTTTATGACATGAAAAAACTTCCACAAGTGGAATTGGGTTTATATTTGATCTAATCATTTATCTTCCAACACAGTTATGGTATTCTGTGATGAAAATCAATGTTGAAATTGAAGTCTCTGTAATTCAGCAAGATTCTTGGTTATCAAAGTGAGATGTCCTCTGTCTTCTACTTACTAATGAAGTGAATTCTGTTTTTTAAAGAAAGTATGATAAGGATTAAAGCAAAGCGAAAAGATGGTACTGAGGAACCTATTTGCAGGGCAGCAACGGAAACACAGGCGTGGAGAACAGACTTGCGGACACGGTGGGGGAGGAAGGAGAGGGTGGGATGAATGGAGAGAGCAGCATGGAAATATCTAAACCACCATATGGAAAACAGATAGCCAGTGGGAATGTGCTGTATGACTCAGAGGGCTTAATCGGGTGCTCTGTGACAACCTAGAGGGGTAGGATGGGGTGGGAGGTGGGAGGGAGGCTCAAGAAGGAGGGGATATATGTGTACCTATGGCTGATACTGAGCGACTTCACTTTCACTTTTCACTTTCATGCACTGGAGAAGGAAATGGCAACCCACTCCAGTGTTCTTGCCTGGAGAATCCCAGGGATAGAGGAGCCTGGTGTGCCGCCGTCTATGGGGTTGCACGGAGTTGGACACGACTGAAGCAACTTAGCAGCAGCAGCAGCAGTTATCCTTCAATTAAAAATAAATAATTTTTTAAAAAAGCAAAGGGGATTTCTAAATAACTTTAATATAATGTCTATATATATACAATATATTCTGTATTTTGACTAAAAATTTCCCTTGTGCAGTGCAATTTTGTTGTGCTCATGTCAAATGAGTTTGTGTTGTGGACACACAAGGTGTGAGGGTGGGCAGTGACACAGAAAGGCATGAGGTCCGGGGACAGAGGAAGCCAGTCTAGACAAACAACTTGTCACAGACAATGCATGAAACTGGGCAGTCCACCAACAGATTGTCAGTAGTTCACCAGGGAAAGAATTAATAAATATCCCAAAAACGTTTTCCCCAACCCGGCATTTCTAAAGTCTTCATCACAACAAAAGCATTCAGATTTATAGTATTTTTCAACACTATGTCATGTATTTAATTCACCAAATGAACTTTCTAAACTCCACATTCACCTCAAAAACTACTTGCAAGAAAATGTCAGTGTGACATCATGGTGGGCCACGGGGGACAAATTCCAATAATTCAGAACACTCTGGTGGAATCTTTTCCTTCCTGTTTGCAGGAAAAGGCAAGCTGAGGGAGCCAAATCCTTCATCCAGATAATTAGCAACTATCCAATCTGTTAATTGAGGACGTGTGTGCCAAGCCTGCTTGGCAACCTCAGTCAAACAGTTGTAGGTGGTCAGTCAGTCAGTGGAGCCGTGGAGTGCCAGCGTGCTTGGCCTTGCGGTAAGAACTCTGCATTAAAGACAGTTCAGATGTGCTCTTTGACCTGGAAGAATAAATGTGCTAAATTGTTAGGAAATTGGCTGTTTTAGTCCTAAATTTAGTAATGCTAAGAACAAAATGATTTCATTAACCTTGGCTCTTTTTATGATCGTCAATGAAAAAAATGACTGCCTTCTGTCTTATTGCTGTAACTTCGGGGGCATTTTCAAGCATCAAGTGCCATGGTGTCTAAATACAGGTAAATGACCACAGGTGGAAAGTTAATGGGAACAGAACAGAGTAGCACTGTGGAGATTTTTCAGAAGACTCCTCTAAGTTTCTGGAGTATTTCTACAGCATTAGATGCAATAACTTGGTCTCTTCTGACTGACCATTCAAGACCATCACATGACTAAGGAGGACATCTCCAACTAGAAAGGCACCCTAGAGAGAAAGACAGCGACCCAGGGGAAGGAGTGAGCCTGAGTGAGGAAAAGTAAAGGCCACCGGAAGTGTCTAGTAGACAAACTACAGATCCCAGTCGGGCTGGAGGATCGTCATGATCAAATTTTTGGTATTCCAATAAAAATGAAGATTGAAGACAGGAGGAGAGGGGGAGTCTTTCAAAAGCAAGGTCAGCCTTCAGGAGTTCCAACTTGGTAGTAAAACCATGTTTGTCACACATGTGAAAAGTGAGCAAGACACAGCCACAACTTATGTGCATGTACATACCTCAATTGCAACACATTTGAAGGGTTTTTAGTGTGTTGTTAACTACTTTACAGTTTAAAAAAAATAGTACTTGACATTTGGAAGTGAAATGATATGTGCAAAACATTAGTCAGATGGTGCTTCTTGGTTTGTGAATGAACTGTATGTAGTCTGATCAAATTCGATCCAAAGTTTTGTGCCATCAACTTTTCAGTCAGGGTCCACAAACAATACACTCCCAGAGCATCTGATATCTTAACTGTATAAACCACCAAAATCAGGAAAATTGCTGATAGCACATTGGGAATGGGAGACAGCTTACTTAACGAGAGAAAGAAAAAAAAAAAACTCCCTCAAGAAGGAAATGGCAAATCTGTACTGCACAGGTTAGACTTGCTGGAATGCAAGCCCAAGTCCCCACGGGTCCATTGCTTGGTTCTGGATGGTACTTCCGGCACACTGTAGGTGCACCATAAATGCTCACAGACTCTGCAGGCAGAATGCTCTGTCTGCTCATATTCCCACTGCAGCAGACCCGACAGAGTTACTAACCTCTTACACTTTTTCCAGTAGCATCCTCTTCATGGGGCAGCAGGAAGGAAATAACCGGACTTCCTTTTATGCTCTGCACATTGTCACTTTAGTGATCACATAATAATTTGGAAGTGTGTGGGTCCTTTGTTTGAAAGAACTCCAGCTTTTTCACGTATACAATCTTCTATTAGGGGAAAAAAATGGAAAGTTTTATTTCATCTTCACAGCATAAAGTTAAGAATACACTCTTTTTTTGTTTGTTTAAGAAATAGCCAACCTGGGGTTTAGGGAACAGAGTCTGATTGCAATTCTTCTCGAACATCAACACTTTGAAAACCAGAGACTACAATGACACGGTGAAATGCTGCAGTGATATCTATCATGTTGATCTAGCTAAAATAACGGTGTTATCTCAAGCCTTAAGCTACACCTCGCAACTAATTTTAAGCAGCAAATCATCAAGTATGGCTCTTCTTGGCAAAATGGAGAGTTAGAAAGTATGGCTCATTCAATCCATTCCCTCCCACTCTATTTTTATTTTGTTCTAAAATAGCATTGCGTGCTTTCTTTTTCCAACCAAAAACATCACAGCATTCAATAAATACATAGTGAATAAATTAATAAACACATTCTACCTCAGCAATCTGTTTTCCTAACTTCCTTTTAAATTACATTCAAAGATAATGACAGGGCATCATCTAAGTCTAAATCTCTACCTCAGGGACTTCCCTGGTAGCCCAGTGCCTAAGACTTCATGCTCCCAATGCAACGGGCCCAGGTTCGATCCCTGGTCAAGGAACTAGATTCCACGTGCTGCAACCAAGACCTGCTGCTGCTGTTACTGTTGCTGTTAAGTCATTTCAGTCATGTCCGACTCTGTGCGACCCCATAGACGGCAGCCCACCAGGCTCCACCATCCCTGGGATTCTCCAGGCAAGAATACTGGAGTGGGTTGCCATTTCCTTCTCCAATGCAGGAAAGTGAAAAGTGAAAGTGAAGTCGTTCAGTCATGTCCGACTCTTAGCGACCCCATGGACTGTAGCCCACCAGGCTCCTCTGTCCATGGGATTTTCCAGGCAAGAGTACTGGAGTGGGCTGCCATTGCCTGCTCTGACAACTAAGACCTGGTGCAGCCAAATAAATAAGTAAAAGTAAATATTAAATAAATAAACCATCTCTACCCCAGATGTTGCATATGGTGTGACATGGTCCCTGCACCGCCCTTGGGCTGGGTCTTCTCACACCAGGCTTAGAACAGGCCTGACATTTGACGTGTCCTGGTGTCTCCAGAGATGGAGTGGCATTCAGACAACAAACCTAAGGAGACAAAATGGGCATCCCAGGATCTGGGGGCAGGCTGCAGGACTACTGATTCCCACTGTCATTCCACGGCAATCCAGGAGACCACAAAATTGTATCAGCACAAAACACATTCATTGACAAACTTCGAAGAATATCCTATAGTGCTATGTGTAAAATGTTGAATATATGTTTATTTGTATGTTGTACATGGTGAATCTGGGCTTCCTTGGTGGCTAGACGGTAAAGAATCTGCTTGCAGTGCAGGAGACCTGGGTTCAATCCCTGGGTCAGGAAGATCCCCTGCAGAAGGGAATGGCTACCCACTCCAGTGTTTTTGCCTGGAGAATTCCATGGACAGAGGAGCCTCGTGGGCTACAGTCCATAGGGTCACACAGAGTAAAATATGACTGAGTGACTAACACCTTCACTTTTACTTCACTTTCACACATATGACAAGCAGTCATGTCCAACTCTTTGCAACCCTATGAACACATGTCTTTAGCTCACAAGCTGTCTGGCTGTTTGGTCAAAGTGTTTTAATGTCTCTGGATGTTTCTTAAAGTACGAATTTTCTGCAATAATTATCAATGTCTCCAATCTGTAGTTTGGAGTTGATCTGAGGTAGAAAATATCTTTAAGCAGGGGAAAATAACTTCGGGGTTCTCAAATCTCCCAGGAAAAGTTATTTATGAAACTGTTGACTACAAAGCTGTGTTGAGCCATATGTTTTTTTTTTATTTTTTAAATTTGAATCATGTTTTTTAGGGACTGCCTGACAGGGCTATCTTTTTGATATGATCTAGAAGGAAAACCCTGAGTGATGATAGGGAAAGTTTTTCGTTTAGTCCTTTCAAATCTATAGTTAGAATTGACTGTGTATTTTATTTTTTGTCAATTTATTAATTTGTGTTTGATCTGCATTCCTCCAGGGATCTTTCATGGTGTGGTTCTTGTAACTACAATGAAGATTCATCATTGAGAAAGAGTTAAAACACTAAGTAACTGAACAAGGGGGAAAGAAATTTAAGAAAGACATTTTTGTAAACCAAAAGAAAAAAATTTTTTTTAACTTCAAGAGAAAAGCACCAGATTATTGTTTTCTTTTCAGGATCAAGAGAGGAGTGGATCAGAAAGTTCACTGTGTGCTTCTTTTTCACTGAATATTGAGGCTGCGAGTCTGAAAAAAAAAAAAAAAAATCATCGAAACACGCGATTGACTATTCCCTGCCTGACACTTAGTGGTAACTTGGAAGAACTGCAGTTTTGACCTGTGGGAGGGAGAAACCACAAGGAGGAAAAACACTGCTTTAGGGTTTATTGTTCTCTGGATTCACAGGGACCTGAATGGATCACCAACAACTGACCTTTGAAAGTTGGAAGGCAGGCTGTAGACATAAAGCCTAGAAAACATGATTCCCTGTCATGCTTCAAGAGAAACCCAAAAGGAGGAGACAGAAAAGTATGTTTTCATATTTGCTCTTTTAGTATTATGTCACTTTTCTCATCTGATTATTTTATGAAGAAAATAATGAAAATCAATGTAGAGCTTTGCCATGAAAAAAAAAAAAAAAATCCAGGGCAAGTAAAAAACAAACAGGGATTTTGCTGGTGGTCCAGTGGTTATGACTTCGCCTTCCAGTGCGAGGGGCACAAGTTCAATCCCTGGTCGGCAAGTTAAGATCCCACTTGCCTCATGGCCAAAAAACCAAAACACAAAACAGAAGCAATATTGTAACAAGTTCAATAAAGACGTTAAAAATGGTTCACATGAAAAAAAATCTTCAAAAACAAAATTAGCTGGGATTATAACAGACTGGTTCCAAATAGGAAAAGGAGTACGTCAAGGCTGCATATTGTCACCATGTTTATTTAACTTATATGCAGAGTACATCATGAGAAATGCTGGACTGGAAGAAACACAAGTTGGAATCAAGATTGCTGGGAGAAATATCAATAACCTCAGATATGCAGATGACACCACTCTTATGGCAGAAAGTGAAGAGGGGCTAAAAAGCCTCTTGATGAGAGTGAAAGTGGAGAGTGGAAAGGTTGGCTTAAAGCTCAACATTCAGAAAACGAAGATCATGGCATCTGGTCCCATCACTACATGGGAAATAGATGGAGAAACAGTGGAAACAGTGTCAGACTTAATTTTTCTGGGCTCCAAAATCACTGCAGATGGTGACTGCAGCCATGAAATTAAAAGACGCTTACTCCTTGGAAGGAAAGTTATGACCAACCTAGATAGCATATTCAAAAGCAGAGACATCACTTTACCAACAAAGGTTCGCCTAGTCAAGGCTATGGTCTTTCCTGTGGTCATGTATGGATGTGAGAGCTGGACTGTGAAGAAGGCTGAGCGCCGAAGAATTGATGCTTTTGAACTGTGGTGTTGGAGAAGACTCTTGAGAGTCCCTTGGACTGCAAGAAGATCCAACCAGTCCATTCTGAAGGAAATCAATCCTGGAATTTCTTTGGAAGGAATGATGCTAAAGCTGAAACTCCAGTACTTTGGCCACCTCATGCAAAGAGTTGACTCATTGGAGAAGACTCAGATGCTGGGAGGGATTGAGGGCAGGAGGAGAAGGGGACGACAGAGGATGAGATGGCTGGATGGCATCACTGACTTGATGGATGTGAGTCTGAGTGACCTCCGGGAGCTGGTGATGGACAGGGAGGCCTGGCGTGCTGCGGTTCATGGGGTCGCAAAGAGTCGGACACGACTGAGCGACTGATCTGATCTGATAAATGGGTATCACCTTTCTAGAATCCTGTTTGGCAAGCTGTATAAAAAACGTTTTTGAAGAACTGCCTCCTTTCTTGTTATTGGACTGAACGTTTGTGTACTCCACCAACCTGCTTGGATTCATCAAATTCACGGCTTGAAACCTAATTCACAGTGTCCTGGTATTTGGGGCTGGGGTTCTTGGGAAGTGATTAGGTCTGCGGTCTGCTGGTTTGAAGACAGCTCTGACTAGAACTCTGATTTTAAACTTCCAGCCTCCAGAATGGTGAGAAATAAATGTCTGCAGTTTATAAGCCATCCAGCCTGTGGAATAGTACATTCCCTACATAGGAACCTTCAAGTTGAGAACGTTCAAAAATGCTAATGGGAGTCCCATATCTCTGTGACCTGAGACAGGTTTCTTAGATGTTCTGAAATTTACTAACCAAATCTGAAATACAGGATTACACAATCCTAATCTCTCTGACTACCAGGCAGGGTTACAATGAGGATCAGATAAGCTAGCAAATGTAAACAATGCGTTAGAAACTTCAAATTATGATCCCAATGGAAGGTGACTACAAGACTTTTTAATTTTCACTGTGAGACCTTCACACAGTAGGGAAATCCAGGAGCCTGCTGGTGTTATTGACACACTCACGGTACATACCTGCCTAAATCAGAGCTCAGCTAAGAACACTTCACTGGAGAAGGCTGAGAAGTGGGTGAGCTTGCTCTTCAACCTAGATCAAAGTCCTAGGCCCTCTGTGCATGGCTTGCCAATCAATTCTGTCACCATACGCTTCCTCTACCTCTAATTCACTGACAGGGGTGGGAAGACTTCGTTGGAGGGAGCTATGGAGGCGCTGGGCTTCCTCCCAAACTAAGCCAGGTGTATGTGTGCTGAGCATCCCTTCCCCAAAGAGGATTATTGAGAACTGACCCTAGATCTGCCTGTCACGAGTGCTAACAGTGCTGCGCATGCTCTCAAACACAAAACTGACCGGATTATTCATTGGACAACCATGTTGGTACTTTTAGCAATTATTTTAAAGATTACAACATGAATTCTTAACTTATTACAGGCTACTTTCAATGAATACTTCTACCAGTCCCTCCAACACAAGAGCCTTCCAACCATTTACTTACCCCCATCTGCCTTTTGTCTTATTTTTGTCATGTGTTAGATTTCAATATCTATCTACTTGTCTGTCTGTCTATTCTAAATGTCACAAGATGTTACTACTGTTTGAAATACATGTTTATTTTCTTGGGCTTCAAAATCACTGTGGATGGTGACAGCGCTATGAAATTAAAAGACACTTGCTCCTTAGAAGAAAAACTATAACAAACCTAGACAGTGTATTAAGAAGCAGGGACATCACTTTGCCAACAAAGGTTCATTTAGTCAAAGGTGTGGTTTTTCCAGCAGTCATGTATGAATGTGAGAGCTGGCCATAAAGAAGGCGGAGTGCCGAAAAATTGATGCTTTCAAACTGTGGTACTAGAGAAAACTCTTGAGGGTCCACTGGATTGCAAGGAGATCAAACCAGTCAATCCTAAAGAAAACCAACTGTGAATATTCACTGGAAGGACTGATGCTAAAACTGAAGCTCCAATACTTTGGCCACCTGATTTAAAGAGCCAACTCATTGGAAAAGACCCTGATGCTGGCAAAGACTGAGGGCAGGAGGAGAAGAGGGCAACAGAGGATGAGATGCTTGGATGACATCATCAAAAAAATCAGAAGTTGGTATCTCATTGACTGAACCCAATGTGGTGAGCCATTCTGGTTGCCCTTGACCCTGAGTCAGAAGGGTGCTGTGACTCTGGACTAGTCTTTGAATTCTTTGTAGCTGTTTCTCCACTTGTAAAAGGAAAGAACTGGTCTCACTGAGCTGAAATATCTCTTCTTGCTCTAAAATGATCTACTCTGAACTTCATCAAAAAAGCTTGTATCACATTTCCTAGAGTATACACACACACACACACAGCTCCTGACAAAATATAGGCTATGATTACTCTTTATAATTGCCCTATTTTTCTAACAGATTGATTTGTTTTTAGAAAACTGTCAACTTTTCAAAACCCAAAGAATGATATACTCCTACAATAGGTGAAGGTTATCGGAAAGAAACTTGCCAAAAATTAGACAAAACCCCTCCTGTTGGAAAAGGCTATGTTCCAAGCGTGAATCAGGGTCAATTCCTCAATAATAATTGACAATTATACCTGCCCTTTAGTTTGATTCATTTCACAGGATTATTATTGCCAACACATTTCATAATTTTACTCTAACATCTCCCATGGCTCTACTAATCCCAAACATAAACTTCTTCAAAGGATTGCACCTTTATAAGCCCCCAAATGCTTCCTTAGTGGCCCTTCTTAACTGAGTGAAAGAATGTTTACTTTTTAAAAATACTTGAACTTAATCATCTCTATACTTGGTTGATTTTCTTCAAACACAGGAAGACATCATTATTTAAACTACTGCTTAAACATTAGTCTCAGAAATAAGCTCCACTGGGCAATATTTGTGAATGTTGAGTTCTTAAATGATTCAAACACAGCCTTACTCACATCTGCAATAATTATCACCACCAAAGAGAACATTTTTCAGAGAACAAGATGTTAATGTTCTGAAGAATTTATCAAATAAAAGCTGGGCTGCTTTCTCCCATGAAGTTCTCAGTGAATTGCTACAGATTCCTAATGACCTCATCAGGAAATCTCTGTTTGAGAAGCTGGGGACAAATGATAACTAGCATAATATTGGAAAAAAATGTAAGAAACATACTCTACTGCTTCATTTTAAAGGCATAATGGATGTCAGGAAAGTGCTTCAAGTCATAAATTATGTTCTTCTTCTAAAGCATAGGAAAGTGAATAACCCCTTTCTCAATAATCTGTATACGAGGGGTCCCCTTTTAAATCCAGATAGAAGCTATACTGCATATATTCAATATACATGCACGTACTTGTAAACTTTGGTTGTAACAATGCATTGATGCAGTGTTAGCTACCCTGTGGAAAATGGAGTCCATTTGGGCAAGAATGGATGCAAGTTATGAGTGAGTTGTTAAAAATGTAGCACTTATTGAGAATGTCTTACAGGCCTGTCAAGTATTCTAAAATACTGACACCAGTATTCCAAAATGCCTTAGAAATAGTATTTTATTGTTTACCTTAATACCTCTTTAGACAGGTATAATTATCAATGATACTTCCATATTCAGTTCAGTTCAGTCGCTCAGTCGTGTCCGACTCTTTGCGACCCCAGTCGTGTCCGACTCTTTGTGACCCCATGAATCACAGCACGCCAGGCTAGGCAAGAAGAGACCAGATCACGTCCTCAAGGCCACAGTTATAAGTCTCAGATCCAGGATCCGCACTTCAGCATTCTGTCTCCAGCCTATGCTGGAACACCATGATGGACCACAGTCCTATATGAGAGAGACAGTTGTCATGTCTACTGGGGGTGGGGGCAATGGAAGTGGAGAGAAGCTGAATGACCGGAGACACATCTATGCTTACATGCACCTACCAGAGTGGGAAGTGGGAAACAATGCTGATATCCACCGTTTGGAGGTTGACAAGTTTTTGCATATTCCTATAAAAGAACACTGTGTAGCTCTTCAAAATCAACTTTTCTGATTATATTTAATAAGAAGAAGCATAAAAGTTATCATTTATTCTTGACTGAGAACATCACACTAAATGAAAAACGTCAGCATATAAAATACACATCTTGGATGATTCCATTTGTGATAAATGTATGTGAGTACACACGCATGGGTGTACAACACTAAAATATTAGACAGTCACACAAAATGGACTGAGAGTTGGGACTATCTGTAGTGTATATTTTCTGTTTTGCACTGTGGGTGCATGCATGCTCAGTCATGTCCAGTTCTTTGCAACCCCACAGACTGTGGCCCATCAGGTTCCTCTGTTCATGGGATTTTTCAGGCAAAAATACTGGAATGGGTTGCCATATCTTACTCCAGGGGATCTTCCCGACCCAGGGTCAAACCCTCCTCTCCTGTGTCTCCTGCATTAGCAGGCGGATTCTTTACCACTGAACCACCTGGGAAGCTCCTTTGTACCATCTTTTCCCAGTTATTTCTGCAAGAGTATGACTTGTTTGTATAATGAAAGAAAAACTGTTTGGAGAGAATAAAAGGATAATCAAGCCACCATTCAATCCAGAGAGGGGATTTCCCTGTGGTCCAGTGGTTAAGACTCTGGGCTTTCACTGCCATGCACCTGGGTTCAAACCCTAGTCAGGGAACTAAGATCCCACATCCCACTAGGCAAGGTAAAAAAAAAAGAAAAAAGAAACACTGAGAAAATATAGGAAAGAAATAAAGAAAATTCACCCATCACATCATTATCTTAAAAAAAAAAAAAAAACACCTTCACAGTTCAGTCCTGAGGACTAGAAGGACCAGTAGAGATCCAAGACATGGGCTGACTGGGATTGACTGGGATGGCAAAAAGGTGGGATTCATGCCAGGTCAGCCCTGTGGCTACAAGCAAATCCCCCAAGCCTGGTAAGCACTGCAGAGGCACCTCAAGAAGCTGGACTTGCCAAGATGTGAGCTTCAGCGTCGGACCCCAGAGAAAACTGCCGAGCCACACACTATAGCACCAGAGAACGATGAAAGTAATCCATCCAGAGTCCCACGTGCAACCTAGAAACTTGTGCACTAAAGATGGGCGCTGGAGAAGACAAGGAGAGGAAGTGGGGAGGACAGAAAAGAAAGAGGGCCGGGTAGGGCAGGTGGAATTTCGTGTCATTTATTCATTTCCCTCGTAGGCAGTCCTGCTGTAATTTGCACAAAGGTGCTCTATGTATTAGCTGCAACCAAGATTGCAAGATGAACTGAGGCCAAACATGGAGGGGCTTTGGAGTCCAAAGTCATCAAGACCCATAGTTGAGAGAAACTACTAGAGGAGGCGATCTTGGCAGATGGACAGGATTTTCATTGGAGAAGTGGACAGACAGGAGGCAATCTTGTACTGGAGTGAAAAGAAATTTAAACACTGAAGTTCAAGGTGGGGGTCATTACTTTGATCTTGAAAACCTACTGAAGTTTGAGAAACCCTGGGCTTTTACCTTCAAGGCACCGACAACTAGCATAAGAGCAATAGCATTAAAAAAAGATCCTGTAATAAGATGCTTTTTCCTTCAAAGGCCTCCTTTCTCCTGCTTCCTTTCAAACCATCGGCTCCCTGGTTCTACAATGACTTTTCAGAACAGGCATCCCAATTCAGATTCTCTTCTCCAGGGACAGAACTGGCACTCTAGTAGGACCCATACAGGGGCAAATTTCATTTTCTCGGTCTCCAAAATCACTGTGGACAGTGACTGCATCCAGGAAATTAAAAGACACTTGCTCCTTGGAAGAAAAGCTACCACAAATCTAGACAAAGCAGAGACATCACTTTACTGACAAAGGTCTGTATAGTCAGAGCTGTTTTCTCCACTAGTCATATACAGATGTGACTGCTGCTGCTGCTTGTAAGTCACTTCAGTCGTGTCTGACTCTGTGTGACCCCATAGACAGCAGCCCACCAGGCTCCGCCGTCCCTGGGATTCTCAGGCAAGAACACTGGAGTGGGTTGCCATTTCCTTCTCCAGTGCATGAAAGTGAAAAGTGAAAGTGAAGTCGCTCAGTCATGTCTGACTCTTTGCAACCCCATGGACTGCAGATGTGACAATTGACCGTAAAGAAAGCTGAGAGCCAAAGAACTGATGATTTTCAACTGTGGTGCTGGAGAAGACTCTTGAGAATCCCTTGGACAGCAAGGAGATCAAACCAGTCAATCCTAAAGGAAATCAACCCTGAATATTCATTGAAAGGACTGATGCTGAAGTTGAAGCTCCAGTCCTTGGATGCGAAGAGCCAACTCACTGGAAAAGACCCTGATGCTGGCAAAGACTGAGGGCAGGAGGATAAGGAGGTAACAGAGGATGAGATGGTTGGAGGGCATCACTGACTCAATGAGTTTGAGCATGAGTCAGACATAAGTTTGAGCAAACTCCAGGAAATACGGGAAGCCTGGCATTCTGCAGTCCATGGAGTCACAAAGAGTTGGACACAACTTAGCGACTCAACAACAACATCAAGCACCCATACGCTATACAAGGGACCACATCTTCAACTCAAGCTTCACCAAGAACCATCACCATCTAGTGTATTCGATCTATGGAGCCGGACAGATCAGGTAAAACTTTTGTTCATTATTTCAAAGGTGCTCTGCTGAGAACATGTCCATTTTCCCTCAGGAAGGCTTGAGCAGAGATTGGTTTTCTTGGACAATTGCAATTTCTAGTCCATTTGCATGCTGTTAGCCTTCCACTTTTCTGCAGAGAGGTTTTTATTGCCAAGCACGTTTCCATGATGTATTAGCTAGTCCTCTGCTAAAAGAAAAGTTGTTATTTCCTCCATGTTTATGGATGATAAAAAAAAAAGAAAAAACAGAGCTACAGATTAGCCAAGTGTCTTCTCTAAGGTCATCCCACAAGTTTGAAGGACGGAGCTGTGGTTAGGATGTGCACTTTCCGACTTGCCCCACTCCGAGAGGTCCACTGGGCGCCCCGGCCTCTCTGCAGGACAACATAACATGCCGTCAGGGGCAGATGCTGCCTGTCACGCTGACCATCCATCATGCCCATAAGAAGATGCAGTTACAAAGAGGGATTTTGAAAAATAGCTCTTATCCAGGTGGCTAAAATCACTTTACTGAAACAAAGGCTCAGAAATCAATGTTTGAATAGTGGTCACGTTTTAATCCTCACCCAGCATCTCTCTGCTGACCACCCTGCATGACTCTGAGTCACCTTCCCCTGATGTTAATGACAGGTCCCCAAATAATTAAAAATAAAATCTTTTTTAGTATTTGTCTAAGCAATTAGGAAAGGAAAACTTGGAAAGAAGGTAAAGTCAGCTGCTGAATTATAAGAGCGAGGACCAAGATTTGGGGATTGTCCATGGCTCCAGATTTCTTGGAACCACTGCTCACCTCTGCCTTCTTCCACCTGTCGTTTTTCTTTGTTAAAGAGCCATTTATCACAGGTGATTCAGGAACAACTTTAAATGTCACCAAGAAAATTAGGCCACAGAATTGATCTAGAAGAGAACAGTTACCCCAACTCCTTGTTACCCCAGTGAGGAAAGTAATAGAAAAAGTTATGTGAATTCCTGAGGACTACATGGCTAGTTACAGGCAGCGTAATGTCTATAGATGCCTCGTCTAGATCAAGACATCTATTGCCTCCTAGCCTAGGGTCTCTTCTGCCACATACCCAGGACACAAGTCAGTAAACAATAGTTAATCATCAGTTCAATAAATTCTAAGTAAGGGCCTACTAGGTACCAAGTGTGTGTATGTGGGTGTGTGGGTGTGTGGGTGTGTGGGTGCACTGTTGCTCAGTCTTGTTCAATTCGTTGCAACCCCATGGGCTGTAACCTGCCAGGCCCCTCTGTCCATGGAATTTTCTAGGCAAGAATACTGGAGCGGGTTGCCATTTCTTTCTCCAGGGGATCTTTCCAACCCAGGAGTTTGGCAAAATACATCCTTTGCCTTCAAAATACCCATCATCTAAAGAAATGACAGCCTTATGTTATCTGATTAATAATTCCAATAGATTTAAAACTTTTCCATAGATAAGAGGCTGAGGGGTAAAAACAGCTTTGACTGTCTTGATTTTTTAATTAAATCATTTTTATTTGAGTATAGTTGACACACAGTATTGTATTGGTTTCAGGTGCAAGATAGCTTCTAATTATTTCAAAATGAAGGGAAGCGTCTCTTAAGGGACACACAGGGAAAGGGTGCTGGCGGAGTCTGGGGACAGTCTGCACCTCTCTGCCCCTCTCAGTGTGTCACTGGTGCCCACAACCCACATGCTAAGCTCCCCTTCAATTCTGAGACTGAATGGGGCCGGAGTGGAATGGAGACGCATTTCACTGCTGTGTGGAAATGGGTTGTTGTGAACGGATGTCACTCGTGATGGAAAGAATAGATTATTTTCAAATGCAAAAGTGTTCTTGAGCAGTTGAAGCAGGAAACATTACTTAGCCTCCCCCAACCTCCCACAACCTGTATCCTACAATTCTCACAGGATCTTGAGGGATGTGGTGACGGAGGGGCACAGGATGTAAAAGTGGTTCAGGTGGGGCCAGGGTTGTGTGTGCGCACGTGTGACGATGCATAGAAAAGACTCACGCAGAGAAGAGTCTCCCTCTGAGCTCTCGCCCCTCCACCGTAGTAGACACCGAAGGGAGCCAAGCTGAAAGTCTGAGCGTCAGCACAGTCCTGGGAACTGAACCCTCCAAGAGGCCTTTCCGTATCTGCCTGCCTAGAGGAAACTAGGGTAGGTCCAAGAGCATCAGTCCCTCTATTGCAGTCTCTCAGGAGGACAGGTAGGGAAGGCATCATCCTTTCCAAGGAGAGGAGGAGGGCAGAGAAATGACAGTGAGGGAGGGGAAAGCCCCGTGGAGTAATCTATAAAGGCCTTTAGAAAGCTATTGACAGGGGCCTCCCCTGGTGTTCCAGTGGCTAAGATTCTGCCTTCCAATGCAGGGGACATGGGTTTGTCCCCTGGCCAGGAAACTAGATCTCACATGCTTCAGGGCAACTAAGTCCATGTGCCCTCAAACTGCAAAAGACACAGCTCAGCCAAAATTAAAAAGATAAATAATTTTAAAAAAGAAGTACTGACAAGCCATCACATTAAAAATTATTACAAAAGTCGAAATATCATGGTGCTGGAGAGAATGCTGCAATAGGAGAGTCAATTTAAATCCTTAGTTTCCCAGAAATAACACTCAAAAGAACAATCTGGAAGAAGTGGGTTTCATGGTAATGGTAAAAATGTCCAAGTTTTTTCTTTCAACCAAGCTATGGAAGGACTTACATGGCTAAATAAGTGGCCACATAAGAATCAAGGATGTTTTAAGATAGGTCAATATAAGATAAAATGTTTAGAAGAAAATAATGGAAATGAATTTGTAAAGGAAAACCATTTTTTAACCTAATTTTTTGAGAAAAATGAAAATTGCTTTTTAAAATGCATACACTTTGCTCAGAAATGCCATTTAAGGACACTTGAGAAGAGAAAAGCAAAGGAGAAAAGGAAAGATATAAACATCTGAATGCAGAGTTCCAAAGAATAGCAAGAAGAGAAAAGAAAGCCTTCTTCAGCGATCAATGCAAAGAAATAGAGGAAAACAACAGAATGGGAAAGACAAGGGATCTCTTCAAGAAAATCAGAGATACCAAAGGAACATTTCATGCAAAGATGGGCTCAATAAAGGACAGAAATGGTATGGACCTAACAGAAGCAGAAGATATTAAGAAGAGATGGCAAGAATACACAAAAGAATTGTACAAAAAAGATCTTTACGACCCAGATAATCACAATGGCATGATCACTGACCTAGAGCCAGACATCCTGGAATGTGAAGTCAAGTGGGCCTTAGAAAGCATGACTACGAACAAAGCTAGTAGAGGGGATGGAATTCCAGTTGAGCTATTCCAAATCCTGAAAGATGATGCTGTGAAAGTGCTGCACTCAATATGCCAACAAGTTTGGAAAACTCAGCAGTGGCCACAGGACTGGAAAAGGTCAGTTTTCATTCCAATCCCAAAGAAAGGCAATACCAAAGAGTGCTCAAACTACCGCACAATTGCACTCATCTCACACGCTAGTAAAGTAATAGGCTTCAGCAATACGTGAACTGTGAACTTCCTGATGTTCAAGCTGGTTTTAGAAAAGGCAGAGGAACCAGAGATCAAATTGCCAACATCCACTGGATCATGGAAAAAGGAAGAGAGTTCCAGAAAAACATCTATTTCTGCTTTATTGACTATGCCAAAGCCTTTGACTGTGTAGATCACAATAAACTGTGGAAAATTCTGAAAGACATGGGAATACCAGACCACCTGATCTGCCTCTTGAGAAATTTGTATGCAGGTCAGGAAGCAACAGTTAGAACTGGACATGGAACAACAAACTGGTTCCAAATAGGAAAAGGAGTGTGTCAAGGCTGTATATTGTCACCCTGCTTATTTAACTTCTATGCAGAGTACATCATGAGAAATGCTGGGCTGGAAGAAGCACAAGCTGGAATCAAGATTTCTGGGAGAAATATAAATAACCTCAGATATGCAGATAACACCACTGTAATGGCAGAAAGTGAAGAACTAAAGAGCCTCTTGATGAAAGTGAAAGAGGAGAGTGAAAAAGTTGGCTTAAAGCTCAATATTCAGAAAACGAAGGTCATGGCATCCGGTCCTATCACTTCATGGCAAATAGATAGGGAAACAGTGAAAACAGTGGCTGACTGTATTTTTAGGGCTCCAAAATCATTCCAGATGGTGATTGCAGCCATGAAATTAAAAGACTCATACTCCTGAGAAGGAAAGTTATGACCAACCTAGACAGCATATTAAAAAGTAGAGACATTACTTTGCCAACAAAGGTTCGCCTAGTCAAGGCTATGGTCTTTCCTGTGGTCATGTATGGATGTGAGAGCTGGACTGTGAAGAAGGCTGAGCGCCGAAGAATTAATGCTTTTGAACTGTGGTGTTGGAGAAGACTCTTGAGACTCCCTTGGACTGCAAGGAGATCCACCAGTCCATTCTGAAGGAGATCAGCCCTGGGATTTCTTTGGAAGGAATGATGCTAAAGCTGAAACTCCAGTACTTTGGCCACCTCATGCGAAGAGTTGACTCACTGGAGAAGACTCTGATGGTGGGAGGGATTGGGGGCAGGAGGAGAAGGGGACGACAGAGGATGAGATGGCTGGATGGCATCACTGACTCGATGGACGTGAGTCTGAGTGAACTCTGGGAGTTGGTGATGGACAGGGAGGCCTGGCATGCTGCGATTCATGGGGTCGCAAAGAGTCGGACATGACTGAGCGACTGATCTGATCAGATTCTAAGGAATTAATTGTACAACTATCAAAAGACAGCTGTACAAGAGAGCTGTTTATGTACAAAAACATAAACTCTAACTTACTGCAAAATGTCAAAACAGCCTAAAATTTGATTAAAGTATGATACTATCATACTATGGAATATCACATAAAAATTTTAAATATTAACATGGAAACATATTTACTGATATGAAAGATGTCCATTTATGTATTTAAGTGGCAAAAATATAGTTTACCAAAAAGAACGTTGTGTTATTATCGCATCTTGTTTATTATATATGTATCACTAAATCCTGAAAGATGATGCTGTGAAAGTGCTGCACTCAATATGCCAGCAAATTTGGAAAACTCAGCAGTGGCCACAAGATTGGAAAAGGTCACTTTTCATCCCAATCCCAAAGAAAGGCAATACCAAAGAGTGCTCAAACTACCGCACAATTGCACTCATCTCACACGCTAGTAAAGTAATGCTCAAAATTCTTCAAGCCAGGCTTCAGCAATATGTGAACCGTGAACTTCCTGATGTTCAAGCTGGATTTAGAAAAGGCAGAGGAACCAGAGATCAAATTGCCAACATCCACTGGATCATCGAAAAAGCAAGAGAGTTCCAGAAGAACATCTATTTCTGCTTTATTGACTATGCCAAAGCCTTTGACTGTGTAGATCACAATAAACTGTGGAAAATTCTGAGAGAGATGGGAATACCAGACCACCTGATCTGCCTCTTAAGAAATCTGTATGCAGGTCAGGAAGCAACAGTTAGAACTGGTCATGGAACAACAGACTGGTTCCAAATAGGAAAAGGAGTACGTCAAGGCTGTATATTGTCACCATGTTTATTTAACTTATATGCAGAGTACATCATGAGAAATGCTGGACTGGAGGAAACACAAGCTGGAATCAAGATTGCCGGGAGAAATATCAATAACCTCAGATATGCAGATGATACCACCCTTATGGACGAAAGTGAAGAGGAACTGAAAAGCCTCTTGATGAAAGTGAAAGTGGAGAGTGAAAAGGTTGGCTTAAAGCTCAACATTCAGAAAACGAAGATCATGGCATCTGGTCCCATCACTACATGGGAAATAGATGGAGAAACAGTGGAAACAGTGTCAGACTTTATTTTCTGGGCTCCAAAATCACTGCAGATGGTGACTGCAGCCATGAAATTAAAAGACGCTTACTCCTTGAAAGGAAAGTTATGACCAACCTAGATAGTATATTCAAAAGCACAGACATCACTTTGCCAACAAAGGTTCGCCTAGTCAAGGCTATGGTCTTTCCTGTGGTCATGTATGGATGTGAGAGCTGGACTGTGAAGAAGGCTGAGCGCCGAAGAATTGATGTTTTTGAACTGTGGTGTTGGAGAAGACTCTTGAGAGTCCCTTGGACTGCAAGGAGATCCAACCGGTCCATTCTGAAGGAGATCAGCCCTGGGATTTCTTTGGAAGGAATGATGCTAAAGCTGAAACTCCAATATTTTGGCCACCTCATGCGAAGAGTTGACTCATTGGAGAAGACTCTGATGCTGGGAGGGATTGGGGGCAGGAGGAGAAGGGGACGACAGAGGATGAGATGGCTGGATGGCATCACTGACTCGAATGTGAGTCTGAGTGACCTCCGAGAGATGGTGATGGACAGGGAGGCCTGGCGTGCTGCGGTTCATGGGGTCGCAAAGAGTCGGACACGACTGAGCGACTGATCTGATCTGATGTACAAACAGAAATAGAAATGGAGACAAGGATCATACAATAAATTTTAATAAAATTATCATTAGAAATACAATTATGATTAGGTTTTTTTGCTTATTTGTTTTTTTTTTTTTTTTTTTACAATAGATATAGATTTCATATGATAAAAGCCATTTCATTGTAATGAAAGGAGAGAGAGAGAAAAATCCTCCCATATCAGAAGGAGTAATTTAATTCAGAAAAAAAGTTGGGTATTGCCGGAGCGGCTTGTGGATTTGTGGCATGAATCTTCAGAAAGAGGAATCATTATTTGAATTGGGGTACCAGATAAACCAGTAAAAGCCTCACTGTCCTTTCTGGTTCATCCTTCCCCTGACACCGCCCTCCCGATCCACACAGCAGCGGCTTGGGCAAGTTTCTATAAGCAAATGAGGAAAATACGTGGTGCTTCCAACATGGTCCCCAAGGCTCTGTGGTTTGAGGGTGAGAGCTGCCCCCATGAGACCCCTGAGCACAGTGGGTAGGAGCCACGCTGAGAACGTGTCCACTTTCCCATCCCAAGAAGCATTTGCTTGGGTGACATATTTCACTGACACACAGAAGTCGCTGACTGCTCATGATGGCTCAGCCTTTGTCAGATTGGCTGAGGTGAGCTTGGGCTTTTGTTTTAGAGAAGAATCCATGCTGACAGCTCCATCTCCCCAGTATCCACTGCAGCCTTTACTCCTTTATCCATCACTCCTGTGAGCAGCCTGAGGCTGCCTGGGATTTCACAGGTGTGTGTGTGTGCCTATGCACACGCGAGTGTACGTATATGGAAGGGGTGTCGGAGGTGCACCACAGGCAGAGAGACTGAAGACCACAATATAGCCTTTCCTCTCTGTAGAAGGCAAGGAGGGACTTTCCCTGGTGTTCTACCAGTTAAGACTTTGTGCTGCCAATGCAGGACGCGTGGCTTCCATCCCTTGTCAGGGAACTAAGATCCCACATGCCCTACAGCTTGGCCAAAAGATTAAAAAAAAAAAAAAAAAAGGCAAGAAATCTCTCATGCAGACACCAGTGGCATCAGATAAGAAACTGTCAGCTCAAGAACCCACAGAACTGTTTCTGACCCAGAGATGCTAAGACAGATGACAATCCACTAATCTCTCCTCACACTACTTCACACAGGTGTATTTCTCCAATATACCATTATAGTTACCATATATAATTCGGAAATGACTTTTCCCTCTCTCAAATACTTTGATTTTGTTTTTCAAGATTATTCCCATGTATCTTTCTTGAAAAACCATCTGTTAGCATCTGGATGTAGGGAAAAGGACAGGCACGACGGCAGTAGAAAGACAAGTGATGACACACTTGCCATGGGATGCTGGAGAACTGTCACAGTTTCTCTCTGCCCTCAGTTTTCTCATCAGTAAAGGAAGCTGAATAAGAATTGCCATCCAGGGACTTCCCTGGCAGTTCAGGGGTTAAGACTACACACTTCCAATGCAGGGGCTGTAGGTTCGATCCCTGGCTGCGGAACTAAGATCCCACAGGCCATCTGGTATGGTCAGAAAAAAAGAATTGCCACCCAGAGTTGGAGGGAAGACAAAGGATGCTATATCCACAGCACCTCGTGCCATGTCATAAGCACAGAAGAGACCCAGCCAATGGTCCCTTCTGTAATGACCTGGACACCATTTCTGCAGCTGCAAAGAAAGTGGGGGATATCTCAAAACTCTCCCATTGATAGATATTTAAATCTTTGTGGAAACTGCACTGTCATCTCCAAAAGGTATATAACTCATAGCAGAGAGAGACTAAACCACTGATTAATTAAAAATATCAAGCACTGTGTTCACAAGTCTGTTCCCTGTGTCTGCATCGCCATTGCTGCCCTGCAAATAGGTTCATCAGTACCATTTTTCTAAATCCCATATGCATGTGTTAATAATTGTAAGGCAATTATCCTCCAATAAAAAAAAATTTAAGTAAATTTGAAAAAAATAAAACACATTGGGTACAACTTCAAATTGTGTTGGATATTTTGAAACAGCTAGTGACAGGGTCTGTAAAAGACAATGAATTAAGAAATTCACCGAATTCCATGAAACTCTGTCCTTCCGGTCAAGTCCATCAGGAAATGTATGATCTTCGTTGTTTACTTCAACCTCATCCCTCCCGTCCCAAAGTAAACAAAACCAAAATGATTCAGGTGTTCCTTTTGTATTTTTTTCTGCTCAGACTTATGTTGCTGCCTGACCTAAAAGACAGTTTTATCTAACTAAGTTATAGATCATTAAGCTGAAAAAAAAAAGTTTGCCTGTTACTGCTGTTTTACCATCTTGCCCCATCTTGTCTCATTAGCAGAAACTGATTGAGCATGAAGGTGTTCTCTGGCTGTCAGGAGATAAAGTAGGTGCTCTTGGCTTTCATCTGTTCTGAATTCTCCTTGTCTCATTATCTCCCCAAGGTCAGATTCTCTGACACAGCGGCTGCTTGCTTAGCACTTCATTCTGGCAATTATTTGCCAGGCAGCCTTAGCCAGGATAAGATGTCTGGTCTGTGGCCTCAAGGCAAGTCTGGGCATCAGAATCCCTGTGCTTGGTCCCCAGCCCACCCACTTTTCCTCAACCCACTCCTTCTTCAGAACCATGGTTATCTATCAAAGATCCTTGAGGTCTATTCATGGTTGCACCCCAGCATCTCCAAGACACTATCCAAGACACTGTGATATTCTAACTAAGTTGCAGTCCCATACAGGTCATAGAGTGATGGCCAGTTCTTGTCTTCTACTGGACAAGTTGTTATATCATAACCCTCACACTTTGGAACCCACCCTTACACCTCCTTACTCTGCTTCAGTGAAAGGCACAGAACCGCAAAGCCATACAATCTTGGTTCTTGAATCCATCATCCTTCCTCCATTAATAATTCCTGGTGGGCTCCCTGTTCCTTTGAGAGACTGTCATGAGCCGCTAAATATAGAGAGAATGTCCCAGGCTCAAGCCCCAGGAGCACAGTTTCAAACAAAGCAGCCTGTGAAGGTGAATTTGGTGACTGGGGCTCTGTCTGAACTTAGTTCCTTCTTGCCTATGGTGGGCAAAGCCTTTTAGGTATTTTTTATCTTTGTAAAGACTCTGCTCAGAGAAAAGCAGCAAAATAGATCTTGGATATGATTCCTTTATAGGTGGGTCTCCCCTGGTGGCTCAGTGGTAGAGAATCCACCTGCCAATGCAGGTTTGATGCCTGGGTTGGGAAGATCTCCTGGAGAAGGAAATGGCCACCCACTCCAGTATTCTTGCCTGGAGAGTCCCGTAGACAGAGGAGCCTGGCGGGCTAGAGTCCTTGTGGTCGCAAAGAGTCAGACATAACTGAACACTCAAGCAGATTAGTAGTCATATTTTTTCTGAAAATCTGGAAAAGAATCTTGGCCATTTGGATTGTATAAAGAGAGACACCTGCTAGGCAGTATCTTGCTAAAAGAATATGGTTTCTTCTCAGATGAGATGCAAATCCACTGTAAGTATCCACATTCTTTTCCAGATTGAAAAGACAGCACAAATGCACACCCCTCTCTGTGAAGTTGGCGGGACCAAGTCGTCCAAGAGGTGGCCAGAGACCAGGCAGCTGGGCAACCAGGTGCGGGCCTTCATGGGCCGGGCAATCTGCTCACTGGGAGAAATCCAGCCATCTGCCCTCTTTCTAATACAATCCACTGACCCTTGTTTCCCAGACTTAACACATGCAAACAGAATGGTCCTTGGCCCAAGAATGGATAGATAACCATACTTACTGCCTTCTCCAAACACACATTTCAGGCCACTCTGCTCACAATGGAGCAGCTTCCTACAGCAGCATCTATTCTGTGCTCATCACAAAAATGATCAAACCAAGAGAATTTGAAATATCTTTTTGCTTCTTGCCAAAAAATGATGTATATCCCAAAACTTTGGGTCAGAAAAAGAATTCTCCAGACATCTTTTCCAGGATCACTATTTTAATGCTCCTTATAGTTCTTCACATTTTTGTGCATTGATTTTCCTTTTTTTTTTTTTTTCCCTTCAAAGATTCTGTCTGTCTTAAATCAGGTAAGAGAAACCAAGGAAGGGATTTATAACACTTTAGTGTGAAGCGGTTTAAATAAAGAGGTTCATATGACTGTGGCCAAACTAACTATGCTAAACGTCCCCTTGGGAGGGTAAAAGTGGGTAGGCTGGACAACATTATGATTCATTTTATAGGCTTAATATCCTTATAAAGGGATTCTTTTTCTAAAAACTCTGGTCTGTGAATTGTTTTAAAAGAAGATGGGGTTTTGTTTGGTTTTGGTTTTGTTTGTTTGCTTGCATAACTGAAGTGGGAATGGAAATATAATAGTGAAATACCTTCTACAGGTTTCCTTCTGTTGTGGCTTTCACATTTTCCGTTTGCCCTTTAAGGCACCATCTCATGATCTTGGAAATGAAGCCCAAAGAGAATCTATTACCATAAAACATTACCCAGCAGTCTTATCATATCGCTTGACAGTATCACTATAGTTAACGTTGAGTTAGTGTTTCTATTATAAACCCAATTTACTGATGGGGGCGTAGGAGAAGATAGGAAGCAGAGATGGGCTCATATGTCAATGTGTAAAATGACATGAGGCTTAAAGCAGGTTGCCAACCAGTGTAGAACAAGGGAAAGAATTCTTTACACCCCATACTTATACTATTGAAAACGAATAGCATAAACATTATCTACCCATGAGTGCAGTACCAAAGTGCTGGCTTGCCCTACTGGCTGGAGGTGGGAGGTACATTAAACTAGAGGGAAAACAAGGTACAGAAGACGTGATAGGAAAAGCTGTCAAGTAGGAAACAGAACTAAGCACTAATTCTGTTTCTACTGTATCTTAGCCACATCTGCAGTCACTTCACAATTTGCATCAGGAGACATCCATTTCTCCATATTTAAGATGGAGCCAACAATGCCTCTAGGGCTTCCCTTTGGCTCAGCAATACAAAATCCACCTGCCAAAGCAGGAGAAGCAGATTCGATCCCTGGGTCAGGAAGATCCCCTGGAGAAGGAAATGACAACCTACTCCAGTATTCTTGCCTGGGAAATCCCATGGACAGAGGAGCCTGGTGGGCTACAGCCCATAGGGTTGCAAAGAGTGGGACATCACTGAATATACACTCGCATACTCGCAACAATGCCTCTGATGATGCCTGAGAGGTTCTGTGAGAAACAAACCAGGTCCGTGTTCAAGTGCACACTGATGCTCAGGAACCATGAGACAGATGAGCGACACTCTCCTGGCCCTCACCCAGCAAACAGGGTCCCAGATCAGCTGGGTCTGTGGATGGGAAGGTTGCCCAGACACCTGGGTGGCTGTGCTCAGACCTCACTGCCCTGGGTCCACGCTGAGCTTCTCCTGATGCTGCTCTCAACTTAGCAGCTGGAGAATTTCCCGAGCACTGACAGGAGAGGAGGCCCAGGGTTCTCAGTCCACCCTTCAGAGATGAGACTTCCAGACAGCAAGGGGTCCCAGGCTTTGATTAAAATGTTAATGACATATGAATGTAAAATTATATATGATAGGGAAGTCCCCATATAAAATCATATATTTATAATATCATATTTATTGTTTTATACATACATGAATTTTATATTTGATGTATTTATGTCATATATATGATTTTTATGTATGTGTTTTAGGTGTGATTTCATGCATTTTACACAATTTTATATAATTTATGTCTGTGTGTGTTAATTGCTCAGTCGTATCCAACTCTATGACCCCATGGACTGTAGCCTGCCAGGCTCCCCCATCCATGGGATTTTCCAGGCAAGAATACTGGAGTTGGTTGCCACTTCCTTCTTCAGGGGATCTTCCCAACTCAGGGATCAAACCCAGGTCTCCCACACTGCAGGAAGACTTTTTACAGTCTGAGCCACCAGGGAAGCTTAATTTCACACACACACACACACACACACACACACACACATATATATATATATAAAACTCTACATGCAAATTTTTTTAATTTACAGTCTTGGCCAACTCTTTGCAACCCCACGGACTGTAGCCCGTCGGGTTCCTCTGTCTATGGAATTTTCCAGGCAAGAATATTGGAGTGGGTTGCCATTTCCTTCTTCAAATTTACATGTAAAGGTACATATATAAATTTGTCATATATCGCTACACATATTTATTGGGCCTTACCAGTTAACAAGTTTAGGAGCCTGGTGCATTACAGTCCATGGTGTTGCAAAGAGTCAGACATGACTGAGCAACTAACACACACAGGGGTCAAGCCTGAGTCTCCTGCATTAGCAGGTGGGTTCTCTTACTGCTGAATCATCAGAGAAGCCCTTAAGAAACGAGACTTCATTCCTAAAAGGAGAAGTCTTCTTTTGGCTGGTGATGGCAGAAGTGACAAGCAAGGGATGTGGGTATCCCCGTTTGGACATCCACGGTATTTTAGTCTACAAAGTTCATGTCAGTCATCCTGGTGGAGTGGACACATCATCCCACTGACCCAAGGTCCTCAGTGAGGGAAGCAGCACCGATCCAGGTGGCCAAGAGTGGAGGCTCCAGGGATAGACTGACCTGGGTTCTGAATCCTGTCTCTGTTGCATCAGCCCCATGAACTTGAGCAGGTGAGTTTACCCCCTAAGTTTCAAGTGTTTTGACTATGAAGTGGAGCAGCAATATAACCAATATCCCATTGTGAATGTGAGGATGAAATAACACGGAACATGAGAAGAGCTTAACCACATGTTTGTCATCTCCTGTGGGCTGGGTCATCATCCTGAGAGGACCAAGGAGGAGGCTGATCCCGGAGGTGGGGGCCCCTCAGAAAGCAAGCCCCATGATACACAGAGTCTCCCTGGAATTGCAGCTGAGTCTGAGTCTGTGGCTGGTGCTTTGTGAACCCAAATGAAAAGTACCTTGTGTCCCTAGTATCAGGAGTGCTGTGCAGAATGGTTATGACTTGCAGTTATGAATCAAGAAGATAAATCAAAGAAAAGAATGGAATCCTTCTAATTTTCCTATTTGATATGATCTGCACTACATTTGGGCTTCCCAGGTAGCATAGTGGTAAAGAAACTGTAAGAGACATGGGTTCAATCCCTGGGTCAGGAAGGTCCCCTGAAGGAGGACATCACAACCCACTTCAGTATTCTTGCCTAGAGAATCCCATGGACAGAGGAGCCTGGTGGGCTATAGTCTATAGAGTTGCAAAGAGTTGAACACGACTGAAGAGATTGAGAACACACTCACGCACTACATTTGGGCCCCAGCCTACATAAGTGTTGGATTTCAAAGATGAAATACATTCAGTAAAAAGAACCCATGCTTCCTCTGGAACTTACTGGGTATCAGTATGTCATTTAAACACTTTAGTCTCATTTTCTTACCCATAAAATGGGATTCGTGATCACAAAAATAATATGAAAACTAGCTATGTGGAGGATCAAAGAGAAACCATATGTGAAGGTAGTACTTGGCCAGCTTTTCTTTTTAACTGAAAATTTCATTTCTTAAATAGTCATTTTCTGGCACCTACTCATAATAAATCTTCTTTCCCAAAGGGAAAGTGATTTTTCTAGTCAAGTAGGAGAGATCTCCAGGAATCTGAGTGATCATAGGCTTTCCATTGATTTGAAACTCTCCCATTGTGGAAACATAAGCTGGGGTCTCCAGAAATGTAGCCTAGAAGCTTTGTCCATGGCTCACTGTGGACCACATCCATGCTTTCCTTGACAACAATCAACACCATCAACCTAAGCATAGCACATGAGTACAGCTGTCTCTTTATAAGCTACTGCTCTTTTTAGTCTCTCTCACAGAAGCCAAACAGAAGACACCATTTCTCTTCTTTTCAAGAGGGTTAACACTATACCACTGCATTGATTAATGTGCCAGGGGTAGGAATATACCAGGATATAATGATTCCACAACCTTACCCCAAATACAGAGGAGACCTATTGAAACTGCCCTTGGGGCCCCCAAGATTGCTGGTACCCAGTCCACAAGAGAACCTACAGGACCGCAGACAATTTGCAGCACGCTGCGGGTTTGTCCCTCAGGACTGCATGGCTGGTCTTCCCTGCCTAAGGGCTTTGTCTGGGTTCCTAAGAGTTGTAGGTCCCTTGGTGCAAACCATAAGGCAGAGGAATTTCATGCCTGGGGGTAGTTCTGCATCAAAGGGGGATGGCAATATGACAAAAAATGCCCAGTCTCCTCATTAATTGGAGAATTCACAGGGGATTCCCTCACGGCTTTTCAGAGACTGACTCCCAAGCCCATCTAGTTGCCCCAGTGGTAACTTGGTCATTGGGCTTCTCAGGTAGTGCTAATGGAAACGAATCTGCCTGCCAGTGCAAGAAACACTGGAGACGCGGGTTTGAGGTTTGGTACCTGGGAATATCCCCTGGAGGAGGGCATGGCAACCCACTCCAATATTCTTGCCTGGAGAATCCCATGGACAGAGGAGCCTGGGGGGCTACAGTCCATAGAGTCACAAAGAGTCAGACACAACTGAAGTGACTAAGCATGCATGCACAACCTGGTCATTAACAGGTTGACTGGCTTTTCTCATTTCTGAGCTTCAATTTCCCTATTCCTTCCCTCCTGCTCCTGGTAGCCTCCTCCCACATAAACCCTGGAGCTGAATCTGTCTTTTAGGATCTGCTGTTGGCAGGACTCAAGCCCCCAAATCCTGATTCTCTAGATACTTTCACTCCACAACGACCTCTGAATTGGTTAGAAAGAAAGTAATAATTCCCCCCAAAAAAGTGTGATAAATAATTGCACAAATTTGTCATTGGGTTGTTTGAATGTAAAATTTCTTAACTTCTGTTAAGTCACAAATCCTACTGGATTTTCCCAGTATGCAAGAATGTCAAACAAACCCTTAATCGCCTTGTTAACAACTGTAGTCAAATTTTCTGTTGTAGGAAATAAACATCTCAAACACATCTTAAGGTAATGATCTATTTAATGCAAAGATTTGGGGAACAATTAAAGTTTGTTCAGCCAATTAACTAAATCAACATACAATGTTTCCTAAAGGTCTTCATACTCCCATCATTTCCCCAAAATTAGAAATCATCACAATAGGCAACTTCCTTTTCACATCCTTTCTTAAATATATCAAACTGGTAAAGACTGAAGAAACTCTCACTGCTTGCCCAAACTTATTAATGAAATGTGCTGTGCTTAGTCGTTCACTCGTGTTCAACTCTTTGCGACCCCATGGACTGTAGCCTGCCGGGCTCCTCTGTCCATGGGATTCCCCAGGCAAGAATACTGGGAAGGGTTGCCACGCTCTTCTCCAGGGGATCTTCCCAACCCAAAGATCAAACCCAGGTCTCCTGCCTTTTACACAATCCAATTCCTGGTTTTGATTTTTCCTGAGTGCAGAGGAACTTCTTGTTTATATACTTGAAAATTTAGGCACTGCAGTAATAACACAGTTTACTGATGAATAATTGCTTTTTTGGTTCCTTTGACTGTTAGCCAAAACATAATTCTTATTAATAAGGAAACTCAGCAAGTGGAGAAATGAGGGAAGAATGGTTTAAAAGCCTTTCATTTCTAAAATGTTTTATTCATATTGCTTTATATTTTTATACACTTAATTTACTGATCTGACTCACCCTTGATTTTAAGAACTACAAACTCTTGAAAGCATAACTGTCATCATAGCACAGGCAGCATTATCTTACACTTGTCATCTTTCCAATTAGATAATAGACATACAGAAACTGATCTTACTGTGACACTGCTCTGTGTGTAGTAAATTTCATGATAACAAATGTTTTTATTTTAATATAGAGGCCTTGAAAAAATGTAGATGCAGCTAACTCCAGGAGATTTTGATGCTTCAAAATGCAGATACTCTCCTTTGAAGGAAAAGCAGTCCAACAACTAGGACAATGCATCTGCAGGAGTGTAACCCCTTTAGGAGAAATATCAACAACCTCAGATATGCAGATGATAACACTGTAACTGCAGAAAGCGAAGAGGAACTAAAGAACCTCTTGAGGAGGGTGAAGAAGGAGAATGAAGAAGTTAAGTGTTAGTCCCTCAGTCGAGTCTGACTCTGTGACCCAATGGACTGTAGCCCGCCAGGCTCCTCTGTCCATGGGATTCTCCAGGCAAGAATACTGGAGTGGGTTGCCATTTTCTTCTCCAGGAGATCTTCCTGACCCAGGGATCAAACCCGGGTCTCTTGTATTACAGGCAGACTCTTTACCATCTGAGCCACCAGGGAAGCCCCTTGATGAGGGTGAAGGAGGAGAGTTAAAGAGCTGGCTTAAAACTAAATATTAAAGAAACTAAGATCATGGTATTGGGCCCCATTACTTCCAGGCAAATAGAAGGGAAAAGGTGGAAGTTGTGACAGATTTTCTCTTCTTGGGCTCTAAAATCACTGAGGATGGGGACTGCAGCCATGAAATCAGAAGGCAACTGCTTCTTGGCAGGAAAGCTGTGACAAATCTAGACAGTGTGTTGAAAAGCAGAGATGTTACTCTGCTGACAAAGGTCTGTATAGTCAAGGCTATGGTCTTCCCAATGGTCACATACGGTTATGAGAGCTGGACCGTAAAGAAGGCAGAGCTCCAAAGAATGGATGACTTTGAACTGTGGTGCCGGAGAAGACTCTTGAAAGTCCCTTGGACAGCAAGGAGATCAAATCACTCAATCTTAAGGGAAATCAACCCTGAATACTCGTTGGAAGGGCTGATGCTAAAACTGAAGCTCCAGTATTTTGGTCATCTGACGCGAACAGCTGACTTAGGGGAAACTCCCTGATGCTGGCAAAGACTGAGGGCAGAAGAAGAAGAGGGTGTCAGAGGATGAGATGGCTGGATGGCATCACCAATGCAATGGACATGAACTTGGGCACACTTTGGGAGATGGGGAGGGACAGGGAGGCCTGGCATGCTGCAGTCCTTGGGGTCACAAAGAGTCAGACATGACTGGGCAACTGAACAACAACAACATCTTTAAGAAGAGATGCATTTGATCATCACACTGCATTCAGTGAGGTCAAATGGTATAGGTTAATCCTGAGATGTTTTTACTGTACTGCTGATGAAGCCATTTGATTATCTTTGGGCTTCCCGTCTTCTAGAACTGAAGGTCAGACCAGCATATTTCTTGCTAATTTTACACAGTGCAGTGCTGTCTTGAAGAAAGTAGAATGGGGTGGATTTCATCTGCCCCTGGATCCAGTTGAGGTTACATTTATATAAGCACTGAAATGATGCACGCTTGGAGCTCCACCTTCCGAGATGGCTCCACCATCCACAGGGGTCCTCGGCTGCTTGCTGGGTACCCAGATGTGTTGTCTCAGGCACACGTGTGCTCTCCCACTGCTGCCCAGCATTCTATGTGGGCACACAGCTATGCCCCCCACAGTCCCGACTAGGGCTGTCTCCCTGGCATTCCCAGTTTTGACTCCCAGTGATGCCAGACTCTCCCAGAGTTCTACTGCTCAGTATGGAAAACTAATCCCCCCTCAGCATCACCCACTGGTCCTGGCATCTTACCAAGTCTCTCAGGAAGTCAGTTCCTTCAGCGTCTGGCTTGCAGCTCCCAACCCAACCAAACAGAAATCTCACCGGGGGAAAAGAAAAACATTTTCTCTACATCTTCAGATAAGAAGAAAAAAATCTGTCTTGAGGGACCTGAACACAGAGAAAATATAATTCCTCTGTATTGAGTATCTGGTGAGTCATCTAGAGTGATATCAACTCAAACAGCTTCCCTAGGGGCCATTCTTGGAGAAGGCAATGGCACACCACTCCAGTGCTCTCGCCTGGAAAATCCCCATGGATGGAGGAGCCTGGTGGGCTGCAGTCCATGGGGGTTGCTAAGTGTCGGGCACGACTGAGTGATTTCACTTTCACTTTTCACTTTCATGCATTGGAGAAGGAAATGGCAACCTACTCCAGTGTTCTTGCCTGGAGAATCCCAGGGACAGAGGAGCCTAGTGGGCTATCGTTTATGCGGTAGCACAGAGCCGGACACGACTGAAGCGACTTAGCAGCAGCAGCAGCAGAAGGGGCCATTCTCTCCACAACTGAATGGTTCAATAACCCCCTTTAAAGGGACTCTCCCAGATCAAAGGAACAGACTGTCCTAAATCTCGTATCTTCCAACACAGAATGAAAAAATTCTTGCAGTTTGAAATTCTGACTTTGCTTTTAACCTGTCCTCCCTGTTAATATATTAAAGTGTAGGGACAGGTTTCAAAAGCACTCAGGCAAGTTACCAAGCTCTGCATCCCACCTATCCCCCAATTCCCTGCTCATCAGTCTGGAAAGAGAGTTCAATTCTTAGCTACGTATGCTGCACGAACCACCACATTCTCTTTCAAGGATGCAGTTTACATTTATGCGCACTAAATTGCTTCAGTGAGTCTGACTCTTTGCAGTCCACCAGGCTCCTCTGTCCGTGGGATTCTCCAGGCAAGAATACTGGAGTGGGGTCTTGCCATGCACTCCTCCAGGGGATCCTCCCAACCCAGGGACTGAATCCATGCCTCTTATGTCTCCTTTGGCAAGTGGGTTTTTTACCACAAGCACCACCTGAAGCCCATAGCTTACATTTAACCTGGCCCTTTGTTCACAGAATCTTGAAGACTATTGCCAAACTAATGCTTATCTGGAAAAAAAAAAGGTAAATAAAATAAGCAACATCATGACTCAGTATATGATCTTTAGAACAGTTTCTCTATTGAACCCTTTTTAGTTTAGAATTTCACCTTCAGATCCTTCCACAATTAAAATTAAATAATGAATATTCTCATAAATTATGAAAAGGAATTTATCTCAATAATCTCAATATTATGATCTTGATATGAACATATGAGCACAAAAATGATCTATGCTCATAATCAAATATTTGGACATTAGAGAAAATTGAAGAGACTACAATGCCAGTCTATAGCTATCCACTATTCACATTTGAGACATTTCAATGGTTCTCAACAAACTAACTTGTAGAGGTAAAATCTTATAGTTCTGCAATTCCATAATCTGCTTTCTTCACCTCAAGTATATGATTAGAATCTAACTATGAGTCAAATGTTTTGAAATGCTTTTTAATGGCTCTATAATATTCCATCAATAAGCAAACCATAGTTTACTTATGTATTACCCTACTGTTAAACATATAGATTATCTTGTTTATGTAAGATAGATTATCTTTATATGTAAATCTTTATCAGCATTTCAAATTATTTCCCTAGAACATACTCTGTGAAATGGGATTGAGGATATAGACTATCTGGCTATAAATTGTCAAATTGCTTTCCATAAAGTACAACAATTTACAATCCCACAAATATAGGAGTGCTTATTTAATGCATTTCTATCAACTTTGAATATTATTAGGAAGAAGTCTCCTACCTCTGGTCAAGATAGAGTAACAAAGGACTGAATTTATCTTCCCACCAAAAATAACTGAAAACATTTGAACCTCCCCAGGCACAGTTTCTATTGACTGCTTTTTCCACTCTATGGGCCATACTTGTCTTTCTTTGCATGTCTTATATACTTCAGGCTTCCCTGGTGGCTCAAATGGTAAAGAATCTGCCTGCAATGCAGGAGACCTGAATTCAGTCCCTGAGTTGGGAAGATCCCTTGAAGAAGAGACTGGCAATCCACTCTAGTATTCTTGCCTGGAAAATTGCATAGACAGAGGAGCCTGGAGGGCTACAGTCCATGGAGTCACAAAGAGCTGGACACAGTTGAGTGACTAACACTTACTTACTAACTTACCATATACTTCTCAAAACCTGGACATTTAAAAAAATGGGAACTCTGCAAATTAGATTCTACTCCCTTCTTAAGGTTTATTTTTTTGCTACTATTTGTTGTTATTTGTTATGTTACTAACTTTTCTGAACTGATTCTATAAAACCTGTATTGGTCATGTGTGACCACTAGCATCTTTCCTCATTTACCTCATTTACAGAGATTTCTTATGTGTCTGGAGCCAATAAGTTTCCTAGTTTTTGCCAAGGGACTCCATGTATGTGTTGATGCATGCCTTCAATACTGAGTGAGACAGTTTATAATTCTGCCTTAGCCTTCACTTTCTATTTGTATAGAGTCCATAAGTGAGAACTTAGGGCTTTGGCTGATCTTTGCTGAGTATGCTCACAGCTCTGGGCATGTACACAGCTCCACATATATACATTAATTTCTGGATTTCCAGAAATATGTTACAGCTTTTCCAAGCTCCTAGGAGACATCTAATCCCCAGTTTTTCCTTTTAAGCTTTTGGTTAGCCTGTTTGCCCCAAATGTTATTTACCATCTTCAGTTCAGTTCAGTCGCTCAGTCATGTCCAACTCTTTGCGACCCCATGAATCACAGCACGCCAGGCCTCCGTGTCCATCACCAACTCCCAGAGTTCACCCAAACTCACATTCATCGAGTCGGTGATGCCATCCAGCCATCTCATCCTCTGTCATCACTTTTCCTCCTGCCCCCAATCCCTCCCAGCATCAGAGTCTTTTCCAATGAGTCAAATCTTCGCATGAAGTGGCCAAAGTACTGGAGTTTCAGCTTTAGCATCATTCCTTCCAAAGAAATCCCAGGGCTGATCTCCTTCAGAATGGACTGGTTGGATCTCCTTGCAGTCCAAGGGACTCTCAAGAGTCTTCTCCAACACCACAGTTCAAAAGCATCAATTCTTCAGCGCTCAGCCTTCTTCACAGTCCAGCTCTCACATCCATACATGACCACAGGGAAGACCATAGCCTTGACTAAGCGAACCTTTGTTGGCAAAGTAATGTCTCTACTTTTGAATATGCTATCTAGGTTGGTCATAACTTTCCTTCCAAGGAGTAAGCGTCTTTTAATTTCATGGCTGCAGTCACCATCTGCAGTGATTTTGGAGCCCAGAAAAATTAAGTCTGACACTGTTTCCCCATCTATTTCCCATGTAGTGATGGGACCAGATGCCATGATCTTCATTTTCTGAATGTTGAGCTTTAAGCCAACCTTTTCACTCTCCACTTTCACTTTCATCAAGAGGCTTTTTAGTTCCTCTACACTTTCTGCCATAAGGGTGGTGTCATCTGCATATCTGAGGTTATTGATATTTCTCCCAGCAATCTTGATTCCACCTTGTGTTTCTTCCAGCCCAGCGTTTCTCATGATGTACTCTGCATATAGAAACAAGTAGAAGCTAAAATGTGGTAGAAGCAGCAATTTCTGCAAGAATGATGACTCTACCACCTCATGCCACCACCCTTCAATCTTCATCAGAAATTCTGACCTTTAGTAGTTGAAGAGAAACAAAACTGGAAATGCAGTAAGGCTCTTTTCATATCTCTCTATGGGGAGAAATAGAAGACAAAGTTTTTAACATACTCAGAGCAGCTTCTGGTGTGGCCTATGCTTCAGTGTGGCTCATTCAGGTCATCCAATTCTTGATCTGCCTAAGGTGGATTCTACAGCTGATAGACTTTACAGCAAACCTAGGAAAATTTCCACTGTACAAGTCAGAGTGAAAGTGAAAGTCACTCAAGTCATGTCCAACTCTTTGCAACAGTCCATGGAATTCTCCAGGCCAGAATACTGGAGTGGGTGGCCGTTCCCTTCTCCAGGGGATCTTCCCAACCCAGGAATTGATCCCAGGTCTCCTGCATCGCAGGCAGGTTTTTTACTGCCTGAGCCACCAAGGAAGCCCAAGAATTTTATATTGCTAATGTTGGGCCAACTTCAGGTGCTAATTACTAACAAGAAAATGTGTGAAACCTCAAAATATGCAAGTGAAAAAAAGTGAAGTCCATTTGCATCAAACCTACCTTTCAATGCTATTCCTCTTGAAGCAGCATGATGTTATTCAACAGCAAGGAATGAAAAGCACTGAAGCAGTATTGCCTAATAGTAAGATGAGACACATTTGGGGTTTTCTTTTTCAGTAGTAACTCTAGAAGGCCCTTGTACCAGTGCTTATAAAACATACCAGGGAAGATTCCTGGCTCTGGATGCAGCCTGCTAGAACCTGAGCAGGGTTCATTTTAAACACAATAATAACTTTGTGGACTAGACAGCATTCATGCAACTGAAAACAACATATGGTCTTCAATAAAATGAAAGGTACCCCAGGAAAGGGCAGCTCTGAAGAATATTTTTAAGGAATAGGCATGAAATTAAATTCAACATTCTTTTCCTAACACACACACACACACACAAAAACCCAGAAATGCTTATTTGTCTTTGTTATTCTAAGAAATTCATGAGGGGAAAATTTTATGTGACTGTACCTTCTCCCCTCGAAAGAAAACAATGTTCAGAGTACCCCTTAAACCACAAAGATAAAAGAGAAGCAGAACATGTAAGAGCTGTTAGAAGCTGCTAAGATTTCAACTTAATGACACGCAAGGTGACTCTCATCAACCTCTATCTGCCAATTGAATTTTTGTATCAGCAATATCTCTAGTCTGTCACAGAATCCATCTTAAAAGTTTGAGAAATCATGCTTTTCAAACATTCATCTTGGGGACCTCCCTGACAGTCCAGTGGTTAGGACTTCACCTTTCAGTGCGGGGGATGTAGGTCTGATCCCTGGTCAACAAGTACGATTCCACATGCCACGCGGTGTGGCTAAAACGTAGAAAAAAAGTAATAGAATAACATGTACTCATCATTGGTGCTGTACCCAATCCCAGGCAGAGCTGTGGGCATCCATACACACTATTCGCCTGGGCATCTCTCTCCCTCCTGAAAATTCTGCACAGCGATTTTCAGGAGCAATCATTTACATTAGGATGTAACATGGAGCTGTAAAATGTAGTCATGGAAACCATGATGGCAGAGAGAAAAAGAGAGATTTGGGGATTTAGTGAATCTTCTTGATTTTTCAAATACAATGGTCCCCTTAGCAAAATAAGTTGGGCCATATGGTGAACTGTGTGTGGTAATTTTCTAAGCTTGCAAATAGAATTCTGCAAAATGTGATCAACTGCTAAGTCACTGCACTCCGAGTAAGCCCAAATTCTACTCCTGCTCACTATTTTCAGGGGTACTAGGTGCCAACACTACACATACTGCAAACAAACAGACAACACTCAGGATTTAATTTTAAAAACCGGCCAGTAAAGATGCATATATAGGATAGATATTCACTGAAATTATTCAGCTTGAAAAATAGAGAAATAGTTGGCTTCAGAAGGTCATAGACTTCTTTGAAAACTCAGCTGATAATCTCTCTGAAACTCAAAACTGCCCTGGATTCATTCTTTCCTCCTCTCCATCACCTACACTCCATAATATTGCTATTATACTCTTCTAACAGTGCACATTTTCTATGTCTTTAAATGTAAGGCAGTCTTTTCTACAAAGAAAACAATCATAAAATCTCAGTGATGATAAACAGCAAATATTTCAGTGGTTCCAGCTTCCATAGTGTTTGTCTTTTCCTGTTGTTTATGAACATGTAACTTCACATTCCTATTTTGCAGATTCTTTTCATTACTTACCCCTTCTCCCATTAAAGTCTTTTATCAGATATTCCATGCCAGCTGAAGTTTTTAATACAGACAGTATTTTTTAAAGTCTTAAAAAAATATAAGGAAAATCCCAAAATGACATTTGGGGTTAAAGTTGAAAAGAGGCCAGTGGGATCTCCAAGGCTTCTCTAAAATCAAACCAGAGAGGCAGGTGATGTCATTCCTCTGAATACATCTGCTACCATTTGGACTCTGCTCCAGTAGCAGGTATAACTGAAGACACTGTGGTGAAGGATGACTTTAATTTAGCTGGTAGCATATGCCATGATCTTACTTGCTCAAACCATGATTTGCTAAGTCAACCGATTTTGTAACTGATGAACCTATTTCTGCAAACTCATATAACTACAATGGATTCACAGAGCACCATCATGGACAAGCTGTTCTACAAGAGGTACCAGACAGGCCCTTCATCTTCAATTTCAGTAACACTGGACAAAATGCTTACAAACACATGAGAGATTAGATTCTGAAGTTAGGGGACTATTTCTCATCAACAGGAAAGGTCATTGAAACTCCACAGCCTTTAATTAAAAAATAAATGTCTTGCCAAATTAAAATTAAAATCAAAATTTGCAGGCCACTGTTTTATCTTCTGTTTCCAGTCTACCTACTGATTGCACACAGCTACACACAAGAAACGTTGAACAAAACACACTGATCAAGTCCTAAGTTCTTGCCTAATGTTTAATTTTTTTTCATTTTTGTAGTTATCATCACCCACTTTATGGATCAAAGCATTGTCATGGCAATGAGGCTTGTATAACTCAATGAAGAATCGATGCTTTTGAACTGTGGTGCTGGAGAAGACCCTTAAGAGTCCCTTGGACAACAAGGAGATCAAATCAGGCAATCCTAAAGAAAATTAACCCTGAATATTCATTGGAAGAACTGATGCTGAAGTTGAAGCTCCAATACTTGGGCCACCCGATGTGAAGAGCCAACTTATTGGAAAAGACCCTGATGCTGGGAAAGATTGATGGCAGGAGGAGAAGGGGGTGGCAGATAATGAGACAATTAGATAGCATCACTGACTCAATGGACATGAATCTGAGCAAAATCCAGGAGATAGTGAAGGACAGGGATGCCTGGTGTGCCACAGTCCATGGGGTCACAAAGAGTCGGACACAACTTAGCGACTGAACAGCAACAACAATTATCATCAGTCTCAGTATCTACCTGATATCTCATTCTCACTGAACAGGATGATATTGAAGGCCAACAAAAAGCAAAGGGACTATTCCAGGCGTGTGGATACAAGTATATCTCCACCACTTGCTCACTGATTCATTTGATGTCAGTCTTATTCTTATCTGAGGCTCTCAGATACCAAGAGCTTTGGTTTATTTGACGGCATTTTCCAAACTGAACAAGAAGAGCAAAGTCATCTGGTTCTGCATTCATCGTTCAAGTATACTGGAGAGAATTAAAGATTGATGGAAGCAGATGAGGTGGGCTGGGGTCAAGTGAGCCATCATGACAGCAAGTCAATGTCCTACTGTGAGGAAAATACCAGAGAGGCAAACAAGTGTTAAATTGTAGGGTTCTTGGAATGCTAGGTTGGCAGTTTTCCCTCACTGTTTTAAAGCAGAAAAATGACATGATCTACCTCTTAGGAAGACCTCTTTGGAGAGACCTGAGTCTGGCTACCGGGATGGTTAGGAGGTAATCACTGAGCCCTCAGAAAGAGGTTGCTGAGAGCCTGAAAAGGTGGATCTAAATGGGACAGGGCAAGGGGGATCAACAGACATCAAGCAGACTAAACCTAGTGATTAACTGTATACATTTATAAATTTCTAATAAAATCATAAGATGCTTAAATGCAATAAGGCATCATAATGACTTTTTATTTGTTTATGAAATATGAAAAATACAGAGAAAAATGTGAGTATCCATTCACTTATCACCCAGCTTAAGATATAAAATGCTACAGATATAAAGTCCATATCAGATCAGATCCATATGCCCTTCCCCAAACCCAATTTCTCCTTCTTGCTCACAGGCTACCTCTATCCTAAATGTATTAAATTCATCCACTTTCTCTTTTTTCTCTTCCCCTCATCCCTTTCCTTGTCTGCTGTCACCACTATGCTTCTTTAGTAAAGAAATACTCTCTTGCTAAACCACAGATTTAAATATTTGCCTGTAGTGTGTCTGAATTTTGGATGAATTTTCTAACTGGTTTCCTTCTCTACACGTTGCCATGTTCCCATGACGGTCCCAGCAATCCCCTTCTCCACATAACATAAAATTACATATCTTTCTCATTTGTTCTGACACTGTCATGACACTGGTCATAAATCAATTATTTGCCAGTTACTCCACTAAGGACTAGAAATACAGTAGACATAATAAGTTCATTGTAATCACTGAGTAGGTATTTGTTGAATGAGTGAATAATAAGACCCTATTCCTGCCCTGAACACATACGTGCATGTTCAGTCACTTCAGTCATGTCCAACTCTTTGTGACTCCATGGACTGTGGCCCACCAGGCTCTCTGTCCATGGGATCTCCAAGACAAGAATGCTGAAGTGGGTAGCCATTTCCTTCTCCAGGGGACATTCCCAACCCAGGGATAAAATTCAGGTCTCTTACATCTTATGCACTAGCAGGCAGATTCTTTACCATTGAGCCCCTGGGAAGCCCACCCCATAAAGGTGAGTCCCACGGTTTATTCCATGGTACAACAGAATGTTATCACTTAATCTGATGACTTGTCACTTAATCATTTCTAGACCACTACCATTCTTGCACCTTTACAAGGTAAAGGCATAAAGAAAATACGCTTACCTGCCAAGATGAGAACCGCCCCCCGCCCCCCCAGAAGATATTGCAGTTCTGGTCAGACAATATCCACTTCGCTCAGAGTGGCAGTGGAAAGATATCACCAACTCATCACCAGACATCAACTCGGGTCCCACCTTGACCAGTGCCTAGAAGCACTGTGCATGCAAGGACCACTCCAGAAAGACTTTCCTGCCTCCCCACTTCTAACAGTGGGGACTTGCCTTGACTGTGAGGTAGAGAAGGATTACTTATCATAGTTATCCAACAATAATAATGGTCATAAAAAAACTAATAATAATGACTAGCATATATTGAGCACTTACTATATAAGTGATATGCGTATAAAAATTCACACATGGCATCTTATGTAATCCTTACAGACTCTCCACGAAACATCAGGTCTCACCCCCTTCGGATCTAAGGACTCTACAGACTGAAAGTGAGGGGATGGAAAAAAGGTATTCCAAGCAAATGAAAATCAAAAGAAAGCTAGAGCAGCAATACTCATACCAGACAAAATAGACTTTAAAATCAAGTGACGAATCCTCTAAGCTCAAGGACAATAACACCATTCAAAAGTGTGTATTATATTGGGTTTTTTTTGTAAATTCAAAGTCAGAGATGCTCTTAGAATATTTCTAAGAAACCAATATATTTTGAACACCATATATTAAAACAAAAAAAAGTTTAAAAATTCATGTCTCATTATTTCCCACCGTATTTCATGGAAAATTTCCCAACTCACCCTCAAGATTGTTAAGCAGTCTCTCCAAAAAGAGCCAGAAAAGGCAGAGGTATGCCTATCCAAAAGCTTTCAATTCTTTAGGAAAATGTTATGATAATAAAAGCAAGTTTTGGGCGGCTTAGTCGGTAAAGCGTCTGCCTGCAGTGCAGGAGACTTGGGTTCGATCCCTGGGTTGGGAAGATCCCCTGGAGAACGAAATGGCAACCCACTCCAGTACTCTTGCCTGGAAAATTCCATGGACTGAGGAGCCTGGTAGGCTACAGTCCACGGGGTCGCAAAGAGTTGGACACGACTGAGCGACTTCATGTTCGTTCACGTTGGTGCCATGAGCCACTAATTATTGGCAAAACAGTAGCAATAATAACAATAATAGCCTAAAGACTGAGAATGGGAAAGTCTGGGCAGGAGAAAAGTGATCCTTGGTGGAGGAGAAATTGATCAATGCCAAGTTCGGGGATTATATTGACTGCATTGCTCATTTGTTTAGTAGGCAACAACAGTAGATAAGGACTCACCTTCTCTCCATCTGCCACACCAGGCAGTGGTTTCCTATCTTCTGAGGCAGCAAGCCCTGGGCTGTGATTTGTGTTAGCAACAGAAGTATCATTTCCATGGTTCCCTTATGATTTCTAGAGACAATTATATATATATATTTTAAAACTTGGCTGATTTTATTCATGGATTCCACCCAATAGTTGACACATTACAAGTGGCGTAAGTCCACATTTTGTAATGTGTATCAACATTTCACAGTTATGAAGTACTGCATTATTAAGCAGAAAGGTCTTTTTAAAATGATGCATCTGTGACAATCCAGCTCAGGGCACCCAACAGCGGGCTCCTGTTGCTGATGGGAACCAGGGTATCTCATTGGTCTCTGCTGGTTGAGGCCCCACAGAGGTCCCCCGGGACAGCACAGAGGCAGACTGACAATTAGTCTCATCTCAGGTGGCAGTGCCGATGGGTGGCAGAGGCTGAAAAGAACATGCGTTCACGGAGGAGAAAGACTCAAACAAATTCTCAGGACATGTGGTCTATTCTTTAGTATTTTTTAGGACATAATAATTAACTCTGTTTAGGCACCACCTTCTCAAGAAGAATTTCTGCAGAAGGTATACCATGTAGGCTGGATTTTTAAAGAAAAATAAGAATTCACCAGGTGGCAAAGTGGGTGAAGGCCCAGCAGATGGAAAAACATAAAGGCATTAGAATGTTCTCAGCCTTGGTTGAGACGAGTTGTGAGGTTTACATGCATTTTTATGTGAGATCATAATATTTATCAGTTTGTGTAGGGTTTATTTTTTAAATTCTTGAAATACCATTTAAAATGGTAATCTCTTACATATATGGGCTGCATTTATTTAATCACACATTAATTGTGGGGAGTTAGGTTTTTCCCAACTTTTCTGTGTTATAAATAAGCCTTTAAATAATATCTCTGTGTATAAATTTCCATCTGATTTTATGATAATTCATTTACAGACTATTCCCAGAAGTGGAAATACTCAGCAAAGGGGAATGGAAATACTTGACCTTCTAGATGTGTATTGACAAATTGCTTTCCAGAAAAGCTTGCATCATCTGACTTTCCATCCACCTATTAGACATTTGGGAGCATTAATTTCATCAAAACATGCTAATGTAATTGAGCTAAAATTTTGATTTCTTTGAACATTTTCTTCCCAATATGAAACATTGTTCATTAAGTAGTAACATCTCTCTTCTTTTGGAGAAGGTACTCTGACAGGGAGAATATCAATTTTTCTATTGCATCTACCCACAGTGTAAAGAGTGGAAAGGATTACTAACTACCATTCTGACCTGGTCTAAAGGGATAGAGGGGGAGCGAGTAGAGGGACTTTAATTCCCAAACTTCTGCTTGGTGTTGGAATAACAAATGTTGCTGAGTCTGTTGCTTGGTAAGTCTCAGAGCATGATCTAGAAGCAGAAGGATGAGGAAAGAAGAATGGACATTGCTCAGCCTGATAATGTAATGCTCCACCTTGCCTGTAGGAAAAATCTCTTCTTATTATCTAAAAAGTACTGTCTGTTGTTGGGTGATGTGTATGTGTGTTCTCTTCACAATTATATGCCGAATTTTACATGGTCACATGGCACAGAGGCTGAACTCAGAATAGCTGAGGGATTAATAAGCATTTGTTGGCATCAAATGTCAAATTGTTTGCTTAGTTGTGTCTGACCCTTTGCAAGCATGGGGACTATAGCCCTCCAGGCTCCTCTGTGCATAGGATTTCCCAGGCAAGAATACTGGAGTGGGCTGCCATTTCCTCCTATAGAGGATCTTCCTGACCCAGGGATTGAACCCACATCTTCTATGTATCCTGCATTGCAGGTAGATTCTTTACCCTCTGAACCATCAGGGAAATTTAAATGCTCTATCCAGGAACTAAAACAATAAGCACAAGTCTTATAATTTTCTTGCTCTTGATTTAGACTTTATTTTCTTCTACACTGACTTAATTCTCAGTCAGGCTTTCTCCGTGGACCTGTCCACGTGGACCTCACCAGCTCCATACTTTCTGAGAATTTTAGTGTCTTAAGATCTCAAAAATAGAGGGTGCCTCTTTTTCAATCACTTTTCAATCATTTCAGGATAAGTCCTACAGAGGACTCTGACACATCTTAAAAATTCTACCCACTTTTGTACCAACCACCAAAGCCAGAAAGGATGTGGTACTCTGTGTACTCTTTGCTGTTCAGTCGCTAAGTTGTGTCCGATTCTTTGTAACCCCATGAACTGCAGAATGCCAGGCTTCTCTGCCACTGAGGAAGGAAAAGGATGACCACGCAACAATGAAGTCAGTGACAACGACAACACGTGTGCTACGTCATTCAGTCGTGTCTGAGCCTTTGGTAGCCCAAGGACTGTAGCCCACAAGGCTTCTCTGTGCATGGAATTTTTCAAGCAAGAATACCGGAGTGGGTTTCCAATAGCATACCTCAACCTAACTCAAGTACACAGTCGATCGACTCAACCACCCACACTAACAACTTGAGAGAATAGATGGCCTATTGCCAGAGAAGAAGAGTATTTACCTTGCTCTCTATTATTCTTCCACATTCAGGGTCCAGCATTTCATTAAAAACTATGAGATACCCACAAAATCAAGGAGAACAAAAAAAATCAGTGCATTGTTAGAAGATAAAGCAAGTGACAGAATGAAAGCCAGAGACACCCCAGATGTTGGCACCATCATGCAAGAACTTTTATAAAACTACAGCTAATCTGTTCAAGGATCAAGTATAAAATATGGGCAACATGCGTGAACACATGGGGAATTCAGCAGGAAGATGAAAATGATAATTAAAAGTCAGAAAGAAATGCTAGAAATAAAAATCACCCACAACAGAACTTTGGCATACGTAAAGCAGAACCTGATAGTACTGAAAAGAAAAATAGACAAATCTATAATTAAAATTAGAGATGTCAACACTTCCCTCCAAGTAACCAATAAATAACACAAGTAGGCAGAAAATCACTAAAGATATTGGAGACCAGAACATTACCAAACAAGCTGATATAATTGACATTTATAGAACATTTATTCACCCCAAAACAAGATACAAATTCTTTTCAAAGGCACATTGAGCATTTATCAAGACAGACCATGTTCTTGGATAAAAACAAATCTCAGTAACATAAAAGGAATGAAATCATAAAAGTACCAAGAAGTTCTGAAGTAACTGTACATTGTTACAGTTAAGAAGAAGAGAATGTCAACTCTTTTATTGCATCATACATAAAAATTAACTAAAAATGAGTCACAGACCTAAATAAAAATGTTAAAACTATAAAACTTTTAGAAAAAAGATACATAAGCCCTTGTTAGAGGAAAGATTTCTTAAATAAGATATAAAAAGCACATATCATACAGGGAAATATTAACAAATTGGACATTATCAAATTTAAAACTTTCCCTTTTTTTATCTTCTACTTTCCTTGAAAAAAAGGCATGAGTTTTTAAATTTCTCTGGAATCTACTAAAGTCTGATTTTTTTCTCTATCATTGCTTATAATTCAGAGAGCCATCTTCATCCAGACTTTGAGTTAAAAATGTCTCGTATTTCCTCCTTGTATCTCTTTAGGGACTTAAAAAGAAGTGGTTGAAAGTTACAATTATTTCCACTATTATCACTGAATATAACCATCACATCCTTCTTTGTATGTAACCATTACAACTACTTTGTACTTATCTGTTCGTCAGACTTTCCCCTTCTATGGGAAGAGGCTCGTGAGAAGAAATCGCTCTTCATTAATCTCTGATCACAGTGTTTGGCACATGATAAAGACTTGACAATGGTATCTTGAGAAGTAAATGAGTGATAGGGGTCTGAACAGTTGTGGTTTATCCCTCCCCCTTCCATGGCCATGGGGTCAACACAGGCCTACTCACAGCACTCTTTATAAAAGCGAAATTCTGCTTCTCTGCACCTTATGGTGTAACCCACAAAAACCAAGCCAGTCTCACCAGAGAAGCACCTGTTCAGTTCAGTTCAGTCACTCAGTTGTGTCTGACTCTTTGCAACCCCATGGACCACAGCACACCAGGCTTCCTTGTCCATCGCCAACTCTCAGAGTTTACTCAAACTCATGTCCTTTGAGTCAGTGATGCCATCCAACCATCTCATCCTCTGTTATCCCCTTCTCCTCCTGCCCTCAATCTTTCCCAGCATCAGGGTCTTTTCAAATGAGTCAGCTCTTCGCATCAGGTGGCCAAAGTATTGGAGTTTCAGCTTCAACATCAGTCCCTCCAATGAACACTCAGGACTAATCTCCTTTAGGATGGACTAGTTGGACCTCCTTGCAGTCCACGGGACTCTCAAGAGTCTTCTCCAACACCACAGTTCAAAAGCATCAGTTCTTTGATGCTCAGCTTTCTTTATAGTCCAACTCACATCCATACACAACTACTGGAAAAACCATAGCCTTGGCTAGATGGACCTTTGTTGGCAAAGTAATGTCTCTGCTTTTTAATATGCTGTCTAGGTTGGTCATAACTTTCCTTCTAAGGAGTATGCGTCTTTTAATTTCATGGCTGTAATCACCATCTGGAATGATTTTGGAGCCCTAAAAATAAAGTCAGCCACAGTTTTCACTGTTTCCCCATCTATTTGCCATGAAGTGATAGGACCAGATGCCATGATCTTTGTTTTCTGAATGTTGAGCTTTAAGCCAACTTTTTCACTCTCCTCTTTCACTTTCATCAAGAGGCTCTTTAGTTCTTCTTCACTTTCTGCCATTACAGTGGTGTTATCTGCATATCTGAGGTTATTGATATTTCTCCCAGCAATCTTGATTCCAGCTTGTGCTTCTTCCAGCCCAGCATTTCTCATGATGTACTCTGCATAGAAGTTAAATAAGCAGGGTGACAATATGCAGCCTTGACATACTCCTTTTCCTATTTGGAATCAGTCCGTTGTTCCATGTCCAGTTCTAACTGTTGCTTCCTGACCTGCATATAGATTTCACAAGAGGCAGGTCAGGTGGTCTGGTATTCCCATCTCTTTCAGAATTTTCCACAGTTGATTGTGATCCACACAGTCAAAGGCTTTGGCATAGTCAATAAAGCAGAAATAGATGTTTTTCTGGAACTCTCTTGCTTTTTCCATGATCCAGCAGATGTTGGCAATTTGATCTCTGGTTCCTCTGCCTTTTCTAAGACCAGCTTGAGCATCTGGAAGTTCACGGTTCACATATTGCTGAAGCCTGGCTTGGAGAATTTTAAGCTTTACTTTACTAGTGTGTGAGATGAGTGCAATTGTTTGGTAGTTTGAGCATTCTTTGGCTTTGCCTTTCTTTGGGATTGGAATGAAAACTGACCTTTTCCAGTCCTGTGGCCACTGCTGATTTTCCAAATTTGCTGGCATATTGAGTGCAGCACTTTCACAGCATCTTTCAGGATTTGAAATAGCTCAACTAGAATTCCATCACCTCCACTAGCTTTGTTCGTAGTGATGCTTCCTAAGGCACACTTAACTTCACATTCCAGGATATCTGGCTCTAGGTGAGTGATCACATCATCATGATTATCTGGGTCATAAAGATCTTTTTTGTACAGTTCTGTGTATTCTTGCCACTTCTTAATATTTTCTGCTTCTGTTAAGTCTATACTGTTTCTGTCCTTTATTGAGCTCATCTTTGCATGAAATGTTCCCTTGGTATCTCTAATTATCTTGAAGAGATCTCTAGTCTTTCCCATTCTATTATTTTCCTCTATTTCTTTGCACTGACCACTGAGGAAGGCTTTCTTATCTTTCCTTGTTATTCTTTGGAACTCTGCCTTCAAATGGGTGTATCTTTCCTTTTCTCCTTTGCTTTTCACTTCTCTTCTTTTCACAGCTATTTGTAAGGCCTCCTCAGATCTTTTCTGCATTTTGCTTTTTTGCATTTCTTTTTCTTGCCGATGGTCTTGACCCCTGTCTCCTGTACAATGTCACGAACCTCCATCCATAGTTCATCAAGCACTGTATCAGATCTAGTCCCTCAAATCTATTTTTCACTTCCACTGTATAATCATCAGGGATTTTATTTAGGTCATACCTGAATGGTCTAGTGGTTTTCCCCACTTTCTTCAATTAAAGTCTGAATTTGGCAATAAGGAGTTCATGATCTGAGCCACAGTTAGCTCCCGGTCTTCTTTTTGCTGACTGTATAGAGTATACATTTCTTTGTGTTCTGCCTTTCATGACATAGGAGGGCCTCATTACATTACCTGCAATGAAGGGGTTTTCTCTGCTGGAAAGCGGTATAGCTAGAAGTTTAGACCATAGGCTGTGGAAACCAAAGTCGTGAGATTAAGGCAAGATTTGCTTTTCACTGGTTTTGCAAAGATAGTGTCTTTATAAAATGGGGAAAGTACATCTCTGATATGGCCATTTCAAGGATTATTTGAGATAACATACATGAATATAGCACCTAGGAAGGACACAGTGAAGGTGAGATCTCTTTTTGTTAGCTATATTGTTGTTGTTGCTAAGTTATGTCTGACTCTTTTGCAACCCCATGGACTGTAGCCCACCAGGCTCCTTTGTCCATGGGATTCTCCAGGTAAGAATACTGGAGTGGGTTGCCATTTCCTTTTCTAGGGGGTCTTCCAGACTCACAGATCAAACCCGAGTCTCCTGCACTGGGAGGTGAATTCTTTACCACTGAGCCGTCTGGGTAGCCCCTTTATTAGTGATGTTGTCTCTCTATCCATTTCACTGAGGGTTAACATTTCACTGACAGTTTTCAGTGAAAACTGAACAAGCTAGTACATTGGGAAGAGGCGGAGGGCCAGGGGCAACACTGAGTTGTATGTTCTCACGCCAACTGGTCTTTCTGGTTGGAAGAAGGCAACTCTCTTAACATCTCTGGCTATGTTAAGAATGAGGGGCTGCGTTCAACCTTCCTGGATCCTGTGGTCCTGAGATTATTCTGCAGGATGGCCGTGATTGATAGAAGAGCGTTCTCAGTGAGCTTTGCTCTTGTGCTCTGTCTCTGCAGAGATGAACCATTATTTTTCATCTGATCCTGTCATCAGGGTCCCTCCATTATCCCTGATGTCTCCACTGACACATATGCTGAAAGGTCTGAGAGCCTGGGCACCACCTTCATTCAGCTTCATTCGTACCATGATTTCTCACCTATGGAGAACTGTTCTATTTGGGTATCACTCCAGCAGCTGGCTTTCTCCTGCTCTTTTTAAGTCTCTTGCTTGCTTTACAAATTAGAGAGAAAAATTCTTTCCTCCTTTTTTATTTCTGTCATGGGGCTGAGGGCTGGGAGGAAGCTGATCTTCAAATATCTCTTTCTAGATGCTCAGACAACAGGAAATCTAAGGGCACTATAGAATTTGCTTTTAAGCTAAAGTAAATACATCTGGGATTGTACCTGCTGGGTTTCTGGGCTGTAAGTAAATACTAAACAAGTGGTTATTTCAACAGGATTTTAAATACAGGCTCATTTGCTTCTGTGGAATTCTAAGTGAGACTCGTTTTTGAAACGGCTGGTGAAGAGAGACCACAAACTCTGTATTCTAGGCAAATGGTATAACCTCCCAAGGCCATCCACCATCTGCCAGCCAAGTGTCTAAATTGCTCCAGCACAAATCCCACTCCAGTAAACAACATTAACCAAAAGGTTCACTTTGCTGAATCATTTTCAAGTCTCGAAAAGTAGTCCACACTGACATTCAGCATGGCATGAGGGGAGAAGATATCACTTTAGAGGAAGGGTGATCTGAGTTTGAGTAATTTGCAGGAAAGTATGAAGACTAATAATAATAAAATCATAGCAGATCCTGCTTACTGGCAACTTACTCCTTCCTGGCCCTGGGCTCAGCACTACCCAGTATCATCTTGTTGCATTTTCAACACAACTTTTGGAGGTGAACACATTACCTACTTTTGCAGATGACAAAAGGGAGGCTCTGAGAACTTCAATGACCTCACCTCAGCTCACACAGATGGCAAATGGCAGAACCAGGATTCATATCCTGTCCTGCCAGAAACCCAAAACGGCTCTGAATCAGTGGTCTCCTGAATCAGGACTCCAGGCAAGTGCACTTCCCTGGCTATACACACGTCCCCTGAGGAGCCTGAAAAAACAGAAACCACTGGCTTTGTCCTGGGAGATACTGAATCAGAGCACTCAGATGTGAGCCAGGAAATACTTACAGGAGCCACAGCCCAGCATAGACGCTACAATAACCCTTGGGCTGTGGCATCTGGTCCCATCACTTCAGGGCAAATACAAGGGGAAAAAATGGAAACCGTGGCAGATTTTATTTTCTTTGGCTCCAAAATCACTGTAGACAGTGACTGCAGCCATGAAATTAAAAGATGTTTGCTCCTTGGAGCAAATGCTATGACAAACCTAGACAGCATATTAAAAAGCAGAGACATTACTTTGCTGACAATTGTCAGCATATAGTCAAAGCTATGGTTTTTCCAGTAGTCATGTATGGATGTGAGAGTTGGACCATAAAGAAGGCTGAAGTGAAGTGAAGTGAAAGTCACTTAGACATGTCCAACTCTTTGCGACCCCAAGGACATGGAATTTTCTAGGACAGAATACTGGAGTGGGTAGCCTTTCCCTTCTCCAGGGGATCTTCCCAACCCAGGGATCGAACCCAGGTCTTCCGCATTGCAGGCAGATTCTTTACCAGCTGAGCCATAAAGGAAGCCCAAGAATACTGGAGTGGGTAGCCTCTCCCTTCTCCAGCAGATCTGTCCAACCCAGGATTTGAACTTGGGTCTCCTTCATTGCAGGTGGATTCCTTACCAACTGAGATATCAGGGAAGCCCCAAAGAAGGCTGAGCACCAAAGAATTGTTGCTTTCAAACTGTGATGCTGGAGAAGACTCTTGAGAGTCCCTCAGGCTGCAAGAAGAACAAACTAATCTACTCATTGGAAGGATTGATACTGAAGCTCCAATACTGTGGCCATCTGATGTGAAGAGCTGACTCATTGGAAAAGACCCCGATTCTAGGAAAGATTGATAGCAGAAGGAGAAGGGGACGACAGAGGATGAGATGGTTGGATGGCAACACCGACTCAATGGACATGAGTTTGAGCAAACTCCAGGAGATGGTGAAGGACAGGGAAGCCTGGTGTGCTGCAGTCTGTGAGGGTGCAGAGTCAGACACGACTTAGTAACTAAACAAAAACAATAATAATCCATGGACTCTGGATTTGTGGGAGAAGATTGCAGAAAGAGCCTCTAGATTATGGCTGAAGAAAAGAGAAAGATGGCTAGGCTTGGAGGTAACAACACAGGCTGTCATCTTTGGGGCAAGTTGCTTGTGGTGCTGTACCTCAGATTCACACATCTAAGACAGGTCATGGCATGTATCCCCTGTATCTTCTAGTATTGTCTAAGGTTTCAATGAAGATCAGAAAAGATCATGGTAGAGTGCTGTATACACACATATCACAGACATATTACTTTAGTATTCTATTTCTTGAATACCCTGGGTAGAGAAGACAGTGCTCTATCCGGAACAATGTGGATTCTGTTTTCACAATTTTTTTAAATTGAGGTATGGTGTGGATCAGTGGTAAAGAATCTGCCTGCCAATGCAGAAGATGCAGGTTCCATCCCTGGGTCAGGAAGTTCCTCTGGAGAACAAAATGGCAACCCACTCCAGAATTCTTGTCTGGGAAATCCCATGGACAGAGGAGCCTGGCAGGCTACAGCCCATGGAGTCACAAAGAGTCAGACACAACTTAGTGGCTAAACAACAACAATAGCTGGTTCACAATATCTATTGTAAATCCCACTCCCTACACCCTCCCAGTGCCCTTGTTCACAATCATCAGCACCTAGGGTTCCCCTGGAGGCTGCCCTGAGGCAACTGAAGTTGCTTTGTCCTTAGAGGTTTGCCGGATGTCAGGGAGGACTAGAGGCCCTCCAGGCTCAGATCCAATTCTGAGGCAGAACCTTCTCTGAAAAGTTCCCTCTGCAGGAGCAGGACTCTAGGATTATACCTGAGATCACATCCTCACATGGCTTTTCCCCCTTTCCTGTCCCACCTTGCTCATTCCCCCACCAGTCTCTCCTGGGAACCCTTCTATAATAAACTGCATAGGAATCCTCCACTGAAACTCTGCTTTAACCTAACCTCTAGGTTTCCTCTCAAAGTCTGAAAGCAGTGCCCTTTTATCCAGGACCTAAGAACACAGACACTCATCACTTTGCCTGCATCTTTCCTTCTTCCCAAGCCCGGTGCCATCCTCTAGTCTGAGGCTGTGATGGAGTTCTAGACTCTCGCCCTGCTCATCAACACTTTTTCCCCCTGCCTTTCAGTTGAAGGCACTGGGAATGCTGGGGGTGGAAGGCAGGCCAGGAGCAGACTGTGGCCCATTTGCCTGTGTGCATGCTAAGTCGCTTCAGTTGTATCCAACTCTTTGCGACCCCCATAGACTGTAGCCCGCCAGGCTCCTCTGTCCATGGGATTCTCCAGGCAAGAATATTGTGGTGGGTTGCCATGCCCTGCCCCAGGGCCCATTTGCTTGGTAAGTGTCAAATCTCTTTCCAGAGGCAGTGAATGAAATAGTTGCTCAAATGGGAGAAAGGGGAAAAGAGGAGAAATTGATGCAGTGATACTAGTTCATATTTCCAAAATATTATTTTACCACATGAAACTCAGTGTCATAATTGCTTTTTTCATTTTTGCTTACTGTTAGCTTCCTTTTTACTCCTTGGTTCTCACTGGTCAAGATTTGGGGAAAGAAGTTTCCCCACTATTAGTTTCCCACTGTTCTCTTTCGAGTGGCAGATGAAGGTCCCTCTAAATAGGACTCCATGCTGCCGGATCCCTCTCTTTGACTCCCTTATCCTAGGCTGAATAGGATCCATAGGGTGTGAGGGAGGTCAAAACTCCTAAAATTTGTAGATGAAAAGGAACATCTCTGAACACTAGGAAGTTTAGCTATTTGTAAAATTTCTAGATGAAAAGGAACATCTCTGAACACTAGGAAGTTTAGCTATTTGAGCAAGCAAATATTTTTCACAATACTGCTATTTTACTTTAACTTATTCAAGCTACAGTAGGAAATTCTCAGCAGAAAAAATAAAAACCTGAACTCTTAGAGTCAGTGCATCCTTTTGCCTGAATATTGAACATCTATAAACCCCAAAATAGCTGTAAGAAACTATTTTAGGGAAAGGATTGACATAATGATCCTAAAATGAATGCTCATATCCAATATTAGAAGGCATCTGTTTACGTTGTTTTGCTGTGCTAATGATTGAAATATGAATGGTTTGATCATCTTTCAAACATCAAATAATCTTTATTTTGACAAATGTACTTATTGGTTCAGGGTTTCAAATCCAAGTACCTAAAATGAAGCATCATAGTCAATTTTTTTTTTTTTTTTTGCCATCAAGAGAAGCAACTCTAGGCCCTCAGGGATCACAGAATCACCTTACATCCCAACCTAATACTGGTGCAGACCATGTGATGCTGAAATAGATAGGTGAGAATCAGAATATTCACCCCCTGGAACAGCTATTTCAGCTGCACAATGACAAGTAGTGGGAACAGCTGGTATTTCACTTATGTCTAACAAATTTAGGTTTTTAACAAATGACCAAGAAAACTGGATTAAAAAAAAATAATAAACTTATGACTGAGATGACTGAGATGGCAGAGGAAAAGATCAATTTCCAATCAATATGGAAAAACTGATTAAAAACTCTATAAATAATTCAAACTCAGGGCCTGTAGCAATAAGCTATTTAATGCTTATGGGAAACAAAATGGCATCAACACTTTTAGATATTGAATGAAAAAGACTGAATTCCATTTCAATATTTCTTCAGTAAAATTTTATCTTATTTGTTTTATTTTTTGGTCATACTGCTCAGCATGTTAGGTCTTAGTTCCCCAACCAGGGATTGAACCCATGACCCCTTGCATTGGAAGCATGGAACCTTAACCACTGGACCACCAGAGAAATCCAGTAAAACTTTAAATGATGCTTATAAACATACTATAAAAACCTGAAAATAATAATTTTAAAAACCTATTATCATATGATGGTACATATATAAGAACATTTTAAAATGTATGTATCAATTTTATGTCATCACTGATTACATCCATATGTACTAGGATGTATACATAAAACTACCAGTTGAGTTAGATTTGGGGCACCATCTTTCAAACTTTCTGAAATATGGTTAAATTCCTCATAAAAATATGAAAATATAAACCCATTAAAATTACATCAATTTTAAATGGGCACCAAGGCACACTTTATAGAGCTCTGAAATCCAGCTAAACATTACAGTTCCTGTTTGCCAGCCGGCAGAAATGCCATGGCTGCCACCGCCTCTCTGTTCCCTGAAACTTGCAGAACAGGTGTCAGTGGCTTGAAGAAAACTGCAGAAACATCTGCCCCCATGTCTACCTTCAGCCTTCAGCACATTAGTCTCCACCAGGACCCCTGCCTCCCTCTCCCCAGTCAAGTGCCTTCCCCCAGAGCTGGTTTTATAACAAAATGAAGTTTTTCTTTATAAATAAAGATCATTTGCACAGAGAAAAAAATCTTAGAAAGACAATGTGGATATCACTACAACCACAGAGAAGCTATACCACAACCCTTAATTAAAAATCATAAAGAACACTTTATGTTTTCAGTACACAGCAAAACAACAAATAAAATCCTAACTATGTAAACAAAAGAATGTATATGTGTGTGCTAAGTCATGTCCGACTCTGTGCAACCCCATGGACTGTAGCCCACCAGGCTCCTCTGGCAATGGGATTCTCCAGGCAAGAATTCTGGGGTTGCCACACCTGCCTCCAGGGAATCTTCCCCACCCAGGGATTGAACCTGTGTCTCTTACATCTCCTGCACTGGCAGGAAGGTTCTTTACCACAAGTGCCACCTGGGAAGCCCAAGTAAAAGAATGACTGCTGCTAAATCAAGAACTACAGCAGCCTCGCCATTTAATAAATTGAAAACAATGTTTTTTTAAAAAGCTGCCTAAGCTTCCCATGAATCTATTCTCCTTAATTTTTCACTATTTAACACAAGCTGGGGTATAAAAATTCTCTTAGAGATCTTGTGGAAGACATGAGAAATGGAATGCTGGATTCAAATTATATATGATGAAAAGAAAAATAAACCAGACAAAAAGAGCACACATGTGCGTGTGCACACACACACACCCACACGTACAACTATTCTCAAACTGCTGCATTGATGACTTTGAATCAGTGTTCAGAACAGCTGGACTCAATGAAGGGACAAAGTTTTAATGACACCTCAGTCCATTCATTCTGCTTACTGCTTCCATGCATGTATACAGAGGGATACATGATAAAAGATATCTGGGTCTAATCAAGGCTAATATTCTTTTCAACAAGTATAAAATGAATATTTTAAGTGACAAGGAATCATTATGCCATAGTTAACTGACAGCAATTTTTCTTCCTTTGTGGTTCAGTTGCTAAGTCATGTCTGACTCTTTGTGACTCCATGGACTGCAGCACGCCAGGATTCCCTGTCCTTCACTATCTCCCAGTTTGTTCAAACTCATGTCCACAGAGTTGGTGATACTATGCAATCATCTCATTCTCTGTCATCTCCTTCTCCTTTTGCCTTTAATCTTTCCCATGTATCAAGGTCTTTTCCAATGAATCTTTTCTTCCTTAGTGGAATATAAAATAATGGTGAAATCTTGCAATCAGTAGTGACTTAGACTGAATAAAATGTAGCATTAACAACGCCAGTCCTTTTCAGCAGGTTTTGTAGCTACTTTGAGCCATTATCCATTATTTTGGAACTACTGTGCTCTTCTCTTTTGTTAAACACCACATCCATCATTTAGGGGAAAATTATTAACAAGGACTTGTGAATGGATAGAAGTCCTGAAAATAAGAAGGCCAGTGAGATGATACCGAGACTAAAGATGATTAAACTTAATTTCAGGAAAAACAGCTATATGGGACTTTTTATGCCTTCTAATCATCTGGGAGAAAGAATTGATCTTTAGGGTTAGAAAGAATTCCAACTGGCAGGAAAAAACCTAACTCCCGGGAACAAGTCAAATAAAAACCTTATCCCACTCCTGGAATTCTCTCTTCCAGGAAGAAGATCGTGTGGGGGAGAAAGCATCTGAGAAGGGAGAGAGAAGATGTTAGGAACAGACTGGGGACAGGGAAAGTGAGAGAAGAAGGAATCAGAGGATGCACTTCATAGAGGAACAGAAAGCCTCTGCAGTTGTCCTAGTCACTCACTTAGCAAATGTTCATGCACCAGGACCTGTGCTGTGATGAAGGGATTTAAAATTAAGGATGACCCAGCCCCACAGTGATGAAGAATCCACCTGCCAGAGATACAGGTTCAATACCTGGGTGGGGAAGATCCCCTGGAGGAGGGCATGAAAACCCACTTCAGTGTTCTTGCCTGGGAGATTACATGAACAGAGGAGCCTGGCTGACTGCAGTCCATGGGGTCGCACAGAGTCAGACACGACTGAAATGACTAAGCAGCAGCAACATACTATAAACTGCTGCTGCTGCTGCTGCTAAGTCGCTTCAATTGTGTCCGACTCTGTGTGACCCCATAGACAGCAGCCCACCAGGCTCCCCCGTCCCTGGGGTTCTCCAGGCAAGAACACTGGAGTGGGTTGCCATTTCCTTCTTCAATTATAAACTGGAGGACCCCAATTTATATTTCATAGAAAAATCTAAGTTTCTGCCCCTTCTGTCTGCCCCTTCTTCATCAGTGGGCAGGAGAACTCTGGTGCCAGATACTACCAATTATAAACCACAAAGGCAGTTACACTGTCTTTGTACACTGGAAGAGCTCTCAGAAATAACTGGGCATTCAAAAGCATCACTGCAGGACTCAGGTACATAGAGTGATTATTTCTGATGATAAAACTCTTTAGGACTCATATCACTGAATTTTATTAATAAGATCTTTTATATCTTCAAAGATTCTCTGAATATGAATATCATCCCTTTAAGGTCACTTCTACCTATCGTGATCATTTCCCCTCCAAAGGAGGGAGGAACATGGTAGCAGACAGTTGGTGTGTCTGAAACTGAAAAGGGGGAGTGGGGATCTGCTGTGCTCATTCAAAATGGGCAGAATATTCTGTTCCTTTCTCACTAGGGTAAACAGCACATATTCCTTAAGGTCAAGCAAGTACAGAATCTCAAGTATGAATAATTAATAAGGATGTACAAGATGTCAGAACTCACGTTCCCTGGGTTTGCTAAGATACAGATAAATTGGAGTCTGACAAAAACAAATTGTGTTTAATAACCCTTAAAGACGTGATCTCTGAAGCATTCCGCACTGCTCCGGTTGCCCCCTTGTCCAACTTCTTCTATCTTAATTTACAGTTGACAAAGCCTAGCAAGAAAAGAATGTTTGAACTTAAGTAATAAAATCAGTTACAAAACCACTTACTTTATCACATATTTAATGTGTTTCCCTACCCCCTCTTTTCTTTTAAATATAACTTTCTAATCTCTCTATTTAGGGAAGACACATAAAGTATCATTTAGTTTCAGCTGAGAAAGCATCTTCCAGAACTAGCTCTGTGATGAGAGTCATGGGCTGAAGCATTTTTGTGAACTTTTTTGGCTATGTGGAAGAGATGGGTGGTAGAGAGTAGCCCCACTTAGAGGTGGAAAAGAAAAAGTCATCTGATATCTCTGTGCATAGTTGCTCAGTCGTGTCCAAAGCATGGACTGTGGCTCCTCTGTCCATGGGATTCTCCAGGCAAGAATTTTGGAGTGGGTTGCCATGCCCTCCTCCAGGGGATCTTCCCAACCCAGGGATCAAACCTAGGTCTCCTGCATTGCAGGTGGATTCTTTACCGTCTGAGCCACCAAGAAAATAAAACTTTCCAATACTGGACATAGTTCTACCCTGGGCAAAAGGATGAAGCCAGGGAGAAATTATATTGCTACAAGATTCTGTATGCCTCCAACTTTTTATCTATCACTTCTCCTTGGGGGACATTTAAACCTCTCCATTAGTTCTTGACAAACGTTATTCATTAGTCTTTTTTGGCTTCTCCAAATATTTTCTTCATTCAAGAATAGATGTGCCCATGCAGCTTCCCTGGCAGTGCAGTGGTTAAGATTCTACACTTTCAATGCAAGGGGCACAGGTTCAACCCCTGATCTGGGAACTAAGATTCCACATGTGGTAGGGTGTGGCCAAAAAATAAATAAAGATTAGATGTGCTCAGTTAGGGATCAACTGTGCATGTCTCACAATTGAAGGAGAGAAAACATGATGATTCTGAATTACTCCAAGAGGGATTTAATACAAATAACTCCTTCCCACAAAAAAGGAAAGCATTACCAAAATTCAAGGCAGCACTGAAGTTTAAGTAGGTCCAAAGGCTTTCAGCATCTCTTTAACTGTGCTGTGCTTAGTCGCTGTGATCCCATGGACCGTAGGCTGCCAGGCTCCTCTGTCCATGGAATTCTCCAGGCAAGAATACTGGAGTGGGTTGCTATGCCCTCCTCCAGAGGATCTTCTCAACCCAGGGACTGAAACCAGGTCTCCCACATTGCAGGCAGATTCTTTACCATCTGAGCCACCAGGGAAGCCCATGAGTACTGGAGTGGGTAGCCTCTCTCTTCTCCAGGGGATCTTCCCGACCCAGGAATCAAACCCAGGTCTCCTGCACTGCAGGTGAATTCTTTACCAGCTGAGCTACCAGGGAAGCCCGACTCTGTAACTACCTAGAGTTAAATTCTGTCTTCAGTGTGTGCCTTTCCTGGTGTTGTGTGTGTGTATATATGACAAAACAATGTTACTTACAAAACTTCTTTACAGCCTTGACACAGCCCCACAAAGGAAAAAATTTCTTCTCTATCTCAAATAGCTAATTTGGATTGATATTAAGAAAAATCAAGGGACTAAAAATGGGGTTAGGAAGGCCACATCATTAAGGGAGAAGGGAAAAATATATTTCACAAATTGTCAATCACTGAGTATAAAGACTACATTAAAAAATTATTATTTTCTGATAAATCTAGAACTTCCGATCACTGAGGAAATAATGTATTATTCACTCAATGGTGTTGGAACACACTACCAACCGTTTGTATAACAAATTACAGTAGTTCATATATTATACAGCACCAAAATGAATTTCATGTGGATTTTAGATTTAAACATAAAAATAAAACCATAAAATATTAACAGAAAGTCGAAGTGATGATTTATGTAATCACGTTGTGGAAACAACCTTTGCAAGAATTGTGCCAAAAACAAAAACTATTTTTTAAAAAGATATTATAGGATGACATGATTGGATAGCATCACCGACTCAATGGACATAAATCTTAGCCAACTCCGGAAGATGAAGAACAGGAAAGCCTGGCATGCTGCAGTCCATGGCAAAGAGTTGAACAAGACTTAGTGACTAAACAATGTTTAATCATATAAAATTAGAACTTATCTGTACCAAAAATCTATTGTGAAATACATTAAAGCAATACAAAAAAAATCTAGAAAAAATATTAGCAACATACGATGAGAAAAAAATTGAGGTATTGAAAGCCTATCACAAACAAATTAGAAAAATGAAGCAACTTGTAGAAAAGATTACAAATAAGATGAAAAAAGCACTTTACAAAGATGAAACCTACCAGTCCACAGCATATGAAAAGATGTACAAAGCACTAGTCATCAAGGAAATGCACATTGAAACATTAATGAAATGCTATTTTTCATCCATCAAGTCACCAAAGATTTTTTTAAAGCTAAAATTCTAGGGATTAGAAAGTGTTCTGAAAAATGGTCCCTCAGAGAAGCATAAATTAATATATATTTTCCGGAAGCCAGTCGGGTGATATGTATGAAAGACCTAGAATTGTTCTTTCTCTTTTTCCCAAGGCTCCTATTTCTGGAAATACTCTTTATCTCCTAAGATGAATGGCAAGATATTAACATGTATCTGAGAATCACAAAGCACACTGGCTCACTCACCTCGATTCCAACTCCCTATATCGAAAAATATCAACTTTGTTTACATACACACTCCAAATAATTTCTCCAAATATAGTCGTTTTTGACCTTTATGTTAATTTTTTCAATACAAAATTTTAAAATAGCTACAAATTTCTTTAAACAGTAGGACAGGGAGAGGGAGAAGGTGGGAAGACTTGAGAGAGTAGTATTGAAACATATACATTATCATGTGTAAAACAAAGAGCCAGTGGGAATTTGCTGTATGATTCAGGGAACCCAAAGTCAGTGGCCTGTGATGACCTAGAGCAGTGGGATGGGGAGGGAATAGGGAGGGAGGTTTAAGAGGGAAGGGACATATGTATACCTGTGGCTGATATATGTTGATGTATGGCAGAAGCCATCACAATATTGCAATTATCTTTCAATTAAAAATTAAATTAAATTAAAAAATAGAATATGTCTTTAAATTGCTGGTTCGTTTGAATTATTTCTAAACCGGGCTCACACACTACTTTGGATTTCATGTCTCTTCTTAGATCTCCTTTAACCTAAGAATTTCTGCCCCTTTGTCTCTTTCTTTCTTTTTTCTTGTTACTCAATTGTGACAGAAACCAGATTCATTATTCTAAAAAACATTCTTACTGTTCAGATATAGTTGTCGACCTCCTTGTGGTGTCAGGTAACTTATTCCTTTGTCTCTATAATTCCTGTAAATAGAAGCTAGCTCTAAACACTTGATTAGACTCAGGTTTAGGGTTTGTTTTTTTTTTTTTCCCGTAAGAATAAGAATACTTCATCACTGTTACTATGGGCTTCATATAGCATCCTGTCATAAGACAGACAATATCTGATGGACCTACTGACACAAGATTGGTCTGGACTGATTTAATTTTCTCATCACCTAGAGCTGTATCGGAGAAGGCAATGGTACCCCACTCCAGTACTCTTGCCTGAAAAATCCCATGAATGGAGGAGCCTGGTGGGCTGCAGTCCATGGGGTCGCTAGGAGTTGGACAGGACTGAGCGACTTCACTTTCACTTTTCACTTTCATGCATTGGAGAAGGAAATGGCAACCCACTCCAGTGTTCTTGCCTGGAGAATCCCAGGGATGGGGGAGCCTGGTGGGCTGTCGTCTATGGGGTTGCACAGAGTTGGACACGACTGAATCGACTTAGCAGCAGCAGCAGCAGAGCTGTATAGTTACCCCAAATCGTGTTCTTTTATTTGCGAATTTTCAGAGTAAAAATTTGGTACCTAATTACTTCAAATAGTGTTCAATTATTTCATTTAAAATTTTTCATCATGAACCTATGGGTTTTTGTATATTAAATATGCAACCATATGACTGTCAATCAGGCATTTCCACTTATAAATTGTCCCATTTTTTTGGCCCCTGGGAGCCCTGTCACATTGGTTGCTATATCTTTTGACATAAAATTAACAGATTTTTTAAAATGAGCTTTTACCCAGAGGGATGGGATGGGGAGGTAGGTGGGAGGGGGGTTCAGGATGGGAAACACATGTACACCCATGGTGGATTCATGTCAAAGTATGGCAAAACCAATACAATATTGTAAAGTAAAAAAAAATACATAAAACTGAGACAAAAAATGAGCTTTAATTTCAGAATTGTTTTACTTTATAGAAAAATGACAAAGACAATATAAACAGTTCTCATATGTTTCACACACCCATTTTCCCTTATTATTCTTAATGACCTCTTACGTTAGTATGGTACATTTGTCACAATTAATGAGATAATATTGATACATTTTCCAAATGACTTAAAGTCCACACTTGATTTAGTTTTCTTTATTTTTTATTTAATGTTCTATTTCTATTGTAGGATGCCATCCCAGTCAACATAATATATTTAGTTGTCATGTCTCATAAGGCTCGTCTTGGCTGAGATAGTTTCACTTCAGTGTAAAAAGAGATAAAAAGGATAAAAGTGTAAAATTAAGCACAAATTGTGCAATGGAACTTTGCATGGAAAACAGTAGAAATTCTTGATTCTTTTTTCTCAAAAATATACATTTCCTTGCTCTGTTCACTAAAAATATTTGAAAGAAATGAAAACCTATGTACTCTGTATATCACATAGTATCTTGCTTTTTTCAATTAGTATATGCAAAAGATCATTTTATTTTAGCCTATAGATATTCTTTTAGGATATGATTTAAATGCTATAAATTTTACCCATTTTTTAGTATACAATTTAATGATTTTTAGTAAATTTACTGAGTTGCACAATCACCAACATAATCCATTTTTTGGTCATTTTCATCAGCCCAATAAGATCCCTCATGCCCTTTAATAGTTAATCCATATTGCTCTCCCCAACCCCAGGTAACCACTAACCCACTTACTATCTCTAGAAATTTGCCTTTGAGATCTCCATTGTATTCAACTCTGAGTGTGTACTCACTTGCTAAGTTGTGACTCTTTGTGATCCCATAGACTGTAGCCGCCAGGCTCCTCTGTCCATGGGATTTCCCAGGCAAGAATACTGGAGTGGGTGGCCATTTCCTTCTCCAGGGGATCTTCCCAACCCAGGGATTGAACCTGCATCCCCTGCATTGGCAGGTGGGTTCTTTACCACTGAACCACCAGGGAAGCTTCTTCAACTGTACATAATAATAGTCCCTTCAACTGGACCATAATCTGTACAACCTGGTCACCTCTCAACAGACATTAGGATTGTTTCTCATATTTTGTTGTTACAAATAACGCCATAGGGAATAGACTTCTGCATAAAGCATTTCAAATTTTGCCTATGTATGCTGAGATAGATTTCTAGAAGGGGAATAGCTGAATTAAAGACAAATTTGTTATGTAGTGATGCTAAATTCCTCTTCATGGAGTTCCACTTTGCATTGTCACTAGCCAATACTCGAGTGAATCGGCTGCCTCCAACCATATCAATAGAGAATGGACTAAACTTGGGATTCTGTCAGCTGCAAATCTGAGAAGTGTGTTTTGGATAATTTTAGCAGCAGTACCAGCTTGCATTGCTATTACATTGAATATACTGCTTCCCTGATGGCTCAGCAGGTAAAGAATCCGCCTGCCAATGCAGGAGACACAGGAGACTTGGGTTTAATCCCTGGGTCAGGAAGATCCCCTGGAAGAGGGAATGGCAACCCACTCCAGTATTTTCGCCTGGAGAATGCCACGGACAGAGGAGCTTGGCCAGCTACATAGGGTTGCAAAGAGTTGGACACAAATTAGCAACCAAAACACCTAAGCAAATTTTTGTGTGTTTTTGAGTGATTTTCATGTTTTATATGAAATATTTGTTCATGTATTTTGCTCATTGTTTTTTCTGCTTTAAGAAAGTTTTATATTTAGATATTGTTTGATATAAACTGCGAACATGTTCCCCCTTTGTTTTTTTGTATGATTTTTCTTGCCATGCAAAAGATTTTTAGCATATCATATAATATTTTCATCTTTTCTTATATTACTTCTGAATTTTGAATCATAGTCAGATTTTCCCCTGCTTTTAGATTATAACATGATTCATCAACATTTGCTTCTTACACTTTAAAACCATGACAACACCTGACTTTAGTGGAACTTAATTCCTCATTTAGTAAGAAGCTGACTCTCCCCCTGAGAAATACATATTTCAGGCCAGTAAAAGATCTATCCATTCCTATTTTCTTGAATTTTTAACAATTGAACAAATGTGTTCAATTTTCTCTGTCTTTTCAGTATCTGTGGAGATGATCACACTGAACATCTTGGAGTTTTTTTTTTTCATTAAACTCTACTTGGGTATCGGAGAATGCAATGGCAACCTATGCCATTACTCTTGCCTGGAAAACTCATGGACAGAGGAGCCTGGTAGGGTGCAGTCCATGTGATCGCTAAGAGTCAGACACGACTGAGTGACTTCACTTTCACTTTTCACTTTCATGCATTGGAGAAGGAAATGGCAACCCACTCAGTGTTCTTGCCTGGAGAATCCCAGGGATGGGGGAGCCTGGTGGGCTGCTGTCTATGGGGTCGCACAGAGTCAGACACAACTGAAGCGACTTAGCGGCAGCAGTAGCCACTTGGATATTTTTTAATGTGCTGATGGATACCATTGTTATTATTTGAAGTTTTTTTTGTTTTGTCTTGTTTCCTCAGCTATGCACTAAAGAGCTTGGTCCTTCCAAGAAATCTAAGGCCTCACGCCATCCTAAATGAGGTGAGGTCTTCACTTCATCCAAACCTTAACACCAAGCACCACGGCCCTAGCTCAGCACTTGCCCTCACCATGACCTGGATGGATAGTAATATCACTATTATTGATATTACTGATACGTTTTCTCTCAATACTGCCATACTGTTGTGTGTTTGCACTTATTATATATTAAAATATTATGTGATCTCATTTCCTTGTTTTTTCTTTTCTCTTGGTTTTAGAAAAGCTAATTTATTTGTTCCAGCCCTTACATTTATACTAAGTAATATCTTTATAAAATCCTTTAGTCACTTTTTTTTCTTTTTTTGCGGGGGGGCACATCATGTAGCTTGCAGAATCTTAGTTCCCCCACCAAGGATCAAACCCATGCCCCCTGCATTGGAAGTGTGTAATCTTAACTGCTGAACCACCAGGGAAGTTCCTAGTCACTCTTATAGTAAGATGTTATCTGTTGGTTACTGAAAGTATTAAAGTTAGCTTTAAAAATAATAGGGTCATGTGGGAGAAAGCCAGGCAGGATGTAAAGGAGGCACCCCTCAGAAGAGGCTTGAGTGTGGGGCTAGTCTCCTGTGGAATCTCCAACGGGGCTGGTATGACTGGAAGTCATCTTACCTGGCCTGAGGTTATTCAATTGCATCACTACCTAGTGCAAAAGGACAAAAACAGAGAGCACGTTCAGAAAGGAGCCTCTCTAAACAGGATGAGCTTGGCATTTCGGGGAAAAAAGCACAGAAAAAGATAAGAAGAAGGGTGGTCTCAAAATGTCACTTCAAAAATTTGCATGAATTTGGCCTCACCAGTTGGCGATTTCTACCAAAATTTCCTTAAGAGACCCCAAGGCGTATCTCCTATGATCCAGTCGGAGGTTGCCCTCTGGGTACCTCCCTAAACTACTAGCTTGCCAAGTTTTAAACCCCAAATACCCTCTGCAATAGAAAGTGAAGTTTGGATTAACTTCAACTGAAGGTGTCCTTATGATGCAGAGAAACATATCAGTAAAGAGGTCTTTCCCACAGAAGATCCAGATAAGAGATTTTGGGTAACTAATGAAGAGTTGTGACGTGTATTGATGGCGCTGGCCCAGAGTTCCTTGCGCATCACTGGCCTCATGCTGCACTAGACTACAGTACGTGCCCTAAATATGGGCCTTCAAGCTGAGAACTTTCAAAGATGCAAACGTACCTGGTTCCAGCAAGAACCAGAACCTGTGCCATCAATGTCAGGCCTGACTGAAATTGCAACCTGCCCTCCATCCCCTATTGCTGATGATCCTTCAGCTCTTCCATCTCCCACTTCCTGTCCCTCCTCTCGTCAGTAACTCTTCTTGCCTGTTCACTCGATACCAGCCCCTGAATGCCAGCTGCTGTACTATGCGTGCGTCCTCAGTCGCTCTGGTCCTCTCAGTTCTTTACAACCTCATGGACTGTAGCTCGTCAGGTTCCTCTGTCCACTGGATTCTTCAGGCAAGACTGGAGTGGGTTCCCATTCCCTTCTCCAGGGGATCTTCCTGACGGAGGGATCAAACTCGGGTCTCCTGCGTTGCAGGCAGATTCTTTACCATCTGAGCCACTAGGGAAGCCCTGTTGTATTGTACTACTGTACTTTTCAAGGTACAGTACTATAAGATTAAAAATGTCTATTTTTGTTTTTGTTTTTTATGTATTATTTGTGTGAAAGTATTATGAACCTCTTACAGTGAAGTACTATGTAGTCAGCTGTGCTAGTTGGGTACCTAGGCTAACTTTGTTGGACTTACAAACAAATTGGACTTGGGAATATGCTCTTGGAATAGCACTCATTCGTAGTAGGGGACCTACTGTATCCTCTTCCAACAATGCTAATGAAGTAACTCAGGTTGTATGGTGGGTGATCTCAGGCATAATACCTCAAGGCACCTACCTAAGGGGGATATTCTGAAAAGTAAAGATTTCACCCATGTAAAGTGTTTAGCATGGCTTCCGATGCATCGTGGTGGTGGTGATTTAGTCACTAAGTCATGTCCAACTCTTGTGACCCCATGGACTATAGCCCACTAGGCTCCTCTCTCCACGGATGCACTGTAAGACATCAAGAAATCATTCTACTACTTCTATCATTATAAACTTCCATTGGAATTAGGCCAAGGGGAAGGAGTTTAGCACAGATGTATCTCTGAAGCGAAGTATATTCTTTTGTCCTTCATTGAGATTGGCTATTTCTCAAAAAAAGGATATCATTAATTTACTTCCCTTGATTGTTGTGACAGTTTACTAATGAACACTGTAAAGTGCGTTGGAAACAGCAAGTGAAAAAAAATGCTAAATGTTGTATAACAGTTTTCTTTTGCTTAGCATCTTCAATACACAAGAATGTAACCTGATTTAATTAAACAATATAAAGTTAAATTAAAAAGAGCAGAGGAAAAAATAAATATAAATTAAGAGGCATAGTCCAGGGAGAAGGGCAGGTTTTCAGCTGAGATTTGAAAAACGAGTGTGAATCAATGAGGCAGAGAAACCCTGGAAAGTTGTTTTACTTGAGAGAAGCTACAGACAAGGTCTCTTCTTAGACAATCTGCTACATTCCCTGGGACCTCATTATAACATTAAATGCATCAGCATCTCAAATAACAGTGAATGTTAATGGCTATCACTGGTGAGACACAAAAGAGCACTTAATTACCCTTTGGGGGAGTAAATGCAATCATTACTGAGAATTGTTGAAGTCATATAGAAGTTGAAAAATGTAATAAATTGTGGCTGGCTAACATTGAAGATCTGGGCTTCCCTTCTATAATTTAGTCATTCCTGGGAGGCACCTGCTGAACCAGGAACTCCATTTCTCCTACTCCAACCGATGGAATGTAAACAGAAGTGATGTGTGTCATTTCCAGACTGAGGTGGATAATTAGTAATTGTGCTCTTGCCATAATCCTTTTCCTTCCCCCAGTGCCCTGTATGTTGATGAGAGTGGCATCAAACAAAAAAAACAAAGAAAGAAAATGTCTGAATCCCAGAATCTTAACTTGAAGGAAAGCAACCCAGGAGAGCAGCCTAAGTAGGAACATCACCTTGACTTGGCATGGGTGAGAAGTAAGCTGTGTTTATTAAACCACTGATATTTTAGAGCTGTTTGCTAACATGCCTAGTCATATATTGCCATCGCTAGTAAGATATTTTTATATCTAAAGTTATATTTTTGATCTAAACACTTTTTTATTAGAATAAACATCTATCAAAACCATATAAAAATGGATTGAGGGGGCAGAGCAAGGAACAAAAACTGTCATAGACAGAATATTTATACAAAATGGAGAGAGAATACAGCATTTGGTCAGCATGGCTGATGAAAAGCTGGGCCAGGGTCCATGCTTAAACATGATGCAGAGGTCAAGTAAGAGAAGGAAAATTTCAGGACTCGCCTGGCAGTCCAGTGGTTAAGACTCCATGTTCCCAATGCAGGGGGCCCAGGTTTGATCCCTAGTCAGGGAATTAGATTCTACATGCCTCACCTAAAGATCTCGTGTGCCCCAACTAAGACTCAGCACGACCAAACAAATTTAAAAATAGTGATAAAATAATAAATATTAAAAAAAGAAGAAAAATATATTTAAAGTGAATTGAACTTTGGAGTCTGGTTGCCATAAGTGTCTTTAGTGAAAGCAATTTTCACTGAGCTTTGGCAGGCTAAATCAGACTGTAGTGGTTTGCGGATTGAAGTGGAAGTGAAGCAGTGCTCTTCTTTAAGAACCTTGGCATGAAATGGAAAAAAAGCAGGAAGGTAGCTAGAGGAAAATGGGACAGTGTGGTACAAAGTCCATGGGAGGGACATTGTAGCAGGAAAGGCACGTCTCCCTCTAAAAACTAGAGGCAAGAACAGGTCCTGCTGCAAACTGGAGGAGGAATAGCTGCCTGCTTTCACCATGAAGACTGCAAAAAATTTAGCTGCACAGACACTAATGTTTCAATCAATCAATTATGATAATAATAAAAGAAATGGGAATAATTTCAAGCCAATGTACAACCAAATGCAAATAAAAATACACAGAACCAAATATTACTCACCCATAAAAAAAGAACAAAATAATGTCATCTGCAGTGACATGGATGGACCTAGAGATATTATACTGAGTGAAGTAAGTCAGATAGAGAAAGAAAAAATGTCATGATGTCACTTACATATGGAACCTAAAGAAATGGTACCAATGAGCCTATTTACAAAAGAGAAGTTGAGTCACAGAAGTGGAAAACAAGTCTGTGGTTACCAAGCGGGTAAAGGCGGGGATGGAGGGATAAATTGGGACACTGGGATGACATACACAGTACTATACGTAAAACAGATAGGTAACATGAACCTACTGCATAGCACAGGGAACGCTACCCAGTACTCTGTAATGACCAATATAGGAACAGAGTCTAAGAGTGGACGTATCTATACATATAATGTATATGTATTATACATTATACATTAAGTATATGTATGATGATTCACTTTGCAGTACAGCAGAAATTGACACAACATTGTAAATCAGCTACTCTAATAAAAAATTAATTTAAAAATATATAGTAACTGGTAAGGGGGAAATTCACAAAGTTAGATACAGAGATAGATTTGCAAACAGTAAAGATACAGTATGAAATACAGTAAAATAATATGTAGATAACTGGCAATACATTTGATAGATATTTTGCAAATATTCTAAGTTAAGTCAAGAAGAAAACTAACTATTATCAAGGGAAACTATGTGCCAGACCGTGGGCTAGTTTTACAAATATCTTCTTATTTGTTTTGCATCACAATTGCATGAGGTATCACTTTCATTTTTTTTTTTAGCTTGAATAAACTGGCGTTCAATTCAGAGTTATTAAGCAACAGAGCTAGGGTTTAAACTCATATCTGTGACTTCAAAATTCATGTTCTCATTATATTCAAAAGTGCTGTTGCTTTAGCAATGAAAGAGAATTCACCTCAGAGACAAACCTGAATTAATCTATTATCTCCACATCTTACTTCCTACATTGTCAGTTTTTGAGAGCATGGTCTGCGTTTTGCTCACCTTTGTGCCACTGAACACAAGGCTCAGTGCTCAAGTACGTGGAAGGGGCTCAGTAAGTGAGTATAGTATGAAGTTTTATTTCTTTGTGTCTATTGCAACATCCCCAGCAGGCTAAAATGAAAAGATCACCAAAAAAAAAAAAAAAAAAAGACAAATGAAAGAGGGAAAACAATTTTAAAGAAAAAAAATTTATAACAAGATGATTGTGTGCCATGTGCCAAGTTGCTTCAGTTGGGTCTGACTCTTTGCAACCCTATCATTCCTCTGCCCATGGGATTCTCCAGGCAAGAATATTGGCGTGGGTTGCCGTGCCCTTCTCCAGGGGATCTTCCAGACCCGAAGATCGAACCCGCATCTCTTATGTCTCCTGCATTGGCAGGTGGGTTCTTTACCACTAGTGCCAACTGGGAAGTGCAGTGAGAGGATTAAGAAAGAACTAAGATGAAAAAGTCGTAGAAAGCATAGGTCACATAAACGCACTTGCAAGGGCTGTTTGGGTGATCTGCACGTGTTGCTAACAGTGAAAGTTCTACCACTGTCAGTGGATGAGGATAGTACATTCCTATGTACTATTCTATGCCAGATCCTAGTGTTTCTGAGTGGGTGCACCCACAAAAGTCTAAACAACATACTGTTGTCAATTAATCACTATCAAATATTCCAAAAATGCTTTGTTTTTCCCAAAACCTAGATTGAATTTTAAACTACATATCCATGTTCACACTGCAAATAATGATTTTTGCCTAAGTTGAATTTTAACCCCTTTTCAGACTCCATTTGAGAAACCCAAAGAGTCCTCCTTTTAAGAGTCAGACTTTCATATATACAATTTTAACAACATGGAGTTAAGAGTTTGGAGGCAAAATAATGCATATTCTAACAAAAGTTCACAGTTTTAGGTATCAAAGGAAATTATAATAAGCATAATGCACAATAAGCAACATTTGCAAACTACACGTATGGAGCGTGGGTACATCTGGTAGAATACTTAATTTTGAATTCTATCTTTGTGTTACGCACTCAGCATGTCAAATAGTACCAGCTATTTTAGTCACCCAAGTTAACAAAATATTTAAGTGCTTTACTCCAAGTCTATAACCAACAAAGCCCAAAACCAAAAATCATAGGGAAGTGCGATGGTATGTGCTAAAGTTAAAACACCAGATTTTATTCTTTTATTTAAAAATACTTTTATAAATGATAATGCCTTTTTTATTATATTCCAGCCAAAAAAAAAAAAAAAGAAATAATGGCTTCAAATCTAACTAGCTAGAAATTATTCTTATGAAACATAAGTGAACATCAACCTAGACATCTCTATTTGAATAAATACAGATAAATAAGAGACATGAATGACTATAACACAGTGATTGCTCTAGGCATGTTTTAAAATTATTTAATTTTTGCATTTGATAGCAAAATAGAATTGAAATAGAAAACATTATACTTTTGGATAAGTTTTTACCACTAAAATTAATAAAAGGTCTTCCCTGGTGGCTGGGTGGTAAAGAATTGCTTGCAATGCAGGAGATTGGGTTCTATCCCTGGGTCGGGAAGATGCCCTGGAGAAGGAAATGGCAACCCACTCCAGTATTGTTGCCTAGGAAATCCCATGGATAGAGGAACCTGGCAGGCTACAGTCCATGGAGTTGTTAAGAGTCAGACATGACTTAGCGACAAAAACCACCATCAAAATTAATAAAAATCACAATGAAAAAGAATTGAGTGGTTGGAATTATCATGGTTACTTTTTAAACTGTAGCCATGTTTTAAATACTACTTTTAGTATATTTTAACATACTTTTAAACACTACTGATTCATAATATGAAAAGCTAAGGAGATTCTCACACCAACACTTTCTCCTTTCATTTTTCGTTAATTAAATATTCTTTTGGACTGTCAAAGTTTACATTCTGTCCCAGTTCTAATAATCCCTATATATGTTTTGTCTTGGTTTTATACTGAAATGAAGTGCTCATCTCCATTCCTTTCATCAAGCCATCTGCATTCCTGAGTTCTCTATTTTAATTAATAGCCTAACTGGAGAAATCTCAGCATCAAGTCATTTTTTAAGGAATGACTCAACAGTACTGAATTCTTTGGGACTAGCTGTCTCTTGCCTTCAGACTTAATGGATAGCTTTCATGGGTGTAACATTCTCAGGTCTCACTTAGCCACAGAATCAGGCTTTTTTTTTTACTCCCCTGGGAGTCTGGGCATTGAATGTTGCAATGAAGAAATCAGAAATCAGTCAGTCTTTCCTCTGATAGTTGCTAAATAGGAAGACACTATGTAGACTCTTTTATAGATGAAGAAACTGAGGATCAAAGAGGTTATGTGCTAAGTCACTTCAGTTGTGTCTGACTCTTTACAACCCTGTGGACTGTAGCTTGCCAGGTTCTCCTGTTCATAGGATTTTCCAGGCAAGAATACTGGGAGTGGGTTGCCATTGCCTTCTCCAGAGGTATCCTCCCAACTCAGGGATAGAACTTGTGTCTCTAATGTCTCCTGCATTGGCAGGCAGGTTTTTTACCACTAGCGTCACCTGGGAAGCTCCCAGAGAAGTTGCTGCTGCTGCTAAGTCACATCAATTGTGTCTGACTCTGTGCGACCCCATAGATGGCAGCCTACCAGGCTCCCGTTCCTGGGATTCTCCAGGCAAGAACACTGGAGTGGGTTGACATTTCCTTCTCCAGGGCATGAAAGTGAAAAGTGAAAGTGAAGTCTCTCAGTCAAGTCCGACTGTTAGCGACCCCATGAACTGCAGCCTACCAGGCTCTTCTGTCCATAGCATTTCCCGGCAAGAGTACTGGAGTGGGTCGCCGTTGCCTTCTCTGCCAGAGAGGTTGAGGGTCATATAATTTAATGAATGAGAAAACTGGAATCAGACAGTAGGTCCCTTGACTCCTTGAAGTTCATGATACAAAGTCAAGAAAAAGCTATGGACTTTATTATCCCCCCATGAACAACATGCTTGAATGTGTCTCAGAAGATGGCTGTTCCTCACTTATTTCACCTGCTGCGCTGGAGTTCACAGTCCAAGTAATGGAGCGACCTGCGTTCCTGTACGTGGCTCATAGAATAACATTGCAAGTATTTTTTTCCTCTTTAAGACATAAGACAAAATGTGTAATTATTCACAGTCACAAATTAAACTGAAACTTCAGTGAAAAGAAGATGAAACCCGAATACAATGAATATGAAACATCGAATATGTGTTTAAGGATGTGCTAGAAACAAATAGAGATGAGAATCAGTGAATGAGAGAAAGCTAAGATATATGAAGCCATTTGCCAGCCACCCTTAAAAAACCATAAGTAATTACAGGCATGGGAAGTGTTGAAATTATGTTATACGCATTTGAGCAAGTGGAAAATCCATACAATTCATTTCTGTATTATAAGATGAGATTTTAAGAAGTGTCTGTTTGCCTGTCTAATGGTCCATTTTGCAATAAATGCCTTTGTAATCTCCAAATAAATTTACACATCTAGTATGCTATGATTATTTTCTATCTCTTTTCTAAACTATGTATATGCAATTATAAGGGCAATGGAATGTATGCAGAGTTAAAAAGGAGAGATTGTTATTAAAGGGGTGTCTTTCCTGGGAGGAAAGAAAAAAGTAAATTTTGATAGTTTCTATCATAAGCAGAAAATTTATTTTATGATCACTACTATAACATTTACTGCTACTGAAATTACATTGATTAACCAGGTACTCCAGGTACATGTACCATGGCCACAAATTCTTGCCACTAGGTGGCAGTGGCGCCATCTAGGGTAGCACTGACCGCCTAACAATCATTTCATGATTAATGTCCCATCCCCTCTCCCTGTAGCATCTAGAGCTTGCCAACAATTAACACGTGTCTCCTTCAGAATTCTTTAGTTTTTATCAAAACAGAATTGAATTAACAAAAAATTAATTAGACACCTATTCCTAAGAGCAATCATCTTAGAAATAAAATTTAAAGAAAGCCCTGTACACAACCACAGAATATTTGCTGTGTGGCTCTGCGTCCAATTGAGCTGGATTGCAATGTGTGAACTGAATCCAGTTTGTACAGATAGATGCACTGCTGGGATGCTTAAATAGGTTTTGTCACCACTTACCTTAATGTAGGTTACAAAATTATTCTGACATGCTTCACAGAGGCAGGATTCTGCACCTTCAGGTGCGTTTTAAACTCACTGCTTACTCGTATCAAGATGATGATCACATTGGATCCTGCTAATGAGCTTTGAAGCAGCATTTCTCCTTGCAGAACCATTACTCTTCAAAAATAGGCTGAAGAAATTCTTGCTGGAGCCCTCTGCTTTTTCCTTTCCCTCCCAAGCATACCCATGGTTCAAAGTTGCACTAAGAATCAGTGCTTCTCAGAAACATTGTCATCTGTCAACCTCACTAATCCACTTCCTCTTCTGACACTTCATTAGTAGGCAAAGTTCTTTTGTTCCATGCATTCATTTAAGATACCTTATTAAGTAAGTCAGTACTTTTTAAATCTCTTTAAGATCCTTCTTAAAGAAGCTTTGCTCTCTTATCTTTCATTATGCAGCAATATATTTCAACGTAGAGAGAAGAGACTTATTTTAAAACTTCTATACCTTAACTAACATCAAGTCCTACAAAAAGGGCCTGTATTCATTCAACAAGGAGAAAATGCTTTCCTCATTACTGTAGTCTGAGAGCGTATTCAACATGTCTATTTCTGTATCATATTTTTAAAATGAAAAATAATCCATGAATTTAAAAAGAAAAGAAAAAGCTATAAAGTATCAGTAACCAGAAAATATAGGGAGTTTGACAGTAATGAAAAAACAGTCAAGAGCTGCCCTGACTTTAAGTCGTCTGCAAACTGTTTTCTTTTAAATGGCTGCATGATGAACACAAGTGATATTTCTGGGTCTTGGCACATCAAACTACTCACAGATGAAAGATGACTTAATTGCTTTGACCACAGTCCGAGTCAGAAGAGCTCAGTTGGCAAATATAAAAATAGCCTGGTGCCATGTGCATTTGCATTTGAGTAAGGAGTGATTTCATTTCAGTGTCCAAAGTCTAGGTAACAAAGCAAGCCACGGAGAGTGAAACACACCTTGCAAGGAGCAGCCTCAATCCCTGACCAGACTGTCTGAGGCTGCAGCGGACACCTTGATCTTGTCAGCTCCCTCCGTATGCATAGGAAATAGCACTGTCAGCACAGAGCTTCCGAATTCAGATCACAATATATTGAAAGTTTATGTCTTAGAGGTTAAGCACTTAAGCATTCACAGAGATTTGTTACCTGAACCATCACTTTTAAATAACCTCCTAAAAAACCTTTTAATAATTAATTATTATTCTAAATATCTGCAGTTACTGTTAATAGCCTCAGTTGCTTCTCATAATCTCACCTAACAAAGTATTTTCAATCAACAGTCACAGGACAGTGAGGTTTGCTGTATTTTAGACTTTACTACACAGCAGCCTAAATAAAGTAAAAATATATAGAGGAGGAAAAATATGACACAAAGAATAGGAAATTTCTCTAGGCCTTGTATTAAATGTGATTCCAAAGCAAGTAATGGTAAGACATGGACTATAGACGCACCATTTCTTCTAACCCGTTATCTTTGAGATGATGTTAGTTTCATATTTCCTAAACTTTGTAATATAAACTGCAAACTTAATTCAGGGGGAAAAAAATCTGCTATCACTGATTACCATAGCCAGGGTCACAGACATTTAAATCAAAAGTCACCTGAGTTGGAAAAGGTTTAAGTTTTTTCAATAAATTATTTTTTATAATGACTATAAAAGTTATATAGTACACAGAGGCGAGCTGAAGCTACATACTTTACTATACCTGAATTGCAAGGAGTACTTTCGGAGACATAAAAGCTGACAATCAGACATCTGAGTGCGACTGGAAAATAGCAGCCCCTGAAAGATTAAAGTGTGAATTTTAGTAACCTCAGAGGCAAAAACCATTGTTCTTTCACTTTTGAACCAGGAAACAGAATGGGCAAGTGATAACACAAATACATGCAAGGAGATCAAAGGTTAAAGTCAGACCCCCAAATCACTTTGTCAAATCTGGAATGAGAATTCTTGCCCCACAACAATCTATAATTGTTCTGCTCTTTCAAAAGAGTTCTGTGACCATGCTAAAATGAACGTATAAAATGGCTCAATTTACAAAGTAAAACGGAGTCATTCTTTCCTGAAATTCAATAAAGCCACTAACATTGTAATATAATCATATACAATATGTAAGTAATACATATTATATATATTTTTAATATCATAAATTTTCTTCAAATATTTAATTCCCTCATTTGGTAAACAATCTGCCTGCAATGCAGGAGACCTGAGTTCAGTCCCTGGGTGGGGAAGATCCCCTGGAGGAGGGCATGGCAACCCACTCCAGTATTCTTACCTGGAGGATTCCCATGGACAGAGGAGCCTGGTGGGCTACAGTCCTTGGGGTTGCAAAGACTCAGACACGACTGAGTGACTAAGCACAGCACATCTCTGGTTAAGTAAAGATATATATTGTCACTAAATATCACTATTATTTTTAAAGGCATTCTAGATCCAAACAACATGAAAGAAAATGGTTTTAGGTAATAAAATGTCAGAAGCAAAATTACGGAGAGCAAGTGTTTAAAATCAGAAAAATCACTCTTAATATTTTTAAAATAATAATTGACTTGTTATTATTTAATTATAATTTATTATTTAATTTTAAAATAAAAAGAGAATGAATAATGTGCAAACAACCTATAGGAAATAGTAACACTTTCATTTAATCATTTATTGGTGAGCTTTTATTTCTTAAAAAAAAAAAAAACTACATGCACGACAGACAGTAAATATCTGTCACCCATAATCTTTATCAAGCTATTTAAGATAACTCATGAAAAACCCTACCCTTGAATCTCAAATGTTAGTTCCCAGAGAGAACAAGGGTTTAACTGTTTTGTAAACTTCTTTTAGATTTTTAAAAACATTTATTTATTTTTAATTGAAAGATAATTACAATATTATGTTGGTTTCTGCCATACATCAACATGGATCAGCCATAGATATACATACGTTCCCTCCCTGTGTGGGTCCACTTTTTTTTTTTTTAATACAAAATGACTCTTTAGATTCTGTCTTGGTTTTTCAACTTAATTATGCATCAGAAATGTTTTTCCAGGTCAGTGTATATAAAGATTGACTTCATTTACTTTTTATAACCACATACTATTTTATAGAATGAAGAAACCATCATTTATTTAATCATTTGCTTACTAAAGAACATTGTTTCTTATTTTTTGCCATTTCAAAAAACACTTATACTATTTATATAGTACTTATGCCATTATTTCTGTAGGATTGAGTCTTAGGCATCAGACTCAAAACCACCTGCACAAAAAGATTATACTGATTTTCACTACAATCATTTCCCTTACAGCTCTATGTATTATTATTATTTTTAAATTTTGCCTATTTAAAATTGCTTTTATAAACAGTGTTGCAATGAATATAATAGCCAGGACATGGAAGCAACCTAGATGTCCATCAGCAGATGAATGGATAAGAAAGCTGTGGTACATATACACAATGGAGTATTACTCAGCCATTAAAAAGAATACATTTTGAATTAGTTCCAGTGAGGTGGATGAAACTGGAGCCTATTATACAGAGTGAAGTAAGCCAGAAAGAAAAACACCAAGACAGTATACTAACGCCTATATATGGAATTTAGAAAGATGGTAATGACAACCCTGTATACAAGACAGCAAAAGAGACACAGATGTATAGAACAGTCTTTTGGACTCTGTGGGAGGGGAAGAGGGTGGGATGATTTGGGAGAATGGCATTGAAACATGTATAACATCATATATGAAATGAATCGCCAGTCCAGGTTCGATGCAGGATACAGGATGCTTGGGACGGGTGCACTGGGATGACCCAGAGGGATGGTACGGGGAGGGAGGTGGGAGGGGGATTCAGAATGGGGAACACGTGTATACCCATGGTGGATTCATGTTGATGTATGGCAAAACCAATACAATATTGTAAAGTAATTAGCCTCCAATTTAAATAAATAATAAATAAATTTTAAAAAAAGAGAAAGTTGGTAAATAAAAATAAATAAATGAAATTGCTTTAATTTCTATTTTCCTTTGATTAAAGATTTTGAACATCATTTTATTTCATTCTTTTTTAAAATTTAATTTATCATTATTATCTTTTTTTGGCCATGCCTTGCAGCCAAAAAAAGGGGATCCTTTAGTTCCCCAACTGGGGATTGAATCAGTGCTCCCTGCATTGGAAGCATGGAATCTTAACCACTGGACTGCCAGGGAAGTCCCTGAACATCTTTTAATATCTTTTTCCTTTGAGAAATTTATATTTTTTCTATTAATTGACAGATTACATTATCTTATTTTTCTATTAGATATCTTCTTCTTATATTGTAGAAGCTCTTGTATATTTGATGTATCTGCTATTTGTTTTTACAGAACATGAATCTTAATTTTTAAATGTGTAGTTAAATGTGTCAAACTTTCTCAGTGTAAATGTCTGAATTTTTGCCTTGCTTAGAACTCCACTGTAAATCTATACAAAGCATCTTTATCCATAGTATTATCATCAGGGTACCCTAAATGCCTTTTTCAGTCCACAGAGAATTGATGTAACTCTGATTCTGGTAAAATAATAAAACAAAATTTAAGTATAAATTATCTTCAAATACTTACAGGATAATAAATATTGCCTGGGAACAATAAACAGCCGAAGTTTTAAAAGAAAAATAATTCAGACAAATCTGATTTCCTTGCTTGATAAAAAACAAAAAAATTGGTGGGTAAGGGAAGAGAAGGTGTGTATTTAGACCTTTGACATATATTGTCTCTATAAGTCTTTCATAAAAAATTAATTAAAATTGGCTTTGAAGTGAGTACTGTCAACTGAATTGAAAACTGCCTGGTGGACCAGCACCGACAGAGATAATAAGAGCATTGACCCAGTGGTGGGAAGGGAAGAAACAAGGACCACACTAAGACCAGTGATAGATCTGGATTCAGGGAGTTTTTACGTTAATGATCAAGACAGAAGAAAGAAAAATGATGTAATCATTAACAAATGTCGTTCAGTTGAAAAGCATGGTCCACCCATTTGAAATCTTTAAAATAGAAGCTTGTGGTGGGAGACAGAAACACGGGGGAATAGCCAAGTCGGAACTGACCTTGAACCAAATCCATGGCCATTTCTCCATCCGTATACCAGTTAGTGCCATCAAATCACACTATGGTGCCCACTTTACAATTGGCTAGGTGCAAATTCATCCATTCAAGATCCAAGGAAGAGAAGCAGGACTCCCAGGTAGGGCAGTAGGGATATTCAGGAGAGGGGAGAGCACTGGAGGCAGAGGGCACTGATGGTGGGAACATAAAAAGCCCAGCACCTGCGGCTCCTACTTCCACGATCCTCCAGAATGGCTCAGCAGTGAAAGATGCTCTAAAATCTGCCAGCACCTGAAAGCTCTGATTTTTTCAAAAAAGTAAATAAAATGCAAGCCAATAATGATAATTAAAGGTGATTGGACTAGTCTAGACGACACAAAGAAGCGTAATAAAGTGCTAACATTAAATTCACGTGACATTTTAGTGTATACAAAATGCTTCCATATTGTTTCCTTTGATTGATACCCAGAGGCGGTCAGAAAAGGCATGATGAATAGATCTATTTTTCTGCTGAAGCTAAGTGGGATCAAGAAAACTGCCAAAGATCACACAGTTACTCTGCCCAGGGTCTGCTATTTCTATTATACCTACTCATACCTTTTAAAGTAATTCACAGACAACTGCAATCAAGTTTGGACATATGCAAAAATTGTAATTCAAATACTTATTTACTTTTTATTGTCTTATTTATTTTGGCCACATGGCTTGTGCGATATTAGTTCCCTGATCAGGGATCAAAAAAGTTCTTTTTAAAAGAAAAGCAAAGTGCATCTTCATGAGACAAGTAAATTTCCACAAACACCGAAAACATGCATCTTTTGGTCTTTATTCTGCATACCTCCCTTTCCTCAGTCTTCCTTCCTTTTCTTTCTTCTTTGTCCCCAAGACCCTTGTTCTCAAAAACACTAGGCATATGGGACGTAACTCAGGGGAGTAAGGATTTTAATGTACATGAATCACAAACAACCTTCCTGGGAAAATCTCAACTTATCTTTGAAGGCAATGGGAATTTTTGTTTTCCTTAAGTACCTAAGGCCTGAAAGAAAGTAGAAGTGTTACTTGCTCAGTCCTGTCCAACTCTTTGAGGACCCATGGACTGTAGTCTACCAGGTTCCTCTGTCCATGGAATTCTCCAGGCAAGAATTTGTAGTGGATAGCCATTCCCTCTTCCAGGGGATCTTCCCAGCCCAGGAATTGAACCTGGGTCTTCTGTATTGCAGGCAGATTCTTTACCATCTTAGCCACCAAGGAAGCTCAACTCTTGTGTCACTTTAGGACTAACTTTCATTTCTCCCTGCCTCTTGGTAACATCTGTTCTCCACAAGGGCAATGCTGGGCAATAGACAGATAACCTGGTTTTCCTGCCAAGAGCATTGTAGCAAATGATGCCCCGCTTCATGCCCCCAAATGAAGTATTTCATCAGTGGAATGTTATTTTTATGTTAAGACACTCATGTCATGATGCCTTATTTTAATACTTGTTTAACACTGAGAAAATATAGCACAAATATGTGTGTATGTGTATGTACGTGTGTGTGTGTGTGTGTGTGTGTGTGTGTGTATTTCTAAGTGGGCAGCTCAAACAGTGACATTTTAATCCAAATACACTAATAGAAAAGCCAAGTTAAATGTTTCTTAAACATAAGTTAAAATGATTACGTGCAGCAATACCGCATTGCTAGAATAGATCAAATGACCTCATCGAAAATGTTTGAGAAGGTGTCAAACTTATCCATGTTAAGTTTAAAAATTTCAACTGTGAAAAGCTCTCTAGCTAACCATCTGTTTATCTTGTTCCTCCTATATATAATCAAATTTCTTTCAAACAGGAAGGCTTACATTGACAGAGTAAATGAGTCCAAATATTTGGCTTAATAGAGCTTCACTTTAATTAATCAAATAAAATTAATCTTTCAACTGAAGTGAAGTTTACATTTGTCTGTTTGATCTACAATATTTTTGAAGCATACTCATAATATTTTGTACACTACAAAAAGCATATCTACTTTCATTTGTATTTCAAGCAGCTGGCCTGGGCATATTATCATAGATGAGAAATGTTCTAATTGGGATATCATCTCTTTACTGGATTTTGATCTTACTTACAAAAGGGAGCAAGGCTTGCAAAAATACATTTTAGAAATATTTTAATTCGCAAAAGCGTTAGGTATCCATGGTTCTATTATGTGCATTAAATTTTTGGAAAACAATTTAGCTTCAGATGACATTTCAGGCTCAGAAAGCCTAAATTAGACATTCTGAAAGATTGTGAGTTGAGAAGACTGTTCAAGAAAGTGAAGGGCTATTGAGAAAAATGGAGCAGATTCTTTACTGATGTTGATTAGTAAAACTTGATGAGGCACTAGGAGGAGAATTTGTTTCAACACAGCATCATCTCACAGTAGTCTTCTTTCTATCATATTATATGGTAAGCATAACCCAGAAAAAGTAAAAAAAAGACAACTGCTTTTAATAAATAAACCCATACTTAACAAGAAATGCTTTGGTGATTAGAATATCCCAATAGTAATTCAGCAATTGCTTTTCACTAGTCAATTAACACCTGAGAGCACTGAGATATTTATAAAGTTACAGTATCTTTTGCATAAAATAACTGGTTCAAATCCTGATTTAGAAATTAATCTGGGATTTAATTTCTTCCATCAAATTATGTATTGATGATAAATTAAAGAATCATATTTTATCACAAGTCCCTAGAATAATAACTATATCCGAATCTATAAAAATGATGTGTGTAAATATAGCATACAGACTTCTATTCCCAAATAATTAGCTTCCGGGATTGTGTCTGACAATCTTTAATGATCATAAATTTCCAGCTCATCTTTTATCATCGCAATCAATTTATCACTGAAATAATTTTTGAGGCGTAAAATAAAGTGTCTCTCATATTTGAATACTTCATTCTCAGTATTTAAGTATGTTGTTGTCATCCATCGTTACGTTCTCCTCACGGCCAGGAGATGGCGCTGTGGGTTTTAAATCTCAAAGCTAAAACCCCAAAGGCAGAATTGAGCCCTGCTTTCAGTTTGTTTCTTCTTAATTCGTGGACACCAAGACAAGCCCTAAAAGTGTTCACTTTTTTTAGGCCAACAATTTCCCCCTCCTCCCAAATCGAACGTTTTCCAAGATTCGAAAAGATAAACTCATGTAACAAAAATGAGTATTATCAACCTCTAAGGAGCGCGACTGAATATGTCCAGGTAACCAAGAAGGCAGTGAATTCTTCAGAAACTCTTTTCACTGTTTCCTTTTATCTGCGTATCCTGCCCTACCGCTGGAGTCCCAGCAGTGCTATACCACGCCCCTCCCCTTAAAAGTCACATGGAAGCCAGGTGAGCCTTGCGCTGCGAGCCTGGGGACCTGCCTGAGCGTCCGCCTGGGGCGCATCCTCGCGCCGAAAAAGCTGCTTGTCTTGGGGCGGGGGGCGCTGTTTGAGCGTTTCCCTTCAATGTTTGTTCACACTTAAGCCAGCTAGTCGCCAAAGAGTCCTGAGGATCAACTTCTTTCTTTAAAATAGATAAAAGGGGAAGAAAATCTTCACGAAAGAACTTTACATCAACAGGTTTTTGCTTTTCCAAGGTCGAAGTCCTTGGAATTGCCAAGCACTTCAGACCTAAGGCTAGGGACCTTGGCGCGCTACCAGGGCTGGTCCACCTCCCACGGCTCCTGCTTCTTCGCGGCCCTCCTCCCCATCAGCCCCGCCAATCCCCAACGCACAGGCGGACATATAGCATCTCTTCGCACTGAGCTTTGGGGGACCTAGCTAAGAGGGTAAGAAAAGACATGAATAAACAAACGGGGGCCGAAAGGCTTGACTTCAGGAGCTCGATGGACTTGAAGCTCTCCGCCACAAAGTCGACCCTGCGTTCCCGAAGCCGGCGGGGGCGCAGGATGACTAACAACTGTACCGGCTTCAAACCGATCTAAGAGTTACCAAACAGCGCCGAGCAGGAGGCATATGCAAGTTCAAGGTCAGCGTGCCTCAGATTGGGGCTGGAGAGCAGCCAAGAATGTGAGGGCCTGAAGCGCTGGGGACGCGCCCTGCCAATGCGCGCTTTGGACGAGGCGGAGGAGGGCTCAGAGCCCCAACTCCTTGGCTGTTTCCCAGGAGGACGTTCCGCTGGGGTCACCATGGTCCCGGCCTGTTGCAATCCCCAAGGCTCGACTCCTCCGCCTCACGGGCAGCGCAGCCCCAGGCGGTTTCCACGGCTCTCAGGGAATTTGCTTTTCCAAGCAGTTCCCAAGCAAAAGTTCGTGACATTTTGGGCAAACTTTGCTTTTTACCTTCTTGAATGTCCTCAAATAGATAAAAGAAAACACATTCACACAAGTACAATTCTCCCTTTCAGAAAACACAGATACTCAAATCCCAGTATTCTAGGGTTCTCCTAACTTTAAAATATTGATAAATAATAAGCTGTTTTTCAGGGCTATAGAAGTAACAAGGAGGAACTCCTGGCTTTGCTCTTAAATGATGGATTCGATTGTGTTCCGTTCTGATTTTATTCAGGTTCCTATTTCAAATTACAAGCAAGTATTAATGAAGATGATCAAGAAATGTAAGTATGACCTAAAAAAAAATCAGTTTGGTCTGAAATTCAATAGTCCTGTCATTTCAATGCGGGGTGGCTTGTTAAGTGTTTAAGTGTCCTTTCAAAGCCGTAGGTGTGTTCCTTCCTGCTGAAACAAAACTGTATTCATCTTTGCACAACATGCCCTGGCGTCTGTAAATTTGGTATGGAACACTCGGCCAAGAATGCTCTCTGTCCGGATATGTGTCTGCCAAACCGCACCGCTGCGCCCACCAGCCCAGCACCAAGGGCACCACCCCGCCGTCTGGACCGCGGGGTGGCCTGAGCTGCCACCACCTCGACTGGGCAGAGGGAACAGTTCCCTCCGTTTCCTGTCCCCCCCATTGCTTCAGTAACTCACACTGCTCTTCTCTGAAACTTCAGAGTCAAGAGGATTTCGCTTCCACCGGTTCATTCCCAGGGGTCATTTGTGGGTCAGGAGTTTCCCTCGAGGGTTGATTCCACACCCCACCCCACCCCACCCTCCCAGCCTTCCCAGACCCCCAGAAAGTGCTTCCTTTGGTTTTTCCTCTGCTCTCTTTCCAACTTGCTAGTTAGATGTGGAACACAGGCCCTTTCCCTTCTTCGTAGCAGAATAAAGTTCAAGTGCAGACATTTTTGGAGCTTCTGCGGCCAGAGAGGGGTACTAAGTGAGCAGCTGACGTCAGCCCTTTGCTGGACCGAAACCAGGCGGCGGGATTTCTACTCAAGCGGTGAGAAAGAGCCTAGGCCATGACTCAGGGCTGGCGACGATTAAACCAGGTAACGAGACACAGGGCAGATGTGTTTTCATTGCCCTGTAAGATAAATGCAGCGTTAAGTGCCTGACAACTTCCCAGAAGCAATCAGCAAAAGTTTACGAGTGCATAAACCTCAAAGACCATTCCCCGACGGTTGTTATAAGGCCCACGTTTAGAGCTTCTATAAATTCTTCAGCAGTTTCCCCAAGCTAAGTTTCCAGGGACTATTAAGCAGCCACCTCCTCCGGGGAGACCTGGGGGATTTTCTTGAACCGCCAAAGAAAGAGGTTTGGGGCTCCTAGTGAGTGAAATGAAGTTGCGCCAAAGTTTGTTTCAGAAGTTAAGGTGGCCAGGGAGGGAGGAGGGAGGAAGGCGGACCGGAAGTGGGGTCCAGGGAAAAATTCATGATATGCCGAGTTAGCTGACAGCAGCGGAAGGCCGGGGTCTGTCGAGGGTCGGGGATGTAGCGGAGCTTTGACCGCTTCGGGTGGTGGCCCCAGTTTGGCCAGTCCGGTTCTACAGGCACAGCTCCCTGTGGTGCTCCTAGCTAAGCCCGAGCTCCCCCAACTCGGCCCGGACAAGGTAGCTCCTTCGTCTGTCTAGTGCCCACTGAGTGTCAGGCAGGAATCCAGCCGGCCAGCGCACCAAAAAGGCGGCCTGGACGGAGAACCGAGTCCGAAACCGGAAACGTGTCTCCACTCCGCCCAGAGCCAAGACGGTGCCAGCCTCGGTCCTCCCCCAAGTGGCCCAAGTTCTTGGGTCATTTAGTCTCAGACACACGCGACTCACCTACGTTTATAGAGAACCTTTGTTTACGACCCCGGTGAAAACGAAGCTGCCAATTGAAAAATAGTAACAGGAGCGTGTCTTTCAGCACCTTAAAGCCCGAGGTTAACAGCTGCGCGCGCTGGGGGAGGGAGGGGCGAGGGAAGCGAGGAGCCAGGGGCCGCCCCGCGCGTCTACGTGCCTTGGGGGTCCCGGGCGAGACACGTGGGCCAGATCGAGCCTCTAGCTCAGGGCCGGGGTCCCAGGCTGGAAAGCCTCCGGCAGCCCGCCAGCCCTTTCTCCCCCTTTGGGTTCCAGTTAACCCTAAGGGGCGAAGGTAACGGACGACTGCGTAGCATTTCTGATCCCGTGAGATTCAATTTCGAGCAGTTATTTTGGAAAGATAGAGCTGGGCCCCTTTCCCTGCTTTCCAGGTGAAAACGCAGACGATTCTCTGCCGTCCTCATCCTTCCTTTCTGAAATAAGGCGTCCAACTGTTCCGATATTACCATTCAAAAACAGGTTCTGTGGCGAACCTCATTTGTGAATCTATTACAGAGATTAATAGATTATTTCTCCTTTTTCAACTAATTCTCAGTGGGGAAATTTAACCATATGGTAAGGAGAGAATTAGAATTTCATCACATTAGAGCAAAATGTAATGAAAAGAGTCCAACACCTGGGGCCAACTCTGAAAGCCACAATTAAAAGGTTTTTAATGAAACCAGAGAAACCAAAAATTTCAGAGGCTTCAGTAATTCTGCCACATAAGGAAGATTTACTGGAGATTATGGGAAATATTGTTTTTACTTATGTTGTAAGGATGAAAACCAGCCGCTAAATACCATGTGCGCCCGGACACGGAACCCAGAGTCCCATTTCTCATCCGGGGAGCAGCACTTGTTTCCACACTTGGGCTTCCTCTCTCTCCAAGAACAATCAAGGCAGACCCAGTTGTCCCTGAATGGCTTCCTAGCCTTGGAGGCGACGTTTCCGGGTAAATAAATATGCACTGATGCCCCACTTAGTGTGTGAGAGGGTTTGATTCCCGTTGAAATTGACTATTCTGAAACCACTGGATTTTAATCTGGAGAGAAGTTTGAGCAATCAGTTTCTTCCTGGTTAGGAAATCGTGGGCTTCATCATCACCATCACTGTAGCCGAGGTTTGGAGGCGGCTGCGAAAGTAACCCCCTCCACCACCACCTCTACAAAAAGTCTAACGGGCTGCACTCCCCCCGCCCCCCGCGCCCAATCCGGGTAGGAAATGGGCAGGGAGCATAGTGGCGGGGGCGGAATAAAGCGGTGTGTTGAGGGTGGCGGGGAGCGATTGCTTTGCTCTTTTACTAGCTAAGAATCTTGGGTGAATTTAGGGCAAGCCAGCGGAGACACCATCTCCCCCCACCCCCCTCACTTAAGTCCCATATCCAAATCCAGTCAGAGTCATCCTATGAACAGGAGTGGAGTATCAGTCTCCCCCGGAAGGGTCATGTAGCAATGAGACAGCAGTGGCGAGAGAAGGGCGGGGTGGGGGTGGGGGAACGGGGTGTGGGGGGCGTCTGCTTTCCCCCGGACTTCCAGGCTTCGCCGCCGATCTACAATTTGCTGAAGGAGCAAAGAACATCGTCGACTCTAAGTAGGGCTTTTAGTGTGCTCATTGATGAGTGAAAGTCGCCACACATGTCAAGCTAAAGGCAGTTGTTGGGTTACTAACAGGACCCAGCGCCTTGCAAACATATGCGCTAAGCTGTGTATACAGATGGCAGGCAGAATAATGGAGCAGGCGCCTTTTATAAAGCTCTAGCTGCTGCCTGTCTTCAGACCTGGGAAATGAAACTATTCAGACTCGCGGCCAGATAGCGCCTGCGATTGTTTGTTACCGTTTTAATCCTATTAATTAAAACGTTAACCTGATTGGGTAGAAAGCGCTGTCCCAACAGGCGACTCTTCTTCATAATAACCTACTCAGAGATAATGATGTAAAAGACTCCCCCGTCTGTGGCGGCGGCTGGTTGATGGGTCCGGAAATCTCTTGAAGGTGAATCCAAGCAAGATAAACGGTGCGGAGAGGAGGCGCGGGGCTGGGCTCAGAGCGGCGGCGGCGGCGGCGGCGGCAGCTCCACACCCTGCGCGCCCACCCTCCCACCATGCGGGGCCGCGGCCCATGGTGAGCCCCAGCAGCCAGCACCATCGGCTGGAGACGAAGAAGAAGAAGAAGAGGAGGCGGCGAGCGCGGGGGAAGGCGAAAAAGAAAAAGAAGGGGAGAGGGCTGCCAGCAGCGCCGGGACCGACGCGCGCACCAGCCCCGGAGCCCGGCTCGGGCGCGTCTGCGGCGCCGCCCGAATCCCGAGCCCAGGAGGCGGCGGCGGGCCCGGGCTGCGCGCCGGGGCCGGACCATGGAGCGTGGGCTGCACCTCGGCGCGGCCGCCGCGGGCGAAGACGACCTCTACCTGCACAAGAGCCTGAGCGCCTCCGCCGCCAAGCGCTTGGAGGCGGCTTTCCGCTCCACGCCCCCGGGCATGGACCTGTCCCTGGCACCGCCGCCCCGGGAGCGCCCGGCGTCCTCCTCGTCGTCGCCCCTCGGCTGCTTCGAGCCGGCTGACCCCGAGGGGGCAGGGCTGCTGCTGCCACCGCCCGGGGGAGGCGGCGGCGCGGGAGGCGGCGGCGGCGGCGGGGTGGGCGTCCCCGGGCTGCTCGTGGGCTCCGCCGGCGTTGGGGGCGACCCCAGCCTGAGCAGCCTGCCGGCCGGGGCGGCCCTGTGCCTCAAGTACGGCGAGAGCGCCGGCCGGGGCTCCGTGGCCGAGAGCAGCGGCGGCGAGCAGAGCCCCGACGACGACAGCGACGGCCGTTGCGAGCTGGTGCTGCGGCCGGGAGGCACAGACCCGCGGGCCTCCCCGGGCGCAGGAGGCGGCGGCACCAAGGCGGCCGAGGGCTGCTCCAACGCCCTCCTCCACGGCGGCGGAGGCGCCCCCCCGGGAGCCCCGAGCAGCGGCGGCGGCGGGGGTAGCGGCGGCGGCGGCGGCGGCGGCGGCGGGGGTAGCGGCGGCAGCAAGAAATCCAAAGAGCAGAAGGCGCTGCGGCTCAACATCAACGCCCGCGAGCGCCGGCGGATGCACGACCTGAACGACGCGCTGGACGAGCTGCGCGCGGTGATCCCTTACGCGCACAGCCCCTCGGTGCGGAAGCTCTCCAAGATCGCTACGCTGCTGCTCGCCAAGAACTACATCCTGATGCAGGCGCAGGCCCTGGAGGAGATGCGGCGCCTTGTCGCCTACCTCAACCAGGGCCAGGCCATCTCCGCCGCCTCCCTGCCCAGCTCCGCGGCGGCGGCGGCCGCGGCCGCTGCCCTGCACCCTGCGCTTGGCGCCTACGAGCAGGCGGCCGGATACCCGTTCAGCGCCGGGCTGCCCCCCGGCCGCCTCCTGCCCGGAGAAGTGCGCCCTGTTCAATAGCGTCTCCTCCAGCCTCTGCAAACAGTGCACGGAGAAGCCTTAAACATCCCCTCCACCCATCCACCACCACCCGCCCCGAAAAACACCAGACCGACCCCAAAGCTAGAGGACAGTGCACAGCTGCTCACCACCCCTTTTATTTGGTCCTCTCGTAGTTGTGAAACACTTGCAGAACAGACAAAGCGGAGGCGAGAACTGAGAAGTATCAGAGACACTCGGGACTTCTAGCCTCGACAACCCCAGAATCTTGGTCTTTGGGGTGGGAAGTGAGGTGGAGTTGGTATGGAGGATAGATGTCTTTATTTTTTCCTCGGAAAAGTGGCAACTTTGGTGGCAGCCTAGACCGCGAGGAAGCAGTTTGCCTTTAAGGTTAAAAAACAAGTTGAGAAGTAGTCGTTATTAAGCGTGGAGGGTATTCCAGGGCAAAATAGTAATCCTACTGATAATTGTGAATTTGGCTAGTACTGAAGGGGGAAGGAGGAGTCCGGGGTTGGGTGGCTTGTGGGACGGAATATTCATTCAGACAAATCAGAAAGGGCACTTGAAAATAAATTTTGATTCTGAGCCAGGAGAAAAACTTGAAATGTAGATTTATTTAAGTGAAAAAAAAACAAAAACAACAGAAAGAGACACGTTGCTATGAAAGACTTGTATTTTTTATTGTCTCTGAACTTTAATCCTGTGAAAATGCTCAAAAGTTTTGGCAAGAGTGATATAAAAAAAACTGACTGTGGCTGAAAGAAATTGCATTTAAAAAATATTTATGTGCACCTTGTTACTTTCCACTCTGCAATGATGTATTAACGATTCATGGTATTTATTTGTTATTCATCAATGACCCTTCCACATCAACAGTATTTATCATGTGTTAAGGTCATGGGGTCTTATGTGCAGATTTTTTTAATGCCTCTAAAATTCTGTTTTATAGATTAACTTATATTGTGTGCCAAGTGTTTAAAAGGGTTTATTTGCCAACAAGTATGAAGAGACATATTGATGTATCTGAGCTGCTTAGGTTTATCAAAGGTCACCTGGATATCTTCAGTTGCATCATCCCTGTATTTAAATTGAGCTTTAATAAATTGCTTCAGTCCAAAAATTACAGGAAAGGTGTATTCTTAATTGATGAATGAATTGATCTCTTTTTTTTTTTCCAAAAGGGGACTCTTTTGCATTCTAAAAAGGAAAGACATCACAGCAATAGATCCTATAAGTAAGAACATGCTAAACAAATACTTTTTCCAGGCTGTGCTGTGCATTTTTAAAAGGTCTAATTTAATTGCTTTTAATATATGTGTACATATATAAGTTATTTTAACTGTGGAGAATTATTTAAGTTGAAAGACTGGTTTGATTTGCCTATGGTGTGAAATTCTTTGTTATTTTTCTAAAAAACAATTAAAAAGAAATAAAATAAAACTAAGGAAGAGCAAGAAGCTATTTACCCAAAGCGAGCTTTCAGTTTTAGTTTGCATGGCTGTTTGCCTGCCTTTCTAGCCTATGAAAATCCAGAAAACCTTTTTTAAAAAAATGGAGTCCTGCTATTTTCCACTCCTTGCAGATAATACAAATTCAGTTTGTCAGGTTGGATGGTGAGTGGGGAGTTGTGATGGATCTCTTGGCGGGTTTTGGATGTGTAAAGAATGATATATATATTAAATAGGTCAATCAGACTATGACAGCTATGTACGACCATTTGTATGTGTATCTATGTCAGAAAGAATCTTTATTAAAATATTTTGATCAAACATCTTATTATGCTGTGCTTTGTGGAAGGAGCCATCACCTCTTTTCTGTGTAACTCTTTGCTTGAAAGGTAACAAAAAAGAAAGGAGTTTTAGAGAAGGTGAAACTAAAGTTCTGTCAGGGATACGCAACTAGGAGCAGCCCTAGTTCACTTGTTTACTTGTTAAAAAGAGGATGGCTGGGCCTGGTCATTGGAAGAGAGAGAAATGGGGTCAGTGATGAGACACAGAGGAGGTCTAGAGCTCCTGTCTGCTGGCATGAACTTTGAAGGCCCTTCTCTCCCTGGAAATCTTTTCCCACTTTGTATGGCATTGTTAACTAGCAGTGCCAAGGCCCATCAGAGAGTCAAGTTTCTTAAAGAGTTTTTATTTCCAAAAGTTCTATCTCCAACTTCTAGAAAGCCAAGGAAAACAGATGAATTTGGATTCTGTGAGGATGAATTCTATTGTGGCTTTCCCCTTTTTTGTGTGATCCAAGAGTCAACCAGGTTGAATGATATGTGTAAACAATGTCCAGAGCGATTTTTACAATGTACTGGTGTTGCTTGTTAATGAGATTTGTAGGGGCTATGTTTGGATTGGGTTGGGCGTTGATTCTATTAAAGAATGGCTGTATAGGCTTGTATTTAGACTTTCCTAATGCCCTCACATTTAGAAGGTTTTATTTTTATTGTGGTGAAGGTTATAGAGATGGTGGTCATGAAGTTAGAGTGTTTCCTCTATAGGCAGTTTGCTGATTGCGTTTTTGGTCTGTATAGTGTCAGCTCATAATGATATCCCTAAATGCCATCAAACTTAGTAGGGGGTGAGGGAGGATATTTTCTGCTCCACTTGCCATCAAAAAAGATTAATCAGAACCTGTAACTTTTCAGAAAACATCACAGCAAAGGGCCTTGAAGCTGAAGCCCTCCCAGTCTGGGAGTGGGGGTTGAGGGAGGGAAGAGGCCAGGGCAGCCCCCAGGCAGGAGAAGACCCGTCTCTCAGCATTTACCAGACAAAGCCTGGGTGCGTCTAATTATGATTATTAAAACAATTTCCATGACGATGTCTAATATTATGTTAATTTGAAAACAACTGTGTATGAAAACTGTCGACTATAATACCTAAATTCATTTAATGAAACACATCGTTAAGGCAATTAAACCTCCTGGATGTGATTAAGAAACATAATTACGACACTGTTCTGCGCCATAATTGGGTGTCTTTAATCAAGGGGTAAAGTGCTCAGCAACACAGCCATTAGTTTGTATTGTTCTGGCCTGGCTGTCCATCATTCTGATTAGGAATTAACCAGAGCCACCATCAGTCGAATTTTTTTTTTTTTTTTCCTATTTTGTGTGTTAACATTGTAGAGGACGTATTTGTTGCAGGATTTTACTGCTTAATATTTCTCATTATTAAGAGGACCTCCTTAATATACTCTCTCTGTAACCTCTGTGATGGTCAACTCTGATTAGAAATAGTACAAATAAGAGATCTTGAACTTCAGGGGAAAAAGAAATACCCTCCTCTTACTCCTTTAATAACTCAATCTCCAAACTTTGTCCTGAAAAAACTGGAAATGGATGGGGGCGGAGGAAAGGAGAGGATAAATGTCAGACAAATATGAGCAGTTATGCAAAGTAACAGGGTTAATAATATTTAGTTTCATTTTGATAATTTCAGACACATAAATTATCTTTCCAAATACAGGAGTTGACCAGTGCTGAGTTCTAGGAATAAATGGGGGACATCTGAAAGGAACAAGAGAGGACTTTTCGGTGATTTACTAGGTGGAATTCCCTGCCCTCGGCTAACCTTTGTAAAGTTTCTTTAACAGCAGTTTTTAGGGAGGGAAAACCGATGATTGAAGAGACAATTCTTTCCCCACCTGGCAAAGCCATGGGCTGCTTTCCGAGGCCCGCTGGACTCCTGTATTTTCAGCCCAGGGTGGAAAGTTGGTGCACACACTTCTGGCCCCAGATGTCTTCCCACTGCGCAGCATCCACTTCAGGATTGGGTGACTGGGCACCCAGAGGTCAGGGTGATCTTGCTGAAGTGCCCTTGGGCCAGAACAGAGACCCTGGCCCCTAAAACGGCGGCGTCTGTCAGAGTACTTCGGTCAGCTGAGAGCCTGCATCCACTGCGCCTTGGGTGCTTCTGAGGGGAGTGCACCGCCCGAAGGATCCCGGGGGCTTGAGTTTCTTAGGGAACTGACTGTAGGACGAGGCAGTGAGCGAGGAACCAGAATCTCACTTGGCCTTTTATTCCACCGGTTTCCTTCTCTAACTTCAATATCCTTCTCTAATTTCGAATTCCTATTTAGATCCCATCTCCAACTTGACTTTGGGCACCTACAGGAATGAAGCGCTCTGGGGCTCTTCGTGGACTCCTTTCTATAGAACCCGCAAATGATCATCTTCGGAGAGCTCACTGGTTACACCCTCCTCCCTCCCTGTGGTGCCTCTAAGTGTGTGTGTGCGCGCGCGCTTGTGTGAGCGCGCGCGCAACGATGCGCTCTCATTCTCTGCAGCTGGGCATCCCTTCTAAGACCCCGTGCTGCGCTTAAATTTTTGCACCCTCCTGTCGCACCCAGCACCATCCTTCCTGCCAACAGCTCACTGGGGAGGGCCAAGGCTCACCGGTTCCCGTCTCCACGCGCTCTTGGCCCTGACGCCGGAACCGAACCTTTCAACGCGCCCGGGACCCTGAGATTGTTCCAGCCTGAGTGGCACTGACTTTTCCAATGTAATGACTTATGAAAGATATAATCATGTGTTAAATTGAATCCTCCGTTTAACTGTTAATGGTGTGCTCTGGGCACATTTACGTATTAGATGCTATGGTAACTAATTACCACTAGGAAAAAGAATAATACACTTTCCAGACTTTGAAAAATAATGATGAGAGATCACTTCCCAGTTCGCAACACACAGTGGCGGCTCTGCCGAGCGGAGACGCACTGAGCGGAGACCCCAGCGTGTTCTGGTGACAGGCGGGAAGGTAATGAATCCTGCCCAGAAGAGGCTCCTTAGTAAAAACCTTTGATGAAAATCTAATGCAGTGGGGAAGTGGGGGGATGGGCTGGGACAACCAGACAACGTTGCTTCTAAACAGAATTAAATTGCAAAACAAACGTCAGAAACAAAAGTATTCTTTTAATTACAACGCAGGCCAGCCTAAATCACTTGCCAAGCAACTTTACATGAATGAACATTTTTTGTTGTGTGGGCACCATAAAATGAGTCCCGCTTCTTCGAGCTCTGCCTTGGCGCTTACAAAGTTGGATGCCCCTGGATCTGCCAAGCCAATGTGCTCCGAGTTAAAGTTGGCCTTTTAAGTCAGACATTGGGCACAAGAGAAGGCAACAGGAGGGAAAACCAGGAAAAGGTAACTTAAGAGAAAACAAAAAACAGTTCTCAGGACAGGAATTTTCTTTTCTCCCTGCCGGATCTCTGGCTTTTCTGATCAGTTGATCTGTGCTTACCAGAATCAGGGTTCTGTAGACTATGTGAAATAACCAGGTGTCTGTTTCACCCCAGGGCCAGGGCCAGTGTTGTGCTGGAGACCCTGAAGGGCAGGAGGATGGAGGGAGCGGCTTTCCCGAAGGCCAGCCCAGTGTTGCAGACCAAATGATGTCCACAACGTGTGCCACTGCGCTGCGCTGCTCCGGCTGCGCCCAGGAAGGATTTGGGCTCCACAGCAGCAGAGCATCCCTGGACTGGCTGTGGTTCTGGACCCCTCCTGTGGGGCGCAAGGCCATTCAGCCCCCAAGTTCCTAGGGACAGAAAGGGAACTTCGGGGGCTCTGCCTCAACTCTTTCGAGGGAAGGCACTTGGATCGGGGTGTCCCTTGCACCCGCCATGGCCTGGTGAGTTTACCGGAAGATTGCTGGTTTATAAGAACCGCCTGCAGCCCAGCCAAACCCAGGAATTCTGCGAAAAAGCATCTCAGTTTTAAACCCCAAAGAACCTCATCTCTTCCCAGCCAGGCAAAGAAAATTAGCTCACTTTCCCTAAAGCCCTATATTGGTTAAATTCTACCACTTTTCCTAAATGACTCGTCTTAACATAATCCAGGAGACTTCTGGACTATTGCAAAACTATCCACCCCCTAAGTGCTTGTGAGTGTGCATGTAGGACTTTCCTGTCCTTTACTTTATGTCCCCTCCTTCCGACAGTACAGAAACACAGAATAGGGAGCTTTGGAAGAGAAATGACTGGGCTGGGAAGGCTAGACTGCAAACGGAAAAGGGATTTTGCAGTTACCACCCACCCCCAGACCTAGCTTCCAATATGTGATGGACAAGCCTATCTTAGAAGTCACCAAGACTTCTGATGGGGAGTTGGCTTTAATTATGCACAATGTGATATCATTTTCCTTCCCAGATTGGGAAAGAGTTAATTCTTTCCCAAAGACCATAGTTGCCCTTGTCTTTTCAACCTGATTCAGAGATGCAATAAAATATGAAGCAAATTTATGATCTGTTTCAAGCATTTTATTGCTGTGTTTTTAAATTCATATATGCACATATAAGAACTATGATCTGTGAATAATTTGAAATGCTACACTAGAATGATACATTTTAGATAAAACATAACCATATCTTTATATAATTGTCTCAGATTAAAGTAAAAAAGAAAAATAGATTTCTAATGTGGACCAAACTGAAAAACTAATGACAGCCATAAACTGCTAACCAACCATAAATTAACATCTTCATCAAATGCTCAAATGGTATCAGTGGTTATATAAAGCAATTATTATTTCTCTTTATAAGCTTTAGAATAAAGTTCAGGGATATTTAAAGGACCCATTATTTACAAATGCTTCTCAATTTTAAAGATTTCATAATTAGGAGGATGGTTGCAACTCAAATCTGCTATGTTAATAGGGATGTTTAGAGATGAGAATTTAGTTTTAGACATAAAAATGCTTCATGGCCTAACCTCATTCTATGCATTTACTCTGCTCTGGCAATTATTGAAGAACTTGGTGTAAGGATTTCTTTGTTAATATCCTTATATCCTCTTAGAAAAATGGAAGACAAATAATTTCTTATTGTGAGAGAGACTGAGATTATGTACCCAAGTGGTTAAAACATTAAAACATGCACCGTCTATTCATGCAAGTGCAGCTGCATTTGCCACGTATAGTTTCTTTCTGAAGAGCTATGGTCAAAATTCAAGTGCTAAGTGCAGCTTGTCCCCTCCATCTAAGACTTCCATGAAAAAAAAAAAAAAAAGATTTTCCTAACCAGGCCTCTACAGAAACACGAATAGCCATGAAGGAAGAAAGGAAATCTATCTATTAAATCTATAAATGTATCAGAAAGCAGGAGCAGTGAATAACTTACATTTTCTACTGCAGAAGCATCAAGCAAATACATTCTTTAAAGTGTAGATTTCTCGAGAAAGTGAAATTAAGAAAAATCTGGAATTATTCAACAAAGTAAGCTCTTTTTAACAACTTAGAAAAATTATTTTTTTAATGAAAACAAAACACTGATTTGACTATGGAGGATGTGGGTGGAACACATACATACTCAAATTACCTCTGCCACTCTGGTGTTACTTCTGTGTGTTGCCCTTCTGTGGATAAACATCTCCAAAGGTCAGGGATTAACTTAGATCTTCAATTGGCTGAGTCCTGCATTGTTTAGTCTGAGGACTTTGTTTTTAAAAAATGAATACTATTTTTATAGCTTTCCTTGTAGTCTAAAATTAGTTAAAAATAAAGTTAAAAAAATACCAAATTTTAAAATATATGGAGAAACTACTACTTCCTGTATGCTTTTAGATTTAAAAATTCAAAAGTGATTTCAAATACTTCAAAAATATTCCATCTAAAGTATAAAACAAAGGCATTTATAAAATTTTAAATATATTGGCCAGTTCTTAGAAGCTATGGAATGAAAGTCTATTTCAACAGTAATTTGAATCTCAAAGACAAAATCATTTACTTAAAAATGTGGGTTGTCATGTAATGATGACATACATTTCATGTGAACTATAATGGTTAATCCTTAGAAGTAAAAGTTATATGGAGTAAACATTCTCTTGCAAACAAGAATTACCAGCTAATATGTGCTTTATAAGTGTTTAACTTTGACCCAATGATAAACCATTAGGTATTAGTATCTTTACCTGTTACTTCCATCACCCTAGCTTCTTCATGAGCAAAGAACATAAATTGTAAGGGAAATAAAGTACCTCATGAGTTTATCTCTAAATATTTACTTTCTAGGTGGTCTGCAGTATATCATGTCTGCTAAGTCACTTCAGTCGTGTCCGACTCTGTGCGACCCCATAGATGGCAGCCCACCAGGCTCCCCCGTCCCTGGGATTCTCCAGGCAAGAACACTGGAGTGGGTTGCTATTTCCTTGTCCAATATCATGTCTCTCCTTATAAAAATGAATACAGTTAGGAATTAAGAACATAAGCTATACCTCAAAAAAATTAACAAAAAACTGTATCACATTTAAAATTATCCAGCATAGCCATTGAGTATTTTTTTTCCTATTCAACTATATCCTGAGTAGAAAATGCACAGTATTACCCACATTACCATGGATAATGCCAGACAGTTCTGCAAAATTATTGTTTCTTTAGTAAGTGTGTTTTAGAGTATAACTGAAACCCAAGGTGATTATTTCATAGATTGTCCATTTAAAGACATAATTGACCCTAAGTGTTCAACCATACTGAACTGCCTAGTTCCAATGAACAGAAACACCCTCAGAGTCCAAGGCAGTCCTTTAAAACATGAATGAATTGTTTCTTAGGAAAGCCAAGAGTCCCAGTGAAACGCTGTATGTACGGTGACTGAAGGAGCCACATTTCATCAACACTCTTCTGTGTTCTGTGTTTTATTTACAGCTAGCATTTCAGCTCGTGAATACACAGAATACTGTCCAAATATTACTCAGCTTCATTCACTATCTGTGGTAAAGTTATCTACAGAAACAAAGACCACGTGTCTTTTCTGTAGAGAGAAACAATCTCTCTCCCATTCTTGTTTTCTTATACATCTCTCCACAGAATCATAGTCTATAATCATAATCTATTGTTAAGAACAGCAGCCTAGCAAGGTCAACCTCGTTAAAATAAAGTTTAAAAACTTATTAGTCACTGATATTCTTGTATGTTTTTATTTCCCACATAAATACATGAAACTATACTGAAAAATGGGCTTCCCTGGTAGCTCAGCAGTAAAGAATCCACCCGCAATGCAAGAGACACAGAGACATGGGTTCGATATCTGGGTTGGGAAGATCCCCTGAAGAAGGAAATGAATGGAACCCACTCCAGTATCCTTGCTGGGAAACTCCACGGACAGAGGAGCCTGGCAGGCTACAGTCCATAGGGTCGCAGAGTTGGACACAACTGAAGTGACAGAGTACACACGCATGCATACTGAAAAATGTTCTGAATGTAACAATGAATATTCTTTTCCTGAAAATATAAGAAAATAAGAATATGTATGTATATGGTGGGGAAAGATGAGGGTTTGAGGATCACCAGACAGCAAAATGATTTCCCAAATCATTTACTAACAGTAATAAAATCTTCTGTCACCCAACATGCTCCTGGGAGGGAAATAAGGAGACAGTCATTCACCTGTGCTTTAAAAGTTAATTTATTGGCTCATTGCATATTAAAAAAACCACACACACATTAAATTGACTTACAAAGCATTTGCATTTCTTACCTAAAATCTTTTCAAGATAATTTGCTTCCTCATAAATCCACCTATATACCATTTTAAAATCAAGAGTATTAAATATTTAAGATTTCTTTTTACAATATAGAGACTCTCCTGCTTAAACAATACTTTAAAATGTTAAGTGTTGTCAAATTACTCCTTTTAAAAATTGTTCAATAGAGATTTTCACAAATTAAATTTATCTTACTCAAGAAAATACTATAAACAAACATTTAAGCCAAGTATTTCCAACACCAATGATCACTGACTCAGATTAACACTCTGAAACAGAGTAAGTAATAGAAACATTAGAGAGTTTTATGTGATCACCCACTGTAATTTAAAATAATGCTACAGGGAACTTAATCTTGGCTTGCTAACTTTTTCCTAATTGAGCATGTGAATATGAATACCTAATAATGCAATTTGGTAAATAATGGCTTGCAATACTGGCAAATTTAATAGGTTAAATCAGTGTACATTCTCAGGGCATATAATTATTGTTTTAAAACTATTGATGTTATTTTATACTAAGATCAAGACCTATCTAATTTTTGTACTTTGACCTTTGAAATTGTTTTAAGATTCCATGGCTCAATTAGAAGGATTAGTTTATAGAAATGCTACTCAAATTATTTTTCATAAGAAAATAAACAGAAGCAATCATGCAAATTTTGAACATAGAAGCTCCTTTGCCTTAGACTTGTGACCCAAACTTAATGATAAAATTGACAAAATATAATGAAGTGTCTCGGGAAGGCCAAACAAGGCAGATAAAGGTTCCCAAATAGGTTGCTTACCAACATTCTTTATTTAGTGACACATAGCTTTTCCCTGAATATCTTCAGAGCATTTAGTTTTTGCTAAATGATGCCTCAGTTGGTCACTGATATAAAATAATACTGCTAGTCATTCATTTTCTTCAATTTGACATTTAGAGGGGGGCTGTAAAAATGAGAAGGGCGGGTTTTTACTATATGTAAAATACAGTTTTTAAAAAATTCTGATGCCTCAATGACTGTATTTTGTTTTGGACATCTTTAACATATAATCACAATACTGGATGTATATGTTTTGTTGTATCTAATTAGGCACATAGTAATTTCTCACTGCAGAACACTAATTTGGAATGAGTGATGGAAGGTCAGTTAGAACAAGTGTTGAATCAGAATTTTAAAACAGTTTTAGGAAGATGAATTTATTACAACTACATTTATAATAAATTAGTTGAGTATATATTGCTTTCTCTAATAAACTGTGTGTTCTTAAAGAAGGGTAATCCAGTGCATAGTATCAATCTAAGAGGAAATGCTCAATAAATGTTTGACTGAATAAATGATTAATCATTTAACCAATAACAAAAAATGCTTCCCTTTAACAAACATATACAAACAGTTGTTAATTTAAAAGGCACAGCATTGTCAAAGTATCTCCTTACAACTTTACATTTGGCTATTTTTTTTCAAAATAAGTTTTGAAAACTATTTTTTTTCAAAATAAGTTCACACATCTTACTGTGTTCAATCCTCATAATGAACCCTGGCATCCAAAGGCCGTATTATTTTTCTTTTGCAAATATGGAAACTGAAACACTGAGAGGCAAAGTGACTTGTTGATAACAGTAAATCAATTGTGTCACAGTTAATTTCATGTCTTTTAACTTATTTCTCTATGACATTTATTCTATTCACACAAGACTTCATCCATTGCTTTTATATAATATCTCCACCCTAAATTCATTTCACTATAAATTAAGCAGAAATTAGAATGGAATGCTTTTCTGTACTCTCTCTGCTATCGCAGCACACAAGTGTGCTACTAAGATGAATTTAACAATCTGGAGGTTTCCACATCAGGCAATATGGTGAAATAGATGTCCTAGTACAAAACGAATGGGCTCTACTTTGTGGCAGGACGGGATAAAGGTTGCAGCCCAAGAAGGGTGGGGCATGTGTGCATGCATGTGTGTGTGTGTTTAATCCAAGACTTGTGCACAAAGGCAAGAACTTGCAGAGGCAATGTCTTCAGTAAGTGACTAGAAAGAAACCTCAGTCCACAGAGGACTGGGTATTCTTGCTTATCCCCACTCACAGGGTTGCCATCTGGCTGACTTAGGGCCAGAACCCACCCTATCTAAGCCGTTTCCCATGTGTGTGTGCTCAGTCGTTTCAGTCACGTCGACTGTTTGCGACCCGATGGACCGTAGCCTGCTAGTCTCCTCTGTCCATGGGATTCTGCAGGCAAGAATACTGGAGTGGGTTGCCCTTTCCTTCTCCACCCAGGGATTGAACCCACATCTCCTGTGTTGGAGGCGGATTTGTTACCACTGAGCCACTGGGGAAGCCCAGGTAGTTTCCCATCCCCTCTCAAAATACTCCAGGTGAAATTTTAAATTGATCTGAATTTGATAGTAACAGCAGCCAGGTGAAAGCGATCAAAGATTTTCTCTGGAGGTGTGAACTTTAAACTTGGGTTTAAAAAAAAAATTCCAGAGATAAAATTCCAAAGAACGAGTCCACTTAACAAGCAATTCCGAGGAAGAGTTAAAAGAAAAACAAACTACAGGATCAGACCCATAAAACACTGATGATGTGGAAATACCAGATATGAGTATAAGTTTCTTAATATATTTTTAAAATAAAATAAGATATTGAGTGTATGATGAAGGAACAAGATACTGTCAAAAATGACCAGGCAGATAGGAGGAACAAAAGAGAATTCTCAAATTGAAAATGTAACCACTAAATTTATCAGACTCAGGGGTATTGAAATTCTGAAAGCTGACAAATTGAAGGCTGGCACCCTGGCTCAGATCAGCTCTGGAGACCCCATAAAAGCGAGAGGTAGTGAGGGATCTGAGCATGAAACACAAGAAGTCTAGAGCATCTCAGAGAATGAAGGCTGTCAAGGACTGTGTGTCTGTATGCGTGGCTGTGGGGGGAGGGTGGTGCTGACGACAGGGCTTGTGGCAGCCCAGGGCGGAGGGTGGGGCATGCAGTAGTGAGAGGATGGGTCGGGGCAAGAGTTTTAGGTTCTGCTTTGGCCTTTCCCTCAAATTAACTGTCCCACCAACATAGTTTACATCACTGGGTAAATAGAGCATTGAAACATCATGGGTACACATTATGAGATACTATACAGTAGTTAGAAGCGATAGATCAAATACATATAAAGTAATACACTTTAAAGCAGTACCTTTAAAGTATAGTGCTTAGTAAAAAATTAAGAAGAATATGATGTATAGAATAGACATTTATGAAAATTAAAAAACACATACACCCAAGATAATAACATATGTTTTATAAAAACACCTACAAATAAAAAGATACATACTAAACACATTAGAATATTTCCTGATGATGGGGAAGGGTATAATGGCAGGGTTTAGGGATAGAATAGAATGAGTAAATAAAGCTTTGTTTGGACCAATTATAATTGTGTTCCGTGAACTAAGGGGTATAAGGCATGTGATCACTCAATCCTATGAACCTGAGGTTAAAATAAAAAGACAGAAGAAACAAACCCAGTGGATGAGTTAAAGAGTAGAATAAACTGAAAGCAATATAAAGATCCAAAGAAATGGCCTAGAATATAAATTAGAGATAAAAAAAAAAATACAAGGGGAAAAGGTCAAACAACATGGACTATAAACAAGATACAGAGCTGAAAGAGGAAATTTTCAAAGAGATGATTGTGAACATTCTACGTTTGATGAAAGACACCATGGCATGCAAGCACAATAAACAGAAACTAAGAACATCAAAGACAAAGAGAGCACGTTAAAGCTGTCAGAGAAAAGAGGTAGACTACCTACTGAATAATTAAACCGAATGAAGGCTAAGCTCTTAACAACATGAGATATCAAAACAGGAAAAAAGGCAAACTCAGGAATGAGGACAAAAAAGAAAGCATCTTCAAACTGGCAAAAACAAAGTTTAGACTGACAGACCTTCACTAAGGAGCATTTAGTGCATGAACTTCAGGAAGGAGAAAAATAGATGCTAGAAAAGCTATTTAGCTACTAAATATGGTTCCGTATTTTATAATGTTATTTTAAAGATAAATTTCCTTTTCAAAAATGAAAGCAAATTTCTGAAATACTAGAAGTTTCAATGAAATAACTAGAAGTTCTAACTAGAAGTTCCCATGAAATTACTGGGCTTATTTACCAGCTTTGCCTGTTTATATATGGCATCAGCATTCAAGTTGAATGACAAACCATCATTTGGCAATCTGATATTAGCAATCTTTGAATCATCCAGCCGATGCTGCATTTTGGCATATGGAATTATACTGCATTACATAATGGTGTAATTTGAATACTACAAATCAAATCCCAGGCCAAGAGGTGAGGCATCAAGAACAAATACTGCTATCTAGTTTCTCAGTTGATATAAATTGAAGCATTCAGGAAAGTTAATTACAACACCGGCATAACCCTTACAGTTTACACTGGAGTCAAATGCTATAATCAATCCTGTAATGATCTCAACATTTACTCCTACAATAAACCTAATACTAATGTCTAAGGCAATTGCTGAATATATAATAGGTTTTGTGTGTTCTTATACTGATAAATCTTATCAGTATCTAAGTTGAACATGAGTAGCCTTATATAATAAGAAATTTTGTTCTACTGAGCCACAGTACACAAAGTAATAAAGTACATTTATGGATGATTAAATATTGAAGTGAAGTTGAAAGCATTTAATCTACCGCAAACCTCATTTAATGCAAACGTACCCCAGCAATATAGATATTATTGATATTATACTTGAAGGGAACATTTTCATCTAGTGTATCTCATGGAAATTTAATTTCCTTCTTCTCTGAGAACTTGGAATTTGTTAGACTGTGTCCATTTACAGCATAAATTTCCATTAGTACATAAAGTGTATTTTTACATATTACAGAAGAATTTTTGACTTAACAAAATCCCACAGTGTCAGATCTATTACTGTGAAGGCACACTTACAATGACATTTGCAAATCACAATATGTAGAAACTTAAAAAAAGCTACTTTAAATTTATCATTATGTTGATTTTGATGTCCATTTTCATGCTACCATCTTTTTTTTTTTATGATGGGTTTTGTGATCAAGTATAGATGGAACTGATCTCAGATCAGATAGAAATTGGCATTTTTAAAACAAAACAATTATACTTGAAGAAATTAAAAACAAATAGATGAACTGAGGACATTTAGGTTAATTTTCTAGATAGATTTCTCTTCTTTCCTTTTAGCTTAAGATTTTATTTTGTACCTAAATAAAACATCAGAGTCTGGGTAAGGAATACCAAACAAAAAGCGGCTATAGTTTAGTTCTAATGGCTTATTATCAATTATTTCTAAATCAAAGTAAGTTAAAAGCACAACCAACAATTGCTTTATTTCAACCATGGCCAAAAATCGGCCTGGACATTTGCTGACTCCCAATCCAAATGGCAAGTGGTAATACTTCAGCTTTTTCCCTCTTTTAAAAAAGGTGGTTTTCTTCTTACCATTTTCTATAAAACGATCAAATCTAAACTCCTGTAAAGAAGAAAACAGCATGTTAAAACAAAAAATTTCCATGAAAAAGTTTGAGTTCAGTTCACAAGGATGTGAACTGAACTCAAACTTACTTTGCCCATCTTAAAAGGTTTCTTTTAATCTAGCAAACACCAGGAAATAAAACTTAACTAAGTGCAAATCAGGTATGAACTTTCAAAAATCTCCAATGTTATTTAGACATTTACTCCTCTCATATCAAATAGAAATCCAGACTCTTCTGTAGGACCTCTCTTCACATTTTTTTTTCCTATGCTAAGTATAGAGGCAGTATTTCTGTTTTTGTTCTCTAAGATGGGTCTCGACTTAACGACACCTGAAATATCTAGGCTGGGGGAAAGGGAAGGGCAAGGCCTCCACAGTTACTAGGGAATAGTGAATTCCACTGACCAGAGAGGCTGCTACATATAGACAAGTAGGATGAGTTTAGGATTCAGTGCTATTTGGATGAAACAGATATGAAATAATAAGATTCACATTAAGCACTAGAAAAGAAGAGCACTAAGATACAAAGTCTGTCTGGATTGCTTTTTGCTGTTTTATTGATTTTCTTCTATGACAGTTCTCTTTAGAATGAGTGTTCCTTGGGTTAACTCTCTTGGTTTCTGATATGTTTTCATAAACAAGTTATATTATTTGTTACAGAAAATTATGGGACTGGTTTATGGAAGGTGTTTGGTCCGCCATCTTAATTTACTCTCAGTTGAGTTTCTGAGAGGACACTGAGCGACCTTATTTCAGCCCATGGTAAATTAAACCATTGATTAGATTAACGCACGTGGCATGCATGACAATGACGAAGTCTGTCCTGTATGCCGTGCTCATTAGCATTAGACCTGCTCAGCACACAACTTTGCCATGAACTATGAAGCCAGAGGCAAAGAAGCAGGTCAGACCGAAGGCATTCAGATTATAGCATAAACCCCACAGTACACAGATACACTCTGAATCTATCACAAATGATCTAATTTTCTTGCTCAACGCCAATATTCATGTCGGTGAAACCATTTCCTTTAAAAGTATTGGTTTTACCTTCATTTACCTAGGATACTGATTTTCATAACTAATTAAGCTTTTAAAACACATCTTGGGTAGTTTCTATTCTACCCCTGCCCCCTAAACTTGCAAGCTGATGATATCATAATGGGAAAATTAATCTGCATCAGAATGTAAGCATATTTTGCCATAGATAGTTCTGGGATGTATCTGAATAGGATCTACCAGTGCTAGCCTATAAATACCTGTCCATCCTTGTAGCATGGATAGGGACATTCTCTGTGGACATCGACTTTGTTACTAGAGATGGAATTACAACTTGGCACTGTAGCTCAGTAGATCTTTTTTGGTTACTGGAGCCCAGGCCTGCCTGCCTGAGTTCAATTCTGCAGCTTCCTCCTTCTCAGTGACCAGTCTAAGATCATGCTCTTCTCAAGAGTTTTTTGCCTAGGCCAAACCAGTGGATATCACTTTTACATTTGAAAAGCTCTCACTGCAGTCAGTCTCATAGTTTAAATCAGAATATACAGAAGGAAAATTTAGCTTGAGTTACAACTTCATAGTATGCTGATATCATAAATAAGCCAGACACTGTTATGGCATCTTGATTTTCTTTTGTATACATGGATATACAGCTGAGAAGCCACAGTGACCAAAAAAAAAAAAAATGCCTAAATCTTCCTTCTCCCCTGCCACCTTCAGTGAGTGCACATGCAACTCCCTCAGACTTCTAATCAATCAGTAATATCACTTGTCCAATTTTCCATCACCTCCCAGTCAATTTCCTCACAATAAATATCACAGAAATTCCTATTTAGTTGTTTATATTATGGACCAAGAAGGGAAAAGGCCAATTTCTTTTGTTCTGTGGCTACCATCAAGTGCAAAGGCAATATGGGCATACATAGCAATTTTTTTTTTTTTTTGATGTGGACCATTTTCAAAACTTTTATTGAATTTGTTACAATACTGCTTCTGTTTTATGGGTTTGTTTTTTTTTTTTTTTTTTGGCCATGAGGCATGTGGGATCTTAGCTCTATAACCAAGGATCGAACCTGCACCCCTTGCATTGGAAGGTGAAGTCTTAACCACTGGACTGCCGGAGAAGTCCCCATAAATAGCTCTTTATGTTAAAATTTCTTTTCAGTCTGTTTTCCTTTGCCAGGACATGGAGAACCTGAGCAGGTTCCATGTTATTAGGAAGGGCTTGTGACAGCTGCTAGAAATATAGTCTGTTTTTTTTTTTTTTTTTTTTAAATAAAAGAAGGGGTATAATAGTCTCACTCCAGAGATTCTGAGGTCACAGTGACATAGAACAAAAAGTCAGGAAGCTTGAGATGCCTTGATCTTTGATCAGGACCACAATGAAAACAGGATCCATCACGTGGCAGTACACTGCCATAACAGTTCTGCTGCTGCTGCTGCTAAGTTGCTTCAGTCGTGTCCGACTCTGTGCGATCCCATAGACGGCAGCCCACCAGGCTCCTCCGTCCCCAGGATTCTCCAGGCAAGAACACTGGAGTGGGTCGCCATTTCCTTCTCCAATGCATGAAAGTGAAAAGTGAAAGTAAAGTCGCCCAGTCGTGTCCGACTCTTAGCGACCCCATGGACTGGTCCTCCATCCATGGGATTTTCCAGGCAAGAGTACTGGGGTGGGGTGCCATTGCCTTCCCCCCATAACAGTTCAGTGCTACACAATTAAGGGCCCATTAAATGCAGTATTATTCAATGGATGAGAAGAGAGAAATCCTGAGAGACAAGCATTAGGCACCAAGATTCCCCATGGCTCCTCTGTTGATTGTCTACTCCTCCACTGGTTGCTCCCCATCATCATTCTTCTGTGTGAGACCTATTGAGGCATCCATCATGGTGATCATGTTGCTCTGGCCTCTGACTGATTCAGGACAGGGTGTGTGAACCAGTCTCTCAGGGCTACAGGTGAAGAGTCTGTGGGGCCATCTGGGAGAATGTCCCTTCTCGTGAAGAAGGAAAAACTCAATGAAACGGTTCACCACTATTCCTGCTCTGGACCGGGTTCTATGAGAATAAGATCCCTGCAAGGCTGCAGCGATTCTGTCACCAGGCTGAAGACGCAGCTAACCCACAGGAGATGGCAGAGCCAAGAACTCCCAAGAGATGAGACTCGTCACACTGTCTTATTTATCTCCATATTTTCAAAGTCCCCACCAGAGTGCTATACACATAGTGAGGTTCTATGTATGTTTGTTGAATTAATGAATAAATACATGACAATAAAGTATATTTTAAAAGCAATCTTCAAGCTTTTGAAGAAAACAGAGATATTGAATGAGTAAATAAAGATGGGGAGAATGAAGAGTAGATGAATATTCAAATAGAAAATGTTTACAAATAGAAAGTGGTATACTATTTAGCGCTAGAAATAAAGATTGGGTAGACGATACAACTTCCTGGATAGAGAAGAATTTTGGGTCTGAGTGACTGAGGAACATTGCATAACACCCTAATCTGAGTTCTCCAAATTTTATGTTTAGTTTAAGTCAATAGCTTTTTTTTTTTTTTTTAAACATTTCCAGCATGTGAAGGAAGCACTACAGTTTAAAAAGGCATAGAGACTTCCCTGGTGTCAATAGTGGTTAAGACTCCATGCCTCTAATGCAGGGGTGTGGGTTTGATTCCTGGTTGGAGAACTAAGACCCCCACATGCTGTGTGGTACGGCCATGAAAATATTTTTAAAAAGTAAAAGACATAAAACATAGTCCTGTTGGAGTAGTTATAGGTGTTCATATCCATATGATCAGCTCTTGAAGTCACTCAATTCATCATTTTGGGTTTAGGAATCTGGATTAGATAAAAGATATGACTTTCTAGAAATAAAAACTGTCACTATTTTGAATGTATGACTAAGAGGCTGCACACTTGCCCTGGTTTATAGCCAGACCTCCTGGGAGCAAGATGACCAAGTACAGAGATTTTTTTTTTATCTCCGTGACTTGGATTCCAATCAGTGGTGCACTGTGGCCAGTTTGTACCAGTAAGAGAGTACGTACACATCTCTTCCCCACACTGTGTTCAGGGTCTTCACGTTGGTAGCAGGAAATCAGTGAAGATGAGAGCATTTACACCATGACAATTGACAAAATCAGGGTTTTGCAGAGTGCTGCTTTGCCAGCACATTGCTGGTTCCAACATGGTAGGAATGCAAGTGCCAGTTCACTAGCGAAGTAGAAATCCTCTCAACACGGAGCACGTGGTTATGAGAACACAGCTGAATCATAAGGACAAATCCCTACATAATAAGCTTCTAGGGACAGGGGCCTTTGTTATATCTATATCACCCATTATGCCCATCAATGTGCCTTCTGCATAGTAGATGCTCAATACAGGTTTGTTTTGTTGAAATGTACTAATGGCACAACCTCTATTCCAGTTTGAGAGACACAAAATCATCGAGACTGTTTCCACATTTGTCACGATCTGTGTATTTGAATAACAGTGACAATAATCCAAAGAATATTGATGAAACAATTTTTACAGTAATTTAGAATTTTTTCAAGGGCTTTCAAACTCATTTATCATTTTTTAATCCCTACGCCTCTGAGAAGTAGACTGGGAAGGCTTGTATGACATTAACTCAGAGCTCTGGCGTTGGTAGGGGTACTCCAGTGCCTTTGTCATTACTTTGTTTCACTGTGTCCTTCTTTAGAGGCTATTTGGTTATAGAAATGCATCACCATCTAAAATGTTGGCTCTTTCTTCCTATGGGCCAACTTCCCTTTATACCTTAGCACCTCCACAGAGAAACCAACCAATACATTTGGTCTTCTCCACAGCTCTACTTTTGGACGCTTCATTTTGCCAGAAAAGTAATCATCACCATTTACTAATTACTTGAAAGCCAGTGGCTAGAATTCTGGCTGACAATTGACATAAATTTGAGGAAGCTTCCAGAAAATTTTAATGGTACCCATTTAAAAAGGTACCCGAGTTAATTAAGAGATCATCCAGACTTTCTTGGGTGGCATTTAGATGGCTAAAGAAGGAAGAAGAAAGAACTGGGAAGGGGGGTTTCCTTTGTTCTCTCCCACTGTTTTAAATTTCACTTGCCAATCTGTTTTCCCACATCAGCATGTGCCACCTGACAGGCTAACATCACAATAAGCTAAGGAACCCACATTTAGGAAAAAATAATTCTCATACAGGTACATGCTGGTAGCTTATAGGCCCAATTAGGTCTCCAAACATTTTTTGTTTAGCCCACATTATGTTTAGACTTAATTTTTCCAAACATTTAAAAATTCTAACTTTCACCCAAAAGTCTGTTTTTGAAGTTTAAAAAACTAATAATAAAAAGGACTCGGTTACATCAGGTCTATGTGCTTATAAGAACTGAGGGTTGGTTCAGAAGCAGACAAGTGATCTCACATACCTCTTGGGTGGTCCTTTCACCAGAGTTTTTACCACTCCCAATGGTATTGCAATATTTACACACAAGCCACCCTATCTATTGGATCTAATTAGGCCCAGGGTACATTTGAGTGTGCGGTCTCTGCAGTGATTTAACATTTTAACTGAAGTATAATTTCACTTTCAGAACACTCACCCATCTCAGCACTTCCTATTTGCTTCCTTCTATGAGTACCCTCCTGTGTGGCAGGCACTGAGAAATCAGAGAAGGTTGAGGACAGGGTCTCTCTGCTCCAAGAACTTACAGGATCCGGGCACATGAGCAAACAAGTCACTGCAAGATACCATGGGCTGTGCCCCCTCACACAGGCTACATAGGCCAGAGGGAGCAGTGGCAGATTCTCTGAGGAATGATGTTTAAATCAGGGACATTGTCAAAGACAGTGACTAAGAGAGAGTCTTGTGAAGTCAACTGGAGTCTCTCAGTAGACAAGTCAAGAGGGACATTCAACAATAAAGAGATGTGTGAGGAAAGAGGTGCCCTGCTTTTAGAATATTCCAGGGTCTCTTGGGCTTGAACATCCTGAAACCATGCCTCACTGGTTGGAAGGAACCCATCTTCTGCTGAGGATTCTCAGCCTCCATGTTCTCCAAGAATAACTATACTTATATCTGGAGTTCGTCTTCTCCATGATTTTGGCCTAACAGCTAGTGGTTGTTTTCTGTATCTAAGGAAGGCCAGGTCTTCCTATATCTGTAGGGTACCAAAGTCAGGCAGTAAGGAATATGAGCCTTTGATAAGCTCCTGGGACAACACTGTCATTGACAAATAACCAAGGACAGAACTTTCCAGAATTTTATTCTCTTTTTTTACTCTTGGCACATGATGGTTTTGGGATGGGCATCTGTTCCATGAGCATCAACAGCATCTACTTATTGCTATCCTAAGTTATTAAGTGCAATAGAAATCAACCCACGAGCCTGAGAAGAGTGAGTGCTCAGTAAACGTTTATAGAATGAATGATTATGTAAGACTTTGCCAAACATATAAAATTGGTTCTGCCCCATACCATTTTTTTTCTGTGCCAGTAGCTATCACATTTCACCATTCCACAACTAATTTCAAGGGAACAATATCACAACAAAAATTAGCTAGTTGATTTTAGCATTAGTCAGGCATAACTGACCAAGTTTAAATCTGGTAAATAGTACAGAATGCTCATCAAGTCCAGTTAGAGCTCTCCTAATGATGCTAACTCGGGGTTCACAGTACTGAAATTTTGTTCTTCCCACCAATTTAGTACGAGGCAAACCCTTCTGACTACTATTTATTATGTATAGTTTGGGGGTTGCTATTTAGCATTGTACAGAAAAAATATAATTGAGCACACTTCCAATGTTTACCTTTGATTCTGGGTTGACAAAAAATTTTGTTTGGGTTTTTCCATAATATGTTTAACTTCCTAAAAGTCTAACCCATGAGTCTAACTCATGGGGGTAAGACTGGGGATACAGACGAGGAGGAGCCCAGAAATTCTTAATGACAGTTGTGGTTGGGTAAATATTTATTATTTGTTGATGACTTGAATGTTGATTTTACTATCATGACATGAATGGTAAATTTAATGACAGTGGAATAATCACAAAATAAAAATACAAAGTGGAAATTAAATGAAAAATTGTAGATAAAAATGAAACTATTTTCAAATTTTAAAGTATTTTTCAAAGATTAGCTATTTACTTGCTTTATTTATTGAACATCTAACTATGTGTGGTTTTTTTTTAATATATATTTACAAACTTGGAGATGAAGCTTGTTGTTTGCACAATGTTCATTCACTCACTAATACCCAACTTCTGATTTGCCATCATTAGTTAAGTAAGATCTCTTCTGAAACACACAGAAACTATATATATATTCTCCCCTCACTTAGGAAATTTTGTCTTTGCTGATGAAATAAATGCAAACTATCTCATTGCATTTGAAGTCTGTCCCTTTCTAATTAATTTCCAAAATTCAACCAGATTTTAAACCAGCCTGGCTGTCAAACACCTCAGGAACTGGGTTTAGAAGTGGTTCAGCTCTAAACTGCTCAGAAAGTGCATGGACGTTTCTCTTTGAAACATGGCATTTTACATATAAAAACCACTGCAGCAACAACCTGACTCCCTGCAAAGCACAGGCAGAAGATGACTGCTTGCAATCTGCATGCAGGTGGTGAACCTCTGAAGTGGTATTAAGGGATGAGCCAGGGTGGATTAATTTCCAGTCTTTGATATTCATTAACTCCAGCTTCAGAAAAAAATACAAGGAGATGACACAATTACCCTCAGAGCTTCACCCGTGAGCAGCAGCTTTACAATCTCAAGTTCACAGTGCCATCCTAATTGATCAAGAAGGGGCACATGCCTTTAGTAAGAGGTGAAAAAGTAGAGAGCTTAACTATAGCAGTGATGGTATCGGACTCTGGGACAGTCAAGCCCACACTGGAAACACTTAGCAGAACAGTCTACCAGTGTTTATTCTCTAAGTGACCTGTCAACAGCTAGCCCTCCACGGTTTTGTAACACATCTCTGCCATGCAAGACTTAATTTTGGCCTAAAGTGAATAGCGTCCATCGTGGTATCAATGTTCATTTCACTTGATGAAACTAGAGTTTAGTCTCACCTCTGTATTTTTATTTATAGATCACAAAACCTTTGAAAGAGAGGTCCTTAAGAAAACCTCTCAGTAAACAGGATGATGTTTCCATTGGAAGGAAAAACTGGAGTCATTAAGCTCTCTCAAATTCTTTCTGGAACAAGGTGGCAAAAGAAAGAGAGACCATGAGGGAAGGAATGTGCTTGCAGCATCTAGGGGGAGTGATGCTGGCTGGATGTTTACTTACATCTGGAGCTTCAAAGATTTCAGGGTCGTGGTGTAAGATGGGAGGAAAGATGACGACAAAGTCTCCCTTTCGCAGACAGCAGTCCTGGCTCTCTAAATGAAGTGTCAAGTCCTCTTGAACGAAACGAAAGATGCCAGAAAAGGAGCAGAGTCGTAAAACCTCGAGAATAGTACTTTCTGAAAGAAACAAGCAAGCATCATTTTTATTAAAATATGACTGCTCTTGAAAAGTACTCTCATTTAACCATCAAAGCTCATTACCAATAACTTCAATTGACAGGGAAATCCTTTCCCAATCAGATCCATCAGAGCAGCAAAAGGGAGCAGATGCGGGCTCTGGATGGGAGAGGAGGGGAGGGGTGAAGACAGTGTGGGGCATTTCACAGGCAAGACACAACTCTGCTGTACTGGGACAGAAAGTCATTAATTAGGATTTTTTTGTAGGAAAGATTGATCTGCAAGACAGGAAAGCTGTGTTGGGGTACACACTTTGGAAATTAAAACTGTATCCCAGTTAAAATACACCCCTGATGAGTTATTTCACCAACCTTCTGAAGAACAGCGATGCCTTCAAAGCCAGGCTTAGGCATTTAATATCCACTTAGGCAGTTAATAGTAAAATAATTGTAGTAGTGCTTTCTGAGACAGCTTAACACTTAATTTCTTTTATGCTAGCTGTAAATAAAATGTGAGTCAGCATTTGCTGGAAAAATTTCAAAGGGAAAATACTTTGAGAGTATTCAGAAGAAAACCAGATTTCTCTATGGCATCCAGGGAAAATAACAGCCACCATCATAACCTGGAAGATTCCAGAAGCTGAATGTCCTTGCTTTCCCAGTGGCCTTCACCTTTTGCTCCTAGCACGACAGATTTTATGGCTAATTTCCGGCAATTTATCCTGGCAGTTTGAGGAGGAATTCCTTTGGGAATAATATGCATAATTTGCATAAATCATTCTGATAGCATGCACATCAGCATGTAGCTGCTGTCTAGGTCTGCATCTCTGCCTTCATAATCAAAACTGACTATGTTTTCACCAGCGCGAATGGGTCCTAGAATAAAAAGCTTGATTCTTTCTAATCAGCAATGTGAAAGAAGAGCTCCAAATTGAGCGTTTTCTCCCTCCTCCACATGGTAACAAATGGTTGTGTTTATGGCTTGCAGTTGAGAATCACACACACACACACACACACACACACACACACACACACACACACACACACACACACACAGAGCCCAGTTTCTTAGTGTTCAGTAAAGCTCTGAAATGTAGAAGGACTAATTATTAGATGATAGAAGCAGGCCACTCAGGGAGGGCTTGCATCAGCCAAACAAATAAAAATAAATGCTATTTCCCGAAAATTGAAATCTATGCACAGCTTGCATGGGGATATCTAACAGCTTTTGGGACCTTCTCCCAGGAGGTTTTTCCCTAAGCATGCATTTGTCTAAAGAAATGAGGCTGCGGTCCGCTCTGTGTGGCCAGTGTGGTGATTCGATGTGACGCACAGTGAGACCGTGCATATTCTTTTAGACTGCCTTCGTTATTATAATCAGGCAGAGTCAAATCGGTTTGTTGGTGATGAGGCCAGAAAAGAACTTTGGTTTTGGAACGGGGACTCTACTGCAGATAGCCGCAAGGCACCTGACACGACGGATTTCAGCTGGCAGGACACCAGCGACCAACATTTCCATGGTGCAAAGCAAGGGTCAGCTTCCCATGCGCTGCTGCTGGCTCTTGCTGAATCAACAGCAGCGCAGCATCATTTTAGCTTGTGGTGTGAAATGGTAGCTGACATATGCAGCAGAGCTGGGCACCCACCCGGTTCAGTAGGGGTGCAGGAGGGAGAAATACAAAAGCACGGTAATTGCGGGCTGGCCACTGTGACGGGGCAGGCATCGAACGGTCTGAATAACACGGTCAAATCCCATTGGCTGACGTGCTCTGGGGGAAGCGTGGCAGCTTGCGCGGCCACCACAGGATCACAAATGACAATCGGGCAAGCGTATCTTAGGCGGAAGTTAATCACAATAATGGAGCCCAAAGTGTGGCTTAGCGGTTGGATCGCAAATGACAAATCTGTTTTACCTTCCAGTACCAGTTATGTGCGTGAGATGAGGCTGGCTCTGGGTCTGAGCGGTCATGCGATCATCATCAGAGGACACAAGTCATGAACATTATTATCCTCAGAGGAGAGGGGGCTTCCATGGCTCTGCGTCACAAGGTACAGACACAAAAGCCATAGCCTCGCTATGGGCCCCAGGAAGAACACGGGCAGGGCTATACGTTGAGAAGAATGACAACTGCACAATAAAAAAAAAAAGAAAAAAATTGCAGCCTCGACTTGTAGTTGTCATAGTTGAGCAGACACCAGCCAGTGCCACTGACAGACCAGCTGGGCCTTGGGAGGCCGTCCATGCCGCACCAGGAGGTAGAGTAAATTATCCTACACGCCAGAGCAACATCTGTTTCTGTGCTAGCGCCGAACAAACAAGGCAATTGAAAACATACCAAGGGATAACCAAGCAACAGATGAACATGACCCTCATTTTTTCCCCCTTCTCACACTCGAGGTGCTAAACTTCATTGTGCAAGCACTCCACGAAAGAGGGGCCAGGTTGGTTTGAGAAGGTGTTGTCAGAGAGAGTTTACATATTGCCAAATTGAAAGAAAAGCCTGATAGTATTGTTATTCTTAGAATCTTCCTTCCCCCCTTCTATCTTCATTTCTTTTATACCAAAGCTAGCACTCAGTTCTCAATTCGCTCTAGAATTAAAAAAAAAAAAAAACAACTTTCCATACACTTATAAATATTCAGTCTTTAAACCTAATTTGCTATACTTAGTTCACATGCCTTCAAGCATTTGTCTTCCAATTTCCACTGAATAAATGCGTACTAATGAGAACTAGAGCAAGCTGCTGAGGCAAAGCTGGGTGACTTGGGTCTGGCCTGCCACCAGCTTGTGATAGGCGGGCAAATTGAGTTAAAATGAAAAGTCTTGTCAGCTGAAATTCAACATGGTAGCCAAACAGCAAGCTGTCAATCATTCCAGCCAAAACAAGGGACTGCAGGTAATAAAAGGTCATCGTGATCATTAGTGCACTTGGCTTTCACAGGCAAGTTAATTTTAATTAAATGTGATCTCTATCTGTAAATGTTTTATAAAACTTATCGTGCATAATGGGTTGTTAATTTATCCTTACATTTAGCAGGTAATAGGACCCTCTACTTACTAAACGCACTGTAGAGAAATGGCTATCAAGAATGCAAATATTTGGAGGGTCATTTATACCAGCCACTGCAAGATGCCAACAACTGCAATTGTGAATACAATAAGGCTGCTGATGTTATATGAAGAACTGAATTTTATTGACCAGTATCCCCAGGAAATTAGACTGCAGAATTCCCACAATGAACTTGCAATTCTGAGCCTGCCCTGTCTCCTTCACTTGACTAGGAGAGGTTTGTTTCTATTTGTACAATATAAAAATATTCTGATGAAGTATCTTTTCTAAGCAAAAAGCTGAGGAGTATGTTGAGCTACGAACTGTCACAATGTGACTGGGAAAGAAAACGGTAAAGAAAAGGAAATGCAGGTAGAAAAAGATATATACACTTTCTCTTCTGCCCTCAGATCTCAATTCTGGCTGTAATAATTGACAGATGATTCTCATTTGCAGATTTAAAGCGCTGAAGCCGCTTATGACAATCAATAATGCATGTTACAATGCAAACACAAACAAGCACATCCAAGTTTCTGCCTCACACTTAGGCCATGTCTGGATGTGTGGAATGAATGTACTGTGACATGGCCAGGCTGTTAATTTGGGTCATCTTAATGATTGGTGCAGACTGTCACACCATCTGATTAGCCATGGTGATCGGTGGATAGTAATGATGGCTGGAGTGAAATAACAGCCAGCCTCTGCTGAAATGGGCTGGGATGGTCTTTAAAAAGAAGGTAGACAGGAAAGGGGATGGGGGGCTCTGCAGATAGTGCTCTAGAAGACTGAGAAATGGAGTGAGGCTACAGATGTGCGTGCTAGTTTTTATGTAACTACCTTCAAGACAGGTGAGAAGCTATTGAATAAATAAGACACTATCATCATCAAATAATCTGAAGCCAAATAACTACTTTTTGGCTCAACAATTGTGTATTTTAAGTAAAGTTAAAAATAAATCTGAATCAGTACGCATGCCTACTTTCACTCTGCACTGCAGACATAGCTTTTGGTTCACTGCTAAAACAGAAATGTAAATTCAACACTCATAGAGTCAATAAATAGACTATTGAGGTCCTTCTCTGCTCAGGACACTGGGCCACTGCTGTTGGTGGAAAAGAGAACAGAGATTATGGATGCTCCCCAGGGTCCTACTGAAGATACTGTTAAATTTCTGATTGGATAACTCCAATGATGGCATTCCAAGAGTCCATTTAGTTAGCAAGTTATTTTCTGTGTTGGCTGAAATTTTCCTCCCTTTAGAAAACACAAAGGCAAAAAACTTTGAATTTCTCTTCTATATAACAGCCTTTTAAAAATATTTAAAGACAATGATCATGTCATTTTTTAATTGTATGTCAGAGATGATAACGGCCTTTAGTCTTTAACTCAATTAGTCAATGTGCCTCTTACAATGTGGCAGAGCTGGGTGTGCTATTTCAGCTGGGAAAGTAGACAGGAACTGCTTTGTCTGCCCTAGATACCACACTTCTATTAATATTTTGTTGGATGCATACGAACAATAGGTTTTTGAAGTAATATCACCACGGACCTGTGTTAAGCTTTCTGATGTCCCAGAAGTATCAGCTCTGATGGCGCACTTACAATCACCTCAGGTGGTTTTAAAAAAAATAAATACTCCATCTCAGGCCAACGGCGTCAGAACCACTGCTTTAGGAAAACCTTTACATTCATGGTTTTGAACCTTGGTTGCACATTTGAGTCCCCTTGAGAGCTTGTAACGGAGAAGGCAATGGCACCCCACTCCAGTACTCTTGCCTGGAAAATCCCATGGACGGGGGAATCTGGTGGGCTTCCGTCTATGGGGTCGCACAGAGTCGGACACGACTGAAGCGACTTAGCAGCAGCAGCAGCAGCAGAGAGCTTGTAAAGCCATCAGCCTGTACTCTCAGACCATTGAAATCAGAACATTTGAGGGTGGGACCAGATTTGAGTACTCTTTTAAGCTCTGCAGATGATTCCAAAAGCAGAAGCACATGGGATCTTAGTTCCGCAACCAAGGATCAAACCCATACCCCCTGTCTTCAAAGCATGGAGTGTTAACCACTAGACCACCAGGAAAGTTCCTGAGAACTATGACTCTGAACCTAAACCCTCCTCTGCTGGGCCACTCATCTCTTTCCTTATCTTATTCTTACACAGTTGATGTTTGGACCTATGTACAATAATCTGCAGTCTCTTTAAATTTCCCTTTCAATCCTTTCAACACCTGTTTCCAGCATTCATTATATTATCTAGCCCTCTTTGCTTTGTCCCAAGTTGAAAACTTGATAAACATCTAAACCAGTATTTTTCACTTTTTAACCACTGTCTCCTTATGTTACTTATAAAAATTCTATCATTTATTTCTGGTGTACACCTTGTGGGAGATGCCTCTCTCCCCTCCTCCAGTTGGAAATTTCTATCATGAAGTAGAATTTGTACCTCCTGCATAGCCCCACTGGAAGAGAGGATATTGTTAAACTTTACTATTGCTGTTTAAATTATAGACACTCTTAATTTTTAAAATACACAATTTTTAAAAATAATGAATAAGCTTTTTCAAAATAACACCCACAATTATGACAAATATAATACATCACACTAAGATGTTAGTAGTGAGGCAAATTGTGTGTGTGTGTGAGGTATATGGGTATTGTCTTTGTAACTATTCCGCAAATCTAAAACTATTCTAAAATAAAAAATTTATTTTTATTATGAAAACCCCACAAAATTATAATGTGAACCTCTAACCCCAACCTTACCCTCAAACCCAACTGCATTTGAGAATTCATGATATATATTCAAAAGCAGAGACATTACTTTGCCAACAAAGATTTGTCTAGTCAAGGCTATGGTTTTTCCTGTGGTCACGTATGGATGTGAGAGCTGGACTGTGAAGACGGCTGAGCGCCGAAGAATTGATGCTTTTGAACTGTGGTGTTGGAGAAGACTCTTGAGAGTCCCTTGGACTGCAAGGAGATCCAACCGGTCCATTCTGAAGGAGATCAGCCCTGGGATTTCTTTGGAAGGAATGATGCTAAAGCTGAAACTCCAGTATTTTGGCCACCTCATGTGAAGAGTTGACTCATTGGAGAAGACTCTGATGCTGGGAGGGATTGGGGGCAGGAGGAGAAGGGGACGACAGAGGATGAGATGGCTGGATGGCATCACTGACTCGATGGATGTGAGTCTGAGTGACCTCCGGGAGTTGGTGATGGACAGGAAGTCCTGGCGTGCTGCAGTTCATGGGGTCGCAAAGAGTCGGACACAACTGAGCGATTGATCTGATCTGATCTGATCCTTGTGAAATATAATGGTCAGGGTCTTGGTACATTTCTAGAGTATTTTTCCCTGAGTTGACAATGTTTTTGGATTGGTGTTGAAATTAGGTAGATCTGACATCAATTTCAGGCTCTGCCATTATCTAGTTGTATGATTTAGATTGATTAACTAATCTTTCTGCACCTTGTTACCCAACAATTAATAAAGATAATATACTTGAGGATTAGATAAGTTAAACTTGAGTTTACTTACATGTATATAAGTAAGTTAACACTTGGTGATGATGAAGTAAGCTAATAAGTCTGCTACATAATAAAATAATAATTATTAATATTGTCATTCACAATGTTTCATTCTGAAATTAAGAATATAGTTAACTCTATCACCTTCTGGCTCACATTTTCTGGTCCCTTCTACATGAACATCACAGCTGGCTTTGATGAATCAAGATACAAAGAACTCCTCTCCCCTCTTTGTTTGGACAAATTAAAAGATAAAAAAAAACTCCTTTTGTGACTTCCCTGGTAGTCCAGTGGTCAAGAATCTGTCTTGCAATGTAGAGGACATGGGTTTGATCCCTGGTTGGGGAACTAAGATCCCACAGGCAAGTACCCCACGCACCACAACTACTGTACATGAGTGCCACCAGGAATGATCTCGCGTGACACAACTAAGACCCTGTGCAGCAAATAACTAAATAAATCAAAATATTTTTTAAAAACTCCCTTCCCTTTGCATGTTCTACTAATATAAAAATTTTCCTTCCTGGTTTAAAAATAAATTAGCATTCCTTTCATCCTTGTGATCCTTTTTCTTACAATAATAAAAATTCAAGATATCTATCTTTAAAGAAATTATACTTAGAATACATAAAACTCTTTTCTTAAGGAGATGAGATGCATATATACTCAGTCCATGAAGTGCACTGTAAATATTTAATTCTGTAAATCTTGCCTTTCAGCTTCTAGTTCACACCCTTCTGATAGAAATACCCATGATACAGTTATGACTAAATGCAGAGGTCATCTGTTCTGGGACTGTTCATATTAAAGAAATTGCTTCAGTCTGCATTAAACAGTCATCTGGAAAAAGAAAAAAATGGACCTGATTTTCTAGAAGAGTCAATTCTGGTAATGAGCAACACTGGCCTCTGCTGGTACCTGAGGCTGTGATGAACAAAGTTTACCTTCTAGATTGCTGAAGGTGCTGCCTGTCCTCAGGTGGATCTCTAGGCATTTGGGGTTGGTGGTGGTCCATTCATTGATGATGGGTGAATGATGAGGTCTCTGCTCTAGTGATGGACTTTAATGGCCCCAGTTATGGCTTTGGAACTTGCCGTTTCTTCTGCTCGAGTAAATTTAAGCTTGCCTGCTCTAATGTTGTTGTTCAGTCACTAAGTCATTTCCAACTCTGCTGCTGCTGCTAAGTCGCTTCAGTCATGTCCGACTCTGTGCGACCCCATAGAAGGCAGCCCACCAGGCTCCCCATCCCTGGGATTCTCCAGGCAAGAACACTGGAGTGGGTTGCCATTTCCTTCTCCATTCCAACTCTTTGGGATCCTATAAACTATAGACTACCATGCTCCTCTGTCCATGCTGTTTTCCAGGCAAGAATAATAGAGTGGGTTGCCATTTCCTCCTCCAGGGGATCTTCCCAACCCAGGCATCAAACCCACAATTTCTGCATTGGAAGGCAGATTCCTTACCACTGAGTCACCTGGAAAGCCCTGTGAGCTCTAATAGCACAATTTTAAAATAATCTTTTCTTTGAATAGTGAGAAGTTGAGAGTAAAAAAAGAGCTGATGAACTTCCACTGAATTGTGCTGGATACAAACACATATTCCTTAAAGTGTATTTGCTTTATTTCCCGGTATATATCATCTGCTTCATAAAATGCAATATAAATTACTTGAATTTATGGGAAATGCAACCTTGATCTTCATACGAATCATAAATCTTCTACCCAGAAATTACGGTAGATCCATGTGAAAGCAACTACCCAGAACTTGATGCAAATTTTGTGCATTTGAAGAAAGGGTGTTAGCCGCTCAGTCAGGTCTGATTCTTTGTGACTCCATGGACTATAGCCACCAGGCTCCTCTGTCCATGGGATTCTCCAGGCAAGAATACTGGAGTGGGTAGCCATTCCCTTCTCCAGGTGGCGTTCCTGACCCAGGGATCAAACCCGGGTCTCCTGCATTGCAGGCAAATTCTTAACCATCTAAGCTACTGGGGAAGCCTCATTTGTGCATTTGGTCCCCAGTAATTCTGAAAAAGAAAAATATAATAATGTTCATATTTTAATAATGCTGGGGTTATTTTTCTTCTCCAAGCAAATATAAAATTACTTTGATAATGTATGCTAAAAACAGCATGACTGAATAAGCTAGCCAACTGTCACTACAAGGCAAGCTTCCTGCTATTGCCTCTGATGGGCCTTATCCTAACCAGGGGGAACAATCTCTCAAACACTTGGACCAGTCTTTTTAATGTCAACTGGTGGTCAACACTGATCAAGACCTGTAGGGCCTCTACTCTCAGAAGTTCCCATCAAAGAACCTGGAACATATTTTAAAAATATGGGCTAAAATACTTATTACATTGTCAAAGGAGTGAAACAACAAACATCTTTGTCCAAAGGGACCTGGAATAGAGTCCCTTTGATGAAAGGTCAATACAGAAAAAACAACAACACAACAGAATAATTCGCTGATGAGGAGTTTAACTTTGGGAATTAAAATTTATTCACATGATGACAGTCATCTTATCAAAACTGGGAAAGGAGAATCCACTGTCATCAAATGCTCATTGTTACTGGCACACAGACGTACATAGATGTTTAAAAGCAACTTAGTCACTTCTGACTTCAAACATATCTGAAAGGGTGACCACACATATCTTGTGAATCTTTTATAAAACAGTGACTCTTTTATAAAATATGGACATTTCACATGAAGTAATCTGTAGTTGGAGCCTGCTCTTTTCCCTCCTTCACTCCCTCCTTTTCTTCCTTCATTTTTTTTTTCCTTCCCCAAGTATGTTTAAATGGTAAATTTCCAGGGAAAATCACTCTTACTAAGTTTTGGAGAATCATACATTGTAAGCTGTATATGAAATCCTAATATCTGCCTAAAAAAGACACCATTTTGGGGAAGAATAAGTATGTTTTACACATAAGCTGCCTGTTTGAAATACTTTCTTTTTCAATCCCAAATACCTTTCTTGTTAAGATACTACTGCAGTGTTTGGAAAGCATTAGCACACCAACAGATGCTCAGAATCAAATGACTTAATAGGCATAAACTTTTTTTTTTTTCCAAATAATTGCAAAGCTTTGGTTTAGTCTTTTGCATACCTTACATAGTTAATTACCTAGGCCTTAATGTTTACATGCAATGAGAGCATCTACAGCTATAAACTACATAATTTATAATTGATGTAAATGGGTGTTATTATGTCAATTAGGCAGCTGTGTCCTCCACCTCTTGGTAAACAGCTTTGAGTGATAAACTGAGTTTGCAGAGAGGTACCTTCTTTTCTTCATAACAGATAAAAATAAATTACCAAGGTAGACCAGGCTGTCCAATTGTTCTCTGGTGAGGTAGATAGAAAATCCGGGCCCTTTCTTTTGACCTGTTGACTGCAGTAAATGGTCGACTTCGTCACGCAGTACGGTCATAGCTTTCGGGTTCCGTAGAAGGTAATACATTGCCCAGAACATGGTTGGAACAGTGTTTGTCACAGAGGCCCAGAGCAAGCCTAAATGATGTGCTGGGAGAAAATAAGTGAAAAGGAAGATTAATAGCGTTTATTACACTGATTAGATTTGCAGTGTGCTAATTAAAAGATGTTAGGACACAGACCCAGCCAAGGATCAGTGCATGCTAATGAGGACCAATAGGCTTCTGAAGTCTAATTTTCTGCTTAATGAGAATAGTTTAAAATGTAATGTGTGTGTGGTGGGGGAGGGGAGGAAGGAGACGAGATAAGGGGAGTAAATGCAGCTTAGTTATACTCTTTCTCATTATCACCATTAAGTATCTTGCATTACCATCTCAGCAAAAAAAAAAAAAAAAATCAATTAGCACAAAGGGTTGTTTCAGAGTAAAACATTTTATCATTAGCCAATTAGAAAGAGCATAAAAATTCTCAAGGTCGCCATTTTGTCTTTTTATTTCAAAGGTCTATTGTAAATTATTTTATTTTAGACAAGTTATCATTCAGAAGTTTCTTACCTCCTATTTCAGTGTCCTTGGGCGTATAGTATTTCTCCAGGATATCATTCCTTCTTTGAACAACTTCAGACATTCCTTGTAACTTAGCTAAGCTTTCTATTGTCAAGTCTTTTATAAGTTTAGTTCGAACAGACTTGATGTTTCCTAGAAGCTCAATGGGTATGCCTGATGCTAAACGTGTGAATTTTTCATCAAATTTTAAAAAATCATCTTTTAACTCAGTAATAAATGTTTTATCATCAGCAAGAACATTTCCATATATGGTTGTAAATGTCATTTCGAATATTACTGAGTTGCAGAATGGCAACAAACGTTCCGTGCTCCAGCTTGTGGTTTTTAAAAGTTGGGGTTCAAAAACTTGTTTCAGATTCTGCATTGTGCTTTCCATCAGTATGTCCAAATGCTTCCCTTGTAAAAATTGATAGGTACTATGAATCTCGTCGATGAGGTCAGAATCTGTTATCATCTTTTTGATAGAAAATACTCTCTTTAAGAATTTATTAGTAAATATTTGAAAGCTTAATTTTTGATTTTTTGCCACTGATGTGTAGTGGAAAGGATCCAGGATAAATGTTATGTACTTTCCTAAAAGAAATAAATGAGAATATGAATTCATGTAGCCATACAACAAAAGAAAGCAAGATATCTGAAATTTGAGAATATCCTACTCAAAATTAGAAAGACCTTAATCAACTCATATCTCAAAAGATGCAAAGCACAATAAAAATCTATTTGATTCAAAATTCCACTACGTGTTTCCTTTTAAAATGGAAGATGGTGGGAAAACCCTAGAAGTTTGACGTTAAATATTCTGAAATTCTTAATAACTTTCAAAAAGATAGCTTATTCTTCAGATTTTTATTTTAATGAACTACCAAGATATTTAAGTTATCTTTTAAATAGTCTCAACATTCATTACTTAAACATTTCCCATATTTTTCCTCAATAATAGAATCAGAAAACAAACAATTCAAATTGGTAAGGTATATTATCTTAGCTTTGATTGAATACAATTATTTTAACTCAAATGAAGATTCGACGACTCACAAATGAACATCTAATTCAACACTAACAAGTCACAAATACCAATGTTTTCATTTTTATAGATGAGAGTATAGCAGGTCAGGGAGATTCACTAACACGGCCAAAGTATACTGATTTGTGATCAAAAGAAGATTCCAAAACTAGAACCCATCCATTCAAGCTTTCCTGAATTTACTCGACATTTATTGACATCCAGGTACTTGGTTGAATCTCTTTCCTCTTAAGATAAAGATGTAAAGGAACCACTGCATTATTATGGACAGTAAGAGAGCAGAGGTGGGAACACAACCTAAGAGCAGCAGGAAGTGGAACCCGCTTCTGTCTGCCTGGAGTGATCAACAAGCATTCTTTGAGGAGGTGACATTTGGCATTTTCCATATATTGGTCCAAAGTCAAGGTGCTGGTTAAAAATAGATTCCTGCTTGATTCTGACTCAGATGGCTCCAAGATGGGACCTACAAGTCTTTCAAGTGGTTCTTACAAGAAGGCACATTAAGGAACCTGGCCGTCTGATGCAAAAGAGCTGACTCATTTGAAAAGACTCTGAGGCTGGGAAAGATTGAGGGCAGGAGGAAAAGAGGGTGACAGAGGATAAGATGGTTGGATGGCATCATCAACTCAATGGCTATGTCTGAGCAAACTCCAGGAGATAGAAAGACAGGGAAGCCTGGCGTGCTGCAGTCCATGGGGTCGCAAAGCGCTGGACATGACTAAGTGACTAAACTGCAACACCACCAGTACCACTAAGGCACAGACTCACACTGCAGTCTAGCTCTCAAAACTGGCAGGGACCGTGGAGATTCCTGGTTGTACCCTCCCCACCCCCACTCTCCCAGGCTTTTACCAGTGAAAGAAAGTCAGGAGAAGCTAAAGGCCAGGATTGTGTTGTCATTTTTTAGTGGCAGAGCCCAGACAAGAAAACAGTCCGCACACTGTGCTTTTTCTGGTACTGTTCTGTTTCCTTCTCACTCAAAGGTTGCTTCAAGACTTCTGCTAATGAGAAGTTATATGCATTCAATACTCAATATTAGCTTTAATAAGCCTTCCTTTCTAAGAACACACATGAAATTTAGTTGATCCTACAAACTGTAATGCTTATGTTACTATTTTCTAGAAAATGATAAATAATTAGACATGAAAGTTTGTCAGATCATCTATGCTCAGCTCTTCACATCATCATTTGTGTGTGTGTAGTGTGTGTGTGTGTGTGTGTGTGAACCTTTCTTAGATAAACAACTCACTTCTTATTCTTTGCCAACAAAGGTTCGCCTAGTCAAGGCTATGGTCTTTCCTGTAGTCATGTATGGATGTGAGAGCTGGACTGTGAAGAAGGCTGAGCGCCGAAGAATTGATGCTTTTGAACTGTGGTGTTGGAGAAGACTCTTGAGAGTCCCTTGGACTGCAAGGAGATCCAACGAGTCCATTCTGAAGGAGATCAGCCCTGGGATTTCTTTGGAAGGAATGATGCTAAAGCTGAAACTCCTGTATTTTGGCCACCTCATGCGAAGAGTTGACTCATTGGAGAAGACTCGACTCATTGGAGAAGACTCTGATGCTGGGAGGGATTGGGGGCAGGAGGAGAAGGGGACGACAGAGGATGAGATGGCTGGATGGCATCACTGACTCGATGGATGTGAGTCTGAGTGACCTCCGGGAGCTGGTGATGGACAGGGAGGCCTGGCGTGCTGCAGTTCATGGGGTTGCAAAGAGTCGGACACGACTGAGCGACTGATCTGATCTGATGTGTGTATGTGTGTGTGTGTGTGTGTGTGTGTGTCTGTGAACCTTTCTTAGATAAACAACTCACTTATTATTCCTGGTAACTCAAACAGCATCACAGAAATTAAATTCAATTTGGGACAAGTTTTATGACCAAGTTTTGAATAATTTTAACCTAATCCTAGAAATAGGATAAATTTTTTTTGCTTTTCAGTCTTAAGGCATAATTTAAAGTTTTAGTGTACATAAATATACATGTGTTACAAGTTTTTCCCTAAAAATAAATCATATGACTTGAATTGTATTCACTCTATTTCCCCCTAATTTAGTTAATAAGGTGGGCCAGTTCAGGAATGAGGGTAAAACTTGAGTGACTACTCATTCTGATCAGATCCCAAAGTTATATCTACAAAAATAAACTGGATTCCCAACCCCCCAGGAGAGCAAAACTGACTCAACTGGATTTGGGCATATTTTATGACACCTGCTTTACCATGGCAGCTTAATTAAATAAAATTACCAGCATCTGCCTGACAAATAATTGAAAAAAAGAGTCAATTCTCTTATGTTGCAAAAGATATAATTTTAGGCAAGGCTGTGTATTTTCACAGGTGGTGATTCATACTTTTCTCTTTTCACTAAATGAAAGGATTTTGCTACATATCTTTACAGAGTTATTTTAAATTTGTCACTAAAATTCAGAGAATGCATAAAGGCCTGTTTGTAAAACATAATTTTAGAGAATAGTTGGAATTTTTTGTTACCAATTGTCTGTATTCAACAAAATCTAAGCGGAAAGACAAAACTGTATTCAGTCATGGCAGTAGAAGCCACTAGTCACTGACTTATTGAAGTAGAAGCTTCATGTACTTTAGAAATTTTGTATTCCCTCTCTCTCCTTTCTCTTATCTCACCTTCAAGGTGAGGAAATGGGAAGAAATTATGAGGTTAATATCAAATAAAACCAGTAAAAGCTAAATGTGGAAAACTGTGTCTGATTAACAACCAAGTATTAACTGATTTTTAATAACTGCTTATTTTTTAATAGGCAGTTGTCACATAGGTTCTTTTTTAAAAAATTACTCATCAGTTTAATGCAAATCAGTTTATTTGTAGATAAAATTCTCACTCTTTCCGAGGCTCTTTACCCTCCAGGATCTGTATTTTTTTTCTCAGTTCTTATTTTGATTTTCTTCAATATCAAGGCATTATGCTTTACTGACTCTCTTATCCAAATAAGATGTGGACTGCTGAGTAAGACATTTTGATTTTCTGGATTTTACTTTTCAAGTGGGTTTGGAAGTACTAATAACACTGGAGATACTAGCTGGCTTTCCAACTTTTAATCTTCAGTATAAACAATTTAAGCTAAGTTTTCCAAAATTAATATTAATTTAAACCATCTGTCCACCATCTGCTAATGTGAGATGCAAAACCAGAGTTTCTTTGTAATCTTTAATCAGACAGTTAGGAAAACACATATACATTCATAAAATGAATTTAAATTTCTTAACAAAGGAAATTTGAAAAGTTATTCTGAAGGCCATAGATTCTTGGAGCAAAATTAACTTTTGTTCCAGTGTGCTTTCATGTAAGTAAATGCCGAGTGTCAACAGGCAACTCATCTACTTCACAAAGATCACAAGATAGAAACAATATCTTTTGCCATGTTTTCAAAAGAGAAAGGAAAGCTATCAGCAGTTGATGTGAAATATTGATTTAAAGAATTTCAAAGAATAAATGTCAAAATGAGGCTCACTTCTGCAAAAGTGTGTATATACATATACACATATATGTGTATATATATATATATATATATATATATATATATAATCATCCTTTTGAGCAGTAAATTTGAAATGGGGTCACATTTTTTAATATATTCTTTACCAAACATTCATTGTCCTCCCTTTTTTAGGAACTGGCTCAACACAAACATATTAACTCCATCATTCCTGAATAACCTGCACATGATCTATTACTAACCTAAGAGCCGTTACATTTCCTGCAAAATTACTTCTTTTAAGAAGGTGAAGCAATGTAATGATAAGTATGTCACTAAATGTTAAAAAAAAATAAGTCATTCACTCTGATGTCTTGAAGTTTGGCATCTGGATCATTATAGCTTGAATTTTGATGTTTTCATCTCAGATATTTGGTGCTGTACAGGAAGACCTCCAAGGGAATTCAGAACAACCATTTGACTATTTGGAATAGAAATGTCTGGTCAATAAATAGGAGATAAACTAGAATTTTATAGAAATTTTCCATAACTATCACCTTTTAAGCTCCACATATACTTGGCTATCCATTTTAAAATCTCCAGCTGAAAATATTCGGTGGAAGAGTGGACTATGAGCCAACTTCTAATTTGGTAAGGATGACCACATTATCCTCCCGCTCTTATTAGGGAGATTTCGCTAGCTGTTGACAATGATGTACAGTGGTGCTTCGCTGCGGTGACATCTAGGGAAAACGATTCCGCTGCACCACCACACAAAACCAATTAGAGAACTATTTTCTGCGACAGGTCACGAATTTACGTGGTTTCCCATGAAAAGATGTACCTTTTAATTTCTTTATTAAGATGACATTCGTGTCCCTTGAGACTTTTAGGGATGACAATCATTCGCTCATCACAAGAGAACATATACTCAGTGAAATCACATCATGGGACAAAGGTGGGGGACACTGTTTCCCATTTCACATTTTCCAAACGAGCTATTTTGCCAACTGATCATTAGAAGCACATACATGAAAAGGATTTCTTGACAGGAATTTATTCAAACTCTAGGAAGAAGCCAAAGGGAAGTAGTAGTATGTATTCAACTCTGGTTGTCTGTTGTGGAGTTTAAAAACATAACCATGGTCAGTAGATATTAGAAATTCAGCAAGTGTCTCAGTATTTAAGATGAAGATATCAAGTGTCAGCAGAAATTTGTTATTTTCTGAAAAGTGAATAAAATTATTCCAATCTGCCTTAAAGTTTCTGCTTAATCATCTGAGGTTATTTTTGTAGAATGTATTAGAAAGGAAAACTGAAAATGTCAATAATTTGTTGTATCTACTCATTAGAATATAAGGTTTACTTTTTACAGTTAAAAGTGACTTTTTAAATTTTAATTTTTGTTTTATATTGGAGTATAGTTAATTTACAATGTTGTGTTAGCTTCAGGTGTGCATTTAAGAGATTCAGTTACACATGTATCCATTCTTTTTCAGACTGAGTTCCCTGTGCTATACAGAAGGTCCCTGTGGATTATTTTATATATAGTAGTGTGTATATGTAAATCCCAAACTCCTAATTTATCCTTCCCCAAGAATTATTTTTTAAGTGAAGAATATAGTTTTGTTTTATGAAGCCAAGTCATGTCCAGCTCTTTGCAATCCCATGGACTGTAGCCTGGCAGATTCCTCTGTCCATGGAATTTTCCAGGCAAGAATACCGGAATGAATTGTATTCCCTTCTCCGGGGAATCTTCCAGACCCAGGGATTGAACCTGGGTCTCCTGCATTGCAGGCTGATTCTTTACTGTCTGAGCCACCAGGGGAGCCCTATATATAGAGGTATGAATATGTTAATCCCAAACTCCTAATTTATCCCTCCCCAAGAATTACTTTTTCTAAGTGAAGAAATATGAAATGTAATATGAAACGAATAGTTCACTTAGGCTAGAAGCCCCAACTATGGCCTTTATTTGTGTTATAGTATTTCATCAGCTCTAAGGTATTGAGAATTTCCTCATCAACTATTTATTGTGAATCAATCAGTGCTGAGCTGTGAACTAAATGTGGGCAAGAGAGGAGTTAGATAATAATGAAGGGAAATAGATAATGTGAAATAACAATACAGTCACAATTTATTAAATGCTTTGACAGAAGAGATACTAAGAGTGATTTGAGAAGAGGCATCAGACATAACATGGGGAGGTGGTAAGGATCACTGTAAAACACTAGTGCATTTGACAGGTATGTGGGGATCTAAGTGAGATCATACCTGTTGTCTTCAATTTTCTTGGGAAAGAAACTGAAAGTTATCAGAGCTCAGTGACAGGGAGCTGGAACAGAGCCTCCTATCTGCACACTCAACCAGAAGTAGGAGGGCAAAGGAGTGTAGACCATCTAGTGTGTAGAGATCAGCCTCTCAGACATACACGAGACAGACAAAAGCAAGAAAAGGAATGGCTAGCCCAGGTGATAAGCTGATGTGGAAGACTGTGAGCAAACACGCTACCATAAATTTCCTCGCTCTTTCTACATGTGCTCCTTTGCAACTCTGCCACTCTGCCCAGGAAGAAGTGGAGGTCTCTTTTCTTAGCCTTGAATCTGGGTTGGTCTGAGACCTGCTCACACTAACAGAATGTGGTGGAAGCAAGGTTCTATGACATCTGAGCCCAGGCCTCGAGAAGCCTTGCAGCTTTCCTCTAATCCTCTTGAAATATCAGCTGCCACATAAGGACATCATCTTGAGGATGAAACATCATGAAGACGAGGAGGTCCTAATTGGCATGTAATGAGGTCATCTCGGGACATTTAGCCCCAATCAGTCAAATGGCTCAAGCCACACAAGTGGGCCTGGGCAAGACCAGTTGTTTCAAGGCATTACATTTGGGGGAGGTTTGTTATGCAGCCAGAGATAGCTAACACAGCTGGAGAGCTTGGGCCTTAAAGGATGATGATTTGAGAACATTCCAGCTTCTCCTATCAGCACCATGATGTTGGACTATGTAGTGGTCCTTCTGTGTATATTTTTTCTTGTTTTGTAAACATCTTCTTCAAGTTAGAATCAAAAAATATTTTTAAGTTAAAAATATTTTCTGGGCTTCCCTGGTGGTCCAGTGGTTAAAATTCCCTGCTTCCAATGCAAGAGGCATGGGTTCAATCTCTAGTCAGGGAAGTTCTGCATGCCACATGGCATGCCGCCCCCCTGCCCCCAAAATGTGGGCTTCCCTGGTGGCTCAGTGGTAAAGAATCTGCCTGCCAATGCAGGAGACACAGTTTTGATCCCTGGTCTAGGAAGACCCCACACACTGCAGGACAAGTAAGTCCGTGCACCACAACCACTGAGCCTGTGCTCTTGAGCCCAGGAGCCACTACTACTGAAGCCCACATGCCCTAGAGCCTGTGATCCTCAACAAGAGAAGCCATTGCAATGAGACGCCCATGCACTGCAACTAGAGCCCATGCAGCAATGAAGGCATAGCACAGCCAAACAAATAAATAATTTTAAAAGGTGCATCCTGATCGGTGGGTGCTTGGGGCTCAGGGGAAAGGGATGAGAAGTGAATAGGGGAAATGCAGGGGATTTTTTAGACCAGTGAAACTACTCGTGACACCATAATGACGGATACATGACATGATGCATTTTGGAACAGGACCCACCAAGGAACAGGACAAACCCAAGGAACTGGACAACACAAGGAATGGACTGCAGAGCAAACCACAGACCTGATGATGTATCCACATCGGCGCATCAGTTACCACAAGTGTGCCACACTAGCATAAGATGTTCATAACAGGGGGAGTTATGACCAGGGAGAAGAGGGCATATATGGGAACTGTCTGTATTGTCTGATCAATTTTCTCTAAACCTAACACTGCTCCACAAAACCAAGTTCGTCAATGCATTCTGGCTTTTTAAAAAACAATGCTTAAAGGCAAGCTAAACCAAACCCAATAACATGTGACAACTGGAGAGTGGTATTCCCCGGGCACTCTGAAGAGAATTCTATAATTTGTTTTTTAATGTTATGATTACTACACTCAAAAATAGTTTTCTGTTGTATTGCTCTACAAGTAAAGTAATCTACAAATAATCCAATTTTGCCTAGAGAAAAATATAACGACATTAAAGAACAAGTGAGAAATTGTAAGTAAGGAACTTAAAAGAAATGTCATTTACCTCCAAGGAGAAGAGTGAAAATGTCACCATACTGCTTTTGAAGAGAAGTCATGAAACCCAGAGGATCTTTTTGTAATTTCAGGGCTTGTCCAAAGTAAGGAAGCCAGCCTTTTATCAATGGAGGCTCACCACGTCTCCTATAGGAAAAAAAAAAAGAAAGAAAATAAAATAAAAAATTAAATCATTCTTATTTTAACACCCGTGGGTCATGTATCCAGTGTAGAAGTAGACTGGAAGAACCTCACAGTTTTCTTTTTTTTTCCAATTCTTTTATTTGGTGAATGCTAAGTCACTTCAGTCATGTCTGATGCTTTGTGACCCTATGGACTGTAGCCCTCCAGGCTCCTCTGTCCATGGGATTCTCCAGGTAAGACCACTGGAGTGGCTTGCCATTTCTTCCTCCTGGGGATCTTCCCAATCCATGGATAGAACCTGTCTCTTATGTCTCCTGCATTGGCAGGCGGGTTCTTTACCACTAGTGCCACTGGGGAGGCCCTTTATTCAGTGATTCTTATATAATCTTAGACATGTATTTATGGAGCCCCTTCATGTGTGTGGCTCTGGGGCAGACAGTTCAATTTACAGTTTTTGGTGAGCAACATTTGTGAGAAATTGTGCCTTGTGAGACTCAACTGGCTGAAATGACAGACACATTCAGTAAACATTTTGTGTGTGAGCGTTCCTGCTGTGCTTCTGGGGGTTAGATGTCAGGTAGCTTAGTTGCCAAAGTAAAGCTCTTTGTTATCAGATGTCAATTAGACAGGAATTAAATAATTAGAAGAGGGGCAATTATTATTCTTGAAAAATCTTTGTGTTGTTTAAAACAATAAAAACCTCAATATTATCCTATGAAAGGTTTTTTTGTTATATTCTTTTGTGAAGATTTTTATTCAAACTATAAACAAATAGGAATATTTATTAAGTTTTACAATATTTTTTTAATATATGAAGTATGTTCAATGAATTGTTGAAATATTATGAATTAAAAATGAAGTTTCTTCTTTTCTGACCCATAATCCTAGCAAAACTGGACTTCAAAATTTCTTCTCAGTCATTTATTTGGTGAACTCAATCTGATTTAAAGTTAAAAAAAAAAAAAAAAAAGATCCAAAGCCATTTTATCCTACAAGGGATTAAAACAAATATTCAAGAGAACTCTGATGATTCCCCATCCCATCTGTGAAGATGACTTATACTACACGCAATACAACCCATTTTGATTAATCACAAGATATTACAAGCTCAGATCTAATCAAAGACCAAGATTATGATCATACTCAGCATGGAATTTTATGTAGCTAGATTAACCCTATCAGAAGCTTTTATTTTCCCACAACCCAATATGGTAGAATTAAACTTGAAAAATTTATCTTTATAGTAATTTAAAAAATACAAGCTGTTGTTTAAATACATATACTTAGAATAGGAAGACAGGGAACACAACATAGAAACGTGTGTCTTAGGGGCTTCCCTGGGGGTTCAGTGGTTAAGAATCTGCCTTGCAGTATAGGGGGATGCAGTTGAGGAACTAAGATTCCACATGCCACAGAGCAACTAAGCTCGCTCGCTGCAACTACTGAGCATGGGGCTCTAGAGCTCATGCCTCACAATGAAAGATCCCACAGGACACAACGGAGATCCCATGTGCCGCAACTAAGACCCTCTGCAGCCAAATAAATAAGTAAATAGACAGATAAATAAAAAATTTTTAAAAAACCCATCACCCCTCCCAAAAAAGGAACATATATCTTCACCTCACTCCCTGTTATTTTCTTGAATGCAACTCAGCAATGGAGACTTGCTTTTTTGAGAAATATAAAAGCGTGTCAAGAAAATAATGTAACAGTTAATTTTAGGTCCAAAGATTAATCAATAAGAAGACATTGCACATATGATTGGAAAGTAGGCCCCCAAGTTAGAAACTACCAAAGCTATTCATCAATGACTCTTTTGAAATTTGCAAGTGATTTAGTTCACAAAACTTCCTGTCAAAATATTAACTCTCTTCCTCCGTCTACTTTTACTCTATTATGTTTAATGTTGCTTGAATGCTGCACTGTGACAAAGATTTTGAAAGGCTTTTTGTCATATCATAATTGAATGCAACTGATTTCATCTTCTGTGCTTTGTCATCTGGTCAAAAATCGTACATTTTCACAGGGTTTCCGAGAGGGTAAAGGATGGAGCTCGGAAATCCAGAGGAATGAACTGAAAATTAAAAGGTAGGGAAACACAATAGGAAGCCATTTTATTGCTATGAAGATGAGAGGGTCATCATTTCTTACAGCTGTGCTCATCTGGGTAGAAATAAGCCTCAAGCTATTAAATATGTGTGTGTTAGTCACTCAGTCGTGTCCGACTCTTTGCAACCCCACAGACTGTAGCTCTCCAAGCTTCTCTGTCCATGGATTCTCCAGGCAAGAATACTGGAGTGGATTGCCATTCCCTTCTCCAGAGGAAATTTCCAACCCAAGGATCGAACCCTGGTCTCTTGCATTGCAGGCAGGTTCTTAACCGTTTGAGCTACAGGAAAGTCCTAACTATTAAATACCATGTCACAACTATGCATATTTTCAGGAAAAAAAAATATAGTGCTAGTTCAACTTATGACCCATCAAAGACAGTTAACAGAAATCTGTCTTCATCACTGTATTTGTAAAAATTATTTAGGGAGGAAAGACATCATCATCACGATCCAGAAAGGCCTGTTGACACCTGGCACAGTGCAAATACTGCTGTCTCTTTCATGCTCTGTGACTTTGAAAATGAAGTACCAACTGCTCACTGCTGAGTGAAGGGATAGGATGCTTAATGCTTATTGGGCATGCTACAGTTCCAAAGCTTAAGAGGAACAAATCCTGAAGCAATGGTGGGTCACCAACCTCTCCCCTCAAATCTACAGTCCATATCCCTCTTTTTCCCCCACTCAAATAATAAACACTCAAATACCTTCTTTACTATTTTAGAGACTATAAGATCATATCCTGTAAATTATACAACTTAAGGCTTACAAAGAATCTCAATGATGAATTCCAAGTTCTATGTAGAGACCACAGCATCACTGCTCACAAGGTCTTTCCTACAATTTGTAGGACACATCTTAAAGTTCAGGCAAAGTGCCAGTATGCTCCAGACTTATCTGGAAGCAAACAGTGGGAAAGAATCTAAATACATAAAATAGCTATAGAATACAAAAGACATTAAAGACATTTCCCTTTGGTGAAAAAGCAGCACATAAAATTTAAAAGAGTGGACAACAGAGAATACTTGGTTTCTAATGATACAGGAAGTTCGTCTTTATGCTACATGTTCCATGAAATAAACAGGTAAACGATTTGACATCCCACACATTGTACCCCTGGACATTTAGAGCCAGCACTTTCCAAAGCAGTCTACATGTGTCAAAGTATTTTCTTCTCCATTGTTCCCATGATCATTCTAGGTTAGGAATCTCAGTTATTGAAACAACCTTCTATACCACCCTTATGGCAGAAAGTGAAGAGGAACTAAAAAGCCTCTTGATGAAAGTGAAAGTGGAGAGTGAAAAAGTTGGCTTAAAGTTCAACATTCAGAAAACAAAGATCATGGCATCCAGTCCCATCACTTCATGGGAAATAGATGGGGAAACAGTGGAAACAGTGTCAGACTTTATTCTGGGGGGCTCCAAAATCACTGCAGATGGTGACTGCAGCCATGAAATTAAAAGACACTTACTCCTTGGAAGGAAAGTTATGACCAACCTAGATCACATATTCAAAAGCAGAGACATTACTTGCCAACAAAGGTTCGTCTAGTCAAGGCTATGGTTTTTCCTGTGGTCATGTATGGCTATGAGAGTCGGACTGTGAAGAAGGCTGAGTGCCGAAGAATTGATGCTTTTGAACTGTGGTGTTGGAGAAGACTCTTGAGAGTCCCTTGAACTGCAAGGAGATCCAACCAGTCCATTCTGAAGGAGATCAGCCCTGGGATTTCTTTGGAAGGAATGATGTTAAAGCTGAAACTCCAGTATTTTGGCCACCTCATGCGAAGAGTTGACTCATTGGAGAAGACTCTGATGCTGGGAGGGATTGAGGGCACGAGGAGAAGGGGACGACAGAGGATGAGATGGCTGGATGGCATCACTGACTCGATGGATGTGAGTCTGAGTGAACTCCAGGAGTTGGTGATGGACAGGGAGGCCTGGCGTGCTGCGATTCATGGGGTCGCAAAGAGTCGGACACGACTGAGCGACTGATCTGATCTGATCTAAGCAAGTAGGGAGCAAGCCTGATACATGCACAACAATGTAGGGAAAAATAAAATTACATGTTGAGGAAGTTTTTCTAGACAATACATTTGTATCAGGTCACCTAATATCTGGAACAGTACCTTAGTAATTTTTTAAGTTTTCCTAACTAATACTTTCTTTGTGTAGGTGGTTAAATTTCAGAAACTACACAACTAAAGGGTATTGCAGTATCTGACGATAATACTGACCTTTTGAACAAACTGTGCTGTTGAGCAAGGCACTTTTGAAGTTGCTCTGTTTCATGCTTCCCTCACTTATTTTGGAAACTACTTATTTGCAAATTGTCATCTGCCTCTTTGTGTCTCTTAGAACTGTATTCTTGAAACATCCTCTATTCCGCCATTCTCTTTTGGCTCCAACGGGGACACCAAGATACCTAAAAATGTTCCTGCAGCTCTGAAAAGCAGAGAATCAACATGCCCTTTGGGACGTTGTGGAGAGGGAGCATCATCGCAGGGTTGTGGTTGAAAGGTCCTGAGAGAGAGCGTGTGGAAAATGTGTTGGAGCAACCTCAGGAAGCACCCAGGTGGGGCCAAGCAAGCCCAGAACCACATGCCTTGCTTTCTCCAGAAACTTGGTGAGTTAAAATCAGCTGGGGAACTTCAGTAAGGGATGCAAAGGTGGAGGACTGCTCCCAAAACCCTAGCCAGGAGGCACCTCCAGGAAGCCATAGATGAATCTCATGAACATCTGTACAACAGGACTCACCAGATCAACAGAAAGGAAGGGGAAGAGAGAATCCCAAATCTCCTTTATTCTTGGTACAAAAAAGACCAAGTTTTAAAGGAGAATTGACTGAGCCACTTTTCACTGGAAATATTCAGTGTTTTCTGCTATCAGCAGAAACAGGGGCTCAGAAATCTGAGTTCAGGTATAAAGAATTAAAATTTACATTTCTGCACATCTGACTTATCCTAGGAGACTGCAAATCCCATATGCTAGCTATGTGTAGCTAGATGCTCAGTTTTTTCACCTGAAAATGAGAATAAAGATATTCAGTTTAGAGATTCACCCATCAGGCTGAGGCAAAGTATTAGAAAGTAGCTGGAACACAGAGTATGGTTAGTTTTCCCTTGGGAGAAATAAAGATGTCCTTAAACTGGTGAACGGATAGGCAAACTTCTATATAAGTCCATATATATTGGAACGGTATTTAGCCATATAAGGAAATAGCTATCCTGTCCTAACAAGACTTGGAGGAACCTTAACTACATATCACTAAGTGAAAGGAGACGACCTGAAACGGCTGCATACTGTACAACCACATGACCCAGACAAGGTAAAACGATGGCGATTTGCTAGATTAGTAGCTGCTAGCTGTTAACAGGGAAGGAGAACAGAATGAATAGGTGGAACGGGCGTTTCAGGGCAGTGAAACTGTTTTGTATGTCACTGTAATGGTAGATACACGTCATTATACATTGGTCAAAACCCACATAATATGCAACACAAAAAATGAACCCCAATGTAAACTTCAGGACTTTAGTTAATAGTAGTGAACCAATGTTGACTCAGTTGTAACAAAGGTACCACACTGATGCAAGATGTTAATAAAAGGAAATGCTAAAGTGTTGGGTGGGTGAGGAGGGGGTTGTGGGAACTCTGCGATTTCCTCTCACTTTTGTGTGAACTTCAAACTGCCCTATAAGATAAAGCATATATATAATGAATTGTGAGCATGAAATATATTATCAGTTTCCATTTTTAGAAGAAGCTAAAGAGTTTCTTTTTTAAAGATAGGCAATTTGAGGTTTTAGGATTGGTCATGCAAATTGATACAATTTGCCACATTCTCTCTTTTTTTGAGGGGGCAGGATGTGGACCATTTTATAAAGTATTTATCAAATTTGTTATAATATTGCTTCTGTTTTATGTTTTGGTTTTCTGGCCAAAAGACAGGTGGAAACATAGTTCCTGGACCAGAGTTTGAACTCGTACCCACTGCATTGGAAGGCAAAGTCTTATCACTGGACCACTGGGGAAGTCCCAATTTTTTTTTAAGAGTTCAGAGTTTTGGAAACCAAAACATGAGACTGTTGGCTGTGGATTATTCTCACTCATGTTAGGTACGTTTCTTCCTAAGACCTAATAAGGAGCCGCTCTTATGGGACTCCAACTAACTATTTAAGACCCTGCCTGGACTAAGTGTCTTTGAATCTTTTAGTTCAGGAAGCTGGTTTCCAGTGACCTGAGGGACTCTGACCAAAATTAGTTTCTTCCTTGGCATTGTGGGGTTTTTGGCAATTTTGTTTGCTAGTATTTTTTATTTCACTTTTTCTTTATTCTTTTTGATTTTTCTCATTTCCCTTTTGTTTCTTTTTCTCATTTTTCTTTTTTACTCTTTACCCCATTTTTTAAAATTCACTTTTCTTACTTAAAAACACCAGTTTGTTAATAATCGCTGTTCAACTTCATTTTTGTCTAGCTCTGTGTTTTGACTCTGTTATAAAGATCAGCTTTTCAGGTGGGCTTTTCAGGATTCTCCTCTGAGGCGATTTGGATCCAGTTTTTCCCCAGCATTTCTCCATTTTTAAGCTGACCTCAGGGGCACCTTATCTCGACAGCAAAGGCAATCTGCTTCAAGGCCTCTTGCCTCCATCTCTGCTGAGGAGAAGACCCATATGGGCAATGACTATTGACAAGGTTACCTTCACCAAGGTGAGGTGGCCTTGGCACATCCTGACTGAGAAAGAGGTGGCTATGAAGATCATTCACAAGAGCCGGTAGAAGTCCTTGGGGCTCCAGACACTGTCTCACAAAGTCAAGATAACGAAAGTCTTGGATCACCCCAACATCATGAAACTATCTGAAGTAATGGACACGGAGGAAACACTGCCTTGTCGTGGAGTGTGCTGGCGGAGGAGGGATGCTCCATCAAGCAAGCGATCGTGGCAGCACGAAAGAGAAACAGGCCTCAGGCAATTTCTGCCAGAGAATGTCCACCAGACAGTATTGCAGCTGGACAATCCACCCTGGATGCTGACTTGAACATAAAGGTGGCAGACCCTGGCTTCAGTCACAAATTTACCTTTGGCAATAAGTGGGATGCCTTACATGGAAGCCCCCCACCCCCTTGAGCTGTCAGCCCCCAAAGATGGAATCACAGCAGATATGTGGGGTCTGAGTCATTCTTTAAACACACTGGTCACACAGATTCCTGCCTTTAGATGGACAGAACTTAAAAGGTGCAGAAAGAACATTACTGAATACAATTCACCATATCACCTACTATTTGTCCACTGAATGTGAAAACCTGCTTAAGAAATTTCTCACTCTCAATTCCAGCAAGGGGGCACTTTTCAAAGCAAATCATGAACTTTCCCTGGATGCCTGCAGCTCAAGTAGATGGGAAACTAAACTGCAAGAGGCCATTCCCTGATCTTCCCAGGCAGCATTACTAGTAAAGAGCCCACCTGCTAATGCAGGTAGACGTAAGAGAAGTGGATTCCATCCCTGGGTTGGGAAGATTCCCTGGAAAGGGAAAATAGCAACCACTCCAGTATTCTTGGCTGAAAAAATCCCATGGACAGAGGAGCCTGGAGGGCCATAGTCCATGGGGTTGCAGAGTCAGACACCACTGAAGCGACTTAGCACACACACACTTCCTGACTACAGTGTTCTCGGTGGCTTGCGTTGGTGGCATCCCCAGCTCCACAGTGTGAAGAAGGGTGGCAGCAATGACATGGTGTAAAGGAATCAGCTCTGAGTCCTTATCCACAGACAGAGGCATTCATCTCAGAGGCCATGCACACTTACTTCTCAGAGAAATTTGTTCACAAGACACCTTTAAGTGAATAAAGCAGTTAAGTAACCACAAGCACAACAGAATAATATTATTTTCCTAAAGAAAATATGGGAATAGAAATGCAAAGATGGGCTTCCCCGATGGCTCAACGGGTAAAGAATCCACCTGCAAAGCAGGAGTCATAGGAGATGTGAGTTCAATCCCTGGGTCAGGAAGATCCATTTTCCAAGGAGGAAAACGGCAACCCACTTCAATATTCTTGCCTGAAAAATCCCAAGGACAGAGGAGCCTGGTGGGCTATAGTCCAAAGGGCTGAAAAGAGTCAGACGCCTGAGTGGCTAAGCACACATAAATGCAGAGTCTAGTCTGCTTTAAGATGTTAATGGTCACTACTTTGGGGTGGTGAAATTACAGAGATTTGGTCCTCTGGTCTTCTGACTTGCAAGACAGAAGCACAGTACTTATGAAGATTATTTGTCATTGGTTTTGTTGAACATCTCTCAGTTTGGCTTGTCTGATGCTTTTGCATGATTAGACTGAGGTTGTAACAGGTTTGGGAAAGAATCCCACAGAAGTGTACCCTTCTCAGTGCATTGTTTTGGAAATTTAAGAAAATGCTATTTTAGTGTGAACATGAAAACCAGGCACCCAGGGCACCGTTTTCTAAAAACCAGTTGGTGAGGACTTCCCTGGTGGATCAAGGGGTTAGGACCCTATGCTTCCACTGCAGTGAGAACGGATTCCATCCCTAGTGCTGAGACCTAAGATCCCACATGTTGAGAGGCCAAAAAATTTTTTTCTTAATGTGTTTAATTAAAAAAAAAAGAAGCTGATGGCAAAAACTCTACAAATAAATCAAATGTTAGTCACTCAGTTCTTTCTGACTCTTTGCGACCCTACGGACGTAACTCACCAGGCTCCTCTGTCCATGAAATTCTCCAGGCAAGAATATTGCAGCGGGTTGCCATTTCTTTCTCCACAAAGGAATCAAAGGCTGATTCTAAAAATGAGCACAACGTTCCCACGGTCAGGGGGTGGGGGTGGTGGGTGGAGGTTCACCCTGAGCCAGCGCAGAACTCAGTACACCCCTCCCCCTACCCTGTTCTATGTCCTCCCCCACAACGCCAACCACAAGCCAAAAAGGAAGAGTAGATACGGGGATCAGACTCTGTGAGTGTACAAAGTATGGATGCACGGTGCCACCTGGATCCCCTGCTGCTTCCTTCAGGGTCCAGGTGACCTGTAAGTAAGGCAGGCAAAGTTGGCTTCCATGATGGTCACGGGAAGGGGAGTGGCGCTTGTCACAAGTGAGGGTGCAGGTGTTGGGCTATGACCACTTGATAGCCTCTTCAAGGCTCCATTCAGAGCAAGAAGCACTGTGGCTCCAAGGACACGGCCTCCACCCCCACGAGACTCCAGTGACTCTCATCTGCACAGTAGAGAACGGGTTAACTTTCCCCGTGTAAATGATAAATCATATGTGCCTCAGGACTCTCGATTCATATGTTGTACATGTATGATCTGCTTAATATTTGTTTACTGCAAGAAACAGATCTCCTGTAATCTCTTTTCAGGATGAACATTAATCCAACGCTGTCTAGAAAAATTATACAATTCATTACCATAAGTAATCTCCATTGTACCCTGTGCTTAACCTTCATTTTTTTCCCCAGTCCGATAATCTTGCAAATCCACTGGTGCTGTGTGATTGGCATCTGGTGTTCACACAACCTCTGCCTCACAAAAAATAAATGAAAAATTCCTGGATGAAAAATGCGACTTTTCAGTCTATCAGTGATTCTAACTTTTGCTCTTTGGTAAATTTTGTTACCACTCTAGGATGATCTGGGGGGTTTGAAATAAGACCTTTACTCTTGGAATGTTTTGCATCTATCAGCATGACAACTGACTTAAAAACTTGACATGATTTCTCAGTAGCAAAGATATTCACTGTTCAAGAACTTTTGATCGAAGCATTAAATGTAATGGCAACGTAAAAGCAACCAATGCTCAATGGTCACCAATTTCTCCATTATTAGCATGGGATCAGGGCAAAACTAATACTAACATGACTAAATGTATTTTCACACCCTAGAGCACAACTCTTCAAGCCATATTCCACTTGAATATTTAACTGTCAGCTCATCTCTGCAACTGTGTGATCTGAACAAAGCTTTGTACAGTGTGCCTTTCTGAATTTGATTCCATTAGCAGATTCATACTAATGCCTTGATCAAGCGAGTGATTTGTAAATGCTTCTTTGGCTAAAAAGAAAAACCACATCCATATAGGATTTTACTTTGAGAAGTCTATGATTGAGCTTTTTTTTTTAAGCTAGAAAAAATGCCCAGGTTGGCACCCAGGATCAAGGCATATTTCATAAAACTATAATTTAAAACCTAATTGAGTCTCAAGCAGGCTTCCTAATGACCACAATACTGGAATACCATTTTTTTTTCTCAATGAACTTCATCCTGGGCTAAGCAGGGCATAGGTTCAGCCCTCATCTGTTCCCATGTTCGCTGCTACAATGACTCCTGATTAATCCTGCTACACTCTGGGGCTCAGATCTGGGTTTCTGCAGACAATCACCAATTTGGTGACTTTGACCAACTTACATAGCTATGCTTCAGTTTCCTCACTTGTAATACTACTATACTTACACCTAAAATACTACTTACTGTACACCTGAAATATTACTGTATTTTCCTCATGTGAGATTTAAATAAGTTAGTACACATAAAAGAACTGAGAACAATGACTTCAAATAGTAAGCACTAAGTATTAGCTGCTCACATCATCTTCATATTACTACTGGGATCACTTAAAACATAAATCTAATCACCACTTTCTCCTAATTTCTCTTTCCTAAAAGTTTTCAATAGAATACCAGTTTTTAAGACATCTTATTTTCACTTGCTGGCATACTTCCTTTATTTTCCTAACTTACATTTTAGTTTAGTGCTGCCACATATGATTTGCAGGCAAGGAAACGGGGCACCAGAATCACCTTCCTACATTTTTCAGATTTTATATCTCTGAATCCACACTCAAATGAACAAAAGAGGTTCATAAGAGCTCTGGAGCTTAGGAGGAAGCCAGTTAAGAATGTTGAAGTGGCCTAGATAATTCTAAAAGAGGGAAATTGATTCATAATGGAACGTTATTTCAACTTCCTAATTAAAATAGAAAACCATGCAACTGTATTTGTAATTTCTGAGATGATCAGTTGCTAATTTATTTTACAGACAGGATTTGATTGGACTCCATGGAAGAGATATCAATTCCATTAGCTCATCATTTATATTTGATTAAATCATTTGACTTTGAAAAACATTTAATCAAAAATCAGAACCTACAGTTTTGTGAAAACTAAATTTTACAGAGAACTAGCCCAGAGAGCCTTGGTAATGACAATATAGAGACGAATGTCAACAATACAGAAGTGCTTTGTCAAGTTATCAAGAGATGGTTTATCAATTGAAGCCCATGAAGAAACCAAGTTCCAAATTCTGACAGCCAACACTAAAATAATCAAGTCCAGCTTATCAGAACCATAGGGAAGGCAATTCAAAGGTACTCTTGTTTGCTAAGGTGGGAAGCTAATGAAAAGTCTGTGGACCATACAATGCATGGTGTACATACTGCAATACAAAACCATATCTTAAAATTGGGTAAAACATTAACATAGCAAAAGCCAATAGTAGCTGTACATATGTAACACAGCATAGCACCAAGAAAGGCAAAGTTTTGATCTTTCATGAATTAGAGGCCATTTAGTGAGGAAAAATCCCATTCTTTTCCAAACACTGGTTCTTAACTTTGGCTGCTGATTTTAAGTCACTGCTTAAAAGGAACGGATGACTACTCCAGGAACTCCATTATCACTAATACTAGAACATAGGACGTCGAAGACATATACAGATTATTTGTAGAGAGATAATTCTAATAGTATCCTGCAAATTTGAAAGTTCTATTAAAGATAACCTTTGACATACTTTAAACATATTATTGCAGCGTCCCTTGCACACATCGCTCCTGTTATGTACACCCTCCCACATGTTCTGTGAAATCAACAGTGTTTTTACCAGGCACATTGTTTAGGTAGTGTTCAGTTGCTTTATTTCTGTCTTTTTGCCTTGCTTTCTGTGTACCCATCACTAATTCTTATCAATCTCTTTCAGTCCTCTCTAAAATCACTCTCAATATGGTCAGACATATGGTCCTGTAATTTTCATATAGCTCCTCTCCTATTTTCCATCAATTTTTATTTTGCTCCAGTCAGCAAGAGACTTTTGTGATTTTGGAGACTTTTGTGATTTTATCCCTCTCAAAGATTATTTTATTTCTACTCTTAGATTTCTAATTTCCAAGAGGTCTTTTATGCTCTCTGCTATACCTTATAGAAATTACTTTTAATTCTTGTTTTATAAATGCAATTTCTTCTCCTATGTTTCTAAGATGACTACACATAGTTTGGGGAGAATTCTTCTGGCCCCAAGTTGTCTGTCTCTTCTTTTTTTTTCCTGTTTCTTTGTCATAGTCTCTCTCTTTTATGATGGAAGCTTTTGTCAACAGCGCATGAACTTAAGCTTCCTTTCACATTTGAAAACAACGCTGTGTGTGTGTTGGTGAGGCTGGTGGACTTCACCATATCATGATTGGAAGGGGGCCTGGTCATTTTAATGAGCTGCCTTTCTACCAGTTAAGTGGAGGATGTTGTTATCTTTGATGAATTTTAATTTTGCTTTAGGGACTGTGGGAGTAGAACATAGTATATACACACATATGCAAATATGTTTCCTATAAATAGTTAACATTAAACAATTTTTTGAATTTGTCTTAATTTTATTTTTTGTGGAGATTATTGCCAAAGTCATTTGGAGTAATATTTGCAGATAAAAAAATTTTTAGAGTTCATTTCTATTTATGGAGGTGAGAACAGATAGGCGATCTTATAAGAAAATGTAGTGTTAACATTAAAAGTCAGAAAAGAGAAAAAGACGATGGGGTGTATAGTTATGCAAGTTTCAGGTAAAATTCCAGAGCGAAGTAAGGGATGCTTCTAGTTCACTGCGTTGTTTCCAAAATTACTCCAATACACCCATCAATTCTATTATCTTGTTTCTGAGGTTTGGAGGATTATCGGGAATTGGCAGAGAGAACTGAGGTACTGATAAGATTCTTCTTGTTCATTTGAAGAAGTGTATGTGTGTGAGAGAGTGTGTGTGTGTGTAAGTGAGCAAGCACACATGTAACTGTACTTTGAACTTGGACCTGCCCAAAGTGATGCCAATGTCAGTAACACATTTAATTCTTTGCACAGACCACCCATCAGAAGGCAAATGTGCTAACTCTCAGCAGAATAATAAGCACGAACAAAAACAATGTCAGAGTTAAGGGAGTCGTGGCTTTCTGAAATCAGATTTTTCTCTTTTCTGATACGTTTTTCACTTGCAATGAGCCCAGAGGTGATAATGCTATAAAGTAAATAAACATAAGACGTTATCTCCCATAGGGCAACTTCTGTTGGTGGCTAAATGAGCCAAGATGAAGAAACATTTCAAATAAAAGACTCAGCTGGAGGAGCAGAGCAAAGAGCCTGCTTAGCTTGAAAGGAAGTCTGGCACCTCGCCACTGTGATTCATAAACTATAATGTAATAGACTTGTATGAACAAAAATCTCATTTCCATATTCAATACTAGTTACCTGAATGAGCCTTATGAGAGCTAATTTTTGGAAACAACATTAATTCTCTGGAAACAAAATGAGCCACTTGATACCAGCCAGAGTGTGGTAGCAAAAGGGTTTCAAGTCCCACGTCCCATCCATACTTTGCTCCATCTTCACATTCCAAGGGGTATCTCTAGAAACTTCGGAAATTGAACCTTAGTCTAGTTTAATGTCTGTTGTTGTTTTTTTTTTAAATCCCCACTGGCAGATAGAAGTAAGTTGTTTAGTCGCTAAGTTATGTCCAACTCTTTGTGACCCTATAACTGTAGTCCACCAGGTTTCTCTGTTCATGGGATTTCCCAGGCAAGAATACTGGAGTGGGTTGCCCTTTCCTTCTCTAGGGGATGTTCCTGGCCCAAGGATGGAACCTGCATCTCCAGTACTGACAGGCTGACTCTTTACCACTGAGCCACCTGGGAAGCCTATAGAACAGTTTGAAACAAATTGCTATAACATATGTTAATTATCAACTTTCATATAAATCACTAGGACATATATTTGCTTTATACCAACATGCATGCTTTCACTCCTGAAAACCTGTCACCTTAATTTGGCCTCTGAGTCACAGAAGATCCTAAAATTGTCTCTTATCTGGTCATACCATTCCTTTTAGGTGCCAATAATTTCAAATGAATTTTGGCTCTGTGTAGCCATCTCAATTACCTGGGTCAGCCATTCATCAATGGATCAATCAATTCATTAATTCAAACAATTACTTGGTACTCAATTTGTGTCAGATGCTGTTTGAGGTGACAAGGACACAAGGAAGAAAAACAGACATAGGATCTTCCCTGGGAGGGCTCAGTGTTCTGGAGGGTCAGGTATATGCACAGAGATAACCCAGACACACTGTCATGTGAGTAATGGTAGAGCTCATTATGAATTACGGAATTATGCGTTCTGACTTATAACTCACTTCTTAGTTTGATTCCGTTTTTCTAAAAAGCTTCTGCAGTTCATTTTTCCTTGTCATCACTCTGTTGAGTTTAAAACCCTAGACCACATAATCTGCTCCTCTATCCTGTATATCTGGTTTGCATACACCCTCAAGAAAGGAATATTGTTACTTAACTGAAAGAATGATATTTAAAGATTGAATCTACCTTGGTCACGTGAAATTACGCTCAGATCCCCACATGAACATACAACTCCCAGAGTGGTTTATTCACCATCCTGCAGGATGTGTTCACATTTTTTTTCAACAAATTATTTAACTTCAGTGCTTGTTAAGTGGTGTTTTGATGGCCCTTCTCTCATTGCTATCTCTGTGAAGCAGGAAATCAGATTATTTGATTCAATATTTGTTTTGTTCTGGCCTCCGCTTACCACTTGGAAACTTCATAACTATTTTTCTTCTGATGTAAAATACTCATATCACAAGAAGGTTATGTCAAAGGTATTTAGTGAGGACAAAGTATGGAATACTTTTCCTATGTTTGATCTAGAAGATAGAATACTATACACCTTTTCTCAAAATTTAATTCCCCAGAAATCCAATGTCTGCTAAATGAGATATGGGAGATTCAAGTGATTAGTAAATTCCACACTTTAAAACAATCAACTGTCAGTCTCCCAAAATGATCTGAGATTTAAAAAATAATAGTCTGAGTAGCACCTTCATGCCAATAAGTATTAGCATCAGCCTTCCATGCCCACATGCTCTGGAATCTGTGCTTATTCTGTTGCTGCTACTGCTAGGGTTGCTTCAGTCGTGTCCGACTCTGTGCGACCCCATAGACGGCAGCCTACCAGGCTCCCCCATCCCTGGGATTCTCCAGGCAAGAACACTGGAGTGGGTTGCCATTTCCTTCTCCAATGCATGAGAGTGAAAAGTGAAAATGAAGTCGCTCAGTCGTGTCCGACTCTTAGCGACTCCGTGGACTGCAGACCACCAGGCTCCTCCACCCATGGGCTTTTCCAGGCAAGAGTACTGGAGTGGGGGGCCATTGCCTTCTCCAATATGTACATATGTTTAGAATAAAATTACTTTACACTCTGTTTAATTTCAAAATAAACAAGGACGTAAGTTAACAGAGGCTTCTCTCTAATAACACAACTCCCCAAAGAAAGATATATGTTGGGTGCTCAGTATGGGTCAAGTTTACTCAAACTTGTATATCTGTTCCTAATAATAAAATGAAGCAGATAGGCAAAACTAGATGTATTATTAAAAAATGCCTTCCTGCCTTAAAAAATAGAAAGTCATGGATCATTCCTATATAGAAATATTTAATTTTTTACGCCAGGGATAAAATCACTTTCTAACATAGCCTGGCAAAGATTTTTTTAAAGTTTTAAATTATAATAGCTTTGGAATTTATTTTTTTTATTTGGACTTTCTGAGCCGCTGGATCATGGAAAAAGCAAGAGAGTTCCAGAAAAATATCTATTTCTGCTTTATTGACTATGCCAAAGCCTTTGACTGTGTGGATCGCAATCAACTGTGGAAAATTCTGAAAGAGATGGGAATACCAGACCACCTGATCTGCCTCTTGAGAAATTTGTATGCAGGTCAGGAAGCAACAGTTAGAACTGGACATGGGCCCAACAGACTGGTTCCAAATAGGAAAAGGAGTACGTCAAGGCTGTATATTGTCACCCTGCTTATTTAACTTCTATGCAGAGTACATCATGAGAAACGCTGGACTGGAAGAAACACAAGCTGGAATCAAGATTGCTGGGAGAAATCTCAATAACCTCAGATATGTAGATGACATCACCCTTATGGCAGAAAGTGAAGAGGAACTAAAAAGCCTCTTGATGAAGGTGAAAGTGGAGAGTGAAAAAGTTGGCTTAAAGTTCAACATTCAGAAAACGAAGAGCATAGCATCCGGTCCCATCACTTCATGGGAAATAGATGGGGAAACAGTGTCAGACTTTATTTTGGGGGCTCCAAAATCACTGCAGATGGTGACTGCAGCCATGAAATTAAAAGACGCTTACTCCTTGGAAGGAAAGTTATGACCAACCTAGATAGCATATTCAAAAGCAGAGATATTACTTTGCCAACAAAGGTTCGTCTAGTCAAGGCTATGGTTTTTCCTATGGTCATGTATGGGTGTGAGAGTTGGACTGTGAAGAAGGCTGAGAGCCGAAGAATTGATGCTTTTGAACTGTGGTGTTGGAGAAGGCTCTTGAGAGTCCCTTGGACTGCAAGGAGATCCAACCAGTCCATTCTGAAGAAGATCAGCCCTGGGATTTCTTTGGAAGGAATGATGCTGAAGCTGAAACTCCAGTACTTTGGCCACCTCATGCAAAGAGTTGACTCATTGGAGAAGACTCTGATGCTGGGAGGGATTGGGGGCAAGAGAAGAAGGGGACGACAGAGGATGAGATGGCTGGATGGCATCACTGACTTGATGGACATGAGTCTGAGTGAACTCCAGGAGTTGGTGATGGACAGGGAGGCCTGGCGTGCTGCGATTCATGGGGTCGCAAAGAGTAGGACACGACTGAGTGACTGATCTGATCTGATCTGATCTGAGACACTTATAATTCAACGTGTAAACTAATAGCAGCAGAAAATTTGCTAGTTGGCCTTCATGAGGCCTTTTAACCAGATAAAAATGCCTTATTCTAGAACGTGCCTTAGAATTTCCTCTACAGAACACAATGGGGTCAGGCCAAGAAAAAGCCGATACTTTTTACAGTTTTCACTGGGGGTATAAAATGCAATTATGATTGCCTAATCTTTAGATCATAAATATATATACACGTGTATTTGATGGGAATTCAGTTCAGTTCAGTTCATTCGCTCAGTCATGTCTGACTCTTTGGGACCCCATGGACTGCAGCAGACCAGGCTTCCATGTCCAACTTCTGGGAGCACATGTGGGAAATGAGGATGAGCGGCAGAGACTACCCATAATGCACTGTGATCATCTGCACTTTGGAGAAATAGGACTTGGAGAATGTTTTCAGTGATCCTGCAATATCCAAAGCTCCCTGGCTTTGGATGGAAATGGTCTCTCTCCCTTCTGACAGCACTGGGAAGAGGTGGCTCATTCTTCCACTTTGCAGCCAGAAGGGCAGCTGACAGATGGACAGATCGTCCCCCTCAGGCCACTCATCTGCACTGCTTCACCCATCAGGTCCACATTAAGGCTGATGCTGTTTGCACCACATAAAATGGTACCGTTGGAAGATAATCTGGGGAAAGGTGATGGACACATCGAATCTCTGGAATTTAAAACAAATATTGCAGTGCTTCCTGAGAACCTACATTGTTGATCTTCATGATGAGGAGTATGGGGTCTAGGGCCTGACTATCTGCATTTGATTCCTGGTTTCATTCTACTCAATGTATTCTCTTGGGAGTCTTCCCTATGGCCCAGTGGATAAGGATTTGCCTGCCAATGCGGGGAACATGGGTTCGATCCCTGATCTGGGAAGATTCCACACGCTGAAGAACAACTAAGCCCAGGCACCGCAACTACCCAGCCCATGTGCTGCCACTACTGAAGCCTGCCCACACCTAGAGCTTAAGCTCCACAGTAAGAGAAGCCACCGCAATGAGATGCCAGGGCACCATAACTAGAGAGTAGCCCCCGCTCACCACAGCAACTAGAGAAAGCCCACGCAGCAATAAAGATCCAGCACTGCCAAAAATAAACTGAAAAAAAAAAATACTCTCTTGGGGCAAAATCTCTCTGTATCTTGGCTCCATTTTCTGCAAACCTACCTTATCACGTGGTTGTGAAGATTCAATGGTGTATATAAACTATTTGGGACCATTCAAGTTTAAAGGAAAGTCTCTTAGCTATTACTGCAAATCACATACAGCCTAACCTAAAAATTAGCTGATGAGAACATTGAGACAGACAGGCTGAGGGTTTGCAACCATCTTAAAGTTACAAAGACCCCAAATGTAAGTCTAGGCCTTTTGATGCCTAGCCTACAATTTGTTCAAATTATTGATATTCCAAACTTTAGGTCTTCAAAAACCACTGTCAAAATGTTTAGCTATATTCATGAAACACTGGTTCATACTGTTTTCTTAATATCTATCTTTAAACAAACTCATTTATTTATTTTTAACTGGGCTGGGTATTCATTGCTGCACAGGCTTTCTCTAGTTGCAGCGAGCAGGGGGCACTCTCTAGTTACAATGCTCAGGCTTCTCATTTTGGTGGTTTTCTTGTTGCAGAGCACAGGCTCTAGGCGCATGGGCTTCGGTTGTTGTGGTGCATGGGCTTGGTTGCTCTGAGGCATGTGGGATCCTCCCAGACCAGGGATTGAACCTGTTCATGTCCCCTGCACTGACAGGCAGATTCTTAACCACTAGACCACCAGGGAAGCCCTCATTTTATAAAAAATATATAAATCACTACCATACAGAAAGAAAACAAAACTAAACATTGCTATGAAGTTTTAGTTGGTTATTCTAGTCTGCTGAAAGGTCCAAGCTTGGACCCTGTTATTGGTTTAAAAAAAAGATTTAGTGAGTCGTTATGGGGAGTGGGCTTCCCTTGGTGGATCAGATGGTAAAGAGTTTGCCTGCAATGCAGGAGATCCAGGTTCAATTCCTGGGTTGGAAAGGTCCCCTGGAGAAGGGAATGGCAACCCACTCCAGTATTCTTGCCTGGAGAATTCCATGGACAGAGAAGCCTGGCAGGCTATAGTCCATGGGGTCACAGGGTCGGACATGACTGAGCCACTAACACTTTCACATCTTTCTTTCACTTTCATGGTACTGAAGACTTGGTTTTGAACTTAATAAGGTTTAAAGAAAACTGCAAAGGGGTAACTTTTCACTAGATGATTCGACTGATGTTACTTCCTTGCCACAGTGAAAGTGTTAGTCACTTGGTCGTGTCTGACTCTTTGCAACCTCATGAACTGTAGCCCTCCAGTGTCCTGTCCATGAAATTCTCCAGGCAAGAATACTGGAGTGGGTTGCCATTCCTTTCTCCAGGGGATCTTCCTGACCCAGGGATCAAACTCAAGTCTCCTGCATTGCAGGAGATTCTTTACCATCGGAGCCACAAAGTCCACTTTGGGAAACACTGTCTACATTGCTTCCTAGAGAAGGTTCTCGGGAACAAACATCAGAGAGGCTCCCTTGCCAAGACACTAGTGAAGCTTCTCATTTATCATCATCTCTAAACAGGTAAGAAAAGTGCTCTATATGAGGTCCCCAAGTGAAAGATTAACCAAGAATTCACTGAAGAGATCAGAAAAAAAAAAAAAAAAAAGCCCAGTGGTACAATCCTTTCATGCAGTATTCAGATTTTCTTTCTGAATTCCACTTATTGATGTTAGAAGGTGTCCCTACTTGATGCTGACACTCTTATAATGACTTATAATAAGACATAATAATAATAAGACTTCTAATAAGGTCACTCACAACTGCAATGTGCTTGGGGACATCGCTAAAATTTAAGCCACCATATAAACACATAAAACTTTCATTTGAAAACTCTGAAAACTGAAAGCAAAACGTAAGGAGTGATAAGGCAGACAGGCAGCATTCAGGAGCAGCCTGTGTCAGTCACATCCCTGGGCCCAGGGGCAGGGCAGGCTGCATCTGTGCTCCTGGCTATTCAACACGGACTACAAATGTTTGGCTTGTGTAAAAAGTGGTGCAAAGAAATAGAGGAAAACAACAGAATGGGAAAGACTAGGGATCTCTTCAAGAAAATCAGAGATACCAAAGGAACATTTCATGCAAAGATGGGCTCGATAAAGGACAGAAATGGTATGGACCTAACAGAAGCAGAAGATATTAAGAAGAGGTGGCAAGAATACACTGAAGAACTGTACAAAAAAGAGCTTCACGACCCAGATAATCATGATGGTGTGATCACTGACCTAGAGCCAGACATCCTAGAATGTGAAGTCAAGTGGGCCTTAGAAAGCATCACTACGAACAAAGCTAGTGGAGGTGATGGAATTCCAGTGGAGCTATTCCAAATCCTGAAAGATGATGCTGTGAAAGCGCTGCACTCAATATGTCAGCAAATTTGGAAAACTCAGCAGTGGCCACAAGATTGGAAAAGGTCAGTTTTCATTCCAATCCCAAAGAAAGGCAATTCCAAAGAGTGCTCAAACTACCGCACAATTTCACTCATCTCACATGCTAGTAAAGTAATGCTCAAAATTCTCCAAGCCAGGCTTCAGCAATATGTGAACCGTGAACTTCCTGATGTTCAAGCTGGTTTTAGAAAAGGCAGAGGAACCAGAGATCAAATTGCCAACATCCGCTGGATCATAGAAAAAGCAAGAGAGTTCCAGAAAAACATCTATTTCTGCTTTATTGACTATGCCAAAGCCTTTGACTGTGTAGATCACAATAAACTGTGGAAAATTCTGAAAGAGATGGGAATACCAGACCACCTGATCTGCCTCTTGAGAAATCTGTATGCAGGTCAGGAAGCAACAGTTAGAACTGGTCATGGAACAACAGACTGGTTCCAAATAGGAAAAGGAGTATGTCAAGGCTGTATATTGTCACCATGTTTATTTAACTTATATTCAGAGTACATCATGAGAAATGCTGGACTGGAAGAAACACAAGTTGGAATCAAGATTGCTGGGAGAAATATCAATAACCTCAGATATGCAGATGACACCACCCTTATGGCAGAAAGTGAAGAGGAACTAAAAAGCCTCTTGATGAGAGTGAAAGTGAAGAGTGAAAAGGTTGGCTTAAAGCTCAACATTCAGAAAACGAAGATCATGGCATCTGGTCCCATCACTACATGGGAAATAGATGGAGAAACAGTGGAAACAGTGTCAGACTTTATTTTTCTGGGCTCCAAAATCACTGCAGATGGTGACTGCAGCCATGAAATTAAAAGACGCTTACTCCTTGGAAGGAAAGTTATGACCAACCTAGATAGCACATTCAAAAGCAGAGACATCACTTTGCCAACAAAGGTTCGCCTAGTCAAGGCTACGGTCTTTCCTGTGGTCATGTATGGATGTGAGAGCTGGACTGTGAAGAAGGCTGAGCGCCGAAGAATTGATGCTTTTGAACTGTGGTGTTGGAGAAGACTCTTGAGAGTCCCTTGGACTGCAAGAAGATCCAACCAGTCCATTCTGAAGGAGATTAGCCCTGGAATTTCTTTGGAAGGAATGATGCTAAAGCTGAAGCTCCAGTATTTTGGCCGCCTCATGCGAAGAGTTGACTCATTGGAGAAGACTCTGATGCTGGGAGGGATTGAGGGCAGGAGGAGAAGGGGACGACAGAGGATGAGATGGCTGGATGGCATCACTGACTCGATGGATGCGAGTCTGAGTGACCTCCGGGAGCTGGTGATGGACAGGGAGGCCTGGCGTGCTGCAGTTCATGGGGTCGCAAAGAGTCGGACACGACTGAGCGACTGATCTGATCTGATCTGATCTGTGTAAAAAGTGGTATGGAAAACAAAAACCAAGACAAATCAGGATGAATTCCCTGTGGTCCAGCTTCACTGACAAAAGGAAACAGATAAAATCAGTATCTGAATAATTTTTGGCAAAAGATTTCACATATTTTCCCCTTACTTTGTTAGCTTTGCCTTTTTTGTTTGTGAGACCCAGAACTAAAATTGGTTCTAGAAAATGGGCTCTAGGTTTTAGTAATTTCCAGGATAAAATTTGGTGGCCAATTAGGATCCACTTTTTCCTTGAGGGCAAAACTTTAATTTGAGAGTATAAGAAGCCAGAGGCCCTCTTCAGTTTTCCCAGAAGGAATTCCTAGCTTTCTCTCCAGTAATCTGTCCCTCTCTCTCTCTCTCTCTTTTTTTTTTTTTGTATCTTTATTATACTTGACACACAGAGCAAAAATTGTGTGTAACGTGGCAGATATTTGCAGTGCTTCGTGACCTTCGTCTTTTTCTTTCTTCAGTGTCCAGTACTCACCAAATTCCTTCCAGTTGTTGAAGCTCAAAAATACATGTTTAAAGAAACAGATGGCTAACTAACTAGGTCGGATTTTAAACATCTCCATTCATTGTAGTTGTTATTCAGTACTCATTTGTGTCCAACTCTTTGCAACCCCATGGACTGCAGCATGCCAGGCTTCCCTGTCCTTCACCATAGAAAAAGAAATAGTAATAAAAGTCATCCGTAATGCAACCATCCCCAAATAATCTTGTTTGCATCTTAATGTCATCTATAGGACTTTTTGTTTTTCACTACTATACACAGGTAATCCTTGCTTTTCACAGGCATGAAGGCCATAAAACTCAAAGTGATCTTAATAATCAATGGAGAAAATTATGATTATTTTGTGATCTTTAAAAGTTTTTGTCAAGGCTTTGGTATAAATGTATCAGTTCAGTTCAGTTGCTCAGTCATGTCTGACTCTTTGTGACCCCATGAATCGCAGCACACCAGGCCTCCCTGTCCATCACCATCTCCCGGAGTTCACTCAGACTCATGTCCATCAAGTGGGTGATGCCATCCAGCCATCTCATCCTCTATCATCCCCTTCTCCTCCTGCCCCCAATCCCTCCCAGCATCAGAGTCTTCTCCACTGAGTCAACTCTTCGCATGAAGTGGCCAAGTGAAATGGAAAAAATGATAAAGTTAATATTTATTTAGTACACTGTAATTTAAAACATTAGAAACACTGAGAAGTCCCTTTTTTTAAAACAGATAAAAAACTTAAGAGTAGTTTGACCAGAAGTTGCTTGCTTCTTGTTATGTAAGTTATATGATATGGAGTGAGCATCTTTTCTACTCCTTGGCCAACTGTTCCATTCTTTTCTAAGTTTGGATCAGGTTCCAACATTATACCCTTCACAACCATATGCTTCAGTTCAGTTCAGTCGCTCAGTTATGTCCAACTCTTTGCGACCCCTTCCACCACAGCATGCCAGGCCTCCCTGTCCATCACCAACTCCTGGAGTTTATTCAAACTCATGTCCATTGAGTTGGTGATGCCATCCAACCATCTCATCTTCTGTCATCCCCTTCTCCTCCCGCTGTCAATCTTTCCCAGCATCAGGTTCTTCTCATCAGGTGGCCAAAGTATTGGAGTTTCAGCATCAGTCCTTCCGCTGAATATTCACGACTGATTTCCTTTAGGATCTCCTTGCAGTCCAAGGCACTCTCAAGAGTCTTCTCCAACACCACAGTTCAAAAGCATCAATTCTCCAGTGCTTAACTTTCTTTATAGTCCAACTCTCACATCCATACACAACCAATGGAAAAATCATAGCTTTGACTAGTCGGACCTTTGTTGGCAAAGTAATGTCACATTCTTGCATGGACTTAATAACAAATATGCAATGGCCAATCACTGATCAACACTGAAAAGGACTGACTGATGTGATTTGTCACAGGATTTGCATCTGTTACTTACATGGTGATTCGTGGAGTGAAGAATTAGCAGTAAAGTTTGTACTTCACTTTTCACAGTAATAGACTGTAGCAACTGACATTTGAAAAGTGCTGCTGGGTAATCAGTGTTACTTAACTAAGACATGGTAACTAAAACGTTGTTCACGTTGAAACTGTGCAAAGTGCTTGTAATGAGAAACTACTTATTGTATATATCCACATCTAAGCTTGCTGCTGCTGCCGCTAAGTCGCTTCAGTCGTGTCCGACTCTGTGCGACCCCATAGATGGCAGCCCACCAGGCTCCCCCATCCCTGGGATTCTCTAGGCAAGAACACTGGAGTGGGTTGCCATTTCCCTCTCCAATGCATGAAAATGAAAAGTGAAAGGGAAGTCGGTTAGTCGTGTCCGACTGTTGGCGACCCCATGGACTGCAGCCTACCAGGCTCCTTCGTCCATGGGATTTTCCAGGCAAGAGTACTGGAGTGGGGTGCCATTGCCTTCTCCACATCTAAGCTTAGATGTGTTTTAATATTGTGCTATTACATATACCTTTGTAATTTTTTCTCACTTTACAAAATTTCATGAGTATTTTTCAATATGAATTAGATCTATATCTATAGCATCCTTTAAAACGGGCTGTGTCAATTCCCCTGAATAAATATAAACAGAGTTGTAATGATTTAAGTGGCATAATATATATAAAGTTCTTAGAACTGGGCCTGCCAACTTTAGCAAGGAGTAAATAAATGTTAAATTATTATTATTATTATGATTAATTATTGGTAGCTCAGTCGGTAAAGAATCTGCCTATAGTGTAGAAGACTTAAGTTCAACCCCTGGGTTGTAAAGATCCCCTGGAGAAGGAAATGGCAAACCATTCCAATATCCTTAGCACTGTGTGTGTTCAGCCGAGTCTGACTCTTTGTGACTTCATGGACTGTAGCCCACCAGGCTCCTCTGTCCATGGAATTTTCCCGGCAAGAATATCAGGAGGTTGCCATTTCCTCCTCTAGGGGATCTTCCCAACCCAGGGATTGAACCTGAGTCTCCTGCGTCTCCTGCATTGGCAGGTGGATTCTTTACCACTGCGCCACTTGGGAAGCCCAATTTTAGCACTACCACTGACTCAATGGACGTGAGTCTCAGTGAACTCCAGGAGTTGGCGATGGACAGGGAGGCCTGGCGTGCTGCGATTCATGGGGTCGCAAAGAGTTGGACACGACTGAGCGACTGATCTGATCTGATCTGATCTATGATGAGTATCTTTGTATATAGATCACTGTATGCTTGTGATGATTGTCTTAAAAGATTAGCACACTCTTGGTTACCCTACTCGGAACAAGGTTCTTAGATCATGATTCCTCCCAAGCAGAATACAGGCGCAATAGCTACTATTGGGTTGGGAGGAAAACTAGGACTTTTGAGATACCTGTGGGTGGGACAGCTCCATACTTATTCCACAGGCAACAATATACACACATTTTGAGGTTATAAGAGATGAGAAGCTTGGTGGTTATCAGCACACAGTGGGGAAGTAAAATTCTGGGATATATGAGACCCACCCACGAAGAGTCAATGGGACAGAAAACCCACAAATAATTGAGAGGCTGGAAAAACATTATGAAACTTGTACAAAATTGAGCAGAATCTTAAAAGAGGCTGCAGAGCCTTCCCTGGTGGTTCAGTGGTTAAGACTTCGCCTTCCAATGCAGAATTCCTGACTGGGGTGTTAACAAAGATCCTGCATGCCTGGGGCCAAAAAACCAAAACATAAAATAGAAGCAGTATTGTAAGGAATTCAATAAAGCCTTTAAAAATGGTGCACATCAAAAACAAAACAAAACAAAAAAGTCTCTAAAAAAAAAAACAAAAACTAGAGGCCTGCACTGAAACAGAACGTATGATCTGCAGTTCTTAACTGATTAAATGAGAGTGAAATGTGGTGGCCTTAAACTGCAACATGCAGAGTTTCATATATCCTTTTCATAAAGGATAAAGCCTTAATAAGAATTGTTATCAAAGACAAGAATAGGAAATCCTGGAAATTCACACATGTTCACAGGTCTGACAAGTGTGAGGGTGGCCCTTCGTGAATACGAGGGATTTTGCATTAGATGTTGTAAGTTTCTTCCAGATTAAAGTTCCAATAAGAATTAAACAGGGCTTTGTAAAGGTTTGAGAGGAGGTGGCCAAATCTTCCACATCAGGCCACTGTAGTGTTCTGAGAAGTTAGTTTCTGCCAGTTCAACAACTCTGACTTACGGCTCTTTATTTGTAAGGAAGCCAGTTTCTGTTTTGAATCTCCTTCTTTTGGAGAACCAGAGATAATTTAAACCATTTTTCTAGTGGAGACAGAACAGTTGATTCTAGCTATATCCAGATGGTTTGCATTGCTTAGGCTGATTTCTGTTAAACTGTTCAACGTTGTTAATAATCCTAATATATTTAGATTTGTGTGCAGGGTAGAGGGGAGCAGATCTGGTATGTATTGGAAGTCACAGCTCCTGCTGGACTTCTATTGATTTGTTCAATCCAACTGTGGTCTCTCCTACTTGTTCCAATTCTGTTGAACTCAAAGTGACCCCTTCCTTTGTGACACTCAAAAATAATGGTTCATTAATAGGGACTTCTAGGAAATGTAGACCTGACTGGAAATGGATGCCTTTAAACAGAAATGCACACCTCAGGAGGGCTTCCCAGGTGTTGAGGTGGTAAAAAGTCCTCCTGCCAGTGCAGGAGATGCAAGAGACATGAGTTTGATCTCTGGGTCGGGACAATCCCCTGGAGGGAGAAATGGCAACCCACTCCAGTATTCTTGCCTGGAGAATCCCATGGACAGAGGAGCCTGATGGGCTATAGTCCATGGGGTCACAAACGAGTTGGACATGACTGAGTGACTGAGCACATACATACTTTAGGAAAATTAGTTCAACTACAGTTTTTATTCCATAGAGGAAAAAGCATGCTGTAAAGCACGCTTATCTTCCACATTCAGTGATTCCAGGCCTGTTGATTGATTCTACTTTTTAAATAATCCATTACCTGGCTACCCAGCCCATCTCACAAGGTATGGCCCCATCTCGATTCCTAGTTGGACCCTAACAAAGGCCTTCTGGCTGGCTAGTCTTTTTGCTTTCAGCCTCATCCCTATATAGAAGATAAAGATAATAATGAATACATATTGAGAGATTACTACTGAGTTAGACACAGTGCTAAAGGCTGTTCATGATTTCATTTAATCTTTATAATAGAGTGAGGAGGTAAATTCTATTACTGTCTCCATTTTCTAGATGAACAAAGACATAGAGGTTAAGCAACTTGCTCAAATTGTGTCAGTTCTATTTTTCTCAATAAACCAGAATGTGAATGCATGCTAGGCTGCTTTGCTGATTAAAATCTTTATTGGCTCCCTGGAACAAACAAACTGAAGCACAAATTCCTTAGCATCCTGTTTATTTACTTATTTATTTTTAATTGTGGCATGTGGGGTCTTTAGGTTGCAGCATGCAAACTCTTAGTGGTAGCATGTGGAATCTAGGGCCCTGACTAGGGATTGAACCCAGGGCCCCCAGCATTGGGAGCATGCAGGTAGTCTTAGACTGGACCACCAGGGAAGTCTCATGGTGTTTAAATACTAAGTAACTTCTACATATCCAGAATTTCACTCACATGGCCACAAATTCTCACTACAACCCCACAAGATACTGTGAGTTCTTCATCGTAATGGATGAAGACATGAAATCTTAGAGATGATTTCCAAGGTCACAAAGCAGTTATTCATTCATCCTGGCAGAGATGGGATTCAAACTCAGTCTATTAGACTCCAGTCCTGTATTCCCCTGTCTGCCACTTCACTTTTCTCCTCCAACTCACATGACTTCATCTACCCCTCTTCCTTTTCCTACCCTTCATTCAAATCCTACACTCATATAATTCAGAAAAAAGGTAATTTCTGAAACATACTCTTCTTTGTATCCAGAATACATTTATTTTTCATCTAGACATCGCTTAAGACTCAGCTTAAACAAACTGCTTCTTATGAAACATTTTTTGATCTTCCTCCTTCTATCCTCTCCTGGCTGGAAGATGATAACTATTTTATTTTCGAGGATGCTTTGTAAATAATTGTGAGGTTGCTGCTACCTTATTATAAATATTTATTTATAATAGATATGTATGGGGAACCATATATTGATTCATTTTGCACAACTAATTATTCTTGAATGCCTACTAATATGTCTTCTATTTATCTCTGTTTTCCCAGCTCTTAGCACAGTGCCCGACACTTAAATAGTCCAAAACAATGACTGTATGCATGAATGACTAAGTGGATGGGGACTCTACTTAGGGATGTGTAAGAGCTGAATTCACAGTAGTCATTTCTGAATCAGATTATAAAGCTCCTGAAATATGGTTTGCCATGATTCACTTTCCTTCTCCTTTCATAGACACGGCCTCTTTGATCTCAACATCGTATTTTTTAAAATGTGTTAAGTTTCCAAGGACCCCTTCTAACTCCTGAAAGTTTCAAATACAAAGGAAACATTTGTTAGGTAATTGCAACAGAGTGACCCTTCATATGGGATTGCCCAGTGGAACAGTGGTAAAGAATCTGCCTGTCAAGATAGGAGACTCTGGAGACTCAAGAAACACGAGTTCGATCCCTGGGTTGGGCAGATCCCTTGAAGTTGGAAATGGCAAAGTACTCCAGTATTCCTGCCTGGAGAATTCCATGGACAGGGAAGCCTGGCAGGCCACAGTCCACAGAGGACATGACTGAGCACAGCAACACAGTGCAGACCCTTCACATCCTGAGTTATTAAGCTCTCTCATCTCAACCAGTATCCCACTTCCAAACAACCATGTATGGATGACTGCCCTCTTTGTCCTTTCTCTGCTAAGTTCCAAGTGGTTTTTCTTTCAGCCAGTTTTGGCTTAAAGAGACCAAGTTGCTCTCAACTTCAGCCCTAGATCATGAGGACCAAGAATTTCATTTCAGTCCACTAAGCCTGGCAGCATCATACATCCCACCCACCTTTTCCCCAGACACCCAATCTTTCCTCTGAAGTTGCCCAGCATTCCCTGGCTCTCCGTTGCACCCTCCCTGCCACTCTTCTCCCTGGTCAGACCCATTCAGGCTCCTCTAGAAAGGCTGGAGATACAGATTGCAGCTGGGCAGCTTCAGGAGCCACCCAGGTAAGGGAAGGGCAAAAGTTGCTCATACTTTTTATTCTTGCTGTATCTTAGGTTACACCCTGTTCATGCCCAAGGACATGGATTTTGGTGTCCGTGGTTGGGGGGTGGGGGGGCGGTATTTCAGATGTGGCCTGTATTTGCAGTTTGAATCATCTAGCCAACAGGAGTTCACTGTTTTTCAGGTCACACCTTATATATGCTGGAGAAGACTCTTGAGAGTCCCTTGGACTGCAAGGAGATCCAATCATTCAACCCTAAAGGAAATCAACTCTGAATATTCATTGGAAGTACTGATGCTGAAATTAAAGCTCCAATTCTTTGGCCACCTGATGCGAAGAACTGACTCATTGGAAAATACCCTGATGCTGGGAAAGATTGAGGGCAGGAGGAGAAGGGGCCAACAGAGGATAAGATGGTTAGATAGCATCACGGACTCAACGGACATAACTTGAGCAAACTTCAGGAGACAGTGAAGGACAGGGATGCCTGGCATGCTGCAGTTCATGGGGTCACAAAGAGTCTGACAGCAACAGAACAACAACAAGAATAACACACACACACACACTATTATTGGTCCCTGTTCAATTTTAATAATAATAGAATTCATTTCTTCCCTAGTAACTCAGACAGAAAAGCATCCACCTGCAATGCAGGAGACCCGGGTTCGATCCCTGGGTTGGGAAGATCCATGGAGAAGGAAATGACAACCCACTCTGATATTCTGGAGAATTCCATGGACATAGCAATCTGATGGGCTCTAGTCCATGGGGTCACAAAGAGTTGGACACAAGTGAGTGATTAACACACACATTTCTGTCAGATACTTTGCTAAAATCTTTGAATTACCTCCTTTAATCTTTACAATTTAATCTTGGCAAATAAATGGGGAAACAATGGAAATAATCAAAGACTGTTTTCTTGGGCTCCAAAAGTCACTGCAGATGGTGACTGCAGCCATGAAACTAAAAGACGCTTGCTCCTTGGAAGAACCTAGATAGCATACTAAAAAGCAGAGACATTACTTTGCCAACAACTGTCCATCTAGTCAAAGCTACGGCTTTTCCAGTAGTCATGTATGGATGTGAGAATTGGACTATAAGGAAAGCTAAGTGCCAAAGAACTGATGATTTTGAACTGTGGTGTTGGAGAAGAATCTTGAGAGTGCCTTGGACTGCAAAGAGATCCAACCAGTTCATCATTGGAAGGACTGATGCTAAAGCTGAAACTCCAATACTTTGGCCACCTGATGCAAAGAACTGACTCATTGGAAAAGACTCTGATGCTGGGAGGGATTGAAGGCAGGAGGAAAAGGGGACAACGAAGGATGAGATGGTTGGATGGCATCACCAACTCCATGGATATGAGTTTGAACAAGCTCTGGAAGTTGGTGATAGGGAAGCCTGGCATGCTGCAGTTCAAGGGCTCGCAAAAAGTCGGACACAACTGAGCAACTGAACTGAACTGAATCTTTACAATAAGCTTCTGAAACAGATTTTTATCTGTACTCTTTTTTTTCCAGAGAGCGAAACCAAGACTTGAGAAGTAAGAAACTTGTCTCCCACTGAAAGCAGGAATGCTGGGATTTGAATGGTCTGCTCACCTCCGAGTCAGAAGATGGGTTTTGGGCTCCTAGCTCACCCTCCCTCCTGAATGGCACAGGGAAACCACGCCCCAGAATTGTTATTCCTTTAAGCTGACGCCCTCTGACTCAATTTCCTTGACTTTGGTTGATGCCAGCAGACTTAAAGGTCAGGAGTGCAAGAGGTTGAGGGACCCCCGGGGTGAGGACAATGCTATGAGCTGAGCCTTTATCTCCACGGGAAGTAACCTTGATTGCACCTGTCCTTTATCTACCAATTCTCGTCTGTCCTAAAGGCACCGAAGCACGAGAAAAACTGAGAGAGAATATAGAGCTGAAACACCAACAGAAACAATGGCATCATTCATATGTCCAAAGGAACCCAAGCCAACTGCAATTTGGCTTTAAGCATGGAATTAAAATTTGTCTCTGCCAATCAGATTGGCATCATCATAAAAAGAAACCCAGACCACGGCTGGCCATGAATTGGACTCTGGCAACTCATACAATTATTTTCTATGTGTCATATATGAAAATGACATGAGCTCATTACTGTCCACGGGACATACATTAATGCTGCCTAATTCAGCAGACAATGCCTACTGTGTCAGAGGCACTGGATCAGGCTCTGGGTACAATGTTTGGATAAAAAGCTATGATTTTTGCCCTCATTAGAAGGGAGGGAAAAAATCAGATTGTTACTCCAATCTGACTCTCGGGGTTGTCGAGCCAAAAGATACAACCAAGCCAGAGTGAGAGAAGGAAGGATTTATTACTCGCAGCAAGTAAGAACACCAGAGATATTTCCCAAAGTAGTGTCTCCCTAAACAACAAAATTGAAAACACTTAAAAAAAAAAGTTCTAAGCTAAGGGTATATGCATATTCATGAAGGGGTTTGGATGGTATATGCATATTCATGAAGAGGCTTGAGCAGAGGAGAATTCAGCCTAGAACTGAAGCAAAGGATGATACAGTTCAGCTCTAGATGACTGAAGAAGTTATGAGCGTCAGAAAGGGTCATTCTTTGGGTTCTAGTCAATTTGATGATTGAGGAGTAAAGTGGGCAGGGGTTGAATTCTGCAGAAGAGCTCAAAAATATGCTTCAGGCTAATCTTTGCCTTTGAAACAGAACTGTGAGTCTTTACAACTGTTCCATTGTCTTCTGACACTCTGATATGGTTATCTCCCTGGCTTGGTAATAGTTGTTTATTTTTACATTCTTTTGTCGCCTTAAAATCATTGATTACTGAGACTATTCTGCAAAGATCTGTAGCCAAGATCACAAAATAGCTCCAGCCTAAAATGGCTTCTCTTATGTTCTGAAAGTTTAGGTCTGATTCTCTTCCTCTGAGGACCTCCTACCCCATCTGCTTACAAGATGATGAAGGTGGGGAGAGTGAGGTCATATGGAATACCAGATCAGATCAGATCAGTCGCTCAGTCGTGTCCAACTCTTTGCGACCCCATGAACCGCAGCACGCCAGGCCTCCCTGTCCATCACCAGCTCCCGGAGGTCACTCAGACTCGCATCCATCGAGTCAGTGATGCCATCCAGCCATCTCATTCTCTGTCGTCCCCTTCTCCTCTTGCCCTCAATTCCTCCCAGCATCAGAGTCTTCTCCAATGAGTCAACTCTTCGCATGAGGTGGCCAAAATACTGGAGTTTCAGCTTTAGCATCATTCCGTCTAAAGAAATTCCAGGATTGATCACCTTCAGAATGGACTGGTTGGATCTCCTTGCAGTCCAAGGGACTCTCAAGAGTCTTCTCCAACACCACAGTTCAAAAGCATCAATTCTTCGGCGCTCAGCCTTCTTCACAGTCCAGCTCTCACATCCATACATGACCACAGGAAAGACCAGAGCCTTGACTAGGCGAACCTTTGTTGGTAAAGTAATGTCTCTGCTTTTGAATATGCTATCTAGGTTGGTCATAACTTTCCTTCCAAGGAGTAAGCGTCTTTTAATTTCATGGCTGCACTCACCATCTGCAGTGATTTTGGAGCCCAGAAAAACAAAGTCTGACACTGTTTCCACTGTTTCCCCATCTATTTCCCATGTAGTGATGGGACCAGATGCCATGATCTTCGTTTTCTGAATGTTGAGCTTTAAGCCAACCTTTTCACTCTCCACTTTCACCTTCATCAAGAGGCTTTTTAGCCCCTCTTCACTTTCTGCCATAAGAGTGGTGTCATCTGCATATCTGAGGTTATTGATATTTCTCCCGGCAATCTTGATTCCAACTTGTGTTTCTTCCAGTCCAGCATTTCTCATGATGTACTCTGCATATAAGTTAAATAAACATGGTGACAATATACAGCCTTGACGTACTCCTTTTCCTATTTGGAACCAGTCTGTTGTTCCATGACCAGTTCTAACTGTTGCTTCCTGACCTGCATACAGATTTCTTAAGAGGCAGATCAGGTGGTCTGGTATTCCCATCTCTTTCAGAATTTTCCATAGTTTATTGTGATCCACACAGTCAAAGGCTTTGGCACAGTCAATAAAGAAGAACTAGATGTTTTTCTGGAACTCTCTTGCTTTTTCCATGATCCAGCGGATGTTGGCAATTTGATCTCTGGTTCCTCTGCCTTTTCTAAAACCAGCTTGAACATCAGGAAGTTCACGGTTCACATATTGCTGAAGCCTGGATTGGAGAATTTTGAGCATTACTTTACTAGCGTGTGAGATGAGTGCAATTGTTCGGTAGTTTGAGCACTCCTTGGCATTGCCTTTCTTTGGGATTGGGATGAAAACTGACCTTTTCCAATCTTGTGGCCACTGCTGAGTTGTCCAAATTTGCTGGCATATTGAGTGTAGCACTTTCACAGCATCATCACAGCACACATCAGCATCAAGGGAATGGCAAACCACTTCAGTATTCTTGCCTTGAGAACGCCATGAACAGTATGAAAAGACAAAATGATAGGATACTGAAAGAGAAACTCCCCAGATCAGTAGGGGCCCAATATGCTACTGGAGATCAGTGGAGAAATAACTCCAGAAAGAATGAAAGGATGGAGCCAAAACAAAAAGAATACCCAGCTGTGGATGTGTCTGGTGATAGAAGCAAAGTCCGATGCTGTAAAGAGCAATATTGCATAGGAACCTGGAATGTCAGGTCCATGAATCAAGGCAAATTGGAAGTGGTCAAACAAGAGATGGCAAGAGTGAATGTCGACATTCTAGGAATTAGCGAACTAAAATGGACTGGAATGGGTGAATTTAACTCGGATGACCATTATATCTACTACTGTGGGCAGGAATCCCTCAGAAGAAATGGAGTGGCCATCATGGTCAACAAAAGAGTCCGAAATGCAGTACTTGGATGCAATCTCAAAAATGACAGAATGATTTCTGTTCGTTTCCAAGGCAAACCATTCAATGTCACAGTAATCCAAATCTATGCCCCAACCAGTAACGCCGAAGAAGCTGAAGTTGAAAGGTTCTATGAAGACCTACAAGACCTTTTAGAACTAACACCCAAAAAAGATGTCCTTTTCATTATAGGAGACTGGAATGCAAAAGTAGGAAGTCAAGAAACACCTGGAGTAACAGGCAAATTTGGCCTTGGAATACGGAATGAAGCAGGGCAAAGACTAATAGAGTTTTGCCAAGAAAATGCACTGGTCATAGCAAATACCCTCTTCCAACAACACAAGAGAAGACTCTATACATGGACATCACCAGATGGTCAACACCGAAATCAGATTGATTATATTCTTTGCAGCCAAAGATGGAGAAGCTCTATACAATCAGCAAAAACAAGACCAGGAGCTGACTGTGGCTCGGACCATGAACTCCTTATTGCCAAATTCAGACTGAAATTGAAGAAAGGAGAGAAAACTACTAGACCATTCAGGTATGACCTAAATCAAATCCCTTATGATTATACAGTGGAAGTGAGAACTAGATTTAAGGGCCTAGACCTGATAGATAGAGTGCCTGATGAACTATGGAATGAGGTTCGTGACATTGTACAGGAGACAGGGATCAAGACCATCCCCATGGAAAAGAAATGCAAAAAAGCAAAATGGCTGTCTGGGGAGGCCTTACAAATAGCTGTGAAAAGAAGAGAAGCAAAAAGCGAAGGAGAAAAGGAAAGATATAAACATCTAAATGCAGAGTTCCAAAGAATAGCAAGAAGAGATAAGAAAGCCTTCTTCAGCGATCAATGCAAAGAAATAGAGGAAAACAACAGAATGGGAAAGACTAGGGATCTCTTCAAGAAAATCAGAGATACCAAAGGAACATTTCATGCAAAGATGGTCTCGATAAAGGACAGAGATGGTGTGGACCTAACAGCAGCAGAAGATATTAAGAAGAGGTGGCAAGAATACACAGAAGAACTATACAAAAAAGAGCTTCACGACCCAGATAATCATGATGATGTGATCACTGACCTAGAGCCAGACATCTTGGAATGTGAAGTCAAATGGGCCTTAGAAAGCATCACTACGAACAAAGCTAGTGGAGGTGATGGAATTCCAGTGGAGCGATTCCAAGTCCTGAATGGAATACCAAGTACCCTTGAATTTTGGAGATCTAGGTCTTGTTCTTATGAGGGAATCTGGAAAGGCTTCAAGAAGGAGAGGGCATTTCATATAAAAGGGCAGGAATGTTGGAGAAAGGCAGTCTAAGAAAACAGATATTTGACAAGTGATATAAATGAAACTAGACAAACTTTGAGTTTGGGCAAACTGTTTTAACCTAGACAAACTGCTTCACCTTTAGAGCAACTTTAAAAAATGAATAAAATTTCTTCAAATTTTTTAGTAACTGCCCAGTCCTAATATATTAGCTCTCACTAACACAGAGAAGTTACACATCAAGCATTTGAAAAGTTAATGTACTGTTTCTGCAACAATGTTAATGTTCTTTTTAAAATGATTTGCTTTATAAAATATATGCACTCACTGAGAAAAGACTTGAAGGCTATATACACACCAAAATGGTAAATTAACTGTGATTGTTTCTGAGTAGTGGGACTGTGATTAATGCTTCTTTGTGCTTTTCCAAGTTTTTCACATCTGCAATAATAAAGATGCATTTTTTGGTAAACAGTTAAAAGCACAAAACTTACTTTAAATTGACATTGAAAAGTGTTACTTTAGAGAAAGCATCAAAGCTAGTAACTCAATAACTTCCACATTTTAACAAAAAAATGTATTTAACAAATAAAACTCCACTTACATAACAGGCACTGCCCTTTTTTGGTGTGTTGGTCGCTTAGTTGTGTCCGACTCTTTGCAACCCCTTGGACTGTAGCCCACCAGGCCCCTCTGTCCAGATTCTCCAAGCAAGAATACTGGAGTGGGTTGCCATTTCCTTCTTCAGGAGATTTTCCTGACCCAGGCATCAAACTTGGGTTTCCTGCATTGCAGGCAGATTCTTTACCATCTGAGCTATAGGGAAGTCCTGTCCTTTTTAAAACTTTATTTAAAATTTTATTTTTATTTATTTTTTGGGGGGTGGGGAGGGAGCCACACCACATGGCATCTGGGATCTTAGTTCCCAGACGAGGGATCAAACTGGCATCCCTTGCATTGGAAGCATGGCATCTTAACCACTAGACCACCAAGAAAGTCCCAGGGTATCAATTTTTGATACAAAAGAAATGAGCTTGTATAAATAAAGTCCTGCATACACACAAACACACATGCACATACATACCATTTTTCTCTTTTAAAACGTTGTTCTAGGTTAGCATCATTCAATTTAACTGGGGCTTGGGCTAAACAAATATATTTTACACTGCCAGGAGAGCCTACGTTTTCTTGTTATCACAAATGCATTTTATAACCCAAAAGGCTGATCTCCCGGAGGAAATGCAAATAGGAGGAGAAAAATCTGAAGTGACCACCTAGGAGAGTGCATTTGTCTTCTGCAGAAGGCTTAGCTTTGATGACACTAACTTAGTGTCATTAATTTAGTGAATGAGAATGAGTAGAACTCACCAGAATACTCAGTGGAAGAGAAAAAAAGAGTCCACTATCCAGTTATTCCCCCTTCAACCCTACTGGTTATCTGTTATTTAACATAATGGTTGAGCTGGTTTGCTATAGTCATTATCTGCCTTAGAACTAGTACACGTCCCACCAAATAACAAACGCTTGTTGGCTACTGAAAGGAAGTTGTGGGAAGGTAGTTCTTTGTATTTGATCTGAGAAATTCAAGCAAAAACACGCATGCCAGAATGTTCATCTGTTTTACTTCTCAAGTCTTTATACATGCTTATAAGATGAGGTTTCTACTCAAATTCCTTTATTTCTATCCAGCTTCTCACCCATACAACCTCAGAGTTACTGGATATTATAGAAAAAAGTCAGAGTTCTCATGGGTTCAGGGACTATCTGTCAAAGTAAGCTTTCTGCTTTATTTGAAAGATATATTCCTAAATTAAATGCAGCTGATTCTCAAATCATTCCAAAATCACTGCAGGTGGTGACTGCAGCTATGAAATTAAAAGACGCTTACTCCTTGGAAGGAAAGTTATGACCAACCTAGACAGTATATTCAAAAGCAGAGACATTACTTTGCCAACAAAGGTTCATCTAGTCAAGGCTATGGTTTTTCCAGTGGTCATGTATGGATGTGAGAGCTGGACTGTGAAGAAGGCTGAGCGCCGAAGAATTGATGCTTTTGAACTGTGGTGTTGGAGAAGACTCTTGAGAGTCCCTTGGACTGCAAGGAGATCCAACTAGTCCATTCTGAAGGAGATCAGCCCTGGGTGTTCTTTGAAAGGAATGATGCTAAAGCTGAAACTCCAGTACTTTGGCCACCTCATGCAGAGTTGACTCATTGGAAAAGACTCTGATGCTGGGAAGGATTGGGGGCAACAGGAGAAGGGGATGGCAGAGGATGAGATGGCTGGATGGCATCATTGACTTGATGGATGTGAGTCTGGGTGAACTCCGGGAGTTGGTGATGGACAGGGAGGCCTGGCGTGCTGTGATTCATGGGGTCGCAAAGAGTCGGACACGACTGAGCAACTGATCTGATCTGATCTGATCTGATCATTCTCAAAGAGAGGGGGCACTTTGGGGGAAATAGAAGGGAAAAAACCAAACCCTACTATTAATACTATGTGCTAAGCTGTGTTAGTGGAATTACATACTTGATAAAAGTAAAGAGAAAGATTTTGAGGTGAGGGTCTCATAATAACTAAGTGCGGTTGACCCTTGGACAATGCGGGTTTGAATTGCATGGCCCACTTATACATGGATCTTTTTCAACAATAAATATTACAGCACTACATGGTCCTTGGTTGGTTGAATCCACAGATGCAGAAGTGAAGAGCCAACTACAAGTTATACAAGGATTAATCCCCACCTTGTTCAAGGGTCAACTGTAATTCGAAATTGGGCAGAATTCCCTCAGGAGCCACCATATGAATCCCCTTGCAGAAGAGAAGTAGGTGGTTCTTTGGAGCACCCTGGCTCAAGACAGCCAGGCCAGGAGCTAGGGAAGATTAATTCTCTCTTATTTTGTACATGGGCCTAGAGAATACTAATAGCTCAGTGGTAAAGAATCCACCTGTCAATGTAGAGGCACAGGAGATACAGGTTCGATCCCTGGGTTGGGAAGATCCCCTGGAGAAAGAAATGGCAGCCTACTCCGATATTCTTGCCTGGAAAATCCCATAGAAAGAGGAGCCTGGTGAGCTATAGTGCATAGGGTCGCGGAAAGAGTGGGACACAACTTAGCGACTAAACAACAATAACAACAAACAGAGAACCCTAAAAAGCCACCACTTTTCCAATGCTCCCAGGAAACAACATTAGTTTTTCAGAACTTGATGACAATAGTGATCTGTAAAAATCTTGAGCTCTCAAAGCAGACAAGAAAGATAATTATCATCTGATCCTTTTGTACTAAAGCATACTGGAATGATTCATTAATCTACTCATCAAGTTACAGGAGATGAGATTCACCTCTAATGAGGTACCAACTGGACACCTTGCCATGAAACAGTAACTTAGGTGAATATGTTTCTTATTCATATTTGCAAAATATCTGTGATGGGAGAAAGAACTGTGTTTTGGTTCCTTGAAACTTCATGGCTCAGATGGTAAAGAATCTGCCTCCAGTGTTGGAGACCTGGGTTCAGTCCCTGGGTTGGGAAAAGCCCCTGGAGAACAGAATGGCAACCCACTCCAGTATTCTTCCCTGGACAAGTCCATGGACAGAGGAGTCTGGCAAGGCTATAGCCTATGGGGTCACACAGAGTCATACACTACTGAGTGACTAACATTTTCCTGTAAACAGGATGGGGGATAAATGATTATCTAGTCCTTTTTTTTAACAACCTAAAGAAGTGTTTTATTTGGATCTCCACCAATAGCTATAAATATTAGATATAGGATAATATATAATAGGTGCTTTGGATTGCTTTTGTAAACCCACTTAACTTTGCTAAATAGAAAAAAATATGCATATGCAGATATGCACAAAAATTTTTGTGCAAATATTCATATCAAAATCTCTATACAATTCAAACAACTCTTCAAACAACTGTTCCATCTTTTAAAGAATTTTTTTCATATAGGGATAGTTTCAGAGGGTAATTACTCCCCTCCCCAACCCCCCAAGTAAGATCGGCCTTCCTGTCCCCAGCAGTGTTTGAGATGTTTGGGCTTTACCTTTTGATGAATACATGACATGCCAAGTTCTATGGGTCTACAGATTCATCACTCTCCAAATTTATAGGGATGTATGCAGTGTGATTTGATAAATTGTTTTGTTTTGCTTTTCATCACTCACACGATATTGAAAGGACGCTCCCTGTATATCTTAGGCATCATCTATCAAAAATAAGGCTTTGGGGAGAACAAATAAAATGCAGTAAAAACTTGTTGAACTGATAACTATATAATATGAATGTGTCATCTCTGAATATGAAGGACCACTATATGAGGCTCATATTTTATGTTTTTTAGCAAGTTTACATATCTGGTTCCCAGTGGTTTAAACTGCACTTTGGTTCAGACGTTTGCAAAGCTTCCCAAGTGTCTTTGGGGGGCAGAGTGCTATAAATTAAAGTGATTATTAATCTCACTAAATCTATTTCTTTTTACTGGCATTTACTTAGGAGATCTGTACCTCCTTATGATGGATTGGCTTGGCAACTTACTTGACGTACTGGTTGGTATATGAAATAAGAAGCTGGAGCCTGATATCCTGTCTTGCTTTGTGCTGTTTTTAAAGGAAAAAAATCTCTATTAAATTGGCAACTATGTACATTGACTAAAAAAAAAAAAATAGTTTAAAAAGAGATTTCTAGGACTTCATAATTTCTGGACATGGCAATTTAAATAAAGGTGGGAATGATGATTCTATTTACATTTTATCACAAGAGTAAGTTTCCTCTAATTGATAAAATGTTCTTTATCCAAGGCCACTAATGACTATGAGTCCACCAAAATACATTTGAATCGCAGAAGAAAATTGCTTTACAGGCTACGAAGCCTAAATTTCTTATACAGTCAAGGACTCTGTTAAACAGATTCCATGGTTAAAATGTTTACTCTTTTTTAAGCAATCTTCACCCCCTGAGGCAATCTTCAATGTAACAGGTAATGGAAAAGGTACATGGGCAATATACAGAACTCAAATGAATGAAACAGCAGTGAAAATAAATTAAAACAACTGGAAGGTTTCAAATTTGCCATTCAGATAGGAAACATTTCATAGATTGAAAATTTCCAGTGCAGCTGATAGCGGGGTGCAAACGATGATATTCATACCCTTTTATCCTTTGAATTCAGTATATTGTACTGATACAGAAAGATTTCTAAGGCATGCTGTTGAGTGAAAGAGGTTAAGTCATAGAATAGTAACTCTAATATGGTCCAATTTATATAAATGACCCCTTCTGTTATGTATATATAAAATAAATGCAAAAATAAAGATCTGAGAGGCTTCCAACTCCAAATAGAGCTTGGGGTGATGACGGGGAGAGTAGGGAAGGCTGCAAGATGAAGGGGCTTTGCCCAGAGACCCGTTATCAGTTAAACTTTGTAAAGGAAGTTATGTCCTCCTATTTTTTCTGTAATTACTGTTTTAAAGAAAACATGTCTTTATAAAAACATGTGGATGAATGCCCTCATTCACAATTTTTCATAGAATGTTGAAAGGCTATTCCCACTCCATTTTGAATTTGTTCCCACAATGAAAACAACCCAACGCGCCCAAAGCCACACCCGAGTGCAGACCCTAAAGAACAGTAGGAATTCCACCTTCCCCAATGCCCTGTAACCCAAGGCCTCTCCATAAGCGCAGGGAGCCCCAGTCTCAGACACACAGCCCCACACATGGAATCAAAAGCAACCAGCAGTAGGGACAAAGCGATAAACGAACCTCATCCTACACCAGCTTTCCTATTCATGTCTGCTTAAACATTTATATTTACCTTTTTAAACCATACATAGATAAACAGGCTTCCTACATGGCTCAGTGGCAAAGAATCTGCCTGCCAGTGCAAGAGATACAAGAGACTTGGGTTCAATCTCTGGGTCAGGAAGATCCCCTGGAGAAAGGAATGGCAATCCACTCCAATATTCTTGCCCAGGAAATTCTATGGACAGAGGAGCCTGGCAGGTAGTCCATGGGGTTGCAAAGAGTCAGACACAACAGAGCTACTGAGAATGTGCGTGTGTGTGTGTGTGTGTGTGTGTGTGTGCGCACGCATACACACACACACACACCGGTATAATTGTTTCAAGTCTTCTAGGTTCCTTAGGAGAAATGACTTTAGCAGATGATCTGAATAAGTACAAAAATAAGAAAAAGGTTGGTTTCCACTATTCTCCCCAAGATAAAAAGACTGCGAAACTAATGAATAAGATGACATTTATTACAGTCAAAAAAATATAACATTAAAGTTGCTAAGTGCAAAGTAGGTTAAATGAGTCACCTCCCCCACCCAATTAAGAGCCGACCCCACAAGATCCAAGAGGACGACTGCTCAGAGGAGACAAAAGGGCCACTCATTCTACAGGAACCAAACCTCAGCAGCACATCCTCCCAGCTCACCGCCATTCTCATCAGTAGAGATGAAGACAGACAACTCCAGACCCAGCGAGGGCAGAGGCAAACCCACCCCACTAGGCTGTTAGTTATTGTCACACAATGAAAAATGACAATGAACTAACAGGCCAACATAGACAGGCAGACCCACAAATAGATCTCTCATTCCTCCTGCTAACTAGGATGTTCCCTTCTCTGAAAGCCTAGTCCTTTTTTTTTTTTAATTTGTGTTAGTATCACTCATTTAATCTCTGAACCATACATTGTCCATTGTTGTTGTTGAAGTGATAAGTCATGTCTGACCCTTTGCAACCCCATGAACTGTAGCCCACCAGACTTCTCCGTCCATAGAATTTCCCAGGCATGAATATTGGACTGGCTTACCATTTCCTTCTCCAGGGGATCTTCCTGACCCAGGGATCGAATCTGTCTCCTGCAGTGGTAAGTGGATTCCTTACCACTGACCCAGCACAGATTGTCCATTGCTGCTGCTGCTGCTAAGTCACTCCAGTCGTGTCCGACTCTGTGCGACCCCACAGACGGCAAGCCCACCAGGCTCCCCCGTCCCTGGGATTCTCCAGGCAAGAACACTGGAGCGGGTTGCCATTTCCTTCTCCAGTGCATGAAAGTGAAAAGTGAAAGTGAAGTCGCTCGGTCGTGTCTGACTCCTAGCGACCCCATGGACTGCAGCCTACCAGGCTCCTCCATCCATGGGACTTTTCAGGCAAGAGTACTGGAGTGGGGTGCCATTGCCTTCATTGCTGTAGCTTAATTGTTTCCTTGAGTGGAATGTGTTTTCCCATCCAGATCATAAGCACTGGAGGGCCGGGCTCTATCTTACAGGGCTTCTTGTAAGGGCTATACAATGAATTAACTATTACAGAGGCAACAGGATTAATGTGCCAGGCATGGCTCTATGTGCTAGAGACATAGAGCTGCGATGGTTAGTTTTATGTGTCAACTTGGCTAAACTATAGCATCAAATTACAACAATCCATTGATAAGTCAAGGAGATTACTATCAATAACGGGGTGGGCCATATCCAATCAGTTGAAAGGATTTAAAAGCAAAACTGAGTTTTCCCTGAGAAAGTAGAAAGTCTGCCTCAAGATAGAATCAACTTAGCTCTTGTCTTAAAATACTCAGGCTGCCAATCTATCCCATGGATTTTAGACTTGATAGCTTCTACAATCCTGTGAGAAAATGTAAAATAAATCTTAAAATAAATCTCATATAAATATATACATTATATACATGCATGCATTATATATATCACATATACACATTAGATATCATATACTTTATATATAACATATATATGTGTGTGTGTATATATGTATATTATTATGTATATCTCTATCCTATTGGTTTTGTTCCTCTGGAAAACTTGGACTATTATGAGAGTTGAAAAGATTTAAGGTTTGTTATGGAAGATACATTCTTCTAGGGGCAAACTAATAATCACTTAAATATACTGCTAATCAAAAGAAATAGAGTGAGGGACAAGGCTGTGTGGAAAATAAAACAAGATGAGTATTAATGCAAGTGGCTGGTGACCTCCACTTAGACCGAGTGAATCGGGAAGGGGTCTCTGAAGCGATGACATTGATGCTGAAACAGGAGTTGATACTCTCCTGACTTTTTTCTGTCCCTTCCATAGAGCTTGTATAAAGTGATTTACATAGTATGCACTCAATATACTATTTTGAATAAATAATGAGTAGATTAATAATAAGGTCTTATGGAAGATTGGCCGTTCTAATTTTAGGTAACAAAAAAACAAGCTGAGTTGAAGACCTTAATGAGAAGAAAGTCTTTACACTGAAATTACATCAGCTTGGAGCTGGAGGCTCTTGTTTCTGGCTTGATTAATGAATGGAGGTGACTGATTAAGTCGTTCTGGGTATGCAATTCCTTTCACCTGCACTAATTTGAAAACAATACAGATATAACAGAGTTGGGAGACAAAGCACAAAGCAGGACAACGATCCCTTTCTGACCCTATTCTGTCTCTTCTTACATCTTTCTCCTCCTCTTTTTCTTCAAAGCACGTAAACACTCACCTACTCTAAACCCACAAGACGTGATGGGTTATTTATCATGGAGAAAACATTCTGTATTTCATCTTTCTTGTCCATTATTCCTATTATCTAGCCATTCACATTTCAGTTCAGTTGCTCAGTTGTGTCTGACTCTTTGTGACCTCATGGATTGCAGCACGCCAGGCCTCCCTGTCCATCATCAAGTCCCAGAGCCTGCTCAAACTCATATCCATTGAGTCAGTGATGCTATCCAATCATCTTATCCTCTGTCGTCCCCTTCTCCTCCTGCCTTCAATCTTTCCAAACATCAGGGTCTTTCAAATGAGTCAGTTCTTCACATCACGTAGCCCAAGTATTGGAGCTTCAACTTCAGCATCAGTCCTTCCAATGAATATTCAGGACTGATTTCTTTTAGGATTGGTGGTTTGATCTCCTTGCAGTCCAGGGGACTCTCAAGAGTCTTCTCCAACACTATAGTTGAAAAGCATCAATTCTTCGGTGCTCAGCTTTCTTCATAGTCCAACTCTCATATCCATACATGACTACTAGAAAAACTATAGCTTTGACTAGATGGACCTTGGTTGGCAAGGTAATGTCTCTGCTTTTTAATATGCTGTCTAGGTGGGTCATAGCTTTTCTTCCAAGGAGCAAGCATTTTTTAATTTCATGGCTGCAGTCATGCTCTGCAGTGATTTTGGAGCCCAAGAAAATAAAGTCTGCCACTGTTTGCCATCTATTTGCCATGAAGTGATGGGACTGGATGCCAAGATCTTAGTTTTTTGAAAGCTGAGTTTTAAGCCAGTTTTTTCACTCTCCTCTTTCACTTTCATCAAGAGGCTCTTTAGTTCTTCGCTTTCTGCCATAAGGGTGGTGTCATCTGCATATCTGAGGTTATTGATATCTCTCCCAGCAATCTTGATTCCAGCTTGAGCTTCATCCAGCCTAGCATTTCGCATGATGTACTCTGCATATAAGTTAAATAAGCAGCGTCCCAGCTGTTATCGGAGAAGGCAATGGCACCCCACTCCAGTACTCTTGCCTAGAAAATCCCATGGATGGAGAGCCTGGTGGGCTGTAGTCCATGGGGTCGCTAAGAGTCGGGCACGACTGAGCAACTTCACTTTCACTTTTCACTTTCATGCATTGGAGAAGGAAATGGCAACCCACTCCAGTGTTCTTGCCTGGAGAATCCCAGGGACGGGTGAGCCTGGTGGGCTGCCGTCTATGGGGTCACACAGAGTCAGACATGACTGAAGCAACTTAGCAGCAGCAGCAGCAGCTGTATATTGTACTCACTGATGTACTCCTGTCCCAATTTGGAATATACACCCTTAATGTACTCATTTTCCAATTTGGAACCAGTCGGTTGTTCTATGTCCAGTTCTAACTCTTGCTTCTTGACCTGCATACAGGTTTCTTAAGAGGCAAGTAAGGTGGTCTGGTATTCCCATCTCTTTCAGAATTTTCCACAGTTTGTTGTGATCCACACAGTCAAAGGCTTTAAAGTAGTCAGTGAAGCAGAAGTTTTTCTGGAATTCACATTTAAGGTCAGTTTTCATCCCAATCCCAAAGAAAGGCAATGCCAAAGAGTGCTCAAACTACCACACAATTGCACTCATCTCCCACGCTAGTAAAGTAATGCTCAAAATTCTCCAAGCCAGGCTTCAGCAATATGTGAACCATGAACTTCCTGATGTTCAAGCTGGATTTAGAAAAGGCAGAGGAACCAGAGATCAAATTGCTGGATCATCGAAAAAGCAAGAGAGTTCCAGAAAAACATCTATTTCTGCTTTATTGACTATGCCAAAGCCTTTGACTGTGTAGATCACAATAAACTCTGGAAAATTCTGAGAGAGATGGGAATACCAGACCACCTGATCTGCCTCTTGAGAAATCTGTATGCAGGTCAGGAAGCAACAGTTAGAACTGGTCATGGAACAACAGACTGGTTCCAAATAGGAAAAGGAGTACGTCAAGGCTGTATATTGTCACCATGTTTATTTAACTTATATGCAGAGTACATCATGAGAAATGCTGGACTGGAGGAAACACAAGCTGGAATCAAGATTGCCGAGAGAAATATCAATAACCTCAGATATGCAGATGATATCACCCTTATGGCAGAAAGTGAAGAGGAACTCAAAAGCCTCTTGATGAAAGTGAAAGTGGAGAGTGAAAAGGTTGGCTTAAAGCTCAACATTCAGAAAATGAAGATCATGGCATCTGGTCCCATCACTACATGGGAAATAGATGGAGAAACAGTGGAAACAGTGTCAGACTTTATTTTTCTGGGCTCCAAAATCACTGCAGATGGTGACTGCAGCCATGAAATTAAAAGACGCTTACTCCTTGGAAGGAAAGTTATGACCAACCTAGATAGCATATTCAAAAGCAGAGACATTACTTTGCCAACAAAGGTTCGCCTAGTCAAGGCTATGGTCTTTCCTGTGGTCATGTATGGATGTGAGAGTTGGACTGTGAAGAAGGCTGAGTGCCGAAGAATTGATGCTTTTGAACTGTGGTGTTGGAGAAGACTCTTGAGAGTCCCTTGGACTGCAAGGAGATCCAACCGGTCCATTCTGAAGGAGATCAGCCCTGGGATTTCTTTGGAGGGAATGATGCTAAAGCTGAAACTCCAGTATTTTGGTCACCTCATGCGAAGAGTTGACTCATTGGAGAAGACTCTGATGCTGGGAGGGATTGAGGGCAGGAGGAGAAGGGGACGACAGAGGATGAGATGGCTGGATGGCATCACTGACTCGATGAATGTGAGTCTGAGTGACCTCCGAGAGCTGGTGATGGATAGGGAGGCCTGGCATGCTGCAGTTCATGGGGTCGCAAAGAGTCGGACACGACTGAGTGACTGATCTGATCTGATCTGATTTTTATTATTGAATGGTGTGTGTGTGTGTGTGTGTGTGTGTGTGTGTGTGTGTGTGTGTGTGTGAAGGGGGAGAATTTGGGGGGAAGAAAGTTGAGATTCACCCAAATCTTAGCCCAAGAGATGTCCTTATCATCCAACAGCTGTAACTCATATCACTTAGGGAGATCTGAGTAGACAACCATTTCAGATGAGACAGTAAGATATACGGACGCCTTTCAAAAACTGCAGACTTGAAGATTCTGTTTCTTAGCACACATAAATTGACTTCTAGTATGAGCATACAAGGCATTGTTGTTTCAGTTATGACTAAAGACCAAGTGTAGGCAAAGCAACTCAGTGGACATGAATTTGAGCAAACTCCAGGGGATAGTGAAGGACAGGGAAGCCTGGGAAGCCTGGCGTGCTGCAGTCCATTGGGTCAAAAAGAATCGGACACAACTTGGTGAGCAAACAAGGCTCAGAGAAGTCTACCTTCAGCTAGTGCGCCCTCTTCTGTCTGTTTTCCACTGTTCTTGGATGGCAGGTTTTCCAATGTTATGTGAGAACTGATGTTAACTTTGCTTAAAAAGATACTCATTCTGTTCAGCTGGGTGTCGCAGGGGTCAAATATGAACAGAGTAGTTACGTTCAAAGCCAAGGGAGAAAATGAAAGAGTAAATGAAGTACAGTGGCAAAATGACAACCTCCATTTCAGAAGTTAGACTTAAGAAAGTCAGACTCAAAGTGTTTAGTTACATCTCAAGAGGCACTGTACCTGCCATACACCAGCTCAAGACCTGGGGGTCTAGATAAAATAAAGCCAGGTGAAGCCATCCTAGAACAGGATACTTGGAATGATGAAGATGATGGGTTTTTTAAAGGTTCAAAAAGTTTCAAGGAGAGATATCATGTCTTACAATATCAATTTCATGTATTGGGAGGGATTAATTGAATGAGATAGGACTGAATTGAGACCTGGTTACTTCCTCTCTTGAGCTGTGATGCAAAAAGTGTGAGTAGAAGCTGATGCTCTGAATACAGAAGGTTCTTTGGAGCATTGTCAAGCAGAGCTCCCAGGCAGTAAAGGTTGACCAGATTAGGGAGTGTGTGAGGAGATAAGAGGTGGCGTTAAAGACTTCTTTAACATTCATGCTCAGAGAAACAGACAGAATACTTTGCTCAACCAGCTTGAACAGGATTTTCATGGTAGTGGGGCCATGTTTTGGGGGTGAGGTCATAGAAGATGGATTTGAAGAGTTTTGTTTTGTTTTTTTCAGCAAAGACGAGGGGGAAGGGAAAGGCTATGGTAAGTGACACAAAGATAATAACTTTCAGGGTCAAGAATCATAGATTTTGTAGAATTAAAATGGACCACAAAAGTAACTCAATTTCTCATCGTCATTATTTCAATGATGAACTTGATGCCCAAAGAGAAACCCCTTTCATTCAAAGAAATCCCTTTCTTCTGCCATGAGTAGGTACTTTTATTCTGCAGGTAGAGGCTACACAAGTCTTTGAATAGGTTCTTAACAGGAAGCTATCTCTACAGTGCTTGCCTAGATCCTAGTTCTCAATGATAGCAAGAGACCATTTATAAATAAAACTCTGGTGTGGTCCTTTGTTATTTATTGTTTTTGTTTTTATATTTCATGTGTCCCACCTATTAACACTGATTCAAGCTATTATATGATAATAATGCTAATAATGAGCTTCCTAGGTGACGCAATGGTAAAGAATCCACCTGACAGAGCAGGAGACACAAGTTCAATCCCTGGGTCAAAAATATCCCCTGGAGTAGGAAATGACAATCTACTCCAGTATTCTTGCCTGGAAAATTCCACAGACAGAGGAGCCTGGTGGGCTACAGTTCCACAGGGGTGGCAAAGACTCAGACACAACAGAGCACACAGGCAAGTAATAATGTCAAGGGTAAGGATTTATAGGCAGTATGGGCGGAGGAGCCTGGTGGGCTGCAGTCCGTGGGGTCGCTAAGAGTCGCACACGACTGAGCGACTTCACTTTCACTTTTCACTTTCATGCATGGAGAAGGAAATGGCAACCCACTCCAGTGTTCTTGCCTGGAGAATCCCAGGGACAGGGGAGCCTGGTGGGCTGCCATCTGTGGGGTTGCAGAGTTGGACACGCCTGAAGTGACTTACCAGCAGCAGCTCATGGAAAGATATTAGACTTTTTCCTGTGAGCCCAACATTTCTGATGATCCACTATGTGCAGAACATTTTATGCATTGCTAGGCAACTCCTCTTCCCTGTAGCTCAAACGGTAAAGAATCTGCCTGTGATGCAGGAGACCAGGGTTCAATCCATGGATTGCGAAGTTCTTATGGAGAAGGGAATGGCAATCCACTCCAATATTCTTGCCTGGAGAATTCCATCGACAGAGAAGCGTGGAGGACTACAGTCCGTGGGGTTGCAAAGAGTCAGACACGACTGAGTGACTAGCACACAATGCAACTCCTCTCTCCTCCCTGCCTTCCTCCAGAAACCTTGACGGTTCAAGTAACTTATCTAGATACCCATTTGCTCTGGTCTCTTGGAGTTTCTCCATCTATCATGGGCCCTGGTGCCGCACACATCTTATGGGGCTGTACCGTGTTCTGATTTTCCCTCATCTTATGTTTGTTTATATGAATCTACTTGGAAAATACTGTTCTGCATAATGTTCACTCTGTTTTATAATCCTAACCCTTAATCAAACTCCCCCTTCTTGACTTGTTTTCAGGAAGTGGAATGCCTCTGCATTACCCCTGTTTGAACCTGATGTCAGACGGCTTCCTGCCTCTTCCAAACTCTTGGGTTCCTTTCTGTTACTGACTTTCAATCATGAATAATAGGTTTAGGCCTGTGGCTGGTGCTTCGTTGCTCTGGTCTTGGTCCCCTTCTGCCCACGTGACTATTGTACGGGTATTATAGCCACTTCCTGGGAGCCCATGTTAGTAATATGTGCTTGTATTTCTGCAATTTTTGCCATTGTAAGTCGGATGTAGAAGCCAAAGCAGAAAGCATAACTCAAACCAGTATTCTGAACAGAATTACGACCTGCAGGTAATTCATGAGTCTATTAATTGTTTGTTCTTTCCTGCTCTGGGTGAGGTATTAGCCACCATTGAGTCTTTAACCATAATAAACGGGCAGACAAGGTGACAGTGGAAACAGGCCCTTGATTAAAAATCCATGCCCTGCAAACCTGCAAATTAGATCATCAGAGGAGATGGGATAGAGTTTCTTAGCAAACACACCACTGCTACAGATCTCTCGGAAAATAAATAGCTACAAGTCTAAAGGATCTGAGACACATGATGTTTGGAAAAGTACAAAAATATGCTTTAAAATGATATCCATTTAAGCCTTAAAAATGGTATACAATACCTGACTCCAAAAAATGCCAAAGTGTTCTGTCTGCCCCTTCGGAACTGAGCAACGTTTTTAGCACCCTGTTGACAGAGCCAAGAAGTGAATGATCGACACTAATGGGATTTTTAATCTTCAACCTAATTAACTTTGTTAAAATTAAGGCTTACTAGGAAGAATCGGCACAAAGAAATTAATTAAAGTAATGGAATTTTTGCTGGATTTAACAGCTGAGTACTGACTCCAGCTATAATGCACACAGAGACGGATATTTTAAATTCAGTTCCATTTTTCTCTTGTATGCCCCAGTGTTTCCCATTTCCAGAAGCACCTACGTTCCCAGAGCTGAGTGTGTCCACCTTTGTCACTGGCATGGACCAAGCTATACCAGAGGGGATATTTCCCTATGTATCCACCACCTTGTTGGTCCAGTTTACCTGGAGCCTGGCAAAGGTCTGGCATATGGCAAGTATGTGACACACACATGCATTAATGAGTAAGTCATTATAACTTTAAAAAATTGATATCATTGATACTCCAGCTTACTTTCCACACCTTGTGGTTATTATGTGAAAAGAAACACAGGTAAAGTGAACTGGGCATTTTCTTGTGAATAGCTTGCAGAAACTAAGCAAGCTGATGTTTATGACATTATGTATTATGCAGAATAATATTTTCTAAATTTTTCTTTCATTCATTTATTTATTGAAGTAGAATTGATTTACAATAAGTTAATTTCAGGTGTGGACTTCCCTGGAGGCCCAGTGGTAAAGAATCCACCTGCCAATGCAGGAGGCACGGGTTCTGTCCCTGGGTCAGGAAGATAAAAATCCCATGGATGGAGGAGCCTGGTGGGCTACAGTCCATGGGGTTGCAAAAGAGTCAGACACGACTTAGGGACTAAACAACAACAACAGTTGCAGGGGTACAGCAAAGTGATTCAGCTGTTCCGATAGGCCTGGGCCCACAGGTGGGGGCAGGTGGTCAGCTGCAGTGGCAGCTCAAGGGCAGAGAGGTGGGACAGGTCCACCCGGGGCGGAGACAACAAGAAGGACGCTGTGCGGAGAACTGAAATACGAGGATGAAACTACTAAGCGTCGGCCTACTCTTTAGCTATCACCAGCCACCAGCAATTCTAAACGATGTTCATGACAACATACTCCTCACTCTAAAAATCTTTTGTTGACCTTAAATTCTAAGCACGTGTTGGGCCTATTCAAATTAGTGAATTTCTCTTACATTTCCCTTCGTGAACATGGTCTTCTACCTGAAAGTTGTCAGGAGAACTACCAGTTGTACAATCTTCCCTCCTGACCCACCCAGACTCAGTACTATGCTTTTATTTCAAGAGTAAATGCTTCACTGTGCCAAAGAATATAAACTCATTTTGAAAGTAATTCACCTCTCCTAGCCTGGTGGTTCTATATAGTTCTGTGTTTCCACAGTAGATTCTAAATAAATATGATAGCACAGCAGTTACAATGGTGAAGAAACAGATCCAGCATTACAATTCTGTCATTCTATGGATGCCCTGGAATTTTTATTTACGCTCAAAAATTTAAATGATGAAATGGTACAAATCGCAAGGTATGATATTTTTATTTGGTAAATGCAAGTTTTAGCTTATACTTATGAAGGATCATTATGTAACTTGTTCAGTCGTGTCTGACTCTTTGTGACTTCATGGACTGCAGCATACTAGGCTTCCCTGTCCTTCACCATCTCCTGGAGTTTGTTTAAATTCATGTCAATTGAGTCAGAGATGCCATCTAACCATCTCATCCTCTGTCACCCCCCTTCTCCTCGTCCACAATTTTCCCCAGCATCAGGGTCTCTTCCAATGAGTCTGCTCTTTGCATCAGGTGGTCAAAGTATAATATTAAACATAACTTATTAATATTATTCAATGACTGTGTCACATAGAAGAAGAAATATTAAAAAATCACATCTGAGTGTTAAATACACTTGCTCCAACACTGGAGCAAAGGTGGTTGGCATGGGGAGTGAGGGAGCAGGTCCTACCTGAGAGGATTCCCCTGAGATGTGCAGGCATAATCTCAAGGTCACCTACAGGATTACATACACAGGTCCTGCCTAAGCGTGGACACATTTTTCCTTCAGAGATTTACCAAAAAAAATTACTTTTGTACACAGCTCCGAGGCCAACCCTCAGAGGTCTGTGCCATCTTGTATTCTTCTAAGTCATGGGGGAATATAGACAGATCTCTAATGTGACCCAATGATTCGTCCTATAAAGGCTACACTCGAGGCTCCTTAGAGAAAGACAAATACCATATGATATCGCTTATACGTGGAATCTTATAAAAGGGTTGGACTAAAAGAAGATCCAACCAGTCAATCCAACCCTGAATATTCATTGGAAGGACTGATGCTGAAACCAAAGCTCCAAAACTTTGGCCACCTGATCCGAAGAGCTGACTCACTGGAAAAGACCCTGATGCTGGGAAAGACTGAAGGCAAAAGGAGTAGAGGGTAACAGAGGATGAGCTGGTTAGACAGCATCATTGACTCAATGCACATGAATCTGAGGAAACTTGGGGGAGATAGTGAAGGACAGGGGAGCCCGGGTGTGCACAGTCCATAGGGTCTCAAAGAGTTGGACATGACTTACCGACTTAACACAACAAACCATCCGAGTGAAATTATATACAAACAGAAATAAACCCACATATATAGAAAACAAACTTGTGGTTACCAAAGGGAAAGGGGGGATAAATTAGGAGTCTGGGATTAATACATGCACACTACCATACATAAAATATATAATCAACAAAGACATACTGCATAGTACAAGGAGCTCAATATTTTGTAATAACCTATAAGGGAAAAGAATCAAAAAAAGATATATATGTATGTGTTATATATATATATATATATATATATATATATATATAGGAGAAGGCAATGGCACCCCATTCCAGTACTCTTGCCTGGAAAATTCCATGGACGGAGGAGCTTGGAAGGCTGCAGTCCATGGGGTCACTGAGGGTCAGACATGACTGAGTGACTGCACTTTCACTTTTCATTTTCATGCATTGGAGAAGGAAATGGCAACCCACCCCACTGTTCTTGCCTGGAGAATCCCAGGGATGGGGGAGCCTGGTGGGCTGCCATCTGTGGGGTCACACAGAGTTGGACACGACTGAAGTGACTTAGCAGCATATATATATATATAATGGAATCACTTTGCCGTACATCTAAAACTAACATAACATTGTAAATCAACTATATTTCAATTTTAAAAGGAGATGCATTGAAAAAAAACTAGGGAGTCCTTAATGGCAGAAACTGTGTTTCATTTCTCAAGTCCCAGTCCAAGCACAGTGCATGGGACACCTCTGATGTTCTGTGTGTCAACAGAATAAATAAGCAAGTGAATCAGTTCAGTTCAGTCGCTCAGTAGTGTCTGACTCTTTGCGACCCCATGAATCACAGCACGCCAGGCCTCCCTGTCCCGGCCTTCTACCATGATCATTTATATTTTTCTTAAAATTGTATCCAAATAGTCTATTGTTTGTGTTCAGATTTATACGTATTCTTTTCTCATCCATTCTTTGGTAAATGTCGATAGATGCCTATTCTTTGGGGGCACTATTTTCAGCCCTGAGAATGTAATAATTGACAAACACTATGTTTAGTCTCATGAGTTAAGTGCTTCTTGATTACAGAATCCCATGATATAACATCTTGTGCATGACACACCCCCATGTACCTGCTAGCCATTCAGGAAATGTGGACTACATGGAATTTTCCCTGAATCTCACCGAGTGACCTGGATTTTACACAGTCTGAGACCATCCAATGCAAAACCTTGGAAGAACCTCTTCAGAGATTTATGGTTGGATTGCAATTTTGTCCTCCTAATTACAAGGGGCAGTCACATTGGGTTTGGACTTGGGGCTTGTACTCTCATTAAATTTACCACCTGGCATGTTGTGCACCCTCAATAAATATTTATTAAATGAATTAATCATACAATATCCACAATGGCTCGTTTGTGATCTATTAATAATATATAAATTTCTCAGGAATACAGTCTCGGCTGCAACCAGATTTCTCTTGCAGCCTTAAATGGTTGTGCACTCCCGTTTTCTTTTAGTAGTTCACTGCATTGAAGCACTGCTTTCTACTGCCCGCCCCCCCCAGCAGCCTGTGATTTAAATATGCTTGCAGAAATTCCTATTAATTCCATTCCAAGTATTTGCACAGAACTGATCCACCATCACCGTCTGCTAATGATGCATCTGTCATTTTATTGACACCCCTAAACAGCTTTATTCTCTTTTCTAATTAAGAGACAAAACTGGTATTGTCAGCTGATGAACCGACATTTGGGGGCTTTTGTTCTAATGTAAAAGGCAGCACATTATGCTGCGAAAACAAAAACTCTGAAATGTTAACAGAAAAGCCCACTAGACAAAATATATTTACATGTAAGATTGGAATTAAGATGGTTTAGAAGCCTAATACTCATACAATATTTTGAGTTACAGGGGGTAAAAAAAGACACGCTCATGGCAAAATAGATTCAAAACAAAAAGTGATGCTTCTTGCCCTAACTGGTCATTAATATTCGGAACAAAGCAGTCTCATGCTCACTGGACAATCAAACATCTTAAGAAAAAAGCAAAACCTTTTCAAGCTGACCAACATAATATGCTTCAATATAACTTGTCATAAAAGATAATAATAACATGCAAACAACAGCTAGGTAAGAACTTGAAGTTCTTACCAAAGACCCATAGAAAGGAGGTAAATAGCACATTTTGAAGGGCTAAAAAAGCAATGATTTCCTCATGACTATATTAGACAATTGCCAGAGAAATGATAATCACATACAAGTACAGAACTAACTGCTCACCAGAACATTCTCAAGCAACTGAGGAGGACAAGCCATAAAAGCATAAAAGCTCTATCACCATCGCATTAAAAACCTAATCTAAAATCATCGCATGTCAGAAAATTAAGGATTCATCAAAATATTCCCAAAGGTTATGTGATGGAAAGAATACATAAAGAGGAGTCACAGCCCTGGATTTCTTCACGGAGAAATGCATCGTAGGATCTATATTTTAAAATAAACTCAATATAAAACCTGGTCTTGCCAAATGAGATCATTGTTATAAAGCAGTCAGCTAGGATGTCGGCACACAGAAAGCGTCTGATAACATTAGCTGCTCTTATGATTGTTATTATTGTGATGTCAGAATCAGCTCCCTTAATGCCTTTCATGGTTCCCTCCCAAGGTTTAAAGGACCCCTAGAAGGACTGCTTGTGGCTAAGCCATAATTCTAGCTAATTCTGTTTCTAACACTCCTTTCTGGATATTTTTATTCTGCTTTGGTGCAAGCTCTTGTCTTCTACCTAAATTCCCTCTCTCTGCCTAAATGCTTAGGGCCAAGGCTCTAATCTGTATGTCTTGCCTTTATGGCTCATTTCACCCTGACTTTGCCCTTGTCTCACTCTCTGTATCTGAGACTATGAACAAAACCTCCCACACATATAGCTCAGGGCTAGGCTTCAATGCCTGCTTGTTGAGGAGCAGAGTTTGGGGATTCGATGAGTGAATTTCATTTCACTAAAAAGGTTTCGAGTCCACCAACTGCCCTGCCCTAAGCCCTATGAAAGACTTAGGCCTCATAGGGTTCTTGGGGATAACTAGTCCAGCAGGATTTGTTTAGCATCAACACTTTTCCCCCAGAAAAGTCATTAGAACAAAAGAAAGTACCTATCCTGTTCCCCCCAGGAAAACTCCTTCTTGTGACAACAAAGCCAATTTATTAGTTACAAATAAAGTTCTGTTTCATTTGCTGTGATTCAGTGGACACCCACGGCATCCAGGAACCACTGCTCCCACCACCCTCACCAAGTGCTATAATATGACCCAATCTTGGGTCTAACAAAAATAGTAGATTGGTCCAGAGTGGGCCTCTCACCTACAAGGAGTCAAAGAGCCAAGATGAGCTTTTCAACCAAGAGGTGGGGTAATGTGGTGATGTGCAGAGCTGAGCAAAACAGGTATACCATCAGTATTTGGCCATATGACAATTACTGGAGGTGATTATTGCATCCATAGAGAAATAAAGAGGCAAATACTGCCTTGAGACAGAGAAAAGACACTGACAGCCACATCTGTGTGCAAAGACTACAGTGTTTCATATATGATGAAATCTGTATGGACCTTTCATATACAAAGAAATCAGAACTCTGATAGAGCTTAAGGAAACTGGTTTTGTTAAACAGTAATGCCATATATCCAAGACCATCATGTGTGTTTGTGTGTGTGTGTGCATGCATCTATCTATTTATCTATCTATTTAGGAGTTGGAGAGAGAGATACAAGGAGACTGTGGTGACAGTTTCTGAAAAGCAGGACAGTGTAATGGCAATCGGGCAAGAGAATCTTGAAAATGTTTTTGGTTGCACATCTATGATAGTCCTTGTATATTTTGAGCTTCAAGGGGGCAGAAAAGGTAGAACTGATGATTAATAGACCTGTAAAACTTTCATAACCTTCTGGCTGAAATTCAACTTATTAAGATAATCCAACTAGAATGCCCATTTTTTTCCCACATTCATTCTTGCCTCCAACAGTTAGCCTGAAGGAGGAAGGGCTGACCAAAATCAGTTTCTTCTGCGCTAGACCTTACTGACTTCTTGCGCAAGTGGACAGGCATTTCTATCATCACTGCTTCCCTGGCCAGTGACCAGGGCTGATGGACAGGAAACAACGAGGAAACCCTTTGTTAAGGGAAGACGTCAGCCTTCACACTTCCCTGTAAGCAAATCTATTAGCTTTGACCTCCGCTGGTGGTGACTCCCCAAGACCCACAGTCCACCAAGCAGGAGTCCTTTCCTAGGATCTGTTATGTCGATAGACGAAAAAAATCTTTAAACATATTTTCTTGCTTTTGAAAATATTTTTGTTGCTATCAGTTACATACAATTCTTTAAAAAAAAAAGAAAACATTTTTGGGCAAAAGGCTCAGTGAATGCTAGCAGAGATGCTCATTCTTTTCTATGGCAATTGTCACGTGTTTTTCAACTTTTTTTCCTTGCTTACTAATTTCTATTTTTTTTTTCATTTTTAAAGGAAATGGAAAACTTTCCCCTTATTTTAAGTATAGTAGATTTTATATTTATGCTTAATGGAGGATAAGAAAACCAGCTCTTTTCCTGTCCTCATTTTGTGGGACACCTCCCACTTTTTCTTTCATCACATCTTCGTTTTTCTCTCATATGTTGTACATGCTTATTTTAGTTTGTCTCACCAGTTGAGTGTTCCTTTTAAATACAGTCTTTCTTTCCTGATAGGTTCCTTTCGGCTGTTCCCAGATGGTTCAGTGATAAAGAATTCACCTGTCAAGGCAGGAGACAAGGGTTCGATCCCTGGATTGGGAAGATCCGCTGGAGAAGGAAATGGCAACCCATTCCAGTATTCTTGCCTGGAGAATTCAATGGACAGAGGAGCCTGGTGGGCTATATAGTCCATGGGGTCACAAAAGGGTTGGACGCGACTCAGGGACTACACAACAATGCCTAGGTATGAGGGCAGGCAGGAATGGGGAGTAGCTTATGGGCTATTTGCTGGTGGTGGGGTGATGAAAATGTTCCAGAATCAGATAGTGGCGATGGCTGCACAGTCTTGTGAATATAATGAAAACTGATAAAACTGAACACTTTTAAAAGGTGTATTTTATGGTGTGTAAATTATATCGCAAAAAAAAATAAATGCATCCCCTCACAAATTCGATAGCATCTAAAAGTATGTGGCACATAATAGATGCTCAAGAAATGTAAATTTTTCTTTCAAAAAGTACTCCTTGGCCAATTCAAAGTTTCTTCAAGTATTTTCCACATGCGTGTTTTCACTCTGGATAGCTGGGAAAACAGCTCCACCTACTTTCAACATTGTGGAAGGAGTAATAAATAATCAAAGCCTCACTCTGTTCCTTGTGGGCTTTTCCCTGGATAAAATCTCTCTCATATTCCAGTGGATTTACCCTAGGTTGTCCACAAGAGTCTCTTCAGCGCGAGCTCACTGAAGCTGCTGGTACAGGGGATGAGACAGGACACCCTGGAGGTCACGGTGCCCTTCCTGGGCTTGCAGAGCTCCCTCATCAAGCATCACAATGCAGACAAGTGCATTTAGTACCAAATAATTATACTCAATCGTCCTTCCTACGCTCTCAGCGCCTATCGTCAGCATAAAACTCATTTCCCAACTCAGTGACAGCCATGGTGATAACACAGAGGTTTGCCCATATAATCCCCAATTCAAGCTGGATCACAGTACCTGTGACAGTGTCCTGGTGGCTTCTAATACAGCATTCCTGATCTCCCCCATCGCCTTGCCAAGCAAAGCTTTAGAGGCAGGGACTGTCGTGGCTACAATTAATATGTGTAAAGCCTTGAAAACTAGCTTTGTTTGTGACGCTTTTCCATTTTTCAGGACCTTTCTTTCCTCCCTACTTTTTTTTTTTTTAAAATTCACTCACTTATTTAGCAACATATATTGATGATATATAGACTACATGTCAGACATAACACTGGATGTTGATAAACTGAATGAAAAAGACACACCTATGCCCCCTGAATATTCACTGGAAAAACTGATGCTGAAGCTGAAGCTCCAATACTTTGCCACCTGATGCAAAGAGACGACTCACTGGAAAAGACCTTGATGCTGGGAGATTGAGGGCAAAAGGCGAAGGGGATGACAGAGGATGAGATGGTTAGATGGCATCATGGACTCAATGGACATGAATTTGAGCAAACTCCTTGAGATAGTAAAGGACAGGGAAGCCTGGCATGCCGCAGAGAGTCGGACACAACTTAGTGACTGTACAACAATAATAATGACATCTGAGCAGTTTACACTTCATTTAAAAATGCACCCCTCTTCTCCACACCCTCTCCAGCATTTATTGCTTGTAGACTTTTGTATCGCAGCCATTCTGACTGGCGTGGAATGGTACCTCATAGTGGTTTTGATTTGCATTTCTCTGATAATGAGTGATGTTGAGCATCTTTTCATGTGGAAATGTCTATTTAGAGTTCTTTGGCCCATTTTTTGATTGGGTCATTTATTTTTCTGGAATTGAGCTGTAGGAGTTGCTTGTATATTTTTGAGATTAGTTGTCTGTTGCTTCATTTGCTATTATTTTCTCCCATTCTGAAGGCTGTCTTTTCACCTTGCTTATAGTTTCCTTTGTTGTGCAGAAGCTTTTAAGTTTAATTAGGTCCCATTTGTTTATTTTTGATTTTATTTCCAATATTCTGGGAGGTGGGTCATAGAGGATCCTGCTGTGATGTATGTCAGAGAGTGTTTTGCCTATGTTTTCCTCTAGGAGTTTTATGGTGGGAATGCAAACTAGTGCAGCCACTATGGAGAACAGTATGGAGATTCCTCAAAAAACTGGGAATAGAACTGCCTTATGATCCAGCAATCCCACTGCTGGGCATACACACTGAGAAAACCAGAGTTGAAAGAGACACGTGTACCCCAATGTTCATCGCAGCACTGTTTATAATAGCCAGGACATGGAAGCAACCTAGATGTCCATCAGCAGATGAATGGGTAAGAAAGCTGTGGTACATATACACAATGGAGTATTACTCAGCCATTAAAAAGAATACATTTGAATCAGTACTGAGGTGGATGAAACTGGAGCCTATTATACAGAGTGAAGTAAGCCAGAAAGAAAAACACAAATACAGTATACTAACACATATATATGGAATTTAGAAAGATGGTAACAATAACCCAGTATACAAGACAGCAAAAGAGACACTGATATATAGAACAGTCTTTTGGACTCTGGGAGAGGGAGAGGGTGGGATGATTTGGGAGAATGGCATTGAAATAAGTATAATATCATATATGAAACGAGTCACCAGTCCAGGTTCCATGCCTGATACCAGATGCCTGGGGCTGGTGCACTGGGACGACCCAGAGGGATGGTATGAGGAGGGAGAAGGGAGGAGGGTTCAGGATGGGGAACACATGTATACCTGTGGCAGATTCATCTTGATACTTGATTTGTATTGGCAAAACCAATACAATATTGTAAAGTTAAATAAAATAAAATTAAATTTAAAAAAATGTACCCCTCCCAGGAAGCTCTCAGGAGTCCAACTTTTGCTGAAGTGCAAGTTTCTGGGGTTCTGGTTTTCTAGGCACTGGGTGCTAAAAAGCTGTTGATTTAAAAATAGATTTTGTGATGTATGTCATTAAGCAGTCTTTCATTTCTTTCCTAGTATTAACTTGGTTTTATAAAATAGCTTTATAAACATTTTTACCTTTAAAAATACTTATTTGTTTCCAAATATATGACATACTTTTTGAGATAAACTCTTTTTAACATATATATGAACATCAAACTTGAAAACATAAATTTCATAAAATATTAAAAAAATCTACTTACAACGTCGCTGGTACTTATCATTTAAAGAAATAATGAAGTAAACATATAAGTTCAAAATACTCATAACTGAATGGTAAATTCAATTTTATTTCTAGGCTTTTCTTAGACATCTAGGTGAATAATTGCATTCCTTCCTAATGCACCCACATGTTGCCCCTACTTCCTATAATAAGGAACCACAAGGATCTCCACCTTCTAAACTGACACCAGCAGACGTATATCCAGAGAGGTTATTGTCCCTCAAATCATAAAAAGCATGATATTCTCCCTATTATTTATTAATTAAATCAGTCCACGTTGAAATATCCGTTGTCTCTACCCCAATCTGGCTAACCATCTACCAAAAAAATTATGTGATTCTGGGTTTCAAAAAGCACTACAGCTGTGTACTTACTACATTAAAATATATCTTCCCTTCATAAACAAGGAGAAATGTGTATGATGATGTACTACTCTTTTTTTTTTTACTCTTTTTTAATACTTTTTTCCCCCAAACTCTAAAAGGATGTCACAACACTACATATTCTTGAAAATAAAACCAACTGTTTGACACCATCCAGTTTTCCATGTTTATGATGCTACTGCTAGTGCTAAGTCGCTTTCAGTCGTGTCTGACTCTGCGAGTCCACCAGGACTGTAGCCCGCCAGGCTCCTCTGTCCATGGGATTCTCCAGGCAAGAATACTGGAGTGGGTTGCTGTTTCCTTCTCTAGGGGACCTTTCCAACCCAGGGATTGAACTGCATCTCTCATGTCAGCTGCATTGGCAGGTGGGTTCTTTACCACTAGTGCCACAAAATGTTCTATTTCAAAAATCATGCACTAATCCAGATGTTGCATATAGGGGTGGGGCGGAGATAAGAGAGTTACTCCTAGTCTCAGCCTTCTTTGAATTCAGGAAATTCTAAGGCCCTTGTAATCAGTAATCCCATTTTTCTGCTTAGAAAATACTGATTAAAGACACACACATACCCCACCTCCCAAGAATTATTCTTTCCCAAATTTGAAGGAGTAAGATACATTTTCAATAACATATACATGCAGAGCTATAGTTGAAGAAATATTTGAGACTTGCTCTATTCAAAAAAAGAATGGAGAAAATACATTTTGGAGATTGAAGAGAATGTCCGAGGCTGCCTTCTGCTTCTCCTGTAGCTGGAACTATTCTTCCTGTTCATTCCACTGTGGGTTGTGGATGCAAATATCCCCAGGCATTCACTTTCTGCCAGGACGTTTTTGTGGTTTAAACATGCACATAAGCACATTTCTTCTTCCAGTAAGAAATGGAACTGAATTCTCACAGTATGAAGGGCTCACACATGTGCCACTTTTGCATGGAACCCACCACTCCATCCCCCTCCTGGTTTTATGAACAATTCAGTGCTTTGAGATGGAGTGGCTCCCGGGATAATCGCTGTTTGGGGTGGGGGATGGAGGCAACTTAACAACAGCCGTGAGAAGCGTGATATCAACAGCTTAGGTATTATTTAAACATTCTACAGCAACATCAGTAGCTTTAGGTTTTTGTTGTTTAGTTGCTAAGTCATGTCCAATTCTTTGCAACCCCATGGATTGTAGCACACCAGGCTCCTCTGTCGCCCACTATCTCCCAGAGTTTGCTCAGATTCATGTCCATTGAGTCAGTGATGCTAACTATCTCACTCTCTGCCACCCGCTTCTCCTTTTGCTCTCAACCTTTCCCAGCACCAGGGTCTTTTCCAATGAGTCGGCTCTTCGAATCAGGTGGCCAAACTATTGGAGCTTCAGCTTCAGTAACAACATCCAAACCTAAATTGATGTAAACATTTCTCAAGGTTGTAGTCTTTACCAAAAAGTATCAATTTCCTCATATATCAAAGCAAATGCATCTATTAACTAGGGGATAGAGTTTAGGGACTGTTGGCTTGGTGACCACAGAAGAAAATGACATCAGCTTTCCCTAAAGCTCTAAAATAAAGAACAGAGAAGCCAAAGGAATATTCACCTCCTCCTATTCTCACCTCTCTCCACTGTCAAAGGCTCCAAAAGACCAGAAAAGCAGGAAACACACTGTCACATGCATCCAACACCAATACAATACACGTTTATGGTTGTTATGCCAGCGGGGGTGGAGGACGCTGCTGGTCCAAGGTGGCCTCCAGGTCCTTTCCACATCTACATGCAACAGGCTAGTTTCTTCTAGCCTCTGACTCTCAAGTGCAGAAACAGCATGGGCATATAAAGGAACACCTTCAGTGAAATGATAATAGCACAAAAAGTACCTTCCACCTCCATGTAGCCTGAGGAACTAACAAGTCTGTGTATGGCACCGCAGCCTGGGGATCACCAGAGAATCTAGACTCAACAGGTCCTTATTCCTACCCCAACCCTGCCTCTTCCATCTGCAGAGGAGGTAAGTCACGGTTGTAGGCATCCTACTTCATAACTGTTAGATCAGGACTCCTCAGTACTGACCACGTTAATCACAGAATTTCTGGGAACATCTCCCAGGGTGTTCCTGACAAAGGAACTGTACTTCCTGACAAAGGTGTTTATACTGCAAGGCACAGTGTCCATATTTAGATTCTGTCTCGAAGGGCTGAAACTAATCAGCACTAAACATGCGTACTCTGTGGGCAAAATATTATTAGAAAAGAAACTCACAGATGCAGAAAGGAGCAAGCCTCGTGGAAATGAATACACAACACACTGACAATTGGTGCCTGCTCACAACAGTCCCAGGACTATCCACCTTCCATTGCTCCTGATTCTGTTTCATGAAAAACAGATCCCACTGGAAAATGAATGGGATCTCAAGTTACCTCAATGTCCTGATTAGGACATGTTAATTTTTGTCTCTCTGAAAGGGTCTATCTCCAGCAAGAAGCAGGCCCTGGAGCACAGGAATGGAGCCGGAACCTCGCTCTGGGCTGCCAGCTGCTAGCTCTGTCTGTAGCAACAGAAACTGGCCAGAGACATTTCGAAAAATGTCTCTGAGGAGCTCAGAGAGAAAGCAGAAGCCTCATCATCGCGGACGGAATGACTCACAGTTGTAGCTGCAGCGAAGTAAACGTAAACTCAAGCTGGTTTTCTACAACTTCCTCTATCAAGCTGCATATACCTTCAAAGCCCATAGAAGAGAAGTTTGCTGAAGCCATTCCTTACATTGTAACCATGTGTGATTCTCAGGAGCAGGGATCCAGGTTATTTTCTCATTGCCTCTGTCTACATAGCACAAAGTATTGACTCTGGTTTCTAACAGGTGCTCAATAAATATTTGAATGGATAGATAGATGAGTCAGTGAATGAAGTGAAAATGTTAGTTGCGTCCAACTCTTTGCAACCCCATGGACTGTAGCTCGCCAGGCGCCTCTGTCCATGGAATTCTCCAGACAAGAATACTAGAGTAGGTTGCCATTTCCTACTCAAGGGGATCTTGAGTTGCCATTTCCTACTCAAGGATCTTCCCAACCCAGGGATCAAACTTGAGTCTCTTGCATCATGGGTGGATTCCTTACTGTCTGAGCCACCAGGTAGAAAGGACCATAAAATATACATGGAATGAGTTAACAAGGAACTTAAAATGTGTATTTCAGGAGAGTTCAAAAAAATAAATGTTTGATTAAGAAAAACAAAGAATAAGAGAGAGGGGATATGTGTATTCATAGAACTGATTCACACTGTTGTATAGCAGAAACTAACAAACACAACATTGCAAAGCAATTATATTCCAATAGAAAAAGAAGAATAATGCCACACACATATACATATATGTATATGTATACACACACACACACATACATACACACACATTTGCATGTGGATAACATGCCTGACGGCCACCAAAGCCAACTGTCTAATTAACCTGGTCCTCCTAGGAATCTTGTGAGGAAGACAAAAATGTACTAATAGTCTTCCCAGTTAAGAAGAGAAAACTGAGGTCTAAAGTGATTTGCTTAAGGCCAGATGGCTAGTAAATAGTGACAAGATGATAACCGAGTCTCTTGATCCCCAGTCTAGCATATTTGTTTAGTTAATCTATCCTCAATATGTGTTGAGGCTTGGGAGACAAAATTACCCTTAGTCTTCTGTCAAAAGGGCAACTAAAAAGAAAGAGAGAAATAAAGCAATGTGGTCAAGTCTATTATTTTACTAGGCTCTCCAGATTCCTTACCTATTGAATATTTCATGAACATGAAGACTTCCTTTAATTGCTTCACTCCTGCCCCAAATTCAAAGACAAAAATAACTTAATTTCAAACCTTTTATAGTGAAAGCTGATTAGAAAATATCATTTGCAACAAACTTTTAATTATATGCTCAGGGTCACACATTTGAAACCTTATTTTCATTAAACTGGCACTGCCATCAACTCTGCTTTTTAATTTTTTAATACAGTTCCTTTTCTATTTACCCCAACCTTATATTGGGCTTCCCTGGTGGCTCAGACCGTAAAGAAACTGCCTCCAGTTTAGGAGACAATGGTTCAATCCCTGGGTCGGGAAGAGCCCCTGGAGAAAGGAATGGCAACTCACTCCAGTATTCTTGCCTGGAGAATCCCATGGACAGAGGTGCCGGGTGGGCTACAGTCCAGAGGGTCACAAAGAGTCAGACATGACTGAGCGACTAACACACATATCCAACTCAGAAGCAAAATCTTCCAGCTCCTCCCTTGCTTTGCTGCTGCTGCTGCTACTAAGTCGCTTCAGTCATGTCCGACTCTGTGCGACCCCATAGACGACAGCCCACCAGGCTCCCCCATCCCTGGGATTCTCCAGGCAAGAACACTGGAGTGGGTTGCCATTTCCTTCTCCAATGCATGAAGGTGAAAAGTGAAAGTGAAGTCGCTCAGTCCTGTCCAACTCTGAGCGTCCCTGGATAAGGGCAAATAAGTGCGTTCTGTTAAAGCTGCTGTTCTCTGCTACTCTGAAAGACAGGGTTACCTGTTCTCTGACTGGATCACCAGGAAGCTGTGCAAAAACGAAGATGCTACTAGGCCTAAGACTGTCCATTCTGGTCCACAATGAGATTCAGAACATGAGGGACATTGTTTAGAAACTCTTACAGCAATTTCAGAGTAGTTTTATGTCCAATGAATGTAATAAGAAAAAATTAGATAGTATTTCCAATGCTTATTTCATTTGTCTAGTCGTTTATTTTTATTGTACTTGACAGAAGTATTGATTCACAACCAATTGGAAGAGGAATAAAAGAATGGGTCTATGGCAGAAAGTGAAGAGGAACTAAAAAGCCTCTTGATGAAAGTGAAAGTGGAGAGTGAAAAGGTTGGCTTAAAGCTCAACATTCAGAAAACGAAGATCATGGCATCTGGTCCCATCACTTCATGGGAAATAGATGGGGGAACAGTGGAAACAGTGTCAGACTTTATTTTTCTGGGCTCCAAAATCACTACAGATGGTGACTGCAGCCATGAAATTAAAAGATGCTTACTCCTTGTAAGGAAAGTTATGACCAACCTAGATAGCATATTCAAAAGCAGAGACATTACTTTGCCAACAAAGGTTTGCCTAGTCAAGGCTATGGTCTTTCCTGTGGTCATGTATGGATGTGAGAGCTGGACTGTGAAGAACGCTGAGTGCCAAAGAATTGATGCTTTTGAACTGTGGTGTTGGAGAAGACTCTTGAGAGTCCCTTGGACTGCAAGGAGATCCAACCAGTCCATTCTGAAGGAGATCAGCCCTGGGATTTCTTTGGAAGGAATGATGCTGAAGCTGAAACTCCAGTATTTTGGCCACCTCATGCAAAGAGTTGACTCATTGGAAAAGACTCTGATGCTGGGAGGGATTAGGGGCAGGAGGAGAAGGGGACGACAGAGGATGAGATGGCTGGATGGCATCACTGACTCGATGGACGTGAGTCTGAGTGAACTCCGGGAGTTGGTGATGGATAGGGAGGCCTGGCGTGCTGCGATTCATGGGGTTGCAAAGAGTTGGACACGACTGAGCGACTGATCTGATCTGATCTGATCACCACAGAGACTTTGAGAAACACTGTGCTGGACAAGCACACCAGGGCTTCTGAATCGGGTTTTGTTTGAGAGGAAAAGAATGATTTCCTAAAATAGCAAAGAAAACTCTATCTGAAGATGAGAATCAATCATCTGAAGATGAGACCTAACCAACTGGTAAGTTAAATATCAACATATATCTGTAATAATCACCTGTATTGTTAATAACACCTAGTATGGTGATCCTCTGACTTCTGCATACATGGGTGCATGTGTGCTGAGTCGCATCCGACTCTGAGACCCTACGGACTGTAGCCCACCAGGCTCCTCTGTTCATGGGATTCTACTCTTTAGGCAATAATACTGGAATGGGTTGCTGTGCCCTCCTGCAGGGGATTTTCCTGGACCAGAGATCGAACCTGCAACTCGGGCATCTCCTGCATTGCAGGCAGATTCTTCACCCACTAAGCCACCTGGGAAGCCCATGTGTAAGAAGTAAATAACCCAGGAATAAATCACATCAAACGTCACTAACGGGTTAAGTGAGCTATTTCAGCAAAAGCTAAGGGGCCCTGTCGAAAACCTGAAGTGTTAAAAATCTGAACTCCGCTGGCTAAAACCAGCTGTGCTGAGCAGGGAACGTGGCCCTAGCTCTCCCTCTGCTTTCTAGGGCCGAGTGGAGTGAGCAGGTGGTTTCGGCTCAGTTCCTCATTTATAAACCGGCTCTGCGAAAACACACAGAGCCACTTGTTTGGTGGTCTCAGAAGAGGAGCGAAGGACTGACCGGACATGAGACACAATTACCCTCTCGCCCTCCATAGAAGTCCCCACAGGTTAGGGAAGATGGATATCAGTAGGTCAGCATGAAAAACGCCAGCACAGCTGCTCCTTGTGTGGAGGGAGGAAAGGAATCTCCGTTCTTAGAAGGAAGCCTGTGAAGTTATCACCTTTTGAAAGTTGCACTTGTTTCTTTTCCCAAGAACAAAATAACATGATGAAAATTTCCATGGGGGGGGGGGGGGCGCGGGGGAAGGAAGCAAAATAATGTATCTGATAAAATTGAGTTTATTTTGCATTGGCATGATTTTTGTATGACATCGTGCATGCATACGTTTTGTGGGGAGACAATGGATGTATGACCAATGCTCTAATACAGCCTGTTTCCTGTTCTGGGTTTCTTGGGCGTTCGTGACAAGGCGGACTCCCTCTAGTGGCCAAAATAATATAGCAATATGTAAATTCCCTGGTTTGATGACAAAAACGGTTTGTCTCTTGCATTTTCGAGAGAAGATAATTTTTTGTACTATTTTTTCAAATGAAGTTGTTGTATATAAATCTAAGAAAATGTAAAATGAAGATCTTATTCTTAAAGTATTGAAGTGTATATGATAAATGTTATATATAGCTTATAGTTCTTATAATTTATCAGACACATATTCATCCTCCTGCGTTTATAATATTAAATGTTCAGAACAAAGAAGACTCATTATCAAATTTATTAATAAATCCATGATTATTGTTTACTACTACCAGGGCTTAGCATCTTGGTGACTAAATTTCCACAGACTGATACTTTTCCAAAACAGGTATCATTAAATGAAATCATGATAATCTGATGCCTCAAATGAGGGCTTTGTTTTACATGAAAAATGTGTACCCTTTAAAGTGAAATTATAGATTCCTAAAATATTAGAATTGAAATGTATGGTTAGAGGAGATAATAGAGGTGGAAATGCTATATTGCAAAGCAAAAAATTGGATATAATTGATTATTTTTGCCATCTAATCCTGAGACTTTGCTTTACAGGTGAAATATAAAAACCTGGGAGCCAGAGATCTCAAATGACTTGCTCTTGGATCACCAAACTAGTGAAACAAGAGGGAGCTGGCATCTGGGTATCACGACTCTGTTTTGACTACATACGACCGAGGAGAAATAATCCTGGTTTTATTAGCATCCTCCCCTTAAGTCTGCACTTTGCATGGACTCATGACTATAACATATGCAGGCTGATTCCCATATGAAAGAGTCTCATTCCTTTAGACATATCATTTACAACTTTTTACATTTTGTTGATTACTTGCGCACTTTCAGAAGCATTTGTTAACTGAAAGAACAAACTCCTAGGGAATTCCTTTGATGGAATGAAAATGAAAAATTAGTAATTAATAATAACAATAATATATGCAGATTCCTGGTCTTAATGATCTCATTACCATGGACTTAAGAGTTAAACTTTATGTTTCTTATAAATTTCTGGGATTTGGGGAAGAAAAATGATGCCAAATTAGTAAAAGTACCTTGAAAATTGTTATAAATGCGATTAAAAAATTCTTTAGTTAAAGTGAAATCACACAGGAAAAAAAAAGATTTTATCTATGGCTATAATATTCTGGAAAATGAAGAAAAACAGAAGGAAACTGACAATTATTTTAGGAAATGAATGAAAACAGAAGAAATTCAAATGTTCTCCACAAATGTGTATTGAGCAGCTGTGTCAGGTGCTGGAGAAGGCACTATAACTTCTTCCTGAGAGTTTGGACATTTAATTTGGACTAGAATTAAAATCTTATAATCATAGCTGTGAACTATCATAATTATATATTCACATACAAATAGAGTAGGGGCTTCCCAGGTGGTGCTAGTGGTAAAGAACCCGTCTGCTAATGCAGGAGACATAAGAGACTCAGGTTAAATCCCTGCATCAGGAAGATCCCCTGAGGAGGACATGGCAATCCACTCCAGTATTCTTGCCTGGAGAGTCCCATGGACAGAGGAGCCCGGCAGGCTACAATCCATAGGGTCACAAAGAGTCAGACATGACTGAAGCGACCTAGCATGAACGCACCGATGGAGTAATGAGTTGCCAGTTCTTATGGAAGGCCAAACACATTTTGAATCCTTCAGTTGTTTCCTGACGTGAACATTTCTAAGCCCTGAATCAACCCAGATTATAAACTCTGAGAGACCAGGGGAGTATGTCTGTTTTGACCTCTTCTGTACACCCAGCTCATAGGATGAACCCAGGCACAGGGTAGGCTCTCCTTGACTGTTTGCTAAATTTGAACTCCAGACTAGAAATCATCAGAGTCCTCCTGAAGGGCAAGGGGCTGAAGGACTGAAAGAAGATGGAGATGCTTTGCACCTCTATAAACAGCATGTGATCCAACCACCACTGGCTGCGGAAGGGTATTCAGTCTAGGACTTCACTCTTCAGATGGGCAAACACTGACCACAGCTGGCACCAATACAGACCCATAGATTATGTGGCATCCCTAAACCGCCTCCTACGTCCCAAACTGGTGGATGAGAGGTGCAGGAGCTCTTAATCACAGATAGAAATGTCAAAAGAACAGACAACAGATATCAACACCAGTTCTTCAGAGTCAATACAAAACCAACACAGAGAAACAGTTTGCACGATTCACTTTTCATTTTTTACAGGCTGACCAAGAGGAACGAGTCGGGGCTCGCTTAGACTAGATGTCTTCACACATTAGACGTATCAACTGTGACAATATTTTGGAAATCAAGAGCAGAATCACCTTACTCTGTGTCTCTGTCAAACAGAATGCCCAGCTTCAAAAAAAAAAAAGAGCTGAAGACATACAAAAATCCCGCCAGTTTTCCATGCTTTGGAATTTAAAAAAATCCTAACACATGATGGGTGATAGAAGCTTCTTTTTACTGTCAGAGAGATCAAAGGGAGGTTGAATCAGACTCCATAACAGATGCTGCCCAGTGACCAACCTGAAAGAAGCAGACAGTGGGGCCAGATGTTGGGGTGACCTTCGGTCTGCAGAGCACATCAGCATGGTGTTGATTTAGATGGCTGTTGGCAGAAGCTTTAGATCCAGCAGCAGGGGGGTGGAAACTAAACTATGGAATCCTTCCCTAACTCCCTGCCATCACTAGAAAACCTGAAACCTCTGGTCAGTTGCACTGACGGCTGTCACAGAAGTTGAAGTCACCACACCACCCTGCCAGTAGGCATCACATCAAAAAGGAGCTGGCTGCATGAACAAGAACATCTTCGGGCGGTGCCATTTTGCATCCCACTCAACTTTCAACAGCTGTTTCTTGAGTGAGTACAGACGCAAAATAATTATATGAAAAGAACAACAAACATTGGCGGGCCACCGCTTATGTTTACTCCACAGTCATTAAATGGAGATGGAACTAAGACAGGCACTGACATCTGAAAAGTTAGCGTCCTGGCCAATAAGTCTAATTAGTGTCCAGTGGAGGCTCTCTTCAATTAAACCATTGACTCTGAAGAAGGAGGAAGGATTTTTCAATCAAGCAGAATTCCTCATATCAGTACTGCGAGAAATACCTAATGGCATGCTACAGTTTTAAAGAGCCCAATCACATTATGCTTCAACTCCCATCATCTCAGTAGGAATCTAAACGATGTTTTGAGCAACCCCAATTGTTCTCGTTATTGTAAACACTCCTAAATAAAACAAAAGGTCTGTAATCTCAGGTTCCAACAAAATTTCCAATCTTGGCCATCATATGATGCTACAACACAGAAAGTAAAGAAAGCCCTGCTTTAGAATATTAGATATGATTGAAGACCGCACAGTTCTTCTGACGCTTTTAGACATCTTGTCACTTTACCTGGAGAAATATACACTGCTTATTCTGCATTGCTGCTGATGTCCAGCACTTGTCAAAACCTCTATCTGTCAAGGCCTTCACAAAGAGTTGCAAAATGACAGATCAGGATGTCTGAGTTGATGGAGCCCCAGGAAAAATGGAACAGATAGAAAATTCATGACTCTAAACTACATCAAAGTGACTTCTGTCAACATCATGTCAAAAGAACTGTTCATTTTTAGAGGGTTTTTTTTTTTTTTAATTATATAAACACTTCTCTGAGTATGAGCTAAGTGTAATGAAAAAATTTTCCTAGTGTACAGTATGATCATCCAAGTGTTCCAAAAATATACTTTAGATCATCCAGGAATAAGGAAAATTCTAATAGTAGACTGTCTGCCAGTTAAAACCAATGACATTCAAGAGAGATGTATGAAGATACTATCAGCTTAAAATAGGACAAACCATCTGGCTATAAAGGAACAAAAGTATATTTTTTGCATATTTTTTGGACCCATCAAATTTCTACAACTGGATTAGATTTTATTCTTCTATGATCAATTCTGATCCTTTTTTTTTTTTTTTTCCCAGTGTGACAATTTAAAAACACGAATTCAGTGTTATTTTCCTAAACAGGTTTCTGAAAATATCTGGCATTATATTAATTTTTTTTAAATTGCTGAAAAACCCTTCTAGTACATAATTCCCTTAAATTATTGCTTTCAGAGGGAAGTAAAAAAAATAAATGGCTTATAATATGCAGTATTGCATACACAGAACCACTCCATAATCACATTCAAAAACTCATTCACCGAATTAAATATGAGTCACATAAATCTGGCAATGACCACTCTTTCGTTTTAATTCCCAACACCCTTCAGGAAGGATGGCTGGCATCTGGTGCTGGAAGCCAGGCAACTCGAATCCCCCTGTTCATACGTCACTGAAATAAACAGGGGAAGCGACCTTGTGAACAAGGACCATGGACTATGCAGTGTGTGCATATATAGAGCAGACCAGGGGAGAATACATCTGACCCACCACACACACACACACACGCATGCACACATGTGCAGGGACACGGGCATGCACACACATGACCTGAAAGGAATCAGACGTGCAACTTCCATAGTCACCATAACTGTCCATGATCTGGTTGATCCCTTCCACTGCTCTGTTCACCTTTCCCTTTAGCTAGGCTTTAATCGTTTCCACATCAGCCCTTCCTCAGAGTTACTCTTACAGAGACCATCTCCAATCCTAATCATCATGGCTACATACTTGGTACACTCCTCCAGTGGCAGAAAAAAAATCCATTATCTGCGACCATAAAGGTTTGCTTACCTCCAGAATGACAAAAGAGCTCGAAATAAATGACCAACTCCAGTTTGGAGAGAAGACACCTGCTTCAACATGGTCCCGTTGCAATGTGTCTAAATACGTTTAGGGAATACCATCCATTAACACAAAAGTAGGACAAGATGCCCATTTCTTATTATAGGCAGAACTCAATATATCTCAGGTCCTACTTATGAAAAGATGTTTATTACCTGTAAGTGTACAGAGGTGTGGGTTTCACAGCAACTATGATTGGTAATTAAGCCTCTTTTTCTCATTTACATTGATAGCAAGCATTAGTGAAGATATATGCATTTCATTTCATGGTTCAGAAAGAACAAAGTATATGTATATGTGATAGCAGTAGGTGGTTAATGAAATGGTCTGACAAACATAAGCTAATACATAATCATACCAGAATGTGAACTGGAACACCTGTTCCTGCTTCTGCAGGCTTGCAATTCTTAAGGAAAAGTTACCATTCCCAAGGATTGAAGCCATTACTATTTAGACATCAATATGCTCCCAGGAAATTTTAGTCACTTTTTTTGGTGGTTGTTGCAATCACTAAAAGGTGGCTATTTTAATGATATCAAATCTCTTTTGCTTGTGTCCTAAGAGTAATGAAAACTTCACACATGCATGAAGCTCCAGTAATTATTTTAAACTGCCTTCTGTTGTCCCCCTGAGGAACACGGTGGTATTTGTTTGATGCAGTTTAATTAGTGTCAGGGTAATTAATGCTATGCTATCTACATGAGATCAAAACCCTTTCTTTGTAACACTCTGGTAACTAAGAACTAAGAAAAGGAAGCATTTTGAAAACGTAGAGGCATGGTGTTAACCTGGGTTCATGAGAGAACCAAATTGCTCACCGCTCCCCACTGGCCTCGCCCGAATGGCAACGTCAGCTCCTCCCAGGACAAGATCAGCTCCTCAATACACCGCAATCCCACTGCCAGGGAAAAGACCCAGTGACTGTTAAGGAATTAAATTCTACTTTTATTGGTATAATCAAATTAACTAAAACAGTCACAGTCACCAGGCACCTTTTACCACAGTTTAATCCTTTAATAATGAAACAGGAAACTTTTGCAGTACCAGAGAACTAGAGTCCCTGGTAAAAAGGGGGTGATCTTACCTTGTGCTGATACATTTTTTCAAATAAGAGAATCATTTGGTTTAATGAATGGACGTGATTCTGTTTAAATGCCAGAACAAAATTTACACTTAATAGTAGGTATAGATATGCTCTCTATCTGACAATAATGCTAAGAAAGGATAAACAGAGACAGGCAAGGAGAGAAGTTAAGTACACAAAAATTCCAGACACACACATAATGTGCAGCCCCATAAATCCTTTTTAACTGTTTCTTTGGTAATAAGCGACGGCAGTATAAATCTCCCCACACACAAACTCAAGCTGATCACAGGCTTAAGGAAATAGCTCCAGTTATCTTGACTGGATAAATTATTATATCCTAGAGGTTATTCCAGTTTCTAATAAAGCACTGCAGCTAACAAACAAAAATAAAAAAGATCAACCGTTTTCTTTATTTTATAACAGATGAAATTACAGGCTGCCCAGAATAGACACAACAGCATCGAATTTATTTTTACTCTCAAAGATGCACCAGGCAATGTTCATTTTGGAACAAGACCGGTGCTTTAAACACAACGATGATAACCAGCATTAGACGGATAACATTTTTTATGGGACGAAGAGGCTTAATGGCACATATCTAAAAAATAAACATGACTGGTTTAAAGTCAAACCAAATGGATTTAGCCCATTACCTAAGTATACTAAGCATGAAAATCACTTCTGCACCTCATAAGAAATGAACAAAGAAAAATCCTTCTAGAGGGTACAAATGTTAGGTCCACAGTGGTTATGGAATGGTGTCAGTATCCATCAACAGCTGAAATTAAGGTTAATATTATAAAATGAGATTTCACCAGCTCTGGCTAGCTCAAAGAGTTTGCGCTGAAAGCATCTGTATGGGGTCGGTCATTCATTACTGAATACCTCGTGGGATCAGCTGACGAGCAAAATATGTTCTTTCACATCTTCAGTTCTGCTTCCCGCAACTTAGTTGTTTATCAATTAAAGTGATAAATACAAGTGACTTTGGTAACCTGAGAAACGCATTAAGTAGTAGAGCACCCTCCAGGAACACTGCCGTAAGAACTGCGTGCAAAGTTCAACAACTGTGAAGGAACTATTAGAGAGGACACACAAACAAGTGACCTTGACTGACAAACGCACTCCATCCCAGCAATAAACAGTGGAGGTGCTGATAACTGTTCATTGGCGCAGAGAGTAATTACCTATCTGTCAGCGTTGCTGGTGTGTGCGAAATAGTATAAATGAAACATACATAATGTACGGCAATAATATCGGGCATGCAGAACCTAACACATTATCATCATTCTCAGGACCCAGGCTTATGCGGCTGCCACCACTGAGTAAATGCCTTCTAGCCATGATAATTTCATTCTAATCTCTGTTCCATATTATAATTTTCATAGCGAAAAGATATTGAGGAGCAATACGTTTCAATCAAGGACTAAATAGAACACAACCTGTAACTGATATTTTATACACCTATATATATTTTTTCTTTCAAGAAATTTAGTCAATTTATGAAGAGATGGGAATAAGCTGGAAATTTATGGGTGACAAACCGTGTCGGCAGCAATGTCACCATGTTGGAGATGGGCTGAAAGGAGTTTATTGAAGGGGTTGGGGGCTTTGTCTTCTATTTCTTTCAATAATTCTGTCTTGTTCAACAAAATGCTATCTCATTCAATGTTTCTATTCTGTTCCAAAATACAAGGTAAAGATGTATTTTTGAACAAAATAAAAGGTAGCCCCTATTCAATAGGAGAAAAAGAATCATCTAGTTTTTTAAGACAAGACAAATTATCTTGGTTTGCATGATTTGCTTACATAGAATCATCTAGTTTTTTAGATGATTTTAGATGATTTAGATGAATCATAGAATACTAGAATCATCTAGTTTTTTAAGACAAGACAAATTATCTTGGTTTGCATGATTTGCTTACATAACAAAAGGATGGGAAAATCTCCCCCACCATGATGCTGTCTTATTTGTATAAAACTGTCTGACTCTTGCATGCTTGTTTATTTTGTGCCTTTAATGCAAATGAAATTTGATGATACCTCTAAATCACATTTAAGACCATACAAAAGAAACCAGGAAAATCTTAAGTAACAGCAAGGCCATCAGGATAAATCCCTTGACTCAAGTATGAAGCATTAGAAACCCTCACAGTTCACAGAGTGAACGAGGGAAAGCAGTGCATCCCAAACTATTGATACGTAATAGAAACAGCTGTTGGTCCCACCAGCTCCCTCATTTAGAAAAGGAAGAAAATACATGAATTTGGGATAATGCATTGGCACACCTGATTGTTTTAATCTAGCCTTTGAATCTTTACACAGTAAGAGTATATATTTTGGAAATTTTACAGATGCTTGAACTAATAATTAATGTAATAGTCTGCCTTTTTCAAGAAGCGTTTTAACTAATCATCTAACGTCACATTTTAAAGTACATGCATCCTTTTAACTTTTAAAAGATGCCATCTTCATTTAATTTTTGGTTTGCCAGTTTCTTAAAGTGATTTTCTAAAATTGATGCTGTAGTTGATAAATGAAGTCCTTATAGGAGACTGAGCAAAACAGAGTAACAGCACAAATTTTTCTTCAGTGCATCCTTTTGTGTGCTGCATTTTTCTAATTCTCAACCAGGAGAGTAAAAAAAAAAAAAAAAAAAAAAAAAAAAAACTAACTCATACTAAGTTGTTTGGGATAGGATAGGTTAATTCTCAGGGAAACATTTATTTTTTAAAATTTTATTTTATTTAACTTTACAATATTGCATTAGTTTTGCCATATATCAAAATGAATCTGCCACAGGTATACATGTGTTCCCCATCCTGAACCCTCCTCCCTCCTCCCTCCCCATACCATCCCTCTGGATCGTCCCAGTGCACCAGCCCCAAGCATCCAGTATTGTGCATCGAACCTGGACTGGCGACTTGTTTCATATATGATATTATACATATTTCAATGCCAAAAGAGGCAAAGCTGAGCTAACTCATAAGGTGAAGAAATAAAAAGACAAGTAACTGTCCATTCTACTCATGCATCATCCCACTTAATTGTATGACTAGCCCACTATAGAAAAGATTTTACCCAACTTGAAGGCATTCAATCAACGTAGCCCACTGGATATATATGATACTCTTTAGCTGACTAACTTAAGTCTTTCTTAATGTATAGATTTTATGTGCTTTACAAGTAGGTTTTAAGAATACAGTATTGGGGGAAAAAAAAGAATACAGTATTTATCAGAATACAGACAGAAAATTTTCAGGAAAAGCTAGTATCCTATGTCATTGATTCTAAGAACAACCGCACATTTCTTTACATCTTAACGTTTTTGAAACAGCTCCCCTGCCAGCCAGGTGGCAGCTGTTGACACCTTTGGTAAGATCAAGAGCCGTCCATCATCAAAACATCTTAGACCTGACTACATTCCATGAAATACAGTATTTCACGCTAGTCTAGCTTTGAGGAACATCTGTTACACCTTTATCTTAAAATGGTCCTGCTTAGATGTAAAGAACAGACTTGTGGACAAGGGTGGGGAGAGGAAGGAGAAGGTGATGTGAATGGAGGGAGTAGCATGTAAACATACACACTACCATATGCAAAATAGATAGCCAATGGGAATTTGCTGTAAGACTCAGGGAGCTCAAAATGGCCTTGAGTTGTTACACCCCACTGTAACAACCTAGGGGTGGGGTGGGGTGGGGAGGTGGGAGGGAGACTCATGAGAGGGGACACCTGTACGCCTATGGCTAACTCACGCTGATGTGTGACAGAAATCAAACCAATATTGTAAAGCAATCATGAATTAAAAATAAATCAATATAATTTTAAAAATTAAAAAAAATAAAATGATAGACTAAGTCATAACATAAGAAAAAATGGTCCTGCTCACAATCACATTTTTACAAAGTGCCCAGCCAATGTTATATACGTTAAGTCTTGTGAAACACGTAAAGTGTTAGTCACTCAATCGGGTCCGATTCTTTGCAACCCCATAGACTATAGCCCACCAGGCTCCTGTGTCCTGGGATTTCCTAGGTAAGAATACTGGAGCGGGCTGCCATTTCTTCCTACAGGGGATCTTCCCGACCCAGGGTTCAAACCCAGGTCTCTTACATTGGTAGGCAGATTCTTTACCATCTGAACCACAGGGAAGACCAAAACACACAAAAATATAATTAATTGATTGAATTAAATAACTAGTTGATTTGTTAGGGGAAAAAAATCCACTAATGTTATGTAGTTTTACTGACTGTATTAGGAACATACGGACCTTACTCTGGATGTATTGAGGTATTTATCTCTGTGGCCTGCTCCATAATTAAGCAAGATTTCATTTACTGGTGATTGTGAACCTAGGAACAGGGCAGTGAGCCAAGGGACTCCCTCATCTCCAGCTCCAGCAAAGGGACAAGTGACTTTCCTTCTCCAGCTGAGAAGCACTGCCCTAGGGGCCAAGTGTGTCTGGTGGGGTGTGTCTTGTCACTATGGTGTGTTAAGGTGGTAAAAATATTGAGAACCACTGAAGAGTATAATCAGCATAATTCAAAACAAGTTGGGGCGGAGGGAGACCACCTTTTCATAATTTTCTCAAATAGCCCCAAGGATATTTATCCACAAATACGATTAGAACTCAAGTTGTTTATTGCCTCCTGACACACCAGAAAATTGCTATTGCATTTCATAGTCATTATTCTCAATGCCTGAAATCTAACTTTTTCAATGAATACGTGAGGAATAAATGAATGAATCAATGAGTGAATGAACAGTGTTCCCAAATCAGGTTAGTTGTAAGAACAAACATCCTAATGTGATGTTGCAAAGCTCACAACAACAACAAAATAAACTCTTAAAATGTTAAGCAAAAGTACTCTATCATGTTCTTTGGTATTATAAGATTTTTTTTTTTTTTGGTAATGGAATTATTTAGGATTGATGGCTTTGCAGTTAAAGTACACTTTTAAATCAGAAATTAACTTTTAATATAGGACTTGGTGATGATAATACTGAGGTATGTAAAGTGTAGTTGCCTCCTTATAGGCAATATACTTGATTAATTTTGAACAATTTAACAGTGAAAGATTAATTAAGAATTTCATCCAGTACAGGCCATCTTTCTTTTCCAATTACATTCCTTTAGAGCCACTATAACTGTTTCAATAATTGTACTGAAAATGCTAGAAAGTATCAAGATAATACAGTGATTCAGCGAGAACAATAAAATCCAGGCACTTTGATGTCTGGAACACTTAACACTGTGGTGCATATAAGCCTTCTGAACTCCAACCGGTTATTATAACCCAGGAGGTCTAAAGTCAGCCTTAATGTTTTAGTTATATAAGAACTGCTTATTATTAAATACCTATTTGAAAATACTTTGCTAGAAGAAGAAAACAGTATTAAGAATTTCTCTACTCAGATGCTTGCAGATTTCAAGCTTATGGTAATATTTTCTTGGGCGATATATTCAGTAGAATTATCTTTGAAACAGAAGTATATCTTATACAGCTGTAAACTTGACCCTAATTCAAGGAAATTGTAGAGTGCAAAGGTGAGGCTAGAGTTCATGGTAAACTTGACTATGAGACTCTGAGTACAGTGTACCAATAATGAGTACTAAGGGGAAAAAAATGTAATTTAGGGGCTCTTTCATACTTTTAAGCTAGGAAGACAGTTATTCTACAAATATTTATTCTAATATACTAATTTCCCATATATTTCCCATAGACTAACATACTAAATTATTAGTCATTTGTGTAACTTCCAAGCTTTTTAACTTTGGTCATTACGATTCTAATTCTAATGAAATAGAAATAGTTGTCAAAAGTTTAGCAATTCTGAAAGCTCCTTTCCTGTATTTGGTTTCTGATAAACATGTTGCAGCATGAAATCTTGGTTGCTTTGCTGCTGCTGCTGCTAAGTCGCTTCAGTCGTGTCCGACTCTGTGCGACCCCAAAGACGGCAGCCCACCAGGCTTCTCCGTCCCTGGGAAGGGAAATAAGCTCTAGTCCTAAATAACAGCTCTAGAATTCTTATCAGGGCTCCCTAGGTGGCGCCACGGTAAAGAACCCACCTGCCAATGCAGGAGATGCAGGAGCTGTGGGATAAATCTCGGGTTGGGAAGATCCCTCAGAGGAGGAAATGGCTACCCAGTCCAGTATTCTTGCCTGAGAAATCCCATGGACAGAGGAGTCTGAGTCTGGCAAGCTATAGTCCATGGGGATGCAAGGAGTCAGACACAACTGAGTTTCTAAGCATGCCCATGTACGATTCTCATCAACTGGATTTAATCCCGTCCATTTCATCCTGTGTTAAAAGTACTATATGTACGCTAAGTCTCTTCAGTCGCGTCCAACTCTGTGCGACCCCATGGACTGTAGCCTGCCAGGCTCCTCTGTCCGTGGGATTCTCCAGGCAAGAATACCAGAATGGGTTGCCATGCCCTCCTCCAGGGGACCTTCCTGAACCAGGGATCGAACCCGTGTCACTTATGTCTCCTGCACTGGCAGACAGGTTCTTTACCACTAGCACCACCTGCAAAGCCAAAAATATTATAATAACCCCGATAAACAACAATCTTGCTTGATAGAGAGGCTTTCCAACATCACCATCAGGAATAGGCTTTCAAGGAAGACCTGGGTTGCACCTGTCTTAGCTATTCACATTACAGGTGTTCACCTCTTCGAATCTCATCTCTATTAAAGTAGTGCAGTAACAGTAATGCCTCATTGGCACATAGGAAGTTCCCTAGAAATGAGAGCAAAGATTATTATCAGAAAAATGTTTTCTTAAAACAAAGTATTTAGATCACTATCAAAAGTGGAATCGAACAATATATTTAATGTCATTGACTGGTTCATAGGATCAGAATTTGCATTAGAAACCCTGAATAATTCGGTTTTAAACAGAATGCATTAGTATGCACTTAGAATCTACACCTGAATAACTCAAAATGCATATGCTGTGCAACATATGTGTTGTAGCAAACAAGCCTTCAAGAGAGAAAATGAAAGCCTCAGAGTTTTACTAAGATAATGCTTTCATCTTTAATGGAGTTCATCCTCATTTAGTTTTGAGGGTCCCTAGAGGCCAACAAAATGAATATCCGAGCCAACATTATTTCCCAAATTCCAGAGTCTATTATCTGTTCCAACATATTTGTCTGATTCAAGTCCACATTCCCCTGATAACTGACTAGTCAATCAGCTTTCCGATGTCACCTCCAGGTGAAAGTTTTTTTTCTAGGCAAACATGTAATCCAGGGGCATATATTTGGGACTGAAGAGGAACTTCTTTCTCTCTTTTGAGTTTACAAAGACCTCACCAACCCAATCAGACTAGTTAGTTCAGTCGCTCAGTTGGGTCCAATTCTTTGTGACTCCATGAACTGCAGCACGCCAGGCTTCCCTGTCCATCACCAACTCTGGGAGCTTGCTCAAACTCATATGAGACTAGAAAACCTGGTTAAAATCTTAATAGATTCTACTGCAAACATGACTTGCAATCACAGGGAATGGAATTCAGCTGTGATTCAAAATGGACAGTCTCTTCTGGACTGTTCTTTGCTGGAGGGTCAGTTATTTCCAAGTTATACTGGTAAACAATTTCACCAAAACATTAACATTTTACTAACTTCATTCCCCTCCTCCCATTTTCCTTGGCCTCTAACTTGTTTTCCTAAAGACTTGAAAGTCCAAAATCAATTGTAAACTTGACCCATGATAAACTCTGGACTTTTGAAGAAGGTCTTATTGGTAAATACCGATAGGAAACTGGATGTGGCTATTTTTCATAATTCACTGTCACAGTGTAACCAGAAAGAAAGAGATATACTCTGGGTACATGGGCAGTGAGGGCAGGAAGAGCGGTAGAGGGGAACTACACTGGGAATCAGAAGTGCTAGTGATATAATTCTTTTTTTGAGTTTTTGTTTTTGACCAGACTGTATGTGGGATCTTAGTTCCCTGACAAGGAACTGAACCCATGCCCCTTGCATGGGCAGTGCAGCGTCTTAACCACTGGACTACCAGGGCAGCCCCTAAAAAAGCGAAAGTGAGTAAAAGTGTTAGTCTAGTCGCTCAGTCGTGTCTGACTCTTTGCAACCCCATGGACGGTAGCTCCCCAGGCTCCTCTGTTTACAGAATTTTTCAGGCAAGAATACCGGAGTGGGTAGCCATTCCCTTTTCAAGGAGATCTTCCCAACCCAAGGATCAAACCAGGGTCTCCCGAATTGCAGTCAGATTGTTTACCATCTGAGCCACCAGGGAAGCCCAGAGACATAATTCTAATCCAGGCAAAACTGCTGTCATTTCCCACTATCCAAACACACAGTGGCCTCTGGGAACACTGGCCATGAGCAGAAAGAGGCAAAGGCAGCACTTTTTTCCTTCCTTATCTGACAGTCTGTCTTGACACCAATCATTGAGTAAACAAGTGTTGGACAACAGAGTACAAATCTTATCTAGACTAAACTTTGAGTCTCGTGTGTAAACGTGGCCTAAGGTATATATTTTGTGTAAGATTACAAAAGATTTGAATGAAATTTTAGCTTTACTCTCTTAAATATACTGACCTTGGCCGATCTATGACATCGTCTTCTGCTCTCTCGTTGGCCCCTGTTGCTGCTACCAGTTTACCCTACTCATCAGCAAGCCACTCTTTTCCCACTCTCACGACGAGCCAATATCCCACCAACTCTTCTTTGGTCCTCTGGGAAACTTACTTAGCACGATATTGTTGTACATGGAATCTTTAACGAAACATGTCTCTCAGGACAAACCACAAAGGCATGAATAAAACATTTTTAAAATGTGGAAAGTCAGTATTGGAATTACTAGACACCCTGGATCTTTCCACTTGCTGCTTTATACTGTTTGTGATACCTTCTCATTTAACCATTTCAAACCCAATACTGAAGAGTTTTCAGCAGGTAACTGGAGAGATGAAAATAATAAAAGACACATGAAAAATTCCCAGATAATAAAAGTAAAACTAAGAGCAAAATGTGTTAACAGAGTTTAGAAGGGCTGATATGTGGCACATAGTAGGAACTCAAAAAATTTCATGAATGGCTCAGTCAGTGGTTTAGTTACAGATGTATAAATACAAAGCAGCCTGCATAATATATATTTTAATATATTTATTTGGATTATGTTTATATAAATATATATAATATGAACATATAGAGGCATAAAGCACCTTATAAAAATAGACAAAATATCTTACCTTCAAATTAATATTAAACATTATATAAAATCTTCAAGCGACCTAATTATTAAAAGGAAATACCTACTTTGTAGCAGTTTAAAATGGGAACTCTCCCTAAAGAGCTTAAAGAATAAAACTACACATATCTTTTCCAGCTTAAAAATACCGTGTCTACCAACATAACAAACTGCACATCTAGAAAAAAGCACAATGCACATAGTCCTTTTCCCTTCCATAAGTTTAGAAGAGGGAGGGAAGGTATAGAGCTGGGAGGAGGGATGGAGCAAAAGTTCCATTTTTCAAATCTTTGAAAATGTAATCCACCAGAAGACAAAGCTAGAGGAAACTTTAGTTCCAGCAATACTCGTAATATTTTCTGTCTCTCAGCACAGACACAGATCCGCTACAACTTCTTGAACAGCAGAATCAGCTGCAAACCAGCTCTCTTGTTTTTAGACACTTCATGGCTGAGTGGAAATTATTTTCCAACTGCACTCTAAGCCCACTGGTGTCTGTCTGCATCTGCAGCCCCCCTGTCCTGGGACCAGGCACTGGAGGTCAGCCTATCTCAGCATGGATCTTGTTATCTGTCTCCTTCTGGAAGGAGCCCCTGCCTTAGAGAAGGAAGCCAAGGTGTGTGAAAAGCACCCTGGGGCATATGTCCCCTGACCATTTTAATCTTATCTACCACTTAGCTTTTAGTTAATCAGATCGATTATATTCTTTGCAGCCAAAGATGGAGAAGCTCTATACAGTCAGCAAAAACAAGTCCAGGAGCTGACTGTGGCTCAGACCATGAATTTCTTATTGCCAAATTCAGACTGAAATTGAAGAAAGTAGGGAAAAACCACTAGACCATTCAGGTATGACCTAAATCAAATCCCTTATGATTATACAGTGGAAGTGAGAAATAGATTTAAGGGCCTAGATCTGATACATAGAGTGCCTGATGAACTATGGAATGAGGTTCGTGACATTGTACAGGAGACAGGGATCAAGATCATCCCCATGGAAAAGAAATGCAAAAAAGCAAAATGGCTGTCTGGGGAGGCCTTACAAGTAGCTATGAAAAGAAGAGAAGCAAAAAGCAAAGGAGAAAAAGAAAGATATAAACATCTGAATGCAGAGTTTCAAAGAATAGCAAGAAGAGATAAGAAAGCCTTCCTCAGCGATCAATGCAAAGAAATAGAGGAAAACAACAGAATGGGAAAGACTAGGGATCTCTTCAAGAAAATCAGAGATACCAAAGGAACATTTCATGCAAAGATGGTCTCGATAAAGGACAGAAATGGTATGGACCTAACAGAAGCAGAAGATATTAAGAAGAGGTGGCAAGAATACACAGAAGAACTGTACAAAAAAGATCTTCACGACCCAGATAATCATGATGGTGTGATCACTGACCTACAGCCAGACATCCTGGAATGTGAAGTCAAGTGGGCCTTAGAAAGCATCACTATGAACAAAGCTAGTGGAGGTGATGGAATTCCAGTGGAGCTATTCCAAATCCTGAAAGATGATGCTGTGAAAGTGCTGCACTCAATATTCCAGCAAATATGGAAAACTCAGCAGTGGCCACAAGATTGGAAAAGGTCAGTTTTCATTCCAATCCCAAAGAAAGGCAATGCCAAAGAATACTCAAATTACCAAACAATTGCACTCATCTCACATGCTAGTAAAGTAATGCTCAAAATTCTCCAAGCCAGGCTTCAGCAATATGTGAACCATGAACTTCCTGATGTCCAAGCTGGTTTTAGAAAAGGCAGAGGAACCAGAGATCAAATTGCCAACATCCGCTGGATCATGGAAAAAGCAAGAGAGTTCCAGAAAAACATCTATTTCTGCTTTATTGACTATGCCAAAGCCTTTGACTGTGTGGATCACAATAAACTGTGGAAAATTCTGAAAGAGATGGGAATACCAGACCACTTGATCTGCCTCTTGAGAAATCTGTATGCAGGTCAGGAAGCAACAGTTAGAACTGGTCATGGAACAACAGACTGGTTCCAAATAGGAAAAGGAGTACGTCAAGGCTGTATATTGTCACCATGTTTATTTAACTTATATGCCGAGTACATCATGAGAAATGCTGGACTGGAAGAAACACAAGTTGGAATCAAGATTGCTGAGAGAAATATCAATAACCTCAGATATGCAGATGACACCACCCTTATGGCAGAAAGTGAAGAGGAACTCAAAAGCCTCTTGATGAAAGTGAAAGTGGAGAGTGAAAAGGTTGGCTTAAAGCTCAACATTCAGAAAACGAAGATCATGGCATCTGGTCCCATCACTACATGGGAAATAGATGGAGAAACAGTGGAAACAGTGTCAGACTTTCTTTTTCTGGGCTCCAAAATCACTGCAGATGGTGACTGCAGCCATGAAATTAAAAGACGCTTACTCCTTGGAAGGAAAGTTATGACCAACCTAGATAGCATATTCAAAAGCAGAGACATCACTTTGCCAACAAAGGTTCGCCTAGTCAAGGCTATGGTCTTTCCTGTGGTCATGTATGGATGTGAGAGCTGGACTGTGAAGAAGGCTGAGCGCCGAAGAATTGATGCTTTTGAACTGTGGTGTTGGAGAAGACTCTTGAGAGTCCCTTGGACTGCAAGGAGATCCAACCAGTCCATTCTGAAGGAGATCAGCCCTGGGATTTCTTTGGAAGGAATGATGCTAAAGCTGAAACTCCAGTATTTTGGCCACCTCATGTGAAGAGTTGACTCATTGGAGAAGACTCTGATGCTGGGAGGGATTGAGGGCAAGAGGAGAAGGGGACGACAGAGGATGAGATGGCTGGATGGTATCACTGACTCGATGGATGTGAGTCTGAGTGACCTCTGGGAGTTGGTGATGGACAGGGAGGCCTGGCGTGCTGCAGTTCATGGGGTCGCAAAGAGTCGGACACGACTGAGAGATTGATCTGATCTGATCTGGGAAAGCTAGCTAAGAGGGTATTTGCTGTTCAGGAAGGTGAAGATACTAGAGACATTGTTGTGAGAGTTATTTTTTCATTTTTTTTTAAATTAAATTTTATTTTGCTTAACTTTACAATATTGTATTGCTTTTGCCATACATCAAGATGGATCCACCACAAGTATACATGTGTTCCCCATCCTGAACCCTCCAATTGCCAGCATTCTTTTTTTTTTTTTTTAAGCCAAGCTGTGCAGCATGTGGGAAATGTAGTTTCCCTGACCAGGGATCAAACCTTTGCCCTCTGTATTGGAAACACAAGAGTTTTAACTACTGGACCACCAGGAAAGTCACTCCAGTATTTTTACACTATGCCTTCCTTCTAGAAAACCATGTACAATTTGATTTGAATCTTTCAAATAAGCCTTGCTCAGAAAGCCATCTACTTAGTCATCAAACCAACAATAATGAAAGAAGTGAAAGTGTTAGTTACTCAGTCGTGCCTGCACTTTAAGCCCATTGGTATCTGTCCATATCTGCAGCCCCACCGCCCTGGGATCAGGCACTGCAGGTCAGCCCATCCCCTTCACTCTCTGGGAATGGGCCATGGTGGCACCACAACCAGGTGTGGCATCAGGAAAGGAAAGGCTTAAAGACCTATCGACTGTAGCCCACCAAGCTCCTCTGTCCATGGAATTCTCCAGGCAAGAATACTGGAGTGGGTTGCCATTTCCTTCTCCAGGGATTCCTCCCGACCCAGGTATCCAACCTGGGTCTCCTGCACTACAGGCAGATTCTTTACCGTCTGAGCCACCAGGGAAGCTTAAAACAACAATGCTAACTGCAGTTTACAATCTGCAGCACAGTATGTGCTAATAGTCTTATTATAGCACTTTCAATAATGCAGATTATAAATTATTTCTGTCTTGATATGTCTCATTTTCATAAATACTTTAAAAAAGGATTTTATGGCCATCCTCACTTTTTCTCTTCTGTACTATTATTATTATTCACATCCTACGATTCTTTGAAGGATAAAGAGAGATTAAGTTAAGAACTTCACAGAATACTGAGCAGGGCCCCAGCAGACGTTGATACTCGGGAAATCGCAGCAGCAGGAATAGTAGTAACATCTGGAGTTAGGAGTTCCAAATGTTAGCTAGGAGCTCCTAGCCTGGCCTTTCTTCTGCAATTAAGAATCTTCTTGAATTCATACCCCGGAACTCTACAAAAAGGAATCCAATTTGTATGTACAATAATAGTACTTTCACAGGCAAAAATATAGATACATCAGCAATCCTCTTTAAAAACACTTCTCTGGAACTAGCCATTTTCGGCAGCACTTAGGATCTGGAACTCAGAATGGGGAATAATCTGGCCTGTCCAAGGGCAATTTTTCTACCAGTAAGTCAATGCTAGAATCATTATGTCACTTTAAAAGCAGGAAGATAAATACAGAGTCATGATTTTGTAATTCAGTATACATTATCACTGCTTGATTATGCTTTTTGAATTTGCATTTTGAAAGGACTTTGTTTTGTTCATGGTTGTAGCTTCAGTTTTAGACACATGGTAGCCAATCAAGATATACTGGTTGAATCAATGCTTGAATTGCTGTAAAAGTACATAAATTTCTCCTCCTAATGTACATATTTACAATTCAAGCATTGATTCAACCAGTATATCTTGATTGGCTACCATGTGTGTGTGTATATATATATATACACACACACATATACAAGTATCAGATCAGATCAGATCAGTCGCTCAGTCGTGTCCGACTCTTTGCGACCCCGTGAACTGCAGCACGCCAGGCCTCCCTATCCATCACCAGCTCTCGGAGGTCACTCAGACTCACATCCATCGAGTCAGTGATGCCATCCAGCCATCTCATCCTCTGTCGTCCCCTTCTCCTCCTGCCCTCAATCCCTCCCAGCATCAGAGTCTTCTCCAATGAGTCAACTCTTCGCATGAGGTGGCCAAAATACTGGAGTTTCAGCTTTAGCATCATTCCTTCCAAAGAAATCTCAGGGCTGATCTCCTTCAGAATGGACTGGTTGGATCTCCTTGCAGTCCAAGGGACTCTCAAGAGTCTTCTCCAACACCACAGTTCAAAAGCATCAATTCTTCGGCGCTCAGCCTTCTTCACAGTCCAGCTCTCACATCCATACATGACCACAGGAAAGACCATAGCCTTGACTAGGCGAACCTTTGTTGGCAAAGTGATGTCTCTGCTTTTGAATATGCTATCTAGGTTGGTCATAACTTTCCTTCCAAGGAGTAAGCGTCTTTTAATTTCATGGCTGCAGTCACCATCTGCAGTGATTTTGGAGCCCAGAAAAATAAAGTCTGACACTGTTTCCACTGCTTCTCCATCTATTTCCCATGTAGTGATGGGACCAGATGCCATGATCTTCGTTTTCTGAATGTTGAGCTTTAAGCCAACCTTTTCACTCTCCACTTTCACTTTCATCAAGAGGCTTTTTAGTTCCTCTTTACTTTCTGCCATAAGGGTGGTATCATCTGCATATCTGAGGTTATTGATATTTCTCCCGGCAATCTTGATTCCAGCTTGTGTTTCTTCCAGTCCAGCATTTCTCATGATGTACTCTGCATATAAGTTAAATAAACATGGTGACAATATACAGCCTTGACGTACTCCTTTTCCTATTTGGAACCAGTCTGTTGTTCCATGTATACATCTTTATAATACTGAAATTTTCTGAAACACTGTGAAGCCAAGAGAGAATCATCACAGAGAAAAGAAAGTTCAGTACAAGCATACACTTTGGTTGAATGTCCATATACACACATGGGAAAAGAAAGATACTAGCAGATTCTCCAGCAGTTTGTATGTATCACTGCCTGATGATATCTCTACATGGATCTTCTCTCCTGAAAGGTTAAGTTCCATGAGGATACTTATTCAACTTAACCATATCAGAGAAATTCAATAAAGTAGGTAGGTGAATGGATAAAATAGAGAGCTAATTAATAAATTAATGAATAAGTAGCACCATCAAACAAAAGTTGTCAGTGTGTTATTTGAGACTTGTCAAATGATCCTTTCAGGACCCAAAGTTATACAGTTGAAAAGCAAGTTTCAAATTAATCACACTGATACCAAGAAGCTTAACTGCATGCCAGAACAAAGTACACTATCAGAAAAAAAGTGACACCCCCAAATAAAATCCTCAATATCCAGCACACAAAAGAACTATTAGGCAAACAAAGAAGTAGGAAAATACAGATAAAAAGTCAATCAGTAAAAGTTGCCACAAAAACATGAAAGAGAATAAAAATTGGCAGATGACATACCATACTTGCTCAGAACATCAGGTAAAACATGAACTTCAAAAGAAATGAGAGGTTTAAAATATAAATTTTAGAGATGAAAAATAAAATATCTGAAACTATACTGGACGAGGTCAACAGCAAATTTTATTAGATACTGTAAAAGAAAAGATCAGTCAACATGAAGAAATAGCAACAGAAAGTATCCAAAAGGAAGAAAAAAAGGTATAAAAGAAATAAAATAGTTGTGATGACTTGTTGGACAGGAAAAAGCAGTCTAAACGGTATAATTCATTGAAATTCCAAAAGGATAAGAGAGATGTAAACAAAAGAATTTTCAAGGGATAATGGCTTCATTTTTTTCCCCCAAATTCTATCAAAATTATGAACTCAGAGACCCTCTCTTTTTACATTATGCCATTCCATAGAAATTGCATATTGGATATACAACAGTTCAGCAACACAATATAAAAATAATTATGTGGCACTCACCATAAGATCCTGAATGGGAAAGATTGAAGGCAGGAGGAGAAGGGGACAACAGAGGATGAGATGGTTGGATGGAATCACTGACTCAATGGACATGAGTTTGAGTGAACTCTGGGAGTTGGTGCTGGACAGGGAAGCCTGGCATCCTGCAGTCCAAGGGGTCGCAGTCGGACACGACAGAGTGACTGAACTGAACTACCAGATGCTAGACCTGTTCTAACAGCTTCACAGGGAGTAACCCACATACTTCTCACAACCTGGCGAAGAATGAGCTCTAGCTATCCTTGATTTATAGATAAGGACAAATTGATTCCCAGAAATATCAGCTATTGTGCTCAACATGGCTCAACTCTTTTTTTTTTTTTTTCATTTTTATTTTGTATCGGGATACAGCTGATTAACAAATAATGTTGTGACAGTTTCAGGTGAACAGCAAAAGGACTCAGCCATAAATATACTGTATCCATTGTCTTCCAAACTCCTTCCCATTTAGGCTGCCACATAACATTGAGCAGAGTTCCATATGAACATAGCCCAATTCTTCAGTGGATCCATAACTCAAACCCATGAGATCTGGCTTCAATATCTAAGCTCCTAACCACTATTCCATGTGGCCTCTGTTACATCTGCAAAAGGGACAGACATTAACATTTTAAGACTCAAACCTGAGCCAAACGTGCCCATTTGTAAGCTAAACATGGTTTTAAAACACTTCAATTGTAGTTTTTATAACTAACATCAATTTATACTTTATCATTCAAGATCCAGAATTATGTCCATGCTGCTGCTGCTGCTGCTAAGTCGCTTCAGTCGTGTCCGACTCTGTGCGACCCCATAGACGGCAGCCCACCAGGCTCCACCATCCCTGGGATTCTCCAGGCAAGAACACTGGAGTGGGTTGCCATTTCCTTCTCCAATGCATAAAAGTGAAAAGAAAGTAAAGTCGCTCAGTCGTGTCCGACTCTTAGCGACCCCATGGACTGCAGCCCACCAGGCTCCTCCGTCCATGGGGTTTTCCAGGCCATAAATGTGTGCAAGTTCATACACAAACTGGCAAAAAGACCATGAACACATTAGCACTGAAATCGGTGTGACTTGCCATTTAGTCATGGACTCTATCAGCAGAAAACCTGCCTGTCTGGAAGAGTGAGAACCTGTGATTTTCTGAAGTCATATTTAACAAGAAAACCAAGAGCCTCCAAATACCAGAGTTGTCAGCAACTTGACTCCCTCTGGTCAGAATCGGAGGGTTCTTGCTGATACGTGTAGCCCCTGCTTGTCCTTTGTCACATATGTGCTTCTCCTGCAAACTGTCAGTGACTTGTCAGAATTGATCAGGGAGGCTAAGGTCATTCCTCGGTGACAGACAGATGCGGACATGACAGCGTCCCACTTCTGGTTCTGTGTCACATACCGTATGAAAACGGATGCCCCCATCACTCTGCTCTCAGGACGAATAGCTGCAAGTGGTGATGATGAGATTTTTAAAGGTAAGAAAAAACACCAGGACAAACTCAACATTTTAGCGTATTTTCAACAAATATTTACCCCAATGATATAAAGAACAGGGATACCGTTTAGAAAGAAGTAGGATCCGTTCCTCTTATGTCTGAATACAGCTAGCATACTCCTTATTTGGGAATTCAAAGCATGAAACAACCCAATGTAGGAATAAGGACAGAGGGGACCCGGGTAAAAGATGGGAGACCTTGATATCTCTCAAGGCCTCGAGCTCATGAATTACAGACCAGAATTCTAGAAGGACATTTGTACATATCTACCATGAAATTTGGTAGGAATGAAGATTTGTGTGCCTCTTCAAAGACCATTGTTTTAAAAGACCCACTATTTTTTTTTAATTCATACTTAGATTGTCCTTTCTGGAAGAGAAAAATGCTGGAAACTTTTTGACGATCTTTTCAATGTCTGACTCCATGGAAATATACTGAGATGACAACTGCAATCTTTGCTGAGGAACAGATAGGAAATCACTAACTGTGAGCATGGTTATAAACTATACACTTTATCACTGAAAAAAAAAAGGACACCCTTTGGGTAATTTGCATGAATTAGTCAACAACACCTATGCTACCCTCTCTTTAGGCTTCCTAACCCACCTTTTCTCATTTCCTCATTGCCCCTGACTTCTCTCAGTGTCATCCTTGCTGGTCACTTTTTAAATGAAAATTTATTTGGCTGCGCCAGGGTTCACAGATCTATTTCCCTGACCAAGGATCAAACCCAGGCTCCCTGCATTGGGAGCGTGGAGTCTTAAGCACTGGAACACCAGGGAAGTCACCCTTGCTGGTCACTTTATTCACTCAGAGATTTACCACAAAATGTAGAAAAGATCCTGCCACAGTCCAGGATCCCAAGTCCACTTTTCCATAATGCAGCCATCATATTCAATCTAGATCTGTGGTTAGCCAATGGCTGTTTGGGGTGGGGAAAAGTTCAGTGGAGCTTCCTATGGGCTGAGTAGTCTATTCCAGGCATGCAAGAACACGTGTAGCATGGTGGATGCAGGCTGAGGGCCACCACTTGTATCTCTGTCTCAAATATATCACAGGTGGGTTTTCCTTGGGGTAACTGGGAAGGAGAATATGAGAGACTCCCTAAAGCACCTAGCTAACCTTCCAGTGGTGAGGCAGTGAGGGCAGGGTTACTCTTTCAAGGTCATCACGGGTCCATCTGTCATACTACTACAGTCATGATTTAAACTGTCACGGGATGCAGTGCCTTCTAAAGTCCTAAATTGGTGCTGCATAATTTTGAGGTCACTAGGGCAAGCTTTTCAAGGAACTGTGACTCATGACAAATGGTTTTGGTAGGTTTTAGGCTACTGTTTCTGCTATTGTTCAGTCATGAAGTCATGTCTGACTCTTTTGCAACCCCATGGACTAGCCCACCAGGCTCCTGTGTCTGTGGGACTTTCCAGGCAAGAATACTGGAATGGGTTGCCATTTCCTTCTCCAGGGGATCTCCCTGACCCAGGGATCGAACTTGCATCCCCTGTATTGGCAGATGGATTCTTTACCACTGAGCCACCAGGGAAGCCCTTTAGGAAAACTATAAGTACTCAAATGATCATACCCATCACTCAAAAAATTAGACGAAATGAAATTTAGAAGAATAAAAATTTGGAGAGAGCTTATGAATGTTGTAAGGATGAGTAACCAACATTTAGGACACTTGAGATGATCCTGTGACTCACACTGTTTGTAAAATATCCTCCTCCCCTCCCCAGCCTCAAATATTAACCCCTTAAAACATACTAACTGGTTCATTCTATAATTTTCATTATTAAGACCCCATAAAGCAAAGCACAAACTAACCTCCTCCTTAAACCATGTATGTGAGAAATCAACAGTGCAGCACACTCACATACTGTTAAGTTATAGAACTGTCTGTCAAGATATTAACAGTGCTGATTTCTAAAATGAGGTCTAGAATTTTAAAAGTCAAACTGAGCTGATCAGCCAGGACAGACTGCTGCTTGTCTAAGTGACTTAAGTTTGTGACAGAGCTACAAGCTGCCTTTGGGTTCACAAGTCCTTCAAAACCAAAGATCCATGCTAATGCAAACCTTTTCAGCAGAAAGAACCCAACAATCAGAGTTAAAGTTCTATTTATTGGCTTTGACCATCTACTTCTGTTATCAACCATAAGGGCCCATACACTTCATCAACCCCTAACAATAGCCGCAAGCTTGGACAATCTGTCTTGCGTCTTCATTGGGTAACACTTCAATGGCACAGGCCGGATTAAAGAGCAGCCCACGCATAAAATGGACACTCATTAAAATAAACTTTCTCAAAGGGGGGAAACTTCAGTTCCAATTGAACTCGACTGTTTTTATTTCAAAGATGAAAGGCCCATTACCCAGTCATACATTCATGTGCTCTTGGTCTAAGTGCGTTTTATTTGACGACTTTAACTTTGGGTCCCTTCCCATGTCTTTTTGAAGGCTTTAGAAACATAATAGGAATTCAGCCCTTATTGAGCCTGATTGGAACATAGTATCTGTGAACCTCCTAATAATACTTCAGACCTTTATGGTTTAATTTGCAATGGTGTCCCTTTTGTCTGCCTTACTGGCCTTTAATCTAAAGCGCAATATACCCACTTCACATTTATTTGCAGAAAAGCATTGAATACCTAAGGATTTTTTAATATGCCCATTAGAAATAGTGACTTTTAAAAGCACACAGGTACGGTTATTTACATAACAAGATGCAAAGGTGAATGAATAGAAAGATGATGTCAAAGATGGTTGCGGCTGATTGTTTACATGAAAACTGACTAATAGCTTTGAGCCTGAAAACTTCACCTTGAACTTATTATGAGTCTATTTTCAGTAAAAGAAATGGTACAATAAAATGAAAAAAGTCAAGAGACAGGAAAATCTCTGTTATGTGAAAATATCAGCCATCCTATAAAAGAGTAATATAGCTGGTATTAGCTGAAGCAAATAATATTCTCAAAGCTTTAATTTTATATGAATGACCATTAAGTGAAATGAACCACAATCATGGTTACTTAGATACACAGAATATTCAGAGAAAATGTTAATGCTCAAAGCAATGCAAAAACATCCACACAATGGTTGTACACACATGCCATCAAAAGGAAATTAAGCTCTTTAAAATTGGTTGTGTGTCATTATTTTACACAATTTTAAGTCATCCATCTTTGTCTGAGGCCAGAATGTAATTCATGTGCATATTTTAAAAGAGGTATTAGTTAAAAAATATAAATCTCTTTGATAAAAATATTCTCTTAAATTATGTAATTAACAAAACTATACATGGATGAATTTCAAATTTTATCACAATTAATAACTAACATAATGGTCTCTGTGACATAGAAGTGTTATATATATTTTTTCAACACATTTTTTCAGCAGTTTACTAAAGGGCTGTCAATTATGTTTTGAATTTAATCTATTTGTAAATCACTTCCAAATAGGTATTTTCCTTTATGCAAAAATGTACTGAGAATGAAATGTATAATAAAATGTTTTTCTCTGAACCAAAAATTATTAAAAAGAAAACAAAATTAAAATCTGAAATAGTACAAAGTCACACACACATAATCACAAATGACAAATGACAGGAAAATACATGACTCTTACTTAGTTCTTTACCTGCAATATTTCTTGCATGTTTGTTGTGTGGGTGTGTTCTCTCTTAATAGAGAATGCATTAAAACTTCAACACGAATTTTAACTAGCAAACAAAGAAAAAAAACCCTACCTTCACTGAAATCACAAACAACCCTGTCATTCACCAAGTGACTCTGCAAGTTCAAGTACAAGATACACATCTGCTCTGGCTGTTAGAAAGCTCTAAGTGAATTCTCTAGGATCCCATAGATACAGTGTTTCTCCACTCCTTTTTTAAAACACCTTAGTTTCTATATTTTATTTTATATGGTTTTGGTCTTACTACATCAATCCTATCATCAAAAGGAAAGAAATAGTATTAAAATAAGCAACAAGCTCTCGGGGAAATAACATAATGGGGGTATGCCTTGCTTTAAACAAAAGCAAAATAGGTCTGTCTTGCTTTAAACAAAACCAGCATATAAGTGAAGGTGAAGGATGATGAAAAGATTCATATTTGTAACATGCAGCACTTGCAATAGGAATTTTTCAGTAGTGGACTCTTGTTGAAATTTTCAGTTTTAAAAATATATGTTACTTGCTGTGTGTATGGCTGGGTTGCTTTGCTGCGCACCTGAAACTATCACAACCCTGCTTACCAGCTATGTGCCAATAAAAAATAAAAAGCTAAAAAATATATGCTACTTACAACTGTCCTTGAGTATATCTAATATACAAAATATTTCATATTTATATTGATACTGTATTATTTCTTGTATAAGGCAATATTATTTAAGAATTATTAAGTATTACTTTTTTGCATTTACTGTACTGTTCAAATAATTCCAAGAAATCTGGATTGCTCCAATAAAGAATGCTAATTCATAAAAATGATTATTGTTAATTAGAAGAAATTCTTGCCTAAGAAGGTTACCTTAAGAAACTTGCATTCAATATAAACCATTTATAATTTTAAAAAATAACATGAGTGCTTCCCCGGTGGTCCAGTGGTTAAGGCGCTGTGCTTCCACTGCAGGGGATGTGCATTGATTCTTGGTTGGGAAAGTTTCACATGCTCTGAGTTGTGGCCAAAAGAAAAAAATTTTTTAAAATAACACGATGGGGGTATGCAATGCTTTCAATTTCTGAAGACTGAGTCATCAAAGTTCAGAAACTATGATTAATTTCTTACTGAATGAGGTTGGTCCAAGCTGCCAAATAGCTTCCTACAGCTTTAAGACCACTCTTTAGTTCTGTTTTCTGGTTGTGAAGTTCTTTTTTCAGCTCAAGCAGCATTACAGACTTCCCTGTAGCTCAAACGGTAAAGAATCTGCCTGCGATGCAGGAGACCAGGGTTCAATCCCTGGGTTGGGAAGTTCCTCTGGAGAAGGGAATGGCAATCCACTCCAGTATTCTTGCCTGGAGAATTCCATGGACATAGAAATCTGGTGGGCCACAGTCCATGGGGTCGCAAAGAGTTGGACACGACAGAGCGACTAACACACGCACGCACAAGCAGCATAGCAAGTGATAAACACAATGCAAAACTGCATGATGGAACCTATGGGCTCTGTAGACCATCCTTATAAACAGGAAGAAGAGCAGCCAAACTGTGGTACAGTATGTGCCAGACCTTATATGGCAGCTCATCGGAAAAGTTACCCCCAATCACGTACAGTGTTGAAAATATTAACCACAAAGAATCATTACTAATACAAAGGAATTTTACTTTCATTTCAATACGTCATATAAATGTGGAACAATTTTTAACAAGCTATAATGGGCTTCCCTTGCAGATCAGCTGGTAAAGAATCCACCTGCCATGAGGGTGACCTGGGTTCAATCCCTGGGTTGGGAAGATCCCCTGGAGAAGGGAAAGGCTCTCCGCTCCAATATTCTGGCCTGGAGAATTCCACGGACTGTATAGTCCATGGGGTCACAAAGAGTTGGACACGACTGAGACTTTCACTTTACTTAGATGATAAATAGCTTTTAAAGTTTGGACATACCGTTATCTACTAAAGAAGATCTAATATAATTTACATGCTCATTTGTGCTGAAATTGTCATGTGTCACAAATGAGATGAGACAGCAGATTTCCCCTCACATTTATATACCTGCTAATATTTGGGATGTTTGCAAGTCTTCATTTTTATGATGTCATCTTCTGACGTTCTTCTAGGAAAACAGGGATACTGAAGCAGAAGATTTAAGAACAGCAAACATGATTTAAAGAATGTCTAGTCTAGAGTGTTTTGGGGAGGGGCAGGGAAACTTAATTTTTTTTTTTTTTTGCCTTCTTTTTCTTTTTGCCTTAATCCTCTCATTTGGTTTAGAGAAACATAAGGCCCTGTTCACTTCATTTAAGCCTCACAATGACTGGAAGCCTGATCAATCTGTCTTGTGTCGTCTTAGGGTGAAACTGCAATTGAGCGGAAGCAACAGATGAACAAAGGCCACATTCAAATCTGTAGCTCATTAAAATAACGTTAAAATAGAGTAAAACCCCAATTGTCAGTGAATTGTAACTGGGTTTTTTTTCCTGCTAAATACATTTGATTAATAAACTGTACAACCATTAGCCCTGAATCAGTGGTCTTTAAAATAACTTTAATACATGCCTTGTTCTTTTAAAAAATTTGAACATTTTGAAAAACACAGTGAAAATAGGCTTTCAGGAAAGCACCAAAAATGAGATAACATCATAGCATGTACCAAAGGCATACGCTGTCAAGATATCATTCTCGAAGATTCTATGCAATTTGTGAAGGAATCATCAATTGAATGGTTCCAGCTCTTAATTCCCATGACTCTGTAATGATATACACAAATGCACAAATTGATCTTTTCGGCAACAATCTGCTATTCAAATGTCCTATAAGTAAACTCTAGAACTTTTGTGAGTTTTATGTAGCCCAGACATTCAGTAGAGGCATACCTAAGGAAACATATTCTTTCTGGAGATCTGTTTTCAATTTGATCCTGTGGAGTTTGGCTTGTACCTGATCCAGGACTGGGATGTTTATAATACATTTGATAAGGGACAGTCAGGGTTTGAGACAGCCAAATTAGAGTTGGGAACGCATGCGTCCTTTCTTATGTATGTCTGCTGCTGCTGCTGCTGCTGAGTCGCATCAGTCATGTCCAACTCTGTGAGATCCCATAGACGGCAGCCCACCAGGCTCCCCTGTCCCTGGGATTCTCCAGGCAAGAACACTGGAGTGGGTTGCCATTTCCTTCTCCAGTGCATGAAAGTGAAAAGTGAAAGTGAAGTCGCTCAGTTGTGTCCGACTCTTAGCGACCCCATGGACTGCAGCCTACCAGGCTCCTCCATCCATGGGATTTTCCAGGCAAGAGTACTGGAGTGGGTTGCCACTGCCTTCTCCATACGTCTGATGGCTTTTTGATAAATGGCATTTTCACATGTCCTAGAAACTGCTTAGGCAATCTGGAGATACTAAAATTTTAAAAAGGCATACTCTTCAACACAAAAAACGTCACCTCTGGGAAAGTCTAGCCCATAGAAATATAAGCGCCAATATGAAATAAGATGTAATCAGAGATATTTAGTACAAAATTGTTTCTTCGGGAAAAGAGAAAGGAAAAAAGACCTGAAACAAAGTAGAAAAACTATAGATCACACCTCCTATGTAGTACTGCTGCTGCTGCTGCTGAGTCGCATCAGTCGTGTCCGACTCTGTGCAACCCCAGAGACGGCAGCCCACCAGGCTCTGCAGTCCCTGGGATTCTCCAGGCAAGAACACTGGAGTGGGTTGCCATTTCCTTCTCCAATGCATGAAAGTGAAAAGTGAAAGTGAAGTCCCTCAGTCGTGTCTGACTCTTAGCGACCTCATGGACTGTAGTCTACCAGGCTCCTCCGTCCATGGGATTTTCCAGGCAAGAGTACTGGAGTGGGGTGCCATTGCCTTCTCCGCCTATGTAGTATTACATACCTTTAAAAGAATGTGCTAGTTATACCAGTTGGCCAGGAAATTTTTCTATGATGTTACTCTTGAGTGAAAAGATGAAGAGAATATATTTTTAAAATAACTAACATGAACAAACTCCCTATTCATGCTGTGTGCACACCTGCAAATTCGTTCCAATTATATTCTTTTAGAGCAACATTTGAAGGGCTGTGTCACTTCATATAGGTATGGAAGGGTTCTGGAGGTAGAGGGGACAGGTAGGACATATTGGTAAAGGTTGGCTGAACAAGAATTATTGTTATTATTAATAACAATAATTATTAATTTTTAAGAGATCCTCAGTGAAAACAGCATATTATTCCAATATACCAGATTTTTCAAATAAGCATGTAACGTATAGAATCAGATTAAGGCAATTTTCATAAATAAAGAAGAGATGGCTGAGAAACACCTGGAGTTAGAAGCTTAACAGATCATTAGTAGTTCTGCTGATCATAGTTTCTCCATATGCTTGTTCTATAATTTGGGGGAAATCTCTTAATTTCTCTAAGCCTCCATTTTCCATTTTTGTGCAAAGTGAGGTAATAATCAAGTGGGCATTAAATGAAATCATGTCTTTAAAACACCCAGAAGAGGGAATGACCTCAATATATCATGGTTCTGAAACCCTTCACCACGTTTGCCCTATGGTTTAGGGAGGTGACCTGCTCGCAGGGCTGTTTGGATTTAAGTTGAAAAAACACTAAATGTTTCTCAGACACATATATACGAAAGTACAGGGTCTGAGTCTACAGATGGGAGAAAGGAAAGCAGGGAGACAGGTGGGAAAGTGGAACAGGGATGGAAGAATGGCTAAATTCTTAGGTCTCTTCATAGTGATGAGAATAGAACTCATGACCATGAATCCCTTAGTTCAGTAGAGGGATAGAGTAAGTCTCTCAGCATTTAAATCTGGGTCCTGATGATCTACCTGGCTTCTTTCCTTCCCTCACTGGCCTACCAAGGGCCCACTCTGCCTCCAGCAAGGGAAACTCACAAGCTCTTCACCCCCCTATCTCCACACCCCCACCACATGCCGTCCTGTTGGGTGCACGGTCAGAGATTTCTGAGTAATCACAAAGGAAACAGACGGTCCGTTTCATGGATATCTGGTCCCCTTATGAGGATCTGACTGACATTTTTTAATTAAACTAGCCCACTGGAGTCTAATTAAGGTGTCGTCTTCCTGAGATGAAACTAAAGGAAAAATAGATACCTTTTATGGGAGGAGCACGTAAGATAAGAAACCTTTTCCAGCCCTCTGATCCTTAAAAGAAAAATGTAAGCCAAAAACTTCTATTGTTTCTCTTATTCCTTAACCTTTTCATCTTTTAATTATCAGACTTGTTTCAGAAAAGATTTAATATGAACCACAGACCACCGGTATAGAGGTCCTTGTATCTGAGAAAATATGGAGACTGAATATATGTTGGTGTGGGGGTCAGAAAGTCCTTTGTTTGAATGCAATTTCATGGCAACCAGCTTAGCAAATATGTATTCACTAACCCTATAGTAACACAAATTCTGTAAAACACTTTGTATCCCAGGGGGAAACTCACAGTGTTAAAAAAAAAAAAAAAGAAGAAAGAAAGTGCATGATCAAAACAACTGATTTTCAAAAGAACACTGGCCTTGGAGTCAAGAGAGCTTACTTTGGCATGAGTCTTACTGTTTCTTGGCTCTGTGACCTTGAATAAGTTACCCAACCTCCCTGAATATCAGCTGTCTAATTTGTAAGGATGGTGGTGGTGAAGATGAAATGGGCTAAGGATGTAGAAGGCTGGGTGAACTGTGTGGAGCTGTAGTAATATAGGGAGTTGTTACTCTTTGGGAAATAGAGACTAAAGGTATTTAAAAACAATTTTCTTTTGAAAATGCATTTACATCTTCCTCCATTTACAATGGGATTACATGTCCTGATAAACTCACTATGTGTAGAAAATATCCTAAGTCAAAAATGCATTTAATAATCTAACCTATCAGTCATCAGAGCTTAGCCAAGCCCACCTTAAACATGCTCAGAACACTTATATTAGCCCACTGCTGCTGCTGCTGCTACTGCTAAGTTGCTTCAGTCGTGTCCAACTCTGTGTGATCCCATAGACGGCAGCCCACCAGGCTCCCCCATCCCTGGGATTCTCCAGGCAATAACACTGGAGTAGGTTGCCATTTCCTTCTCCAATGCATGAAAGTGAAAAGTGAAAGTAAAGTCGCTCAGTCGTGCCCGACTCTAGCAATCCCACGGGCTGCAAACTACCAGGCTCCTTCATCCATGGGATTTTGCAGGCAAGAGTACTGGAGTGGGGTGCCATTGCCCTCTCCGATATTAGCCCACAGCAGGGCAAAATCCTCTAGCACCAAGCCTATTTTATAATAAAGTGGTTACGTATCTCATGTAATTTCATTGACTACTGTACTGAAAGTGAAAAACAGCACTGTTGTCCAGGTAAGAATGGCGATAAGAGTGTCTGTTGTTACACCTCTGTGATGGCATGGCTGATGGGAAGCTGTGGCTTGCTGCTGCTGTCCAGCATCAGGAAAATCCAAGAAAAGGTCAAAATTCAAGTACAGTTCTATGGAATGTGCTATCACTTTAACACCAATGTCAACTTAAAAAACCGCTAAGTTGAACCATTGCAAATCGTGAACCGTCTGTATACTGGAACAGATTAAACCACCCAGGGCTTTAGAGTCAGACAGATGACACTGTGTCTTGAGTGAGCCATTTACTTACTTACTTTAATGAGATATGGAATAAAAGTACATCGGCCTATCTTTAATTCAATAGTGTTAGTTGCTCAATCGTGTCTGACTCTTTGCAACCTCATGGACTGTAGCCCACCAGGTTCCTCTGTCAGTGGAATTCTCCACTCAAGAATACTGGAGTGGGTAGCTATTCTCTTCTCCAGGGGATCTTCTCAACCCAGGGATCAAACCTGCATCTCCCAAGTCTCCCGTATTGCAGGAAGATTCTTTACCATCTGAGCCACCAGGGAAGCCCCGTCTTAAATTCAAAAAGGTGTGGCCATTCATTTGCTCATTCAAAAATCATTTTTGGTGCACCATGGCTTCTGGCAGAGTTTCTGTTCTCTTTGAAGTGAGAGAAATAATACCCATTTTCACTGCCCTGAGAATCAAAGAGCTAGTGACTGGTAGGAGCTCAATCAATAGCAGGTTTCATGTGTTTGTTATATGATTAAGAACAAAACAACACACAAGGATTCTTGGGATGGTCAATTTGATTTTTTTTCTTTAATCTGAGAAATTATCCAGATTTGAAATATCTTTCCTGAATTTTTACACATTTTTTAACAATTTTACTTTAATTGGAGGATAATTTTTACAATATTGTGATGGTTTTTGCCATATATCAACATGAATCGGCCACAGGCATACATATGTCCCCTCTCTCCTGAACTCCCCTCCCACCTCCCTCATCACCTCATCCCTCCAGGTTGTCACAGAGCACCAGCTTTGGATTCCCTGTGTCATACATCAAACTCCCACTGGTTATCTATTTTACATACAGTAATGTAGGAGGTGGGGTGCATGCAGAAATGGTAAAAAGGAATAAAAGGGAGTCAACAGTGTCTGTTAAACAGATGATCCTATGTTAGAAAAATGTATAAAAATGAAATCTGGAGTTTTCGATGGCCTGGCCTGCAGTGCTTCAGAGGACAATTCTCAGGCTGCTAGAGCTACCTGGCTGCAGGTATAAAAAGTGGGAAGGACCTGAGGGGCTGTGACCTTCTTATACACCCTGAGACAGTCAAGTGATTATGTGGTGACAGAGTATGAACCTTCAACACGTAATTCATATTCCAGAGGTCTTCTGTAGGGCTAGGCTGAAGCCCACCCTTTGGGAGATTCTTCCTGAGATCAGTCCCTTTCCATGGTTTTCTCCCCCACTGACTGGTTTTTCCCATTCCCTTAAGGTTTCCCCTGGGAGTTCCTGCACAGGAGTTCTGCTTCCAAGGGCTGAGATCTAAGAAGATCTACAGTCTCTTATAATTTATTTTACTTATCTTCAGAGCCTAAGTTCTCCTATCTCTTCTTTTAAACAACACATGTAATGATTCACTGCTTTTTGCTGTTGTTGCTGACAAGATTTCCTAAGGACAAAATGCCGAGCGTTCATTGTTTTCCTTAAATTATTTGTTCTCCACAATTAGTTTCTGTTCACTTGAGATCTTTCTATGTATATTTAGCCAATGAACCAGTTTTCACGATCATTCTCATGGATCAGGTCTTTACACAATATGTGCATTGATCATAAGAGTAAATGACACCAAGGACCTGAATTCTTGAAAAGAATAATTATCATGAGGATTCCAACATCAAAGTGACTGCTTCAGTCCTATTAGTTCATTCTTCTAAACTGAAAAACACCATAGGAAACAGCTAACCAAGTAAAAATCTCTTGGCAAAGATTATGCTAATATACTTGCCAACAGAGTCAGGGAAAATTAGTCTATAAAAACCAATGAAAACAGTTTAAAGTCTTTTGGGATTAAAAGATGTAAAACCAATAATCAAGTTTCATAGCAGGGCAAAGTGCTTTGCCAATTCTAAGAGAGAATTCCAAAGGTATCTTCCATTTCAAAACACAGAAAATTCAGCAAGAAAGTAATGTTATATGATTTAATCCCACTTTGATTCCAACTTTTGAAGCACCATGGTTAATTTGACAAATATTTGAATATTTAACTAAAGTCCAGGACAAGGACATTCAAATGATCATCCTTCATTTCATCATCAGCTCTTCATCCTCTCATTTCACTGCCACAACACAGAAGTTATGCCTGCCACTCATGTGGACAGTAGGGTCATAAGTCTTGGGTTGCGTATGCCATGCCTGCTGTGGTACATATTCTTCTGCTAATGAGCATGCATAACTCTTCATCCCCAAGGAACAGTCTCTGCACATAAAAGGATACATAATTTTTATAATGCCAGAAAGAAGTAAATACAGTTCATTGAGTTTTCTACTGGAGAGTATAATTATCATTCATTGCCTGTATCTCCAGGCAGCAGGTTGGTTCCTTTTCTAAACTGGGGCTGTGTTTAAGTTTTTAGATCATATAAGCAAGTTACCAAGTATTTTGTTACTGAGTATAATGTAAAAACGAATTTTAGATCCTCCTGGTGCTTTCAGTGGTCAGCACCTGCAGCTCTTCTCCGAAGGGCAAATCATAGGCCATTGGGGCCACTTCATCTCATGCAGTGAGTGGGAAATGCCTAGATCTTAATAAGACCCTTCCCTACACTCTGTCAGCCCCTTGCCTCAGCTGGGAAAAAGTCTAAGATACAACAGCAATGATGTGTAAAAGACTTTTTAAGAAAAACCTTATATTCTCTCATAATCTATATGAAGCACTTGTGCAAAGAAACAGACATATACCAAATATTCAGTAAATAGATGTGATTATTATAATTATTACTATCATTAAGAAAAATTCTAGGAAATTATCGCACACTTCTAAAAAATCAGGGAAACGACTGAAATTAATTTCAAAATGTTTAGGGAATTTCTATTTCCCAAATTCTTCAAAATGCAATCATAGAAAAGGTCTGTTAAGAGAGAAAATTTCATTTGGGGGAGAATGGATACAGGTATATGTATGCTTGAGTTCCTTCACTGTTCACCTGAAACTATCACACCATTGTTAATTGGTTATAGTCCAATACAAAATAAAAAGTTTAAAGTTTAAAAAAGAAATAAAAAAACAAAAAAGAAAATTTCATAATAGGAATTCTAGCTCAATAACAATCAGATTGAGGAAAGAAACTCCCACAACAAAATCAAAGAGAAGCTGAGAGATAATAACTAATTTAAAGACAGACACTCAGATAGCTTTATGTTATCTGATACATCAAAGCAAAGGGGAAACTTCCTGTGTTAAGTACTTCATTACTTGAGCAGAATGTGCACACATGTACACACATACATACACACACAGAGGCAGTCCTCACTTTGCTCTGTAGTTCAGAAACACAGAGATAACTATATAAACCAAACTGTACAAAACAGTCTTGATAATCAATGGGAAAAACATTCAGAACAGACAAACCAAGCCTCAGAACCAGACTCCAGTATTATACTGACTGTGGAATTAATTTCAAGACAGGGAATCAAAAATAACTGCGATGAATATGTTAATGGCTCTCATGGAAAAAAAAAAAGAGCACTTAAGAAAAGATGCATAATGTAGACAAGAGAGATGAAAACTTTAAGGAAAAATCAAAAAGAAAAATGCTACCAAAAAAATTTTTTTTAAGTGTAAAAAGTGTAACAAAAATGGAGAATGCTTTTGCTGGGCTCACCTATATGCACAGCCAAGGAAGGAATCAGTGAGCTTAAAGATACTTCAATTCAGAACTCATGAAACTGAACTTTAAAAGAAGAATGAAAAAAACAGAATAAAGCATCCAAGATCCATGGGAAAATTTCAAAATATGTAACAAATGCATAATTGGAATAATAGGAAATGAGAGAACAAAACAAAAAAATTTTCATTTCCTTCCAAGAATTTCCTAAATTAATGACAGATATCAAGCTACACATATGCAGGAAGCTCAAAAAGCATCAAGCAGCGATCCTGAAAATTCCGCCCTAGCCATGTCATATTCAAACTGAAGAAAACTAAAGACAAAGTCCTGAAAGAAATCAGAGTGAAGAGGAAAAAGGATAAGAATTACAGCAGAATTCTCTTCATGCAAGTAGGAAGAGAGTGGATTGAAATATTAAGTGTTGAAAAAAACCCAAAAAACAGAATTCAATATGCACCAAACTTAACCTTCAAAAGTAAAGGAGATATAATGGTTCTCTCAGACAAAAACTGAAAGAACTCATCGCCGGCTAACCTGCTCTGCAAGAAACATTCAAAGAATTTCTTCAGGGAAAAGGAAAAGATATAGGTCAAAAACCTGGACCTACATAAAGAAAGGAAGAAAGCTTAATGGTGAAGAACTGGACATGCTCCCTTAGGACAGAGAACATGGCAAGAACATACCCGTCAATACTTCCATGTAATATCATGGTGGAAATCCAACAGGTATGCAGATTGTGAGAGACAGAGAGGAAGGAAGAAATAAAACTCTTTATTTGTAGATGACATGATCTTCTATGTATATATCCTAGAGAATCGAACAACAACAAAAAAAATCCTTGAACAAATAATCACTTATAGCAAGGTTATATGATACAAGATTAATATATAAAAGGCAACTGCTTTCCTATATACCATCAATGAAAATTGGAGTTTGAAATGAAAACACAATACTATTTAAAATAGCACCAAAAATCAAACATCTAGGTATAAATCTAACAAAACATGTTCAGGATCTATATGCAGAAAACTAGAAAATGTTTTCCTTTGTGATAAGTATTGATATTAAGACATCAGGTGATGACAGGATGGAAGAGGACAAAAAGAACATGTATTATTATGTCCACAGTCTTTTTAAATAAATTACTATCCCCCCCCCCAAAGAATTTATAAGCAAAGATTAAGTAGGTCATTTGATTGTTTCTCAGCTTCAACTTCTAACCCACCCCAGAATCATATGGTTCAGCCCAATAAAAAAGAAAAACAGAGTAAACAGCATGGTTTTCAAATAAAAACACATTTTTCATTTTGCTAGACTGGAGCAGTAAACTGTTTCTTTTCATTAGAAAGAAGCTGAACTTCCCCATGAATACACTGAGTGCGTTAAAAAATGTTCTTAATTTCCTAAATTATTTATTTTATAATATTCTATCTGTAACACATTTTTCTTATAAAGTTAAACTCTTTCTGTTAGCATCTCCTGGAGGAATTTATCTTGTTACATTTACACACTAGAGAATTAATACAAGTGGAACTTTTTCCAGTAAATTCACTCATGGAAATAAAATTACCAAAGATGAATTATTTAATATGTAATATTAACTTTTGTTAATGAAATTCTTGGATAACAGACCATTTTGTGAACTAGCCTTTCTAATAATGAGAGTTAAAAATTTAGAGGAGATAGTTCTACATTTATCACTGAAATCATTTCTAAATAATATTGATAGACCACCTGCTTAAGAGAGGTGGCAGCACGGGTCGTTAAGAGAAAGGCTTTGAAGACATAAACATGGGTTCAAAACCATGTTTAATTCTCTGACATAAAACGTAGAAACATTTTCTTATGTCAATCTCCCAAGGAATAGAAATAAAAGTGAAAATAAACAAATGGAATCTGCTGCTGCTGCTGCTAAGTCACTTCAGTCATGTCCGACTCTGTGCGACCCCAGAGATGGCAGCCCATCAGGCTCCTCCGTCCCTGGGATTCTCCAGGCAAGAACACTGGAGTTGGTTGCCACTGCCTTCTCCAATGCATGAAAGGGAAAAAGGAAAGTGACACAACTCTAGTGACCCCATGGACTGCAGCCTACTAGAGTCCTTCGTCCATGGGATTTTCCAGAAAGAGTACTGGAGTGGGGTGCCAGTGCCTTCTCTGCCAATACAGGATATTAACACATATATATGGAATTTAGAAAGATAGTAACGATGACCCTATATGCGAGACAGCAAAAGAGACACAGATGTAAAGAACAGACTTTTGGACTCTGTGGGAGAAGGCAAGGGTGGGATGATTTGGGAGAATAGCATTGAAACATGTATATTATCATATGTGAAATCGATCGCCAGTCCAGGTTCAATGCATAAGACAGGGTGCTCAGGGCTGGTGCATTGGGACAACCCTGAGGGATGGGATGGGGAGGGAAGTGGGGGCGGGGGTTCAGGATGGGGAACACATGTACATCCATGGCTGATTCATGTCAATGTATGGCAAAAAACCACTACAATAATGTAATTAGCCTCCAATTAAAATAATTAATTTAATTAAAAAAATAAAATAAAAATAGAGGCTTTACAGATGTAATAAGTTGAGATCATACTGGATGAGAGTGGGACCAAAAAAATGTAGACAGGAAATATAATCAGTTGAGTGTTAGAAAAGTGAAACATTGTCTGTGTCTATGAATAGTGTACATAAAACATTTAAGACATTAGAACCAATGAAATTTATTTGACAGGTATTTCCTAGCTATTCCATCTGCAAGTATAAGTCAACTCAAGTAAAAATCAGAGATTTAATTGAGAAATGGCTTTAGTATTTTCCTTTCACATACACAGGCCTGCTAACCTAGTAGTGGACTGAATTTGCCATTATGGAATGCTCTGCAGGCTCTACCCCACGCCATACTCAGAGTGACACCAAGACAACCGAATATATTCTGCAGAAGCATGGTAGGTTGCCAATTAAAGTGTTTTAACTGAAACCAAAATAATGAGTAAGATATTTTCTTAAGAAAGACTCACAAGTCTTATCATGGCCCCTGTATTTGACAATAAAGGTTGGTTGGTACACATGGTATTGAGTCTTTTTTCAATCATATTCTACAAACCTATATATTTCTTAAATCTACCCTGTTATTTCTGGTTTACACTGCAACAGAAAGCAAAATTTCATCCCATACCAAATAGCTCTGCTTGAGGGACTTGTCATTGCTCTATAATCAACTACAGAGGAATTTTTAGAGGCGATAAACTACAGATATATGTATATCTATCCTTTAGCAAATAACCAGCTGTAGCCACATTTTTATTAGGACTCTACAGTACAATGACAATAAGTTTAGGTGTAGTACTATCATGGCTAAAACAAAACATATGCATGTGTTATAACTGGCTGATCATACAAATAACTATTAAATATAAACACATATGCTTTTGTAGATTTGTTGGAGAGATTCGTTAATTGCTTAATGAAAGATGTCTTTCAGATACTAATTCCTTCATTTAGTTCAACAGATTAAATTTTATATGAGAAGATATTAGCATGCATGCAATGAAGTGACAAGGACAACCAAAAAGCTTAAAAGTTAATGGATAAAAGATAGCGTTCAGGTTATTTTTAAAAATTAGCCAGTATAATTTTCCTTTTGTGTGCTTCCACTTTCTCTCTGCATTGACCAAAATGTCCTTTTTAATAGTCATGCAAAGACTGCAATATGAAGATTGTATTGCCATTTTTCTGAGTTGTATGTCAATTGTAAAATTTTAGGCAGTATTAAAATTTGCAGAACTAAAGGACTCAACACTTCCAACCAAAGCAAATCATGTTTTGTGCTATCATTTTAAGTCCTTATCTAATTTTATGGGGAATCTAGATTTCTAGTTTGCAGAAAGCTTTCATACACAAGAGTAATTTTACCACCCTAGAGCTAACGTCGACAATGTTTTTGTGAGAAAATTGCCACTAACACCAATAGACCTGTGTCTCCATTCCCTCCAGTCCCCTTAAACTGCAGTTTAATCTGGTATAATCTTTTTCTTCCCTCAGTAGGGTACAGGGAGCCCTCTAGCCTCCAAGCCTGTTTCCTACTGAGGTACATATTGGCCAGCATACAGCTGCTCAGAACAACTATTTGCATCTACAATGGGGTCATCCCACCACGTTCTTTTCAGATCAATATGATTGGTACAAACAATAGTTTGATTTTGATTGCTCTATAGTACGCTTGGGTAGAGCCTCTGAAAGCAAGTGAATTGCTTAGGAACAATGGGCTGGTTCATCATCCAAAGCGTCCCTTTGCAAACAGCTGCCTCCGCCACACTCACCCTGACAACGTCCAGAAAAACAGATGGTTTCAGCATTCATGGCCAGTTTAGTGAAAGCCCCTGAGTCAACCATTCAATGTGTGTTTTTGAATCTATTTGATATGAAGGAGTATTTCTCTCCACTAAAATTTTCAAATGTGCTTGAATTCTCTTGCTGAATCTAAGTTGAATTAAAAAGAAAGAAGTGGGTATTTAAGAGGTAAGAATGAAATCCCTTTCTTAAGGCAGTATAGCCAAGGTCTTTTGTTAAAACTGCAGTGAAGACCTTCATGTATGTTATGTGTAGTAATTCTGCAACACAAAAAGGTAGATTAACAATGCAGCTAAGATTCCTCAGCGTTGATCTCCCAAGCTTCTGTTGTCTATTTAAAGCAGGCCTGTAAGGTTACTTTACAAGCAATACATTTTTGTCCCTGGTTTTGTTTTACCACGAGAAAAATCTGTTCTGAGTGATGGACAGGGACAAACACAAGAGATGCTGTCATGCTGGTGTACATGCCGGTGTGTTGTCATCACTCACTTATAGACTATATTAAAACATTTTGTAGTCAGTCCGTTTCAATGGCTATGAAGACTTTAGTATTGATACTAAATGCATTCGCATTTTGGTACCTTAAAAGAAACAATAACTCTATTTTATATGTGAGCTATCATCTCAAAATTATTTTCCTTTGGCATGTTTATAGTAAGGATTAAAAGCAAGAAAATTTGTACCCATTACCCAGGAGAAATATTTTCATTTCAAAAATAAATTACTAGAAACAGGACAGTAAACAAGTTAACATTAATTTTTTGTTACTTAAAATATACCCAATGCTATATATTTTTTCTAAATACCTTTTGCTTATATAGTAATACTCTAAAGACACAAAAGAGATGAAAAGGGCATTTTTACATACTCATTATCAACTTCCTCCTGTGGAAAGTATTAAATCTCAATCTGCATTGAGAAATCTCCAACATTACAGTATATCTTCATTTTATGAAAGATCTTGTTTCTCAGATTCGAGTGCAAAACAAGTTTATAATAATAATTCTGTGTTTTCATTGACCCTATTTTAAACTGATTTCATTGACTCTATTTCTAAATTAAATAAAAAAATACTCATTTATTCAACTAATTTTACTGATCTGTGAAATGGGGAGAATAATTTTATCTATATCATTAGTAGCCTAATTAAATTAGATGGTGCTTACAGAAGCACTTATCACAGTACCTTGCTCACCATTATTATTACTATCACCACCACTATCATTATCATGATGAGAGAAACATAATGAAAATGTACGCAGGAGAAAAGTCTGTTGCTATTATTAATATGTCACCCAGTTGCAAAGCTGAGACCCTGAAAGGGGCTCTGCTGTGTAAGAAGCAGCATCTCTACGACCTATGATCAGTGCTGGTCCCCTCTTGCCAACTGCTCCTCTGAGGTCTAGGAGATGTTTCTCGGGTGAGAAACTGCCTCCAAAGTTTTCCTTCCCTTTCCTTCCAAGAGTTCTCCTTCCCTTTTCTTGTTCTCCAAGAGGGCCTTTCACTTCTAGGCCCTTCCTTTCCTTCCTTTCCCACTCACCATCTCTCCCTTCTCACCTGCACTAACCCCTTCCCCCAGCTCTTGCACCAAACACTCCCCTAAAACTGTAATTAATAATCCCATTGACGACCAAGGATGCCCTAACTGCCAGACCCAGCGAGCTCTTCTCAGGCCCTGTGGTTTTCAATTTGGCTGCTGAATCTGAATATCCTGACCATCATTCATCCAACCCATTTCTTCATCCACTCCTGTGCTGGGCCCTGCAAATACAAAGGAGCATCATTTTTTTTTTTTTTTTTTTGAGACTCTGGCTCCTCCAAACCCTCCTGCATTCTCTCCTGAGTGTCTTCCCATCTTTTCAATCATTCTCACAGTTGACATTTCTCTACCTTGCAGTGAAATGTGAGTGTTAGGATTCTACTGTCTACCTCTGTCTTTATCCTACTAACCTTTGTGATAAGTTGCTTCAGCCATGTCCCATTCTTTGTGACCCCATGGACTATAGCCTGCCGGGCTCCTCTGTCCATGGGATCCTCCAGGCAAGAATATTGGAGTGGGTAGCCATTTCCTTTTCCAGGGGATCTTCCCCACCCAGGGATCAAACCCAGGTCTCCCACATTGAAGGCAGAGTCTTTACCACCTGAGCTACCAGAGAAGCTCCAAGTAACCTTCATTATTTACCTATTCATTCAACAAAACCCTTACCTACCAAGCAACTCCTAATCCAGATGTCATCTACACCAATGACTTCAACTAAATATGACCTCAACATTGGCATCCTCCATTCACCAAAGAGATACTGTCCAGCCCCTACACTGTGCCAGGTACAGTCCTTGGTATGTTCATTTACTGATGAATGAACTAGTCTCCACCTTCAGAGAGTTTTCTGTGTGGTCGAGGAGAACAATGACTATGCAGGCAACTGAATGATGATTGAATGAGATGAAGGCACAGAGGAGGTTCACCTAACTTCCACTAAAGGGTTTCCATGTACAAAAGCAGGAGAGAGACAAGATCAGATTTGTGTTTTAGAAAGATCACTCTAGCTATAATGTGAAAAATGAGTTCCCAGGAGGCGGGGACACCAGGTAGGAGGTGACCCATGTAAACAATGATAGAAAATGGGATCATTTCAGTAGGGGACTGAAAGAAATGGAAAGAATTTTAGAGCAACTTATTAAATAGATTCATAATACTTGTTCATTGAGCCCAAGTCCCTGGTTATGTAAGAAATTCCTGGAAACAGGATAGGAAATGGGAGGTCAGGGTCAGTATATTCCTACATTTATGTTTCTGTGGCCCATGCCCCCCAAAATATCACCCTGTCATAGATCATATGAGGCTTTCCAGGTGGCTCAGTGGTTAATAACCCTGGCTGCCAATGCAGGAGATGCAAGAGACATGGGTTCAACCCATGGGTAGGGAAGGTCCCCTGGAGGAGAAAACAGCAACCCAGCCCAGTACTCTTGCCTGGAGAATTCCAGGGACAGAGAAGTCTAGCAGGCTATAGTCCATGGGGTCACAGAGAGTCAGACACGACTGAGCAACTAACACAACACATCCAGTATTCTTGCCTGGAAAATTCCATGGACAGAGAAGCCTGGTGGGCTACAGTCCATGGGGTCACAAAGAGTTGGACATGACTGAGTCACTGGGCACTCATAGATCATATGATGGTGATCTGTAATTGCCTGTATATGAGTCTATCTCCTGCATTAGGCCAGTGGTTTTCAATATTTCTCTGCTGCTGCTGCTAAGTCGCTTCAGTCGTGTCCGACTCTGTGTGAACCCACAGACGGCAGCCCACCAGGCTCCCCCATCCCTGGGATTCTCCAGGCAATAACACTGGAGTGGGTTGCCATTTCCTTCTCCAATATTTCTCTACCTCCATACAATCCATAAATACAATCAAGTTTTATCATAATACATCTTATTAAAAGCAGTGTGGGTGGAAGGGGGAGAAAGAGGAGGTTCAAAACCTCCAGGGGAATATACAGCAGGAAAATTGAAGATTTCATGACACAGAAAGTTCCTTGACAGCAGGATCTTTTTAATTTTTGTTTACCTAAGACCCAGCACATTACATGAGACAAAACCAGGTGTTTAGCATCTCTTGAATGAGCAAATAGATGAATAAGCAAATGTTAAAATGCTCCTGGGTTTTTAGCTACATAGTCAGTCTGTAAGGACACCACAGGAGAGAAAAAAAAAAAGAACCATCTCTCCCCACAGTATGACCTTCTGTGGGGGATGTTTCTCTTTTGTGGCTCTTTTATTTAAGGACTGGGATAGGTAGATATGAGAGAAGATATGGTCATGGAAAGAAGAATACAGTTTCAGGTCAGGAGAGTCCTGGAGTTTCAGGGCTGGTGGGATCTTCCACCTTTATCTTGCTTTTCAGGACTAAATCTAAGGCACTGAAGTGACTCTCTCAGTCAGGCATGGTATCACAAACAGGATCGAGATCCACTGACCCAAATCCAATGGTCTTTTTCTTTCCCAAACTTCACAATCAAAAACTTTTTGCAAGGTTTCAAACACGTAGATGTTGCAAATGATCCCGATTTAAGGGCATGTTTGAAGTCAAAGGAATGAATTTAATCACCTTTGCTTCCTAGGGAAAAATTAAGTGGGGGGAAAAAAAGACATTGGTTCCATCTGTTGGCTTAGTTTTATTTGTATGTTTTCCAACTCGTTCCAAGTACGTTAATAGCCTAAAGCAACCTTTATTACACTGGAGATGATGCTTCTTCCATCTGCAGACAAACGGCTCTCTAAATCTCAAGTGTGGGGGAGGAAGAGGGAATGAAGCTTGTCTGGGGCATGATCAAGGGGAAGTGCGGCGAGCTGGGACAGTCGTTCAGTCATTTAACACTGAGTTGGACTTGTCTCTCCCTCTGCCCTGGCTTTACCCGCTCTTCCCAGAGCCAGCCCTCATTCCTATCTTTTACTCTTTTGCTGGCCCCCCAGCTTCTCTAAGACAAAAGCAATTTCTAACTTGGGGCTACTCTGCAGTCACCAAGTTGCCATTTAAACAACCCCAATGCTACTGGTAGGCTTCCCTGGTGGCGCTAATGGTAAAGAACTCGCCTGCCAATGCAGGAGATGTAAGAGATGTGGATTCGATCTCTGGGTCAGGAAGTATAAGAGATGTGAGTTTGATCCCTGGATCGGGAAGATCACCTAGCAGTGGGCATGGCAACCCACTCCAGAATTCTTTCCTGGACAATCCTGCAGACAGAAGAGCCTGGTGGGCCACAGGCCATAGTGTTGCAAAGAACTGGATAGGACTGAAGCAGCTTTGCATGCACGCACGCAATGCTACCTGTGCAATCACTTCTAGGCCCTCCCTTTACAACAGCCAGGAAGCCACCAATTCCATCAGTGCCGGAAATCTTCGCTGTTTAACCTCACTTCTCATTACCTCCCTGCTGCTGATACCAGTCCCTCTCCACTTCTATCCCAGTTGGTTCTATAGTCTCAGTCCCCTGGTTGCTTCCTGTTACCATATTCTTAATTCTCTTAGAAGACAAGCTGCTCTAAATTTTATTTTACTACATATTTAAGATTTTTTATGAGGACCATTTTTAAGTCTTTATGGAATTTGTTACAATATTGTTTCTGATTTATGTTTTGGGTCTTTTTTTGGCCTGGAGGCATGTGGCATCTTAGTTCCTGACCATGGATCAAACTTGCACCCCCAGGATTGGAAGGCAAAGGCTTAACCATTGGACCATGAGAGAAGTCCCTAAATTGTTCTAAATTTTTTAAATGATGTATTTTCATTGAAGACAATTTATAAAAGAGGGATGAGAAAAAGAAGAAAATAAATGTGATCTGCCAAGTTATTAGAGATAACCACTATTGGTATTTTGGTAAATCTTCTATATAAGCCCACACAATTCACATTTACACATATAGAGTTTTACTTGGAAAGTTGCATTGCATGACCTCATAAACCAGTTTTTTTACTTAATAATATGGTATAAATAATTTTCATGTCAATAATATTCCTAGACAACATTTCCAATGGATGAATATCATTCATTTATAGGGATATACTATAATTTATGTTAACAATACTTTGTTACTGGCTGTTATTTAGATCATTTATTTTTCATGATTGTAGTAAATGCTATAGCATATAGTACGTGCATGCGTGCTCAGTCACTCAGTCATGTCCAACTCTTTGCCACCGTATGGACTATAGCCCACCAGGCTCCTCTGTCCATGGGATACTCCAGACAAGAAGTACTGGGGTGAGTTGACTTGCCCTCCTCCTTTTGACCCAGGGATCAAATCTGGGTCTCCTGCTTGGCAGGCAGATCCTCTACTGCTGAGCCATTGGGGAAGCATATAATATATATGTGTGAGAGAGAGATGCAATAACTATATATATTAACAAATCTTTAAGCATCTCTCTGATTATTTTCTGAATAAAAATGACCAGAATTGGAATTGGCTAGTCAAATGGCATGCACATTTTTCAAGTCTTTATTTGCATACAGGAAAATTGTCATTCCCCCCAAAAATGGAAGCAAAATACCCTACAACTGGCAGTATATAAGATTGTTCATTGCTGTCCAAATCCTTCTCATCTGAATAGCCTTTTCTTTTTTTGCCTCAAAAACTAGGTCATCCTAACTATTTCCCACAGGCATAGATTTTCGTCGCATTCACCCTGTGAACTCGGACAGTTTCTCCAAGTTTCTGATCTCTAACCTCTCTGATGGCATGGGGAAGAACATACCACCACATGGGCACAGCACATTCACAACAAAAGTTCATTTTCTCCCTTCCATATGCCACACACCAGCCAGTATGTAAATGATCATCACCACTCTGTTTTGTTACTTATCCTTTCATGTATATGTTTGTTCTAAAAAAACAACACCATGGTCTGCTTTCCAGGGACGCACTGTTTCGGGAAGCCAGGCCGCCTATAGAATTAGAAAGCAATATCACTCATTGCCAGCAGATGCCAGTACCTGATCCATCATGTATACCAGAAAAAAACAAATCTTTAAGTTCCAGGTCCCATAAGCAAATCAGTGCTCTAGCTAGATCACACATGGTACACAGCTGAGATTATGTAAAAACGATGTAAAGAGAGTTTACTTACAAGCAAGGCTACATACTTTGGCATAGATTTTCATAGTTAAATGTCATGTCCAACTTTCTGTTAAAACAAATCGTGTCTCCCTGTGTGTGTATACGTATATGTATATATCAAGATCAACTCTCAAGTTTCCCCACGAGGTTTATATTAATTATGAGCGGTTCTCCAATGTATCTCTGCCACCCACAGAGTTCTAATGACTTTAAAATATGCCGGTAATGAGGAAAGACATATGGGATATTATGTAGAGCTGAGGTAGGTGGTAAGAGATACAGAATGGGACTCAAGGAGAGAATGTTTTTTTCTAATGTTCGCTGTGTGAAATTATACAGTACAGTATTTGAAGGGAAACTGCAAAACCTTATGTCTTTTTCTATATATGTAAGTCTATATATACTTAAGCCTATATATATAAGAAACTTTGACCCTATATGTAAATATATACATATGTGTGATTTTTGTTATAGTTTCTCTTGCAATGTAGGAAAAAAAGTAAAATCTGAGAAAGTTCTATAATTTAAAGGTCCCCATCAGTGCCTTCTTACCAAATACCTTGATTCTGGTTTTCTAGCCAGGGATTACAAAAGTTCTGGAAAATCCACTATGCATATGCTACTTCTGTGCATGTGCTTAGTCACTTTAGTCATACCCGACTCTTTGCAACTCTACGGACTGTAGCCCGCTAGGGTCCTCTGTCCGTGGGGATTCTCCAGGTAAGAATACTGGAGTGGGTTGCCATGCCCTCCTCCAGGGGATCTTTCTGACCTGGGGGTCAAACTTGCATCTCTTACGTTTCTTGCGTTGGCAGGTGGGTTTTTTACCACTAGCACCACTTGGGAAGCCAATATACTACTTCTGCTACATGTTAAAGGGATGAGGAGGAATCTCAGAGAATCTACAGATAGCACACACACAATGAATAATCTGGAAAAGTTAACACGGTGAGCACAAAGTAAAGGTCAAATACGAATTCCTAAGGTCTTCCAGTGTTTGAAATGTTATTTTCCACTGCAGATTTAAAGAGAAGACCTTTGACTTAGAAGTTTCCATAATTCAAGAGTTCTCTTTAACAAGTTAATACTCTTCAAAATGAAGATGATGGACTCACATTTGGAAAGACTGACAGGAATTTCTCATGAAAGCATTGCAGCAATTTTCAAAACAACAGAAAAAGCAATGCCAAATATCCACTATTTAGGGCTGTTCTTGATGTGAGTTTACTGATAGCTTGCAAAATATTTATTTTGTTTGGCTGAAGTCTGAAACATTCCGCCAACATTTAACATCCTTACATCAGCTCCCACCGCTCTGCAAGCAAACTTGACTTCTTGTCTGTCTTAAGCAAATGTGTGTGTCAGTCACTCAGTCATGTCCGACTCTTTGTGAGACCATGGACTGAGGCCCACCAGGCTCCTCTGTCCATGGGGACTGTCCAGGCAAGAATACTGGAGTGGGTTGCCATGCCCTCCACCAGGGGATCTTCCTGACGGATGGAACCGGGGTCTCCTGCATTGCAGGCAGATTCTTTACCGTGTGAGCCACCAGGGAGAGAAAACTTCTTTAAAACCCAAATGTGTAACCCTGTCACACCAAAGGTTAATGTTCGCTTTGAGAGAAAGCAACCCATTCCTCACAGGGAAAGGAGACCTTTTGCACTGACTTTTGCACGTTTATCCTAAAGGAATAAAGACAGAGCAGGACAACTGAGGGGGCCTAGCGATGGCAAAATAGAAAAGATTCCTGTTCTCACGAAGCTCGGATTCTGGTCGTGGTAAACAGATGGGACTAAGTACACAAACCATGAGCCAGAAGGTTTCAGACTGTGATAAGTCCATCGGGGAAACACAATGGATTCATTCAACATGGGGAGAGGACAGCTTTACAGAGGGTGATAAGGAAAAGCCTTTCTGAGCAGATGACATTTGAGCTGTGCTTTGGATGACAAGCCTGAACACATCATGAAAATGGGGGGGCCGAGTCCCAGCCAAAAGGGCAAGGGTGTAAGGGGAAGCAGCCTGGCATACCCAAGGAACCAAGAGATCAGCTTGGCTGGTGACCTGAACATGACATGGTACAGGAGGGGAGGATGGGAGAAGGCTTCTCTTAGGGCCCTGCCACCCTAGATATGATGTGCACTCTCTGCTGAGAAAAACAGGAAGCCTGGCAGACTTGGAAGCAGGGGCCTGACAAGCATGGCCTGATTAAGTTGTACAAAGCCTGTGCAAAAAGTGCAGGAGCTCCTTTCTAGTACTGGGATGACTTCAGTACTGGAATATTTGTGCAGACTTGATGTACTGATTCTTGTAATATTTAAGATCCACAAGAGGGCTCAAAACCAGAGTGGTGACTGCTTCCACAGTCACCTGAAGTGTTTAGAAAGATGGTCTGATCCATGAACTTTAAAGCAATGTTCAAATGCTCAACATGACCTATTTAACAGGCAGGCATCAAGGCTGATGGGGCTCTGAAGGACTAGAAGTTAGTGCAGCAGAGCTGAGAGGAGAGAACGGACTGAGGATGTGGGTAGATGAAGCTGCAAGCTGAGTCAGGCCTGGACAGGGAGGTACTGGGTTAAGGAAGGAGGCTGGCGTCTGACAGGCAGCATGCATCGGTTGGCTGGACATGCAGAGAGACCACCCCTTGTGCCACAGCCCATCTCTGGGGTGAGGAAAGGAGTGTGTGTGTGTCCGTGTGTGTGAGTGCACATGCACACTACGTATGTGTTTTAAGTTACACACAGAGAAGATCATTTTTTGCTGAGCTTGGCAAATTGGGCAAGTCCTTAAAAAAATCCCACTTTAGTGCTTCACGTGCTTAGAGAAAGAACATTCTACTTGTTCCATTTTACATGTGACATCATTTTCCTTTGCTCCATTTCCCTTTTATCCTCTCCCACACCTATCACTCTTCCTATTGTCTGATTTCTTTTCCTATCAACAAGAGGTTGACAAACATTTTCTGTAAACAGCCAGATAGTAAGTATTTTAAGCTGTGTGGACCAAGAGGCAAAATCAGTTTTATTATGTAGGTTTGTTCTATAGTAACAGTGAGGCTTTCTTGGTGGATCAGACGGTAAAGACTCTGCCTGCAATGAAGGAGACCTGGGTTCAATTCCTGGGTCGGGAAGATCCCCTGGAGAAGGGAATGGATACCCACTCCACTATTCTTACCTGGAAAATCCCATGGACAGAGGAGCCTGGCAGGCTATAGTCCATGGGGTCACAAAAGAGTCGGACACAACTGAGCATGCATGCACGCATGGGGTGAGTTTAGAGCCTCAGAAGAGTCCTGTCTCTCAAAAATGAAATTGGCTGAAGGGTGACATTTCCTTAATTTCAAAATTAACTATAAATCTCAATAAGCAAATGCACCTGGGGAGGAGAATACACTGACTCAGATCCTGGACACGAAGACACAACTAAACGTCCAACCATTTATTCAGCACAAGGTTTGTCTTGGAAGCAAAACTGATAGATGTTGGAATAGGATGAAGACCAAGAAGAAGAGGAAAGAAACACAGAGGAAAGGTGCCCTGTCTATTTTGAATTTCACTGTCATCTGGCAAATGCAGATTGGGAATTTACTCTGTGCTAAATACTGAGGAAGCAGCTTCCCAGTGCAGCCTTGCCCCTGCCCTCTAGCTCCTCCTAATCCAATTCAGTGGAGCCTCAGTCTCAAAAAATCTAAATTCAAAGTCTTGGATGCCACCTTAGAGAACTTGAAATCCACAGCCTTGTTTCATAAATGAGAATACTGAGATGCAGAGAGGTTGATGCTAATTTTTTTCTTAATTTATTATTTTTTATTGGAGTATAATTGCTTTACAATGTTGTGTTAGTTTCTGCTGTATAGCAACGTGAATCAGCTGTGTGTGTTAGTTGCTCAGTTGTGTCTGACTCTTTATGACTCCATGGACCATAGTCCGCCAGGCTCCTCTGTCCATTGGATTCTCCAGGCCCGAATACTGGAATGGGTTGCCATTTCCTTCTTCAGGGGATCTTCTCAACCCAGGAATAGAACCTGCATCTCCTGCAATGCAGAATTTTTTACCATCTGAGCCACCAGGGAAGTTACATCAGCTATAAATGTGTATATATATATACACACACACTTACTATATATATATATATATATGTATCCCCTCTCTTTAGAGCCTCCCTCCCACCACCCCCAGCCTGCTGCCCAGGTCATCACAGAGCACCAGTCTGGGCTCCCTGTGCCACACAGCAGCTTCCCACTAGCTATCTATTTTACACATGGTAGTATGTATATGTCAATGCTACTCTCCCAATTTCTCCCACCCTCTCCTTCCCCCCTATATCCACAAATCCATTCCACTTCTGTCTTTATTCCTACTCCACAGATAGGTTCATCTATATCATTTTTCTAGATTCCTTTTTTTTTTTTTTGGTGGCACAGTATGCTGTGTTCCTAGTTCCTAGTTCCTCAACCAGGGATTGAATCAGTGCCACCTGCTTTGGAAGCAAGGAGTCCTAACCCCTGGACCATCAGAAACATCCCTTTCTTTGTTAACTTTTGACATTCTATTTAACTTTATGTTTTTGAATATTAGAGAGAACGTGGCCTTCAGTACTTTTGGGGAAAAAGAGTACAGGTTTTAGGAATTTTCAACATCAGTGTGTACTTGCCCAGGCAGTTTATAAAGATTTGTGGGCTCAGAAAGTCACCTCTGAGTCAGAAAAACAGCAGGAATTTCCAGCTTTTATCATGGAGACGGGCCAGGTCTCCAGTTGACTCACTTGGAGGATGCTGACAGGCCCAAATCTCCAAAGTGAGCTCATTTTGTAGAGTCCCAGGGTGAGAGCTCAAGCCCTTGTCAAACGAAAGCCAAGATCTTACTACATCTGCCCATCAGACAACCGCAGGGTGAAATGAATCTGGACTTAGGCATCAGCTGGAGGGGATCCTGAAGTTCAGCTCCGCAGAAGTGGCGTTAGGCGATTTAGTTCATTTCTTAGCCTCATTTTCCTCCTGTGTAAGACGGGATTAATACACACTTCACAATATTGTGGTTAAGACTGAGTGGGCTTACAGTGGGACGAATGAGGGGAAGGGATAGTTAGGGAGTTGACATGTACAAACCGCTATGTTTAAAATGGATAACCAGCAAGGACTTACTGTATAGCACAAGAAGTCTGCTCAATGTTATATGGCCACCTGGATGGGAGGTGAGTTGGGTGAGAGTGGACACATGTATATATACAGCTGAGTCCCTTTGCTGTCCACCTGTGTGTGTGTGTTTGTGTGTGTGTGTGTGTGTGTGTGCGTGTGTGTATATGCACATACTCATTTACTCAGTCGTGTCCAACTCTTGGCACCCCCATGGACTGTAGCCCACCAGACTCCTCTGTTCGTGGGATTTCCCAGGCAAGAATACTGGAGTGGGTGGCCATTTCCTACTTCAATGGATCTTCCAGACCCAGGGACTGAACCTGCATCTCCTGCACTGCAAGCAGATTCTTCACCACTGAGCCAATGGGGGAGTCCACTGTCCACCTGAAACTATTACAATATTGTTCATCAGCTATACGCCAATATAAAATAAAAAGTTTAGAAAAAATAAAAGATCAAGTGGGCTTACATAGTCTAGCATACAGGCTGGCACATAACAGATACTCAACAAAACAGAATCGCTAATGCTCAACAAACTTGGTCTCTTAGAAACAGACTGATACTTATGAGCCCAAGTTTCTGTCAGTCAGAAGAGGGATAGAGAGAGGGAAAGTTCAAGAAGTACAGCAAATGACACGTTATTAGTACTCTCCTAGCCTAATTATCGGCTTCCCGGGTGGTTCAGTTGGTAAAGAACCTGCCTGCCAATGCAAGAGAGGCAGGTTTCATCCCTGGGTCAGGAAGATTCCCTGAAGGAAGAAATGGCAACCCACTCCAGTATTCTTGCCTGAGAAATCCCATGAACAGAGGAGCCTGGTGGGCTACAGCCCATGGGGTCACAGAGAGTCGGATACAGCTGAGCAACTGAGGAAGCACAGCCTAGTTACAGGCTTTAGAAGGGTCCTAGAGTCTCCCCAGTTCTGAGGGAGTTACAGACATTGACTCTGGTCAGTGTCCTCTGGGGCACCACTTCAAGATCCTCTCAGCCCACTGCTCACACCAGCCACTACCAAGCTGACTAACTTCAGGCTTTACCAGCCTCACTGGCTGCGTCTCAAGAGTTTCTCACCAACATGCACTGCCCGTTCTTGCTTTCTACCTGTGAGCTTCCTTGCCTGCAGCAGAGAACACCCCAACAGCCCCCTGAACACACACCAGGCAGGATGGAGGAGTGCACATTCACAGGACCACCCTGGTCCAAAACCCAGGAGTCTGTGCTGATGCTTCTTGCTTGCCCATGATCTTCCCCCGTGGAGAGTCCTCAGACACATTTCACGATGCTTCTCAAGAGGTTGCACCAAACTGAGTGTAAGTGGTGGCCACCTCCATAACACTCCCTTCTACTGGCTCTCCCTCTGTCCCCATTCTTTGCTCCTGCACCCGGGTCACATTCTTAAATTAACTACCTGCACACAAGCCTCTGTCTCAGGCTCTGCTTTCAGGGAAGTACAGGCTGACATTACCTATTCCCACGGTTACCCAGAATAACAGGTTTGTGGAGTTGAAAGAGACTTGAAAGAGAGTTTACTTCGAGGATGAGAACTAAATGGCTGGGTGTTGCTCTGTACCCTTCAGGCCTGTGACAAAGGTCACTAACTCAGTGTGACACTCCCTCCCAGTGAGCCCAGACACTTGAGCGTCCTCTCTGCACTGCTTCAGGCAGCCTCCATCAGCTAACTGAGGCTGATGCTCCAGATAAAATTCATTTGTTACCCTGAGTCCTATAGACCCAGCTGGGGCAAATCTCACTTCTACCACTTATTAATTATGTAGCCTTGAAATAACTTCCCTAACTCCCATGAATTTCATTTCTCTCATCGACAAAATGGGCATAATAATGGCACAATAATTCCTTTCACGGTGTTATAAGGAATTTTTATTTATTTAATATTTAATTACATAACACAGGGCTTCCCAGGTGGCTCAGTGGTAAAAAATCCGCCTGCCAAGCTGGCGATGCGGGTTTAATCCCTGAGTTGGGAAGATCCCCTGGAGGAGGAACTGGTAACCCACTCTAGTATTCTTGCCTGGGAAATCCCATGAACAGAAGAGCCTGGTGGGCTACGATCCATGGGGTCACAAAACAGTCAGACACAACTTAGTGACCAAACGACAGCATAACATATCGAAGCACCTAAGAACACATCTGGCACATACACAATATATGTAATTCTGTTCTCTCTTGCTTTTGTTTTAAAATACAACAAGCAGAGGAAGTACAGACACAGTGACTCATTGTGTAAACTTGGCCAAGAAACCCCATCTCCATATATTACATCTGTAAAAAAGATACAATAATTTATATGCCATTTCTCGTTGTAGGGAGAATCAAACATAGTGAATAGATCATAGTACTGTTTGCAGTAATAATATTAGGATTATTACAAACATTAAGTTATAATACCATTACTCATGTTGTTTCAAATGAAAAATTCTAAGGCTAGTGAGTGTAGTGCTGCTGCTGCTGCTGCGTCGCTTCAGTCGTGTCCGACTCTGTGCAACCCCATAGACAGAAGCCCACCAGGCTCCCTCGTCCCTGGGATTCTCAGCAAGAACACTGGAGTGGGTTGCCATTTCCTTCTCCAATGCATGAAAATGAAAAGTGAAAGTGAAGTCGCTCAGTCGTGTCCGACTCTTAGCGACCCCATGGACTGCAGACTACCAGGCTCCTCTGTCCATGGGATTTTCCAGGCAAAAGTACTGGAGTGGGGTGCCATTGCCTTCTCCGAGTGAGTGTAGTAATCATGTCTTTTTTACTCTGTTTTTGATGGTTTGACACCTGGGGCCTTGCTGACACTAGAGGGACCGCCTCTCCCAGCATTACCCAACCATTCTTATCTAGAGATAAGATAAGGCTCACCTGCGAGCATAACTTTCATACGCAAACTCATCAACCCAGAGTTCACACTGCAACCACCTCCTTTATTTTGTATTCTCACAATTTGGGTGACTATTCCCCTGCCCTAGTCACCCCGTGGCCTGGCACCAGACAGCTAGTAACAGCCCGTTATGCCCCAGAGTCTGCTAAAATCATTCAAACTAGTCAATCCTAAGCCTGTTTACCCTGCCTTGCTGTCCCTTCCTCTAGAAACCACAAAAAGCTTTCTTCCTAATATTTTTCCCTTGCTCTCTCGGCCTCCTGACCAACTCTGGTGCTTCCCTGGGTGCCCCCACTCTCACCCCCAGTGTGGCATCATTCACCATACTTGAGTAATAACAAAACAAACCCTCATATTAAAACAATGAGGCTCAGAGATCAATGTCACCTACCTGATTGAAGGCAGAACCCTCAGTCCCTGATCTATTACACTGCGCTGCCTCCCAGCTGGGGCATTAGGCAAACCTGACCACCATCTATAGGAAGACAAGCCCAAGGCAGGGTCTGTTGATCAAGAAATATTGACCAAGGAGTTCTCCAAGCACCTTGGGGACCCTGCAGCATGGTGGTAAGGGGAAGGAGAAGGAAGTTCAGTAAGTCCTAGGGTGACCTTCCTGGCCTGGTCAGCTCTGAACCCAGTGATGGGGGAAGAATCTGGAGTCTTGACTGCAGAAACCTGAAACTGCTGTAGCTCACCACAATAAAAGATTTATTCTTAAATGTCACAACCAGTGTTTATATGAGAGGTGAGACATTATTTCTGACGTCACAGCTAAAAGGAGGTATATATGATAAAATGTGAAAGGTCATCAAGCTGCTAATCTCTGACTCCAAAGGTAAACAATTCTTCCATCACTTTTCTTCGTTTTGATGGATGGGCTTGATGATGTTTATGATCACTTACATCTCTAAATGGGCTTCCCTGGTGGCTCAGACAGTACAGAATCTGCCTGCAATGCGGGAGATCTGGGTTCGATCCCTGGGACAGAAAGATCCCCTGGAGAAGGGAATGGACCCACATCAGTATTCTTGCCTGGACAATTCCATGGATAGAGGAGCCTGGCAGGCTACCGTCCATTGGAGTCACAAAGAGTCAGACACATCTCTAAATAACTATACTTTTTACATTATTTTAAAAAACTCAAAAGTTTCCCTCTTATCAGCTACACAAGAAAGGTATCAGAAAAATTAAAGAAACAGCCAGCAACAAAGAATAATCATATGCCAACTTATAAGAACTAGCAAACAAAGAGGGTGGCGGGCCAGTGATTTATTTCAAAAACTGTGGAAAATGATCAAACTATAATGTGAGTAGAAGATATCAGACTTTTATGAAGATAGAAATTTAGACTGCAAGAAGTCTGAGAGATTATGAAATACAAAAATCTTCATTCTATGAACAAGGACACAAATTCAGAGTGGCTAAATAAATTGCTTTAAGATGAAGCAGCAAACAAATAAGAAAAATATTGATGTTTGAAAGTCTAGAGATGTGTACCCACTCTAGCATACCTACATATCATAGGTTAACATGGATTATTTCGGGGAAAAATAAAGAAATTCCAACAGTTTGCAACTTCATTTTCAGTTGGGCAAGCCCATGAGAGGATCAATATTTCACAGAATATTTTATATGATAATTTTAAAAATTAAATGTAGAAATGAGATCTCTGAAGTCAAAATTCATGATCAAAATGGTCTTGAAATGAACATTTACTTCCTCAAAGGGACTGACAATATTTTAAAATATGTATATAGAAGTACAGATTTGTCACTGGGTTAGGAAAGACTTGAAATGATCAAACAAGAAAAAGAATATAATCAGTTCCTGGACTGGTGGACACTTTTTTTTTTTTAAGGTAAAAAGCATGCTTGCCCTCTGCTGACCACCTAAAACTCTACTTAGTGACATGCAGTTTCTACCCGAATGCACATAAACCAGAATATATTTAGAGGCTGGTCTATTTCTAGTCACACAAGTTTTGTTTCCTAAATAAGACTTCGTATTACCATTTTGGGTTGCTCCCAAAAATTCCGGTATTCCATATGGTTGAAGATGGGGTCCCATCTTCTTCACAAGACCTCGTTCGAACTGTGTATAGTACTGTCTTCAACCCGTTTGTTGGTTCCTATTGCATATTCCACGGTGAGGAGGAAGGCAGGGTTTGTGAGAGAGGCAGGAAATGAGAAAGACAGGCATGTTCCAAAGTTGAGATTCTGAACTGCTTTCCAAATTTTTTCAGATGTGAAAATTTCTTTAGTTTGCAAAAACTGTTATAAATGATAGCACAGAACATATACATTCAGCTTTTAGAGAATCACACAGTATGGTAGCTATCCTAATTACAGCTCAAAAACCTACACAGTAAATTTCTTAATGCATCAAGAATATTATAGTTGAAATTTTATCTCAGTTAAATAATTATATATTTGTAAAAACGTCTATAGACATCTGGAAAGGGTCACTGGGATGTATTAAATTTATTTTTGATACAATATGAGAATAAACTTACCTGCTCATGAGTGATGATATTGATTTTCTTTTCAGATTCCTCTTCAGTTACAGGCTTAATTTAGGTCAATTTTATTTATATTAACCAAATAATGAGCCCCCCAAATTTCTAGAATTTCTGTAACACTGATAATAATTTACATGCAATGGAATTAAAACAATGAATTATTAATACCTGGATAGAATTAGCTTGAGAAGATGAACACAAATAGGTAAGAAAATACATCATTTCACTTAGTTCTCATAGTGCCTCTGAAGCCTTGGTTAAATGATTCAGTGAATAGGGCTACCAACCATTTATGACAGTACAAGTTTACACAGTATTAAGGGTGTCCATTTTAATAGTTCATATCCTTTTTAAGAGGAAGCTAGTTTCGGTGGCCATTATTCATGTAAAAGTTCAAATCCCTCAAATGAGCTTTCAGATAACTGTTATAGGCATTAATCTTATGAATCTAAATTAACCAAAAGACTCCATGTTCTATTATTCATTGTTATGGTTGTTAGAGAATAATAAATGTTTTTCAGGCATATCTAACATTATTAAACTGGTAAGGTAGATAGGCAAGTAGATAAACAATGTACAAAAATCTAAACTACAAGAGGGGAACTAAGAGGTATTATTTATATTTCAAGGAGGAATTACTAATTTGCTCTTTTGATGCATTTCCAATCTTTCCTTTTTTTTAAAAAAAATGAATATATTCATCACTTTTTCTAATAATAATTTTCCAAGTGAGGTTTACTTTTTAAAGGCATATTTAACTTAATGATTGATCTATTATCAACCTGAGTTTCCTACATATGGTCTTCCCAGACGGCATTAGTGGTAAAAAATTCAACTGCCAATGCAGGAGACATGGGTTTGATCCCTGGGTCTGGAAGATCCCCTGGAGAAGGAAATGGCAACCCATTCCAGTACTTTTGGCTGGAGAATCCCATGGGCAGAGAAGCCTGGCAGGTCACAAAGAGTTGGATAAGACTGAGCACACGCATACTCACACACATTTCCTACATATAATGAGAGAGCAAGAAAGAGCAAGTCCACTGACAGAGTCTTCTGTGTGCCTGCAACTATACTAAGCATTTACCGCCATGATCCCATTTACTCCTCAAATCAAAACTGTGATATGTGTTATTATCCCCAGTTTACTTAGGAAAGCACTGAGGCCCAAAGAAGTAATTTAAGAGATTATGAGATTAAGATTATAAAACTAATAAAATTATATAATCAATAGTTGGCTATGCTTGAATTCAAAGATTCATTTGATTTTAGGTATAACCCAAATGCCTGACTTGACAATTTGAAAAATCAAACCCATTTGAAACAATTTCCTCAATAAAAGAATCAGCTACCTTTGAGTGGTTCTAATACTTAATGGATTTTCCAAAACAGACTGAAAACTATATGAGATCAGTTGCACAGAATTATGAGCTACACACCAGTTTTTTCATACATCACCCCACTATACATCTCTGCAAAATATTATGTGTACTAAAATTTAAAATACTGTTTTTCATGATCCTAACCATCATTAAATATGTTAAATATGTACTCTGTTAAATATGTTCTTCTGGGTTAAACCATCATTAAATTGTAAAATCATTAGCATCACTCATTGAATAAAACAAATGCATTACACATTTTAATACATTATTAAACTTTAAAATTGGGAACAAATCCCTTAAGAAATGCATGGCAGGGGCTGGTAGAGTGCCTTGATGAAAGGAGACTTGACAAACACAGATACTTTGAATCTTCACTCTTTATTCTTCACCAAAGAGATCTTTATACTTTGAGAGAATGGTAAGATTCAGCAAGAGTGGGAAGATTGTTAAAGAAAAGTCTTTAACAATTGTTAAAGACTCCTTGGCATCCAAGCATGTCTCAGGCATATCACCATTAGATTAAAAGTTTATAAAGCATGTAAAAGCAGAGAGCCCAGAAGCAGACTGCCTTTACACCATCTTCTGACTGTCCTCCATTCAGTTTAGTTCAATTCAGTTGCTCAGTCGTGTCTGACTCTTTGCGACCCCATGAATCGCAGCACGCCAGGCCTCCCTATCCATCACCAATTCCCGGAGTTCACTCTAACTCACGTCCATCGAGTCGGTGATGCCATCCAGCCATCTCATCCTCTGTCATCCCCTTTTCCTCCTGCCCCCAATCCCTCCCAGCATCAGAGTCTTTTCCAATGAGTCAACTATTCGAATGAGGTGACCAAAGTACTGGAGTTTCAGCCTGTCCTCCAAGGGATATACAAAAGCCATTTTGTATTCCTTTTTTTCTAAAGATTGCTTTGTTGTTGTTGTTCAGTCACCCATTCGTGTCTGACTCTTTGTGACCCCATGGACTGCAGCATGCCAGGCCTCCCTGTCCCTTACCATCTCCCGAAGTTTGCCCAAGTTCATGTCCATTGTGTCAGTGATGCCATCCAGCCCAAATCATCCTCTGACGCCCTCTTCTCCTTCTACCCTCAATTTTTCAATACAGATTGCTTTATCCCATGCTACATTTCCATACCCTGTTACATTTTGGTTTTTCAACCTTTCATAAAAATATTTAAATATTAATATTTGAATGTGAAAAAGAATAGTTACATGTATATATACAACTGAACCACACTTGCTGTACACATGAAACTAACACAATCTTGTTAATCAACTCTAATATAAAAGTTAAAAAAAGATTTTTTAAAATACTTGAATGTGCTCTATCCATTACATTTCACACTCGTATCAACCACTCGTGGACAGTCTGAACTTTCTGTATTTCTAGCCTTTCCTTCTCCTCCAAGGCAAGGTGATCTTCTTCCTCCATCCTTCAAATTTTATCCATCTTTGTACACGTCTCCACTTCCATTCCATTGCCCCAGCCAAGTGCACAAGGGAGAGTCTTATTTTCCCTGAAGACTGAGATCCAGCTCATCCTGCAAACACTGGGTCAATTGCCACCTCCTTCCTGGGTTGTTCCCGGACCAACAATGAAGCAGTGCTCTCCCCTTCCTTTCAGAAGTCCACCAGGAGCTCACATTCTCCCCATTCTCCTTTACCCATTTTCATCGCTTAGTGTTGTCAATGATGCTGTTCTCTGAACACATGCGCTTACTCTTCACCACAATGCATCATTAAAAGCCATGCCAGAAAACTGGAAAGCAGACTGTTATCAAGCTTATTCACATTCTTCACTTGGCACCATCCAAGATACTCCAAAAACAAGGAGTGACAATAAGCCACAGTGAGGCCAACAGTGTGAAGCCAAAAAAAAAAAAAAAATATATATATATATATATACACACACATATATACATATATATATATATATGTATATATAAAAAACACTTCTGTATCTTCCAAAAAAATGGAGGAGAAACTATGGCTTATTTCATAGAATTTTAGGGCTGAAATGAATCTTGGAGCCCACCAGTTTATAGGTGGAGACCCTAACACAAAAGGGGTGAGAAACTTGTCCTGAATTTCAGAGCTGGGATGGGACAGGAACAGAACTCAAGCACAGCTCTGTTGACACACAGACCAAAGCTCTTTTTAGGATATTCTACTGCAAAAGAAAAGTGAATGCGTCAGTCGCTCAGCCATGTCCAACTCTTTGTGACCTCATGGATTGTAGCCCTCCAGGCTCCTCTGTCGATGAAATTCTACTTCCTGTTGTAAATGCCTATTAAAAGGGCATACTTTACACACCAATTATTTAAGGAGCCTTAATTTGCAATAAAGTGTTCAGAATAAATACAGAATAAAACTACTGAACCATAAATCTAAAACCAATAAACTCCTCACAATAAACATTAAACAAACAATAACACAAAAAACTCATGGTAAGCTCCCGGGGAGTAGCAGCCACACCTCTATCTTCATGGTCACACCTATGCTGTAGGGTTCCCCACCGTCCATTGCCAGCCTCCACGTGCCCGGCACGTGGCTGGGCACTAGAGCTGTAAAATGTATCCAGGGGAAATCTGAACACCTCTTTCTTTCCTCATAAGTCTCCCAGTAGCAGGCCGACATAATCCAAAAATTATCAATCATTGAATTCAAAGATTAATTTGTAGCATCTGAATAATTTGAAGCTGTCATGAAAGACCTGAATTGAGAGGATTTAGAACTAACATTCTCAAGCCAGGTTGAAGATTGGGTTTTATGGGGGGTGTTGAAAACAACTTCCTTAGACTTCACCAAATGAATCAGAATCTTAGGGATGGGATCTGAGCATCCCTTAATTTTAATTTGATTCATCACTTTAACTCTGATAATTCTGACACACATAATTGAGAACCGTATGTTTGAACGGTGGCAGTTTCGTCACTTGGGTCCTTCCCTTTTTTTCTTTCTGTTTCCTGTCCAATTGGCAAGACTTTTTCAACTGCAAGTGACAAAAACCCACCCTTCTTCAGCTCAGAGGGGAATGTGCTAATGCAACTGAAGTCAGGAGTAACAGGAAGCAGGGATGGGGTGCCTCAGAACATCCCCCTGAGACCTCCTATTTTCTGAGTCCCTCTCTCACTTGATGGCCCCTCTGGCCATCAAATTCCATGGCCAGGCATCATAACCACTCTCTGACTTACTCCTTTAACAGTCCTGTTCCTCTCACACGACACAGGGCCGTGAGCAGAAACGTAAGCTCTGCTTTCTCCACCCAAAGCCACTGCAGTGAGTGTGGCCAAAGCAAAATCCACCTTCATGCTGACGGCTCTCCACTTCAGTTTACGACCCCAACCCCAAGTGACTGTGAATCCCGCCACATTGCCCTATTCCACTCACTCTCCTGCTTCTGGATAACAATTCCCACCTTTAACGGATTAGGTAAGGCTGATTTTAATTTCATGGTTGCAGTCACCATTTGCAGTAATTTTGGAGCCCCTCAAAGTCTGTCACTGTTTTCACTGTTTCCCCACCTATTTACCATGAAGTGATGGGACTGGATGCCATGATCTTTGTTTTCTGAATGTTGAGTTTTAACTTTTTCATTCTCCTCTTTCACTTTCATCAAGAGGCTCATTAGTTCTTTGCTTTCTGCTATAAAGGTGGTGTCATCTGCATATTTGAGGTTATTGACATTTCTCCTAGCAATCTTGATTCCAGCCTGTGCTTCATCTAGCCCACATTTCACATGATGTACTCTGCATATAAGTTTAATAAGCAGGGTGAGATATATACAACCTTGACACAACCGGATGTGAAGAACTGACTCATTTGAAAAGACCCTGATTCTGGGAAAGACTGAAGGCAGGAGGAGAAGGGAACAACAGAGGATAAGATGGTTGGACGGCATCACCAACTCGATGGAGAGGAGTTTGAGCGAGCTTCTAGAGTTGGTGATGGACAAGGAAGCCTAGTATGCAGCAGTCCATGGGGTCTCAAAGAGTCAGACGTGACTGAGTGACTGAATTGATTGATTAAGGCTAACAGAATGGAGGGCAATCTGCTTTACTGAGATCCACCCACTTAAATATTTATCTCATCCAAAAATACCCTCATAGAACCTCTAGAATAGTGCTCAACCATGTAACTGGGCACCGCAGCCTTTCCAAGTTGACATCGTGGTGGACCTCTCCCGAATGGACCTTTTGTGGAAAAGGAGGGTGGGGTTGGACAGGGGCACTGACCGTTCCTCACAGGATGAGGTAGGAAGGCAGAACGAAGGACTGGGAGCTGATTGGCAGGTGTGTGTGGTGCTGAGTTTGAAAATTCTCTTCAGATAACTTCAGTCCTCTCGAAAAGTAGGAAGCAAGGTTCTCTGATAAGAGTGAATATGGCGGACCAGGTGTCAGGAGGTTGAGAACCAAAGGGAAGGGAAGGTGGGAAACAGAAGTGTACAGAATGGCAAATAAAGGTGTTAAGCAATATGGACTTAAGAGAATAGGGAAGTCTGAACTTTGAAGACTGGGACCTATTTGTACATGTCTTCCTAACTCCACTATAAACTCCCTGGAAGCAAAAATGGTGTCTTATTCTGCTGTCTACTTACCTCAGGGTTTCTCACACTTGAAGTCACTGAACAGTGAACACCTGCTTTCCTTTAAGGGCCTGAGCAATGAGGCCTTTTCAAACTCACCTGTCTGCCTCCAATACTATTTCTATACCCAGAGGTAAAATAACCTGTGAAAAGTCTTACCTCAAATAAGTAGCAGAACTAGAAATTTAACTCCTCTCTTTGGTACTATAGCCTGAACCATTCTGATATATTGCCACCTGAAATATTCTGAACAAGTGTAAATGATGAACTAACTCACTCTCTTCTATTCTGGTTTTGTACCAAGAGTTTCATCTGATTTTTCCTGAAATTGCCTTCCTGTCTCTGCTCTAAGTTCCAGGGACATGCTTTAATTTCCAAATGTCCTTATTCAATCCCTTTCAAACAACTCTCTGCTTTAATTCTCAGAAACAGTGTTGCTCTGAGTCTTCAGGAATGCTATGTTTTTTCATAGCCTTGAACTTACTCTGGGATTCAGGGTCTTGTGATTCCTCTGTGTTGGGCCCTGAAACTAGTCTTATAGCTTATACTTGTCAAAGTGGAATTCCTGATAACTGGCTTAGCTCTGACTCAGGTGGAGTCACAGGTCATGCTCTTCATAGTCAACTCTGTATATCAGGTTTCTCAGCATTTTGTGAATCAATAATGACTACAAAGAAAATTGTCCATAGTGTTTTAATTCCATATTATGATGAATATTGACTCTTTCCAAGGGAAGTTCTATTTTTAAATTATTAATGCATTACTTATTAATACATTACTAAATGCACCAGACATTTTCTTCTAAGTGCTGAGAACACAGAGATGAATGAAATAAAAGTGATTGTCATACTAGCTGCTGACACACTGACTAGGGAGAGATACATGTTGACAGATAATTATGACACATTGCGAAGTGAATTCTGAAATGTTGGGAGAGGCCCAGGGAGGAGACAGCAAACTCTGCTTGGGAAAGACCTGGAAAATTTCCAGAGAGATGGAGCTTTGACACTGGGACTAAAAGGGCAGAAAGAAAGGTTTGACAATAGAATCAGAAAGAGACATACTGGGACTTCCCTGGTGGTCCAGTGGTTAAGATTTGGCCTTCCAAACAGGAGGTGAGGGTTCAATCCTTGGTCAGGGAACTAAGATCCCACATACCTTGTGGTCAAAAAACCAAAACATAAAAACAGAAGCGATATTTTAACAAATTTAATAAAAACTTTAAAGGAGGTCCATATTTTTTAAAAACAGAGAGAGATGCTGTGTTTGAGGACAGGTACCTTCTGTAGAGCTGAAATACATGTATTTTGGGAATTAATTTGAGAATGTCAGACTCCTGGTAGAATCACATCACTTCCTCAGTGATTATCTCCTCTAACTTCCTTGTTCATAGATGAGAAAACTGAGGCTCAGAGGCAGTGAGAAATGTTATTATACCATTTCCCCTTCTGTGGGATTTCATAAATACCATGATCCTTGTTCTCTCTGAATAAGGATACAGATATACATATACAGGTTATTTTCCTGACCTGCATGCAATGGTAGCATCTTAGTAAATTTGGAAATAGCAGTTGAAAAAAAAATTAAAAAGCTCCCACTGCTCTGTATTCTTCTTCACTCCCAAGGTTTCAGAAACCCTGTGAAAAGTATGCTCTGGATATCATCAAAATTCCAGTCATTTTCTGTCATCCTGTGACAGATAGAAACAATGCTCCTGCAGTGTTTCTTCCTTGTTTTTCCTTTTATTGATAATAGTCAGTTTCAAGGAAGGGGGTGGATTTGAAAATAAATCTATACCTATCACAAAACAGTTAGAAACCTGTCAGTATTCGAAGTTGCTGACAGATCAAGAATGGTAATTTTTACTGGTTGAATAACCTAGAATTATTCTAAATGTATTACCCATGCCATGAGATGGCCTCAAATATGAATTATCCTCAGTTACTTAAAGGCCCTCTTTCCCATCACAGAAACACAGTACTTAAGACTCCAGTTCTGTGTTCTTTTTTATAAGACAGTGACAGTTTTAAAGTCCAAAAACAGACGCTATTTCAGCTGTTGGTTCTATTCGGCCAGCATATCTTCTCAAATACGACTGTCTTAAAAGAGTACAAATACAGAGTTTCAAACTGGGATTGAGTTATCTTAGTCCCACTAAAGCAGACTGAGAAAACTGACACGAGTCAGTCACTTTGGCGTCTAAAAAGAGGAAAAACTGGCCCTTTAAAAACATTATAGCTGCCTATAAAGTGGAAGGCAATTTTCATCTATCTTGCAAGGCAATGTAATTAAGAACATTTTTACCTAGAAGGCAACGGCACCCCACTCCAGTTCTCTTGCCTGGAAAATTCCATGGATGGAGGAGCCTGGTGGGCTGCCGTCTATGGGGTCGCAGAGAGTCGGACACGACTGAAGCGACTTAGCAGCAGCAGCACACAACTTTATTAACTTATGTTTGGAACTAAAGAAACTGCTTGAGAGTAGATCTCAACATATGGAAAAGCACAAGAACAAATAAAATATGTAGATGCTTCAGGAACAAGACTTTTGTCTGAACATTTTGAGATCTATGTGTTGTTCTCAAGGTAAGGCAAACACTGCCCAGGAAGTCAACTGCCCTATCACAGGGTTCAGACATAAGTCATATAAAATGAGAACGGGCACTGCTAAGATTTGGTCTAGCAATACTATTCTATTATAGATCCACCCTGTAAAAATCAAGCCCAGGCAGAGCTATTTGGTAAAAAAAAAAAAGAAAAAGAAAAATAGAAGAGTTGATTAAATACAAAAGAAGAAACATAATCAGTGAAGAGATGAAACATTAAAGTTGGATCTTTGTCAAATAACATGAGAACTATTTACAGAACTGTTACCCAGAAATTTCATGGCAATGGCACTTCCTCTATTTTCTGTCATAGCTTATCTGTCTAGTAAAAAAAAATATACTCAATCCTTGGCTAGGAAACTAACTGCTAAAGTTTTCCCCCTATTTTTGTTTAATTAAGTAGTTGGAAACAATATTCAACACATCGCAAAGGAACCTGAGTCTACTTGACAAGTAAAATGAGTGAAATCTAAGTAGCACAATCAGACACTAGTCTACACTAATAAGAGATTAATCTCTGTCATCTGCAGACTCTATTGCTTATGGCTGGGACTCAAACAGCCCCGAGCCACACTGACACTATGACTTTATTCCATGGTCTCTACGAACACTGCAGGATTTTATTCTCTATACCTTTCTTTTTAGGTTGAAACATCTCACCCAAGGAATAAGTTAGAAAAAGCTGTGTGGTGGCTATGTTATTTGCAGTCCAAAGACTCCAACTCCAACCTCCAATAGAGTGAGTTCCATCTCCAGTGTCTCCCTGCACGGTAAATCTAGAGATTAAAATTAGAGGGGAAAGTTCCGTAAATACATACGGGAGAATTTCAACAGAGGAAAGAAAAACACTTATTTGAATCAATTCCTTCAGAAAAATAAAAATTTGAAAGACTTCACTTTGGGATGTATTCCCTTAAATACAAAGAGGCACTTTAACTTCAAAATATGTCTTTTTTTTTTTTTTTTTTAGAATTGCAGTATTAACCCATGTTGCCATTTGCCCACAGATGTATCAGAGTCATAAGTGCTGTGGTCAAAAGTCTTTCCCCTTCTTCAGTTGACTGGTGATTTCATATGTTCTAGGAATATTTTTATCTTTTGGCATGATGCTCTATACCATATGGTATAACACACTGACAAGCAAAAAGGGTAGAACTAGTTTGAAATATATACACATATATACACACATATATTTATACATTTATATATTCACACACACATACACTGCATGCATAGTGAAAGAAGCTGCATGGATGCCTGCAAAGAAATAAGGGCAAAGTGACACACTCTGCATACAGAACTGAGCTTCTTTGTCCCCGTGGAAAAAGGTCATTCAAAATCCAAAGCAAGACTGAAAGTTCACTATAGGCCTGAAAGCATTCAAGAGACACAACAGAAACCCCTATGCTTTGCTACGTATCAAGTAATATTTGAAAGGCCTGTAACACTTTTTCACACAATATTTAATGCTGTTTCTCTAAGTGCAATAGTAACTGCAGCAGCCCCACACAACAAGTTGCAGAATCCATTTAGGAGACAGTGTTAAAATGGGAAATACACTAAACTATCTTTAATGGATTCCAGAGGGTGAAAATATCCTTCATCTCGGATTTCAGGTTCCTTCAACATGATTTTCCTTTTGAAAGCAGTGATCTTGAATCAAATTTTACAATCAAAAAGATTAAGGTATGACACTCAGCCTGCTCATTATTCTTCCTGTCAAGAGATCATTTTTGCTGTTCAGCCGCTCAGTCATGCCCAATTCTGTGACCCCATGGACTGTAGTCCGCCAGGTTCCCCTGTCCATGGGATTTCCCAGGCAAGAATACTGGAGTGGGTTGCCATTTCCTTCTTCAGGGGATCTTCTCCACCCAAGGATCAAACCAGGGTGTCCTGCATTAGCAGGCAGATTCTTTACTACTGAGCCAACCCTAACCCTAACCCTAACCCTAACCCTAAAACTAATTTCCTTTGTAAAACAGTGATCTTGAATCAGATTTTACAAGTTTTCAAAAAGATTAAGGTGTAACAGCCTGCTCATTATTATTTCCATGGAATTCTCCAGGCAAGAACACTGGAGTGGGTAGCCATTCCCTTCTCCAGGGGATCTTCTCAACTCAGGGATAGAACCAATGTCTCCTGCATCACAGCCAGATTCTTTACTGTCTGAGCCACGAGGGAAGCCCTGTCAGTAGGTAGGAATCCCGAGAAAACACACAGAAAAGCTTCTTAACAATGATTTCTTGGATAGGACACCAAAAGCACAGGCAACGAAAGCAAAACTGAACAAGCGGGGCCATGCCAAACCCAAGAGCTTCTGCACAGGAAAGGAAACGACTGATAAAATGAAAAAGCAACCTACAGGATGGGAGAAAATATTTGCAAACCATATATCTGACAAAGCATTTACTACTCAGTATCTATAGGTAACTCCAAAACTTAATAGCAAAAAAACAAATAACCTGATTAAAAGTGCAAAAAGGAACAGAATAGATGTTCTTCTAAAGAAGACATACAAATGTCCTTCTCTTACAAATGTGAGAAGGTGCTCAACATAACTAATCATCAGAGCAATGCAAATCAAAACTAGAATGAGATATAACCTCACACCTCTAAGGATGACTACTACTAAAGAGATAAAAAGCCAAGTGCTGGCAAAGATGTAGAGTAAAAGGAACTTCTGTACTGTTGGTGAGGATGTAAATTGGTACAGTCACTCTAAAAAAACAGAAAGTTCCTCAAAAAATTAAAATTAGAATTACCATATGATCCAACAATTCCACTTCTGGGTATATCTCCCCCCCAAAATTGAAATAAGGATATGTGTACTTCCCAAAGAGATATGTGCACTTCCATGTTCATTAAAACATTATTCATAATAGCCCAAGACAAAGAAGCAAGCTGAATGTTCATCAATTGGCAAATAGATAAAGAAAATAGGGTTTATACATACAGTGGATTATTATTCAGCCTTAAGAAGGAAGCCCTGCCATTTGTGACTACATGGATAAACCTCAGGGAAATGATGTTAAGTCATATAAGCCAAACACAAAAGGATAATAAATACCATGTCATATCGCTTATATGAGGAATCACAAATAGTCAAACTTGTAGAAGAAGAGACTAGAATTCAGGTTAACAGGGGCTAGAGGGAGGAGAAAACAGACAGGTATTAGTCAAAAGGTACAAAGTTTCAGTTACATCAGGATAAATAAATCCTAGAGACCTACTGTACACCATAGTACCTCTAACTAATATTGTGGTGGTGGTGGTGTTCAGTCACTAAGTCGTATCTGACTCTTTGTGATGCCATGGACTGCAGCACCCAGGCCCCTTTGTCCTCCACCACCTCCCAGAGTTTGCTCTAATTCATGTCCACTGTGTTGGTGATGCTACCTAACCATTTCATCCTCTGCTCTGCTACTCCCTTCTCCTTTTGCCCTCAATCTTTCCCAGCATCAGAGTCTTTTCCAATGAGTTGGCTCTTTGCATCAAGTGGCCAAAATATTGGAGTTTCAGCTTTAGCAGCAGTACCTTCAGTGAATATTCAGGTTTTATTTCTGTTGGGATTGACTGGTTTGATCTCTGTGCAGTCCAAGGGACTCTCAATAGTCTTCTCCAGCACCACAATTCAAAAGTTATCAATTCTTCGGCACTCAGCCTTCTTTAGGGTACAACTCTTACATCTGTACATGACTACTGGAAAAATAGCTTTGACTTACGGACCTGTGTCAGCAAAGTGATGTCTCTATTTTTTAATACGCTGTCTAGGTTGTCGTGTATACTTAAAAATTTGCTAAGAGGGTAGATGTAGATACTATGTTAAGTGTTCTTAATAAAGAAAGATGGGAGAAAACTTTTGTAGATGATGGATTATGTTTATGACACATGTTGTTGTGATGGTTTCACTGGTGTATGTGCTGTGCTGTGCTTAGTTGCTGAATCGTGTCCAACTCTTTGTGACCTCATGGACTGCAGCCCATCAGGCTCCTCTGTCCATGGGGATTCCCCAGGCAAGACTACTGGTGTGGGTAGTCTATCACTTCTCTGGGAGATCTTCCGGACTGTGGAAGCCCTCACTGATGTATCAGATCAGATCAGTCGCTCAGTCATGTCCGACTCTTTGCGACCCCATGAACTGCAGCACACCAGGCCTCCCTGTCCATCACCAACTCCCAGAGGTCACTCAGACTCACATTCATCGAGTCAGTGATGCCATCCAGCCATCTCATCCTCTGTCGTCCCCTTCTCCTCCTGCCCCCAATCCCTCCCAGCATCAGAGTCTTCTCCAATGAGTCAACTCTTCGCACGAGGTGGCCAAAGTACTGGAGTTTCAGCTTTAGCATCATTCCTTCCAAAGAACACCCAGGGCTGATCTCCTTCAGAATGGACTGGTTGGATCTCCTTGCAGTCCAAGGGACTCTCTAGAGTCTTCTCCAACACCACAGTTCAAAAGCATCAATTCTTCGGCACTCAGCCTTCTTCACAGTCCAGCTCTCACATCCATACATGACCACAGGAAAGACCATAGCCTTGACTGGGCAAACCTTTGTTGGCAAAGTGATGTCTCTGCTTTTGAATATGCTATCTAGGTTGGTCATAACTTTCCTTCCAAGGAGTAAGCATTTTTTAATTTCATGGCTGCAGTCACCATCTGCAGTGATTTTGGAGCCCAGAAAAAGAAAGTCTGACACTGTTTCCACTGTTTCTCCATCTATTTCCCATGTAGTGATGGGACCAGATGCCATGATCTTCGTTTTCTGAATGTTGAGCTTTAAGCCAACTTTTCACTCTCCACTTTCACTTTCATCAAGAGGCTTTTGAGTTCCTCTTCACTTTCTGCCATAAGGGTGGTGTCATCTGCATATCTGAGGTTATTGATATTTTTCCCAGCAATCTTGATTCCAACTTGTGTTTCTTCCAGTCCAGCATTTCTCATGATGTACTCTGCATATAAGTTAAATAAACATGGTGACAATATACAGCCTTGACGTACTCCTTTTCCTATTTGGAACCAGTCTGTTGCTCCATGACCAGTTCTAACTGTTGCTTCCTGACCTGCATACAGATTTCTCAAGAGGCAGATCAGGTGGTCTGGTATTCCCATCTCTTTTAGAATTTTCCACAGTTTATTGTCATCTACACAGTCAAAGGCTTTGGCACAGTCAATAAAGCAGAAATAGATGTTTTTCTGGAACTCTCTTGCTTTTTCCATGATCAGCGGATGTTGGCAATTTGATCTCTGGTTCCTCTACCTTTTCTAAAACCAGCTTGAACATCAGGAATTTCACGGTTCACATATTGCTGAAGCCTGGCTTGGAGAATTTTGAGCATTACTTTACTTGCATGTGATATGAGTGCAATTGTGCGGTAGTTTGAGCACTCTTTGGCATTGCCTTTCTTTGGGATTGGGATGAAAACTGACCTTTTCCAATCTTGTGGCCACTGCTGAGTTTTCCAAATTTGCTGGCATATTGAGTGCAGCACTTTCACAGCATCATCTTTCAGGACTTGGAATAGCTCCACTGGAATTCCATCACCTCCACTAGCTTTGTCCATAGTGATGCTTTTTAAGGCCCACTTGACTTCACATTCCAGGATGTCTGGCTCTAGGTCAGTGATCACACCATCATGATTATCTGGGTCGTGGAGCTCTTTTTTGTACAGTTCTTCTGTGTATTCTTGCCACCTCTTCTTAATATCTTCTGCTTCTGTTAGGTCCATACCATTTCTGTCCTTTATCGAGCCCATTTTTGCATGAAATGTTCCTTTGGTATCTCTGATTTTCTTGAATAGATCCCTAGTCTTTCCCATTCTGTTGTTTTCCTCTATTTCTTTGCATTGATCGCTGAAGAAGGCTTTCTTATCTCTTCTTGCTATTCTTTGGAACTCTGCATTCAGATGTTTATATCTTTCCTTTTCTCCTTTGCTTTTCGCTTCTCTTCTTTTCACAGCTATTTGCAAGGCCTCCCCAGACAGCCATTTTGCTTTTTTGCATTTCTTTTCCATGGGGATGGTCTTGATCCCTGTCTCCTGTACAATGTCACGAACCTCATTCTATAGTTCATTAGGCACTCTATCTATCAGATCTAGGCCCTTAAATCTATTTCTATAATTATCTCCAAATTCATCAAATTGTAAACATTAAACATATATAGCTTTGTGTATGTCAAAGAAAGAAGAGAGAGAGACAGGGTCCTGCATGATCTGTCCTGTTCTCCACTGTCTCTGAACAAAGGACAATGTGGACACACAGTGGACCTCAATTCCTCTGCTAAGCCATTAAGTGAGGGGGTGCAAAAGCCAGTAAATAGAAAAAGGAAAAAGCGATGTTTTCTCACACTGGCCAACAAATGTGACTTTCATATAATCTAATGTAAGGAGGAGACAGCAGACTAGCACTGCCTGCTTTTTTTTTCAATCTTAATATAGTCTTTTAAAAGTCCAAGTGTACATATTCATATCTTAGTTAAATTTTTACTAGAAATGCTTAAAAGTCATATTGGATCTTAATACTTTCATTCTTAGTCAGGGTAAGGGCATATGCCAGAACAGTATTGCAAGACAACTTCAAAAGAACATGGGAAAAAAATGCTAATTTTTTAAAAAATGAAGTCAGCACTATGGCTTTGAACCCTAACTGCACTGTATTCTAGCTGTGTGACTCTGGGAACATTATTTCAATGAGACTTACTTTTGTACCCCTATAAAAATGAGGAAAATTATTCTGAGGGAGGACTCTATCAGTTCACTCTACCAATGGCTACAAAGTCCTTGCTTCAATGTCTCTTAGGCACACAGGAAGTGCTCAGAAGGGTTGGCTGCCATTATTACAAGTCAAACGAATTCTGTAGGAGTGTGTACTCAAGACACAAAAATAGACTGGACAGTCAGTAATACTGGAGTAGCTGAACATCTCCACCAGGTAACTGTCCACTATCCAAAGATGTTAATCCCTTCACTTCCTGCCCCCAAAGTACAGCCCTGCCAAAAACACTGGGTCACAACTAGACGTGATCAAACAACAACCTTCGGGAATAAAGTGGTTTGGGGACCAGACTTCTAAAAAGCAGCTGGTACAAAGCAGAGGATTTCACCAGGGCAATGCTGATTTTCAAATAGAAAATCTGGTCTTTTTAATATTTACAAGTAATCAGCCCATCATTATTAGCGATCAGGGTACTAAAGACCAAAATGTGTGTGAATCTATGTGATAACCCAAATCAGGCTCTGCTCTTTCACAAACAAGCTCTGATTTGTTCAACAAAGCACACTATTCACCAACAGAGGGGAGAGGAACCATAAGCACAGTTATACAAATCCAGCGCCTAGACCTGGAAGTTAACAATACATATTTTTAAATTCTGAATTTTCAGAAGCAGAAAATTTTAGGAATTGACTGCACTCTAGTTGCTGTGTTCTCAGTTAGGTTTACACTAAAGAATAATCAAATAATCAAATAATCCAGTGGACTTCCCTGCTGGTCCAATGGTAAAGAATCCACCTGCCTATGCTAGAGAAAGAAAGTAAGAAAGAAAGTGAAGTCGCTCAGTCGTGTCCGACTCTTTACGACCCCGTGGACCGTAGCCCACCAGGCTCCTCCGCCCACGGGATTCTCCAGGCAAGATATACTGGAGTGGGTTGCCATTTTCTTCTCCAGGGGATCTTCTCGACCCAGGGATCGAATCCAGGTCTCCTGCATTGCAGGCAGACGCTTTAACCTCTGAGCCACCAGCGAATGCTAGAGACACAGCTTCAATTCTTGATCCAGGAAGATCCCACAAGCTGAGGAGCAACTAAGCCCATGAACCACTATTACTGAGCCTGTGATCTAGAGCCCATGTTCCACAAGCGAGGCTACCTACAATGAGAAGCCCACGCACCACAATGAAGAGTAGCCCCTACTCGTTGCAACTAGAGAAAACCTGTACAAAGCAATGAAGACCCAGAACAACCAAAGATAAGTAAATAAAATTTAAAAAATTATCATTGCACCAGTATATATTCTCCACTTATAAATACTCATGCTAGGTAAGCACTTGCTTACGAAATCTTTTTATTAAAGTTGTAGAAAAATTGATACATATTGACATTTATCATTTTTGTATGTAGCTTATATGTTTTGATATCAATACCTATGACTCTAAAATAGTTATATTGAAATAAATAACAATTACTGCACCAAACCCATTCCCTTATCCTTTATTATAATAAGTATTGACTGAGGACATATTCAGTGTCAGATATTGTGCTTCGTGCAAAAACTAAAGTCAACCTTTCAAAGTTTCTTCTTCATTATTATCAATTATTTAGGATATAGTTATGAAGAGAAATGACAATGGACTTAAATTCTGTTATGATTGTACTTTTAATAAAATTTCTATTAATTTTTGTATTAAGCAATTACAGACTTAATGAATCCTCTCCACTTTGCTATAGACCAGAAAAAAAAAGATCCAATCCCAAATATTTCATTGTTGAAAAAAAAATGCCAAAGCCATAAAAATGAGCACTTGGGCCATAAAATTGCATGATATAATAGATGTCACCTTCTCTTACTCGGCAAAGCAGCTTTCTATAATTTTGTCCCTTGCCTTTCACAGAACAGTAACCTGAAGTTGTTTCAATGGGGTTTTACTTTGGAAAAAGTACAGAAATATTCTTTTCTAAGAAGCCGTTAATCTTTCTTTCCTCTGCAGCCAATGGCATTCAATTTGGGGGAAACCAGGGACATACAGCATCCTGCCACCCAGGTCCCTTCAACTCCCCCAGATTCTCCCTTTGTTTTCTCCTCCAGGCCACGGGTAGCAGCAAACAGGGATGAACCTCAGTGCCCCCAGTCGGCATTACACTTTCAAAAAATATATGCCTTTCTTTAACCTATCAGTGGGCACCCCTGGTGGCTCAGTGGTAAAGAATCTGCCTGCTAATGCAGGAGACCTTGATTTGATCCCTGGGTCAGGAAGATCCCCTGAAGGAGGAAATGGCAACTCACTCCAGTATTGTTGCCTGGAGAATCCCATGGACAGAGGAGCCTAGCAGGCTACAGTCGATGGGGTCACAAAGAGAGCTGGATATGACTTGGCAACCAAACAGCAACAACAACCTATCAGCATACATTTTAAAAAGTCACTGGTTCAACAACAGGATTAACAAAATTCAACTTTAATTCATAACTTCAGCTTTTTCTTCCCTTTTCTGGAAACCATTTTTCCTGAGCCTTTATTTTAACATACATTGTAAACTTTTATGTTAAATAAAAATGTATATATTTACAAATTGTGAGATTTTTAAAGAGAATTTAAGACATATACTCATTTATTTTTTAATTTAAAACTGGGTTTCTGTTAGCACTGGTGTAGGTGAGGGGTGTTTTTAGTCCCTTGCTCCTGGCTTTGAAGGTTGGGACTAGTTGGTCCAGAAACTCTGGAAACGTCAAGAGAAATCTACTGAGTGTGTTTTGGTTTTTGTTTATTCTCTGCTTTTGGTGACTGGTGTGCCTAACCATGTCTGCAGGAGTGCTGTGGAGCCCTCCCGCCTGCATCCGCCCTCCCTGGCATCAAGGATGCCAACACTCTGGGCTTCAGGCCTTTCTGCTGAGCGGTTTCAATACAGAAAGTGCATTTGGATTAAAAAATATATATATATTTAAAAGATGCATGGAGTTACACAGATACACAATAAACCTTACTTGTGAATGGATGGATAAGGAAGAGAAACATCAATGAATAGCTCATGGCAATCTCCAATTGTTATGTATTAGCAAAGACTATTTTTTTTAATTTTTTTTAAGATGTATTTATTTTTGGTTGCATTGGGTCTTCATTGCTGTGAGAGACCTTTCTCTAGTTGTGGTGCTTGTGAGCTTTTCTCTAGTTGTGTCAAGTGGGGGCTACTCTCTAGTTGTGATGTGCAGATTTCTCATTGTGGTGGCTTCTCTTGTTGGGGAGCACGGGTTCTAGGCACACGGGCTTCAATAGCTACAGGGCATGGGCTTAGTTGCTCCGAGGCATGTGGGGTCTTCCCAGACCAGTGATGGAACCCGTGTCTCCTGGATTGGTAGGAGGACTCTTAACCACTAAATCATTAAAGAAGACTGATAGAGAGTATTTCTAAATGTTTATCTTCTATCCTGCTCCTCATGGGCAACCAGAAAAGTGACCCCAGTTCCAGTCTTTTCCGCCCTCTGAACTTCCTTGCAAGAAGCTGCTATGTTAGCTTTCTAGGGCCACTATAACAAATTACCATGAACCTGTGGCTTGCATGTGAGCGAACTAAATCATTTCAGTCATGTCTGACTCTTTGCAACCCCACTGCTGTAACCCACCAGGCTCCTCTGTCCATGGAATTCTCCAGGTAAGAATACTGGAATGGGTTGCCATGCCCTGTCCCAGAGGATCTTCCCAACCTAGGGATCGAACCCATGTCACTTCCTGCATTAGTAGGAGGGTTCTTTACCACCACCACCACCTGGGAACCCTGAATCTGTAGCTTAAACAATACTAATTTACTATCAGATGGTTCTGTGGGCCAGTTGTCCAAAGTGGCTCTCCCCAGGTGTTAGCAGGGTGAGGCTCCATTCTGGAGCCTCTAGAAAGGGCTCTATTTCCTTGCTTATCCAGCTTTAAGAGGTGTCTGCATTCTTTGGCCTTTGCACTCCTTAATTCATCTCCAGAGCAGCAACGGTCAAGTGACTTCCCCTCCTGCCTCCCTCTCCCCATTTTAATTTGTGATTGCATTGGGCCCACCAAATAGTTTGGGATCATCACCCATTTTAAGGTTAGCTGATTAGCAACCTTCATTCAGCTCTGCCAAGGAGAAGGCAATGACACCCCACTCCAGTACTCTTGCCTGGAAAATCCCATGGACAGAGGAGCCTGGTAGGCTGCAGTCCATGGGCTCACTAAGAGTCGGACACGACTGAGAGACTTCCCTTTCACTTTTCACTTTCACGCATTGGAGAAGAAAATGGCAACCCACTCCAGTGTTCTTGCCTGGAGAATCCAAGGGATGAGGGAGCCTGGTGGGCTGCCGTCTATGGGGTTGCACAGAGTCAGACACGACTGAAGCAACTTAGCAGCAGCAGCAGCAGCAAGGGACTTAGTCATAGGTTCTAGAGATTAAGGTGGAACGATTTGGGGATTAAGCAGGTATTAGTCTGTCTACCACAGCTATAATGAACCTGGAATCAAAAACCCAGTTCTACCCAGGTAGCCCTGCAAACTGGTTCATTTCTCATTGTGTTCATCTCTTCTTCTGAAAAAATAGCTTCACAGCTATCTCATGAATGGTAGGGAAGGTTAAATGAGACAATATGTGCAAAACCAGCTAAGCACAGAGCCTGGTATGTTCATTTCCATCTTCCCTTACCTTCCTCTCAAAAGTCAGCATCCTAGTGGGGTGGAGAAGGATTTTGGACCCAGGTCCATTATGGCTTCACAGGCTTGCTCCTTGCCTTACACTGCACTTCTTCTACAAGAAAGTCCCACTACTAGGGAACACTGAGCTATGGATGATTTTACATACATAATTTTATCCCTCATGACTAAGGTAAGCACTTCAAGATTTCACTCTGATAATCATAAGAGATTTATGCTGATCTGGCATAAAGTCTGAATATTCAGGGCAGCAGTCGTCAACCTTTTTGTCACCAGGGAACCACTTTTACGGAAGACAGTTTTTCCACAGATCAGGAAGAGGCATGGTTTGGATGATTCATTACAAGTACATGACATTTATGGTGCACTTTATTTCTATTATTATTACATCAGCTCCACCTCAGATCATCAGGCATTAGATCCCAGAGGTTCAGAACCCCTGTTTAAAGGGATAGCCAGGATTTGTCAGCAAATTGTAATTCCAGTGTTGAGCAATCCTCAGTGTGGATCCTGTCAGCAGTTTGGAACTTCCCAAGAACCAGACAATAGTCTCTTTGAATGACACACAAATAAACAGCAAAGTACTGCATTTTACAAAACTCAGCTGTTCCTCTAATTACACAGTAGGAACACTATCTTCAGGACCCTTTTTAAAAAGATACAAAATAAGATAGTGATGCAGCCTGAAAGGTCACAAAAGGTAAGAGCAATCCAAGCTCCTTGGCTTAGTAAGGATAAGTGTAGCAACCTCTAACTGATCAGTCAATTAGTCAAGGGTCATAGATGTGCCTGGAGAGCATCCTATCACCTCCTATGTAAAAGTCATACAAATCCACCTGCTGAATCAGCACCCTCTCAAGTAGATATGACTTTGCTTTCAGGTGCCCACATCCTTCTCCCACATTCTGTCATGAGAAAAGGGGAAGGGACAAGAAAACCATCCCCTAATGATGACAACCTAGTTCCTCTCATTATCTTGGCAGTGGTAATAGTGTGAGGGATCTGGAGCATCAGGGTCTCATTGGGGAGTAATTAAGTAATTAGAGGAAATAACTGATTTGTGTGCTACAGAGATGTCAACAAACCCATATTTCAAAACAACTCATTATCTACATAACCTTGACATCTTATAACTTAAAAAAAAATCAGATTGTTTACATTGACTAAAATTTATCTTAAAATATTTAAATAGGATTTCTTACCAATGAGAGCATTGGGGGGTGGGGGGGATATGTGTGTTAGGGGAGAAAAATGAAAAAGGAAGGAAACTCCTTCTACTTTTTTCCTCCTAAATAGCGAGGAGAAAAGTGTTTCTGGGAAATACCAAGGAAACCTGATGGTGCAAGCCAACTGTCTTCCAAGTGACTTCACACTTTACAAAATGTGCACTTCACGTCTCATATCTACCTGTGTGGTGGCTGTCACTTCCACTTTCTATTAAGGAAGACGATTCAGTGGTCATTGGACTATGGATCCTTTGAACCTCCTGTTGAGGAGGGGAACTCGCTATGACATGGTCCAGAGAATGTCATTCAGTGAGGTGTCTTCTTCTGGGCTCAATCTTTGGGGTCTTTCTCTAGCTAAAGATTTTTCTCGGCCAGCACGTGTTCAGTTGTGTTCTCAGAATCTAGCGTTCTCCCCTAGACCTTCCAAAAGGTCTCACCCTGCTGACTCCTTGATATCAGCCGAGTAGGACTCTGACATCTAGGGCTAGGAGAGAGTCCTTTCGTGTTGTTTAACATCACTACATCTGGAAGTGATGTGCCACTGTAAACAAAAACCTAAATACACAGAAGTGGCTTTGGAATTGGGCAATGGGCAGAAGCTAGAAGAATTTTGAGGAGGATGATAGGAAAAACATAGATTGGACTTTCCTGGTGGTCCAGTGGTTAAGACTCTAAGTCTCCACTGCACGATGGCATGGGTTCCAGCCCTGCTCGGGGAACTAAGATCCCACATGCTCAGTGGTGCAGCCAAAATAAATGCATAAATAAATAAATAAAGTAGTTTAAAAATAAAGTATCAATAATTTGTTCCTCTAAAAAAAAACTGATAGCCTTGAATAGATAGCAAGGAGAAATATGGATATGAACAATTCCACTAGTGAGAACTCAGAAGGAATATATATTGATACAATTATCTTAAAGAACACTTACTTTGTCCCAAATAAACTGTAAGTAGAAATACAAACATCAAGGGCACTGCTGCTGAGGGCTCAGGTGAAATGAGGAACCTGTTACTGGAAATGGGAGAAAATAGATCTTAATCATATTGCTACAGAAAGTTTAGTCACAGCGTGTCCTGCAGTTATGTGGAAAGTAGATTTTGTCAACAGTGAATTTGGCTATTTAGCTGGGGAGATTTTTAAGCAAAGTGTTGAAAGGACAGACTGGTTTCTTCTTGCTGCTTATATGAAAGTGTGAGAGGAAAGATACAGATTAAGGGAAAACTGTTAAGCATTGTACAAAGGACACAGGAATTAATTTGGGGAAAATTTTCAGCCTAATCCAGACTGCAAGAGACCCTAAATCTAGAAGATTCACTGACAGGAAAGAGTGCTCTGAAAGGAAAGTCAAGGATGTAGCTGGACAATTTTTGCTAGTGCGTGGGAAGAATCAGGGCTTCCCTGCATGCAGGAGATGTGGGTTCGATCCCTGGGTCGGGAAGATCCCCTGCAGGAGGGCTCAGTAACTCACTCCAGTATTCTCGCCTGGAGAATCTCATGGACAGAGAAGCCTGGCGGGCTACAGTCCATAGGGTCGCAGATAATCAAACACAACTGAAGCGACTTAGCATGCACACAGGGGAAGAGTCAAAAGGTTGACATGTTCAGTCACACGCTCATTCATATATAATTAGTCAGTCATTGAAAATGTTAGGAACGTGACTCATGTTTCCCCTCAGGCATCTCAGAAGAAGCCAGGAATATAAATGGGGCTACCCAGAAAATATCTGTGGAAAAGCCTCTTGTCTGATGGAGTAAATCGCTACGACATACATGGGAGACCCACAAGGTTCTTGGGAATTTTTGTCCTAGCACAGATCATACCCAGAGGCCCACACCTGATTTAGATGAGGGAAATAATGAAACTTGGGACTTCTAAGCTGATGAAATTTAGATGAGATTTTGAGCTTTGATTTGATGCTGTAATTGGTAGAGAATTTTATGGATGTTGCGATAGGGTGGTCATATTTTCCATGCAAAATGGGCATAAATCTCTGGAGGTCAGAGGGAGCACTGTGATAGGAAGAATAGCATCCCCCAAAGACGTCCATGTCTTAATTCCTAAAACCAAAGATGTCCATGTCTTAATCCTTAACCTCAATATGTTACCTAACATAGCAAAAAGGACTTTGCCAATGTGACTGAATTAAGGACCTTGAGATGGGAAGACTATCCTGGGTGGTTCAATGTAGTCACAAAGGTTCTCAGAAGAAAGGAGTTTCAGAATAGGAAAAAAGAGATTTGAGTTCTGGTGGCCTCTAGAAGCTGGAAGAAGGAAGGAGATGGATCCTCTTGTCGATCCACCATAAGGAATGCAGCCTACCAACACCTTGACTGGTCAGTAACACCCATTTTCAGACTTCTCATATCCTGAACTGTAAGGTTAAAAGATCTGTGTTACACATGTAAAGATCCTGCATGCTGCAACTAAGACCTGACGTAATCAGATAAATAAATTTTTAAAAATCTGTTACTGCCCTCTCCCCAAGACGTTTTCTATAAACACTTTCCCCTATTGATTATAAAGCTTTTAATTCGGTTTTATGTGTCCTCTTCAGGAAACATGATATTTAGTGCCGCTTTTGTCTCTTTTAAAATAATTTAACAATTTTATATTTTTTGGTAGGACTGATTTTTGTCCTTTTTACGGGGGATGGGGAAGTAGAGAAAGAACAGAGATGTGTTTGTTTTCAACTCTGTCTTGCTACACAGACCCTGTATTTATATGATGTTGTCTTCTAAAATATATTGGAAAGTATCTGTATTTAAGTCTGTTGTTAGTAGACAGTGATTTTTTTAAAATGTAGCTAATCTGCTTAGCAGGCAGACTCTTTACCAGTGAGCTGCCTGGAAAGCCCCTTCCCATACATAGAAAAGAACTAAAATCATTAACTTGAGATGTCTATTTTTTTTTGTGATTAGCAGTAACCTTTTGATGTACATGGATTTTTTTTTCCCCCAGCAAAAACATGGTTCAATGACGTCCAGCCAAAGATCACTGGGAACAGTGGTCTGACTCCTCCCTTGCCTTTTCGGAACAGTTCCTCAGAGCTATGTGAAAGGCTGTCTGTTGGGATATATAGTTTTCAAAAGGTTCCAGATACAACATAACTCATAACTTAAGGTTGTGCACTTCTCTTCAGTTGACAATAGCTAGGCACTTCACTCTTCTGCTGAGCAAACATGAAGCCATTACTACTCAAACATTTGATTAAGTGATCAAAGAAAGCCACTCCATGACTATTACAAAGTCAAAAATGAGATCAATCCATAATCACGTCTAAATATTGACAGAAATCACTGTCTAAATCAATAAAATGACCAAATATCCCCCAAACATCACTAATTCTAGTGTCTGTTGCTTTTTCACTAATTACTGATTCAGCCTCAATGCATTCCTCTTGCCTCATCGAGACTTATCAAGGTGTCCAATCACAGACTAGCCTCGACCATCTGAGAGTATCTTACCAACAGAGTAAAACCTTGCTTCCTTGAACTGTCCCCCAAATCACATAACACAACCCAAATCCCATAAATGGGTCCTTTCTAACACTCTTAGCCAGAACGAATGCTGTGTGTTCTTTCTCATAGTGATAAGCAATAATTCAACTCATTCCACTACAGATGTGTTCCCAGTGGTCTTTGGCTGGATGTCATTGAACCATGTACATGACAATATTCTGTTTTGTAAGTCTGTTCACTTACTGTATCTTGAATGTAGATTTCTATGTCTTCGTCATGGCTACATAAGTTTCTATGACTCCAATATGCAATAATTTTTTTAACTAAACAGTATTTTTTGGAAAACAGTTTTTTTCTAATGCCTCACTGTTATAAGAAGCCCCAATGAGCACTGTGCTAACTAAATCTTTAAGGACCTTCATGATTACTTCACCAGGAGAAATTCCTTTAAATAAAATTACTGGAATTATTGCCTCAAGAGATAGGAAACATAATACTACATCGCACTCTCACCTGAATATAAAACCTTAGAGCTACTACTGTAGGACAGACAGTGTTTAAATCTACTTCAAACAGGCTAGATGTCCATCAACTCTCAGTTTCACTCATCAATTCTGTGTTGTGCTGTGTGCCGTGCTTAGTCACTCAGTTGTGTCCAACTCTTTGCAACAATCCCCATGGACTGCAGTCCACCAGCTCCTCTGTCCATGGGGATTCTCCAGGCAAGAATACTGGAGTGAGTTGCCATGCTCTCCTCAACAGGATCTTCCCAACACAGGGATCGAACCCAGGTCTCCCACATCGCAGGAGGATTCTTCGCCTTATCAACTCTGAAGGTCCTTTGTCCTCAACAAACTAGACTTCTCAGCAGCATCTGACACAGATAACTCCCTTACCTGTTTAAACATGTTTCTATCTAGTTTCCAGGATACCACATTTACTTGGTTTTCTTCCCATGCCATTGGCCACTCCTTCTCAGTCTTCTTTGGTGATCTTCTGCCTGGCTCTTCAATAAGGAGAATGCCCTGGGACCCCTGCTTCTTCATCATTCTTTCACAAGGTGACCAATCTTACTCATGACTTTATGTTCCATTTTCATATTTGTGACTTTTATAATTAAATATCCTCCCTGGACCTTGCCACCAAGCACCAGAAACAGACTTCTCTACTGATCTAACATGTCGCCAACAAAATCATTGATCTCCCCAACTTCCCCCCCTGACCGAGATCCACCCAGATGATCAGACAAAAAACAAGGGAGAGGAAAAAAAGCTACAAAGAACCTAGTGGTATGAAAATGTGACGCAACAAGAAAACAGATTTCAAAGTGAGTGCTTTTATGTTCCCTTCTCCTTCCCCTTTTCAAATAAGATAACCAAGTGACGCACTTCTGGGTTTTGTTGTTGTTAATACGCTGTTTTTTTCTGTTCTAATAAAAATAACAGAATAAGTGTATAAAATATACACACTACAAGCTCACTGCTGTGCTTAGTCGTTCAGTCTTGTGGGACTCTTTGCACACTCTTTGTGGGACCCATGTACTGCAGACCACCAGGTTCCTCTGTCCATGGGATTCTCCAGGCAAGAATACTGGAGTGGGTTGCTATGCCCTCCTTCAGGGGACCATTCCCAACCAGGGATCGAATCCAGGTCTCCCCAATCGCAGATGGATTCTTTACAGTCTGAGCCGCCAGGGAAGCCCAAGAAACCGAAATGGGTAGCCTATCCCTTCTTCTGGGGATCTTCCTCACCCAGGAATCGAACCCGAGTCTCCTGCACTGCAGGCAGATTCCTTACCAGCTGAGCTACAAGGGAAGCCCCTGCGAGCTCATTAAGTACCCACAAAAATAGGGGTTACTATTTTTTTTTTCCAGATGCCGGCCAGTCGTAAACTGAGTCCCAGAGACGCAGCCAGAGGTACTAATCATACCATACACTGGGATTTTCCTAAAACATTTCACTTTTAACAAAATGAAATGAAACAGAATTCCTCTCCTGAGATACTTCGCAGGCTAGGCCATAAAGCATCAACTCACTGCAGCAAGGCACCAAAACGTGTCTGGAAACCGTGCGTGACACCTAGTGTGTAATACCGCAAACCCAGGGCTGACTACAACCGAGCCTGGAACAGCGAATCGAATTCGAATTCGGTGCCCAGGCTTGCACACGATCTGCGCGTGCCTGAGAAAGAGGCAGGGGAAGCTTTGTGTTAACACCCGACCCCCAGAGACGCCGGCCTGCCCACAAGTTGTGAGCCCGCGCGCCGGGATGGTGGAGGGCGGTCTGGGCCCAGGACGCATGCGTGGCCCGGGTTGGCGCCGGGTCTTTGGGGCGCTTACCTGGTGCGCGCACTCAGGCACAGGAGCAGCAGCAGCAGGGCCGCGGCGAGGGCTAGGCCCGGGGAGCCGAGCGACCGCGGCAGCCACGGCTCCGGCCAGAAGCCGCCCATGCCCGCGCTCATGTCTTCCGCTGTCCAGATTGCGCGCAGATCAGGGTAGCCGGGGTCTCTCTCCGAGCGGCGCGGCTCCGCGACTCTGCAAGGGCCCAGCAGGCTGACCAGGCCGTGGCGCCGCCTGGATGTCACAGAGGGCCGAGTCTCAAAGTTCCCGGACTCCCTAAGTTCCCGGACTCCCCTCCCCCGGCACCCTCCCCCTCCTCACCCACGCGCACCGCCCCGCTCGGCCAACGCTTCCCGCCTGACGCTTCTGGAACACGGCGCGGCTCCCTCCACCCCACCCCCAACACCACCCCACCCCACCCCCACCCCCACCCCTCGGTCCCCGCCCGGGGGTAGGAAGGAAAAAGGGCTAGAGCCGAGGGGGAAGGGGCTAGGATTTCCCCGGCTGGAGCCGCTAATGGCCGGAGAGAAGGGGATTTCAGTTCTGAGCTGGAAGTGAGTCGGTTGCGTCTGGCATCCCTTAGTCCGCGCCCCCGGCCGGAGGGACCGCGCTGGCCCTCGAGGGGGTTTGGGACTGTGCCCGCTGTGCTTGGGCTCCCGCGACCAAATAGAAATCCCACGCGCCTCCCCCACCCCCCCGCGGTCCTGTCCATCCGGCGGGGTGCCTGCGGGCTGCGCTGCCCTCCGCCCGCCTGGTCTACGCCGCGTTCCTCGGCTCCCTCCCGCGCTTGTTGGGCACCTAGGCCAGTCCCAGGGGCCCGAAAGCTAGGGACCCGGATGGGACCCTCCAGAAGTCCTGATGGGGCAGGCCTGCCAGAAGACAGAAGACACGTGAAACGAGCTGTTACAAAAGGACACTAAGGTACTAACTACAGCAGAAGCGGTACAAGCTCCCACAAGTTGTCCTTAGGATAAGGGAGAAACTTTTGAAAAGATCTTTTCCTTAGTAATGATCATTCGCATTGCTTGACACATGTGTATTTACCCTCCACACCAAACTTGGAGCAGTACTTTTTGTGTGTTAGAGAACATACAGGGCTTCCCAGGTGGCTTAGTGGTAAAGAATCTGCCTGACCATGCAGGAGCCTCAGAAGACTTAGGTTCTATCCCTGTGTCCGGAAGATCCCCTGGAGTAGGAAATGGCAACCCACTCCAGTATTCTTGCCTGGAGAATCCCCTGGACAGAGGAACCTGGTGGGCTATAGGCCATGGGGTCGCAAAGACTCCCACATGACTGAGCAGGTATGCAAGAAAAAATATAATGAGGCTCAAGTTAAGGGCTTCCCTGGGGCTCAAGCTGCAGAGTCTGCCTGCAATACCAGAGACCCCAGTGGGATCCCTGGGTCCGGAAGATCCCCTGGAGAAGGAAATGGTGACCCACTCCAGTATCTTTGCCAGGAGAATCCCACGCACAGAGGATCCTGGTGGCCTACAGTCCATGGGGTCACAAAGAGCTGGACAGGACTGAGTGACTAACACTTTAACTTTCACCTGAAGTAACTTACCTCTGGCCACCCAGTTAAGTAATTAATAACCATTCTAACCAGGACTATTCCAGTACCAATATGCTCTTTCCTTTGGGGAAGTGGCCTCAAAACTGGTCTCCATACCGCTGACCTTTGAGTTTTCCAGCCTGTCTCCCAGTTGCCACATCCCTACAACACGGACTTATCCAGCTTTGATCCTGTTCAAAACTCTCACTGGTTGCCTTTGTGATAAAGTCATTAATCTTGGACCTGAAATGAGAAGCTCTCCACAATCTGCCTCCATCCATGGCTAGGACAGGTCTGTATACTAGAACGCTTGAGCCACTGTGTCCCTCACAATCAGTCCATTCACACCTTTGTTTATGACGTTCGCAACCTGAAAAAGTTTCCTCTCTCCCCTAAATTCTATTATACCTACCTGTCAAGACCCAGCCCAAATACCACTTCCTGGTAGAAATTACTAGTAAGTCTTGTAATTAATCTTTTCCTCTTCCAGACTGTTAACACTCTCTGCTTTTCATTCCAGGAATCAAACCCGAGTCTCCCGCGTCTCCTGCATCGTCAGGCAGATTCTTTACCACCGAGCCACCAGGGAAACCCTATATGTTCTCTAACACAATGCTGAAAATTGAGTTCCGGGTTTGGTGTGGAGAGTAAATACACATGCATGAATTTTCACATTTCACATTTTCCCAAGGCGAGTTACTTCTGTCTCACCTGCTATAGAAGGTGAGAAGCCGCTCTTAGACAACCTTGTCTGCACCTACACTCTGCCCCTTACCGCCCTGGTCCCCGACCCTGGAGTTGAGATAATGTATTGGGTTGGCCAAAAGGTTTCTTTAATTTTTATGTAAAAATGAAATAAACATTTTTCATTTTTGCCAAGAACTTTACTGAACAGTGTATTCACTATTTTGTTCCACTACCTTCTGCCATTTTTCAGCAAGTTTGTAATTCTGTCTTCCCAAAACCTTTTATCTTTTTGAGCAAAGAACTGTTCCAGGTGCCTTTTACAGTCTTCCAGGGAATGGAAATTTTTTTCCACTAAGAGAATTTTGTAAAGACTGAAATAAATGTAAAACTGAAGGTACCATGTGTGGTGAATGCTTTGGATGAATCAGAGCTTCCCAGCTAAGCTTTAACAGTTTTTGCCTGGTCATCGAAGAAACACACGTGGTCTTGTGGTATTCTAATGGAAGATTATGTGTTTTCTGTCAATTAATTCCAGACACTTTTCTTCGATGCTACTTTCAGTTTGGTCTAATTGGGATCAGTACTTGTTGGAATTAATCATTTGGTTTTCCAGAAAGAAAGTGAAAGTTGCTCTGTCATGTCCAACTCTTTGCAACCCTATGGACCATACAGACCATGGAATTCTCCAGGTCAGAATACTGGAGTGGGTAGCCATTCCCTTCTCCAGAGGATCTTCCCAACCCAGGGATCAAACCCAGGTCTCCCGCATTGCAGGCAGATTCTTTACCAGCTGAGCCACAGTGAAGCCTTTGGTTTTCCAGAATATTAGAAGACTGCCTTCCAATCCCCTATATACACAATATCACCTTCTTTGGATGGAGACCAACCTTTGATGTGGTTGGTGGTGGTTCATTTCACTTGCCCCACAGTCTCTTCTGTCTTATATTTTTGTACAGTATCCACTTTTCATCCCCTGTCACAATTTGATTTAAAAACAACATGTTTTCATTACATTTAAGTACAGAATTACATGCAGAAATACTATCAAGAACTTTTTGGAACATAAATTCAAAGTGATGAACCTAACGAAACTGTTGCAAATGATTCTCAGTGCTTGATCTGGATATTTTGAGTATGTCATCTATTTCCCACATGACATAAGGTTGATTGTGCTCACTTAATGTCTTGATTTGATCACTATCTTCTGGAGCACGGAGTATCAACCAGCAAGAAATCTCCACTTTTGACCTATTTGATCAGTCACCGCACTTTCTCCATACCCTTCTTGAAATAATAAAGCATAATATATCAATGTGGCTTTTTTTCTTCCACCTTCAATATTAAAATGGTTATACAAAAATTCACCCTTTATTTTTAATGCAGGCTGATATTGTTGTCACAATACAATCTAACAAAATTGTTTCTAATGAAGTTAAAGACAACAAAACACTGCTAGAGTCATCTTACAGAAAAAAAAAAACAAATGAACTTTTTGGCTAACCCAATAGTTGGAATGACTTTGCATGTGCCTGGCCCTTAGTTCATGGTCAGAACTGAATTACATGTGTTGCTGTGCTTGGCCTTAAAACTGGGAATGTCTGGGAAAGCGGGAGAACTCTAATGTTTTTGAGCTTATTTTTCTTGTGCTTTTATTACAGGGTTCTTCTACTGCCCTTCCTATCTCCTGTCATAGATTCAGTTTTCCAGGAAGTCAGCATACAGTGAGCCAACAGCTATCCTATCCCCTCCGAGAAAAAGCAAATAGGTTTCCACCACTACCTGGCCCGCAGAGTCAGTTTACAGGACGGTATCAATGCCTCACATTTCTGTATCCACTGAAGAAAAGCCCTCTCACTAATTTTCACAAGAAGCCTCAACTTTTATACTTCTGTTTTTCATTTGACTCCTGGATGACTCTGCTGTTTGAAAAGATAGGTTAAAATGTTCAACATTAATTTATTGAATGTTTACCATGGGCCAGGCACCATGCTAAACTTTATTTTATAATATTAATAACAGACAATGCCAGCAGTTAATCACAGTGTCTTGGGTAGGTGGAAGGAGGAAGACTACACTGTCAACCCACTGAATATTTTTGGCAACTGGGTCATCTCCCTGTGATATTGCTATAGTATCTTACTTAGAATGCTTTATGGCAGGGGTTCCCAACCTCCAGGCCTTGGACTGGTACCTCCTGTTAGATCAGTGACAGTATTAAATTAGAAATAAAGTACACAATAAATGTAATGTGCTTGAATCATTTCCAAACCATCCCCACTCCCTTCCTGGTCCATGGAAAAATTATCTTCCATGAAACCAGTCCCTCATGCCAAAAAGTTTGGCAACTACTGCTTTATGGTACACACAATACATTGTGAATATGTGTTTCTCTTAGGTTTGCCATTTCTGCTAAAAGGGGACTCCATACTGTAAACCGGAGATTTACTGGAGACGGTAAAGAATCTGCCTACAGTGCAGGAGACCTGGGTTTGATCCCTGGATCAGGAACCTCCCCTGGAGAAGGGAATGGCAACCCACTCTAGTATTCTTGCCTGGAAAATCCCATGGACAGAGGAATCTGATGGGCTACAGTTCATGGGGTTGCAAAGAATCAGACATGACTGAATGACTAGCACACACATACTGTAAACTAACCTGGTTGAAATAAAATCTAAAGACCTCTTTGATTCCCCTTTTGCTTTTGTAACCCAGTGTCAACATCACTATATTCAATCCAGTTCAGTTTATTTTACTTCCAAAGCATGCCTCGATTTCCATCACTTCTCTGAAAGAGATGACTAGTTGACGCACCATGTCTGCCCACTCCTCCTCATAAGGGTCCTCAATTTTTAACTCAGCACGTGGCTGTCCATTACAAAGACTGCTTTCTCAGCCTTCTTTATATAAATAGTTAGATATAACCTTGTGACTGAATTCTCACTGGTATGCCAAGTTTAAGGTGTTACTTCAGACAAGCGTCCTTAATAGGTGTGGCCAGGCCCTTTACTTCTGTTCTCTTTTATGCTATTTAGAATATAGACACTCTGCTTGGAAGCCAGGCAGAGCCATTGGAGCATGTATAAGTATATCCGAAATATTACATTCAATGTTGTTTGTTGTTTATGTGAAATTCAGATTTAATGGGATCCTTTGTGTAGAGCCAGACATCTTGGAATGTGAAGTCAAATGGGCCTTAGAAAGCTTCACTATGAACAAAGCTAGTGGAGGTGATGGAATTCCAGTTGAGCTATTTCAAATCCTGAAAGATGATGCTGTGAAAGTGCTGCACTCAATATGCCAGCACATTTGGAAAACTCAGCAGTGGCCACAGCACTGGAAAAGGTCAGTTTTCATTCCAATCCCAAAGAAAGGCAATGCCAAAGAATGCTCAAACTACCACGCAATTGCACTCATCTCACATGCTAGTAAAGTAATGCTCAAAATTCTCCAAGCCAGGCTTCAGCAATCTGTGAACCATGAACTTCCAGATGTTCAAGCTGGTTTTAGAAAAGGCAGAGGAACCAGAGATCAAATTGCCAACATCTGCTGGATTATGAAAAAAGCAAGAGAGTTCCAGAAAAGTATCTATTTATGCTTTATTCACTATGCCAAAGCCTTTGACTGTGTGGATCACAATAAACTGTGGAAAATTCTTAAAGAGATGGGAATACCAGACCACCTGACCTGCCTCTTGAGAAACCAAATGCAGGTCAGGAAGCAACAGTTAGAAGAACTGGACATGGAACAACAGACTGGTTCCAAATAGGAAAAGGAGTACGTCAAGGCTGTATTTTGTCATCCTGCTTATTTAACATATGCAGAGTACATCATGAGAAATGCTGGGCTGGATGAAGCACAAGCTGGAATCAAGATTGCCAGGAGAAATATCAATAACCTCAGATATGCAGATGACACCACCCTTATGGCAGAAAGTAAAGAGGAACTAAAAAGCCTCTTGATGAAAGTGAAAGTGGAGAGTGAAAAAGTTGGCTTAAAGCTCAACATTCAGAAAACGAAGATCATGGCATGTGGTCGCATCACTTCATGGCAGATAGATGGGGAAACAGTGGAAACAGTGTCAGACTTTATTTTGGGGGCTCCAAAATCACTGCAGATGGTGATTGCAGCCATGAAATTAAAAGACGCTTACTGCTTAGAAGGAAAGTTATAACCAACCTAGATAGCATATTCAAAAGCAGAGACATTACTTTACCAACAAAGGTCCGTCTAGTCAAGGCTGTGGTTTTTCCAATGGTCATGTATGGATGTGAGAGTTGGACTATGAAGAAAGCTGAGTGCTGAAGAATTGATGCTTTTGAACTGTGGTGTTGGAGAATTTGGACTCTTGAGAGTCCCTTGGACTGCAAGGATATCCAACCAGCCCATTCAAAAGGAGATCAGTCCTGGGATTTCTTTGGAAGGAACGATGCTGAAGCTGAAACTCCCAATACTTTGGCCACTTCATGAGAAGAGTTGACTCATTGGAGAAGACTCTGATGCTGGCAGGGTTTGGGGGCAGGAGGAAAAGGGGACGACCGAGAATGAGATGGCTGGATGGCATCACCGACTCGATGGACGTTGAGTTTGAGTGAACTCCGGGAGGTGGTGATGGACACAGAGGCCTGGCATGCTGCAATTCATGGGGTTGCAAAGAGTTGGATGCGACTGAACTGAACTGAACTTTGTGTGTTTTGCTACATCCAGTAACTAGCTTAATTTCAACACAGGAGATCATAAGGCATCCACATAAGGCAACAGTAAAATTCTAGTTGCCCAACATCCCCTTCAGAAATCAGCCAAAAATTTCTCCTTCAAACACTGGCTACCAATGTTCGTGTCTTATGTACGCTGGCTCTGCTAATTACACCAGAATCAACAGTTAGGTCTATAGGTCATGGGGTGGCCTTTAGACTTTGAGATACCCAGATATGGAAATGTTTTCAGGATAGATAGCAACTAGCATAATCATCTATCTTCAGAAAATACTAATTATGAATCACATGGAGAGAGAAAAATACATGCAAAAACAGAAATATGACCAGAGGAAGTAAAGGGAGAGGATGCTAAACTGGAGTCTCTAAAGGGAGAGCCATGAAGGTCCAGATGACAGGGTGTACCCAAAGCCTTCTGCCTCCAGCCCAGCTGACCCTCATCCACCAGGCGATCTGAGCTGTCTGCCTTTTTTGCTGTCCTCTTTCTAATCTATAATTAAGGCTTGAATCTTGGCCCTGCTTCCCTTGAGGCCTTCTCTTTTACATAAAGCATGTTTGGAAATAACCAAAACTTGAAAAATGGCTATGTCCATGCATTTAGAAAAGGCAGAGGAACCAGAGATCAAATTGCCAACATCCGCTGGATCATCGAAAAAGCAAGAGAGTTCCAGAAAAACATCTATTTCTGCTATTGACTGTGCCAAAGCCTTTGACTGTGTAGATCACAATAAACTGTGGAAAATTCTGAGAGAGATGGGAATACCGGACCACCTGATCTGCCTCTTGAGAAATCTGTATGCAGGTCAGGAAGCAACAGTTAGAACTGGTCATGGAACAACAGACTGGTTCCAGATAGGAAAAGGAGTACGTCAAGGCTGTATATTGTCACCATGTTTATTTAACTTATATGCAGAGTACATCATGAGAAATGCTGGACTGGAGGAAACACAAGCTGGAATCAAGATTGCTGGGAGAAATATCAATAATCTCAGATATGCAGATGATACCACCCTTATGGCAGAAAGTGAAGAGGAACTCAAAAGCCTCTTGATGAAAGTGAAAGTGGAGAGTGAAAAGGTTGGCTTAAAGCTCAACATTCAGAAAACGAAGATCATGGCATCTGGTCCCATCACTACATGGGAAATAGATGGGGAAACAGTGGAAACAGTGTCAGACTTTATTTTTCTGGGCTCCAAAATCACTGCAGATGGTGACTGCAGTCATGAAATTAAAAGACGCTTACTCCTTGGAAGGAAAGTTATGACCAACCTAGATAGCATATTCAAAAGCAGAGACATCACTTTGCCAACAAAGGTTCACCTAGTCAAGGCTACGGGGAAGGCAATGGCACCCCACCCCAGTACTTTTGCCTGGAAAATCCCATGGACGGAGGATCCTGGTAGGCTCCAGTCCATGGGGTCGCTAAGAGTCGGACACGACTGAGCGACTTCACTTTCACTTTTCACTTTCATGCATTGGAGGAGGAAATGGCAACCCACTCCAGTGTTCTTGCCTGGAGAATCCCAGGGACGGGGGAGCCTGGTGAGCTTCCGTCTATGGGGTCGCACAGAGTCGGACACGACTGAAGCGACTTAGCAGCAGTAGCAGTCAAGGCTATGGTCTTTCCTGTGGTCATGTATGGATGTGAGAGCTGGACTGTGAAGAAGGCTGAGCGCCGAAGAATTGATGCTTTTGAACTGTGGTGTTGGAGAAGACTCTTGAGAGTCCCTTGGACTGCAAGGAGATCCAACCAGTCCATTCTGAAGGAGATCAGCCCTGGGATTTCTTTGGAAGGAATGATGCTAAAGCTGAAACTCCAGTATTTTGGCCACCTCATGCGAAGAGTTGACTCATTGGAGAAGACTCTGATGCTGGGAGGGATTGAGGGCAGGAGGAGAAGGGGACGACAGAGGATGAGATGGCTGGATGGCATCACTGACTCGATGGACGTGAGTCTGAGTGACCTCCGAGAGCTGGTGATGGATAGGGAGGCCTGGCGTGCTGCAGTTCATGGGGTCGCAAAGAGTCGGACACGACTGAGCGACTGATCTGATCTGATCTGATGCATTTCAATGTCTATGTCCTAATCCCCCTGCTCTGACTCTTTTGTTTTGTTCTGTTTTTGACTGCTTGACTGTGGGATCTTAGTTCCCCAACCAGGGATTGAACCCAGGCTGTATGGCAGTAAAAGTTTGGAGTTCTAACCCCTGGACTGCCAGGGAATCCCCAGTTCTGCTGTGACTCTGAAAATACAAATACATAGGCTTGAGACCTCCCAATCCACCCCTATGTGATTGATACCTCCAAGTCCACCGCTATGTGGTCAGTAACTTCTGTTTAGTGCACATTGTGTCCATGGACCTATGCCTGGCCTTCCAGAGCTGTAAAAGTGGATGAAATTGTTCTTCTTTCAAAAAGCTGGACCTAAGAGGACTAGAAGGATTGACATTGAAAGGGAGAAAGAAAGGAGGCTGGTCAACATGAGATTGTGGGGTGAGATAAGGGGATTTTAAAACATGCACCCATATGGCTGTAATCTTATGAGTTCTTGGGAAACAAATAATGTGTTGGGAAAAGGGGAGCTTGTGGGCTCCAGTTATTGGGAAACATTTGAAAGTCCCATTGTGGGAACTGTCAAAGAAGAATTCCACACATTCTCTTTTTTAAAAAATTGGGAGTCTTATAAAAGCAGATTTGAGTACTCAAGCCTGCAAGTTCCTGTTAACTTTTGACATAAAATGTAAATAGAGTTTGAGTCGTATCTTTAAAAAGAATGACTGTAGTTACAATTCTCCCCTTCCTCATGAGCTTTGTCTTAACTAACCTTGACTTCTTACCTCCCTGTTAGAATTACGACTGCTTCTGGGCCAGAGAGTGAAGTAGAGGAAGGGAAGAAAATAAAAGAAGAAAGGAACAAGGATTAAGAGGACCTGCCATGTGCCAGGTACTGCTTCGTGTTTTACTCATTTCGTGTTTTTCCTGGTCTTCAAAACCAGTCTCTGATGTTAGAGGCAAAAGAAAACTAGGCTGGGAAACCTGGGAGGTGGCGCTAGTGGTAAAAAAAAAAAACCCACCTGCCAGTGCAGGAGACATAAGAGACCTGGTTCAATCCCCGGGTCAGGAAGGTCCCCTGGAGGAGGGCATGGCACCCCACTCCAGTATTCTTTCGTGTAGAATTCCATGGACAGAGGAGCCTGGTGGGTTACGGTTGATAGGGTCCCAAAGAGTCAGACACAACTGAAGCGACTTAGCATGCACACAAAAGAAAACCAAGACTCAAGAGAGTTTCAGGTTACCTGTGATTATTCAGCTTGTACTGTAGAGTCATCTCTCCTTCCAGAGTACCATCCTGTCTTCTTTAGAGCTTTCTTTCACGAACCTTTCCCACCCAATCCTTCTGGCCTCCATTTTTAGGGATACTGTTTTACCTTGAGCTGTCCATAACCATAGCACCCCACAAGGACAGTTGTTTCTCTGCTTTATACCTTGGCCTACCTCAGAGTTCTCTCACTAGCTCAGAGGATAGTCTTGGTTTTTCCATCTGAAAAATGGCAGACTGCTTTCCCTATAGATTTATGAGAATGAAATTGTGAGCAGTAAATAAATGACAGTCAAAATGCCTGGTGCTTCTCTCTCTCTTTTTTTCTTTTTTTCATAGTTGAGCACCTTCTGCTCCATTGGCAGAGAGTGTAAGTAGAAATGAGCTTATCAGACAAGTTCAGCCCAGCTAAGGTGTTAGCTTGTTGATAATTACTTCTGCCCAATTAAAATGTAAAATGTGCCATTTCTTGTTTGCTTAAGGTGGCTATTCTGATTGCATCTGAGACAGTAATTATATATACATATATATATTTAATTATATATCTATATATATTTATTTATTTATATGTGTATATATATATCTCCTGAGACTGCTGTTAGTATTGTTTAGTTATCACATAGTAAATAGCAAGGCACTTCAGATATTGGCCCTGGACCTGACCAAAAATATCTTAAATCACAAATGCTTCCTCTTATTCTTTCTTTAAAATTAAAAAAATTGCACTTATTTTTCCTTTAGTTTTTCTTTCTCCTAAGAAGCCAGTTTATAATGTCAACCTAGCACTCACTTTACACACACAGTTATGGCAAGCAAGAATGTTTATTAAAAAAAAAAAATTGCTGTTGAACGAAGAGTGACCCGATAGTAGAGACCATTGTGAAATGTAAATCTTTTTCTTAATAAAGTACAATTTTAGGTAAGGCCTGGATATAATTATTTTGAAGCAGCTTTAAAAATGGTGGAACAGATGGCTCTGATTATCTCCAAGAGGAAGGAAAAGATTCAAGAGTTTTGTCATTTCTTGTTTAATAGTCTTGGCATTCCTTATTCACACTTGAGTTTTGAATACTCTGGCTTGTAAACTCACAGTCCCGTGCTAAACCTTAGTTCATTCTCATGATCTGACCCTACTTCCCATGCCAAGATTTGAGACTCCATCTCTGTTACTGATTCACTGGCTTTTCCAACATTTCATTTTCTGATTAGCCTCTGAACCTAGATTTCCCCCCACACCCCCTAACTATCTCTGTTCACTAAAGGGAAGTTATAGACACCCAAAAACTCTTTTCTGGGTGGCTTGGGCCAGGCTGGTTCTTAGAGAAGCCACAGTAGTCCTAGTCTGAAATAGTCTATCCATACCACCTCTCCACCACCACCAGGTTCTGTTGTTTCTACCTGTTACAGAAGAGGTCCAGGATGACAGAGAGAGATAGACCAGTATGGGGCTTAGGACAAAGTCTGAGGATAAATGCCAGGGGGTTGAAACAGACAGACAGAGGAAGAAGTTGGCTCGGGATGCAACCTCAACCAAAGACTCGGGGTGGGGGTGGTGGGAGGCTCATGAGGGAGGGGATATATATTAATATATTCTTATGGCTCATTCATGTTGTTTTACAACAGAAACCAATACAACATTGTAAAGCAATTTAGTCCCCAATTAAAAAATTTTAAAAACCAAAGACAGCCCACAAGGATACCTAGAGCCCCCACTGCCCCTAGAATTGTCCAAAGATTAGGGTGAAGATCCAGGCTTTCAGAGCTCAGTAGCAACATGCCACTGGCTATGGACTGCCCTCAGGGTGACCGAAGGCTGGTGGCGGGGCAGGGGGAGGGGGGTCGCAACCTTGGAAAGGAGCTCTCTTTAGCTGAAGGCAGTTCCTAAAGCAATTGGTGACATTCCCAGAAGCTGAGAACACAGGTCTTCCCACCCTGACAGAAGCTGAGTGACATAACCTAGTGAGCACATATGCATTATTCACTAAATACACAGTGTCCAGTACATACATAGTAACCACTGAATACACAGTGTCCACCATATATTCAGTGACCAGTACATATGCAGTGTCTGCTCCAGTGCCACAGAAATATAACAGGGCAGGTGGCAGTAGGTGGTGATGGTTCCTGTATTCATTCATTTTGGAGTTGCTCTATTTCTTACTAGCAGAACCACAGTTAACACTAGCCTCTCAGCTTCTGTGATGACATAGCAATCATGTTTATTAAATGCTTCTAATGTTAAAGAAAAAACCTTTAGACTAAAGCCTGTAGACTGCAGTAGGCCCCTTATCTATAGGGGATACCTTCCAGGATCCCCAGTGGACACACAAAATGTCCAACCTAATATATGTTTCTCTTCCTCCTGATGGAGGCCAGCCTCTCCAGTTCTTCTCTCCCTCCAGAATTTTCCTCTTCAAGAATCAAGTACCTCCTACTTTTGTGAAGCCGAGCAATTCAGTTCACACCATTTATTTGTGCCAACCACTCTCATGTCAAGAAGTAATAGAAAAATTTCTTCTGAACAATGAGCATATAATATTTTCCAAATAGAATTATCATCGTCAAAAATATCAATTAAAAAAATTTTAAAGCAAATTTAACTACGCTGTCTTTCAAAAATATAAGTAAATGTTAAGGAAATTAGAGAATAATAATGTTCCTTTCCTCCCATCCTTAAAGTTACTGTGATGACAGTGATCGGTCAATCAGAGCACCCTGTTGTTGTTCAGTCACTGAGTCATGTCCAGCTCTTTGTGACCCCATAGACTGCAGCACCCCAGGCTCCTCTGTCCTTTACTATCTCCCAGAGTTTGCCCAAATTCATGTCCATTGAGTTGGTGATACTCTCTAACCATCTCATTCTCTGCTGCTCCCTTCCTCTTTTGGCTTCAATCTTTCCCAGCACCTGGGTCTTTGCCAATGAGTCATCTCTTTGCATCAAGTGGCCAAAGTGTTGGAGTTTCAGCATCAGTCCTCCCAGTGAGTATTCAGATATTCACTGAATACTTGGTGGACAAATAATCACATGAGCCCCTTCTGCATTGGTAGGTGTCTCAGAGAGTCCCACTTATAGACATATTATGTCTTTTTTCTACCTGTTACTCCCCATCATTTTAACGATTCTTATTCTCAAAGGTCCAAGGACCAGTTTAGCTTTTCAGAATTTCTTCCTTCTGCCTTTGGTATTCTAGAATCTCAAAATCCCATACTGGGTTTTTGCTTCTTCTGTATCAGTTCTTTGAACAGCCTGAAAATCTATTCCTTACCTAGATTTCTTACCTGCCATTTCTCAGTAAGTCGCTTAGCCCTCTAGTATGTATACAAGCCCTGAGCCAAGAAGAGTGTAACATAGTGCTTTAAGGAACTTCCTATGCTCACACAGAAATAAAGGAATAGGTTAGAATTCTATCCACCTACTTTTCTCTGCATTTCTGCATCAGGAATCAGAACATAATTATTTGGTAAGTAGAAGTCTGAAAATGAACTAGCATAGCTCTTTGCTGGTTTTTCAAACATTATCTCATGTGACCACTGGACAATCTAGCTGGCTGAATCTTATTATCTTCACTTGACACACATACCCAGTAACTTCCCTGCCATCAAGAACCTTGACTGTCTCACCAGTGTACCCACCATGCTTGGCAGAGTATGTGCCACTTAGTAGAGTCTCAATAAATACTTGTTAAATGAATGAACATTGGAAAACTAATGTTCACAAATAAAACGAAAGAATATTTATTGAGTACCCACAATGGGCTGATCACCAATCTAAATATTTTCATCTACATTTTATCTACACAATATTCCTATGAAGTTGACCAAGTGCAGGAGCTAGATTGTGCAAGCAAATGGATTTTCAATAAAATCTGAATTTTATTGGCATATTTTCTACTATGTAGGGTTGCCTCACTATATTTAACGCATTTCTAGATCATTTCTAGAAAATATATTATAAATATGTACTATGTATAATGCATATCAACCTACCATTTAATTTTTCTCTTTTCTAAAAGATATTTCTAGATCTTGGGTCAATATTTACACAATATCAAACTTTAATTTGAGGAAAACATCATGATTACAGAACTAACTTAGAGGGAGCAAAGGGTAGATTTAGTTGGTTGTTCCTGAGAAATAAAAAGAACAGACAGTAGGGGCCCTTAAGGATAGAGGCTGGGTAATTTTGTGTGTTTTATTTTTCTAAAGAAATAATCTAGAATAGATGGCTTGTAGACAGGACAAGACTTGCTTGTCAGAATAACAGGAATGATTAACAACAGTCTCTCTTAAGGCTTAGTTAAGCTATCTGTTTTAGAAAGAAAACATCTCAACCTGTTCTTTGCCTCCTTAGAGTATTGAATTTCATTTTGCTAGCATTTATCACATTATCATTAAATAATAGTTATTGTAATGAACGGTTGAAAACCTTCCCCACAAGAATATCAGCTTCAGAAAACAGGGACTTTGACTGTCTAGTTCACAACATCCTCACACAGGACCTTCAGTACAGTCAGTGCTTTATACATATTTGATAGATATATAGAAAATCACTCAGTATCTATTAGTCACTTTTTATGTGTTGCTTACTGTTCTGTGTTCTTTCATGTGTATTTTCATCTGCCGTCACAATAATCCCACTTGGTTGATACTTTTATAATCTCTAAGAAACACAAGTTGGAATCAAGATTGCTGGGAGAAATATCAATAACCTCAGATATGCAGATGACACCACCCTTATGGCAGAAAGTGAAGAGGAACTAAAAAGCCTCTTGAGGAAAGTGAAAGTGGAGAGTGAAAAGGTTGGCTTAAAGCTCAACATTCAGAAAACGAAAATCATGGCATCCGGTCCCATCACTTCATGGGAAATAGATGGGAAAACAGTAGAAACAGTGTCAGACTTTATTTTTCTGGGCTCCAAAATCACTACAGATGGTGACTGCAGCCATGAAATTAAAAGACGCTTACTCCTTGGAAGGAAAGTTATGACCAAACTAGATCACATATTCAAAAGCAGAGACATTACTTTGCCAACAAAGGTTTACCTAGTCAAGGCTATGGTCTTTCCTGTGGTCATGTATGGATGTGAGAGCTGGACTGTGAAGAAGGCTGAGCGCCAAAGAATTGATGCTTTTGAACTGTGGTGTTGGAGAAGACTCTTGAGAGTCCCTTGGACTGCAAGGAGATCCAACAAGTCTATTCTGAAGGAGATCAACCCTGGGATTTCTTTGGAAGGAATGATGCTAAAGCTGAAACTCCAGTACTTTGGCTACCTCATGCGAAGAGTTGACTCATTGGAGAAGACTCTGATGCTGGGAGGGATTGAGAGCAAGAGGAGAAGGGGACGACAGAGGATGAGATGGCTGGATGGCATTACTGACTTAATGGATGTGAGTCTCAGTGAGCTCCGGGAGTTGGTGATAGACAGGGAGGCCTGGCATGCTGCAATTCATGGGGTCGCAAAGAGTTGGACATGACTGAGCGACTGATCTGATCTGATCTGATCTTAAATATGAGAAAACAGGTACAAGAAGATGAATAACTTGCAGGCATATAATCTCCATTCCTGCTACCATGACCATCTTGTCTATGAACTCATGGATTGACAATGGGAATAGCTGAGAAAAGAGGCTATTTATTGAGATCTTCTGCTGAAGTTGGTCTTTGGGAAGCATTAATATGAAACAACAACAAAAAAATGCTTTTACAGTTAATAACCATGTGGCAAGGCTTATCTATATACCTCTGTCCTAGACCTCTTATAAACAGTCTTCCAATCGTTTTTCTTCTAAATAACTGATTGTACAACTGAACTCTCATCTAATACCCATCAATCAATGAAGATCTATATTTCTGGTCATCTTTCGTTTCTGGAAGAACAGACCACCAGGTGCATTGCCTGAAGTTCTGTCCATTTGGAGGGTTTACTTTCAAACCATTTTTCAGTTGTGAAATGGGCTGTACTGTTGCAGCCATTTATTTTTGGGTGGTGTCACCATATCATGCAATACTCTTTATACAGCAGGCTGAGTTTTGTTGTTTTTTTTCTTAAGTCATCAGACTGCAGAAAATTGTGGTGGGGGTAATGTGAAAGGAGGTAATGTAGCAGAAATCTGAGAATTGGTTCTAGAAATTAATTGTGCTTTTAAGATTTTCTTGAGCCTGATATATACATGTTACACTTGATGATGGAGTGCTGCTCTCTACATCCAACCTCATGGCTTGATGAGTCAAACCCAGTTCTCCATGGGCAGCTCAGGTTGCATGGTAATTTTCTGGCCGCAGTCAAATGTTTTGTTTCCATGAGACCCAGAGGCAAGACAAAAGTTTTTCAAAAGAATTGTTTTAGGCAGAGAATTACGGTTTTGCTCTGAAATCTTATAGGTTTTTCTGTGACTCACTTTCACTGCCTGTGGCTCTAGAGGGCATCTCTGTTGTCCATAGACACTTCAGACACTATCGGACCTGCTGGATCAGATGAACCCAGCAGCAGAGTCACTTACATAATAGCCTGAACTGTTCAGGACTCTGTCTTGCTCTGAACCCTATCAATACTGGCAGGCTTCTGGGTTACTCAGTAAACATATTGGAGTATCAAACCCTAACGAGGCACTTGTTTTCCTTAAAAATTGAAAATGTTCAGTAACTGTTGTGCTTCTTCCTTGAGGTAGGAGGAATCAGATGCAGCAACCTGCTTTTCTTGACCCTTGATCACCATCCCCTTAAAAAATCCATCAAGGTGGCATACATGTGTCTAATGGGATGTCTAGAAAAGTTTAATTTCCTCTTCATAAGGTCAAATCAATGTGAAAACAATCAGTGTGGTGGATCAGGAATGAATGAAGAGTATGTGAATATATGAACGTGAATGAAGAAGCAGTAAAGGTCTCTCCTAATTGGATTGTGATTATGACAAGGGCTAAAGACTTGAAAGAAGAAATAGAGGGAAACAACAGAATGGGAAACACTAGAGATCTCTTCAATAAAATTAGAGATACCAAGGAAATATTTCATGCAAAGATGGGCTCGATAAAGAACAGAAATTGTATGGACCTAACAGAAGCAGAAGATATTAAGAAGAGGTGGCAAGAATATACAGAAGAACTGTACAAGAAAAGATCTTCACAACCAAGATAATCACAATGGTGTGATCACTCACCTAGAGCCAAATATCCTGGAATGTGAAGTCAAGTGGGCCTTGGAAAGCATCACTATGAACAAAGCTAATGGAGGTGATGGAATTCCAGTTGAGCTATTTCAAATCCTGAAAGATGATGCTGTGAAAGTGCTGCACTCAATATGCCAGCAAATTTGGAAAACTCAGCAGTGGCCACAGCACTGGAAAAGGTCAGTTTTCATTCCAATCCCAAAGAAAGGCAATGCCAAAGAATGCTCAAACTACCACACAGTTGCACTCATCTCACATGCTAGTAAAGTAATGCTCAAAATTCTCCAAGCCAGGCTTCAGCAATACATGAACCGTGAACTTCCAGATGTTCAAGCTGGTTTTAGAAAAGGCAGAGGAACCAGAGATCAGATTGCCAACATCTGCTGGATCATGGAAAAAGCAAGAGAGTTCCAGAAAAACATCTATTTCTGCTTTATTGACTATGCCAAAGCCTTTGACTATGTGGATCACAATAAACTGTGGAAAATTCTTAAAGAGATGGGAATACCAGACCACCTGACCTGCCTCTTGAGAAACCTATATGCAGGTCAGGAAGCAACAGTTAGAACTGGACATGGAACAACAGATTGGTTCCAAATAGGAAAAGGAGTACGTCAAGGCTGCATATTGTCACCCTGCTTATTTAACATACACAGAGTACATCATGAGAAACGCTCAGCTGGATGACAAGCTGGAATCAAGATTGCCGGGAGAAATATCAATAACCTCAGATATGCAGATGACACCACCCTTATGGCAGAAAGTGAAGAAGAACTAAAAAGCCTGTTGGTGAAAGTGAAAGAGGAGAGTGAAAAAGTTGGCTTAAAGCTCAACATTCAGAAAACGAAGATCATGGCATGTGGTCCCATCACTTCATGGGAAATAGATGGAGAAACAGTGGAAACAGTGGCTGACTATTTTTGGGGACTCCAAAATCACTGCAGATGGTGATTGCAGCTATGAAATTAAAAGACGCTTACTGCTTAGAAGGAAAATTATGACCAACCTAGATAGCATATTCAAAAGCAGAGACATTACTTTGCCAACAAAGGTCCATCTAGTCAAGGCTATGGTTTTTCCAGCGGTCATGTATGGATGTGAGAATTGGACTGTGAAGAAAGCTGAGTGCCAAAGAATTCATGCTTTTGAACTGCGATGTTGGAGAAGACTCTTGAGAGTCCCATGAACTGCAAGGAGATCCAACCAGTCAATTCTAATGGAGATCAGTCCTGGTTGTTCTTTGGAAGGAATGATGCTAAAGCTGAAACTCTAGTACTTTGGCCACCTCCTGCAAAGAGTTGACCATTGGAAAAGACTCTGATGCTGGGAGGGATTGGGGGCATTAGGAAAAGGGGACGACAGAGGATGAGATGGCTGGATGGCATCACTGACTCAATGGATGTGAGTCTGAGTGAACTCCGGGAGTTGGTGATGGACAGGGAGGCCTGGCGTGCTGCAATTCACGGGCTCGCAAAGAGTCAGACACTACTGAGCGACTGAACTGAACTGAAAGACTTGATATAAGTGGATGGGACAGTGACTGTTTATTGCTGACCCTTCTAGGTGAAAGCAAACTGCATTTCTGTGATTAATAGCTGCTGTGTCCAGGGATGTATTGATGTGCTGCAACGGGGATCTTCCCGACCCAAGAATCAAACTGGGGTCTCCTGCATTGCAGGCAGATCTTTACCAACTCAGCCTTCAGGAAAGCCCATGTGGCACAGCAGCTCTAATTCAAATCATCATCTTATTAAGCTCACAGTACACTATTGATTTACCTGTGTCCTGCATAGTCAATATAGGCAAATGAAATGGGGATACAGTAGGAATTACCACTCCTGCCTTCTTTATACTTTTGATGAGGCATAATATTCTTTACAGAGAAGGCAATGGCAGCCCACTCCAGTACTCTTGCCTGGAAAGTCCAATGGATGGAGAAGCCTGGTGGGCTACAGTCCATGAGGTCGAGAAGAGTCGGACATGACTGAGCGACTTCCCTTTCACTTTTCACTTTCATGCATTGGAGAAGGAAATGGCAACCCACTCCAGTGTTCTTGCCTGGAGAATCCCAGGGACGGAGGAGCCTGGTGGGCTGCCGTCTCTGGGGTCACACAGAGTTGGACACGACTGAAGCGACTTAGTAGTAGCAGCAGCAGCAGCAATATTCTTTAATCATCTTTTTAATGCCCATGCTGTCTGTAGTGATGGCCCCTCTTTCACTTTTGATGTTAGTGAGTTGCATATAGTCTCTCTTTTTTTTTTTTAATTGGAGGCTAATTACTTTTCATATTGTATTGGTTTTGCCATACATCAACATGAATCCACCACGGGTGTACACGTGTTCCCAATCCTGCACTCCCCTCCCACCTCCCTCCCCGTACCATCCCTCTGGGTCATCCCAGTGCACCAGCCCCAAGCATCCTGTATCCTGCATCGAACCTGGACTGGTAATTCATTTCTTATATATTATACATGTTTCATTGCCATTCTCCCAAATCATCCCCTCCTCCCTCTCCCACAGAGTTCAAAAGACTGTTCTATACATCTGTGTCTCTTTTTAAATTAGTTAACCTGGCTAGAGGCTTGTAGATTTTGTTGATTTCTTAAAAAAAAAAAAAAACAGCTTTTAATTTCATTGATTGTCTCTGCTGACAGTTTCATTGATTCCTACTCTAATTCTTATTATTTATTTTCTTCTGCTTATTTAATTTGCTCTTCTTTTTCTAGTTTCCTTAGATGACTGATTTTAAACTTTCCTCTTTCCTAATATATGCATTCAATGCTATAAATTTCCCACTAAACATTGCTTTTTGCATCTCAAAATTTTGATAGCTGTATTTTCATTTTCATTTACTTCAATATATTTTAAAATTTTTCTTGCGATCTTTTTCTTTGGCCCAAATGTTATTTAGAAGTATATTGTTTAATCTCCACGTGTCTGGGAATTTTCCAGCTGTCTTTCTGCTTTTGATTTCTAGTTTAATTTCATCATGATCTGAGAGCTGACATTGTACTATTTCTATCTTTATACATGTTAAGATGGTGGCTCAGAGGTTAAAGCATCTGCCTCCAATGAGGGAGACCTGGGTTTGATCCCTGAGTTGGGAAGATCCCCTGGAGAAGGAAATGGTAACCCACTCCAGTATTCTTGCCTAGAAAATCCCATGGACAGAGAAGCCTAGTAAGTTACAGCCCATGGGGTTGCAAAGAGTCGGACATGACTGAGTGATTTCACTTTCACTTTCACTTAAGGTGAACTTTATGGTCCAGAATGTGGTCTGTCTTGGCAAATGTTCCATGTGAGCTTGAGAAGAATGTGTATTCTGCTGTTGTTGGATGAAGTAGTCTATGGCTGTCCACGATACCCAGTTGACTGACAGTGTTTTTTAGTTCAACTATGTTCTTTCTGTCTGCTTTATCTATCTATTTCTGATGGAGGGATGTTGAAACCTCTATCTATAAAAGTGCATGCCTGCATGCTAAGTCACTTCAGTCATGTCCAACTCTTTGCAACCCTATGGACTGTAGCCCACAAGGCTCTTCTGTCCATAGCATTCTTCCGACAAGAATACTGAAGTAGCCATTACTTTCTCCAGGGGATCTTCCTGACCTAGGAATTGAACCCAGGTCTCCCAGATTGCATTCTTTACCATCTGGGCCACCAGGGAAGCCACGTATAGCAGTGGATTTATCTGTTTCTTCTTTCAGCTCCATCAGATTTTGCCTTATGTAGTTTGATGTTCTGTTGCTAGGTACATACATTTTAAAGGTTGTTATGCCTTCTTGGAGAATTGGCCACTTAATCATTATGTAATGTCCCTCTTTATCCCTGATAACTTTCCTTGTCCCAAAATCCAGTTTGTCAGAAATTATTATGGCTTTCTTTTGATTAGTATTAGTGTGGCTACTGTTTTCTCTTTGTTGCCCTTGTTCCTATTTTGTTTTCTAGTCTTTTTTTGCCTTTTGAGGTTTTCATTGAATATTTCATAGGAATATTTCTCTTTCTCAGCCTGTCAATTATACTTCTTCCTTTTATTCTGTTTAGTGGCTTTCCTAGAACTTGCAATACATGTTTACAACTAATTCTAGACAACTTTCAAATAACACCGTACTGCTTCACAAGTAGTACAGGTTCCTTATAATAAAAAATAATTTTATTCTCCCTCCTTAGGAGGACATCCTCATGGGTCATACTCTGTAGCCGCAACTCTGGAGTCATCTCGGATTTGAATCTGTTTGTAGAGTTAGAACCAATGAGAGGTGATGGGTGTAGGGCTTAAGGATGATAGTAATGCCCTGAAAATAAGAGATCTTTTACAGTTTCTTCAGACAAAAGGTGACTAATCTCAGAAAATGGTAGAAATCTCACTTTGATTGTCAAAGAAAATGGTAGAATTTGGGTCTTGGAAATCCTCAGCTTTCTTGGAATTTGTGTATGTGCCCTCCTCCCAAATTTCAGAAACTCACACTTTTCTAATTAATTTCTAATTAATTTTCTAAAAGACCTTAAGAGTTTAGAATTAAATTTGCCTTGCAGTTCAGCCATCCACAGGATTGAATTTTGGGTTTAGTTTTTAGAAATTTCAATTCTTTGACTACAATTTTAGTTTTTAGAAATTTCAATTCTTTGATTACAGAGGATTTAAAAAGTCACCTTAAGAGCCATTATAGAAGTTTTCAATTCCTTACCAAGACCTTGAGTTATGAATTTAAAACCCTAATCCGATTTTCCCCTTCCATGTTGCCCAGCACATTTAGAAACAACCAAATCAATCCATGGTAGTTTCATATTTATTTCCACTAAATTGTCCTATGTCAGGAACCACTTGGATATGCAAGGTCTTTCCAGGTGGCTAGAGGTGATACGTTTAAATAGTGTTCTTTGAGGACTTCCCTGGTGGTCCAGTGGTTAAGAATCTGCCTGCCAATTCAAGGAACATGGGTTCAGTCCCTAATCCAGGAACTATTAATATTAATAAGATCCCACACCAAAGCCTATGTGCCACAACTACTGAAGCCTGTGTATCCCAGAGCCCATGCTCTGCGACAAGAGAAGCCATCCCAGTGAGACGTCTGCACACCTCAACTAGAGAGTAGCCCCACTTGCTGCAACTAGAGAAAGCCCATGCACCACAAGACTCAGCACAGCCAAAAATAAATTAACTAAAAAATTTTTTTAAATATGGGTAGTGTTTTCTCACTGCATGCCATGGACTACCACTGCCCTATTTGCAACTGGAAACAGGATCATGCTGCTGCTGCTGCTGCTGGTGCTAAATCACTTCAGTCATGTCCAACTCTGTGCAACCCCATAGACAGCAGCCCACCAGGCTCCCCAGTCCCTAGGATTCTCCAGGCAAGAACACTGGAGTGGGTTGCCATTTCCTTCTCCAGTGCATGAAAGTAAAAAGTGAAAGTGAAGTCACTCAGTCGTGTCTGACTCTTCATGACCCCATGGACTGCAGCCCACCAGGCTCCTCCATCCATGGGATTTTCCAAGCAAGAGTACTGGAGTGGGGTGCCATGACCTTCTCAGAAACAAGATCATGATGGTCTTTAAATCCAGCCAGATCAAAGAACCCATTCTAGATTGCTAATACGAAGATCCTCTTACTTTGGAATTATTCTAAGTAAAAATAATTGTATTGCTCAAGAAGCAGAGCGTCATGCATACTGTGAGAGTAGGAAATTTATTAATCTGATTAAGCTTTACATGATTGTGGGAGGAGCTAGGGAAGTGAAGGCACAGAAGGGAAACTCAGAGGACCACTGAGCAAAGCAACAACCAGGCCTCCTGAAGCACTGTGGCAGGTGGACGTGGTGGACGCATCTGCCCACATGGACTCACAAGAAGTGTATGGAAAGTAGGGGCCTCTGTGTGGCTCTTGCTTTTACAAGTCTGCACTCCAGCATTGGGGGTAATCTTGGGGTTCCTGTGGGTCAGCCAGGCCAACAGTTGGAAAGACAAACAGGCCAGGAAGTGAAGTGAAGTGAGGAAAATCTGGGAAATTGAAGGTGCAGTGGTAACTTTAGAAGATCAGAGTCAAAGAGATTCTTCCTGCTTTCATCATTTACTATTGTGAACTTGTGAACCTTAATTAATTTCTGTGAATTTCTGTTTTTCTAATTGGAAAAGACAGATGAAATATTTACACTTAGGGATTGCTTGCATACCTCTGATATTTTTTAAAAACCATTTTACCTTTTTCCCACATTTTAAATTAACAGTGAAACGTTTTCATCATAAGGTAAAATAATATCAAAAGATGTGACTTTCAGCATATTTTAATTATTGACATTTGATATAGAAATCATATTGTCATCCTTTCAAACGTTCTAATCAATATAATTTAAATGCTATAGTGACTTTATGCCCACCATCCTCATTTTAAAAATCCATGAATAAGCTCTTCTTTAACAACCAGAAATTTTACATTGTCCCATTTTCTCCTTGAACTCATATTTCCATCCCATTTCTCCTACAGAATTTTATCCTAACATAATATATTTTTATGCTTGACGGTCTTTTATTGATCACATTTTATATATTTCTACTATAAAATTAGGTATATAAATTGAAATTAATTTTTTTATATTCTCTGTGACCAGAGGGCCTAAGTGCTATTCTTCCCTCATCTGGATTAAGTTATCATTATAATTATTATTGGCTTATTATTGATCAAAGAAACTTAGTATTTTACATAAATGGATAGGTAAACCTTGAAAGTACAATTTAGTTAGAAATATACATTTTAATATGTATAATGGTGATGGTTTAGTCACTAAGTCATGTCTGACTGTTGCAACATGATGGACTGTAGCCTGCCAGGCTCCTCTGTCCATGGGATTCTCTAGGCAAGAGTACTCGAGTCGGTTGCCATTTCCTTCTCCAAGGGATCTGCCTGATCCAGGAATTGAACCCAGGTCTCCTGCATTGCAGGCAGATTCTTTATGACTGAGCTACAAGGGAAACCAGTATGTATACTATATATGAATATATATGCATATATAACTCTCTCCTCTGACAGTGAGAAACATGGATTCCATCATCCTTAAAATATTTACTTATCTGATCAATCCTGCCTAAGGACAGTTTCCCATCACCACTGCCCTGTCACCATGAGCGCCTCACACCTCTTAAGTCCAACACCCTACATGTGGCCACCATGCAGTGTGCATGCATGCTCAGTCCTAAGTCTTGTGCAACTCTTTACAACCCCATAGACTGTAGCCAACCAGGCTTCTCTGTCCATGGGATTTTTCCAGGCAAGAATGCAGGAGTGGATTGCCATTTCCTTCTCCAGGAGATCTTCCCCACCCTGATATCAAACCTGTGTCTCCCTGTTTGACAGGTAGATTCTTTACCATAGCACCACCTGGGAAGCCCTGATGACCGTGCAGACACCTTCTTCATGATGCTCAGACAGACACTCAACACTGGGCATGCGCTCCTGTTTCTCCTCTTCATGTTATTTTGATCTGCCCTAACTACTGGTGTGTGGACTCAGTTATTCTAAAAGGAAACCTGGTAGGGAGAGGGAAGGGACCATGTGTGTTTACAAATCTTAACTTTTTAATTCTGAAATAGACATTGGACATAATTAGTTACAGCCTTTCTATGAGTTTCTGTGAGAAATAGCCTAAGATACCTTTAGTATTTATTATTGACACACTTTTGTTGCTTTCTTCTCAGAATCTTCCTCAGCATCCACAATTTTGTTGACAGGAATTAGGGGTATTAGAAGAAAATAGATCTTTAGAGATGATTGTCACTTCTTCCTTAACCCAACTCTACATATATATCTGATTTCAGAATATTCCAACATGGACAGAATACCCTATTTCTAATGCCCTAGTTTGTCTGGAAGACAAAAACATAGTAGAAAGGGAAAGATAAGCCTTATCAAAGTCTTATCAAAAGTTTATGTTGATTCAGTTGAGGAAGTTTTCAGATACTTTTCCCTAAGATTTGGATTGGGTGAAACATAACCCTTTCTTTTGTAATATGAGGGAAGTTTGATTGTTAGAAGGAAATGGAAAAAATAAACTAAATTGATGCATTGACCCGTGACCTATTCTTAGGCAGATCAATTTTTGCAAAAAGTTGAGAATATGAAAATGGATTTTCGTCTACTGCCTACAAAGTTCTTGAAAAATCTTCATGGATATTCCGAGGCATATCTACCGAATTTGGTAATTATTGGCCTTTGTATTTGTCTCTTATGCAATTTGAGTTGCTACAACAAAGTGCCATAGACTCTGTGGCTTATAAACCACAGAAATTTATTTCTCTTACTTCTTGAGACTGAGAGTCTGAGGTTAAGGATTCTGTTGAGAGCCCTCTTCTGAATTGTGGATGGCTACAGTCTTGTTGTATCCTCATGTCGTAGAAAGAGGCTCTCAAGCCTTTTCTTATAAGGGCACTAATCCTTTTCGTGAGGGCTGTACCCTCATGATCTAATTACCTCCAAAGGCTCCACCTCCAAATACCATATTAAGAATTAAATTTTAACATAAGAATTTTGCTAGGGGGACACTAACATTCAGTCCATAACAGTGCTTTACAAAATTAAATAGTGAATTGATGGCTGTGGAAAAACAATTTGTGCAGATAATCAATAACGTGCACAGGTGAGAATGAAAAGAAGTATGTTAAAATGTTACTCATCAAAGAGTAAGTAGGGATTGCACTTTAATTCTATTAAGACATATAATGGACAACACAAAAATCATTTTTTTTTAATTTTTGTCAAAACTTTCTGCCCTTTTAAATCCAATTTTCATATTAATACTCATCTCTGTCACATTAAAAGCCTCTTGATGAAAGTGAAAGAGGAGAGTGAAAAAGTTGGCTTAAAGCTCAACATTCAGAAAATGAAGATCATGGCATCTGGTCCCATCACTTCATGGGAAATAGATGGGGAAACAGTGGAAACAGTGTCAGACTTTATTTTGGGGGGGCTCCAAAATCACTGCAGATGGTGATTGCAGCCATGAAATTAAAGATGCTTACTCCTTGGAAGGAAAGTTATGACCAACCTAGATAGCATATTCAAAAGCAGAGACATTACTTTGCCAAAAAAGTTCCATCTAGTCAAGGCTATGGTCTTTCCAGTGGTCATGTATGGATGTGAGAGTTGGACTGTGAAGAAAGCTGAGCAGCAAAGAATTGATGGTTTTGAACTGTGGTGTTGGAGAAGACTCTTGAGAGTCCCTTGGACTACAAGGAGATCCAACCAGTCCATCCTAAGGGAAATCAGTCCTGGGTGTTCTTTGGAAGGAATGATGCTGAAACTGAAACTCCAATACTTTGGCCACCTCATGCAAAGAGTTGACTCATTGGAAAAGACTCTGATGCTGGGAGGGATTGGGGGCAGGAGGAGAAGGGGACAACAGAGGATGAGATGGCTGGATGGCATCACCAAGTCGATGGACATGAGTTTGAGTAAACTCCAGGAGTTGGTGATGGACCAGAAGGCTTGGCATGCTGAGATTCATTGGGTTACAAAGAGTTGGATATGACTGAGCAACTGAACTGAACTGTCACATTATTTTGTTAATAGATGTTTAATGAGAACTGCCTCAACTATTTAGATTTAAGATGTTAAATTTCCGGGGCCACACCATGCAGCATGGGGGATCCTAGTTCCTGGACCAGGGATTGAACCCATACCCCCTGCAGTGGAAGCATGGACCACCAGGGAAGCCCCTAAAATGTTAAATCATAAAACCAGGAAATATTTTTAGGCATTGGGTGAACTTATTCACCCTGTTGTTTCATGATTCAGTGTATAGTTGAATGCCTACCAAGAACTCAGTGGAGCCAAACACGGAATCTAACAATGAGTGAAATTCAGTATGGTCCCTGCATCCATGGAGATACATCACCCTTTGATGAAAGCAAAAGGAGCTATAACTTAAACAAGAAAATGAGATCCATGTACAGAACCTAGATTAGCTTGACAAAATGAAAAATAAGCTCTAGAATATCCCTGTGACTTTCAGCTTCAGGAACCTGAGAACTCTATTTTTAATAATTCCATTGGATCATCCAGTCATGGACACCTTCTGCATCTATGGATCTTTGCTCTTATTTAAATCCTGCAGGGGTGAGTATGGTTGATGTAGCTTGTGTTATCTCTGGGAATAGTTGTGTGACTATAAATGGTGGTTTCACCAAAAGTACAAAAAAAAAAAAGGATGTTCGTTATGGTTAAAAAATAATGGGCAGGGCAGGGTTTCCACTGAAAGGAAAAGAAAGTATATTGTGTGTAGGAATGTCTACTTCAATTTTCAGCCATGAACCAAAATCTGTATCTGGTTCATCTTCTTATAGAAAAGTCAGCTCATTAGTTTCTAATAGTTTATATTTTAAAACTGAACAGATAAAGAATATGTACCCATAAATACAATGGAATATTGCATATTGTACTCAGCCATAAAAAGGAATGAAAGTGTTTCATTTACAGAGACGTGGATGGATCTAGAGAGTGTCATACAGAGTAAAGTAAGCCATACAGAGAAAAATGAGTATTGTATATTAATGCATATATATGGAATCTAGAAAAAAATCATGCGTACACATGAATCTATTTGCAAAGCAGAAATGAAGGCAACAGATAGAGAAAAAATCTATGGACACTGAAGGGGGAAAGGGAGGTGGGATGAATTGGGAGATTGGGACTGACATATATATACTACTGTGTATGGTTTTTCCAGTAGTCATGTTGAACCATGAAGAAGGCTGAGCCCTGAAGTATTGATGCTTTCCAATTGTACTACTGGAGAAGACTCTTGAGAGTCCCTTGGGCAGCAAGGAGATCAAACCAATCAATCCTAAAGGAAATGAATCCTGAATATGCATTAGAAGGACTGATGCTGAAGCTGCCACTTGGTGCGAAGAGTCAACTCATTGGAAAAGACTATGTTGCTGGGAAAGATAGAGGGCAGGAGGAAAAGGGGGTGACAGAGAATGAGACGGTCAGATGGCATCACTGACTCAAAGGACATGATTTTGAGCAAACTCCAGGAGACAGTGAAGAACAGGGAATCCTGGCCTGCTGCAGTCCATGGGGTCACAAAGTAGGACATGACTTAGTGATTGAACAACAAACACAACGGTGTATAAAATAGATAACCAATGAGAACCAACTGTATAGCACTACTCAATGCTCTGCAGTGACCTAAATGGGAAGGAGATCCAAAAAACAGAGGATATTTGTTTATATATGGCTGATTCACTTTGCTCTACAGCAGAAAATAATATAACATTGTCAAGAAACTATACTCCAATAAATTTTTTTAAAAAACTGAGTCAGCACCTACAATGCTGTTTGTCTCCTTTGCTCCTCTCCCCCTCATCCTCTTTCTTTCTCTCTCCTCTTCCCTCCTGTTTCTCTCTCTTTGATAGTTTCCACTCAGTCATGTCCAACTCTTTGTGACCCCATGAACCATAGCCCACCATAGAATTCCTCTGTTCACGGTATTCTCCAGGCAAGAATGCTGGAGTGGGCTGCCATTTCCTTCTCTAGGGGATCTTCCCAACCCAGGGATTGAACCAGGGTCGCCTGCATTGCAGGCGTGTTCTTTACCATCCGAACCACCAGGGAAGCTTTTCTCTCTTTATATCTAGGCAATTCTGCCCAGCTTTCTTTGAAAAGATACTCAACCATGTTTATATAAAATAAAGTCAAGGCTATAATATTTTTCTATAAGTATAATAAAATTAAGATAGAGTTAATAATTTATAGTTTTATAAAAGTTGGTTTCATACATACATACACTTGCTGTATGATTGACACAGGGATGCTATTCTCACTGTGCAACACGTTACACACAGAAACAGCTCAGTCACAGCCAGTGCCTGCAGTTTGTATCCTCTACGCTGTGGCCTGTTCATGTCCAGGGTGAAAGAAACACTCCACGGAAACCATCGAGGTTTACAAAGGGAAAGCTGGCCCAAGGGAAGCAGTGAGAGCCAGCGTCTAAAACACTGGTTTCCTTTTACTACACCCTATGTTCATACAACGGAGAAGGCAATGGCACCCCACTCCAGTACTCTTGCCTGGAAAATCCCATGGATGGAGGAGCCTGGTAGGCTGCAGTCCATGGGGTCGCTATGAGTCGGCCGCGACTGAGCGACTTCACTTTCACTTTTTACTTTCACTCAATGGAAAAGGAAATGTCAACCCACTCCAATGTTCTTGCCTGGAGAATCCCAGGGATGGCAGAGCCTGGTAGGCTGCTGTCTATGGGGTCGCACAGAGTCGGACACAACTGAAGCGACTTAGCAGCAGCAGCATGTTCATACAATGTTTTTGATCTTGATGTCATTTAAAAATTTTTTGTTCTGTTTTTTTTTTCCCCTATTAGTAACCATTTCAGTAGTTCTGGAAGCTCATTAATTGACCTCAGTGTGGAAACTTCGCACTGATCTTTTATTTTCAGTATTTATAGATAATGCACATTGCAGCCATTGAACCAATATTGCATTCCTTGGTTCTGGGCTTGTATTTAAAACCATTGTTTGTTTTCTCTGTCCATGGAATCTTAATATGCATGGCATGTCTCTCTTGAGTGGCCGCCAAATTTCCCTCAGGCTGGACTTTTAACTACCCATGGCAAGCCCATTGGATTGGCAGTCACATGGGCATGCCTGGGTTTCAGTGGTTCTTGAAGATGCCCGTCACTGGGTGGTTAGCTATTCCTTACACCAAACTTCAAGCCTCAGTGTCTTTGGCAAAACATGCCTCTCCCAAGTGTCCTCAAAAGATTATCCTTTCCAGACCACCTTCGGACTCACTTAGAATGCTCACTTTCTTTTCAGGCTTTTGATGATGTGAATTTAAGATTTACTCATTTTTAAGCTTGCCTTTTGTCTGGGATAATTTCTCATGACTATAGCCAAAAGAACAGTGAAATTCATGGTATTAGAACATCAGTGAACATTTGGAGCTCTCTTCATTTAAAACATAAAGTGTTTGTTTTTTCTTTTCAAAATATGTACAGCATAAATAATGGAAATATTTAAAATTATGCTCCCTCAACCCCCATAGATAATTTGCATGATCATGCATAGTGTATAGTTTAGATTATAAATCAGAGAATTCCAAACATACTCTCAAAATTGGGTGAAAAATCTATTTGTTTTCATCGTGTGTGGTTAAAAAGAGTTAAATATACAGCCCCTTTATTTATAGAAATTAGCATCTCACTGATGACACAAAAGGTGAAATTTCCACGTTCTTGCTGAATTCCATGTTCCTTGTACACAGAATTGATAGTGTGTTGCTGAATATTTCTTTGTAAAGCCAACCCCTGTCCCCAACTCTCTTATTATCCGACATTCCTGGAGCAACCCAGAGTAGCTACAGGGTTTTTGTGTGTGTGTGTGTGTGTGTGTGTGTGTGTGTGCGCGCGCGCGCGTGCGTGTGCACACTTGGTTGCTCCACTGTGTCTGACTGTTTGTGATCCCATGGACTGTAGCCTGCTAGGCTCCTCTGTCCATGGGATTTCCCAGGCAATAATACTACAGTGGGTTCCCATTTTCCCTTCCAGGGAATCTTCCCAACCCAGGGATTGAACCCTCGTCTCTTGTGTCTCCTACATTGACAGGCAGATTCTTTACCACTACACCACCTGGGAAGCCCCAGCTACGGGGTTAGAGCATAAATATTATTATGGTTATAGTGACAAAGGAGTCATTAGAAGTTATTCTGTTTTAAGTACAGAGCACAACTGAGGGAATGCTTGATAACTGGAAAAAGGAGTGTGAAAGTGAGATGTGCCAAGAAAATTGCTTGGGTTTTCTAGATATTGCCCAAACTTTTTTGTTAAAACTTTGTTGTTGTTTTTTTTTTTTTTTTAAAGCAATCATTCTTAATATATTCTTTCCTCCTCATTCTTATGAAATTCTACACTTCTGTCAATTGAAAAAACAAAAAGGCCAACGTGACTTGGAAGTTATCTCCAGATCATTGATTCTCAGAGTGCCATATTTATATACATTAACTGATCTGAGTTTTATTTTAAAGAATTAATGATAGGTTGTCAATGACTAGACTTCAACTTCCAAGATGAAGTAGCAAAGGAAATCATATTAAGTGTGACTAGAGCTTTCTGGTTGTCAGGAAAGTATTTCGTTTGTCCTCTGTATGCCTTCATCTTGTCCCTTTCATCTTTGGTTTGAGACTTTGAGAAATTTCACCTAAATTCTCTTGAGAGAAAAATGATTAGCAGGAGCTTACCAATGCCTTATGTGAGTGGGGTGGCCCTTGTTACCTGTGGTCTGAGCGAGACCAGAACACTAGCTTTAATAACTTGCACTGTTTTAGGTAGTAGTGTGGGGGCTTTCCTTGTTGAATGTAAGGATTTATTTAAATTATGAGATTATCACTTGATAGGACTGGGTTGGCTAAATAATTTGTTCAGGTTTTTCCTTAAGATAAACCAGAACAAATTTTTGGCCAACCCAATCAAATTATTAATACAAATGACCATCGTTCTCTTCTTTATAAATCTCTGCTTTTTTTGAATGTTAAATTTTTTTCAACATACTGAGTTTGCATCAGGATTTCATAAAAATGACAGTTGAAAAGCGGATTCACATACCCAAGATGTCCCAAGCATGCTTAAAGATTTGCCAATAACTGAACTGAGCATTTATTTTCGTATTTAAGTTAAGTCTATACATTTTTCTTAAATTTATTTTAAAGATCTAAAAAAGTAACTTAAAAATTAAGATAACTAGTTCTAAGGTTAGTGGTCTGTACTTGTATCCAGGGTTAATCATTAAGCTCATATGAGTTAAACAGAAGAAATGTTTTAGGGATTTACATCTCCAGAGTAAGAGATTAGACAGAAACATACCAAATATTAACAGTGGCTGGTGGGGGTTAAAGCGGTTAAAATATTTTTATACTTGTCTATATTCTCCTATATGTATGTCTATATTCTCCTAAAATTACTATAAGAAAGTAATTTTTCTTATTCAGATCAGATCAGATCAGATCAGTCGCTCAGTTGTGTCCGACTCTTTGCGACCCCATGAACTGCAGCACGCCAGGCCTCCCTGTCCATTACCAACTCCCGGAGGTCACTCAGACTCATATTCATCGAGTCAGTGATGCCATCCAGCCATCTAATCCTCTGTCGTCCCCTTCTCCTCCTGCCCCCAATCCCTCCCAGCATCAGAGTCTTCTCCAATGAGTCAACTCTTCGCATGAGGTGGCCAAAATACTGGAGTTTCAGCTTTAGCATCATTCCTTCCAAAGAAATCCCAGGGTTGATCTCCTTCAGAATGGACTGGTTGGATCTCCTTGCAATCCAAGGGACTCTCAAGAGTCTTCTCCAACACCACAGTTCAAAAGCATCAATTCTTTGGCGCTCAGCCTTCTTCACAGTCCAGCTCTCACATCCATACATGACCACAGGAAAGACCATAGCCTTGACTAGACGAACCTTTGTTGGCAAAGTAATGTCTCTGCTTTTGAATATGCTATCTAGGTTGGTCATAACTTTCCTTCCAAAGAGTAAACGTCTTTTAATTTCATGGCTGCAGTCACCATCTGCAGTGATTTTGGAGCCCAGAAAAATAGAGTCTGACACTGTTTCCACTGTTTCTCCATCTATTTCCCATGTAGTGATGGGACCAGATGCCATGATCTTTGTTTTCTGAATGTTGAGCTTTACTTTTTATAATTAGAGAAAGAGGTCCTTAACAGCTTTGCTAGGGCTATCTTGGATTTCCCCGGTGGCTCAGTGGTAAAGAATCTGCCTACAGTGCAGGAGATGCAGGAGACCCTGGTTCAATCCCATGTTCAGGAAGATCCTCTGGAGGAGGGCATAGCCACTCATTCTAGTATTCTTGCCTGGGAAATCCCATGGACAGAAAAGCCTGGCTGGCTACAGTCCATGGGGTTGCAAAAGAGTCCAACACAACTGAAACAACTTACATGCATGCACATGATTGGGAGAAACTTGGAAACTTTGTAAATATTGTATTCCTTGTCAGAATTTCAGTGTTAGTCACTCAGTTGTGTCTGACTCTTTGTCAGAGTTTTATTTATTCATTTGTTGATTTATTTAGATCAATGTAGATGCATGATTCCTAATTTATTAAAAGGCATATACTCCGTTCTTGTCATCCTTTAATTTTCCTTCCTGTTACTCTTTCAGACTCAAATTATCTAACATTTGGCCAGTGGAAACTACTTCAAGATGGAATCTGTGTTCTTCGGATACATTCTTATCATTTTTTTGAGCATTTCTTTGCTTTCTGGCAAACAAGATGTTCCAGGCTTTCTTGTACACTCTGTGCCTCAGTCCTCCAAGAAGCTCTGGTTTCTTTTTGAGGAGGATAGTGTTGGGCAGTCAGCTTCTGTTTGCTAAGTATCAGTTGCTGTTGGGAAGTTGTTCTCAGATAATCTTAGTGGACAGTGCTGGGTATGAGTTGATATATTGAACACTGTGAGTTCACATGTATACATCTAATTCCAGTCCAATAGTGCCAAATTCATTTTAGTTTTCTTCCTTTCTGTAACTATAGCCCCTTTGGCAACTCTGAGAAACACAGCTCCTATAATCCTTAATATATTTACTTCCTTGATCACTTACTGTAAGTGTTAGTTGCTCAGTCATGCTCGACTCTTTGTGACCCCTTGGACTGCAGCCCACTAGGCTTCTCTGTCTATGAGATTTTCTAGGCAAGGATACTGGAGTGGGCCATTTGCTTCTCCAGGGGATCTTCCCAACCCAGGGATCAAACCCAGGTCTCCTGCACTGCAGGCAGATTCTTTACTGACCGAGCTACAAGGGAATCACCCATTGCTGGCTGCCACTTCATCTTGCCTACTACCTGAGCTCCTGCTCCCCAGCACCTGGGGCAGAAGATATTTTCTGGAGGAACTCTGCCCTCTCAACCCCATTCCCTAAGGTCTCAGCCATAGATTTTGCTCTGATAGGTCCTCTTCCAGGCGACTGGCCCTCTTGATGGGACGGGAAACTCATAAGACAGGCCAAACCTGGTATCAAATGGTGTTCATTTGACTAACAAGAAACTCATACATCCTTGCCAACCTGAAATGTGGTAGTGCAGGCTGTTCATTTTATTTTCCAATTCTATCTCTTCCTGTGTTCCTGCCTCCTAAAGAAGCTCAGTGACAGAAAAGTTGGGGGATAGACTCTGAGTCTCCACTTTGCAAGTATCCTGAATCTCCATGACTGATTTTCTTGGTACCCTCTTTAAGGGGCATACTCTCCTCCTCTCTTGCATAATGGAGAGGATGAAAGTGGACCAGCAGCCCTCCCAGAAGTTTCCTCCCTGTCCAGCTGTCCTTCAGCTTACAAAGCTGGGTAGAGAGAGGGTCCTGGGGTGATAGGTTGGTATAACAAGGCCAGTGTGGTCACTCTAAGCCAGACAGAGAAGAAGGCAGTCTGGTCCGTAATTCATCGATACTGGCTGTTGGCATCTTTGTCCTCAGCTTTTGTTACCAATCATCAATTTCAAGGTCATAGGAAAAGCATCTTCAATAAAAACAGAAAGAGCTAAAGTAATTATCATGGGGTGGGTTCTCTAGAAGAAAACCCTGAGATGTATTGTGGGGTGCAAGATGTTTATTAGGGATCAATAACTGAAAGAAAGGGGGAAGGAAGCGTGGATTAGAACAAGAAGTTCAATTGTGATCAAAATAAGACCTGCAAAGTCTTGGTCAACCCGTTGGGAATCTGAATGACTGTTCAACCATCAGAGTGTCCCTTGTTGGGTCAAAACTGTCTAAGCCTTTATGGCCCTACCCGCCACTGACACTGGGTGTGGGCAGCTTGGGAAGCATGTGCTCTTGGGCAATTTTCTCTCTGCGGCTGAGGCAGATCCTGAAGACATTGAGATCCGGAGCCTGTTGCTGACCGCAGTGCCTTCTGTGGGGCAGCAGGCCGTCCCTAGAGGGAGTCTGGGTGGTGCTCCTTTGTGTCTACCACATAAGGTAACTGTAATTTTCCTGCCCTGCTTCAAATGCTGCTGACAGGTATATAAAGGACCTTAATACAAGAACGTTTGCTAAGAGTAATTGCTAGAAAAACTTACCTTTCTTTTTCGGTTGAAGTATTGTTGACTTACAGTATCATATTAGTTTTAGAGGTACAACACAGTGGTTTGATATTTTTATAGACTATGCCACATTTAAAATTACTGTAAAGTGTTGGCTAACTCATTTCTTTTATAGCTAGTAGTGAAGCGACTTAGCAGCAGCAGCAGCAGTCTCTATCTCTTCATCGTCTTCACCTGTTTTCTTCCCTGACCACTGTATCTTTGAGTTAGAATAACTTTGCTATGTTCCCTTGCTATTTGTGGAAGAGTAAACAGAGGATGAGATGGCTGGATGGCATCACTGACTTGATGGACGTGAGTCTGAGTGAACTCCGGGAGTTGGTGATGGACAGGGAGGCCAGGTGTGCTGCAATTCATGGGGTCACAAAGAGTCGGACATGACTGAGTAACTGAACTGAACTGACTGAACTGAAACATAGGTTAATCACTGTAAGGAGCTGAGAGAAAAGATTAAGTCGCATGACTAAAGAGCAGTTTCCCCCAAACTGGCAAAGTAGTATAGTCACAGCAAATTCTCTGTAAGATGGGCGGAGTTAACTGAAATTGAAATAAACATCACATCACACATCTCTTTTGAATTCTGGAAACAGTCAATCTTTCAGTCTTCAGGGCATGACTAGCAATCGTGAAAATGACAAAGGTCATTTTCACACAAGTCTTCCAGTGGTGACCACTGGGGAATAAATAAGCCTGTTATTCAGTTAGACTGACTGATCCTCATCAGCTGGAATGTAGAATCCTGCCAAGTGATATTGAGAAAAGGAAAGATATCAGGACAGTTTGTTTATATCCTGTTGTTGATGATCATGCAAAAGAATTTATTTGATTTGTGCAAGAATAGCAATTTTCATGGATTTCCTCCTTGGGTTCCCTCCACCCCACCCCCCAATTTCCACAAAGCACTGGATAATCAGTAGAGGAAGACTTTCCTGAATGGAAAATTAAATCCTTTCCAACGTGATTTTTGGATTATAAGCATTCTGTCTAGATTTGCTGTTTTTACCTGCCTCTAGTTAACTATACATTTGAACTACTCACAGAATCACTTGCTGTTTAAACACACTTGTTCATTTATGAATAAAAAATACGTGTGAGATCTCTCTAAGGATTCTTATTTGCATATTTGTCTTCTGAGCATCTTCAAGTAATTTTTTTCACCCAATAACTGAAAAGTGGTCAGTTTTTGTAAATAGTGGTTACTTTGAGAGAGTGAGAAAGAAGGAGAGGGTAAAATGATGATGTATATTTATACATGTCGCATGCCTTAGGGAAAGAAGAATATGCTCGATTTCAACAGACTAATGGAAATAAATGAAAGAAAATTGAGAAATACAAGAAAATAGTCACTTTCCTGAGCTCTTACAGGAAGTGATGCCATACCACAAAACGAGCAAACAAACGTCACTTAACATTCTGAGGCCTCATTAAAAAATGAGTTGCATCTGACAGATGTGTAGTTGTATTTATTTTTAATCTCAGCCATATGGAGGCTGAAACCCTACTAAAACAGTGCTACTTCAAGCAATCATATCTATGGAAATGGATCAGAAATACTGAGTCTCATTCAAAACTGAGGGGTACAGTGGGCAACTAGAAGGTTCCTGGAAGTTGATGTGAGATGCCCAACAAAGAATTAGCAGTTGCTGCTGCTAAATCGCTTCAGTCGTTTCCAACTCTGTACGACCCCATAGACTGCAGCCCACCAGGCTCCCCTGTCCCTGGGATTCTCAAGGCAAGAACACTGGAGTGGGTTGCCATTTCCTTCTCCAATGGATGAAAGTGAAACGTGAAAGTGAAGTCTCTCAGTCATGCCCGACTCTTAGCGACCCCATGAACTGGAGCCTACCAGGCTCCTCCATCCATGGGATTTTCCAGGCAAGAGTACTGGAGTGGGGTGCCATTGCCTTCTCCAATTAGCAGTTAGGTATACCCATGTACATCGTCAGCAGATCCTTAGGAATTCTTGTGCTTTTCCACTTAGTTTGAATGGAAGTTTTGTTACTGCGTCTTAACATAGCAGTAATTTAGTAACACTTAAAGTAACACTTTCATTTTTTTAGAGAAGAACATCACTTCAAATATTAATAGCATTATGAACAAAGAATCTTTTTTGATTGTGTCCTCCAGTATTCTTACCTGGGAAATCCCATGGACAGAAGAGCTTGGTGGGCTACAGTTCACGGGGTTTCAGAGTTGGATGCAACTTAATGACTGAGAACACACACACTCCTACCTCTCACCAATTTGATAACAGAGCATTTTGAGTAGGGGAAGAATTCTAAAAGCTTCCAAATATGAGACAGATTTGTTTCTCAGATCCTGTCTAAACCCATGGAGGTCAAGTCCTATCAGAGCACTGATACTATGCATTCTGATAGCTTCTGTGTTTTTACTACAAAAGAGTAACTGGTTTAATCAAATGTTTTGCTAAATTAAGCTGCTGTAAAACTTCTGCTTTCTCTCCCCAGATTAGCAGAGTATAAACAAAAGAGATTAGGCAGGCTAATCTTGCCAAGACCGTAAGTTACCCTGAAAGAAGAAATAGCAGAATCTTTTCCTTTCAGTAATTTTTGTAAATAACATTAGCAAAGAAAGTTGAATTTCTAATCAGCTAACTTTAGTTGGGGGTTTGATAGACTTTAAATTTTTTAAATATATTATGAATATTCATATTTTATAAATAATTGTACATTCATACATGTGTGTTCAGTCATGTGCCACTCTTTGCAATTTCATGGACTGTAGCCATCTCCTTCATCAATGGGATTTTCCAGGCAAGAAGCTAGAGTGGGTAGCCATTTCCTTCTCCAGGGGATTTTCCCAACCCAGGGATCAAACCCAAGTCTCCTGCAGCTCCTACATTGGCAGGCAGATTCTTTACCACTGAGCCACCTGAGAAGCCCTCAATTATACATTATTTCTATGTAAATATATTTACAATAGTGTATATTTATATAAAATAAAAAGCACACTGAATGCTGACACTAGCAATGTAGGTGAAAATAGTTTTATAGTCAATTATTGTTTTCTTGAGCGTTACATATTTGTTTTGCAAACAAGAAGAAATATAAAGTGAGGTAGTCTATAGGGACCCTCTTCAGCGTGGCTCAGAAGGTAAAGCGTCTGCCTGCAATGTGGGAGACCCGGGTTCGATTCCTGGGTCGGAAGATCCCCTGGAGAAGGAAATGGCGATCCACTCCAGCACTCTTGCCTGGAAAATGTCTATAGGGAAATGATTAGATGAGTAGAATCACTGGATCGTTAGGAGCCAAGTGGCTTTTAGCAACTTCTTTACCTTTTCTGTAGCTTTCTATTTTTATCTTTAAGAAACTGAGAATAGTAGAACCCATGCCCATATGAGATAATGCATATGAAGCATTTACTACAATGCCTAGCACTTAGTAAGAATTCCACAAATGTAAACTTTCAATGAGTCAAATCCTAGAACCAGATGCGTGGACTCTGAAGTGACTATGACTACATACTACACTGAATAGATTTTTCTGTCATCTACATGAACAGCTTTCCAAAGGATTGTCTTCTATTTCATAAGCAAATATGATACACATTGAAACTCCTAGTCTTAAGTTGAGGTAAAATAAATATGACATCAAAGATCAGTTGGCTGCTGATATGGCACCTCACAAGCTGGTAGTTTGTTAGTGGGGTCACTGGGTTCTGGTTTTATAAAGGGAGAAATTTGACTTTCTGTGGAGCAGAGTCAATCAGGACTAGTGATAAAGAACCCACTGCCACTGTAGGAGACATAAGAGATGTGAGTTTGATCCCTCCATGGGGAAAATCCGCTGGAGGAAGGCATGGAGAATCCCATGGACAGAAGAGACTGTTGAACTACAGTCCAACGGGTCACAAAGAGTCAGACATGACTGAAATGACTTAGCAGGTAGAATATGTTTATTCTAAATAAAGTGACTAAAGATGAACATGTAAGTCAAAATAAGAGTGTGTTAATTTTCTTTGTCAAGCAGGAAATACTTTGACTCTCTGTTGAAGTCATTGATAGTGAAATAAATGTGTGATTTGGTGAAGGGAGAAAAGAAAGCACTGGGGAATAGATAGTTTTGAGGAGAGAATATCCTTTATCCTGGGGGAAAAAGCACTCACAAACTTCCTGTAGCAAAGTCAAGTCCAAGCTCTCATTAATGGAACACTCTTTTCTGGTAAAATCAGGGTCTTTTGCCTTCATTCAGGCTGTGTGAAGACTGCTAAATGTGTGCTCCCCAATTTTATAGTTTACTCTTCTTTGAAATCAGTGTTGCTAAGTAGCTTAAGTTGTGTCTGATTCTGCAACCTCATTGGCCGTAGCCCATCTGGTTTCTCTGCCCATGGGATTCTCCAGGCAAGAATACTGGAATGGGTTGCCGTGCCCTCATCCAGGGCATCTTCCCAACCCAGGGATTGAACCTGCCTCCTGCATTGGCAGGTGGATTCTTTACCACTAGCACCACCTGGAAAGCCCAAAAATCATTTGTGGCAGACTACATTTTTCAAAGATAGTGACTCAATGTCTAGTCAGTATTGAGAACAACAGCACGAAGTAATGTTCTCACAGGACAACATGCTTCAGTGGAACATACTAATAAGGATTTTCACTGATCATACTCCAGTGGTTGAGCTTTGCCTATTCTTTGATTTTGTATGACTGTAATCTGGAGAACTAAAAAACTGAGACTAAGAAACTAAGAAGTTCAAACACACCTTGGTTTTCTGCCAAGGTTCTTGTAACAACTTGAATATTAATTTAATCATTCCTGTTATTTTTAAAAAGTGCATGATACAGCAAGTTTATACATTTGGCCCTTTGGTAAAGATAATGCAAGTATTAGCTTGCAAATTTGGATATTTGAATCTCTGGTAAAATTAAAGAGGTTATAATTGGAAATTTACACAAATGTTAAGACATGGTTTGAAAGTGGGTATCTTCTAAAAGCTGATGATACAAGTAGTAGAATTTGTGACAAGAAAATAATATTTTCCTTAGTTAGAAAAATGAAATTATAATTTTTCCACCTTTTATAAGCTGTATTGTTTCTACTGCATTATCTTACTAGTTGATATATTTTAACAAAGTAAAATACTCAGATGTTAATCTGTTCTTTCATCTGAGAATCTTTAAGCATGTTGTGACCTGAAGGCACTATTTTGAAGTTTAGATTTGGGCGGGGTAGTCAGTATACTGGAAATGAATATAAGATACTCCCAGAGCTTTGCAGATGAAACTATTCTCAAACAAAATAAACCAATGAAAGAGGGACCATTTAGAAAAATATTTTGAACAAAGGCCCTAGAAAAATCTTGTTAACTTAAAAAATATGTTGAGAATCTGACTACTTCTCACTCCAAGTTGCTAGCCACCCACCTGAAGGTCCCTGTACATTCTTCCCAAGTACCCCAAGAGTGGCAGGTCCTGCCCACTCCTCACTTACGACACTTCTTAGGCTTATGTTTGCAGTGAGCAACCTGAAGGGATGGGGCAGTGTCATGGCATGAGGGATAAAGAACAGGTTGGCTTACTGCTTAGTGCTGTAAGAGAGATGCTGTAAAAGAGATGGATTTCCTAAGCTCAGTGTTCCACAGCTGCAACACATGCCCACCAATTATGCAGCATTCATTTGGGCCCACCCATATTGCCTCCAAGGGACTTGGCAGGACAAGGGGAACCAACACAAATTCGACGTCCATGCTGCTTGTTATGCTGTGAGCAATAAAGTCCTTTGTCTCTGACCCAAGAGTCTAGTGTCTTCTGCCAGAATCTATGAAACAGACTTTAGTGTATTATCTTATTTGCGACCTCATGGACTGTAGCCTACCAAGCGCCTCCCTCCATGGGATTCTCCAGGCAAGAGTACTGGAGTGGGTTGCCACTTCCTTCTCCAGGGGATCTTCCCAACCCAGGGATCAAACCCGGGTCTCCCGCATTCTAGGCAGACGCTTTAACCTCTGAGCCACCAGGGAAGCCCATCTTATAAGTAGGTAACATCAATCCTCAGACCCCTGGCCTTCATCAAAAATCACCCTAATCCAAGACACCATCGTCTCTCACGTGGATGACTACAGTTGTTTCCTTGTTGGTCTCCCTACCTGTGTCCCTTTGCTGTCATTCTCAACACAATACCCAGAATGATTCTGTTAAACATGAGTCTGATTATGTCTCCTCTACGTAAAACTCTTCAGCAGATTTTTTTCTTACTGACAAGAGACGCAAACATAGAGAACTGACTTGTGGACACAGTTGGGGAAGGAGCTAAACCAAAACTCAGTTGCTAAGTCATGTCTGACTCTTTGTGACTCCCTGGATTGTAGCCCTCCAGGCTCCAAGGGGTTTTAGAGTGCATTGCCATTTCCTTCTCCAAGAGATCTTCCTGGATCAGGGATTGAACCCATGTCTCCTGCAATGGCAGGTGGATTCTTTACAACTGAGCTCCCTGGGAAACCCTACGGGGTTGGAAAGGGTGAAACAAATTGAATAACATTGAAACATAAAATTACCATATGTAAAATAGGTGGCTAATGGGAAGTTGCTGTATAACACAGGGAGCACAAACCAGTACTCTGATAACCTAGAAGGTTGGGATGAGGGGTGCGGTGGGAGGGAGGTTCAAGAGGGAGGGGACGTATGTATATCTATGGCTGATTCACCTTGTTGTATGGCAGAAACCAATACATTAAAACAATTATCCTCCAGTTAAAAATAAATTTTAAAATAAAAGTTCAAATTCCTTCATCTTCTTCAAATTGTGACCACATCAAATGCCAGCTTCTGCTATAATTATTCTGTTATCAGCTATCTTCTTTCAATACAAACAGTGCTTTCCTTATTTTAGTATAAGCTTATTTTTTCCAAATAAAATGCTTTTGTTATGAAAAACAGCTGAATGAAAGTCAGAGTTTTCACTATAAGCCAGAAGACCCAACATTATCCCTCTTGACTGTGTCTCCAATTCCTTTCACCCTCGTTCTACCTTTTCTGCCAAGTACCCTGAACTGCCTCTCAGGTGTTTACTAGGTTGGCTCCCTCACTTCCTACAGCTATTTATTCACCCTCGTCATAGATGAATATAATTTTCAATCAGTATTGAGAGCTACCCCTCCAAATTCAGCAGTTGCCCAGTGTACTATGTCATTAAATATACTGAAAATAAAATTGTTCTCAGAGAGAAGCAATTCTCAAATATCCCGTCTTTTTGTTTTTTTTTTTTTTTCTTCATAGAACTTTAGTAATTAGTTTGTCCTCTAGTTCACTGTTCTTTGAATACCCTAAAGCTTCCATATCCACAAATGCCTGTTTATACAAACTGCAGTATCTTCCAAATGCTGATAATGGGACCCAGGTTGCATTTAACTGGATGCTTGCTGTTGTTCAGCACCTAAGTCATGTACAACTCTATGACCCCGTAGACTGTAGCACACCAGGCTTCCCTGCCCTTCACTATCTTCCAGAGTTTGCTCAAACTCATGTCCATTGAGTCAGTGATGCCATTTAACCATCTCATCTTCTGTCACCCCCTTCTCCTTCTGCCCTTAACCTTTCCCAGCATCAAAATCTTTTCCAGTGAGTCAGCTTTTCACATCAGGTGGCCAAAGTATTGGACCTTCAGCTTCAGCATCAGTCCTTCCAATGAATATTCAGGACTGATTTCCTTTAGGATTGACTGGTTGGATCTCCTTGCTGTCCAAGGGACTCTAAAGAGTCTTCTTCAGCATCACAGTTTGAAAGTATCAATTCTTCGGTGCTCAGTCTTCTTTATGGTCCCACTCTCACATGATGCCAGTACATATGGGGGCTACATGCTCATCAAGTAGTGGTGGTTTCATTTGGTGGTGGTCGCAAAGAGTTGCAAAGAGTCGGACACAACTGAGCGACTGATCTGATCTGATCTGATCTTAGCATCTGTTACAGTGAGAGACTTTATTTTTGGGGGCTCCAAAATCACTGCAGATGGTGACTGCAGCCATGAAATTAAAAGACTCTTGCTCCTTGGAAGAAAAGCTATGACCAACCTGCTGCTGCTACTGCTAAGTCACTTCAGTCGTGTCCGACTCTGCGTGACCCCATAGACGTCCAACCTAGACAGCATATTAAAAAGCAGACATTACTTTGCCAACAATGGTCCATCTAGTCAAAGCTATGGTTTTTCTGGTGGTCATGTATGGATGAGAGAATTGGACTATAAAGAAAGCTGAGTGCCAAAGGATTGATGCTTTTGAACTGTGGTGTTGGAGAAGACTCTTAAGAGTCCCTTGGACAGCAAGGAGATCCAACCAGTCAATCCTAAAGGAAATCAGTCCTGAATATTCATTGGAAGGACTGATGCTGAAGCTGAAACCAATACTTTGGCTACCTGATTTGAAGAACTGACTCCCTGGAAGAGACCCAGATCCTGGGAAAGATTGAAGGCAGGAGAAGAAGGGAAAGGACAGAGGATGAGATGGTTGGATAGCATCACCGACTCGATGGACATGAGTTTGAGCAAGCTCCAGGAGTTGGTGATGGACAGGGAAGCCTGGTGTGCTGAAGTCAATGGGGTGGCAAAGAGTCAGACACAACTGAGTGACTGAATTGTATTGAAATAACTCAGGAAGTATGCATCAGATACTATTATCTAAGTGCTTCAGAGAGGAGCTACAGCAGAGGATATGGGGAAGGGCCTGTCCCTGAAAGACCCCATAGTATCCTGCTCAGTTATACTGATGGGTCAGTGGAAATCGCCTCCAGCATTTTAATTCCTGGGCCTGTAGTGACTGAAAGCCTTCTTTGCATCCTCAGAATTCCGCTTCTGGTCTTAGTCGCAGCACCTGGAGATCTTTTGTTGTGGTGCTCAGGCTCAGTTGCTCTGTGGCTTGTGGAATCTGACCAGTGATTGAACCAGCATCCCCTGCATTGGTAGACGGATTCTTAACCACTGGACCACCAGAGAAGTCCCCTTCTGGGCCCTTTAACTTGTGCCTCTTGTTACCTGTGCCTGAACCATGTGCACTATGGCTGAAAACTGAGTCCTTCTTTGATGTTCACATCCTTGTACGAGCATTCCTGAGTGTTATTACACAACCCGACCATGTTGGCAATAAGGGGAGAGAGTGAGAGGAGTGTTGTCTGAGAGAAACTTCTAATTGTTCTTCAATATATATTCTTTCTTCCTTCCTTTTAGTAATTCACCACTTCCTTCCCCTCTAAAGAATGTCTGTTTAGAAAGACATCCCTATTCCTAAAAGAAATTCTGATGACAGTTGTTCTAATAATATAAGCTACATAAAAAGAAATTTGAACAAGTACCGATATATATATGTATACTATATATAAAGTGAAAATGAAAGTTGCTCAGTTGTGTCTGACTCTGCGACCCCATGGACTATACAGTCCATGAAATTCTCCAAGCCAGAATACTGGAGTGGGTAGCCTTTTATTTCTCCAGAGGTTCTTCCCAAACCAGGGATCGAACCCAGGTCTCCTGCATTGTAGGTGGATTCTTCACCAGCTGAGCCACAAGGGAAGCCCAAGAAGACTGAGTGGGTATCCTGTCCTTTCTCCAGTGGATCTTCCCAACCCAGGAATCGAACCAGGGTCTCCTCCATTGCAGGTAGATTCTTTTACCAACTGAGCTACCAGGGAAGCCCATACTATATATAATCCTCTTATAAATATCAAGCCATTATTTTTGTTAAAATACTTTGCCCTGGTAGCTCAGTGGTTAAGAATCCACCTGCCAATGCAAGAGACACGGGTTCAATCCCTGGTCTGGGTAGATCACATGCCGTGAAGAAACTAAACTGGTATGCTATAACTATTGAGCTTGTGTTCTGGAGACCAGGAGTCACTCCACAACAAAATAAGCCACTGCAATGACAAGCCCACACCCTGCAACTGGACAGTAGCCCCCCACTCACAGCAACTAAAGTCCATGCAGCAGTGGAGACCCAGCACAGCCAAAAATAAATATATAAGTAAATAAATAATATTTTTAAAAAGAAAAAACAACCATTTAAAATACTTTGCTAAAATGAAACCTTATTTTTTGTCAAAATATTTTCACAAGTGGCAAAAAAACATGGAATTTGACTATCTTGTATATAAACAACCTAGAATTCTTTTGAGCTTTATATTTTGTTTTATTTCAAGTTAAATGCTGATACAATCAGGGTTGCCATTTATGCAGGGGGAACTACTATGAATCCCCTGACACCAGTTATTAATACATCTCTGGTCTCTGCATTTTCTGTTCCTGTTATTGCTTCAGTTCAGTTCAGTTCAGTCACTCAGTTGTGTCTGACTCTTTGTGACACCACGAATCGCAGCATGCCTCCCTATCCATCACCAACTCCTGGAGTTCACCCAGACTCACGTCCGTTGAGTCAGTGATGCCATCCAGCCATCTCATCCTCTGTCGTCTCCTTCTCCTCCTGCCCCTAATCCATCCCAGCATCAGAGTCGTCTCCAATGAGTCAACTCTTCGCATGATGTGGCCAAAGTACTGAAGTTTCAGCTTTAGCATCACTCCTTCCAAAGAAATCCCAGGGCTGATCTCCTTCAGAATGGACTGGTTGGATCTCCTTGCAGTCCAAGGGACTCTCAAGAGTCTTTTCCAATACCACAGTTCAGAAGCATCAATTCTTTGGCGCTCAGCTTTCTTCACAGTCCAACTCTCACATCCATACATGACCACTGGAAAAACCATAGCCTTGACTAGATGGACCTTTGTTGGCAAAGTAATGTCTCTGCTTTTCAATATGCTATCTTAGGTTCTTTTTAAAACTGAAACTTGAGGATTAAGTTTCTAGCCATTGAATGATCTGGTAAGAGAAGCTGTTTCACCTGAAAGAGCTCATTTATGCTATGAAGTAGAAAAACCACTGTTAAAGAATTAAGAGCATACAGTAAGGTATGAATATTTGCATATTTTTTAATCCTCATGTCCTATTAACAAGAAGATAGAGGCTTCCCATCAGCTAGAGCCATGACTTTGTGTCCTAAACAACAGTTAGGCTGAATGTAAGGGAGAGTCAAATGAGAGGGTTGGAGGTAGCCTGGGGGCAGTGATAGTGTTAACATGTATTTTTTATTTATTTATTTTTAATTGAAGGATAATTGCTTTACAATATTGGTTTCATTTCTCCTTCCAAAGAGATTAGCTTGCCTTTTTGGAGGCCTGGGATCTTCTGCTGTTGTTTAGAAGTTGATTTGTAGGAGTTGTTCCCTGTTTTGATGAGTTATGATGTATGTGTGGGGAGGCAGGCAATCTCCCCATCTTACTCCTCCACCATCTTCTTCTGCTCACCTTAACATTTATTTTAAGTTTGTGGCCTCAAAAGCCAGATTCTCGGAGTTCAAAGCTCAGTTCTGCCATTTAATATCTGAATAGTCTTGGCTAACTTGCTTAACCTGGTTTTATCTATTCTGTATCTGTAAAGTGAGGATAATCCTAGTTCTCACTTCATAGGGCTATTATAAAAATTAAATAAATACATGTAATATGCTTAACTAGTGATAAGCATACTATTATTTAAGAGCTAAATAACATACATAAATATACTTAGCGTGTTTTATGTCATTACTTAGCTAATAACATTGGGTTTCTCCACTGGCTCAGCAGTAAAGACTCCACCTGCAAAGCAGGAACCATGGGAAATGCAGGTTCAATTCCTGAGTCAGGAAGATCTCCTGGAGGAAAGCATAGCAACCCACTCTAGTATTCTTAACTGAAAAATCCCATGGACAGAGGAGCCTGTCGAGCTACAGTCCATGGGGTCAAAAAGAGTTGTACACAACTGAAGCGACTTAGCATGCATGCATGCATAGCTAATATCATTAAGATATTTCACTGTCCAGGGTCGATACCAACTGAAATTTCAGTTTATGTGGACAGAGTCTGATACATCATATCCCATACCTCTGCAACTTGCTTTTTGTTGTTTAGTTGCTAAGGCATATATGACTCTTTTGCCATACCATGGACTGTAGCCTGCCAGGTTCTTCTGTCCATGGCATTTCCCAGGCAAGAATACTGGAGTGGGTTGCCATTTCCTTCTTCAAGGGATCTTCCCAAGCAGGACTCTAACCCATGGCTCCTGCTGCTCTCCATTGCAGGTGGGTTCTTTATTGCTGAGCCACGGGGGAAGCCCAATTAACAAAAGTGACATATTTTATCATCGAAGAGATAAAATGCTATCTCATTTGTCATAGAAAATTCCCTTATCATGTCTTTGGGGGAATTCACTTACTTTAAATGAGAATATTTAAAAATCCTGAAGAATATGTGGTTTGTCTTATATGTTTTATATGTCTTTTCATTCATGACAGTGTATACGTTTGTATTTTCTAGCTACACAGACAGATAATGTTGCAGTCACATTTTACTCTGCATTAAACATCTGGTATCAACAGAAGAAACAAGAAAATAACATGATTGTACTGTCAGAGTTAATAATTCAGGAGTATTAATCTGCTCTTATAATAATCTATCATGTATAATGCATAATCAGGCCTTGTGAATTTTTCTCTCTTGTATCACTTGTTGTTGTTTAGTCACTAAGTCGTGTCCGACTCCTTGCGACCCTTTGGACTGTAGCCTGCCAGGCTCCTCTGTCGCTGGGATTTTCCAGGCAAGAATACTGAAGTGAGTTGGCATCTCCTTTTCCAGGGGGTCTTCCTGATCCAGGAATCGACCCAGGTCTCCTGCATTGGCAGGTAGATTCTTTACCACTGAGCCACCTGGGAAGCTCCTCTGGTGCATGGTTCTCTCTTATCTCTGGTGCTGCTTTGTACAAAGTGTTTTGAGTACTTAAGAAAAGAAGTTTTCCATCACCATCAGTGAACCACTGTTGAACATCAGTGTGATGGCAAATGACCCATGATCCCAAAGCATTGTCCTCAAAGATGAAAGAGTTCCAATGACACTGGGAAGGGATAGTCTCTAAGCAGGTGTCATGGTGGAAGGTTACTGCAGCCCTCTAACTTCCTCTCCATGCTGAAATAAGATCTAACAGTGTTTGAAGTTTAATACGGTTTCAGACTTACATCCACCTTTCTGTTTAAAACTAATTCTAACTTGTACCTGCTGCATTCACGTTCCACACAGTAATTTTCCTTGTTTTGTAAAATAGCATTAACTTCCACTGCACTGTCACATTTTACTATGCATTAAGCATCTGGTATCAATAGACCAAACAACACAGAAAGCAGGATTATGCTGTCAGACTTAATAATTCAGAAATATTAACCAACTCTCATAATTATCAGTAGTTCTTCATGTGTAATTGGCCCTTGATGTACATTTTGTACTTCTGTGTAACTCTCTACATACTGGTATAAGATAATACTGCCTAATTTTTCATATAACTAACAGAGTTAATTTGGTTAAATGAAACCAATTCATCAGAGATAGCAGTTCCTTGCCACCAAAAAATTAAACACACACACACTCAAACATGCATGTACCCACCTTACCGAACAGTATTTTTAAAACAACAAAACACACTGAAATTGCATACAATATACAGAGGAGGAAAGATACTTAAAAAAACTTGAGAAAGGAGAAAAGTGAACTGTGTTTGAGAGGACCTTGCCTGTGAAGTTAATGTTTGCAGCCTGGTTCACTGCAAACTCAGGTTGAGACCATTTGCATCCCTGTTTGCTGCTGCTGCTGCTGCTAAGTCGCTTCAGTCGTGTCCGACTCTGTGCGACCCCACAGACGGAAGCTCACCAGGCTCCTCTGTCCCTGGGATTCTCCAGGCAAGAACACTGGAGTGGGTTGCCATTTCCTTCTCCAATGCGTGAAAGTGAAAAGTGAAAGTGAAGTCGCTCAGTCGTGTCCGACTCTTAGCGACCCCATGGACTGGAGCCTACCAGGATCTTCCGTCCATGGGATTTTCCAGGCAAAAGTACTGGGGTGGGGTGCCATTGCCTTCCCCGCATCCCTGTTTAATTAAAGGTATTTGTCATCTGCTGTGACTCCTAACCTGTAATACTGCAGGACTGTTCGAGATCTGTTTTATACTCGGTCTTAAACAGCTTTACTAAAATTTCAACTTAGCATTTCCAGTGAGGACCCGTGTGTGTGGCACTCTGAGCTGAGGCAGTGAGCACGGGCCAGAAGTTCTTGTTCCTATAGCACCCCTATTTGAGAATTTCAAGTTGAAAGTCAGTCTACTGTCTTGATCCTAGACAAACTTCTTGACTATGTCACTCGTGGATGTTAACATTCTACACACTTCTGCAGTGTCCCAGGGTCTTCCCTTGCTTTCAGCTGTCATCTCTTGTGCTTGTCAGTCTATCTGAGAGGACTGACTACTTTTCTCCTGATGACCTTCTGCTATTTGAAAACAATGTAAAGAAACTTGCTAAAAGCAAGGAGTGAATGTGCTCCGAGGGACCAAGGGAGGTTGACAGCTCAGTAGAGCGAATGAACTCCAGTGAGTCTCTTCTCTTCTGCTTGTTTCTGTGGACAAGGGCAGGGTATTTTTAGTTGCTTCTAACTGTGTTTAGGTGGATCAAGACTCTAATATCTGAGCTCTGCATAGGGGAAATGGAATTTTTTTTGTAAACAAAGACCTTTTATGTGTTGAAGGAAGAGTTCAGTGCATGCTTTATCTGAGAGTGACTTTCCCACTGACCACAGAAACAGGTCTATCTGACTTTCTCAAAGGCATTCTTACCAGGAGCAAGTAATAATAAATGCTATTTTCTATCCAATTTCTAAAGAATTGGTTGCATACACTAGCCCTTTCTGTCTCTATAATCAGGTTCCTAGTGGAAAGAAAAAGAAGGAAGTTAGAGGCTAGGATGAGTGGCTTCAGAGGTAAGAATGAGGACATAGAAGATAATAATGAACAGGCTCATTTATTTTAGCAAATCTAACTACTGAAAGAAAAGATAAAAAACCCTTCATTAAGAAAGTTCAGAGACTTCCCTGGTGGTCCAATGGCTAAGATTCTGGGCTCCCAATGCAGGGGGCCTGGGTTCAATCACTGCTCAGGTAACTAGATCCCATGTGCCACAACTTAAGCGCTCACTCAAGCCAAATTAATTAATAATTAAATTTTTTTTAAAGTTAATTAACCTTTCTAAGACTGTTTCCTCATTTGTAAAGTTAGAATAATGGCACTCAAATAATGGACATTTTCTGAAGATTACATCTGTTATGTAAAGCACTAAGCATGTTATCTAATTAATGCTTTATAAATTTCAAATTTATAAACTCCCATTTTCCTCAAATACACTGAACATTAGTGCCCAAATTAGATGTAAACCTTTTTATATTAACATGCTGGGACTAAATTAAATGATGAAATATCACTATCTGATATGGAATATTATGAATATTGCATTCAAAAGATTCATTTTTAAAAATAAGCACTTAAAAAATTTCTCTATTTTATGAAAAGCAATTTGCAACATAAAGCAACTGTAATATTTTCCCAAAGAATTTAATCAACAGGGAAACATTTTAAGACTTGAATTAGAGGGAAAAACTTCATGTTATAAAGTAATAAAATCTTGACTTCAGATGTGATTCCTGATGCATAAGTAGCAACAGGATCCCTAAAAGAAGACAGTAAATCTGGATAATTTATTTTTAAAACATCTTTAGGTTTGTTTCTTTGATTTAAAAGAAGGGTGTTGAGCTCTCACTATATGCCTAGGGACAGAAAATACAAACTCTCTATGTGCCAGGGACAGAAAATACAAACTCAAAATAGCACTGACCTCAACTGAACAGACATCATAGCACCTATTTATAAAAACAATTTAAATCCAGTGATAGAAGTAGGTACTAGTCTTACTGGATCATAGATTAAATGAACCTGACCTGACCAGCATGGAACAGGAGAAGAAGAGCTTCCTGAAGGAGGCATTGCCTCTGCTGAATATAATAGAAGTAGACAAAGGTGGACAAGGGACTCTAGGCAGAAGAGATTTAAGCAAAGGCAAGGTGTGTGCAGCAGTGGGTGGGTGCAGGGAACTAGACGCAGAGGTGGAAGGTGGAAAGTGAAACAGGGTAAAATCAAGACATGCCTTCACATCTCATAGAGCTTCATATGCTGAGTCAAGGAGCATAAGTTAACCCAATAGGTGAGTATTTAAAGGTTTCATCAGGATCAGTTAGGTTCAGTTCAGTCGCTCAGTCATGTCTGACTCTTTGCAACCGCATAAACCGCAGCACGCCAGTCCTCCCTGTCCATCACCAACTCCCGGAGTCCACCCAAACCCATGTCCATTAGTCGGTGATGCCATCGAACCATCTCATCCTCTGTCGTCCCCTTCTCTTCCTGCCCTCAATCTTTCCCAGCATCAGGGTCGTTTCCAATGAGTCAGCTCTTCATATCAGGTGGCCAAAGTATTGGAGTTTCAGCTTTAACATCAGTCCTTCCAATGAGCACCCAGGACTGATCTCCTTTAGGATGGACTGGTTGGATCTCCTTGCAGTCCAAGGGACTCTCAAGAGTCTTCTCCAACACCACAGTTCAAAAGCATCAATTCTTCGGCACTCAGCTTTCTGTATTGTCCAACTCTCACATCCATACATGACCACTGGAAAAACCATAGCCTTGACTAGACAGACCTTTGTTGGCAAAGTAATGTCTCTGCTTTTTAATATAGTGTCTAGGTTGGTCATAACTTTCCTTCCATGGAGTAAGAATCTTTTAATTTCATGGCTGCAATCACCATCTGCAGTGATTTTGGAGCCCAGAAAAATAAAGTCAGCCACTGTTTCCACTGTTTCCCCATCATTTCCCATCAAGTGATGGGACCAGATGCCATGATCTTCATTTTCTGAATGTTGAGCTTTAAGCCAGCTTTTTCACTCTTCTCTTTCACTTTCATCAAGAGACTCTTTAGTTCTTCTTCACTTTGTGCCATAAGGGTGGTATCATCTGCATATCTGAGGTTATTGATATTTCTCCCAGCAATCTTGATTCCAGCTTGTGGTTCATCCAGCCCAGAGTTTCTCATGATGTACTCTGCATATAAGTTAAATAAGTAAGGTGACAATATGCAGCCTTGATGTACTCCTTTTCCTATTTGGAACCAGTCTGTTGTTCCATGTCCAGTTCTAATTGTTGCTTCCTGACCTGCATATAGATTTCTCAAGAGGCAAGTCATGTGGTCTGGTATTCCCATCTCTTTACATATTTTCCACAGTTTATTGTGATCCACACAGTCAAAGGCTTTGGCATTCATCAGGATATCCCATCAATAATTTAAAATAAGACACTCTGACCCTTGTATTTAAAATAACACTCAGATTTGTATTTAAAGGGATTTCCCTGGTGGCTCAGACAGTAAAGAATCTGCCTGCAACGTGGGAGACCCAGGTTCCATCCCTGGGTCGGGAAGATCTCCTAGAGAAATGAATGACTACCCACTCCAGTATTCTGGCCTGGAGAATCCCCTAGACAGAGGAACCAATCCCAGACTAGCAGGCTACAGTCCATGGGATTGCAAATAGTCAGACACGACTGAGTGACTAACACTTTCACTTTCTTTCCGGTTCTAGAGATAGGAAAAGAGTATTTCAGTAAGTTAGTTCAACAGATTTGCACCTTATTTTCTTTCATTTCTCTAGACACTAAATGCATGCTGTTTGTTGTTTAGTCACTACGTCGTGTCTGACTCTTTTGTCACCCCATGGAGTGTAGCCCACCAGGCTCCTCTTGTCCATGGGATTTCCCAGCAAGAACACTGAGGTGGGTTACCATTTCCTCCTCCAGGGGGTCTTCCCAACCCAGGGATAGAACCTGTGTCTCCTGCATTAGCAGGTGGATTCTTTACCACTGAGCCACCTGAGAAAACCCTTTCCTTAATTCTTACTAACTAGTCGAATCTCAGTACGATGTAATACAATATATAAGTATGGGAGGAAGACTTTTAGCCTGGCATGTTGACAGGTAGAGACTGATGCTCCTGTTGCCTGTGTAAAGGGCGCTGGAGTCCTTTGATCCAGTGTACTCATAGTTGGTTTTGCCCTGGATCTTTGTACTATCCTCTGATGCCACTGCACAGCTGGATGGTGGTGGGTGAAGAGCAGTGAGGTATCTCGGACCCTTTTCTATTTTTCCCCTTTATAAAACTTTTTATTTAAAAAAAAAAAGAACTATGCAGATGTAACTGTAAAATCTTGATTCTAACGAGAGAGCCGAGAGCTTGGGAGAACCCACCTGGAAAATCCTCTTATTTTTAATATCTTTCCTGCTTTCTTTATAGACAGCTCATCAAGCTTGTAGGTTAGGGAGAACTTAAATGAAAGTAATTTAGAACAAGAAATGAGGAGAATAAAGCAACAACAAATCATAATAAAAATACCAATGGAGAAGGAAGATGGAGTCAAAAATCAAATAATAGTGTGCACTTCTCTGGGAAATGTTAGACAGTCCATTTGAAAGAATCTGTGATCTGCCATTAAAATTAACTCCATAGTGAGATTTGCTTATCTTAGGTGTTTGGAAGTTTTGCCTTGGTAATCACAGGACAGACTTTTTGTTTTTGATAATAAGGGATGAATGAGAAACCACGTGGGGAAGTTACTGGTGTTCATAATCTGTAGAACAAGAAGAGGTGGGATTCATGGCATTCTTCCTCTTTTTTAAATTCTCTGTGAAATGACACATGTTATTTCCTTTATGGGGATTTTTTTCTTTATAGGAAATCTGAGTTACTATCTCTCAGCTAAATTTAGGTAAGTACTTAAGAAGAACTTAAAGAAAGATACAACTTAAGCCTTAGTCTGCTAGGTTTAAGAGACCTGGAAAGGATTTTAATTAATTCATTTATGTCTTATGCAACTTCTTTGACCAATTCTCTCATCCATAAAAAGGAGGTAATAAAATCTACCTCAAAAATTGTGCTGAAGATTAAATTAGTTATAGCTTGCTTAGAGAAAAATTTTGCTACTAATCATTGAAAAATGCTAGATGTTAAATATCCATTTTATTATCATTCAATATTTGTTAAAAATTCTTGGAAACCCTCTGCCAGGATGTAGGAATAAAAGAGGATATGATGACATCCCCCACCTGGTCCCCACCTTGTGGGAGTTCAGTGTGAAATAGGGGTTCTTAAATAGGATTCTGTGGATGGGTGTCAGGAGTCCATATACTCTTCTAGAATTTTGGAGGGGAAAAGTTTTCTTCCAAATATATGCAAAAATTAGGAGACAGTTTTTTTTTTTTTTTTTTTTTCTTCCTGAGGATAGGATTTCCAGCTTCATCAGATTATCATGGGCCCAATGATCCTAAAGAAAGGAAAGACCAATTGTTCTATAAAGTTGACTTTATTACAGAAAAGAGGAGCTTGTGAACCTCCTCCTGGACTAAGATGGGCCCCCAAGCCTCTTGGAAAATCAGAAATTCTTTAGAGCCCATTCATTGCTTTATCATAGAGTTCTTTCCTCTCTTTGTTTTCTTCAGAAAAAAAAATTCCCATCGTATTTTTTATGAGGTATGCATGAACACACAGCCCCACCTATGCCAATGAAAGAGGAATTGATCCTAAAAAATTAGCAGAAGTATTTTCATCTTCATAAGAAAGGGTTTTTCTGAATTTTCTACAGAACTTCTAACACCTCCCCTATCCTGTGCAGGATCCAGTGTCGTGTTGTAAACATCACCCACCTACTCCCCTCCTCACCCACTCCCCCCACCAGAAGCTTGTGCATTCCCAAAGGGTAAGACCAGAGAAGGAATGTTCTTGAACACTCAGTAGCACGTAGTAAATGGTCAGTAAAAGTTTGGTTCTTAATATTAACTGAATTATATCAAAGTATACAGATATACATTTCTTGTGAAAGAGCAGGATTAAACCTATGAAATATTTTTGCTTTCTGTGTTGTCAGAACCATACTCACTGAGGCAGATTTAGCCTAAAAAGATTCATCAGTAGCTAATGATACTGAAGCCGAAGCTCCAATACTTCCGCCCCCTGATGCAAAGAGCCGACTCACTGGAAAAGACCCTGATGCTAGGTGAGATTGAAGGCAGGAAGAGAAGGGGGTGACAGAGGATGAGATGGTTGGATGGCATCATTGACTCAACGGACATGAGTGTGAGCAAACTCTGGGACATGGTGAAGGACAAGGAAGCCTGGTGTGCTGCAGTCCATGGGGTCACAAAGAGTTGGGCACAACTGAGTGACTGAACCACAACAAAGTTTCTCTTGATGTTATTTCTGTGAGGTCATTTGTCTCTGAATGGATCAGTCTTGGATACATCCACCTGGGCCAGGAAGGTTCTCTATCCTAGGAGCTTGGTATCAGCACCCTACCAGGACTGCAGAGCGAGGCTGTGTAAAGTCAGGGCTTACACAGCCATTTCCCACAGAGCATGCTCATGTGCTGTTTGTGCGTCACGTGCAACACCACAGAGAAAAGCGAAGGCTGCACGGCCTCAGAGAAATGGAGAGAAGGACTTTGATTTCTGGTTTCCGGTTCCCACCTTGAATTCATTGTCAGATCTATCTGCTCTTCCTGCCTTGGCTTCATTGGATACGACGAGATTTCTGTTGTTATGATCAAAGTTTTCAAATTGTAGGTATCTAATAGCCACACTGGTCGTCTTGGTTCTTGTTTGTGGACAAGGCTATTAGTTATTTATTACCATTCTTACTCTCATCCTCACCATTGCTCCTTCCCAAGGTTACCTGTGAGGGGAAAAAAAAAACTATTTCTGGAAAAAGGGTGGGAGGGGCTTGAATTTTGTTAGCAAATGTTTCAGAAAAGTTTTATTGACAAATAGTTGAACGTGAAGTTTGTTGAGGCTAACTCAAAAGATAGATAACTTTAGATTTCAAGGAGAGAAAGGCTCAGCTACATAGGGAGCCAAGATGAAGAAATTCACATTTCCACCTAAGACTGGCCTTGACTTAGCTTTTAAAACAGAAAATTCTTTAAAATAGAAGGTAACAAAAATTATAGGGCTTCCCCAGTGGCTCAGACCAGGGAAAGAATCTGCCTGCAATGTGGGAGACCCAGGTTTAATCCCTGGGTGGGGAAGATCCCCTGGAGAAGGAAATGTGTACCCACTCCAGTATTCTCACCTGGGAAGTCTCAAGGTCAGAGGAACCTGGCTGGTACAGTCCATGGGGCCACAAGTGTGGGCCACGACGTTGCAACTAAACAACAGTAACAGGGATATAAACTTTAAACCAACGTGCATTTGGTTTTTTTTTTAATTAATGAATTAATTTATTTTACTTTACAATATTGTATGGGTTTGAATATATGTTTTTTTAAGCTTAAATTTCTTATAAACTGAAAACTCAAGTCCTATTTTCTATTTTCCTTTGAAAAGAACGTTGGGCTAAAACAAGGGAACTAAGGCAAAAGTCAAGCAATGAAGACTACTCTGTAATGTAAGAAAATATTTGGCATGCTGTAGGTTTCCATCATGGCACACCTTGGGGGCTATGCACCTGATTTGCTTTTGTCCGTAGCTAATAATCGATGTTTTAACAGAATGCTCTCTTAGCAAAATCACCTTATGGCACTACTTTCAACATCCGCATCTATCACAAAATACATCTCAACTGTTTTGCAAACAAACTTTCTTCCAATTAATAATTAAACAGAGGAACAGCTTGCAGTGTATGCTTGGAAGTAACTTTACTATATATAGTTGGAAATGACAGGCACACATGAAGATGTGACTGAAGCCGGGTAACATTTAAATATTCAGTTTTTCCTCTGTTACCTTGACTCAAGTAAAGTTAGTTCCCAAGGTAAAAACTAAGTGGTCTGCCGGCATATGGTATAACCTCCATTTGAGCGCTAAAAGCTGGATACTGTTTTTGCGAAACAGATGTTGCTGAGTGCAGCAATGCACAACTGACTCTAGCTAACAGCTGGGAATCCTCGGTGACCCATATAGCGAGAAATAAACATAGTCCTATGCTTGGCAAAAGTGTAGGAAGGCAAATTTCCATTTGTTAAGAGCTTATCAAAATGAAGAATAAATGTTTTTAGCCATAAACTGATTTTATTCACCAGAGTAATCTTTCCAGCAGCTTCTGTGATGGCCTCATCATATCAGAGGCACCCTTTGCCAGATTAAGGCTGCAGTTACACTGACATATAGTACAGATGGAGAATAAACATCTGCCTCCATCAAGAGAGAAGACCAAGGACAAGGTTGACGAATATTATCTGGCATGACTGTCTTCGCGGGGAAGCATATAAATGCTACAGGACCAAAACCACTGGCATCGTCTGGTGTTGTCCTTATGTGGTTACTGACCATGAAGAGAGATGATTACTGTGTACTCTCTAAGGAGGCCGCTGCAGATGCTACAATGATATGATTCCAACTCTAGGATCTGCCTCGCTGTAGCCATATCATGCGAGTCGCCCAGTGATTCCATTCCCTCCATTTTATATATTTATTTTTTTCACATGGTTCGGCTGCATTGATTGCCTGCAAAGTTTCCATTCTTGTTGTGGAATGCCACAAACAAAGCAGGGAGGGAGAAACAAGAGGAGCTACTATGGAAAAGATAAAAGCATCATTTTGTTTGTTTGTTTCATTCGTAGGAAAATGTCAACGAAGCCGCCTAACCCAAGTTCAAATCAAATGGTTTTTTTCCCCAACGAGGACTAAACCCCAACATTTTGATTGTGTATTGCTGTATTTTAGTACAAGATCCAATTTCACCTTTGGCAAAAGCCAAGTGGGATGACATATGTTCTGGGAAAGGCACAGGCGCGCGCGCACGCACACACGCACGGATACACACACATCCCGTAGTTCTAGCACTGAGTTCCTTTTGTCCTTACCGCAACCAAATGATTCATGTGGCACAAATAATATGACAGATGTAGCTTTAAAAATTCAGTTTTACTGCGAGTGTCTTTTTGACTGAACCTTCTTTCATTTTCTGGTATCTCTTGTGACCATATGGAGTTTAGATGGCAATGAATTCCCTTCTACTAGCTCAAATCCTTTTTCTGCACCTGGGCACAGTTTTGGATAAGGAGGTGAAGAAAGGGGGGAAAGTGTCAGGCTTAATCTACAGGATTACATTACGAGTAGAGAGTACTTTTCCTTTTTGTGAAAAGACAATTTCAGTCCTATCCGTTTTGGATATATGGATTTTTTTTTTTTTATTCTTTCCCTTGAAGGCAATGGCACCCCACTCCAGTACTCCTGCCTGGAAGATCCCATGGATCGAGGAGCCTGGTAGGCTGCAATCCATGGGGTCGCTGAGGGTCGGACACGACTGAGCGACTTCACTTTACTTTCCCTTGACTAATTAAGAAAAAGAGACTTGCTTAGATTCTGATCCTCTTGTTGAAGCAATCATGATCTTATCTCTTGAGATTCTAGAATGAGCTGAAATCTCAATTTTTCCTACTAACAATAGCAAACGTTTATTGACCGTTTATGTATCAGGTGGTGTACCTAGCACTTTATATGTACTGACATATATGTAGCATTTAATCTTCACAAAAATCCTGTGAGTTCAATACTGTTATTGTTATTTCCATTTTACAGAGGAGAAAATTGAGTCACAGAGAAGGAGTAATATGTTTAAAGTTACACAACTCATAGTAGTAGAACCAGCATTTGAACAGAAAGATCTGCCCCAAGTCCGTGCTCCTGACCGTGATGCCACCGGTTGTGTGTATGTACTCAGTCACTCTTGTATCTTCTGCATGGCAGGCAGATCCTTTACCACCGAACCACCTGGGAAGCCCATGTGCATATATGCACACACAATAATTTATTTAACCATTCTCCTAATGGTTGTTGTCTCATCCTTTATGTTTTTCTACATTAACTGTTGATTTTTTCTTAGTCCAAACAGTGACATGTTTATAAATATGCTTATACTTACATTTCTATGTGTTTTTTGTTAATATCTGTATCAAAGATTCCAAGGGGTAATCATCAAGGGGAGGTGTGTTTTTTTATTAGGTGAATTAAAACTTTTTAAAAGTACAAAAAATTTTGGCCTATAGGTACACACTTGTTTATAATTGTCTCCACAGTAATTCCCTTTTCAGTCAGCGATATTGAAGTAGACTTTACAGTGAGATTCTCTTGTTAAAGTATACAGTTCTGTGAGCTTTGATGCATATGTGTGGTTGTGCTCTCACCACCAGTCAAGATGTAGAACTGTTTCACCAACCCAAAACTTCCCTCACGCCCCTCTAAGATCAACCCTTATCCCTCCTCAGATACCCACTTCTCTATTTTTGCCATTTCCAGGATATCAGAGAAATGAAGCCAAACAGTATGCAGCTTTTGGACCTTGCATCATGCATTTGAAATTCGTCCATCTAGTTGCTCATGTCAGTAGCCTATTTCTTTGTATTGCTGAGTAATATGCAACTGTATGGTTGTACCAGCACTTACCTATTTGCCAGCCGAAGAGCGTTTGGATTATCCTTGGATTTAGTGTTTATGAATAAAGCTGTATTATTTGCCTAAAGGTTTTTGCATGAGCATGGGTATTCATTGGGAAAATATTTTAAAAAAAGGGAATTTCCTATTATATGATAAGCACATGTTTAACTTTATGAGTAAATATCAAACTGTGTTCCAGAGTGTCTACCATTTTGCTTTCCCACCAGCAATGAATGGGAGTTCTAGTTGGTCTATGTTCTCATCAGTATTTGGTATTGGCAGTTTTTGTTGTTATTGTTGATTTTTTGAGTTTTAATACTTCTAATAGGTGTAAAGTGGTATCTTGTGATTTATAATGTGCATTTCCTAATGACTAATGATGTTAAATATCTTTGGGGGTGTATTTTTGCCATTTGTACATCTGGTAAGATAATATATGTATCTCTGCTCAAATCTTTTGCCATTTTTATTGAATTGTTCGTTTTCTTATTTTGGAGGTTTGAGCATTTTTATATATTCTAAACACGAGTCTTTAATCAGATAATGTAACTTGTAAATGTATTCTCATCTGTGACTTATATTTTTATTCTTTCAAAGAACTGACATTGTTAATCTTAATAATTGTTTTGATATTTATTTATTTTTCTTTCTTTCTTTGGCTGAGCCCGTTCTTAGTTGCAGTATGTGGGATCTTCATTGGGGCATGCAGGATCTTTTTTTTTTTTTTTTCAGTTGCAGCATGCAAACCTTAGTTGTGGTGTGTGGGATCTAGTTCCCTGACCAGGTCCCTGAACCTAAGTCCCCTGCCTTGGGAGCATGGAGTCTTAGCCACTGAACAACCAGCGAAGTCCCACTGTTAATTTTGATAAAATCAATTTATCAATTTTTCCCTTTTGGATTGTGATTTTAGTGATTTATTGACAAAATATATGCCTAAAGATCTTCTACCTCTTTCTAAAATGTTTGTAATTTTAGATTTAGTTTAGCTGAGTTTAGACATAGTTTTATATCAGTTGGTTTGGCTATATTTTTCAAAAGAAATATTACTTTCTTTGAGATTACATTTAGTGATAAAGTTTGCATCTTTTCAAGTCATAGTGCATCACTTACATGCATGACCATTAACTTAGACACCTCAGTCCCATGGGGAGATGGGGAATGTTTCACTCTGGAAGTCTCTTTCATGTACTCCACTACTGTTCTCATGATGCTCATGAGTTCCTTTTTTTATTATATAGATTTGACAGAGTGGATTTAGCACTATCTGAGAGTGTTAAATAGTCTGATAATTTTCTCAACATGCTATTTCCGTGTCTGTTTAATATTGATTGATTTATATCCTGATTTTGAATTCTACTTTTTTGCTGCTTTGCCTGAACTGGGTTTCTTTTATTCAGATCAGATCAGATCAGTCGCTCTGCTGCTGCTGCTGCTGCTGCTAAGTCGCTTCAGTCGTGTCCGACTCTGTGCGACCCCATAGACGGCAGCCCACCAGGCTCCCCCGTCCCTGGGATTCTCTAGGCAAGAACACTGGAGTGGGTTGCCATTTCCTTCTCCAGTGCATGAAAGTGAAAAGTGAAAGTGAAGTCGCTAAGTCATGTCTGACTCTTAGCGACCCCATGGACTGCAGCCTACCAGGCTCCTCCATCCATGGGATTTTCCAGGCAAAAGTACTGGGGTGGGGTGCCATTGCCTTCCCCATCAGTCGCTCAGTCATGTCCAACTCTTTGCAACCCGATGAATCGCAGCATGCCAAGCCTCCCTGTCCATCACCATCTCCCAGAGTTCACTCAGACTCATGTCCATCTAGTCAGTGATGCCATCCAGCCATCTCATCCTCTGTCGTCCCCTTCTCCTCTTGCCCCCAATCCCTCCCAGCATCAGAGTCTTTTCCAATGAGTCAACTCTTCGCATGAGGTGGCCAAAGTACTGGAGTTTCAACTTCAACATCAGTCCTTCCAAAGAAATCCCAGGGTTGATCTCCTAGAATGGACTGGTTGTATCTCCTTGCAGTCCAAGGGACTCTCAAGAGTCTTCTCCAACACCACAGTTCAAAAGCATCAATTCTTCGGCGCTCAGCCTTCTTCACAGTCCAACTCACACATCCATGCATGACCAGAGGAAAAACCATAGCCTTTACTAGACAAACCTTTGTTGGCAAAGTAATGTCTCTGCTTTTGAATAGGCTATCTAGGTTGGTCATAACTTTCCTTCCAAGGAGTAAGCATCTTTTAATTTCATGGCTGCAGTCACCATCTGCAGTGATTTTGAGCCCCCCAAAATAAAGTCTGACACTGTTTCCACTGTTTCCCCATCTATTTCCCATGAAGTGGTGGGACCAGATGCCATGATCTTCATTTTCTGAATGTTGAGCTTTAAGCCAACTTTTTCACTCTCTACTTTCACCTTCATCAAGAGGTTTTTTAGTTCCTTTTCACTTTCTGCCATAAGGGTGGTGTCATCTGCATATCTGAGGTTATTGATATTTCTCCCAGCAATCTTGATTCCAGCTTGTGTTTCTTCCAGTCCAGCGTTTCTCATGACGTACTCTGCATAGAAGTTAAATAAGCAGGGTGCCAATATACAGCCTTGACGTACTCCTTTTCCTATTTGGAACCAGTCTGTTGTTCCATGTCCAGTTCTAACTGTTGCTTCCTGACCTGCATATAGGTTTCTCAAGAGGCAGGTCAGGTGGTCTGGTATTCGCATCTCTTTCAGAATTTTCCACAGTCTTTTGTGATCCACACAGTCAAAGGCTTTGGCATAGTCAATAAAGCAGAAATAGATGTTTTTCTGGAACTCTCTTGCTTTTTCCATGATCCAGCGGATGTTGGTGATTTGATCTCTGGTTCCTCTGCCTTTTCTAAAACCAGCTTGAACATCAGGAAGTTCACGGTTCACATATTGCTGAAGCCTGGCTTGGAGAATTTTGAGCATTACTTTATAGCGTGTGAGATGAGTGCAATTGTGTGGTAGTTTGAGCATTCTTTGGCATTGCCTTTCTTTGGGATTGGAATGAAAACTGACCTCTTCCAGTGCTGTGGCCACTGCTGAGTTTTCCAAATTTGCTGGCATATTGAATGCAGCACTTTCACAGCATCATCTTTCAGGATTTCGAAGAGCTCAACTGGAATTCCATCACCTCCACTAGCTTTGTTCGTAGTGATGCTTTCTAAGGCCCACTTGACTTCACATTCCAGGATGTCTGGCTCTAGGTCAGTGATCACACCATCATGATTATCTGGGTCATGAAGATCTTTTTTGTACAGTTCTTCTGTGTATTCTTGCCACCTCTTCTTAATATCTTCTGCTTCTGTTAGGTCCATACCATTTCTGTCCTTTATCGAGCCCATCTTTGTATGAAATGTTCCTTTGGTATCTCTAATTTTCTTGAAGAGATTTTTAGTCTTTCCCATTCTGTTGTTTTCCTCTATTTCTTTGCATTGATTGCTGAAGAAGGCTTTCTTATCTCTTCTTGCTATTTTTTGGAACTCTGCATTCAGATGTTTATATCTTTCCTTTTCTCCTTTGCTTTTCGCTTCTCTTCTTTTCAAAGCTATTTGCAAGGCCTCCCCAGACAGCCATTTTGCTTTTTTGCATTTCTTTTCCATGGGGATGGTCTTGATCCCTGTCTCCTGTACAATGTCACGAACCTCATTCCATAGTTCATCAGGCACTCTATCAGATCTAGGCCCTTAAATCTATTTCTCACTTCCACTGTATAATCATAAGGGATTTGATTTAGGTCATACCTGAATGGTCTAGTGGTTTTCCCTACTTTCTTCAATTTCAGTCTGAATTTGGCAATAAGGAGTTCATGGTCTGAGCCACAGTCAGCTCCTGGTCTTGTTTGTGTTGACTGTATAGAGCTTCTCCATCTTTGGCTGCAAAGAATATAATCGATCTGATTTCGGTGTTGACCATCTGGTGATGTCCATGTATAGAGTCTTCTCTTGTGTTGTTGGACGAAGGTGTTTGTTATGACCAGTGGATTTTCTTGGCAAAACTCTATTAGTCTTTCCCCTGCTTCATTCCGTATTCCAAGGCAAATTCCGTATTCTTTTATTTGATGCTAGCTATTGGGGACTAGCGTCTAATAAAATTTGGGGGCTTCCCTGGTGGCTCAGATGGTAACGAATTTGCCTGTAATGCAGGAGACGTGGGTTAGATCCTTGGGTCAGGAAGATAGATCCCCTGGAAAAGGGAATGGCAACCCATTCCAGTATTCTTGCCTGGGAAATCACATGAACAGAGGAGCCTGATGGGCAACAGTCCATGGGGTTGCAAAGAATTGGACATGATTGAGCGACTAACACACACACACATGTAGTTTTTAAGGTGTGAGGGCAAACCCTATCCCTGTTAGTACATCATGGCCAGAAGTTCAAGTCTCCCAGAGCCCGTCCCTTGTTATATCATTTTTTGAAACTTCGTTTAATCCAAACATCTGCCTTCTCTACTTCTATTTCTGAGATGCTGGAGGGCCGCTGGAGAAAAAAAAATCACATAAATGTGAGCAATGGTGACATTATATTTTTATGGTTCTCAATTTCAGCTGCCTTCTCAGCACCATTTCCCATTACAGCTATTTCAAATGCTTGCCAACCCCTTCAAGTCCCCAATTCCAACATCTAGAATCTTTCTCTAAGCAAATTAACCTCTTTTATATGTTACAGAGGAGAGTAAGGATTTCTTAATGGAAATTCCTTAACTCTCCCATCAACATGCCTAAAAACACATCTATTTCCTACTTCTATTTTTCTTCCTGTCTTTTGGAAAGATGTGTTCTTTGCCTATTAAACCAAGTCCTTCCCCTGTACTCTTTACTTATTTCCTTTACTTTTTTCTGTGATTTTGATCCTAGATTGCTTTTTCCTTTGTTACCTTTCTCTTTGTCTATATATTGCCTGTGATTGTAACTTTATTATTTTGTCTGATAACATGATTGTGGCAAAAGATTAAAACTCAATGGAAGAATAAAAGCCATTTTCCACATATATAAAAATTAGTAATTGATATAAAAAGTCTTCTTTGATATAAATTGTCTTCTGCTTTTGTATAGTGCTCTCCTGAAGGACATCCTTCATAACCTCATGAATGTGACTGAGCAAGACTGTTGTGCAGGCCACTGTTGTCCTTCGAATAACACTAGCATTTCCTCAGTGCTGACCTCAGCTAAGGGTTTCCTTACTCTGAATCCTCAAGGACTCCTCTCTTTTGCAAAGTAAAGGCCAAAATTCTAAATTGTCCTAGGAAATCCTGCAGGGACTGGCCCTTCCTGTCTCTCATCTCCAGTTATCTCCCCACCCCCTTCATTTCATCCTATCCTCACTTGTCTGCTTAAGTACCTTGTTTAAGAAACAGCTGTTCTCTCAATGTGGAATCCTCTTACCCAGAATGCAGGAATGCTAGATCATGTACGTGGATATCCCAAAAGAATCTAAGAGAACACATACAAAACTGAGCTCATTGTCTTCCCCTCAACTGTTTGATTCAGATTTCTACATAGCAGCTGAAAGCCTTTGTTATAAGTACGTGCATGCTCAGTCATGTCCGACTCTTTGAGGCCCCATGGACAGCAGCCCGCCAGATTCCTCTGTCCATAGGATTTCTCAGGCAAGAATACAGAGTGAATTGCTTTCTCCTTCTCCAGGGGATCTTCCCAACCCAGGGATCGAACCCATGTCTCCTGCATTGGTAGGCAGCTTCTTTACCACTGAGTCTAAATTGATTTCATTCTACTAGATCAATAATATTCAGATAAGAAGCTGGAGGATATGGAAGCCCCCAGTCTGTCAGACTCTTAAGAAAATAAAATTTCCAGGTTATAACTCATTCCTGGAATGTCTTGCCCATGTGCTGCATGTGGAAACAGGAAAAATGCTAGGAACTTATTCTTAAATGGTGAATCCTTGAAGGCAGAGACTGAGTGTTACTCATCTTTTGAAACTAGCATACCAACTTGAGCATATTAAGTAGCCAATATGTGATTATTAAATTAACCTGAACTCACTCTTGGTTGAGTCTTGGCTGAACTCACTCGAGCTTAGTTTATTCTAACTCTATAGGGAAGTAAATGTTTTCTATAAAATTGAAACTTATATGTTAAATTGAATGACTACAGGACAAAAATATTGAAATCTTAAAAAGTAAATCAAATTTTCCATTACTTCAAGCAATTTTACTCTGTCAAAGAATCAAATTTATCAAACTTATTGGCACATTTAACTTGTAGATATGTTAACTTTATTATTTGGCATGCGAAAATATGTCATATTTTTGACCCCAGTGTTTCTACTTCCTCTTTAAACACTGTTGATTCTTTTATTGAATGCCCTAAAAGGTTCTGCCAGTTTTAAACCCAGGAGGCTGGTACCCCATCTGTTTCACTGGAAACCATCTAATCCAAACAGACACTTCTCTTCTTAGGAGGTATTTCCAGTGCTCTGTGAAACCAGAAGTTTCCATTCTGTGATGCATATATATCTCTCGATCTGACAACGTGTTGAACACATTGAGGTAAACGTCCAGATGTCCTTGCCACCATGGAGTTTGGCTAAACTGTGGAGAAGCCCCAACGAGAGAATTCTAGAAAAGAGCAAGTTACCCACAAAGAAAGAGGCTATCTGGGAATCTAATTTGATACAAATCCACAACCCCATTCACATATTGCTGTCAAGCTGAAAAGAATCTTATGGATTTAGAGAAGATATAACCCAGCTTATAATATAAGAATAACCTAGGCTTGTCCTATAGCCCTAGGAACTTAAAACTCATCTTCATATTCAAGAATGAATCTGCAGAATGATATAGAATTGGACTGATTTTTTTTTCAAAATTACAATTACATTGGATATTGGTTTTTGTCATGTAAAACTTTTGGGGAACTTCTATTTTAAGATTAAGTGTACTTAGTTATACACTAATATTTACACAGATGGCCAAACATCATCTGGGTTAAAATTATTGCATTTAGTATTTCTATTTTTGTTCTTTTTGTAGATTATCTCTAGTGTCTGGCATTGCTTCCTACTTTTTTAGACTGAATGTTAATGTGCCAAGATATGTGATAGTTGAATGCTACTGTTTAGTTCTCTGAAAGTTTGCTGCTACTTAATTCAGTTCCTTGATTTGTAATTTGTTGCTGCAGAAGAGGACAGTGTTAAGTCATTACTAGTTTCACCAAAATATGACTTTTTATTGTTACTGTTGAAGCACACTTGTTTCCTGTTCATGTTTATTGCTTCCTGGCATCACATTCATCTTTCCCTTTACCAGAGAATCACTTTATATAAATGGAAAGAGTCCCAAAATAATGTCTTACTACTTTCCTCTCTTGCTTTTGTTAATACATTTTATATCCTTTCTATTATTCTACACTCTTCATTTTATGCATTTCTACCATCCTTGAGCATTTAACACTTGTTTCAGCAAATATTTCATTTAGTTCAGTTCCATTCAGTTGCTCAGTCATGTCCAACTCTTTGCAACCCCATGGACTGCAGCACGCCAGGTCTCCCTGTCCATCACCAACTCCCGGAGTTTACTCAAACTCATGTACATTGAGTCGATGATGCCATCCAACCATCTCATCCTCTGTTCTCCCCTTCTCCTCCTGCCTTCAATCATTCCCAGAATCAGGGTCTTTTCCAGTGAGTCAGTTCTTCACATCAGGTGGCCAAAGTATTGGAGTTTCAGCTTCACCATCACTCCTTCCAATGAATATTCAGGACTGATCTCCTTTAGGATGGACTGGTTGGATCTCCTTGAAGTCCAAGGGACTCTCAAGAGTCTTCTCCAACACCACAGTTCAAAAGCATCGATTCTTCAGCATTCAGCTTTCTTTATAGTCCAACTCTCACATCCATACATGACCACTGGAAGAAGCATAGCTTTGACTAGATGGACCTTTGTTGGCAAAGTAATGTCTCTGCTTTTTAATAAGCTGTCTAGGTTAGTCATAACTTTTCTTCCAAGGAGCAAGCATCTTTTAATTTCATGGCTACAGTCACCATCTGGAATGATTTCCGAGCCCCCAAAATTAAGTTTGTTACTGTTTCCACTGTTTCCCCATCTATTTCCCATGAAGTGATGGGACCAGATGCCATGATCTTCGTTTTCTGAATGTTGAGCTTTAAGCCAACTTTTTCACCCCACCTTTCACTTTCAAGAGGCTCTTTAGTTCTTCTTCACTTTCTGCCATAAGGGTGGTGTCATCTGCATATCTGAGGTTATTGATATTTCTCCTGGCAATCCTGATTCCAGCTTGTGCTGCCTCCGGCCCAGCATTTCTCATGATGTACTCTGCATATAAGTTAAATAAGCAGGGTGACAATATGTACTCCTTTTCCTATTTGGAACCAGTCTGTTGTTTCCTGTCCAGTTCTAACTGTTGCTTCCTGACCTGCATATAAATTTATCAAGACGCAGGTCAGGTGGTCTGGTATTTCATTTAGTACTGTTCTTAAATATTGTCACCTTAAAAGTTATTTTTCAAATGCGTTTATTTTCAGTTTTCTTCTCCAGATCCACTTTTCTGTGACACATTTATTATTTCCCTATGGTCTTCAGTCTTCTTTTGGTCATTGAATGGTACACATCAGATTCTTTGGAGGCCAAGTAGGTATGTTTTTATTTCTAAAAACACTTATTTTAATAAGATCTTTGTCTCCCCAGCTGTTACTGATCTTTTCTTCCCTGGATTCAAGTCCAATCTGAATGTTCTATCAATTTATGTAACTTGCCCTGCCGTCTGGAATTCCCAAACTTATGAAAGAGATCAGGAGGATGTGTGACTACCAAAGTGAAGAGAAGTACCATGTTCACCAAGACGTAAGCACCTGAGTATTTCTGAATAGAAGTGAAGTCAGTTAGAGCAGTTTATGTAGATTGGCATCCCCAGCCCCACTGTACTCCTAGAGGCTTGCTAGCCTAGAAAATAGGCTCTCTAGCCTTTGCCTGTGTCCACCATGGGTTCTCATGACACCATCATTTTTTAAAATATAGCTCCTAACCAATTCTGGTAGCTTTTATCATTGATGAAATTTAATTTTACTAGGTAGCAAATAGCCTACAACATTAAGAAACTGGGAAGAATGAAGTGTGAGCAGTAAGACACTAATAGTCTATTCCCCTCCCCATCCTTACTTCTGAACACACGCAGACACACACAGACAAAAACAAGAACAACAAAAAATCCAGGGGATCTCCAGATAACTCACTTATTGATTCCACAATGGAGCATCTTTATTTGCCTAATGCTTTATGCACTGGTCTGTATGCTTTATGCTTCTGTGTCTGTATCCATATTTTTTTTAAACTTTTAAAAATGGTCACCAGCATGTGAACTATTTCACCTTATTCATTCTTCCATTAAATAAATAGATAGGTAATACATAAATAAGTAAAATTAAGAGGATAAAAACAGAAATCTTGTCTAGAAAGCAAACTAAACTACGATTGATATCTGTGTGAGCTCAGTTGCTCAGTCATGTCTGCCTCTTTGTGACCCTATGGACTTTAGCCCGCCAGCCTCCTCTGTCCTTGGGATTCTCTGGGCAAGAATACTGGAATGGGTTTCCATGCCCTCCTCCAGAGGATCTTCCCCACCCAGGGATTGAACTTGTATCTCTTGTATCTCCTGCATTGGCAAGTGGATTCTTTACCACTAGTGCCACCTGGAAGCCCAATTAAGTATTTAAAATGAGTAAAAGACTAGCATTGTTCTTGGTGCACAAAAAGCAGTATTCCGCGCCACTCCCCCCTCCATTACTGTGCTTAGTATGAAACCTAAACTTTTTTTTTAAGTCAGAACTTTTAGAAACTTGTTTATTCATTAATTAAAGGATTAATCTCTTTTTTGTTAAGATATTTAAACATCCTAATTATAGGAAAAGGAATTAAGACTTATTGAATTTAATGCCTACTTAGTCTACTAAAAGAGTCCTATGTGGGTGTACAACTTTTGAAAGTTTTTGGAATTGCACGACATAGGTTGAAACAATTGACTTCTTGAATAACTGTATTTCAGAGATTTAGTTGAGACTGGAATTCACACGAAAAGATGGAAGATGAATATTCTAGCTTTGTGAACCCCTAAACCCCATATCTTCCTTAAATTATCTATTCTGCATTTAAAATATTTTTATCATATAAGAAAGTGGCCTTATATGACCACTCCAATTTTCTGAACACTTTTTATATACTTTCATAGACCCCAGTATTGTTTTCAGGCATTGATTACATTTTCTTAATTATATATTGGTATAATTATTAGATTGATATTTGATTTCCTGATCAGACCACAAACTCAGGGCAGGAACCAAGTTGTCTTTTAATCACTGTTGATATCCAAATCTGTCAAAACACATGATGTCAACTAGGTTTTACACCAGTACGATGGCATCACCAATGCAATGGACATAAACTTGGGCAAACTCCAGGAGGTGGTGAGGGAGAGGGAGGCCTGGCATGCTGCAGTTCGAGGGGTTGTAGAGGGTTGGACATGAGTGGAAGGCTGAACAACAACAAGGAATGAATGAATTTTTTGTAGCATGCATTAGACTTTGATGTTGTTGTTCAGTCGCTCAGTCACGTCCAACTCTTTTGCAATACCATGGACTATAGCCTGCCAGGCTCCCCTATCCAAGGGATTTTCTAGGCAAGATTACTGGAGTGGGTTACCATTATGACTAATTCTAAAATCTCAGGATTTATTTGAGAGAGTGAGTGAAGTTGCTCAGTCGTGTCCGACTCTTTGGTATCCCATGGACTGTAGCCTAACCAGGTTCCTCCATCCATGGGATTTTCCAGGCAAGAATACTGGAGTGGGTTGCCATTTCCTTCTCCAGGAGGTCTTCCCAACCCAGGGATTGAACCCAGGTCTCCCGCATTGTAGGCAGACGCTTTACCCTCTGAGCCACCAGGGAAGATCCAAGGTCCTCTCCATTGCTGGGAGACTCACTGGCAGTGATTAGCAAATCCACTCACTTCAGTCATTAAGCATTTAATCATTCATTCAGCAACCTTTTTTTGAGTGTTTATTGTGTGCCAGGCATTGTTTTTGTTGTTGTTGCTTTGTTTTAACATTTATTTGGCTGTGTTGGGTCTTATTTGCAGCACCTGGGAACTTTATTGCATCATGCAGGATCTTTTGTTGCAGCACACTGGCTTAGTTACCCCTCAGCATATGGGATCTTAGTTCCCAGACCCAGGATTGAACCCATGTATTCTGCACTGCAAGGCAGATTTTTAACCACTGGACTACCAGGGACATCCCCAGGCACTGTTCCTGAAGCTGGGGTTTGTCAGTGAACAATGACAGCTGCCTGCCTTTGAGGCACTTATATTCTGTGGGCAGTAAAAAACAGAGACATTACTTTGCCAACAAAGGCCCATCTAGTCAAGGCTATGGTTTTCCCAGTGGTCATGTATGGATGTGAGAGTTGGACTATAAAGAAAGCTGAGTGCTGAAGAATTGATGCTTTTGAACTGTGGTGTTGGAGAAGACTCTTTAGGTTTCTGTGGACTACAAGGAGATCCAACCAGTCCATCCTAAAGGAGATCAGTCCTGGGTGTTCATTGGAAGGACTGATGCTGAAGCTGAAACTCCAATACTTTGGCCACCTGATGTGAAGAACTGACTCATTTGAAAAGACCCTGATTCTGGGAAAGATTGAAGGCAGGAGGAGAGGGGGAGGACAGAGGATGAGATGCTTGGATGGCATCACCAACTCAATGGACATGAGTTTGGGTAAACTTCAGGAGTTGGTGATGGACAGGGAGGCCTGGCGTGCTGCAGCCCATGGGGTCACAAAGAGTTGGACACAACAAGTGACTGAACTGAAGTTTTGTGGGATCAGTGCCTCTAAACCATAAGATGTAGTGAGACTTCATTATGAGGTCTAAATGGCTTTCAGCTGCCTTAGTTTTAGGAAGGCTTGAGCAGTGAGCTAAGTATTTACATCTTTCTAATCCATCACACCTCACACTACCACCTGTCTCTGATGCTCCCTCCAGCTTCGCCGTTCCCTGTTCAATCCCCCCGCCACCCCTAGTTAGCCAGACCAGAGGAAGGAGCCCCTATGCTTTCTGTGCCATCTCAGGCCTTGTGGTTTAGAAAACAACCCTCTAGGACAGGGGTTTTTCGGTAGACTGTTCTGTGCTTTTTCGGATTTGGTTTCTGTGTTTCTTCAACTCTGTGGTACCTTCACTGCCCCTCAGGCTACTGGCAGGAAGAAGCATCACTTAAAAAGTAATTTAGGAAATAAGTGTACTCCCCCTGGGGTGCAAATAAAAGGAAAAGTTGTGGTAAATAGCTAATGTAAGCACAAGGTGCCTTGGGGGACCCCTCAGAGTCACTTCTTTCAAACCAGCAATAACTTCTGGTGCTATTGGTCCTGGGGCAGCAGCCGTCAACATTGTTTAAAAAAGCTCCCTTATGGTGTTCTCATTAATTAACTGCACTGTTTGTTGATTCTAGATTGATTCAGTTTGTTCTCTGGAGAGTGTTTTTGGAAACTCAGTTCTGCCTTGATGCGGAATTTCATCTTCAGGCCCTAAATTCCCAGGATGGTGGTTTACGGGGACATATAGAAGATGAAGTGAAAAAGGATTTGTTAGATAAAAATGATAATCAAAATATTTTAAATTCAGATGTATTTTTGAAGATTTTCCCCATAGAGCCAAAAAATTACCTGAAGCAAAGTTTGACTGACAGGCAGGTTTAACAAACACAACAAGACAAATGGTATGCAAAACAGATAGGGAAGTATTTGTTGCTAATTACTTGAGAAAGCATTTTAATTAAGTTGTTTGCCAATTAATGCCTCAGTTTTAACATTCTATAAATATTTAAACATGTTTCATAAACTTTCCTTCTTATGGAAGCATTTGCAAATGTTATTGTGAAGTTTCTTTGGGAATCTCATAAGAAAAAAACTGTACAGTTTAGACAATTCTAATTGCCATATTCATAAGTAAATAAATAGTCCTTTTTATCTTGGTAGCTTTTATACTTTAATATTCTCTATCTGCATAAACTTTTTCCCATGTTTTACCATGGAGAGTATGTAATGCAAGTTACATATTTTTCTTTGCTCTTCCATAAGAATTGAAAATAATAAGGGATGTAGGCCATAATTTCAGTCTTATAGGCAAATGCAAGGAAATGATTTGGGATGATATAAAGTCAATTGTTAATATTTCAATCATCTCTAACTTAAAACCTTCCCACTAAAATAAGACAAAAGATAATATATGCAAGCAAAACAGAAAGGTTTCTCTGATACCAAATTGGAGCTTAATGTGTGATATAAGCTATTATGAACTTAACCAAAAATATCTCAGGCATTTGCCTGGTGCTCCGGCCAGGTGGCCAGGACCACCCCAAGCACCCACCAGCACACAGTAGGTTCCTGCTTCAGCCTCTCTGGTTCCTATGCTGCTTCCCACTAAGGCAGAGGCTGCTTTGCCAAAGAGAGTGTGCACACTTAGAACAGAGCTGGGTGGATGCCAGTCCTGTCTCTGATCAGGCCAGAGACAGCCACTGCCAGTGCATGCATTCACCACCTACTGAATGGGGGAAGATACTTGCAAATGCTAAGTCTGATAAGGGGTTAATATCTAAAATATATAAAGAGCTCATATAATCAATGTCTAAAAACAATCCAATTTAATAAATGGGTGGAAGACCTGAATAAAAATATTTTCCAAAGAAGACATATGGATGGCCAAGAGGCACATTAAAAGATGTTCAGCATCACTACTCATTTATTGGGCATTCCTGATGGCTCAGACAGTAAAGAATCTATCTGCAATGCGGGAGTCCTGGGTTTGATCCCTGGGTTGGGAAGATCTCCTGGATAAGGGAATGGCAATCCACTCCAGTATTCTTGCCTGGAGAATCCCATGGATAGAGGAGCCTGGAAAGCTACAGTCCATGGGGGTCACAAAGAGTCAGACACAGCTGAACAACTAACGCACAATCATCTGTTAAATGTAAATCCAAACCACAATGAGATATCATCTCATACTTCTCAGAATAACTATTGTCAAACAATGAATGTTGGTGAGGATGTGGAAAAAAGGGAACCCTGCCACTATGGGTGCAAATGTAAGTTGATGCAGCCACTATGCAAATCAGTATGAAGGTTCCTCAGAAAACTGAAACTAGAAGTGCCATATGATCTAGCAGTTACACTTCTAGATATACATATCCAAATAAAAAAAAAATACCAATTTGAAAAGATATTTGCAGAGTCACATTATTTACCACAGTCAAGATATGGAAACAACCTATCAGTAGATGAATGGACAAAGCTGTGACATGTGCACGTGTACACACAATGGAATACTACTCAGTCATAAAAAAGAATGGGATTTTGCCATTTGTAAACATGGATAGACCTAGAGGGTATTCGGAGAAGGCAATGGCACCCCACTCCAGTACTTTTGCCTAGAAAATCCCATGGACGGAGGAGCCTGGTGGGCTGCAGTCCATGGAGTCTCGAAGAGTCGGACACGACTGAGCGACTTCACTTTCACTTTTCACTTTCATGCACTGGAGAAGGAAATGGCAACCCACTCCAGTGTTCTTTCCTGGAGAATCCCAGGGATGGGGAAGCCTGGTGGGCTGCCATCTATGGGGTCGCACAGAGGCAGACACGACTGAAGCGACACAGCAGCAGCAGCAGCAGCAGAGGGTATTATGTTTAGTGAAGTCAGCCAAATAAAGACAGATACTGTATGAAAATAACATAGAAACAGACTCACAGCTATAGAGAGCAAACTAGTAGTACCAATGAGATAAGGGTGGAGGGAGGGACAGGATGGAGAAAAGGTATTAAAAAGTACAAACTATTAGGCATAAAATAAATAAGAAACAAGGATGAAATATACAGCACAGAGAATATAGTTAGTATTTTCCTATAACTTTAAATGGAGCATAATCTGTAAAAATATCAAATTCTTGTTGCATACCTGAAACTAACATAGTATTGTAAACAAACTACGTTGTTGTTGTTTTTCAGTCAATAAGTTGTACCCGACTCTTTTGTGACCCCATGGACTGTAGCCCACCAGCCTTCTCTGTCCATCGGATTTCCCAGGCAAGAATACTGGAGTGGGTTGTCATTCCCTTCTCCAAAGGATCTTCCTGACCCGGGGACCAAAGCCCCATCTCCTGCATTGGCAGGCAGATTCTTTACCACCGAGCTACTTGGGATATCTATAAATGAACTATACTTCAATTTTTTTAAAAAGACATTAAATTTCAAATTGCCTTGAAATTCTGGTGGCTGGAGGGGCGGGGGGACAACAAGAAAGAAAATGTCTCACACTGGGGCCTTTTCTCATTCTATGTGAATGGGAAAATTGCTAAAATTAATATGGGTTTCACTGCTGCTTCTAGCTAGGAGAGTATAACTGGTTCTGGACTTGTCTTCCTGCTATAAATAATCAAAACTGGACAAAAATATATGGGCCTGCTTTCAGCCATTGAGTAACAGCCCTGCAGGACTGTGATCCCAGAGAACGACTGCCCTGGCTTTCTGCCTGGAGGCACTTTCCTACCTGGCATGCAGGGCACTGGCTAAGTCAGGGCCACAGAGTCTGGAGTGAGGGGAGGCTGGGGAACTGGAGTCTGTGGAGCAGAGAACCAGAGAGGATGGCGTGTGGGCCACAGAGAAAGAGCTCCAGGACACACAGGATCCTGGACTGGTCGTTGTACTCATCTGGGCACACACAGGGTGAACCTCTGCTGGGTAGAGTAGAAGAGATCAGGAGCTATAAAGGGAGCAGTCGTCAGAGCTCGCACAGGGCTCTGAGAAGCTGGGGGACCTACAGCCTGGATAGAGCGGAGGCCTTGAAAAGAGGCACTGAAATGCAGAATAAACTGAAACTCAGGGAACAGTGGGCTCTTAAAAGACTGAGGAACAAGGAAATAGTTTCATCTTCTTTTGTAACCAGTTAATGAAATCTGAATATTTGAAATTTCTAGTATGATTTTCCTTTTTCTTTAATTAGCTAGACTCACTTTAGTTTCTAAATATATGGGCTTGGGGGAGTAGATCTTTATTACAAATTTCCAGTATTTTAGAACCATGTGACATATTTTTGGGGCATCATATATGATCATTTTTTTTCAACTCTGCTTGAAAAAAAAAAGCATAGTTCTTATTTGTTGCCTTTTCCTTTTTTTATTGGACTTAATGGACTTTTCCGTCTTCTATTTTCCTCTACTTGAAAGCTCCCTTCTCTTTGGAAGTTAGACATGATTCTTTCATCCTCCCAATGGCTGCTTTTAACTTTTGATATATATACCCAAGGCAGCCCCAAGATTAATTAACATTTTTATTCTCCTTTTAAAGAAGTATCCTACATTCATCTTCTGATAAATATTTCAGAGTATTTTGGATCCACTGAATTTGAAACACATCTCCACCCTGATCCCCAAATTAACCAGCTTCCTTACCGTTTCCCAAGTTTGTAGAGGCATTTCCTGTCCTTAATTCACAGACCAGCAGATTTTTGGTGGCTCCTGACTGCAGAAAGCCCAGCTCCACCTCCCTGGTTCACAAAGCCTGTGACTCACCTCTTTGGTGGGCATTAAAATCACAGCTCCCAACCCTGAAGCCAAGAGCCATTTAAAATATTTAACAATTTATTTGTTAACTGAAATGAGGATCCAAGTAAGAACTTCAATTGTAATTATTTGATATTCTAAATATCTTTTAATTTTTACTTTTGTTCAATCCTGCTTCCTCCCACCTTTTATGAAATTTATCACGGAGTCCAGGTGGTTTTTCCATAGTTTCTCACAGTCTGGAGTTTCCTAATGTCATCCATGGGTTTCCCAGGTAAAAAAAAAAAAAGCCCACCTGCCAATGCAAGAGACATAAGAGACACAGGTTCAGTCCCTGGGTTGGGAAGATCCCCTAGAGGAGGGCCTGGCAGCCCACTCCAGTATTTTTGCCTGGAGAATCCCATGGGCAAAGGAGCCTGGTGGGCTACAGTCCAAGGGGTTGAAAAGAGTCGGACACGACTGAAGCAGCTTAGCATGCATGTATACAATGTCATCCCTCTCATGTTTACCATCTCGTATTCACCTCAACATGGCATGTGCTCTCTTCCTCACGACTCTATATATGCTCTGCTTTTGCCTAGAATACCCTTGCTCCTCTCTCTCTTTACCTGGGTAACTCCTACTCATCAGTCAGATCTCATGTTAGATTTCCTCCTTCTACGAAGACATCCCTGACTCCTTTACCTTAATGGCTACAATGGATGCCCTTCTCTTTTGCTCCTAAAAAATCTTGACATTCTTTGTCCTAGTATTCATTTTCCTCAGTTGTTAACGCTTGTCTATGCTATCTTGGGAGACAGCCTAGCTTTATTAATCATGGTATTCCCAGGTTCATGAAAGTGGCACAGGTACATGTTCAAGAAATATCAAGTGAGTTAATGCATAAGCAAAAAAAACGAATGAATGAAATGGAGATAGGACAAGGACTTTCGTTTTACTATTTTCCACTTCCCTATGTTCTCCTGTGTTAAGGAAAGAAATTTGTATTACACAGTCATTTTGTAGTCATATATCTGAAGTAATCGCCCATGTAATTTATTAGAATGACTGTGGTAGCCTGCAATCTGGGATCTACACCTATGTGACGAAATTTGACAAATAGCTGGAAGGTGCTCACTGAGAAACACCTCTGCACCTGCCATTCTGCTTGAGATTGCAAATTTTTAGAGTTATTCCCAACATTAAATATTGCCAAATAAAATATCTCCTCTTTTTTTTTTATGTTCAAATACCTCTAATCTGGTTCCATGATTCAGCTCTCCTGTTTGTCTTGGGCAACAAGAGAGAAAAAGAAGGAAAAAAACATGTGTTAACCATTCCACACACCTGGTACCATCATATGTCATCCTTTTTAATCATTAATAATAGTGCCAAGTTATCACCTTTAAAAAAAAAAAAAAGCCCTTAAGATTGAGAGAAGCACAAAGTAATTTGGCCAAGGTCACTCAGATAGAAAAGAATGTGCTGAGAATTGAATCCAGGTCTCAGGATTCTATGATTGGAATTGTGATACTGTGAATGTTCGCCTTCAGTCTACCAGAAAGTTTAATACACTACCTCATTAGTAATATTTGTTTTTAAGATACTTTTTATATGAATGGAAATGAAAGATTAAGGTACATGAGTGCTTCATAGGCCAAGAGCAACTAGGAGGTCTAACAAAGGGAAGTGAAAGATGTGTTATCTGTTAAACCCAGCTTCAGAGGCCAGAGAAAGCAAAGACTCAAGCAGGAGAGGCTGGTATGGGAAAGAACCAGCAAAGTCATCAAACAAGAGCAGGTCCTCTCTGTAATGGTTCACTTCTCCTTGATTTTGTTGTGCTCAGTCGTGTCCAACTCTTTGCAACCCCATGGACTATAGCCCACTGGGCTCCTCTGTCCATAGGATTCTTCAGGCAAGAATACTGGAGTGGGTAGCCATTCCTTTCGCCAGGGCATGTTCCAAACCCAGGGGTCAAACCTGCGTCACCTGCATTGTAGGCAGGTTCTTTACCTCTGAGCCACCAGGGAAGCCCTACAGAAGTATAAATAATAAATTTGTATTGTTTTCAGTCACTAAATTATTACAGAAGCAATAGGAATTAGGAACAGGTCTGAGTTAACAGTCAAAAGTAAGTTGTTCAGTAGAAATGCTGGTGTTTCCAAGGAAACCAGAATTCAAAGAGACATGTACCCCAATGTTCATTGCAGCACTGTTTATAATAGCCAGAACATGGAAGCAACCTAGATGCCCATCACCAGATGAATGGATAAGAAAGCTGTGGTACATATACACAATGGAGTATTACTCAGCCATTAAAAAGAATACGTTTGAATCAGTTCTAATGAGGTGGATGAAACTGGAGCCTATTATACAGAGTGAAGTAAGCCAGAAAGAAAAACACCAATACAGTATACTAACGCATATATATGGAATTTAGAAAGATGGTAACAATAACCCTGTATGCGAGACAGCAAAAGAGACACAGATATATAGAACAGTCTTTTGGACTCTGTAGTAAGGAGAGGAAGAGGGGTGATGATTTGCGAGAATGGCATTGAAACATGTATATTATCATATGTGAAATGGATTGCCAGTCCAGGTTCGATGCATGATACAGGATGCTTGGGGTTGATACACTGGGATGACCCAGAGGGATGGTACGGTGAGGGAGGTGGGGGGGGGGTTCAGGATGGGGAACACTTGTACACTCGTGGCGGATTCATGTTGATATATGGCAAAACCAATACAATATTGTAAAGTAATTAGCCTCCAATTAAAATAAATAAACTTACATTAAACAAACAAACAAAGAAATGCTGGTGTTTGCAGCCTATTTGTTTTGGGGGAGGGGCTCCACGAACATGCTAATTTGCATAACGGCTTTGGAAGTCTGGATCTGCCAGTAGCTAGACAGCTGCCTGGGGTTCTCTTCAGCTTTTCATTGGCTGGAAGCTACCAGGAGACTCAATGCAGGCAGTTTCACTGAAAATGAGTCATGCACAATATCACTTCTGCTCTAATATACCCAGACCTGTTAGAACCACCTCATATAGATTTTCTGGGTTGAGCCAGCAATACCTGCCAAACACCCAGGAACCAATCGTAGCACATGATTCCGTGAATTTATGATCTCCAAAGTACATGCTTATATTTATACCCAGGGGAACATATTTGGAATTGTTATTAGTAGAAGTAAGTTTCAGTTCAGTTCAGTCACTCAGTAGTGTCCGACTCTTCGCGACCCCATGAATCGCAGCATGCCAGGCCTCCCTGTCCATCACCAACTCCTGGAGTTCACCCAGACTCACGTCCATCGAGTCAGTGATGCCATCCAGCCATCTCATCCTCTGTTGTCCCCTTCTCCTTCTGCCCCCAATCCCTCCCAGCATCAGAGTCTTTTCCAATGAGTCAACTCTTCGCATGAGGTGGCCAAAGTACTGGAGTTTCAGCTTCAGCATCATTCCTTCCAAAGAAATCCCAGGGCTGATCTCCTTCAGAATGGACTGGTTGGATCTCCTTGCAGTCCAAGGGACTCTCAAGAGTCTTCTCCAACACCACAGTTCAAAAGCATCAATTCTTCGGCGCTCAGCCTTCTTCACAGTCCAGCTCTCACATCCATACACGACCACTGGAAAAACCATAGCCTTGACTCCTTTGTTGGCAAAGTAATGTCTCTGCTTTTTAATATGCTATCTAGGTTGGTATCCACCTCTTTTTTTTTTTTTTTTTTTTCACAAAATAGAGTGTAAAACAACAAAAATTGCTTTTGCTGATAGTTTTAGATTCCCAGAGCAGTTTGGTTATTAGCATCGGGAGGTTTAAAAGGCTAGATTCCTGAACTTATTAAGGACTTGAGACTTCTCTTTGATCTGAAGCAGAAACAGAAACACTGGCCACACAGAGTCTATGACTCTAGAGCTGAAGGTGGGGGGCAACAATTGATAGAATTGTATGCAGAATGGTTCATGGATTGATTATCAACTGAAGGATCTTGGATACATGATCATAAGACAAATGCATTGGATATTTGAGACATCATTTGTACTAAATGCCTTCTTCCTACCTGAACTGTGTAGACCTAAACAGATATGAATCATTTCCTTATCAGCCACTACCCCCAGGAACCCAAAGAATTCAATGTTAGTAAGAAAAGAAGAAACACAGAGCAGCTTCTCAACACTAAGCAAGGAAATGACACCCTGTGTCTGTGTCCTCTTTTCAAAAGAAATGTGTAATGACTCATGATGTTGATACTGACTCAGGAGATGTTCGATTCTTGTAGAAATACCGGCTTTGACAGGTGCCCACTAACCCCTACACTGCTGAGCAGTTTATCAGGTTGAAAATTAACTCCTTGTCCAAGTGAGGAAAACCTCCATCAGTTGTTTGTTTCTCTCTGTGTGCATGCTAAGTCACTTCAGTCATGTCTGACTCTTTGCGACCCGATGGACTGTAGCCCACCAGGCTCTGTCCATGGGATTCTCCAGGCAAGAATACTGGAGTGAGTTGCCTTGCCCTCCTCCAGGGATAGATTCCGAGTCTCTTATGTCTCCTGCATTGGCAGGTGGGTTCTTTACCCCTAGAATTGTCTTTAGATTTCACTAAAAATTATTTCTAGAGTGGCAGATAGCATGGTTTGGGGCAACAGTTTTAGAGAAAGAACAGCTAAATGTTTAATCTACTCTTATTTGCCGTGCTACACTGCTTTTTGAAACTGTCACGAGACCTTGGTACAGAACTGTGTATTGAAAAGACTGAAATTCTAGAGCTTGCTTAGCCAAGGCAGCCAGTACTTTACTTATGAGGCATCCTTCTATTTCATCTAGTAGAAATGTTTAAAGGGAGGGAAAATTCAATGGACTGAACCAACTGCGAAGAATAAATACAGAAATTAACTCCTGGCACATCCTTTGTTCTGGCCCGTTATACATTGTGTTACAATCGCCCCTGTTGAATCACTTCTGAAAGAATTTCTTGCATAATGGCATTTTAGTCATCACTGTAATGTCAACAAACAAGGCAGATTAATGCTTCCAGTCCTGAGCTGTCTTGCACTCTGCTTATTAGAATTGCAGTCAGAACTTCATTAGAATGAATGACATCTGATTCCATAAGGCAGTCACAACAGAGGCACCTTCTTGCTATGGTGTCACCCTGCAGATGACAATGTCGGCCATTATGAATGACACTCCACAATTCGTTACTTCCTGCCTCAAATTGTAGTTAATCTTTCATCCAAACTGTACACATGTGTGGCTTTAAGTGGCCTATCACAGTGAGTACCCTGTAATGCCGCAAGCACATGGAGACTGACAGAAGGTAAATTGCTTGTCAGGAGGTCTGTATTTCAATTCACAGCATATTCCAAACACGTCGTGGTGAAAGCACGCCACAACAGCTGCTTTCATTGCTAACTATTTTTGATGTAAATGTCAATAAAGCTCCAGGCCCTTTCATATTTTTGGCCAGGAATGTCCATCTTTTCCTATGCAGGCTGGCAGGTGGAGTTCCATTTATCTACTCTTAGGAACATGTCCTATAATAATGATGGCCCCTGGAGGCCGTTTAGAGTGATTGAGAGCAGTGATTGGGACAATAGGCTGCTGAATTTCATGGCTGGAGTGGGTTGACAGGTGACTGCTTTTATACCCTCTCATCTGGTGGAGAAGGAAATAAAACATACACTTCCATCCGGTCCACAGGCAATCACCTCCAGGTTGAAGATCTATACTTATTGTTTATTCCATTCATTGGGAAAAAAAAAAATGATTGAGAGCCATGGTTAGAAAACAATCACAAATTCCCCAGCATATCTAGAGTTTTTAAAGAGATAGCTACAGCATTTATTTTCTGTAGGCATACAGATAGGAGAATTAAGCAAAAAATTTTGAATGGGATATGGAGGCCTTTAAGGACCTTCCTCCTTTTCCTTGTAAATGTCCCTTTTGGGATACCAGCTGTTCATGCTGGTATAACAAACTCTCTCTTTTAACTAATGCTCTGAGGAAGATGACTGAAGCTTGACCTTTCGCAGCTGAAAGCTAGCAGATATATTAAAAATCAATTCAAGGACACTGCTTTTGAGCATATTTGCATTCAAACATGTCTGTATGTTACAGCAGTGAGCATAGAGCATAACAGCATAAAGTAAAAGCTCATACTCTTATTCACCACACTTATTGAGCATCTGCTATAGGCAAGGCTTTCTATTTTACACTAGGGTTAGGGACACAAACTAGAGTTAGACAAACACCTATCTAGAGGTAGTAAGAGTGATAATATGAAGTGAAAGTATACTAAACTTGTATTTATTTCTTATAGCCTTCCTTTGACTTATAATATTGTGTGTTATTTATAATGTATACACTTATGATTAGACTATTAAAGGTAATATTTATAATAAATGATTGAAGTACATGCTCTTTTTTTTCTGTGCTATTAAGTATGTAACTTAGAAGTCTGGAAACAGTTCTCCAGAAAAAAGCATAACTCCAAAACTGGAGTTTGTTGGTCAATCCCTCGGTGGTGTCCAGCTCTTTGCAACCCCATGGACTGATCTGTTTTTAATCCAGTCTCCACCATTTAGTAGCCTACTAGCCTTGAAAGACAAGTAACCTTTTAGCCTTGCATGCATGCTAAGTCGCTTCAGTTGTGTCCAACTCTTTGCGACCCTATGTACTGTAGCACCAGGCTCCTCTGTCCATGGATTCTCCAGGGAAGCATACTAGAGTGGGTTACCATTCCCTTCTCCAGGGGATCTTCCCAACCCAGGGACTGAATCCAGATCTCCAGCATTGCAGGCAGATTCTTGACCATCTGAGCCTCCAAGGAAGCCCTTATTAGCCTTAGTTTCTTCATATGTTAACTAACCACAGCTAACTAACATGTGCTGAGCATTTACTATGCATTGAACACTTCATTTGCATTATTTGATCCAATCCTTACAAAAGCTCTTGGAATTGATTGCTTTAATTATCCCCTCTTACAAAGGGTAACATAACAAGGCTAGTAATGGAGCCAGGACTGGATTGCTTATAACCCAGTGAAACACATCCCGAGAAATGGGTGAAGGGTGTCAAAAAGGAAAAAAAAAAAATGCAGTTGATGTAAAGCAGACTTAGAAATTTTGAATCATATTCAAAATATTGACTTTATTTTTACAAAAGGATATGGAAGGTGAGATACATTATTTTTTTCTTTTTCACATTTTTTTCTGAGCCAAAGACTTAGTCCTATTCTTCACCTTCTTTTTAAAAAGTTAAAACTAAAATGACTCTGTACTGTACTTTCTTTACCTTGCTTCCAGCCAAGAAAATCTATTTATTGTTTTACTTCCTCTCTTCCAATTATTCTAGCCTTGCAAAAAATGAAAATAAAAGGATAGGGGCAAGAAATTAGTCACTGAACATCTTTGAGTTTAATCACAGGATTTTTGAATGGGGCTCCTAATTCAACAAATATATATTAAATTATCACTATTTGCAAAATACTGTCTCTTTGCTAGGGAAACCTCATATTGCCCTCCTGAAGCTTACATTCTATTGAAAGAGACAATCATTAAACCAATACATTTACATATAATATAATTAAGATGGAGAATAAAAAGAGTAGCATTTGACAAAGCTATTAGGAAAAGCTGCAAGGAGAAGATAACAGTTGATCAGGAACGTGCATCAGAAAAAAAAATTCTAAACTTCTATTTCAGTCTCGTAGTGCTGACTCATTGTATTCTATTCAATAAGTTAAACTTTTTTTTTTTTTTTTTTTTTGAGATACAGACGTTGCAGCAACAAATTATGATGCATTTGGCGGTCAGATTCAAGTTAACACAGATGACTCAAGTAACCCAGTGAAACACATCCTGAGCATGTAATTGGTCTCTAGCTCTTCCTACTGAAACCAAGAGTGTGTATTATTAACTATTCATTTTTCCTATTCATTCAGATATGAGAGTGTCATCACAGAGAGAGAATGTAGGAGATGATTTCACAATGACTGGGGACTGAGTAATTTCTAAATTAACTAAAATATTGACAGCACCACTTCTCGATTATCCCACTGCTTAATCTGAACTGAATATTGGACTAACTAAATTGCTGGGAGATCACTGGAGATGGTATCCATTTTCCTCATGGCTCTTTTCAGTGTCTGGATCAGACTTTCTCTTGGACCAACAGACTCTAACACCTCTTCTGGAATTGATTCCAACCGATGATGAGCTACATCTGGCCTGTGAAATGAAAATAGCAAAACCTTTGATTGAGTCCAAGTTAAGTGGATCTACATCATCTGCTCAGTCAACTTTTGCCAAGATGAATGATGCTGTGTCAGTGTTCCATAATTTCAGAGGTGGAGTTCCCCTTTTGAAAGACAAGGTGTTTTCCTTTATATAGGCAGTGAAAGCAACAAGACAAACAACAACAACAAAAAACTGCTGTGTGTGAAAATGCATTTTGGCTCCTCTATATATTTGGACAAAAAAATCCTAAAATAATCCTATTTTAGCCCTTTTTTGTTTTTGTTGGATCTCTGCCATCCTGGCTGGCCCTTATCAAGTTGCACAAGGCGGGCACTAAAGTTCTGGAGAAGTGATTCATTTCCCTGCTTCCTAGTATGAGAAGAGTCTAAACAGGAACAAGAATGTGATGGAAAAGGAGCGAGCCAATAACTTTCAGAGTCTGTGAGTGTTTCCCAGTTGTTTTAACTCCCAGCTCAGATTCAAAAATATTTACTCCATAAGGAATACAAATGGTGGCAATAAGCAGAGGGAGAAAGGCAAGAAACTCGAAGTTTATTTTACAAATTTGTCCAGCTTCCCACATAAAAGAGCAATAGACATAGAAAGGGCAACGAGCCGAAAATGGATATTTTCGAAACGTGGGAAATCACCCAGCTTTAGGACTAGAGGCTATGGTGTAGGCTGCAATTCCAATCCCAATGTCTGAAGCCCATTCTAAGTTTAACTCTCTCCATGGGGAGAGAGGGAGGCTGGGGATTTTCATGTTGTGGTTGCTTAAACATCACCATAAGTGTTTGGGATAATTTAATTGAATGTGTTGTAATGCTGAGATTGTTGGTAAAACCCCTCTACCTTTAGATTCTGCCAAACTATGATAACAAATGATCTTGTAATCATGAACTTCCAAGTTCTCTCTTCATGATGTCCCCATTAAACTAATTCTAGGCTTCTATCTCAGAGAAGGCAATGGCACCTCACTCCAGTACTCTTGCCTGGAAAATCCCATGGACGGGGGAGCCTGGTAGGCTGCAGTCCATGGGGTCGCTAAGAGTCGGACACAACTTAGCGACTTCACTTTCACTTTTCACTTTCATGCATTGGAGAAGGAAATGGCAACCCACTCCAGTGTTCTTGCCTGGAGAATCCCAGGGACGGGGGAGCCTGGTGGGCTGCCATCTATGGGGTCACACAGAGTTGGACACGACTGAAGCAACTTAGCAGCAGCAGCAGCAGCAGCAGGCTTCTATCTTCTGTAGCAATTTTCTAAGTTACTTATGAGATTTGGGGATATTCACATTACTTTCTATCACCAAGGTATGACGTAGGTTTTTAACTTTCTGATTTTGTGTTCTTGTATAGTTAAGAGCCTCTGAAGCCATTTTCCTTTTCTCTCCCTCCTCAATTAACTTTACCATTAACCAGAATACAAGAGATTCTTCAGTTGTCTTGTAAAGGCTGAAGAGTCACAGTAACATTTGACTCTAAATAGCTCTTCCTATCACTTGTATTAATTTAACTTGAATTCACTGCATCCATTTCTTAACCTCTCTCTGTACTGTACTAAATTATCTAACAACAAATAAGTCAATATAGACCTGAGAAGTTAATGCACTACACTGAGGGAAAACTCATTAATGAGCTTCGGGCTGAGGTTAATCAGGGCTTAGGGAAATAAAAATTAATTTTAACTATATAAATTATATGTACATAAACTATAACAGGCTACTAAACTCATATACAAACTGAATAAGTTTATTTTTTAAGCAAAGATTCAGCTGAAGAAATGCAAAATCATCATTTGTTTAATCACGTTGTCATGTCCTACTCTTTTGTGACCCCATGGACTGTAGCCCATCAGGCTCCTCTGTCCATGGGATTTCCCAGCCAAGAATACTGGAGTGGGTTGCCATTTCGTTCTCCAGGGGATCTTCCTGACCCAGGGATTGAACCCACATCTCTTGCATTGGCAGGTGATTTTTTACCTCTGAGCCACCAGGGAAGCCCTATGGGGTCAATAAAAAGCAGAATTGCCAAGGCAGAAAATAGAGCCAGTTATATGGAGTATAGGCTTCTTAGAACTTAGAGAAAAAGTAAAAAATAAAAATGATGGGACACTTTTTTAAGATATAGCCTGGAGACTCAATATACAAATAATGTGTCTGAAGAAAAAAAGATGAACTAAACATCAGTAACTATGGATGGAGGAGCCTGGTGGGCTGCAGTCCATGGGGTCACGAAGAGTCAAACACGACTGAGCAACTTCACTTTCACTTTTCACTTTCATGCACTGGAGAAGGAAATGGCAACGCACTCCGGCATTCTTGCCTGGAGAATCCCAGGGACGGAGGTGCCTAGTAGGCTGCCATCTATGGGGTCGCACAGAGTTGGACACGACTGAAGCGACTTAGCAACAGCAACAACAAGAGCAATGACATAATATTGGGAATTTCCTGAGCTAAAGGAAGGTAAAAGTATGCACATTGCAAGTCCCCACCATAAAATGAGTAAATTTAATAAGTTTTTGTTATTGTTTAGTCACTAAGGCGGAGCCTGGTGGGCTGCCATCTATGGGGTCACACAGAAGTTGGACACGACTGAAGCAACTTGGCAGCAGCAGCAGTCATTAAGTCATGTTCGACTCTTTTGTGACCCCACAGACTATAGCCCACCAGGCTCCTGTCCATGGGATTTCTTAGGCAAGAATATTGGAGTGAGTTTCCATTTACTTCTCCAAGGGATCTTCCAGACCCAGGGATCAAACCCAGGTCTTCTGCTGGCAGGTGGATTCTTTACCATTAGTGCCACCTGGGAAGCCCAATTTAATAAGTGGCACATACCAACATATTTCCTACTGAAATTTTTGGACTGCCAGGAAAGTGAAAATATTCCCTAAAGACTCATGCAGTAAAAACAGCTTATCTTTAAAACCACTGAATCAGGTTAGTCTCAAACCTCACCCGCAATACATGAATACAAAGAAAATCAATAGATACTTACAATGTTTGTTCGTTCAGTTCAGTCGCTCAGTCATGTCCGACTCTTTGCGACCCCAAAGACTGCAGCATGCCAAGCCTCCCTATCCATCACCCCCTTCCAGAGTTTACTCAAACTCGTCCATTGCCTCAGTGATTCCATCCAACCATCTCACCCTCTGTCGTCCCCTTCTCCTCCTGCCTTCAGTCTTTCCCAGCATCAGGGTCTTTTCAAATGAGTCAGCCCTTCACATGAGGTGGCCAAAGTATTGGAGTTTCAGCTTCAACATCAGTCCTTCTAATGAATATTCAGGACTGATTTCCTTTAGGATGGACTGGTTGGATCTCCTTGTAGTCCACGGAAACCTCAAGAGTATTCTCCAATACCACAGTTCAAAAGCATCAGTTCTTCAGTATTTGTAAGGAAAAGCTAACTCTATACATTTCAGTGAAGAAATAACAGCAAATATTTTATCAGGTATACATGAAATCAGAAAATAAACATCAATTTATACTTCTAAAAATACTATGTGAAGGCTCACTCTCACTTTGTTGTTGTTCAGGTGCTCAGCTGTGCCTCTTTTGCAACCACATGGACTGTAGCCACCAGGCTCCTCTGTCCATAGGATTTCCCAGGCAAGACTACTGGAGTGGGTTGCCATTCCCTTCTCCAGGGGATCTTCCTGACCCAGGGATCAAATCCGAGTTTCCCATCTCCCACGCTGCAGGTGGATTCTTTACAGCTGAGCCACATATGTCATTATACATCTGTATAAATCCATAGACTATTCAACACCAAGAGTGAACCTCACTCTAAACTGTGGACTTTGGGTGATTATGATGTGTTGGTTTATCTTTGGTAAAAAATACATTAATACCATTTAGAAGAGTGATGTTCATTATGGGGAAGGCTATGCATGTGCCGGGTGGGAGATATGGGAATTTCTTTACCTTCCCCTCAATTCTATAATTAACCTAAAACTGCTCTCGAATTAAATCATAACAATACTTTAGGAGTTATGGTAGAAATATTTTAATTAGAGAAAAATGGCCTAGTTTTCAAGTCTGCCCCTTGGAGCCCTTGGGGTTTCACAGACCCACTCTGAGACAATGATGAACTTGAAAGACAAAAGGATGTGGAAGAAAAAGACACAGAGCCCAATACTTTGTAAATAAGCAACACATGCAAACAACGGTAATCCCAAAACAAAACAAAAGTGCCTCACCGACATAAGGTCTAGAAAATGATAGAAGTAAGTTAACTGAATTGTTTGAGAATCAGTTTTCTCATCTAACAAAATGGACAAATTTAACCTAGGATTATTTTTTAGATTTTCTTATACACTGAATATAAAAAGCACAGACATCCAATGATGACTTTCTTCTCTATCTCCCCTCCATCAAAAATTAATGAGGACTAGATTATATGCTTTGAATCATCCTTCTTCAACCTGTTATTCGTATGGATCATTCCTGTATACTCAAGAAGTACTACACTTTCATTTTTGCCTAAACTAAAAAAGGTCTGGCAAAACTAAATTACAAAAGCATATCAATGCCAAGCACAAATGGCTGTTAGATCATCCACAGTTTGTGATAGTGTGCATCTTCCATTGGCATAGAGCATTGGGAATTGACTCTTTGCATATTGCTGCCTAATGCATACAAATTCTCTCTCGTTTTAACATCCTGTGCCAGTTAAGTGTCTGGATACTCTTTTTTTCCCCCCAGAACAACATTCAAATATGCTAGAAAAAAAAATTCTCATTGCATCTGGTTTCATTGGTGGGGAAAAGCTCACATGCAAATGTGTATGTTGATCCTCAGTAGCTCTGTACCCAAAAAATGTGCGCACTAGTCCCTTAGTGCGCAAGCTCTAAGTTTTCTCTTTGGGGTTAAAGGGGCAGTTCTGGGAAGAAGAGTAAAATTCTTCTTTCATCCTTCCCTTATATCCATCCCCCTCCCTTTCTCATCCTTCCTACTCTCATGGCCTTCTACATGCCCAATACATAGAATGTCAGATGTAGGTCAATGGGTGTTGCTGGTGGCAGAAGGTGACATTCTATGTATTGTGTATGAGAAAGTTAAGAGGAGTTATATTTTCTGGAAAAAAAAATTATACATGTCCATTTAGTGCAGTGGTTTTTCTGCCTCAGCAAAACAGAGTTTCAATACACTCTCAGCCTCACCAGTTACTCTATTTTTTTTTTTCAATGTTTCTTAAAAAAAAATTTATGGTTCTTTTTTAAAATTTATTTTTTAATTGGAGGAAAATTGCTTTAAAATGTTGTGTGGTTTCTGCTGTACAACAATGCCATAATTATACATTCCCTCCCTTGTGAGCCTCCCTCTGCTCCCCTGTCCCACTTCTCTATCATCACAGTGCACCTGGCTGGGCTCCCTCCCTGTGAGCCTCCTTTGTGAGCCTCCCTCCCCTTGTGAGTCTCTGCTCCCCTGGCCCACTTCTCTCCATAATCACAGTGCTGGGCTCCCTGTGTTAAACAGCAACTTCTCACCAGCTATCTTTTTACCCATGGTAATGTGTGTATGTCAATCCTACTTTCTCCATGCATCCCACTCTTTCCTTCCCCCACTGTGTCCATAAGTCTATTCTCTACCTCTGTGTCTCCATTCCTTTCCTGCAAATAGCTTCATCAATATACTTGGTTTATTACTGAAAAATGGGTGTCCTCTCAGCCTACCTTCAAGCCCACCACAAGAAGGATTCCTGATTCAGCAAAACACAAAATTATCTAGACACTTACTCCTCAACAGAGGTCAATGCATGCATCAGCACTGTCCAAAAAGTTTTGTCTGTGCTTTTCTGATGATTTAATTCTATACATGGACAAAGCTTAAAGAACTTTGTGCCACTTCTTCTGTGCCAGTCCAGCTTTGTGGGTTCCATTCATTGTCTTAATATCTACAATGTGTTTGTGAGCAAGCAGCCCCATTGGGCTTCCTAGGTGTCACTAGTGGTAAAGAATCTGCTTGCCAATGCAGGAGACATGGGGTTCAATCTCTGGGTTGAGAAGAGCCCCTGGAGAAGGAAATGGCAACTCGTTCCAGTATTCTTGCCTGGAGAATCTCAAGAACAGAGGAGTCTGGCAGGCTACAGTCCATAGGATCTCCAAAAAGTTGGACACGACAGAGAAACTAACACTTTCACTTTGGAGTCTGCATTTTACAGCATTTCTGGTGATTCCTGAGTGCAATAGAAGTAGGACCAGTACTCAAGCATCTTGACTCCCCCAGCATTTACTATTTCCCACTCTGGAAAGATCACCCTTCAGCCAGAGGGCCCCACAGTCTCCCGAAAGTGGAAGTTTCCTAAAGCAGGTATGAGAAATCTTCCATGTGGATATCATGCCCCTTACTGAACTCACTGATTTTGTGAAAAATGTTTTGATAACGGTAATAGTAGCTGCGGCATTTAGAACGCTCTTAAGAGCAGGGCTTCCCTGGTAGATCAGATGGTTAAGAATCTGCCTGCAATGCAGGAGATCAGGTTTGATCCCTGGGTCGGGAAGGTCCCCTAGAGAAGGGGATGGCAACCCACTCTAGTATTCTTGCTTGGAGAATCCCATGGCCAGAGAAGCCTGGCAGGCTACAATCCATGAGGCTGCAGAGAGTTGGACATAATGGAGTGACTAACACTTTAGGTGCAATAGCACTCTGAGTGTTTTACATCTGCTATATCCTCTAGCAGCCTCTGAGGAATAGGCAGCCCCCTGTATCCAGATGCAGTCACCATGGATACTGAGCCCTGACTCTGGGACTGAATCATCCACAGATTTTAGTACCCCCAGTGGGTCTTGGAACCAATCCCCTATGAATACCCAGGGATGACTGTGCTATTTTGTAGTCTGTTCTTCCCAGCTAGGAAACCAGGGAAGAACAAGCATTTGAAGAATAGTTTGGTTTCAGAGGCTATGCTTTTATATCTGTACATGACACTGTTTCTGGGAGTCATCTGGCTGAAAAACAAGTAGACAGGTAAGACTTGATGGAAGTGATAAGCTTTCCTTTGAAGTTTGCTTAGGGATGCAGAGAGCAGAATGGGTCATCAGACAGTGAACAGACAGTTGCTCAGAGGATGTTTCAAAGAGGAGTTCGAGAGGGACACTGTAAACATCATAACTTCTCTTTAACTTGTTTGTAAATTTTGTGAGTAGTTAGGGTTCAGGTAAAATAGTTTCAGACATGAAAATTATTCTTTTATGGATAGAATAAAACATGTAGGACTTCTATGAGGCTTTAAAAACTCAGAAAAGGAAAATTTTCCTCAGGTAAAATTAGTGTGGTCAATTTTATTAGGTTTTAAATTTTCATTGAAACTTAGATAAATAATAAAATACATTATAGCATTAAGTGGGTTGCTAATCTTTATCTCATGTCAACTTTGTTAAAATTTTGCCCTGAGGTTTCCCTCTTGTTTTTTTATATTCATTTCTTCATGCTGCCAATTATTCAATCACTAGATCTGTTCTAGAATGCCTGACTTATTTTTGCATCCCCAGAAATAAGAAAGTCTTGGTATAAAGCAGACACTGTGTTTATTGAATTGTATTAAGTGCTGCAGTACAATTTACCCCATGAAAAAATTATATATGTGTGTGTGTATGTGTCTGTATGCAGGAACTAAAATGTGTATTCTCCACTCTCAAGTTGCTTATAATTCACCTTGATCCTGGACATTTTCATCAGACAAGGCTAGCTCTTCAATTTTCAAGTGACAATAGATTATGAGATTAAATGATTGGATAAAAGACTAATTTACTGAATCTAAAATGGAATTTGGTGATCCTCTGGTTCAGAATTTTGCTTGCGTGGATGCTCTGTTGCTTCAGTCAAGTCCCACTCTTTGCGATCCCATGGACTATACTCCGCCAGGCTCTTCTGTCCATGGGATTCTCCAGGCAAGAATACTGGATGGAGTAAGTCACCATGCCCTCCTCCAGGGGATCTTCCTGACCCAGGGATTGAACCCATGTCTACTGTGTCTCCTGCATTGGCAGGCAGATTTTTTACCACTGTGACACCTGGGAAGTCAAAGATGGCTCCAGAATTCTTGAAGGTTGTCCTTTCTGTAGCTGATTGAGTTGTCCTTCTAAATCAGGGTTAAGGCCACTGGGCGTGGCAATTTCAGAAAAAGAGCATTTGCTTGCAATATACCTGGCTGGTGGATGGAGACTGGAAGTTAGTTTCTACTGCTGCCAAACTCTTGACCTTCAAAACACAAACACTGATCCTGGGTTGGGGGGAGGGGAATAGTTTGGTGGTTCAGTTTCATGACATTTTCCCCTCAAATGGGCCACTGATTAGGGTATCTTATTTACATTATATACATTGAGGGTTTTAAAATACAATCAGAGTATTAAGAGGGATAGAGAGCCCCTTTAATGAAACTGTAGAGGAATCGGCTCTTTTATATGCAAAATATATTTCCCATTTCTGGCCAACATAGATTCTCTTTTTTCATTTTTCATTGCTGGCTAATGTGACAAATTTTATTCTCTCATAAGAAGTACTACCCACCTTCCTGCATATATAGAAGCATTTCAATTCCATTGCCTCTGCAGGCCACTGGCTGGGTTGTTGTTTTCTTTTAAGTATTCAAACTCAAAGAATGTGGCATGAAGTACACCTACTCAGATTAGCCACTGCAAATACAGAGAGGTTCTAAATATTGCATTTGATCACTTTTTCTGTAATTTGCTGTTCATACGGATGCTTTGCATATGTTGATTAAATATGCGCTTTCCACTGCCTGGGGAGCCCAAGCCCCTCACAGCAGACCAGTGTTATCTGGTCCCAGGAGATGGCAGCGCTGCAGAGGGGCACTGTCGCACCGACTACCTGCTTCAGCTTGTTTTAGCAACAATGATTGCCATATGTGAAGCTGCAGGAAAACAGATGCTGTTTTTCCATTTGTGAAATCAAGTTGTTGGAAAGTAGTCAGGTTTCCAGTGTACGAAAGCTCATCTAATCAACCTACGGAGACAGTGTAAGCTTTTTCAGAAATATTTGACAACATTCCCTGGTATTGGTAACTAGACATATATGAAATCCTAGTTCCAAAATGCTAATCCTCTCCCCATTCTTGTATTGATCATATCCATCCTGATGGCTGAAAATGGAACCCCAAATTTTATTTTTTAAGGAATTTTTAAAACATAATTTTATTTATTTATTTTTAGCTGTGCTGGGTCTTCGTTGCTGCACGGTCTTTTTCTCTAGTTGCAGCAAGCAGAGGCTGCTCTTCATGGTGGTGGCTTCTCTTGTTGCAGAGCACAGGCTCTAGGGTGTACGGACTTCAGTAGTTGCAGCTCCCAGACTCTATACAAGCTCAATAGTTGTGGTGCATGAGCTTAGTTGCTCCGTGGCACATGGGATCTTCCTGGACCAGGGATTGAACCTGTGTCTCCTGCATTGGCAGGCAGATTCTTTCCCACGGAGCCACCAAGGAAGCCCATCACTAACTTTCTTAAACAAAGGATATACATAACTCAGTTTTCACCTGCTAAAAGGGCTTCCAGGCATGGTCTCCAGTTGTAGAGAAGATTTACTGTAGCATCTTATTATATCAGTCCTAAGTGTCCAGGATTATGTCTCTCCTGATGACAAGGGACAGCAATATAAGAGATTCATAATCCTTGTTTTATCAATTCAAAAGGAAAATTTCCACAAAATCCCAGTAGGTATTCTGTGATCCACTCTCATCTTACTCTTGCCTGAATCTTAAGGACTTAACATCACTTGCTATTTGTATAACAAAATACTTTACTCCAGCTGCGTGGAGAGCTCCTTTTCATTCATGAAAAGTGACCTGCTTCTCAGAGTCTGTGCCCTTAGCAAAGATTAGATGGAAATCTGATGAAGTAGAATGCAGAACTTACCATGCCTAGAAGGAAAGAAATAATGGAGCAACATAGTCACTTACAAACCAAATCAACTGTGGATATTAATTTTTCTGCAGTTATTACTATCTGAAGCTTCCCAGGTGATGCAGTGGTAATGAATCTGCCTGCCAATGCAAGAGACACAGGAGATGCAGGTTTGATCCCTGGGTTGGGAAGATCCCCTGGAGGAGGAAATGGCAACCTGCTCCAGTATTCTTGCCTGGGAAATCCCATGGACAGAGGAGCCTGGTGGGCCACAGACCATGGGGTCACAGAGTCAGACACAACTGAGTGTGTACACGTGCGCACGTGTGTGCGCGCACACACACACACACACACACACACACACACTACTATTTCTAAGTATAGGGAGAAATGTAGATAAAAACTGAATATGAGCAATATAAAGTTCACATCCAGGGAGACTGGCTTCTGAATCCTGTTTTCATCATTCAGTTCAGTTCAGTCGCTCAGTCGTGTCTGACTCTTTGTGACCCCGTGAACCGCAGCACGCCAGGCCTCCCTATCCATCACCAACTGCTGGAGTCTACCCAAACCCATGTCCATTGACTCAGTGATGCCATCCCAACCATCTCATCCTCTGTCGTCCCCTTCTCCTCCTGCCCTCAGTTTTTCCCAGCATCAGGTCTTCTCAAATGAGTCAGCTCTTCGCTTCAGGTGGCCAAAGTATTGGAGTTTCAGCTTCAACATCAGTTCTTCCAATGAACACCCAGGACTGATCTCTTTAGGATGGACTGGTTGGATCTCTTTGCAGTCCATAAGTACCTGATTTTATTATAGCCTGAATTAACTCTTCTGTCTATAAAATGTAAGTAATAAAGTTTTGAAAAGTTGTCACAATAAGAAATACAATAAGCTTTAAGAACTAAAAATCTATAGATTGCCCAGGCATTAATACACTGCCACGAAGGTCAACTGGGAAAGAATCCACCTGGAATTCTTTGACCTGGTCCGATTCCTGGGTCGGGAAGACCTGCTGGAGAAGAGATAGCCTACTCACTCTAGTATTCTTGGGCTTCCCTGGTGGTTCAAATGGTAAAGAATCCGCCTGCAATGCGGAAGATCTTGGTTTGATTTCTGGGTTGGGAAGATCTCCTAGAGAAAGGAATGGCTACCCACTCCAGTATTCTGGCCTGGAGAATTCTATAGACAGAAGAGCCTGGCAGGCTACAGTCCATGGTGTTGCAAAGAGTCAGACACAAAGAAGCGACTTTCACTTTCACTTTTCCTCATGTTCAGGAGTTTGTCCACATCGTGGTACCCTGACACAGGAGATGCAACTTCCTGGAAGGTAACTCTCCTTGAGATGACAAATCAGATGAATGATGACTTCATGATAGTAAAAATATTATGGACACTGACATTTCTATTTGTTCACATGTGCCTACTTTGAGTAATTTAAAAGTTAGCACTTGAGCTGGGCTTTGACATATAGAGATTAATCAAATGGAGGTACTTCCCAGGAAAGAAACAACATTAAGCTTCAGGAGATGGAAGGAGAGTACCAGACATTACAGGGGTGAGGAGTTTTAAGTTAATTTGGCAAGAGAAGGTTGAAACTTAGGGGAAAAAACACCGGTAAGTTAAGGCTAGATGAGGAAAGGTCCAGCATGAACGCTATAAGGAATTCAGATGTGACTCAGAGCAGTGGTAGAGGGAGATAGCTTTTTGCAGCTCAGAATCAAAGTCAGAGCTTGCTTTGTACACATCATCTTAGCACTGGAGCATGTAGCACAGTCTGAACCTGCTATGCCCTGGCATTCTCCTCAAATCTTAAAGGAGGAATGACTATGGTAAAGAATCTTGCCATCCAGGAGGAAAGACCAGAAATATGAAATATCATCAGGAAGGTAAAAATGAGTGCCAGCTTATACTGTGTGGTAACCACAATTGTCATTGAACTTTATAGTCTGTAAACCACTTTCACAGTGTTAATCTCGGCCCCTTAATGAATACTTCCTGAATGAATGAATGAACAATCGACTCTTTGACGTAAATAAGAAATGTAAGAAGTCTGAATTCACATGGGCAGTAAGTGTTGATCTAGGACTCAAAGGATTTCAAGGTACCTAATCTTCTGCTTTCTATAGGTTTAGATAAGTGGGAATAACAGGGAAAAGAACTCATTGAGTTCCTCTGCCTTTAAAATCACCTAGTACTACGTGACAGAAGGAAAAGATTGATTATATTCAGCTAATCCATGAATTAAATATTTCTCTGAAAAAAGCATTCCTTCAAGCAGTTATTTAGTGACCAGGTACTGTTACTACTGGATGTGACGTAAGTATCTTTCATTAAAGATTTTGGGCACGTGTGTGTGTGCACACTCAGTCATGTCCGACTCTCTGCAACCCCACATAGATGGTATCATTTCTCAACCGTCTTGGCAATGCTGAGAGCCACCCAGGAGCATTCCAATAAATCAATTTTCTGTTTCCATCAGCCAAAACTGCTTTCAGGCTACTAAGAACCCTGAGTGATATGGTAACTTTCATCAATAGATGTTGCAAAGCCCTCCAAAGTTTCTGGACCCAGTCAAGTACGATGCCCATGTCAGAGTCTGGGCTCATTATAGCATAGGTATCCTTGGACATGTCACTTACTCTGGATGAGCATATTTTATATTGACAAATTGTTCAGAAACAATTTCCATCCCATCTACCTTTATCAAACAAGTAAATGCATGCACAATTACTCTGTCAAATATAAAGTGGTGTATGCTATAAAAGGTAAAGGGAGGAACTTCCCTGGTAATCCCTGGAGTTAAGACTTTATCTTCCAATACACAGGGTGTGGGTACAATTCCTGGTCAGGGAACTAAGATCCCATATGCCTCACGGCCAAAAGAAAAACAAAAATAAAAAAGAATACTGTAACAGATTCAATAGAGACTTTAAAAATGGTCCACCTAAAAAAATCTTTAAAACAACAACAACAAAAAAAAGGCAAAGGTACTGTTTGCCCAGATTAATCTCACCAATTGGTGAGAAACTATAAATGCATTGCTTTGGATGTTATTCTAAGTGGGAAAGTTAATTTACTCCTGATTTTTATATTCTACTGTCCTCTTCTGTATTCTCAAGACACAAAGCCTCACTATTTTTCCATGGAAGGGAGAAAATTCTCTTTCTTCCTCCTAGTTTCTCTGAAGGAGGCTAAGAAGTCCCCAGAAAATTACTCAGCCAATCCTCTGTATGATGGAAAGATTAGAGTATCTCTGGGGGCTTGAAACTCAACAGACAAGAGAATCAGAAGTTGGGAGAATAAGGAGCAGAAAGCTTACAACTCAACAGTGTTTCCAGGCTGTTGGCAGCCAAGGTCATGACCAGCCACTCATGTCTTGAAGGGAGACAATCACCTCCCTCTAGTACCTCTTCTCAGTGCATCTTCTCTCCTCGGGGTTACAACTTCCAGCTCATCACTTAGACAGATGACTGGGATTAGGGTAATAGAAGCCACATGCTGGAGACATGTGTGGTGTTGGAGGGTTCAAGTTATTCTGTGGGCAAGTGACACTTGCCTTGGCTTTTGGCCATACTCAGAAATATGAAAACTGGGCTTCCAAATTGATTGGCAGTGGTTCCAAATTGTGCAAGCGCCCAGGCTATGATATGACAGAAGGATGTTTTATTGAGAGGAATAAAAAGACCACAAACATTTTGTGTCTATAACTGGTAAAGGCAAATTACTGCAAGCTTCACCAAAACCCAAAATGTTGCTTGTGGAGACTAGATATCTGAATGTTGTTTTATGAGCTATTCCTAAAAATAAATAAATAAAAACCTTGTATTTCTCACTTCTGTTCATTTAGACAAATATTAATGGCCATCTAGCATGAAGTAGGGAATTCCCTGCTTGCTCAGATGGTAAACAATTCACCTGCAATGCAGTGGATCCAGGTTTGTTCCCTGGGTTGGGAAGATCTCTAGGAGAAGGGAATGGCAACCCACTCCAGTATTCTTGCCTGGAATATCCCATGGACAGAGGAGCCTCGCCGGCTATAGTCCATGGGGTCACATAGAGTCGGACACAACTGAGCCACTAAGCACAACACAGCACAAGGGATGCTCAGAAATTCATGGGGAAGGGAATGAATGAGTAACAATACACAAACACACAGTATGAAGTGGGCCTGATGATATGAGGACCAAACACAGTCTCATTCTCCTGGGATTTATAACATGGAGGATTGCCCTCTGTGGCTATGAAAACTCTAGAGAATTAATTCCTACCTCTTATTCCTATCTGAGTAATGGAGATTACCTCCAGCATCTTGTTCTTTCCATCCAATTATCTCTGATTTCAGATGGCAAGGGCTTCCTGGTAGCTCAGTTAGTAAAGAATTTGCCTGCAGTGCAGGAGACCCAGGTTCGATCCCTGGGTCGGGAAGATCACCTGGAGAAGGAAATGGCAAACCACTCCAGTATCCTTGCCTGGAAAACCCCATGGACAGAGGAGCCTGATGGGCTGCAGTCCATGGATTGCGAAGAGTCGGACATAACTGAGCAACTAACACTTTCAGATGACTGCTTTTGTTTGCTCAGTGTGGAATCCCACATTTACTACCCCAATAGTATGTGCATTCAGGGGAAGCCCTGCAGGAATTTTACAAATGTTTCATTGTACTTTAGGATACATACATGGTGAACGAAGGCTGGGACTTTCTATCAACCTGATGTTACTGTAACCATGCGACTAGTCCTGTGTGATACCCAACTATATGACTTTTTATAGGGTCCACTTGATCTGTCATTCTTTTTTATAATTTTTATTGGCATATAGTTGCTTTACAATGTTATGTTAGTTTTTGCTGTACAGCAAAGTGAATCAGCTTTATGTGTATATATATCCCCCTTTTTTGGATTTCCTTCCCATTTAGGTCACCACAGAGCATTAAGCTGAGTTCCCTGTGCTATTAGTTCTCTGTTCTCATTAGTTTTCTATTTTGTACTTAGTGGTATGTATTTGTGAATTCCAATCTCCCAGTTCATCCCACCCCTGCTTCCCCAGCTTAGTTCTCTATGTCTGCGTCTCTATTTCTGCTTTGCAAATAGGTTCGTCTCTACCATTTTTCTAGATTCCACATATATATGTTAGTATATGATATTGGTATTTTTCTTTCCGACTTACTGCACTCTGATCATCTCTAGGTCCATCCATGTCTCTGCAAATGGCACAATTTTGTTCCTCTTTTTGGCTGAGGGATACTATTGCCTTTCTCAAGAAGGCTTGCCTGTTTGCCACATTTCTGAAGCAATTTGACATTCTTATAGGTTAATTTTGTAGTAGAGTGACCTTAAGTAAATATATTCTTTATTTGTGTAATTTGTTTAAGAGAAACGGGATCTAATACATTAGCAAATCCTGTCAGTTCTACCTTAAAATATATCCTGAAATGAGCACTTTAGTCTCCTCCATCCTTATTACCACAGTCCCAGCTGCTGTAATGGCCTGCCTAAAAATACTGCAATCATCTTTTTCATCTGTCTTTCCTGTTCTCCAGCCCCAGCCATATTACAAGTCCATGCTCCACATGGCTGCCTAAACAGTGTTTGTAAAATGCAACCAGATCCTGTCACTTCCCTGCCATCAGTCTTTCCGTGGTATCCCATCAGTGGCAGACCAAATGCTACAAGAAAGTTAACCCTGGAGTTAGATTTAGTAAACCTATTTCCTCCTGCTGGATCCTCACCCACTCCTCGCCCAGCTGTTACTTCATTAAGCAAGTCAGGTCCAAGTCAGTAATTCTGAGCTAATTGTTCCTCTACCTAGAACTCTCTTCCCCTAATTCTCAGGCTTTGCTTTCTCACTTCCATCCAATCTGCTCAAACATCCCTTTCTCAGACCTTGCCCAGCCCTATCTCAGCATCACCTTCCCATGGCCACTGCCCCTTTATCTTCTGATTGTGTGGTGCTGCTTCATGGAATTTAAAACTGCCTGACATGATAAAATCCATTTATCTATTCCTGTTTCCTCCACTAGAATGTAAGTCCTAGGAAGGCAGGAATATTACTCTGTTCACTATTGTTTAGAAGAGGGATAGACACAAGGATGGTGCCTCATGAATTCTTTTGGAATGAATGAGTCATTTTATCCTTTCCAAAAATGATGGGGCAATCTCAGCAGAAGAGGCACCCAAGGTTCATAAAAGTTAAATCATTTGGCTGTTCAATACCAGACAGATCCGAAGCATAAATTCATTGCCTCCTGATGTCAAAAGCCCTGGCTCATTCCTCCATAGTTCTCTGGATAAATAGTTTGGACATTGTCCAGCAAATACTTATTAAAGAATAGATTCTAAATGTGTTTGAGAAAAATATCTCAATTGAATTTTAATTCTGTCATTTAAAGTCTAAAGCAAAGAAATAACTTTTACGAATGAGCAGCCTCTCTCATGGACTCTTCAGGATCATTGGTACCAAGAGCTACGTCTCTGGTACCAAGGCTCTCTACATTGCTGCTTACCCCTTCACCTGTGTTGGTCTTACCATCCTCTGCCTCATGGTCCTGCCCCGAACCATAGCCTTGCATCATAATTGGAAGTGGATATTTTAAGATAAAAGCTGTACCTGGCAGATAAAGAAACACATTTTTTCTAAGTTTAATTAAATAAGTCTGGGCAGCCTTTTTGCAATATGGAGATTAACTGTCAAATTTATGTTAATATGATCTCAGAGAATGAAGCTGCTATAAAAAGTTTCTCCCCTCACCCTTCATTTAAGCTCTTCAGGCTGCCTTCTTGAAGTTTCTTTACATTGGTGGTGTCTTATTAAAATACCACTAGGTCAGCTCTGCAAGAACAAGACAGTTAAAAATATCTAACAAATCCCAAATGTTGAAGACATCAATACAAATAAACTGAAATCATATCTATGCTTCTGAGAGAAAACTGTCACCATGGTCGAGTTTTCAGCATCTCTTTGGAATCACCCAATGCCAAGCTCTTCTTTATCTGATTAACACAGGATTATAGAGATCTTCTGAGCACTCTCAGTATAATACAAAGAGCCTTTCAATTCTCTGAGCATCCCTTCCCTTTTTGTGTGTGTGTGTGTGTGAAAAAGATGTGCCATCCAATTTTTTTATTTTGTGATTTTAGAAAAAATGCTAACAGTTTGAATCATGATTCCTGTTGTGGGGACTGAGTTAATTAAAAACCTGATGTATACATACAGCTGATCCTACCCACCCTAATGAAGAACATTAATTCTAGGACATGTGTGGCTGTAGTCACATTGCTACAAATTACTGGACTCTTTCCTTTATCTGTTTCCAAGAAAGTCTCCCCCTGTTAGTTAGGAAAAAAAAGAAAAATATGACGCCTTAGTTCTGGGCAGCATAAATTACACGCATCAATCAGAAAAGCCTAAATTAAAATACACATTTGGCAAACAAATATGAATATGTTGATCTCATCTGTGAATCAAAATGATTTAGTGCCGTGCTGACCGCCCCTCACCCCCCGCCACCGTTCGACGTGAAGGTCACCGTGAGCAGCTTGCTCTCATTGAGAAATGTTTTCGTGTTTTTTAAGCATGTAATTTTATATATGCCCTGATGTTCCATCTAACTAGCGATGCCTATGTAGAGCGACTGATTTATTTTATAAAGAAAATACAGGCTCGTTTTTATTTATGTAATCCAAAACAGATAGCTAAATTAAAATGTTGGGGGGAAAATACAGTGGTTTATAGTTCCTGGGCTGGGGATTCTCCAATGTGTTTATGATACTTTCTAATCTAGCAGAATACTATTTGTGAAATGGGATGCTACACCTTGCCGATATTGAGGGATCATAAATCAGTCCATTCTTATCACCTACTGCATGCATTCTTGGGGCAGGGATAACTGCTTGAGAGATACCCATTACATGGCAGACCTTAAGTAAGGATGATCCGGGGCCTTGCAGACTGTCATTTCTCGACAAGATCTGTAGGCGAAGCAGGCAGATTGAGTCAGGCAGTGATCTTCCTGGACAGAACCATGTTTTATGTTATGACACTTATTTTGAATATTCATGTTGTGTTTTCTTGCTAAGATTTCCTTCTCATAACTACAAACCAGTATGACGATCCCATCTGTATTAAAGGAGGGGTATGTAGTGGCTGCTTTTGATAGGTTGCAACTCAATGCTGAGACCCCCCTCATAGCTAAATGGAAGGCAAACAGCACAACTAAGATAAAACTGCACAACGTGCATGCTTTGGTCTGCAACAGTCACCGGAGGAACTTGTTAAATTACAGATTCCTGGGTCTCACTCTCCCCAGTTTTCAAAAAAATGTATTATTTACCTTTTTTTTTTTTTGGCTGTGCTGAGTATTTGTTGCTGCAAGGGCTTTCCTCTAGTTGTGGTGAGCAGGGGATACTCTAGTTGTGGCGCACAGACTTCTCACTGCCGTAGCTTCTTTTGTTGCAGAGCACAGGCTCTAGGCGTGTGGGCTTCCGTAGCTGTGGTTCCCAGGCTCTAGAGCACAGGTTCAGTAGTCCTGGCACACAGGCTTAGTAGCTACACAGCTTGTGGGATCCTCCCTGATCAGGGATCGAATCCCTGTCTCCTGCTTTGGCAGGTGGATTCTTTACCACTGAGCCAGCAGGGAAGCCCTCCCACAACTTCTAATTCAGTAGATCTGGAAGGAGGCATAGGATCTGCATTTTTCATTTCTTATTAAATGTTACTCAGAACAAACTTTGAGAAAGACTGCTGGGAAGATGAATGGGTGAAAAAGAAGATCAAATTATACATAATCGGTTTGTTCCCAAGCAGTCTGACAGAAGATTATATTATGAGATTAAATCCTGAGTTGGGATGAGCGATTTATACTGCAGACAGCAGAAAGCTGGGCTCTAGGAGATGTATTAGTATTATGACAGTTGCTTTATATCGAGGTGGATTTTTTGGAAGGCAGGAGGAGTAAGGATTATCAGAAGGGATCTGCTCAGAATAAGGCACCTTTGAGCTACAACAGCCAAACCTGTCAGAATTTTTTTGATCAAATTCCAATTTGAAACAGTCAATTCCATTATCCCCATACCATATGGACCAATAATGTTTGATTCAGGAAATATGATTATAATATTTCTTGGGCAAATTCTTAGACAGACTAGGTTTTTGCATTCTAGGGTACTGATTAATAAGCATGGGAACTTTGGGAAGAAAGAAACCCGCTAAGGTAGGGTGGACAAATTACTATTATGTTTTACCTATTTCAGAAGGTGGCGGGAAAATAATTCTGTCTGTTTCCTTCTATGATGTCACTGAGAACCACTGAAGTCTTCTGAAAAGTAAAATGATGTGACAAAAATATGTTTGAGAAATATTGTATCTTAGGGAGGAGACAGAAAGAATCTAAGTCGATTCTGCATAGATCCATGTTGATCGTTAAGATGGCCAAGCTGGATGGATTGGTTATGCTGCAGTCTGTTCGTTTGGCTCAGATAGGCAGTGCCGAGAGTAACTTGGGTACAATTTTGCTCCGTGCTAATTAGAATTGGTCAAATGGTCCTCTGATGAATTTCCTCCCCTGGATAGAATTCGAGAGGATATACAACAAAAAAGTAATTATCAAGGGGTGCCAATTATCCATAGGGTCATCGACACTGGATCCAGGGATGTAGGACTGACTCTCAAATTCTTAGAAATTTTATTCCCCAACTAAAGCAACCCCATTAAAAGTCCTCTTTGAGTGGGCACACAACCAATAGTGCATATGCTGATAGCATTTTCACATACAAATCTGATAGTTAGGCACGCCATTACCCAATTTACACATGCAAATGCAGTAATTGTGTGCACTGGGTGCTCAGGAAACCTGGCACACACCCAGGATGGAGGCCTTTTCAAAGCATGGCCAACCCACCAAATTCCTCTTCCACAACAACTCAAGCTAGGGTTTTACCTCTGTTATACAAAGTCCCACGGGATTCTGGGAGAAAGGATATATGCTTTGTGGGTTTCCCCAGGGACTGAAATTTTTTATCTCATTTGATGTGGACATGTTTTAAGTTCTCTCTTTTTTTATTTTCTTCAATTAATGGACTGTAGACTTCCTCTCCTTTGTAGTAATTCTCCATTTTGTTTCTCTGCTTTAAAAAAAAATCCACTCTAATTAGAAAGTACAAATTCCCTCATTATGACTTATTCTCATCTAGAACCTGAAATGAGAATGATTATGAATTGTTGTAATAAGCGAGTTGCACTTTTAAAAGAATGGAGATTGCTGTTTACAGCCACGTGCACAAGAGTTTACTCCAAGATGCATTTGATTATTCAAATTTACCAAGCTGCTGCAGAAGCAGGCTTTAACTATTTCCTATTTCTTTGTTTATGGATTTTAAATATTCTGGGTTCTTGTGACTACTCAGGCAGTACCACACAGGCAAGTAATTTTTAAAATAAAATAGGATTGAGTACACTTGCTTTGCCAGTGTTTCTCAAAGAGAAGTCTAAAAGTCTGACATTGATCATGGCAAGATTTTTAGATTAACCAAAGAAGGTAGCAGAAAAAGCATAGTAAATTCTACCAAAAATGGAGAAATGCTGATATTTTGAGAAGTAAAATTATAATTGAAAATGATAACTTTTGTGTATTCATTCAGAAAAAAAAATATACTGTGTGTTTACCACACTCCATAAACTGTTCTGGGTATCCTTTCTCATCTCTCTGAACATTGTTTCATCTCTGTCTGACCCTTAACTGATGGGATTCTCCAAATTTCCAGATTTCAATCCTCAACCTTCTACTTTCTTTACTGTCTCTTCATGAGAACCTTTATCTTCATTTCTGACCTCCATACTTATCTCTTTCTCCAAGCTAGACTTCTCTTCTAAATTCCAAATCTGTATTTCCAGAAGCCTTTTCATACACTCAGGTGAATACTCCAACATACAGCGATATTAACAGATCTAAATTGGGATTTATATCTTCCTCAGATTTCATGCCAGAGTTAGCTTTTTTGGCCCTCTCTGGATCTTCAATTCATATATCCTGTCGGTTCCTGAGTTCAGTAGTGCTACTGTTTAACCCGGGCTTCCCTTGTGGCTCAGCTGGTAAAGAATTCGCCTGCAATGCGGGAGACCCGGGTTGGATCCCTGGGTTGAGAAGAGCCTCTGGAGAAAGGAAAGGCTACCCACTCCAGTATTCTGGCCTGGAAAATTCCATGGACTGTACAGTCCCCGGGGTCACAAAGAGTCAGACACTACTGAGCAACTTTCACTTCACTTCACTTTACTGTTTAAACTATCATATTATGTACTTTTATGTAATTGTTGTTGTTGTTTAGTAACTAAGTTGTGTCCAATTCTACAGCCCATGTGTCTCTGTGGGCTGTAGCCCTCCAGGCTCCTCTGTCCATGGAATTTCTCAGGCAAGAATACTGGAGTGTGTTACCATTTCCTTCTCCAGGGGTTTTTCCAGACCCAGGGATTGAACCTATATTTCCTGCATTGGCAGGTGGATTCTTTAGCTGAGCCACCAGGGACACCCCAACTTCATATAATAAATTTTGGTAAATAGTTGCCTGTTTCCACATTGGATTGAACATGTCTTAAATCAGGAGTTGTGTTTTATTGACCCTGTCAATGTCCTTTACCCAGTGACCACCAAGAACACCAAGAACACATCCATAGTTGGTCTTACTGCTATTCCAGAGAGAAAGAATACTCCCCATGGGGCATGTTAGAGTACTAGGAATAACTATATACATATATAGTACTAGTATATATATATATAGAGAGAGAGAGAGTATAGTACTCTAACACGGAGAAGGCAATGGCACGCCACTCCAGTACTCTTGCCTGGAAAATCCCATGGACAGAGGAGCCTGGTGGGCTGCAGTCCATGGGGTCGCTGAGGGTCAGACACGACTGAGCGACTTCACTTTCACTTTTCACTTTCATGCATAGGAGAAGGAAATGGCAACCCACTCCATTGTTCTTGCCTGGAGAATCCCAGGGATGAGGGAGCCTGGTGGGCTGCCGTCTATGGGGTCGCACAGAGTCGGACACAACTGAAGTGACTTAGCAGCAGCAGCAGAACTCTAACATGCCCCTTGAGGAGTATTCTATATATATATAGATAGATTGATATCACATTTGGGTTTGTCTTAGTTGCTTTGGAGGAGTATTTGGGGAAGCAAATCTTTGTTTTGGATTTGATACTGAATTGAAATAGAAGTAATTCTGATGGACAATCTTAAAAGATCTCACCTAAAAGGGGGAAAATAAAGACTATTGTTAACGTTGTAATTGCTAAAGTATCAGTGCTTACGTATATTAGTCATGAGAGGGGAATGCTTGATAATGATGGGGCTTAAAAATGTTCATGTTGTGTTTGTGTTCAGACATGATTAGGGTGTGCTCTTGTTTTTGCTTTGATGCTTCTTGGTCACAGAAGTGGCCTGATCCAATATGGGTGTTCTGTGGAATGGCTTATGTCTAACTGGAAAACATCAATGCCTAGCTTTGAGTGCCTGGCCAGCTCCAGCAGCATCAGAGGATGAATAGTGCCAGGCCAGGTTTCAGCTGTCAGGTCCTGCTTTTCTTTATCAGTCCTCCTTTTCAGTCAGAGGAAGACAGACAGACCATGGGTTATTAATCCATGATATTCAGATTTTCTCCCTTGTCAAGACTGTGCTGATCAGGATCAGGAGGGTGTCCAGAGAACATAGTCAAATCCTGTACAAGGGTCAATCCATCCTTTCTTTTATATTATAGGATGCGTTGTTTGGGCTTCCCTGGGGCATCAGTGGTAATGAATCTGCCTGCCAAGCAGGAGATGCAGGTTAGATCTCTGGGTTAGGAAGATCCCATGCAGAAGGAAATGGGAACCCACTCCAGTATTCCTGCCTGAAGAATTCCATGGAGAGAGGAGCCTGGTGGGCTACAGTCCATGGGGTCACAAAGACTCAAACACAACTAAAGTGACTTAGCAGCAGCAAAGGTTTAGAAGAGGGTGCTGAAGAATTAGAAAATCAGCTTTATTTCATTGTCTTGCATGGAATCTGTCTACTTTTGCAACCACCAGCTTGTTCCAAAGCTTTGATTGGAGATTTCTACATATGTAGTAAACTACCGCACAATTGCACTCATCTCACATGCTAGTAAAGTAATGCTCAAAATTCTCCAAGCCAGGCTTCAGCAATATGTGAACCATGAACTTCCTGATGTTCAAGCCGGTTTTAGAAAAGGCAGAGGAACCAGAGATCAAATTGCCAACATCTGCTGGATCATGGAAAAAGCAAAAGAGCTCCAGAAAAACATGTATTTCTGCCTTATTGACTATGCCAAAGCCTTTGATTGTGTGGATCACAACAAACTGTGGAAAATTCTGAAAGAGATGGGAATACCAGACCACCTGACCTGCCTCTTGAGAAACCTATATGCAGGTCAGGAAGCAACAGTTAGAACTGGACATGGAAAAATAGACTGGTTCCAAATAGGAAAAGGAGTACATCAAGGCTGTATATTGTCACCCTGCTTGTTTAACTTATATGCAGAGTACATCATGAGAAACGCTGGGCTGGAAGAAGCACAAGCTGGAATCAAGATTGCTGGGAGAAATGTCAATAACGTCAGATATGCAGATGACACCACCCTTATGGCAGAAAGTGAAGAGGAATTAAAGAGCCTCTTGATGAAGGTAAAAGTGGAGAGTGAAAAAGTTGGCTTAAAGCTCAACATTCAGAAAACGAAGATCATGGCATCTGGTCCCATCACTTCATGGCAAATAGATGGGGAAACAGTGGAAACAGTGTCAGACTTTATTTTGGGGGGCTCCAAAATCACTGCAGATGGTGATTGCAGCCATGAAATCAAAAGACACTTACTCCTTGGAAGAAAAGTTAGGACCAACCTAGATAGCATATCAAAAGCAGAGACATTACTTTGCCAACAAAGGTCCATCTGGTCAAGGCTATGGTTTTTCCAATGGTCATGTATGGATGTGAGAGCTGGACTGTGAAGAAAGCTAAGCACCAAACAATTGATGCTTTTGAACTGTAGTGCTGGAGAAGACTCTTGAGAGTCCCTTGGACTGCAAGGAGATCCAACCAGTCCATTTTGAAGGAGATCAGCCCTGGGATTTCTTTGGAAGGAGTGATGCAAAAGCTGAAACTCCAGTACTTTGGCCACCTCATGTGAAGAGTTGACTCATTGGAAAAGACTCTGATGCTGGGAGGGATTGGGGACAGGAGGAAAGGGGGATGACAGAGGATGAGATGGCTGGATAGCATCACCGACCTGATGGACATGAGTTTGAGTGAACTCCGGTAGATGGTGATGGACAGGGAGGCCTGACGTGCTGCAATTCATGGGGTTGCAGAGTCGGACATGACTGAGTGACTGAACTGAACTGAACTGAGTTGTCACTTATACAGATTTCCTGAGAATCCTCTGTTTAAGATCCCTTTATGGAATGAATATCCAATAGTAAGGAGGAAGTAATGTATGCCTTTGGGCTGGCAAACATTTTCCCAGTGGTTAACAACTTGGAGTTTTACTACTATGTGAGTTGTTAATAGTACCTGCTAGCTTCTTTTTCATCAAGGCTCAAAGGCAATTTGTCTCTAGTGCCTTTTTCAAAAGATCAAATCTGTACATTGTGCAGAGATGACTTAGGTGGGTGTTTTAGAAAGGCAATTTCTACTTACTGCTGACAAACCTTAGGTATCATACAAGTCTATTGCATAATTAGTCATATCAGCTTGAAAAGGGGCAGAATCTACAATTGAAAATAATTTCCAAAAGCCTGAGTAATTCTTTTATTGTAGGAGATAAGTTGTGCATCCTAGAAAGGATTGGTCTTAATATTATGAAAGTTAATGATGGAATTTTGGGGCCTTAGAAGTTTAGTATATTATTTAATATTATGTGAAGCATAATATGGGCCTTCCAGGTAGCGCAGTGGTAAAGAATCCACCTGCCAATGCACGAGACACAGGAGACATGGGTTTGATTCTTGGGTTGAGAAGATCCGTTGGAGGAGGAAATGGCAACCCACTCCAGTATTCTTGCCTGGGATATCCCATGGACAGAGACCTTGTGGGCTACAGTCCATGGGGTTGAAAGAGTCAAACACAACTGAACACACACACACCCACACACAGTATAATATAACACAGCAAAACACAAGTATATCATATAATGTTTTAAAATTAAAAATTAGAAAAAATCCATTGACTTGTACACACATTTGTCTTTTTCTATAGCTATTGTACCTACTTTAAATAATCATTCATACAGATTATCTTTAATCAAAATAATTATTTCAAAAAAAAGCAATTTTTTTTATTCTTTATTATAACAGAAAACCTGAGAACAAAAGATCGTGAAATTGTTTAGCTATTCTATTACATGAACACTTACTTAAGAAGTCAAAAATTATGTTATTTTATAAAAATATAAATAAATTATTTATATAATTCTATAATTTATACAATAAATTAAATTATTTATATAAATAAATTATATTTATGTATTTATATATTTATTTTAATATGTATAACATCATTCAAAACTATTTGCATATTTTGTTAATAAATTAACATTTTAATAAATAAGAGTAAAGTAAAATTAGACTCAACTACCCAATGCTTGTGTCTGTTGCTTGTTTAGAAATTTTATGAGCTTCCAAAGATTACCTATTAATTAACCTAATCATTTTCTTAAAATTGAAATTTAATTAACTATCTAGAAATTACTAATTTTAGTTAACACCTTAAATCATATGATTTGCATTGATTGTAAGAATTTCATACAATTAAATCTTAAAGAAGTTATTCATCATTATCATTCCATTTAGTTAATTATAATTTAATATATATAATTTTAAATTTTAAACAAGCTATGATAACAGTGACACTCTAATGTTCACTACATTCACCAAACTAATGTAGGATATTAAAGATGGTTAAATCTTAAGAATTTTACTGTAACATTATTCTTATACAGTAAGCTAATTTTTTTAGTGTCTTTTAATCATACTAATGCACATCTTTTGTCTCAGAAGTAATGCTTTTTCTTATCGTATAACTATAGTAACAGAAGCTACCATATAAATATAGATAAATAGAAACACAAAATACATAAAGAGAAACACAGTTAATAACTAATTTTTACTTTCTTTGGGACATTTTAGACTATTTATCTGGACTAAATATTTGAGTGGGTACTGACTTTTTATATCAGTTAACCTTGAATGTTTCCTAAGAGAGTTGAAAAAGAAGGAAGAAGAATAGAAAACAAATGAGAGGGATTCAGCTTCATAAAAATATGAAATTACTGCTGTAAAAAGTAATTATATGACACGATTATCTATGTAGGAAACAACTCCAAAGAAGTATCAACAACAACAAAGGCTGCTGGAACTACTAGGTGATTCTAGCAAGGTTGCAAGATAGAAGATTAATATACAAAAGCAATTGCATTTCCTCTGTAAGAAAATTAAGTTTGGATGTAGATAACAGCTTGACATACATGTACACAAGAGAGTGATCTACAACTGGTGTAGACAGAGCTTGACAATTTCATCATAACAATTAAAAAGCTAGCATTTGGGAACTCCCTGGCAGTCCAATGATTAGGGCTTGGCCCTTTCACGGCTGTGTCCCAGGGTTCAGTCTCTGACTGGGGAACTAAGATCCCACAAACCACATGGTATGTGGGGAAAAAGCCAGCATTTATTAATCCCTGAATATATTTTTTTAAAAAAGAAAAATAAACAACAAAAATCCACAGAGAAAAGCTCGCCCCCTCTGTTAAACAAAGTCATCTTTTATGCAAGGAAAACAACTTTCTCATAAAAGCATCTTTGCTTTTGGTTCTAGATCAGATCAGATCAGATCAGTCGCTCGGTCGTGTCTGACTCTTTGCGACCCCATGAACTGCAGCACACCAGGCCTCCCTGTCCATCACCAACTCCCGCAGGTCACTCAGACTCACATCCATCGAGTCAGTGATGCCATCCAGCCATCTCATCCTCTGTCGTCCCCTTCTCCTCCTGCCCCCGATCCCTCCCAGCATCAGAGTCTTCTCCAATGAGTCAACTCTTCGCATGAGGTGGCCAAAATACTGGAGTTTCAGCTTTAGCATCATTCCTTCCAAAGAAATCCCAGGGCTGATCTCCTTCAGAATGGACTGGTTGCATCTCCTTGCAGTCCAAGGGACCCTCAAGCGTCTTCTCCAACACCACAGTTCAAAAGCATCAATTCTTCGGCGCTCAGCCTTCTTCACAGTCCAGCTCTCACATCCATACATGACCACAGGAAAGACCATAGCCTTGACTAGGCGAACCTTTGTTGGCAAAGTAACGTCTCTGCTTTTGAATATGCTATCTAGGTTGGTCATAACTTTCCTTCCAAGGAGTAAGCGTCTTCTAATTTCATGGCTGCAGTCACCATCCGCAGTGATTTTGGAGCCCAGAAAAATAAAGTCTGACACTGTTTCCACTGTTTCTCCATCTATTTCCCATGTAGTGATGGGACCAGATGCCATGATCTTCGTTTTCTGAATGTTGAGCTTTAAGCCAACTTTTTCACTCTCCACTTTCACTTTCATCAAAAGGCTTTTTAGTTCCTCTTCACTTTCTGCCATAAGGGTGGTGTCATCTGCATATCTGAGGTTATTGACATTTCTCCCAGCAATCTTGATTCCAACTTGTGTTTCTTCTAGTCCAGCATTTCTCATGATGTTTAAATAATCTCTTTCCTGTTAAAAATTCCCCAACATGGCCACTGAAATTCAAAAAATTGTCCCTGGTGCTATGGTGACCGTTAAGAGAGAGAGGCATGTCAGTATCATGGTGAGAAAACAAGGAGGAAGCAGATGTTTGACCTGAAGGAGGCAGAGCTTTAGCTTGAGAGTATCCCATCAGAACTATACATGATGGGTGCCTTGTACATGGTGGGTGCCTTGTACATGGTGGGTGCCTTGTACAGAATAGGTGCTTTGTACATTGCTTCAGTTCAGTTCAGTTCAGTCACTCAGTCCTGTCCGACTCTGTGTGACCCCATAGACAGCAGCCCCCCAGGCTCCTACATCCCTGGGATTCTCCAGGCAAGAACACTGGAGTGAGTTGCCATTTCCTTCTCCAATGCATAAAAGTGAAAGTGAAGTCACTCAGTCATGTCTGACTCTTAGCAACCCCATGAACTGCAGCCTACCAGGCTCCTCCATCCATGGGATTTTCCAGGCAAGAGTACTGGAGTGGGGTGCCATTGCCTTCTCCGTTGTACATTGCCGCTGCTGCCGCTGCTAAGTTGCTTCAATCATGTCCGACTCTGTGCAACCCCACAGATGGCAGCTCACCAGGCTCCCCCATCCCTGGGATTCTCCAGGCAAGAACACTGAAATGGGTTGCCATTGCCTTCTCCAATTGCATGAAAGTGAAGACGCTCAGTCGTGTCCGAATCCTAGCGACCGCATGGACTGCAGCCTACCAGTCTCCTCTATCCATGGGATTTTCCAGTGCTGGAGTGCTGGAGTGGGGTGCCATTGCCTTCTCCTGCCTTCTCCTAGTGGTCATCAAAAACCTGTGGGTTTGACTTGATAACGCAGACAAATAATGAACTGACAACTAAAGCTATGAAATACTGAAGTTGTGTTCTTTTTCTTCTTACTGTTTAAAAGTATTTGCAGGAATTATTCACATCTTATAAGAAAACTTTAGATTTTTTATTCATATCTACCCTTGAGAAATACTAACTGAAAGCTGATTAAATAAAAATAATATTACCAGTCACACAAGCTCTGTGAAGACATAGGGAAAGATTGTTTTGTTCATTGAGCTCTAGCCTAGGAGGGCAGCAACTGCCTCACACCTTCTTATCAGCAGCAATAAATTGGCAGCCTCAATCCACTGTAATTCTCCTGGGTGAGTGTTGTTATACATTTGTTAGTTGGATGCACAGAAGTGTATCTGGAGAACTAAGCTGCTATACTAGGCTCAAAATGGGGAGGCTCTCTTCAGAGATTTTTAACTACTTTATTTTTATTTTGACAAATATGTCAGGGAAAACTGAGGCTAATAGAAAAGAAAAAGAATTGTATTAAAATAACTGCAGTGGCTACATATATTAATATATTTTGCTGTATACTTGAAACTGACACAATATTGTTAATCAACTATACTCCAATATAAAATTTAAAAATTGTCTAAAAGAAAAAAATAAATAAAATGCCAAAGCAAAATAATGCTATGGGGAGAAAAATGACAACAATGGGACTCGTATTGGAGGTATAGATGCTCAAGACCAGTAGAGTGAGGATGACAGAGTTATTTTTCCGTCTTGAGACTGAGACACAATGGAGCGTTGAGGCATCCTTGGGCGGAGTCAGTGAATGAAGCTCGCAAGAACTGAATAGGTTTGAGAGACCGCTGTGGAGGTGCTACTAAGAGGCCAAAGAAAGTGTCCAAGTGTTAAGGCAAGCTTAACGATAATTCAGACAACAAGTAGCTTGCAGTTTGTAGAAGTGGTGGCACGGTCACAACAAGAAATTGTGGCCCACAGAGAAGAATCAGTAGGAGGCTGCCACCATCTGGGTTCACTCACCAGAGCAGCAGGCTCCAGCTACTCAAAGAGTGCTTCTGGGCAGACTTGAGTTGTTCAGACAAAAGTGAGACCAAAGCTGCAAGCCTCACTGTTGGCTGCCTGTGAGTGGGGAGAGCTGGGACTAAAAAGGCAGTGAGAAGACCACTGGGACACCTTGATGGGGTGGCTGCCCTCTACTCCACTGCAGAGAACTGAGGTTATATGAGGATGGTTCTCAGAACATCATGTAAGTAAGTAAGTAAGTCTCTTTTTAAACACAACTAAGCATTAGGTGATCCAGTGAAGTGAAAGTCGCTCAGTCGTGTCCAACTCTTTGCAACCCCATGGACTGTACAGTCCATGGAATTCTCCAGGCTAGAATACTGGAGTGGGTAGCCTTTCCCTTCTCTAGAGGATCTGCCCAACCCAGGGGTCGAACCCAGGTCTCCTGCATTGCAGGCAGATTCTTTACCAGCTGAGCCACAAAGCAAGCCCGAACCTAAGTGTACTCATCTTAAAAATGGAGATAAAAATAGCTACCTTACAGGCTTTAACAAAAAAATGTAAACAACAACCCTGGTATATTATGTAGTAGTCACTACATCATCAGTGTTAGCATTTTTATATTATATTAAGCTTCCCAGTGGGAGCCCAGGTGGAACATACTTACAGGGACTTGCTGGTTAAAAAATGAGTGAAGTCAGAAAGAGAAAAACAAATATCATATATTAATGCATATATGTGGAATCTAGAAAATGGTATAGATGATATTTGCAAAACAGAAGTAGAGACATAGATATAGAGAACAAACATGTAGACCAAGAGAAAAAAGAGGGTGGGTGGGGTGAATTGGGAGATTGGGGTTGATATACATACACTATTGATACTATGTATTATGTATCAAAGGTCCCTCTGGTCAAAGCTATGGTTTTTCCAGTAGTCATGTATGGGTGTGAGAGTAGGACTATAAAGAAAGCTGAGCACTGGAGAACTGATGCTTTTGAACTGTGGTGTTGGATAAGACTCTTGAGAGTCCCTTGGACAGCCAGGAGATCAGTCAATCTTAAAGGAAATCAGTCCTGAATATTCATTGGAAGGACTGATGTTGAAGTTGAAACTCCAATACTTTGGCCACCTGATGCGAAGAACTGACTCATTGGCAAAGACCCTGATGCTAGGAAGGATTGAAGGCAGGAGGATAAAGGGACGACAGAGGATGAGATAGTTGGATGGCATCGCTGATGGACATGAGTTTGAGCAAGCTCTGGGAGTTGGTGATGGACAGGGAAGCCTGGCATGCTGCAGTCCAAGGGGTCCCGAAGAGTCCAACACAAATGAACAACTGAACTGAATCAAACTGATACTATGTGTAAAATAGAAAACTAGTGAGAACATACTGTATAGATGAAGGAATTCTACTAAATGCTCTGTGGTGACCTAAATGGGAAGGAAACCCCCAGAAGAAATAGCTGATTCACTTTGCTATGCAGTAGAAGCTGGCACAACATTGTAAAGCAACTATATTCCAATAAAAATTTAAGAATGCATTTACCCTATTTTCCTGGCCTCATTTGACTTTATTTCCCTATTTTTGTTTCTTTATTTTTATCCTTATTCTTATAGATTAAGTAAATATCAAATTAAGAGTTAAATATTATTTTAAAAATATTGAATCCAAATTGCAGACGATAAATTTAATAAACTAAGTAGATAAGATTCTGATTTCTTATTTTCATTAAAAAAAAAAGAAAGAAAGAAATGTAGATTGTGTTTTGGCTTTAAAAAGTGAGATCCTGCAGTTGAAACATGATAGAAATAGCTTTTAAAAGCTAAATGAAATGAATAGTCTTGCAAAGGGAATAAAGGCGGAATTTTTCACAAGTCCCTGGAAACCAGCAAAAAAGCATCAGAACTGTTGTTTGCAGTAATAATTGTGATTACTTAGTTAAAATATCCTGTACAAGAAGCTTTCTATGTTTTTGCTCCTCTACAAGGAAAATTAAAACAGAACACATAGCATTGGGGCCAGTTTGTTTCCAAAGAAGTCAATTATTAATATAGTATTTAGTATTTAATGAACTAAGCCCATGTATGTGGAATGCTGCAAAGAGATCGCCATACCAGCAGAGAACAGGTGTTGATGTAAGCTTTGTGCGTATGTTTACCAGCTGATTAGTACCCATTAAAATGATAATAATCTAATAAAAATTACTTTATATCTAGTGGAAGTAGAAAGTCCCCTATGTGTTGGAAAATAATTTTATTCCCATTGCCATGGCAGTGATGAGAATCCACACCCAAAGCAGCCTGAATATTCTCAATTTCTATACCTTTAGACTTTTCTCTTTAAGCATCCCTTTCTCCATAAGTGTAGTCCATCCAGGCGGTTAGGGCAGTTCACTTTTTTATGGTTTCAAGGGACAGACAAACATGTATCCATTCACCAACATCCTCTCTGGTAATGGGAGAAAAATAGGAACCTTAGTAAATGGTAATGCTTTGTCTGCAATAAGACATTGGATGGAGCTATGGGTGTCCTGAAGCAACATCCTGAGCCTTGGTTGTCCCAGAGAGCCTTGAGTGGCTGCTAAGGCAGCTCTTAGTGTCCCCTGAACTGGCCATCCCTGGGGAAGTCCCTGATTTCAGGCTGCTGCTGCTGCAAGTTGCTTCAGTTGTGTCTGACTCTGTGCGACCCCATAGACAGCAGCCCACCAGGCTCCCCTGTCCCTGGGATTCTCCAGACAAGAACACTGGAGTGGGTTGCCATTTCCTTCTCCAATGCATGAAAGTGAAAAGTGAAAGTGAAGTTGCTCAGTCGTGTCCGATGCTTAGCGACCCCATGGACTGCAGCCCACCAGGCTCCTCCGTCCATGGGATTTTCCAGGCAAGAGTACTGGAGTGGGGTGCCATCACCTTTCATTCTCAAAATTGTGATGAATACCAAGTCCCATCATCCCAGCCTCAATTCCTACCATTTCTCTTCATGACATGTCTCTGTCTCAACTGAGCCTGACACACTTTACTTTTGTTCTACCAAAAGCTGAGCTCAAGAAATTTTTAGGAATTTAGCTACATACACTACAAAGTCGAGACTGAAAACTAAGAGTTATCTGCCGTGTGACCAGAATCAAATCTTCCAAGATAACCAAAGGCTCACAAACTCCAAGAATAAACTTAGAGTTACCAGAGGGGAAGGGTTAGTTAGGGACTTTAGGATCGACTTCTATTTCTATATTTAAAATGATAACCAATAAGGTCCTACTGTAGATCACAGGGAACTCTGCTCAATATTATGTAACAACCTAAATGGGAAAAGAGTATGAAAAAGAATGGATACATGTATATGTATATCCGAATTACTTTGCTGTATACCTGAAACTGGGCTTCCGAGGTAGCTCAAGAATCTGCCTGCAATGCAGGTGACCTGGGTTTGATCCCTGGGTTAGGAAGATCCCCTGGAGGAGGGCATGGCAACCCATTCCAGTATTCTTGCCTGGAGCGTTCCATGGACAGAGGAGCGTGGCGGGCTGCAATCGATAGGGTCGCAAAGAATCGGACACGACCGAAGCGACTAAGCAGCAGCAGCAAACTTGAAACTATCACAACATAGTTAATAAACTATGTGCATGCTCATTGGCAGTCCTAAGATCTCCTTAAAGATAGAGTATGTCTCCTTTGGGAAATTTGGAGAAAGTGATAGGATTTAGTATATATAGGTTGAGTTTAGGGTAACTAATCTAGATTGGAGAACTAATTGGAACAAGTGCTTTATGGATAATATGTGGAAAGAAGTAAGGAGGGGTTTTTCTCAAGCCCGCTGGGTTTACTGGAGTGATGACTTCACTGATTCATAAGAGGTCAGAGGAAGAGTAAGGAACAGAGAACAGCCTTCCAGACTCTAGGAGCTCTCCTTGAGCCTAGGGAGAGCCAGGAAGCCTGTGCTCCTTCTCAGTGCAAAGTAAGGACCTGGCCAGGTGGCCACAAATTAAAGAATTAGAGGGCATAGCTGACTAGATGATGCTAGTCCTTTATTCAAGTCCAAGCCACGCATAGGCTACACCATGGTTGGTTCCTCAAGGAATATAGAGCTGTGACTTCTAGGAATGAACCTTTTGGGCGCCCATATTGCTAACTCCGGAGAAGGCAATGGCACCCCACTCCAGTACTCTTGCCTGGAAAATCCCACGGATGGAGGAGCCTGGTAGGCTGCAGTCCATGGGGTCGCTAAGAGTCGGACACGACTGAGCAACTTCACTTTCTCTTTTCACTTTCATGCATTGGAGAAGGAAATGGCAACCCACTCCAGTGTTCTTGCCTGGAGAATCCCAGGGACGGTGGAGCCTGGTGGGCTGCCGTCTATGGGGTCACACAGAGTCGGACACGACTGAAGTGACTTAGCATAGCATAGCATTGCTAACTCAATGAACTGACTTACTACTGGTGACTGGATCTCTTGGACTTCCCAATGTGTGGACATGAATTCTGATTTCTCAGGCCTTAACATCCTGCCCAGCTTTTGATCTTGTCCATTTTTTCTTGTAGCAACATCTTTGTGGTTGTAGGCAGTTTAGGTAGGCTCACTCTACTCTGGCTTCAGAACTCTACAGAAGAAGAAGCACTATACAGACACAACATAAATTTGTCTTCCTGGCTTAACCATAAGGCTTTGGACAAGTTTTGGAGACAAGTTGAGTATCACAGTGGCTATCATTAATGCTGAGTACTGTATTTTCCATAATTTGGCTGCTACAGGTGGTAGAAGAGGGACCCTGGGACTACTAGAAACCAAGAGTAACTCTAAAATGCAAGACTGTAAGGGACAGCGCCTTTTCTTTGGCCCTGGAAGCCAACAGGTGCTGGTGCTGGGATCAGAGGACAGAATATCACGATGGTGAGCACTTCCCATTAGAAGGGTCAGGCTGTTATCACAATTCTAGTGAAACCTAGAAGTCAGCTGTCCCCTCTACCAGACTTCTTGGGATAGGACTTTGTATAATAGCTCCATGCAGTTTTCATAAGGAATTCACCAGCCCACAGACCCATAGTGAGCAATGTGGAATTTTCTGTAGGTTTAACCGGGGAAGTAGAAGAGAAGACTATACAAATATCAACACTGTATCATTTAAAAACACTCATGGGATATGTTTGTTTTCCAAACTTTCTTCCAAATTTTCATCTCTCTAACTGGGACCAAGAGTAGTTTTCTTCTCTATTCTTTGATCACATAGTACCCAGAACCTTCTGCCGGGTTTCCCTCCTCCCTTTATTAATGACACAGTTACTGAGACCAGTCTCTCTTAGGGGGCAATGGTGAGTCCTACAAAAACAAAGCAACAAAATATTTCTACTACACCAGCGTAAAATCCTTAATGAGAGGTGACCACTGCCATGTCCCTGGTACCTTGTACCCTTTTCTGCAGCCCTTGGAGATAGGAATTACTCTCTATAGCTGGTAGGTAACTAAAGTTTAGGAAGCTTCACAGTGAATTTGCAAAAAAAGATGACGTAAACCCAAATTATATAACTCCAAGTCAGGGTTATTTATTTTTGAACCACACAAGGAACAAGACATTCTTGGATACTTAACCTCTAGGGCGAAGGAAGAGATTGTTGCCCTTTCATTATAATCCTAATCACAAAAGGATAACAAATTTTGTCAAGAATGAGGTTAGAGGCCTTGATTAAATCCAGCTATCTGCTTTCTGGAAAGGGTGTGTTCTAAGAGAGGAAGTGACCAAGCCAAAGGAAACCAGAGACTCTGAGTTAAGAAAGAAAAGGAGAGCCCTCACACAGCATATTTCTGTATAATTTTGTTATTTTGTTTAACTCATTTTGTCAGCAGGGGTTCTCTTTGACTATGAAAGAGAAGAAGAAAATCTTTTCTTAACAATAATATACACTTGCCATGAGAGAGATGAAGCAGAAGATTAAGCAAGAAACTCAGCTATTTTATTGCCCTAAGGCATTATTCATTTCCCTGACACATTATGTTTTTAATTAAAATTGCATGTGAGTTAATTAAAATATTCATTCAGGCACTTTCCCACACCCCCGCCTCTTGCATTTGTTCCTTGTTCCTCTTGAAGCTTTTTGGTAAAACTCAGTTTCATTTTAACTTTGCTGCCTTTATTGGCTACAGCTTTACCAGAGAGTCTATATACAAAGTTAACTGAAAAAAAATCTAATTTACAAAATTCATTCTGAAGTGGCCAGGGGAAAGGGAAGTGGCCAGAGGTGGAATTGTTATGGCCTAGACATTTCTTCCTGCTTACTTAATCAAAAACATGAAATTGGCATTGATAGAAAGCATATTAAAAAGGGATCCTTTGATTTTTCTTGTGATAGACATGTTTATCCATCTGTAGTCCTTTGTTCTGGAAATAATCATCATTGATGGCCCCTGTGGTTGTGAAACCAGAGCTTTCTCTGTTTACAGCTGATAGATTCACCTTTGGTAGACATTTATCTATTGAAACCTATCGATTGACAAGCCAGTTACTCTGAGTAACTCTGAGAGACAGGCTCCCTCTTGAAAAGGTTGATAGAGAGACACAAAGACCTTGGTCACCGGTGGCATCTCTGTGGTTGGTTGGTTCATTTGCAAACATGAAATTGACTGAAAGGAAGAGCAGAAAGAATCAGAGAGGGTTGTAGCCACATGGCTTCTGCGCTGGACAAGACAGAACCTCGAGCTTCATGGGCTCGCGTTTCTTCCCATGAGGAGTGTCAGTATTCTTGAGATTTTCTTTTTTGTGGGGGAAGGATGTTCTTTTGTTTGTTATTTTTATAATAAATCCCTCATTTTTAGGGTCAGCTAAAATGAATTTTGGATCCTTGTAAACAATGAGCTTTGCCTAAAATATCCATGCTTCACAATTCCATATATCCCTAAGTAGCCCTGATAGAGATAATATTAAAAATCAAAATCAAAATGAGTAGAAGCCTTTATGAAGATCCACTGACAAAATAAAGTTCAGATCTGAGAAGAATATTTTTTAACAACCACAGAATCCCTTGTGAAGAGTTTGGGGAAATTTTATTTTTCTGTGTTTTTTTCCATCTCCAGTGATGTTTCATCACCTCACTGTGTCCCTGAGATCCTAGTGCCCTGGGGCAGCTGCCTGGCTGACAAATTTGCTCATTTTCCCTGCTACCTAGATAAAGGTGCCGTGTCTTTCTCCACGATTAGATTTCTAATACCAACATTAACCCAGCTGGATGTGGTTGTTGTTCAGCTACTAAGTCGTGTCTGACTCTCTGCGACCCCGTGGCGACCCCGTGGACTGCAGCACTTCAGGCTCCCCTGGCCCACACTATCTCCAGGAGTTTGCTCAGATTCATGTCCCTTGAGTCGGTGATGCTATCTAACCTCTCATCCTCTGCCACCCTCTTCTATTCATTTCCATCCTTCCCAGCATCAGGGTCTTTTCCAATACATATATCCCCCACCTCTTGGACCCGCCTCCCACCCTACCTCCCAACTCATCACTCTGGGTCAGAGCACTGAGCTGAGCTCCGTGTGCTACACCTCACGTTCCCGCTAGCTACCTACTTTACACATGGTAACATATATATGTCAATCCTAATCTCCCAATTTGTCCCACCCTCTCCTTCCCCTTCCCCCTTGCTCATATCCATATGTACTTTCTCTATATCTATGTCTCTATTCCTGCCCTGCAAATAGGGAGCCTCCTCATCAACAAAGTATGTACTGTTATTGCTTTTATCTTAAAATCTTTTCTTGATTCTTCTTTCCTCTTTAGCTACCATGCCTTCATTATTCTTCCCTAACTGATGAAATTCTTGATGAAATTTACTGAATTAGTGCTTCCTGTTCTTACCAAACTAGTGTGTCCTGTTCCTCTTCTCTTATTCCCTCTTGAATCAACTCTGATCAGGCTTTGGTCCCCATCCACCCCGTCAAAACTCTTCTTATCAAGTCTCCAATAACCTTTATGGGCTTCCCAGGTTGCGCTGGTAAAATAATCTGCATGACAATGCAAAAGACTTAAGAGATGTGGGTTCAATCCTTGGGTCAGGAAGATCCCTTGGAGGAGGAAATGGCACCCCACTCCAGCATTCTTGTGGGGAGAATCCCAAGGACAGAGGAGCCTGGTGGGCTACAGTCCATGGGGTCACAAACAGTCGGATACTACTGAGCATCTGAGCACACAATAACCTTTACATTTCTAAACCCAGTAACCGGTTTTGAGTCCTTATATACTTGACTAATCAGCAGCAGTTACCAGAGTTGAGAACTTCTTTCTCTGTGATATACTTTCAGCATTTTGCTTCTAGGATATCCTACTCTCTTGGTTTTAACAACCTACTAGATACTTCTCAATCTTCTTTGCTGCTGCTGCTGCTTCTCCATGACTTCTTAATGTTGTGGTTCCCCATATTTCTATCTTTTCTTATTATTTTTATTACTTACTACTATTTCTTATTACTCTATAGTCCCACAGGTGATGGCTTTGAATCTCATGTTTTAAAATGTAATTTCTATGCAAAAAACTCCAAAATTTATATCTCTAACTCGGATATTTCTTCTGAGGTTCTATGTTCCCCTGCCCATTTGGTATCTTCATTTGAATATCTATTGGAAATCGCATAGTTCAAACTAAAACTCTGCTCATGATATTCTTCCCACTAATCTGCCTTGTCCATAGCTTTCTCTGTCTTGCTGAAGAGCAGCTTTACCCTTCCTGTGTCTCAGTCCCAAACTTTCTAGTTAATTAAGATTCCTCTTTATCTCTCTTTCATGCTCATAACCATTATTTTGTATGATTCTGTGTCCTTTACCTTGAAAATATTTACCTGAATCTAATCACTTTTTGCTGTCTCTATTGCACCACACTTACCCATTGATCACGAACACTGCAAGGATCTTTTAACTAGGCTTCTCCCAGTTTGTGTCTCTACTGTCCATTCACAACACAGCAGCAAAAGTATTTCTTTTAAAATGTAAGTCGTATCATATCATTCTGTTACAAATCCTGCAATGGCTCTCTACTTTTCTCAGAGTAGAAGCCAAAGTCCTGGTGATTTGGCTAACAAGGGCCTCGCAGAGCTCACTTAGACCTATGCACAGTGACTCTGCTGATCCTTCAGAATGCCAAGAACATCCTCTGTTCCCTCAGCTTTCCTCTTAGATAGCCACACACTATATCCTTTACCTCATTTTGAATAAGGTCCCACCCTTACCACCTAGGGCTTCCCAGGTGGCACTAGTGGTAAAGAACCTGCCTGCCAGTGCAGCAGATGTAAGAGATGAGGGTTCGATCCCTAGGTTAGGAAAATCCCCTGGAGGAGGGCATGGCAACCCACTCCAGTATTCTTAACTGAAAACTGGACAGAATAACTTAGTGGGCCCCTGTCCCTAGGGTGGCAAAGAGTCGGACATAACTGAATCGACTTAGCATATACACATGCTTATCACCTATTTAAAAAAAATGTAACCTCTATCCTGATGTCTTGTAACCTGCTCAATTTTGTTTTCTACAGAGCTGCTTATCATCTTCTAACATATGATTGATGTTTTTATTATTTGTTTATTCTCTTTTTATTCTATTGGCTTGTCTCCCACATATGCAAATGTAATCTCCCTCTAAAATTAGGGGGTTTGCGTGGTTTTTGCACTAATATTTCCATGCATCCCGAACAGTATACCTGGCATACAGTAGGTTCACAATCAATATTTGTTGACTGGATGAATGAAGACTTCTAAGCTAAGGAGGCAGATCAAAGACTGGGGAGGCAAAGATGACCAGAATTTACATGGAAGAATATAAGATGAAGAGTTCCAAAACCTAAATATGGACACTCTTAAATCTTCCATCTAATACTAAATGTGACATGTATAGGGGTGAGACTCCATGAAGCTGAGGAAACAGTAAATACCAGGGAAAGAATAATTACTTGAGCGCTGCAAGCTATAAAGCTGCTCAAGCTTGAACATGATAGTCCTGATGGCCAGAGTGCAGAGACTTCCTTGAACACCAAGTGCACTCAGTAAAGCCTCCATCAAGGTCATGACCTAGGAGTTTAGTACCAAACTTGACCATGAGAAAAGGCTATTCAAGACCTGCCTAAACAAACAAACAAACAAACAAAAAAACCCAAAAAACTCTCAAGCTAATCTATAATTAAATCCACTCTCTGTAAGACAAATCAACATTCTAAAGAAAGACAACAGACTCCAGACACAAAATCCGAACAACGAAAACAAGAAAACTCAAACGTTGGCTATTGTAACATTTAGAATATCTATCATCTAATTTTCAATAGGTACCACACTTGAAAAGAAGTAGGAAAATGTAACTCATAACCATGAGCAAAATCAACTAGTTGAAGGCAAAATGTGTAAAAGAGAAAAACTGTCTTTGGTGTTTTCTTCCTGCACATTCAATGGACTCCCAAGATCTCAAGCCTTTTTCCAAGCTTGTAACACGCATCCCAACTTTAAGGTGCTCAGAGCTCCACACTGTCATGTCCTTTCTTCTTTCTCTATATCCAACTGTGCTCACTTGATTTATCTTTATATTATTCTTTTATGGAGAAGGCAATGGCACCCCACTCCAGTACTCTTACCTGGAAAATCCCATGGGCGGAAGAGCCTGATAGGCTGCAGTCCAGGGGGTCGCTAAGAGTTGGACACGACTGAGCGACTTCACTTTCATTTTTTACTTTCACGCATTGGAGAAGGAAATGGCAACCCACTCCAGTGTTCTTGTCTGGAGAATTCCAGGGATGGGGGAGCCTGGTGGGCTGCCGTCTCTGGGGTCGCACAGAGTTGGACACGACTGAAGTGACTTAGCCGTAGCCATATTCTTTTTAGCTGATGTTCTCTCTCCTTTATGTATCAAGATAGCAACTAGCTAAAACATGAGTATTGTAATGAGGAAAGGCTAGATCTGTAAAATCTCCCCTCCCTATTACTATGTAGGGCTTCTCCTCACCACCTTACGGTATTATTGTCTTACTCTAAATTGTAAGAACTTTATTTGAATAACAGAGGAGGTAATTGGGTAGAAAAGATAACTTTGGATGTTGGAAACTCATGGAACCACCTATTGATGAGGTGTAAGTGTATAATATACTTTGAGTTTCATATCTGGGAGCCAAACCAGTCATGATTACTATTATTGAGACACAAGACCAGGAACAGACAGGCTATGATGGTGATGAGATGCAGAATCACCAAATATTGGCCAGATTTCCCTAATTTTCTCCTGCCCTTGGTTGAGATGATGGTGCCAGATGAGACTGGCATAGCATGAATATAACAAAAAGATATCAAATGGCCCCAGTGAGGAATGAAGTGGATGAGAGATTCAAGGAGTTAAAACCTGACAGGAAAGCATCATTATTGCCAAATAAAAGAAAAAAAATTTAGTAGAAAACTGTTCAGTGAGCACTGGTAACTCTCAGTTTAAGATCCTGCTGGATATTGATACAGAGGGACTCAACCTCTGCACCTCAACCTTTTGACTTACCCTTGGAATGATCAGTTTATTTGGAAACATTGATTGTTGTTGCTAAACATTTACCAAAATGTTTAGCTTAACCTAAAATATGTTAATATAGTTCTCTTACAGAATAAGATAATGACCTAATTTTGTAGAAAAATTACCAGCATTTCTTTCTTTCTTTCTTTTTTTTTTTTTTGATGATTTAAACTCAGCAGGCATCTCACCTCAGAAATAGCAAGGCATTATTTAATTCCAGAAGTTCTTTAGTGTGACATTTTAGGCATTTTGAAAAGTGCATAAAAGATAAGGTTACCTGACAGTAGGGCTGTTCCACAGCATCATTGCACTGATAACAACCAGAGTTATTTCATTCGCATGAAACCATTTGATTATGGCATTAGGAATCAAATGATATTGTATTTGGAGCCATTTGTGTGTCCTATTTATTTCAGCATAATACATATTTATTGGTGTTTTATTCACAATGTAAGTCACATGTTAATAACAGTTTAAGAGACTTTAGAGTGTTACCTTTTCAACAAGTTCATGAGTAATCGCACAAGGTACACATATTCATGAAGAACTCCTAATCACACATAAAAAGCAGCATTTCTTCCACCACTGAACAGATACTTGTATGATATAATCCCCTTTCTAGGGTTGCCAGGTTTAGCAAATTAAAATATAGGTCACTAAGTTAAATTTGAATTTCAGATAGACAATGAATAAATTTTTATTATAAGCAGGTCTCGTGCAATACTGGGGGCACACTTATACTAAAAGTTATTTATTGTTTTTCTAAATTTTAAATTTAACTCGGCATTCTGTATTTTACCTGAGAATCCTGCCCCTTTGTGAAAGAGGGACTTGTTAATTACTTTTTAAAATATTCAACCACAGATATTTCAAGCTAGTACAAGCCATAAAGAAATTTCACTTCAGTGATGAGACATTTGGTGGTGGTTTAGTCCCTCAGTCATATCTCACTCTTGTGCCCCATGGACTGTAGCCTGCCAGGCTCCTCAGTCCATAGAATTCTCCAGGCAAGATTACTAGAGTGGACTGTCATTTCCTCCTTCAGGGGATTTTCCTGACCCAGGGATCAAACCTGGGTCTCCTTCATTGCAGGCAGATTCTTTACCAATGAATCCGAGAGGAAAGCTCTTTAGAGATGGCTTAAGCTATTAACTCTCCACTCCCAACAAAGCCCCTGCCCTCTGGGTCTTGGATGTTGCCAAAGAAAGCTGGGTGATAGCCCTTTCCTATAAATTAGATCTAGTGAATTACATTGTGTGGAGGGAACTATGGGTGTAAAAAATTATTTTTTAGATCTTGATTTAGAACTACATTAGCCCTCTGGGAAGTTTAATTATTTAAAAAAAAAAAATGATTGGCTGGTGTGGCCCAGCCCATGAGATTGGGTTGTAGAAAACCACAACTGAGCCCCTGATAGAAAACCCACCATCAACACTGATGGAAGCTGGCCTGAAGTTTTAACTCCCCTGACAGCCAAGGTACAAAAGGGGGTTGGATGCAGGTTCTGGTTTGTCTTGACACAACCTCCCCTGGACTGTGTGACTTCTCAGGATCTTCACTAATAAGAGCAAGGGATGAACTGAGAATAACTCCCTACTAGGGCTTCATCTTAGCGCCCAGCAACACAGGCAGGCTGCCACTAACAGCCAACGGATGGTGCTAATGGCAGTTCAAGACCGGAAGGTTGAACTGATGGGAGGCTGGTCTAGAATTCTTGCCCTTTCTTCCCATGCCTAACTTTGTCCCCAGGGCTCACCCCCACTTCATATTTTCACTGAGAGGGTTTGGCTAGGAGTTACAGGTGAAGAAGACACAGACCACATCTGCATCACGTCGGCTTCGTGTGGCTAAACCAGAGATGCCAGAGGCTGATGCTGACTCAGAGCTACTGCCAGTGAGTGAAGTGCCCTCTGTGTCCAGGAGCTGTCAACGCCATCTACCTCTGTGTGTGCTTTGTTCATGATTTGTGTGCCTCTTGCCGACGGAGTTCATAAACTAAAGATTAATGAGAGGAAGAGGCAACCCACTGGGGACAAAACATTAGTAAAAGCAGGAAGGTCTTTTGCTTTTTTGGAGCTGGAATAACCAGGAGGATTCATCATTGTTGCAGCCGACTTTGGGGTCCAGCCAAGCCAGAGGCACTGGCTGCAAGCACGTTTGGCTCCATCTCCCCCTCTGCCAACCCCAGTGTCCCAGAAATCCTACCGCCACTGCACAAGTCATTGCCAGACAGAAAGACAATAGTAGTTCTCCTTTTTCCTCCCTCTTTGCTATTTTTAGAGAAATCTGAATAACAACCTCTTCCCCTCATTTATTATTCTTGATGAATAGTAAATTATTCTAATAGCATTGACTGTTCTATTCATTTATTATTTGAGGATGATTAGAAGTGAATAGCTATTATAAAGCCTCACCAGTTCCAAAAATTAGGCTGTAGAATTTTGTGTTTCCTTGTGGCTCTGAGTAATTATCTCTTTTTGCTTCCCTAATTCTGTCTCTCACACACACACCTCTTCTTTCCCAGTCATGGTCTGTTTTGACTCCAGAATCAGAATGCCCAGTACTTAAAAGTTTACCCAGAGAGGTGATGAATGAGCCTCTGAAATGTGATCTCATACTGTGATCTCATGTATCCCAGACATTCATGGTGCAGGGGTAAAGAATCTGCCTGCCCATGCAGGAGACACAAGAGAATTGGGTTTGATTCCTGGAGGAGGAAATGGCAACCCACTCCAGTATTCTTGCCTGGGAAATTCCAAACTTCTTTGTAACCTGGCTCCTCCCCTCATCTCTTCAGAGCAGTTCTGTCAGGGTTACTTGAGATGCTGCCTTCTGGGATTAGCTTCTAAAAATTTCCACCAAATAATCATAACTCTCAACTTTTAGGTTGTGGGTATTTTTTAAGTTGACAGGTCCATTCACAATCAGTCACTGTCATGAGTAAGAATAGATTCAGGTTTTTATAGGGCTTCATGCTTACATAATTTGGGGGATCTCCATAAAAAAAATAAAAATTACCAATACTAATATACTTACAAAAGAGAATGTTTTGAGGGTGATAGTATAAATGGCAAAATAAGGAACTCTCAAAGTCTGCCCCTTCATAAGAGCAATAACAATGATAAAACTGAAAACTTGGCAGAAACAAAATCTTTGAACCTCAGAAACTAAGTGAAAGCTTGAAGCAATGTGAGGACTGCCTATTCAAGCAAATGGATGATTTTTGGAAAGGACAATGAGCTTTGTGGCATTTTAATTTACTCTAGTCTCACCACAGGTTCCTTAGTAGTAGACTTGAAAATAATAGCCCACATGTGCTGGAGGGAGAAGAATGGACCTCATTGCAAAGAATTGCTATTTTTCGTTTTGAATAATCTTGCTTAAAAGATTTGTCTTTATCCCCAGGAGCTCAGATGGTAAAGAATCTGCCTGCAATACAGGAAACCCAGGTTCAATCCCTGGGTCAGGAAGATCCCCTGGAGAAGGGAATGGCAACCCACTCCAGTATTCTTGCCTGGAAAATCCTGTGGAAAGAGGAGCCTAGAGGGCTATAGTCCATGGGGTCACAAAGAGTCAACTTAGCAACTAACACACACATATCTAAGAACATGTCCAGTGCTAAAGCTGCAGATAGTGGGTAGGAATAGGAGGCTGAGTTGGTACATTAGTTAAAACATTTACAGGGAAATCTTTTAGTTGTTATTGTGAGAAGCAATGCATAACTGTTGGAAAAAATAACAGACTAATCAAAAAGCTTGGAAGGAAAGGCTAAAGAATAAGATGCTTTCAGAAGTGACAACTTTGAAAGGCTTTGATATTTGAAAATATCTGAAATATTTCAGGTATTTCTGAGAATTGAGAAGACCACACCCATGCCCAGGGTTGTGTGCATGCTCAAGGAAGACTCAAAAGGATCCTAAGCTCTCACCTCTGGCTGACTTTGAAGCTATGTGCAAGGAAAATAATGAAGGCTAAGTCAGTGTTGTAAACTACCTGAAGAAGTTTCAGATGTGTAACCTAACACACACAGTGACCTTCTGCAAAGACTGGGACATTTTTGTTGTTGTTGTTCAAAACATTTACAGAAATTTTGTCCAATCATTCAGTTCAGTTGAGTCATTCAGTCGTATCCGACTCTTTGTGACCCCATGAACCGCAGCACGCCAGGCCTCCCTGTCCATCACCAACTCCCAGAGTGCACCCAAACTCATGTCCATCGAGTCAGTGATGCCATCCAGCCATCTCATCTTCACCAAAGATGAGATCTGCTTGCAGTCCAAGGAATTCTTAAGAGTCTTCTCCAACACCACAGTTCAAAAGCATCAATTCTTTGGCGCTCAGCTTACTTCACAGTCCAACTCTCACATCCATACATGCTGCTGCTGCTAAGTCACTTCAGTTGTGTCCGACTCTGCATGACCCCATAGACGTCAGCCCACCAGGCTCTCCTGCCCCTGGGATTCTCCAGGCAAGAAAACTGGAGTGGGTTGCTATTTCCTTCTCCAATGCATGAAAGCGAAAAAGTGAAAGTGAAGTCGCTCAGTCGTGTCCGACTCTTAGCGACCCCATGGACTACAGCCCACCAGGCTCCTCCATCCACCACTGGAAAAACCATAGCCTTGACTAGACAGACCTTTGTTGGCAAAGAAATATCTCTGCTTTTTAATATGTTATCTAGGTTAGTCATAACTTTCTTTCCAAGGAGTAAGCGTCTTTTAATTTCATGGCTACAATCACCATCTGCAGTGATTTTGGAGCCCCCCAAAATAAAGTCTGACACTGTTTCCACTGTTTCCCCACCTAGCTGATCACTAACTTCTCTCGTGGCTCAGCTGGTAAAGAATTCGCCTGCAATGCAGGAGACCCGGGTTCAATCCCTGGGTTGGGAAGATCCCCTGGAGAAGGGAATGGCTACCCACTCCAGTATTCTGGCCTAGAGAATTCCATGAATGGTACAGTCCATGGGGTCACAAAGAGTTGGACACGACTAAATGACTTGCACTTTCAAGCAAATAAAATAGAGATACCAGTGAATCTGCCTCTGGTATGTTTCATTCTCTATGGTAGACTGCCAGGGTATACAGGTAACAAATCTGCCATGCTCACATCATCACTTGGCTGCTATGATGTTTAAGCAGATGTCCTCTTCCTTCCAATAATGTTATGTGCTTTCTTTTGAGAGTTACCCACTCCATTCAAAGAGTACAGATTTCCAGACAAAGGATTGTTTGGTCATGGGTAAAAGGGATACTTCACTCACCTGCTACAAGTGCCACACAAGCTCTCAAGATCCATTTGTAGTCTCTGTGGTGCTCAAATCCTGGTTCAGTCATTTACTACCTGAATGAGGTTGGCTATGTCCTTTTAGCCTGTGTGTGTGTGTGCTGGCTCACTTCAGTTTTGTCCGACTCTTTGCAACCCTATGAACTGTAGCCTGTCAGGCCCCCCCGTCCATGAGATTCTCCAGGCAAAACTCCTGGAGTGGGTTGCCATGCCTTCCTCCAGGGGATCTTCCCGACTCAGGGATTGAACCTGTGTCTCTAATATCTCCTGTATTGGCAGATTCTTTACCATTAGCGTCACCTCAGAAGCCCTCCTTTAGCCTACCTGAGCTTATTTCCTTATCTGCAAAGTAAGCACAGTTTTATCTATGTCATAGTATTGCCATGAAGAGTACATGAAATAAGTTCTTAATATAATGCCTTTTTCAGAATGGGTGCTCAGTAAGAGGCAGTTATTGTTTTTCTTATCCTTCTGTTTATTTTTAATTTACTCTACCCTCCCAAATAATTTACTCAAAAACTTAGATTGTGAGCTCTAAAAGTAGAATCCATCCAATGATTAATCCATCCATGGATTCACCCAACTCATCCAATGATTCATTCATGTCCTCTATAATTTGCACAGTAGGTGCACTTACTGTTAGTAAGTGCAGAGTAAACATTATGTTATTGAATTGGCGGAATTTGGACAAAGCTCTCACATCCTCAGCCTCAGATTTCAGAAAAGAGTGTTGCTTTGCTTGTCCAGCACCAACAACTACACAGCAAACCTTCCCTCTCAGTGGGTCACTCCATGGTGAGAATTCATGTGTAGTGGGTATCACCTATTATTGCTCATTAATCCCAACTCTGCCATTTATCCATTGCATTGCCTTGGACAAATGCCTCTGCACCCTTTGTCTCAGTCTTTATATCTCTGAAGTGACAGTTGCTCAGTCGTGTCCGACTCTTTGCGAGTCCATGGACTATACAGTCCGTGGAACTTTCCAGGTCAGAACACTGGAGTAGGTAGCCATCCTTCTCCAAGGGATCTTTCTAATCCAGGGATCAAACCCAGGTCTCCCACATTGGAAGTAGATTCTTTACAGCTGAGCCACCAGGGAAGCCCCTTTATATCTGTAAAGTGGGGATAATAAAAGTTTCTACCTAATAAGACTAGTAAAGACAAAATGAGTCTGGGGACTTACCTGGCAGTCCAGTGGTTAATACTTCATCTTCCCAAAACACAAAGACTTCACCTTCCAGTGCAATGGGTGAGGATTTGATCCCTGGTAGGGAAGCTAAGGAGAAGACAATGGCACCCCACTCCAGTACTCTTTCCTGGAAAATCCCATGGACAGAGGAGCCTGGTGGGCTGCAGTCCATGAGGTCGCTAAGAGTTGGACATGACTGAGCGATTTCACTTTCACTTTTCACTTTCATGTATTGGAGAAGGACATGGCAACCCACTCCAGTGTTCTTGCCTGGAGAATCCAGGGACGGGGGAGCCTGGTGGGCTGCCGTCTATGGGGTCACACAGAGTCAGACAGGACTGCAGTGACTTAGCAGCAGCAGCAGGGAAGCTAAGAGCCTACATGCCTCAGGGCCACAAAAACAAAACAAAAACATAAGTAATATTGTAACAAGTTCAATAAAGCCTTTAAAAATGGTCCACATTAAAAAAAAATCTTAAAAACAAGATAAAACAAGACAATATACACAAAGCTCTTACAAAAGTACATAACTGAGAAAATGTTTTATAAATGTAAATGTAATTAGTACTAGTTTTTTAGATTTTTTATTTTTTTGGTGATTTAGGTCACCAAAATAGTCTAGACTCTGCTAGAATTTGAGTGTTCAGAGCTCAGTAAAATGCTACCAAGCACCAGTGTCCGGTGGGCCTTTTTGCCATAGGCCCACCTTATTTTTTCACTTCTGTTGTTCATTTGAGGTTTCTGGCTGGTTCTCATGACAGAACCAGTGACTGCTCATGAGGCTGTTTACTTGCTTTTGAAATTTTTCACTCTCAACACCTGAGCAAACTTTAGATTTGGAATGCTGAATAGAAATCCATTCAAAGAATTTAATGAGAGTACTTAACAAAAGCTAAAAGACCACTTCAGACTAATGCTCACCATATGGAAACGTGTGTCTTTCCTCTAGTGACTGCAAACAGAAACATGATGAGGGAAAATCGAGTCCTGGACAGAAGATGTCTGCAACATGGGCTTGATTTAATGAGCGTTTTGACATTTCCCATTTCACTGAACTGATAGTTTTTAAAGAAAGAAGAGAGCCTCACATTAGTTAACAAAGGGAATATTTTCATATTCAACAGCACTCGGTTTGCATTTCCAAGCAGAGAAGATCATTTTTATTCCTTGGACATTTTTACCATTCACTTGAACTGGTCATTGATCTGAAGCTCATTCTATGCTCAGTCGCTTCAGTCTTTTCCTATTCTTCGCAACCCTGTGGACTGCAGCCTGCCAGGTTCCCCTGTCCATGGAATTTCCCAGGCAAGACTACTGGAGTGGGTTGCCATTTCCTCCTCCAGGGGATCTTCCTGACTGAGAGATCAAACCTGCATCTCCTATGTCTCCTGCATTGCAGGCGGATTCTTTACCCACTGAACCACCTAGGAAGTCCAAAGTTCTACTTCATCCATTTCTGATTTTAGGATCTCTATTAACTGCCAGTTCTTTTCCATTTTTGCATTTGTTTCTATTACATTTCAGTAGAAACAACTGAAATCAAACCTGCCTCCACCTCTCATTCTTGGAATTATTTCATTGATTCATTTTATTCATCTCTGTATATATTTATTTAAGGACTGAAATTTCACTATGGCAAAGGATGTAGTCTCAGCCAGTGCTGTTGACACATCAGTTGGAAGGGTGGCAATCACCTGTCAGGTACAGTGATTTTGAGTTGAGTGTTTCACCTCCTGACTAGTTTGGCTTCAGGATAAGCTAAGTCATGCACAGGTCTGGTGGTCCAGTGTTTGCTGCTGTTCAGTTGCTAAGTCGTATCTGATTCTTTGTGACCCCATGGACAGTAGCCTGCCAGGCTCCCAGGCTCCTCTATCCATGGGATTTCCCAGGCAAGAACACTGGAGTGGGTTGCCATTCTCTTCTCCAGTGGATCTTCCCAGCCCAGGGATTGAACCTGTCTCCTCCATTGGTAGGTGGGTTCTTTACCACTGAGCCACCAGTGAAGCCGTGGTGTTCCAATATAGTTGTGCCCCAGATTCAGTTATTGACTTACCATGGGTAAATCTCTTGCATTTCTAAGCTCTGGCATCATTTATTAGGAAGATAAATGAGAGTAATTAAGCTTCAAGGCCATAAGTGTTGAAACTTTTTGGAATTAGTGAGCTATTAACATGACAGAGTGTCTGGCTCTGCCTAGGTAAGTCGTGGTCTCTCACCTCCAGCTCTGCCTCTTGGAGTGACCTCTGCTGGCTCTCCTAATAGTGCATGTCATTTCCATGCAGCCAAATAGAACCCCACAAGTGATGGAATCAACGAATGCCCAGATTGTTTTTAAGGAACATTTTGGCTAGATTATTTAGTGCTAAACTAGGCATATGACAAGCATTGTGTGTGTGTATGTGTGTGTTAGCTGCTCAGTTGTGTCACCAACCCCATGGGATTCTCCAGGCAGAAATACTGGAGTGGGTTGCCATTTCCTTCTCCAGGGGATCTTCCCGACCCAGGGATCAAACCCAGGTCTCCTGCATTGCAGGCAGATTCTTTACCGTCTGAGCCTCCAGGGAGGCCCATGATAAGCATTACCTTTCAGTTAATGTTTGTTAATCTATTAAATTGAATAGCTGCTGATCAACTGTCAAAAAGAATAGCAGTTACTTCTTTCCCTGATGGTTCAGTTGGTAAAGAATCTGCTTGCAATGCAGGAATCCCTGGTTCGATTCCTGGGTCAGGAAGATCACTGGAGAAGGGATCAGATCAGATCAGTCGCTCAGTCGTGTCCGACTCTTTGCGACCCCATGAACCGCAGCACGCCAGGCCTCCCTGTCCATCACCAGCTTCCGGAGGTCACTCAGACTCGCATCCATCGAGTCAGTGATGCCATCCAGCCATCTCATCCTCTGTCGTCCCCTTCTCCTCCTGCCCTCAATCCCTCCCAGCATCAGAGTCTTCTCCAATGAGTCAACTCTTCGCATGAGGTGGCCAAAATACTGGAGTTTCAGCTTTAGCATCATTCCTTCCAAAGAAATTCCAGGATTGATTTCCTTCAGAATGGACTGGTTGGATCTTCTTGCAGTCCAAGGGACTCTCAAGAGTCTTCTCCAACACCACAGTTCAAAAGCATCAATTCTTCGGCGCTCAGCCTTCTTCACAGTCCAGCTCTCACATCCATACATGACCACAGGAAAGACCATAGCCTTGACTAGGCGAACCTTTGTTGGTAAAGTAATGTCTCTGCTTTTGAATATGCTATCTAGGTTGGTCATAACTTTCCTTCCAAGGAGCAAGCGTCTTTTAATTTCATGGCTGCAGTCACCATCTGCAGTGATCTTGGAGCCCAGAAAAACAAAGTCTGACACTGTTTCCACTGTTTCCCCATCTATTTCCCATGCAGTGATGGGACCAGATGCCATGATCTTCGTTTTCTGAATGTTGAGCTTTAAGCCAACCTTTTCACTCTCCACTTTCACTTTCATCAAGAGGCTTTTTAGCCCCTCTTCACTTTCTGCCATAAGGGTGGTGTCATCTGCATATCTGAGGTTATTGATATTTCTCCCGGCAATCTTGATTCCAACTTGTGTTTCTTCCAGTCCAGCATTTCTCATGATGTACTCTGCATATAAGTTAAATAAACATGGTGACAATATACAGCCTTGACGTACTCCTTTTCCTATTTGGAACCAGTCTGTTGTTCCATGACCAGTTCTAACTGTTGCTTCCTGACCTGCATACAGCACTGCATACAGTGCTACACTCAATATGCCAGCAAATTTGGAAAACTCAGCAGTGGCCACAAGATTAGAAAAGGTCAGTTTTCATCCCAATCCCAAAGAAAGGCAATGCCAAGGAGTGCTCAAACTACCGAACAATTGCACTCATCTCACACGCTAGTAAAGTAATGCTCAAAATTCTCCAAGCCAGGCTTCAGCAATATGTGAACCGTGAACTTCCTGACGTTCAAGCTGGTTTTAGAAAAGGCAGAGGAACCAGAGATCAAATTGCCAACATCCGCTGGATCATGGAAAAAGCAAGAGAGTTCCAGAAAAACATCTATTTCTGCTTTATAGGAGAAGGGATAGGCTCCAGTATTCTTGGGCTTCCCTTGTGGTTCAGCTCATAAAGAATCCACCTGCAATGCAGGAGACCTGGGTTCAATCCCTGTGTTGGGAAGATCCCTTGGAGAATGGGAAAGGCTACCCACTCCAGTATTCTGGCCTGGAGAATCCCATGGACTGTATAGTTCATGGGGTCACAAAGAGTTGGACACAACTGAGCAACTTTCACTTTCTTTTTACAAAGTCAACTCAGATTTCTGTCTTTTTCTTAAAAATTAACCAAGTTTAGGATTTAATCATTTTAAAATAGCTAAAACATAATGAATAAGTTTCATGCATTGCAGAAGGAAATGGCAACCCACTCCAGTGTTCTTGCCTGGAGAATCCCAGGGACGGGGGGAGCCTGGTGGGTTGCCATCTATGGGGTTGCAGAGAGTCGGATATGACTGAAGCGACTTAGCAGAATGAATAAGATCAGGTTGGTTTATTTTTTTTTATAAGTGATGTGAACAAAATAATCAGGCCTCTTAACTTTCTTAAGAGAGAAGCGATCTTGACCAGAATCAATAAGTATAAACAGCTGTGAGAGGAATACATTGGCTTGCATTTTCCTTTCTAAATATACTCCTAAACTCCTGTGTAGTTTAGCAGATCCTGGGTGTGACAAAATACCATAGAGTTACTGTGAATTTGTGAATTATCCCTATTTGATATTTTTCATTATCTGAGCTCCCAGAATGCATCAGGGGACCTTGCAGAGCAGTGTTTTACATAATTTTCCTGGCCAGCACTCTCACATTCTAAACTGCACGGCCATTATTTCACATTTCAAATCTTTTTCATTATTTTATTTTTTTCAAACTTTTATTTTGGTGCACATGAAACACTTTTCCTTCCAACGAAGTAACAAACAATTTTACAATGCTCCTTTTTTTCCCCAAAAACTTGGATGGTTTGAAAATATGAAGAAAATGTCATGAGACATTATAACAGCTTTTCATGGTGGATTTAAAAGATATAGAACTTCAGCAAATCAGAAGACCACACTAAAGAAGCATGCTTTTTTGCTTAAATAGGACATTCTAATTATAATGCTAGCAATTTTATTATTTTATGAGAAGGCAATTTTAATATCATCTGTGGTAAGAAATAGTCTCTTAGAATTTAACACTTCTTGGATTTAACCAAAGATCCAGCACAGAATTTAAAAACTTAAATCATAAATAAAATGTTGGATTGATGAACTTGAAAAACTACTAAGGACAATATTCTGATAAACCATTTCTGTGCTAGTGATTTTTCTCTCTCTCAAAGGCATGGTTTGCTTTCTTTTTCTAACTCTTCATTACTTTTCCAAATTATTTTCTTGTCAGTTCTCTTCTATCCATAGGCAGACACAAACATGTGTTTTAAAAATCTTCCCATCTGATTGATCATATATTTAAGAAAGGAAATGCATATTTTGCACTGTTTAAAATATTTAACATTTAAGCATTTTTTTAAGTATTGAAAAATAAGTTATTTCAGAAAACCAGTATATTGTATCACTAGACATAGCAAAGCAAGATGTTTGTTGGTTTGTTTTCACAAAAATAGCATTCAGGTTAGAATGCATATTTCATGAGGGCAGGAATTCTTGTCTATTCAGTTCAGTTCAGTTGCTTAGCCATGTCCAACTCTTTGCGACCCCATGAACCACAGCATGCCAGGCCTCCCTGTCCATCACCAACTCCTGGAGTCCACCCAAACCCATGTCCATTGAGTTGGTGATGCAATCCAACCATCTCATCCTCCGTCGTCCCCTTCTCCTCCTGCCCTCAATCTTTCCCAGCATCAGGGTCTTTTCCAATGAGTCAGCTCTTCTCATCAGGTGGCCAAAGTATTGGAGTTTCAGCTTCAACATCAGTCCTTCCAATGGGCACCCAGGACTGATCTCCTTTGGGATGGACTGGTTGGATCTCCTTGCAGTCCAAGGGACTCTCAAGAGTCTTCTCCAACACCACAGTTCAAAAGTATCAATTCTTAGGCACTCAGCTTTCTTCACAGTCCAACTCTCACATCCATACATGACCACTGGAAAAACCATAACCTTGACTAGACGGACCTCCTTTGTTGACAAAATTATGTCTCTGCTTTTTAATATGCTGTCTAGGTTGGTATTCCCTTCCAAGCAGCAAGTGTTTTTTAATTTCATGGCTGCAATCACCATCTGCAGTGATTTTGGAGCCCAGAAAAATAAAGTCAGCCACTGTTTCCACTGTTTCCCCATCTATTTGCCATGAAGTGATGGGACCAGATGCCATGATCTTAGTTTTCTGAATGTTGAGCTTTAAGCCAACTTTTTCACTTTCCTTTTTCACTTTCACCTGCTATAAATCCCAGGCCCAAGATAGGTCCTAGTAGATGTTTGATAAATGTTTTTGAATGAATGAAAGAATTCAAAGTTGTAATATTCTTTTAAATTTATATTTAGATGTATATTAGATTTATATTTTTTATTTTAGATTTATATATGCAAATTAAATATGAAAAGTGGTCAACCTAATCACATTTATTTATATAAATCACATTTCATCCTATAGTTTACTTCTTTCTGTCCCACCTCTAAAATTTTAAAATCAAATTCAAGACTACCCTAAATGACCTTCATTACTAACCTTCAGGATTTCACATTTTGTTGCTAAAGAAATTACACAGCAACCCATGACTCTTTAACACTGAAACTTCGTTTATTGGAAAGATATATTTTAGCCTCCTGTTATTCCTCTTGTCTGAATCCACTTTGTTACTTTGCTCCCACTCTACACATTGTGAAATCAGAAATGTAAATATATGGGAAAATAGACTGAAATTTAGATCATAACATTTTTACCTTTCTTAAGAAATAATTCTAATTATGTATAGAAAATAAAAAGAAGGAAGGAAGGAAGGAAAGAGAGAAAAAGAAAGAAGCAAGAGAAGGAAAAAAGTCTCAAGAAAAAATTAAAATGGAGAAAAATCAATATGAAGATATACCAGTAAAAAACTAAGACGGCACAAAGTGATTTTCAAAGATAGTGTTTTATATATCATCGTTTCTTTGAATTTGGTCAGCAACAATCTATTTCCTATAAAACTGATAACATTAAGCTTTTGAATGTGCAGAGCTTAGAATCAGACCCTGATGAGTGGTGACTTATACTAAGTATGGCAACTTCTAGTGTGTTCATGTCTTATAACTACCTGTCTGAATATCTTGTCTGCTGGTTCTGGCCACATCATGACTGTGGCATTAACTACATTATCTCTTTTTTAAGGGACAATGAAAGATCACTTTTTCAAAAAATATTTACTCCATTATTTTCCCAGATCTTAAACTCATGACTATTTCATTTTGTGAAGTCAAGGTGGATCAAACTGGTAAGGTAGGTTTGCTAGCACAATTCTTGGAGTAATCTGAGAACAGACCCTGTTCTGGTTCTGGAGTTCTAAATTCAGAAATGCATTTAGCACAGCTTCTATTAAATCAAAGCCTGAGAGTGATGGATGACATGGTGTTCCTTCCTCAGAGTATGTGCTATACCCTGTAATCACATGATCTCTGATAACTGTGTACGTCTGAGTCGGACAAAATGCACCAGAGACAGACATCGTAGTCTCTGGCCTCCATCCAGGCTAGTCTGTGGGCAGAACTACCCCAGCCTTGATTTAGAGAGAACATATTATGCTGCCAAAAGATCTTTTGAACTTGGAGATCTTTTGAACATTCTCCCTTTTGTGACTTAAGTGACTGCAGAAGCCATCTCTCTTCCTACAGATTCTATCCTTTAACTCATTAGGTCCTCCCACTCCCAGTCTAGTGTCTCACACAAACCCTTTGAAAAGAGCCAGTAACAGGAGTACATCATGAACCTTGGAATCAAAGAGAATCGGGCTCATCTAACCAGCTCCATCTCTTCTTTACTCCCTCCGTGACTTGAATGAAGCACATAACCTATATGAGACTCTGTTTCCTCATCTGCGAAGTGAGAATAATTATTTTTATTTTTGGATAAAATAGATAAAAATAAGTAGTATCATATGTCTAGTGCTTTGATGTAGTCTCATATTTAGTCTTACAACAATCCCGATGTACGTTATTTTATTAACATCATTTTATAGATGTAGAAACTGTGGCACAGGTAAGTTAAGTAAACTTGCATAAAATCATCAAGCTAGTAAGGGCAGAGTCAGGATTTGAATCTAGGCAAACTGGCTCTAGAAGCATTCAGCAACCACACTCTCAACCACATGATTCGCTGCATATACTAAGCACATGTGGAGTTTCTGGTACACAGAAGTTTCTGGTACACATGCTAAATAAATATCTCATTAGAACAACTGCAATAGCTTCTAATGCATTTCTTTGACTCAGATGCTGCTGCTGCTGCTGCTAAGTTGCTTCAGTCGTGTCTGACCCTGTGCGACCCCATAGATGGCAGCCCACCAGGTTCCCCGGTCCCTGGGATTCTCCAGGCAAGAACACTGCAGTGGGTTGCCATTTCCTTCTCCACTGCATGAAAGTGAAAAGTGAAACTAAACTCGCTCAGTTGTGTCCGACTCTTACTGACCCCATGGACTGCAGCCTACCAGGCTCCTCCGTCCATGGGATTTTCCAGGCAAGAGTACTGGAGTGAGGTGCCATTGCCTTCTCCGGACTCAGATGCTACTCTCTTCCAATATATCCTGCAAGTTCTTCGACAGCCAATTCTCTGAAATGCAAATCTGATTTTGTCTCCAATTAAATATAGAAAATATATTTGTAATATTTTCCCATTGCTTAAAAAAAAAAAAGTCTGAACTCTTAAACATGCTATTATAAAATTCTCTACAATATCGTTGCTATTTACTTTTCTAGAATTGTTTTCTGATGCTCTGCATCCATCATTCATCCTCTTACGTCCTTGCCAGAGCAGATTACTCACTAATTCTCAATTCCCTTCTACAATTTGTTACCTCTGCTGGCCTGATTTGCTTCTCCTGCTGCTTGCAGCCATTTCCTATTCATCCTGCAAGGTCAATCTCAAATCCTATTGCTTTGTGGAACTTCTCTGGTGGTCCAGTGCTTAAGAGTCTGTACTCCCGATGGAGGGGGCTCAGGTTCCATCCCTGGTCAGGGAACTAGAGCCAACATGCTGCAAATAAGGGCTCGCATGCCATAACTGTATGCAGGTCAGGAAGCAACAGTTAGAACTGGTCATGGAACAACAGACTGGTTCCAAATAGGAAAAGGAGTACATCAAGGCTGCATATTGTCACCATGTTTATTTAACTTATATGCAGAGTACATCATGAGAAATGCTGGACTGGAAGAAACACAAGTTGGAATCAAGATTGCCGGGAGAAATATCAATAACCTCAGATATGCAGATGACACCACTCTTATGGCAGAAAGTGAAGAGGGGCTAAAAAGCCTCTTGATGAAAGTGAAAGTGGAGAGTGAAAAGGTTGGCTTAAAGCTCAACATTCAGAAAACGAAGATCATGGCATCTGGTCCCATCACTGCATGGGAAATAGATGGGGAAACAGTGGAAACAGTGTCAGACTTTGTTTTTCTGGGCTCCAAAATCACTGCAGATGGTGACTGCAGCCATGAAATTAAAAGACGCTTGCTCCTTGGAAGGAAAGTTATGACCAACCTAGATAGCATATTCAAAAGCAGAGACATTACTTTGCCAACAAAGGTTCGCCTAGTCAAGGCTATGGTCTTTCCTGTGGTCATGTATGGATGTGAGAGCTGGACTGTGAAGAAGGCTGAGCGCCGAAGAATTGATGCTTTTGAACTGTGGTGTTGGAGAAGACTCTTGAGAGTCCCTTGGACTGCAAGAAGATCCAACCAGTCCATTCTGAAGGAGATCAATCCTGGAATTTCTTTAGAAGGAATGATGCTAAAGCTGAAACTCCAGTATTTTGGCCACCTCATGCGAAGAGTTGACTCATTGGAGAAGACTCTGATGCTGGGAGGGATTGAGGGCAGGAGGAGAAGGGGACGACAGAGGATGAGATGGCTGGATGGCATCACTGACTCGATGGATGCGAGTCTGAGTGACCTCCGGGAGCTGGTGATGGACAGGGAGGCCTGGCGTGCTGCGGTTCATGGGGTCGCAAAGAGTCGGACACAACTGAGCGACTGATCTGATCTGATCTGATCTGCCATAACTAAAGATCTTGCATGCCGCAACTAAGACCTGGAGCAGCCAAATAAATAACTTAAAAAAAACTGTATTCCTTTGCAAGGTACTCTTAGTCCCTTGACCCCTCCCCCATCCACCTCAAGAGCAATCCTTTGCACCTTCCTCTGAATGCCATAGCAATTTATTTGTACATATTAACTCCTCAACCACAAGCACGTGAAATGTCAACTCAAGCATGATCCAGTGTGTTGTCAGTGGCCTGAAAATTAAATTTTGATCTGTTTTGCATTACTTCTGTGGGAGAGGACAAGGAAATCCAGTTTTTGACTTTGGGAGAAGTAGCAGTAGAAACGTGGGGGTTCAAGGAATAAATAAGAGTCCTCCTCCATCCTTCCCACCTCAAGGAGAGTAAACAGCCTTTTTATGTTTTCATATGTTTTTAATGACTGGAGGCTTCCTGAAAGGAAACCAAGTTCATTGTAGAAGAAAGCTGCTGAACAAGCCCTTTGTGGTTTGTGGATGGGTAGCCAATTCCCTGAGTTGGCTTCCTGGGATTAGCAAAAGGGTGAGATTTTGCAAGCTTCTCAAAGGACGGAGGCCTCAAATCACTCAGGCCACACACATTTTAATTGGCAGGACTTTAGAAAAGGCTCAGACGGTAAAAAAAAAAAAAAAAAAAAAAAAATCTGCCTGCAATGCAGGAGATCTGTATTCGATCCCTGGGTCTGGAAGATCCCCTGAAGAAGGGAATGGGTACCCAGTCCAGTGTTCTTGCCTGGAGAATCCCATGGACAGAGGAGCCTGACGGGCTGCAGTCCACGGGGTTGCAAAGGGTCAGACACAACTGAGCAACTCACACCTTCCTTTAGAAAGGAATAGTACATCTACCTGAAACTTCCAGGCCCTAAAGTGCTGGGGGCTAAGCGACTGAGTAGAGAGGATGTGTCCACACGGCTTCATACCAGGCAACACCTAGTGGCGCAGTTTGGAATTCAGGTAGCCATGGTGATGTCAAACTCCCCACTGGCATGGCTGACCAGTATCCCTCATTTATGGCCCATGTAAGGCCAAGGCTGGGGTCCTTCAGTGAACCAGGTAAACCCAAGACTGTGATAATAAACTTCTTGCCAACAAGGCATGCAGGGTTTTCACTTGGTTTTTATTTAATTTGAATATTTTTGAAAAAACGTAACACAGTTTACATCATAAAGTATGAAACAGTTCGAACTCATTCTGTACAGGCACACCTCGGAGATATTATGGGCTGGGTTCCAGACCATGTATGGCAATAAAGTGAGTCACGCCAATTTGTTGGAGTCTCAGTGCATATAAAAGTTATGGTTTACACTACACTGTAGTCTAAAAAAGACAATATATGTTCCTTGATTAAAAAATACTCTGGGACTTCCCTTGTGGTCTAGTGGACAAGCAGCCACCTGCCAGTGTAGGGGACATGGGTTTGAGTCCCACTCTGGGAAGGTTCCACATGTCATGGGGCAACTAAGCCTGTGTGCCACAACTACTGAAGCCCGCACACCCTAGAGCCCGTGCTCTGCAATGAGAGAAGCCCTCACAATGAGAAGCCCGTGCACCGCTGCTACAGAGTAGCCCGCACTCCCCACAACCAGAGAAAGCCCTCACACAGCAACGGAGACCCAGAGCTGCCCAAAATTAATTAATTAATTAATTAAAATACTCCATTGCTAAAAAGTACTGTCCATCATCTGACAATGCAGAGTTGCCACAAATGTTCAATAAAGCAAATAAAAAAAACACACTAAAGCAAAGCACAATAAAGCAAGGTACATCTGTGTACATTTTGTTATTTGGGATGTCTTCATCTGTGTGGGCTTAATCTCCAAAAGGCAAAGGAACCAGATCAAATAGCCAACATCTGTTGGATCATTGAACTAACAAAAGAGTTCCAGAAAAACATCTACTTCTACTTTATTGACTATGCCAAAACCTTTGACTGTGTGGATCACAACAAACTGTGGACAATTCTGAGAGAGATGGGAATACCAGACCACCTGATCTGCGAAATCTGTATGCAGATCAAGAAGCAACAGTTAGAATTAGACATGGAACAACAGACTGGTTCCAAATCGGGAAGGGAGTATAAAAAGGCTGTATACTGTCACCCTGTTTATTTAACTTATATGCAGAGTACATCATGAGAAATGCTGGACTGGATGAAGCACAAGCTGGAATCAAGATTGTGGAGAGAAATATCAATAACCTCAGATATGCAGATGACACCACCCTTATGGTAGAAAGTGAAGAAAAACTAAAGAACCTCTTGATGAAAGTGAAAGAGGAGAGTGAAAAAGTTGGCTTAAAGCTCAACATTCAGAAAACTCAGATCATGGCATCTGGTCCCATCACTTCATGGCAAATAGATAGGGAAACAATGGAAACAATGATAGACTTTATTTTTCTGGGCTCCAAAATCACTGCAGATGGTGACTGCAGCCATGAAATTAAAAGACACTTGCTCCTTAGAAGAAAACTTATGACCAACCTAGATGGCATATTAAAAAGCAGAGACATTACTTTGCCAACAGAGGTCCGTCTAGTCAAAGCTATGGTTTTTCCAGTAGTCATGTATGGATGTAAGAGTTGGACTATAAAGAAATCCAAGTGCCAAAGAATCAATGCTTTTGAACTGTGGTATTGGAGAAGACTCTTGACAGCAAGGAGATCCAACCAGTCCATCCTAAAGGAAATCCATCCTGAATATTCATTGGAAGGACTGATGCTGAAGCTGAAACTCCAATACTTTGGCCACCTGATGTGAAGAACTGACTCATTGGAAAAGATCCTGATGCTGGGAAAGATTGAAGGCAGGAAGAAAAGGGGACGACAGAGGATGAAATGGTTGGATGGCATCACCAACTAAATGGACAAGTTTGAGTAAGCTCCGGGAGTTGGTGATGGACAGGGAAGCCTGGCGTGCTGCAGTCCATGGGGTCGCAAAGAGTCGGACACAACTGAGCAACCAAACTGAAGTGAACTGAATCTCCTAAATATCTCCTGAACACACTTGGGTCACTCCATTTTCATATACCAAGCTAATCTCAGGTACCATCATCTCTCACGTGGATTTTTGCAACAAATTTCGTCAATGAGTCTCCCCGTTTTTACTCTCAAACTCCTCCAACCCATTCTCAACACAAGAACACTCATTTTAAAACAAAATTTCAGTCAGTGCATAAGTGCTAAGTCATGTTAGTTGTGTCTGACTCTTTGTGATCCATGGACTGTAGCCTGCCAGGCTCCTCTGTCCATGAAATACTCCAGGCAAGAATACTGGAGAGGGTTGCCATACCTTTTTCCAGGGGATCTTCCCCACCCAGGATTGAACCTGGGTCTTTTATGTCTCCTGCACTGGCAGGTGGGTTCTTTACCACTAGTACCACCTGGGAAGACCTCCAATCAGACCACCCTTTATTTTAAACTCTTTAGTGGCTCTTCATTGTCTTTGGATCAAGACAGCTGCCCATAGTTCTCAGCCTCATCTGTCCTGCCAGTCCCTCGAGCTGCACCTCTCTCACACCTCACTTGCCCTCTAGGCTCCTCCCCAGCACAGGCTCTTTTCCTACTGGAGGAATCGTAGGCACAATTGTTATCCCTGTACAGAGTATTCCTGCCAGTGGAACTGGAAGTGTTAGTCACTCAGTCTGACTGCAAAGAGTCAGATACTCAGACTAAAGAATATCCAACTCTGTAACCCACCAGGCTCCTCTCTCCATGGGATTTTTCAGGCAAGAATACTGGAGTGGGTTGCCATTCTCTTCTCTAGGGGATCTTTCCGACCCAGGGATAGAACCAATGTCTTCTGCATTGGCAGGCAGATTCTTTACCACTGAGCCACCACGGAAGCCCTGTTTGGCCTATTTTAACTAGCATTTTTTCCTCCATAATACTTAGATCTTAATAGAAAGTTTTTGTAAAATTGTTCCATTTTGCAGAACTATAAATACTTAAAAACTAATATTTAAGGAATGTAAAATGGGAGTAAGGAAGAAGATATTTTTGTGGCAAATACATTGGAAAAGATACAACCAAATGAGAGGAAAAGCTCATGATAGAAAGTTCTTTAGTGGGGTCTGGAAAATATGAAGCTGTAACATGGATACCGGTCCTTACTGAGATGGGATCAGGGAGGCAGAGGGTGAGGGAAATGACCTGCGGTTTTAGGAAGTGGGCTCAGGAGACAGAAAGTAGACCCCCAGGGCATGGAGTAAATACCTGAAGCAGGAGACAAAAACTGCTCGGTCATAAAATGCTTTCAATATCTGGATGGGAAGCCAGAGGCAAGGGTAAAATAACCGTGCACATAATTGATAATAAAGTAATAATAAACTGACATGAACAGTTCATTGAGACCACATATGAGATCCAAATAGTTTCCATTCAATAGCTCCTATAGATGGACATTAATATTACTGAGCACAGAATTACTATTCAAACTAATAAAAAATACATAGGGACTTCTCTGGAAGTTCAGTGGTTAAGATTCTGAGCTTCCAATGCAAGGGACGTAGGTTCCATCCCTGGCTGGGGAACTAAAATCCCACATGCCACATGGCACAGCCAAAAACATTTAAAAAATAATATATAATTTTTTAAAGTTGAAATATATAAAGTATACATGCTCTTTATTTACTGTAACATTTGTATCGTTGTGCTTCCAGAGACAAGTATTTACAAAAACTTTCATATATAGTCTCTGACTTAAGTGCCATCTACCTTAATTTTGCTTTAATCAGTTCTTAAACTTAACTGGGGATTCTCCTCTTATTTTCAGGGATAAAATGCCAGTATTTGTGGAGCAGAGCAGCCTCAGCCCACAGCCTGAGCATAACCCCTCCAGTCTTACCATAGTGGTTATATGCTGGCCAACTGCCAGCTGTCAGCTTCTGCATCTCTTTGCCTGAGGGCATTCTCTGAGCTCTCACAGCCCTATCTGGGGAGGTGGAAGGACTAGACAGTTAACTCCTCCTTCAACCAGAAACTGATAGGAGGTGGTCCATAAATATACCAGTTTCCTCCTCCTGTGGCTAGAATAACTCCAAGCACATGTTCTACACTGGCTCCAAGAGTTGCCCAGTGGAAAAAAGTCCCAATTATTCACAATGGAAATCTACCTGATAACTCAACCATTATTGGTTGTTTTGCTTTCCCTGTCTCACTTCCCTATGACCTACTGCTGTTTGCTAGCACAGGAAGTCCCCCACATATGAACTTTCAAGTTGTGAACTTTCAAAGATGCAAACATATGCATACACTCATACCCAGCCATCTAGAGTAACCTATATGATGCTGTTCTATGAAATCATTAAACTGTAACACTATTCATAGATGACACTTGCAGAGCATGTTTTTACTAGATGCCACTCTAAGAGCTTTTCATAAATCAAGTCACTCCTTGCAACATCTCCATGAGGAAGTGCACTGATCCAAACAGAATCACATTGAGTATAAGTCTTACCCAACACAGAGTTTTACAAATGACCAGTGAAAGAAAGAAGAAGGAAGCAACCACCATTGATACAGAACTAGTATCTGAGAGACCCTGAACTCTGGGATAGAATTTCCTTTTCCTGAAATGAGATACACTTTGGTTTTGAATTAACAGGTAATTACTATGTGTGAAGAGTCAATACAAGTGAACCCATGAATACTGCCTATTTTTAGGGTGTCCCCAGCTTTGTATCTTCTTTATCACTTGCTGCTGCTACTGCTGCTAAGTCGCTTCAGTCGTGTCCGACTCTGTGCGACCCCATAGACGGCAGCCCACCAGGCTGTCCCGTCCCTGGGATTCTCCAGGCAAGAACACGGTAGTGGGTTGCCATTTCCTTCTCCAATGAGTGAAGTGAAAAGTGAAAGTGAAGTCGCTCAGTCGTGTCTGACTCTTTTTTTTTTCTCCCCCGGCTTTTTTTTTTTTTTTTTTTTTTTTTTTTTTTTTTTTAATCAAGAATCTCTTTTATTGATTATCAGAAACATTACAAACATCTAGTATGAACAAATTGTAACATGATAGTGTTTAGTTTGAACAATTAATACATTTCAGATATAATATTATACATATTTCAATGCTATTCTCCCCAATCATCTCACCCTCTCCTGGTCCCAGAGTCCAAAAGTCTGGTCTATACATCAGTGTCTCTTTTGTTGTCTCGTAAATAGGGTTATTTTTTACCATCTTTCTAAATTCCATATATATGCGTTAGTATACTGTATTTGTGTTTTTGTTTCTGGCTTACTTCACTCTGTATAATAGGCTCCAGTTCCATCCACCTCCTTAGAACTGATTCAAATGTATTCTTTTTAATGACTGAGTAATATTCCATTGTGTATATGTACCTCAGCTTGCTTATCCATTCATCTGTGGATGGACATCTAGGTTGCTTCCACGTTCTGGCTATTGCAAACAGTGCTGCTATGAACATTGGGGTACAGGTGTCTCTTTCAATTCTGGTTTTCTCAGTGTATATGCCCAGCAGTGGGATTGCTGGATCATAAGGCAGTTCTATTCGCAGTTTTTTGAGGAATCTCCATACTGTTCTCCAAAGTGGCTGTACTAGTTTGCATTCCCACCAACAGTGCAAGAGGGTTCCCTTCTCTCCGCACCCTCTCCAGCATTTATTGCTTGTGGACTTTTGGATAGCAGCCATACTGATTGGCGTGAAATGGTATCTCATAGTGGTTTTGATTTGCATTTCTCTGATAATGAGTGATATTGAGCATCTTTTCATGTGTTTGTTAGCCATCTGTATGTCTTCTTTGGAGAAATGTCTATTGAGTTCTTTGGCCCATTTTTTGATTGGGTCATTTATTTTTCTGGAATTGAGCTGTAGAAGTTGCTTGTATATTTTTGAGATTAGTTGTTTGTCAGTTGCTTCATTTGCTATTATTTTCTCCCATTCTGAAGGCTGTCTTTTCACCTTGCTTATAGTTTCCTTTGTTGTGCAAAAGCTTTTTAAGTTTGATTAGGTCCCATTTGTTCATTTTTGATTTTATTTCCAATATTCTGGGAGGTGGGTCATAGAGGATCCTGCTGTGATGTAAGTCAGAGAGTGTTTTGCCTATGTTTTCCTCTAGGAGTTTTATGGTTTCTGGTCTTACATTTAGCTCTTTAATCCATTTTGAGTTTATTTTTGTGTATGGTGTTAGAAAGTGTTCTAGTTTCATTCATATGGAGGGGTCTTGTTTTTGTATCCATTCAGCCAGTCTCTGTCTTTTGGTTGGGGCATTCAACCCATTTACATTTAAGGTAATTAATGATAAATATGATCCCGTTGCCATTTACTTTGTTGTTTTGGGTTTGAATTTATATATCCTTTTTGTGTTTCCTGTCTAGAGAATGTCCTTTAGTATTTGTTGGAGAGCTGGTTTGGTGGTGCTGAATTCTCTCAGCTTTTGCTTGTCTGTAAAGGTTTTGATTTCTCCTTCATATTTGAATGAGATCCTTGCTGGGTACAATAATCTGGGCTGTAGGTTCTTTTCTTTCATCACTTTAAGTATGTCTTGCCATTCCCTCCTGGCTTGGAGAGTTTCTATTGAAAGATCAGCTGTTATCCTTATGGGAATTCCCTTGTGTGTTATTTGTTGTTTTTCCCTTGCTGCTTTTAATATTTGTTCTTTGTGTTTGATCTTTGTTAATTTGATTAATATGTGTCTTGGGGTGTTTCGTCTTGGGTTTATCCTATTTGGGACTCTCTGGGTTTCTTGGACTTGAGTGATTATTTCCTTCCCCATTTTAGGGAAGTTTTCAACTATTATCTCCTCTAGTATCTTCTCATGGTCTTTCTTTTTGTCTTCTTCTTCTGGGACTCCTATGATTCGAATATTGTAACGTTTAATATTGTCCTGGAGGTCTCTGAGATTGTCCTCATTTCTTTTAATTCGTTTTCCTTTTTTCTCCTCTGATTCCTTTAATTCTGCCATTCTATCTTCTAATTCGCTAATTCTATCTTCTGCCTCTGTTATTCTACTATTTGTTGCCTCCAGAGTGTTTTGGATCTCATTTATTGCATTATTCATTATATGTTGATTCTTTTTTATTTCTTCTAGGTCCTTGTTAAATCTTTCTTGCATCTTCTCAATGCTTTTCTCCAGACTATTTATCCATGATTCCATTTTGCTTTCCAGATTTTGGATTAATTTCACGATCATTATTTGGAATTCTTTATCAGGTAGGTTCGCTATTTCTTCCTCTTTTGTTTGCCTATAGATCTTGAGAAATTTAAGCCGGAACAAGGAACTAGCTGAAAATGAACTGAACCCACAACAATAATAGAGAAACTCTCATATATATTGTTACTATTTTTCCCATCATTATTTCCTTTTTTTTTTTCTTTTCTTTTTTTAATATATATATATTTTTTAAATTTTTATTATTTTTTAATTGGAAAAAGGAAAACAAAAATTTTTTTTTCCCTTTTAATTTTTTTTTGTTGTTTGTTTTGTTTCTTTTATTTTTTTATTATTATTATTATTTTTATCCTCTAGTACTTCTTTAATCTCCACGTTTAGATATAACTTTTGTGACCCTGTTTTGTTTTTTTTTTCCTTTTTCCTTTTTGTCCTTTGCTTTTTTCCTTTCCTTTTTTCTTTTCTTTACTGATTACTGACTAGATCTGTCTCTCTCCTTCACACTCCCTCCTTTTATCCTCCTGACCACCTCTGTCTCCTTCCTCCCTTTTTCCTTCTATGTATAATTCCGTGAACATCTCTGAGCAGTCCAGTTGTGGAATGCATTATAGAAGAAGAAGTTTTTGAGACTACTGTAAAAATAAGACCAATAACTGGAACCAGGAGGCTTAAGTCCATACCCTGATCCCACGAAACACTAATTGACAGGAGCTCATTAAAAGCCTCTATACCTACTCTGAAACCAAGCATCACACAAAGACCAGCAAGTTCCACAACAAGACATACCAAGCAAATTCTCCAGAAAAACAAGAACACAGCCTGAGCTCCAATACACAGGCTACACAAAGCAACCCCAAAAGCATAGACATCTCATAACTCACTACTAGACACTCCACTACACCCCAGAGAAAAGAAATCCAGCTTCACCCACCAGAACACCGATACAAGCTTCCATAAACAAGAAACCTCGACAAGCCACCGGTACAAACCCACATATAGTGCAGAAACGCCACAATAAAGAGAACTCCACAGACTACCAGAATACAGTAAAGACGCCCCAAACTTAGCAATTTAAACAAGATGAAAAGACAGAAGAATTCCCAGCAGGTAAAGGAACAGGATAAAAGCCCACCAAACCATGCACATGGATTCTTTATCCACTGAGCCATCAGGGGAGCCCCTAAGGTATTCTTTTGAGCAAGTCTTAGTCTTGGTTGGGTCCATTATATTCCCTGTAAGGCCATTTCTATAGAAGGCAGTGGATTTTTCTTGAAGGAAAGTATTGCCTCACTGATATCTTTTTAGATTTATCCTCTCAAACATCCTAGCCCAGAAAAATATATCATTTTAGGAAGGAATGATTCTGATGGGAAATTGAAATAGTCACAGATGTCTCAATTATGTTTCTATTCTTTTCTCTGTCTCTCTCTCTCACACACACATGGGTTAAAAAAAAAAATCCTCCTGAAAACCCAGAATTTTTATGCCTTTACTATATAAGAAGCTAAGGGCTAAAAACTTACAATTGCCATCTCACCTCTGTGTCACCTTTCTGGGCTTTGATGTAATTCAACAGAATGACAGCTCCTATTTAATTAAACAGATATCTGGATTAGCTCCAGCTGTGGGCCATGCAATCAGTTCTTGTGAGAGCAAAAAGGGGTGTAATCCCTGGCCCATAGATCATTTCTGCATGGAAATCTGCTTTCGCTCAAAGCCATGCACAGGCTGCTGAAAATGATTTTTTTTTTCCTGTATGAATTACTTACAATGTGCAGCTGCCCCCAACTCCCCCACCATCCTCACCTTATGAAAAGAACCAGAAAGGTTAAGAGTTTGATTTGTCCTCCTCTTATACTTTTTTAAATCAAAAGAGGCCCTCCCTGCCTGTTGATACACCCAGCATTTCTTTGTTTTCTGCAAGAGGCACTATAGATGTGGTTTGCTGTTTCATGCATTTTTTTTTTTCTGACGCATGCGTCTCTCCAGATGGGTGTAATTAGATGCTTTGATACATGCTGAACAGATTTTTTTTAGAAATAGCTTTTTTAGAGGCAGATTTTTATTGCAATATGACTTCATCTTTCTTCCCAAAAGAGGGATCTTGATCTTTCTAATTGGGTTTACTCACAAAACCCATTCTTGCAATACAGAAGACTGCAAGAGCCTGTGTAGAGCCTGCACCTTCAAGATTTAGACCAGCTATTGTCGGTGGAGAGACTAGGGGCACGTCTGTTTCACTGGCCTTCATGACAGTGGAGAGAGACTCATCAATCTGGGCTGGTTTGTCCATAAGGAGGCATGGAGAAATCCCCTGAAGCTATGCAGAGAGGAGTGATATCCATGAAGAAAGTGAAAATCACTCGGTTGTGTCTGACTCTTTGCAACCCCATGGACTATACAGTTCTCCAGACCAGAATTCTGGAGTGGGTAGCCTTTCCCTTCTCCAGGAGAACTTCCAGACCCAGGGATCAAACGCAAGTCTCCCACATTGCAGGCAGATTCTTTACCAGCTGAACCACAAGGGAAGCCCAAGAATACTGGAGTGGGTAGCCTATCCCTTTTCCAGTGGATCTTCCTGACTCAGGAATCAAACCAGGGTCTTCTGCATTTCAGGCAAATTCTTTACTAGCTGAGCTATGAGGACAGCTCAATTATTATGTATAGCTTAGACAAGGAGGAGCTGAACCCACAGTTGTTCTTGTGGATTTTACTATGGGTGAGTAAAAAGGGCACATCTTCTTGCCAGGGAGAGGCACAAGGCACAAGGCTGAAAAGGTTCCAAAGATACTTTGGATTTATATGCTTATTCTTTTTTAATTTTATTTTTATTTATTTGGCTGCACCAGATCTGAGTTGCAGCATGCAGGATCTTCAATCTTTGTTGCAGAATGCAGGATCTTTAGTTGCAGCCTGCAGAATCTAGTTCCCTGACCAGAGATCAGACCCAGGCCCCCTGCAGTGGGAGTGTGGAGTCTTAGCCACTGGACCACTTTATATGCTTATTCTTAATGGTATCTTTTTTTAAGTAGCTAAAATATCAGGCTTTCTCCTGTGTGTTTCTGGTACATCTAATTCTGCAAGCCAAGTCAAAATTCCAACTACACACAAAAGGTTTCACAACTCCAAGTGATTTGCAGCTCTCAACACTAAAATAAACAGGTTTGCTTTTCTGAAAATTATTTAATTAATTAAAAGTCCACTTGGTCTTTTAATTAATTCCTAAAAATTAACTTCTCCAATTCCTAAAAATCACCTGCCGAAGTGATTGGAGCCTCAAAGCCCAGTTCTTTGAGTAACACAGAGTCAGCTTAGAGGAGGGACTCCCTGTAGCCACACTTCTGTGGGTTCCTGTCCACTGGAGTGGAGAGTAATAGGAAAGGTGAGATCAAGTCCTTCTCCTGGGGCTTGTGTGCACACATCGGGGAGTGTTAACAAGACACGTGCCTGGGCCTCCACCCCAGAGATTCTGATTTAATTGGTGAGTAGGGGCTGTGCATCAGGGGCTTTAATAGTTCTCTGTCTGAATCTAAGATGCAACCAGACCCACTGTCATAGAGACACTCTTTAAATATTTGACACTGGGTATCTAGATTAATTTCATTGTCAGGACAGACAATGTAAAATCTGCTCCAGTTACAGATTTTATGTTAAGAGCAAACCATAGTTCAAAGAGAGAAGTCCAGTCTGAAGTCTAGCTCCTAGTGAAGAGTTGGAGCAAATAGTAATGTGAAGCTTAGCGCGGATGTGAGCAGATCCTGGGCCTTGTACAACCCATCGTGAGGCAGTGGTGCAAAGCACCGCCATAGAACAGTTGCTTTATCAGCTGGTTGCCATGGATCACAGTGCCTGTGGCCAACTGTACCGCTTTTGTCTCCCCAAGGACATCTGTTAGGCTAGTACTTTCTTAAGGAAAAAGACATCTAGTTACCTCATTATTAACATGACTTGAGTGACTTGTAGCATGCACCCAAAGGGTACAAATTAGTTACTTTACATTCCACCACCACCACCAAATACAACCCTAATGGTTGCCAACTTCCTCACTGTAGGGAAAGAGCAAATTAGCCAAGACTGCAGTGGTTAGGCACTCTCCCCACTCGGCCTCTTGCTCTCACCCCACAAGTTGTAAATATACATGATTGGGTAACAGCTGAGATCATTCCTAGCACTGTGCACATGCAATGACTTATATAAGCACCACCTGAAAAACTCTTGTCGGAGAGTCGCGTCACATCACCCCTGCTGTCAGCCAGTAGAGAATAAAGCATGTCTGCCTTGTTGCTATGAATCAAGTATGTCTGTGGTTCCTGTGGCTCCTCACATCTTCTTCCAGCTTTTCCACTTGCACCTTGCCTACCCTTGGTTCAGAGAACAGTGTGCACAGTGAGAGTCAGTAAGACAGTCACCCAGAAGTCTGTGCATCTCTTAATGGACTGGTCACATGATACATTAGATCATAGTTGTGATCTATAAAAAATTAGAAAAAATTTTCAGAAAAATACCAGTGTATCAATCCTCTGCTCTCATCAACTAAGATTATAATTTCAGAGACATTGTTTTGATCCCATGTTTACAATGGAAAGAAAAATGGTTTGCAAATCATGAATCCCAACTCTTATCCTGGATCTATCAAGCACCAGCTGTGTGGTACCAGGGAAATTGAATTACACTGATAAAAACAATGTAGGGGTAACAAAGTAGTGAGCACAGACCAAGGATGGATATTGTTAAGGGCTTTATATGCTTTATTTGGGCTTCCCAGGTGGTACTGGTGGTAAAGAACCCACCTGCCAATGTAGGAGACATAGAGACATGGGTTTAATCCCTAGATTGGGGAGATCCCTTGAAGGAGGGAATGGCAACCAACTCCAGTATTCTTGCCTGGGAAATCCCATGGACAGAGGAGCTTGGTGGGCTACAGTCCATAGCATCTCAAAGAGTTGAATGCAACTTAGCATGCACGCATGCTTTATTTAAGTTTTACTCCCCCGCCCCCGCCAAACTCTATGAAATAAATATTATTATTCTATTTTTAAGATGAGATTTGGAGATGTTAGATTTTTGTTCAAGGTCACTCAGCTTTGAATTGGCAGAACTAGGATCGAAACCATGCCTGCCTGGTTTCTAAGCTGCTGCTCTTCACAATAATGTTAGGCTTAACATGTCCCTGCTCTATTGCAGCTCAGAAAATAATGGGTTATTTCGGAGTAATCTTTAGCTACAGCACCACTATTTTAAATTGTACTGTGAGAGCCCTTCTTCAAGCCTCAACAGAACTTGCTAGTAGTCAGTGCTACATAAATAACAGAAGTATTTAGATATTTCACACATTCATCATTCATTTCCACATATATCTGCCCAATGTCCAATCTAGGCAAGGGATTAGGTGATAGAAATAAAAAATGGGCAAGATGATCCCCTCACCTCAAGGAGCGTTAAACAATATGGTAAATAACTACAGGAAATTGTACATTGTATATTTACATTGTAAAGAGCACCATAAGAGGGGTAATACTTTGTATAGCACAGAAATATTTCACCTATTGAGTAGAATCGTGCCTTGACCAAATTCATACCTTTTATTTTCCTGGTATCAGGTGCTCTAGTCAACAATTCTAACCAGATTTTCTCGAATAAACACAACACACACCATGATACTTGAATCATGCATTTCAATATGCCCTCCAATTTCCCATTGGACCCACACATTTGGGGATTTGTTTCTTGCAGAAAGGTGTTGGCAGGGCAAGTTTCCAGTGTTAGCAGTATTGCTGTAAGACTCTTTGACAAGACCTGGAGGGAACCCAAATTCCTATCAGTGGACTCCCTGGTTTGAAGACTTTGATAAAATATCAACATGATATAGCAAGTACCATAAATCCAGGAGCCTATCGATGAATGCTATTTGAACACATACTGAAAGAACCTTTTGTCCTGGAGAATTTGACCAGTGTAGATGATAGAAACAGTTTCCTTTACATCTACTATTCTCTTACCCTGTAAACGTCAACAAACAAGAAAAGAAAATTTTCTATAAGATATGAAAGAATGGGGCAAAGTTCAGAGTTGAAGGATGACTAGGATAGCAGAATATGGAGCCAGAATTCATCTTGATCAAGGGGTGCAAGCCATCTAAAGATAGATCCTCCCAAAAAGAATATAAAAGGAGAAAGGACATGCAAGATGTTCTTCCTGTCTTAGTTTGAGTTCACCTCAAAACAAAGCTTGGGATAAAGTCTTGGGTTCAAGTTTGAATTTGATCCCAGAAAGTGGTAGTGAGGTAGTGGGGACAATGAAGTAGGGATGGCACAAAGCCAACGAAAATTGTCAATGAACTGTTACTGCTCAAGACAACTGGAGCTCAACACCTCTGGGAGCCCTTTGAAGAACACACCACACGTCTGTGCCTCAAGATTGTCCTATGTACAGACAGGAAGATCAAGCACTTATCTACCTGTTCCCTTGCCCCACTGTTTGAGGGTTGCCCCCAAGGTGTTAACTTCACATCTACATTTCAGTGGTGATCGGGCTTTAAAGAAAGCTCCAAGGATGAAAAGCAGAGAGATGGAGCCATTTATACTTGATAGGGTACCCTCTGCAGGAAGCTATCTGCCACCCTTGTCCTGAAAGGAGGCCACAGAGGAGAGGAGATGTGGAGCTCTGCCAGGGCGTGCTAGGCGTGCCAGGTGTGCCAGGCATGCTAGGTGTGTCAAGGACTTGTCCTAAGTTTTGTTATCTCCATTTTTAATTCATACCCATAACCAGAAATGTGATTTTAGTAGACCCTAGGAAAAATATTAGATTAATGTCCTCTCTGCTCTCTCTTTTTTGGCTATGAAAATTAAATAGAACACACTATTTCAAAAGAACCAGTCACTGAAAGATAGACCGGTGTCTATCTTTAAAGTTAGTTAAAACTGTACCAACAGAAGGCAATTACTTAAAAAAAAAAAATATATATATATATATATGCTATACTATGCTAAGTCATTTCAGTCGTGTCCGACTCTGTGTGACCCCACAGACGGCAGCCCACGAGGCTCCACCGTCCCTGGGATTCTCCAGGCAAGAACGCTGGAGTGGGTTGCCATTTCCTTCTCCAATGCATGAAAGTGAAAAGAGAAAATGAAGTCGCTCAGTCATGTCTGACTCTTAGCGACCCCATGAACTGCAGCCTACCAGGCTCCTCTGTCCATGGGCTTTTCCAGGCAATATATATTTATTTATTGGGCTGTGCTGGGTCTTAGTTGCAGCATGAGGGATCTTTAATTGAGGCTGATGGGCTCTAGTTCCCTAACCAGGGATCAGACCCGGGCTCCCTGCATTGGGAATGTGGAATCTTAACCACTGAACTGCCAGCAAGGTCCCCTCCAATTACCTTTTGAACAGTGTAGATGATAGGCACTGTTTCCTTTACATCCACCCTTCCCTTTCCTTGCAAATATCAAACACTGAAACCATCTTCTTGCTGTCCAAAGATACTGGATACTTAATTCACCAAGAGTTCCGACTTGTAGACAGTGGAGATCACACGAAGATAGGCCTCCTCTACCCCATTTGGAAGAAGGATTATGGTCCTACTTTCTAACACTTAGATATCATATTAAAATTATTTATTTTTGAAATCTATGACTCAGAACAGGACATGGTGGTCAGCATTTGCAGACACATGGAGGGAATGCCAGTTTTTCCCCATAAAACACCGCTGCTGTTTTCAGCATTTTTGTTCTAAATTCTGCTGGAAAACATTGTGTCCTATTTCTGCTTGGGGTTGTTTTCAACGGATGGGACTGGGACTAGAGGTGTTAGGAAAAGATAAAATGTCCCTGCACAAAAAGAGTGCAGTTAAACTTGTATCAGTATTCCTGCGATAAACTGATAAACCCTGAGCTCAGTGTGGTCAAGTTTTACATGCCTGAGCTGACACACCAATCTGCCAGCAGTCATATGGTTCTCATATGGCGACACTCCACAGATGCCAACAGAATGTGAGAAGTTTCTGGCTCATTTCCTTTGATTTTCAGTGCCATGTTGCCTGTACACATGCACACCACATGCATGTGCACGCACTTGCACACACACACACACCCCTCTTTGTCATATTATAATGACACTGCTCTAATCCACTCAATTCCAGCAGCTCCATTAAAATGTCTCATCAGTAGAAATTAATAATAATTAATCAATTAACACTATAACTGAGGTTTTTATTTTCAAAATTTCAAACTGAGTAAGAATTTTCTTGCAAATCTATGTAGATTTTGAGCAAAAAAAAAAAAACACAACTTTTTGAATGTTTTAGGGCTATTTAATTAGGGCTTAATTTTCACTCTTGTCATTGTTTTTTTAAAGGTGGTTTCCCTGAAATAGATTTGACAGCAAAAATCCTTTATACTGAAAACTGATCTTTTTATGTATGATTAAAAGCATATAAATATCTGAAAAAAATGAAATAATTTTTTCTCATTTCCAAAATGATATGTGCCACTGTGTTAAAGAATCTATTGCTTTAGCTGTTGTGTGATATCATTACATAATTTTGCATGATAAAAAATTAATTCTTTAAATGTTTAAAAAATTTATTAAATGTGTTCTCTCATTAGATCTATTAAATCATTGAGTTTACACCATGCATATTTCAACAGTTCACTCTTTTAAGTCAACTCAATCTACATAGAAAATTTTTCTATTACTTTGCAACAGGGACTGAGCAAAGTAAGTGGAAAATGAAATCAAAGTGACATTCAAATAGTTATGACAAATACAACTGTATACCCAAATGAAACACACTTCTAGCCAAACTTTATCCTCAAGCCCCAGCTTTGAGCAAGAAAGGCATGTCTGTTTCAACTCTGTATTTCCTTTATTTAAACCTTAATGGCACACAAATATTTGTAATTGAGCGCATACAGTATTTACAAATATAAATACAATATGGTCTACCTTTATCTTCTAGATTCTTATATGGAGTGAGCTCTTTAGGCATACTGTATATAAAATGGATGGCAGATGGCAATTGGATAAAACTAATATACTGTCTGGCTCACAAATGAAGAAAAGAATCTAATGAGTACTATCTTCCATCCCCTCCCTAAGGATGTTGCCATTACAGAAGATATGATTTCAATAAATATAATGAATTATTTTCATTATAAACACATCATTGCCAGTTTTTTTTTTTTTTTCACAAAGCAATGTTTACATAAATATACCTCAGAAGCAAAGAGAAATACATTCAAATTTAATTTGAATTTACTCTGAAGCCTATAGGCACACTGATCTTTTAGGAAACTTTTCTTTAATGTTCAAATAAATGAGCATCTGCAAATTAGATCAAAATATCTACAGTCATTTGAGAGGCAAGGAAAAAAGACTCTAACTCTTTTTGAGTGTTTTGGTGAAGGTCATTGTTTTGACAGAACACCAAGCTTTTTGAGGAATTCAAATTAAAATATAGCAATAGCAAGTCCATTGGTATAGAGGATTAAATTATTATAAAAATTCTTATATCTTAGGAAGAAGAGTTTAGATGTGTTCTCATTTTCTTATTCCTAAACAAGAGAAAGAAGGATAACATGGTTATCTATGTATCATTCCTACACTCATTTTGAGCTTGCCCTCTATAGTATGGTCAGCTTATAAACAATATCTTTTGAGAAGAATTCTCTTCAGGCTAATTACAGTGAAGGATATGATGGCGATAAGGACATTGAAAAAATTGGCATGAATTTTGCAAATAGTTCAATTTAATTTAGCGAGAAAATACTGAGTAGCCACTAGATACCAAGCAATTTTTAGAAATCGAAATACAAAGATGAACAAGATATGAAGCATGCTTTCAAGGAACTTACACTTAGTCCTCTCTCGTTTGAAATTATTAATGAACAATGCTTAGATAAAGAATGCCTACAGAACAAAAGAGAACTCTCTGTGCTTCTTTAACATTAAAACCAGTTCCTAAACTCTTTTAGTAGAAAACTTATTGCACACAGGGCCTCAGAACATCCTTTTTCTCACACACTCTCTTTGTCCATTATTATGTCTTTGGTGCTAGTGGTAAAGAACCTGCCTGCCAATGCAAGAGGCGAAGAGACAGAGACACAGGTTTGATCCCTGGGTCAGGAAGATCCTCTGGAGGAGGGCATGGCAATCCACTAAAGTACTATTGCCTGGAGAATCCCATGGACAGAGAAGCCAGGTGGGCTACAGTCTATTTGGAAATTTATATAAATCTAGACTGAAATTTAAAAAGACCCTGATGCTGGGAAAGATTGAGGGCAGGAGGAGAAGAGGATGACCGAGGACAAGATGGTTGGATGGCATCACCGATTCAATGGACATGGGTTTGAGCAAGCTCCAGGAGTTGGTGAAGGACAAGAAGGCCTGGCATGCTGCAGTCCATGGGGTTGCAAAGTGTCGGACATGACTGAGCAACTGAACAGCAACAAGACTGAAATTAAACTTCTTTTAGCACACTCTTTCTTCATAGAGGTAGTATTATTGCAAATTCTATAAATAAAATTATAATGGGATTATTAACAAGTTCTTAGAGGACAAAGTGATTTCAAGCACATGAGAAACATTTTATCTTCAGGTAATTGAAAAATTCCTTTCCAAATATCACTCAACAAAACGGAATTCTTAAGGAAATCTATTATATGAGAAAGCAATAGTCTGAAACTTAATGATTAGACAACATTTTCTGAAAAAGAATTCAGTAGTTCTTCCCCTTATTTGTGAGATTTGTTTTTTTCTTTTTGGCTTTGGTTTATCTAAGTAAATGAGGCTTTGTTGTAATTGAAGATTAAGATCACTCTCTTCTCCACATTAAAAGGTCAATTAAATAGGACTGTCAGTATTTTTAATGATAATTTCTCTATGGGAAAAGGCACTTGGCACCATGTAAGAAGCTAGTCATGAGTTTTGACCCTCAGTTTCATCATTTATGATTGCTGTCACTAGAGCAAGTTACTTAATCTCTCAACCATGATTTTCTCATCAAGAAATCGCCAAATCCACAGGGCTTAACTGGAGAATTCCACTGAACATTTAGAGAAGAATTAATGCCAATTTACACAATTTCTTTCAGAAAATAGAAGAGGACAAAACATTTCTCAGTGTGTTTTATGATTTATTATTACCTGATACCAAAACCAGATAAAGACCACAGACAAAAAAAGAAAGCCACAGACCAGTATACTTTATGAATAGAGACATAAATATCCTTTAAAAATATTTGCAGGGTTCAGTAATTTATCAAATACATGTATTTGATAAACTATGAATTATTTTATATATATATATATATATTTGATAAACCCTATACCATGACAAAGTAGGGTTTATTCCAGAGAGGCCAGACTGGTTCCATATTTGAAGGACAATCAACACAATTTCAGAGAAGGCAATGGCACCCCACTCCAGTACTCTTGCCTGGAAAATCCCATGGATGGAGGAGCCTGGTAGGCTGCAGTTCATGGGGTCGTTAAGCATCAGACACGACTGAGCGACTTCACTTTCACTTTTCACTTTCATGCATTAGAGAAGGAAATGGCAACCCACTCCAGTGTTCTTGCCTGAAGTATCCCAGGGACAGGGGAGCCTGGTGGGCTGCCGTCTATGGTGCTGCACAGAGTCGGACACGACTGAAGCAACTTAGCAGCAGCAGCAGCAACATAATCCACTATATTAACAGGCTAAAGAAGAAAAATCTCATAATCAAATCAACTGATGCAAATAAATAATTTGACAAAATCAAAAGTATTAATGATTAACAAACCCTCAAAAATAGAAAGTGTGGGGAACTTCCTCATCTTCATTCAGAGCATCTACAAGTTACATAAGCCAACATTATACTTAATGGTAAAAGACTGAATGCTTTCTTTTCAAGATCAGGAACAAAGCAAAGATGTCTACTCTAATCTGTCTTTTCAACAAATTGGAAGTTCTAGTCACCTTATTAAAGGAAAGAAAATAAAATAAAAGGTATACAAATTAAGGGTAAAAAAGAAAAGAAATAAAACTACCTATTTGCAAATGACATACTTGTCTACATAGAGTATTTGAAGGAATATACAAAAACTCTTAGAACTAATAAGTGAGTTCAGAAGGTCACAAGATAAAAGATAAACATATTAAAATCAATTGTAACTCTATATACTTGCAGTAAAAATTTGGACACTAAAATTGAAAATAAAATATCATTTTTAATTGCTAATAAAAATGAGACATTTTAGGTATAAACCTGCCAAAACATTTACAGGACCTGAATGCTGAAATCTACACAACACTGATGAAAGAAATCAAAGATCTAAATAATGGAGAGCTAGACCATGTTTATGAAGTAGAAAACTAAATATCATAAAAATGTCAGTAATTCCCAAATTCATATAAAGATTCAGTGCAATTTCTACCAATACCTGAGCAAGAGTGTTTGTAGATATAGAGATTTTTCTAAATTTATATAGGAAGGCACAGAAATTAGAGTAGCTAAAATCATTTTGAATCAGAAAAATAAAGTAGGAGGAATCAGTTGACCTGATTTTAAGACTTGTTAATAGCCATCGTAATTAAGACTATATTGTGTTGGTGGAGGAATCAGATCAGATCAGTCGCTGAGTCGTGTCCGACTCTTTGCAACCCCATGAACTGCAGCACGCCAGGCCTCCCTGTCCATCACCAGCTCTCGGAGGTCACTCAGACTCACATCCATCGAGTCAGTGATGCCATCCAGCCATCTCATCCCCTGTCGTCCCCTTCTCCTCCTGCCCTCAATCCCTCCCAGCATCAGAGTCTTCTCCAATGAGTCAACTCTTTGCATGAGGTGGCCAAAATACTGGAGTTTCAGCTTTAGCATCATTCCTTCCAAAGAAATTCCAGGGCTGATCTCCTTCAGAATGGACTGGTTGGATCTCCTTGCAGTCCAAGGGACTCTCAAGAGTCTTCTCCAACACCACAGTTCAAAAGCATCAATTCTTCGGCGCTCAGCCTTCTTCACAGTCCAGCTCTCACATCCATACATGACCACAGGAAAGACCATAGCCTTGACTAGGCGAACCTTTGTTGGCAAAGTAATGTCTCTGCTTTTGAATATGCTATCTAGGTTGGTCATAACTTTCCTTCCAAGGAGTAAGCATCTTTTAATTTCATGGCTGCAGTCACCATCTGCAGTGATTTGGGAGCCCAGAAAAATAAAGTCTGACACTGTTTCCACTGTTTCTCCATCTATTTCCCATGTAGTGATGGGACCAGATGCCATGGTCTTCGTTTTCTGAATGTTGAGCTTTAAGCCAACCTTTTCACTCTCCACTTTCACTTTCATCAAGAGGCTTTTTAGCCCCTCTTCACTTTCTGCCATAAGGGTGGTGTCATCTGCATATCTAAGGTTATTGATATTTCTCCCAGCAATCTTGATTCCAACTTGTGTTTCTTCCAGTCCAGCATTTCTCATGATGTACTCTGCATATAAGTTAAATAAACATGGTGACAATATACAGCCTTGACGTACTCCTAGACACATAGAATAAGGGAAAAGAATAGAAAACCCAGAAATAGACCCACATAAATATGCTCAGCTGATTTTTGACAGAGATGCAAAAGCAACTCAAAGGAAGAAGGCTATCAATAAATGTGCCAGAACAAATGAACAATAAACCAAAACCAAAAAAAAAAAAAAAAAGCCACCTCAACCTAAATCTCACACTTTATATAAAACTTAATTCACAAGCATCATGAAATTTAGTATATAATCTGTAAAGCCATAAATACTTTACAAAAAATTGGAAAATATTTTTGTGAGTTAGAACTAGACAGTTTGTAGACTGATACCAGGGCACAACCTTTTGGGTTGAGGAAAAATGATAAACTGGATTTCATAAAAAATAAACACTTATGTTCTGTGAAAGGGCTTCCCTGGTGGCTCAGATGGTAAAGCATCTGTCTGCAATGCAGGAGACCGAGGTTCGATCCCTGGGTTGGGAAATCTTGTTAAGAGGATGAAACAATAAGCAAGAAATGGGAAGAAATATCTGCAAACCACATATTCAACAAAAGGCAACTATCTAGAATATATGAAGCACTCTCAAAACTCAACAGTAAACGAAAAAGTAATCTAAAAAATAGACAAAACACATGAACAGACATTTCACGAAAGAAGTTATATAGCTAGAATATTAGCACATGAAAAGACATTCAAAATCACTTGCCACTAAATAAATGCAAATTAACAGTGTCAGACTTTACTTTTTGGGGCTCCAAAATCACTGCAAATGGTGATTGCAGCCATGAAATTAAAAGACGCCTACTCCTTGGAAGGAAAGTTATGACCAACCTAGATAGCATATTCAAAAGCAGAGACATTACTTTGCCAACAAAGATCCGTCTAGTCAAGGCTATGGTTTTTCCTGTGATCATGTATGGATGTGAGAGTTGGACTGTGAAGAAAGCTGAGTGCCTAAGAATTGATGCTTTTGAACTGTGGTGTTGGAGAAGACTCTTGAGAGTCCCTTAGACTGCAAGGAGATCCAACTAGTCCATTCTAAAGGAGATCAGTCCTGGGTGTTCTTTGGAAGGACTGATGCTAAAGCTGAAACTCCAATACTTTGGCCACATCATGCAAAGAGTTGACTCATTGGAAAAGACTCTGATGCTGGGAGGGATTGGGGGCAAGAGGAGAAGGGGACAACAGAGGATGAGATGGCTGGATAGCATCACTGATTCAGACATGAGTTTGAGTGAACTCCAGGAGTTGGTGATGGACAGAGAGGCCTGGCGTGCTGCAATTCATGGGGTCACAAAGAGTCGGACACAACTGAGTGACTGAACTGAACTGAAACCCAATGTGAGATATTACTATACACTCATTGGAATGGATACATAAGAAATGGTGACAATACTAATTGATAGAAAGGATGTGGAGAACTGAAGAAAGATTGCTGGAGATAACATAAAATTGCAAATTGCATAGCCATTCTAGGAAAGATTGGCAGCTTCTTAAAAAAAAAAAAAAAAAAAAACCTAAACACGTAAATACAATATGACCCAACAATTGTAATTCTGAATATTCCTCCAAAATGAAGACTACATTCACACAAACACCTGTAATGAAGGTTTATAGCAACTTCATTCTTCATAGCCCAAACCGCAAGTAATCTGGGTATCCTTCAACGAGTGACTGGGTAAACTCACTGTAGTTTATCTGCATCATAGAAGACCACTGAGCAGCAAAAAGGGGTGGATTATTGATACACACATGTTGGAGAAAGCAGAAAGTGCTCACCAAACTAAGAAGCCATCTTGAGATGGAAAAATGAGGTAGGCACCTTCCTGCAATCAATAGATCAGTTCATTACAGAGTAACTTACTCACAGGTGGACACAACTGAAGTGACTTGGCACACACACGCACTCACAGGTATTTGGTGTCAACAGTGATCTGGAAGCATTCATAGCTGCACTCTGCACTGCCAAGGGGACAGTTCGGTTCAGTCTCTCAGTTGTGTCTGACTCTTTATGACCCCATGGACTGCAGCATGCCAGGCCTCCCTGTCCATCACCAACTCCTGGAGCTTGCTCAAACTCATGTCCATCGAGTTGGTGATGCCATCTAACCATCTCATCCTCTGTCATCCCCTGCTCCTCCTGCCTTTAGTCTTTCCCAGCATCAGGGTCTTTTCCAGTGAGTCAGTTCTTCGTATCAGGTGACCCAGTGCCAAGGGGACACTGGGACAGTTTTATAGTTAACTTAAGGTATGGAGATGGGGCTTGTTTAACTCTTGTTTTATTTAACATTTTGAAATGTGAAGTTTAAAAAAGTTATAAATAGTAAGTCAAGATCTATGAATGAGTAACTATTCTTGTGGGCCTTGGGAATATGTCAGTGAAGGTTTTCAGCATTGTTTGGGGATTAACAGAGCATACAGGCCACCTGGTCCTAATGATTATGAAACAATATCTGTTAACTACAAAGTTCTCAACGACAGAGAAGTGATTCAAGGTACAGTACATTCCTGTGTAGGGTCAATGGAAAGATGTAAGGAGCCATGTGGACCCAAGATGGTGTCAGTTATGCTACCAGAACCTGGATGAGTCCCCAGAGCATTGTGTAAAAAGATAAAAGCTACCTCGCTTACAAACTGAGATGATTCCATTTACACAACATTCTTTAAATGAAAAATAACATGGTCACCAACAATAGACTGATGGGGATCCAGGCAAGGAGAGCCAGTTAATGAAGGGTCAAGGCAGATGATGCGGCTAAAAAGGTGCAACAAGAGAGAACATGTGGTAATGCAAATGTTTTGTATCTTGACTACAGCAATATCGACATCCTGGTTGCCATCCTGTACCTTTGTTTTTTAAGTGTGACCTTGGGGAAAACTGGCTGAAGGATGCATAGGATCTCTGCACTATTTTTCACAACTGCATGTGAATCTATACTTACCTCAAAATAAAAAGTTTGTTTCAAAAACAAGCTAAACCCCTCCCCCCAGAAGGACACCACAATTTTAAACAAATAGAATTTATGTTTTACGATCTCCAATGACCAAAGAAAATCAGCAACACTTAAAATTATAGTAATGAATATTATGTGGGTTTCCCTGATGGCTCAGTGGTAAAGAAGCCATCTGCCGTGCAGAAGATGCAGGTTCAATCCTGGCTCAGGAAGATCTCCTGGAGAAGGCAATGACAACTCACTCCAGTATTCTTGTCTGGGAAATCTCATGGACAGAGGAGCTTAGCAGGCTATAGTCCCTGGGGTTGCAAAAGAATTGAACATGATTTAGCAACTAAAACAACAAAACTAAAGAGTTTTACATGTATATAATTTTTAACAAAGCACTGATATTTACTACATCAATTCAATGCAACTATCCTGCAGTGTCTTTGGGGTGTGCAATTACGGTGTGCTAGAAAATGTGCATTTGTTTTCATTTGAAGTAATGATTTAGAGCTTTCCATTCTAAATTTTTTTAGATCCTGTGTTCCAGCCATTAGGTTAGATAATTGGCTGAGTCATGATAGCAAATGAATATAAACTAGCTCAGATAAAATCGTGTGTTAAATGCATATGGACCTCCATAGGCAGATGCCACTGTGTACACAAGTTGTCTAAGCACATGATTTGCATTTTCACTTGATATATGAAACTTTCATCATCACAATTCTCCATCCCTTTTAAAATACAAGACATATTTTGGTGCTCTAAAATCCTATAACTGATGTATCCATCAATGTTGAGTGCTGGTTGAAAAATGGAGGAAGAACTGAAAGTGATCTAGCAGAATCATTCCAAAAATAGTACCTTCTTAATTCAGTGAAGAGCAATGATAAGTAAATGATACAAAGAAGGTCACTTTCAAATTTTAATTTTACTTATTAGCCAGAAAGGGGAATGCACAAGGATTTAATGCTGATGAACTATGTGGAGTAAAAAACACAAATATTTAAAATTGTATGAAAAGAGATAGAAGGGTCATCTCAGCTGGGAATTCTAAAAATAAAAGATGAGGAGTTTAAAAGAAGTATAAAGCCAATATTTAATGGCTTTGATGCCATTGCCAGAAAAGGCAGGAACAGAAAGATAAACTTTACAAGAAACACTTCAGAAAAACTTTAAGTTAACTTTTATCAATTATGAAAACAAGAAAAATTACATTAAAAACAGGAAAAAAAAGTGATAGTTAAATATATTACATTGCATGCTTAGTCGCTCAGTTCTGTCCAACTCTTTGAGACCCTATGGACTGTAACCTGTCAGGCTCCTCTGTCCATGGAATTTTTCAGGTAGGAATACTGGAGTGGGTTGCCATTTTCTACTCTAGGGGGTGTTCCTGAACTAAGGATCAAACCCTTATCTCTTGTGTTTCCGCGTTGACAGGCAGATTTTTTACCACTAGGACCACTGCCTTCCTTAAATCTTGTTTTATTTAACATTTTGAAATGTTTTCGTAAAGTAAAAAGTTATAAATAGTAATATATTTTGGATACAAGTATTCCCCTAAGAATTTATATATGTGGGTTTATGCAATTATTTCCATGAAAATCTCTTCTTTTGTTTAAGAAAACAAGCTTAATTACATCATGTGCTTAGCATACAACTTACTTTAGAGAAAGTCCATTGACAAACACTGTCATAAACAAAGCATTTCATAACTACCAGCTAATTAGAGATATATAATCACCACCTAAATTAGGAACATAGTTTCAGTGGGAATTAATCAGTTTATAACCATGTACAGTTTTCAAATTGAAACATTTGATGAATTCTTGGCATGTGTCACACACTCAGATCTGATACAGTCCCCTCTGGTTTCATGTTTACATTTTACATTTCCCTCTTTCTTGTGGAAAAGGCAACAGATCTTATTTCTAGCGTATTCTTTCTTCTCTTTGTATTAGCTTTTTCCACCTAAATACAAATGTATATAGCTTTTCCTTTGCAATTGTTCACGTTGTTTATCATATTACTTTTTTCTACTTTGGCAGAGTTCTTCAAATAAAGAGTAATGATGGTATTTACAGACATCCAGGTTAACATGGAATCATGCCCGAAACATTTCTGCTCAACTTCCCTTTAAAATACCCATGAAGATATCAAAAGAGACAAAACTGGCAACTGCATTAGACACTAGCTGTAAGAGAAGATGACATAAAGTCCAAGTGGGATGTGCACTGATTGCAATGTTGATGAAGATGACTCTATCAACACAGTTCTGGACTGTAGACCATTATGAACTCTAGCCTCTGAATCAAGCACAACAGTTCACTTTGAAGAGGATGAGGGAAACCATTTTGACATGCCTCCAGATTGTTCAAAAACCTGGAAACTATGTCTGACTATCTAGATGCGTCAGGAAATCCCATAACTGAATTCAGAATTCTCAATCCAGGAGACTTGCATTAGAAGACTAACAACTAGCCAACGTAAATTCCACCAACTCGGGACTTTAGGTTTAAATCTGAGAAGGAAAATAATCCAGCACAAGCTTGTAGTCAAGGAATTTAGAATATTCTGCCATGCCTGTTGGAAGCTCTAGAAATAATACAGATCTTCCATTCTGAAACATCTACTTTAGAGATGTAAGGCAAAGGAAGAATTGCTCTGAAGGTTAAAAAAATTGTATCTCTGATTCTTGTTTTCTTTTAAAAAAAAAAAAGATGGAAATTTTAGAATAAATTTGAATAATGGCCTCCAAAAATTACAGGAGAATATGGACCTTGCAGAAAAAAAAAAAGAAAGCTGAATTTTCTAAAAATCATAAAAAAGATTTTAAGTGAGCTGACAGAAGTATAAATGCAGATTTTATATAGTAGCAAAAAGAGACATACATACAAATAAAATATTAGGCTGAAATTCATAAAGTTTTTAGAAAAAATGGAAAATGTGATTATGCATTAAATATGGGATGATACTAAGATACTTCCCAAGTGGTGCAATTGGTAAAGAATCTGCCTGTCATTGCAGGAGATGCAAGAGACACAGGTTCAAGAAGGAAATGGCAACCTACTCCAGTATTCTTGCCTGGAAAACCCCATGGACAGAGGAGGCTTACAGTCCATGGGATGTCAAAGAGTCAGACGCAAATGCGCACGCACACACATGCGTAAGGAACATATAATCAATTCTCCTTGTTTTTAAGAGACGGATAACAAAGTACAAACAGGTGAAATGGTAGGATGCCTGGGATTTAAAATACTTCAGCAAAAAATGAAAAAAAAAAAGAAAGAAAATTAGAGAAGGGACACACAGTATGAACATAGTGAAATCTGAATTGTGCAGATGAGTGGCAGGTGGTGCAAATGCAGATGCTGAGGCAGAGTTGGAGGACAGATGTTTCTGGAGTCTAATTTCTGTGAAAGGTAAAGAGGGAGGAAGCAGGATTAGTCGGGGGAAGCCTGTGGGTCGTGCTAACACCTCCCCACTATGAGGGAAGAAGGAGGAGGTGACTGTGGTGAAGATCTGACGATGCTGGCTGATCCAGTGGGTCAGCTTCCATTGACTCCTTGAGCTCAGCCCTCACGGCTCTGTGCTCGCTCACTGGCTGGAGACTGCCCCAGAATAGGAGGATCTTGGCATGGGTATCGGGGCACATCCCCCAAGTGCTGTGTCTGGAGACACTGCTGATCTCCGGCTCAAGTGCAAGTTTCCTCCAGATGAGAGAGACAAAGGGCTCACCTCCCAGGCTACATCACTGGTACAAAAGCCAGCCTACATGACTGTGCTATATATCTTTTAATATTTTAGACAGTTTCATTAAAAAATAGGAACTTCCCTGACAGTCCAGTGGTTGAGAGTCTGTGCTCTCAATACAAGGCACACAGATTCGATCCCTAGTGGAGGAACTAAGAGATCTTGCAGGCTGCGTATCTCAGCCAATAAACAAATAATAAATAATATGTTCCAAAACAATAGCAGAATTTAAATATACTTTGGAGGCAAGAAAGCACAGAGGTGACACTTCAGAAAATGAAATCAATGATAGAAGACAAACCTGAGACACTCAACCAGAAAACAATGAGACAGAAAGGAACCTTTAAAGGAACCTCTGCTTTAAAGGACAGAGGGCTTCCCTGGTGGCTCAAATGGTTTAAAAGAAAAAAAAAAAAAACAAACAATCTGCCTGCAATGCGGGAGACACAGGTTTGATTCCTGGGGCAGAAAGATCCCCTGGAGAAGGGAATGGCAACTCACTCCAGTATTCTTGCCTGGAGAATTCCGTGGACAGAGGAGCCTGGTGGACTGTATAGTCCGTAGGGTCTCAAAGAGTCTGACAGGACTGAGCACCTAACACTTTCACTTTTTTCTTTAAAGGACAGAAAACCAAAAGAAAAGATGAGTAGCATGATACAGGAATGCTCAGCTTAGGTATTCATAGCCTTCACATCTCATCTGAAAAATTTACAAGCCATAGAGTGATCTGAGCCCCAGGAAAAATGAATGAAAAAAGCACACTCAGAATACAGTGAAACTTGCCTTTTGATGTTGTTTTTACAAAGAAAATATAGCTCATTTATTTCTTTAAAACTGTCTTCTCTTTCTCACAATTCACTGTGTAGTAAATTTAGTCCAATCTGGTGAAAAACACGAATCTGATTCACTAAGTTGAACAGTCTTTTTTAGTTTTAATTCAGTTCATTTGGAACAGATTCTTTTCCGATCCCCGCCCCCAGTCCACCCTTCCACCTGCTGCGGCAGCAGGGGGCCTCCTCAGAGCTGGGGGCTGAGAAGGGCTTCAGGGACCCACCTTGCATCCTGTCATTCCTTCAGGTTCTCGAGTGATCGCCTTTGTCTGCTGGGTTTGTGTTACTCTACAGGGAACGTGGCTGAAGTTAGAGGCCAAAGAAGGCACCGTTAGATATCTTTTGGCTTCCCAGGACCCTTGGTTCTCTCCAGCTGCTTGGGTCTCCTCTCAGTCAGATTCCCCAGATTCCCCAGCCTGCCCCCAGCTGCAGGTCCCTGGCCCCTTGTCACAGCAGGCCTCCGGGTCTCAAGTCAGTTACCTTTGGACCGCCAGGCCCCAAAGACCTCTAGGAATCCCAGGTTCCACTCACATTTGGCAGGAGCTCCGGCCTTGTGCTATCTGCACAAACCATACCACTGACTCCTCTGCGATGAAGAGTGTCATTTGTCCTCCACCTGTGAAGCAGTGTCCTGCCAGGGTCCCCAGGAACGTCCTGTCCCCTACATGCCCCTCCAGCTCATCCCCTGTGGTGGACACCCCTGTGCCTTCCCCAGCCACCGAGCCTTCCCTCCTTTTCCCCCAAAAAAGAGGAATCCTGGGAACATCGTGTCTGGCAACTTACAGAGAAATCAAAGTAAGGGTCTTCTCAGCCTTCTCAACACAAATGGGAGCAAATTTTTGATCAAAGGATTAGATATCAAGTCAAACTGTCCCAGGTGCAAAAACAACAGGGACATGCTCAGCTAGAGAGGGACTTCGAAAATGAACCCCCCTCAGGCTACCAGAAGAAATACACCAGTGCACTCAAAAGATGTCTGTAAATTAGGAAGGGCAAAGTCAGAGTATGTAAGAGGTGAGCCCTGAAATACATTCAATACATATTGTAAGTTATAAAGGGCTATTGTAAATATATAACACCGCAGAATGCAAGTGTCAGAGACTTCCCTGACTGTCCAATGGTTAAGACTCTGTACTTCCAATGCAGAGGGTGTGGGTTTGATCCCCTGGTCGAGGAACTAAGATCCTACATGGCTCACAGGAAAAAAAAAAAATTTTTTTTTTTTAAGACTACAAATGTCTAAGTCTGTTTTCAAGGTAAAATACATTAAGTTGTATAGTAATGTGATGGAACTGTAATCCCAGATAAAATTTTAAAAGCTTGCGAAGGGGTTGGGATAGCAAGGAGATGAGCCAAATTGCCTCATAACCCATGAAGAAAGTTTTTATTTTTGTGAAAAGAAATTTAGGCAACGTTTACTTTCTCAAAAAAGAAATCATATTCAGAAGCAAGTAGTTAAGGGTTACTGGATCAGTAAGTTGGAATATCTTAAATATATACAATTAAATATATTTATAGGCTGGCTTGCCAAAGTCTATTCACTGATACAAGTTGGTGTTGATTGAGTGAACAGCTTTAAAACTGGTTTTGGGGACTACTTGTTGCCATGGTTACTGAACAATCAGGTTTTTTCTCAGTTTGTAGACACTGTTTTATTTTGCTTGTCTTTCAGTCTTCATTCAGTCAAAACTGCACAAGAGATTATCAGTGATTGGTCAAGTCTTCACCACAGGTGAAGCATTCTTGAAGACAACCTTTGTTTACAGATATCTGGTTTTTAGGTTGAGAGTTGAGCCAGTGTGATTTTATCTGCTTTTGCTTGAATCACTTGGAGAATCATCTGTCAGCATAATGACTGCCCAGAAGTATTTAGGATTCCATGCAACAGACAGTGAACAACAATGAGGCCAATAAGAAGTTTTATATTTTATAAAGAGGGGCAAAGATAAGTTCCAGCAATTTCCTCTGCCTGAAACTCCAATACTTTGGCCACCTGATGCGAAGAACTGACTAACTGGAAAAGACCCTGATGCTGGGAAAGACTGAAGGTGGGAGGAGAAGGGGACGACAGAGGATGAGATGGTTGGATGGCATCATCAACTCGATGGACATGAGTTTGAGCAACCTCCGAGAGTTGATGATGGACAGGGAAGCCTGGCGTGCTGCAGTCCATCGGGGTTGCAAAGAGTTGGACACAACTGAGCTACTGAACGGGGAAGGCAATGGCACCCCACCCCAGTACTTTTGCCTGGAAAATCCCATGGACGGAGGATCCTGGTAGCCTCCAGTCCATGGGGTCGCTAAGAGTTGGACCCGACTAAGCGACTTCACTTTCACTTTTCACTTTCATTCATTGGAGAAGGAAATGGCAACCCACTCCAGTATTCTTGCCTGGAGAATCTCAGGGACGGGGGAGCCTGGTGAGCTTCTGTCTATGGGGTCGCACAGAGTCGGACACGACTGAAGTGACTTAGCAGCAGCAGAGCTACTGAACTGACTAACTGATGTCAGTTGGCTTTTCTTTCTTTTTTTAATTTTAATTTTATATTGGTATATAGTTGATTAACAACTTTGATTAATTGTGTTAGTTTCAGGTATACAGCAAAGTGATTCAGTTGTACACATACAATTCTTTTCCCACACGTTATTCCAGAATATTGAGCAGAGTTCCCTGTGCTATATAGCAGGTCCTTGTCAGTTAACTATTTTAAATATAGCAGTGTGTACATGTCAATCCCACATCCCAGTTTAGCCCTCCCTTACCACTCTTCCCCCCTAGTAACATAAATTCATTCTCTAAGTCTGAGACTGTTCCTGATGTTTAAACAAGTTCATTTGTATCATTTTTTTAGAAAGTGATATATAATAATTGTCTTTCTCTGACTTATTACCAGTATGATAAGTGAAGACTGGCTTTTCTTTAGCTTAACTATGACTTGCTTTTTCTCCTTGCACAGTGTTCATTCAGGTAGCAATGGTACAGTTCAGTTCAGTTCAGTCACTCAGTCATGTCAGACTGCAGCACACCAGGCCTGCCTATCCATCATCAACTCCCGAAGTTTACCCAAACTCATGTCCATTGGGTCGGTGATGCCATCCAACCATCTCATCCTCTGTCGTCCCCTTCTCTTCCCACCTTTAATCTTTCCCAGCATCAGGATCTTTTCAAATGAGTCAGTTCTTTGCATCAGGTGGCCAAAGTTTCAGCTTCAGCATCAGTCCTTCCAATGGATATTCAGGACAGATTTCCTTTAGGATGGACTGGTTGGATCTCCTTGCTGTCCAAGGGACTCTCAAGAGTCTTCTCCAACACCACAGTTCAAAAGAATCAATTCTTTGGCTCTCAGCTTTCTTTATAGTTCAACTCTCACATCCATACATGGCTGATAGAAAAACCATAGCCTTGACTAGACTGACCTTTGTTGGTAAAGTAATGTCTCTGCTTTTTAATATGCTGTCTAGGTTGGTCATAACTTTTCTTCCAAGGAGTAAACGTCTTTTAATTTCATGGCTGCAATCACCATCTGCAGTGATTTTCAAGCCCAAGAAAATAAAGTCTGACACTGTTTCCACTGTCTTTCCATCTATTTGCCATGAAGTGATGGGACCAGATGCCATGATCTTAGTTTTCTGAATGTTCAGTTTTAACCCAACTTTTTCTCTCTCCTCTTTCATTTTCATCAACAGGCTCTTTAGTTCTTCTTCACTTTCTGCCATAAGGGTGGTGTCATCTGCATATCTGAGGTTATTGATATTTCTCCCGACCATCTTGATTCCAGCTTGTGCTTCTTCCAGCCCAGCATTTCTCATGATGTACTCTGCATATAAGTTAAATAAGCAGGGTGACAATATACAGCCTTTATGTACTCCTTTCCCTATTTGGAAACAGTCTGTTGTTCCATGTCCAATTCTGTTGCTTCCTGACCTGCATACAGATTTTTCAAGAGGCAGGTCAGGTGGTCTGGTACTCCCATCTCTTTCAGAATTTTCCACAGTTTGTTCACACAGTCAAAGCTTTGGTATAGTCAATAAAGCAGAAATAGATGTTTTTCTGGAACTCTTGCTTTTTTGATGGTCCAGCAGATGTTGGCAATTTGATCTCTGGTTCCTCTGCCTTTTCTATATCCAGCTTGAACATCTGGAAGTTCACGGTTCGCATACTGTTGAAGCCTGGCTTGTAGAATTTTGAGCATTACTTTACGAGGGATGAGTGCAATTGTGCAGTAGTTTGAGCATTCTTTGGCATTGCCTTTCTTTGGGACTGGAATGAAAATTGACCTTTTCCAGTCCTGTGTCCACTGCTGAATTTTCCAAATTTGCTGGCATATTGAGTGTAGCACTTTCACAGCATCACCTTTTAGGATGTGAAATAGCTCAACTAGACTTCCATCACCTCCACTTGCTTTGTTTGTAGTGATGCTTTCTAAGGCCCACTTGACTTTGCATTCCAGGATGTCTGGTTCTAGGTGAATGATCATACCATCATGATTATCTGGGTCATGAAGACCTTTTTTGTAGAGTTCTTCTGTGTATTCTTGCCATCTCTTCTTAATATCATCTGCTTCTGTTAGGTCCATACCATTTGTCCTTTATTGTACCCATCTTTGCAGGAAAAGTTCCCTTGGTATCTCTAATTTTCTTGAAGAGATCTCTAGTCTTTCCCATTCTATTGTTTCCCTCTATTTCTTTGCCATGATCACTGAGGAAGGCTTTCTTATCTCTCCTTGCTGTTCTTCAGAACTCTGCATTCAAATGGGTATATCTTTCCTTTTCTCCTTTGCTTTTCACTTCTCTTCTTTTCACAGCTATTTGTAAGGCTTCCTCAGACAGCCATTTTGCTTTTTTGCATTTCTTTTTCTTGGGGATGGTCTTGATCCCTGTCTCATGTATAGTGTCAGGAACCTCCATCCATAGTTCTTCAGGCACTCTATTAGATCTAATCCCTTGAATCTATTTCTCATTTCCACTGTATAATCGTTAGCAATTTGATTTAGGTCATACCTGAATGGTCTAGTGGTTTTCCCTACTTTCTTCAATTAATTCTGAATTTGGCAATAAGGAGTTCATGGTCTGAGCCACAGTCAGCTCCTGGTCTTGCTTTCACTGACTGTATAGAGCTTCTCCATCTTTGGCTGCAAAGAATATAATCAATCTGATTTCGATATTGATCATCTGGTGATGTCCATGTATAGAGTCTTCTCTTGTGTTGTTGGAAAAGGGTGTTTACTGTGACCAGTGCATTCTCTTGGCAAATCTCTATTAGCTTTTGCCCTGCTTCATTCTGTACTTCAAAGCCAAATTTGCCTGTTATTGCAGGTGTTTCTTGACTTCCTACTTTTGCATTCCAGTCCCCTATAATGAAAAGGTACAGATCCCTCCCTAATTGGCCAAAGGAAAATCTGTAGATATTTTATTATTGATAACTACTTTAAGGAAGGCCATGTTCAGTCATGTACGACTCTTTGCACCTCTTGGACTGTAGCCCACCAGGCTCCTTTGTCCATGGGATTCTCCATGTAAGTATACTAGAGTAGGTTGCCATGCCTTCCTCCAGGGGATCTTCCTGACCCAGGCTGAACCATGTCTCCTGTGGATTCTTTACCGCTGTGCCACGGGGGAAGGCTGGTGGATTCATTTAGAAAAAAGTAAGTTTAATATTATTATTACATATTTAGAGCCCATAGAGGAAGACAACTGTCTAAAATCTACTTGGAAGTTTCCAAACAGTGCCTTGGCCATGGAACCCGTCTATACTGTATTTCTGGCTTTCTCAGATTAACTACAGATAAAGTATGAATTGCCTGTGTCCTCTGCCAGCCTGCAAAAGTGTCCCAGTCAGTGTTTACTATCATAGCAAGTGTGTCTTTATGGGTCATCTTGTCTGATAGAGGAGTTTTTCAAGTGTACATTTGAGATTTGATTTAGTTCTTCCAGGTAGCGATGCAGGTTTTGCCAGATCTTACTTTATAAATCATACAACCTGGTCACTTCTAGAGTTTCTTTTCATAATTTGGCAGGCCATATTCTGAGTATTTATTATAGAATAATCTTTGACCTTCTTCAGGCACTTAATGTTTGTCATTGCTTTAAATGAAGTCTTTGTATAGGGACCTCGTTAAAGTAGCATTGACTAACATGTGTAACATGGTTAACTAGTAGAAAGCTGCTGTACAGCTTCCTATTAGTACAGGAAGGAGCTCAGCTCAGGGCTCTGTGATGACCTAAAGGAGTGGGATGGTGGGGGGGTGGAGAAAGGAGGCTCAAGAGGGAGGGGATATATGTATACTTATGGCTGATTCACATTGTTGTACGGCAGAAACCAACAGATCGTTGTAAAGTAATTATCCTCCAATTAAAAATAAATTTTAAGTTTGTTTTGTTTAGCATGAAGGTTCTTAGAAGGCAATGGCACCCCACTCCAGTACTCTTGCCTGGAAAATCCCATGGACAGAGGAGCCTGGTAGGCTGCAATCCATGGGGTCGCTAGGAGTCGGACACGACGGAGTGACTTCACTTTCACTTTTCACTTTCATACATTGGAGAAGGAAATGGCAACCCACTCCCTTGTTCTTGCATGGAGAATCCCAGGGACAGGGGAGCCTGGTGGGCTTCCGTCTATGGGTTCGCATAGAGTCGGACAGGACTGAAGCGACTTAGCAGCAGCAGCAGCATGAAGGTTATTTATATATTTACACAATATTTTTATATTATTTCTAAAGTATTTAAAATTTTTAAGTATTTTATAAGATCTAGAATATATATAGCACACTACTTTATATAGTTTCTTTTTTTCTGTCTTTACTTTATAAAAACAGTTTTATTAAGCTATAATTCACATAAAATTTATCCATCTTAAGTATACAATTCAGTGGCTTTACGTAGATTTTTTTGAGTTGTGTACCTATCACTACAATCTATTTTTAAAACACTTCTGATAATCCACTTTTGGACAATAATTATTTGGGGTAGCATCATGGCACCTATTTGCTATTCACTAATAAATTTATTTTTTATTATCATAAAATACCTAGGAAAATATTTTAAACTATTTTTTTCTGCAGTATATTATATAAGGGGATTATTTTAAAACACACCAGCTACCAGTTATATTTACTGTTTTATTTTAGTAATATCATATGCCATAAAGAGGGCTGAACAGGTCAGACATTTGAACTTGGCATCTAGTAAAGTACTGGATTTTATAAGAGAAGCTGGACTATTTCTTAAAAATCAAGCCTAATATTGTCATTTTATTATAAATATAAGACCCATCAACAAACATTATGAGGTCAGAATTTGTTAGTGAAGTGTCTAAAAATTCTGTTCTGGGCATGGACACGTCTTGAATTAAAGAAATAAAATGATGGATTCTTTCCCATTGAGCAAGGGTTATAGAGTTACTATATTAAGAGTGTTAAATCAGTGAATAGTAATACAGGAGAGGATTACAAGAATTCATAGTTAATCAACTAGTGTAAAAATGGTGAATGGCTTCCAATAGCAATAAGAATTTCCTACATCTGGCTACCTTAGATTTAAAGCCTAGCGCAAGTTCTAAAGGTATTTTCACTGATTTAGTTGATACTTGTTATAATAGTTGATAGTTGATACTTGTAATTGTTCTATGGTAGAGGTCTGAGCATCCGCTACTGAATTAAGAGGTAAGTTGAAAGTTGAGGATTCTTTGATAATGTCATGCTGTTGAATGAATTACCTTAATGCATGACTTAACTTGTTCTTGTTTGCACAGAAAGAAAGGTTTATACAGTCCTGGAGGAATCAATTCAGATTCTTAAAAACTCTGATCCAAATTAATCTGCCCTTGTCTTGGTGTCTTTCACCCATAGGAATTCCAAGACCACAAGTAGTTCTTTGGTAGTTGCTATGGTTTTTCCAGTGGTCATGTATGGATGTGAGAGTTGGACTGTGAAGAAAGCTAAGCGCCAAAGAATTGATGCTTTTGAATTGTGGTGTTGGAGAAGACTCTTGAGAGTCCCTTGGACTGCAAGGAGATCCAACCAGTCCATTCTGAAGGAGATCAGCCCTGAGATTTCTTTGGAAGGAATGATGCTAAAGCTGAAACTTCAGTATTTTGGCCACCTCATGAGAAGAGCTGACTCATTGGAGAAGACTCTGATGCTGGGAGGGATTGGGGGCAGGAGGAGAAGGGGACGACAGAGGATGAGATGGCTGGATGGCATCACTGACTCGATGGACATGAGTCTGAGTGAACTCTGGGAATTGGTGATGATAGGGAGGCCTGGTGTTCTGTGATTCATGGGGTCGCAAATAGTCGGACACGACTGAGCGACTGAACTGAACTGAATCATATATAGTGAAAGTAGGACTTTCCTATAAAGTAGGATTATTATATTGTCTTATAATCTATAAAAACTTTAGAACATTTTTGTCTAGAAGCAGGTGCTACCCTTTAAATTTGTAGGTATTTTATCACAAAGAATAAGTAAGTATTCCTTTGATAAATGATTTCAAACATCCATCTTGGATTATGTCACAGTACTGTTAGAGATTTTCACTGTTTGAATGAGTCTAACAAACTTCGGTAAATTGAAGCTTCTTTTCCTATAAGCTTTCTACAATGTATTATGCACACTCCAATTTGCCTTTTGTTGTCTCTTTTTACTTTAAGGTTACATTTTTTTTTCTTAAAGCATAGTTTGCTTATTACAAGTCAATTTGCTTTTCTTTTTTCAGACAACTTCAGCATTTTACTTTGAAGGATCTGATGTTCTATGGTGATGGAATTAATGGTAGAAAGCTGTATTATTGTGTAAGCAAATACAATACCTCTGAGGAGTTTAAGAGGAAGATGGAAATATTGGTACTAGTGTACTCCATGGAGTGGCATCAATGGATAGATTTTAGACTATTGTCTTTTTATATATTAGCCAAAATCAAACATTGGTTCATAAAATGGCCCTTCTGTTTATAATATCGGCAGGTATCCTGCTCCAGAAGTTCCAAGGTCTTAAAAAACAGAAAACAACCATTTCAGTTGGTTTATACGGAGAACCATTAGTTACACTGATTTATAACTTCATTATTTTTAAGATTATCTAGAAATGCCTAGCCACTTATTGGATATATTATAAGTTGAAAGCTCCATAGTTTAATTTATTTTTTCTTATTAAAGTCTTTAATTCAGATTTGAAGCCATTTACAAAAAGAAAGAACAAAGCTCCTTTTATTTCTGTCCTTGAGTCTACACCTAGAAAACAGCTTGAAAAAATTTCCTAAAATCTATTTTTTATCTTTATTTACCGAAAAATTTTGAAGCTTAATTTAAACTTTTAATAAAATAAAGGCTTAATTTAAAAAATTACACACTTAGGTTTTTTAAATATTTTCTTTTCTAGACTGCTTCTCCTAAATAGCATACTAACTGAAGAGTTAACAATGAATTGATGAGTTGGTATAGATCTTTAGTTCAGGATAATAAGTGGCTAGCACAGTCCTAAATTCCATAGGAATTTCTACTTGTCCTTTTGAGGTTTAGGAAATTCTTTAATTATAGCCATTAACTTGGGTCTAGAGAGTGTCTTAATTCACCTTCTATAGATTTGTATTCTGTCAAGCATGTTTAAAATGCGACTGTTCTTTCCTTAGAAAACCCTGGAGATTATTCAGATGTAAGATCAGGTAAAGCTCAGTAGCAAACAAGAGAGATTCAGGGAGGATAAGTTCCAGAAAGATTCAAAGTCTTGGAGAAAGACTATGTTGGATCAGAATTTTCAGAAGATTTAGCCTATCTATTTAAAAAACTGCTATTGACTAATTAATGTTGTTTGTTTTAAACAGATTAATTTATCCATTTTGAGATTTCAAATCTCAAATGTTATTTTAAAATTACTTTAAGTCAATTTTTTTAATTTAAAGAAATGTTTTTACTGTTTACTGACTTCCCTGTAGCTCAGATGGTAAAGAATCTGCCTGCAGTGCAGGAGATGCAGGTTCGATCCCTGGGTGGAGAAGATCCTCTGGAGAAGGGAATGGCAACCCACTCCATATTCTTGCCTGGAGAATCCCATGATTCCCATGTAGCTCACCCAGAGAAGCCTGGTGAGCTACAGTCCATGGGGTCATGAAGAGTTGGACACAACTGAGTGATTAACACTACTACAACTAAGTTAAGTGCAACAGTTAGGATTATAGTGCAACTTTATGTATAAAATGGAAGCTTTCCTATGAGAAGATTGAGAATCTGACATAAACAGATCCAAGATGAACTAGAAAAAAAGCCATGACAGTTGGTCAACAGTTTGTGTGTATCAATTAATTTGTGCCAAGTTCATATACCAGGTGGAGGTGGGGAAGGGAAACTGTGATTGATAAGAGACCACAGATTGACAAGACAAGGCGTACACACGGGAAAGTTCTCTAGGGACCTATAAAGTTTGGCCACTCTTTATTCCACAAATTTGTTGCAGATTTATTGTTGTTCAGTTGCTAAGTTGTATCTGACTCTTTGTGACCCCATGGACTACAGCATGCCAGAGTCCTCTGTCCTCCACTATCTCCTGGAGTTTGCTTTAAGGACTGGTTGGTTTGGTCTCCTTGCAATCCAGGGGACTCTTCAAGAGTCTTCTCTGGCACCACAGTTAGAAAGCATCAACTCTTCGATGTTCAGCCTTCTTTATCGTCCAACTCTCACATCCATACGTAACAGCTGGAAAAACAATAGCTTTAACTAGATGGACATTTGTTGGCAAAGTGATGTCTCTGCTTCTTAATATGCTGTCTAGGTTTGTCATAGCTTTCCTTCAAAGGAGCAAGCATCCTTTAATTTCATTACAGATTTAGCAGATTTCTGAAGTCAGAACCTACTTGGACTGGACTGGAGACTTATCAAACAGATACCATTCATCGGCTCTCTGACACATACATTCAATAGAAACTCCAGGACAAAACAAAACTACACAAAATAAAACTTTGTACTTAGAAACAAAAGAAAAAACAAAGCAAGCAGCAGGAGAATAAGCTGGTCAATGGAAAATATATTTATCCAGTGGTCTAACTCCAAAATAGAAAATCGAGTTACCTTGTACAAAGACATAGGCTTAATTAGCAAATGTTGCACTTCCAAATCAAAGAACTAATTACTGAAGAAAAGAAAAAAAATGACACCTCATTACCTTATATAAAGACTTGACTCTGGTGGCCTTATGCGATGATTCATTTGGCTACAGATCCTAGGACAAAATGAATTGAGCAACAACAGCTCAGCAATACCAGTCAGATCATTGCTGGGCTTGCATCTCTGGCAGAAGATGAGTGGAGTTTGGGCACAAAGGCCCCAGTGAGTACACCTAAGGGCTACCTTGGATGATGCCGTGCAGGAGTCTTCTGAATTATGTCGATGGCACTTGCAGAATTCTCAAAAACTAATGAGGCTACCATTTAACTCCTAAAATAAGCACATTTATATGCATTGCTCACTGTAGTCAAGGAGAGCAGGGCTGGCCAGGCACATTCTCTCTGAGCAGAGCAGAGTGCTAATCTTATTTGGGTTTTGGAGAAGCATGGAACCAAGGGACCAGTGGGCTTTCGGAAGAGGGCTGGCATTGTCAGAAGTGTGCTTGCTCACGCGTGACTGCTATTGACGGATTAGCCCTCTGTGGAGTGTGTGTAGATCAAGTCTATCTCTACATAGCTAAATTACAGAAACCAGAGATTGACACTGATTGGCTGACTTGCAAAAGCATGTTCCCTGAATTGAGTTGTCACTGATTAATTGAACAGGCTTAAAATACATTCTGGGAGCTACTTATTACCATGGCTACAGAGCAATTCATTTTTTTTCTAAAGTTTTTGGAAACTTTTAAAATTTCATTTTGAAGGAAGACTGTAGTAGGTCTGATCCTTGGCTCTGTCACTTAATTTGCTTAATAGCTCTGTGTTTGGGGAGATTACTGGATCACTCTAAACCTCAAGAAAAATGAAATGACTGTGTCTACTTTGCATGATTAGAAAACAATATGTTAAAAGCATCTTATATTTAGTTCACATTTAATAAATAATACATTTTATTTTATAATATAAAATAACAAAAATAAAAACACTTTACAGAAAGCTTATTATGTGCCAGTTTTTTTTCCAGGCTTTTACGTATTTTATTCATTTAAACCTATAAGCAACCCTCTAATCTAGGTACTATAGTCTCATTCCCCTCATGTTACAGATAAGAAAATGGGGACACAAGGCCATTAAGCAAAATGCTCTGTGTCACATGGTTACTAACTGGTAGAGCTGAACTTAGGCAGTCTGCACTTTTGTGTTTAACCACTATACTAAACTGCTAATCTAACATACAATCAAGAAATACATGGTAAATATGTATATATTATTTATAACTGTGTACATATTTATAGAGATAAAGAAACTACCAGAGAATGATGAAGAGGGGTCAAATTTTCAACAAATGTATTGGGGAAATGGCACTGGGTTAATTAAAGAAATTAGAAAATTTCTTCTTCCTTTAATGGTAATTTGAACCATTTTTTCCATCCAGGACAATAGGAAAAGCTGGACAAAAATTATAAAAAGAAAGGAGATTGAAGTCATGGAAAACTTAAAATAATAATGAGCCACTGGGATAATCTTTAGGATAAGACTGATTTTAGCAGAGTGGTCTTATCATTTATGGGGCTTCCCTGGTGGCTCAGACGGTAAAGCGTCTGCCTACAATGCGGGAGACCGGGGTTCGATCCCTGGGTCGGGAAGATCCCCTGGAGAAGGAAATAGCAACCCACTCCAGTACTCTTACCTGGAAAATCCCATGGACGGAGGAGCCTGGTAGGCTACAGTCCATGGGGTCGCAAAGAGTCGGACACGACTGAGCGACTTCACTTCACTTCACTTCACTTCACTTATCATTTAGAGCCATCTTTTCCTGGGGCCATTTGCTGACAGAGAGGGCATTGAGAAGCTGAGCAGGCCTTTTCACAGCCTTGTGGGGTTGAAGGGAAGAGAGCTGAAGAATAAGCCAACTAAAGATGGGGCCCTCTTTGCCACTCCATGGACTGTAGCCAGCCAGTCTCCTCTCCATGGGATTTTCCAGGCAAAAATACTGGAGTGGGTAGCCATTTCCTTCTCCAGGATATCTTCCTGACCCAAAGATCAAACCCAGGTCTCCTGCACTGCAAGCAGATTCTTTACTGTCTGAGTCACCAGGGAAGCCCAGAGATCTGGTGGACCCACCTTAGTTTGATAACCAAGAGACATGCATGGACAGAGCTATTTGTAACAGCCACATATTGGAAGAAAAAGAACCCAAAGCACATAAATACCATATAACATATCCTTACAAAGAAATACATTACAGCAAAGACCAAGAAAGCACTAAAGTACATGAAACTACATAGATGAATGAAAAAGTTAGTGGATGAAGCCCTGCACAAATAATATAAACAGTGTTACTCCATTTATATTAAGCTCAAAACCAGGCAAAATTAAAACACAATATTTGGGATGCACACATACATATTAAATATATTTAAGAAATCAAGGAAATTATTATGATAAAATTTGGAGCAGTGAGTATATTTGAGGCAGAAACAGAAATAAACATAAATGCTAATAATAGAGAAATACTCTAAGATATATCCATAAAAAGATATCTTTTGTGGGCATTACAGTTATGTTTTCAAAATATTCAACACTATGAGAAAAAATACTTGTAATATGAGAAATAAAAATGCAAGAATTGAGAAGAATATATACAGTATAATTTCAATTATGCAAAATATATAGTTATGTATGTGTGAGCATATAACACATATATATGATTTAAGGGAAAGATTGGCAAAAAACATATCAAATGTTTTCTTTCTGGTTATTAGAATGGCCATAAATCTTATTGTTTCACTTTTTATGTCCTATATTTCCCATTTTTCTATTGTCAGGTTTTTTTTTTAATATATGAAATAAATTTTTGATGAAAGATAAAAGTTGTATAGTTAATTTTACCATCTCCCAATATCTCAAAGAGGTAAAAAACAATTCATGGCCATTTAGTTCTATGTAAGAGAGAATCTGTTAACTATCCCTAGTAGTTTATCTCAAAGGTTAGTATTTTAAATCTTATTTAAATTCCTGAAATCTTCCTCTGATTGGGAATCCTTAGATAGAAATTACACAGTAATTTATCATATTTATGTTCATAATATACAAATATTTGAGCAATCAGGAATTTTCCTCTCAATATTAATGCAACTCAATAATATAAGAAGGTGATGAAATTCTACTTATTGTAAGTACCATTTGTTATTTAAGCAGGAAAATATTGTAATTTGTCTCAGATGCGTTGTTGGTGCAGTCTGGAGAGAAACTAGATTGGAAGCAGGTGGTCTTTATTTGTTTAGCCCCCTGGGAAGATAAAGCATCTTATTAAATGTAGTGCCACTCCAGTCTCAGCAAAAGAGTTCAACGAATCGCCATATTTAGAGCTTAGAATACAATGTCTGATTTTAAAGACAAATTTTGTGAGAAAGTTCAAAGAAGCTGTTTAAAATTAATTGGCCACTTTTTATAACTGAGAAAATATAGTTAGAAATCCAAGTAAATGAAGTCCATTTTCATGGTGAAAAGCTATTAATGGACAGTTTTTTGTTTGTATTGGTTTAACTCTTTTTCTAGCATCAGGGACGGGGGAGCCTGGAGGGTTGCTGTCTATGGGGTTGCACAGAGTCGGACACGACTGAAGCAACTTAGCAGCAACAGCAGCAGCATCAAGTACATTCAGTTTAATCTAGGAAATCACTTTATATCATATGTATGAACATGGCAGAAGAACATCAGAAGCTCCTACCTCAGAATTATAAACACAACTTGGCTACCTTTAAAAGTAAGTGATCAGATTCATCAAAGTCAGCAACAATCCTGAACCTCAGTATAATTCTTAGATGATATGGTATGCTGTCCAGAAAATTATTTCTATAGAAGAAAAATATATAAGTAGAAAAAATGAAAGCTTGAAATTAAGGAAGAGGGAAAATAAGCAAATATATCCTCATACAAACAGCCAACTCATTGGAAAAGACCTTGACGCTCGGAAAGATTGAAAGCAGAAGGAGAAGGGGGCATCAGAGGATGAGATGGTTGGATGGCATCACCGATTCAATGGACATGAACTTGGGCAAACTCCAGAAGATAGTGCAGGACAAGGAGGCCTGGCTTGCTGCAGTCCATGGAGTCACAAAGAGTCAGACACGACTGAGTGACTGAACAACATCCTTGTTTTCCCCAACTGTTTTCTTTTATATAAATTTCTTCCCATGCATTGTAGTAGGATGAAATATTCAACTGTGTCACCTTAGGATAGGAAGGTCAAGTCATTTTAAAAGTTGTTTTTTTAACTGATGGGGGCACCATAATTCCACTCTCAAAGTTTTCCTGTGGAAAATTCAATAACCTCTTTTTATTCTCCTGCCCTTTGACACAAATGAAGTAAATAGTGTTTTCAGATTTTTAAAGAGCTGGCATGTGGAGGAGGACTCAGAGCAAATGTATCAGGTAAGACCTACACACCCACCACGGGAACACACGGAGGACTCAGCTTGCACTAGAACTTTCCCAGTCCTGGTGGGAAGGCATTTGCGGGAAGAGCCTCTGGATTTTTGAAGAGGCCTATGGTCACTGTTCTCTGTAAGACAGAAATTACAGTGAGAATTTCTACTCAAAATGAGGTCCCTCGATTCATTGGGGATCCCTTGATTCAGTGGGGATGACGGGATCCCAGGATGACTGCACTTAATCACCAAAGACAAGGTGGGAAAAATAGTCTGACTTCTGGAGATCTATGTGATGTTGACTAGTTGATCACAGTATCCTTAGAAAATACATAGTTGGCAGCCTGCTGAATTTTAAGTTGATCTTTATAAACTGAAGCATTCTAGGTCTAGTGAACAGATGCCTAACTTGAATCATCAAAGCAAAGAATCCTGGTGTAACTGAGAAGGACCCCATGGAGAATTGTGCAGGATCTGATCACATATCCTGTGACATCCTCACTTCCCACCTGGCTTTTAAAAATGCTTTGCTGAAACCCTTTGGGGAGCTCAAAGCTTTTAGGGCGTGAGCCACCTTGTCTCCTTGTGTGGCCCTGCAATAAACCCTTTTGTGTTCCAAAGTCCCAATTTTTCAGTTTGTTTGACCTTACTGTGTGTTGGGCACATGAACTTGTGTTAATACTAGCCCCTCAATCAATTCCCAGACTTAAGTGAACTTACAGCCACAGTTAGAATGTCAGTGGGGTAGGAAAACCTTGCAGGTCTGGAGTAAGGAGGTTATCTACTCTCTAAATCAATATCCAACTTATGGTGCTGGTTTTCCCATAGCCAAGACTCATGGGTCCAGGAATCAGTGGGTAGAAATAGGAGTTGCTCCCCCTATTTTCAATCCCAATAAACAACAGCAAAATTTCTTCTGTCACCACAGCTTTAGGCTCTGGCTGTCTAGAGCAGGGCCCCCTCAGCCTCCAGGATCTAATGTCTGGTGAGATGTGGTGGAGCTGATGTAATAATATAATAATAGAAATAAAGTGTACAATAAATGTAATACACTTTAATCATCCTGAAATCATCCCTCCCCCATCCTGGTCCCTGGTCCCTTGGTGACAGCTGATCTAGAGGTCTTCATTCCAGAGTGAAGAAAGTTTTCACCAGGAGGCACAACAGTGGTTCTACTGAACTGATATCTATCTGCATGTTGGACTATTCATTCATTTGAATGAATAAGAAAAAAGGAGGTTACTGTACTGGCTGGGTAGACTAATCCTGATTACCAAGAGGAAATCGCGTTGTTAGTATACAACAGAAGTAAGGAAGAATATACACAAACCACAGGAGATCTGTTTCTTAGGGCAGTTCTCCCAGTACGTCTTATCATTAAAGTCAATAGAAAACCACAACAATCAATTCAGGCAGGAAATGATCACCCACAGCCTTCAGGAATGAAAGTCTGGGTCACCTTACCACTCAAAGAACCATGGCCAACAAAGGTGCTCACTAAAAGCAGAGGGAACATGTCCTGGATGATGGAAAAGGATAGTTAGAAATATGAGCAGCAAAAATAAGAGCTGTAATACTTATGAGTATTTCTTCCTTATTGTGTTATAAATATATTTGTGAGTGTGTGTGTATAAAATATTTTTGTTTTCTTTCATCTCTTATCCCTTATTAATCTAACATAAGGTGTATATATATCAGTTAACTTTACATAGCAGTGTTCAAACTGCAAACAATCAAAAAAAGAAGAGTAAACACCACCCAAGTTCTTTGCATCCTTTTCTGAGTAAAGAATGACCACATTTTTGGTTGTACTCAGGATAGTCATATCATGTTAGGCAGACATACAACTTAGTTATTGTCTTGATTTGGAGATTAAGTATGTCTTAAAAGAGATGTGTTTGGATGCCAAGTTGAAAAGGGATGAAATGTTTTAAATGTCTGCTAGGCTATGTTACAGTCCTGAGTTATTCAATCAAACACCAAGGCTATGAAGGTGTTTAGTAGATATGATTAAGGTCTATAATCAGTTGAGTGCAGAAGGGTGATTACCCTGGATAATCTGTGTGGGCCTGACTGACTCAGTCAGTGGAACGTTCTTAAGAGTTGATATTTCCTTGAAGAAGAAGAAATCCTGCCTGTACAGCTGCTGTGACCCATGCCTAAGAGTTCAAGGCTGCCCTCCCAAGAGCCTGCCCTCTGGATATCAGACTTGCCTAGCCAGACACCACATCACGTGAGCCAAATACTCACACTAAATCTCTTAATGTGTATTTCTTACTGGTGTGTTTCTCTGGTTGAACTCTGACTAATAACCTATCTTATTCTCAGTATCAAAGCACTAATTGTAAGGTTCAGAATATATTACAGGAACCTCAAGAACTATTAAAATAGCTTTATTTTATATTTCAGTAATATAGTTCAACAAAAGTCCCTTTAAGTATTGTCTTTTGTAACCCACTATCTTGGTATAGTGCTTGGTGAATTAATGAGTATTTAAAACATGTTTAGTGAAAAGCAAGTAAATGAAGGAATTAATTACTAAATTATGATTACATCTGCAGAGATTTATAAACAGTATATCATGGCAGAGAATTTATTCAAATCACCACATTTTGTAGATTTGAAACAATTAAACAGATGCTAGCAGTTAGTTAACTGCAATTTCACTTTGTTTCTCCCAAAATGATGCTCTTAAGAATGATAATGAAACAACTAGGGGATGAGGGTAATTTGCTCCTTAATAAACATCCCCAGGAAAGGGGAGGCTATTACTATTTTGAGTGTTACAAAACCTCCCTATGACTCGTGACTCAAAGGGTTTAGGAAGGCTCCTGAGGAGAATCAGTCCAGCCATTTGTTTCCCAAATGCTTCCCTGGTTTCACTCTAATAAATGGGAGAAATCATGGAGAGAACTCTGCTGACAATTGACCCAGGCATTAGGTGGCACATATGTGACATATGTGACATAGAATCACATGTGATGTGGAAACATTGTTTTTACAACAAAGGGAACAAGACAAGGAAAGGGGAGATTTAAGAAAAGAAAGGAGCAGAAGAGGTGCTTTGGACTTTAAAAGCAAGTAGAGGGATGTTGATGATGCTGCTGTCAATGTAATGTATCTAAGATCACAGAAAAGAGCAAATAAAAAAGGAAATGAAGGTCCTTGGTGGTTCAGTGGTTAAGAATCCACGTTGCAATTCAGGGGGAGAAGGTTTGATCCCTGATCAGGTAGCTAAGATCCCACATGCCATGGGGCAACTAAGCTCACGTACTGCAAAAACGGAACCCACATGTCTCAACTAGAGAGCCTGAGTGCTGCAAACTGCAGAGCCCACACACTTTGGAGCCCAGATGAAAGCTCCCATGGGCTGCAACTAAGACCCAATGCAGCCCAAACAAAATTAATTAATTTTTTTAAAAAGGAAACAAGAAACCAAAAGAGATTAAAGTTCTAGAAAAAAACTACTTTCTCAGGAAAAATACTATGATTAGAATAAACCTGATAGTATGACCAATAGTGAGAGAAAGGAGATCAGTGCTATACAGTCAGGTAGGAATCAGGATAAACGTTACTGAATTTCATCTGCCCAACTCAGGTAAAATTTTGAAAACTGATAGAAAACGCTCAGGAGATGATGCTGAACTCAGAAGACTGTGAACTCTCCCTTTCAAGGTTATAGATGTGGAGGTTCCTCTTTTCAGAGTAACTATAAAATAGTCCCCTTAGGATGGAGAAGAGTTGCTCTGGGTTATCTGCAATCCGAGTGCTTCTATTTCCATCAAAGGGGCTAACAGAATGTAGAATGTTTTTAATGGTTACAAATTTTTTAACATTCCTGCCATTAAGAGCGGGGAAGGCAATGGCACCCTACCCCAGTACTTTTGCCTGGAAAATCCCATGGACGGAGGAGCCTGGTAGGCTGCAGTCCATGGGGTCGCTAAGAGTCGGACACGACTGAGCGACTTCACTTTCTCTTTTCACTTTCATGCATTGGAGAAGGAAATGGCAACCCACTCCAGTGTTCTTGCCTGGAGAATCCCAGGGACAGGGGAGCCTGGTGAGCTTCCGTCTATGGGGTCACACAGTCGGACACGACTGAAGTGACTTAGCAGCAGCAGCAGCAGCCATTAAGAGAACCTCTTCAATCTGGAAGGCTGGCTGCTTTGACCAACAGAATACTACAAATTCATATCATGGAATGTCTGAGGCTTTAGGGTCAAACCCATGCAACTCCCACCTGATTCATTTGAGATGCTTGCTCCCAGAACTCAGATGCCTCTTTGAGTGAAGCTTGAGCCACAGGAAGGGGCCATGTGTGGGTAGCTGGCGAAGCATCCCATCTGAACCCAGCCTGAATTCATCCCAGACCAGACTGAGACACGTGAGTGAGCACCCTGCCAGGTGATTCCTGCCTACCTACTGCCATTCCATCCTCAGAGATGGAATAATGGTTTCTGACATCCTGATGTCAGGCAGCAGAGATAAGCCTCCCCTAACAGAATCAGGGAGCATAAAAAAACAGTTGTTTAATACCCCTCAGTTGAGGGGAGTTTGTTACCCAGCATAGGGGACTGAAATCCAGAAAAACACACTCTACCCATTTTTCAGATGTATCTATACCTTCTGGGATGTTAACTCCACCAGTTTGGGGATAATATCCTCAAATTTTTTAAAGAAGATAAAACTATTGTCTTAATAGGTATTTCCAGCTTTGATAAGGTTTAGAAGTAAATAGTTAATGTAATAAACCAACCCATAGTATTAAAATTATATTTTAAATTCAATCTTAATTCATTCAAAATGGATAAAAATGTTTGCACATTGAGATTCTGACAGATGTGCCTTGTAATCCTATTTTAAAGTAAGAAATTGAAAAGTTGGTTTTGAGTAAGTAATCTTAAAGTGAAAGATATACATTTAAATATTTCAGAGAATTTAAATGAATACATTGCAAATCTGGCTCTGTTTAAGGGAGTTTCTTAACAGCAACTTCAGCTTATTGCTCACTGAGTTTTTTAAGTCTAATTATATAGTAAATTAAGGTCAAAACAATGACCTTTGAGAAGATAGAAAAACACACAACAGGAAACTTCCTTGCAACCCACTGCGAGTAGGTAAGTGATGATCCCTGCTTTAAGATTGGGCCAAAAAGGTAAATGAAGATGCTGAAAGCAGGACTTAAAGCTTCCCATCCTGACCAAGTTTGTGTAGTCACAGAGTTGTCCAACAGAATTAGAGTGTTCATAGAGTTTATCATGCAAATTAGGACTATTTTTTTTTTCAGAATAAATAGGGAATTATTAAGAGCTAAACAAGAATAACAAGCATAACCTGAGAGTCTCTTGGATAAAACTTTTATCCAAGACTTCATCAGTAGTACCACATGTGGGTGAACCATCAGGCATTGAAGCTAATTTTCAGATTCCTCACTTGCACAGGTCCAGGTTATTCACTGAATTTTCATCAGATAAAAAGCATAGGTGACTATGCTCAGCTTATAATTAAAAATCTAAATAATAATTGAATATTAATTTAAAATGCAAGCAATTCTAAGTGATCTTTACATGCACAAAACTATACCTTTTTTAATGAATGCTAAAATAGGTACATTTGGAGGGGGAGGAAGGCTTAAGAGGGAGGGGATATACATATATATAATTATGACTGATTTCCAATGATGTACAGCAGAAACCAACAAAACATTATAAAGCAATTATCCTCCAATAAAAAAAATATTTTAAGAACATTGATAAAGATATTGAGGGAAAAGTCACTTAAAAGTAGAAAAATGAAAAGGGCAAAAGAGAACAATATTTTCCCACAGGACAAACACCAGAATTAGAGCCCCAGGGAAAGACCAGTTTCTTGTAACACACAAGAGGTTATTTGCTGCTTCTTGGGGCATATGCTGAATGACTCACACTGATTTCTTCCAGAAAAAATGATGGCTTTCCTCTAATACTAAACAAAAACAACTGTTGGTAATTCCACACTGTGTAAATATCAAAAGACTTTAAGCTGCAGTTGAGAACAATTCCTCTTATTTATTTATGAGTACAAACTAAAAACATGTGGTTATCAGCCTTTTCTCCAAATGAAGACATTTAAGTCATTATTCATTTATTTATGTATGTAAACCACATACTTTGTATCCAAGACAACTTCTGCTCTACTGTTACATAAATAAAGATGAAAGAACAAGAGTTTTAAAAAGATGGTTTATGAGAACAGTAGTTCTAACCAGAATTCTAAGGAAAATTGTCCCAAATTCAACTAAATTTCTTGAGAGTGGAGACCAGCAAGACATCTTTTACTATTTTTTGATGAAAGGATCTCACCTCCTGTACTCTTTCAGTATGATTCTTACTTCTTTACCTCATAATCATTTTGGTATTTTTCTGGCTTAAAATATTTCTCCAATTTCATCTTAAGTTGTGGGTCCCCAAACTGAATACTACTAAGCAAAGAAAAAAGTGTTGAGCTTTCACATCAAAGGTAAATTAGGAAAACTCCTGCTAGTAAACAAAGAAAACAGAACAAAGAGACACACAAATGAAAACAAAAATGAAAAAGCAACCAAAAAAATAGAACTTGTTCTGTAATCAGAAACAGTTACAAAATTCCCAAGTCCAGTGAGAAGGAAAAAAAAAAAAAATAGAACCATAAGTGAAATCTTCAAGAAACAGAAAGCAAAACTGTAAGTACAATTTTAAACATTATTTCTGTTTATAGAGATAATGTAAGCTAACTGAAAAAAAGAAAGAAACCAATACCAAAAAGCACCATGGATAAAAAGGTCCGCAGAGACACAGAGGTGAGGATGGTGCTTTGAGGGCTCTGTGTAGGCTCACTGCAGGCAGACGCGCGTGGAGCGGCTGCTACCCGGAAGTGCACCTCCCTCTGCAGCCGCTCACCCATCTTCTCAGTCTCTCGGCCTTGAAAGTGCAGGCCTTGGTCTTGCCAACTCTTTTCACAAGAAATTTAACATTTAGGTTTTTGGTTTCTTGTTTTAGAGGCTATTAAAAAGAAGACCTTAGTCTTTCCCATTCTGTTGTTTTCCTCTATTTCTTTGCATTGATCGCTGAAGAAGGCTTTCTTATCTCTTCTTGATATTCTTTGGAACTCTGCATTCAGATGTTTATATCTTTCCTTTTCTCCTTTGCTTTTCGCTTCTCTTCTTTTTGCAGCTATTTGTAAGGCCTCCCCAGACAGCCATTTTGCTTTTTTGCATTTCTTTTTCTTGGAGATGGTCTTGATCCCTGTCTCCTGTACAATGTTACGAACCTCATTCCATAGTTCATCAGGCACTCTATCTATCAGATCTAGGCCCTTAAATCTATTTCTCACTTCCACTGTATAATCATAAGGGATTTGATTTAGGTCATACCTGAATGGTCTAGTGGTTTTCCCTACTTTCTTCAATTTCAGTCTGAATTTGGCAATAAGGAGTTCATGGTCTGAGCCACAGTCAGCTCCTGGTCTTGTTTTTGCTGATTGGATAGAGCTTCTCCATCTTTGGCTGCAAAGAATATAATCGATCTGATTTCGGTGTTGACCATCTGGTGATGTCCATGTATAGAGTCTTCTCCTGTTTTGTTGGAAGAGGGTATTTGCTATGACCAGTGCATTTTCTTGGCAAAACTCTGTTAGTCTTTGCCCTGCTTCATTCCGTATTCCAAGGCCAAATTTGCCTGTTACTCCAGGTGTTTCTTGACTTCCTACTTTTGCATTCCAGTCCCCTATAATGAAAAGGACATCTTTTTTGGGTGTTAGTTCTAAAAGGTCTTGTAGGTCTTCATAGAACCGTTCAACTTCAGCTTCTTCAGCATTACTGGTTGGGGCATAGACTTGGATTACTGTGACATTGAATGGTTTGCCTTGGAAACGAACAGAGATCATTCTGTCGTTTTTGAGATTGCATCCAAGTACTGCATTTCGGACTCTCTTGTTGACCATGATGGCCACTCCATTTCTTCTGAGGGATTCCTGCCCACAGTAGTAGACATAATGGTCCTCTGAGTTAAATTCACCCATTCCAGTCCATTTTAGTTCACTGATTCCTAGAATGTCAACATTTACTCTTGCCATCTCTTGTTTGACCACTTCCAATTTGCCTTGATTCATGGACCTGACATTCCAGGTTCCTATGCAATATTGTTCTTTACAGCATCGGACTTTACTTCTATCACCAGACACATCTACAGCTGGGTATTCTTTCTGCTTTGGTTCCATCCCTTCATTCTTTCTGGAGTTATTTCTCCACTGATCTCCAGTAGCATATTGGGCCCTTACTGACCTGGGGAGTTTCTCTATCAGTATCCTATCATTTTGCCTTTTCATACTGTTCATGGGGTTCTCAAGGCAAGAATACTGAAGTGGTTTGCCATTCCCTTCTCCAGCGGACCACACCCTGTCAGATCTCTCCACCATGACCCGCCCATCCTGGGTTGCCCCACGAGCATGGCTTAATTTCATTGAGTTAGACAAGGCTGTGGTCCTGGTGTGATTAGATTGACTAGTTTTCTGTGAGTATGGTTTCAGTGTATTTGCCCTCTGATGCCCTCTTGCAAGACCTACCGTCTTACTTGGGTTTCTCTTACCTTGGGCGTGGGGTATCTCTTCCCGGCTGCTCCAGCAAAGCACAGCCATCGCACCTTACCTTTGATGAGGGGTCTCTCCTCACCGCCGCCCTTCCTGACCTCAGTCGTGGGGTAGCTCCTCTGGGTCGTGCTTAGTGCGCCAGTCCTCACCGCCGTCCTTCCTCGGTCGATGGGTAGCTCCTCTCGGGCGTGCTCTCAGTGCGCCGCGCGGCCGGCGAGGGGCTCTCAGTGCGGCGCTCGCGGGTAGGCCGGGGGGCTCTCAGTGCGGCGCTCGCGGGTAGGCCGGGGGCTCTCAGTGCGGCGCTCGCGGGTAGGCCGGGGGCTCTCAGTGCGGCGCTCGCGGGTAGGCCGGGAGCTCTCAAAGGAACATTTCATGCAAAGATGGGCTCGATAAAGGACAGAAATGGTGTGGACCTAACGGAAGCATAAGATATTAAGAAGAGGTGGCAAGAATACACAGAAGAACTGTACAAAAAAGAGCTTCACGACCAAGATAATCATGATGGCGTGATCACTGACCTAGAGCCAGACATCCTGGAATGTGAAGTCAAGTGGGCCTTAGAAAGCATCACTAGGAACAAAGCTAGTGGAGGTGATGGAATTCCAGTGGAGCTATTCCAAATCCTGAAAGATGATGCTGTGAAAGTGCTGCACTCAATATGCCAGCAAATTTGGAAAACTCAGCAGTGGCCACAAGATTGGAAAAGGTCAGTTTTCATCCCGATCCCAAAGAAAGGCAATGCCAAAGAGTGCTCAAACTACCGCACAATTGCACTCATTTCACACGCTAGTAAAGTAATGCTCAAAATTCTCCAAGCCAGGCTTCAGCAATATGTGAACCGTGAACTTCGTGATGTTCAAGCTGGATTTAGAAAAGGCAGAGGAACCAGAGATCAAATTGCCAACATCCGCTGGATCATCGAAAAAGCAAGAGAGTTCCAGAAAAACATCTATTTCTGCTTTATTGACTATGCCAAAGCCTTTGACTGTGTAGATCACAATAAACTGTGGAAAATTCTGAGAGAGATGGGAATACCAGACCACCTGATCTGCCTCTTGAGAAATCTGTATGCAGGTCAGGAAGCAACAGTTAGAACTGGTCATGGAACAACAGACTGGTTCCAAATAGGAAAAGGAGTACGTCAAGGCTGTATATTGTCACCATGTTTATTTAACTTATATGCAGAGTACATCATGAGAAATGCTGGACTGGAGGAAACACAAGCTGGAATCAAGATTGCCGGGAGAAATATCAATAACCTCAGATATGCAGATGACACCACCCTTATGGCAGAAAGTGAAGAGGAACTCAAAAGCCTCTTGATGAAAGTGAAAGTGGAGAGTGAAAAGATTGGCTTAAAGCTCAACATTCAGAAAACGAAGATCATGGCATCTGGTCCCATCACTACATGGGAAATAGATGGAGAAACAGTGGAAACAGTGTCAGACTTTATTTTTCTGGGCTCCAAAATCACTACAGATGGTGACTGCAGCCATGAAATTAAAAGACGCTTACTCCTTGGAAGGAAGGTTATGACCAACCTAGATAGCATATTCAAAAGCAGAGACATCACTTTGCCAACAAAGGTTCGCCTAGTCAAGGCTATGGTCTTTCCTGTGGTCATGTATGGATGTGAGAGCTGGACTGTGAAGAAAGCTGAGTGCCGAAGAATAGATGCTTTTGAACTGTGGTGTTGGAGAAGACTCTTGAGAGTCCCTTGGACTGCAAGGAGATCCAACCAGTCCATTCTGAAGGAGATCAGACCTGGGATTTCTTTGGAGGGAATGATGTTCAAGCTGAAACTCCAGTATTTTGGCCACCTCATGCGAAGAGTTGACTCATTGGAGAAGACTCTGATGCTGGGAGGGATTGAGGGCAGGAGGAGAAGGGGACGACAGAGGATGAGATGGCTGGATGGCATCACTGACTCGATGAATGTGAGTCTGAGTGACCTCCGGGAGCTGGTGATGGATAGGAAGGCCTGGCGTGCTGCAGTTCATGGGGTCGCAAAGAGTCGGACACAACTGAGCGACTGATCTGATCTGAAAAAGAAGACCTGGGACTTCTGAGCGGTTGAGACTCTGCCTGCCAATGCAGGGTACACAATTTGATCCCTACTCTGGGGAAATAGATGGGGAAACAATGGAAACAGTGAGAGACTTTATTTTCTTGGGCTCCAAAATCCCTGAAGATGGTGACTGAAGCCATGAAATTAAAAGACACCTGCTCCTTGGAAGAAAAGCAATGACCAACCTAGTCATTAAAAAGCAGTGCCTTAAAAAGCAGAGACACCACTTTTCAACAAAGGTCCATATAGTCAAAGTTATAGTTTTTCCAGTAGTCATGTATGAATGTGAGAGTTGGACCATAAAGAAGGCTGAGCACCGAGGAACTGATGCTTTCAAACAGTGGTGATGGACAAGACTCTTGAGAGTCCCTGGGACTGCAAGGAGCTCAAACCAGTCAGTCCTAAAGGAAATCAATCCTGAATATTCATTGGAAGGACTGAAGCTGAAAGTCCAGTACTTTGGCCACCTGATGCCAAGAGCCAACTCATCAGAAAAGATCCTGATGCTGGGAAAAATTGAAGGCAGGAGGAGGGGGGCCAACAGAGGATGAGATAGTTGCATGGCATCACCGACTCGACATGAGTTTGAGCAAGCTCCGGGAGATGGTAAAGGACAGCGAAGCCTGGTGGGCTTCAGTCCATGGGTTGCAAAGTCAGACATGACTGAGAGACTGAACAACAGCAACAACTCTGGGGAAATCCCACATGCTGAGGAACAACTAAGCCTGTTCGCCCCAACTACTGAACCCCTGCCTAGAGCCTGGGAGCCACAACTACTGAAGCCTGTGCACACTGTAGCCCATGCTCTACAGCAAAAACCAGCCATGAGAAGCTGGCTGGAGAAGGAAATGGCAGCCCACTCCAATGTTCTTGCCTGGAGAATCCCAGGGACGGGGGAGCTTAGTGGGCTGCCGTCTATGGGGTTGCACAGAGTCAGACACAACTGAAGTGACTTAGCAGCTTAGCAGCAGCAGAGAAGCTGGCACAGAGCAACAAAGAGTAGCACCTGCTCACCACAACCAGAGAAAGACCACCTGCAGCAACAAAGACCCACCACAGCCAAAAAATCAAATAAAAAAGAGGAGGATGTGAAAAGGATCCATTACACAGCATCTAGCATGTGACCTCCATCTAACCCCAAATTCCAGTGATGCTTTCCCAGCCAGCGTCCCTCCCAGCCATCTTCCCCATAGGCGCCCCTTTCCACCCTTTCTCCCATCTCCCCCATGGGCTCCTTTCCATCCTTTCTCCCAAAGGACCCCAGTTTCACTGTCACCTGTTTCCTTGCATATCCACCTCCCACAGCTCAATTGTGAGAAGCAATTCAGCCCTGAGTCTGAGTTGCTATGAGAAAGTGAGTTCCATGAGGGAGGAATTGGGTATGTTTGGTTTGCTTGCATCTCCAGCACCTGAGAAAATGAAAGACCTATGATAGACATTCAATAAATGATTGTTGAACAAATGCACGATGGAGAAATGAATCGATGACCTGTCTGATCTGATCCGATCTGATCAGTCGCTCAGTCGTGTCCGACTCTTTGCTACCCCATGAATCGCAGCACACCAGGCCTCCCTGTCCATCACCAACTCCCGGAGTTCACTCAGACTCAACGTCCATTGAGTCAGTGATGCCATCCAGCCATCTCATCCTCTGTCGTCCCCTTCTCCTCTTGCCCCCAATCCCTCTCAGCATCAGACTCTTTCCCAATGAGTCAACTCTTTGCATGAGGTGGCCAAAGTACTGGAGTTTCAGCCTCAGCATCATTCCTTCCAAAGAAATCCCAGGGCTGATCTCCTTCAGAATGGACTGGTTGGATCTCCTTGCAGTCCCATACAAATGACAGCACTTTTCAAATCAGCTTCCAGAACACTCTGCTATCCCCCCCACCTCGCATCAGCCTCTCTCCCCACACACAGCTAGACAGCAATGAGACTAAGAAATAATACAGTTCTCTCTGTTTTACCTGACCTGAGAAAAACAGTCACGTTCCCAGCAAATCTATGCTGCTAATTCTTTCCCTCATGGAAAAAAGACACAGCAACCATATTCTTTAAGGATCTATATCGATGCTGGTAATACCCAGGTCCACCCTATGGTGGGGCTTAAGTGAAGTTCCTCACCTTCTTCTCTGGAAAATTTTCTTCAGTGCAGCCAGATTAGCAGAATGCTTTAATGAAGAGAATGGTGCATGCCATGGGAAGTTCCTTCCAGGGAAATTTAAAATTGATATTGAATCAGATGTGACAGTACATTATTAGGATTTAAATGTGAAGCTCCTCCTTCCTTAAAAAACAAAAAAAAAAGATGGTGTTTCCAGACTTTTCCCTCAGGTTCTTATCAGACCGACAGCTGGGCTGCCTGCCCCCTCCTCCACGTAAGGGGTTTGCTTGTGTCTTGTCTCTCCTCACACGACTGAAATCTCGGTTTTCCAAATCTAGTTTTTTGGAGGGCTGGTGTTGGACTCTCCTCATGGGGAAAGGCTATCACAAAATGTCCATTCTCTTTACAAGAGTGCTCCCCAAAATGGACAAGCGTTTCTGCTCCACAGAGTCCTAGGCAGTATGATGCCGGCTTGTTAGGTGTTACCTGAATCTTGCCTGTATAAACCAGATTAGGCTCCAGGCAGTGCTCTCAGTAACTTGCTGCGTCATATATAAAGGTCTTTTATCCTTCCTGGGGGAGAAAGCACCACACTGAAGAGGAGAAGCTGAAAGCTTTGATATATATTGCAAATTTACTTCCAGAATAACTGTGCTTGATTTTAATCTCACCTACATTATATGACTAAACATGCTTTTCTATGTCCTTGCTACATGGATATTGTCATCATTTTTGGTGCTGCCTGTTACACAAGGAAAAACTATTAGTGGGTTTTTTAAAAATAATTTTATTGAAATATAGTTGATTTACAATACTGTGCTATTTCAAGTGAAACTATTAGTGCTTATATATATAAATATATTTATATTTCTTTACCATTATGGTTGGACATTAGTTCAAATGTTTATTGCAATTTATATTCCTCATCCATTCATTTTTCTATTAGAGCATTTTAAAAATTCATTTATTTGAACTCTTTACATATTTAGAATTTAATATTTACCTGTCAAATTTTATGCAGGTAATTTTTCCCCTTTCAACGTTTGTCTTTCAAATTGTCTTTCAGTATTATTCATGAAATTATATTACATATATTATATTAAGTATATTATGCCAGTCAGAACTCAGTTTTTTAAAACAATAATATTTAATCAATCCATCAATACTTCCTTGTATGATTCCTTGAGGTAAATAATTTTTAGAAGTATTAAGTAGGAGAAAATAAGGCAATCTCTAAATTTCTGGTATTTCTTGCTCAAAAAATAATGGTGAAAAGTTGGAATCTCTCTAAAGATCTATAGGGAATGATTAAATTATTTTTCACCCAATATACTGCCATTAAGTAATTTCTATGACACAAATAGGAAAAGATTAAAGTGATCCCTGGGGCCTTTGAGCAACTTACTAAACTTCTCTGAACCTTAGTTTATTCATCTGTGAAGTGAGGTTGTAAAGCTCTTTCACAGAACTGCTATGGTGATAACCAGGACAATCCACATAAAGGATCTCTCACACTGATACATAATTTCTACTAAATAGCATAAAGTATATTTATCATTGAAAAGATTTCAATGGAAAAGACATAAGTAACCATAGCCATTGTGTTCAGAATAGCAGGTTGATTTTTTCTTCGTTTTTATTATTTCAATAAAAATTTAAGATAAATATGCTTATGTGTTTTACCTCTTCCAAGGATCATGCACCTAATACATAGAGGTTACCTTCAAAAGAGCAGCTGGATTAACTGAGAGAGGAGAGAATAGTGATTGTGGCGATGGAGGAGTGAGTTATGAGAAATGATTAAAGATAAAGATTATGTCTGGTGTTGCTAAGTAATGACTGAGGGGGGACCAATAATTGCTACAAAAATCTGACAGGAGAAATACTGAACAGGCAGGAGGAATTATTTAATCAGATTTAAGGCAGGGTAGCTAGAAGAGTACAAGGAAGAAAAGAAAAATTCACCCTGAATGGGAGAGAAAACTTTCTGACAGTAAAAATGATTATTTAAGAAAAGTCTTCCAAGAAAAGTGATAAAAGCCCATCCCTGAGGATATTTAAAATAAGGTTGGATAGAAACCAAGAGAGTGTATGCCACAGAGAACTGTAATGCTTTGATTCAGTGTAGCTTCTATCCCTCATTTTATAGCAGCCTTGAAAAAAAATAATAAATCATTCAGTCTTGGTGAGGGATTAAAATGTGACTCAAGCAAGTAAGTGTTCCAACAGTTATGAAGGGTCCGGTTTCCATGCCAGGCACAAAACTAACCCGAGCCAGTGTCTGTGCCTGGAATGTGACCGGGAACAGGACTAGGGGACGGCTATCACTGACGTGAGGGGAGTAGGGCGTCAGCAAATTACTGGTCGCTGAGACAAAACCTGGATTCCCATCAACCAGTTCCTGAATCACAAAATACTAAGCTCAGAGGGAACTGATCTCACCACTTACTTTGAAGATAGTGAAAAGTTCTGCTTATTGAGTATGTGTCATATATACCAACACAATGTATCCCTGTGGCAGGTGCTTTACTATAATCTCATTGGAGAACAACCTTGGGGGGTGGTTATTGATACTCACACTTTGAAAATGGGGGAACAGAGGCTCAAAGAGAGTAAGTACTGTCCCAAGGTCAAATGGGTGGAAAGAGCCAAAGTAAAGGTTCCAATCAAGTTTATGTATTTCTCAAGGCTGTGCCTCTTCTCCCTACACACTGCTATCTCAATAAACAAAAAACGAGAGTGAGTGATTCTCATGACATCAGACAGCCTAATGCAAACCCCAGACCAGAGCTGAGAATCCTTGTTCTTGCTCTTTGTCCTTAACCAATACCAGTTCTCATTCTTACCTTCTTGGGTCCCTGTTTCATCCCCTTAAACCCTATCCTCATGATAAGAAACCTGTATTTTTGATGTTTATGAACTGGGGATTGGAAGAAAGAACATGCATGTGTAGCCTTTTGCTTTCTTGTGTTTTTTCTATTCCATTCCAAAACTTATGGCATTATTCAACTCGTTGGCTCAATATTTTACCTTTATAAATTCTATGAATTAGCAAAGTGGTTTATTCTCTTGTAACAGAGACTACTTTTATATGTATATCAGAAGTGTATCTTGCAGTCTAATAATCTAAAATACACTGAATAATTAAAATAGCAATAATTATGTGTCTAATATACCCCACTTTTTCATTTCCTTACTTCTGTTTGTCATATTGCTTCATTATTGTTTGCAAGACAAAGAGATTCAGTAAGAACATAAAATTTGGAGCAAAGTATCTAAGCGATGAATTTATTAATGCCATTATCTACTTTTGTTTTTTCTCTTAATAGGGTACATTCCTTTTGATGCATATTCCTCACTCAAAGTAGTTGATAATGAAACATTCCAAAATGAATCCATTAAGTAAGTTTGAATAACCAGGAACTAACCGAATAGGAATAAGATGAAGTTTTCTATCACATACAAACGTTTGTGTGCTCAGTCACTTCAGGCTTGTCTGAATCTTTGCGACCCCATGGACTGTAGCCCACCAAGCTCTTCTGTCCATGGGATTCTCCAGGCAAGAATACTGGAGTGAGTTGCCATGCCCTCCTCCAGGGGATCTTCCCGACCCAGGGATCGAACCCGCGTCTCTTATGTCTCCTCCATTGGCAGGCGGGTCCTTTACCACTAGTGCCACCTGGGAAGCCCAAGAAACACCTGCTGCTGCTGCTGCTAAGTCGCTTCAGTCGTGTCTGACTCTGTGTGACCCCATAGACGGCAGCTCACCAGGCTCCCCCGTCCCTGGGATTCTCCGGGCAAGAACACTGGAGTGGGTTGCCATTTCCTTCTCCAATGCATGAAAGGGAAAAGTGAAAGTGAAGTCACTCAGTCGTGTCCGACTCTTAGCGACCCCATGGACTGGAGCCTACCAGGCTCCTCCGTCTATGGGATTTTCCAGGCAAGAGTACTGGAGTGGGGTGCCATTGCCTTTTCCTTATAAGAAACACCTGGGCTCCCCTCAAATCACTAGAAAAGTCTCATCACATATTATTCAGACGTTTCCTTTTTGTACCATCCTTCGATTTACGAAGTTCATTGAATCCGGAAGAGGAAATCTATGTGTCTTATGGGCTTCAGGCATTCTTTCCTCCAAACCCTGAGGAACATATTGAATAAATACGTCAAAATCTTGTGAAACAAGGTAGTTTCTAGTTGAATTTATGTATTTATTTGACTGAGTCAGGTCTTAGTTGCGGCATATGGGAGCTTTAGTTACTGCATGTGAACTCAGTTGCAGCATGTGGGATCCAGCTGCCTGACCAGGGATCGAATTCAGGTTCCCTGCATTAGGAGTGTGGAGTCTTAGTCACTGGACTACCAAGGAAGTCCTTCTAATTGTATGTAATGTGTTTAAAGGGGAAACAAGTGGTTAGGGACAATAGAGTTTGGGGAAAATACTGTTTTATCTTCATGCTGCTATATTGCTTGTTCACCCTTGGAGATAAACAAAAGTGGCTGTCCGGATGATGTGCACACAGAAGGATTGCCTGAAGAGGAAATGCCTTTCATTGTACAAAAAGGCTTCCCGGGTGGCACCAGTGGTAAAGAACCTGCCTCCCAATGCAGGAGACACAGGAGACGTGGCTTTAAGCCCTGTGTTGGGAAGATTCCATAAAGAAGGAAATGGTAATCTACTCCAGTATTCTTACCTAGAAAATCCCATGGACAGAGGAGCCTGGTGGGCTACAGTCTACAGGGTCGCAAAGAGCTGGACACAACTGAAACGACTTAGCATGCACACTGCCTTACTTGGCTGAGGTACAACAGGCCTCAGTGGTCCCCACCTGCACTGGCCACTGGAAGAAACAATAGAAACAGTTATAGCTTATTCAGAGGAGTTGAATATGACACAGACCTAAGTATTTAAAATAGGAGCACATTTTTCCTACTGCTTTTTCCTACAGCCTTTGACAATTTTTAGAGGTGCACCTAGAGATGGTCACCCCGAGCAAGAACCCACACATGTGCCTGGAGACCAGGACTCCTGTGGTCTCTTCCCTGAGGCTCTGAGTCTGTTGGGCAGGGAACACTGAATGGAGAAGTCTTTTCCAAAAATTGAGTCTGAGTTGTCAAATTCTAGACCTGATGGCCTCCTTTCCCATGTCTGTGTATATTCTCACTTTTCTCATTATTTGCAAAACAGACAAGAAAGATACCTTGCCTTTGACAAGAAAAAAATTAAAAGCAAATAATTTCCTCAGATAGTCACTGCTGCTGCTACAGCTAAGTCACTTCAGTCTGTCCGACTGTGTGTGACCCCATAGACGGCAGCCCACCAGGCTCCCCCGTCCCTGGGATTCTCCAGGCAAGAACACTGGAGTGGGTTGCCATTTCCTTCTCCAATGCATGAAAGGGAAAAGTGAAAGTGAAGTCGCTCAGTTGTGTCCCACCCTTAGCGACCCCATGGACTGCAGCCTACCAAGCTTCTCCATCCATGGGATTTTCCAGGCAAGAGTACTGGAGTGGGGTGCCATTGCCTCTACAAATGTCCACAATTCCACACATCTCACTGTTACTCTATGAAAGTGAAAGTGTTAGTCACTGAGTCGAGTACAACTCTTTTCAACTCCATGGACCTACAAGGCTCCTCTATCTGCGGAATTCTCCAGGCAAGAATACTGAAGTGGGTAGCCACTCTCTTCTCCAGGGGATCTTGCCAACTCAGGGATCAAAGGTTCCCTTCATTGCAGGTGGATATTTTACCACTGAACCACTAGGAAAGCCCTTTTACTCTACAGTCCAACATAAAAGCCAGTGATCAACTGAAATATAAAACAAAAAGTATTGTACTTTCATATCCTCAAACCCAACAAAATAACTTTTTTTGATAATTGATTCTCTGTGCTTAAGGTTTCTATAAACACCCTCCCAAATCATCTGCCTACACTGAATGTTTTCTGACAATGAAGTCTCCTAACAATTGTGGAAATTATACCCTTTTGATAAAATGTTTATTGGCTATGGTTTTGTTTTGACATAGCAGCCATCAAATAAATAAAATTAAGTCATAGCTTGAAATTCTTTAGTCATCTGCAAAATAGAGTCGGGATCAGTAATTTTTTCTTTCAGTTAATGCCACATTTAAGAGATACAAACAAATGAGAAATACCAGTAGACCAGCTAAACCACAGATCTCACTTTGTTCATCTAATTCAGTCCTTAACTGTTCCTTCACATTTTTCAGACTTTTAAATCCTTTATGTCTTTGACAGCTTCTCACTAGTAATGAATTGTTTAAAACTTGAATTGTCAAACTAAGATGTAAAATTTGTCCAGCTACCACCCACATGCAAATCCATGATTCCAGTAGTCTTGGAGGATAGTAATGCTTTAGGTTAAATAACTTTCCCATCCTTTCAAGGTAAAAATTGTGGAAAACCAGATAAAAAATTTCAAACCTTCATCCTGGGGTGTTTGACTCCTAAATAGCTTATAAAGGGATAAAAGTTGCTCCGTAGCTAACATTTCTTAGAGAACTAGCAATACTGCTGTTAACTAGGAAGGAAACCAAGGCCCACAGAGAAAATACTTGGCCAGATACGACTGAAAAAGGATCCAAGGTGCATTTCTTTGAGCCCTGGGTCAGGAAGATCACCTGGAGTAAGAAATGGCAACCTACTCCAGTATACTTCCCTGGAAAATTCCATGAACAGAAAGATCCTGGAGGGCTACAGTCTATGGGGCTGCAAAGAGTTGTACACAACTGAGTGACTGAACACACACACACACACTTAGTAAATAAAGTGATTACCCTTTAATTGTTCCAAAAGCTTGCTTCTAAGTTTTTACAACACAAGCAAAACGTAACTATCTTGTATTGACTTCAATTTTCATCTCAATGAAAACAAGAACGTTTGGTCACATTCAGAGAACCCTGTCTGACCACATCCTCACTGGCCCAGGTTCGGCCTTTCAGTGGTGCCTGTTGGCTGTAGGCGAGGATGAAGTGAGGGCCACTGAGGTGAGCCAGATGCCAGGGAACCCTCCCTCAGTAACAGCTCTTTGTGCGTGCAAGCTCTTTGTGCATACCTAATTCTGTGACACCATGGACTCTCTAAATGTTGTTGGCAGAAGAGTGTTGAACTGTGAAAACATATGATGCTTCTGATATGGTTCAGTTTTCCGCTACAAATAGCTGAGTGCTTTGCAAAATGCCTGAAAAATGTCTCATGACCAGATCAACAGAACATGACCACTGAAGTCCTGGCCACATGGGAATACTCTGTTCTAGAGAAAGCTGTATTTTCATCCTTGTGTTTGTTTTCATTTTAGACTAATTTCTCCTAATCTCCATTCAGGATGTTTACACTGACCAGTCAGCTATTAACCCCATAAATGAACTCTTGCCTCATCTGTACTCAAACACTGGTTGTTTGCCTGCTGTATCTTTTCTCCAGACTTTACATAGGAATTAATGATAAATAATGTGTTAAATATTTCATATGAAAATATAAATATGCACAGGCATGCATGCCTGCTCAGTCACTTATTTGCATCCAACTCTTTTTTGACCCCATGAACTGTAGCCCGCCAGGCTCCTCTGTCCATGGGATTCTCCAGGCAAGAACACTGGAGTGGGTTGCCATTTCCTCCTCCAGGGGATCTTCCCGACCTAGGGATCAAGCCCAGGTCTCATGCGTTATTGGCGAATTCTTTACCATCTGAGCCACCTGGGAAGCCAAATCTGTACACTGCATCCACAATTTTTAATAGCTAGTCTTTATTTAGATTTTACTATGTGCCAGGCACTGTTCTAAGCATCTTACGTGCATTATTCCCTTTAATCCTCACCAATCCCATGCAGCTGATAGATATCAGAATTATCAGCAATTTACATATAAAGAAGCTGAAGCTTAAGCAGGTTAAGTAAATTACAGAAGGTCAATGGTTTGTAAGTAGCAAAGGAAAGAAAAGGAAGCTGGGGAAGTCAGCACCAGACCACAGGGATGCAGAGTGTTGTTGAGTGTTATTCAGAGTGTGAGGGAAAGATAGGGAAGGTTTCTGAGCAAAGAATGACATAATCTGATCCTTTGCGGGGGATGTGTATGGTGAAATATACATAACAGAATATTTTAACCACTTAAAAATTTTTATTTATTTTTGGCGGCACTGGGTCTTCATTGCTGCGCACAGGTTTTCTCTAGTTGCAGTGCCAGGCTTCTCATTGTGGTGGCTTCTTTTGTTGCAGAGCACAAACTCTAGGGCACGCAGGTTCAGTAGTTGAGGCACGTGGGCTTAGTTGCTCCGCAGCATGTAGAATCTTCCCAGACGAGAGATCAAACTTGTGTGCTCTGCATTGGCAGGCAGATTCTTAATCACTGGATCACTAGGGAAGTCCTGTTTTAATTGTTTTTAAGTATCTAATTCAGGGGCATTAAGAACATTCACGGTATACTGCAATTATCCCCACCCTCCATCTCTAAAATGTTTTCATCTTCCCAGACTGAAACTCTGTACCCATTAAACACTAACAGCACACTCCCCTTTCCCCCTAGCCTCTGGGAACCCCTAGTCTACTTCCTGCCGCTATGAATTTGACAGCTCTAGGTACCTCACACATGTGGAATCATTTAATGTTTGTCATTTCACATCTGGATTATTTCATCAGCATGTTTTCAAGGTTCATACTGAGTTGTAGCATGTATTAGAATTTCATTCCTTTTATGACTAAATAATATTCCACTGTAGGGATCTACTACATTTTGTTTATTCAATGGGTTAAATAAAATCTACAATCAAAATTAATTTCCTTTGTTTCTTTTCACTTTTCAAAAATATTGCTTTTAGAAAAGGAAACATAACGTAGGTGGCTCCCATTTGTAGCCAGCATTATATTTTCCTTGGACAGTGCTGTTGCAGTCTTCATACACTTAAGGAGAAGTGTGAAAAAAAAATAACTACCTTAAGGATTTTGTAAGTGTCATGAAGGAAAAAGGAAAGCAGGTTGTTGCTGATTATAAGAACCCCAAGAAAAGAATTATGCCCTACATCAGCTTAAAATACCCCAGACATAGCATTTTTGTATTGAAGGGAAATGATTTTATGGCCAAAGAAAGCATTTGTTATAGTGGATTGTTCACCAAAGAGAATTCATTGAAATCAAATCAACAGCTCGTTCATTACAGAGGGTGGAGGAATCTAGTGGGAAATAGGAACCATTCGCTAACTGCTAGCCTGATGAAGATGAAAATGAGTGTCAAGAAATCATTAAAACAAAACAGGAATATGTCCTGTAAAATGTTTATTAACCTCTCTAAGCAAGACATCATGGTATAACAGAAATATTTTGTTGAGAGGATTTTTTTTTTAAGTCACAAATCTGGTTTAAAAAAAAAATCCAAAAAGTAAACAGAAACACACAAGCAGCTTGGGAAACATCTATGTACTGGATGGCATTTTTATTTGCCATCATCCTTGGTCAGATATGAAAAGACAGAAAAAAATGCAGACTTTGAGGGCTTGAGCTGGAATCTGACCCCAAAATGCAACTGCCTCCAAATACCTACTTTAGAACTGGTGTGTGCTTATACAAGGACATCTGAACACACAAAACAGTATTCCATTTTTTGTTCCAAAATTAAGAGAGCTATGTCTGGAAGTGTGTGTGGCTCTCCTGGCAGTCCAGTGGCTAAAACTCCATGCTCCCAATGCAGGGGGACTGGGTTCCATCCCTGGTCAGGGAACAAGATCCCACATGCTGCAACTAGGAGTTCATGTGCCTCAACTAAGATCCAGCAAGACATTAGTAAATTTAAAATATATATATATATATATATTTTAAAAAATGTGTAGTAAGCCATCCCCTCCCTCATTTGACATGAGAGCATAGTTCTCTTGGAGAGAAGTCCAAACAGCCTGGTGGATAGATGGCTTGAGAAATTAAAGCTTATTTTATCTAACACCATTCCAGGCCAGTGGCAGGGTTCAGAGATCTGAGTTTTCAGTACAATTGGGTGTCCTTGTTTTGAATTTCTGCTTAACTTTCCTTTCACCATTGACTTTATCTTTCAAAATATAAAAAGTATGCTTCACAATTAAAAATTAGTCTATCTTGGAGCCACTGTCCTTATTATGACCACAGGCCATTCTCCTGTGACAGCTTCTTTGTGAACTCCAGGGGCTGGTCAGACCCTGAAGAGCCTCATGTCCCCTGACCCGCCACCCTCACAGGTGGATGTGGCAAATGCCTACATGCAGCATTATAAAGGAACAGCTATGCTGACAGACGTAACTTCCAAGAGAATCTTCCTCTAAGCAATGTATTATTTAAGAGTGACAGCACATAAAGGAGGGTGATGATCTATGGTTACTCAACTTGCATATGATCAGGTAACACTCCTCTCCAGAGAAGACTAGAACATCATTGTCTGAACAGAGGCCAAGCTCTGATTATAAAATTTCATGCTAAATGGATATTTCAGAGCCTTCATGTTCCAATATAAGCTCCTTTGACATCTGGCCCCTGTTGAGTTTCCTCGATCTTTACCCTTCAAGGAAGGCTTCCCAGGGGGATCTATGGTAAAGAATCTATCTGCCAATGCAGGAGACACAGGAGACTTGGGTTCAATCCCAGGGTTGGGAAGATCCCCTGGAGGAGAGAATGGCAACCCACTCCAGTATTCTTGCCTGGGAAATCCCAAGGACAGAGGAGAATGGCAGACTATAGTCCATGGAGTCGCAAAAAGTCAGGTACAACTGAGCGACTGAGCATGCACGCACACATACACCATTAAGGGAAGGGTTAGACCCATTTGTCTTTCTGAAGCATCACTCCTCCAAGCAAGTGCAGTCTGGGGCCAAAATCTGCTGCCAAAAAAAAAGACATGACCCAGCCTGCCACCCCTCCTTGTGGCCATGTGGATGAACTTGTCGATTACAGAGCCTGTCATTCCAGGGAGCCGGTTTAGGACAGAGAGTACACACAGGGTCTCCTGGGACAGGGGACAGGCTCCCACCAGCCACACATCCATCAGGGCCCTGAAGCTCCTCAAGACCTGTTACTGACGGGGATGCCAAGCCTGCTCAGCAGACAGCCAGACGGAGGAGAGAAGAAGCAGGCAGAGCACAGTGCCATAAAAATGCCACTTAATGCCCACTTTTCCTTCACAAAGATTTATTTCTCAGCTCCTAGCACAACCTACACATAGTAGTGTTCAGTCTTCAAAAGATATCCTTCCTTTCTGCTGAATAAACTTAGCCCTCTGCTCCTAGGAGTCCACACTGAGCTGCGATGCACAACGTCAGCTACACTGACACGCCTAGTGAAAAGACAGTCCCTGTACAAAATTTTTGCTACTCCTGTCACTCAAAATGTGAGCCCCTCCCCCGCTTTTTAAACAGTTTCTCTTGTTTGGTGCACACAAATTAGGAGTGAAGAAGCCCTTTCGTTATGTTGAAATATGTATAATATCATATCTGAAACAAGTCGCCAGTCCAGGTAGGATGCCTGATAACGGATGCCTGGGACTGGTGCACTGGGACGACCCAGAGGGATGGTATGGGGAGGAAGGAGGGAGGAGGGTTCAGGATGGGGAACACATGTATACTTGTGGTGGATTCATTTTGATGAATGGCAAAAGCAATACAATATTGTAAAGTTAAGCAAAATAAAATTAAAAAAAAAAAATCTCTCTGTGTGTGCTCAGTCACTTCAGTCATGTCTGACTCTTGCGACCCCGGGGACTGTAGCCTGCTAGGCTCCTCTGTCCGTGAGATTCTCCAGGCAAGAATACTAGAGTAGATTGCCATGCCTTCCTCCAGGGGGTAACTCTGTCCAGCAGGACATTAACTTGCAGAAGCGCCTACAAGAGGAATAGACTCGAAGAGAAAACAGGACCCAACAACAAGATATTTCTCAGCTGGCAAACAAATAATTTACATAAGGCAGGTAGGGAGGAGGCAGGAGCAGGATTTGGATTTTAAATAAAGCAAGTAGGCAAAATTAGAAGATGACAGTTTCAAGCAGGAATATCAATGGGGAGTGGGAATTTTGAGGTCTCCTCATAGGCTTAGAGTATAAACATCTGTATAAGATAAAAGATGCTGAGTTCCTGGGGAACTGCAAGGTTGGAAAAGTCGACTTCTGCTTGGAATCTACATTTCCTGGCGCCTAAGAGGAAGAACAACAGTGGAACTCTGCCAAGGGAGGAGAGGGAGAGGGAGGGGGAGAGTTCTTTCATTAAGATCCATCATCTTTGACCCAGAATCAGTGCCCTTACCTCTGAAAAGATAGTGGTATATTTTTCTCTATACAGGTAACTTTTATAATCAGTTGGAGCTTTGGAAAAAAATTTCAGTTGTAGATGGGCAGGGGAGGAATGGAAATTTGTCTAAACCTGCTGACTTCTACAAATTTGCTATGATTTGTTTAGGACAAAATAATATGCCTGCATTTCATTGACCTTATGTCCCAGGCTTCAAGTTCACTGAAAGCCATATGCGATGAAGATGCATAGAAATGGAAACTGGTATCAGATCCCTCATGGGGACAGCAGTCTGCCCTTGGAATACATAGTTCTAGCAACCGGGAGACATCATTTCTTCCCTTCCCTTCCTCCATTTCTTTTCAAGCATTTATTAATTCTACACACATTTATTGGACACCCAATACCATTTCTGTAGCCACTGCCAGCTGAGCTTATGGGCCAGGCACACATTTGCATTTTATTTTTCATGTCCAAGAATCTGCCTATAAGGTTGAGCGAACTTGGGCTCAAGACGTGGGGGTCCTTTCCCTGCAAAGCGCCTGGGTGTCCCAGCCCCTGCCAGGCTCGTGCATGTGCGCGGCCCCCGGAAATTGAGGACATCGTGTTTTCAATTTTCCTCAATAAAGCCATGAATCTGGCAATCGGCTGGCCTGCTCCAGCTAAACAGAAAGGACAATTTGAGAAAGATCACAGTTCAGGCCCAGTCAGACGGAAACGATGGAAACACAGAGCTGGCCTGCGACGCGGCTCCACTGTCGCCGTTTGACTGACAAACTGACTCTTTGGAGGTGCTCATGCCCATTTCAGTCAGAGTTTATTGAAGGTGATTTTGATCTTCTCCGTGAGGCCACAGCAGTGGCCGTGCCATCTGTCACCTTGATTGCATCGTGGAGTCTCTGGAGAGAGCGCCATGGCTTCCGATCATTTACAGATTGTGCGGCGCTCGCCTCCATAAGGACCACATGCGCAGAGCCAGATGGCGAACATGCACGCTTATTATAAGTCTTTATCTCCGTGCAGGAAGGAGAGGAACCATTAGGTCTCCCTCAGGAGCTCTGCTCCCCTCTACCATCATGCTGCTCCTCAGCAAATACAGTCTTCTTCAGCTGTCACCGGCCTACCTCTGAAAATTACAAAAATAAACAATAATTCCATCAGCCGCGGCCGGAAAGCCGAGAGGACGCAGCCAAGCCATCCCCCTGGCCTTGCCTTCTTCCTTCCCCCGGAAGCCCCACTGCGCCTGACTGTGGTACTAGGTAAAAACAAGCACGTCTGCAAATGCCACCTTAATGTGGTGGTTTGTTGGTTTTGGGTTTTTTTTTATAGATTCAGAGAGGCGGCTAGGAAATAACGTGAGATGGTCCTGTTTTTTGTTCTTGGGATTATGGCTTCTCCTGTATTGGCCTCACTCTTTTCCATCTAAGGATCTAGTGTTTATTCTTCCTATTTTTAAATTCTGCTTTTTTTTTTTTTTTTCTGCAATAATTCCAGGAGTGGGATCCACTGCGTCTCAATAAGGGTCAAGGTACAAGGGTCCAGGTTGGGCAACTTGGTTACCGATAACTGTGAATAAGACTGGAAAACTCCAAGGACGGTGGAACTCTAGAGAAACTCCCCTCAGTAAACTCTCAATGGGAAAAAGACAGTATGGAGGGCTGGGAACAGGACTGGAAGGCTGAATGAGTTCAGCTCAGAGAACCATCCGAGGTGAGCAGGTGAGCTGGTAAAAAAAAAAAAATGTGTTTCCTCACAAACGACCATTGAAACTTACTATTAGGAATTCACAGAGGATCTAAAGGAATCCTCAGTGGAGCTATAACACATGCAAAAAGAAGTACTTACAAAATAAATACACCTCAGTGGTAAGGAAAGTAATTCTCAACTTTTTATTTGATAAATATAACTTATATAAGGATGTATACATCTGAAATGTACACTTTAATTTTTGCATATAAATATTCCACCCAGGTCAAGATATAGGACATTTCTAGGACTCCGGCATACTTGTGATAAAGAAATAAATGTTCATAAACAGATTCACTAAGGAGTCCACCTCTGTTGCTTCCAATGCTTTTCCCATAAACAGTACACCCAAGCTTAGAAGTCTCCTCTCCCTCTCTCTCTCTATCATACACACACACACACACACACACACACACACACACACACACACACACACACACACAGAGGGAAGAAAGACAGCAGTTCTTGAACACTGACACCAAGAGCTCCTCAGTTATGTGGGAAAGCCCCCACCAGGAAGCAGCTGGTCACAGAAACCAAGGAAAGATTTCCAGTGATCTATAACCTTGAAATCTCATCTACAAGGGTCATTCATTTAGAATAATTGCCACGTTAGCTGTCAAGGAGGAAGAAATTTTCCTCTGCCCTTCTAGGTTCTTCTGGCTGGTCTAAAAATTAGATTGACATGAGAATTAGTAACAGGAGAAAATCAAGCAAAAGTTTAATGACAGGTGTATGTGGGAGAGATCCAGGAAAACTAAATGACTCATCAAAATGAAAACTTCACTTTAGACACCGTCTTCATCAAAAGACAAAAGAGGATGCTGGGAGCAGTAGTTTGGGACTTTAAAGGGGAGCAAGGTAACTGACAAATTGGAGATGAAAAGGCAAACAAATGTTTAGTAAAGGACTCTGCAGGACCCTGCATGGACAGTGGGGCCCTGTGAGGACACTGATCGTTAGGCCCTTTCTGACTTTTCTCCTACCCCACTTAGCTCATATTCTTTTTCAGTTCTGTTTGGTGAGAGCCCAGTTCCAAGAACAGGCCCTCATCTACACCATGGGATGTATAGGTACCAAATTTTGTTCCTCTGCATAACTGTATGTTTGCAGTTACCGAAAGTCAGTATCTTTGCTCAGACACTGAATCCAAGTGATCACTGTGCCTGCTACCACGGTCACACAATCCCTGATGGTTTAGGTTAAAGTGGCCTGGGACTTCTCTATGACATGAGGAGTCCACCATCTCTTACACACCATTTTCCAAGGGTCTGGCTCTTCCGGTAGTATCAGCCTTTGTTGGGAGTGCAGGATAAGCTACCATAGAGTAGTTATGAAAAAAATGACTGTGAGACATCCCACTGGAAAACACACAAACAAGCTACTTACACATCCAAGCTCTTCCAAAGGTGAGTGAGTTCCAGGACTCCCTGGTGGTCCAGTGGCTAAGACTCCACACTCCCACATGCTGCAACTAAGAGTTCGCATGCAGCCAAATAAATAAATATACATTTTTAAAAAAGTAATAGAGTCCAAGTCTGTTCCCAAACACAAGTCCAAAAGTTATTCCACATGCTGGTTGACACATTAGGGATCTTTCCAGTCCATATCTGAACAGAAGACAACAATGTTTAAACAGACTGACTTAATTTCTTTGTTTTTTGGTAAATGTCATTTAACCTATCAACTTCCATCCTGGTGCTACTTTGTTTACACTTTCTACAATTAAAAAAATAGCCATTATAATAGAGTATGTGTGTATGCACTTAGTCATGTCCGACACTTTGTGACCCCATGGACTGTTGCCCAGCAGGTTTCTCTGTCCATGCGATTCTTCAGGCAAGAATACTCGAGTGGGTTGCCATTTCCTGCTCCAAAGGATCTTCCCGACTCAGGGATTGAACCCACATCTCTTATGTCTCCAGCATTGGCAGGCGGGTTCTTTACCACTAGTGCCACCCCGGAAGCCCATAAGAGAATATAGTCACCGCTAAATATTTTTAAGAGGAAGAAATTTAGTGTATCATCCAACACACATGTATTTTCAGAGGAGAGGTTAATGGTAAACTCTTACTCTTAAACTTTTTTTTTTTTTTTACACTTTGGGACATCAGGAAATATGTATCCATAACACCATGTGAAGGTTTGAGTGTGTGCAAGAAATGTGTATATTTAATAGGCTTGTGTGCTCCCTATACTTAAGATAGTTTACAAATGTTATTTAAAGACTCAAACAAGAAAAAGCAGTCATGCCTGTCAAAAATAATTCCTGGTCCCTGAACATTAACCTCACATAGATTGTTACCTAAGCACACAGATTTTTAAAATATCAGCGTTCTCCCCCAATGTATCTTATTTTTCTGCCCAGCACAGACAGGGATAAGTTTGGGGTTAGTGCTACCTAAGTAAACAGATGATCCTGACCTCTGTCACATCACCTTGGTTTGTAGTTTGGTGCAAAAACTATGTATAGGGAGGCACACTGAAAACTGAATCACCAAATACAGGTCACACACTCCAAAAAGAAGGAAGATAATCAGAAATAACATAGTACATTTGGTTAAAAATAAAAATGTGGTGTTACAAAAATGAAAAAGACCATGAAGATCCAGGAAAGGGAAAAGGAAACTGGGTTTGATGACTTAGTGTTGATGAAATGTGCCAAGATACAGGAAGGCTTCTGGGCCCCCACGTGGGCAGAAGATAATGCTGCAAGTCTGAGACACTGTTTATTTCCACTTCTGATTCCGGCACTTCTAGTGCAGCTGGGGTCTCAAGGCAGTGCCCCAGTGCTGGCCTCGGGTTCACGTGCCTGGAGAGGCCAGAGGACATAGAATCAGGTGGGGATGAATTACAGCCTTGCCTTGGCCTTGGCCAGGTTGCTTACTTTCTCCCAGCTTCACATTCTCTATCTACTAATAAGCAAGACAAATCCATTCTCCCAAATGAGGATTAACTGTCATGAAGGAGAAAACACGTCCCGTGTAACTGCCGCGTACTAAGCCCTTAAAGCATGCGACAACTGAGATCAAGCCAGAGCAAACGTCACTGGCTCTGTTAAAAAATAGTGCTGCCAACGCAAATACAATGCAATCATTAAGATGATTAGGTCGCAATGCAGAAATCCTGCTTTGTAAAGCAGTCAGAATGGTCAATGCACATTTGACGGAGGGAAGGGGGCAGACTACAGACTAGAGCCATGCATCTGCCATTTGGTAACTGCTGTAACCTTGTGCGTGTTACTTAAATTTTCTGTGTTTCAGTTTTGCCACCTGAGAAAGGGGGCAACAATAAGAAACCCACCCCAGGATTAGATGAGATAATAGAGGTAACATGCCTGGCAAATTCTAAGCACTGCACAACTTAGCCAGCATTCTGAGTGCTCAGACGGCTGTGAAATAGTGGCTCATGATTTCATCCTCTACTCTCTTCTGGCTGTGGTGCAGCAATAAAATCTTATTGCTACTCAAAAGCCCAGGAAACTGACCAAAATCCATTGTTCACTTTTATTTGATGTTTTTGGTTCTCAGTGTTTGCTAAGTTGGAGCTATTGCTTATTTTATTTCATTGCTGCAAACCATACCTATAAACTCACTAAACTGTGTCACCTCTCTCTCTCTCTTCCTCTCTCTCTCTCTCTCTCTCTCACACACACACACACACACACACACGTGTAGGGTAAGTGTAGCTGGAGCTATCCAAACCCACAGCTATTCCTGGGAAAACTCTTCAAAGTACAACAGGAAAAGGAGTGGCATTATTTTGCACTCAAAATGAAAAGACTTAGAGATTGGCCCTGATTCTATCATTTAACCTTGGGTAAAGCATGTATCCTCTCTGTGAAAGAGGTATTGGAATGTGTTTTCATTTCATGGGGTGGCTGTAAGGATCAAATCTATGAAGGGACTTTGAACAATATGAAACCTGCTATAGGCTTAAATATCAGGTAGGGGTGTTATATATTCAAGACAGCTTTGCCACCAAACATTCATGAGTGTGATAAATGGATTAATGAAGATTTTATCACAAATGTGTATCTGTCAGAAATAACTTAGAGTCTGGCTGAAAAGCAAGGACATCAACATTCACTGTGTTTAAACCACAAAGCCGATATTGTGAGACATCCGAATTCTGCTCCCAGGGACCTCAGGCGTCCCTGGATCAAGAGATTCTCATTAATACAGTGGACGAATAGGGCTCACATTTTAATTTTGCTTCTTCCTCTCTTTGAGAATATTTCCAATATTATAATGTCTATCTTCCAAACAGCATAAGACCCAAATAAAAGTAAATCCAACAAAATCTGCTTAACTCAGGCTGCTTTAAAATAAGAGTTCATACAATAGGACAGTTGGTCCCAATCCTGGTTTAATATGTCTGTAGTACAAAGGGTCTTTGCTGCCTCCTGTTTCTGCACAAAAAAGGAGCTTATTAAAATAAATGCAGAAGAGAATTTAAGCTCCTAATAGGAATGGAAAAGCAATAATTGATATAATAATAACAGAAAACAATAACTCTATTTTCCAGGATATTTCTTATTCTTGAACTGTAATTTAACTTAGTGATAATAAAATATCAAGGGTTACTTCATATGAATGTAAAGAAAAGAAATAATTATTTCTCCTTAAAAGGTTCCAGAGAGTCTTTCAAGGCATGGTCTGACAATAATAAGGCAGATTGACTAAAAGTAAATTCAAGTGACCTATAACGAACAAAGTAATTCAAATCTTAAATAACATTTAGGAAACATACAGGCACCTCTACTTTCTGTCATTAGATAAAGTAGGCATTAGAAGATAATTGATCATAATTACAAAGTAAGTATTTTTCAAGAGTAAATCATAGTGAATAAAATAAAAATCAGTGTGTGTATATCTGGGTTTGTGTGTGTGCATGAGTACATGTTCGTGTTTGTGTGTGTTTGTGGGTGTCCAAGCCAAATTCAACTAGCAGGCAGTGATCACACTTCCCATCTTGTGAATGGCATTAGATATCTTGTTCAAAATCTCTGATTAATCTGATTAAGCTAGTGAGTGAATAATCCTTTAATCCTCTCAAGAATACAGTTTATGTCTGCTGAGTGTCAAATTTAAGACCCTTAAGCTGTAAATACTGAAATTTAAGTGAAAGGAAGGAGAAAAAGGCAGTCACCCAAAGTGAAACCGTGCCGCCTCTTTCCCAGATCCTGTCTTTCGTGGGTGACCTTCTCGGCTGAAACAAGAATGAGAAACATTAGGAAAAATCATAAATCATTCTCCAGCCATGGCTCTGCAGCAGGGAACGCATCAGTCACCGAGGACCAATCTGCTAGCATGTGCTTCCCTTTTCCCAACCAGTTTAATTATAAATTAATGGGCACTGCCTTTTGCTTCTCATTTCATTCTGGAGCAGAAACATTTTTAAAGCCAGATATTTATTTTATAGTTGGAAAACTATCTCAGAAGAGAACGATTGCTAAGTTATCTTTGCAGAATCACAAAAGCAGGGAAAGGAACATCCTTCCATTAAAATCTCAGTCTGAGTGAGAAAGGCTGTGACCTGGGGCCCTGTGCTGCAATGCTGCAGTGCTTGCGCAGGACAAACCTCTCCTCGAATCACAAAACACAGAGAAACTATATGGGAACTAAACATAATGGCGTGCCTGAGCAGTTAGGGCACATTCTGGACAAAAGATACAGAGACCAAAAAACCCAACTGCCACTTTTGAAGAGCCTGGAGCTAAAGCAGGGTACCGTGCATGCGGGCTGCATAAAACACCATCTAAGGGCTGCACAAACCAGCTAAGCCATCCCTCCAGCCTGACCGCCTGGACACACCCCTACCCTCACCCCCTATAAGGAACAAATTCGCCCCACCTCAAGGAACTGTTCTCACTCCCCACTGCTGCAATGGGAGCCCCAGTAACACCTTGCCTGAATTTTTGGTCTGGCCTCTAGTCCATATCTATTGACTGGGGAAGGCCAAAATCCCTGGTCGTTATCGTGAGGACTGCTCTTCAGCAACTGTTATGGCATTTAGCCTTGCCCACGTCAAATAAATCAAGATGCCCTGATGCTGCTATAGGTGGCGCAGTGGTAAAAGAACCTGCCTGCCAATGCAGGAGATGCAAGAGATGCGGGTTCAATCTCACAGGTTGGGAAAATCCCCTGGAGAAGGAAAAGGCAACCCACTCCAGTATTCTTGCCTGGAGAATCCCATGGACAGAGGAGCCTGGAGGGCTACAGTCCATGGGGTCACCAAGAGACATGACTGAGCACACATGGACGCAGGATGCTGCTTTATCATTATTCACCAAATTCAAACAGTAACAATGAGATACGGTAGCATGGGAAGATGGTTAGAAGAAGGATAGTGGTGACTCATTTGCTACCCAAGGAAAGATTAAAAAAAAAAAATTCTTTTAAACCAATTGGCTGGCTTGCTTGCCTGGCACATTTGACCACCTACTTTTCACTGAAACATGTATGTGTTGTGCTAATCAGAAGTTTATAATGTCTGCACCCCAGAATGTGCTGTAAATTTATTTGCCTAAGATATTTTTTGTGTCAGTTGTTTATGAAAATTATCCCCTGCCCCTAGAAACCTTGGCTGCTGAAAGGACAAACCTGCTAAACAAGATTAATTTGCCACTCAGCTACTTTTTCACTTACCGATTTAATGTGAGTCAAGGGGATCTGGTCTAATTAAAATACTGGCCAACCCTTAAAAGCAGAAAGTCTGTATTATCCCTTAATTCCTCACGATGTGAGGAAATGAGGCAGAGGAAAAAGATCCCTCCCAACCCTGAGTGCAGCTCCTAAATTGGTGGAAGAGTCTGGGAAGAGAGGTGAAGACTCCATCAGCTCCTTCAGCTCTCAGTTCTTTGATTCTTCCATGGAAGCCTAGAAAAACTGGGTGCTCAGTAACCAACAGGGGAATCCTGGGGCGAATCCCTCTCCTGACTTTCTTTACTTTTGTCTGGATAGAAACACTACACTTCTAGGTTTGCCCCCGAGCATATGGGGATAAGACAAAGGTGAGAAGCTTCTGCCCCAGCACAACAATACAACAAGCCACCCCCTCAGCTGACCGTGTTCCCCACCCAAGTTGCCAACCTCTGTGAAGATTTCAGCGCTGCTAACTTCAGCATCTTCCTCTCGTGTCACATAATTGGCACAGTCTAGGATATTCAGTCCTTTGTTTTAATAAGGTAGACAAATATCTCAAGTCTCTGGCTTATGTGTTTGGCTCCAGCTCCCCCTCCCCTCTACTCAGTAGTACTGGGGGGTGGTGCTAGTGGTAAAGAATCTGCCTGCCAATGTAGGAGATGTAAGAACTGCGGATTTGATCCCTGGTTGGGAAGATCCTCTGGAGGAGGCAGGGCATGGCAACCCACTCCAGTATTCTTGCCTGGAGAGTCCCTATGGACAGAAGAGCCTGGTGGGCTACAGTCCATGGGGTCGCAAAGAGTCGGACACAACTGAAGCAACTCAGCCACACACACACACACACACATGATCTTATCCCTGTGGATATTTAGACTCTCATTATCTGTAACCCCATCCACCTACATTACATAATAACAGATGCACTCTTTTGCCTTTTCATGGTGGGTAAGTTAATAGCCTTCTTCTCTTCTGCCATTCATTTACTCATTCCTTTATTCATTCATTCAACTATTTACAAAAGTTTGTTAAGTGCTTGGACATAAAGATACTATGATTTAAAATGATACATAGATACCCTTAGTACATTCCACATAGAGTCCAAAAAAGGGACCACAGATATGTGGATGTTGCTGCTGCTGCTGAGTCACTTCAGTCGTGTCTGACTCTGTGCAACCCCATAGACGGCAGCCCACCAGGCTCTCCTGTCCCTGGGATTCTCAAGGCAAGAACACCGGAGTGGGTTGCCATTTCCTTCTCCAATTCATGAAGGTGAAAAGTGAAAGTGAAGTCGCTCTGTCGTGTCCGACTCTTAGTGACCCCATGGACTGCAGCCCACCAGGCTCCTCCATCCATGGGATTTTCCAGGCAAGAGTACTGGAGTGGGGTGCCATTGCCTTCTCCGATGTGGATGTTACATATGCTGAAACCCTGCCAAAATGTAATGCGAAGTCACTCAATCTCCAACCAGTTCCTTCCTTGAGACCCAAAGACCGTGACAAAAGCCTACTCCACGAAGACAAACATGAGGGTCACAGCCACCCCACTCTCCTCTTACTACTCATCTGGCTTCAGATTTACCTCTTCCTTTTGAGTTTCTATTGACTCTTGGAAGAAAAGTCCACATATGCTGGTATAATCTAGAGAGACTGCTGAGAGAAAAACAGGTCAAAGTATCAGAAGGGGGAAAAGTGCATGGATGACCATCGGGAAATGGTAAGATCTTGAAATCTATTTCCAATGAATTCCAGAGCTAAATTGGGAATACAGACTCTAGGGTGTGAGAGCCCATTTTTACACTGGATCCAGAACTTAGATTCTCATCAATCTGTTTCACTAACCCTTTACTTGTAGGCAATGGGAGTTTGAACAGCATATTCAACTCCATCCAGGCTCTCAGCCAGAGAGAATAAAACTTGGCTCCACCTGCCAGTGATGTCTAATTTGGCAAATCTTCATGTTCATAAATTTGGGATCTGGAGTGGGCTCTGAGTCCTCAAATGGCCATTCAGTCCCAGGTCTTCTCTAAGACTATCTGCATTTGCTCAGATTAAATAACCAGATCTGATCTCAATTCCAGGCCCTCCAAGCTATAGTCCAATTGACTAAGCCCCTAAACCCTGATTGGCTCTTGCAGTCCTTTCTTATATGGTTCTAGATCCTATTTTTCATACCTTTGGTCAATGATTATAGTTTCCTCCCAAACAGAAAGATCTCCCAAGAAAATACCATCCTCATTACTTCTGGAATGGCCATCACTGGGGGATTCTACTCACACCTCAACCATCAGACACCCTTGTTTACACACTGGCCACTCTTTCAGTGCCTGAGAGATTGATATATTGAGGTCAGTCCCCCTTGCCCATCTGGCTTGAGCATCCTATTGGTTCCCTTTGACTCATGTTAACAATGTCGTCCTAGGCAATCTTTTCTGAGTTATGCTATTAGGACCTACTGGAGCAGACTTCTAAAGAATGTAAGAAAGCAGAGTGCTAGTCACTCAGTTGTGTCCAACTCTTTGCAACCCCATGGACTGTAGCCTGTCGGGTTCATCTGTCCATGGAATTTTCCAGGCAAGATTACTGGAGTGGGTTGCCATTTCCTTCTCCAGAAGAAAGCAGAAGTAGATTATAGACATTTTATTGCTTTCGAGGTTCATTTAGAAATTACTGATTCCTGAGGAACATCCAGGTCCCCAAGACCAGACCAGACCAAAAATAGGCTTCCTGTGAGTATTAAACAAAGATTATATCCCTTCACTATCTAGGCTGAGATGCAGAAGTGACTGGTGGCCACAACACATCCTCAGTGTATTTCCTTGTATCGCTGTATTTTACGCTCTAGCCTGTGGTTCTTCTAAAATATGACACTAGTGAATTTCTTGCTTCTAGTACTATAGCAACCAGCATGTGTCAAATGTTTTAAAAAGGAATAGAAAACTGGCCTTTATCACCTCGTTTTGCTTCCCAAGAATATGTTTTTACCATTCACTTTGACATGATGGCATGAAAAAGTTCAAGAAACTCGTTAGATTGATTACAATTGGAAAGCTGGAGAATATCATTATTATTGCTATATGGGTACATCATAATCTTTATGTGTTTGTTGATTTAAACACAGACTGATGCAGACATTCTGGAAACAGCCTGGTAATATTTAGCTAATTAAACATTCACTAAGACAAGCAGTACTGTTCCTGAATATAATTCTTAAAAATATTCTCACACACTGGGGGGCACACTCCATGATGTTTATTGTCATGTTGTTTGTGTGGGTAGGAGGGAATCATGGGGTCTATCACTAGAGGGTAAGGAAAGCACAGTAGCTGCCAACACGATTTCGCAGCCATCAGAAACAAAGGACTGGATGTTGACACAGCTACCTGGGTAGGTCTTAGAAACAATGGGTCATCATGATAAAAAGAAAACAGAACGAGCTATCTAATATGATGATACTTGTAGAAATTAGCATATGTAAACAAATATAAGAACACAGGAAAACAAAAGGATACCATCAAACACATTCATATGACTGTTTGTGGTAGAGGGAGAAATGAGGATGGTGGTGAGAACTTGAGAAATGGAGGCCAAATGAGATAGAGAGATGATAAATAGATAGGTGAATGGATGAATGAATGGATGGGCAGTTAGATGGATGGATGGATGGGTAGAGGGATAGGTAGATAACAAATAGATCAATAACATGTAAGAAAGCCAACCAGTTGGTCAAGAAAGAAGTCTGTGAAACCAATGATATGGTGTCATGAACTAAGACATATAATTAACAATGCTCTGTACCTGAAATCCAGAAGCAAACTAAAACAGTCCAAGAAAGCTGGTCAGTTTCTAGCGCAATAGGACACTATCACTGAGGCAAACCTGAAATTGAGAATCAAAGCTTAACACTGAATTGTGCCACTGCTCAGCCCTCACTCTGTCTGTGACACTTGGATTTGCCATGAACGTCACATCTGGCTCCTTGAGACATATCTCTAGTTGTCAGCCAACACTGAAAGCCTAGACTGGGACCAGTCCATAGGCTCAGCATCTTTAACAGAGGAGGCATGAGCAGCTGCTGGATGGCAAGATGAAGTGAGGCAGCCACCAGCATAGGGGGATAAACACCCACAAAAGGTATCTTAGAGTAGTATCAATACTGATTCAGTAGTATCAGATCAGATCAGATCAGTCGCTCAGTAGTGTCCGACTCTTTGCAACCCCATGAACCGCAGCACGCCAGGCCTCCCTGTCCATCACCAGCTCCCGGAGGTCACTCAGACTCACATTCATCGAGTCAGTGATGCCATCCAGCCATCTCATCCTCTGTCGTCCCCTTCTCCTCCTGCCCTCAATCCCCCCCAGCATCAGAGTCTTCTCCAATGAGTCAACTCTTTGCATGAGGTGGCCAAAATACTGGAGTTTCAGCTTTAGCATCATTCCTTTCAAAGAAATTCCAGGATTGATCTCCTTCAAAATGGACTGGTTGGATATTCTTGCAGTCCAAGGGACTCTCAAGAGTCTTCTCCAACACCACAGTTCAAAAGCATCAATTCTTCGGCACTCAGCCTTCTTCACAGTCCAGCTCTCACATCCATACATGACCACAGGAAAGACCATAGCCTTGACTAGGTGAACCTTTGTTGGCAAAGTAATGTCTCTGCTTTTGAATATGCTATCTAGGTTGGTCATAACTTTCCTTCCAAGGAGTAAGCGTCTTTTAATTTCATGGCTGCAGTCACCATCTGCAGTGATTTTGGAGCCCAGAAAAACAAAGTCTGACACTGTTTCCACTGTTTCCCCATCTATTTCCCATGCAGTGATGGGACCAGATGCCATGATCTTCGTTTTCTGAATGTTGAGCTTTAAGCCAACCTTTTCACTCTCCACTTTCACTTTCATCAAGAGGCTTTTTAGCCCCTCTTCACTTTCTGCCATAAGAGTGGTGTCATCTGCATATCTGAGGTTATTGATATTTCTCCCAGCAATCTTGATTCCAACTTGTGTTTCTTCCAGTCCAGCATTTCTCATGATGTACTCTGCATATAAGTTAAATAAACATGGTGACAATATGCAGCCTTGACGTACTCCTTTTCCTATTTGGAACCAGTCTGTTGTTCCATGACCAGTTCTAACTGTTGCTTCCTGACCTGCATACAGATTTCTTAAGAGGCAGATCAGGTGGTCTGGTATTCCCATCTCTTTCAGAATTTTCCATAGTTTATTGTGATCTACACAGTCAAAGGCTTTGGCATAGTCAATAAGGCAGAAATAGATGTTTTTCTGGAACTCTCTTGCTTTTTCCATGATCCAGCAGATGTTGGCAATTTGATCTCTGGTTCCTCTGCCTTTTCTAAAACCAGCTTGAACATCAGGAAGTTCACGGTTCACATATTGCTGAAGCCTGGCTTGGAGAATTTTGAGCATTACTTTACTAGCGTGTGAGATGAGTGCAATTGTTCGGTAGTTTGAGCATTCTTTGGCATTGCCTTTCTTTGTGATTGGGATGAAAACTGACCTTTTCCAATCTTGTGGCCACTGCTGTAGTATAGTAGAGCCATAGAATACAGCAAGGGACGATGGCTGATGGCCCAACCTGATAAATGCAGCAACTGATCAAGTAACTTCTCTGGAAAAGCTCAGTCTCTGCAACCTGAGCAAACCAAAGGGCAGACTTCACATATGTCAATAGAAAGTACACTCCTCACTATCACTCTTTCTTCTAGTCGTTTACCCATATACACTATAGCCTCAGGTCCCAAGATCACAAAGGAAATCACATTTTCTTGCCTTTGAATGAATTCATCCTTCACAAGAGTCCCTCTTAGAGGATTCACATGTTGACGAAGAATAAACAGTCCAAAGCTGAGTTCCCCAATATGGCAGCCACTAGTCACATGTGAGGGGCCTCCCAGGTGGCTCAGTGGTAAAGAATCCGTCTACCAATGCAGGAGATGTGGTTCGATCCCTGGATTGGAAAGATCCCCTGGAGAAGGAAATGCAACCCACTGCAGTATTCTTGCCTAGGAAATCCCGTGAACAGAGGAGCCTGGTGGGTTACAGTCCATGGGATCCCAAGAGAGTCAAACACGACTGAGCGACTAAACAATAGTCATATGGGGTCACTGAACACTTGACATGAGGCTAATTCAAACTGAGATGCAAAGATCTTGTATGATAAAAGAATCCCAGAAGTCCCATTAATAATTTTCATATTCATTAAATGTTGAAATGATATTTTGGAAAAACTAGGTTAAATAAAATATATTATTATTAAATTATTTCCACCTGTTTTTCTTTACTTTCCCTGAAGCAGCTCGTAGAAAATTTTAAATTACATCTATAATCCACCTTCTATTTCTCTTAGACAATGTTGGTCTGGAAACATGTATGTTGATTTAGAGCTCCTCTTTCAGTTAGGAATGTGAAACAAAGCCTGCTTTTTTCCTTCAAAGGTGGAAGACTCTCTCTTTTGGATGATACTGTTCAACTGAAGATTCAAATTTGGTCCTCTAGAATTTCTTGTCAGTGGTGATTCCTACTTGAAGCTTCTGGCCTTTTCTATATTTTTAAATCCACCTCTCCACACTAATATTTATTGGGAGGACTGATGCTGAAGCTGAAACTCCAATACTTTGGCCACCTGATGCAAAGAACTGACTCACTGGAAAAGACCTTGATGCTTGGAAAGACTGAAGGCAGGAGGAGAAGGGGACAACAGAGGATGAGATGGTTGGATGGCATCACTGACTGGATGGACAAGAGTTTGAACAAGCTCTGGGAGTTGGTGATGGACAGGGAAGCCTGGCGTGCAGCAGTCCATGGGGTTACAAAGAGTCAGACACAACTGCGGGACTGAACTAAACTGAAATCCACACTAAATAGAGGATTATCAAATCACAGTAGACCAAGAGGTCCATGTATGTTGGGGACAGCCTACTGTACATCCCAGTGATGATCTAAATTACATTTAGCTTGCTCAGGACTTTTGTGACAAGACAACTTTTAACATCCAGAAGGTCTCTTCTGGGCCTCTTCTTACAATCCTGGCATAAAAGCTCACTGACCATCTAGGATGGAAAAGAAATGAAAACACTTCATATCTAAATATGTCACTTTCCACTGTAAAGGGAAGTCAGAAATGGAAGACATATTCACCTCTTATTCCGAGGAGTCAATGTGACAGGAAGTAAAGATTAAAAAAACAAAACAAAACTATGCTCCTTTGAAGTTAGAAAAAAGCTTTACTTAATAAAAATATAGCATGTATAGTTCAAATACTGAAATGTCACAAAAGACCTTTATGAACTTGAAGATAGGGCACAGTTTCTAGCTGTATTATAACTACATACATATCACCACTCTTTTTTATTTTCTTTTCCTTTCCTTCATTCGCGCCTGATCCCTGGAGTCAACCCCTGACCATCAGGGACTTGTTGTAAGTAATGGTCATTTGTGTTTCATAATTATCTTGAATCAACACAATTAGTTCCACATTCTGCCATCTCCTTCCTAAGGCATCTGTAAACATTTTTTACACAATTCCAGCAAATAGCTTTGGTCAATAATTAAATTTTTTAATTTAAAAAAGTAGAATGATCCAGAATAGCTATTTTAGATGTGCTTGACATACACCTCCAAGAGGATAAGAAAATATTCTTTAAGGCACCAGCCAAGGGGTTTTTCTCTTTCAATTATCAACCACAGATCCACAATTCAGGATGTCTTTGGTCACAGTTTCAATGTGGTTAAATCAACATAAAGCCTGAAGGGCATTTAATTTAAAAAAGAATGTACTTTGCTTGATTGAATGATTTTGTTTTATTCCCTTGAATTATTTTGATTCACTCCACAAAAATGTACCAAACACCAGCTATGTGTGTACAGGGCCATACATGTAATGATTGAAAATTTTTCATGTGTATCAGAATCACTTAGATTCTACCTAAAGCAACTAATTCATTGAGTCACAAGTAGATCCTGGAAATATGCACTTGTAATATTTACCCAAGGTGATTCTGAAGCCAGAGGGACTCAGACTCCCATCTTTGAGAAATACTGAAACAGAGCTTCAGATTCTGTCTCTTAATCTTCAGAAAGGTGTGGACTATAAACTTTCGCCCGTGAAAATGTTTGTGTAAAACTGAAAGATCTAAATGCAGGTGCTTACCCACTTGCGTCTAGGAGACCCTGTTCAGAAAAGGATAGAAAGTCGGGCATCATTTCTAAAAAACCCGCTTTGAATTTCTAAAAAGACTTTCTTCAAGAATCGCTCCTACAATAGTGCTTTCTAATAGATTCTTCAGAAATAGGCAAATCCTTTGCCGGGTGGTTAAAATCTGCAGACAGGAACCAAGCACAGAAAACGCATCCTCAGGCCACTGACCCGAACGCACAGAGGACCATCTGGAGGGTGTGGTCACCAAAACGGTCAGTAAGCACAGTCATCGTGCTGTGCGCCACCCCAAGCCCCGAATCCCTCCTTGGGTGCCATATTCAGATTTGTGCTTCATTTTGTCGTCCTCTGTTGTGATGTTTCTCCCCCAGGACAAGGTTTGGCAAATTTTAAACAGTACAATTACAAGCTGACAAGGGATATTTTTCTGCTGTGCTGAGGCCTGGAGACAGGTAGGTGGTGCTGCTAACAGTGACCGAGAGGGAGGGAAGCAGGTTGCCAGCTGTGGTGCTGGTGCTTATCCTGTGGCATAAACTTTTTATCTGTATTGGGGCGTAGCCGATTAACAATGTTGGTATAGTTCAGTTAGACAACAAAGAGACTCAGTAACACATGTACATGTATCCATTCTTCCCCAAACTCCCCTCCCATCCAGGCTGCCACATAACACTGAGCAGAGTTCCATGTGCTACACAGTAGACCCTTGTTGGCTCTCCACTTTAAACATAGCAGTGTGTCTATGTCCATCCCAAACTCCCTAACCACCCCTTCACCCCATTCTTCCCACTGGCAACCATTGGATTATGACATTAAATTTTGAATTGAGGGTCATCTATACTTATCCCTTCCCTGGTGGCTCAGTAATAAAGAATCCACCTGCCAACGTAGGAGACCAGAGTTTGATTCCCAGATCAGGCAGATCCCCTGGAGAAAAGAATGGCTACCCACTCCAGTATTCTTGTCTGGAGAATCCCACAGAGGAGCCTGACAGGCTACAGTCCATGGAGTCATAAAAAGTCAGACATGACTGAGCGACTAACACACATATTTATCCCTAGTTCTAACCGGATCCTAACCAGAGAGATGAAAACCAGACTATATCAACACACCAATAAAATATCAAATGTATATTTATATCAAAATATTATTGATATATGTATAAATGATACCAAAATATTATTGATACATATATCAATAATGGGGTTTTCATCGGGTACTGTAAACCAATCAAGTATACCAATAAAACTAGAAAGACTAAAATTGGTGAGCCCCACCCTTGCCATAAGGAGAAGCCGTATTCATCCAACCTCAGGAATAGAAAGCAGTGGCCTCAGCCCATCAGGATGCTTTTCTCACGGTGGCTTTAGCATCCTGTTTTAGGTGACAGAATTATTTTCCTGAATTTCCCTCCAAATTAGTATCCAGTAATGAAAGTCAATTTCCCTATCCACATTTGGCAACGGTGAGAACGTTTAGCCACTTTCACGTCAGGTGGTAGAACTGTGAGGAAAAGACATGAGGTAGTTAAAAATTTGAAGAATATGTCAATTGGTAAAATTAGATAAAAAGTTACGCTGTGTTCTGCCCTACATTTGGACTATCACAAGTGAGGCAAACTTTTCTAGGCAAACTGCTGAGGACTGCCAATTTAACAAGCTGTTCCCTGCTGCAAGGGACATATTTATGGACATACTTTCAACAAGACGTACCTAGTGCTACCAAGCTGTGCTGTACTGAAGAGCAGAAAGACTCAGAGCGATAGATTTAAAAAAAAAAAAATAAAGGATTTCACACATGGGTCCTATTAAAATCAGATCAAGTATTCTGAAATTTACAGGCAAAAATATTTAAAATAATGAGAGGGTTGTTGCATGATCTAAGAAGAAAACACTTGGGAAATGTAAAAGATAAGATTGACACAGCATGTTTAGCTCAGGCTGTTGTACAACAAGGCTCTTGAAGGGAGAGAGGAAAAGCCAAGCTACATTGTGAATATTCCCGTTTTTAATCAGTTGGGTCAACATATCTCAAGCGCTATTGAAAACCTAGGCTTATCTCATGAATGTTTTTCAATATAAAGATTAGCACTCACAAAATCTTTCAAGAAAGACTGATTTAATGTCTCTTGGTCTTTGGATGGTCCAAAAGTCACCTGAAGTCACTACTGTTACTGGTACTTATTTATTTTGAGAAGCCATTGACTTCTTCCTACGAAAGCACTTCCTCTCCTTGGGAATGTGTTTGGGATACTAATGAGTCAGACTGTTCTCTATTTAAAACGTGCTACCTATTTCTATTTCTGCGAGTGGAGATATCAAGTCCACTTAGAGCTCATCTTCTTAGTTCTAGGGTGGGAGGGAAATCATTGCTCTGGGGAAAAAGCATAAATGAATTGATGGTGGTGGTGGTTTGACACGAACCTGGGGGGTGGCTACTTTGCAGTGATCCCTAACACATTCAGTAATTCCATCCATCCATTTATCTGACTACAGGACCTTCGCTGTTCACCTGAAACTATCATAACATTGTATATTAACTGGCTATACCCCAACACAAAATGGCATTCCCAGGTGACGCAGTGGGTAAACCATCTGCCTGCCAATGCAGGAGATACAGGAGACAAGGGTTCGATCCCTGGATCAGGAAGATCCCCTGGAGTAGGAAATGGCAACCCATTCTAGTATTGTTGCCTGGAAAATTCCATAGACAGAGGCTGTGTCTGACTCTTTGGGACCCCACAGCAGGCCACAGTCCATGGGGTCGCAAAGAGTCAGACACAACTGAGCAAGCACTCAGGCATGCAATACAAAGTTAAAAATTGAAACAACAACAACAACAACAAAATCATCAAGGTAGGTTTAAAAGAATGTTGGTCTCCAGAGGTCTGGTTTGGATTTAATATAAGAAGCAAATTATATCTACTAGCCCTTCCAGTCAACGAGAAAACTCAAGATTTTATTTGATATTAAAATAGCTTGTGTCCTTTGGTGATTCATATTTATATACACTGTATAGAGTCTTCACATTGCTTATTCACTCATTACTTTATTTTTATCCTCAGAAGAATGTGTGAAGCAGGTGGAAAGAGTGTTCCCATAACTCTCAGTGTTTTTTCAGGTGTATTAATAGTAACTAAGAGTCCAAATTTTCAATCATGTGCTGAAGGTTCCAGAAGAGCAAGTCCTCATTGTTGACTGGTCTCTGTCCCAGTGTGTTCTTCCAAATCCCATGTCCTTGCCTTTCCCAGCTGCCCCAGCATCTGAGTACTTGTACAGCCTCTGGGTCACTTCATCCCACAGCAAAGGGACCCTGGAATTCCACCACAAGGGAGTGACTCAAACCCTGGCCACCATCATCTCCTGCTGCCGTGAGCTGCCTGTGCCAACAAGCACCTCTTGCCCACCTATGCACCTCGGGCTGCTTCTGTAGTTTGGAATAAAGGTGGAAGGAATCATAGAAGGGAAACTGGAGAACACAGAGCACCCAATCAGAGGATGCTCAATTTCCTGGGCCATGCAGAGATACAGCACATGCTGTGCAACCTTGGGCAAGTTACTTACCTTCTCTGTTCCTCAGTTCCCTCAAATGTAGGCAAATTATAGGACTTACTTTGAGGAAAGGCAGTACAGATTAATTGACTTAAAATATAAAGGTCCTTGAAGCAATGCCTAAGATAATGTACATAAAAATACCTTTGTGCTCTAGCTCACTTGTGTCTTACTCTTTGTGACACCATGGACTGTAGCCCGCCAGGCTCCTCTGTCTGTGGGATTCTCCAGGCAAGAATACTGGAGTGGGTTGTCATTTCCTCCTCCAGGGGATCTTCCAGACCCAGGGACTGAACCCATGTCTCCTGTGTCTCCTGCATTACAGGCAGATGCTTTACCCACTGAGCCACTGGGATAATGCAAGTGCTAGGCAAATGTGACATGCAGGATGGTCTCAAAAAGAGAAGTCTTGAGCAGGACAGACAGCAATTTCTATTCACACTTGTAGACAAGACGTTGTGAATAAAAGTACTTTGTAAAGTACTGGTCAAACTATAAACTATCTTGGTAATTACCTTCTTTGTAAGCGACTTGTATCGTGCAATGCAATTTTAGGACTACAAAAATGTCAGAAAGTGATTTATATAAAATGTAAATGAGACCTGGTTACCCCTTCTTAAAATTCTATCACACTGGGGGAAAAAAAAAGAAATGCCATCATCCGTTCCATCTCTAGCTGTCAAAATCCTATGCATGCAGAGAATTCCAATAGCTGCTACCATTTGTGGAGTCCTCACTCTATGCTAGGCCCAGGGAGTTACATATGCTATTTCATTTAATCCCGTGGAAATGCTCTAAGTGTAACAAACCCAGATTTACAGACACGAAATCTAAAATTCTGAGAGGTTAAATAATTTGTCCCATGTCAGCATCCAGCAAATAGGCTGATTCATTCCTAGGGCCCTAGGACACTTGAACCAACCAGTCTATATGCTCCTTCCATGGAAAAGAATATCTCCCTATTCTAAAACAGTTCTGTACTTTGTTCATACTCTTTTCGTGGGAATACAATTTTATCTTGAATTACAATTTTTTTCTGCATATCGCAGGTTATCTACTGGTTTACAGGCTTCACAAAAACAGAGAATAAGCCTCATGCATTTGTGAACATACCCAGGATGCCTGGCAGGTGCCTGGGAGTGGAGGCAAGAGGACCAAGATGGAGGAGCAAATTCACACTTTGTTTGGGCTTTAGCTGCATTCCTTGAGAATGAGCTAGAAAATCCCCAGCTCACGGGATTGATCTCAAATGAAACCAACAACATAGTTTAGCAATAAAGTTTGATATTCTTTATTCAGTTCAGTTCAGTCACTCAGTCATGTCCAACTCTGTGACACCATGGACTGCAGCACCCCAGGCTTCCCTGTCAATCACCAACTCCTGGAGCTTGCTCAAACTCATGTCCAATGAGTCAGTGATGCCATCCAACCATCTCATCCTCTGTCGTCCCCTTCTCCTCCTGCCTTCAATCTTTCCCAGCATCAGGATCTTTTCCAATGAGTCAGTTCTTCGCATCAGGTGGCCAGGTATTGAAGTTTCAGCATCAGTCCTTACAATGAATATTCAGGACTGATATCCTTCAAGATCGACTGGTTTGATCTCCTTGCAGTCCAAGGAACTCTCAAGAGTCTTATCCAACACCACAGTCCAAAAGCATCAATTCTTCGGTGATCAGCTTTCTTTATAGTCCAACTCTCACATCCATACATGACTACTGGAAAATCATAGCTTTGACTAGACGGACCTTTGTTGGCAAAGAAATGTCTCTGCTTTTTAATAAGCTATCTAGGTTGGTCATAGCTTTTCTTCCAAGGAGCAAGCATCTTTTAATTTCATGGCTTAAGTCACCATCTGCAGTGATTTTGGAGCCCAAGAAAATAAAGTCTCTCACTGTTTCCACATCTGTTTAACATGATGTGACGGAACCAGAGGACATGATCTTAGTTTTTTTATATGTTGAGTTTTAAGCCAGATTTTTCACTCTTCTCTTTCACTTTCATCAAGAGGCTCTTTTGGTTCTCTTCAGTTTCTGCCTTTAGGGTGGTGTCATCTGGATATCTGAGGTTATTAATATTTCTCCGGGCAATCTTGATTCCAGCTTGTGCTTCATTCAGCATGGCATTTCGCATGATGTGAGAAGTTAAATAAGCAGAGTGACACTATAAAGCCTTGATGTACTCCTTTCCCAATTTGGAACCAATTTGGAATTCTTTATTCAAGGGAAAGCCATCCAGGATTTGGGGAGTACAGAGCCTCACAGGCAGTGAGGCGCTCTTCTCTGGGGATGCAGGCAAGAGCAGGTTTTATGAAGATTAGAAGAGGCAACGTGGAAACAGGGCATGTTTGGCAGGGCGGGAGATGGAGATTTCCCTCTGAGGCAGTCAGACCCTATTTTCTAGGGCGAAGTGAACTCCCAAAGACTAAGCAGAAGAGTGTGATTGGTGTGTGGTAGTTTCCCTGAGACTGAGGTATTTCTGATGAGTGCTGGAGGACTTAGGTTTTGATTTGTGATGGAGGCCAGGCCACTGGGATGGCCTCCATTTCATGGGTCTGAAAATATGAAAATGAAAGTGAAGTCACTCAGTCATGTCTGACTCTTTGGGACCCCACAGACTATAGCCTACCAGGTTCCTCCATCCATGAGATTTTCCAGGCAAGAATACTAGAGTGGGTTGCCATTTCCTTTTCCAGGAGATCTTCCCAACCCAGGGATTGAACCCAGGTTTCCCACATTGTAGACAGACGCTTTACTGTATGAACCACCAGGGAAGTCTGAAGATATGAATTAACCTTTATCAGGTCTAGTAAGAAAATACAGTCTAAATTGCTCCAAATAGAACAGAGTTCTACCAACCTGCACCATTCAAGTTTATGTTGTTACACTGAAGTCAGGGCAGTTCCTTGGGTAGATCGTGTCTTAGTCAAGAAAAGACAGTCAATGGGGACTTGAGTACAGTGAGGAGAGATGTGGGAAAGACCTGCTGAATTTCCCTGGAGGGTAGAATTTTAGGGAAAGTGGTGAGCAAGTAAGTAATAGAGAATAAAGTGGAGGAGGAGGAATGGCTCAGACAGTAAAGAATCTGCCTGCAATGTGAGAGACACAGGTTCAATCCCTGGGTCAGGAAGATTCCCTGGAGAAGGGAATGGCTATCCATTCCAGTATTCTTGCCTGGAGAATCCCCTTGGACAGGGGAGCCTGGTGGGCTACAGTGCATGGGGTCTCAGAGTCAGACATGACTGACATTCAACTCAACTCATTGGGCAAAACGAAGATGGAGAAGTACAGAGAAAGATGGGGTTACATGCTGTCAGATCTTGAGATACCATGGGGCAGCCGATTGGGTAGTGGGGCCCACCCTCCACCACCCCTCACCTCCAGTGGGCAGCTCACAGACCTGAAGCCTCTCCCCACAACCCCAACCTTCCTTCCACTCATCCCAGGGGTGCACAAGGCTAACCTCCTGGCTCCACCCCTTCCACCAACCCTTCCAGAAAACCAGGGACCTTCGCCAGAGCTGGGGCCTACAGTCCCCACTTCACTGAAGCTCTAGAAACAACTTCAGGTGAATTCTGTGAGAGATCATGGTGGTGAATGCTCAAGTTTTCCCCAGGTTTACCAAGGGAGCCTGAAATGGTGCTAACAGCTTGTTTCCTTGACAGCAGAAAATCGACAGTTTTTTTAATCGTTTGTTGTCTGTCAAGAATTCCATAGAAATAATTGATGCCTAAAAACACAAGGAAAAGTGCATTTTTTTTCCCCAACTTCAAGGTTTGCTTCCAAGGAGGTTGATGAGGGGGAGTAGGAGAGGGGGATTTTTGCAATGTGAGTGGTGAGCAACAAAGACCCTCAGAGGCAGGGGATGAGAGCCTTCCCAGACATGGTCCTCCAAGGTCAAGGATGCCTCTGCAAGCCTCAGGACCAGCAGAGAAGCCCTGAAGACAAGAGTTCAAAACAAAAAACAAGCCACCAACCAACCAACACTGCAGAAAGGGAGGAATCCGCCTGCCAGGCCGAGGGGCCCAGGCAGAGATGCTCCAGGCCGGGCCTGCTTCCAGCGGGTGTGTGGATATTGGTGCAGTCTCCGGCCTCCTGAGGAGTCAACCTCCAGGCCAGGGGTCCGCCCAGCCCATCGATTATTAACGAGCCACACTTTACAAAAAAAAAAAAAAAAAGGCTGGCCGAGGGAGGATGCGATGGACTGGCCTACACTCTAGAGAAAACAAAGAGGATGCAGGCGCGGGGGAGGGAGGCACTGGGGATCCAGGCGCAAATGCCGCTTTCAAGTTCAAAGGGCTTATTTTGCATGAGAAAACACACGAGGACTCGAGGATTGGTGGTAGGCCATCCCCACCTCCCCCGGCTTTAGTATCTGCTCAGCAAAAAAAAAAAAAAAAAAAGAAAGTCAGGATTAAAACCATCGGCCTCTGGGACACCTTAAAAGAAAAATCCCTTTCTTCTGTGTCCTTATGTACAAGGGTAAAGACCAGCTTTCTACGTCCAAGTTGGGAGTGCTGAAGGGAGGGCGAGCAGTGGGGCGCCCAGCCGGAGCCTCCGTCCTCTGCCTGTTCCCGATTCCATGGCCCGAGGCGATGGTTTGCATTTTTAGGACAACAGCCGGCTCTGGGCAAGCAGGAGACCTCTCGTCAGGCTTCATTACTGCACGCAGAATGACACACCGCGCCGATGGAGCGCTGCGAAGCGGCTGTGCTTCCGCGCGATCCCGACCCCTGCGTCCTGCCCGCGCCTCCCCACGCCCCCCACCCCGGTGCCCCGAACCTGAGCTCTGAGCCTGTGTGCACTGCCCTACCTGGGAACACCGCGCGCCCGCTGGAAATCAGGCTTTTCCTCCTTGCTCGCTGTTTGGTGTCTACATTTCTAGAGAGACTCAGAGAAGCGCTGTCTTAGCCAACTGAACTTTGTAGTTGAAAAGCACCCTTTCCCTTCTTTCCCCTCCCATCTGCTTACTGAGATTGAGTCTCCAGGACACAGTCGCCTGATTTGGACAGGATGGTTTACCTGGCCCTGGGAACACAGATATCCGGGAATACAGACCCCGCCCCGTCTCCTTACAAGGTCATTTACCTTTTTAGTTACCTCCCTAATTCCAATAGTCTTGCAATAAATCCTAACTGCCCTCTCACAAAGAAATCTCACAGCTGATACTGCAGGTGTCATCATTAAAACTTGCCTGTTAAGAAGGGATATCCCTCAATGTGGGCTTCCCTGGTGGGTAAAGCATCCACCTGCAATGCAGGAGACACAGGAGATATGGGTTCAATCCCTGGGTTGGGAAGATCCCCTGCTGCTAAGTCACTTCAGTCGCGTCGGACTCTGTGCGACCCCATAGACGGCAGCCCACCAGGCTTCGCCGTCCCTGGGATTCTCCAGGCAAAAATAGTGGAGTGGGTTGCCATTTCCTTCTCCAATGCATGAAAGTGAAAAGTGAAAGTGAAGTTGCTCAGTCGTGTCTGACTCTTAGTGACCCCATGAACTGCAGCATACCAGGCTCCTCCGTCCATGGGATTTTCCAGGCAAGAGTACTGGAGTGGGGTGCCATTGCCTTCTCCGGGAAGATACCCTGGAGGAGGGCATAACAATCCACTCCAGTATTCTTGCCTGGAGAATCCCATGGATAGAAGAGCCTGGCTGGCTACATTCCATGAGACCACAAAGAATCAGACTCAACTGAATTGACTTAGCATGCACACATGCACCCCTCAATGCACCTTTTCAAATAAGGATGAAACTGTTTGCATCAGCCAGAAAATGGACCATGAGGGTTTGTTCAATGCTCATACACCAAGATTACTAACTCAATACATTATCAAAGAAAAACTATGAAAGTACAAGATTACCAGTTACAAGATTACTGGTTAGACTGAGGGAATTATTTCAGGGGAAAATGGTTAAGCCAGGTTGAACTTGACCTTGAAGGTCCAAGTAAACTTTTCTGAAGCCTCTGGGGCATAAGTTATGTGGAAGATCATTAGACAAATCCAACATCTGAATCTTTGAAGAGAGCCACCAGGAGAGATGTGATGTAGGAAACTTAAGACCAAATCACAGACCATTAGCTAATGATGAGGTGTGGAAAGGGAGATCAATGTGTTATAGAGCAGCATCTTCTTACTGGTTCCATTAGTTAGGGTATGGGCTCAGCGGTTCTAACATGAGACCACACAGAATGAGGATTACATAAGACAGAGACTTATTTTTCCTTTGCTTAGCAGTCCAGAGATAAGCAGACCAAATCGAAAGAGAAGATCTGTTCCACAAAGTTATTCAGAGATCTAAGTTCCTTCTATCTATCTCAATGACTGGTACTAATAACTATGGCAGGAGTTCTCAAACTTTAAAGCAGAGGTTGTTAAACTGTATAAAGGACAAGGTAGTAAATATTTTAGTCTTTACATCTCACATGTGGTCTCAATTATATGGTGTTCTTTGCTTTTGTTTTTGATGTTGTTGATGGCGATGGTGGTTGTTGCAACTCTTTAAAAATATGAAAACTATCCTTAGCTCACTGACCGTACAAAAGCTGGCTGCTGTAGTCCTTGCTTTCTAGAATCTGAATCACATGGAGGGCTTTCGGAACCCACCCCAGAGTTTCTGATTTAGTAGGTCAGAGTAGGCGGAGAAGGCAATGGCACCCCACTCCAGTACTCTTGCCTGGAAAATCCCATGGACAGAGGAGCCTAGTAGGCTGCAGTCCATGGAGTCGCTAGAGTCGGACACGACTGAGCGACTTCACTTTCACTTTTCACTTTCATGCATTGGAGAAGGAAATGGCAACCCACTCCAGTGTTCTTGCCTGGAGAATCCCAGGGACGGGGGAGCCTGGTGGGCTGCCGTCTGTGGGGTCACACAGAGTCGGACACAACTGAAGTGACTTAGCATAGCATAGGTCAGAGTAGGACCCAAACATCTGCATTTCTAACAAGTACTTATGTGTCAGTGATGCTGAGGGTTTGGTAACCCCACACTGAGAACCACAACCCTCCTCCCTTTCACCTTTGTTAACCATAAGTTTGTTTTCTTCATCTAAGCTTGTATTTCTGTTTTGTGTGTAGATTCACTTGTATTATTTTTTAGATTCCACATTTTAGAATGTTTCTGTAATCCTGGGGCAGAAAAACACTCTACATGCTGGTAAAGTGAAAGTCGTTCAGTAGTATCCAACTCTTTGCAACCCCATGGACTATACAGTCCATGATATTCTCCAGGCCAAATACTGGAATGGGTATTCCATTCTCCCGGGGATCTTCCCAACCCAGGGATCAAACCCAGGTCTCCCACATTGCAGGCAGATTCTTCATCAGCTGAGCCACCAGGGAAGCCCACATGGTGGTAAAGAGAACATCAATAAGGTAAAGAATGTCTGATTTGACTACAATAAAAATAAATTTGCCACACTCCTCAACATTACCCCCAAAAGACAAAGATCAACACATAGGGGAAAATATACCAAGTATAACAACGAAAAGTGTTAATGCTCTACCCAAACAACAGGAAAAGCAGTTCTCAAAAGTGAAATGTGCAAATAAGCAAAGAACATAGTAATATATATTCATAAACTAATATATTCAAGTTAAAATATATCATTTTCAGCATCAAATTGGCAATTTACTTCCTACAAATTGGTCAGTGTTGTAGGGAAAGGGGCACACTAATTCTGTACTAACAGAGATATATTTGCAGTTCAGTGATGTTCATCAAAAGCTTTAAACATGGATTTTTGTGGACAGGTTCTTAGGATAGCCTCATGACCCTGCTTTGTGGTATTCAGGTCCTTGAGTTGTGGCTCTTCCTTGGAGTGTCAAGGAAGCTGTAACTTAGGTCTAGCCAATAGAATAAATACAGCAGAAGAAGCAGGATATATGTGATTACATGATTATGTTACATAAGATTATAACACTTCTCACTGGAGGATGTTTCCCTCTCCCTTGCTGGCTTGAAGAAGTAAGCCGCTACGTTGTGGGCTGCCTGTGTTGGGAGGCCACATAACAATGAACTTTCAGGCTATCTGTAGGAGCTGAAGAAACCCTCTAGACTATAGCAAGCAAGAAAATGAGGCTTTTGCCCGACAATTGCAAGGAAATGGATTCTTCCAACAACTTGAGTTTGGAATTGGATGCTCCAGTAGAGGGGTGGAGCCTCCAAGAGAAGCTCAAAGGAGAACACACCCTCCAGTGATGACTGATACTTTGAAGAGGGACCAACTAAAGACGCATAACCCACAGCAACTGAGATCATAAAGGTGTGTCATTTTAAGCTGATGAGTTTCAAGTAATTTGTCATGCCTCAATAGCTACTACTACCTGTGTATTAACTCTCAAACTCTACTTCTAAGAATTTATCTAAAAAAATTAACCACAGGATACTCATTGTAGTATTTTTATAATTATGAAAAATTAGAAGCAACTAATATATGCAAAAATAGAAAATGTGTTAAATTATAGAAAATCCACAGAAGGAAATATTATTCATTTAACAAAATTTCTGATGGAAAGAAATATGTATATTTAAAGAAAAACGTTTAAATATAGTAATAAATGAAAATAAATTTTCCAAGCCAACTTACATCATCCTTTCCATTTTAATTTTTAAATGTTTATGCATGTATAGAATATAATCCTTGAAGTTATATACCAAAGTGTTAATAGTAATTATCCCTGAGGGGTAGGATTATAGATGTTTTATTGAAAGACATGTATTTTTATAATTTTCTAGACTGAATATTTCAGGTCTTGGCACTGCAACAACAAGAAGCCAAAAATAAAATTCAGATGCAAAATGGAGGAAAGAAAGGAAAGGAAAAAGACTGAATTTCCAGTGGAAATGTTAGTTGTTTTTATGGTTAATAAATATATGATGCAAATGTCCCCAGAGGTGAGTAAGCTTCTAATAATAAAGACTTCCATTTCTTGCGCATTTACAATGTACCAGACACATGCTAAGAATCCGGAGTGTATTTGTTTGTTTTAAAATGGGTTAAGGTTCGAGTTTATCCCCTGTGTTGACAGAGAAGGGCAGCCCAGAGCCTTGGACTTCCAGCCATTCATACCCCCACTTTGCCCCTTGCTATAAGTCAGGTAACAAGCAAGATGATCCATCCTGAGTAAAAGCAAGGGGACCATGCTCCTCCTGGATTGGATTGATCAGTTCCCTGAAACGTGGTCTGCTCACTGGTCTCAACCCCATCAACTAGTTTTTTCCATCACACAGCAGCTCCAAACCTTGCAGCTTAGGTTCCAAGAAGCCAGAGAGACGTTCTGTATTTGTTGTGGCGTCTACCACAAAAATAGAAGAGGCCCTCACCACACACTTTCCCCTTGAATGACTGAAAACAACAGTTGCTCTTACAGATGCATGGAAAGAGCAAAGATATTTCAGTAGGCTTGAGGACAAGCTAAAAATTACCAGCTCCTCATAGGAATTACTCATTCTGCTAGAGAAAAATGGAAGGGTTAGCTCTTCCCCCAAATCTATCTCATTCCACAGATCGAGGTTCATCTTGATTCAGTGGCCTTGGGCAGGTCGTAAAATGTCTCGGGCCATAGTTGTTCCCTCTGTCGAATGAATTTTTAACTCCCCTAATTAGAGGCTGGTCAGGATGACCCCTTGGTTTCTATCAAGTTGAGGACACAGGATTCTAAAACATATTCTCTCACCCAGGTGTTTTATCCAAAAAATTTTAAAGGGAAGCCTAGAGGATATATCTATAACACTATTCGATGACATGAGTTCAGATTTCAGAAAGAGATATATCAACTCTCCGTCTTCTGAAAAAACCTTAAATAACTCTACATGCTTCTGGTATAATGCCCTCAGCTGACCTTCCAGTGGAGTTCCAGGGCCCTGGAACATAAAGACCAGTTCCCCACTCCTCCCCAAGGGAAAGAGAGCCCAAAACACCTGCCGTTTCAAAGCCTGACCATGGAGAATCACTTCTCGGAAGGTCACTTTCATTGCTTTAAGTCGGTCTAAAGATTTTCCGAGAAATACAGCAATGACATCTGTTCATCCTTCAACAGAAACCAGCCCTTTACCCATGATTTTTCAATATTTAAACAGAGAGCCAAAACAAAGCTGTGCATCAGTGTTAATCTTGATGAACTTAAATGCCTGCACCTGTATGATTCCTAATTAGCATGTTCAGTAACAGAGCTGGTAGGTAATGGGCGACAATCACACCTCTTAATTGGTGCGATTAGCAGGCCTTTTGTCAGCAACCATCCACAGCTCCCCTCAAGTGTAAAATGCCACAGGTAAAGGGACACAGGGAGAAGGCGGTGGCTCCCCACTCCAGTGCTCCTGCCTGGAAAATCCCACGGACGGAGGAGCCTGGTGGGCTGCAGTCCATGGGGTCGCGAAGAGTCGGACACGACTGAGCGACTTCACTTTCACTTTTCACTTTCATGTATTGGAGAAGGAAATGGCAACCCACTCCAGTGTTCTTGCCTGGAGAATCCCAGGGACGGGGGAGCCTGGTGGGCTGCTGTCTATGGGGTCACACAGAGTCGGACACAACTGAAGCGATTTAGCAGCAGCAGCAAACGGACACAGACAATGAGTGGGGTAAGCAGGAAGGCAGGCAAGAGTGAACCAAAGTTTACAGAACAGATTAGGCCAACTGAAACGGCTTCCCAGGTGGTGCTAGTGGTAAAGAATCTACCTACCAATATAGGAGACAAGACTTGGGTTCCATCCCTGGGTCAGGAAGACTCCCTGGAGGAGGGCATGGCAACCCACACCAGTATTCTTGCCTGGAGAATCCCATGGACAGAGGAGCCTGTGGGCTACCGTCCAAAGGGTAGCAAAGAGTCGGACACAACTGAAGAGACCTAGCACGCACCAACACAGGCCAAGTGAGAGGGAAGGAAATATAAGGTCACTGCAAGAAACTGGCTAAAACTACCAGGTATATTATACCTATGGAGAAGGCAATAGCTCCCCACTCCAGTACTCTTGCCTGGAAAATCCCATGGACGGAGGAGCCTGGTGGGCTGCAGTCCATGGGGTTGCTGAGTCGGACACAACTAAGCAACTTCACTTTCACTTTTCACTTTCATGCACTGGAGAAAGAAATGGCAACCCACTTCAGTGTTCTTGCCTGAAGAATCCCAGGGACAGGGAAGCCTGGTGGGCTGCAGCCCATGGGGTTGCTGAGTCGGACACAACTGATCGACTTCACTTTAACTCTTCACTTTCATGCTTTGGAGAAGGAAATGGCAACCCACTCCAGTGTTCGTGCCTGGAGAATCCCAGGGACGGAGGGGCCTGGTGGGTTGCTGTCTATGGGGTCGCACAGAGTCGGACACGACTGAAGCGACTTAGCAGCAGCAGCAGCAGCAGATTATACCTAAGGGTGGTACAATATTCTTTACTGCTGACATAGATCTTGGTGTTTTTAAAAAATCAATTATTCTCCCCATTACATTGCTAAATGGGAAGACTCTTCTGCCAGCAAATCTAATTTTGAATATGAAGATCCAAATCAGTGTTTTGTTTTGTTTTTAAAATGGACTTCCCTGGTGACTCAGTGGTGAGGAGTCTGCCTGCCGGTGCAGGGGACATAGGTTCGATCCCTGGGTCAGGAAGATCCCCTGGAGAAGGGAATGGCTACCCATCCCAGTATTCTCGCCTGGAGAATCCCATGGACAGAGGAACCTGGTGGGCTAAATTCCATGGGGTTACAAAGAGTCAGACACGACGGAGTGACTAACACTTTCACTTTGTTTCACACTTGTGCCAGGCCTACGTTCAAGAAAAAGTGAGCCCCTAGCGAGTTTGGAATGGACATGTACACACTTCAATATTTTAAATGGATAACCAACAAGGACCTTCTGTATAGCACATGGAACTCTGCTCAACATTATGTGACAGGCTAGATGGGAGGGAAAAGCAGGGGAAAATAGACACATGTATATTTATGGCGGAATCCTCTTACTGTCCACCTGAAACTATCATGACATTGTTAATTAGCTATAGCCCTATACAAAATAAAAAGTTTTTTTTTAAAAAAAGGATAAATGAGCCCCACCTGACCCCACAGGAAGCTATTAAAGCCACTAATGCTCAAAATTCTCCAAGCCAGGCTTCAGCAATATGTGAACCGTGAACTTCCTGATGTTCAAGCTGGTTTTAGAAAAGGCAGAGGAACCAGAGATCAAATTGCCAACATCTGCTGGATCATGGAAAAAGCAAGAGAGTTCCAGAAAAACATCTATTTCTGCTTTATTGACTATGCCAAAGCCTTTGACTGTGTGGATCACAATAAACTGTGGAAAATTCTGAAAGAGATGGGAATACCAGACCACCTGATCTGCCTCTTGAGAAATTTGTATGCAGGTCAGGAAGCAACAGTTAGAACTGGACATGGAAAAATAGACTGGTTCCAAATAGGAAAAGGAGTATGTCAAGGCTGTATATTGTCACCATGTTTATTTAACTTATTGCAGAGTACATCATGAGAAACGCTGGACTGGAAGAAAATACAAGGTGGAATGAAGATTGCTGGGAGAAATATCAATAACCTCAGATAAGCAAATGACACCATCCTTATGGCAGAAAGTGAAGAGGAACTCAAAAGCCTCTTGATGAAAGTGAAAGTGGAGAGTGAAAAAGTTGGCTTAAAGCTCAACATTCAGAAAATGAAGATCATGGCGTCTGGTCCCATCACTTCATGGGAAATAGATGGGGAAACAGTGGAAACAGTGTCAGACTTTATTTTTCTGGGCTCCAAAATCACGGCAGATGGTGACAGCAGCCATGAAATTAAAAGACGCTTACTCCTTGGAAGGAAAGTTATGACCAACCTAGATCACATATTCAAAAGCAGAGACATTACTTTACCAACAAAGGTTCACCTAGTCAAGGCTATGGTTTTTCCTGTGGTCATGTATGGATGTGAGAGCTGGACTGTGAAGAAGGCTGAGCACCAAAGAATTGCTGCTTTTGAACTGTGGTGTTGGAGAAGACTCTTGAGAGTCCCTTGGACTGCAAGGAGATCCAACCAGTCCATTCTGAAGGAGATCAGCCCTGGGATTTCTTTGGAAGGAATGATGCTAAAACTGAAACTCCAGTACTTTGGCCACCTCCTTTGAAGAGTTGACTCATTGGAGAAGACTCTGATGCTGAGAGGGATTGGGGGCAAGAGGAGAAGGGGACGACAGACGATAAGATGGCTGGATGGCATCACTGACTTGATGGATGTGAGTCTGAGTGAACTTCGGGAGTTGGTGATGGACAGGGATGCCTGGCGTGCTGCGATTTATGGGGTTGCAAAGAGTCGGACATGACTGAGTGACTGATCTGATCTGGTGAAGTCCTGGCATTTTATCCTTTATCCAGCCTCCCAGGTCTCTGATTTGAGTCACCAACATCTTTCTGGTGGGCAGAAGGCCAGGCACAAGCTAACATGTGTCCTGAAAGAGAGGCGTGGCCAACTCAACATGAGCACTTCTTAATCCAAAATTGGTCAGTTCACTAATATGAGGTTTTGGTTTTCCCAGGGGGCTAAATAGAGTATGGAGTGGAGGGAAATGGTGTGGGAACAGCACCTACCCCTTGGAGTACACGGAGCTGGGTGTGATGCTGGACACCTGGGGGGAGCTTCTGCAGGGGAGCTTCTGGGTTTTGTGTTCATCAGTCTGGAAGGAAGGGGGTGATGTGGAAGGTAGCGTTTGATGCATGAGTGTTGGCAAGGATGTGTAGGTGATGTAATAATATAAAATATTTATCTGCCTAAAACCAAAAGAATACATATTACCTGCCATCTCTCTTTTCCCCAAAGAATACAAATAATTGAAGAGTTTCCCTTCTGTATATATACCTACACAGAGAGAAGGAATTGATGGCAGCCATCTTGGAGGTAAACTACCATACCAACCTTTTTCATTGTCATTTTGTTTTAGTATATGCCATATACTAATAGAAGATGGATGGACACATACTGACTTCATAGTTTTCTATATACATATCTCAACAGGATAAGAAACTTGGAGCAGTTAAACCACTTGTTTCCCAGTATTCTAGGTCATGAACCTCTAAGGCAACTGTGTCCAAACTACTATTATTTTTTATTCAATTGTGGAACTGGTTACTAAATGTCAGACTCCTGAAGCAGTTAATGTTGGCCCTACAGTTGTTGCCACTCTTTGTCCAGTGTCTTCTTCCAGCAGAGACTGCTGGTTTATTATCTTTAAATACATATTTGGCTCATCTTCCTTAGTTATAGATGATCCAATTATTAGAATAATGCCATCTGGGATAATGATTATATTTTTAAGCTACCTAGCTATGTAAAACGGGGAAGGCAATGGCACCCTACCCCAGTACTTTTGCCTGGAAAATCCCATGGACGGAGGAGCCTGGTAGGCTCCAGTCCATGGGGTCGCTAAGAGTCGGACACGACTGAGCGACTTCACTTTCCCTTTTCACTTTCATACGTTGGAGAAGGAAATGGCAACCCACTCCAGTATTCTTGCCTGGAGAATCCCAGGGACAGGGGAGCCTGGTAGGCTTCTGTCTGTGGGGTCGCACAGAGTCGGACACGACTGAAGCGACTTAGCAGCAGCAGCAGCAGCTATGTAAAAACATTCTGATTGTATATAAACAGGAGTGTCATGCATGAATTCTGAGAAGTCCTTCAAGAGGTACAGCTGTCTCCATTCTTTCCTCTTTCCTACTGGCAAAGGAGGAAATGATACTTAGTGCTCTAGCAGCCATTTGGGGCAATAAGGAAATCATGGGCTAAGGATGGCAGAGCGATAAGATAGGAGCCTCGGCCCCTGATGACTGCTCTACCCCCGGCTCTGTGCTGCTGCTCTACCTACTCCCGGCTGTGTGCTGCATCACATGTTTATTTATCCATGAGACAAACTTCTTTTTCAGACACTGCTATTTGGATTTTCTGTCACTTGTAGTGAAACCCGATTCTGATACATTTGTCTGCTGTCAGGTTGGCTGGAGAATTTAGCCAGGTTAAAACTATCAGCTTAGTTTAAACCAATCTCCCAATCCACATGGTCTATAAACTTGCAAAAGCTGATTAAATTGCACTAAGGCAGATCTTTATAAAAAGAGTAAGAAACATATGTAAATATCACATCTGAATTTAAATACAGTATCTAACTGCCCTAGATTTTACAATGTATTCATAGGCTTGAGAGGAGATAAGAAACCACTTTATAATCCTTTGAATTCTTGTAAATTCTGTTTACACGTGTTTTTAAAACATGCCCTTTCTGTGCATCAGTCGTGAGGGTCAGGAGCTCTGTATTGTCAAAGAGTCTTCAGGCTCTGGAGAGTAAACCAAGACTCCTGTAGTGACCTGGCAGCCCTGCTGGGGTAGAAGGCAGTGCTCTGGAAAAGGATACCTATTTATAAAACCAACGCATTCTTCTCCCGAAATGGATGCCTGGCATCACTGCTATAGTTCAGAGTTCACTATCTCTTGAAGTTTCATGTCCCTGTTCCCTCCAGAAAGCCTCACCCACCAATCTGCATGGTCCCAATAGCGGCCAGAGTTAACTCTAAGAACATCTGATTTTGTCATTTCACCACGTAACTTTGTAGATTTCCTTGTCGCCTCTAGCTTGGCATTAAATAGCACTTTTTCTGTCTTCTCATCCACATATTTCCAGTCCTTTATCCCACCTGTTCTCTATTTAAACATGAAATGTTCACCTTTTCCAAAATAGGCCACGCCTTTCACATCTCCGCACTGGGAAAAGGCTATTTTCTCAGCCTGAAATGCTCCTCCCAACCCCCAAACTTGCTTTTTCAGAATCTTCATGATGCATCTCACAAGTCCAAAAGCCACTGTCACTTCTCCAGATGAGGTTAACTGCTTACACCCTTGCCTGAACTCTGCACTGGGTTCCCCCCTTGTCTCAGCACTTCCAGGTGATATTTTAATCGCTCTTATATTCAGTCGTATCTTATATTTAATCTTTTATTATAATCAGTCTTGGAGTCTGATTACCCCTAAGGGTTGAGATGCTGGAGCTTTCCCAGTCCTCAGCTCCACATCCATAATAGATGGGAACTTGCTCTGCCTTGTGGAATGGGCTAGATTCCTACAGAGTCATCCCAACAAAAAGTAATTTGTATCTCAATGTAGTTTTTAGGGTTGTATGATAAGGGGGAAATAAGGCAAACTGTAGGACTTAAAAGACTTTCCATTTCTTAGAAGAGATACTCATGGGTAGCTCTACAGTTTTATGATTCCATAATTTTAGTTTCAGAAAAATTCAGTTCTGAGGAATGTTAAATTTCTCTCCAAGGTGAGAAGAAAGATACTATGGCTTATAGGCTACCCATGTTCCCAAATATTCCCATCATGGCTCCCTCCTGATCTCAGAGGGACAAGGCTGGGCGGTGGCTCAAAGCAAGATCTTAGTTCTCTGCCCAGAAATTGGACCTGGGTAACCTGAAAGAAAACTCTGACTCCTGGCCCCTCGTCAACCAGGGATGGAGGCTAGAAACAAGGCTCCCCTGGCTCTTGACCCCACTGAAAAACTGCATTTCTCAAGGAGGTAAAAACAGGTACAGAGTTTATTATTAGAGACACAGCACAACAAGTGGGGGAGCACACAGAGAAACTGTTTAAGACAGAACAAGGCAGAGACAGACACCTGGAGAGAAAGGGTGTGGGCATCCTCCCCAGTGAGGAGTGCAGTAAAGTGTGGGTCAAGCCACTTACACAGAGCAGTTCTTCCCAGTCTTTGTTTACCTTTGGCCAGATATTCACTTTCTTTTTCCACCCCCAACCTGTTCTAGGACCATTCCCAACATGCATGTGCAACTGTATTCCAAGGTGGATTCTAGCTCAGAGGCCTATGGAGGTGGGGGCGGGGGGCTTGACATCACCTATTATAGAATGGCACCCTCTCTTTTTGCTCCCCAAGGAGCATATGCAATGTCTTCCTTGCCCCAAGGATGGGAGATATATCTATTGATCTTTTACTCAAACAGGGTTTGGCTCCTCTCTGTTCCTGCCTTGACTGTTATCTTCAAATGTCCTCAGGAGACAAAGTCTGGCTATTTACCCAGCTTCTGTTATTTCTATTTGGAAGTACAAACATGAGGCTCCCTGTAAATGCCTAACCTGGAATCCATCTATCTCCTGCCTCTCTCCCATCTTCGAAGCCAGCAATCCCCTCTCCAGTCTTGCCTCCCTTGTTATACCTCCTTCTCTGACCGAATCTTCTTTCCTTTCCTTAGAAAGACCCTTGGGATTACACTGAGTCCTACTGAATAAACCAGGAAGATCTCTCCATCTTGGAATCTTTAACTTAATCACATCTGCAAGCTCCTTTTGGGCCACATGAGGTAATATATATGCAGGTTCTGAAGATAAGGAGGTGGACATCTTTGGGTTGGGGGCAGTATGTTACCAACCATAACATGGCTCTGCTGACGAGATGAGTTTTCTTTGCTTCATGAATCTTACATAAAAATCATAGACATTTTACAGATGGTAGTATATATATTTCTGGAGAAGGAAATGGCAACCCAGTCCAGTATTCTTGCCTGGAGACTCCTGTGGACAGAGGAGCCTGGTGGGCTGCTGTCCATGGAGTCACACGGTCAGACGTGACTGAAGCAACTCAGCAGCAGCAGCAGTGTATATACGTCAATCCTAGTCCCCCAGTGCTTCCCACTCACCTTCCCCTCCCATGCCCACACGTCTGTTCTCTACATCTGTGTCTCTATTCCTGCCCTGCAAGTAGGTTCATTTTCACCATTTTTCTAGAATCCACATATATGCATTGATATATGGTATTTTTTTTCTTTCTTACTTACTTCACTCTGTATGACAGTCTCAAGGTCCATCCACATCTCTACAAATGACCCAATTTCCTTCCTTTTACTGGCTGAGTAATATTCTATTGTGTAAGATCTGGTGCTAAGAATTATACACATAGACATTTATGATTGGATATTGGTGATACATGATAGGTAGAAAAACAGCAGCCAGGAAACTAGCCTGATGGCTAGGGAAAATGAGAAAATCTTGCAAATGCATTCTGCTCAAGCCAAGATAAAAATCTAGAATTAACTTAGTTGATTATGTAAGTTTAATTTCAATTAATAAAGTCTTTAATTATAGTTAAAGGCTTGTTTCCTTTGTTAATCTACTTTTCTGTCTCTCTGAATATTTAGTGTAGCTGTCTAACTAAAGGGCTATTTTAAAAAATATTTAATTGGCTGGAAAAAGTGTATCGAACTCGTTTTTGAAATGACCTATCTTTAGGAAACTGAGCTATCTGGCTCATTAAACTATAAATGTATCTGGGCCTTCTCATGAAAGCATATTTTAACTCAAGCTGAGTAGTGTAGGGTAGAGACACTCTAAGGTTGTGAACATAGACATGCTAATATGCAGCAGAAAAACAGTGATAAATGCAGGATTTAAAGGCTTTCCCATGACCGTGTTCTTTTGCCCTTGAATGGCTTTCATCTTTGACTGCTGACTGAGGAACGGTCTCCATCTACTAGGTTGCTGAAGGAGGGCAAGAGAGACTCTAAATGACCTGAAGAGCACCATCCTCTAAGCTGGGATTGGCCTTTCTGCCCAAAGTTATGGCTTTCTTCATCCCTAGCTTAAGTGCAAGCAAAGCATACCCTCTGTATTAGTTTGGTGAAGCCGCCATGACAAAGAGCTGCAACCCACAGAAATGTGTTGTCTCATGGTTCTGGTGACTAGGATTCTGAGATTCATGCTCCAACCCCTAACACTCTCTGCAGAGGAAGACATCCTCATCCTACGCTTTGAACTAATTCTCCCAATAATTTTTAATAACCAGTACACAATCAAATTTAACCAGGTACTTTTGTAATAATCATAATCATAAAAAATTTTAGTGACTGCCAAAAGAAACAAAAAACAAAAAAATTAATAAAACAAAAATTGGTTATATTGGGGCATACCCCAATACAGAATGTTTTTGGTGTTAAAAAAAATAAAAATAAAATTTAAAAAAATCTAGTTAATAAAAATCGATAAAGTTTACTCTTAACTATGACTAGGAAGCCACACTGTCAGTAAGAAAGAAGAAACTAACAATGACAGGGAAATGCAAGAAGCAGAGAAAAGGTTTTTTTAAATTAATTTATTTTTTTAATTGAAGGATAATTGCTTTACAGAATTTTGTTGTTTTCTGCCAAACCTCAACATAAATCACCCAAAGGTATACATATATATATATGTATGAAAATTTTTTAAATTTTACTTATATAAAGAAACTTTTTTTTTTTTTTTTTGCTGTGCTGGGTCTTAGTTGTGGCCTGTGAGATCTAGTTCCCCAATGAGGGATGGAATCCAGGCCATCTGTATTAGAAGCATGGAGTCTTAACTGCTCAACCACCAGGGAAGTCCCCAAATCTTTTTTTTTTTTTTTCAAGCAGAGGGAATAGACCAAATTTAGGGAGCACATGTAGTCCCTCATGGGAAAGCATGTTTATCAGATGAGAAGACATTGTCAAAGAGGGAACCTGGGATTGATAGGTGACTCCCTAGCACAACTGAAACATTTGAGCATCCTTTATCTTATCTTTGATGGTAGGGATGAACCTGATGCTTGTTCCCCTGTGACCGTCATGGTCTAGAAGTAGAGGTGGGTGTGGAAAACAAAGAGCATTTATTCAATAAGGTACAAAGTCGTAAGTGCACCTCTGTTACAGTAAGCATTTAAATAAAGTACAAATGCAGACTTTCATTCAATGACACAGGTATGAGGAAACACGCACCGGACTAAAACTTAAAGACAGTCACTCCACATGTGCCATAAATACTAAACAAGAAGAAAGTCCCAAGGATTCTACAACCCTTCCTACATATCAGGTTGTATTTTTCTTGCTTAAGAGTCATGAAAATTTTTCATCTTTCTGCAAGATCTCAGTTATGTGGGGTGAATCAATAACTTTATGGATAGTTCAAGTTCTCAGAGTTTTTATATTCCTTTTTAAAACAACGACATTCCCAAGATGTATGGTGCATAGTTCTATGTACACAGAACTTACTGAATTTAGGGTCATCTGTGTTATGAAGGCAGATGTTTGGAACACTAAGTTGACTCTATCAAACACTGTAAACAATCATGGAGCATCTTAAGTGAATTCTGTTCATCTGTCTTTTTCTTACAAAAAGACTTTGAGAAAGTGCTTTAGCGGAGAATCTTCTACCATGTAATGATTAAAGTAATAACTAAAGACATAAAAACTTTATCTTTGTTATTTTGCCTTCAGTAAAACTGTCATCACCTTTAACCCATTTTCTAACTCACTAGCTTTTCATTCATAAGGAAATAACATCCTATCCAACTTTAGAATATTTCTAGAAATGATCATAAATGTATCATAACACTGTGTTGTATTTTTATTCTCTCATAACCACAAACAGAACTTTGCATCATTGGTATTTTTTCAACATCTAATATATTAGTTGAGACTTTGGTTATAATGGACAGAAACCAAACATAAAGTAACTTACAAAACAAGATTATGGGCTCATAAATTTGGAAAGTTTGAAGTTGTACTATAGCATGGCTGGATACAGGAATTCAAATGATGTTGTCAAGGTTCTGTCTCTTCATTTTCTAATTGTTTTCTTTTGTTAATTGCATATTCTCTCCTGCCTGACAAGTGGCACATCATCCAAACCCCAAAACACACAGTACTCGTAAGTAGAGACTTAGGGTTGTTTTTTTTCACTTTCCCCCCCAACATTTTCCCTCTAACAGCTGCATCTTATTATGCTGATACTGTAGCTTCTAAGCTAGGTATTACTGAGACAAAAGACTGTTGAATAATTATCAATAGGTGGCTCAGTCGGTAAAGAATCTGTCTGTAATGTGGGAGACCTGGGTTCAATCACTGGGTTGAGAAGATCCCCTGGAGGAGGGCATGGCAACCCACTCCAGTATTCTTGCCTGGAGAATACCCATGAACAGGGGAGCCTGGTGGGCTACAGTCCATGGGGTCACAAAGAGTCAGACACAACCGAGAGACTAAGCACAGGCCCTGATTACAGTCACTTTTATCTTAGCTATTCAACAAGAAAAACAAACATGTTCACTTGCTTAAGTATAGGGGATCTTCTACAGCTATATTTTTATGATGTAAAACAACTGGAAGAAAAGCAAAAAAATACAGCATCTTTACTGAACAATATGTTAGTTTCCACTTAGCAGAGTTAATAGAATTACAGTTTCTATACCAATTTGAGGGGAAGGCAATGGCACCCCACCCCAGTACTTTTGCTTGGAAAATTCCATGGACAGAGGAGCCTGGTAGGTTCCAGTCCAATTTGAAAGCTGCAAACATATTCAGAAAGTCATAATATTCATTTCTGCTCTGTTATTCGAATCAATAAACTTCAGAAGTTTTGTATTAATATTTAAAATGAAACTTTGTGATATATTCCAATGACTCTCATTTATTTCACTTGATATTGAATCATCACCTGAAGACAGTAACAACAGAAAAGACATAGATTAGAAAGTCAACTATTACTATGAACGCAAGTGACAAACATCTCCTGCTGCTGCTAAGTCACTTCAGTCATGTCCGACTCTGTGCGACCCCATGGACTCCAGCCTACCAGGCTTCTCCGTCCATGGGATTCTCCAGGCAAGAACACTGGAGTGGGTTGCCATTTCCTTATCCAATGCATGAAAGTGGAAAGTGAAAGTGAAGTCCCTCAGTCGTGTCTGACTCTTAGCAATCCCATGGACTGCAGCCTACCAGGCTCCTCCATCCATGAGATTTTCGAGGCAACAGTACTGGAGTGGGGTGCCATTGCCTTCTCCCAAACATCTCCTACTTTGATCCTTTGTGGTATTCACATTTTATGTGGAAGAAATAATAAAAGAAAGTTTGGTTTATTTGACTAAACTGCAATGATCTGCAAGACCTGTTTCAGAAACACAGCATCAACATTATTATCATTGTTGCTATTATTATTTCACAGGATTTGACCTTTATGATTGTAAATACCAAAGATGTTAAAACCAACAGTTGCTTGGTTCTAGGAATTTGGTCTTGGAAATCAAGAGTTTCAGCTGTCAGTTTAAATAAACATTAGGGACATGCATAGACACCAGTGATGAAGCTGTTACTCCAAGACTTCTTCCTGTGATGTTCTTAAATTTACACAATCTAGGCAAGTTTTCTTCCTATTCATGCTATAGTAGACTTATAGTTTATCTTGAACTCTTCCTAATGTTGGTCATTTACTGCTGGAGATTCAGTTGTATCCCATACTTGGACAGACTTTGGATAAATATTTAAGGATATCCCAATGATGCGAGGTCTCCTAATTATTCTTTTAGCATCTTAGACTTCTCTGCAATAAGTATCATGGTTTTAATCATCAGATCAGATCAGTCGCTCAATCGTGTCCAACTCTTTGCAACCCCATGAATCGCAGCACACCAGGCCTCCCTGTCCATCACCAACTCCCGGAGGTCACTCAGACTCACATCTATCGATGGCCATCCAGCCATCTCATCCTCTGTCGTCCCCTTCTCCTCCTGCTCTCAATCCCTCCCAGCATCAGAGTCTTCTCCAATGGGTCAACTCTTCACATGCGGTGGCCAAAGTACTGGAGTTTCAGCTTTAGCCTCATTCCTTCCAAAGAAATCCCAGGGCTGATCTCCTTCAGAATGGATTTGTTGGATCTCCTTGCAGTCCAAGGGACTCTCAAGAGTCTTCTCCAACACCACAATTCATACCTATGTTATTTCTTGTTCATTAACTGTGTTCCTGTAACACTATAAATCTTATGAAAGCAGAGGTTATATCTGACTATATATTTATTGCCTAGAAGCATGGTGTCAGAATAAATGTAAAATATTCATTTCTTGAATGAGTGAATGAAGGAGGCAATTGCAAATGGCACCTTCCCAGTTCTTCATAAATTCACGTGACTTTTACAGTAGATAAGCGGGAAGTGTAGTTCAGTTCAGTTCAGTCGCTCTGTCGTGTCTGACTCTTTGTGACCCCATGAATCGCAGCACTCCAGGCCTCCCTGTCCATCACCAACTCCCAGAGGTCACTGAGACTCACATCCATCGAGTCAGTGATGCCATCCAGCCATCTCATCCTCTGTCGTCCCCTTTTCCTCCTGCCCCCAATCACTCCCAGCATCAGAGTCTTTTCCAATGAGTCAACTCTTCACATGAGGTGGCCAAAGTATTGGAGTTTCAGCCTTAGCATCATTCCTTCCAAGGAAATCCCAGGGCTGATCTCCTTCAGAATGGACTGGTTGGATCTCCTTGCAGTCCAAGGGACTGTCAAGAGTCTTCAACACCACAGTTCAAAAGCATCAATTCTTTGGTGCTCAGCTTTCTTCACAGTCCAACTCTCACATCCATACATGACCACTGGAAAAACCAAAGCCTTGACTAGATGGACCTTTGTTGGCAAAGTAATGTCTCTGCTTTTGACTATGCTATCTAGGTTGGTCATAACTTTTCTTCCAAGGAGTAAGCATCTTTTAATCATGTTTCCTTAATTTGTCTGTCTTTGAAAATACAGATTATCAGACCCTTCTCATGGAGATGGCTGATTCAGAGGGTATGGAGTGGAACCCAAGCATCGATGTTTTAAACCAGCTGCCGTAGGAAAAACCAACAGAGCTAACTTGGGAGATATCATATTACAGGTTCATACCAGCTTAGATCCATAATTCTAGAAAGTTCCTCTCTGTTCAGTGGTCACAAAGACTTCTGGAATTCACAATTCTTATGTTTATTAAAAAAATGTTAATATGATGACACTTCTTTGTTCTGCCCACTTGGATTTTCCTGATTTAACATTTGAAATGTTGAAACTGAAGAGCACTTTGGCTTAGGCATGAAATTTAATCTTAGGAGTTCTGTGCCTGGTCTTTGAGAAAATAAAAACTTAGAGCTAGTGTAGGAGTCTAGCTGACCACTCAACATCCTTGGATGACAGGATTTGACTGTTTTTGCATTGCATGATCTTTTATTTTAGGAAACTGTGTTTTAATGGTATGCACAATCACAGAGCCTTGGAGCAGACATTTGTTGTTTTATTCTTCCCAGCCTCTCCCTCCCCTCTCCTGGTAACAGATCCCAAATTTTGGAGGAACCATTTCTTATCACAAGGCACAGCATGGATAAAATTGACCTCATCCCCCAAATTTTAAAGTGGAGTCTGATTGGCTTAAACCTATGAGCGAATTCCCTCCTCTGGCTAAGTAACTGGTTTGGTGCAGGGCACAGAACCTAAGTAGAACTGTGCTGTGCTTAGTCGCTCAGTCGTGTCTGACTCTTGAGACTCCACAGACTGTAGTCTGCCAGGCTCCTCTGTTTCCTTTCTAGGGGACCTTCCCGACCCAGGAATCGAACCCAGGTCTCCTACATTGCAGGCAGACTCTTTACCGACTGAGCTATAAGTGAAGCCCGGTAGAACTAGTGAAGCAAAATAAATGTTTGCTGAAACTTCCAGGAATGCAAAACATCTCTTCCCTGGAGGCTACCAAAAGAAACCTTTCTTTTTCTAGCCAATGAGTGTGAAAATGTGAGGTCTTGAACTGTGTGGGTCATTCTGAGACAACTGAGGGCTATCAGATGCTCCGGGTAGAGTCTGAGGATGAAATCAATACAAAAGTCAGAGAAACTGAGATTAAATCAGCTGGAGAAGGCAATGGCACCCGACTCCAGTACTTCTGCCTGGAGAGTCCCACGGACAGAGGAGCCTGGTAGGCTGCAGTCCATGGGGTTGCTGAGGGTCGGATATGACTGCGCGACTTCACTTTCGCTTTTCACTTTCATGCATTGGAGAAGGAAATGGCAACCCATTCCAGTGTTCTTGCCTGGAGAATCCCAGGGACGGGGGAGCCTGGTGGGCTGCTGTCTATGGGGTCACACAGAGTTGGACACGACTGAAGTGACTTAGCAGCAGCAGAAGCGACCTAGCAGAAGCGACTTAGCAGCAGCAGAAGCAGACTGACATTGCTGCTGTTGCTGCTTAGTCTCTAAGTCATGTCTGATTCTTTGCCACCTCATGAACTATAGCCAGTCAGGCTCCTCTGTCCATGGGATTTCCCGGTCAAGAATACTGGAGCAGGTTATAATTTCCTTCTTCAGGGGATCTTTCTGACCCAGGGATCAAACCCAAGTCTCCTGAGTTACAGGCAGGTTCTTTAACTCTGAGCCACCAGGGAAGGGCCATGTTACAAGTTTCCAACACCAACCCTCAGACTAACTAACTCGCAGTTCCAGCGCTCAGTTGCCTTTTCGAGTATGTGACCTAACAAATCTCCTTGGCAGTTTAGGTCATTTTGAGCTGGGGTCTCTGTTACTGGAAACTTGAAGACTCCTAACAGATGTAAGATCCATGGCTATATCAAATGTATCCCTCAGTGATCCCTGAAGGAAAAGAGACAGGAATTAGGAAGTCAGCAGCAGCACCAGAGGTAGAAAGATGCTAGCACACCTTCCTGAAATACCACAGTTTGTGTGCAAAAAGTAAAAAATAAAACCCTTTCTTAAGGAAGATCATGGCTTGCCCACATTTTCCAAACCAGAAGTCCATAAACATAATCTAGCAAAAAAATTTTTTTCTGATATGCCAATTCATTACAGAAAATCTCAGAATAATATTTAAGAAATTGAAATCATGTTTCATTATGTGTTTCACCAAGCGCCTTTACTGGAATGAAAATAAAATTACATAAAATCAGGATTATCTCAGAAAATTCAGGGCATATGGTGGCCATATCTAGGGAACATCCACCTTGCTTTATTGGAATAAATTATGGTTAAATTGAACACACTGCTAGAAATGCTGTTACCAGTCTGCAGGTCATAAAGATAAAAAGAGCTAAGCCCACCTCTTGGTGCTGAATTGGCAAGTGAAAGAATGTGTTCTGCACACAACAGGTAGGCAGTGAATGTATCTGACTGACAAGGACCCTGCTAGGACTAGCAGTGAGCTATTTAAGCCCTGCTGTTTCTTGTGGACTTTGCCAGCCTTGGCTGCAGAGTAAGGATTCTGCAGTCATTCATAGGAGCCCTAAGCCACAGTTCCTCTTCCTCCACTTCAAACTTTTGTAATCCCTATAGTCAGGTGCTGGGGCCTCACTAGTGAGTGATAGGTGCACAGGGTCTGCAGAAAACAATGTTGTATGTGATTATTTGTTGAGGATAATAATTTCACTGTGCCTGTGTCAACAGGATTGTTACTATGGAATTTGTAAATATATTCACTAAACTGTAAAATGATAGTCTTGTATTGAAATTGACCTGCTTTTAACCTATGCGTTTTAGGCATCTGGCACCTAAAAATTCTGCTGTACAGCACAAATCAAAATAGATGAAACCAGTTGGCAGAAAATAAAAATGAGGGTGAGCAAGCTCTTCCATTTCTGGAAGAGGCTAAGAAACAAAATAGAAAAAATATTTAAAAATTAAGATTACTTCAAAATAATTTGAAAATCCAAATTACAAAAGATTCTTAAAAATATTAACAAATACATGTTCCAATATAGTCATGCTCATAATATGTATACACAGGCTTTTCTGGTGGCTCAGTTGGTAAACAATCCACCTGCAATGCAGGAGATGCGCGTTTGATCCCTGGGTCGGGAAGATCCCCTGGAGAAGGGCATGGCAACCCACTCCAGTATTCTTGCCAAGAGAATTCCATGGACTGAGAAGCCTGGAGGACTATAGTCCAAGAGGTCACAGAGTCAGACACTACTGAAGCGACTGAGCATGCATTCATGTGATATGTATATACACATACATTTCAGATGATCTCAAACATAATGAACAAAAGGTAGCAAAAAGCCTAAGATAAACCAGTTTGGCTTAGTAGAGAAGCAAGTGTAATTTTAGTGATGGAACAACATGCTATGGTTTCAGAGAATATTCACAGAAGAACCAAAGGCATGCATAACCCTCATATTTAAGTTTCACTGTCATATAACGACAAAAGATCACACTTTCTTGAATAATGAAATTTAACATGTCACGTCCCTGTCTGCCTGAGAAAGAACTTTGTCCCATTCAATCACAAACTATCCTAGGTCTTTTCCTCAGGATTTTCCTTCCAAACCCTATGAAGCTGTTTCCTCATCCATTCCCTCCAGACTTTTGACAATGATAACTGTCATTCGAGCATTTATTATGTACACATCACTGTGCCAGGTGATTTACATTTCTCACTTTGTCCCAATAACAATCAAATAGGTGCTCTGTTTAGTCATTTTACAGATAGAGAAACTGAGGCTTAAGCTCTGCTGCTGCAGCTAAGTCACTTTAGTTGTGCCCAACTCTGTGCAACCCCATAGATGGCAGCCCACGAGGCTCCCCCGTCCCTGGGATTCTCCAGGCAAGAACACTGGAGTGGGTTGCCATTGCCTTCTCCAATGCAGGAAAGTGAAAAGTGAAAGTGAAGTCGCTGAGTCTTGTCCGACTCTTAGCGACCCCATGGACTGTGGCCCACCAGGCTCCTCCATCCATGGGAAATTCCAGGCAAGAGTACTGGAGTGGGGTGCCATTGCCTTTTCCGGCTTTAGCTCAGAAGCTAACAAATAGCAGAAGGAGAACTCGACCTCAATTTTATCCTAGTCTCATTCGAAAGCCCACGCTCTTCACCATAACATAACTGATCATTAACTATTACCTTTGGATTTCTTTAAAGAATTCTAAAATGCTGTCAGTAACTGTAAGAATATATTCCAGCCCTACAATCTGATTCTAATATAGTCTTACCGAAATTCTTCCGATGAAACACTAAGTTTAAAGGAAAAGGTAATATGCAACAAACGACGTTTGCATGGCTTGTGGCTTTAAGAATTGATCAGTTATATAATTAGACAGAATCTGGTGGTTCAGACGGCATAAGAACACACTGAACTTGTATTTTGCCTATTTTAGTAATGATTCACCAGGCTTTAATACTTGATTCCATCTGAAACTCATCAGCCCTCTATTCAGGACATTTCTTCTTTCTTTATCTGCCTGTTTGATTTCATGGTCTTGCTTTGTGCTTTTCCTGTAGAGATATTAACGATTTGGCAAGCAGAGACTCTGATGTCAGTCTTCTGATTATACCAGTATTACTCCAGATGCTTTTCTAGCTTCTCTCTACACATCCAGTTTTTTCCTCCCTCCTTTCTCATCATCCAGTTATTTCTTCTTTTGTTCTTCTTCCATAAGTGTCCTGTACCATGCAGTCTTCTTATGGTCCCAAGGTCATTTTTCTTTTGTTTTTATAGTTGGACTCATGATCATGGTATGAAAGGTCTACATGTGTATGTGTGTGTGTGTGTGTGCATATGTGTGTGTGTGTGCTCAGTCGTTTCAAACTCTTTGCAACCTCATGGACCATAGCCCACCAGGCTCCTCTGTCCAAGGAATTTTCCAGGAGCAGGTTCCTGCTCCGTGGAATACTGGAGTAGGTTACCATTTCCTTCTCCAGGGGATCTTCCTGACCCAAGATCGAACCCACATCTCTCGTGCTTCCTGCATTGGCTGCACCACTGTGCCATCACCATTGCCATCTGGGAACTCCAACGGTCTAAATACCATACTTAAACTCTTTGATCACTTTAATGAAATACAGATACAGATTAGGTATAGTATTGAATATATAGAAAGATATAGATGATATTAATAGATAGATAGATAGATAAATATAGATAACTCTTCACTGATTCTTCACTGATTTTGATACCTGATTATTTATTCAACATTTCTACATTCACTAGATCAGGTCTGGAACAACTGGCAGTGCCTTTGATATGATGACTTATAACAAATACAACCATTTCTATAACAATGGTAGGTTTTCTTGCAACTCCAGTACTTAAAAAAAAAAAAAACTCTCTCTCAAACAACACAAATACACAAACTTAATGTCTGTTTTAAAATTCTCAGACACCTTTCCCTGTTTTCTCTCACCATGCTCCACACAAAAAGATGTAGGATCAGAGCTCCATAATTATGGGGGCTCTTTCTCCTATATTCCAGGGCCGTAATGTTTAGGAACTATACATCAACTCTCCTTTTCAAATCAAACTCCAAAACGTGCTGTTGATTTTTTCAGGCTTTCAAAATCTGCTTGCCTACCTCCTCCTTTCTACCCCCTCCACTGCCCCCTGCCCTCCGCCTCCCTCTGGTAACTGACGAGGTGCCACACACTGTAAGTCTAGGTGCTAGAGCAGCCCAAGTGGGCTCCAGCGTCGGCATGTGCACTAGACGTACATATTTTATTATTACCTTTCCTCCACAGCCAAGACTGTCAGAGGAAAAAACATGGCATTTTTTACAGCTTTCTGCTAAGTGTCAGGCTTTGCACTTCAAATATTTGATAAGTGGAGCATAAGTTGCAGGAGCACACCCGTGCGAAAGGCAGACACACAGTGTAACTTTAACTCTCCTATTAACTTTTTCATCTCCCTGCAGAAGTTGTTTCTGTCCATATTTTTCCTTCAGCTGGGCTGAGTGGGAGAAAGAACTGAAAGGGAGGTCGAAGCAGATGGTTGTCACAAACTGCATACGGCAATTGAGAATTAGTGTACAAGCATATGCAACCTGGTACAGCATGAAACATTCCAGCATCTGAGTGCTGAAATAAATCAAGCCTGGAGAAGATCGGGATGATAAAAAGATGGAATCTTCTTTCCCTGTTACAGATATATATTTAGGCCTTCTGAATTCATTAGGATATGTTCTCTGTTTTCAGTAGGCAAGTTAACACCTAAATTGAGCAGATTCGTGTAGATTCTGGTATCTCGCCTTTTTATCTCATCCACAGCGTGCTTTCTGAAAAGACATATTTTTGAAGAGATAGGCATCTTTTTCATATCAGGAGGATTGGAGATGATGGCATCAACGTGCCTGGACAAACTGAATCATCATCATAATTATTAAGCAGATATAACAAGTTACAGCCACTCCCCAATTTATTAACAAGCAGGCACCAGGTACAGACAGCTTACATACAGTTTCCGGCTACATTTTTGGACTGCTCATGACCCTACTGGTGACCGATCTATTGAAAGTAGTTCATTCATAAATACATGCACATTTAAGTGGTTTTCCCCCCTTCGGTAAGAATGGTGATAAAGAGGCAGATACCAGCAGTGCAGGCACATGTGCATGCTAAGTTGCTTCAGTTGTGTCTGACTCTATGAGACTCCTCTGTCCATGGGATTCTCCAAGCAAGAACACTGGAGTGGGCTGCCATTTCCTCCTCCATGGGGTCTTCCCGACCCAGGGATTAAACCCACGTCTCTTATGTCTCCTGTATTGGTAGGCATATTCTTTACCACAAGCGCCACCTGGGAAGCCCCACACCAATAGCTGCTAAGCTGCTAAGTCGCTTCAGTCATGTCTGACTCTGTGCAACCCCATGGACTGCAGCCTTCCAGGCTCATCCATCCATGGGATTTTCCAGGCAAGAGTACTGGAGTGGGGTGCCATTGCCTTCTCCTACACCAACAGCAAGTGGTGTCAAATTCACAGCTTGAACGTGCTTACAGCAGTAATAAGGAGATGCTACTCTGCCACATTACCTTTTATAATTATAAATAACTGACCATCATCCTTGGTAGTACTATCCTGAATTCCAGTTAATGAGGTGAAATGAGACTTTCCCTTTATATTACAAATGAAGAAACAGAGGAGGGGAGTTTAACTGTCAGTCACCTCTCTTCTCAGAAGAGCCAAGGCCAGTTTTGCAGTCAGGCTTCCTCCTTGTGGGTCCATCTGCTGCTCTGCCTAGTGGGCATGGATTTTTGTGGCTGCACCTAAGGCTGGGGCTGATGCAGAGAGGTCCACAGGGCTGCCGCTGCTCCTGCCATCAGCAGCACCTCCCCCTCCCCTAAACTGGATCCCCATGAGTTTTACAAAAGCTACAGTTATTTTCAACAAGGCCTTTCCTGCCCTTGCATTTTTGCTTTGTTTCCTTTCCCATCTGTCCTTCTGTGAGAGCCAAAAGAAATGCAGAGACACACAAGAAAGGGAAAAGAGGGGAAAGTGATAGATACTGGCTCAAGAATAAATATTGAATTCCGTATTGGTAGACCCAAACACAAATCAACTCTGAACTCCAGGAGTCCACCAACAAGCACATAAATCATTTATAACGATAATCCAAGACTAGGTCCAAATCTCATTAAAGTATATGAATCCCTAATCTATTTTGGCAAAAAAGCACCAATACACATTTTTTCTTTTTATCATAAATTACAGTTCTGTGGCACTGTGCAAATATTACCAAGCTGTAAGACAGCTGTGCTCCATTAAAATGTGTAATGGTCGCTGATTCCTTACAGCACATGGTCATCAGGCTGAATCTACAGCCAGTAATTAGGAAGATGAAATGTTTAATTGTGCCTTAATTTTGATAAAATTTATCTGTCACACATCCCGCAGCCGAGCATTATGCTCACAAATCAATGTCATCGGGCCGAGTAGGAACTCAAGCACCAGATTCTTGTTCCTGACAGATTTATTTGAATATGTAACTGCTTGAGATGAGCTACCAGGCTAAGGAAGAGGGTGCAAACTTGCCCTGTTGACTTGTTCTGGTGAGGGATGTCCTGTTACTTCCTTTCAGGAAGAGGAAGACTCAAAAATAATTCCACTCTTAGCTCTTAACGGCCCTGTCCATGGCCAGATCTGATCATGTAAAGAAAGACCACCCTTAACAGTCTATCTTTTTCATCTTAGAATCTTTTAGTGGAGGGAGAAGAGATAGCTGGAAGGAGGAGTAGAGAGCAGAGGGAGGAGAAAGAGAGAAGAGAATTCAGTCATGTCTTTGTAATCTTCTATCCTAATATCTTTATCTAGGGTTGGATTGGTAACATCAGAAAGAGTCACCATATTTTTAACTGGGTAGCTAAACAATCATTGATTCATAGCCTGTTAGAACAGTAGAGATGAAACTCCTCTTGTTTTATGCACAGGTGAATAGAAGGCCAGCGAGACTGCCTGAGAAGCAGAGCACCACCAGAAAGAGTTCAGATGGATCGCTGTGCAATCGCAGTTGAGATAACCTACATTTTACAGAAAGTTTGATAATCCTTATAAGCAATATTTACAAATCATGATGTTGAATACATTTTTCAAATGGCAAGAAGTATTATTTTAAGCACAGGGAAGCATAAGTACAAATACCTGCCAATGCTGAAAATTCATTTGTGTCATGTTTTCCCCACAAAATGAATCAGTGATCATCCTTCTCACCCACGATAACGATGGCTCATTATCCAAGAGAATTTAAAAAGCATATGTAGGGATATACTTGATATTTTTATTGGAAGGGGTGGAAGGTAACTGTGAAGAAAGGGAAGAAACCTAAGGTCAATGGACCATTAGAGAGGACACAAAACAGCCCAGACCACTAGAAAATGGCAAGTGTTCAAATGCAGGGTCTGCTTCCCCAGATCAGCAAGAGAGACTCTCATTGTGGTTTTAAAATATTCTTAACAGGCCAAAATTGTGTTAAAGGACACCAGTTAAGTTTTCTAAGGTGAGGTCCAGGCAATTAATGAACCATCTGAAGACTCAGATCATGCCAACTTACTTTAAAGTAAAATGTCTCAAGATCAGGAATAATTTTAGGAGAGTCTTCAGGGAGAGCCAAATGGCATTAAGCTATAGCCTGCTAACAAGAACACTCATTAAAACACTTTTCTAAACTTAGCCATGGAAATAAGTCCAAGCTAAAGATATCATATTCCCCATTCCCTTTGGTACTATTTTCATGGGCAGATATATTCTGGGATTGGATAAAAGGGTGGTATTCTAGTAAGATAGTTGTACTTCATCCTACTATAGCTCCACATAATCTAAACAGAGGGAGGAGTAACCAGGAGGGTACAAATGGCACAGAGTATAATACTAAATGATTGGCATTTTGCATCTTTTGCAGCAAACTGCTTTTGCATCCATTGTCTTATTTGGGGCTTAGAGAGGTTAAATTTGTCCCATGAATATCCAAGAAAAATGAAAACCAGTGTGTTGGGTGCCAGGGATTGGCTGACTCATCAGTCACTCTGGTGGGCCTCTCTCTGATGCTGAAAACATCATTTCCCAGACTCCTTTGTGGAAGTGAGGGTTCTGGGAAAGATTTAGGCACTGCCATTCAGATGAATAAATATGAGATCTGAGTTGCAGAAAGAGAGAGAGGCAGGTTGCAGGGTATCCACTGCAGCATATCAGACTGTGACAAAAGCAGCAGGATTTTGGAGCCAGCAGTCATGGTGGCAACTTCTTGTTTTGTCAAGCAGTTTTCTAGTTCAGCAGCCTCCTGTTTGGGACAAGGACAGCAGCTACCTTATAGCGGCTGCTCTTCAGTGTTTGGGGGGCTTCCTGTCCTCCTCAGTGGGCTAGGGTGAGTTCTGTGGGCTGTCACACAAAACCTCCACTCCTATATCCCAAGTTGTGTGATCCCAACCTGGTGTTCTTTTCATGGTTCTATTCTTACCACAAGGTGAAGAATAATGCAAATTCTATAACTGGTTTAGAATTTGGGAAGACCTCATGATGTTTGACGGAGACAGCAATGGCAACCCACTCCAACACTCTTGCCTCAGAAATCCCATTGATGGAGGAGCCTGGTAGGTTACAGTCCATGGGGTTGAGAAGAGTCGGACACGACTGAGCAACTTCACTTTCACTTTCACTTTTCACTTTCATGCACTGGAGAAGGAACTGGCAACCCACTCAGTGTTCTTGCCTGGAGAATCCCAGGGACAGGAGCCTGGTGGGCCACCATCTATGGGGTCGCACAGAGTCGGACATGACTGACGTGGCTTAGCAGCAGCAGCATGATGTTTGAAAACTAGGTTTAAATGACTTTACTCTGGTGTAGTAGAGATAGCAATAGATTAACTAGGAGGAGGACTGAATTCTAGTTCCAGGTGTGATTCTGATTGGGAGCAAGTCAATATCCTATCACCACAGGGTCTTCATCTTAAAAATAACACACATAATAAAATCAGTGATTTTTACAGTCCCTCATAGTCCAATACTCTGACAGTCTACAAGGATTATTTTGAAGTATACTTATCCATTTAGCTAAGTATTAAGCAACAAGTGCTTTCATTAGAAGTAAAATTTTATTTAGTTGTGTGTGGTTAACAGATATAATTCTAGTATCCCTATGCAAAAATACTTCCTTGGTCAGAGTTCTTAGATGGAACCTATATGATGTGCTGAGACTCTTTTCAGAGGGATATTGACACATATTCATTCCATCTTGACTACCTCGTTTGGACAGAACCACAAATTCATGTGTCAATGTAAGATGCAATCCATATGATCCCACCTCCAAGATATATAAAATATTTTATAAACCTATGTTTTCATAATATCAACATTGATAGATGATAAGTTTTTCCGATTTTCCTACTGTACTTCACAGTCTATGGAACATTCATGTGTCAACAGTTACAATGTTAGAAAAGTTAGGAAACTCATCAGTAAATGAAACTTCCTTCATTTAGTCAGCACACAATTACTGAATGAGTCTTTGCTTATTCACACATATTTAGTGAACACCCACTCTGTGCCAGGTAGAATGTTAGGTTTTACAGTCTGAAGGGCATAGTCCCTATCTTATGGTTTATTTTTGTTTAGTTGCCAAGTTGCGTCCAACTCCTCTGCAACCCCCATTGGCTGTCCATAGGATTTTCCGGGCAAGAATGCTGGAGTAGGTTGTCATTTCCTTCTCCAGTACCTCACGGTGCACACAACCTAGAAGAAAAGGCAGATGAATGAATAGATACCTGTGATTCACCATGATGAGTGACAGGAGAGCGACAGGGCTGGGCGTGTCTTGCTCACTTGGGAGGGGCTTACAGACACTTCCCTAGACAGGGATTCTCCCGCTATGTTCTGAAGGCTAAGAAAGAACTATCAATGAAGGAGAGACTAGATAGAGCTTTTCAGAGGTTCAGAGCCAGCCTGGGAAAGAGAGAGAAGGATAGTCTACAGGATATGACATATTCAGAACAATGCATCAGTCCACAGGGGGATGTAAAATTGAGTAAACATGCTTTCTATCATTTTCATCTGCCACGAATGAAAAAGCTAACAGAAGGGGAGAGCTATCAGAAGAAGGAAATAAATAACATCAGTCTTTGTTGCTGTTATCTGAGATGTGAGGAATATACTGACTAAACTAACCCACTCTCCAGCCCTTGACCTTCTCAGTCCCACCACTAAGAACTGAGTCAGGATGCACTAGAGATGACACCTTAATAAAAATTTGCATCTCCCATGAAAATACAGTTTAGCATGTTTTATTAAAATTATTTAATTCATTAAAACACCAAGTAGTGAACAGGATCAGTAGAAATAAATGTCTTAGTACATATTTTAAAGCTTTTTTATTAGAAGAGCATCATAGATTCAGTACAGAAGTTAAATGAATAGAGAACGGTAAGCCAGGCTGAATAATGGACACCCCTCCCCCTTTCCCATCCGGCCAAATGTCTAGGTCCTGGAAGCTGTGGATGTTACATTATGTGGGAAAAGGTGCTTTGCAGACATGATTAAATGAAAGATCTTGGGATAGGGAGGTTTTCCTGGATTATAGGAGTGGGTAGTAAATGTAATCATAAGTTTTCTTAGAAGAGAAGGTTGAAGGAGTATTTGACTTCAGAAGAAGAAAGTGATATGATAACAGAAGAAAGATTCTGCACTACTGGTTTTAAAGATGGAGGAAGGAGGGAGAAACCAAAGATTGTAGGCAACCGTAAGAAGCTAGAAGAAGCAAGGGATGCGTTCTTTCCTGGAAACACCAGAAGTAACCAGCCTTATGACACCTTGGCTTCAGCCCAGTGGAACTGATTTTCAACTTCTGACCTCCACAACTACAAAAGAATAAATTTGTGTGGCCATGCATTACGGTGTCAATAGCACATTAATACAAAGAGCAAATAAATAATTTTATTAAATTTCTAAACATGAGAATTGCCCCAAATATATTATTGGAAAATCATTATTCATAGGCTAGAATTCTTAAAGTACATGCCATGATTTAAATTTGAACCATGCTCCAAAATTTTTTCTTACAAAAATTAACAAAACACTGAAGTTGGTGGAAAAACATACCAAATCAGTGTACACAGTTCTAAAAAGACAGAAAACTAGGGACAGGAAAATTAAGATTGAACACTATAATTTATTCAATAGTCTTGTCTCATTTACTAAATCTGTTGAGAAATTACTTTACAAGCTAGCAATAAGGTATTGGTTAAATATTTATAATTATTTGCCTTGTATGAATAGCCTTTTCAGAGTGACTCTCTCAGTTAAGATTTCTTGAGTGAGTCTTTGGGGTTAAAGCAGTGACCTAAACAGTCTTGACTCTTTTAAGGAGTTCACATTCTTGGAAACTAGACCAAAATATCAGTAAATTTCAACATCACAAATGCTACGTAGAGCTGTATATGGTGAGAAGAGAAGTGAAACCGAGAAAAATGGCATTATTATACTCAGATTTTCAAATAGTTAACATCATGACATGCTGTCAGAATTTATACTCTCAATGAATGGGCTTTATTCATAGAACAAAGCCTATTTTTCCTCCTGTTCATGGAAATGACTGAGCAAGTGGAAATGGCTCAGAATTAACAAGGGAGAGATAGTAGTGGAAACTCTCCAGTTCCGTTGCATCCCTCCTTCTCATTCTTGGATCTTCCTAGGTGACCCTATGTCAGTCTGAAGGGAGTGTCTGAGGGTGCTGAGGTGAGGAGGAATAATGAGGTTGAAGAATAATGATTCGTTTACTGCAGTATGAAACTTTAAACTCAATTCTCCTCTTAGAAAGCCAATAGCATTGAGTCAAGTAGTTTAGTCAAAGTAATGCTTGAGTAATGCTTCAGATACTTTAGATACAAAGTACTGCTTCAGTAATGCTTGAGATACTTCTTGGGGCACCGTGTTATTTATCCTCCGGGATTCTTATTTTCAGCCAATCAGCGGGTGACAGGAGTCAGCTGAGCCAGGTGGCTATGGCACTGGGCTTTGGACCCAGCCTGAAGAAGGGTAGGACTGAGCACAGTGACACCTCTAGCTGAGTCCTCACCTATGTTAAAGGCAGGACCCAAGGACCCCATCAGTGTCTACATTTCCCTACCTCAATATTTAAGTTTATTTTTCTTTTTTGATGTTGATGTTTTGATATTGGTGTTAAATTTTCATAGGATTAACTTCTGCTCCAAGGAGGAAATAATGTCAAAATTAAAGATGAATAATTCTCACTGTCATGTATCTCTAGAAACAAAATTAAATTGCCATTATAACTAAGAGTCAAGTACAAAAATATCCCTGGGTCGGGAAGATTCCCTGGAGGAAGAAAATGGCAACGCACTCCAGTATTCCTGCCTGAAAAATTCCATGGACAAGAGGAGCCTGGCAGGCTACAGTCCATGTGGTCTCAAAGAGTTGGACACGACTGAGCTACTGGGCACATAGAGGTTATAAAGAGTCTCAGGTCAAGAGAGCCCCGTGAGATCTGAGAATTAGTGCTGCAGCTACACTGCAAAATAAGTTACCATTCAGTTTCAAGCTAGAATCTACTTATTAATAAAGTTAAATTCAGACTTTGTCTTCAATCCACAGACTGCATTTTCATGTTTCTGTGTTTAACTTTTTTCTTGGATTGAAATGCAAAGCATTCAGAGCCCCAGTGGCAAAGCGCAGTGGAGAAAGGAAAGTGAGTTCCACCGGATTGTATTTTCATTGCTAAGAGAACTAGAGAGTAGTAAACAGTAAGTAGTAGTAAACAGAAGACCTTTTGACTAAGATCAAGTGTTGTATGGGGACTTCCCAGGTGGTGCAATGGTAAAGATACCGGAGACACAAGCTTGATCCCTGGGTCGAGAAGATCCCTTGGATGAGGAAATGGCAACCCACTCCAGTGTTCTTGCCTGACAAATCCCATGGACAGAGGAGCGTGGCGGGCTACAGTCCATGAGGTCACAAAGAGTTGGACACAGTTCAGTGACTGAGCACGCATTCAGAAGACAGTCCACGAGGTGGCAGTGCCTTGATATGGTAACTGGTGTCTCAGTGTCTAACCATCTGCATTGTTGGTTTTCATATACAATTTTGTTACAATACCTAAAATCAAACATTTTCCCAAGATGATGCAAATCCTTCTATATACGTGAGAAAACAAATTTATCAAAATAAGAGAAACTTTCTTCTACTGCCTGTAATATTGGCCTTCTCTAGAGTACCTCTCTTTAAAAAGACATTTGAAAATCTAATCTCCTAATCATCAGATTCTTTCTGTAACTAGAACTGAAGAAAAAGAAGTGTCATAGTCAACAGGGGTAATTTCATCAAGACCCAGTAAACCACCATCTCTAGTCCTCAGTGGAATGACCACATATTTTTATCTTTCTCCTTTTGTTAAATGCTGGGTAAACAATGACAAATTCCTGTTTGTTTGACTTTCCTTTTCTATACACCTTGTAGATTACTCTTTTCTCTTTCATTCTCAATGCATAATTTAATTGAAGTTGTTTCATTTTACAAACAATTGTGTATTTCTAGGACCAGCCATCCTCGTGAACCCACTGACAAGTAGAGTCTATGTGTATTCCTGCTTTGAATAACTTTGGTGTTCATTATTACCAGTCATGCTCTAAGATCATCTTTTCTTCAAATTACCAGGAAAGGATTTCACGCATGTACTCCAACTACATGGAGAACAAAGGCAAGGAGACTAAACTTGGTTGTGGAGATGACGCCTCAAATGGAGTCTCAACAAGATATCCAAACTAGTCCAATCTGGGAGTTATAACAAGAAAAGAAAAATTCTAGCCAGTGGAGATACTAGAAGACAAGCAGGGTCTACCAGATCCAGTGCTCCCAGTCAAGGGCTGAACGTGTAGAGCACAGCAAAAAATAATGGAAAGAAGAAAGCATGACACTGAAATAATGGAAAGGTCAGGCATGACAATCAACAAAATGAGCTGAAATTCAGGGTTAAGTTCCAAACTCAACAGGAGGAATTGAGAGCTCATCAGAGTGCCAAGGTAGAGATTCAATCAGTCTTTATAAGCTAGCACAATGGAAAAATTTGATTAGGCAGGCATATGTATGCCCAAGGACACCGAATACTGACTCTATGAAGGCAAAAATAACATGTTGGTTGAGGCATGGGCTTTGGAGTCAGAGAGACACAGGCTAATCCTGCCTCCACCACCTAGATGATAAAAGGCTGCCTCAGGTTTTTTTGTCTGGAAAATAGAAATTATGTACTTAAATAGTAAAACACTTGGCACCATGCCTAGCACTGTCGATGTTAGTGATTGATGGTATTACTCCAGCTTCTTCTAGTAGAGAGGCTGCTAACAGATTGGTGAGGATCTGAGAGTGGTCCTGAATCAGCAGGCTGAGGACATCCATGTCTGATGCTGAGAGGGCCTGAGGAAGGCAAGGGCTGGCCAACTGATGCCTCTACATGTGAAAACAAATCACGGTGAAGTGTGATGTAGGGGAAAGTGCAGGGGTTCGGAGCACAACAGCCAGGGCTGGAATCACATCCCTTGTTCTTTGACTTACTAGGTATATAAACAAAATACTTCATCTTTCCAAGCATTAATAATTTTCACTTGTATAATAGAGATCATATTTCACAGAGTTGATAGAAAAAATAGAGGAGACAATGGCTTTTTCAAGTGCTTAGAATAGAGCAGATATTCAAATGTATTTTCCTTCCCTCCTCCTTTCCAACCTATCATTCATATATATAAAAAAAAGAGAGGTAGTCTCAGAATTTGTCAGTGGTTGGAAAGTATGCCACCTTTTCTGTAAAAATTATTCCCCATATCTTTCACATCATTAAGATGTGACTGGAGGAAGTCATAATTAAGAAAGCTGTGATTTAATAGAACAAGCTATCAATACATCCCTCATGGTCCAGTGCTTAAGAATCCACCTTGCAATGCAAGGGACGCAGGTTCAATCCCTGGTCAGGCAGTAAGATCCTACATGCCTTGGAGCAACTAAGCCCACCCACCACAACTAGAGAGCCTGTGTGTTGCAACAAAGACCTGACACAACCAAATAGATAAATAATAAACAATTTTTTTTTTTTTTTTTAAAGAAGGGACCAAGTGTACACTCACCATTAGTGGAATGAAAAGTATTACAAATACTATCAGAAAAACATTGATATCTGAGCAGGAGAAGCAGAATAGAAAGTTTCTAAGAGTTCCTATCAAATGTATGGAGTTCTATCAAATGTGTGGATTAATCAAATGTATAGAGTTTTTTAAGTTATAGAGTGATGAAAATTGGGAGGGGCAGGACATTTCAGGGCAAGAAGAAAAGGGAAAAACAGTGACTGCGGCCATGAAATTAAAAGACACTTGATCCTTGGAGGGTCCAAGTGTATTAGATAGTGTATTAAAAAAGCAGAGATATCACTTTGCCAACAAAGGTCTGCATAATAAAAGCTATGGTTTTTCCAGTAGTCATGTACAGATATGAGAAGTGGACCATAAAGAAGGCTGAGTGACTAAGAATTGATGCTTCCAAACTGGTGCTGGAGAGTTCCTTGCACTCCAAGGAGATAAAATGAGTCAATCCTAAAGGAAATCAACCCTGAATATTCACTGAAAGGACTGATGCTGAAGCTGAAGGTCCAATACTTTGGCCACCTGATATGAAGAACCAACTCATTGGAAAATACTCTGATGCTGGGAAAGACTGAAGGTAAAAGGAGAAGGGGTGACAGGATGAGATGGTTAGACAACATCACTGACTCAATGGACATGAATTTGAGCAAACTCTGGGAGACAGTGAAGGACAGAGGAGACTGGTGTGCTACAGTCCATGAAGTCACAAAGAGTCAGACAGGACTGAGCGACTAAGTACCACCACCAAATGCCTTGCCACCCAAAAAGGAATAAAAGATCAGTTAGTATACACTTGGTATTAATTGAGGAATACTTCCAAATTTATTAAGATATGATCAAAGTAAAATAAACTGCTCCTCTATAGGCTGGGTCAGAGAAGGCAATAGCACCCCACTCCAGTACTCTTGCCTAGAAAATCCCATGGTTGGAGGAGCCAGGTGGGCTGCAGTCCATGGGGTCGGTAGAGTCAGACACGACTGAGCGACTTCATTTTCACTTTTCACTTTCATGCATTGGAGAAGGAAATGGCGACCCACTCCAGTGTTCTTGCCTGGAGAATCCCAGGGACAGAGAAGCCTGGTGGGCTGCTGTCTATGGGGTCGCACAGAGTCGGACACGACTGAAGCGACTTAGCAGCAGCATAGGCTGGGTAATTTGACCACCTCTGAGACACATATACACCCATGAAACCAGACTCCAGTCAGAAATACACACATATCCATCCCCCAAAGTTTCCCTCTGTAATTCATCCCTAACTCCACCCCACCCCATGCAATCATTTATCTTCTCTCTGTCATTACAGTTTGCATTTTCTAGAATTTTATGTGAGTGGAATCACACAGTATGTTCTTTTTTTTACTTTATTCCTTTCACTCAGTGAAATGACTCTGAGATTCATCCTTGTTTGGAATGATGAATGGACTCATACAAATCCCATCTGGAGTGTATTCTAGAGACAAATTAGTAATAATTTAAGTTCCCAAATCCTAATCCTTATTCCTTCATTCCAGTGACACTCATAATTTCAAACCATGTGTTTACTGAGCGCATTGGATTTTGGTTCCACAGACCTGGGGCTTCCCAGGTGGTGCTAGTGGTAAAGAATCTGCCTGCCAATGCAGGAGACGAGACATAAGAGATGAGGGTTCGATCACTGGATTGGGAAAATTCCCCTAGAGGAGGGCATGGCAACCCACTCCAGTATTCTTGTCTGGAGAATCCCATGGACAAGGAAGCCTGGTGGGCTATAGTTCATAGGATCACAAAGAGTCAGGCGCAACTGAAGTGACTGAACACGCATGCACACACCACAAACCTAAAGATATTTGCTTAGGAAGTAGAGTGAACAGCTTTCAGAATCTAAAAAACACAAAAACGGTCTTGGTTCTGCAGTCAGTGAGGGTATGGGAATGATGAGAAATATGCAGACTTGAGCAGAAAATCTGTTGTCACATTCCCCACTCTTCAATTGCTAATAAAAACTTGGTAATGATGGCAGAAGTCTTTTCTGGAATCACTTACGACATTGGTAATGACCCATACTGGGGAGATAAATCCAGTAGGTAGCCATGCTTAAGTAAAAGAAATTCTTATTACCTCATTTGTCTACTAATAAGTGTGTCTTTAGAGGGTCCTTTAAATATTATTGATATGGTGAGTGATAAAAGAAGACTGCTACTGCTTGAAAACACTGAGTAACTTACCTTCTTTATAGCACCTCCGCTGGAGGTTTCTCAGTTTGCATGAAATGTAGAGTAAAGGTCCAGAAAAGTCTGATTTCATGAAGAGAAAAAAATCACGTCCTTGATAATGTTTTTTAATATTTGGCATTCAGTTCAGTTCAGTTCAGTCACGCAGTTGTGCCCGACTCTTTGCCACCCCATGAATCGCAGCACGCCAGGCCTCCCTGTCCATCACCATCTCTCGGAGTTCACTCAAACTCACGTCCATCGAGTCGGTGATGCCATCCAGCCATCTCATCCTCTGTCGTCCCCTTTTCCTCTTGCCCCCCAGTCCCTCCCAGCATCAGAGTCTTTTCCAATGAGTCAACTCTTCGCATGAGGTGGCCAAAGTACTGGAGTTTCAGCTTCAGCATCATTCCTTCCAAAGAAATCCCAGGGCTGATCTCCTTCAGAATGGACCGGTTGGATCTCCTTGCAGTCCAAGGGACTCTCAAGAGTCTTCAACACCATAGTTCAAAAGCATCAATTCTTCGGTGCTCAGCTTTCTTCACAATCCAGCTCTCACATCCATACATGACCACTGGAAAAACCATAGCCTTGACCAGATGGACTTTTGTTGGCAAAGTAATGTCTCTGCTTTTGAATATGCTGTCTAGGTTGGTCATAACTTTCCTTCCAAGGAGTACGCGTCTTTTAATTTCATGGCTGCAGTCACCATCTGTAGCGATTTTGGAGCCCCCCAAAATAAAGTCTGACACTGTTTCCACATCTATTTCCCATGAAGTGATGGAACCAGATGCCATGATTAGGAAGTGATTTTAGCTGTCTTCTTTTGTGTGGTTGTGATGTCAGCTTCAAAAGCTAATACAGTACAATCCAGGTCTAGTCTATCCTTTTCTTTGACTTTGAGAGATGATCTACCTTGACTTAGAATTTATTCACCAAATAATTACTGAATTAATTATTTAGTGAATAATTCTAATAATTATTCTAATAACTAATACATTATTAATAATTATTAATAATAAATGTTAATTCTAATAATTATTCACTAAATAATTTATCATATATTTACTGATTTCTAGTATATGTCATGCAGTGTGCCGGAAATCAGGGACTCTGCTGTAAACAGTTCAAGCAAGAGCCCTGCCCTCATACTGTTTACATTCCAGCCCTGCCACTATGACTACGGTATCCTTCCTCCAAAATTGCAAACTTTTAGCATCTTTTCATCTTCTATATTCTGTGTGGTGTGAGCACCCAGCCTTGAATGTACATGCTTACCAAATATTTACTGTGTAGAATGTCAACCTCCACCTCATATTATAGTTGGTTGTGTCTTCATATTCTTCCTATGCTAAAAGGTAAAGGAAAAGTGGAAGTTGCTCAGTCATATCCGAGTCTTTGCGACCCCATGGACTGTAGCCTGCCAGGCTCCTCTGTCCATGATTTCTCCAGGCAAGAATACTGGAGTGGGTTGCCATTCCTTTCTCTTGAGGATCTTCCTGACCCAGGGATCAAAACTGTGTTTCCTGCATTGCAGGCAGATTCTTTCCATCTGAGCCACCAGGGAAGTCCATTCTTCCTATACTATTAACTGAGGAGGGACAATGTGGCAAAGAAGATTTATTCTTCTGCTAAGATTCACAGCTAGACTATATATCCAACCCTGCCTTGTAGATATGACCACGTGACTAACTTTCAGCCAATGGTATGCAAAAAGTGACTCACTAGAAATGTGCCTATTCCAAGCTTGGTCATAAAAGCCTCTGGTAACAGATCCTCCTTGTCGGATGTGACACCCACAAAGTCATCGAAAGTCGGCAGAGCCCATGTCAAAGGAGGTCATAAAATAGGTCCCCTAGGTACCTGGATCTGTCTTGGACTCTACAGAAATGAAAAATAAACTTCTATCTGCATATGCCATTAGTTATCTTTGATCTATTTATTATAACAGTAAGCTTATCCACACTAATCAATGTCTTAGCACTTTGTACAGAGGAAACTTCAGGATGCTAAGTGATACAATTGAATGTGGGAAAAAGATGTCTCCTCCCATTTGGATCATAAACCACCATTATCTGCAGTCAGTAGATGACTGCTTTTATTAAAACACAACAAATATTACAAAATTATAGGTTTCATTCTCATTTAGATGGTCAAGTAAGTGATAGCAAAAGTGAATGATCACTTATAGAAGGTTTTTTTTTTTTTTTTCTTTCTGTAGTCAGGAACCCAAAGCTGGGGAACAATTGAATACATTTAACTTTTCCAACTGCCGCAGGTTCACTGTTGAAGCTGAAGCTTTGTCTAGACCTAACCAGCGTAGTTGTCAAAATTTACCAACAAATCTATTTTACTTCTCTTTTTACTTACAGTTCTTCTCTTCACCTCTATTAATTTGCATCAAAAGACTGGAAAGATGCTTTTCAATGTCCCTTTCACTCTGTATCCAAAATACAATTAAAAACATTTTGATAGAAGTCAAAATAAAGCTGACGTTATCACACACACATATTTGAGTCCTGTTAGCTCACCAATACATTACACATTACTCTCTAAATAGAGAAAAACGTGCATTTCGGAAAAGACTGCATATTTTGTCTATCACTTGGTGATTTCATAGTAAGTGGATATGGTTTAGTTAGAATCCTTGGACCAGAAAATAAATGACTCCTGCTCATCCTGTGGATGCCAACTACGTTCAAGCATGAGGGGTTGCTGGCCCGCGGTGCCAACATACAGCACCTTCACAGGGAGGCCAAGGCCCTCATGCTCCAGCAATGCCAGACGGCACTCCGATGAGGCGGGCTGCTTCTGGCAGGTGGTAGCACAGGAGGCAGTAAGTGAAAGCAGCTCAGCAGAAATAGTTCCAGTGAAATACAAGAATAATATTCTGGCGTCCCCAACTCATTCTCTCTCATTCATGACTCACAATAAGTGCATATTCTGATGGGCACATGGCTAAAAACTACCCCCAAAGAAATGAAGCGTCATCTCCAATCTCTAATGGAAACCCTCCACTGGTCTGGAAACCTTTTCCCCCTAAAGTTAAGCAAAGTTTGAAGAGCTACAGTTCTCTCCTCGGTGACCTTGTAAATCAGTCCCAGGTTCTTGGCCAGTCTGGTCATCTCATCTCGACCAGCTGCTGTCTTCATATCAAGGGGGATTTGGAGCATTCCATGGGTCAGGAGAAGGTAATGTGTTCTGGGCCATTTCTAATCCATGAAAAGCCCCAGGTGTATAAGACTGAACCGGCCAACAAGAAGAGAAAGAGAGGAAGACACAGAATCAAAGACAATATTTGACCCAGGATTAAAAAAAAAAGAAAGAAAGGAACAAGTTTCTAACATATCCACAGACAACTGACAAACTAAAAATTTAGCAGCCTTAAGACGTAAGACATTTCTTATAGGGTTGAAAAGTGTAACTCAGGGTTTTACTTTGGGGAAATGGACATGAAAATTTACAGAAGCTCTTTTCACATTTCAAATATATCTTGTTGTGGGTAAACAACAAGGTCCTACTGTGTAGCACAGGGAACTATATTCAATATCTTGTGATAAACCATAATGAAAAAGAATACATAAAAAAAGAATGTCTATATGTGTATAAGTGAGTCACTTTGCTGTACAGCAGAGACTGGCACAACACTGTAAATCAGTTCTATTTCAGTTTTCAAAAATACAATTTTAAAAAATAAAATAAAATCTATTTTGTTGAAATTTCATGTTCGGTAAAATGAAATTGCTGTCTAATTTTTGCATAGACTTGAAAATTCCCCCATAAAAATTATAAATTTTTTTAAAAAAGCAACATAACTAAATAAAAATCACTAATATTAACAAGGACTTTTCATTCATTTACTATATTTATAACTCCATTTCTATTGCTTCACTTTTCAGAAATATCCCTATTTCTACAAACACCCTGCTTATTTGACTTATATGCAGAGTACATCATGAGAAATGCTGGGCTGGAAGAAGCACAAGCTGGAATCAAGATTGCCAGGAGAAATGTCAATAACCTCATATATACAGATGACACCACCATTATGGCAGAAAGTGAAGAGGAACTAAAAAGCCTCTTGATGAAAGTGAAAGCCTCTTGATGAAAGAGTGAAAAAGTTGGCCTAAAGCTCAACATTCAGAAAACAAAGATCATGGCATCTGGTCCCATCACTTCATGGCAAATAGATGGGGAAACAGTGGAAACAGTGTCAGACTTTATTTTTCTGGGCTCCAAAATCACTGCAGATGGTGATTGCAGCCACGAAATTAAAAGACGCTTTCTCCTTGAAAGAAAAGTTATGACCAACCTAGATAGCATATTCAAAAGCAGAGACATTACTTTGCCAACAAAGATCCATCTGGTCAAGGCTATGGTTTTTCCAGTGGTCATGTATGGATGTGAGAGTTGGACTGTGAAGAAAGCTGAGTGCCGAAGTGGTTTTTGAACTGTGGTGTTGGAGAAGACTCCTGAGAGTCCCTTGGACTGCAAGGAGATCCAACCAGTCCATTCTAAAGGAGATCAGCCCTAAGATTTCTTTGGAAGGAATGATGCTAAACCTGAAACTCCAGTACTTTGGCCACCTCATGCGAAGAGTTGACTCATTGGAGAAGACTCTGATGCTGGGAGGGACTGGGGGCAGGAGGAAAAGGTGATGACAGAGGATGAGATGGCTGGATGGCATCATTGACTCGATGGACATGAGTTTGAGTGAACTCCGGGAGATGGTGATGGACAGGGAGGCCTGGCATGCTGCGATTCATGGGGTTGCAAAGAGTTGGACATGACTGAGGGACTGAACTGAAGTGAACTGACAAACACAATTACTAAGAGGTTATATAGTCCAGCAACAATGAAATCCCTTTGTTAAGGAGAGGAAAACAAATTGAAAAGAAAACTCAGAAGAAAGAAATTAAAAGTTATCAGGGGTGCCTAAACACAGGCCATAGGAATTTCTGGGAAAGAGTTGTTTCATTTAAAGCTCCAAACTTTGTCAAGATTTTGCAATCTGCATCTATGTGACAGACTATATGATATATAATGGGCCTGAAACCAATCACATGAAATGGAAAACTCTGCCTTTTAAAGTTTGTCTATTCACTGCAAAATTTACCAGGTCTGATTTAATTTCTAAATATATGGGGTTAAGTATCTTTGATATTAATTGCTTGTTTTGATATTAATTTCTCATTTAAATGCTTTCTTGTCTTCAATCACCTTTTGTGTTTTCTCAGTCTTTCAACTTTACTGAAGCTTTCAATGGCTACGTCAATGATCTCTCTTGATAAATGTCACATTGCTCTTGAAAATATGTGGGTTATTTTCAAGTATGTTTTGATATTGATTGCTAACATAATTCCACAGTGATGAGAAAACAGACCCTGTATGATTTCAATACCTTTAGACCATGAAATTTTGCACCTTGTTTTATGTTCCTGGGTATGTTCCAGTGTATCCTGGTTTATAGCCTATGGGAACTTGAATTTGTACCCTGGTATGGTGTGAAAATTGTATAAATCCTAATTATGCTGATAATTAGGGCTTTTCAGGTTTACTATAGCCTTCTACTTTTCTGTCTAGTCATTCTATTAATTTTTGAGAGTTTGATATTGAAACTCCAACTGGAAACCTTAATTTATCTACTTTAAAAAAAATTGTAATACATGGTGGAACTATATGCAACTTTGTTCTGTATTTTCCAAGTCTCCTGTAAATGTGTTATCATGCTTTCATAATTTAAAAAAATAAAAAAGAAAGAAAATTAACCAGGTCTGTTAAGTAAACAGGCTCCAAAGTGATGAGTAGCACAATTGGAGGTTTTAAACCTGTTTTAGTTTAATAGGTCAGAATTCCAAGTTTGATTAAATTTTTCACTCCCTTGTTGCCTGATTTCTGTTCAGCTTAGACTAATTACTTTCAGGACCTTGCTAATTGGGATGAAAAGCAAAGACAATTTGCCATGTGGTTAATTGATCTTACTATTTTCAATATTTAGCATACCATGTTTATAAAGCTATAGTCAATTAGATTATAGTAGTCACAAGAAGTCAACACACAGTTCCCACAATTAAGCATTTCAAGGTCATCCTTGACCCTCCCATCTTCAATAAGCCACGTGAGATTATGTTCTGAAATTCTGTATATAATTATAACGGCCACAGAGAAATTTTTCTCCATGGGGACTCCAGGGAAATTGCTCTTTCTTGGCATTCTTTTTGCCCAGGAAATGAGGAAAGCTGAAATAATTCTTCTTTTAAATTGAGATGCCCCTTGAGGTGGCAGAATCTTAATAATGTAGGCATAGCAATCAGTGGGGAGAAAAAAATGACCAATAAGGGATGTTAATCTGAAAATTTGGAAAAACCTATTTGTACACAAGCCTACAACTGAAAGATCCCAAACTTCACCACAGGTGACTCCTACTATGCTGCTAAGTCACTTCAGTCGTGCCCGACTCTGTGCAACCCCATAGACGGCAGCCCACCAGGCTCCACTGTCCCTGGGATTCTCCAGGCAAGAACACTGGAGTGGGTTGCCATTTCCTTCTCCTACATGCCCCCAAGTATGGGTGGATGCTGCCATCATTGATAGATGGTGAACCCTGAACTAAACAGCACAGAGTCCAGGGCTCCAGAACTTGACACTCAAAGCCTAAAACTTCTGGGATATTTATGATTGCTGCTTGCTCACTAAGAGTCCTGGAAATGCAGGTAATTGATAACTGAACGACTCGGGCAATTAATGAAATACTCATACATATCAAACACCGATTTAATAAGACCATATGACTTCTGAGGCTTTGCTGTATGTCTGATAATTTACATTCAGAATCCCATTTAATCCTAACACTACCATAAAGCAGGTGTTGATACCTCCATTTTACAAATGAGAAACTGGGACACAGAGGTATTATGTAACTTGTCCAAAGTCATAAGTGGCAGAACGAGGATTCAAACTTATTTGCAGTAAATGCTGTTGGTGCCTTGTTGACAGCCTCTTAACTTAACACTGACCTCCAACCCACAGCTGCATTTCTTTTCCTGATGATTTCTCCTCCCTCTGTTGCCTGCCTGGCCAGCTCTTGAGACACAGCATTTGCCTAGGAGGTAACTCCCTTCTGGATCAGCTCTAAACCAACAATGAACAGAAACTGGTGTACAAATACCCCAGCTCTCTCACTCCTCGGATGTTGAGGTCCTTTAATGGACCAGACCTTGGTGGTCTGGAGTCAATGATAAGAAAGTAAAGGAGAGAAAGAGGCTGATATTCCTTGGTTTATACAGAAGGCCAATAAAGCCCCTGCACGGGGCTTACTCTGTTCACGAAGGCCTCAGGCGCCCTCTCGCTCTTAGAAGCCTGGGCAGGAAAGTGAACTCAGAGAGCCTCTGCACTCCAGGGGATCAGCCTGAAAGACAGAGAGAGAGAGAGAGAGAGAGAGAAAGACATGGGTACCAGAGCTCTGATGAAACAAAGGTGTTTTAATCAACATGGTGTGGGCATATATACTGTCTTACAAAGTAGTTATTCTCAGCAAAGATAAAGATTAAAATTCCGGACTTACAAAACATAGGCAATCCATATTAAAGAGAGAGATTTGTAAACAATCACTTTTACCATATGGTTCACAAGAAGGAAGAAGGTACTTATCACCATGCTGCTGCTGCTAAGTCGCCTCAGTCGTGTCCGACCCTGTGCGACCCCATAGACGGAAGCCCACCAGGCTCCCCTGTCCCTGGGATTCTCCAGGCAAGAACACTGGAGTGGGTTGCCATTTCCTTCTCCAATGCATGAAAGTGAAAAGTGAAAGTGAAGTCACTCAGTCGTGTCCGACTCTTAGCGACCCCACGGACTGGAGCCTACCAGGTTCCTCCGTCCATGGGATTTTCCAGGCAAAAGTACTGGGGTGGGGTGCCATTGCCTTCCCCAACTTATCACCATATAGAAACACTAATGAAGGAAATGCCTGGATTCCTCAGTCCCGGGAGAGGCTTGCCTCTCCTCTTAATTCCTGAATATTCAGGAATTAATAAGAGGCAGAGAATTCCTGACAGATCCAAAACAGCACACAGGAAGCCTCCTGTTAAATGCTTCTTGACACTCGGAGGAACAGCACTGGCTCCCAGGTTCTCCTAATGGGTTCAAAGTTGTTTCCTATAGTGAGAACTTACTTGATAGCATACCCTTCATTGGCTAACTTGACTATCCAAAATTGTGCCCTCAGCCCCACCCCCAAAAGTTTCCTGGAATTCTCTTGCGAATAAATTACTTGTCTCAGAGTCTACTTCAGAACTCCCCTAAACTAAGACACAAGGTCTGTCTAAGTCCTTATAATGCTTTCACTCTCCAACTGTCCCCATCTCATAAGGATGTTTTGAGAATTAGATGTGCTAATGTATATGCTGAACTTAACACATTATCTGGTACATAGTAAGTGAATAATAAACCTTAGTTACTTATATTTAATAACTGTTGTTTATTTTACATGCTGATAAAAAGGGTTGTGTAACAGTCAACCTAGAATAGGAAGAAAAGCACTCCAAAATCACTGCAGATGGACTGTAGCCATGAAATTACAAGATGCTTGCACCTTGGAAGAAAATCTATGACAAACCTAAACAGCACAATAAGAAGCAGAGACATCACTTTGCCAACAGAGGTTCATATAGTAAGAGCTATGGTTTTTCCAATAGTCATGTACAGATGTGAGAATTGGACCATAAAGAAGGCTAAGTGACTAAGAATTGATACTTTTGAACTGTGATGCTGGAAAAAGACTCTTGAGACTCCCTTGGACAGCAAAGAGATCAAACCAGTCCATCCTAAAAGAAATCAACCCTGAATGTTCATTGGAGGGACTGATGCTAAAGCTGAAAGTCCAATACTTTGGCCTCCAGATGCTAAGAGCCGACTCACTGGAAAAGAACCTGATGCTGGGAAAAATTGAGGGTAAGAGGAGAGGAGGGTGCAGAGGATAAGATGGTTGGATGGTATCACTGACTCAATGAACATGAATTTGCACAAACTCTGAGATATAGTGAAGGACAGGGAAGCCTAGCATGCTGCAGTCCAAGGGGTTACAAAGAGTTGGACACAATCTAGCAATATGACTTAGCAACTGAACAACAACAGTAGGAAGAGAACGCCAGAGAAGTAAAAGAGCATTGTGGTTGGAAGTATAAAACTCCCTCTTCTTCTGGGGAGTAGCAGCAGTACCAAGTCCTCCACGTGGTACCATGATATTTTGTCCTATGTGGTGGTGGTGAGTCAGCAAGGCACGGACCTCAGTTTTTTACTATCAAGGGATCTGGTGTTGATAAATCCCAGTGACTGAGACCAGAGAGTAGAACTTCCTTGATGGGCAGTACAAGTGGGTCAGTTTTCTTATTCCAAGGTTGGCTGGTCAGGGCCATTACTGGCACAGATATTTTTTAACAGCATAGTGATAGAGTAACATGATTACTGTATAATACAGAATTTGTTCATGGGAGATAATACAGATTATCTCCCATGATTACTATATAATACAGTATTTGTTCTAAATCTCTAGACTTTCCCCAGTGATAGGGTCTCTTAGTTATTTATGATGGGCCCAGATAGCTTATGTTAATGAGGATGAGGGCTGGCCTTGTCAGAAAGATCTATTCTGTGATTGGAGGGGTGTGGCTTTGAACCACATATAAGATCAGTCCAAGCTCCAGGAGGGGAGGGGAGATGGAGATTGAGTTCAACCTCATGGCCTATGATTCAGTCACGAATGTCATCATAATGAGACATCCGATAAAAACTCTGGACACTGAAGCTCAGGTGAGCTTCGTGGTTAGTGACACACAATGATGTGCTGGGAAATTTGAAGCCTGAGGACGTAGAAGCTTCATATTTAGGGCGCTACCAGATTTCACCTTATGAGTCTCTTCTTTTGACCACTCTTCATTTATATCCTTTATAAAAAATCTGTAATCTGAAATTCTTAAGTCTGTGAGTCATTCTAGTGAATTAACAAACCTGAAAAGGTAATGAAAACACCCAAATCTATAACCAGTTGGTCTGAAGTACGAGTGGTCTGGGAACCTCTGAACTTACAGCTGGTGTCTGAAGTGAAGGGACATCTGCCCTAACTCTGGATAGTTGGCATCAGAATTGCATTGCAGTGATCAAGTTGAGAAATAAGTAGGAAATGATTACTGGAAGTAAAACATTTTATTCCATCAAGAAAACTGCAGAAAATGAGATGCCATCTTAAAAGTATCTAAAAATCAAAAGAACTGTATGGCTTTTGAGAAGCATAATATTTATAAAAAACCTTTTTACTTTAACCTGGAGTTGCTTGCCTATCTTTATTCATAATCATTTATATGGCTCATGGTACAGTCAGTGCCTGTTAAAAGCTGTGCAGGCATTTGTGGGCACACACATTAACTAAGCCATCAAATAAATGTGACTTCATCCAGATAAAAATGCCAATGCCACAAAACTGACTTGTCTGCCTTCTCTCAGCTCAGTGCCTAGCTTGTTTAAAACTGTGCAGGACAATGCTAGATGTTTAAGATATCCATTGGTTATCGTAAATGCTTTTATCCAGTCATTCACTCACTGGACACACATATAATGACAACCTATTATTTATCCAGCACAGGGCAAGAGTGAGTGAAAAGACCATGACACTTGGCCTCAGAAGCTTCCTGAAGCTGTGTCTGCTAGCTGTGTGACCTTTAGCAAGGCATTTGCCCTTTCTGTAAAATATGGAGACTGGACTAGAACACATTATTGGGATTATGAAAAGTACTGTCCAATGGTAAATGCTATTGATTCCTTGAGTCAGCTTGCATTTCCTGGGAGATTGAAGCCTGAGCCCCTGTTCTTCACTGTGTGTTTACCAACTCTCTAGAGTCTTCCCTCATCTCCTTCTCAAATCCCCTCCTTGTTCCATAAATCTGCATACGAAAGAACCAGACAGCTGTAGCTCTCAACAGCTTTGGTTTTCATCACTGCCTGTGTCATCCTACTCTGCGGAAGCTGCTTTTTAAAGGGGCTAAGCCTCCTTTCAACAATCCTAAACATTTTTGAAGTTATAAACCAGAACATAACAAGCTTACCAGTAGATAAAACAGTAGAGGTTTTCTGCAGGAGATTAAACTAACTAGAGGACATCACTGTGGGAGCCATTCTCTGATGTAGCCTGATCATATACTGAGTCTGGAGCACCACTGGAGGAGCTGGGATAACGTCAGGCGGATAGTAGCATCATGAAAAGAAGCAGGAGAAAGGGGAAAGAAGCCCACGTGAAAAGAGGACATGATGCAGGCAACCCACTCTGCTAAGGGCACTATTTATGTCCATTTAAATTTCTCCACGCAAGCAAAAAAGAATTATAACAGATGTAAGGAATGGTACTAGAACTGAAAAGACATCACTGTGGGAACAGTGAAGGCTTCTTCTGGTCTTACTACCCATAAGACAAAGGTAGAAAAATAGACATTCACACACTCACATCCTGCCCCTCCCTATTATAATCCTTTTCCTGCTAGCCTCACTCCCACATCCCATCTTAAGTTACATTGCTGATTTAGAGATAATGAATTGTTCTGTGGCAGCTCAGGTAAGCATACAGCACCAGACTTTTTTTTTAATACCTAAAGAATAAAAACAACAAAATTTAGCAGTATGGTAACTTAATGTGAGATTTATATTCCAAAGTCTTAAAAACTCATGGTCCAGGAATGAGCAATGTCTTTGACATGACCTTGAGAAACCACTGCCAGTCATCCATGTCACTTTTATACCTCTGCCCCTTCCAATTGTTCTGAATTATGGCATTTCCTTTTATAACATTTAAATCAAAACACCTCCATACCCTGGCACTTTAAATTTCTGACCCTGATATACTATGATGTCTGACCCCTTGTTGATATCTAATTTTCACTTTTTTAGTCTTTTGGGTTTCATCTCGTTGTCTCATTGACTTATTTTCTAAAAGAACAGGGCCATGGCTAAAGAAAGGGTACCCTTGGAAAGAAAAGAAAAAGATGTTGAACTTTAACAAGAGTACAGCCCTTAGAGCTTTTAAGACTGATCATATTTAGACCCTGTACACAGGAAAATAAAAAATGTAGTCAGGGCTCCCCTGTGTGTTGGTCCAGTGGTTAAGAATCCACCTCGCAAAGCAAGGGACACCATTTCAATCCCTGGTCACATGCCACAGAGCAAGTAAGCTCAGGCACCACAACTACTGAGCCCACACACCACAACCACAATTACTGAAGCTAGTTTGTCTTAGAGCCCTAGCTCTGCAACAAGAGAAGCCACCACAATGAGAAGCCCGAGCACCACAACAAAGAACAGTGCCCCGCTCACCACAACTAGACAAAGCCCTCATGCAACAAGGAAGACTCAGTGCAACCAAAATAAATAAATAAAATGGATAAATAAATAAAATGCAGTCAGTCACTTCTATGCTTCACTCGTGCAATAACAGATACTCAAGAATTTAGATTCATAAAGGTAACAGGCTGCCTGTCTGCTGTCATCATTTCACTGAGGAACATCGAATGGAATAGGAACCTATGGGACATAGGAAAAGTATAGTCTTTGGATCTAGAGGGCTGCGTTTTACTCCCAGCTCATCTACTTAAAGGTTATGTAGGTGGGAGGAGGGGGTCAGGATAGGGAACACAGGCACACCCATGGCTTGATTCATGTCAGTGTATGGCAAAAACCACTACAATATTGTAAAGTAATTAGCCTCCAATTAAAAGAAATGAAAATAAAAGTTATGTAGCCTCAATCAAATGAATTGACCTATAGGACCCTCTGCTGCTAAAGAAGAAGGAAGAAAGAGGAGGAAAAAACAAGACAAGAAAGGGAGGGAGAAGAAAAGTAGACAGGGACTCAGAATACCTATCTCCTAGGGTGATGATGAGAGCTATATCATTTATTTAAAAGCAATATATACAATGCAAAATTTATTTAAGTACAGCATTGCAGGACTGGTGGCTCAGATGGTAAAGAATCCACCTATAAGGTCAGAGACCCAGGTTTGATCCCTTAGGAAGATCCCCTGGAATCCATGGGGTCTCAAAGAGTCTGATACTACTGAGTGACTAAGCACACACATACCTGATTTGTAAAAATGGTGCTTTAAATGCTGTTAAAGTCCCCTACATTTTGAAAAAATATTCAAGAAACGAGCCATGCCCGCTCAAATATGTAGCAGAAGCATCCCTTTGAGATGAACTGCAGAATCTGCACCACTGGATCGCTGCTCTTCACTCTTGTTGAGTGACAGTGGAGGCCTGGCTTTCTAGGCCATTCAGCTCAAACCCACCGCCTCCAAAGAAAGTGTCTTTTTTCATTAGCACCTTTCACAGATTACAGATGTCTAGGTCTGACTCTTCACTGGCTATGTTTTTTCCTGCAGCCTGAAGTCCTGCCCGGGTTAGAAAGCTAGGCATCAGACCGTACACACAGGACAGTCCTATTGACAACAGCCCCTGAACTGTAATAGTCCATGGAGGGCGGGGAGGTGATTGTCTTGCTGCACATTGGAGCTGTTAGTTCTGGTCTGGTGTTCGGTAAGAAGAATACGAATCAGGACATAGAATCTTGCAGTAAAGAGGAACTAATGGAGGTAATTAGGATAGAACACCTGTCGTTGAGAAATCGCAACCTCTATGGTTGGCCGTGTCCAACCACTGCTCCCAATTGTTATTTCCAACAATGGAGAGCTTCTGGACTGTGAATGCAAGCAACGATGGACGGCCATAAAATTTGCAAATGAGTTTTCACATTGTCTAATAAAATTCTATGACTTTGTCAATCTGTGTTGACACAGACCTACACAGGACTGGATGATAAAAGGTTGTAATGGGAAGCTAATTAATTGTTTCCTTGGGTTTATATGTTTGCCTTTTATTTCCTTATCTATCTGGCTTCCTTATAAGCTGGTGAAGAAAGTTTATGAAGCTTTCTTGGTCCATGAAGATGGTGGTCAATTTTGAGATCCCAGCAGTCAAGTATCCTATTGCCCCAAACACCTCAAGCCAAACAAGATAGGCAACAAAATGAAAGCCCCAACACAGAGATCTGAATTTAAGGGTAGGTGGCATCAGGGCTGCCTCAAGTGTGGCCCAGAATTTTATATTTTAAGTAAACTTATAAATAAAAGGTGGATACAGTCATTAAGTTCTAGATTAGGGATTTCTTTATATCTGTTTTAAGAAGCCATCTTGAAAAAGGATAAGAGAAGGAACTTATTTTTGTTTGGGGTGGTGAGGGGAAGGCTGGGGGAAAGAGATAGGGAGTTTGGGATGGACATGTACACACTGCTATATTTAAAATGGATAATCAACAAGGTCCTACTGTAGAGCACAGGGAACTCTGTTCAATGTTATGTGGCAGCCTGGGTGGGAGGGGAGTTGGAGGAGAATGGATACATGTATGTGTACAGCTGAGTCCCTTTGCTGTTTACCTGAAACTATCACATCATTGTTAATCGGCTACACTCCAGTGCAAACTAAAAAATTAATAAAAAAGGAAATGAATAAGTAAGAGTATTTGATAGTCTAAATTAGCTTCAGAAGATATCATTTTAAAAGTGCAGTTTGACTCACATGTAACTTGGAAGGTATAAGCTGGAAAAGGGAAATAGAGAATGAGAGTGAGAAGTCACAAAACAAGACAATTTTTACTTCGTGTTTATTTGATTTTACATGCTCAGCATGAAATGTAGCTGAACAAACAAATAATTATGGAGGGGAAGGAGGGGCTGGGGGTAAAGATCAGGTTAGATATAAACACACAAACTCTGGGTGGTAAAAGACAATTGTTTACTACTCTACTCCCGTGGGCTAGAACAGGGCAAACATATAATAAACGTCTTATAAATATTTCTTGGATAAACAAAAACTCAGCATATCAAAATTTGTCCTGTTAATTAGACAAGATGTTCATTTGAGTTATTCTTTTTATTGTAGCTTCAAAAGATAATTCATAAAATTGACCACTCTCTTAAATGTTAGGGCATTGAGAGTTGGGCAAGCATAGACACACAGATATGGTACAACTACCTGGTCATTTTTTATGCTAAACGCAAGAGGGAACAATGTTTATGAGAATGATCACCTATTAATACTGCTTCCCAGATATGTATATATCATACTTCACTTGGAAAAGTCCTGTATTGATCTTTGCTCTATATCTCTGCAAGAGTCATTAAGCACACACATGGGTTTCCCAGGTGGCACTAGCGGTAAAGAACCAGCCTGCCAATGCAGGAGACATAAGAGACGTTGATTCCATCCCTGGGTCAGGAAGATCCCCAGGAGCAGGGCATGGCAACCCATTCCAGTATTATTGCCTGGAGAATCCCATGGACAAGAGGAGCCTGACGGACTACACCCCATGGATCACAAAGAGTCGGACACAATTGAAGAGACTTAGCACACTTAGTGCGCACACATACACACACATATGCTTGCTTGCTTCTTTGCTGTTTTATAAAGAGTTATGGAATCAAAGCAAGTTACAGATTTTTGATTGTTGGAAATAGATTAAGATAATAATGACTTTCAAAATAAAAATTGAAAGATGGAGAGAAAAATCACACTCTAGAACATGATGGCATCTGAGGATACTTGACTGCTGGGATCTCAATTTCACAGGAACTTAAATCTCATTACTGTCAGTTTTCAAAGCACTTCAGCCAATGGAACCATAGTTCACAAACAAATATAAACCAAGTGTGGAAGCCAAAATTACTTTCAATCTTACATGCTCCTTTTGTGCCAAAATGTATTCAAAATCAGAGTATAAATTTGTGGGATAGTTAAGTCTTTCTTGATGACACAGACCCCAGGTTCTTGAGTAAACTAAATATGTTTAGGACAGAAGACTATTTTGTGTTGGATTTTCACAGAAGATTTTTTCAAAACGCTTGATGATAACAATAACAAAAAATATATGACAAATTATCTTAAGTAAAAATAATATGGGATAATAACTATATCAAGACACGACTGTGTATGATACATATAATACATGATTTGCATTGTAGTTGGAACTTATAAAAGTGAAAATTTGGGAAATTTACACACAGACTGTCATTAAGGGAGGTTAAGTGATGACAGGTTTTTGGAAAGAAGGAACTGGCAGAGGTTCTCAACGCAGCCCCCTTTTCAGATGATAAAAGACAATGCGTTGTCCTGAATCAAAGAGGAAAAGTAAATCTTTTAACTTCAATCAAAGCAGTCAAGCCAATCCCTCAGCACTCCTGAGGACATCTCTTTACGAGTCCCTTTCTGACTTCAGATAAGCACTACATTAAACAGAAAGGGAGAAATACACATTCAATAGGTTGGCCTGGAAGACAATTGCTACCTAGAAGACAGGTCAAGAATGTGGAAAGAGTTCAATCTGGTCATGGTGGTGGCTGATTCCGACCAAAACTGCCCAGGGTATAAACACGGCAGGACTGCCTGGCCTCTACCATCTGGCAGCCCTGCCTTTGAACACAGAACTCAGTCATAGTTGAGGGCTGCTCTTCTTTGCTATCCAAAGAGATTCCTGAATGAAGATGGGTCTTCACAGCAACTGGAAGAGTGTCCCCTTGAGGAAGAGAGAGCCCTCCTTCCTCATCCTACCCAGCTAACATGGCACTAGGTGTGTGAGTCTTCAACGAAACAGCAAGGTGACCAGTACTTTCCCTGATGGCTCTAAAACTTCCTGTCCATCACACAGAAAAGTAAAGCTCACAAGTGCCTGTCTTCTTTGACATCTCAAAAGGCACTTAGACTCCAAACTCATCTATTTGGAACCCAGCTCTGATCAGTCACTCTTGTAAGTAAAGAGCATGAGAGTACTTGGTGTTATTCCAAGATCCACACAGCTTAATGCATGCTAAGTCGCTTCAGTCATGTCCCACTCTTTGAGATCCCATGGACTATAGCCCACCAGTCCCACGAAGAAAATAAAATAAGATGATACTATAGCCAGTGATGAGGGACGGAGGATATCTTAGCTCAGGTCAGTTGGGCTTCCCAGGTGGTGCTAGTGGTAAAGAACCACCTGCCAATGCAACAGACATTAAGAGACGTGGGTTTGATCCCTGGGTCAGGAAGATCCCCTGGAGAAGGAAATGGTAACCCACTCCAGTATTCTTGCCTGGAGAATCCCAAGGACAGAGGAGTCTGGCAGGTTACAAACCATAGAGTCACAAAGAGTCAGACACTCCTAGAGCAACTTAGCACAGAAGGGGAAACCTCTCTAAGGAGAGACAGCATTAGCTGAGAACAGAACTGGACACACAGGCAAGCTTTGTGTCTACATTCCAAGCGGAAGAAACATCAAAGATGCTCCAGTGGGAATCCTCCGGGTGTGTTCACAAGGATGAAGGAGACAGCAGGGACTGAGACTGAGTAAATAAGGCAGGGCCAGGAGAAATGAGGGCTGAGACATGAGCAGGTAGCAGATCACGTGGGGCCTTGTAGGAGTTTGGATTTTATTCTGTTGCAATGGAAAAACATCAGAGCGTTTTAAGCAGTTGACATAATTTGCCATATACTTTGGAGGGCTCAACCTGGTTGCCATGTGGAGGAGAGATTTTGTTAACGGAATATAGAAGCTTCCTAAAAGCCATTTAGGAAGATATTTCTACACAACAGGTGAGCCATGTAATGTTTTTGGTGGTGCCATGGCAGTGAAATGAAGAAAGTCAGGTATATCTTGGAGGTAGAGCCAAAATGAATCACCAGTGCACTTTAGTGGTAAAGAGCCTGTCTGCCAGTGCAGAAGACATAAGACACACAGGTTTGATCCCTAGGTCAGGAAGATCCCCTGGAGGGGATTCTAGGAATACTGGAACCCACTCCACTATTCTTTCCTGGAGAATCCTCACAGACAGAGGAGCCTGATGAGCTACAGTCCATGGTTTCCCACAGAGTCAGACATTACTCAAGCAACTTAGAATGAACGAAGTACATTAGGTGTAGGGAGCCAAGAAAAGAAATTCATCAAGAATGATTGCTAGTTCCAGGGCAAGAATAGAGACGCAGATGCAGAGAATAGACATGTGACATGCGGAAGGGGGGATAAATTGGGAGATTAGGTTTAACATAAATACACCACCATGTGCAAAACAGACAGCTAGTGAGAAACAGCTGTATAATACAGGGAGCTCAGCTCGGTGCTCTGTGACGACCTAGAGGGAGGGGATGGGGAGAGGGGTGGGGGAGTCCAAGAGGGAGAGAATATATGTATACATATAGCTGATTCACATTTTTGTACAGTAGAAACTAACACAACATTATAAAACAATTACACTCCAATTAAAAAAAAAAAAAAAGAATGGTTGCTAAGCATTGAGCCTAAGCAACTGGATGACGAGGTGGGGAAAGCTTGGGCAAGGGAGTAGATTTGTTTCAGCCTCTAGACTGAGGTATCATTGGACATCTGAATGGAGATGTGAAGGGAACAGTGGATTCGTTGAATCTAGAGTTCACAGGAGTGGAGAGCCTGGGAATCACTTTTTGAGTCTGTCTCCTCTTGTGAACCATCAGAATGTTGATAGAAAAAGTCATGAAATTAAATGAATTTGCTTAGGAAAAAAGGGTGAATGTAGAGAAAATTAAAGAGCTGAAGAGAAAAGCCCTACAGCTTGCCAATGAGCAGATCTAGGAAAAGCACCCGCAAAAGACACATAGGAAGTAGAGAGAGAGTTAGGTAGAGAAAAGAGAAAAGGCATGTGTTGTCCCCTAGCTTTTGATAGAAGATGTTCCAAGAAGAGAGAGCCAATGCCTGCTGTTGAACAAATACATGAGTATCAAACATTGTCTTTGGCAAGAGGTAGGTCATTGTTTCGTAGTTATTATTGTGGGAGGTGTAATTTCTGACTGTGCCAAGTGCCTAGTTGATATTCACGGCCTTAGAGTTAAGGTGGTTACAGCTATGCTGATGGGGTAATTTTCTCCATCAACTTTTGGCTCCCCGGGTACAAGCCGGGAGGGATGGAAGGCTAAGTTCAATCAGGGTGTAGGCAAGCTTAGCAGAAAGTCAGAACCTGTTATTTGAAGATTCTTCTCACTTCTAAAGTTTCAAGAAATAAAACAAAAGATTGAATCTAAAATTTCAAACTAATTTTTTAATTCACTTTTTAGAATGCTCCTAAGAAAAGTATTTGTGGTTGGATACAAAAACTTGACAATGAAACAATGGGGATAGAGATCTTTAGCAATCTTGAATGTTATTTAAATCACAAATATTGGACTAGGAATACATTAATCCAAACAAATGCCATGGTTTCATTCTCCTAGCATGTTTCACTTATTTTTTTCATCCCTTCCTTCTCCAGTCTTGATGCTGGGAAGCTGAGAAGAGTGGACTGAGGTAACTTGGATACCCTGCCAGGTGTAGCCAAGTGATAACCAAGGGCAAGACAGAGTTGCCATAAAAATTTTTTTAATAAAACAAAATCAAGGCATTTATATATTAATATAAATTATTTATCTCAGTGAAAAATTCAAAGATTAACTTATTCCCCCAAACTCTGACATCTTATAGAAGGCAGCATTTGTCTTTTTTTGTTTCATTTTAGGAAAATCTAAAATTAAAGCCTACTTTAAATTCTAAAAATAAGTGGTTTAACTCCTGAAAATTTATTCAATCACATTTTAAACTCCAACATACATATTTCTAGACTTGTAAACATATTCGCATTCTTTTAAATTTAAACAGAAATAGATTTGTTAAAATCCGGTTCTCTGAAATATTCAGGAGAGTGTCATCTGGCTTGATTTTTATAAAGTGCATATAATATTTTTAATAAAACACTATGGAATACATGCTATTTGGAAACCAGAATTAATGATTTAACTTGGTTTCTTATGGAGCATGAAGTTTGCCACTGTATTCACTCAGTGGACACAAGTACGTCATTGTCATTCTCAGTATGAAGTGATGCTTACCTCTCGTTAAATTCATTTTGTCATGATAAAGAAAACCCACTTGAATTCCAAACATTACAAGTGACAAAACATTTTCTAGAGCACGCATTTTGTATGTAGACTGTACCTGAAGTGCTCGGCTTTAATCTAAATGAAAACGCCAAAGTGAAGTCAAAAGTTATTTACTGTTGCTTCTGCTTTGACATTTCTTAACAGGACATAACAAGCTGGTTTAAAAAAAAAGAAAGAAAGAAACGGGAAGGCTGGGCAGACAAGCCTCCTGATCTGTGCATTCATGAGCCCCACTAATACTGCTCACACAGACGCGGTACCAGCAGTGCCTCAACGAGAATATCAATGCTTCAAAATTTCTACGGTGCCTCTTAGTTTATAAAGGTGCTTTTCATATTGGGTTGGTTTCTTTTTAATGAGAGGGAAAATTTTATGGAGGGTTTTTATTCCCTTAGAAGGCAGGAGACTTTTGGCAAGATTTTCAATCTTTCCTCTGTGGCCAATTAGTGACAATTCCACTTTTGCAAGACAGCCGTCTCCCTGTCCAATTTGACAAGGCAAAGCAAGAAGACTGGCACTGAATCTGATGCCAACAGTAGTTCAAAATCTCACCACCATCAAAATAGGAATTCAGATGTAAAATTCCAAGACTTGCTTAGTCTTCCCTGGTCACCAGAAAAGCTGAACTCCAACCAGAGGTGGCTGCTGAAAGAAAAAGGTTGGTAGCCGTGCAAATTGGTATAATGTTTCTGCAAAAGAAGTCTGGCGCCGTGTTTCTGATGAAGGCAAAAACTGCAGAACTGTGTAGTCAGGTGCGTGCCAACATGTTTGTTTCGGCCTTGTGTACAGCAGGAAAAGAATGGAAGAGACGGTATTCATCATAGTTTAGTTGGTTAACTAAACTACTGCAAAACTATGGCACAGTTGTTAGCTGGAATACTATGTTACCAGAAATTAAAACACAGTGGAATGCCAGCTGAGGATGGGCGGTGTAGACCAGACAGTGTAGGACTAGGCAGGCTACGATAGTGCGGGATTTGGGCTCCTTCTCTGTGTGAGTTAGAAAGTCACTGGAAGTTTTTGAACATAGAAGAGACAGGATTTCACTTGCATCTTCAAAGGGTCACTCTGACACAGTGTTGAGGAGAGGCTATGGCAGGCTTGTGGGAGACAGTGATAAGGATGTGTCAAGGAAAGGTGGATGATGGCTCAGAGCAGTTAGCAGCATCAGGGGGTAGGAAGAAGAGCTCCACGTCTATGAATAGTGAAGGTCAAGAAAGTGGGGTAGATTGATTATTGGGTGTAAGAGAAAGGGAAGAGTCAAAGAAGACCCCAGCCTTTTATTAAGCTGGTGTGCGTGTGTGTGTGTGCACAAGGAGGCCCAAGCACAAGAGAATGCATCCTCCCATCCTCAGGGTTGTTGCTGAGTAATTGGCTTGGAATCTTTATTTTCATCTTCATACTTGTGTTTGGGAGTATGCAAGGAACATGTGTTACTCCAGTAATTTTAAAGCTATTTTTTTAAAAAACAAATGAATGCCAATGAGAATGAGAAACAATTTGCTCTAGTATATATTTTTTTTGGTCAGCTGTCTCTTGTCCCCCCACAATCAAGCCTCACAGAACAGCAAGCAACAGCTCTAGAATATGAAGCAACAGCTGACCCCCAGCCTGCCCGGTTCCAGGATTCCTAGCGAGTTGCATCTCTTTATCTGGGTCTTTTCTAACTGAAGGCAAGAATTCACTAGGGCCTCCCACACAATGAACCTGGAGATTAACACCATGGAGTTGGAACACCTGGCAACAAAACCACAGAAGTAAACTTCCATCTGTGTAGTGAGATGAGTCATCCTTATTCTCATTAACCCTCCTGGTTAGCATATTTGAGTCTTCCTCCTCAAAATTTATATTTTCTGTTAGTATTTTCATAGGCCTTATGGCATACATACCATTTTATTTATTTATTTATTTTTTTGGTAAGCCACTTGAATCCTGTTTTAAACATGTGGGGTAAAATAAATACATACATAAACACTTGGATGTTTTTTCTCCACCCCATCCCACTCCAAGGAGATCTGCTTTATTTATGTCTTATTCAAAATCATGCATCATGGGACTTCCCTGGTGGTCCAGTGGTTAAGACTTCACCTTTTTGTTGCAGGGGGTGCAGGTTCGATATCCCTGGTTGGGTAGCTAAGATCCCACATGACTTGCAACTAAAAAAAAAAAAACCCAAAACACAGAACAGAAAGAATGTTGTAACAAATACAATTTGTGGTTGTTGCTGAGTTGCTCAGTCATGTCTGACTCTCTTGTGACCCCATGGACTGTAACCCACCAGGCTCCTCTGTCCATGGGATTCTCCAGGCAAGAATACTAGAGTGGGTTGCCATTTCCTTCTCCAGGATATCTTCTCGATCCAGGGATCTAACTCACATCTCCTGCATCTCTTTACCGCTGAGCCACCATGGAAGCCAAAAAAATTCAATAAAGACGTTAAAAATGGTCCACATGTCAAAAAAATCTTTAAAAAAAAATTGTGTATCATTCTAGTCACTTGCGGAACTGCCTGCCTCCTGACTGCACACTTATCAGAATCAAAGGAGAACCATGAAGTTGAGAAAAATATTAACATAGAGGTCTGTGTGTAGCACCAGAGTTATTTGGAGAAAAGGTGCAAACAAATCTAGTACAAATACCTGGACCCTGGGAGCATGTGTGGTCTGGGGCAGAGAGTTGCTCAGCAGACACACAGCACAGTGGGCATGGGTCTCCCTCTGCACATGAATTTCTTCAATCAGCACTGGAAACTCATGAAACCCAATCAGGACCACCAAGTTGTGACACATGGCAGGATGAACAAAATTGCTTTCCCACCACTGGTAGGGCTTCAAGCTTTAACAGAAAGGCTTCCAGTGTCTTATCCAGCAGTGCCCAACTTTTCTGGTACCAGGGACTGGCTTCGTGGAAGACATTTTTCCCACAGACCAGGGAAGGAGGAATGATTCAAGCTCATTATTTGTGTGCACCTTATTTTTATTGCTATTGCATCAGCTCCACCTCAGATGTTCAGGCATTAGCTCTAGAAGGTTGGGGACTCCTGTACAAAACCAGATCCTTCCTATTTCTCCAGTGCACCTTCACTGTTCACTTCTTCCCCTCCAACAACATGCATGCCCAGAACCCAAAGTACAGGTGGTGATTCCAAGCCACTTCTCTCCCTGGCTACTTATGATGGGGACTTTTGCATTTCTAGCCCATCTCATGGCAATTATTCCCACACTTGGAAGTTAGGCAGGCAGTCTGTGCATGTACTAAGCATGTGGCTTTCTGCATATGTCTGCACATCATTTTTCAGGAAATTCTATTTCACACTACAGCAGCTTGATGAGTAGCTGTTGTTCACACCCACTGAGAAATAACTCCATGTGAGAATAATACCTTTACAACTTTGAAGTGTCCTCATCTCTAGGCCATCAACCTGCTGTGAACTCTCATCTTGACTTTTCACACTTACAGGCAACAGTCATGCAACATACTGTCAAACAATATGAAGGTTGGAGGAAACGTGAGGGAGGGCAAAATTAAATTGGAGCCTCAACATCTTTCTAGTTCAGTGTCATTTTCAATAATTAAAAAAAAAAATCCACCACACATGTAAGTATATTGGTATTTGGTTTCAACTTAAATTTTTTGTTTTGTGTCTTTGAAGCATATTTAAAATTTCTGACTCTCACCGACATTCTTACTATCGAAGATTAGTATAAAAACCAGCATTCGAAATCCTTGTCCTCAAGGCAGTTTCTACTCATGTCTTCCTTAAAGTATTTCTCCCCAAAATCTTAATCTTTAAGCCTCAAATATTATGATACTGAGGCAACTGAAATTTTGGTGTGGCTGTGGTTTCAACATACTAAATTTCCTCTTTAAGAACTATTATAATTTCACCAATCCTGTTTGTTGAAAATCCAGCAAAATATAGGCAATTAAGGGGCTTTCTTGGTGGCTCAGTGTTGAAGACTCCATCTACCAATGCAGGAGACATGGTATGATCCCTGGTCCAGGAAGATCCCACATGCTGCAGAGCCACTAAGCCCAAACACCGTTACTATTGACCTGTGTTCTAGAGCCTGTGCTCTGCAACAAGAGAAGCCACCACAATGAGAAGCCTGTACCACAACTAGAGAGTAGCCCCTGCTCACCTCAACTGCAGAAAAGCCCGAGCAGCAACAAAGACCCAGCACAGCCAAAAATAGATAAATAAATAAAATTGTAAAATATATTTTTTATTAAAAAAAATAAAAAATCTGTTATAGGAATAAACAAGATAAACAACTCTTTCATTCCACAAAAAATTGTTAAGCCCCTTTGATGTGCCAAAATGTGATCTGCTCTAGATTTAAAGGTGAGTCAGATGTGGAAAGTGAAAGTGTTAATCTCTCATTTGTGCCCAACTCTTTGCGACCCCATGGACTGTACCCTGCCAGGTTCTTCTGTCCTTGGGATTCTCCAGGCAAGAATACTGGAGTGGATTGCCATTCCCTTCCCCAGGGCATCTTCCCGACCCAGGGATTGAACCTGGGTCTCCTGCATTGCAGGCGGATTCTTTACCATCTGAGCTACCAGGGGAGAAACTCACTGGTCTTCAGTAGAAGAAGTGACATGTTAATTAGACTTTTCCTAATTCAGCAAGAACATGTCTCGGCAAGGGCTGAAAGAGGCACACACCAAACTCATTTATTTTTAGTTAACTAGAAAATTCAATTAAGTGGAAACCAGCCCACTCTTAGTGCTTAATTCTTTCAGTTAACATCCAACTAGCTCAACATCTGGAACTTGGGTTCAACCCAATGGAAGCACTAAATGGTTCTCGTAGACTCTGCACCGTGCTACGCACTGGGGATGCCAGAGTGAGAAGCCACCAGCTTGGCAGGGAGAAGGAGGGGTAAGTGCCCATCCACCCGCCAGGACAGAAAAGTGGGCTAGTTTACAGGACCTGTAATTTAGAGTAAGAAGAGAAACAACAGAAGAATATGCAAGACAGGAGAACTGATCTCAGAGGTCTGAGAAAGGGACAGAGCAAGCAGACTTCCTTCCATAAGGGAAGTAAATTGCAAAGGTCTGAATGGGTCCCAACCCAGGACACTTTCCAGAACTTTGCTGACCCTAAACAACAAGGCTGATACACCTTGTTCTTAAAATTTTTGATTTGTTCCTCTCCTAAAAGGTCAGTAGATAGAAAATCTGGTAAATTAAATCTTCTGAGAAGGTCTATTCTGTGCAGTTGAGTTGTCATCACTATGCATCTTTACTCCCTGAATTTACAAAATGTTTTTGATATAAATCAAGTTTGGACCTGAAACTAATCAAAGAATTGTGTGTACATAAAAACATACAATGTATACATTTATTCCTGTGTGCTCGGTCATGTCTGACTCTTTGTGACCCCATCGACTATAGCCCCAGGCTCCTCTGTCCGGGGGATTTTTCAGGCAAGAATACTGGAGTGGGTTGCCATTTCCTTCTCCTGGGGATCCTCTCGACCCAGGGATCAAACCCATGTCCCCTGCATCTCCTGCATTAGCAGGCAGATTCTTTACTACTGAGTCACCGTGGGAGCTGATATACATTTATACGTAAGTCTAAAATATAAGTATATATGTTTATATTAAGGATACATAAATATTTATTATATATACATACATGGATAATATTAATATCCTTGATGATATATTTGCTTATGTTTGCTGTCAAACATTTTAATAATTATAAATGCCAAATATTAACGAGAATAGTTTCACTGCTAATTTAGAATTTGTACAGTAAGTTCCAGAAATGACATATGGAAACAGGAGCCTTGGGACAATTGCGGTCAACCAATGAATGTAATATGCCTCATGGCATAACTGCAACAAGACTTGCTTCTAGAAAATTTTTCTTTTAAATTTCTCAGAAGGAGTATCAGATTTTTTTTTTCCCTCCAACTTAGCTTGGGAAAATACTTTGAAGTAGTTTATGATACATGAATAAACATATGTCTTAGGAAAATGAAACTGTAGTTACCATCACTTTTGAGTTTAAAAAAGCCATGTAGGGACTTCCTTGGTAGTCCAGAGGATAAGAATCCACCTGCCGAAGGAGGGGACATGGGTTTGATCCCTAGTCCAAGAAGATTCCACATGCTGCAGAGCAATTAAGCCCGCGTACGGCAATTACTGAAGCCCACACTCCCACAGCCCGTGTTCTGCAACAAGAGCAGCCACCTCAGTGAGAAGCCTGTGCACTGCAATGAACAGTAGTCCCTGCTTGCCAAAACTAGAGGACACTCCTGTGCAGCAATGAAGACCCAGAATGACCAAAAATAAAATAAATTTTAAAATAATTTTTTTCCAAAAAAAGAAAGGCATGTAGGATAATAGAAATCAAATTTCCCATTGAAAAGGAAAACAATTAAGTTTCATGACAGTAAAAACTTTGAGAGATTGTATGAAATGATCATGACCTATTGAAAAACATGACCGTCATGACGGTCATGACAGTCACGACTGTCTTGAAAAAACACCAGGATAGAAAGTGAGCCAGAAATCACGATGCTGTTTACCTGTTGCTTCTCCCCTAGCGCTGCTCATCTCAAGCACAGCCAGGTGTCTAATACATCCCTGTCAACTGGCTAATAAACTCTCTGAACAAATTCACCAGTAGTTACATCCTCTTAATAAAAAAAAAAAAAAAAATAGAAAATAAAAATAGAACAGAAACTTTCCCATTAAAAATAACTGGAGATGATTCCACAAAATAGGTTTTCCTTTAGCACTTAGGTCTCTTGACCCCAAAGACATGAAGAAAATAATTATGAGGTAACTCCCCTTAAAATTATCAATGTTCCCTACTGGTCCTTCTGTGGTAGGAGTGAATCATCCATTTTTCTCAAAGGAGACATAAAGATTTCCAGTGAAAACTTTGTGAAGATTCAAAGGGGCTCATGAAGACATAGAGATGATGGTGTTGGCTAGTTTCGGCTTCTGATCTACAACTGATGGTTGTGATGAAGCTTGTCCAACAGAGTAGGAAATGAGCATGGCCACATTTTAAATTTTATAACAATGGTCATATTTTTTTGTTCTAACAGATACTTTCTTTGATTGATATATTTTCTGGTCTTTCTATCTCTTCAGCTCCCTGACTGCAGGCTCATCATCTGTATCTCCAGCATCAGGTGCATTCCAGGTTTCAAAGGAATCGAAGGGATATAGAACTGGAAAGGGGTCAAGATGTTCATCCAAACCCTTCTTCAAGCACGGAAATTCTAAACGCTAACTCTGTGGACACCTAGTGGTGGCTGAGTGTCCTGCAGTCCCAGAGGACAGGAGCCGATAGTGGGAATATCTCAATTGAACCAGTTCAGTCGCTCAGTCATGTCCAACTCTTTGCGACCCCAAGGACTGCAACACGCCAGGCTTCCCTGTCCTTCACCAACTCCCAGAGCTTGCTCAAACTCATGTCCATAGAGTCGGTGATGCCATCCAACCATCTCCTCCTCTGTCCTCCTTCTCTTCCTGCCTTCAAACTTTCCCCGGATCAGGGTCTTTTCCGATGAGTCAGTTCTTTGCATCAGATGGCCAAAGTATTGGAGTTTCAGCTTCAGCGTCAGTCCTTCCAATGAATATTCAGGACTGATTTCCTTTAGGATTGACTGGTTTGATCTCCTTGCAGTCCAAGGGACTCTCTCAATATCTATTAGCCAAAAATGTCTGCATCTTTTTATAAAACTATTTAAAACAAAATTTGAGATCAATCTTTGTTTAAAGCTAAATATTAGAAAAAGAAAGCGGGCTTCCCAGGTGGCTCAGTAGTAAAGAATCTACCTGCCAATGCAGGAGACTCGGGTTCACCCCCTGATCTGAGAAGATCCCACATACCACAGAGCAACTAGGCCAGTGTGCCAAACTATGGAGTCTGAGTTCTAGAAACCATGGTCCACAGCTACTGAGCCCATGGCCATAACTATTGAAGCCTGTGAGCCTTAGAGCCTGTGCTCAACAATAAGAGGAGTCACCACAATAAGGAGCCTGCACACCGCAACTGAAGAATAGCTCCCCATCTCTGCCTTCACAGAAATGAACACTCAGCACAGCGAAAAATAGATAAGAGGCATGTGGGATCTTAGTTCCCCAACCAGGGATTGAATCTGCACTCCCTACATGGGAAGCATGGAGTCTTAAAACACTGGATTGTCAGGAAAGTCCCTGCTATTCATCTTTGCTTACCCTTCTTTTTATTCCTATTGATTTAAAAATCTGCTCTTATGTTACATATATTATTATATAATTTATTTGTTATTATTTGGTAATATAACTACTGTGCTAAACATTGCTCCTGGTAAATGATTCCTGTATCTGTAGGAGTTTTCTCCTTATCCATTCCCATGAGCGATTTCAGTGATTCTCAGGTTTTGCACAATAATTAATTAATTTGCTCATAAATTCTAACTCACTCTTATTATCTCCTACTGTATATCAATCCTAGGGTTCAAAATGATGTCACCTGAGTTTTGGAGACATTTAGTTGACTTCTCAGAACTGATCTGAAGACAGAAGTTGATCTTCTGTCTTTGAATCAATGAAGAAGTTGATCTTCATCCTTTGAAGACTGTCAAAGGATCCTTTCAAACGAGAGAGGCAGAACTTTGGAACCTCTGCCTTCGGCACTGGCTGAGTTCCCCTTCCCCATTCCTTAGAGATGACAGTGACTATGAGACTCCACATACGGCACTGGGGAAGCCGTGAATCTCAAGTGAGGGCCACCCAGCATTCCAAAGATCACTCATAATATTGTGTTTTCACTTCAAAGAGAAGCACTGTTTGTTCCTCTGTGTCTCTGGGTACTGGATCAGAATGATGTATTCAGGGAGCCATACCCAGCTGCCAAAAAGATAGCATCTTTGTACGTCTCATAGTGACGTACAAGTCTTCCAGGTCTTTACCAAAGTGCTGCCTTGACATTTATCTGCAACAGGGACTATGGATAACATGTACTACTCTTTGAATGTTTACATTGCAGAACTATTTGGAGATTAAAACAGCTGTCTAAAATGTGTGTTAAGTCCTTAACAACAACAGATAACCTATGAAAGTTTATTAAGAGAACTATGTCATGATGTTGAGAAATACTTTTGCTGGAAAACTAGATTCCTTTCTCCAAATTCAATGAGCAACTTCTTCAGTGATGTGTTCTTCTGGAATATACAGAAGGACATGACTTTTCCAAAGAAATATTATTGATCAAAAGGCTCAACTTCTCTGTTCCATAGAGTAAGAATTGCTTTATATGTTCTGGACTTAACAAAGACCAGAAATGTATGAATCCATATGGATAGCTCTTAAGTGTACCTGCTTTAATATCTTGTGAGATCATATACCAACATTAACAGATATCACTTGTAAAATATGCCAGCTCTGTGTCTGGCTTATTTCCTTGTAATAACTCAAGACTTTCACGCACCATAACCCGTTAGCAATTCCTTCTTCGGTTCACCTCACACTTCTCATCTCTATTGGAAACACAGTGATAATTTCACGTTCAAAAGAGCTAGAAGGCCCAACCACTATGCAAAATTTCAAAATTGTCTTTGACAAGATGGGAATATGACACATATGAAGCACCCCAAAGCACCATTTGTCTTGGTAAACACAATGCATTTGTGATTTTAGAACCCAAGTAACCTATAAACAAACAAACAATTCCAAAGAAAAGAAAGGTTAAAAAAAAAAAAAACAAATGAACTTACTGTCTCTAACTATATTTATACTAGGAGGGAACAAAAGATCAATGTAAGTTGTCATCTTCCTTGATAAAATCCTGCCTTAGAAAAGTGAATTACAAGACCCCACTGAGTCTGACATGGAATGGGGTAATGAAAACACTTTGGTTCTAGAGAATTACAGTACAGTACACAGTGCTCACAAACAGAATGAATAATTGAAATCCAGGGCTTTTATGCTTCAATGAAAAAAAAAAAAACAATATTTCATGGCACATAAACTTATTCAGCTTATTTGCATGAAGGGTGGACGATCAAAGCACTGTCCACAGGAAAATAGTGATGGTACCTTGATTTAAGTGTGATGAGCATTCATAAATATTCTTAGGAAGCAAGATATACCTACATTTAATCAGCACTTATTAAAATTTTATTCCCTATAGTTATTCAACAGGATCTGTGGTATAAAAACATAATTACAAAAATCAGATTTGAGCTCATTTGACAACAGAAGGGTTTTATGGTGACCTATCTCCAAATGTTCCTATTTGTAATTAAATGCAGCGATCAGCAGTAAGGATTTTGAAGCTGTTTTAGTAGTTCCGCTATTCTGCTTAACATGTGGCACCCGTAATAATTAAAATGATACTAACACATGCACAATTTTATGGCCCTTATGGTGCAACCCATTATGCCAAATAAGGGCCTCTGTTTTCACAGCATACTGCACATGGTCTCATTACACCCACTTTTCTTTTCCTGTCTTCACACTAACAACTGTTAAAGTGAATCAACACACGAAACGTACTATAACAGCTTAGTGTTTATGATATGTGTGCTGTTAGTCAGTGAACAGGAAAATCTAAACATTTACTGTTTATGTAAAGAATAGCGTTAGTGTTAGCGAATTGCTCGGGTCTGCTTACTTTATTATCTAGATCACAAACGTAATGATGGGTTTCAATGGCATCTATATTTTTGCTTTGTTTTGTTTTTCAATGCAGATGTCTATAAAACCAGAGGAATTTAGCATTTACATATCTTAGAGGATTTCTTCTCAACCATAACATAATTTAGGGATCACTTTAAAAAAGATAGATAATTCAGTATGTGTCATTACCTTACAAAAAAAGAAAAGAAAAAGAAGAAGAAGAAGAAGAGTGAAAGATTTAAAGTTATTTGGAGGTGATTTCCTTCACAACATCCTGAGGCTGGATCCGGTTTACCTAAGATTTTAAAAAGCTATCAACCATTTTTATGCAGTACCATACTAAAACTTACAAGAAGCTGGGAATTTGAGATCAGTGCAATTTTTATCATGAATAATTTTGTAATTAAGGAGCTCCTCAAAGACCTCCTACACTCATTTTACAGTCATCAGTTCCGAATGGCGTTCAGTCTTTTTGTTCTGGGACAAGATCCAACACAGGTCCCATCGGTAAAACACCAATGGATTGGCAAGATCTCATGTCTGCATTTTCCACGGCCATTTTTTGAACATTAGTTGAAACTTCTGATAAAGAATAACACCCCTTCTTTCTTTATTTTCTTTCCAAGTCCAACTCAATTCCATCCATTTAGGAATTTTGCCGTATTGGCGCTAACCGCACATCAACTGAGCTGAGTAGACCTTGAATGTTAACGACTTAATAGCGCAATTGATTGCAAAGATACAAAAGAAAAATGTTCACAGATTGCAGCCTTCACATGGTTTGGCTCTGAGATCTCATCAACAGTGTGACGTCGACCGGTAGAGAACCATGTGGATGCTGTATGAGAACCATGCGCTCGTTACAGAACTGTGAAAATTTGTGGGACTCCAAAATGAAAATCACCAGCCAGAAAAAAAAAAAAAAACAGTGAGACATGTCGTGGTTGAGGGAAAGCAGCTTGAGACAGACCTAACACATTCTTCAATACAAGCTTCTTAGGAGAAATACTAGAAACATTGACTATTATGTAAATATCACCAGAGGTTCAACAAAATCTGTCAGAACCCTAGCCACCCTGGACTCATACTGTCACACTCATACAGCAACCAGGAAAGATTTCATCCCTGTTAGGAGGCAGTCTCCAACCCTACTTACCAAAACAAAACCCACCAAATACCCACCCTGTTCAACCATTAAAGAAGGCACAAGGCTTTCTGTCTGAACTTGAAGAAAGTTGTACCCGCCATCCATATTCTTGGATTAAAACAAGCGTCTGTGATCAGCGTTAGTATTTACTACCCTATGATCAAAAACAAATAACCCACTTTGTTTGTTTCTTACTGCAAATGAATTAAATTAGCAGCCATTAGGAGGACTCGCTGTTTATATCCTTGTTTCAGCAGTGGTAGTATTTGAAGTTTCCTGCGGTAAGTTCATTACTCGTATTTTGTCCAGAATTAGTGAAGCGTGCTGAAAATTGCTAATGACAGATGTTTCTCCACTCTGTCACACTTCTTGTATCATTTGATTTGGAAAGCAACATACGGTGTTCTGCTCTATCAGTATGTCACAGACTGTCTGTAAACAGCTGGTCATAACTCAGTTCAGTGAAAACCATTACTTTCCAATGAAGGGCTGGACACCCTCCAAATTGCATTTTGGCATGGCCTCGGCTGCATAATGAACAAAGTTCCTCTGTTCCGAGGTTACCTAAGGAAGATTTCTCACTTTCCCTACTTGTGTGCATGTCTCAGAAAAGAGGGTTTCTTTGGCAATAGATAAAAGATCAAGAGGATATGGAAAAAAATATTTTAATGCTGTATCAAGGACTCATGAAAATCTGTGAACGGTGCATTGCAAAAGACAACACAAAACCCACCCTAAATGTATATCTTAACCATTTCTGGTTACATCTCCAATTGAAGAGAGCATGAATTATTAGGGTCAAGGCCCATCAGATGACACATTTCAATGTCTCCTACAGAACAGTCATGGCATATGAGCACGGCCATGTGGCTATCCCCTGATATCCAGTCATACTGAGAAGTACTAAAATCATCCCCCTTTCGTTTATATGGTGATGAAATCGAAAGAAATTTGTCCTGCTGGTTTTTAAAATCTGAAGCTCACCAAGCCAAAACCAAATATAAAAATCTTGCAATACAAGGTCCCACACACTATTTTTTAAGATGATGTTTTTTAAAATGTTGACAGTTCCATTTAATAACGAACAAACAATGCCAGGTTATTTGAACCATACATTGAATAACAAGGCTCCGTGATCAACACTGTTCAGAATGATTGGAGATAAAATCTTTCACTGAAAAGCCTGGGATGGAGCAGAGAGATAAATAGAGATACTGAATATATTTAAAGCCACTTGATCTGTAAGGGCTTTGTGATATACGAAGAAATGGAAGAGAAGGAAATGAGCCCATTTGAGGGACTGGACGATAAAGGAATATGCCCGTCTCAGCTTAGCACTCATTCAATCAAGTCTCCATCAACAAATACCGAGTACTTAAACATGACAGATAATTGCTGAAGATAGTCTTGTGGGACTCTTTTCTACGCATCAAGGAGAGGTTCACCAGTCCTGAACTCTTTAAGTGTATGCTTTTTGCACCTGGCAAACCCCCTTCCTCCTAGATCAGGCTCCCATGTCACCTTTCTGAAGCCTTTCTTGATGCCCGCAGGCAAAACTGGCCCACATCCCAGCTTGCCCACACTTTCCTAATAACTCGACTATAGCCTACAGATAACGTGCAGCTTGGGAGTCAGGAGAGAGGGCAATGGAGTCCACGGAAGAGTCAGGGGAGGACTTCCCTGGTGGTACAGGATAAGAATCTGCCTGCAAATGCAAGTGACACAGGTTCAACCCCTGGTCCCCAAAGGTCCCACATGATGTGGGCAACTAAGCCAGTGTGCCACAGCTACTGGGCCCACACCCTAGAGCCTGTGCTCCATGACAAAGAAAAGCCACTGCAGTGAGAAGCCCACGCGCCACAACTAGAAAGCAGCCCCTACTCGCCACAACAGCAGTGAAGACCCAGCTCAACCAGAAATAGATGGGTAAATAATTTTTTAAAAGAGTCAGGTGAGTTGTCAGAGTAGGTAACACGTTGCCTGGGTCTTAAATAACCACTCACATGTGAAAAGCAGAGAATATTTTTATAACATTGCGACCCAGAGAGATGTCCTCAATTAGTAAAAACAAACAAAGAAATATTCTTTGCATGTCAAATGGCACTAGAGCAGAAGACAAATGTATGAGAAAATTCCAAGAAATAAAAACTATGTGAAGAATCTCTTTAAAACAAGATATCTTACCTGGATCTTGTTTTTTCTCATCTTCTAGGCCAGAGGTTTAATAATACCCTTTCCCATAGATAAAATCAATATATCCTGTGTATGAAGGGATGAAGGACTCAACAATTAGCCAAAGACAGTTTTAAGTGAAAATATATATATCTACAAGTCATATCACTCATTACACCATTGAGTACAACTGGTTTCCCAAAATGTTAGTACTTTAAGATAATACTTACATAAGAGGTATTTCCATATGATTTTTAATACAAGATCACTCCTGAAAATGACATTTTTTCCCTTTTTAAAAACATATTTTTCAGGGACTCTTTACCCACTCTCATTGTCTATGCTGAGAGCTTTGTATTTTCCTTCTCTTTAATAAATCCCATTTGCTTGCTCCCATGGGAAAAAACAAAAACAAAATACTTCAAATTAGTTGTATTGGCATGCAGTTGATTTACAACGTTGTGTTAGTTTCTGCTGCATAGCAAAGTGAATCAGTTATGTGCTATGGGTGCTCAGTCACTCAGTCGTGTCTGACTCCTTGCGGCCCCATGGACTGTAGCCCACCAGGCTCCTCTGTCCATGGGATTTCCCAGGCAAGAATACTGGAGTGGTTTGCCATTTCCTCCTCCAGGGGATCTTCCCCACCCAGGAATTGAATCCACATCTCCTGCATTGGCGGGCAGATTCTCTACCACTGAGCCACCTGGGAAGCCCAATCAGTTATACATATACATGTATCCACTCTTTTTTAGATTCCCTTACTTTATACTGGTCTTGTTTATATTCAAAAAGAAAGGCTGCCTTGCCATAATATGTGTCCATCCTTTTGAATAATAGTCTCTCTGCAGTTGCTATACTGCAAGTCTCTTAGCTTAGGTTTACTTGTCCAGTTGAACTAGGCTGAACCACTGAAGAGTTTTATCCTCTGCAAATGCAGTGGCAGAGGGGTTTAAAAGGTCATTTCTCTCTGCCAGTTTCAGAAGGCTTTACCTTTTAAAGGAATGTTGCTAAGAAACATTCTATAAACTAAGAAAATGTGTGATTGATTCCTTCAGCTGCTCAAAGCTGATAAAATAAAATTATAGAGAGAAATGTTTTCATTAGTTATCCTTTTACCCAATTCCCTGTTCTCTTTCTTCCTTTGGATATTTACCTCTGTTTCTGGAGACTCTCCTTCTGCAGCTCAACCCTCATTGCTCTGCCTCTGGTAAAGCACTTAGCGAAGGGCTATTACTTTTCCTTCACAGAGAAATACTCTCACATTTTTTTCAAAAGGTAGTGCAGGAACCTCTATAGACTGATTATGGCAGATGGTGATAATACAAAATTTGGACTTCTGCATGAATATTACACAGTGATTTCTCTACCTTTTTGCTGTTACTTCGATGATGCCTCTTCTTCTTTTTTGACTTCCATTGATGGTCTTTTTTTCCCTCACTGTAACGAGTTCTACTGCTAAATCTGAGCTATGGCTCCTAGAGCAGATGGGTAAGAAGAGAAATAATTTCCACCCTATAACTTGTTAGAAGAGCTCAGTGCCTTGCCAGTTGGCCAGGAGTTTAGTTCTCAAACACAAAATACACAGATTCTCAAAGGTTGGTCCTCTCTGTTGGTCTTATTTGAGTCTCTGAAATCTTTACAGGGCCAAAAATTTATTCATTGAATTTTTGACTAATGAAACTTGCAAGTTATGGCCAATATCCTATTGGTAGTCCCCTGTTGTCCTTCTGATGGAAATCTTGGCCAAAAAAACCCAATACCATTTCTGTCCAACACACCCAAAGAAATCAAAGCCACTGTGGACATTATGCCTCAATGAATGTAACTTCTTTAAATCATCTCAAGAAAGAAAGAGCCATCTCTGTAATAAAACACAAGTAGAGCTTTTAAGGAAATAGCAGAGATGAGAAGCACAAAAAATTGATTTAGTGTGCCAAATATGTAAAATTTATAGTGGAACAGTGACTCCTCCCAGTTTGTGGATCTAAAGATAAACCAACACAAATTATCGCTGATGGGACAACTTAATAATTTGATTTTGTTTTCTTCAATCCCATTGAAGAAATATTTACTGTATGTCTACAAAGTGCAAAACTGTTTGCAAGGCATTAAGAGAAAATAAAAATGTGCATATTCCCAAGTGTGGACAAATGTTCCTAAAAAGCCAATGGAAATAATTGTACAAATAATTAAAATAAAGAGCAGTATTATAAAATGCCTTATATATGTGTGTGTGTGTGTGTGTGTGTGTATGTATAAAATCTCTAAAAAAGTGTGAATGCATCTTATTATCTCCAATTTTCTTCCAAAACAATACAAAAGCTTAAATCCCTGCAATTAGATTACAAATAGCTTTTGATTATCTAGGGCCTGATTAATAGAGTGCCTATATAATTTATCATCCAAACAAGGACACTTTGAGAGTGAAAAGCAATGCTATTAATAATTGTGCCAAGCCAGTAGGAATAAACCAGGATTATCCCCAACAAATAAGGACATATGGTCACTATATTGATTACCTCATTTCAATATTACCAAGACAACATCGGTACCCTTTTTCTGCTTTCTTTTGCTACTTGACTTCGTAAATTATTTTATTTCTTATTGGGTGGTTACCCACAAGAGACTAGCCAGCAATAAAAAGAGACTGTGTCCCTCAGATCCATCAGTTTGATACAAAATAAAGACTAGATGGGCAATCATTTCATGAACACTTATTAGACTGGGTACTGTCCCAGGTGCTGGGGATACAAAGATGTGAACAAGTAATCCCCTGTGCCTTTTTGGCTTCAACAACATTGGGAAATTTTATATATACTCATACAATTTTTAAATATTTTTAAATTATCATTAAATATTTAAATTTTATGTTAAAGTATTTTTAAATTATTCAAAATATTTTTTACAAATAAATGTCTTTAAAGCATTAAAATACCTATATGTAAGATAAGGAGAAAAAGGAGTGGTGAAATGATTCTCCTGCAAATGCATTTAATTCAGTTTTCCCACTCATGAGTCATGATAAATTCCTCCAGAATGTCTCTTCCTACTTTTTGTCTTCTTTCCACTTCTCTTTTTTTTTCTTCTCAGAGTACAACACAGGAGATTATTGAGAGAGGAAGGAAGGAAGCCAGACAATCAAGGTTACAGGGTGTGGTTAAAGTCTGTGGGAAAGGAAGTAGCCCAGTCTTTGTGTCCCATCTCAAATCTACATTTAAATGGCAGAACATATATGCCTAAATCATTAAAACCAACAAGGACCTACTGCAAGGCACAGCGAACTCTGCTCGGTGTTATGTGGCAACCTGGATGGGAGGGGAGAATGGATGCATGTATATGCATGGCTGAGTCACTCTGCTGGGCACCTGAAACTATTAATATCACAACACTGTTAGTCAACTGTACTTCAGTATAAAATAAAAAGTTTTAAAAAACATACATGCATAAGTCAAATTGAAAAGAGAAACAAAGACTGGTTCCTTAGGAAACACTTTAGGAGATTTAAAAAATTACATGAGATGAAATTTTTTGGCGGGGGCAGGGGAATGAAATTTAAAGAAGGAAAATATTCTATCAAAAATAGACTTCACCTGAGGTAATGCAATGGTAAAGACTCGGCCTGGTAAAGACTCAAGAGAAGTGAGTTCAATTCCTGGGTCGGGAAGGTCCCCTGGAAGAGGAAATGGCAGCCTGCTCCAGTACTTGTGCCTAGAAAATGCCATGGACAGAGAAGTCTGGTGGGCTACAGTCCATTGGGTCGCAAAGAGTCAGACATGACTGAGCAACTGATACACATTCCATCAAAAACAGAAAAAGCAGAAAGACAGGGCTCCAGGGAAGCAACAAGTCATCAGGGCAGGGAGGTGCACAAACAAAAAAGAATATGGATGTCAAACTCACTGACTACAGGAACAGGCCACTGATATAATTGAGCGAAGTGACTCTGGCACAAGACGGTTGGGAACACATAGCGGAAGGGTGTGGACTGTGACAAACTGCAGAGTCGTGCTTTAGCTAAAAGTGGCAGCAACTGAGCAACAGCCAGCTCTGTGAAACTGTGCATCCAGGGTCTCCAGTTCTGCCAACTTTCAAAAAGAAACTAGAAAAGCCGTAATTTTAAAAGAAGATCTTTTTTGTTTAATGTTGGCAATGAAATCAATTGGAAAGCTCAGCAAATCAAACCTAGTCTTCAGGGCTGCCAGTCTGGGACTTCTGCAACAATATCTCTGACTGGTACATGGCTGCAGGAAAAAAAAAAAAAAATACAGGGCTTTTCCTCCCATAGCCAGGATCATTGCTTTTGCCTTACCTCTCTGATCCTTTCAAAAGGGAGCCTTTTAAAAGGAGTGTTTGTGGATATGTGTGGGTGTGATACACAGGCTTTGAAATATTTTCCCTATGTGAAGTAAGTATTTATTGTGTATTTTTGGTGTACTGTATGAATTAAGTGTGGGAAATTGCCATATTAACAATCAAAATCAAGTTGAATCGTACTCAAAAGTGACATTCACTTCAAGAATTCAGCAATTCCATGAATCTTTCTCCACTCTGCTTTGTTAACAAAGTCCATTTCTGTTCACTCAGTCAACAAAGATGTATGGTATACTTGTGTACTAGGCTCTATTCTAGGAGATGGAAATATAATAAGACTGACAAATTTGCCTGCTTTCATAGAACTTGTGAGCTTCCCTGGTGGCTCAGTTGGTAAAGAGTCTGCCTGCAATGTGGGAGACCCAGTTCGATCCCTGGGTGGGGGAAGATCTCCTGGAGAAGGAAATGGCAACCCACTCCAATATTCTTGCCTGGAGAATTCCATGGAAAGACATGGGGTCACAAAGAGTTGGACACAACTGAACGACTAACGCTTTCACTTTCATAAAACTTACATTCTAGTGGGGAAAAAAAACAATAATTTAAACTTAAAAAGCCAATTCCACCGTACACATAGGGAAGGAAAATCGGAAATGTTGGACTGTAGGTCAACTCAGGTTCAGAAGTTTCAGTTCAAATGTGAAGAATGTCTAAAACTGGGGCTTCCCTGGTGGCTCAGTGGTGGAGAGTCCACCTGCCAACCCAGGAGACATGGTTTCAATACCTGACCCAGGAGGACTCTATCTGCTTCGGAACAACTAAGCCCGTGTGCCACAACTACTGAGCCCAAAGGCCACAACTACTGAAGCCTGCATGCCCCAGAGCTGGTCCACGACAAGAGAATCCACCACAAGGAGAGAAGCCTGTACACCGCAACTAGAGGCTGGCCTGCAAGCAACAAAGACCCAGCACAAACAAAATAAATATATAAATAATTTTTAAAAAGAATAAAGTCTGATTGACTGATGTTTTGAGACATCTCCAAATGGCAAATGCTAAAGAGAAAGTGTATCACAATGGCCAACTTTGTTTAGGAAGTGACTGGCATAAAATCATTAGAAGATAAATCATTGGAAGATAAATAAGGAAATGAATTATTGGAATCATTGGAAGATAGATAAGGAAATTAAATGCATGATACAGGAATACAAGTGTAAGAGCTTACTACAATCATTATATTATTGCTATATTACAATACTCAGCTGTTTTTTGAAGTTGATAAAAATATTATTTTTAATTCAATCAGTACCGAAACTTATATAGAGAAGAAATCATCCAAAAATAGGTACCATTAGTATCAGCTGACTTTCAACTCTGCATATGTAAAATGGAAGGATGGATGAATGGATGGATGCAAACAATGGTTTTTAATAATCAGGATCAAACCATGCACACATAGTGTCATAGAACTTGTCAGAGGTTGAAATCTTGCCTCTGTCACTTTCCAGGGAGTACATAGGACTTAGCCACACTGTATCTCAGTGTCCTCTTCTAATAATGAAGATACTACTTACTCATAGTATTTTTGGAGGTATTAAAAGAAGTAATCCTTACACAGCATTTAGAGCAGGGTACGGAGCATACTAAATGCTCAATAAATGTTGGCTACTATTATTATTCACTTCATCAGCCCATTCATGATATTGGTTCAATCCTAGAAGTTTTTTTTTTTTTTCCAATTCTGCTGTCTCCCTTTCCTTCTCATTCTAATATTTCCTTATCATTTTTAAGGTATTCATTTTCTTGTTTTCGCTTGTTTTCTTGAGGTGTAATTGATTTATAATAGTGTGTTAGTGACTCAGGTTGGTCTAACATGGGAAAGGTTCACAGGGAATTATTTTTAGTTCCTCGCCAGGCTGCATTCATTCAGTGGTCATTTCTTCTCACTCCTCCTCCCTTGCCTTCTTCCTGGTACCCTCGCCTACTTGCCTCCCTCTCACCTCTCGCTTCACTCAGGTTCAGCTGCTCATCTCTGTTTTGGATTCACTCTGACGTGGCATGACTGATTTCCCTTTGACCTGTCTTCTCTATCATCTCTGTGTTCACTCCCATTTCCTCACACACCGGTATTTTCATGCCGAGTGTTTAGTGTTCTGTGTATGGTCCACAGCCCGGGAAGGGCATGAGAAGTGGAGGATAACTGAGCAGAGGGCCCTCCTGTCCTGGCCGGGGCGCTGGATCTCTGCTCTCCCTTCCTAGATTTCAGGAAATGAGCTGCAGTCCCCGGAGTGCACTCTATTTAGTGCAGGCACACTCATAATGAGTGTGCCTGCACTAAATAGAGTGCATGCATCCGACTCTTTGTGATCTTACAGACTAGAGCCTGCCCGCCAGGCTCTTCTGTCCATGGGATTCTCCAAGCAAGAATACTGGAGTGGGTTGCCATTTCCTTCTTCAGGAGATCTTCCAGACCCAGGGATCAATCCCAAGTATCCTGTGTTTTCCTGCACTGGCAGGCGGCTTCCTTACCACTGCACCACCTGGGAAGCCCCTCACTCTATTTAACCAGGGAAGAAAAAAGATCTCATTCCTGCAGGGATGCCCTTTTACTTCAGGTTATCTCCCCAGTGGGAGCCTGGGGATCTTCACCACCATCTGAGTCTGCCACCATTTTTCACTCTCATTTTTCCAGACCCTTCCATGGTCTCATCTCTTAATTCTTCATCCTCCCAGAGAATCTCAGCTCAGTGAGCACTCTCCCTGCAAGATTCTCAATTCTACCTTAACTGGTCAAGGGCAGCAACTTCACTTGCTTTTCAGGCAAACAGTGCCATCTTCTGCAAAGAATAGTCATGCAAGAAAAAGGATGATATGTCTTACTTGTCAGTGAGAGGAAGACAAACTTAGAAACTAGATGCCTAATAATGGGGAATAGTTAACAATGAATGGAACATCCTCTCAATAGGATACATGAAACTATTAAGAATTATACTGACAACCCAACCTTTAATAAGATGATCTCAACTATGTAAAAATCATTTATACATTTACTTATTTATAATACAGAAAACATATCAAAATATTTTAGTATTATCTCTAGATTGTATGATTATGGGAGATGTTTGTTTTCTTTTCTAAATTTATATAAAGTTCAAATCTTTTAGATTATATTACTTAGACAATCAGTAAATGGAATCCATAAAACATTATTTAAAGAAAAAAGTAACTGTGTCCAGTGTAGCATTTTCAAATGCAAAGCAAGACAGAAATATATAATTAGAAAAGACTAACTTTCTTACATCAAAGCTGCATCTTATTTGTTTTCCTTACAAAGAAAGACTCAAGGATTTATTTTTTACTAACATACATTATAACTTAACAAATATGAATAAGAAAAGTCTTTTGTGTGACAAAGTCAATTCTGCAAAATTGTGTGATGCTGACTTTGGTGGGAACTAATGGATCTGCCAACATAACCTCCTCTCCATGTGTCATTCAGCGAGCTATTTGTTCTTTCAGAGGACTGTTTTTACCCTAAGGGCCAATTGCATTTTTAAAAAGAAGAAGAAAGCATGCTGATGAATTTTATAATTTTTCTGCTTTTTCTGCTGCCTGAAAATTCAAGCCAAGCAATGACAACATTCTACCTTTTAGGGGTAGACAGAGATTGCCCCCACAAAAACAAAAATCTTAGACTCTGCCTGGTCATGAAGAAACCTCCTGCTTGTCCAAAGAAAGGCATGAAATCAGGAGTTGACAGAGATTCTCATTCAGGAAAGAATTGTCACCATTTTTGCTGTGCTCCGGCCAGAACAACATATGGCAGCCCAGCTGACAAATATAATCTTTTCCTCTTTTTTTTCCCATTTCACATGCACATTTCATTTGTGGAATATTAAAACTTCACACGAAGTGCCTGTTAACCCCTTGGCACCCCCAGCATCCCTTGTCTGGGATGTGCTATTTCCCAGAATCCTCTTGTCCAGCTGTGAGAGGGGTGAGGCCAACAGGGAGTGTTGGTGGTCAGAGGCCTTCTGACTCTTCCCTGTGTCCATCAGAAAAGGATGACTCTCAGCATTTCCAGGCAGAATTGTCTTTATGTTAGAAAATTCATAGATTCCTGGCTCCACTATAAACCATTTTGTTGCCCTGCAACCCAGAGCCTTTCAGTTTCCCGAAACGAGAGGTCTTTTCAGACCCAGCTGTCCTAACATCCTGCTAAGGCAGGCCTGCTGTCCACTCCCCAAACACATTGCTGGCCCCGGTCCTGAAGGAAGAAAGCCTGCACACATGCTTTCAATGGAAAAAGCAACTTGTTCATTCTCCACCTGCTCCCCAGACATAAGCACTGGGTTGAGGTTTAATTTTTTTTTTCTTTTTTGGCCACATGGCAGGTGAGATCTTAGTTCCCCAAACAGGATCAAACTCATGCCCCTCATTGGAAGCACAGAGTCTTAACCACTGGACCACCAGGGGAGTCCCAGGATTAGATATCTTTGTTGACAGAGGCAATGCTCACATGTAGCTCTCTTAGGCTGCTGAACCCTCACAGGCCCCCACCAGCCCAAACACACTTCCAACTCACTGTTTCTATGTAAGTGTCAATGTAAGATTTCTGTTTCATCTACTCCTTACTCCTTTATATATTGTTTTTCACTTACAAAAATTGCCTAACATAAAATAAGGCAGTCAATATATACTTGAATACATTTCAAACACACACAAAGTGCAGAAAATAACACAATCTATACCTATGGCTTCACCACTGAGATTAAGCAGATGATATATCATTTTGCCATATTTGTATCAATGATTCTCTCTTTTTAAAAGAATAAGATATCCCATGTTTCAGGAACACTTGACCCCACACCATACTCCTTCTCTGGCAGGTTAGCCACAACTCTGAACGCAGTGTACAGTTTTGCCTTCCAAGTGTTCTAACACGCACATATATATCCACAAAATATGTAGACACTAGTAGTTTGTCTCTTTAAAAATTTCCATGCTTACATAATATTTGTAAATATTTGTAAAAATTTCCATGCTTACATAATATTTGGGCTTCCCTCTGAAACTCCAGTACTTTGGTCATCTCATGCGAAGAGTTGACTCATTGGAAAAGACTTTGATGCTGGGAGGGAGTGGGGGCAGGAGGAGAAGGGCACGACAGAGGATGAGATGGCTGGATGGCATCATGGATTCGCTGGACGTGAGTCTGAGTGAACTCCGGGAGTTGGTGATGGACAGGGAGGCCTGGCGTGCTGCGATTCATGGGGTCGCAAAGAGTCGGACACAACTGAGCGACTGAACTGAACTGAACTCAAGTGGCTCAGACAGTAAAGAATTAGCCTGTGATGGAGGAAACCCAGGTTCAATCCCAGTATTCTTGTCTGGGAAATTCCATGTACAGAGGAGTCTGGCAGGTTACAGTCCATGGGGTTTCAAAAAGTTGGACATGACTGAGCACACACACATGCAACTAAATGTTGTTTCTTTGTGCAGTTTATTCAAGTTGATATCCACAGATCTAGGGCATAATTTCAATGCTCTATACTTTCCTATCATTTCAATAAACAAAGCTTTATACATTCTCTTAAAATGACAGATTTTCCCATATTTATCACAAAAACATGGGGTAATCTGTGTTTTTGTAATCTGCTTTGAGCACCCTCAGTCATGCATATGTGTGACAAATATTCTCTAGGGTGGGGACCAGTCCTAAACCATCAGCACCTTCAGTTTTACTAGACTGAAAAACTGTTTTCCAAAATGACTGCATCGGTTCTTGTTTTCATCATCAATTATAAAAGTTCATGTTTCCCACATTCTTGCCAACATTTGGTGCAATCAAACTTACTAACTGCCAAACTAGTATGTAGGTGGTAGCTTACTGGTGAATTACTTTTCATTTCTCTACTTATTATAGGGGTAGGGTAGCTCTTCTTATGCTTATTAGACATTTATCTGCTTTGTTAATTGCCTTTGCCCATTTTTCTTTTAGGTTGCTTGCTTTTTTCTTATTGATCTGCAGAAGTTCCAAATGTAAATATCATCACCATCTTCTCTAAGTCAGTCAATAGCTTATTTTTTTGTCTTTTGTATCAGTCATTTTTGCTATATGTAAAATTTTATCATCAGCATCATAATTACTATTATTATTGAGTATAGTCAAATTTACCCATGTCTTATGGCTTTTCTTGCCTGGAGAATCCCAAGGACTGTGGAGCCTGGTGGGCTGCCATCTACGGGGTCGCACAGAGTCAGACACGACGGAAGCGATGCAGCAGCAGCAGCAGCAGTATGGCTTTTAATTCTTATGTCTTAGGAAAACAATTTTTCTCAAACAATAATGCTAAAAAAATATACACACTTAAATTTTCTTATACAGTCAGTTCAGCTACAGTGTTTGTTTTGAAAGTGTAAATTTGTTCCAATACAATTGATACAAGAAAAAATATGAGCATAATACAAATATCCAATTTGCTTATATACAATTTCATCAGCCAGAAACACCAGGTGAAGGCAGAGAATGGCACACAGCCTAACTGAACTGTGTAGGAATACAACCAGCACATGTATGCATGTGCCTCAAAACATCCACCAATATAGGTCACAGGTATGTTACATGCCCAGCCCGTCCATATCTGGCGTTACAACTTTCCATGAGATCTCAGATAACCTGTTTCCACTGCTTCACAATAACTCACCAGATGAAAGTCTTCTCATCTCTGCTCCATAAGCAACCTTTCCAATTTTTTCAAGGTAATGTGCCATATTCATTGTAGTATGTGCTTTGCAACTACTTAGCATCTGAAAAAACATGCTTCCAGTTTTTTCCCCCTTTATTTTTTTTTGTGTCAGTGATAAAGGTTTTGAGTGTTGCTCCAGCCCCAATCCAACCTCTCCCCTAAACCTTGTGCTTTTGTGAGATTTTGTATGAGGCAGGGTGGTTTTAGGAACACATATATTGCTGACTTGGACTTCCCAGGTGGCTCAGTGGTAAAAAAAATCTTCCTGTCGATGCAGGAGATGCAAGAGATGCAAGTTTGATCCCTGGGTCAGGAACATCCCCTGGAATAAAGAAATGGCAACCCACTTCAGTATTCTTGTCTGGAAAATTCCAGGCAAGAGGAGCCTGATGGGCTATAGTGCATGGGGTCGCAAAGAGTTGGACACAACTGAGCACACATACACACAACACACAATGTTGCTGACTTATGAGGTTTGTAGTGTGGCACTTTACATTTAAGTTTTTTACCCATCTAGCGGGGAAGGCAATGGCACCCCACCCCAGTACTTTTGCCTGGAAAATCCCATGGACGGAGGATCCTGGTAGGCTCCAGTCCATGGGGTCGCTAAGAGTCGGACACGACTGAGCGACTTCACTTTCACTTTTCACTTTCATGCATTGGAGAAGGAAATGGCACCCCACTCCAGTGTTCTTGCCTGGAGAATCCCAGGGACGGGGGAGCCTGGTGAGCTTCCGTCTATGGGGTCGCACAGAGTCGGACACGACTGAAGCGACTTAGCAGCGGCAGCAGCAGCAGCAGCAGCACCCATCTAGAATCCCAGGGATGGCGGAGCCTGGGGGCTGCCGTCTATGGGGTCGCACAGAGTCGGACACGACTCAAGCGACTTAGCAGCAGCATAATGGATAATATCCTTTTATGAATATTATGCACTTGAGATCATTTTTCCATAAGAAAAGCTACGTAACTTCCATTTTAATTATTATGTGTTTCTTTTACTTTCTTGTCTCATTTCACTAGCTAGGACCTCCAATAAAAAGTTGGATTAAAGCTGAGATCAATGGTATCAGTGAATTCAAATGCTTCTCAAGCTTCATGATTTAAAATATTTGATGTAGTTTTTTGGACAATATATTTTCTCAGGACAAGAAAAAGTCCTTCTATTTATGGCTTAATAAACAAGATTATCAGGAATTATTATTGATTTTTATCAGATACTTTTTCTGTATCTATTGAAATGATCATACAGTTTTCTCCTTTAATCTTTTAATTTACTGATTTAAAATAAGGGATTTGTTTAATGTTAAACTATCCTTGTTTTCTTGAGATAAATCCAGATTAACTATAAAAGAGATAAATGTGATAAGCATATACCCATACATGAGTTATTATACATGTATATTTTTCCATAGTTTTGTTTCAGTATAGTTTATGAAAAAAGTAAAATTCACTTATTTTAACCGTACAGTTTGAAGAGTCTGGGGAGATGTATATAGTCATGTGACTAACATTGCGATCAAAACATTCCATAATCCCCCAAATCTTTGTCTTCCTGCAATTTAACTATGAGTTGTTTGAATTGCAGTTTTCTCGAATTTTATCTACCATGAAATTTATTGAGCTTCTGGGAATTGTAATGTTTTTGACAAAACTGGGGAAATGTTCAGCCTTTATTTCATCAAATAATTCTCTAAATAATCCTTTTTTCTCCTTCTGGGTTTCCAACAGCATACATGTTGGAATTGCCTCTTAGTTCTTGAGGCTGTTCATTTTTATTTACATTTTTTCTCTTTGATTTTTGGATTGGGTAATTTCTATTAAACTATCTTCAAGTTTATTGATCCTTTTCTATAGTAATTCAAATACATTTTTCATCCCATCTGGTGATTTTTCATTTCAGTTAACATAGGTTTCAGCTCTAAAATTTCCAGTTGGTTCTTTTCATAATTTTCATTTTGCCATTATGATTTCCCATTGATTCTCTTATTTTATTAGGTTTTGCTTTAATTCTTTGAACATATTTTAATCTATTTCTTTAAATATAAGATTTGCTTTGAAGGTTTCATCTGCTAAATCCAATATCTGGATGCACTGAGACTAAGTGTATTAACTATACTTTTTCCCCTTGAGTACTTTTGCCTGGATAATCCTATGGACGGAGGATCCTGGTAGGCTCCAGTCCATGGGGTCGCTGGGAGTCGGACACGACTGAGCGACTTCATTTTCAGTTTTCCCTTTCATGCATTGGAGAAGGAAATGGCAACCCCCTCCAGTATTCTTGCCTGGAGAATCCCAGGGACAGGGGAGCCCGGTGGGTTTCCGTCTGTGGGGTCGCACAGAGTCGGACACGACTGAAGCGACTTAGTAGCAGCAAAGTTCACAAGTTCCTGCTTCTTTGAAAGACTAAGAAATTTGGTCAAACTCAAAACTGTACATAATATATTGTGGGAAGACTATGGATTTTGTTCTGTTCTACTGACAACTGACAATCAATTCCTGGACTCTAAATTAAGAATCTGTTCCACCTGTAGTGTACAACCACTGATGTCTCTGCTTAGGTTTTTGCCTTTCAGCTTCTGATTTTTAGTCTGGCCCCCTAGGAATCTCCCCTCTTCCTGAGGAATTTAGTGATTGGTCAAGGATTTGGGATGAAATATATGCAGGAGATTCAGGTTCAATCTCTGGGTCAGGAAGATCCCCTGGAGAAGAAAATGAGAACTTGCTCCAGTATTCATGCCCAGAGAATCCCACGGACAGAGGAGTCTGGGAGTACAGTCCATGGTGTTGCAAAGAATCAGACACAGCACATATGCAGCATCAGCCTTGTGCTGGGTAAGGAACTCATCTGTCAAACTCTAAGCAAAGTCCCACCCTGACTGTGAGCATCTTGTCATTCAAGGATAAATTAATTTCAGTTGCTCAGTTGTGTCCGACTCTTTGCAACCCTATGGACTGCAGCATGCCAGGCTTCCCTGTCCATCACCAATTCCCAGAGCTTGCTCAAACTCACGTCCATTGAGTTGGTGATTACATCCATCTCATTCTCTGTTGGCCCTTCTCCTCCTGCCTTCAATCTTTCACAGCACTGGGGTCTTTTCCAATGAGTCAGTTCTTTGCATCAGGTGGCAAAAGTTTTGGAGTTTCAGTTTCAGCATCAGTCCTTCCAGTGAATATTCAGGACTGATTTCCTTTAGGATTGACTGGTTTGATCTTGCAGTCCAAGGAACTCTCAAGAGTCTTCAACACCACAGTTCAAAAGCATCAATTCTTCAGTGCTCAGCTTTCTTTATAGTCCAACTCTCACATCCATACATGACTACTGGAAAAAAGTATAGCTTTGACTAGACAGACTTTTGTCAACAAAGTAATGTCTCTGCTTTTTACTATGCTGTCTAGGTTGGTCATAGCTTTTCTTCCAAGGATGCTTTTCATTCAAGCAAGCTTTCTGTTCAAGGATGGACCCCTATTATCTATGTGTGCTTTACCTCTGGGCACTTGAGGAGTCTCTCATTTATATGCATATCTTAGAGTCAACTAGACATTTGGGAAGTTTTTTCTTAGGTTTTAGATCTTAGTCTTAATAAAGACACCTTTATCTTACCCTCAATCTTTATTTATATTATAGGTATGTGTCAAATTCTAAGCTGATACTTTTTTAACAGTATTTTGGGCTTCCCTGGTGGCTCAGCTGGTAAAGAATCCGCCTACAAGGCAAGAGACTTGGGTTTGATCCCTGGGTTGGGAAGATCCCCTGGAGAAGGGAATGGCTACCCACTCCAGTATTTTAGCCTGAGGAATTCCATGATTGCATAGTCCATGAGGTCACAAAGAGTTAGACACAACTGAGCACCTTTCACTTTCACTAACAGTATTTTGAAGGTGATATTCCATTGTCTTCTGCATTATACTGTGACTAATTAGAAATTTGCTGTCAGTGTAACTTTTCCCCATTTTTAGAAAAGCTGTCTTTTCTCTCTGGCTACTTTTACAATTTTCTCTTTGTCTTTAGTGTTCTGCAGAGTCAATCTGATCTATTTCTGTGGATGTATTTTTATTTGTCTTGCTTGGAAGATGTTGCTTCTTGAATTGGTAGCTTCATGTCCATATATTATTAGTTTTAGAAAATTCTCAGCCATAGTCTTTTTGAATATTGCCACTTCTCTTCTAGTTTCCTTTTCTGGAACTCCTTTTAAGTATATGTTGATCTTTCTAATTTTATCCTCAATATTTTTAAAACTTCTTTTCATATTTGTATCTATTTGTGTCTTTATACTATATTCTGGGTGACTGAATTATTTCTTCACTTTTTAGTTCAGATATTTCTTTTAGCTTGCTAGCTTTTTCTTAAATTATATTTAGTTATTCTAATAACTTTTCAATGTATTAACTACTTGCTTTGTTTCTCTGGTGATTTTAATCATTCCAGTCATTCCCCACAAGACGATAAGCTCCATGAAAACAAGTATAGTATCTCAATTATGTCTACATACAACACAAAGCTTCCCATCTGCAGATGCAAACCAACCAGAAGGACAACAATTGAGTCTTTAACAGATTGATTTACCTTTCAGAAATTCTGTTTGATTTATTTCTTATTTATTTTTCACATTGTTATATTCTTAAGGTTTTTATTCCTTTTATAGTTTTAATTATAATAAATATACAGTCTTCATCAGATTATTCTACTCTCTTAAGACTTTAACCTTCCTGTTTATATAATGAGTGTGTGCATGTATGTTGGTGGACTTTTGATAATGAGGGATTATTTCCATATGTGTTATCTAAATAATAGAATAGGAAACACTAGAGATCTCTTCAAGAAAATTAGACATACCAAGGGAACATTTCATGCAAAGATGGGCACAATATAGGACAGAAACAGTATAGACCTAACAGAAACAGATATTAAGAAGTGGCAAGAATACACAGAGGAACTATATGAAAAAGATCTTAATGACCCAGATAACCATGATGGTGTGATCACTCACCTTAAAGCCAGACATCCTGGAATGCAAAGTCAAATGGGCCTTAGGAAGCATCACTACAAACAAAGCTAGTGGAGGTGATGGAATTCCAGTTGAACTATTTCAAATCCTGAAAGATGATGCTGTGAAAGTGCTGCACTCAATATGCCAGCAAATTTGCAAAACTCAGCAGTGGCCACAGGACTGGAAAAAGTCAGTTTTCATTCCAATCCCAAAGAAAGGCAATGCCAAAGAATGTTCAAACTACCGCACAATTGCATTCATCTCACACGCTAGTAAAGTAATGCTCAAAATTCTCCAAGCAAGGCTTCAACAGTACGTGAACCAAGAATTTTCAGATGGTCAAGCTGGATTTAGAAAAAGGTAGAGGAGCCAGAGATCAAATTGCCAACATCCACTGGATCATCAAAAAAGCAAGACAGTTCCAGAAAAACATCTATTTTCTGCTTTTATTTATTTACTATGCCAAAGCCTTTGACTGTGTGGATCACAACAAACCGTGGAAAACTCTGAAAGAGATGGGAATACCAGACCACACTACCTGCCTCCTGAAAAATTTGTATGCAGGTCAAGAAGCAACAGTTAGAACCAGACATGGTACAACAGACTGTTTCCAAATAGGTAAAGGAGTACGTCAAGGCTGTATATTGTTACCCTGTTTATTTAACTTATACGCAGAGTACATCACATGAAATGCTGGGCTGGAAGAAGCACAAGCTGGAATCAAGATTGTCAGAAGAAATATCAATAACCTTAGATATGCAGTTGACACCACCCTTATGGCAGAAAGTGAAGAACTAAAGAGCCACTTGATGAAAGTGAAAGACGAGATTGAAAAAAGCTGGCTTAAAACTCAACATTCAGAAAACTAAGATCATGGCATCCAGTCCCATCACTTCATAGCAAACAGATGGGGAAACAAGGCAAACAGTGAAAGACTTTATTTTGGGGGGCTCCAAAATCACCGCAGATGCTGACTGCAGCCATGAAATTAAAAGACATTTGCTCCTTGGAAGAAAACCTATGACCAACCTAGAGAGCATATTAAAAATCAGAGACATTACTTTGCAGACAAAGGTCCATCTAGTCAAAATTACGGTTTTTCCAGTAGCCATGTATGGATGTGAGAGTTGGACCATAAAGAAGGTTGAGCGCCGAAGAATTGATGCTTTTAAATTGTGTTGGAGAAGACTCTTGAGAGTTCCTTGGACTGCAAGGAGATCAAACCAGTCAATCCTAAAGGAAATCAGTCCTGAATATTCAGTGGAAGGACTGATACTGAAGTTGAAGTTCCAATACTTTGGCCACCTGATGTGAAGAGCCAACTCATGGGACAAGACCCTGATCCTGTGAAAGATTGAAGACAGGAGGAGAAGGGGCCAACAGAAGATGAGATGGTTGGATGGCATCACCAACTCGATGGACACGGGTTTGAGCAAGCTCCAGGAGTTGGTGATAGACAGGGAAGTCTGGCATGCTGCAGTCCATGGGGTCACAAAGAGTCAGACATGACTGAGTGACTGAACTGAACTATGTAATTTCAGGCTATGAGCCCATCCATACTAAGTCTTTATCCATGGAAATTCTGTAATATGGGTTAAGGAAATGTCCCTCCAGAGTTTAATGCTTGTTTCATCCTGAAACCAAATTTCAAGCTGAATTCTTAGCTTAAAAGTTTCTAATAGTATCTAACAGTATAACTGTAAACCCCAACTCTGCATGAAATTCAGTTTCAGGGTTTTAAATTCTTTTAATGGTGATGATGATGATTTCACTGATGGTGCAATCTGAGCAAATACCTTAGGTTTATGCAAATACCTTAGGTTCAGACTCCTCACCTCAAGTAATCTGAAAGTCTCATCTTTTGTTGCTACAGGACTATTAAAACCCAAATCCCTAGATGATGAATCTGGACAACTTGTCCCAGAATAGCCCCAAATTAGTTCACATGCTCATTTCTTTACTTTATTTCTCATATGAATTTCCAGCACTTGGGCAATTTCCATTTACTGAAAGTTCAGTCATATGTATAAATTATATTGTTGTAGTCTATTCAGTGTACATAAACGTTTTCAGCAGCAAACTTTTATACTTTTATGATGACTTTGGTCCACTGTCTTACTAGAAGAATTCCCTCTCATTCTTCTACTCACTCCAGTTTGATTCTTGTCCATATCATGCTCTGAAATTACTTGTTAGGGTCATTAATAACATGCATGTTGCCAAATATACTGGACTGTTTTCTGTCCCCTTACTCAGTTTTCAACATTACTTAATAAACTTAACCACACCCTTCTTTGAACAGTTCTCTAGTCTTGGCTCCTGTGACAACGAACCTTCCATCTTTCTAATTTTCATTAGTTATTTTTTGCCTCCACGTGTCATCTTCTTTTCCGCTGCATGTTTCAGGCCTAGGTACTTTCAGCTTTATATATATTCTCCCTCGGTAATTCCCATCACTTCAACCACATATATGTCTCAAGACTTCAAGCACATATATGCCAATGATGCCCAAATATAAACCTCTAGTTCAAACCTCTTCTTTGAACTCCATGCACATATATCTATAGACTTCCTTGAAGAGTGAACTCAGATATCTCACATGCATCTCAAACATGTCCAAAATTAAAGTCTTGATCCTCACACCAACCAAATTCATTCCTCCTCATTTCCCTTTGCAAATGGTCTTCACTTCACATTAATATCAAAGACCCATAGAGAATCATCCTTGATTCCAAATTCTCCCTCTCCACATCAAATATATCATCAGCTCCTTGTCAAATCTTAATCACAGTTTCTCCAGCACAACCACTACGGTTCAAACTTCTCTGAAGTCCTGCAATAGCCTTTTATCTTGTCTTCTGTTTCACTATTTCCCCCCTCTAATTCATTCTCTACACAACAGTTACAGTACTTGCTAAAAGTTTGAAGTAAAGTGACATGAGTCATGTCTGACACTTTGCAACGCTATGGACTGTAGTCTGCCAGGATCCTTTGTCCACGGGATTCTCCAGGCAAGAATACTGGAGGGGGTGGCCTTGCCCTTCTCCCAGCGATCTTCCCAATGCAGAGATTGAAACTCCATCTCTCCTGAATTGGCAGGCGGCTTCTAGCGCCACCTGGGAAGTCCCAAATTACATTGCACCCCTGGTTAAACCCATAGTGGCTTTCAGTTATATTTTAGATAACATGTAGATGCCTTCCATGGCCCCTACCCTGGATAATTTGTCTCCTGTTACAACTTACATGCCTCTCATCTCTGCCTTGCTTATTCATCATGCTACAGCTCACCAATGAGCCCTAATTTCCTTCAATCACCAAGTTCTTCTCCAAATGTAACAATGTGCTTACTCCTGGATTATCTTGGCTCTCTCCATTTCACCTTTTAGTTCTCAACCAAAATGTCACTCCTCCCACAGTTTAAATGTTACCTCCAAGGAGATGTCATTTCTATAATCCTATCTAAATGAGGTTTTCTTCATTATTGTACTCTGTTCTTTTCCTTTACAGTAATTTCCACAATTTTAAAATTATATATACTTTGTTTCCACATTCATTCTTTGCTGTCCCACTTAACTCTTACTTCCATGAAGATAGGAACCAGATTATTTTGTTCAACTGACAATTATCACAGTGATGTACACTTGTCATTTGTTGTTATTGTTAGTTGTGTCCAACTTTTTGTGACCCCATGGACTGCAGCACTCCAGGTTCCCCTGTCCTTCACCATCTCCTGGAGTTTGTTCAAATTCATGTCCATTAAATCAGTGATGCCATCCAACCATCTCATCCTCTGTCAGCCCCTTCTCCTCCTGCCCTCAATCTTTCCCAGCATCAGGGTCTTTTTCCATGAGTCGGCTTCACATCAGGTGCCCAAAGTATAGAGCTTCAGCTTCAGTATCAGTCCTTCTAATGAATATTCTGGGTTGATTTCCTTTAGGATTGACTGGTTTGGTCTCCTTGCAGTCCAAGGGACTCTCAAGAGTCTTCTCCAAAACCACAGTTCAAAAGCATCAACTCTTTGGCGCTCAGCCTTCTTTATGGTCCAACTCTCATATCCATACATGACTACTGGAAAAACCATAGCTCTGATTAGACAGACCTTTGTCAGCAAAGTGATGTCTCTGCTCTTTAATATGCTGTCTAGGTTTGTCATAAATTTTCTTCAAAAGAACAAGCATCTTTTAATCTCATGGCTGCAGTCATGCTCCCCAGTGATTTTGGAGCCCAAGAAAATAAAGTCTGTCACTGTTTCCATTTTTTCACCATCTATTTGACATAAAGTGATAGGACCAGATGCCGTGATCTTAGTTTTCTGAATGTTGAGTTTTAAGGCAGCTTTTTCCACTCTACTCATTCACCTTCATCAAGATTTGCCCCCTATATTGGTATTATCTTATGGACACTTGCACACTTTGCAGGTAAATGGAAAAAAAAAAAAACCTACCAGCTTTACTTATACATCTAAGGATGGGGGAGGGGGCCTGAATACACAGAAAAGTTCATACTTATTTGCCTGAATTATAAGCTTTTCTGAGCAATAAGACTGAAAATTGAACTTAGCCATCCTACCTAGTCAACATAGTCATAGTAGAGAAATGTAATCAAGAAGAAACTCCAGGAGACAACCAGCTCAATCCCCTCTTCATACAGATGAGGAAACCAGAGCCCAGAGGCTCAGAACCACACTCCTAGTTGGTCCCAATGCAGAGCAAAGACCCAGGTCTCCCAGCTCCACAATCACATCTACACGGGTTGGCTGGCTATGGTCTGGGAAGAGGATTGGTTCTTCTGTGCAATGAACGGAGCAGATGACCTGAGAAACAGGGGGAGGGAAATCTGGGTGGAGAGCCAGGACCACCTGGGTCTAGGGTCTGATGTTCCTGACTTGGGGCAATCAGGCAACTTCCAATCTTCTATTTAAAATCAACAATTGGTCCTGACTACACAAGACCCTGTAGGGTTTCCCAGATGGTGCTAGTGGTAAAGAATCGGCCTGCCAATGCAGGAGACCTGGGTTTCATTTCTGGGTAGGGAATATTCCCTAGAAGAGGAAATGGCAACCCACTCCAGTATTCTTGCCTGGAGAATCCCATGGATAGAGGAGCCTGCTGGGCTATAGTCCATGCGGTCACAAAGAGCCAGACACAACTGAGCATACCATGCTTGCTACTTGCATGCTAAGTCGCTTCAGTCTTGTGCGACTCTGTGCGACCCCAGAGACGGCAGCCCACCAGGCTCCCCTGTCCCTGGGATTCTCCAGGCAAGAACACTGGAGTGGGTTGCCATTTCCTTCTCCAATGCAGGAAAGTGAAAAGTGAAAGTGAAGTTGCTCAGTCGTGTCCGACTCCTAGCAACCCCATGGACTGCAGTCCACCAGGCCCCTCCGTCTATGGGATTTTCCAGGCAAGAGTACTGGAGTGGAGTGCCATTGCCTTCTCCTGAGCATACCATACACACTCATAAACCCCTGCACTAGTACTGCATACCTGAACTTCGCTCTTTCCCAGCATTAGAGTTTATTTCTTTCAAGAGTGAGAGCTGCATGTTTTGAATGAAGTTAGATACCTGACCCTGAATTCTGCCTGCCACCTTGTTTCACTCCTATGATTCTGGCATTCTTAGGTGGCCTGGTCTTAATGACTCAAACCCCTTCCTCCAATAGTATCACTCACCCCATCACCATGAAGTACTTATCACATCTAAATAGGAACTTCTTGATTATAGAGTATTCCATCAGTTCAGTTCAGTTCAGTCGCTCAGTCGTTTCCGACTCTTTACGACCCCATGAATCGCAGCATGCCAGGCCTCCCTGTCCATCACCAACTCCCGGAGTTAACTCAAACTCAAGTCCATCGAGTCGGTGATGCCATCCAGCCATCTCATCTTCTGTCGTCCCCTTCTCCTCCTGCCCCCAATCCCTCCCAGCATCAGTCTTTTCCAATGAGTCAACTCTTTGCATGAGGTGGCCAAAGTACTGGAGTTTCAGCTTTAGCATCATTCCTTCCAAAGAAATCCCAGGGCTGATCTCCTTCAGAATGGACTGGTTGGATCTCCTTGCAGTCCAAGGGACTCTCAAGAGTCTTCTCCAACACCATAGTTCAAAAGCATCATAGATTTTTTTAATTTCTGAAGCATAATTATTTGATAGCTGAATTTTCCCAATGCCTTTCAGTCAGGATGTTTGAGGATACGAATCCCATGGAGGAGAACAGTGGTGTATTCCTGAAGATTAGAGAGAGCAGGCTCCCCATAGCATTATCTGTGATGGGTGGGTCGGTCAGGAAGTCTCAGGAGGTAAGCTTCTAGAGGACAAGAACTTGAACAATGAGCACAGACTACACGCAGCTCAGTCCTAGCATGTGCGTGCGCGTGCGCGCGCGTGTGTGTGTATGTATATGTGTGTGCTCAGTCACTCAGTCACATCTGACTCTTTGTGACCCCATGGACTGTAGCCCACCAGGCTCCTCCATCCGTAGGGATTCTCCAGGCAAGAACAGTGGAGTGGGTTGCCATGCCCTCCTCCAGGGGATCTTGTCGACCTGGGATCAAACCCTGCGTCACCTGTGTCTCCTGCACTGCGGGTGGATTCTTTACCACTGAGCCACCTGGGAAGCCCCTCACCTAGTGTGGGGGCTTTTACAAAAGATCAGCTTACAGAGTGACTTCAGCGCTGAAACAATGTCTGCACGATGCCAAAGGCATCCAGATGGAAGTGGGGGACTCAGCCACCAGCACAGGCTTCCTCTGCGACGCTGTCTTGTAGAAACAGCCAGCACAGATCTCTGGGGCCTGGAACAGTGGCCGGGCAAGATGCCAGAGGGGAGAAATACTGCCAATGTATGTTTAAATTAAATTAATTAACATTTCTATAACTCTCTACGTGGTATGAGGAACTTCTCTCAAATATAGCTTCTCATTTAATCAGAGCAACCTCCCTATAAATTAGTTATGGTTATCATTTGATTTATTTTACAGATAAAAAATTTGTCTCAAGAAAAAGTTCACACCACACTACTAGTGAAGAGTGGGGCCAGGAGTTGACCCCTGGTCTTCTCATGGAGTCTAATATAATGATATTAGGGCTTACTATGTGAATGATGCTAAAGCTGAAACTCCAGTACTTTGGCCACCTCATGCAAAGAGTTGACTCATTGGAAAAGACTCTGATGCTGGGAGGGATTGGGGGCAAGAGGAGAAGGGGACGACAGAAGATGAGATGGCTGGATGGCATCACCGACTTGATGGACTTGAGTTTGAGTGAACTCCGGGAGTTGGTGATGGACAGGGAGGCCTGGCATGCTGCGATTCATGGGGTCGTAAAGAGTCGGACACAACTGAGTGACTGATCTGATCTGATCTGATCTGATGTGCCAAAAACTTACTCTGCCAATTGAACTATATCCTTGTATGGTAATTAATGTCTGTCCTCTATATAGATGATCAGAGAGAGGACAGGCATACATAAATGGCTTATATTGCATTACACACCTGGATTTCATGTATCTATACATCTAAATATCTAGAAATAGTATAGATACATCATTGTTGTTCAGTCACTAAGTTGTGTCCAATTCTTTGCACCAAGGAGTGTGCAAAGGACTACAGCACACCAGGCTCCTCTGTCCTCCACCATCTCCTGGAGTTTGCTCAAATTCATGTCCATTGAGTTGGTGATGCTATCTAACCATCTCATCCTCTTCTGCCTGCTTCTCCTTTTGCCTTCAATCTTTCCCAGTATCAGGTCTTTTCCAATAAGTCAGCTCTTCACATCGGTGGTGGCCAAAGAATTGGAACTTCAGCATTAGTCCTTGCAATGAGTATTCAGAGTTGATTTCCTTCGGGATTAACTGGTTTGATCTCTTTGCAGTCCCAGGGACTCTCAAGAGTCTTCTCCAACACCATAATTTGAAACCATCAATTCTAGACATAGATAAATATCTACAGATAAAGACAAAAAGACATCTATAGATAGATATTTGTAGATAGGTATCTATATCCATATAAAACTTTCCACTTTTGTATATTCCCACAGAGTAGTAGGAAACAAAAAAGAAAAGCAATACAGGTGAGGGATAAATTGAATCTATCAGAAGCTCAGCGCATTTTGTTCCACAAGGCCCTAATACCGCATACATGAGCCCAGACAGGTTTCACACACCTTCTTGTTCTATCCACACCTAACAAGGCATATGCTTCAGTGAAGACTGACAATAATAATCCAATATGTTTGTAAGATTCACAAGTTGACAACGTGGGGCAAGTTGCCAATTTCGCATTCCTGAAAGTTATTCTGACTAACGGCCCTAGTTTAATGGTGTTATGCTCTACAAAGAGAGTTGTGGGTTTATTCTTGTTTCTAGAGCCATTCAGATCAGTGCAACTGTGTTTGCACTCTTTTTCACCAATATGTTTTTATTCATCTCTCATCTTCACATTGGCTGCAGGGCATAGGGAGGGAGGAGGGAGGAGGGTTCAGAATGGGGAACACATGTACACCTGTGGCAGATTCATTTTGATATATGGCAAAACCAATACAATATTGTAAAGTTAAATAAAATAAAATTTTTAAAAAAAGAGTGACCTGAGGGGAAAAAAAGGCACACATGCATGGAAACACAGCATTGAGTTTGGAAATCACCAGGTTCTACAGATTAAAAAGCAAAGAGCCAAAGTTCGCTTCAGAAAACAAAGGAAAGTGATATCAGATGGGAGACAGACACAGTCATGTACAGTGACTTTCTCAAGTTTCACGGCAACCAGGAAATAAAAGAGTAGCTGTATGAAGGGAACACAGAGGATATTATTCCTGAATCAAATGCAAATTTCTGAAGCCTCTCAGCTCAAAGTCAAATCTCCTATTCAGGGCAGACAGATTTTTCTAGAACATCAGTCACTTCACAACAACTTCAACTTGTGCCCACTATAAGATGATTTTTTTATGTAGCAAATATTCATGGATGTCTACACCCAGGCCTGGACTTCCACATTCCATCTACTCAACAGGTTCAGACAAGACAAGATTGAAAAGTTACATCCAAGCAGTCAGATCTGGGGATAATTATGCACTTCCTCAACTGCAAACTTGAAAAACTCAGTAAGAACATATGATTCATGCTCTGTTTACACAAGCATCAGATTTTTAGTATTTCAGTAACATTAATTTCACATGATAAAATTTCATAGCTTTATATAAGCCTGCACATGAAACAGGTATCCCAGGCCTCCTTAGAATTATATCTACCAATAACTGATGAGAACTCACTGTATAGCTCATGAAACTCTGATCAACACTCTGTGGCGATCTAAATGGGAAGGAAACCCAAAAAGAGGGGATATATGTATACACAGAAGAACTGTACAAAAAAGATCTTCACAACCCAGATAATCATGATGGCGTGATCACTGAACTAGAGTCAGACATCCTGGAATGTGAAGTCAAGTGGGCCTTAGAAAGCATCACTACGAACAAAGCTAGTGGAGGTGATGGAATTCCAGTGGAGCTATTCAAATCCTGAAAGATGATGCTGTGAAAGTGCTGCACTCAATATGCCAGCAAATTTGGAAAACTCAGCAGTGGCCACAAGATTGGAAAAGGTCAGTTTTCATCCCAATCCCAAAGAAAGGCAATGCTAAAGAATGCTCAAACTAACGCACAATTGCACTCATCTCACACGCTAGTAAAGTAATGCTCAAAATTCTCCAAGCCAGGCTTCAGCAATATGTGAACCATGAACTTCCTGATGTTCAAGCTGGTTTTAGAAAAGGCAGAGGAACCAGAGATCAAATTGCCAACATCCGCTGGATCGTCGAAAAAGCAAGAGAGTTCCAGAAAAACATCTATTTCTGCTTTGTTGACTATGCCAAAGCCTTTGACTCTGCAGATCACAATAAACTGTGGAAAATTCTGAAAGAGATGGGAATACCAGACCACCTGATCTGCCTCTTGAGAAATCTGTATGCAGGTCAGGAAGCAACAGTTAGAACTGGACATGGAACAACAGACTGGTTCCAAATAGGAAAAGGAGTACGTCAAGGCTGTATATTGTCACCCTGTTTATTTAACTTATATGCAGAGTACATCATGAGAAATGCTGGACTGGAAGAAACACAAGTTGGAATCAAGATTGCTGGGAGAAATATCAATAACCTCAGATATGCAGATGACACCACTCTTATGGCAGAAAGTGAAGAGGAACTAAAAAGCCTCTTGATGAAAGTGAAAGTGGAGAGTGAAAAGGTTGGCTTAAAGCTCAACATTCAGAAAACAAAGATCATGGCATCTGGTCCCATCACTTCATGGGAAATAGATGGGGAAACAGTGGAAACAGTGTCAGACTTTATTTTTCTGGGCTCCAAAATCACTGCAGATGGTAACTGCAACCATGAAATTAAAAGACGCTTACTCCTTGGAAGGAACATTATGACCAACCTAGATAGCATATTCAAAAGCAGAGACATTACTTTGCCAACAAAGTTTCGCCTAGTCAAGGCTATGGTCTTTCCTGTGGTCATGTATGGATGTGAGAATTGGACTGTGAAGAAGGCTGAGCACCGAAGAATTGATGCTTTTTGAACTGTGGTGTTGGAGAAGACTCTTGAGAGTCCCTTGGACTGCAAGGAAATCCAACCAGTCCATTCTGAAGGAGATCAGCCTTGGGATTTCTTTGGAAGGAATGATGCTAGAGCTGAAACTCCAGTATTTTGGCCACCTCATGAGAAGAGTTAACTCATTGGAAAAGACTCTGATGCTGGGAGGGATTGGGGGCAGGAGGAGAAGGGGACGACAGAGGATGAGATGGCTGGATGGCATCACTGACTCGATGGATGTGAGTCTGAGTGACCTCTGGGAGTTGGTGATGAACAGGGAGGCCTGGCGTGCTGCGATTCATGGGGTTGCAAAGAGTCAGACCCGACTGAGCAACTGATCTGATCTGATCTGATGGCTGATTCAGTTTGCTGTACAGCAGAAACTAACACACACTGTAAAGCAACTCTACTACAATAAAAATTAATTAAAACAAATTAATTTTTTAAAAAAGAATTATATCTACCAAAAGTTTCAATGGTAAATGCTACAATCATCCTTACACACTTTAAAAATACAATGTTTTATATCAATGTTTTTATATACGATGAAGAGTGGGCCCAATATAGCCCTGATCCATTTCTATATGGCTCAGGAGCTCAGACTGGTTTTTATAGTTTAAATACAAGAGTCAATTCATCAAAAAAGACCCTGATACTGGGAAAGATTGAAGGCAAAAGGAAAAGGGGGCAGCAGAGGATGAGATGGTTAGATAGTATCATCGACTCAGTGGACATGAATTAGAGCAAACTCCAGGAGATAGTGGAGGACAGGGGAGCCTGGTGTGCTGCAGCCCATGAGGTCGAGAAGAGTCAGACATGACTTAGCGACTGAACAACAACAACAAACAACAAGAAAATACAGTTGACCCTTGAACAACACAAGGGTTAGGCGCACTGAACCCCCATACAGTTGAAAAGTCCCTTTTAACTTAATAGTTGGCCCTCCCGATCCCTGGTCTCACATCTAAGGATTCAACTGACTATGGATTCAACCAACCACAGATTGTGCAGGATTATAGTATTTGCTACTGAAAAAAATCTGTGTTATGAGCAGACTCGCACATTCAAACCCATGTTGTTCAAGAGTTAATTGTAGTTGTTTTCAAAAATTCAAAAAACAAAAGAAAAAAGTAAACAGAACAGACTCTGCAAGAGAGACTATACATGGCCTCTAAAGCCTAAAATACTACAAACTGGTCTTCTAGAGAAAATTTAGTGACCTAATTTTTTTTTTTTAATATGGACCAATTTTAAAGTCTTAATTGAATTTGTTGCAATATTGTTCCTGTTTTATGTTTTGGTTTTTTGGCCTTGAGGCATGTGGGATCTCAGCTCCCCAACCAGGGATCAAACCTGCACCTCCTGCATTAGAAGGCAAAGTCTTAACCACTGGACTCCCAGGGAAGTCCCATAGTAACCTATTTTAAATGTTGAGTTGCAAACAAAATATTTTCCTTAACTTTATTTATTTTACTTACTGAGGTTGAACAATACCTGAGCTCAGGGCTGGAAGCTTTGATCTCTGACAAAGGACAGTGACTGCTGAAAGTTCTATGTAGGAAACTCTGAGATGGCACTTAGACATGGCACAAAGGATGCTCTTATCAATCAGTGAAGCCTCCACAGATGGAGGAGGGTGACATGCGGTACAAGCTTCACACACTGTCCTCACTGCCTTATCTCCTAGGGAGAGATTTTTTTAAGTATATTTATAAATGCAATTAAATATGCAAGAGTAAAAAACACACATTAACAATGCAAGACTACAGAGCAAAAAGCCAGCCTGGCCTGGAATATATCACGTCACATGTTCACTGGGTGATTGAAGTTAGCTTTGAGGAGCTGCATACATTAATACTCACACCCAGAGAATTGAGGTCATTGTTTTCAGATGGGCCTCTTCACAAGTACAGTTGTAGCTTAGTGCTCCAGAACCTGGAAAACTCTACACTCAGCTTCACAATCAAGCATGCAGATCATTTTAGGAAGTATTCATAAATACTGGAGGAGTATTACAATAGCCAGGCTTCCCAGGCAGTGCTAGTGGTAAAGAATCTGCCTGCCAATGCAGGAGACACAGTGATGTAGGTTTGATCCCTGGGTCAGGAAGGTCCCCTGGAGGAGGGCATGGCAACCCACTCCAGTGTTCTTAACTGGAGAATCCCATGGACAGAGGTGCCTGGCAGGCTACAGTCCACAGGGTTGCAAAAAGTCAAACACGACTGAGCGACTGAGCACACACACACGCATTGGTATAGCCCAGGATAGCCTGGCTGACTGCCGCCTTTTAGCAGGTTACATATTTTAATGTGCCAACTTTCTTTTCCTGTGCAACCTATGAGAGAAGAGACACCAGTCTCCCAAGAGGAAGGCCAGTTCTGGGTCTGCATTTATAGGCTGAGAAGAGTAAATAAAATTCTTTTTAACTCTGACAAGGACATAAGCCAGAAACACCACCTCACTGCCGTGCTTCACTTTCAAAAGCACAGCATGGTATATTTCTGTGGCATGGCTTCAAAATGTATTACCTCATCAATTCATTTCCAAAAAAGTCAAAATAGTGGAGGCAGTCTATTTTGCCAACATTTTGAATCAAAGCTGTTTTGAGTTCTTCAGGCACCAGAAAACAGCGTTACTTGAGCTACATCCTCTCCCAGCAGTGGTGCAGCTTTCAGGCCCAGGGCTGAACGTTAATTTAGTCATCCATGGGTTCCTTCTTGCCACAAATACTCACAGAGGGTGGATGCACTGTTGGCTATTCTACTCAGCTCTGGAGACACAAAAGGGATCAAGACACGGTTTCCAGACTCAGAACCTAGAGGGAGAGGTAGATGAGGATGCTGGCAATTAAGGGGTAGTGTGATAAGTGCTGTGAGAGGAATAATTGAGGTTCTGGGAGAGCCCAGATCTATGGGGATGGGGAGTCAGAGAAGGCTTTCCAGAGAAGTTGAAGCCCCTGCTAAACTCTCAAAGATGAGAAATTGAACAATAAGATGTAACTTGCAACAGCATCTGCCTGCTCAGGGTATGTATGGGAGTAGGATACCCTGCACCTCCAGAGGCTGGTGGGGACTTGGAGCTGGAAACACACAGATGACTCAGGGTGGGACTGGAGACTGCTGTGGAGCAGCTGGGACTGGGTCACAGCCAGTCACTTTCAGCCAGTCGACCTTCAGTACTTGTGCATACAGACCATAACATAAAAGTATATAATGAAAGTATCACAAGTCCTGAGGAGAATGCATGTCCCAAGGACTCCCTCTGTATTCATTTGCTGGGACTGCCATACCAAGTACCACATGCTTGGCGGCTGTAACAACAGATGCATTGTCTCTCAGTTCTGGAGGCTGGAATTGTAAAATCAAGACGGTGGCTGGTTTGGTTCCTCCTGAAGGCTGTGAGGTAGACTGTGTTCCACGCCTCTCCCCCAGACTGGTGGTTTGCTAGCCATCTTTTATTTATTTATTTTCCTGGCTGTGCCAGGCCTTAGTTGCAACATGTGGGATCTAGTGCCCCAACCTCAGGGATCAAACCTGGGGCATTGGGAAAGCAGAGTTTTAGCCACTGGACCACCGGGGAAGTCATTAGCCATCCCTGACATTCCTTGCAGATGGCTTTCTTCTTGTTTCTCTCCATCATTTTCTTTCCATACGTGTCTTTTTCTCTTCATAGGTATTATTTTTATAAGGACATTAGTTATATTAGATTACAGGCCCATCTTACTCCAGTATGACCTCATCTTAACTAATCACACCTTCAATGACCTATTTCCAGATAAAGTCATAATCTGAGATCCTGAAGGGTGAAAACTTCAACATGTGAGTGGGATGGGGTCACAGTTCAACCCATGACATTCTCAAATAAGGTAGAGTAAGGGAACATTCTTCCTGCTTCTCCCCACAAAGCAGCAGTGGCAGCAATGACCATCTAGTGACTCCCATCAGTGGAAGGGACGAGGGTCCAGCCACTGGAGCCAGGACCTCAGGGCACCAGGGTGGCAGGGACAAGCAACAATAGGAAAAGCCCAGCATAAGAATAAAACTCTCTTTGATTGGGGGGTTTGGAGTTGACATGTACATTCTAAATACAAAACAGATAACCATGGTCAGAATGGCCATCAACAACAACAAAAAATCAACAGATAATAAATGCTAGAGAGGATTTGGAGAGAAAAGGGAACCCTCTTGCATTGTAGGTGAGAATGTAAATTGATACAGTACTATGGAGAACAGTAAAAAACTGTCCTTAAAAAACTAAAAATAAAACTACCATATGACCCAACAATCCCACTACTGGGCATAAGTGAAGTGAAGTTGCTCAGTTGTGTTGAACCCTTAGCGACCCCATGGACTGCAGCCTACCATGCTCCTCCGTCCATGGGATTTTCCAGGCAAGAGTACTGGAGTAGGGTGCCATTTCCTTCTCCAACAATCCCACTACTGGGAATATACCCTGATAAAACCATAATTTAAAAAACCACAACACAGCAATGTTCATTGCAGCATTATTTACAATAGCCAAGATATGGAAGCAACCTACATGTTCATCAACAGGGGAATGGATAAAGAAGACCTGGTACATATACACAATGGAATATCATTCAGTCATAAAAAGAAACAAAACAGTCATTTGTAGAGATGTGGACAAACCTAAAGTCTACCATACAGAGTGAAGAAAGAAAGAGAAAAGCAAATATCATACATTAATGCACAGATATGGAATCTAGAAAAATGGTACTGATGAACTTATTTGCAAGGCAGGAATAAAAATGCAGACATAGAGAATGGATGTGTGGACACAGTGAAGGGAAGGGGAGGGCGGGATGAATCAGGAGATTAGATCTGACATAAATACACTATCGTGTGTAAAGTAGGTAGCTGGTGGAAGCTGCTACCCAGCACAGGGAACTCAGCTTAGTGCTCTGTGATGACCTAGACGGGTGGGATATGGTTGGGGAGAGGAGGCTCAAGAGGGAGGGGATATATGTATACACGTGGCTGGTTTATGTCATTGTATAGCAGAAACTAATACAAAATTGCAAAATAACTATACCCCAGTAAATATAAAATAAAATAAACAACAAGGACCTATGGTTAAAAGATTAATTTTTAAAACAAGACTAAAACTCTCCCTTTCAGACCCAAATCCCTAGGCAGTGCTTTCCTCCACGCTGATATTTTACCATCCTAGTTAGTCACTGGCTCACAAAAGATGGAGTGAGGCACCCCCACCCTCACCCCGCCACAGAGGTGAGCAGTTTCTCAGGGTGCCCCTGTATTCAGCAATGAGGTCAGGTGGCCCTCCTGAACCAAGCAAAGCTGGCCTTTTCCTATTATCAGGTCAGAAGGCTCAAGGCCAGATACTGGAAGCAGAGCCTCTGGGCTTCATGAGGACAGAGAAGGAGGACAGAGAAGGAGGAAGAAGAGCAGGAGGCACCTGGTCCTGTCCTGTTTGAGAGGCTGGAACTCACGACCGAATGTCATTTTCAAATTCGGTCAGTCACACCTGCACAGCATCACCCGCCTGCAGTCACCCTCCTGCCAGTGGGGGAATTAGGCTAATTATGTCTCCAGGCAGGTATTCCCCTAGTTTCAGGGGAATGTGGGCACAAACAGGAAAGTAGCTGTGAAAAGGAAACTGTACACTGTGACAGGATGATGACTGAGCAGTGAATGAAGTCCCCTGGGGCCTGCCCTCCCCAGACCCCTTGCCTTCACAGCTCAAGATGAAATTCAAGAAGCAGGACAGAGGAGACCTCCAATGGGGTCATTTAGGAGCCTTGCAAGTCACAGGCTCAATTCATCTAATTATGTTATGGTTGAGGAAACTGAGGCTTCAAGACATGAGGAGACTTGCCTAAGGTCCCGCTTAGTGGAAGAATCACCATAAACACTTCATTCCCAAGCTTTCCACACAAAGCCCTTTTCACTGCATCATTCTGCCCAAATTGCTTGCCACCCTGCATTAATTCACTGTTGTTGTCTAGTCGCTCAGTCGAGTCTGACTCTTTTGGGGCCCCATAGACTATAACCCACCAGGCTCTTCTGTCCATGGGATTCTCCAGGCAAGAACACTGGAGCAGGTTGCCATTTCCTTTTCCAGGGGATCTTCCCGACCCAGAGATTGAATCCAAGTCTCCTGCATGTGGGCAGATTCTTTACCGCTGAGCGACCTTGGAAGCCCCACATTAGTTTACTAAAGCTCCCTTAACAAATGCCACTTAGAAATTCATTTTCTCAAAATTCTGGAGGCAGGAAGTCTGAGATTAAGGTGTCAGCAGGGTGGACGTTTCCTGAGGCCTCTCTCCTTGGTGTGTCAACAGCTACTTTCTCCCTGTGTCTTCACATGGTCTTTCTTCTGGGGGCACATTTGTGCCCACATTTCCTCTTCTTATAAGGACACCCATCATACTGAATTAAGACCCACCCTAATCACCTCATTTTAACTTTATTTTTTTTAAGGCCCTGTCTCCAAAGAGAAATGCAAAAAAGCAAAATGGCTGTCTGGGGAGGCCTTACAAATAGCTGTGAAAAGAAGAGAAGCAAAAAGCAAAGGAGAAAAGGAAAGATATAAACATCTGAATGCAGAGTTCCAAAGAATAGCAAGAAGAGATAAGAAAGCCTTCTTCAGTGATCAATGCAAAGAAATAGAGGAAAACAACAGAATGGGAAAGACTAGGGATCTCTTCAAGAAAATTAGAGATACCAAAGGAACATTTCATGCAAAGATGGGCTCAATAAAGGACAGAAATGGTATGGACCTAACAGAAGCAGAAGATATTAAGAAGAGGTGGCAAGAATACACTGAAGAACTGTACAAAAAAGATCTTCACGACCCAGATAATCATGATGGTGTGATCACTGACCTAGAGCCAGACATCTTGGAATGTGAAGTCAAGTGGGCCTTATAAAGCATCACTACCAACAAAGCTAGTGGAGGTGATGGAATTCCAGTGGAGCTATTCCAAATTCTGAAAGATGATGCTGTGAAAGTGCTGCACTCAATATGCCAGCAAATTTGGAAAACTCAGCAGTGGCCACAGGACTGGAAAAGGTCACTTTTCATTCCAATCCCAAAGAAAGGCAATGCCAAAGAATGCTCAAACTACCACACAGTTGCACTCATCTCACATGCTAGTAAAGTAATTCTCAAAATTCTCCAAGCCAGGCTTCAGCAATACATGAACTGTGAACTTCCAGATGTTCAAGCTGGTTTTAGAGAAGGCAGAGTAACCAGAGATCAAATTGGCAACATCTGCTGGATCATGGAAAAAGCAAGAGAGTTTCAGAAAAGCATCTATTTCTGCTTTATTGACTATGCCAAAGCCTTTGACTGTGTGGATCACAATAAACTGTGGAAAATTCTGAACGAGATGGGAATATCAGACCACCTGATCTGCCTCTTGAGAAATCTGTATGCAGGTCAGGAAGCAACAGTTAGAACTGGACATGGAACAACAGACTCGTTCCAAATAGGAAAAGGAGTACTTCAAGGCTGTATATTGTCACCCTGCTTATTTAACTTATATGCAGAGTACATCATGAGAAATGCTGGACTGGAAGAAGCACAAGCTAGAATCAAGATTGCCGGGAGAAATCTCAATAACCTCAGATATGCAGATGACACCACCCTTATGGCAGAAAGTGAAGAGGAACTAAAAAGCCTCTTGATGAAAGTGAAAGAGGAGAATGAAAAAGTTGGCTTAAAGCTCAACCTTCAGAAAACGAAGATCATGGCATCTAGTCCCATCAGTTCATGGCAAATAGATGGGGAAACAGTGGAAACAGTGTCAGACTTTATTTTTCTAGGCTGCAAAATCACTGCAGATGGTGACTGCAGCCATGAAATTAAAAGACGCTTACTCCTTGGAAGGAAAGTTATGACCAACCTACCAACCTAGATAGCATATTCAAAAGCAGAGACATTACTTTGCCAACAAAGGTTCATCTAGTCAAGGCTATGGTTCTTCCTGTGGTCATGTATGGATGTGAGAACTGGACTGAGCACCGAAGAACTGATGCTTTTTGAACTGTGGTGTTGGAGAAGACTCTTGAGAGTCCCTTGGACTGCAAGGAGATCCAACCAGTCCATTCTGAAGGAGATCAGCTCTGGGATTTCTTTGGAAGGAATGATGCTAAAGCTGAAACTCCAGTACTTTGGCCACCTCATGAGAAGAGCTGACTCATTGGAGAAGACTCTGATGCTGGGAGGGATTGGGGGCAAGAGAAGAAGGGGACGACAGGGGATGGATGATTGGATGACATCACTGACTTGATGGATGTGAGTCTGAGTGAATTCCGGGAGTTGGTGATGGACAGGGAGGCCTGGCGTGCTGCGATTCATGGGGTTGCAAAGAGTCGAACACAACTGTGACTGATCTGATATCTGATCTCCAAAGAGAGTCCCATTCTGAGGTGTCAGGAGTTAGGGTTTTAACATATGAATTTGAGGACATAGGATTCTGCCCATAATTCCCCCCATCAAGAGATTTTTCTCAGAAGTTTCTGCTCCATGACTTGCTTTGCTGGAGCCACATGCCCCTGCCCTCTGATGAAAGCTGATGGGAAGAAGCCAGTGAGCTCCTGGTTTTGTCACCCTGCAGTTCAGCAGCCAGAAAGTGTTTGCTGTGATAGTTCTGCTCTGGAGGGACAATGGGTGGACCACCTTAGGTTCTTCAGGGGTGGTGTGAACTCAAGATCTGGAGGAAACACTGAGCAGGACTTTAGTTGAGCAACAACAAAGGATCAGGATAGGAGAGCAGGGTCTGCTCCAGACAGGACCACAGCCATGCTGAGGAGGAGGAGAAGGAAACACCTGGACTCCAGGGCTGGGTTGGACTCTAGATGAACATTCAACCACCCCACTACTCAGGCTTCCAAGACCCCCTTGGAAGGCTGTGCCTGGGTTTTGAAGCTGGTGGTGCATGGTTTTCCTTATTTCCAGGAATAGCTTGATATTAAAACCCAATCACCAGGGCTTTCCTGGTGGCTCAGTAGTAGAGGATCCGCCTGCCAATGCCAGAGACATGGGTTTGATCCCAGATCTGCAAAGTTCCCACATGCATCGTAGCAACTAAGCTAGTGTGCCACAACTATTTAGCCTATGCTCTAGAGCCTGGAAGCTGCAACTACTGAAGCCCATATGCTACAGCCAGTGCTCCACAACAAGAGAAGCCACCACAATGAGAAGCCCTAGAAGCACAGCTGGAGAGTAGCCCCTGCTTGCCACAACTAGAGAAAAGCCCAAGTAGCAATGAAGACCCAACACAGACAAAATAAATTAATAAACTATTTTTTTAAAAATCCAGTCAGTGGGGGTGGGGGGGCAGTCCCAAGATGGTGGAGGAATAGAACGGGGAGACCACTTTCTCCCCTACAGATTCATCAAAAGATCTTTTGAATGCTGAGCAACTTCCACAAAACAACTTCTGAACACTGGTGGAGGACATCAGGCACACAGAAAGGCAGCCCATTCTCTTCAGAAGAAGAGAGACGAGATCCAGCTCCACCCACCAGAATACAGACACAAGCTCGTCTAACCAGGAAACCTTGACAAGTCACTAGTCCAATCCCACTCACAGGGAGCAGGCTCCACAATAAAGAGGAACCACAAACTTCCAACCTACAGAAAGAGCACCCCAAACACAACAATGTAAACAAAATGAAAAGGCAGAGAAATATTCAGCAGGTAAAGGAACATGATAAATGCCCAGCAAACCAAACAAAAGAGGAGACAGGGAGTCTACCTGAAAAAGAATTCAGAACAATGATAGTATAAATGATCCAAAATCTTGAAAACAAAATGGAGTTACAGATAAATAGACTAGAGACAAGGATTGAGAAGATGCAAGAAATGTTTAAGAAGGACCTAGAAGAAATAAAAAAGAATCAATCAATAATGAATAATACAATAAATGAGATCAACAGCACTCTGGAAGGAACCAACAGTACAATAACTGAGGCAGAAGATAGGATAAGTGAGATGAAAGATAGAGTGGTGGAAAGAAATGAAGTAGAGAGGAAAAAAAAAAAGAAGTAAAAGAAATGAGGACAACCTCAGAGAACTCTGGGACAATGTTAAATGCCCCAACATTCAAATCATAGGAGTCTCAGAAGAAGAAGACAAAAAGAAAGGGCATGAGAAAATACCTGAGGAGATAATTGTTGAAAACTTCCCTAAAATAAGGAAGGAAATAGCCACCCAAGTCCAAGAAACCCAGAGAGTCCCAAACTGGATAAACCCAAGGCAAAACATCCCAGGACACATACTCATGAAACTAATGAAGATCAAACACAAAGAGCAAATATTAAAAGCAGCAAGGGAAAAGCAGCAAATAACACACAAGGGGATCCCCATAAGGATAACAGCTGATCTTTCAATAGAAACTCTTCAGGCCAGAAGGGAATGGCAGGACATACTTAAAGATGAAAGAGAAAAATCTACAACCCAGACTATTATACCCAGCAAAGATCTCATTCAAATATGAAGGAGAAATCAAAAGCTTTACAGATAAGCAAAAGTTGAAAGAATTCAGCACCACCAAACCAGCTCTTCAACAAATGCTAAAGGATCTTCTCTAGACAGGAAACACAGAAAAGGTTTATAAACTCAAACCCAAAACAACAAAGTAAATGGAAACAGGATCATACTTATCAGTAATTACCTTAAATGTAAATGGGTTGAATGCCCCAACCAAAAGACAAAGACTGGCTGAATGGATGCAAAAACAAGACCCCTATATATGCTGTCTACAAGACACCCACCTCAAACCAAGGGACACATACAGACTGAAAGTGAAGGGCTGGAAAAAGATATACAAGTAGAGACCAAAAGAAAGCAGGAGTAGCAATACTCATATCAGATAAAATAGACTTTGAAATAAAGACTGTGAAAAGAGACAAAGAAGGACACTACATAATGATCAAAGGATCAATCCAATAAGATATAACAATTATAAATACATATGCACCCAACATAGGAGCACCTCAATACATAAGGCAAATGCTAACAAGTATGAAAGGGGAAATTAACAGTAACAATAATAGTGAGAGACTGTAATACCCCACTCACACCTATGGATAGATCAACCAAACAGAAAATTAGCGAGGAAACACAAACTTTAAATGATACAATGGACCAGTTAGACCTAATCATGTATAGGACATTTCACCCCAAAACAATGAATTTTACCTTTTTCTCAAGTGCACATAGAACATTCTCCAGGACAGATCACATCCTGAGTCATAAATCTAGCCTTGGTAAATTCAAAAAAAACAAATCATTTCAAGCCTCTTTTCTGATCACAATGCAGTAAGATTAGATGTCAACTACAGGGGAAAAAAAAACTATTAAAAATACAAACATGTGGAGGCTAACAACATGCTTCTAAATAACCAACAAATCATGGAAGAAATCAAAAAGGAAATGAAAATATGCATAGAAACAAATGAAAATGAAAACACAACAACCCAAAACCTATGGGATTCAGTAAAAGCAGTGCTTAGGGGAAGGTTCATAGCAATACAAGCTTACCTCAAGAAATAAAAGAAAAATCAAATAAATAACCTAACTTTACACCTAAAAACAACTAGAAAAAGAAGAAATGAAGAACCCCCAGGTTAGTAGAAGGAAAGAAATCATAAAAATTGAGCAGAAATAAATGAAAAAGAAACAAAGGAGACTATAGCAAAAATCAACAAAAATAAAAGCTGGTTCTTTGAGAAGACAAATAAAATAGACAAACCATTAGCCAGACTCATCAAGGAAAAAAAGGGAGAAGAATCAAATCAACGAAATTAGAAATTAAAATGGAGAAATCACAACAAACATCATAGAAATACAAAGGATCATAAGAGACTACTATATGCCCCAAAAATGGACAACTTGGAAGAAATGCACAAATTCTTAGAAAACTATAACCTTCCAAAACTGAACCAGGAAGAAATAGAAAATCCTAACATACCCATCACAAGCATAGAAATCAAAACTGTAATCAAAAATCTTCCAACAAACAAAAGCCCAGGACCAGATGGCTTCACAGATGAATTCTACCAAAAATTTTGAGAAGACTTAGCATCTATCCTACTCAAACTCTTCAAGAAAACTGCAGAGGAAGATAAACTCCCAAACTCATTCTATGAAGCTACCATCACCCTAATACCAAAACCAGACAGGTGCCACAAAATAAAAACAAGGAACTATAGCCAATATCATTAATGAACCTTGATCCAAAAATCCTCAACAAAATTCTAGCAAACAGAATCCAATAACATATTAAAAAGATCATACATCATGACCAAGTGGGCTTTATCTCAGGGATGCAAGGATTCTCAATATTTGCAAATCAATCAATGTGATACACCACATTAACCAATTGAAAAACAAAAACCATATGATTATCTCAATAGATGCAGAGAAAGCCTTTGACAAAATTCAACACCCATTTATGATAAAAACGCTCCAGAAAGCAGGCATAGAAGGAACTTACTTCAACATAATAAAAGCCATATATGATAAACCCTCAGCAAACATTATCCTTGGTGATGAAATCTGAAAGCATTTCCCCTAAAGTCAGGAACAAGACAAGGGTGCCCACTCTCACCACTACTATTCAACATAGTTTTGGAAGTTTTAGCCACAGGAATCAGGGAAGAAAAAGAAATAAAAGGAATCCAGATTGGAAAAGAAGAAGTAAAACTCTCACTGTTTGCAGATGACATGATCCTCTACATAGAAAACCATAAAGACACCACCAGAAAATTACCAGAGCTAATCAATTAATATAGTGAAGTTGCAGGATATAAAATTAATACACAAAACTCCCTTGCATTCCTGCTGCTGCTGCTGCTAAGTCGCATCAGTCACATACGACTCTGAACGACCCCATAGATGGCAGCCCACCAGGCGTTGCCATCCCTGGGATTCTCCAGGCAAGAACACTGGAGTGGGTCTTGCATTCCTACACACTGCTGCTGCTGCTGCTAAGTCACTTCAGTCGTGTCTAACTCTGTGCGACCCCATAGACGGAAGCTCACCAGGCTCCCTGACTAACAATGAGAAAACAGAAAGAGAAATTAAGGAAACAATCCCATTCACCATTGTGACATAAAGAATAAAATACTTAGGAACAAATCTACCTAAAGAAACAAAAGACCTATATATAGAAAACTATAAAACACCCATGAAAGAAATCAAAGAAGACACAAATAGATGGAGAAATATACCATGTTCATGGATCAGATGAATCAATACAGTGAAAATGTGTATACTATCCAAAGCAATCTACAGACTCAATGCAATCCCTATCAAGCTACCAATGGTATTTCTCACAGAACTAGATCAAATAATTTCACAATTTGTATGGAAATACAAAAACCCTTGAATAGCCAAAGCAATCTTGAGCAAGAAGAATGTAACTCGTGGAAGCAACTTGCCTGACTTCAGACTATACTACAAAGCTACAGTCATCAAGAGAGTATGGTATTGGCATAAAGACAGAAATATAGATCAATAGAACAAAATAGAAAGCCCAGAGACAAATCCATGTACCTATGGACACCTTATCTTTGACAAAGGAGGCAAAAATATACAATAGAGAAAAGACAATCTCTTTAACAAGTAGTGCTGGAAAAACTGGTCAACCACCTGTAAAAGAATGAAACTAGAACACTTTTTAACACCATACACAAAAATAAACTCAAAATGGATTAAAGATCTAAATGTAAGACCAGAAACTATAAAACTCCTAGAGGAAAACATAGGCAAAACACTCTCTGACATAAATCACAGCAAGATACTCTATAATCCACCTCCAAGAGTAATGGAAATAAACACAAAAATAAACAAATGGGACTTAATTAAACTTAAAAGCTTTTTAACAATGAAGGAAACTATAAACAAGGTGAAAAGACAGCCTTCAAAATGGGAGAAAATAATAGCAAACAAAGCAACTGACAAAGAATTTAATCTCCAAAATATACAAGCAGCTCATGCAGCTCAATACCAGAAAAATAAACCCAGTCAAAAAATGGGCCAAAGAACTAAACATACATTTCTCCAAAGAAGACATACAGATGGTTAACAGACACATGAAAAGATGCTCAACATCACTCATCAGAGAAATGCAAATCAAAACCACAATGAGGTACCATCTCACGCTGGTCAGAATGGCTGCCATCAAAAAGTCTACAAACAATAAATGCTGGAGAGGGTGTGGAGAAAAGGGATCATTCTTACACTGTTGGTGGGAATGCAAACTAGTACAGCCACGTTGGAGAACAGTGTGGAGATTGCTTAAAAAACTGCAAGTAGAACTGCCATATTACCCAGCAATCCTACTGCTGGGCATACACATCAAGGAAACCAGAACTGAAAGAGACATGTGTACCCCAATGTTCATCGCTGCACTGTTTACAATATCTAGGACATGGAAGCAACTCAGACGTCCGTCGGCAGACAAATGGATAAGAAAGTTGTGGTACATATATATTCAGTTAAGTTCAGTTGTTCAGTCATGTCCGTCCAATCTTTACAACCCCATGGACTGCAGCATGCCAGGCCTCCCTGTCCATCACCAACCCCCGGAGTTTACCCAAACTCATCTCCATTGAGTCAGTGATGCCATCCAACCATCTCATCCTCTGTCGTCCCCTTCTCCTCCCGCCTTCAATCTTTCCCAGCATCAGAGTCTTTTCCAATGAGTCAGCTCTTTGCATCAGGTGGCCAAAGTACTGGAGTTTCAGCTTCAACATCAGTCCTTCCAATGAACACTCAGAACTGATCTCCTTTTGGATGGACTAGCTGAATTTCCTTGCAGTCCAAGGGACTCTCAAGAGTCTTCTCCAATTACTCAGCTATTAAAAGATGCATCTGAATCAGTTCTAATGAGGTGGATGAAACTGGAGCCTATTATACAGAGTGAAGTAAATCAGAAAGAGAAACACCAATACAATGTATTAACACATACATATGGAATTTAAAAAGATTGTAATGATGGCTGTATGTGCCAGACAGCAAAAGAGACACAGATATAAAAACAGACTTTTGGACTCTGTGGGAGAAGGCAAGGGTGGGATGATTTGAGAGAATACCATTGAAACGTGTGTATTACCATACATGACATAGATGATCAGTCCAAGTTTGATGCATGAAACAGGGCACTCAAAGCCGGTGCCCTGGGACAACCCAGAGGGATGGGATGGGGAGGGAGATGGGAGGGGGGTTCAAGATGGTGGACACATGTACACCAGTGGCTGATTCATGTCAATGTATGGCAAAAACCACCACAATATTGTAAAGTAATTAGCCTCCAATTAAATAAATTAATTTTAAAAATCCAATCAACAAATCAGTGTAACCAGCATCTGAAATACCTATAACATCCAAAAGAACCCTGCTCTAGATCACTCTCCTCTCTCATATACAAAATGCACATGACCCATGACCAAGAAAAAACACAAGCATATGCACTCTACTTTCTCTGAGACCATGAAAGTCATGAGAAGTTGAAACAGAGTTGAAACCACCTTGCTCCCTGAAAAAACAGGAGAATAAGCTTTGGAAACAAGAGCCTGGAAGCAGTCTGCCATCATCACATAGCACTGGACTGCACTCTTCTTCATGCAACCTGAGTTGCATCTAGGACAAAACTAATTTCAAATACACAGAAGGAAGAAAGAACAGTGATTTATTCACGAATGTCCATGAATGTCCTCCCCTCTCAATGGTACTCCTCACTGTCCTTTTGAGAACTTTTCAAAATGGAGAAATTTCAAGAGCCCCACATCACTTATCTCCTTGCTTGTAGTTTACCCCGTTATATGACAATTAGTTACCTATCTACCTTTCTCAGGGTAGCACCTCTAGGAGTACAAGCAGTTAGATTCCATCCTTTGCCATTACATGTGAAGGAATGATATTTTTATACTTTAACTTTTTCCTTTTTAGATTAAGCCCTCTGTTCCTTTGCTCATATCTGTTATTCTCTAGATTCACTTCAATTTTTAAAATATTTATTTGGTTGCGTGCCAGCTCAGTAGCTGTGGTGTACAGGCTTAGTGGCCCCTTGGTATGTGGGATCTTAGTTCCCCAACCAGGAACTGAGCCTGCATCCCCTGCATTAGGAGGCTGACTCTTAATCACTGGACCATCAGGGAAGTCCCTAGACTCACTTCAATTTTGCCTTCGTCTTTCTGATAGCCACAATCCTCAGGTACACTATAAGACTTTACAGTCACTAAGTGAAAGCCCCTCTGGGGTAGAAAACAGGTCCCTGGTTTTTGTTCCACTTCCCCACTATGTCTGTGCAGTGCCCCTCACACAGAAGGGAAAAATCAAATAACCATTATTCAGATTATTTGTGGCCAGAAGACCTCTGCGCCCCCAGGGCAATGAGATTCTTCTCGTGCCTCACCAAGATGCTGGGCCTCTCTGACCTTCTAACTGATGCTCAGTTACATCACTGTCTGTACTATCGGCCCTTGTTCATCTGAAGCCACACGGAAGCTACTGGTTTACTTCGCCCCTGAGCCTTTTATCAGCTCTGGAAAAATTTCAGATATATAACATAAGCTTTTCTCTGACCCTAAACTTGCTCAGCTGCCAATGAAGGGATGAGAAGTGGGTCAGAAAAATATCTTAACCTTGGTACAACTTCCCGCAGTAACTGAAGAGATCTCTGGACCAAACCTTCCCTTTTAGAATGAACAATTTCTTGCCAAGAGATACCCCAAAAGGCTTCAGAGGCAAAACCACACTGACAATAGCTGATGAGGAGGTTGCTGGGTTAGCTGAGTAAATACACACAATGTCTCCTATGGGAAATGGCTGGGGGAAGGGGAGAAGCCTGGATGGACAGGGTAAAAAAAAGGTGACTTTTTTCTGATCATGCCTAAGTATCCCTTTTTTGTACAACAGTTGAGCTGTTAACTTCTGTGCTAAGGCACGTATGCACTTTGGAAAGGTAATTTGAAAGCGAGTTGAGCCATGACAAATAGGGACAGCTGGCCTAATTGAATCATTTGATCTAAGACAGCTCAACTTGGTTATCCTCGCTGCAACCCACACCGATATTAGCGAGTGAATCATTAGCCATGAAATCATGTCGACTTTCCCGACTGCAGTGCTCTTGACATGACAGCGATCGCAGCCTGCCTTTCATTAGAGCCCCGATAAGTTCTTTAGTCTGTCAGGAAGGCAACAAAGCAGCTTGGAAAACTTTTAGGCTGGGCCTCAGAAAGCCATTTGCTCCAACGTGCCACAAGGAGAATTTCAGAGAAAGACAGGGCTTGACTTAGCTACATGAGTAAGTCAGGGGCATCTAAGCAAGTTCTCCCAGGCTGGATGCTATAAAGCCTCCCAGGCATCCACACCATGAAGGTAAAATGCAAGAGTGACTTTATTTTGTGAGCACCAGTCTCTGGTCACCTGGGAGAGTGAGCTGTAAGTGGAATCATGATAAACTCTTTCACACTTGACCTACAGACATCCCTAATGGGAGTCTTCACGTATGGAGGACAGTCTTGTCATCTTTCATTTGGTTTTTGCAAAAGGAATGCAAGGGGCGAGTTCCTCTTTTCACTGGGTTTGTCAAAGGTGAGGAGGCATTTAAGGGGGCTCCAACAGAGGGGCTGGTCCACTGGAATGTGGATCAAGCCCTGGGGTCCAGACAGCACAAAAGCTTTAGGGAAATGTACTACATCCATCCCAGGGGGCGCAGTGGTAAAGAATCCGCCTGCCAATGCAGGAGATCCACAGATGAGAGCTTGATCCCTGGGTGGGGAAGACCCCCTGGAGGAGGGCATGGCAACCCACCCAGTATTTTTGCCTGGAGAATCCCATGGACAGAGGGATCTGGTGGGCTACAGTCTATGGGGTGGCCAAGAGTCACATATGATTGAACACAAATACATTACATCCTTAACTTGCTCCCTTCTTTAGGTCCCTCTCTCAAAACTGCCCCTGAGGGAACACTGGCCTTGATTCCCATCACAAGCAGAGATGGGGACAAGGGCTTCTGTGTGGATCACGAAGAGGGAGGCAGGGAAGGAGAGAAAGCAATACCAGATGCACAGACACTTTGGAGTCTCTGAAAAGTGGCTCAGAACTGTCTGCAGGGGGCAGGAAGAAGGAGGCTCTTATCCACCTGCTGCTGCTCCCAGCTGGTTAGAGATGGCCTCACAGGAATTAACTCCTTATACCTCCCACATGTGAGTGTCTAGCCCTCTCCTTGGCTGCCCCACACAGAGCACCAGCACTGTTCAGAACAGCACAACCAAGGCAAGAAACGAACCAGCTGCTGCTCCCCCGGCCTCACAAAGCCTTCCTGGAGCTGGTCTCCTGGCCTACAAGGCGGGCCGGTAAGATTGGAAGCAATTATATTGATAAGAGTTATCAGAAACGGAAGTGTAGCTTGGATACCCTTCGTGGTAGGCACGATGGAGAATAATTGATACATGTAAAGACTGAGTAAACAACGACATTTGCAGATAACTTGTATGCAAAAAATGACATCGAGTTTAGAATGGAATGGAGCTGAGACCAAGAAACAAGAATGGACATGGCTCACATTCACAGCCATCTAAATAGTAGGTGGGTCTGAAAATCAATGATAGAAATCTCTTAAAATGAATGCAGAGTTAGAAAGCCCCCCAGCACTGTAGGTACCTGTGTGCATTACAGGCATAACAACCAGTCTGAATCACAAACTTTCTGAGCTAGACAGCAGCTTGGAATCCATCCCTTCTACACCTTTGATTATTACAAATAAGATAATCAAGGGATTTCCATGGTTGTCAGTGGTTAAGAGCCTACCTTGCAATGCAGAGGATAAGGGTTCAATTCCTGGCTGGGGAACTAAGATCCCACATGCCACAGAGAAACTAACCCCGTCCACTGCAAATGAAATACGCGAAGCTACTCAGAGACATGACAGGGTAGGGTCAAGAACTACAATAAGATCCCTGGAAATTTAGGCAGGTGAAAGCTGACTGGAGATGTGAAGAAAGGGCTGGCAGGTGAGATAAAGCTTGAGGATGGCCTTTGAGGCACTTCAGGATGAAAGAAAATGGAGGAGGAATGATCCTCCTGTGGTCAAAGAGAGAGGATAGAGAAGCCCCAGTGCATGAGGGAAGTGTAGCAGACAGCTCAACTCACCCCTCTGAGCTTATTTTACCTTCTCCTAAATGAGGAAGGGGTGCAGTTGTAGTAACAAAGAAATTTATTCAGTTGAATCCTTCATGAAACGAACTGGTATTTTTCTGAAAGAAAGATCCCAATAAACCAAAGCAGACTTGAGTATTAAAGGTACTCCAGTAATGATGTAAAATATGAAGAATGAAGGGTTTTTTTTTTTTTTTTTTTTGAGATGGAGTAGGATGGTGGGCTTCCCTGGTGGCTCTTTACCAGATTCCTGGTAAAGAATCTGCTTACAATGCAGGAGACCTGGGTTTGATCCCTTGTTTGTGGAGATCCCCTGGAGAAGGGCATGGCTACCCACTCCAGTATTCTTGCCTGAAGAATCCCATGACTAAGAGGATCCTGGTGGGCTACAGTCCGTGGGGTTACAAAGAGTTGCACACAACTGAGTGACTAACTCTAACTAAGAGAATGAGAAGGGGGGGGAAAAGAGGGAGAGAAGGGCAAAATAAATGACAGAATATGGTGCCAAATATAATGTGACATGCTTCTAATGACCTCTCAGATACTCATGAAAGCACACCCTAGATCACACATGCTTAGCATGATGAGATTGCTTATGGAAACAGGTGCACTTCTGCATCCCAGGTGGTCATGGGCAAAAATGGGTGTAGCAACAAGGATGCGGGAGTCAACCGGTGTCTGTGCTACACTGTACAGTGTGAGGGCTCTATATTCATGACCTGGGGCTGCCATAACTAGTGACCACAAAATGCAAGGCTAAAGACAACAGAAATGTGTTCTCTCACAGTTATGGGGGCCAGGAATCCAAAATCAAGGGGTCAGCAGAAATTGGTTCCTCTGGAGGCTCTAGGGGAGAACTCTTCCTGCCTCTTCCAGCTTCTGGAAGATTCCAGCAATGTTTAGCATCCCTTGGCTTATACCTGCATCCTTCTGAACACTGCCTCTGTCATCACATGGCCTTTCTGCCTGTGAGTCTCTGGGTCTCTCCACGTTTCTTTATCTTTATAGGGACACCAGTCTTTGGATGTAGGGTCCATTCTACTCTAGTATGACTGCATCTTAACTTTGAGTACATCTGCAAAGATCCTATTTCCAAACAAGGTCACAGTCTCGGGGTTAGGACTTCAGGGTGTCTTTTTGAAGGACATGATTCAACTCACAATAGGCCCTGAAATATCCCTGAAATACTTTGTATGTGTTTTACTCTGAGAAGCTGAAAGTAGTTACGTAATAACTGAGTTATGAACTGACAGGCTCACAGAAGCAAGGACAATCCATTTTTTTGTGATGTTTTCATACAAAGCCTTTGACTCCTCTTGGCTGGCCCAGAGGGTGGGGTCAAGGAGAGTGGAAGGACAGAGCTGATGGACCCTTACAGCTTCCCCAGTTCAACAGGCGTTCAGAGAAGCATGAGGTCCAGGTGATAGTGTTCAGGGTAGAGTCACCTGCTAACAGGCACTCAAAGAACACAGTGCCCGGCCAAGCCTCAGAACTCCTCAGCTAACTCTCTGGGAACCCAGCATACAGGAAGGCTCTCCGGCTCTATTTCACCCCTCATGCTTTTTCTTTCCTGCCATCATGTGGTTTAGGTGTGTTGATTCCAAGTCAGTACTTTGATGTTATGCAACAAAATCATCCACCTCGTTATTACACGATTCTGAATGCACGCCAAGGTTGAGCACACCTCTCGCTTCTAATTATTACGGATCCTAATCAAGGCATTTCATAGGACTCCAGAGTTATTATACTGTCTGGTGGCTTTAGATCACATGCTTTTCTCCTTGACCTAAAAAACCCTTCTGATTTGCCTCTTCTGGCCTAGAGAGAGTCTCATGTGTTTTAAGGGCTCAGACAGCTTGTCTGTTTTTTGACATCTCCTTTCCTTTCTGTTACTAATATTCTTTGCTGATCTACCACTCTTGCCCCCTCCTATTGAAACCAGACTGGAAGGTTCTCAATACCCCCTCACTGAGCATCTCCATAGAACTCTCATAACTCGCCTGTGCTGTTACCCTCTCTCTCTCTCTCTCTCTCTCTCACACACACACACACACACACACACACACACACATTCATATTATTTCAACTGTGCTGTCAACCCCTTTAGGGCAGGATCCATGCCTCGTTCTTCTCTGCATGTTTTATAACACTGAGCAGAGTCTCTAACATATGGTAAGTTGGTTTTAAAATTATGAATATCATGAAATTAAACTTGGGAAGCTTATTTCCATCTTTTTAGGGCCCAGACTCCCCTGAATCGCACCATTTTCAAGGCAGCGAAGCTCACAAAGAGACAGGCAATTCATGTCTGGCTTATTCACACACACAAGGATAACATCCTACTCATTCTAACGAAGAGATTATGTTTATGGAGAGAGTGTAATTCTTCCAGGAATGGGCCCAGATTGTGCTAAAGATCTGGTGAAAGAGAGAAACAACACAGCTTTGTCTCTGCCATGAGGATATCAGGCTCAAGGGAGGAAACACACCTCAATGCCCATCTTCAAATGCTGCAGCAGAGATCTGGCCCCACGCAAAGTGAGATGCAAAGCTGTTGCTACTGCAAAGAAATCGGAAAATTCCTACCAGGCTGCACTTCCTTGTCATACTCAAAATAGGACTACTATGCTGACCCACCCTCTCGAGGCTCTCTGGCTGGCTTCCACACGCATTATAATAGGCCTGTCTGAACTAGCAAACTTTTGTTTTGGGGGTTTTGGGTTTCTTTTTTTTTAACGTTTTATTTTATATTGGAGTGTGGCTGATTAACAATGTTGTGACAATTTCAGGTGGACAGCAAAGGGATCCAGCCATATATATACATGTATCCATTCTCCCCCAAACTCCCCTCCCATCCAGGCTGCCATAAACATTGAGCAGAGTTCCCCATGCTCTACAGTAGGACCTTGTTGGTTATCCATTTTAAATACAGCAGTATGTACATGTCCATCCCAAACTCCCTAACTAACCCTTCCCCCACTTCCCCTCCTGACAACCACAAGTTCATGAACAAGCAAACTTTAAATCCAGGTGCCACAGACTGAATATTTGTGTCCCCAAGATTCATATGTTGAACCCTAATGCCTGATGTAATGGTACTAGGAGGTAGGGCCTTGGGCACATGCTCAGTCTGTAAGGGTAGAGCCCTCATGAACAGAATTAGTGCCTTATGAAACAGGCTCCAAGACAGTACGGTACTGGCACAAAGACAGAAATATAGATCAATGGAACAAAACAGAAAGCCCAGAGATGAATCTATACACCTATGGATACCTTATTTTTGACAAAGGAGTCAAAAATATACAACAGAGAAGAGACAATCTCTTTAACAAGTGGTGCTGGGAAAACTGATCAACCACCTGTAAAAGAAAGAATCTAGAACACTTTCTAACAACACACACACAAAAATAAACTCAAAATGGATTAAAGATCTAAATGTAAGACCAAAAACTCTTAGAGGTAAACACAGGCAGAACACTCTCTGACATAAATCACAGCAAGATCCTCTATGACCCACCTCCCAGAGTAATGGAAATAAAAATAAACAAATGGGACCTAGTTAAACTTAAAAGCTTTTGCATAACAAAAGAAACTATAAGCAAGGTGAAATGGCAGCCTTCAGAATGGGAGAAAATAATAGCAAACGAAGCAACTGACAAAGAATTAATCTCCAAAATATACAAGCAGCTCATGCAGCTCAACACCAGAAAAACAAATGACCCAATCAAAAAGTGGGCCAAAGAACTAAACAGACATTTCTCCAAAGAAGACATACAAATGGCTAACAAACACATGAAAAGATGCTCAACATCACTCATCAGAGAAATGTAAATCAAAACCACAATGAGGTACCATCTCACGCTGGTCAGAATAGCTGCCATCAAAAAGTCTACAAACAATAAATGCTAGAGAGAGTGTGGAGAAAAGGGAACCCTCTTACACTGTTGGTGGGAATGCAAACTAGTACAGCCACTATGGAGAACAGTATGGAGATTCGTTAAAGAATTGGAAATAGAACCGCCATATGACCTAGCAATCCTACTGCTGGGCATACACACCAAGGAAACCAGAATTGAAAGAGACACATGTACCCCAAAGAGACACATGTACCCCAATGTTCATTGCAGCACTGTTTACGATATCTAGGACATGGAAGCAACTAAGACATCCATCAGCAGATGAATGGATAAAGAAGTTGTGGTACATATATACAATGGAATATTCAGTTCAGTCGCTCAGTCGTGTCTGACTCTTTGCAACCCCATGAATTGCAGCACGCCAGGCCTCCCTGTCCATCACCAGCTCCTGGAGTTCATACAAACTCATGTCCATCAAGTCAGTGATGCCATCCAGCCATCTCATCCTCTATTGTCCCCTTCTCCACCTGCCCCCAATCCCTCCCAGCATCAGAGTCCTTTCCAATAAGTCAACTCTTTGCATGAGGTGGCCAAAGTATTGGAGTTTCAGCTTTAGCATCAGTCCTTCCAAAGAACACCCAGGACTAATCTCCTTTAGAATGGACTGGTTGGATCTCCTTGCAGTCCAAGGGACTCTCAAGAGTCTTCTCCAACACCACAGTTCAAAAGCATCAAGTCTTCGGCCCTCAGCTTTCTTCACAGTCCAACTTTCACATCCATACATGTCCGATGGAATATTACTCAGCTATAAAAAAGAATGCATTTGAGCCAGTTCTAATAAGGTGAAAGAAACTGGAGCCTATTATACGGAGTAAAGTAAGTCAGAAAGAGAAACACCAATATAGTATATTAACGCATATATATGGAATTTAGGAAGACAGTAACGACAACCCTACATGCAAGACAGCCAGAGACAAAGATGTAAAGAACAGACTGGGACGATTTGAGAGAATAGCATAGAAACGTGTATATTACCATATGTGAAATAGATGACCAGTCCAAGTTTGATGTATGAAACAGAGGGATGGGATGGGGAGGGAGGTGGGAGGGGACACATGTACATCCATGGCTGATTCATGTCGGTTCAGTTCAGTTGCTCAGTTGTGTCCGACTCTTTGTGACCCCATGAACTGCAGCACGCCAGGCCTCCCTGTCCATCACCAACCCCTGGAGTCCACCCAAACCCATGTCCATTGAGTTGGTGATGCCATCCAACCATCTCATCCTCTGTCGTCCCCTTCTCCTCCTACCCTCAATCTTTCCCAGCATCAGGGTCTTTTCCAACAAGTCAGCTCTTCGTATGAGGTGGCCAACGTATTGGAGTTGCAGCCTCAACATCTGTCCTTCCAATGAACATCCAGGACTGACCTCCTTTAGGATGGACTGGTTGGATTTCCTTGCAGTCCAAGGGACTCTCAAGAGTCTTCTCCAACACCACAGTTCAAAGGCATCAATTCTTCAGTGCTCAGCTTTCTTCACAGTCCAACTCTCACATCCATACATGACCACTGGAAAAACCATAGCCTTGACTAGATGGACCTTTGTTGGCAAAGGAATGTCTCTGCTTTTTAATATGCTGACCACCCTTACGGCGGAAAGTGAAGAGGAACTAAAAAGCCTCTTGATGAAAGTGAAAGTGGAGAGTGAAAAAGTTGGCTTAAAGCTCAACATTCAGAAAATGAAGATCATGGCATCCGGGCCCATCACTTTACGGGAAACAGATGGGGAAACAGTGGAAACAGTGTCAGACTTTATTTTTCTGGGCTCCAAAATCACTGCAGATGGTGACCGCAGCCATGAAATTAAAAGACGCTTACTCCTTGGAAGAAAAGTTATGACCAACCTAGATAGCATATTCAAAAGCAGAGACATAACTTTGCCAGCAAAGGTTCATCTAGTCAAGGCTATGGTTTTTCCTGTGGTAATGTATGGATGTGAGAATTGGACTGTGAAGAAGGCTGAGCGCTGAAGAATTGATGCTTTTGAACTGTGGTGTTGGAAAAGACTCTTAAGAGTCCCTTGGACTGCCAGGAGATCCAACCAGTCCATTCTGAAGGAGATCAGCCCTGGGATTTCTTTGGAAGGAATGATGCTGAAGCTGAAACTCCAGTACTTTGGCTACCTCATGCGAAGAGTTGACTCATTGGAGAAGATTCTGATGCTGGGAGGGATTGGGGGCAAGAGGAGAAGGGGATGACAGAGGATGAGATGGCTGGATGGCATCACTGACTCGATGGATGTGAGTCTCAGTGAACTCCGGGAGTTGGTGATGGACAGGGAGGCCTGATGTTCTGAGATTCATGGGGTCGCAAAGAGTCGGACATGACTGAGCGACTGATATGATCTCATCTAGTTTGGTCATAACTTTCCTTCCAAGGAGCAAGTGTCTTTTAATTTCATGGCTGCAATTGCCATCTGCAGTGATTTTGGAGCCTGGAAAAATAAAGTCTGACACTGTTTCCACTGTTTCCCCATCTATTTCCCATGAAGTGATGGGATCAGATGCCATGATCTTCGTTTTCTGAATGTTGAGCTTTAAGCCAACTTTTTCACTCCCCTTTCACTTTCAAGAGGCTCTTTAGTTCCTCTTCACTTTCTGCCATAAGGGTGGTGTCATCTGCATATCTGAGGTTATTAAGATTTCTCCCAGCAATCTTGATTCCAGCTTGTGCTTCTTCCAGCCCAGCGTTTCTCATGATGTACTCTGCATATAAGTTAAATAAGCAGGGTGACAATATACAGCCTTGAGGTAATCCTTTTCCTATTTGGAACCAGTCTGTTGTTCCATGTCCAGTGATTCATGTCAATATATGGCAAAAACCACCGCAATATGGTAAAGTAATCAGCCTCCAATTAAAATTAAGAAAAAACAAAAAACAAAAAAACGGGTTCCAAAGACATCCCTTGTCCCTTTCACTCTGTAGAAACACAGCCAGAAGCTGCTGTCTATGAACCAGAATATGGTCAATCTGGCCTTAATCTTGGACTCTCCAGCCCCAGGACTGTGAGCAACACATTTATACTGTTTGTAAGTCACCCAACCTGTGGAAATTTGTTAGGGCAACTTTAGGGGACTAAGGAGGCCTAAGGAGAGTGATGAGGCTTCCACACAAGCCCCTCTAAATGCCATGTGTCACTAAGCAAAGGTGAGCAATAATGGAATCTGTGGCAATAGGATCCACCACTTTCAAGTCTGTGATTTTTGTTTCCATTTTTCACAATACAAATACCCCCCTAATTTTTCAGGGTTCACTAGGCAGTTTGGAAGAGAATGTGTCTACCTTTTCAAAGATGTCCAGTGTTTTCCCCCAAATATTTTCATTCTTTATTCTTCCTTGATCTGCACATCATTTTCTCCTGAGCAGACAACATGCTGTGTGCCAGCTGGGCCCAGACTGCAGAAGCCTTGTCTCCAAAGTAGGTACATGTCCAGAGCATTGACAAAAGATAAGACAAAACTGCCCAGAGGAAGGTTTTCTAGGAATAGATGAAGTAAAACGATCTAAATCTAGGTTGTCATCATTATACATCAGGTGGCAGAAATTTTTTTAAAGCATAATGTCAAATGCAGATACTACTGTATGTGTACAAATTTATTTTTCAATGTATATTCCCATGCCTTCACCTCTTTGCCCACTACGACCTACAGGAAGGAAAGAAAAAAGGGAGGAAGAGACAGAGGGAGGAAGGAAGCAAGGGAAATTTGCAATAATTTGTTTTAAATAAGACCAAGTAGCTCTAGTTGAGTCCCCCAATCTTGACAGGATGTTATAAACATCACTAACTGTTTTGTAATTAATAATGGAAGAACTTATTTTCAATCAACAACAAAAAATACTCCAAGCATTGTCAGTGAGTCACTTTCAAGTTTTCTGCTCCCCAGCTCCTATCAAAACTCCTGCTGTTAAAAAGCTATAGAAACAAGCAAAGAAAACAATTCTCAGAATGTACACAGCAGATTTCCTTCAGTTCTATGCTCTGACCTCATGGAACCATGTTACTTAAGTCCCTCACAAACGTGTTCTCCTTGTGCTGCAGTTTCACCATAAGAGAAATTCACCTCCGCATGTTATTAAAATCAGGTCAAGGTGAGGGACATGATTCACTGTCATATGTGGGCCCTCTGTAAGTGACTTGGTTTGGGATTCAAGGGACAGAAGAGTTGTTTCATCTGGGGAGGTGGACTGGTGACTAGAGGAGAAATTTTACTCCACATTTGACCTCTGAATACTGAAAGTATTTACACCCCTCCCATCCCCTTGTGGGGGCTTCCCTGGTGGCTCAGTGGTAAAGAATCCGCCTGCCAAAGTAGGAGACATGGGTTCAATTCCTGGGCCGGGAAGATCCGCTGGAGAAGGAAATGGCAACTGACTCCAGTATTCTTGCCTGGGAAATCCCATGGACCAAGGAGCCTGGTGGGTTGCAGTCCATGGGGTCGCAAAAAGTCAGACACGACTGAAGCTACTCAGCACACCACAAATACCCAGTAACTACAGCAGCAACCAGTGTGGGCTGTCTATGTGGGGACCCCTTGAAGTCAGGCAAATGGGCACCTTGTGGTTATAAACATGAACTCCCAGACCTAACTGGAGGCTTCTTCTTCATGCACACCTAACACACCCAGGAATCCCTTGTCCTGGGAGTGTTTACCAGTCGATAGACTGTAAACTCGGATAGCCTGGCATTCCCAGAACGTAGTGCAGGTTGGGCACTGAGCAAAAGTTTGATGAATTAATAACTGAAAAGATGAAATTCAGGTAGAGAAGCGATTTGCATAAAAGCAGGGCAGAGATTAATGTATGGCAGGGAAAAGAAAAAAAGAGTTTTTTTTCTGTAGCTTAGAAAACAAGAAATACTCAGTAAAAACCCAAACCTCTGGGATGTCCCCAGTGATCCAGTGATTTGGACTTTCACCTTCCAATGCAGGGGCTGTGGGTTTGAGTCCTGGTTGGGAAACTAAGGTCTCACATGCCTGTGGCCAAAAACCAGAACATAAACAACAGAAGTAATATTGTAACAAAGTCAATGAAAACCTTAAAAATTGTCCACATCAAAAAAAAGAAAAAAGAAAGCAAAGAAACCCCAACCTCTGACATTCGAGCCCAGTTAAGCTGCAATGTGACATCTGATTGGAGAAGGCAATGGCACCCCACTCCAGTACTCTTGCCTGGAAAATCCCATGGATGGAGGAGCCTGGTAGGCTGCAGTCCATGGAGCCGCTAAGAGTCGGACATGACTGAGGGACTTCACTTTCACTTTTCACTTTTATGCACTGGAGAAGGAAATGGCAACCCACTACACTATTCTTGCCTGGAGAATCCCAGGGACCACGGAGCCTGGTGGGCTGCCGTCTATGGGGTCGCACAGAGTCAGACATGACTGAAGTGACTTAGCAGTAGCAGCAACATCTGATTGCCCAGGCCCTACACCACCACAGCCCTCTCACTGAAATCACAATTTACTTCCTCAAAGTTAAACTTCATTAAATATTAGTTTAATTTAATGTTTTCCAGATTAATTCAAGATTAATTTATATCCAGGCATTTGCACAGCCCAAGCAGTATCTCTCCTTTCTGTCACTTCTATCATCTCACAGACAGCAGAAAAAAGGAAAATGTACGGTGACAGAGTGCCAGGATAGAGTAAATAGAGGGAGATGTAATTAAACTATTACATATCTTTACCTCAAGCATGGGGGGAAAAAAAAACACACCATAAATTTGAGTAGAGTAGTATGCACATGAGGAAGCCTGATAAAGAAAAACTTTGCAGACAGGAAAAGTGGGGTTTACAAGAGGACCTGGGCTGAAAATCAGATACTGTACTTAATCCTACATATTCTTCCTAAAGGGCCTCCCAGGAGGTGCTAGTGGTAAAGAATCTAACTGACAATGTAGGAGATGCGATCTAGGACACATGAGTTCAATCCCTGGGTCAGGAAGGTCCCCTGGAGGAGGAAATGGCAACTCACTCCAGTACTCTTGCCTGGAGAATCCCATGGACAGAGGAGCCTGGAGGGCTATAGTCCATGGGGTCGCAAAGAGTTGGAGATGACTGAGGAACTGAGCGCACATGTGCGTGCACACACACACACACACACACACACACACATTTTCCTTAAGTCTCATAATGTGTATTTTTGCTGAAAGAATCTTTTATCCTTTGTCCAGTCTATCCTAATCCAGTCTACCCTGACCAGCTAGAGAAGCCAGTGATAGAAACAAAGAAGGAGCAGTGAGAGAAATGAGAAGAAGGCCAAGAAAAGGGAGTCGCCTGATTACAGAAGTTAAAGAAGCAATGAGGGATCTGTCACTACTTTAAATAAAAAAGTCACGAGGATTTTGATCTTCATATGATGATCATCCCATCAACCCTTTATTCTTTTTTTTTTTTTGTATTTGCTAACATAATTTTATTAATACAATAGATACAATTTCCAACATATACCATTCAAACACATGCCTTTTTCATGCGCTTCAGTAAGACATGGAACTATTTTGCTTACGAGTTTCCCCTTCTCTTTTAAACCAGCTTTTGTAGTCAATGACTTGGAGAGTACAATACAAAAAGCACCCAAGCCTTTTGTCTTTTAATCTCCACTTATCCTTTCAGAACCCTCTATTGGCAATATGTGCCTTTAGCCACTCTGCCTGCTGAAGGCCGCTTTCTCCAAACAGCAACAGGGTTTAATTCTCACTTTCTTCTACACCAGCCTCTGCTGACTCCACTGAATTTCTGTTTTCATCCTCCAACTTCTTCTTCTTCTTTGCTTTTCTTTCCAGGTTAGGCTGAGCGACGTCTTCATTTTTCTCTGTGATGTATTTTAGCAGTGAATGACTCCTCCTGGCTAAGAGCTTCACGTCTTCAGTGTTAATTGTGCTTCTTTTCGCATGTCTTGCAAACATTTCAAGGTCTTTGGCAAAATTTTCACACTGTCCAAAGGTCACTTCTGAGATCGCTGCAATGGTTTGCTTGCTGAACTGCATGTCTTTGTCCGACGCAACTTCCTCGAGAAGACAACCAACCGTGTAGTGAACCGCTGCCTTTAGCCTCTGTAGGTAAGAGAAGCGTTGCTGCTCCTCGGACCACTCCTCCTCCTCCATCATCACCACGGGCGGATCCTGGCAGGCGCGCCAGGACGGAAAGACATGGCCGCCTGAGCGACCTGGTCGGATTTTCCCCCCTTTATTCTTAAATACAGCTTCACTATGCGTCAACAATTTTCTTGGATAAAGAAGCACATTGAAAAATACCTCTTTGCAAAAGTATAAACCTGAAATGTGAAAAACAAATGCATGTTACAATCGGACCAAGATACTTAACATGATGTAAAACATTAAATAAATAAACCATTTAGACTACTCCTCTTAAATTGAGCAAATGGAAACCAACAGGACAGCTGTTAATATTATCTTCCTCCATAAAGAGAAACCTTGATGACTCATTTAGAGCTTCATAAATTGTAGCTTTTTCCCTGCTTGGTATAAAGAGGATTTTTTCATCTGGTCTGTGATTTAGTATGTATGGCTAGCCTTCATATGCAATGTAAGATCATATCAGCCCGTTCTTCCAGATCTGAAAACTCTCACTCACTCAAGCACCATGCGCCTCATTCAAGCAAATTCACTGACATTAAGCTGAAAACACACACACATTTAGTGGCAATCTAATTCCTCCAATTTATTTCTGCATAAACCCAATTCCAAGATAGCATGCTTTTTGAATATATACATATAGCATACATATATATGTGTGTATATTATGCATTATAGAAGAATCATAAGAAAGTTATTGTTAAGAAATAAATCATCCCAAAACAATCTGAAGTCTGTGTATTTCTCTGAAATTGCATCTTTCTCCTTTTCTTCACCTAAGATCATTGCTTCTTTACATTGACCTTATGTGCATACAAGATGGTGGACCACCCGATGAGAAATACTGGACTATTCGTTCTGAGTTATCAAGGTTTATACCAAAGGTTTAGGGCTTCCTTGTGGCCCAGTGGTAGAGAACCCTCCAGCCAATGCAGGAGACCCGGCTTAGATCCCTGGGTCTGGAAGATCCCTGGGTGGGGCAGATCTCCTGGAAAAGGAAATGGCAACCCACTCCAGTATTCTTGCCTGGAGAATTCCGTGTACAGAGGAGCCTGGCGGGCTGCAGTCCATGGGGTCACAAAGAGTCAGGCATGACTTCGCGACTAAACAACAACAAATATCAAAGGTTAATGAACTTTCTTTCTCAAATGAAAATTATAAAAAAGAAACAGTTTGTAAAAAGGATCAAAACAAGGGAGTTTTGGTCAGCACTGGGGAGGAGGTTCCAATATTTGTGTTTCTGGTTCTTCCTCTCTCTCCTACGACTGCAGCCCTGGAAGCAGCTCAAGAAGTCCCTAACTCTATGACCAATGACAAAGAAACACCCAGTGCCAATCCCATTGGATAGTGTTGTTCAGTCGCTAAGTTGTGTTGACTCTTTGTGACCCCATGGACTGCAGCACACCACGCCAGGCTTCCCTGTCCTATCTCCCAGAATTTGTTCAAACTCATGTGCACTGAATCAGTGAAGCCATTCAAGTATCTTGTCCTCTGTCACCCACTTCTCCTCCTGCCTTTAATCTTTCCCAGCATCAGGATCTTTTCCAATGAGTCAGCTCTTCACATCAGGTGGTCAAAGTACTGGACCTTCAGTTTCAGCATCAGTCCTTCCAATGAATATTCAGGGTTGATTTCCTTTAGGATTGACTGGTTTCATCTCCTTGCAGTCCAAGGGACTCTCAAGAGTCTTCTTTAGTACCACAGTTAAAAAGCATCAATTCTTCGGTGTTCAGCCTTCTTTATGGTCCAACTCTCACATCCATACATGACTACTGGAAAAACCATAGCTTTGACCATACAGAATACAATTGAACAGAATTCAAAATAAAAAGAACTCATTGTGTAGGTCTGACCATAAGACAAAGGAACTGGGAAACAAACCTTGGGTATATTTTAAACATAATTTGTAAAATGTGTTTACTAGTACGATTTGATTATACACACAATTTGTATGTGTGAAAGTCCCACACCTGGCACATAGTAGGTATGCAAATACACCTTAAGTGAATTGGTGCCTAATTCATTTTGAATCTTCGATAAAATAGAGTTTAAGCAAGAGACATTGTTCTGTGATTCTAAGTTTTAGGTGCAAACTACAACATAGTAATAGCCACAAGTTTTTCCACTGGAATGCTCCCAGGCAACAAAAGTAATGGATTTGTTAAGTTACCCATGGCAAACCACAGCACCCTGAACACCTGCTGAAAGAAAGAATATTCTAGTTACAAATGTACTTTGAACATGCTGTCTAGAGCAGATCTACTCTGCATGAAACATATAGCCAGAGTAAGAAAGGAATGGAATGGAATATTCAAATAGGGAAAAATAGGTGGGCGGCTACATATTGGTATAAATGGAACATCATGTAGAGAAATGTGTTCTTTCTCTGAATTTACATTTTATACACAAAACACATAATTAATACTAAGCCATAAGGAAAACTTCCTGAAATTATTTTAGGGACAGTTTGCTAAATTGTTGCCACATACAGAAGTCCCTCCCCACCAAGTACTGGTCAAAATATGATCTGTAATGGCAAAATGAACACAGAAGTTGGAATTTGGTGTGAAAACTCTTCTCCTCATAAGCCCATTGGTTTCTGTTGATTGTCTTGGCCTTCACTCAAGAGAAGCGGGCTTGGGCTGTTGCCTAGCAACAGTACATAGCGCACTTTTCTACCAGTCCATGGAAACGCTGCCTCTGGACCTCATGCCATTCAGCACCGTGGTTTTGTAGATAATGATGACTTCTTAGGGACTTTCTTCCCTCCCTCCAGATGAGTGCCTGAAGATTATTTTAATACTTATGCCTTCATCACAAACATTGCACTTGACTTATAAAAGACGAGGAAACAAGAAGGGACATCCATTGGCAACCCTTAACTTCTCTGACCAATGACAGAGGGACCAAGAGAATAATACATCTCATTAAGGATGCAATATATTTTCTTGGAATGAACTGTGACGATTTCATACTACCCATATTAATGTTTGGGCTTCCAAAGTGGCACTAGTAGTAAAGAGCCCGCCTCCCAGGGCAAAAGATGCAAGAGATGTGGGTTCATTCCCTGGGTCAGGAAGATCCCCTGGAGTAGGAAATGGCAACCCACTCCAGTATTCTTGCCTGGAGAATCCCATGGAAAGAGGAGCCTGGTGGGCTACCGTCCATGGGGTTGCAAAAAGTCAGACATGACTGAAATAATGCATGCATACTAATGTTTAATTAATACTGTCTCCATGACGGACACAGCACTGTTTAGGATATCGTATCTCAACAACACAGACACTTGTTTCTCTCCTCATGCACCTTATTTGCTTATTCTTGAATCTTTCTGGAGGCTATATGTTCACTCATAAAAATACATTCCAGATCCTGGTATATTCCAGCTAAAAGGGAGGTCTTATTTTTTAAAACCAACAAATATTTTCAAGCCTAATTCAGGTGACTACAACCCTAGTTGATCAGGGCTGGGCAAACCAAATTAGGAACTCCAGGAAACCAAGTCAGATGACCAGGAATCCTACCTGTGTGGGTACCATGCCCCACAGACATGGTAACAAGAATTTGGGAAGACTCATAGTCATGTCACACAATTGAGACTTTCAAATCCAAAACAAAGGATAAAGGTTTCTTTCTTTCTTTTTTTTATAGAAGGTATCTCTGAAATGCCAGAAAATAATTTACCAGGAGGTAGGAAAGAAATATGGAAAAGGCAATGGCAACCCACTCTAGTACTCCTGCCTGGAGAATCCCAGGGATGGCGGAGCCTGGTGGGCTGCCATCTATGGGGTCACACAGAGTCGGACATGACTGACATGACTTAGCAGCAGCAGCAGCAAAGAAATAAGGGCTTCTCTGATGGCTCAGTGGTAAAGAATCTTCCTGCCAATGCAGGAGACACAGGTTTGACCCCTGATCAGGGAAGATCCCCTGGAGAAGGAAATGGCAACCCACTCCAGTATTCTTGCCTGGGAAATTCCATGAACAGAGGAGCCTGGTGGGCTACAGTCCATCTGGTTGCAAAGAGTCGGACACGACTGAGCGACTAACACTCTCACATGATTATAATTTAATAGCATCAACTCACATTAGTCACTAAACTTGCTGTCCTAGTGGGTAGTGGGTAGCCGACAGGGTGAGGTGGAGATTGGAAAGCCTGGTATCAATACCCCTCACCTTCACAGGCAGTCAGTACCTTACAGTGGTGACTGGGTCTTCATGTGACTCTGATTAAAAGCAGAATAAATGTTGCTGGAGTCAACTGTGAGGCAGTAGCTGAATGAAATCAGGACTGGAGAGTGACTTTAGCAAAACTCAGCAAAGGGTTTTAATGATAGACACATTTTTCAATGAGATGAGCTTTGCCCAGGCCCTACTGGGTGTTTCTTTGAGTGATCATGGTGAGTCACAGGTTTGACAAAAGCCTTCCCTCACAACTCTGAGGCATTAGGAGGTTGTCAGAAAACTCACTCTTGTGGTGGAGATCTGTTTTTGAAGTTGTGCAGAGTTACCGATTAATGAGTTCTCATAGTCTTCTTTTATAGCTGGGTGCATCTGGACAAGACTCAACTACAAAGGACCCGGGTGTGTACATCATTAATCCTAACATCCCAAGACGTTTCTGGTCTCACTGTCACCTACTCTGCTTGCCTTTGTTTCTGGAGACCTGAGACCTCCAACAGGCTGATTAGCAGAATCTTTCATTCTTCTCAGGTAGCTTTTTAAAATCATTATTATGAGGGCGCATCAAATTCTCTAGGCATAGGCGATAGAGCATGTGGGCCGTCTGTCTGTAATAAACTTCTCTAGCCAAATGCCCATGTGCTTTGGGAAGACAGGGAACAGATCACAACTTCTGAAAACCACTGTATTGGTAGTAAACACTCTCAGAAAAGAAAGACAGGGACTTCCCTGGTGGTCCAGTGGTTAAGAATCCACCTGCCATGGGTCCCCAACGCAGGGGACATGGGTTCAACGCTGTTTGGGGTAGAGTCCACATGCCACAGGGCAACTTAGCCTGTGCACCACATCTACTGAGCCCCCACTCTAAAGCCCTTGAGCTCCAACAAAAGAAGACACCACAACAAGAGTAGCCCCTGCTTGCGCAACGAAGACTCAGTGCAGCCAAAAATAAAGAAAAAAAAAGAAAAGAAAGACAATTGGCTAAGACATAATACTCAAAGGGTCATCTTGGCACTAAAAATATTTCCCAAATGAGTAAATTATCTGTTAATAAACCCTCTACCAAGACATTAGTTGCAATATTCTTCAATCTATCAAGTTCCTACATAATGCTGATAACAGAAAATGTTGTTGTTTAGTCACTAAAGTCATGTCTGACTCTTTATTGACCCCATGGACTATAGCCCACCAGGCTCCTCTGTCCATGGGATTCCCCAGGCAGGAATACTGAAATGGGTTGTCATTCCCTTCTCCAGGGGATCTTCCTGACCCAGGGATTGAACCCAAGTCTCCTGCATTGGCAGCGGTTTCTTTACATTGAGCCACAAGGGAAGCCAGATAATAGAAAACAGCTTTGCCTTTTTAGTCAGAATAATTTTTAAATTTTCCAAAAAATACAGAATACAACAAATATCCATTTCCCCATCACTCCCAATGAATCAATGTTAATAGTCTGTCACATTTAAAATTTTTAATAAAATAATAGCTAACATTTATTGAGGGTTAACCATATATATATATATATATAGTATTCCAAGTACTTTACAGGCAATTTGATTAAATCTAAAAAAACCCTATGAGATAGGGCTGTTATTATCTTAGTTTTACAGAGAAGAAATTGAGGTACAGAAGTTTAAGCCATGCCAAGTCAAGATACTTAAAAGGCTGTGTTACTTTGCTAGGGCTACCATAACACAGTTCCAAACACTAGGTGGCTTAAACTATAGAAATTTATTATCTCATAATTCTGGAGGCTAGAAATCTGAAACCGAAGTATGCACAGAGGGGCTTCCCTGGTGGTTCAGTGGTTATGAGTTTGCCTTGCAATGCTATGGACACGAGTTCAATCACTGGTCAGAGAACTGAGACAGGACCCCACGTGTTCCAAGGAGCAACTGAGGCTGTGCCACAACTAGAGAGTCTGTGCACCACAAAGAAAGATCCCATGTGACCCAACTTAGACACAATGCAGCCAAATATATGTATAAAGTGTCTAAACAGTTGGTTTCCACTGAGGCCTCTCTCCTTGGCCTGTAGACAGCTGTCTTCTCTCTGTGTGTCTGCGCCCTAATTTCCTTTTCTTATAAAAGGACACCAGCATACTGGATTAGGGCCCACACTAACGACCTCATTTTTAATTTAATTACCATTTTAAAGGTCCTATCTCCAAATACAGTCAGATGAAGTATGGGACCCAATCCAGCAAAGAACAGAAGCTAAGCCGGTATTCACTCCCAGAAAGCCATGACCTTCTTGTCCACAATGCAAGTGCCTCCGATAACAATGAAATCCCACCGCACACTTTCTCAAACCCAGACTCCCCACCCCAGCCCCAGAGGCACACCGCCATGAAATGTATGTTTCTTTCAGAAGTTATCCTTTATATTAACATGCATCCATATGTTTGTCTAACAAGTATTAACAATATCTTCATCCTTCTCCCAAACAAGGCAAGAATCTTAAAATGTGTTAACTTCTCTCCAAGTAGCATCCCATGCTCCCATTTCATGTAAGCAATGTCTAATATCTTAACCATCATTTTAACCACTTTTCTCCCCAAATTAGTAAATAGTGCCACTGATTAGCCAAAGGTATTTGGGCAGACCAACATATTTGGCTGATTTCTTTCCTCACAATTTCTTCTTGCATTTGAGCTCATTTTGCTCATTGCTAAAGTGTCTGTATGAGCCTTCCTTTCAATGAGAGTCTGAAAATAGGCATGTGCTTCATCTATGTATAGCCAGAAATGTTCATCACTTTTAGGATACTTTTAGGTTCAAGTTCTTTCCCCTCAGTGCTTAGGTAACAGGATTCCAGTGTTTTCTAGCATCCACTGCTCCCGGCATTTAATTCCTATGCTTCCGTCATTTGTTTCTAAGTTTGTCTTTTCTAACATTTGTCTTTAACTGTTTTCCCTCTTCTTTCTTAGAACTTTTGCAGTTTAACTCTTATGTGTCTAGATATGAGTTTGTTTCTATTTACTCTGCTTAGGGGTTTCCCAGGTGGCTCAGTGATAAAGAATCCACCTGCCGATGCAGGAAATGTGCATATGAACCCTGGGTGGGAAGATCCCCTGGAGAAGGAAATGGCAACCCACTCCAGCATTCTTGCCTGGAGAATCCCGTGGATAGAGGAGTCTGGTGGGCTACAGTTCATGAAGTTGCAAAGAGAGTGACTGAGCGTGTAAAAGCACACACACGGTGCTTAGGGCACATACATTTTTCCCATTCTAGAAAACTCTTTGCCATTACCTCTTCAAAGACTTCTCCCTTCTATTCTTTTTATTTTATCATTCTAGATCTCTAATAGAAAAAACTGTCACTTCTCATTGTATCTTACTTCCATGCCTCTTATCTTCTTTTTCTCCAACTCCTATGTCTCAGGTCATGTTTTCAACACTGTTATCTACTTTACTCCACTGGTTCTCCCTCCTTTTGTGTATCTCGTCTATTGTTTAACCTATAAAACAAATATTTCCTTCCAAAGCACAAGTTCTTTCCAAAATTCTCATTTCCTAGCATCCTGTGAAAAGCTAACACTCATTTCAAAGAGCTTTATTCATAAAGCTCACGATACTATAGAAAAATGTTTTATCCAAATGCAACCACAACAACAACAGAAGTCCAAACCTTATTGTGGTTGTCACTTTTAAAGCAGTTCATAGATGATCTATTATATGCTTTGCTTTCACCAAGAATGTGTCCTAGGAATGGCAGTAAAGCAACACATTTCCCAGAATGGTAATGAAGTGCAGCCAAAATAGAGATAATTATTTTAATTAATGGTAATGATTTTAACGGTTGAACATTTTAACTAATTAATTATGATTGATTGCTTGTTACTAATCAAGGAATATGAGTCAAAGTTGTAATTGAAAAACCGGGAGCAATGGGCTTTGCAGAGAGCATATCACAACCCTACTGGGATCAGAAGCATGACTTTTGTCTTGAACATTGCATTCCGGAGCATTCCAGTCCTTTCTCTTTCATTTATTCCTAAGACAGACTGCTAGGGTGTTGATTTTTCAGTGCTGTGTTTAGGATCCTTTATCAGAAATGGGGAAACAAAATGTGAAAAGTGAATACATTTCAAGAAATACATATATTATTTTTACATATCATATTATTCATCTAAATTTTATTCTTGTTAAGCTCTCGAGACTAAGCATTCTTCTTCAGATAAAGATTCTAAATACAAGAAGCCACCCAATTGGTCTATTCAGGCAATCCGAATTAAGAATTAATTTTTATTGGAGTATAATTGCTTTACAATATTGTGGTAGTTTCTGCTGGATAGCAAAGTGAATCAACTATATGTATACATATATCCCCTCTTTTCTGGATTTTCCTCTCATTTAGGTCACCCCAGAGCACTGACTAGGGTTCCCTGAGCTATACTAATGTAATGTATGGAGAAGGAAATGGCAGCCCACTCCAGTGTTCTTGCCTGGAGAATCCCAGGGACAGAGGAGCCTGGTGGGCTGCAGTCTCTGGGGTCGCAGAGTCGGACACAACTGAAGTGACTTAGCAGCAGCAGCAGCAGCTAATGTATAGTTCTCATTAGTTATCTATGTTATATGTAGTATCAATAGCGTGTACTATGTCAATCCCAATCTCTCAAACTCATAAATATATGAAACACTTCATGAATTTGCATGTCATCTTTGCACAGGGACTATGCTAACCTTCTCTGTATTGTTCCAATTTTAGTATATGTGCTGCCAAAGCGAGCATCAGACAATGTGAATTTTTAATAGCATATTGCCTAAGAATTAGTTTCCCAGTAGTTTTATATTTAGTATGTGGACGCGGGATTGTCAAACCTTTAAAAACCTAACAAACTAAAGATAGAACTCCTAAGACCAGTGAATTAAACTTCTTTTCACTCTTTAATGATTCTAATTGAGGCAAATCAACATCTCAGCACAACCTGGGATTTATATTGAGATTTACCGGTAATTCATTCTGCATTAGTAAATACAGCAATGTGGTCATTTTCATTCTAAATAATCCTTTTGCTACAAATAAGAGTCATGTTGCACCACTTTAATTTGTAGATAAGGAGAGCTGAGGGAGGGACCATAGGAATAGTAGAGTGAGAACCGGGCATGGCCAGTTTGGAAAAGGGCAGAAGGTCAATGCAGCCATGGTACAGAGTATGAAGATAGGAGTGTGGCAAGAAATGAGGCTGGAGGGGTAGACAGGAGCTAAATGGTAAAGCCTCTTGTTTGTCACACTATTTAAAGGGTCCTCAGGACAAAGAAGAAATGCTGGAGATCACTCAGGAGGGGATGACATAATCAAATGGATCTTAAGCAAGTTCATTCTAGCGCACCTGCTAGAAGATTGCTGGGGGTGAGGATAAAAGTCAGGAAGGATGCTGTCCCCACAGTCCAGATGACAAACAATGAGAACTGATACCAAGGCAATGACAGGGGCATCTCTGGAATAAGAATACCTGGATTTGGTCAGAAATTTACTGAATGTGTGTATGTAAGTGGGCTTCCCCTGTAGCTCATTCGGTAAAGAATCTGCCTGCAATGCACGAGACCCTGGTTAGATTCCTGGGTTGGGAAGATCCCCTGGAGAAGGAAATGGCAACCCACCCCAGTATTCTTGCCTGGGAAACCCCCATGGACAGAGAGTATCCTGGCAAACTACAGTCAATGGGGTCACAAGAGTCAGACAAGACTTAAAGACTAAACCACCAACACCACCACGTATGTATGTAATTAACAATTAAAAGCATGATGACTACAAAGGAAGTTCAAGCTTAAGCGAAAGGACTGAGCTGTTTGGAACCTGTTAAAATCAAGGTATGGAAAACACTCTGGTTATCTCATGTTGTATCCACTTCTTTCTGCCTATCCCACCCAACAGTCGCACCTCAGCCACTTGTCCGCATCCATGGTCTCCAGATCACCTGCCTGTCTTTTAGACTAGATTTCATCTGAAGACATAGGAGGTTCTACAGGGGGAAGCAAGTCTGGGAGTCAAGCCTGTGCCTTTGGTTGGCATGGGAGCAATATCACACTATTTTTTCTACATCTCATGGTCTAAACACTGATTTTTCAATCACTTGATTCACACTGCCTCCGCCGACATTTTAATCATAGTCTTTATTTTTTTTAAGATTTTTTTCATGTGGACCATTTTTAAAGTCCTTATTGAATCTGTTCCACTATCGCTTCTGTTTCTCATGCTCTGGGGGTTTTGGCCTCGAGACATGTGAGATTTTAGCTCCCCGACCAGGGATTGAACATGCACCCCTGCATGAGCCTGAAGTCTTAAGCACTGTACCACCAGGAAAGTGCCCCCCACCTTTTTTTTTTTTAAAGATAATCATTGTCTTTAAAAGCACTTTGCAAAGTGTGTTCAGAAACAGTGGCTGGTATCCCTTCCTTTCTTGTAGTAAACTTCAGTGCCGAATTACCTACAGCTGAATCTGTCTCCCACTGCCTGGCTCATACTCATAAGGGTGTAGTTTCAGATTACCAGACTCCTCCCCATTTTCTCCTCCCTGCTGTGGCCCAGGTATGATAAATGCCAGCACACTGAGGCCCAAGAGACTAGACTTTAAGTCCCTGTAATTCTTTCTGTCCATAGTCAGGATCACACCCTGGACCTGGGTTTTGGAGATCATGGAGACTGCATTTAGGGGTCATGCGACTTAGATGAGAAGAGATGAAAGCTATAAAATGTGAGAATCAAGGCAACTCCCCAACAGGTTTTGACAGCAGTAGCATTTGCAAACATTTCTCCTTTTCAAAATCTCGTGCTGAAGCTCTGGAGACAGCAGAAATATCTTTATTCCTCTCAGATATCATCAAGGTTAAAGTGCACTGTCTGTATCTCAGCCAAGAAATTTGTTTCGAGATCAAGAGGGAAGTGGACACAGAGCTGAAAGAATAATGATATTCAGATCATCAGCTTTTTTTTTTTTTTTTTGTCTCGCTGCAGACTGTCCACTTGGTAATTTACCCTTGGACATTTTTAGTCTCAGGTCAGACTTCCTTCTGCCATTTGGCATTCTCCCAGGCACCATCCTTTTCCATCAGTCAGTGTAAACATTAGCCAAGCATAATTAGGAAGGTAAATCTGCTGTAGAAATGATCATGATTTCATTTAGAGTTAGCCAATGTTAGACAGTGGATAGTCAGTTAATTTTCTTTTGCAGGAAATTTGAAAACAAATAACAGACTAATCATCTAGACACATCAAAACTGCATCTAAGTTAACCAGTGCAGCTTGTTTTTCTGATAAGAATACATTCAGCTATGTTCTCATTTCAGTATAAAGAAATGAGTGGTTGGCAGAGGAGAAATATCATATGACATCCCTTATATGTGGAATCTAAAAAGAAATGATACAAATGAACTTACAAAACAAACAGATTCACAGACTTAGAGAAAGAATTTATGGTTGCCGTGGGGAAGAAGGATGGGGGGAACAGATAGTCAGGGAGTTTGGGCTGGACATGTACACACTGCTGATTTAAAATGGATAACCAACAAGGACCTCTTGTATAGCACATGGAACTCTGCTCAATGTTACATGGCAGCCTGGATGGGAGGGGAGTTTAGGGGAGAATGGATACATGTGTATGTATGGCTGAGTCCCTGAGTTGTTCACCTGAAACTATCACAACATTGTTAATCGCCTATACTCCAATACAAAATAAAAAGTTTATTTCCTCTGGCAAATTATATATTTATTTATTTGATCTGTTTTATTATTATCACAACTTATTATAGGCTATCTGATTTACAGATCAATTAATTTCTTCCTTCAAAATAAATTTATTTTCTGGATCAGATCAGATCAGATCAGTCGCTCAGTCGTGTCCGACTCTTTGCGACCCCATGAACCGCAGCATGCCAGGCCACCCTGTCCATCACCAGCTCCCGGAGGTCACTCAGACTCGCATCCATCGAGTCAGTGATGCCATCCAGCCATCTCATCCTCTGTCGTCCCCTTCTCCTCCTGCCCTCAATCCCTCCCAGCATCAGAGTCTTCTCCAATGAGTCAACTCTTCGCATGAGGTGGCCAAAATACTGGAGTTTCAGCTTTAGCATCATTCCTTCCAAAGAAATCCCAGGATTGATCTCCTTCAGAATGGACTGGTTGGATCTTCTTGCAGTCCAAGGGACTCTCAAGAGTCTTCTCCAACACCACAGTTCAAAAGCATCAATTCTTCGGCGCTCAGCCTTCTTCACAGTCCAGCTCTCACATCCATACATGACCACAGGAAAGACCATAGCCTTGACTAGGCGAACCTTTGTTGGCAAAGTAATGTCTCTGCTTTTGAATATGCTATCTAGGTTGGTCATAACTTTCCTTTTCTGGATAGTGTGTTTTTTAAATTGAAGTACAGTTGATTTACAATGTTGTGTTCGTTTCTGGTGTACAGCAAACTGATTCTCTCTCTCATTCTCTCTATGTGCATGCATGCTTTGTATGTGTTAATTGCTTCAGTTGTGCCCAACTCTTTGCGACCCCATGGACTGTAGCCCCCAGGCTCCTTTGTCCATGGGATTGTTACTATATAAAGCAAGTCCCCTACATATGAACAAGTTCCATTCCTAGAGTCCATTCAAAAAAAAAGCAAAATAAAAAATTTAAAAAGAAAGAAATGAGTCTTTGGGTTGGAAAAAAGAAGCAGCACAAAAACCAAAGGGAAAAGTAGAAAAGGACAGCAGTAGAAACCACTGTGTGCCATGAAACTATCCGTTTAATTTAGGTATTTCCACTGCAAGCAAAGCTTACTCCTTATATTAACTTGCAGAACTGACAATCTGCTTTGCCAGAATGATCAACACTAGCAAGGAGCATCATACTGTTCAGCTGTGGATTTAGTCTGGAGTCATAGATGAGGATAATAAGTGGACTAGTAGCACCTCTTGGAGTGTGAAGTGGGCCTCCTGGACTGGCAATCTAACCCTGGTCCTGGCAGGGCCCCAAGAAAGCTGAAGGAAAGGGAGGGAGAAATGAGTGAATAATCTTTCCTCTTTCCCCTAGGATTTGCCAAAACAAGAACCTGGCATTGAATATTCAGAAATACTCCACAGAGAGTTGCTTTCATGGGCTGGATAGAAACTGATCCAGCTTAGAAAATAGAAAATGAACACTGGGTGCTCTGTCCAAGTGTGAAATGTAAGAGTCTGACATCTCCTTTTCTGCCCCATCACCAGGGTTTGCATATTTCTCTTGTTTTGCCACTCCCAACACTTTGGTCACTTGATGCAAAGAGCCACGGACTGTAGCACGCCAGGCCTCCCTGTCCATCACCAACCCCCAGAGTTTACCCAAACTCATGTCCATTGAGTCGGTGATGCTATCCGATCATCTCATCCTCTGTTGTCCCTTTCTCCTCCTGCCCTCAATCTTTCCCAGCAGCAGGGTCTTTTCCAATGAGTCAGCGTTTTGCATCAGGTGGCCAAAGTATTGGCGTTTCAGCTTCAACATCAGTCCTTCCAATGAACACTAGGACTGATCTCCTTTAGGATGGACTGGTTGGATCTCCTTGTAGTCCAAGGGACTCTCAAGAGTCTTCTCCAGCACCACAGTTCAAAAGCATCAATTCTTCAGCACTCAGTTTTCTTTATAGTCCAACTCTCACATCCATATATGACTACTGGAAAAAACACAGCCTTGACCAGATGGACCTTTGTTGGCAAAGTAATGTCTCTGCTTTTTAATATGCTGTCTAGGTTGGTTATAACTTTCCTTCCAAGGAGTAAGCGTCTTTTAATTTCATGGCTGCAATTACCATCTGTAGTGATTTTGGAGCCCAGAAAAATAAAGTCAGCCAATGTATCCACTGTTTCCCCATCTATTTCCCATGAAGTGATGGGACTGGATGCCATAATCTTAGTTTTCTGAATGTTGAGTTTTAAGCCAACTTTCTCACTTTCCTCTTTCACTTTCATTAAGAGGCTCTTTAGTTCTTCTTCACTTTCTGCCATAAGGGTACTGTCATCTGCATATCTGAGGTTATTGATATTTCTCCCAGCAATCTTGATTCCAGCTTGTGCTTCTTCCAGTCCAGCATTTCTCATGATGTACTCTGCATATAAGTTAAATAAACAGGGTGACAATATACAGCCTTGATGTACTCCTTTTCCTATTTGGAACCAGTCTGTTGTTCTGTGTCTGCTTCTAACTGTTGCTTCCTGACCTGCATACAGATTTCTTAAGAAGCAGGTCAGGTGGTCTGGAATTCCCATCTCTTTCAGAATTTTCCACAGTTTATTGTGATCCACACAGTCAAAGGCTTTGGCATAGTCAATAAAGCAGAAATAGATGTTTTTCTGGAACTCTCTTGATCCAGCAGATGTTGGCAATTTGATCTCTGGTTACTCTGCCTTCTCTAAAGCCAGCTTGAACATCTGGAAGTTCACAGTTCATGTATTGCTGAAGTCTGGCTTGGAGAATTTTGAGCATTACTTTACTAGCGTGTGAGATGAGTGCAATTGTGTGGTAGTCTGAGCATTCTTTGGCATTGCCTTTCTTTGGGATTGGGATGAAAACTGACCTTTTCCAGTCCTGTGGCCACTGCTGAGTTTTCCAAATTTGCTGGCACATTGAGTGCAGCACTTTCACAGCATCATCTTTCAGGATTTGAAATAGCTCAACTGGAATTCCATCACCTCCACTAGCTTTGTTCATAGTGATGCTTCTAAGGCCCACTTGACTTCACATACCAGGATGTCTTGCTCTAGGTCAGTGATCACACCATCATGATTATCTGGGTCATGAAGATCTTGTTTGTACAGTTCTTCTGTGTATACTTGCCACCTCTTCTTGATATCTTCTGCTTCTGTTATGTCCATACCATTTCTGTCCTTTATTGAGCCCATCTTTGCATGAAATGGTCCCTTGGTATCTCTAATTTTCTTGACGAGATCTCTAGTCTTTCCCATTCTGTTGTTTTCCTCTATTTCTTTGCACTGATCACTGAAGAAGGCCTTCTTATCTCTTCTTGCTATTCTTTGGAACTCTGCATTCAAATGGGTATATATTTCCTTTTCTCCTTTGCTTTTCACTTCTCTTCTTTTCACAGCTATTTGTAATCTTTTTTTCACAGCTATCACCAACTCAGTGAACATGAATTTGAACACACTTCAGGAAACAGTGGAGGACAGAGGAGCCTGGCATGCTGCAGTCCATGGGGTTGCAAAGAGTCAGACTTAGCAACTGAACAACAACAAATATTTTGCTTTCAGAAGAGATCTAGATATGGGGTTCAAATCACTGGGTTTTTAAAAGTTCTTACAGGGATGTCTTTAAGATCACAAAACAGAGAGAACGTTCTCAGACCAAGTAAACAGCAGTATTCTCTTCTGCACACATGTAGCTAGCCACAGCCACATGCCACAATGAGTTAAGCAGCTCACAGTAAATAATCCTGCTGAAATAACAGCCTTCATTTTCTGAGCCTCAAATGAATTATAAAGATAATCCATTCACCAATTACATATATGCCCAGTGGAAGTTATTATGGTGCAGCAAATGTGTATCTTATGTCCACAGATGATGCTGTTGTTACATCCGGTGACAGAGTTTTCTCCTCGGATGATCTCTCCAGCCATGGTAATGAGGTCACACATGGCCACTGAAATGCTCTCATTTCTTGTTGCTGGGGACCAAAATCCCCATTTGTCAAATAGTTAGCCAGGATCGAGGCCATTATAGCAAAATAGGTTAAAGTTTGTGGATCATTATTACTATCAAGGTTAATTTTTTACTACTAACAAAATCCGCATAGCCTATAAAATGAAGGTTTGTGTTTTTTTAACTGTTGTGTGCTACACTATAAAGCAAGAAAATACATTATGTACCTGATGGCTCAGATGGTAAAGAATCTGCCTGCAATGGAAAAGATCAGTATTCAGTCCTTGAGTTGGAAAGATCCCCTGCAGAAAGAAATGGCTACCACTCTAGTATTCTTGCCTGGAGAATTCCATAGACAGAGGAGCCTGGCGGGCTATGGTCCATGGGGGTCACAAAGGGTCAGACACAACCGAACAACTAGCACTTTCACTTTCACATTATGTACATTATCTCCTATATATACATTAAATTGATTAAGGTAAAATATTATTTTTAGTAAATTATTATCAAAATAAGAATGATTGTAAAGAGGAATTCAATTACATGCAGATAATGAAATAGAATTATAAAGAGAACTAAGGAACTGTTCCCTGAGAAATAGCTAAGTCCTAATTTTGTTGCTTTAGACCAAAAACTAGGATAGAAGTTAGAAAACAAAGCATAGGTACAAAGTTTTGTTTATTCAAGTTCTAAACACTTAATGAAAATTAAAGGTAGAATGAACTGCTCAGCATTCATTTTGAAAAACAATTAACTACACAACTGGAAGGATTGATGCTAAGGCTGAAACTCCAGTACTCTGGCCACCTGATGCAAAGAGTTGACTCATTGGAAAAGACTCTGATGCTGGGAGGGATGGGGGCAGGAGGAGAAGGGGACGACAGAGGATGAGATGGCTGGATGGCATCACCAACTCGATGGATGTGAGTCTGAGTGACCTCCGGGAGTTGGTGATGGACAGGGAGGCCTGGCGTGCTGAGATCGATGGGGTCGCAGAGTTGGACACGACTGAGCAACTGAACTGACTGACTGGCTGACACAACTATATCACCACCTCTTTGGAATTCTAGGTTTCAAATAACTTTGACTTAGTTTTCTTAAGAACTCAGTACAAACTGTGTCTCCAAATTTTAAATATTGTGTCACTATCAAATAGTAACTGGTCATTTCTAATATTAATCAACAGTAAATACTAACTAAAATCCATTTAGTAACCTACCCCATGGTTTTAGATAAGCAGATAAATGAAGATGATGAAGGCTTTTCCCCTATCTTGTAAAGTCCAGATACATGGTCACTAATTAAGGAGGTAATATTCGACTTCTTATTGTCATAATATTTGACTTATTGTCATAAGACAGTAGGATATTATGAAGACACAGATAAGGTAATCTCCTAAGGAGATTTTTCTTCCAGCTCTGTGACTATATATTTGGATAATTATCACTGAAAGAAAATGTACTATCCTTTTAATTTGACATTATTATTCCATTCTTTCCCCATTCACAGGATATGTGCTTCAAAGCAGCATGATGTGAAAGATGAAAGAAAGAAGTTTGTAGTCAAAAAACACAGGGCCTTTGCTCCACAAGTGAGAGAATCAGTTTCTTTACAATGGAACTAAAAGCAATACTTTCCCCACATTCCTCTCATGATGACTTTCAAACAGCACCTTAAACATGTATTGTCTTTGTGTCTTAGTTTCTGTGTATCTCATATTGTTGTTGTTGTTATTGTTTAGTTACTCAGTCATGTCCAACTCTTTGCAACCCTATGGACTGTAGCCCGCCTCCTCTGTCCATGGGATTTTCTGGGCAAGATTACTGAAGTGGATTGCCATTTCCTCCTTGAGGGAATTTTCCAGACTCAGGGATCAAACTGGCATCACATCTCTGCGTCTCCTGCATTGCACGTGAATTCTTTGCGGCTGAGCCACAGAGGAAACCTACAGATCTCAGTTCAATAGCAACTTATGGAACCTATATCACATGATTATTCATGAGAATTTTTTCAGTATCATGCAATTATAAAGTATAATTCACAATAGAAAATAATGTCACCTGTAAAAAGACCCATGCAAACAACATTTCATAACTAAAGAAAAGCCAGTCCTTTAAAAGTCATTTTCCCTGGTTTCATCCTTCTGGATATTTTTCCAGTCTCAAGCTCTCTGTTTCTTCAAATGTCTGTCTAGCACACATAACAACATACAGGCCATATACAGAGAAAATATAGACCATTAGCTTGCTTTTTCCAGGTGGCTAGTAATTGGCTATGTAGGGCTATGGGTCTGCGACACTGTGTGTGTGTGACTTCAACTCATCTTCCATCTCAGCCCTGAGCAAAGTAAAACAATCACCACCTCCTCTAAAGCCCCACACAGTGTTGTAAATGTTTCTTTACTTGTTCCTCCCCCTCGCTAAACTATGAGCACCTTGAAGAAAGGGAAACTACATCTAATTTGTCTTTGTAACCCCCTCACCCAGTATAGTATTGGTGAGTAGCTGGAGCTCAGTGAATATACAATGAAATTAAATGAATGGGTGTCTTTCTGGAGTCCAATGGCTTTATCAGAGCTGAAATTGATTTTTCAACTCCCATCTGGGTCAATGCTCTTTCTTCTACATCCTGCAGCAGGCTTCAGCAGAGAGCAATCTTGGGACATTTGGAGCAACAGCCATGAGAAAGAGAATACCACCTTCTTAAGCAACACAGATTGCAAGAGAAACAGAATAGTGCCACTTAAAAATTCATGCGGTTTATCAGAGGCTCCTTTAGAGAATGTGTATCATTTGTACACCTGGTGAAATCAAGCGATGTAAATCCAAAAATGTGATCAGGAAAAGAACAAAAGCAAAATTTTCGTATTTAGAAATACCAACGTATGCCTGTTAGGTTTTGTGAAAAGATGGCACACAGTTCTAGGTAGTCACCATCATGAGGAAAGTACGAATTTCATCTGCTGTTCAGAATTTTTAACGTGGCTTACACCGATTGTACTTCTTAAGGGTTTTCTGGGTAAATGGCCCACCTGTAGTTGAGAATGAGCATGAGAGTGACTAGGATAATGGAGAGAGAAAAACACAGAGAGATAGAGGGAATGTGTATACATGGTGGGGAGAAGGTGGAAGGACAGAGGTAAGGAGGTTATATGTACAGCCAAATTAAGCTTTTAAAATGAAATTAATAGCAGAACTTATTCAACATATGCATATTCACAGATCAGATCAGATCAGATCAGTCGCTCAGTCGTGTCCGACTCTTTGCGACCCCATGAACTGCAGCACGCCAGGCCTCCCTGTCCATCACCAACTCCCGGAGGTCACCCAGACTCACATCCGAGTCAGTAATGCCATCCAGCCATCTCATCCTCTGTCGTCCCCTTCTCCTCCTGCCCTCAATCCCTCCCAGCATCAGAGTCTTCTCCAATGAGTCAACTCTTCGCATGAGGTGGCCAAAATACTGGAGTTTCAGCTTTAGCATCATTCCTTCCAAAGAAATCCCAGGATTGATCTCCTTCAGAATGGACTGGTTGGATCTTCTTGCAGTCCAAGGGACTCTCAAGAGTCTTCTCCAACACCACAGTTCAAAAGCATCAATTCTTCGGCGCTCAGCCTTCTTCACAGTCCAAAAGGGCACCTAATTCTCCCATTTTTTAGATCAACTATGAAGGGTCCTCTATTCTTGTTGGTGTTGACAGTCTATCCTTGTTTCCTTTTACTTGGGTTGCTCTGCCAAGAACAGGTGAAGCCAGTGCAAAGCCAAGGAGTAAGAGGATCTATATATAGACTATACATAGTTCTAAGTTCTGTATTTGTTTTCTATTACTTCTGTAACAAATTACCACAAACGTAATTGCTTAGGACAACATATTATCTTGCAGTTCTCTACGTCAAAAATCCAACAGGGGTGTCCGTGGGCTAAAATCAAGGTGTCAGGCAATGTGTCCCTTTCTGGAGGCTCCAGGGAGAATCTATGTTCTGCTAACTCTTGTTGTTGGAAGAATTCAGTTCCTTGAAGGTGGAGTACTGAGGTCACTATTTTCCTGCTGGATATCAAGGGAGGTCTGCTCTCAGGTTCTAGAAGCTGCTTACATTTCTTGATTCATGGTCCCCTTGCCCCATTTCCACAGCCAGCAGTGGTGAGTCAAACCCCTCTCACACTTTAAATCTCTCCCCCTGTTCTTCCCATTGCATCTGTCAACCTCTGCCTCCTACATCCACAATTAAGGACCCCTATAGTTATACTGGGTCCACCCAGTTATACCAGAATAATCTTTTTATTTTAAGGTCTGTAAACTTGATTCCATCTCAAAGTTCCTTTGGCACATATGATAACATATACACAGGTATTAGGGAATGCATACCTTTGGGGACCATTATTCTAAAAACTATACCTACCTTCACTAGACACAGGCCACAGTATACATCCAAAGGGACCCTGTTCTCTGCCTACTGGAAAGATACTAGGAAACAAAGCTTCAGACAAGGCTAGGAGTGAATGTAAACAGTGTCTGTGTGTACACACCATCAAAATGTCTTAGGCATTCACTCACACAACTTCACAAAGGTTTACTGAAAACCTATTGTGGACCAAAAGTCTTATGGCAAACACTAAAATAGAAGATGGGTAAGTGCTGATCCCTGAACTGCAGAAGATGGCAGTAAGGTGATGGAAAGAAAGTTAGCCAACCTCAATGTCATGTGCTAAGTGTGTAGTGAATGAAGGCAGGGAAGATGAAGTCAAGTGGAGAAGGGCATTCTAAAGAGGCTTCTAGAAGGAAGTGAAGTGTGAATAATAAGGATGATACACTCAGAGGCTGTGAGTCGTCAGGTGTGATGAAGTCTAGGACATACTTGGGAAAGCAATGGGAGATGAGCAGAAGAGGAAAGCAGGAGAAAGTTCACCAATGTTACGTGTGTGCATCATAATAAAGAGTCTGAATGAGACCTCAAAGGCAATGAGAAAATCCATTAAAGGATTTTAAGCAGAGATGTAATCAGATTTTGTTTTTTAAAAGATCACTCAAGAAGCAGATAGGGAAGAACTAAAATAGCAAACTTGAAAATAATTTCCAAGCTATTCACTCCAGGGTGAAAGAAAGCTCTGTGTATAAAATTAAGCCATAGACACTGGTAGGAAGAACTGTTAAACGTTACTTCCTCCTTCCGTCTCAATTTGTGAATTCGTCCTGGAAATTGTATAGGGACAATATGAAGGCACTTCTTTTTCTTCATAATGTGCTGTGGCAATGGTCCAGGAAGATCTGGAAACTGGAGCAGCAGGTCTCAAACTAGTCCATTACCCCAGAGCACAAGATCTCCCACACAAATATCTTTGCTTTATTCGAACCACAGCCTTCCCTTCCATAAGCCCACTCAACTTCCTCCATTGCTAGACTCCTGGGAAATCATGTCACACTTTAAATACGGCAAAAGACATATTTATTTAAAGAAATCCTATACTTCCTTAACATGTTTTCTGAATCTAAAAGTAATACATTTCATACTCAAAAACTTTGCAAAAGTATAAAGAAGTTTTAATGTATTATAAATCTTTAATTTTTTTCTATTCTTTAATTGTCTTCTTTCTAGTAAGAAGCCTTCTAAGAATGTGATTATACTCTAAAGTTTTTTTTGTTACCTTTCTTTTAAACAATATATTAGGAGAATTATTCTGTCTTTAAATATTATTCAAAAACATTGTTTCAATGACTGCATAGAAATCCACTGTATGAAAGTACTATGATTTTCTTAACCATAATTTATTAATCTTCTAGTATTGATTTTTTATTTTTGTTTTCTGATACTATAATTAATACTATAATAAAAATATTTTAAGCACTTTTTATTTTCTGAGAATAAATGGACTCCTTTTGAAATTTTTTTCTTGTGTATCCAGAATTTTTTTTTTTTAAGTTAGCCATGATTCTTTTCAGTGAAAGAATAGTCAGGACACAGCCAATGACTCAAATCTGCAGGGAGAGAATATTTTAGAGCCAGGGATTAACAATACATAGACTCTTTGTGACCCCATGGACTGTAGCCCACCAGGTTTCTTTGTCCATGGAATTCTCCAGGCAAGAATACTGGAGTGGGCTGCCATTTCCTTCTTCAGGGGATCTTCCTGACCCAGGGATTGAATCTTACTGTCCTGAACTGCAGGTGGATTCTTTACTGTCTGAGCCACTAGGGAAGCCCATAAAGATACACAAACGTTTATTAAACACCTACTGTGGAACAACCACTATGCTGAATGCTGAGAAGGTAACCACAGCAAGAGACACAGCTTACCCTCCCTGAGTTCACAATCTAACCAGGTAGAAACACAGAGAATAACACTGGAGAATGACATTAGAACCAACACAAAAATTGCACCTATAAATAATTCTTTCAGGATTACTGAGTTTTGTTTTTTTTTTTTTTAGGGCTGCTGATTTTTAAGGCTCATTGTCTATACTAGTTCCTCATCCTTCACAAATATTAATCAAAGTTACCCCCACATCTACCCCCACTGTTTCATTAGATCTTAGACCCTTTGCATCAGAGAACATTTTGCCTTTGTTAGGACTGTAATATCTCATCTTGGATTTTGAAAAATGGCTCCTTTCCCCTATAGAAGGTCACTCAGCCATACTCTGTTAGCCCTACCCTAGTGGTATTCTTAGATCCTGATATGTACATCAGTGTTTAAGGAACACAGAATTCTTAGTGTCAGATTCAGTATCTTCCAAGTAATCATAATCTTGTATTTGTCTTTTTAAAGATTCCCAAAATTATGTTTCTTAATATAAAACACATAAGGAATGAACTTGATGATCTCTTTAGTTTTTTAAAACTTAAATGCAATTATTTCCTTTCTGCTTACAGCAAACCAGGCACTTTTTAACTCAAAAGTTTCCAAAAGAAAAGAGTATTTATTTGCAAAACAAAAGAGAAGGGCAAATGGTGGGGGGAGGGGAGAGGTGTAAACTTCTGAAAACTGTGCTAAACTTTCACAATTTAATAGATAAGAATGAATACTGCTGTTTAACTAGATCCAGGCTCTGAAATATCTAATTAAAACTGATGTGCTTATTTAGTTTCCAATTCATCACAGGTGGGCCCACATTAATGTGAAAATGAGAGTAAATTACCAGCATTTGGCAATCTCACTGAATGTCATTCACATTATTAGCTCAAATCTCAAAATGCATTTTAAAATGTGGTTCATAGGTAGGGCACTGTCTCTCCACGCAAATAAAAACCTTCACTGGTGGGCTGAGGGAATTTCACTTTTGTGTAGGGGGCTCCCAGGGGCAAAGTCCACTTACTCAAAACACTCCCCGCTCTGTGATCAATGGAAGCTGCCCATGGGAAAAGGTGGGAAAAGATGCTCACTCTCTTCCCAGTTTTAACGTCTCCTGGGAATGACTGTTTAGTTTGGCCCAACTCTCTTCTTGGGCTTCCCAGGTGGCACTAGTGGTAAAAAGCCTGCTTGCCAATGCAGAAGACATAAGACATGCAGGTTTGATCCCTGAGTCAGGAAGATCCCCCGGAGGAGGGCATGGCCACCAACTCCAGTATTCTTGCCTGGAGAAACCCATGGACAGAGGAGCCTGGTAGGCTACAGTCCATAGGGTGGCAAAAAGTCAGACACAACTGAAGCAACTTGACAAGCAAGTAATTCTCTTCTACCTTGTCAACCAGAACTTTATGTAAAATTCAGATCATTTCACTTTCTGGAGGGGGTTCTTTCCTAGTAGCCCTCATGAAGAATAGCAGCTCCTATGCCATCCGAGAGAGAAGGCAATGGCACCCCACTCAAGTACTTTTGCCTGGAAAATCCCACGGACGGAGGAGCCTGGTAGGCTGCAGTCCATAGGGTTGCTGAAAGTCCAACATGACTGAGCGACTTCCCTTTCACTTTTCACTTTCATGCATTGGAGAAGGAAATGGCAACCCACTCCAGTGTTCTTGCCTGGAGAATCCCAGGGACGGGGAAGCCTGGTGGGCTGCCGTCTATGGGGTCGCACAGAGTCGGACACGACTGAAGTGACTTAGCATAGCATAGCATGCCATCCGAGTAGAGGGCCACAATCCCGCCACAAATGGGCCCTGAGCCCTTCAGCCTTTCTCTTTTCACATCTACAAAGTGCAAAGTCACCTTCCATCTAATTTACCGGCAGAAGGCTATCTACAAACACACGTTGATACGCATTCTGGATCATCTCATAGATTGCCATCTTTGGCGACAGCAGGAGAGCACTCAATTTTGTTCAGTCCATACAACTTGGACTGATATTCAAGTTCACAATCAAAGGAGGGGCTGAGAAACGGTAGGCTCAGGGTATCCCAAGGAGAGGCAGGACCCATACCAAAGACAGTGAATCCACTGGGGTCCAGGCCCCCACACCCCACCTCTTCTGTTTCCTCATCAGTAAATGAAGACACTGAGAGGCCACACCACCTACAGGGGTCCTTCTCTCCAAACACCAAACTTCTCCATGAGCGAGTCAAATCTGTCTCAGGGTTCTTTTGAGGATAAGTTTTCAAAGGATGAGGCCTGGAAATAATGAAATTCAGAATGAGGTTCAGGGAGGAAGTGATTAGCATCTGAAAGGATTTGAACCATTCCCACAATGCTGAAGCCATCTTTCTCTAGGGAATTGAACTGGCTTGAGTCAAAAGGGAATGTCTTCCCCTGACATGGGCAAAATAGAGCTCTTTAATCAAGTTAACACTAATGGAATTTGTGACTGTTAGAAAAGAGGACCACTACACTCAAAAAAATTAAAAGATTGTTTCACTACTTGGGGAGTTGTTTTTCCTCATGTACCAAGAAGTCAAGAGCAGTTGCAATGGAACCAAGTTCCTCTTATCCTCTAACCCAGTCACCCTTAGATATTGCTTGTCATCTTATGACCATGAGCTAGCTGCTACAACTCCAACCATCACACCTATAATCTGCTGAAAGAAAGGAAGGCAGAGTGATAAATTTATCCAGTTTACCTGGGACTGTTTGGGTTTTAAGACTACAAGTCTCATATCTGAAACTTCCACAATTCTAGGCAAACCAAGACAGTTGTTTGCCCCAGAGAGAAGCCTATAATTGGTGGCTCTGTCTCATTGTTTTAAGTGAGGTCTTACCCAAACAACTTCTGCTCAAACCTTATTGGCTAGAACTTAGTCACATGGTACCCATTTGCAAGGAAGGCCGGGAAATGCACATGGCCACCTACCAAAACTTTGTATCTTGGTAAGAAAAGAAGAAAAGGCAATATCTCTCACACTTAGAAAGCCTGGAATGGCACAGTCCATGAAACCCCATAGTGTCCCTTACCCCTAATACTCTCCTCTGAGCCTAAGAGCATCAGTAGGGTCGGTTATAAGTACCTGCAACAACATAGGTGATAGAGACTCAGGAACTTATCCAATCAGAGAGCCAATTAGTTGAGAAAAGTTCAGGTGAGTTACTAAAACTATAACTGCCTGGAGGCTCCCTGTGGGCTCTGGATCTCAGGGTCCTGTGTCACATGGCCCTAGCAAGGTGATAGGGACTGGGTTCCAATGACACCCTTCCAATGAGTGTGCATCTCCATTTTGTATCTAAGCTCCAACAAGCAGAAGAAAGATGCAGAGTCCTACAAGCACTGACAGGGCCCTGATTAGGGATTAAGTTTTCTCCAATCCCATCTTCACCCAACCACAGAGCATCGGTTTGAAGAATCATTTGTGGTAAATGAAGAGAGAGGAGCTGTAAGGGCAAGAAATTGCTACAGAGTAATAGGAAAGAAGTGCTATCGTTTGATGAGGGTAATAACCTTTCTAAACTAGTGTCCTACTGCATTAGATTTTCCATGAAATTATTTAAAACAGCAGGGAATCCAACATCCCCACATTATTAACCTCTAGCGTGTGCTTACTGAAGAAAATCCAAAGAATATTTATGTGTCTCGTGCAGAGGTTGAACCTTAATGTCACAGACTGAAGCAAGAAAGCCATGGAATCCTGCCTGCTCTGTCTTTTGTCAGTAATGGGGATCACAGCTACATTTCCTGCCTGGTGAACATGCAAAATTGTTCTTCAACCTATCACAATAAGCAGAGCATCAGTCATCACTTTCTAGCTTTTGGCAGTTTGTTCTATAGAAGAATAGGTCTTATTTGCAGTTGGTCCTCACTTTTCAAAAGCACTACAAAGTTGATATACAAAGTGGTGTCTTCTTTTCAGATTCTTTCCTAGGAGGAAACACAATGGTCTGAAAGCCTCACCCCCATAGCCCTGTAATTGTTATAATAAACCGTGACACCACCTACATGAAGGAGAACATCCAGCCGCAGCTGATCACATTATTTGGGAGTAAATCTGTCACAACCAGAGTCACTGTAGAAGTGTTATGGTCAAACATGTTGAATTATAGCTAGATTTTAGCATTCATTATAATAATTATGTTATAACCACCATTTCATCATAAAAATGAGTTTCATGATGACATTTTGTTCTTTGTTCCAGGACTTGCAAAATTCCCAAATTGCAAGAGGAGCTTAGGAATCATGTTCAATCAAGGTTACAAAATGTAAGTTTTTACAGATTTATGACTGATCTGATCTGATCTGATGAGTTTTTTAAACAGCATTCAGATAAATGATAATTAATATACAGGCAAGCTTGCTAAAACTGATTGGATTCCATACTCCCTATAAGTTAGAAGGATTTAATTTTTACATTTTTTTGAAGAACTATGCATGTATAAATTATAGGTAGTTGTGAATTCCAAAGCTATAAATATATTGGAGGACCCTGGTGGTATCATGCTGAACAGCTGTTTGCAGAGAATAAGCCTCTCTAGTATCCTGAGGAAGGGATGGAATGTTGAAATGTTGGCTAAATGTTAAAATTGTTCAAAGAATAATATCCCTGAAAACAAAAGGAAAATAGGAATGATGTCCCTGGGTTTACAGCTTGATCTGAATAAACTCTGTCAAAACCCCTCTACAGTCTCTCCTCTGCCTCCCCTCCTCTCCCTTCTTTCCTTTCCAGAGCAATTTAGTTCAAAAGCCATTAGCCAGAGCCAAACAAAGTAGGTCACTAGGGAGAAGAAGACGGCAGGTCATGGTGGTCCAGTGAACGTGATAATCACTCAGTCATGTCTGACTCTTTGTGACCTCATGGACTGTAGCCCGCCAGACTCCTGTCCGTGGAATCCTCCAGGCAAGAATACTGGAGTGGGTTGCCATCCCCTTCTCCAGGAAATCTTCCCAACCCAGGGATCGAATGCCAGTCTCCTGCATTGCAGGCAGATTCTTAACCGTCTGAGCCATGGTGGTCCAGAGTTATATATTAGAGCCCAAGATGGGTGAGAACAGCACCCAGGAGGAAGAAGGGTGGCCTGGCACAGGGTGCTGGAGCCAGAGGTATCTGTGATGAGGGTACTGAGGTGGAGCCTAGGAGGCTTGACAAGGCCTCCATGCATGGAGGGGAGGCAGCAGTGGCCTGGCACAGATGCCAGAGCCCAGAGGGAAGAGGCAGGTGTGCTGGGGAGGGCACCTTGAGCCCAGGTGTCAGAGCTCAAGCTGGGTGAGGAGGACGTTTACATAGAGGGTCCCAGAACTGGGTGTCAGAGCCTCAGTGAGGTGAGAAGTGTGTTCAAATTGGAGGTGTAACCCTATGGTATACATAATCTTTAGTCCTCTGAAGAATTAATTTGTAAAGGCAAGTTATGTCCAACCTAGATAGCATATTCAAAAGCAGAGACATCACCTTGCCAACAAAGGTTCATCTAGTCAAGGCTATGGTTTTTCCTGTGGTCATGTATGGATGTGAGAGTTGGACTGTGAAGAAAGCAGAGCGCCGAAGAATTGATGCTTTTGAACTGTGGTATTGAAGAAGACTCTTGAGAGTCCCTTGGACTGCAAGGAGATCCAACCAGTCCATTCTGAAGGAGATCAGCCCTGGGATTTCTTCGGAAGGAATGATGCTAAAGCTGAAACTCCAGTACTTTGGCCACCTCATGAGAAGAGCTGACTCATTGGAAAAGACTCTGATGCTGGGAGGGATTGGGGGCAGAAGGAGAAGGGGACGACAGAGGATGAGATGGCTGGATGGCATCACTGACTCGATGGACATGAGTCTGAGTGAACTCCAGGAATTGGTGATGGACAGGGAGGCCTGGTGTGCTGCGATTCATGGGGTCGCAAAGAGTCGGACACGACTGAGTGACTGAACTGAACTGAAACACCTTTTTTTATAAGTCATATACCTGTCATAAAATGCTTCTAACTTTTTTAAAATTTCCATTTTGAAATAATTACAGATTCACAGGAAGTTGCAAAAACAATACAGAATTATCACATGCATCCTTTACCCAATTTCCTCCAATGATTACTTCTGATGTAACTGTGTACAACCATATCAAAACCTGAAAACTGACACTGGTAAAATGTGTGTGTTTAATACTATTCCCATTTGTCACCTATAAATTTGTGCAACCATATCCGAACATTCCATAGTTACAAAAGATCTCCTTCAGGCTACCCTTTTATAGTCACTCCCACAAAAAAAAGAAAGAAAAATCACAAAAAAACCTTCCCTAACCCCTGGAAACCATTAATCTATTATCCCTATTTATAATTTTGTGATTTTGAGAATGTTGTATAAATCAAATTATATACTATTTGATTGGATTTTTTTCACTCGGCATAATACACTTGAGAATAAAGTTGTTGCATGGATCAATAATTCATTTCTTTTTATTGCTAAGTAGTATTTTACAGTATAAATGTACCAAAGTTTATTAACTATTTGCCTATTGCAGGACATTTTGTTTGTTTCCAGTTTTTACTATTGCAAATTAAGTTCCCATGAACATCTGTGTATAGAAGGGAGAGGAGGAAAGGACCTTCCAATGAAGAAAAAATTACTTATAAAGAAGACTGCTGGGGAAATTGAAAATTTTTAATATGGACTACACATCTGAGGGATTTCCTGGTGGCTCAGCTGGTAAAGAATCTGTCCGCAATGTGGGAGACCCGGGTTCAATTTCTGGGTAGGGAAGATCCCCTGGAGAAGGGAATGGCAACCCACTCCAGTACTATTGTCTGGGAAATCCCATGGACAGAGAAGCCTGGTGGGCTACAGTCACAAAGAGTCACACACAACTGAGCGACTAACACTTTCACTTTCCCATAAGACTCATGTGTTCTTGTTTTTAGGAAATCCACACTGAAATATTTAGGGACGAAGAGATGCTTTACCTCTCCATTTCAAATGGTTATGGAGAAAATGAGGCAAAATTTAAACAATTTACAAATCTGGCTATAGGTATACAACAATTCTTAGCACTATCCTTAAAACTTTTCTATAATTTTGAAATGATATTAAAATTAACGATTACAAAGAAAAGTACTATCAGAAGGACAATCCCTTTGGCATATTTTAGTTGAAGAGTCTTAAAAAGTATTAGATCTGTGTCCAGTATAGAGAACTTTTATCTATCATCTAAACAAGTGAAATGTAGTACTAGCTTTACCTTTCTTGCCCTCCACTCTTGAAGTACAACTATCAAGAAAAAGATCTGATCAAAGAGATTTTTTTTAATGATATACATACATATAAGAGTTCAGTTGACTGGCAAAGTTTCATGGTGGTAACATTAAATGGTGGTGGTGGTTTAGTCACTAAGCTGTGTCTGACTCTTGCCAGCCCATGGACTGTAGCCCGCCAGGCGATTGCCTGGATTGCCTGTCCATGCGATTTTCCAGGCAAGAATACTGGACAGGGTTGCCATTTCCTTCTCCAGGGAATCTTCCCTACCCAGGGGTCGAACCTGGGTCTCCTGCACTGCAGGCAGATTCTTTACCAACTGAGCTACCAGAGGAGAAGAACATTAAATGATCTCCAGCTATAATGTGAGCCCTCAGTTTTATTTTTCTTTTTACAGTGAGTGTGTTAACAGGGATTGTCCTAGCCAAGTCACCTTTAGATACTGTTCTCCATGATACATTCTATGTAATTGCACATTTCTATCAAAAGTGAAAGTCGCTCAGTCGTGTCCAACTCTTTGTGACCCAATGGACTATATAGTCCCTGGAATTCTCCAAGCCAGAATACTGGAGTGGGTAGCCTTTCCCATCTCCAGGGGATCTTCCCACCCAGGGATCGAACCCAGGTCTCCCCCATTGCAGGTGGTTCTTTACCAGCTGAGCCACAAGGGAAGCCACATTTCTATTATGTGTTTTCAACAGGAGCCATATTTGCTATTATGGGAGGCTTTGTGCACTGATTCCCATACACACACACACACACACACACACATAATATTTGTGTGTAGTGGAGTATTATTCAGTCACAAAAAGGATGAAATCCTGCCATTGGCAACAACGTGGATGGACTTTAAGGTATTATCTTAAGTAAAATAGACAGAGAAGGACAAATACTCTATGTTTTCAACTGCACATCTGTAAAATTTAAAAAACAAACACATATAACAAAACAGAAACAGGATTATAGATAAAGAGAACAAACTAGTGGTTCCTAGATAGGTAGGAAGTGGGGGAAAGGGTGAAAATAAGTAAAGGGGATTAAGAGGTACAAACTACCAGTTATGAAATAGGTAAGCCACAGGGATGTAATACATGGCACAGGGAACATCACTGATAATATTGTGATAACTTTGCATGGTGTGTAATGTATAAAAATACCGAATCACCATGCTATTCAACTGAAACTAAAGTAATATTGTAAGTCAACTACACTTAATAAAAAAGAAAAAACTTCATCTTCTTTTAAGGTATTTTTATTTTCCTGCTTTTTGACAAAATGTTTCTTAATCTTCAGCAGTAATATATCAATATGGAGTGGCAGTTTGACAATATGGTTCTCACTTTTCACGATATAAATTCAAAGACAAATTGTGAATGAGTCAAGCGAAACTTGTCATTCACAGCTGTGAGGTCACACTAGTGAATTATAAGCTTTTCATTATGTCAGAACTGTGAATTACAAAGACTTCTTTTCTGTATTTCCTGTCAAATAATTTATTAGTTCCCCCTCTATCTCAGGATTTTGCAGCATGCCAGAACCAGAGAACACAGGGACTGTACTGTGGCAGTTCCAGATAGAACAATAGGAATTCATATGTATCAGAAGAATGTGAAAGAGGAGACGGTGATGATTTTAAGCTGTACTATTCACAAGTTCAGAGTCATTCCTGATGAGCAGTTTTCTCAAAATTGAAGCCATTGCCATCCCAAACTAAGGGATGTTATCTTTTATTGTCTCCTCCTTGTTAACACCATCAACTGTCATTTCTCAAAAGCCACTAAGGGTATCATTCTATGCTGTTTAAAAAATTAGAAGATACTTTCTTGCTAACATTAACCTCATAATTATTACTGCTATCATGAAACTCTAACTCTTCATAATTTGCATAGTGCTTTCATGTTTTATTTGTCATTCACATTGACCCAGTAAGGTCATATTATATGAGTATATAGCCAATATAATTAGGTATATATAGAAAAGATACTTCCAGATTCACTTACAAGGAGATCGAGGTATAGAAAGGCTTCAAGAAATGATAGAGGCTTAACCAAAATCATGCCACAACTAAACATCAAAAGCAGGAATCATTTACTCAGGGTCTAAATCTAGACATTTCCCACATTCCACAAAACTTCCTTCTCTCTAGCAGCATGCATGTATGCTGCAACTCAAATAAATCTTGATGCTTCAGACAGTCCAGTGTCTTGACAATGTCACATTTGGAGAAGAGTTCCATATTCTAAAGTAATATTTTAAAGAATTTCAACAACTGCACTTGCAAATCTTAACGAAAATCTACTCAGTTTCAGTTTATGCCCCACAGTCACATAAACTCTTGCTTCCACTTGTTCACTCAAAACTCCTCCTGCTCAGAATCAATACGGTGTTTGCCATTTGTTCCTTTTCCCCCTTTTGTCTTTCTAATCCTGTCCATCTCTCAGTAGTCCCCTGATTCTGCACCATGAGAGTCCCAGAACTGACCACACCCAACCAAATGCTCCTTCAAGTTCAAGGAGGTGGACAAAGGAGACAAAAATAAAATTATTTTTCATAAATGACTGGGGTACTGGAAGTTTGTAACACACTCAATAAATCTTATTTGAATTTTTGTAGTTTTTGATCTTGCTGGTTTGAAAATTAGAGTACTGGTGACAATGTTATTGTATTAATGCTGTTCAGTCATTCAGTTGTATCCAACTCTTTGCAACCCCATGGACTGCAGCACACCAGGCTTCCCTGTCCTTCACTACATGCTCAAAATCATGTCCATTGAGTTGATGATGTCATGCAACCATCTCATCCAATATTGGCCAGCATCCTTTCCTGTGCCTCAAATAGTCCAACATTCGTGCAATTCTCTAAATGTATCATGCCCTTTATAGCTTCTAGACCAGTGCTTCCCACATCTTATATATCATGAAACACTGGGATAGACAGCAGAAATTGCTGCAGTGACCAGGGGCATTAGTATCTGCACTGAGATAAACTATTTGAGGCATTCCTCAGCTCTATGTCTTTGAACACATGTTGCTTTTCTACCTAGAATAATCTTCCTTTTCCTTCCCTCCAGTTTCTTCATCTAACCAGCATCCCATTATCCTTAAAGAAACAGCTTAGGTGTTACATCTCTCACAATGTCTCCTGTGGCTCTTCCAAAGTCAATGAACTTGACTGATGGACCCCTAGAATTTCTGGACTTACACTCATTTTAGTGCCCCATACTGACTGGGTATTTACTTCCATCTCCCACTAGACCATAAGATTCTTGAGAATAGGAGCTTCATTCTATGTATATTCCATATATATTCCTTTTGGTATTTCTAGAGTACCTAGCAAATGGTAGGCACTCAATCACTACCATTTAAAGAATGAATGAACTAGTGGACTCTTCCTAGATATATGGTTCTAGATATCATTTGTGGGGCTCACAACTCCACTCCCAAAAAAAAAAAATAACTCATCTCTGATAGTCCTGGCAGTGTCTTCCCAACCTAATCACTCATTACTCCTACTACATAACATAAATTTTAGATAAATAGAACAACTTTTGTACTCTCATTCTTTCAACATTCTCAGTTATGAATGGATGAAGGCAAAGTATTCATTCCACAGTTATCTGCTGAGTACCAGCTATGTGCTTTGTGTACTTTCCTTCACAAAGTTCAATAGGTTTGCAATAAAGAACAGACATTAAAACAGTAATTAAACGATAAGTCATTGTTGCCTTTGTGATAAGTGCTGCAAGTTTCTCAATTTGCGATGAGGACAGACAATGACACATCTAACTTGGGCTGTGACAGCCGGTTGACATCCTACCTCTTCATCTCTCTTGTTAGTTACAGTTGTTTCCAAAAGGTCTTACTGGTAGGACCATGAGCCTCTGGGAAAGAGGTGAAGGGAAAATAATGTCTTTCTTAAAAGGAACTCATCTACCAGAGGCTCCATGTGTAGGGAAAGGTTCTGGTCTAAGAATATCTAGCCAAGCATTCAAGTCACTCAAAGAAAATTGTGGTTTTCACACTTTCACTGAATATGTGCTTATTTCATTTTTTGAAATATCCTTTTTTCTTTATTTATCAAATACTTAAATAGGGACTTCTCTGGCAGTCCAGTGATTAAGACCCCATGCTTCCAATTCAGGGGGTATGAGTTCGATCCCTGGTCAGGGAACCAAGATCCCACATGCCACAATGCATGGCCAAAAAAAAAAAAAACTTAAATTGTGGACCGCATGTCTCTCACATCCTGGAAGCTCTTCCTCTAATCTCTGTGCACCTCCATCACCTAACTTGATGCCACTTCATTCAGCAAGTGTCTCCACCTTCCCCTAACCCAGGCGTGTCTTTTCACCTCCTGTACCTCTCGTGTAGCCTACCATTTTTTACTGTTATTATCCTTAGAGATATTCTAATTTTTGAGAAAGAGACAGGGAGGAGAGGAAACTGGGAGGAGAACAGAGCTGCTGAGACATGATGGGCTGGAGAGTAGGCAGTCCAACCACTGATCCGGACCACAATCTCCTAGGAGTCAATACTATCATAAGATGGATGGGGAACACAAAGGACGTTCCAGATTTAGTCACTATCTCCAGTTGGCTTCTTGAGAGAGAAAGAAAGAAAATAGTATTATAATCTTTTTAGGCATGATTCATGAAAAATGTAAGTATACCAAGATAATTGAGCCACCTGTATTGTGGAAAGTCGGTGTGCATACCTGATTCATGGAAGATTTGATATGGTTAAATATATATGTTATGGTATATGGTACAACTTAGTATTTTTAAATTGGATAATATTGACTTAAAGCAGTTTTTCCTTAGTTTTCAAAATAGTCAATGCTAAAATAGCACCCATCAAATGTGTCCCTTGACTGTTATAACAAGCTTGTCCTAGATACAAGAAAACTAATTACAGTCTGTTTTTCTCCCTTTTCTATAAATACATTCTAAACACAGGGTTATGATCTTATTTAAATAAATATTAATATATTCCTTGAAAAAATAAATGGATTTCTTTCTCTTGGCATTGTCTTTACAAGAGCCAGAGCAACAAAAAATGTAATCTTGTCCAAAATATGCATTTTCAATGACACTGGGACTTCTGGAAAGCAGTCATTACATACCAGCTTGTTGAAGGAACGTATTTTACTCAAGAACTTGACTGAGCCTTCTCATGAAAACGTTATACCTACTATGTTTGTGCCGTTAGCGGTCAATTGATCTTTTGACCTGCCTTAATTAGTCATTTCTTTTCTAAATCCTGAGACTAACCAACCTTTCAGAAAACTGCAAAAGTTTAATTAGATTCACAGAACCAACTCCATTACAAAGGCAAATATTTTGAGCCAGCTAGAACTATACTTGGAGTTCTAAATCTGAATATTTTATCATTAGATTTGCTTCTCACTTTAGAGGTGATGTCAGGGAAGCCCAGGTGGCTTAGTGTCAAAGAATCCGCCTGCAATGCAGGAGACACAGCTTCAATCCCTGGGTCAGAACAGCCCTCAGAGTAGAAAAGGCAACCCACTCCAGTATTTTTGCCTGGGAAATCCCATGGATAGAGGAGCCTGGTGGGTTACAGTCCACGGGTTCACAAAAGAATACGACACGACCTAGCAACTAAACAACAACTAGCTATGTATTCAGTTCAGTTCAATCACTCAGTTGGGTCTGACTTTTCACGACCCCAGAGACCACAGCACGCCAGGCCTCCCTGTCCATCACCGACACAACCTAGCAACTAAACAACAACTAGCTATCTATTCAGTTCAGTTCAGTTCAATCACTCAGTCGGGTCTGACTTTTCACAACCCCACGGACCACAGCACGCCAGGCCTCCCTGTCCATCACCGACTCCTGGAGTTTATTCAAACTCATCTCCATCAAATCAGTGATGCCATCCAACCATCTCATCCTCTGTCATCCCCTTCTCCTGCCTTTTATCTTTCCCAACATGAGGGTCTTTTCCAATGAGTCAGTTCTTCGCATCAGGTGGCCAAAGTATTGGAGTTTCAGCTTCAACATCAGTCCTTCCAATGAACACTCAGGACTGATCTCCTTTAGGATGGACTGGTTGGATCTCCTTGCAGTCCAAGGGACTCTCAAGAGTCTTCTCCAACACCACAGCTCAAAAGCATCAATTCTTCTGCACTCAGCTTTCTTTATAGCCCAACTCTCACATCCATACATGACCACTGGAAAAACCATACCCTTGACTAGACAGACCTTTGTTGGCAAAGTAATGTCTCTGCTTTTGAATATGCTGTCTAGGTTGGTCATAACTTTCCTTCCAAGGAGTAAGCGTCTTTACATTATCATTATTATAGTATTAATATATACTATATACTATGCTATGCTATGCTAAGTCACTTCAGTCGTGTCCGACTCTGTGTGACCCCATAGATGGCAGCCCACCAGGCTTCCTCGTCCCTGGGATTCTCCAGGCAAGAACACTGGAGTGGGTTGCCATTTCCTTCTCCAATGCATGAAAGTGAAAAGAGAAAGTGAAGTCGCTCAGTCATGTCCGACTCTTCACAACCCCATGGACTGCAGCCTACCAGGCTCCTTCGTCCGTGGGATTTTCCAGGCAGGAGTACTGGAGTGGGCTGCCATTGCCTTCTCCATACTATATACTACTCTTTGTTATTGCCAGTACCATCCACTGTCTATGATCTAGGCTACCTTTTTTACCTACCTCCTCCCAAACCCTACTGCCCACCAAGTTTATAAAATACGCAAGCCAGCAAAAGATACATGGGATGAAGGTCAGATAAGATTATTGTAGTGATGATAGGAAGCAAAGAATAAATCAAGAGGTCTTGGTGAAATCTTGTGGAAAAGTAAAAATACACATTATGTCATCAACCCTTTTATCCATCCACAAAATTGGAGTAATAGATACATGCCCTCAAAATGCTGCTGAGAAGCATAAATTAGATAATTGAGCCATTTAAAAAACATGTGTTAAGGGCTTACTGTGTGCTCACCATGAATAAGATTGACAGTCTATGCCCTCATGGACCCTATATTCTAGCTGGAGACACAAATTTTACTCAACAATTTCCTTACAGTTGTGATTAAATATTATGTAGAAGAAGAAAAGTATGCAAAAAAAAGAGCACTAAAGAAGAAAAGTACTTTTCTAATGCCAAACCACAGGGATCAGAGAAGACTTCTGTGAGGAAGGAATGTTTAGGCTAAGATCTTAGGGATGAAGTGTTAATAACTCGGGTGCAAGGAAGAGTCTTGGCAGGGGAAATAGCACGTTTCCAGTCTTCGAAGCTAGGAGGGGGAGTGATGCATTTGAAAACAGAAATAAAGCCTGTGCAGAGCAAAAGGTAGGCTTACTGCTCATTGGAAAAGATTCAGGCTCTCCATCTCAGGCTTCCTCTCTTTTAAGACTAAGCACAGTTGCCAGCAATGCAGGAGACTGGGATTTGATCCCTGGGTCAGGAAGCTTCCCAGAGGAGGAAATGGCAACCCACTCCAGTATTCCTGCCTGGAGAATTCCATAGACAGAGAAGCCTGGTGGGCTACAGTCCATGGGGTCACAGAGTCCGACACGACTGAGCGTCTAATACAAACACCCACACACTGCAAATGCAAATGTTAGATAGGTCTCTTGATGTTTCCCTGGAGGAAATGGGGTTTTAGAGATATATATTGAGAGACAAAGAGAAAAACTAAGATGAAAATCAACAAACCATAGTAATTAAAAGCTCACCTGCCTAGTCTGAATATCAGCTTTGGCACTTATTAAAGATTTGCCATTTTATTTCAGGGTATAGAAATCAAAGGAAACACTCCCCAACATGTTTTATGGGAACAGAACAGCCTTGACACAAAACTTCACAAGGACATAGTAAGAAATAAAAATTACAGATCAATATCTCTCATGAACATAGATGAACAAACCCTGATGAAAATTCCAGTAAATGGAATCCAGATATGTAAAACAAGATAATTCATAAAGATTAAGTTGGATTTATTCTAGGAATACAAAGTTGGTTTAGCATTTTTTTAAAGCCAATCATAATTCAACATGTTAACATTAAGGGAAAGAATCATATAATCATTCAAATACATGCAGAAAAAACACTGATAAAATTCAATTTCTATTCATGCTAAACACTATTAACAAAGTAAAAACAGAAGAGAACTTGAGAACTTTCTTATGATGACACAGGGTACTTAAAATAAAAAACATACAATGAACATTATGATTAATGCTGAATGTTGAAAGCTTTCCCTTGTAATAAACCGGAAATAAAACAAAGATGCTATCACCATTAACCAAGATAATGGTCGAGATTCTAAGCAGTGCAACAATGGCAAGAAAAATCTAAAATAATCAAAAATATAAGGTTTAAAAAGGAAGATGCAAATGATATACATGCAAAATTTCAAAACAATCTACAATAAACTATTATTACTAATCTTACTAATTTATCACAGGTTCTTTTTCTATCTCCTGTTGCTAAATACAAAGTCAATATAAAAAATAAATTTGTTTTCCACATAGAAGAAACAGATAATTAGAAAATAAAGGATGTAATATTAACATGTAATGCATGTACGCTCGGTCGTGTCCAACTCTTTGTGACCGCATGGACTGTAGCCCCCCCAGGCTCCTCTGTCCATGGGATTTTCCAGGCAAAAATACTGGAGTGGGTTGCCATTTCCTGCTGCAGGAGATCTTTCTGACCTAGGAACTGAACCTAGATCTCCTGCATTGCAAGTGGATTCTTTTTTTTTTTTTTTAAGTTTTTTTTAAGTTTTTTAAATTTATTTTAATTAGAGGCTAATTACAATACTGTGGTGGTTTTGGCCATACATTGACATGAATCAGCCATGGATGTACACATGTCCCGCATCCCAATTCTTTACCAACTAAGCCACCAGGGAAGCTCTTCTGTAGTAAGACACTAAATCACAGGTGCTGTGATGGCAGGGAGATTTTTTGTTTTGTTCACTGTGCATCCTTGTTCCTGGCATGGAGTAGGTACTCAACAGTTATTTACCAAATAAATAAATTCACAGCTTCCAATGCATATGAATCTCTAGAACTTAGTTACAACTCTCTCTCTCTCTAAAGTCTAGCATTATTAGAGGTTTCCAGTATACAGGTTCAATGAACACCTGATAAAAAATTGTTCCTTGATCACATGCTTTTGCATTTAGAGCATTTCACTGTCACTGATGATCCAACCAGTCAATCCTAAAGGAAATCAGTCCTGAGAGTATTTATTGGAAGGACTGGTGCTGAAGCTGAAACTCCAATACCTTGGCCACCTGATGCAAAGAACTGACTTATTGGAAAAGATCTTGATGCTAGGAAAGATTGAAGGTGGGAGGAGAAGGGGACAACAGAGGATGAGATGGTTGGATGGCATCACCGACTCGATGGACAGGAATTTGAGTAAGCTCTGGGAGTCGGTGATGGATAGCGAGGCCTGGTGTGCTGCAGTCCATGGGGTCACAAAGAGTTGGACACAACTAAGCAACTGAACTGAACTGATGAAGAACCACAAGTCTTCCAGGAACTCTGACATGAAAAGACCTTGGTCCCACCCTCATTCTACCTAGAGGTATAAGTATAAACAGTAATGTAAGCATGACCTTCTGTGCTATAATTAAGCCTGTTTTCTCCCTCTTCGGCCTCCTGACTTTCTGCCTTTATCTGGGAGACAGGGAATAAAACTCTCACTATTGCAGCCTCCTGAAAGACCCAGAGACAGAAATCCACAGCTAAGCCACACCCAGACTCTCAACCTCTGGAAACCATGAGTTACTATGTTATTATTTTAAGACACGAAGTCTGGGGGGTAACTGGGGTAATTTGGATTTCAAAATTAACTTACAGATTCAAGAAGTTCAGTTCGGTTCAGTCGCTTAGTCGTGTCCAACTCTTTGCGACCCCATGAATTGCAGCATGCCAGGCCTCCAGTGAACCTCAAATAAATATAAAGGAAACCACACCTAGTCACATCAGAGTCAAAATACTGAAAACCAAAGATAAAGAGAAAAATAACATACTACATACGGGATGACAGCAATAACAGTGACTAAGTTCTCAATGAAATCAATGGAGGGAAGAGACAACAAAGAGTTCAAAGAGAACAATGGCCAACTCAGAATCCTACCTCCAGTGAAGATCCTTCAAAATTAAAATAAAATACACTCCAGAAAACAAAAGCTGAGAAAAAAACCTTCAACAGTAGACCTGCGCTACAGGAAACTCTTAAAAAGCAAGCAAGCAAACAAATACATGAATAAATAAATAAATCTCCAGGTTCAAGGGAATAATACCAGATGGAAATTTGGATCTATATGAAGGCATAAGATGCATTACATATGGTAAATATATATGAGTAAATATAAAGATCTACATTAAAAATTTTTTTTCTTAAAGGGCAACATACTGTTTAAAACAGAATAATAACATAATAACCTGGAGGTTTACAACATATGTAAAGCAAAATATGTAGCAACAACAGCACAGAAAATGAAAGAGGCAGAAACGGATTCGTGTAATGTTGAAAATTCTCACATTTTGTGTTAAGAGATTCACTCTTAATTCTAAACAGACTATAGTAAGTAAGTTAAGAATATATATTGTAATTCTTGGAGCTGCTGCTACTGCTAAGTCACTTCAGTCGTGTCGACTCTGTACGACCCCATAGACGGCAGCCTACCAGGCTTCCCCATCCCTGGGATTCTCCAGGCAAGAACACTGGAGTGGGTTGCCATTTCCTTCTCCAGTGCATGAAAGTGAAAAGTGAAAGTGAAGTCGCTCAGTCGTGTCTGACTCTTAGCGATCCCATGGCCTGCAGCCTACCAGGCTCCTCTGTCCATGGGATTTTCCAGGCAAGAGTACTGGAGTGGGGTGCCATTGACTTCTCCGAATTCTTGGAGCAGTCTCCAATAAATAAATAAGCTAAAAAGCCAACAGAAAATGCAAAAAGTTAAAATTAAATACAAAAAATACTTGATTGAACAGAAACAAAGGAGGAAAAGAAGTAGAACAGGATGGGACAAACAGAAAACAAATAGGAAGATAGTTGACATAACCATATCATTAACATTCAATGTGAATGGATGGAACTCTTCAGTTAAGAGGAAAAGATTCAGAATGATTGGAAAACAAGACCTAACTGTATGCTGGATACAAGGCACATACTTTAAATATAAAGTTACAAGTCCATTGAGAATTTTTTTAAAAAATTAAAGGTGACAATGAATTCAGCAAGGTGATATGGCTAGACTAATATTAAGGGGAACCGCAACACATTTCCAGGAACAAGTAGAGGTATTTCATAAAGGAAAAAGGGTCAATTCATCAGAAAGATATTACAATCCCAAGTATACATGCATCTAAAAAAATAGAGATCAAATATTTTTAAAACTAAAAGGAGAAAGAGACAAATCCATTATCATGATTAAATATTTTATCATTCTTCAATTGGTAATAGATAGGATAAAGAAATTTTAAAAGGATACAGAAGATCTGAAAAATATTATCAGCAACTTGACCTAAAATCTACCAGTACCCAAGAAGTTCACATTCACACACGACTGAACATGAATGTACATCAATGGAGAAATGACTTTTTTTTTCAACAAATGGTGTTGGAACTAATATATATATCCATGTGAGAAAAAAATTTCAACTTCTATCTCACCAACATGCAAATTGATTCAAAATGAACTACAGACATAAACATAAAAATTAAAATTCTAACATTTCTAGAAGAAAACAAAAGAATATTTTTTTGACTTAGAGATAAGCAAAGATTTCTTAGGTAGGACACAAAAAAGTATTAACCATAAAAGAAAAATATGGTTCACTGGACTTCATCAAAATTATAAATTCTACTCTTCAAAAGACATGATAAAGAAAAGAAAAAGGTTCCTAAGTCCATGGGGTCGCTAGGGGTCGGGCATGACTGGGCAGCTTCACTTTAACTTCTCACTTTCATGCATTGAAGAAGGAAATGGCAACCCACTCCAGTGTTCTTGCCTGGAGAGTCCCAGGGACAGGGAAGCCTGGTAGGCTGCCATCTCTGGGGTTGCACAGAGTCAGACACGACTAAAGTGACTTAGCAGCAGCAGCAGCATACTGTTGCTCACCTATTGGGGATTTTCAGCTTCTTACATAAAACCAGTGTGTTTAATATCATTAACTGCTGTGTTCCTAGTGTGAATTGCAGCTATATCAGAAGCTAAGAAGGAATTGTGATTATACCTCTCCTTTAAACTACTGTGTACCTAACTGATCCTTTAAATTTAAGAAATATCATTGGATTCACCTGTTTACAGTCATTAAGTTAATTCATTAGATATTTATTGAATATGAACTCTGCCCTATATGGAGTATTTACTTTGGCTTTCCTCATAGCTCAGTTGGTAAATCATCTGCCTGCAACGCAGGAGACCCGGATTCTATTCCTGGGTCAGGAAGATCCCCTGGAGAAGGAAATGGCAACCCACTCCGGTATTCTTGCCTGGAGAATCCCAAGGACAGAGGAGCCTGGCAGGCTAAAGTCCACAGGATCGAAAGAGTCAGACACGACTTAGCAACTAAACCACCACCACCACCAAGGCCGTTAGAATGTCCCTAAGAATTGAAAACACAGCCCAAGAAGTGACTACTCACATCTCCCTGAGTAGGCTTTCACTTTTTTCCAGTTCTTCAACCCCTGCTCCCTGGGGTCTAATTCCAAAATACCCACACACTGGACTTTCTTGGGAGTCCAGTGGTTAACAAGTCACCTGCCAGTGCAGGGGACACACCAGGGTTCCATCAGTGGTCCAGGACGACTCCAATTGCCACACGGAAGCTAAGTCCATGCTCCCCAACTACTGAGCCCATGCTCTAGAGCCTGGCTCCCCAACAAGAGAAGTCACCGCACCACAATGAAGAGTAGCCCCTGCTTGCCTCAACTAAGAAAGCCCATGCAAAGCAAAGAAGATCCAGCACAGCCAGAAGTAAATAACTAAATTAATTAATTAATTTTAAAAACATATCCATACACAGCCTTTCACCTCAGGCACTGCTTCCAGTGAATCCCAGGCTACAATAATATTGTAGTTCAGAAATATTGGCTAGGAACAAAGGGAAACTATTAATAACACTTTCTGAGCACTCAATAAATGCCAGGCGTACCACGTTTGCTATTACTCTTGACACTCACCAGAACTATGAACAAGTAAATTGGGGTCCAAGTTACTCAGTTATACACAGCTTTGCCAGAGCTACAAAATAAAGGTTTCTTTAGCTTCAGTTTATATCCTTTCTAATTCTCCAAACTGCCTCCAGCCTTACCTACCTTTGACTGTGGTCTTAGATAGAGTTTTGAAAGTGAATTGTCATGATAAATAATAACAATAGTAGCTATTATGCATTTAGCACTTATCTGTGCCAGACAATTAGCTGAGCATTTACAATTAATCCTCACTGTAACTCTATAAGCCATTACTGTCTCCATTTCATTCAATTGAAAATGGAAACTTGCTGGGGTTAACTTTCCCCAGTTCCCCTGCTAGCAAAATAATGGCTAATATTTGTATTTACTCCATGCCCCTAACATCTATAATTTCATTTAATCCTCACATCCACTTATGAAATAGGTTCTTTATGATCATCACATTACAGAGTCAGTCACTCCAAAGCCCATGGGTACCTCTTCCTCTCTCATGCTGCCTCTCATTATAGAAAAGGGGGAAAAGGAGAAATGCATAACCAGAAGAAAAATAAATAGTCTACCATGATCACTTTCTCCATCAGCTGTGTTAATAAAACGCAGGGAGCTCTGCTCAGTGCTCTGTGATGACCTAGATGGGTAGGGTGGTAGCAGGGGGGACGGGGAAGGGGCAGGAGGTTGAAGAGGGAGGAAATATATGTATACATATAGCTGATTCACTTTATTATACAGCATAAACCAATACAACATGGTAAAGCAATTATACTTCAATTAAAAAAAAAAAAGACTTGGACAAAGTGCTTTGAACAGAGCAATAGTCTAACCAGTCAGTGCCTATTAAAAATTTAACTGGCCTATGGCTATGTGGGGGGCCTCCCAGGTGGCACTAGAGGTTTAAAAAAAAAAAAAACCCTGCCTGCCAATGCAGGAGATATAAAAGACACAGGTTAAACCCCTGAGTTGGGAAGATCCCCTGGAGGAGGGCCATGGCAACCCACTCCAGTATTCTTGCCTGGAGAATCCCATGGACAGAGGAACCTGGCGGGCTACAGTCCATGGGGTCACAAAGAGTCAGACACTACTGATGGGCTAACACTTTTTGAACTTCAGCACTATTTTGAGCAGGATAATGCTTTGCGGTAGATTATCCTATACATCATTGAGCAGCATCCCTGGCCTCTGACCACTAGACACCAACAGTTCCTACCACTCAAGACAAAAGTGTGTTCATACTTTGCTAAGTCATGCCTGGTTTAGAAACACTGGTGTATAATATTTTAACCAAATCCTTTTAATTTTTAAATTGAACGAAGCCTATCAGGACAATGGTTCTCAGGACAATTTCACTTTGCAGGGAACAGAATTGCGGACTCATCATATCGCCTCTCCTACTCTTACTCTCTCCCTCCCACTCTTTTGTTTCCAACCTGAGGAATGCCACCCACCCACTAACAAGAGACCAGAGAACTGGAAGAGACCTTGTCCCTGAGGGTTTTCCTAATACTCATCAGATATTTCTCTTCTGATTCAAGTTTTTGTCTAGCCCTGATTTGCATACTGTCATCACCAGACTAAGAACAAAACCTTTGTAATTGGCTCTGTCTCTAAATGACAAGCATACCATGTTAAGAGCACTGTTTCTAGATTTACAAATCCAAGACATGATTGAAAGCGTCACGCTCTCAGTGTAGGAACAATATTCCCATAATCAAACATCCAAAGCAAATTGTATGATTATTTGTATTATCTAGGATTTCAAGGTTCTGTTTGAGAGCAGAGACGCCAAGTACAAATATGCCAACTAATTCAGTAACTCCCTTTCTCCTTCATACACAAATAGAACTCTTGTTTACATTATCTTGTCCACAGTTTCGACATGCATTCCCCTAAACATTCTAAATTTATGAGTCATAAATAACTGTTACTGAGTCAAAACTATAAGTGAGAGATATGACTAGCCTAAAAAGACCGGAGGTTTCCCAGGTGGCACAATGGTAAAAAACCCACACACCAATGCAGGATACACAAGAGATGTATATTGAATCCCTGGGTGGGGAAGATCCCCTGGAGAAGGGAATGGCAACCCACTCCAGTATTCTTCCCTGGAGAGTTCTATGACAGAGGAGCCACATGCCCGTGGCTACAGTCCATGGGGTCTCAAAAAGTGGGACACATGAGTGACTGAGCATAAAAAGACTGAAGAAGGCTTTAAAACATTTTCCTAAACTATCCATTCTTTCCGGGATAAATGATGAAACAGTATAGTGTGTGTGTGATATACAAGGTGACAAAGTATATACAATGTGAGTGTATACTCTTAGTAATTTGGCCAATAAAATGTCCTCTACAAAGCTATTCCATAAATAACTTCTATAAAGTTCTATGATATTCCTATCATGTCTTTTAAATAAATCTCTACAGGTGAAGTTAAAATGGTAAACTTAAAGACAATATCAAATGGGTCCAATAATGAAATTTATCCTTACAAGGAACATTTTACATTTATATAGACAGACATAGTTTTTCACTTACATAGGGTATGTATTTGAAAGATCAAAAGTCACACAGCCAATTTCTGGGCCCTCCTTAATAGAACAGGTCTTAATAGAGTTAGAACTCAGTGAAATCAGAGGAAAAAAATGTCCTTTCAATTCACAAAATCTTTATATATGTATGATCTGGTCTAAGCATTCAGAAGAAGAGATAATTGCATAAGTTAAAGAACTATGACTTAATAAAGTAATTGGTACCAAAGTTAATTAAACTTTGAATCTTCATTCTTTTGTTCCAATCCCATTTTAAAACTCGGTGCTAAAGTAAAAATGATTTCCATTAGGCAAATAATTAAAATGGAGAATCCATTTATGAATGTAGCAAAGTGTATAGATCCAATGTACATCAAATAAATAAATATCTATACACATTTTCATTCTAAATGAAAATTTAAATTAGAGTTTGCTTTAAATGTGTTTGTGTCTGTGTGTTCATTCTCTCACTTGTGTCTGACTTTTTGCGACCCCATGGACTGTAGCCCACCAGGCTCCCCTGTCCACGGGATTCTCGAGGCAAGAATACTGGAACGTGTTCCCATTTCCTCCTCCAGGGGATCTTCCCAAACCAGGGATCAAACTTGAATCTCTTGCATCTCTTTCATTGGTAAGCGAATTTTTACCACTGCATCACCTGGGAAAAGTCTATATTTTACAGACTTGTTGTAAGAAATAAGATTATACATATAAATGTACTATAAATCTTGATATGCTATATAAAATGTGGCATTTGTTCAAGTTTCCCCAGGTGTTATGCAAGTGAAAGTGTGAAAGTGTTAGCCATTCAGCCATGTCCAACTCTTTGGGACCCCACGGACTTTAGACCGCCAGGCTCCTCTGTCTATGGGATTCTCCAGGCAAGAATACTGGAGTGGGTTGCCATGCCCTCCTCCAGGGGATCTTCCACCACCCAGGGATTGAACCCAGGTCTTTTGCATTGCAGACCAATTCTTTACCGTCTGAGCCACCAGGGAAGTGAGATATTTCTGGTGATATATACCATCTCCCTATTGCTCCCCTCCTTGCCTTCCTCACTGAAATCTAGGATAAGTACCTTACCAGAAGGTTATGTTATATTAAGGAATTAAAAAACAGAAATTATAGAGACTTCCCTGGTTGTCTGGCAGTAAAGAATCCACCTTTCAATGCAGGAGGTGTGGGTTTGATCTCTGGTCAGGGAACTAAAATCCCACATGCCACGAAGCAACTAAGCCTGTATGCTGCAATTGGACAAGCCCGCACGCTGCAACTGGGACCTGATGGCCAAAAATAAATACGTTTATTTTTTAAAAAACATAAAGTACACCCCTTTAAATCAGGGAGCAAATTATAAGTAAACACTAATTCCTCAACTATAAAACCCTTCAACTCACATGCATGGCATTTTGTTCCATTTCCTGAGTGAGAAGTTGCACTTTTGGCATCACCCAGCTCCTCAGCTTTCATTGCATTCCTCTGCAGCTGCTAAGTCTTGGAAGCAGCAAGGAGGCCTTCTCATATGAGCCCCCAGAGCCTGTTTCTGCTGTATTCTCTAGTTACTTGTATGATCACTAAACACTCCACTTACATTCATTGGAAGGACTAATGCTGAAGCTCCAATACTTTGGCCACCTAATGTCAAGAGCCAACTCATTGGAAAGACCCTGGTGCTGGGAAAGATTGAGGACAGGAGGAGAAGGGGTGATGGAGTTTGAGATGGTTGGATGGCATCACTGACTCAATGAACATGAATGTGAGCAAACTCTGGAAGATAGTGAAGGACAGGGAAGCCTAGCACACTGCAGTCCACAGGGTTGCAAAGAGCTGGACACAACTTAGACTTAGTAACTGAACAACAAATGGCTACTGGTCATGGCCCAGAGCTCCAAGACAAGGATTCCTGGTTAAACACAAGGCTCAGATCATCACCCTCAGTGATGCCACAGGAAGGTTTACGTGGCCAGTCACACCACTGCCTTGGCACAGTGTAGAGGTACAACTACAAAACCTGAGTTGCAGCCCTCTTATCTGAGCAGGAAAGAGCTGATGTTAACCCAAACACAAAAAGAGCTGTCAGCACAGGACTGGAGCCAAGGTTCTGCCACCGTGTGAGCTTTTGTGTTCAGGCAAGTGGATGATGTTCATCAAATCATGCAGCTTAAAAGGCCTATAGCCTGAGGGTCAGGGACCCTCTCCCGGAGTCTAACATCTGCACTTGCTAGATCTCTCTGCAATGCCCCGGAATGTGATGAGAAACCGGGGACCTCTTATGGCTCCTGTCTCTGGGAGTTTTCCCCATAAATGTTGCTCCAGCCAGCCTCGTGCGTGTGCTCCTGGGCCATTTGCCCTTGATATACAAGAGCTGGTGATAAATCAGGCACTGGAGACACAAAAGTAAACAAACAGAAAGTTCCTGCCCACAAGTTTACCTTCCCCTGGGAAGAGAGAAAGCCAACAAACACATCTATAGATAATGTATCAAGTGGTAGTAAGTGAGAATAATAAAGCAGTGGAAAGAGAGAGAGGTACACAGGGTGGACCATGAAAGTGACATCTGAGCAGTTAGTGACATGAGTCAGCTAAAGGAAGTGAACGATTGAGTCATGGGAAAAGCATTCTTGGCCAAGAGAGCTCTTTCAAAGGTCTTGAGGCAGGAGAGTATGATGTGTATCTGAGGAAGACCAAAGAGGCTCTTGCTGTACCAGGAGGTCAAGAGCAGAAAGGGAGGGGATGAGATCCTTCAGACCTTGGCATGGGCTGTGGGTTTTACTTTGATCCACACAGAATGGTGGGCTTCCCACGTGGCTTAGTGATAAAGAATCCGCCTGCCACATAAGAGATTCTACTTTGATCCCTGGGTGGGGAAGATACCCTGGCATAGCAACCCACTCCAGTTTTCCTGCCTGGAGAATCCTATGTACAGAGTCGCCTGGAGGGCTACAGTCCATGAGGTTGCAAAAGTCAGACACAACTGAAGCAACTTAGCATGCATATGCACACGGAAAGCCCGTGGAAGAAGTCAATTCAAGTTTCAGAAAGATCCCTGGGGTTTCCTGCGGGGGAGAGACAGGGTAGGGAGAAGCATCTGAGGAAAAGTAGAAGTGAAACGGAGCAGGACCCTATGCTTCCTGTCCCCTATATCCTCAGCCCATCTTTTGTCTGTGGAAAAACTTTAGCCAAAGAATAAGTTTAATCAGAAAAGTGAGAAAATACAAAAGCAAAGAAAAGCAGTCAGACAAGGCAAAACAATTATCGTTTAGTCAGTAAGCATAGTCTAGGACCTTTAGTTCCTTCCCAAGGGCTATAGATAGTATTCTGAACCATATACCTGTGAGCTGTCTTACAGATCTTGAACTCCCACCAGGTGGAAGACGTTAACTGCATGATAACCAGACTGTAGCCATGACATCAGATCAGATCAGTCGCTCAGTCGTGTCCGACTCTTTGCGACCCCATGAACCGCAGCACGCCAGGCCTCCCTGTCCATCACCAGCTCCCGGAGGTCACTCAGACCCACACCCATCAAGTCAGTGATGCCATCCAGCCATCTCATCCTCTGTCGTCCCCTTCTCCTCCTGCCCTCAATCCCTCCCAGCATCAGAGTCTTCTCCAATGAGTCAACTCTTCCTATGAGGTGGCCAAAATATTGGAGTTTCAGCTTTAGCATCATTCCTTCCAAAGAAATCCCAGGGCTGATCTCCTCCACAATGGACTGGTTGGATCTTTTTGCAGTCCAAGGGACTCTCAAGAGTTTTCTCCAACACCACAGTTCAAAAGCATCAATTCTTCGGCGCTCAGCCTTCTTCACAGTCCAGCTCTCACATCCATACATGACCACAGGAAAGACCATAGCCTTGACTAGGCGAACCTTTGTTGGCAAAGTGATGTCTCTGCTTTTGAATATGCTATCTAGGTTGGTCATAACTTTCCTTCCAAGGAGCAAGTGTCTTTTAATTTCATGGCTGCAGTCACCATCTGCAGTGATTTTGGAGCCCAGAAAAAGAAAGTCTGACACTGTTTCCACTGTTTCTCCATCTATTTCCCATGCAGTGATGGGACCAGATGCCATGATCTTCGTTTTCTGAACGTTGAGCTTTAAGCCAACCTTTTCACTCTCCACTTTCACCTTCATCAAGAGGCTTTTTAGTTCCTCTTCACTTTCTGCCATAAGGGTGGTATCATCTGCATATCTGAGGTTATTGATATTTCTCCCGGCAATCTTGATTCCAGCTTGTGTTTCTTCCAGTCCAGCATTTCTCATGATGTACTCTGCATATAAGTTAAATAAACATGGTGACAATATACAGCCTTGACGTAGTCCTTTTCCTATTTGGAACCAGTCTGTTGTTCCATGACCAGTTCTAACTGTTGCTTCCTGACCTGCATACAGATTTCTCAAGAGGCAGATCAGGTGGTCTGGTATTCCCATCTCTCTCAGAATTTTCCACAGTTTATTGTGATCTACACAGTCAAAGGCTTTGGCATAGTAAGCTGCCACAATTCCAAGAATTGGCCTCAAGGAAATGGGAACAAACTGACCATGGGACTGAACAGTAACTGTACTTCAAACAATCAAGATGATGCTGCTCAGATCACAGATGAACCATTTCAAGAAAACTGTCAGAGATGATTGTGTTGTTTCTGCAAGGAGCCCACTCTCTTCGTCTATAAGAGTTCTTATCCCCTGAATGTCAGGGGGCTTGGCGATGGGGAGGGATAGAAAAGCTGGACTTTGGACAAGCATCCTCCCACCCACCCCCACCTTCCCAGCATCCAAAATAAAGCAAACTTGCCTTCACCCCACCCCAGTACTTTTGCCTAGAAAATCCCATGGACGGAGGAGCCTGGTAGGCTCCAGTCCATGGGGTCGCTAAGAGTCGGACACGACTGAGTGACTTCACTTTCACTTTTCACTTTCATGCATTAGAGAAGGAAATGGCAACCCACTCCAGTGTTCTTGCCTGGAGAATCCCAGGGGCTGGGGAGCCTGGTGAGCTTCCGTCTTTGGGGTCACACAGAGTCGGACACGACTGAAGTGACTTAGCAGCAGCAGCCTTTCCACAAACCTGGTCTCTTTATTGGCTTTTGAGTGGTGAGCAGCCAGACCCCACTTTTGGTTACAGAATCAGGAAGGTGATTAGGGATGGATTATAATAATCTTTGCAAGAGGTTTGGTAGCTCAGTGTAGGATGAGAGGACATAGAAGTCATGAGAAGAGGCTGGATTCAGGAAATATTTCCAAAAATAGAATTGATAGGATTTGCTAATGAATTTGGCATGGAATTTGAAAGACAGAAGTTAAGAATGACATTTTTTTTTTTTTTTTTTTTTTTTGGCCTAAGCAACTGGAAGCCATTTACTGACATGGGAAACCGTAGGATGATTAAGTTTGTAGGGGCAAAGTGAGTTCAAGTTGAGACAAGTTAAGTTTGAACAGCCTCTTAGACCAAATTATGAAAAGTGAGTGTCTTAATCGCTGAGTCATGTCTAACTCTTTGTGACCCCATGGACTGCAGCACACCAGGCTTCCCAGTCCTTCACTATCTCCCAGAGTTCGCTCAAACTCATGTCCATTGAGTTGGTGATGCCATCCAACCATCTCATCCTCTGTCACTCCCTTCTCCTCCTGCCTGTCCTCAATCTTTCCCTGTATTGCTCCATTCAAATTTTTTCACTTGCATTATAAACATGTATGGATCTGTGAAAACCACAATGTAAAATGTACTTCTTACTGAGAGTACCAGTCAAAAATTCCTTGTATGAGTTCTTTTTCTGTTTTAACTAGCTAGAGTAAAGGTTCTGTTGTTTGCAACTCAGAATTCACTGATACTCTCTAATATGAACAGACCAAGAGTGCATCTCATTCTCATCTCTTTCCACTGTTCTCTAAGCTCTGCTGATTCATCATCTAGTAACTATCAGTTAATCCCTAGCTCATCAGATCAGATCAGATCAGATCAGTCGCTCAGTCGTGTCCGACTCTTTGCGACCCCATGAACCGCAGCACGCCAGGCCTCCCTGTCCATCACCAGCTCCCGGAGGTCACTCAGACCCACACCCATCAAGTCAGTGATGCCATCCAGCCATCTCATCCTCTGTCGTCCCCTTCTCCTCCTGCCCTCAATCCCTCCCAGCATCAGAGTCTTCTCCAATGAGTCAACTCTTCCTATGAGGTGGCCAAAATACTGGAGTTTCAGCTTTAGCATCATTCCTTCCAAAGAAATCCCAGGGCTGATCTCCTCTACAATGGACTGGTTGGATCTTTTTGCAGTCCAAGGGACTCTCAAGAGTTTTCTCCAACACCACAGTTCAAAAGCATCAATTCTTCGGCGCTCAGCCTTCTTCACAGTCAAGCTCTCACATCCATACATGACCACAGGAAAGACCATAGCCTTGACTAGGCGAACCTTTGTTGGTAAAGTAATGTCTCTGCTTTTGAATATGCTATCTAGGTTGGTCATAACTTTCCTTCCAAGGAGTAAGCATCTTTTAATTTCATGGCTGCAGTCACCATCTGCAGTGATTTTGGAGCCCAGAAAAAGAAAGTCTGACACTGTTTCCACTGTTTCTCCATCTATTTCCCATGTAGTGATGGGACCAGATGCCATGATCTTCGTTTTCTGAATGTTGAGCTTTAAGCCAACCTTTTCACTCTCCACTTTCACTTTCATCAAGAGGCTTTTTAGCCCCTCTTCCTAGCTCATAGCAGACATCAAATCAGTTCCTTCTTAAGACACATGTCACAGTTAGTGAATGTGAAGGGCAATCAGGAAGAAAGCCTACATAAAACCAAAATCTTCTAGCTTATGTAGATATCTATGTTTGTGATGTTAGTTATACTTGCCTTAAAATTTTCTCAAATGAACTTGTTTTGTGAAGTTAAAACTAGAGGTTGTGATCATTATTTATTTACACATTTTTTCTTTTTTTTTTTTAATGTAGACCATTTTAAAGTATTTATTGAGTTGGTTACAGTATTGTATTATTTTAAGTTCTGGGTTTTTGGCTGTGAGGTATGTGGGATCTTGGCTCTCCGACCAGGGAGCGAACCCCCTAAATTGGTAGGTGAAGTCTTAATCACCGGACCACCAGGGATGTCCTAACTCTCATTTTTTTCTTAATGAGAATCTCCATCTGTCCCAAATGTTCTCTTGACTCTCCTTGAGTGGAGTTAGGATGACCTAACCAGGCACATCTCCTTTCTCAAAAGCAGATATCAAAGACAACCATCCTACCCAGCTTGATGCTCATGGGAAACCTGTTTCTGATTTTCACCTACAGCATACAATAAGCATAGTTCTATTACCTAACACACGCTCAGTTACTTCAGTCGTGTCCGACTCTCTGCGACCCCATGAACCATGGCTTGCCAGGCTCCTCTGTCCATGGGATTCTCCAGGCAAGAATACTGGAGAGGGTTGCCATTTCCTTTTCCAGTGATAAAGTATGAAGTGAGTGAAATGAGTGAAGTGAAGTCGCTCAGTCGTGTCCAACTTTTTGCAACCTCATGGACTGTGGCCTACGAGGCTCCTCCATCCATGGGATTTTCCAGGCAAGAATACTGGAGTGGGTTGCCATTTTCTTCTCCCTCTATTACATAAACATAATGCCATATGCAATATTATTCAAATTTGCAGCCTGTTCAAGATGCCTAAAGAATATGTAACCCCCAAAGTCCCCTAAATAGATTACAATCTACCCCTGCATTAATCCAGAGGTGCAGTTATATTCTTAGAATGTTGTATTCCTAGAACAACATAGTTGTTTTATTTAATTATGTGTAGGTGAGCAGAGTTCCCTCTATGCCAGGAATGTACTGGCTCTGGTGCTATTTCGTTACCCCTTGCTCTTTCTCTGTATTTTCCCTCATGCACTGTTTTTTCTAATGTTTTTTTATTTATATTTGGCTGTGCTGGGTCTTCGTGGATGCTCAGATTTTTCTCTAGTTGTGATGCATGATCTTCTCATTACAGCGGCTTCTCTTATTGCAGAGCATGAGCTCTAGGGCACAAGGGCTTCAGTAGTTGTAGCACGAAGGTTCAGTTGTTGCGGCTCCCGGACTCTAGAGCACAGGCTCAATAGTTGTGGCACATAGGCTTAATAGCCCCTCAGCACGTGGGATCTTCCCAAATCAGGGGTCAAATCCATGTCTCCTGCATTAGCAAGCAGATTCTTTGCCACTGAGCCACCAGGAAGCCCCGCTCATGCACTGTTTTGTATGACTCTGCTATATTTCACAGATTTCTGCCAGCTACCTTCAAGCTTTCTTTGGAATGAGACAAGGTTTTTCCTATCCACACACAGAAGACCCAATTCAAATCAGGCCTCAATTACTATAAAAACTTTCTGGCTGGTTCCCCTGCCTGTTTTCTCCTCTCACAATGTTGGATTCCTCTTCCTTGAGCTGATTTCATCCCTTCACCCAGCTGCTCACAATCGTGGTTGCTTGGTAATGTCACTGTGGTAGATGTAGTCTTCAGGTTTGCATTCAGAACCCTCCATCATGTGCCCACACACTTCCAATTATATCTCTCACGCTCACTGACACAGAGCCTGTGCTTCAGGTCATCCAAAATGATGTCATCCTCATCTTGCCATTTGCAATCCTGCAGAACCCAACTCCTGCAACTACTATCCATACTGCCTTTGGAAAACCGCCTAAACTGCAGCTTTTCCAGCTCAGTTTCTTCAGTTATTTAATAGAAAATGGAGATGGATGGATAGACAATGGGGTCCTACTGTAGAGCACAGAGAATTATATTCAACATCCTGTTGAATAAACCATAATGGAGAAGAATATTCTTTAAACAGAATGCCTACATGTGTATAACTGAGTGACTTTGCTGTATAGCAGAGATTGGCACAACATTGTAAATCAACACTATTGGGCTTCCCAAGTGGCACTAGTGGTAAAGAATCTGCCTGCCAATGCAGGAGACATAAGAGAAGCGGGTCAATCCCTGGGTTGGGAAGAATCCTTGGAGCGGGGCATGGCAATCCACTCCAGTATTCTTGGAGAATCTCCCACTAGAGAATCCCAGGAACAAAAGAGCCTGGTGGGCTACAGTACATGAGGCCGCAAAGAGTTGGACATGACTGAAGGGACTCAGTAGCAGAGTACTTCAATTAAAAAAGAAAAGAAAATGGGAGACTGACCTAAAGAATACTGTGCTTAGTGAAATAAGTCAGACAGAGAAAGACAAACACTGTATGATATCATTTATATATGGAATCTAAAAGGTAACACAAATGAATACAAAATAGAAGCAGACTCACTGATATAGAGAACAAACTGGTGACTATCAGAAGAAAGAGAGAAGCAAGAGGGACAAATTAGAAGTATGGGATTCTCATACACAAACTATGTACAAATACATAAGCAGCAGGGACATATACACAGCACAGGGAATTATAGTAATAACTGTAATAACTTCTAATGGAGTCTATCCTGTAATAACTTCTAATGGAGTCTAATGTCCAAAAATACTAAATCATCATACCAGACACCTGAAATTAATATTGTAAGTCAACCATTCTTGAATTTTAAAAAGTTTTATTTAAAAAAAGGAAAATGGAAATAATACTTCGCATGGTCTTTGTGAAAAGGGGTAGCATATGAAAGTGCCTAGATTAACCAAACACATAATGAATAAAAATGTCTGTCTTCTAAAGTGGCTGGCATATAGTTGGCACAAAATACAAAATGTTTCTGAATATACTATTTTTTTACTTCTGCTCATACTATTAGTACAACTCTGAAAAGCTCTGTTCCCTCCTCAATCATTAGTTCCTAAAGAGTAGGCAAGGGTACCCAGCCCTCAGAGTCAGACAAAGGGAGGTTTACATCCTGGCTCACTGCACTTACTGCTGCATCACGTCAGGCAGGTAGCATCAGCATCCTTCTCTGGGGCTCTTCCCTGGTGCTGCTGAAGGAGTGGACCCAGGAGCACAGGGAAGGATGTCCAAGACATGACTGATATAGTCATACTGAACATAATCCGTACTGCATCTTCTACGACTATTTCCTTCATATTAAAAACTGACAAGTGTCTAGTCTGGCTCAGTTTGAGATAAGATGGTCAAGTTGGTCCTTTTACCCATAGCACTCAGGAATGATAACAGTTGAGATAGAACAACATGTAGGCTCTCAGAGGAAAATTTTCTAGCTATTAGCATGCTGAGAACAACTGTATCCCATCCTCAAAGGGCCCCACACTAAAAAAAAGAATGATGATAAAATGGGACTTGTGATGAAAGAAGTCCAATTAACCATAATACTTGATTCCCAAGCCACTCTGGTTAGATTTCTTTAACCTTATGTAAGTACCTCATGTGGTGGCTTTCCCAGTGGCTCAGCGGTAAAGAGTCCACCTGGAGTGCAGGAGTCACAGGAGACTCAGGGTTGATCCCTGGGTCAGGAAGATCCCCTGGAGGAGGAAATGGCAACACACTCCAGTATTCTTGCCTAGAGATTCCTCTGGAGAGAGGAGCCTGGCAGGCTACTGTTCTTAGGGTATCAAAGAGTCAGACACGATGGAAACAACTTACCATGCCTGTATGCAAGTATTGCATGTTACCTTTGCATTATCTAGAATATAGAGTTTGACGGTGAGTGGGTGCTTTGTGTTTTCTTTTGACTGAATACAGGCTTTGCGGCCTCTAAAAATACATGACACATACTTTCCCGTGTGTAAAGTAGCTAGTGGGAAGCTGCTGAAGAGCGCAGGGAGCTCAGTTCAATGCTCTGTGACGACCTGGAGGGGTGGGATGATGGGCTGGAGTAAGGTCAAAAGAGAGGGAATATATGTATACAAAATAAATAAATAAATAAAAAGAAGTACATTTCAGAAAAGAAAGAGTGAACCCATGACAACATTGTAAATCAACTACTGCTACTGCTAAGTCGCTTCAGTCGTGTCTGACTCTGTGCGATCCCATAGACGGCAGCCCACCAGGCTCCCCTGTCCCTGGGATTCTCCAGGCAAGGACACTGGAGTGGGTTGCCATTTCCTTCGCCAATGCATGAAAGTGAAAAGTGAAAGTGAAGTCGCTCAGTCGTGCTCGACCCTCAGCGACCCCATGGACTGCAGCCTTCCAGGCTCCTCCGTCCATGGGATTTTCCAGGCAAGAGTACTGGAGTGGGATGCCATTCTCTAATAAAAAAAATTTTTAATCAAAAATTAAATAAACAAATAAAACACATGATACAAATCAAAAAATCACATTCCTTCTGTGATAAAGAATCCTCACAAAGAGTTTTTCTCAGATTCATCAGCTCCAAAAACAAGCCATGGTACCAACAAGCACATTTTGTCTTGGCATGGCCTTCATTGATAAGTTTTGCTAATTCTAAGAGTTCCCAACATCTCTATGTATTAGATTACTGCTGAGACTGGTATTGCCAAACCCCACAGCAGCATTCCATCACCTACCCCACTGTGAAAGTGAAAATTGAAGGTGTTAGTCACTTAGTCAAGTCCAACTCTTTGTGATCCCATGGACTATAGACCACCAGGTTCCTCTGTCCATGGAATTCTCCAGGCAAGAATACTGGAGTGGGTAGCCATTCCCTTCTCTAGAGGCTCCTCCTGACCCAGGGATCAAACCTGGGTCTCCTTCATTGCAGGCAAATTCTCTACCATCTCAGCTTCCAGGGTAGTTCCCAGCATCTCTAAGTACTAGACTACTGACTAGATTGGTACTGCCAAACCCCACAGGAGCACCCTACTCCACCCTACTTGATCCCTATTCCTAACCAACTTTAAACCTAATGTGAAATAAAGAGAGTTCCAGAATTCAGTTTCCTCTAGGTTCATTCCCTAATTCCCCCTTAGGCACCCCACTCCAGTACTCTTGCCTGGAAAATCCCATGGATGGAATGGCCTGGTAGGCTGCAGTCCATGGGGTCGCTGAGGGTGGAGCACGACTGAGCAACTTCACTTTCACTTTTCACTTTCATGCATTGGCGAAGGAAATGGCAACCCACTCCAGTGTCCTTGCCTGGAGAATCCCAGGGATGGCAGAGCCTGGTGGGCTGCCGTCTGTGGGATCTCACAGAGTCAGACACGACTGAAGCGACTTAGCAGCAGCCACTCTGATTTATTTTACACTCTGTGTTAGGGACGGAATTGTGTCCCCAGCACAGCCAAATAAATAAATTTTTTAAATAAATGAATAAATAACAAAGTGATGCTGTCACAAGCCAAGAAACATCTCAGGCTCCCAGAAGCTGGAAGACATGGGGGAAGGATCTTCCCTTGGAGGCTTCAGAGAAGTCTGACCCTGATAATGCCTTGATTTTGGACCTGCAGCCTCCAGAACTCCAAAACAATAAATTTCTGTTGTTTGAAGCCACCCAGTGTGGGTACTACATTACCACAGCCCCCAGGAAATTAATGTACCATGAGTCTTGCTTCATTCTCAGACTCGTTTAGAATATGAGCTCCCCGCTCTGCACAGCACTAGACAGAATATACGTCAGCCTTCCCTGTGCCATGTTGGATTGCCTTGAGTTCCTTCTTCCTGAAATTGGAAAGGGCTCATGGATTGTTGTGGTTAAGCTGCCAAGTCATGTCTGACTATTCTGCGACCCCATAGACTGTAGTCCACCAGGTTCCTCTGTCCATGGGATTCTCCAGGCAAGAATACTGGAGTGGCCTGACATTTTCCTCTTCAGGGGTTCTTCCTGACCCAGGGATTGAACCTGCGTCTCCTGCACAGGCAGGCGGATTCTTTACCACTGAGCCACCAGCAAAGCCAGTGCTCATGGATACCCATGGATTCATGGCCGCCTTGCTTTAAAGTCTTCACGCTTTATCCCCAGCAGCATAAAAGTGTCAGAGCAGTGCAATGACATTTAAAGAGGAGATCCTTCTGATTCAACAGTTAAAAGCCCACACAATGTGCCCATAAAGTGAAAGTCACTCAATCGTGTCTGACTCTTTGTGACCCCATGGATTATATAGTCCATGGAATTCTCCAGGCCAGAATACTGGAGTGGGTAGCCTTTCCCTTCTCCAGGGGATCTTCCCAACCCAGGGATTGAACCCAGGTCTCTTGCATTGCAGGCAGATTCCTTACCAGCTGAACCACAAGGGAAGCCCCAAAATACTAGAGTGGGTAGCCTATTCATTCTCCATCAGATCTTCCTGACTCAGGAATAGAATTGGGGTCTCCTGCATTGCAAACAGATTCTTTACCAACGAAGCTATCATAAACTACCATAAATATGTTCCTAGAGGAGGGCATGGTAACCCACTCCAATATCCTTGCCTGGAGAATCCCATGGGCAGAGGAGCCTGGTGGGCCACAGTCCATAGTGTCACAAGGAGTCAGACACGACTGCAACTACTTACTAGCACGCATGCACTGTTTCTAGGCATCACATTTTTCAAGCAGCTCCTGGAAATACTCTCTACACTGACTCCAGGGAGCTGACCACTCCGCATCCAGTCATGTTTGATTTGGATAAGGATGGCAGCTGTGGTCAACAGAAGCACCTGCAAAACAGAAGCTGAGTACTGCAAACGCAGCGAGGGCTTGCCTGATGTCAGGTTGGGTGAGAGTCCCAGGAGTGGAAGCCATCTAGCGAGGTCTCCCCTTTTTCATGGTTTACGTTTTCAACTATACTCCAGTTCAGTGAAACACTCCAAGAGTAGGCCCAGATTTGACTTTTAAGAACCAGCTGTCTGACGTCTCCTTTTAAATTAACATAGGCAAACAACGTTATCTCCGTGTTAACAAAGAACCATCTCCTCCGCCCTTTGCGTTCCTCCTAGAGACTTCCGTAAATGAAGGCCTCACTCGGGCCTCCCCCGCCAGCACATTTGCTCAGGGTGGAACCGGTGCCAATTCAGCCAGCTCCTTTATGGGAAATGACATTCGGCAGCCGGGCCTGGATCTCCCGTAAGCCCCACATATTGTGGAGGCAGCTCAGAGGCCACACTCGGCTCAGTCAGATGGTGCCCACAGCTGCTGATGGTTCCCTGAACCGCTCTGACCTCCTGTGCATCAATATCCTTAGGCTTTCCTGGAAACCTCCTTCCTCCCATGTCTTTCTACACCCCTCTGCCCACAATCAGGATAACCGACATGTCCTTGTCAGGATGATTAGTAATAATAACAATAAAACTTAGAGCTGATGCAAGTTGTCGTACAGCAGAAACTAATACAACACTGTAAAGCAATTATCTTCTAATAAAAAATAAATTAAATAAAACAATAGGTGCTGGCAGTAATAGGGACTTCCCTAGTGCTCCAATGGTTAAGACTTCACCTAATTCAGGGGATGCAGGTTCCATCCCTGGTCATGGAGCTATGATTTCTACATGACTCGAGGCCCAAAACACAAAACATAAAACAGAGGCAATACTGTAACAGATTGAATAAAGACTTTTAAAATGGTCCGCATTTTTAAAAAAACTTTTTAAAAAATAATAATAAACTTTCAGGGAGCAGACTAATAGGAAAGGAAATGAAGTATGCTATGCAGTTTCTCTTGGGAGGCAGGAATTTTTTTTTCTCCCTTTAAAATGTTAGCCTTTTTTGCTTTTCTGAAAGTGCAGGTTTTGGTTCTATGATTTGTATGAAGAGCCAGAGAGGTTCTACAAGGCAACTTTTGGTTCCTGTTTCTCAAACCTACAAAGTAAGCACAGAGAAGGCTGGAGCATAGCTTGGAAAAGCCATTCAGTAGGTGCTGCACAGGGGATTCCCAGGTAGCACTAGTGGTAAAAGAACCTGTCTGCCAATGCAGGAGGCCTAAGAGACGTGAGTTCAATCCCTGGGTCAGGAAGATCCCTTGGAGGAGGATACGGCAACCCACTCCAATACTCTTGCCTGGAGAATCCCATGGACAGAGGAGGCTGGTGGGCTATAGGGTCGCAAGAGTTGACATGACTAAAGCGACTTAGCACAGACTTCAGAGCAAGCAAGCGCAGTTTACATTTCCCCCTTGTGAGAAGCGAGGCTAGCAGCCTAGGTGGGGAGAGGGGAGGTGGGTGGGGTGAACTTATACATAGTCATTTTATACTGTGCCATCTTGCAGCAGATTTTCTGAGGACTTTGTGTGGGTTTGTTAGGGAAGTAAAAATTGGGTCAGAATAGCTTCACACTCTACTATAACATTCCTTGCATTTTTTTTTAACAGCCTCAATTTAGGCAAATCACATTCATGGATCATTGCTAATTTTCAAAACAATGACACAAGAAGACTCTGGCTAAAAAGGAGTAACATATTCTAATCTATTCTTTCTTTCCCCTAATCTATCACCTCAGTAACAAGGGACTCAAAACTGATCTGTAAATATCATGCCTATTTTGCCAGGAAGATAATAACAATATCTTATGTCGAAAAATCTGAATAAGCCTGAATAATTTTTTTCAAAAGCAAAAGAGTATTTTTAAATGGACACAGGATTTTCCATATCTATTTAGACAACATGATTATCTAATTTATGACTGAAAGGAAATAGAGAGTATCATAAAATATACTGAATGACAGAATTGGGATTCAAAATTATTTCAGTGTAGGAAAATTACCAGAAAATCTGGCATGATTGTATAACATGATTGTAATATTTGTAAATCCTGGCCCTTGGGGCTCAAAAATAACAATTATATAAGAAAGAATGAGGCAGCTACAGTTAAATAGCAATCTTTGGGGAAATGACCAAATAAATTCTGTTAAGTACAAACTCAGTATTCAGCGACCTGCCAAGAAAGTTAACATCGTAGATATCATTCTAATGACAAAAGACAAGACCCCTTCTCTCTTAATCACTGTCCAAGCCTCACCTGGCGTCTGGAAACTTCTCTGCTTCTGGGTAGTGCTCATTAAAAGGAGCCCACACCATCCAGACCATTTCTGAAAATTTGAAGATTCCCAAACTCATTAATAATCTGAATACAGTTAAAGGATTTCTGTTCAGAAAAATGCATATGCACACAATTTTACATTCCTTTTCCAAATGCTCACAGATTCCTTAGAAAGTCTAAGATCAACAGTTATTTAGGGATGCCTGATTAGGAACTCCTGATCTAGAATGGAACCAGAGCAACCGGAATCAGAAGAGTTCGGGAACTGAGATTCATCTTGACTCTCAAACTGAAAAGTCCACTTCACTCATTCCTGCGGAAACCCAAGACTGAGTCAGGTGGTTCAGAGAAGCAGTCGCTGACTTTCACCAGACCATGCTGGTTTTCTACCATCACATAACCATGCCATGCACTAAATCCAATCATCTCAGCAAATACCAGTCAACTATCTGAAATCCTTCCTTCCATGAACATTCAACTAAGTGATGTTTTTCCATTTTAACTTCCTACACATAATAGTTAAAATATTCGTTATAATTTATGAAGCACTTACCCCATGCCAGCCACCGTGCCAAGTCTTGTACACCCTTCTCCTTAGTTCAGGCGAGGACACTGAGGAAGAAGACGTTGGAATCACTTAGAAGTCGTCACGCCCACGCCAGCTGTCTGCTCTGAACCTCATGCCTCCTGGCCTGATGAACAAAGCAAGCTGTCTTCCTTCAGGAAGTGCTGTTGGGTGTCCCTTTCCTGAGCCCTGGTTACCAGGTCACATTCACCTGCAAAGACAGAACACTCTTATTCACGAGGTTAGAGGCTCTATGGAAATGTTACCCTTTAAAATTTTCAATTGTAATTTTTCCTTTTGCATCTGCAGTAAGGTTTGTGAAAGAAGGGCTCTCAGCTCCTGTCACCTTGTGTTTATCTGCCACATGACCTGTTCTCCTCTGGCGACCTTGAGTCATCAGCCTTCCACCTTTAGAATATAACCTTGGGCTTATACTCTAAAGACACAGCTCTTCAGAGTTGTCATCTTGTTGTTGTTGTTCAGTTACCATGACCCTGACCTGAGCCCAGCACTTTTCACAAACAGGTGTGAACAAACCCGAGAGTGTTTCCTAGCTCCAGCTCCAGAGACTGAGGTAATAAAACTCACCCTGATGAATACCAGCTTCCAGGAGAACTTTAGGTTATGGAATCTCTTTGTCTTCTAGAGGATTCAGCAATAGAAGCCAAGAGGTAAACTAGCAATACCAGTGTCTGGTCCCTTTCTGCCATTTCCCTGCAACTATTCTATTTTTTTTTATGTGGACCATTTTTAAAATCTCTATTGAATTTGCTACAATATTGTTTCTGTTTTATGTTTTGGTTTTCTGGCCATGAGGCATGTGGGATCTTAGTTCCCGGACCAGGGATCAAACCATGCCTCACACTGGAAGGCAAAGGTTTAACCACTGGATCACCAAGGAAGTCCCTCCCTCCAACTAGTTTCTGGTGAGTGAGCTATTGGTTGACAATCTCCACCTCCTCCCTGCCGTCTTCTCCCACCACCTCCCTCTCTCTTAGGTCCCTAGACCTTTAGATCCCAAGGGTTACCCTCTTGCTCCTCTCTGAATTTCTGGACCAGAGAATACAGGCTATCTGTAAAAGAGTTCCATTTTGTGCTCACTGGACCAAAGAAAGCAGATAAATTATTACCAGAGTCATTGTAAGTTAACAGAACATAAAATATTCAGGTCCTCCACCATGGTCTCCTCTGACCTCTGAGTTTGTTTTAAAGAATATGAGATCACCCAACTTAAACCACAGTGGTAAGAAAGGGAGGAGGTGCACCCCAACCTGGATCCCATTTCCCAACAAGAAGCCCATTTCCAGCACACTGGCCCACAATTCGGGCTCCTGCACGAATGTGCCTCACAAATAATAACCTCACTGCACATCAAGCTGGGAAATGAATGCTGGCAGAGTCCTGCTAAATTCCCTTAAACTGGCCCCTGGCGGGAGCAAAACATCCCCAAATGCATTTGTTGTATATCAAGGTGGTATTTCTAAAGACTGTCCTTAGCATGTATTTTTTAAAAAATCTCCTAATAAACATATCTGATAAATCATGATGATGGCCTCCATATTTCTTTGTTTAATTCTCAGTTTCCTTCTAAGACCTTCTTGAAGTTTGGTGGTAACGGATCATTACGTCCATAATGTGCTCAATGTTGGAGTGAATTTTGAACAGTTTTTAGGCTGCATACTGTTTTCTTCCAGATAATTTACTGGATTAAAATTAGCAGTGTGAAAAGCTGTAGAGAAATCTAAATGCCTGCCAAATCAAAGAAATAATCACATTTTTATGAATATTTAATATCATAGTCATGGCAAATAAGGCAAGTAATTAGTACTTACCATAAATTTGCAAAGTATTATTTTATGTAAATGTTACATTCTACTAGTTTGATATGAATTATTCATTGTATAACCAGACACTGACACAAACCAGTAAACATTTAAATCTATGTGCTATTAGTTTACTTACCTTTGATGATTTTGTGCAGAATATATACCTATTGTTTTCCATGAGTCCATGTTTTCCTTCTTGCCCCCGAAAGGAACAAAAGACAATGAGAAGAATGTTGTTTAAAGTTATCTACAAGATATTCAATAGTGAGGAAACCTAAAATGCAAATATGAAATGTGTGGTCCTCTCATGTGTACAGATGAAGAGCCCCCAGCTCCATCTCTGCCCTCCTACCTAGCATGTGGATTCTTTTTAGTGAAGAGCAGTTATGAATGATGTTATGAGAACAAATATGGAGAAGAATAACTGTATGTTACGAACTCGGCAATGAGGAATTAACCCTGTCCAACAAAGAGGTCTGGCCTTTGCCCTCAGCCACTGAGAATCCAGGCTGCTAGAAGGTCATGCCTAATAGCAGGGTCTTTGTTTGCCCTGGGGCTTTGGCCACCAGACAGTCTAACAGTGTGATTTATCTTAGGCTACATGGCATCAGCTGCTCTCTGGAGGAATTCGAAACTAAAGGTATCAACCATCTCTGGAAGGGCTGGAGACTGAAGAACAGCCATATGGGCAATTTGCGATGGAGCCCCAGTAAAAATGATGAATACCGAGGCTCAGGTGAGCTTCCCTAGTGGAAAATACCCTGTGCATGTTATTACACGAGGATGTAGGCAGGATGGATGCTGTCCACATCCCCCCCGGGAAAGGACCACTGGATACTGGGCATTTGGAACCCTCACGGACTCTGCCCTATGCATCTCTTCCCCAGGCTGATTTTAATCTATACCCTTTCTCTGTTATAAACCAGAACAGTGAGTGACAGATTTCAGTGGGTTCTGAGAGTCCCTCTAGCAAATTACTGAAACTGAGAGTGGTTTGGGGAACCCTCCCCCAAACCTGCACTTGGCATCAGAAGTGAGGACAGTGCTGTGTGAACTAAGCCCCTTTAACCTTGCAGTTGGCTAAATATGGCATAACAGACAACACAAGGAGAAACCGGATTCTGTATCTGAGAATGGAAAAAAAAGAGCATCTCCTTAGGAGTCAAAGAGTAGGTCTCTAAGCCCTGGTAGCCCAGGTGGTAAAGAGTCTGCCTGAAATGCTGGATACCTGGGTTTGATCCCTGGGTTGGAAAGACCCCCTGGAGAAGGACATGGCAACTCACTCCAGTATTCTTGACGGAGAATTCCATGGATAGAGGAGGCTGGCGGGCTACAGTCCATGGGGTCACAAAGAGCTGGACACGACTGAGCAAACAACACTTTCACTTTTCTTTCTAAGCCCATCAGCAGTCTGCTGTGAAGGGCTTTTTCTTGCGTCAGTTTTCTTCCTGAGAGTCTCACTGACTCTGCCTTGACTTTGGGAGCTCAGCTGAGCTCTCATCTGATCCCAGAGATGCAATACCAGAAAGGACCAAGCCTAGGATCCTCCCAAGCAGCAGCTCTTCTAAAAGTCACGATGCTTCCAGAACCATCCCCAGTCTCTGCAAGGATCACATCCTGCTCTCCTTCAAGTCTGCTCACACATCGCCTTCCTAGCAAGGTTCCCTTAATGGTCTTACTGGAAATTAAACTACACCCCATACCCCAGCTTCTCTGTTTTGTTTTTCTTCACAGCATTTATCCCTAACACATTGTGTATGTGTGTGTGTGTGTGTGTGTGTGTGTGTGTGTGCTAGTAGCTCAGCCATGTCCAACACTTTGCAATCCCATGTACTGTAGCTCGCCAGTCCATGGGATTCTCCAGGCAAGAATACTGGAGTGGGTTGCCATTCTCTTCTACAGGGTATCTTCCCACCCCAGGGATCAAACCCAGGTAACCCACATCGCAGGCAGATTCGTTACCATCTGAGCCACCAAGGAAGCCCCTAACACCCTATGTATGTCACTAATTTGTCTTATTTTCTGTCTCTACCCATGAAAATGTCAGCTTTCATTTTGCTGTTGTTGAGTCTCTCAGTCGTGTCTGACTCTTTGAGACCTCATGGACTGCAGCACACTTGGCATCCCTGTCCTGCACCTTTCCTTAAGGCAGGGATTTTGTCTCCTTTTGTTCACTCATATCCCCATGCCCCAAAGAGTGACTGAGCAGAGTAGATGCTCAACAAATATCTGTTGAGCAAATGAAGGATAAAGCATACTCTACAGGAAATGCTTAGGGGAGATAGTGTGTCCATAGGAGATATGGGCGTGGGGTGAGGGGCTGTCTTGAATCTGACACACTGCTCTCACTTGGATTACATTTAGCACAACAGTGAAAGGGCATAGTTTTCTAGAAATCTTTTTTTACTCACCCTGGTCACAGATTCATAAGATGCTGGGGAAAAAAAGAAATTAAAAATTCTCAGTATCAAAGCAAAAGTGGGGGGAACCCACCACTACCTGGAGAGTCTATCTTGGTCTCAAGGTGCTCAAAATGATTAAAGAGGCAGTTGGAAAGGAACGTGCATCAGTAAAACCTAGAAAACATCTGAAGTCCTGGGTGAAGGGTGGGGAAAGGCAAAGTGGATGGCTTGGTTCTATCTTACAGGCAAAGCCACAGAAACTAGCATGCCCACATCTGCTCCTTATTCACATGGCCCAATGTCCTCCAGTCACGTGTCCTTTGTAAATATATAAAAAATCTCTTGATCAGTCACTTGTTTCACTGTGGTTCCCAAAACTCACACAATCAGCCAACAGGGTTGTTAAACCACTGTTTAAGAATCACTGCAAAAGATAAAACCTGAACTAAACACACATCTTCTCTCATCCCAAAGAAAGGCAATGCCAAAGAATGTTCAAACTACCGCACAATTGCACTCATCTCACACGCTAGTAAAGTAATGCTCAAAATTCTCCCCCAGCAATACGTGAACTGTGAACTTCCAGATGTTCAAGCTGGTTCTAGAAAAGGCAGAGGAACCAGAGATCAAATTGCCAACATCCGTTGGATCATTGAAAAAGCAATAGAGTTCCAGGAAAACATCTATTTCTGCTTTATTGACTATGTCAAAGCCTTTGACTGTGTGGATCACAATAAACTGTGGAAAATTCTGGAAGAGATGGGAATACCAGACCACCTGACCTACCTCTTGAGAAACCTTTATGCAGGTCAGGAAGCAACAATTAGAACTGGACATGGAACAAATGACTGGTTCCAAATAGGAAAAGGAGTACGTCAAGGCTGTATATTGTCACCCTGCTTATTTAACTTATATGCAGAGTACATCATGAGAAACGCTGGACTGGAAGAAGCACAAGCTGGAATTAAGATTGCCGGAAGAAATATCAATAACCTCAGATATGCAGATGACACCACCCTTATGGCAGAAAGTGAAGAACTAAAGGGCCTCTTGATGAAAGTGAAAGAGCAAAGTGGAAAAGTTGGCTTAAAGCTCAACATTCAGAAAACTAAGATCATGGCATCCAGTCCCATCCCTTCATGGCAGATAGATGGGGAAACAGTGGAAACAGTGACAGACTTTATTTTTCTGGGCTCCAAAATCACTGTAGATGGTGATTGCAGCCAAGAAATTAAAAGATGCTTACTCCTTGGAAGGAAAGTTAAGACCAACCTTGACAGCATATTAAAAAGCAGAGACATCACTTTGTCAACAAAGGTCTGTCTAGTCAAGGCTATGGTTTTTCCAGTGGTCATGTATGGATGTAAGAGTTGGACTATAAAGAAAGCTGAGTGCCAAAGAATTGATGCTTTTTGAACTGTGGTGTTGGAGAATACTCTTGAGAGTCCCTTGGACTGCAAGGAGATCCAACGAGTCCATCCTAAAGGAGATCAGTCCTGGGTATTCATTGGAAGTATTGATGTTGAAAAGCTGAAACTCCCAATATTTTTCCCACCTGATGCAAAGAGTTGACTTGTTGGAAAAGACCCTGATGCTGGGAAAGACTGAGGGCAGAAGGGGAAGGGGACGACAGAGGATGAGATGGTTGGATGGCATCACCGACTCAATGGACATGGGTTTGGGTGGACTCCGGGGATTGGTGATGGACAGGGAGGCCTGGCATGCTGCGGTTCATGGGGTCGCAATGAGTTGGACACAACTGAGCGACTGAACGAAACTGAACTCCCTCATCCAGGAGGGTACACAGACTAAGTCAAAGCTAATCTACTCATGGGACAGTGAAATAAATAGGGGGAGTCATTGATGTGCACTAGGTATTGGTCCACTTGAGTTTTCCAAGTGGTCAGTTTCAGACCTGACCTTTCCCTTTATTTAGGAAGCCAACCAAATATGGTTACAGAATGGCCCATTCTGGGTCTATAAATACCAACCTGAGTAAAGAAGTCCTTGGGTTCCAAGAAAATAGCAAGCAGATCGGTGAGGGAGTAGCAATGACATATGGCTAACACTATTCATTGAAAAAAATGTACTAAATAGAAGTCTCTCAAAGGTTGATGAAAGTGACAAAGAAAGTTTATAGAAGAACATTTAGCCCCATTCTTATAAAACGTGCTCTTCTTTTAGACTTCCTTGGCAGTCCAGTAGCTGAAACTCCACACTTCCACTGCAGCAAGTGCATGTTTGATCCCTGGATGAGGAGCTAAGATTCCACTTGCCCTGAGGGATTGCCAAAAAAAAAAAAAAAACTTTTCTTCCTTGACAGGAGGAAGAGAAAAATGGGAACGTGATGGTCAATGTGCCAGTTATGCAAGATAAATAAGTTCTGGAGATCTGCTATCCAGCATGGAGCATACAGCTAACACACTTACTTTATACTGAAAATTTGCTAAGAGAGTAGATGGAATGTTGAGCCTTCTGACTACCCGCAAAAAATGATAATGATAATCAAGGGAGCTGGAGGAAATTTGGGGTGATGATAAATCAATATCTAACTCAGAGGACCATTATATCTACTACTGCGGGCAGGAATCCCTCAGAAGAAATGGAGTGGCCATCATGGTCAACAAAAGAGTCCAAAATGCACTACTTGGATGCAATCTCAAAAACAACAGAATGATCTCTGTTCATTTTCAAGGCAAACCATTCAATAGCACAGTAATCCAAGTCTATGCCCCAACCAGTAACGCTGAAGAAGCTGAAATTGAACGGTTCTATGAAGACCTACAAGACCTTTTAGAACTAACACCCAAAAAAGATGTCCTTTTCATTATAGGGGACTGGAATGCAAAAGTAGGAAGTCAAGAAACACCTGGAGTAACAGGCAAATTTGGCCTTGGAATACGGAATGAAGCAAGGCAAAGACTAATAGAGTTTTGCCAAGAAAATGCACTGGTCATAACAAACACCCTCTTCCAACAACACAAGAGAAGACTCTATACATGGACATCACCAGATGGTCAACATCGAAATCAGATTGATTATATTCTTTGCAACCAAAGATGGAGAAGCTCTATACAGTCAGCAAAAATAAGACCAAGAGCTGACTATGGCTCAGACCATGAACTCCTTATTGCCAAATTCAGACTGAAATTGAAGAAAGTAGGGAAAACCACTAGACCATTCAGGTATGACCTAAATCAAATCCCTTATGATTATACAGTGGAAGTGAGAAATAGATTTAAGGGCCTAGATCTGATAGATAGAGTGCCTGATGAACTATGGAATGAGGTTTGTGACATTGTACAGGAGACAGAGATCAAGACCATCCCCATGGAAAAGAAATGCAAAAAAGCAAAATGGCTGTCTGGGGAGGCCTTACAAATAGCTGTGAAAAGAAGAGAAGCGAAAAGCAAAGGAGAAAAAGAAAGATATAAACATCTTAATGCAGAGTTCCAAAGAATAGCAAGAAGCGATAAGAAAGCCTTCTTCAGCGATCAATGCAAAGAAATAGAGGAAAACAACAGAATGGGAAAGACTAGGGATCTCTACAAGAAAATCAGAGATACCAAAGGAACATTTCATGCAAAGATGGGCTCGATAAACGACAGAAATGGTATGGACCTAACAGAAGCAGAAGATATTAAGAAGAGATGGCAAGAATACACAGAAGAACTGTACAAAAAAGATTTTCACGACCCAGATCATCACGATGGTGTGATCACTGACCTAGAGCCAGACATCCTGGAATGTGAAGTCAAGTGGGCCTTAGAAAGCATCACTATGAACAAAGCTAGTGGAGGTGATGGAATTCCAGTGGAGCTATTCCAAATCCTGAAAGATGATGCTGTGAAAGTGCTGCACTCAATGTGCCAGCAAATTTGGAAAACTCAGCAGTGGCCACAGGACTGGAAAAGGTCAGTTTTCATTCCAATCCCAAAGAAAGGCAATGCCAAAGAATGCTCAAATTATGACACAATTGTACTCATCTCACAGGCTAGTAAAGTAATGCTCAAAATTCTCCAAGCCAGGCTTCAGCAATATGTGAACCGTGAACTTGCTGATGTTCAAGCTGGTTTTAGAGAAGGCAGAGGAACCAGAGATCAAATTGGCAACATCCGCTGGATCATGGAAAAAGCAAGAGAGTTTCAGAAAAGCATCTATTTCTGCTTTATTGACTATGCCTAAGCCTTTGACTGTGTGGATCACAATAAACTGTGGAAAATTCTGAAAGAGATGGGAATACCAGACCACCTGACCTGCCTCTTGAGAAATTTATATGCAGGTCAGGAAGCAACAGTTAGAACTGGACATGGAACAACAGACTGGTTCCAAATAGGAAAAGGAGTTCATCAAGGCTGTATATTGTCACCATGTTTATTTAACTTATATGCAGAGTACATCATGAGAAACGCTGGACTGGAAGAAACACAAGCTGGAATTAAGATTGCTGGGAGAAATATCAGTAACCTGAGATATGCAGATGACACCACCCTTATGGCAGAAAGTGAAGAGGAACTAAAAAGCCTCTTGATGAAAGTGAAAGTGGAGAGTGAAAAAGTTGGCTTAGAGCTCAACCTTCAGAAAACGAAGATCATGGCATCTGGTCCCATCACTTCATGGGAAATAGATGGGGAAACAGTGGAAACAGTGTCAGAATTTATTTTTCTGGGCTCCAAAATCACTACAGATGGTGACTGCAGCCATGAAATTAAAAGACACTTACTCCTTGGAAGAAAAGTTATGACCAACCTAGATAGCATATTGAAAAGCAGAGACATTACTTTGCCAACAAAGGTCCGTCTAGTCAAGGCTATGGTTTTTCCAGTGGTCAAGTATGGATGTGAGAGTTGGACTGTGAAGAGGGCTGAGCACCGAAGAATTGATGCTTTTGAACTGTGGTGTTGGAGAAGAGTCTTGAGAGTCCCTTGGACTGCAAGGAGATCAACCAGTCCATTCTGAAGGAGATCAGTCCTGGGATTTCTTTGGAAGGACTGATGCTAAAGCTGAAACTCCAGTAGTTTGGCCACCTCATGCGAAGAGTTGACTCATTGGAGAAGACTCGGATGCTGGGAGGGATTGAGGGCAGGAGGAGAAGGGGACGACAGAGGATGAGATGGCTGGATGGCATCACTGACTTGATGGGTGTGAGTCTGGGTGACCTCCGGGAGCTGGTGATGGACAGGCCTAAAAGTTCTCATCAGATCAGATCAGATCAGATCAGTCGCTCAGTCGTGTCCGACTCTTTGCGACCCCATGAACCGCAGCACGCCAGGCCACCCTGTCCATCACCAGCTCCCGGAGGTCACTCAGACTCGCATCCATCGAGTCAGTGATGCCATCCAGCCATCTCATCCTCTGTCGTCCCCTTCTCCTCCTGCCCTCAATCCCTCCCAGCATCAGAGTCTTCTCCAATGAGTCAACTCTTCGCATGAGGTGGCCAAAATACTGGAGTTTCAGCTTTAGCATCATTCCTTCCAAAGAAATTCCAGGATTGATCTCCTTCAGAATGGACTGGTTGGATCTTCTTGCAGTCCAAGGGACTCTCAAGAGTCTTCTCCAACACCACAGTTCAAAAGCATCAATTCTTTGGCGCTCAGCCTTCTTCACAGTCCAGCTCTCACATCCATACATGACCACAGGAAAGACCATAGCCTTGACTAGGCGAACCTTTGTTGGTAAAGTAATGTCTCTGCTTTTGAATATGCTATCTAGGTTGGTCATAACTTTCCTTCCAAGGAGTAAGTGTCTTTTAATTTCATGGCTGCAGTCACCATCTGCAGTGATTTTGGAGCCCAGAAAAACAAAGTCTGACACTGTTTCCACTGTTTCCCCATCTATTTCCCATGCAGTGATGGGACCAGATGCCATGATCTTCGTTTTCTGAATGTTGAGCTTTAAGCCAACCTTTTCACTCTCCACTTTCACTTTCATCAAGAGGCTTTTTAGCCCCTCTTCACTTTCTGCCATAGGGTGGTGTCATCTGCATATCTGAGGTTATTGATATTTCTCCCAGCAATCTTGATTCCAACTTCTGTTTCTTCCAGTCCAGCATTTCTCATGATGTACTCTGCATATAAGTTAAATAAACATGGTGACAATATGCAGCCTTGACGTACTCCTTTTCCTATTTGGAACCAGTCTGTTGTTCCATGACCAGTTCTAACTGTTGCTTCCTGACCTGCATACAGATTTCTTAAGTTCTTAAGAATCTGCATACAGATTCTTAAAGTTCTCATAACACGAAAAAAAAATGTTATAACTATGTACAGTGATGGATGTAAACTAGACTTATTGTGGGAATCATTTCACAATATGTACAAATATTGAATCATCACACTGTACATGTGAAACTAACATGTTATATGTCAATTACATCTTAGTTTTCAAAAAAAATTCTTTCTTTTTGCCTTGATACTCCCATGCTCACAGAAGCAGACCATTTCAGCAGGCAAGATTATTTAAAATAAGTAAATGAAATGAAATGGCTGAATTAAGTGAAGTCAAAGGATTGAGAAAGTATATAAAGCTCTAGGTTGCCCTGTTTTACAGGAAATTTCAAGTTTCAAATCACTCAATTCAATCTTCCGAAGAAAATCAACTATGAAGTTAGACCTCCTGGATTAAAATCTAAATTCCATCATCTAAAATCTATATGACCTTAAGTTGCTAAAACTTTATCAAATGAAAATAATGTCACCTCACATTTGACTGTTGTGAGGGTCTGATGGCCAATTTCCACACAGCATTTAAGAACTATGACAGTATGAATGGTCTATTAAGTACTGTTGGTTTAATTATTGCTTTTGTTATTAATCTCAACTCTTCCATTTTGAAAACTATTCCACTCGGCTGCTGAAAAACATTGTGTTATTGAAGAAAAGGGTCCGAAATATTGAATAACTCTTCTGCCTACATCTTGAAGCTTTCAATATTGTCTAGATAGAAACAAGCAATAGAACTGCTCCACTTAGGGGAGATTTTGTTTCCCCTTTGAGCTCTTCATTCAAATGCACATGTAATTACTTAAAGAGGACGCTGAAAACAAACTTTAAATTTTATGTTGTTCAACTTAGGATGCATAGATATTCACATATCCATATGAACATAATGCTTTGGTTTTTAAACTCAAACTTTGATTTAACATAACCAGATGTTAATTTAAGCAGAGGCTGCAAGACAATAAACATCACATTTCAAAGTGAGATGCAAGACCACCAGTTAGAAGATGCAGGGGACTTGCTTAAGAACTGGGATTTAATGCTTTGCTGACTACCCATTCTCAGCCCAGAAAAGATGAGGAGTACTGAAAAAAAAAAAAAAGAGAGAGAGAGAGATTATAAGAGGACTTTTTGGAGAACTTCTGTATGCTGTGAGTTGCAGTCCCCAAGATTAAGGGACTTGGGGTTCAAGTCAATGCATGCCACTGACCTCAAGTCTAAGTAAAGGATTTCAATGAGACCCGTCTGAGAGCCTGCCATGCATCCTCTAGAGCTGGGAGTACATCTTGGACTGGTGTCTGACTCTGGGATTTTCAAAGAGAGGAAGATGACGGCCAGCTATTGTGACATCGAAGTAAAGATGACTCTCCGGGCTGCCTGTGTATACAGGAGACACGGGTTCCATCCCTGGTTTGGGAAGATCCCCTGGATAAGGAAATGGCAAACCCATTCTAATATTCTTACCTGGAAAATCCCATGGACAGAGGATTCTGGTGGGCTACAGTCCATGGGGTCGCAAAAGAGTCGGACACGACTGAGCAACTAAACAACACCAAAGGGCCGCCGTGTGCTCCTAGGACAAAGGGCTCCTGGGGGTCTTCACATGAGAAGGCTAGTAACTCAGGACCCACCCAGCTAGGGGAGGTGACCCCAACAAGGTGTGAACTGCTGCATTCCCAGGCTGAGAACCATACATGACACCAGCCAGTAGAGACACTTGAGTAGTGAGAAAACCCCTTCTGGTCTCTGTGTGTGTGTGTGCGCATGCGCATGCATGCACCCTACAAGAGAAAAGTCGTTTCACAAATCTCCCAAGTCCAGGGAATATGCACGCCAACAGCGAGATCTTCCTCCATGCCATATCCAACTCTGGTGCCAGAGAAGCACAGCTCTGTATGGGGCACACAAGGCAAGACCAGTACCACCCAGGCCTGTAAGGCTCAAGCTGAAGGGAAAGTTAACCATTAAAAGAAAGCCAGTGATTTATTAGCCTAGCTTGACACATTAATGACTAAACTGGCATGAATTTTTTCTAAAGATAATCAGAGGATCTTTAATTTTCTGGAAGTAAGCAGAAAATCAAGAGGCTAGTCCTAAGGGCAAGCTTTCCAGGTGGTACTAGTGTTAAAGAATCTGCCTGCCAGTGCAGGTGACATAAGAGGCAGGTTCAATCCCTGGGTCGGGAAGATCCCCTGGAGGAGGGCATGGCAACCCACTCCAGTATTCTTGCCTGGAGAATCCCACAGACAGAGGAACCTGGTGGGCTACAGTCCATGGGGTCACAAAGAGTTGAACATGACTTGGCAACTTGGTACACATGCACAGTCCTAAGGGCAAAAGGGGGGAAAAAGCATTGTGGGAGATGAATGAAGGCATTTTCAGGGCCCCCGTCATAAGCCCCATGTGCTCTACATGACAATTAAGTTATTAGGCAGTATCCCCCCAAGCTCACCAAGCTGGTTCTGACATATGGTTTCCATACTTCATAAGGCAGTGTGACACCTGGGGTGGTACCACCTGAAGGGGGCTGGGAACACAGGGACTGTTGGGAGCACCCAATTCCATATATACCAGCCTCAGCCTCTTGCCACTCCCAGGCTATATACAGGAAGGGAGAGGAGGCCATAGTGGTGTCTCAATGCCCACAGCTCCTAGCAAGCCCCCTTTCCAGTCCACTCCCAAATGTGTAGCCAAGAGATGAGCAGGGAGGTCTTCCCTGGTGGTTCAGTGAATAAGAACCCACCTGCCAAGGCAGGGAACAAGGGTTCGACCCCTGGTCCAGGAAGATTCCACATGCCATGGAGCAACTAAGCCCACGTGCCGCAACTACTGAAACCCGAGTGCCTAGAGCTCTGCTCTGCAACAAGAGAAGCCATCTCAATGTGAAGCCTGTGCATTGCAATTAAGAGTAGCCCCTGCTCGACACAACTAGAGAAAGTCTGCTTGCGACAAAGAAGACTAAGCATAGCCAATTTTTTTTTTTTAGTTAATTTTTTTAAAAGAGCTGAGCAGGGAAAGTGATGATAGGAATGACTATTGCCAGTTTGAAGTTGAGTGGCCTAACAATATCGAAAAATGCCCCCAAGCAATTCCATCCAACAATTTTCCTTCCTGTCACCCATATTTTTTTACAGGAAACAAAGGGCTTCTCTCTCAGAGATTTCCCTGATAGCTGTGATAGCCAGAGAAGCAGTCATCTCAGGCACTACCCAAGGTCTCCCCACACCCAGCCAAGTCCAGCTCAGGCTGTTTCTAGCAATGAGAGAGGGAAGACTGTCAAATTTAGAAATGGCTCAGAAAAGTGTTATTTCTAAACCTAGAATAAAACTCGACACATTTGGAATTTGTATTTTGTTTGGTTTTGGAGAAGATGAGTTTGAAGGTGCTGCAGACGCTGTGATCTTGTTTCCCTGGGGAGTCTCAGAGGCTGGGTAGGCAAACTTTTATGTCACACTGGTAGTGCATGGAGGCCATGAGGTTTTGAAGCACATGGACCAGAAAGGCTGCTTTTCTCAGCTCTAACTCTGTTTGTGATAACCATGTCCTGCTCCCCTATGTAAGCTGAGACACTGGTAGGTGAGTTGGTTCACTGCCCTGGGAACAATTACTCTTCATAGCCAGGAACTCTTCCTTACGATGCTGAAACAAAAAGTTCCATTTTTTGACTGTGTTGGCTTCACAGCAGGAATGGTTCCCATTCTTTTATCTGCCCTAAAATGACACACACAGATGCGCAGACACTCATGCACGCCGAAAACGTCCTCACACAGGAGAAGGCATCTGACAAAACAGGATGAGCCGGAGAGAGCCGGGGAGCAGAGCCATGTGCTCTGTGGGGCTCTTCTTGGCTGGAAGGGTTTGGTCTGTGCTCGCAGGCCACATGCCGTAAATGAGGAAGTTTGCTGCGGAGTTGACAGGTAAGATACAGTAAGTGCCGATCAAAAGTCAACTCACAAAACCATGCTTTTGACAACACACTGTGAAGCTCAGTGGGAAACATACAAGTTGCCAGTTGGCCCGGCAACAAGGAGAAGCACATCCAGGAAGCTCAGCTCCCTCTCTCCCGCAGCAAGGGGACAGCCCCTTTTGATTTCAGGTTGGCAGGGCGAAAGGATGAGAGAGGCAGACAATGATTGCTTATGATCAAAAGATTGTGAGGAAGAAAATAAAACAGAGGAAGTCACTCAGTGTGTCGTGTTCCTTCTGGAACCCCATCAGTACACAATGGATGTAAGAGACAGGATCTGGGACCAGAGAACATGAGAACAGGAGACAGGAGTCTACCCACACAGACAGAAAGATGGGATGCGTGGAAATGTTTGTCTTTCATTTATTTTGAGCAAACATTGCCTTCCACGTAGCAGACTCATCCTGATCAGCAATTTCCACCTGGTGTTCTTCAAACCAGATGGAAGTGTAAATTATTTAAATACATGATCTTCCATTAGCTGTTGAGCTTAAGTGCCTCAAAAAAAAAATTTTTTTAATGCTTTCCAGGATTCCAGAGAGCATTTGCACTAAGATAGATAAACATATTTTCAAGACACAACTTCAGTGACAGCAATTTTTAGATTTTAAAGTACAGTCAGCATCTATAAGTAATTATAACTTCTACAAAAGACTGTTTACACTATAAAATTAAAATCGGAGCTAATGAGCTAATTAAGGCTTGTTTCCCCCTCCACATGACACTACTTCATAAAACCCAAACAGGTTCATCACGACACACAGAGGAGCGATCATGCCCCATCTTCAATTGTTTCTCCCATTCAAGGTTCAGATATGCTTTTTATAAATTTGTTTTTAAGTAAAAATTTGAAGACAGGTTTTGAGTTTAATCAGTTTCCTGAGGGGAAATGTTAGCATTCATGATAATACAATGATCACTGTGTTCATGTACATAGGCAGTGTGTGATGGGGAAAATTCATAAGTGTGAGGATGTCCTAGTTAACTTCCTAAACTGTGACTGCTCACTTGATTATGGAATTATGAAGGGAACATATTACAGTTAAGTATTCAAAATTCTTAAAATTTCAGAAAGTGAAAAGAATGTTGAGGTCGCATGACCTTGTTAAAATACAGACTCTGTATCTGAAATCCCTCCTCTTTTATTCACTCTGTCAATATCAGTCTTTATACCATAACTTCTTTTACGTGGTTTTTATCCTACTTGACTTCTCCATTTCCTCTTTGCACCTCCCCCTTGAGATGGAAACCACCCCCTTGGAGCTCCTGGCACCTCCTTTCCCATCAGTCATCATCCCCCTCTAGCATAGCACCAGCTCATCTCAGAGTGGACAGGGGCCGTGGAGGGCTCCCACTCCATCATCACTCCATCTGCGGTTTCTGTTTTGCACAAAATAGACTTACAGGACCGAGCCCTTCAGAATCCCTGCCTTTTCATCAAGTTAATTCCTGCTGCTGATGAGACTAATTCTTAAACACCCACTCTTTACATTGTTGAGGTTTGAAAGGCTTCTAAGTAACACACTCCTTTGCCCCAGTCAAGTTCAGAATTGACACACAGAGCCAGGAAGATGACAATAAATAAACGATCGCCTTTGTTGCCGATGGCTTCCCCCAGGGGCTCAGGTGGTAAGGAGTCCACCTGCAGTGCAGGAGACTTCGATCCCTGGGTCGGGAAGATCCCTTGCAGAAGGAAATGGCAACCCACTCCAGTATTCTTGCCTGTGAAATCCCACGGAGGCTACAGTCCATGGAGTCGCAAAGAGTCAGCCACAACTGAGTGACTAACACTTTCACACTTTTGTTCCTGGTAAAGCTGTTGGAGAATTTGTCTCAAGACAGGAGGGTTAAATGAGCTTGTAAATGATGCACAATGGGCCTCCCAGGTGGCACTAGTGGTAAAGAACCTGCTGGCCAATCCAGGAGATGTAAGTGGCTCAGGGTTCCATCCCTGGGTTGGGAAGATCCCCTGGAGGAGGAAATGGCAACCCAACTCCAGTATTCTTGCCTGGAAAATCCCATGGATAGAGAAGCCTGGCAGGCTATAGTCCATGGGGTTGCACAGAATCGGATGCAACTTAGAATGCATGCAGGCATAACAGAATTAAAATTATTTGCTGTGTCAAAGGAAATACGGAGTTCTATAACCAAGTCCTCCTTCCCCCAGACCTAGACACTGGGTGGACCAGTCCTGTGTAAGTTACTACGGATCCAAGAACAGGTAAATACACAAGTACACATTTCTGATGCATTCTCTGCATCAGAAAACTGGGACTCAGGTTGAAAATGAGCAAGCTCTACTCCTTCTCAAACTCACCTAGTAGATGGCTCACTCCTCTTCCCTCCACTAAGAGTGACTATAGGATTCAGAGAGAGGTGAAAAGTGTAGGATGTCATGTCACAGGCAACAAGAGGAGTGAAGACAAGCATTTCCCCTGAACATGGACTTTTATGAGGACAATTTAATATTTTAAACTTGCCAATTTTCTGTGTACATATAAATACCCTCTCTAGAACGGACATGAAGCTATCCTGATTGTCATTAGTTATCAAGTCTCCAAACAATCTCCATTAGCCAGCACAAATTTATCATGCAAGGCATCACGCCAACCTTTTTGAGGGCTACAAAGCATAAGACACTGTTACACCCTCAGGGTGTTTACTAATCTAGCTGGGGACATTAGACTTGAACAAGTAAAACTAAACAAGGATTTTAATAGCAACTCAAGACAATACTATGAAAGACAGGGACTTCCCTAGTGCTCCAGTGGTTAAGACTCTGCCTTCCAAGCAGGGGAGGCAGGTTTGATCCATGGTCAGGGAACTAAGATCCCACATGCCATGGAGCAACTAAGCCCACACACCACAACTACAGAGCATACAATTCTGAAGCCCAAGAGCCACAACTAGAGAGAAGCTGAGTGCCACAACTAAAGAGCTCATGTGCCACAGCTAAGACCCAACATAGCCAAAAATAAACAAGTACTTTTTCAAAAAAGAAAGACGTCATAGGTCAACACACAATTTCCACCTTAATTGAAAATAAAATAAGGATCCAGAAGAGGAAGAAATCTTGACAAGTCAGAGTGGTGGGAGGTATAACCTAGATCTTCAGAGATGAATGAGGATTTGAAAAAAGAAGAGAGAAAAGAGAAGAATACAGAACTTTCAGGGGAAGCCAGAGGAAAAATCACAGCCCACAGTGAAAAGTGTTTCACACGGGAAAGCCTGGAAGGTAATATAGGAAATGGATACCAGAAAGCCAGAGTTCTAATCTGCCGGGCAAGGCAAGCCACCTCCCTGAGTCTCAGTGACCCCGACCAGAAGACAGGGATTTCATGGTAATTCACTAGTGGTCCAGTGGTTAGGGCTTGGGGCTTTCACTGATGTGGTCCAGGTTCAATCCCTGGTCAGGGAACTAAGATCCCACAAGCTGCATAGCATGGCCAAAAAAAAAAAAAAAAAAGATTGGCTTTAAAAATAAGTACAATTTTTAAATGGATATTTCAGTTACCATCTCAATTATTTTATGAGGATTAAGTAAGGTAATATATATAAAGCAACAAGAACATGGTAAGCAACCAATAAATGTTTATTTTTGTTTTTATTATCATCACTACATTTATTACCAGCTAAACTGCCAGTGATTTCAGCAGCAATTGCTGATAAAATGTATTTAATATAGAATTGATTTGGCCTCTCTTGCTGTAGTAATCTGTTCAACTTCCTCTAAATATCACTCAAAAAAAAACTTTTTATTTTAAAAAATGTCAAATATTTATTTAAAAAATATATCATAATAAGCTTAGTATGTACCCACCACCTAGATTCAACAATTATCAACTCAAGGCCAATTTCATAGTTTCATCTAAACTCTACCCAGACTCTTTTAAAGTTAATCTAAAACTTCATGCCATTCCACTCTTCCAATTTTTCAGTATGTATTCTTTACAGAAAACATAACCACACTATCATTCAGTTCAGTTCAGTTCAGTTGCTCAGTCGTCCCCAACTCTGCGACCCCATGAATTGCAGCACACCAGGCCTCCCTGTCCATCACCAACTCCCGGAGTTCACCCAAACTCACGTCCATCGAGTCAGTGATGCCATCCAGCCATCTCATCCTCTGTCGTCCCTTTCTCCTTCTGCCATCCAGCCATCTCATCCTCTGTCGTCCCTTTCTCCTTCTGCCCCCAATTCCTCCCAGCATCAGAGTCTTTTCCAATGAGTCAACTCTTCCCATGAGGTGGCCAAAGTACTGGAGTTTCAGCTTTAGCATCATTCCTTCCAAAGAAAACCCAGGACTGATCTCCTTTAGGATGAACTCGTTGGATCTCCTTGCAGTCCAAGGGACTCTCAAGAATCTTCTCCAACACCACAGTTCAAAAGCATCAATTCTTCGGTGCTCAGCCATCTTCACAGTCCAACTCTCACATCCATACATGACCACAGGAAAAACCAAAGCCTTGATTAGATGGACCTTTGTTGGCAAAGTAATGTCTCTGCTTTTGAATATGCTATCTAGGTTGGTCATAACTTTCCTTCCAAGGAGTAAGCGTCTTTTAATTTCATGGCTGCAATCACCATCTGCAGTGATTTTGGAGCCCAAAATAATAAAGTCTGACACTGTTTCCACTGCTTCCCCATCTATTTCCCATGAAGTGATGGGACCATTATCACATCTAAAAATATGATTAGATATTCAAACAGTGCTCAAATTGCCCCCAAATTCCTCATTTATAAACATTTTTAGTTTATTTGAGAAAGATTCCAAATACAATGCATACATTGCAATCACTTGAAACGTATCTTAAGACTTTTTAATCCAGATGTCCCATCTCTATTTCTCTTCCTTTGGGGGGTAGTCGGGGGCGGTGGGGGGGGGGGTTCCTTGAAACTTACATGTTGAAGAAGCCAGGGCAATTTGTCCTATGGAGATTCCCACTGCTCGAGTTTCACTCTTACATCCCTTGAAATGGTTTACCATATTTCTCTGTCCCATGTACTCCCTCTAAGTTGAAAGGGCTTAATGCTTCCTCGGATTTTGGTTCCATTTTTGGCAGTAACTCTCCATAGCATGGGCTTCCCTGGTGGCTCAGTGGTAAAGAATTTACCTGCCAATGCAGGAAACGCAAGTTAAATCCCTGAGTTGGGAATATCCCCTGGAGGAGGGCATGGCAACCCACTCCAGTATTCTTGCATGGAAATTCCATGGACAAAGGAACCTGGTGGACTACAGTTCATGGAGTTGCAAAAGTAGGACACAAATGAGTGACCAAACAACTCCACAGGTGAAACGTGTTCTTATATCAGCGGACACTAGTGTCCTGAAGTTTTTCTTTTCTGTTAGTAGTCATTTGTGATCATTTCCAAATTCCATTATTTCATTCATTCCAAAATGATAACTTTCTAGTGTTTTCTATGCTTCTTTCCTTTTTCTTTTGTTGGCTTGAATATTTCAGTAAACTTCTTCCCCTCATCAATTATTTTATTACTCTGAGGTCTGATTTGTGTAAGAGCGACAGGATAAATGCTTGATATTCAAAATAATGAGTTGGTTCCCTAGCATTCTCCATAGGTGATCATTGAGGGTATTTTTGCTTTTGATTCATTATTAAATCATAGTTGAAATGTTTCAGTTCATAAAAGTTATTACTGTTATTGATAACTAAATGGTCCCAATGTTTGCACTGGGGGCTTCTTCAAGTTGACCCTTGAGTCCTTTGGAAATACCCCTAGTAATTTTTGGTATCTGTGTTCTGTACTATGATGAGATGTTACAGGTTCATCATGAACAATTCCTGCCACAGAGTTGCCATTTTTTTCTGAGGAACTCTGGTTTCTTTGGGAAGGAAATGATGCTGGCAGATCAGGATCTTAGCATTAAGTTTGCTGATTACTACTGGGGTGGCCTTTATTTCCAAGTCTTTTAAGTGAATAGAGCTAGAAACATGTTAGTAGCATTTTGTTGTTAAGTAAGATATATCCTGAATTTGAATTTATATTTCTGATTTAACTTTAGGACTACAAGGTTGATAACGTGTTTATAACTTAGCCTCATGTTAAACATCTTTTGTACTTTCTCCTATCCCCAAATCTCATTTTTCAATAATATAAACAGAACTACTCTATCTACACAATACACATTCAACAGTCTTAAAATAAAAATGCCAACACTACCACCCACCACATGATCACTGAAAACAGTTCAAGAATTTTTTTTCAATTCTATTTTCTTTAGGACATATTCCACTAGGGAAACGGTCAACGTGTGTTTTAAAGTCACCTGAAATAATTTCTTTCTATATAGTTGAGCCACATATTCAGTGTTCTGGTGATTCATTTATTTCATTATGCTTTTAATTTCTAGAACTTTTCATTTAACTTTTGTTCTATAACTGTGAATATTTACATGATTCCAAAATCAAATCTATAAAATAGTGTCTATTCAGAGAAATACTGTTTCTACTCTTGTCCCCTATACTATTGGGTTGGCCAGAAAGTTCATTCAGATTTTTCCATAAACATTTTATGGAAATGCCCAAAAGAACTTTTTGGCCAACCCAATACAAGCACACATAAAAATACACACTTTTGTATTCTCTGTTTTGGGTTGAATTGTGTCCCTAACAAAGAGAAGTTACATTCTAATTTCAGGTACCTGTGAATGTGATCTGATGTGGACACAGGGTCTTTGCTGTTGTTGTTCAGTCCTCAGTTGTATCTGATTCTTTGCAACCCCATGGACTACAGCATGCCAGGCTTCCCTGTCCTTCAGCATCTCCCAGAGTTTGCTCAAACTCACGTCCATTGACTCAATGAAGCCATGCAACCATCTCCTCAGTCACTCCCTTCTCCTCCTGCCTTCAATCTTTCCCAGGGTCTTCTCCAATGACTGGGCTCTCCGCAACAGGTAGCCAAAGTACTGGAGCTTTAGCTTCAGCATCAGTCCTTTCAGTGAATATTCAGGGTTGATTTCCTTTAGGATTGACTGGTTTGATCTCCTTGTTGTCCAAGGGACTGTCAAGAGTCTTCGCCAGCACCGCAGTTTGAAGGCATCAATTCTTCGGTGCCCTGCCTTGTTTATTGTCCAGCTCTCACATCTGTATATGACTACTAGAAAAAACATAGCTTTGACTATACGGGCCTTTGTCAGCAAAGTGATGTCTTTGCAGATGTAATCAATTTAAAACAAGATCATGCTGGATGAGGGTGGATTCTAATGCAGCAGCCAATATCTTTAAAAGAGAAAGGAGAGGGAGCTTTGGACAAAAGAGACATAGACACACACTAGGGAAGACAGCCATGTGGACATGGAAACAGAAACTGGAGTGAAGGACTTCCCTGGTGGTCCAGTGGCTAAGACTCCAAGCTCCCAATGCGGGGTGCCTGGATTCAATCCCTAGTTAGGGAACTAGATCCCACAAGCCACAACTAAGGACCCCACATGTTACCACTAAAAAATCCCACATGTGCGTGTGCATGCTCCAGGGCTTCAGTTGTGTCCAACTCTTTGCAATCCTATGGACTGTAGCCTGCCATTCTCTGCAACACAACCAAGTGCGTGTGTGCATGTTCAGTTGCTCAGTTGTGTCCAACTGCAGCCCACCAGGCTCTTCTGTCCATGAGCTTTTCCAGGGAAGAACACTGGAGTGGGTTGTCTTCCTCTTCCAGGGGATTGAACCGACCCAGATTGAACCGGAGTCTCCTGCATTGACAAGTGGATTATTTTACCACTTAGCAACCTGGGAAGCCAAACTCAGCCAAGAGCTGTGGATGATAGACCTCAAACTGGAAGTCCGAGACAGAGAAAACTTCTGAGACAGGCCCAGGAGTGCACCACAACAGGGGTGGGATCTAAATGACAATCCCGAGCTTCTCACTCCCAGGCCTATGCGGAGTCCACTTTGGCTGTTCCTTTCTCTGCACAACTGGGATTCTTGCTGAATAATTGAAGCCCCAGCTTTGTCCATATCAGGAATATTACTGTTTGATTTTGTGGTCCCAGAGGGAAAGCTGCGAACAGCTGATGCCTCTGCTGGTACTGAAACTGCCACAGAAAGCAGGAATTTGTTTTCCTAGTTTTCTGTTGGAAAAAATCTCCAGGCATTGCACTGGGAAGTGGGGTATTCTTAAACGTTTTTTTAGAAAGTGCAAGAGTATATGGGTGGGGAGAGCCAGAGGTTAGTGAGATGCTTTTTTTCTGCAAGGCAAAACTGCATCTGTGCAATTAAAAAAAAATTAATTATAAATGAAATAACCCAGCCCCTAAGGAACTGAGATAGGCAAATAAGTTCCTGCTAAGGAAAAGATGTGGATTTTAATACGCACACATAACAGCATGTGTGTGTGTGTGTTAGTCGCTCAGTCGTGTCTGACTCTTTGTGACCCCATGGACAGTACCCGCCAGGCTTCTCTGTCCATGGAATTCTCCAGGCAAGAATACTGGAGTGGATCGACATTCCCTTCTCCAGAAGAACTTCCCAACCCAGGGATCAAACCCTGGTCTCCTGCATTGCAGGCAGGTTCTTTACCATTTGAGCTACAGGGAAGTCCACATAAGAATATAACACTGCTCACATATACAGACCACAAAAATACACTCCATTCCCCCATCCCCCACCTCAACCCAGCAAGAGCAAATCACAAAAGGCTCAGTTATTAACTTCTTTCCAGATGTGAATTCACTAAGGAAGAAGTTGGGCTGCAACACCATCATATGAATAAGACCTATGATCTCAACCCAACCAGTCCCACGGGGCTCACAGAGCCAGGCAGGGCCCTGTCTAGCCGCAGAGTCTGTGTTCTTTGCCACGTGTATCTGAGAACTCCCTTCCAAAATGCTTAGTAGTTATTTCTCACAGACATACTCTGGATAATTTAGCTATGATTTTCTTTCATCAAAAAAAAAAAAAAAACCAGTTTGAAACAAGCTAAGAAAGATTCCATTATTGGCCTTAAGAAAACCACAAACAGTGGAGTCCATCAAAATTCTCAGGTTGAGGCAAAAGAATATAAACATAACATTGCTCTCCCTGCGTGGTAGCAAAGGGCTTAAGGGGAAGTTACAATTCTGAAATGGCTTTTCAGGCCCAAACTTATAAAAATAAGTCCAAATAGCTGAGACTCTCAAAGCCAAAGCAAGGAAGTCACTCCCATTTGCCTTTTTCCCATTTCATGGTCACAGATGAAGTACACAATCAAACACAAACATTGCCTGACAACAACAGAAAGGCTTTAACTTGTCTTTAAAAAGATCGTAGTTATGTAGAGTGGCTCAGTGATAATGAATCTGCCTGCCGATGCAAGAGATGCAACAGATACAGATTCCATCCCTGGGTTGGAAAGATTCCCTGGAGTGGGAAATGGCAACTCATTCCAGGTTTCTTGCCTGAAAAATTCCACGGACAGAGGGGAGCCTGGTGGGCTACAGTCCATGGGGTCGCAAAGAGTCAGACAACACTGAGCGACTGAGCACACAAAACAAGTGCAAGCTATGTGGAATTACCACATGTGAGGATTAGTGAAGAACTCATTCGATGGATGAAGCAAATGAAAAGACGGTGCTAAGATTCTGGAATTTTGCCCTCAACTCTGCATTCTGTAAAGGAAGAAAGTTTGAATTTCAAACCAGGAGATGTGGGTTCAAATGTCTGTCATTTCCAGCTGCATGAAGCCTGGCCACTCAGTTATCCACTCTCTGCCTCAGCACCCTCAACACATGATGCAGGAGAAATTCACCACAGCATGCCTGCTGAGAGAGGAAAGTGAGATGGAGAAAGCTCTGAGCACAGTGCCTGGACTCAATAAAGGTGAGCTGAAAATTAACCCAGTATTCAAAAAGAAATGTATTTTGCAGACAGCAGAAAGCACAGTCTGAATAAGAATCATTGATCTCAAAATATTGTCACCAGAAAGTCTTCCTTTTAGAGAAGGAACTTATGGTTGGGGGTGGAGGGAAGGATGCAGGGAAGGGATAGTTAAGGAGTTTAGGATGGACCTGTACGCACTGCTGTGTTTAAAATACAAAACCAACAAGGACCCTATATAGCACAGGGAACTCTACTCAATGTTATGTGGCACTCTGGATGGGAGGGGAATTGGGGGGAGAATGGATACATGTATAAGTATAGATAAGCCCTTTCACTGTCCACCTGAAACTATCAAATATTGTTAATCGGCTATACCTCAATACAAAATAAAAAATTTCAAAGAATTAGCTTCAAAATTAAAAGAAAAAGTCTTTCTCATTTTCAGGGAGCATCCCAGGTGGGCTAGTAGTAAAGAACCCACCCACCAATGTAGGAGACACAGATGAGGGTTTGTTCCCTCAGTCAGGAATATCCCCTGGAGGACGGCATCAGTATTCTTGCCTGGAGAATCCTATGCACAGAGGAGCCTGGCAGGCTATAATCCGTAGGGCCACAGAGTCGGACATGACTGAAGGGACTTAGCAGGCATGCAAAGGAGGAACAAATGGAGGGCAATGTTTTTTATTTTATTTTATTATCTGTCTGGTTTTGGCTTGGATTTGTTTTGGGGATTGGTTTTTTATTTGATTGGTTGGTTGGGTTTTTTGGTGTATGGTATCTACCACATGTCAGATCAGATCAGATCAGATCAGTCGCTCAGTCGTGTCCGACTCTGCGACCCCATGAATCGCAGCACGCCAGGCCTCCCTGTCCATCACCAACTCCCGGAGTTCACTGAGACTCACATCCATCGAGTCAGTGATGCCATCCAGCCGTCTCATCCTCTGTCGTCCCCTTCTCCTCTTGCCCTCAATCCCTCCCAGCATCAGAGTCTTTTCCAATGAGTCAACTCTTCACATGAGGTGGCCAAAGTACTGGAGTTTCAGCTTTAGCATCATTCCTTCCAAAGAAATCCCAGGGCTGATCTCCTTCAGAATGGACTGGTTGGATCTCCTTGCAGTCCAAGGGACTCTCAAGAGTCTTCTTCAACACCACAGTTCAAAAGTATCAATTCTTCGGTGCTCAGCTTTCTTCACAGTCCAGCTCTCACATCCATACATGACCACAGGAAAAACCATACTCTTGACTAGGTGAACCTTTGTTGGCAAACCACGTGTCAGGTACTCAATAAATATTTGTTGAGTGGAGTTAAAAGAGGGAGGAATTTGGTCAGGGACCCTGTCCTCTCTGTAATGTACTGTATTCCCAGGACTTATCACAATGCCATGTAGATACATTTTCAATGAATCTTGGGTATATGACTGAATACTAATTTAGAGAGTTTTTTATTTTTAGGTGAGATGTAACTGACATATAACACTGTATTAGTTTTAGGTGTGGAACACAATGAGTCAATATTTACATACATTGCAAAATGACACCCCACCCCCCAACCCCGCAACAGTGGAAACAGTGTCAGACTTTATTTCTTTAGGCTCCAAAATCACTGCAGATGGTGATTGCAGCCATGAAATTAAAAGACGCTCACTCCTTGGAAGGAAAGTTATGACCAAACTAGACAACATATTCAAAAGCAGAGACATTACTTTGCCAACAAAGGTCCATCTAGTCAAGGCTATGGTTTTTCCAGTGGTCATGTATGGATGTGAGATTTGGACTGTGAAGAAAGCTGAGCACCAAAGAATTGATGCTTTTGAACTGTGGTGTTGGAGAAGACTCTTGAGAGTCCCTTGGACTGCAAGGAGATCCAACAAGTCCATCCTAAAGGAGATCAGTCCTGGGTTTTCTTTGGAAGGACTGATGCTAAAGCTGAAACTCCAATACTTTGGCCACCTCATGCAAAGAGTTGACTCATTGGAAAAGACTCTGATGCTGGGAGGGATTAGGGGCAGAAAGAAGGGGACGACAGAGGATGAGATGGCTTGATGGCATCAGTGACTCAATGGACATGAGTTTGGGTGAACTCCGGGAGTTGGTGATGGACAGGGAGGCCTGAGGTGCTGTGATTCACAAGGTCGCAAAGAGTTGGACATGACTGAGCGACTGAACTGAACTGAACTGAAGTCTAGTTAACATCCATTACAACGAAGTTGTCTTTTTTCTTGTTATGAGAACACTTAAGATCTACTTTATTGCTGCTGCTACTGCTGCTAAGTCTTGTCAGTCATGTCCAACTCTGTGCGACCCCATAGACGGCAGCCCAACAGGCTCCTCTGTCTCTGGGATTCTCTAGGCAAAAATACTGGAGTGGGTTGCCATTTCCTTCTCCAATGCATGAAAGTGAAAAGTGAAAGTGAAGTTGCTCAGTCATGTCCAACTCCTAGCAACCCCATGGACTGTAACCTACCAGGCTCCTCCATCCATGGGCTTCTCCAACGTCCAAATATGCAATACAGTATTAGTAACTAGAGTCACCATGCTGTACATTACACCTCCAGGACTTTTTCATTTTATCACTGGAAATTTGGACATTTTGACCTCTATCACCTATTTTACCCAGCTCCCCACCCCTAAATTCTACCTCTGGCAACCACCAATCTAGTCTCTGTAATCAGTGTTTTGTTTGTTTGTTTGATTACTCCACATCTAAACTCTGTCTGTCCCTGGACTCCCGTGCTGGGAACTGCTGACAGCTTGGTCAGTGTTCCTGGCTTGTTTGGAATCCTTCCCCAGATGCCATGCTGGGAACCACTGGTGGCAGCTGCAGCTCTCCCCATGTGTGGAATCGGTCTCCAGTCTCCATCCTTTCAGCTCTGCTGGCTCAGTCCTTCTCCCAGTCCAAAGTCCATGGCAACAGACCAAAGTTGGACTGGGTTCAACTTAAGAACTGGACGGGATCTGGGATCAGACTGGGCCTGATTTGAAAACCAAACTGGGCCTGGGATTGGACTGGGTCCAATTTGAGCTGAACTGGGTCCCATGAGGGGTCTCAGGTAAATAAAAGCTGATTGCTAATGAGAATATTGGAAGTGCCTGGAAGCCAGTAAGTCTGGCTCTAAGGCTTTCCAGGTGGCTCAGTGGTAAAGAGTCTGATTGCCAATGCAGGAGATACGGGTTCTATTCTTGGGGCGGAAAGATCCCCTGCAGCAGGAAATGGCAACCCACTCGATATTCCTGATGGGATAATCCCATAGACAGAGAGCCTGGTGGGCTACAGTCCATGGAGTTGCAAAGACTCAGACACAACTGAGCAACTGAGCATGCAAGAAACCCAAAGGCCTAGCTAAAAGAAATGGGATCCTTTATAACCAAAGAGTTGAGTGTACCACCTTCCTATACACCTGCTCATTTTAGGTTGAGCAACTGTAGTCCCAGAAGTTACAAGTATTGAACAAATGGCAAGATTTTACAAGAATCACAATGGCCATTATGGGGATCACTCCAATTACAGGATTGTTCATTTAAGAAGCACACCTGAGAACACTTGAGAATTGTCCCAAATTGTGCAGTTAGAATGGGATGACTTTAATTGGTATGCAGAAGCTTACAAAAGGCTGCAAAAGTCCAAAACAGCTTCAGTAAAAGACTCATTACCAAAAGGCTAATGAAAAATTAAGACACACGAGGATCCTAAAACGAAAGGTGATAGGACTGACGTGGCCTCCAGGCTCTTCCTGGCACTTCCTTTTTCACCTGAGTACTCGCATGTTGCCAATTCTTTGCTTGAACTGCCTTTCTACTCTAAAGAGACTACTGGACAATCACCATCTAAAATAAAATTACCTGGGGACTTCCATGGTGGTCCAATAGTTAAGATTTCACCTTCCAATGCAAGGTGTAGGGATTTTAAGCTAAGATCCTACATGCCTCATGGCTAAAACATAAAACAGAAGTAATACTGTGACAAATTAAATAAAAGATGTTTTTAAAAAAATACTCCCAATACTTATCTGAAAAAAGAAAAAAAATCATAGATAAAACTACCTGAGGTTGTAGACAAACCCCCTCAGGTAGCTGTCACCTCTTGGTCAAAGACTGAACCAGGAAATCAAACCTTTACAATATGTGGATCCCCACTTGCCATGCTCAGTTACCAAAGAGGCCATTTATTTACTGCATGAAAGTGAAAGTGGCTCAGTCATGTCCGACTCTTTGTGACCCCGTAGACTATACAGTCCATGGAATTCTCCAGGTCAGAATACCAGAGTGGGTAGCCATTCCCTTCTCCAGGGGATCTTTATGACCCAGGGATCAAACCTGGGTCTCCTGCATTGCAGGCAGATGCATTACCATCTGACCCACCAGGGAAGCCCAAATGATCCAACAAAAATTAATGTAAAAAACAATGTAGATTAAAAGTCAACAAAGATAACAAACAGGGATTCTTGTGCTTCAGCAAGTACAATAGCCTGAGTGAGTGAAAAGTTGCTCAGTTGCGTCCGACTCTTTGCAACCCCATGGACGATACAGTCCGTGGAATTCTCTAGGCCAGAATACTGGAATGGGTAGCCTTTCCCTTTTCCAGGGGATCTTCCCAACCCAGGGATTGAACCCAGGTCTCCCACATTGCAGGTGGATTCTTTACCAGCTGAGCCACAAGGGAAGCCCAAGAATCCTGGAGTGGGTAGCCTATCCCTTCTCCAGGGGATCTTCCTGACCCAGGAACCGAACCAGGGTCTCCTGCATTGCAGGAGGATTCTTTACCAACTGAGCTGTGAGGGAAGCCCTGTTTACTGCATTAAAAAATCCATTTATTTACTTCAATGGTGTGGCGTGGTAGTCGCTTCAGTTGTATCCTACTCTTTGCGACCCTATGGACTGGAGCCCTGTAGACACATCTATCCATGGGATTCTCCAAGCAAGAATACTGGAGTGAGCTACCATGCATTCCTCCAAGGGATCTTCCCCACCCAGGGATCAAATGTAAGCATATCTTACATCTCCTGCATTGGGAACTTGTTCTTTACCACTGAGCCACCTGGGAAGCCGGCTAGATGGGATGATCATCACCTAACACAAGAACCACCAAGTAAAGCCACTTACATCCTCAGACAGAATTTGGCTGAATTTCAAATTTTGTTTTGTAACCATTTTTAATCCTTACGACAGTCTATGTCCTGGACTTAGAGAAGGCAAGTCCAGTATCTTTCTCTAAGAACCAGAGAAGTCAGAATTTAAACCTGGTCTGCCTGACACAGGACTGATGCTCTCAGTTGCTGCCTTCCACTGGATTCTTCCCTGAATGGAGGGCAGTTGTCCAGGCTGGCCTAGATCTCCTGTTTCTTAGGTTAGAGGTGAACACAGCTTAGCCCAATTCTGCTTGATTATTTACCAGCTCTTGTTTATTGCTAAAGAAGTGAAAAGTTATAAAGGTGGGGGGGGAGGTGGTATGCATCATCTCCCCAAATGGATCATGGTTTTATTTGGCATTCAAAGCCACAAAAACATGAAGCTGGGCCTCCTGGTTTTAAACATGGAGTTTAGAATAGCTTCTCAGGTGAGGAAGCAGAGTGGTAAAGAAGGAGACCCGAGTTCAGTCCTGGCTGCGACCTTATAACAATTCAGACTTCAGGCAACCTAACCTCTCTGAGGCTTGGCTTCCTTCCTGTTCTGTAAAATGGGCACAGTGATGCCCAGCTCAGTTGTTGTTTAGTCACTCATTCAAGTCTGACTCTTTGTGACCCCATGGGGTAGCCTGCCAGGCTCCTCTGTCCATTTGATTTCCCAGGCAAGAGTACTGGAGTGGGTAGCCATTCCCTTCTCCAGGGGATCTTCTAGATTCAGGCATCAAATCTGCATCTCTTGCATTGGCAGGTGGGTTCTTTACCATCCAACCACTGGGGAAGCCCATTAGTACCCAGCTCAATGGGAGGCCATAAATGCCTGACACAGAAAAGTGTCGACCACGTGAACACTGTGGTGTCTACCACTGTGAAGCAGAGTGGATCCAAGTACCTGCAGAAAGATCCCGCAATGGCTCACACATCCTGAGAAACCATAAAAGGCCCAGGTGGGTCCTTTTCATGGTCGCCGAGAGTCACAGAAGCCGTCAAAAACTGGAATGAGAAGCAGAAAGAGAGGGCAAGGAGGAAGAAGCCACTTTAAAATGTGGGGGGAAAAACCCTGCTTGAGAACCTGTGCCTACTCATCCTAGCAAGCACAGCACTGAGAAACTAATCAATAATGGTTTTATTTCAGGACGTTCTAACGTTTAGAAACCACAGAATTCAGGCCCACAGGGATTTCAATTCACACCCGCTAGACAACAAATTTTCATTTTTGTGGTAATCCTGGAGATTTCACACACAGGCTACTAAAAGAAAACAATATATATATATATATATCTCACATAATTATATATATATATGTATGTATTTGTATATCAGCAAAGAAAGCTAGAACTACTACCAGTAAATGAACAATTCTCTGTATTTGCCATGCATCTCTCTTTAATGAACTGCAACCTAGTCATTAAACCGGAGGAAGAAATATGACGACAGGAAATGGGAAGGGGTGGAGTATGGGGGCAGGAGGGGACAGAAGAAATCACTTTATTTCTAACACGATGCAGGGAGATACAAATACAATCACAGAGGTTAATCTAATCCCTTTGTGAAGCACTGAGTCAGAGAACAAGACAAAAACAAATCTGTGATCTGGAACTTCACGAGCCCCCACTCAGGGGGATTAATGAGGAGTACATGGCTGTGAAATTACGTGCCCTCTGAATCAGGAAAATGGTCCTATTGGTGCATGACCTTGAAATGAGGGGACGCAAACTTCACCTGATCCACAATTATGGAGCCCTCAGAGCGGGGGCTCGGGGAGAAGCCAGGGGACGCGTGAAAGAGGCTGCGTGAACATTTGGAATATGAAACTCACAAATCTCAACCAACCCGAGGCGTGCAAGGGGGATCTAAACGGAATATAAAATATTCAGAGGACTTTAAAAGGACGCTGGCATTGGTGCGGGAAGCAGGAGGAGGCAAGCCTGTCCTCTTTATTGACGTGAAGTAGATATTTTGTGGCTGTTGTTATGGACTTAGTGATGTTTGCTCTGTTCAATTTTCCCTTTGCAATGAAAAATCTTTGTGAGATGATTTCTAGTCTTCGCTGCTTTACATGACAGTATTATCAAGGATTCATCAAGAGGCCATCTGTCGAATTTATGAAAAAAATATGCAAAAACAAAACAGATGAAAAGGAAAGAGCAAGACAGACTGGTCCAGGGAAAGATCGATGTGGCAGCATGTGCCTCCGTGTGAAAATTACAACATTTAAATACTGTGGAATAAATTACTGTGCCGAAAAATTAGTGATGCTCTCTCACTTTGGGCACTACCCTTACCATAAGAGCATAATGAAATATATCACATATCAAATCACCCTTTCCTCAGACGATTATTATATTCTAATGAAAAATTAGGAGAGGAGAGACACATAAACCTCAAGTGGGAGGGATGAAAACGAGCCAGAGTGGATTTGCTCTGGTATTGAGCCATGAGGGGCTTCTCCATAACGCACAGTCCATATGGAAATAAGATCTTTTCCCCCCTATTTATTAGAAAGTCAATAAAATAAATTACAGATTGTGTGAGAAACCAAAATAATATATATTAAAATGACAACGAGGCTGGCCAAGCCTACGCCCAAATTAGATGGGCTGTAAAAACAATGTATTTCAGAAGGGAAATGGGAGGGAGGGGAGAGAAGCCTGAGGATACAAATGACCAGAGCTGCGGTGCTGCCCCCTGTAGACGAGACACAGAAGCACCGCTCCTGGAGAAGGACCGACTCAGTCCTCACCTCTGACAGATCAGAGTAAGCGCTCTAAGAACAGACTCCTGACAGACCTTGCTGGGGGCAGCTCCCTTTGGAGTTATTTCCAGCCCTTAATTCTCACGGCTTCTTCCTCCCCTCGAGGGCCATCTCTCTCCCCAGTCCCTTCATCCCTCCCCTCCTAGAGTCTGATCAATAGGAAAACGTCTATTGTTGTGCCTTAAGAAGATGTTACAACAGTGTTGCTAAATAAAAAACATATTAAAATATATCACCACTTCTTGGTGGCTCAGACAGTAAAGAATTTGCCCGCAATGGGGGAGATCCGGGTTCGATCCCTGGGTCGGGAAGATCCCCTGGAGAAAGGAATGGCTACCCACTCCAGTATTCTTGCCTGGAGAATTTCATGGACAGAGGAGCCTGGCCAGCTACAGTCCATGGCTTAGCAAAGAGTCAGATATGATTGAGCGACTGACACTTTTACTTAAAGTATAATGCTCCAAACACACAATGAGGAGAGTAGCTGGTACTGGTTCCTAGACTGCAAAAGAATTGGAGGAAAAGAGCGAAGTCCTATCTCACCAAGAGCTAAACAGGGTAATGAGTGAATAATAGAAAACTGTGAGCAATCAGAACATGAGCTAACACTAAGTGCTGTGCACTGATTAACTAGTATAACCTTTGCACTAACCTGATGAGATAAGTATTATTTATTAATGCTCCCCATTTTAAGGAGAGAGAAATTGAAGCACAGAGAGATATAAGTATCCCATCCAAAAATCACACAGTTGTGGAATTGGGATCCAAAGTCAGGCTGGCAGGTTCAGAGCACATGCTCCAATCCAGCCAGTTTTAATGCCTCCCACTAGACAGGCAGCTGAGGTTCCTCATTTATTTTGTTTGAAATGTTATAAATTCTTCAATCAAGAAGTGTTAGGAATTTACAGATGGCCAACAGGCACATGAAAAGATGCTCAACATTGCTAATTATTAGAGAAATGCAAATCAAAACTATAATGAGGTACCACCTCACACCAGTCAGAACAGTTATCATTAAAAAGTCTACAAATAATAAACGCTGGTGAGGGTGTGGAGAAAAGGGAACCCTTCTACACTATTGGTGAGAATATAAATTAGTGCAGTCACTATGGAGAACAGAATAGAGGTTCCTTTAAAAATTAAAAATAGAGTTATCATGTGATCCAACAATCCCACTCCTGGGTATATATCTGGAGAACACCATAATTTGAAAAGGTACGTGCACTTCAGAGTTCACTGTGGCACTATTTACAATAGCCAGGACATGGAAGCAGCCTAAATGTCCATCAACAGAGGATTGGATAAAGAAGATGTGCTACATGTAAACAATGGAATATCATGTGTGTGCATGCTAAGTTACTTCAGTCATGTTCAACACTCCATGACCCTATGGACTATAGCCTATCGGGCACCTCTGTCCATGGGATTCTCTAAGCAAGAGTACTGGAGTAGGTTGCCATGCCCTCCTCCAGGGAATCTTCCTAATCCAGGGATCAAATCCACCTCTCTTATGTCGCCTGCATTGATAGGCAGGTTCTTTACCACTAGCACCAACTGGGAAGCTCCACAATGGAATATTACTCAGCCATAAAAAGGGAAGAACTAATGTTATTTGCAGTGACATGGATGGACCTAGAGATTACATATTAAGTGAAGTAAGGAAAAGACAAAGGTCATATGATATCACTTATATGAAGAATCTAAAAAAAATGATGCAAATGAACTTATTTACAAAACAGAAATTACTCACAGACACAGAAAACAAACTTATGGTTACCAAAGGGGAAAGGGTAGGAGAGACATAAATTAGGAGTTTGGGACTAATAGATACACACTACTATGTATAAAATAGATAAATAACAAGGACCTATTATGGCTGGCACTAGTGGTAAAGAACCCACCTGCCAATGCAGATGTAAGAAACACAGGTTCGATCCATGTGTTGGGAAGATTCCCTGGAGGAGAGCATGGCAACCCACTCCTGTATTCTTGCTTGAAGAATTCCATGGACAGAGGAGCCTGGTGGGCTATATAGTCCAAGGGGTCGCAAAGAGTTGGACACAACTGAGTGACTAACACTAACTAATGTATGTAAAACTGAATAACTTTGCTGTACACCTGAAACTAACACAACATTGTAAATCAGCTATACTTCAATTTTTAAAAAAGAAGAATAAGAATTATCTCTATGAAAAACTAGGTTGGACCATATCGTCCTTCCAACTGTCGAAAACCACAATCTTAAACAACCCCGGCTCTCTCTCTCAAGTTTGCCCTCTTTCTGAAGAGAACGGAGAACACATACTTACAAGTGTTCCCTTCCATCTATCATGAGACCAAAGAAAATAGGGTAATGATAACAAACACTGAGAATATTACGTTAACAAAAATTGGACGGTGAGAAGTGAAGGCCAAAGGTCTGGTCTAAGGGAACAAACTCCTTGGAACTAAGTTAGGTCCTCCCAGAACACTGTCCATGCTTACTTTTCACACTGGAGAATCCTGAAACATATTAGATCTATGATACGTAAGAGCTGACAGAAGTTGTATCAGTGAAACCCAAAAGTCTCTGACCTCCATGGATTATCTGACTAGAACTTCAAATCGCAACTGAGCACTTTGTGTGATTATTAAACCAACGGTTTACAAAAGAGTAAATAACATTATTTGGGAATTGAAAAATAATTTCAGCATTCAGTCAGTTCAGTTCAGTCGCTCAGTCGCGTCTGACTCTTTGTGACCCCATGGACTGCAGCACACCAGGCTTCCCTGTCCATCTCCAACTCCCAGAGCTTGCTCAAACTCATGTCCATCAAGTCAGTGATACTATTCAACCATTTCATCCTCTGTCGTCTCCTTCTTCTCCTGCCTTCAATCTTTCCCAGCATCAGGGTCTTTTCCAATGAGTCAGATCTTCACATCAGGTGGCCAAAATATCGGGGTTTCAGCTTCAGTATCAGTACTTCCAATGAATATTCAGGACTGATTTCCTTTAGGATTGACTGGTTTGATCTCCATTAAAAACATACAAAAACATTATAGACCCTTAGCTATGTAAGACATTTAAGTTAAAATTTCCTTCCTCTTATGTTTTCAACATAAACAGAAAGTTGACCAACTTTAATTCAGTATCTTATTTTATTTTCACTTTTTATGGAATTATGATTGTCTGCAATCTATAATCATAATCTGTAATTATGATTATCTGATATATTGGTATATATCAATTCAGGAAGCTCACTGGTCTCAACTCAGCTAGTACTGATGGTAATGAGATTAACCATGTGTCCTGAAATTGACCAAAAGGATAACATAATGTGTCTTCCCATGGAAGCATCTCAGCCATAGCAAGACAGGATGACCCTGTCAGTCATCAATTCCTCTTTCCTTTCATTTCCTATTACACACAAGCAAAATAGACATTGACAATACTTCTTACACATATAGATATATTTTTATACATTATTTTTCAAATTATAAGAACAGTAGGATCATATGCATCAGACATCCAATCCTTAATCCTAAAAACGCAGGATTCAAAACACATTTTTATCTAATTTCTATATAAAATGACCCCCCAAAATGGGAAAGAGAGTATACATTGACCCTCTCACACTTGCTGCTAACAAGTTTTTTGGTTTAGTAATTCGAAATATCTACACTGACATAAGTAACTTAGACTGACTCAGATCTTTCCAGTCTGTGAATTAGCCCAGGACATAGCAAAACTACTTCCAGTTACCAGTGGCCTCAGATAATTTAAAAATGGATAAACACCTGGGGCTTTTCTGGTGGCTCAATGGTAAAGAATCCGCCTGCCAATACAGGAGGCATAGGTTCAGTCCCTGATCCAGGAAGATCCCACATGCAGAGGAGCAACTGAGCCTGTGCACCAGCTACTGAGCCTGCTCCCTCTAGAGCCCGGGAGCCAAAACTACTCAAGCCACACGCCACAGAGTCCGTGCTCCACAACAAGAGGAGCAAAGAATCAGACACAACTGAGCAACCGAGGATGCACAAATTAAATTAGAATTCATATTTGAGTAAACCTTCACTCAGACACATATTTGAAGCAGTTACTGATATTTTTCCCTGTGGAAAGTCCTTGTATTTCCCATGCACTGACTCATCTTCCTTCAGTTCAGTTCAGTTCAGTCGCTCAGTCGTGTCCGACTACTTGCGACCCCATGAATCGCAGCATGCCAGGCCTCCCTGTCTATCATCAACTCCCGGAGTTCACTCAAACTCACGTCCATCGAGTTGGTGATGCCATCCAGGCATCTCATCCTCCGTCGTCCCCTCCTCCTCCTGCCCCCAATCCCTCTCAGCATCATCTTCCTTAGTCTCTTTCAAAATTAACCTCTTTTAGGAAGCATTCTCTGATCACCCTAATCCACAATGATCACTGCTCTCCACTGTTGTATATTACTTTTTTCTCATATGGAGGACACAATGAGTTATTTATGCATTCTTTATACACAGGGTCTTATATATTTAGGTTTCATTAAGTTTTCTGAATTTAAGCAAATTCTTGATTTATTTGTAAGTTTATTTAACAAAAATCCATTTGTAAGTTTCTTTATTTCTAACATTTCTCCTATTTGACTATAAAAGTAAGTCATTCAAGGATACTATTCTTAAATTTATAGCAGGGAAAAATATAACATAACAGGCCAAGACTTCCCTGATCACCAAGTGGTTAAGAATTAGCCTTGCAATGCAAGAGATGTGGGTTCAGTCCCTGGTTGGGGAACTAAGATCCCACATGCCAAGTAGCTGAGCCCATCCATCACAACTAGAGAGTCCATGTACTGCAGTGAAGATCCCATGTGCTGCAACCAAGACCCAACACAGCCAAACATAAATATTAAGAAATAAATAATGTAATAGGCATTTCAAACTGAATATGTCATAAACCGAATTCTTAGTTTTTATACCCAGAAACTCTCAGTCCTCACCATCTTTAAAAATGTTACCATTATTTACCCAGTATCTTAATCCAAAAACCTTTAATCTCTTCATGTCTCATTGCTAACTTGCTATCAGTATTTATAAACACCCTTGTTATACCAACATCCATAAAATGAGAAGAGTGGATTTCAATTTTGAAGAAGGCTGAGGTGCTTTCTCTACACATACAGCTTTTACCAAATAATTTTCATAAAATGAAAAAGAGGTGACCGTTGCAATTGTGAGAACTAAAAAGAGACTGACAATAACCATTTTCAAAATGTTTAAAGGTACTATGTTTCATTTGGGGTAGTTTTTTATTACTTTTTTCGCCTGTGTTGGGTCTTTATCGCTGAGCAGGCTTTTCTCGAGTTGTGGTTACCGGGGTCTACTCTCTAGTTGTGCCGTGTAGGCCTCTCTTGGTGGTGGCTTCTCTTGTTGGGGAGCAAGGACTTTAGAGCACGCAGGCTTCAATAACTGTGGCACATGGAATCAGTAGCTGCCACTCCCAGGCTTTAGAGCACCAGCTCAATAGTTAGGGCGGCTGCTGCTGCTAAGTCGCTTCAGTCGTGTCTGACTCTGTGCGACCCCATAGATGGCAGCCCACCAGGCTCCTCTGTCCATGGGATTCTCCAGGCAAGAATACTGGAGTGGGTTGCCATTTCCTTCTCCAATGCATGAAAGTGAAAATTAAAAGTGAAGTCACTCAGTCGTGCCCGGCTCTTAGCGACCTCATGGACTGCAGCCTACCAGGCTCCTCTGTCCATGGGATTTTCCAGGTAAGAGTACTGGAGTGGGGTGCCATTGCCTTCTCCAATAGTTAGGGCACATGGGTTTAACTCCTCCACGGCATGTGGGATCTTCCCGGATCAGGGATCGAATTGGTGTCTCCTGCATTGACAGGCAGATTCTTTACCACTGAGCCACCAGGAAAGCCCCATTTGGGGTATTTTTATAAAACATACCTCAAATACTGAAGAATCTCAATGTGAGTTCCTTTGATAGTATCCAAATGTAGATATAATAAACCCTTATATTTGCATGAATACCCTCTTCCAACAACACAAGAGAAGACTCTATACATGGACATCACCAGATGGTCAACACCGAAATCAGATCAATTATATTCTTTGCAGCCAAAGACGGAGAAGCTCTATCCAATCAGCAAAAACAAGACCAGGAGCTGACTGTGGCTCAGACCATGAACTCCTTATTGCCAAATTCAGACTGAAATTGAAGAAAGTAGGGAAGACTACTAGACCATTCAGGTATGACCTAAATCAAATCCCTTATGATTATACAATGGAAGTGAGAAATAGATTTAAGGGCCTAGATCTGATAGATAGAGTGCCTGATGAACTATGGAATGAGGTTCGTGACATTGTACAGGAGACAGGGATCAAGACCATCCCCATGGAAAAGAAATGCAAAAAAGCAAAATGGCTGTCTGGGGAGGCCTTGCAAATAGCTGCAAAAAGAAGAGAAGTGAAAAGCAAAGGAGAAAAGGAAAGATATAAACATCTGAATGCAGAGTTCCAAAGAATAGCAAGAAGAGATAAGAAAGCCTTCTTCAGCGATCAATGCAAAGAAATAGAGGAAAACAGCAGAATGGGAAAGACTAGGGATCTCTTCAAGAAAATCAGAGATACCAAAGGAACATTTCATGCAAAGATGGGCTCGATAAAGGACAGGAATGGTGTGGACCTAACGGAAGCAGAAGATATTAAGAAGAGGTGGCAAGAATACACAGAAGAACTGTACAAAAAAGAGCTTCAAGACCTAGATAATCATGATGGTGTGATCACTGACCTAGAGCCAGACATCCTGGAATGTGAAGTCAAGTGGGCCTTAGAAAGCATCACTACGAACAAAGCTAGTGGAGGTGACGGAATTCCAGTGGAGCTGTTCCAAATCCTGAAAGATGATGCTGTGAAAGTGCTGCACTCAATATGCCAGCAAATTTGGAAAACTCAGCAGTGGCCACAAGATTGGAAAAGGTCAGTTTTCATCCCAATCCCAAAGAAAGGCAATGCCAAAGAGTGCTCAAACTACCGCACAATTGCACTCATCTCACACGCTAGTAAAGTAATGCTCAAAATTCTCCAAGCCAGGCTTCAGCAATATGTGAACCGTGAACTTCCTGATGTTCAAGCTGGATTTAGAAAAGGCAGAGGAACCAGAGATCAAATTGCCAACATCCGCTGGATCATGGAAAAAGCAAGAGAGTTCCAGAAAAACATCTATTTCTGCTTGATTGACTATGCCAAAGCCTTTGACTGTGTAGATCACAATAAACTGTGGAAAATTCTGAAAGAGATGGGAATACCAGACCACCTGATTTGCCTCTTGAGAAATCTGTATGCAGGTCAGGAAGCAACAGTTAGAACTGGTCATGGAACAACAGACTGGTTCCAAATAGGAAAAGGAGTACGTCAAGGCTGTATATTGTCACCATTTTTATTTAACTTATATGCAGAGTACATCATGAGAAACGCTGGACTGGAGGAAACACAAGTTGGAATCAAGATTGCTGGGAGAAATATCAATAACCTCAGATATGCAGATGACACCACCCTTATGGCAGAAAGTGAAGAGGAACTCAAAAGCCTCTTGATGAAAGTGAAAGTGGAGAGTGAAAAGGTTGGCTTAAAGCTCAACATTCAGAAAATGAAGATCATGGCATCTGGTCCCATCACTACATGGGAAATAGATGGAGAAACAGTGGAAACAGTGTCAGACTTTATTTTTCTGGGCTCCAAAATCACTGCAGATGGTGACTGCAGCCATGAAATTAAAAGACGCTTACTCCTTGGAAGGAAGGTTATGGCCAACCTAGATAGCATATTCAAAAGCAGAGACATCACTTTGCCAACAAAGGTTCGCCTAGTCAAGGCTATGGTCTTTCCTGTGGTCATGTATGGATGTGAGAGCTGGACTGTGAAGAAGGCTGAGCGCCAAAGAATTGATGCTTTTGAACTGTGGTGTTGGAGAAGACTCTTGAGAGTCCCTTGGACTGCAAGGAGATCCAACTGGTCCATTCTGAAGGAGATCAGCCCTGGGATTTCTTTGGAAGGAATGATGCTCAAGCTGAAACTCCAGTATTTTGGCCACCTCATGCGAAGAGTTGACTCATTGGAGAAGACTCTGATGCTGGGAGGGATTGAGGGCAGGAGGAGAAGGGGACGACAGAGGATGAGATGGCTGGATGGCGTCACTGACTCGATGGATGTGAGTCTGGGTGACCTCCGAGAGCTGGTGATGGATAGGGAGGCCTGGCGTGCTGCGGTTCATGGGGTCGCGAAGAGTCGGACAGGACTGAGCGACTGATCTGATCTGATCTGATACTTGCATGGGGCTAAACATTCACCAGTCCTATTCTTAAGATTAATGACATTTTTGTGCATACTGCAGTTTATGATAGCACATGTATCTGTTATGTCATGTCTCACTACCACAGCATCAGGACAACTACTTTACAGATGGAGATGCTGGTCAGCGTGCCCAAGGTCACTTAAGGGCATCGTTGCTGAAATTCATCCCAGAACCTCAATTTCCCAATGCTTGGAACAGTGCACCTTCTATCAGAATTTTCTCTGGGCAATTCTTTTTTTTTTTTTAACTCTTTATTTCGTATTGAGGTATAGCCAATTAACAATGCTGCGACAGTTTCAAGTGGACAGAAAAGGGACTCAGCCACACATAAACATGTATACATTCTCCCCCAAACTCCCCTCCCATTCAGGCTGCCACATAACATTGAGCCAGGTTCCCTGTGCTGCACAGTGGGTTTTTGTTGGTTATCCACTCCAAATACAGCAGTGTGTACATGTTCAACCCAAACTCGCTGGGCAATTCTTACCCTAGGAAATCAGCAACAGATACCAAATGTGTGTATATTCACATTCACTGCACACATATGCACCTGTACACACAGGGGTGCACACACACACATACAATACTGAGCTTCTTCAGGCTATTGGAGGGTTTCCACAACCTATCACAGAATTTGAGGGCTTCCCAGGTTGTGCTATAGTAAAGAACCTGCCTGCCACTGCAGGCGACGTAAGAGACACAGTTGCAATCCCTGGGTTGGGAAGATCCCTGGAGGAGGAAATAGCAACCCACTCCAGTATTTTTGTTTGGAGAATCTCCATGGACAGAGGAGCATGGTGGACTACAGTCCATGGGGTCACAAAGAGTCAGACAAGACTGAATTCAGTGACCTGCCTGTCTGACTCCCTTGGATGAGGGTCTTTCAGGAGAAGCCTGAAACAATCAACTGAGATCCCACTATGCTATGCTATGCTAAGTCACTTCAGTCGTGTCTGATTCTGTGTGACCCCATAGACAGCAGCCCACCAGGCTTCCCCGTCCCTGGGATTCTCCAGGCAAGAACACTGGAGTGGGTTGCCATTTCCTTCTCCAGAGATCCCACTAATGCACATTAAATTAGTCACTTTGTGCACAGCAGCACCCACAATGGAGTCACTGACACCAATAATAGATGCCCCCTTCCTCTACCCACCTTGGTACACAGAGGAGAAGGGGCTCAGACCTAGGAGGGGCGAGAAGTGAAGCCAGAGCTACAGGGCCAAGACCCTGAGAACAGCCTCAGGAGGTTTGTGGGTCCATTGTATTCACTTTAAAGCTACTGCCTTTAATAGAACAAATCTCTTTTGATCTGTGCCTGCTCAGCACTCGGAGAGGAGGCTGAGAGAGCTTGCCTTATCTTCGTCAAATAACCGTTACACCCAGTAAACACTTCGTATGTCACTCCACCTTTTTGAAACGAAAAATAAATCATTGCCCAAAAGCTTCCCTTCCAAGCCCACAAATCATCAGAAATAGAAATGCTTTCCTTTCTCTCCCCGTGTTTTAATAAAGACTTCCCCCCTCCTCTTTTTGCAGACTCACTCAATTACAATATCACTATCGGTTCACATTACAGGTCAGAGATACGGCGCTTAATGTATGTAGAGCCAATACTCGGCTCCTAATAACCTGTCATTCCGGGGATTTGAATGTCAGAATACAGCCTGCTGCGGTAATGCTGGTCGGCAGCCGGATGATGAAAACTTTGGACAAATCGCGAATAACACGCTGGATCCACATCTTCGGAAGGTTACCGGGAAGAGCCTTTCATTCCGCGTTGACCCCTTGATCTGACAAGTGACACCTACAAAATGAACAGCTCTCCAACTTAAATTGTTTAACTGTAGCCTGATCAGTTTTATTATCTTGCTAATCCGGATATCAGCCGTTTCATCAGAATGGAAGATATGCATATCATGAATTATTTTGACACGGGGACCTTTTAATTTTTGCCAGCAATATTTCACTGCCCCAATCAGGGCCCGCAGTCACTGATGCCGGTCGCCTCCTGGGATGTCGGAGGACAGCGCACTCCTGACAGCACCAAATCACCCGGGGGGCTGTAACGAGCCGTCGCCGCAATTACTATCATCTCCTGTAGTCATGCATTTCATTACCGCGCAGGCAGCCGGGGCCTAGGGGTTCGGCGGGGCCTTCCTCAGGAATCTCCTACCATTTTATGGGCTTGCCGAGCTCCAGGGTCTAATTTCCTTTTTTCTTTCCCCTCAGTAGACAAGGCGAGGTGAATTTCTAATAAAAACAAAACACTGAGGTAGACACTGCTTGAAGAGTGGGGCTCAGTACAGGACATTAAGTGGCGGTAAGTCACCCCGAACGGCCCACTTGAAGTTTATGACAGCAGTGGTTAATCAGCGATCTAGCTTGCTACAGAGAGAAATAGAGAGCAGTGTATGCTGAAAAAGAATCAGTCCAGTTCAATAGCTCAGTTGTGTCTGATTCTTTGCAACCCCACAGACTGCAGCAAGCCAGGCTTCCCTGTCCTTCACCATCTCCCGGAGATTGCTCAAACTCATGTCCACTGAGTCAGTGACGCCATCCAACCATCTCATCTTCTGTCGCCCCCTTCTCCTGCCTTTACTCTTTCCCAGCGTCAGCGTCTTGTCTAAATTGCAAAGTGCTCAGAAAGCTTTCTCAAAGAAAATGTCCTTTTCCCCAGGATATATTCCTTCATTGTTCTCTCCCCTGCTTATCATTTTCTTCTTTGGAATTTGCATCCTAAGAGGAGGCAGCCCCCTCCGAACCTGGACCACATGGCCTGCGTTCCTCACCCTGTGCTCTCGTCAGCCTCCCCAGAAATGCACTGTTTCTGTCGTAGGTTTGGCTCATTGCACTGCAGGGTACCTTCTCCATGCAGACCCAAGGGAGAAAGCAACGTTTTTCTAGTCTCACAAACAACTGATCTGCATTTACTTGGGAGGCACCGTGAATTGTGTATTTTATTGTTTCCGATCTTAAGATGGCCCCTAGAAGCCTCGGAACTAAATTTGATGTTTCTTAAAAAATTAAACATAGAACTACCATATGATCCAGCAATCCCATTTCTGGGTATGAATTTCCAAAAGAATGGAAAGCAGGGACTCAGATACTTGTACACCCATGTTCATAGCATCACTATTCTCAACAGCCAGGAGGTAGGAGCAATCCAAGTGTTCACTGACAGATGAATGGGTAAACAAAATGTGGTCTATACATGCATTGGAATATTAGCCTTAAAAAGGAAGGAAATTCTGATACATGTTGCAACATGGATGACATGTGAAGACACCACGCTAAGTGAAATAAGCCATTCCCAATAGAATACGAATATTATATGACTCCACTTTTCTAAAGTATCTAAAATAATCAAACTGATTGAGACAGAAAACAATCACCGAAGGCTGGGGAGATGCAGAAGTGAGTTGTTTAATGGACACAGAGTTGCCGTAGAGAAGTTGCCTGCCAATGCAGGAGACATAAGGGATGTGGATTCGATCCCTGGGTCGTTGAAGATCCCCTAGAGGAGGGCACGGCAACCCACTTCAGTATTCTTGCCTGGAGAAGCCTGTGGACAGAGGAGCTTGGCAGGCTGTGACCCATGGGGTCTCAGAGTTGGACCTGTGTAAGCACGCAAGTATGAGTTTCCATTTGGGATGTTGAAAAAGTTCTGGAGATGGATGGTGTGGTGGTTACAGAGTAATGTGACTATACTTAATGCCACTGAACTATACACTTAAAAACAGCTAAAATGAGGGAATTTCCTGGCAATTCAGTAGTTAGGACTTTGTGTTTTCACTGCCAAGGATGTGAGTTCAATCCCTGATTGGGGAACTAAGATCCCACAAGTCTCGCAGAGTAGATTAAAAAAAAAAAGAAAGGTTAAAATGGTAAAATTTATGTGGTGTATATTTTGCCACAATAAAATCTAAATTTTGCAGCCAACTTCTAGCAGAGGTAAAGGATCTCAAAGCAGGTATATTATACACTGACCCCATTACTGCCTTCCTTTATTCTTCCTACCTTTCCATTAGCTTTATTTTCCTTACTTTTTTAGAAATATTATTTTATTGCTGTGTGTTATGTTTTGGGTTACAATGATTTGCATCTCTCTCTCTCTCTTTTTTTTTTTCTTTTTGGCAGAACAAAGAAGGAGTTCCATATTAAAATATACTCATTCTGGCAAGACAACGCTAAAGCTGTTGATGATTGTATCTGAAGGAGAGAGTAAAGGAGAAATACAGTTTTCTTAAGTCCATTAGTGAGAGAGAGATGAGACAGGAAATCTCTGAGAGGCAAAGCTACCTTCTTACTCCTCCTTGGGTCAGGGGACAACCGCTGTCTCCTCGGGCCACCAAGACTACTGGAGCTCTCCTGGGCCTTCTCCACCAGGCTTCTATCCCTCTACATACATTATCTCTCCCCCCGAGACCCAGCCTCCCACTAGTGTTCTCCCTATGGACTCTCACTGAAATCCAGCTTCAAAAGGATGCTTGGTTTAGTGCCCTGCTGTCAAATATTGAATTTCTAAATAACTTTTAAAACAAGGAGACCCAAGATCATCATGTGTAACTCCCAAATGATGTAGTTGGTCTTGGGACTTCCCTGGTAGTCCAGGGGTTAAAATCGAGCACTTCCAATGCAGGGGGCACGGGTTCAATACATGATCGGGGAACTAAGAACCTTCATGCTTCATGGTATGGCCACAAAAAAGGCAAATTATGTAATTGGTCTTGCCTCTACCATACAGTGAGCATCTTATAGGAAAAGAATGTCTTTTTTTTTTTTTTTTTGCTGCATCACCAGTCACAAACCCAGTGCCTGACTGTATGTGAAATGAAAGTCACTTAGTCATGTCTGACTCTTTGTGACCTCATGGCCTATAGCCTACCAGGCTCCTTTGTCCATGAACTTATCCAGGACAGAATACTGGAGTGGGCAGCTATTCTCTTCTCCAGGGTATCTTCCCAACCGAGGGACTGAACCCAGGTTTTCCACACTGCAGGTGGATTCTTTACTGTCTGAGCCACCAGGAAAGCCCAATAATACTGGAGTGGGTAGCCTACCCCTTCTCCAGCAGATCTTCCTGACCCAGGAATTGAACTAAGGTCTCCAGCATTGCAAGCAGATTCTTTATCAGCTGAACGACCAGGGAAGACTGCCTGACAGTATAGGACATATTCAATAAATACATTGTACAAATGATGGAAACTGTAGGAGGCCATTTATTTCATAGAACAAACTGTGGTGTTGGAGAAGACCCTTGAGAGTCCTTGGACTGCAAGGAGATCAAACCAGTCGATCCTAAAGGAAATCAGTCCTGAATATTCATTGGAAGAACTGATGCTGAAACTCCAATATTTTGGCCACCTGATAAAAAAAAACAGAAACTCATCAGAAAAAAACCCTGATGCTGGAAAAGACTGAAGGCAGGAGGAGACGGGGACAACCGAGAATGACATGGTTGGATGGCATTATTGACTCGATGGACATAGATTGAGCAAGCTCCAGGAGTTGGTGATGGACAGGGAAGTCTGACATGCTGCAGTCCATGGGGTCGCAAAGAGCTGGACACAACTGAGTGACTGAATTGAACTGAACTGAAATATTCTTTCCTTGAAATCACTATCTCAAACCTACTGCAAAAAAAAGCCTGCAAAAGTAGGAAGGGTAGGCTTCATGGAGGGAGAGGAGGTGTGGAGGGGGGAGGCTCATGAATGTGATGAAGAACAAAGAAAACACATGTTCCGTGCTCTCTCTCCCAGGCTGGGATCCACACACAGAAATCAACTCTGCTGTGAGGGGTATTATGCGCCCATAACTCAAGTGGTCTGGCTCTGCCACTTCAAAAGAGAATCATGGGACTTCTCTGACAGTCCAGTGGTTAAGACTTCACCTCCCAATGCAGGGGCTGTGGCTTCAGTTCCTACTTGGAGAGCTAATATCCCACATGTTTCGTAGCCAAAAAAAAAAAAAAACATAAAACAGAAGCAATGTTGTAACAAATTAAATAAAGAAAGACTTTAGGGGGGAAAAATTTTTTTAAGAGAATTACACATGTATTCATCCCAGGCAAATCATTATTGATGTTATTTTTTTTAATTAATCAGAGATATGATTTTCCCAAATTCCCTAGGTAACACAGCCAGCCAGCCCGTGATTCTTTGCAATTTCCCTGGGAGGTAAGGCTTTAAGAGCTCTCCATTTGACTAGACAGAAACTCAGAGAAAGGAAAGAGAGCTGGAAGAAACTCAAGAGAAGAGGAAGGAGAAAGCTAAGCAAAGAAGACAGGAATGCAACCAGTCAGAAAGAAAAAATGATCCTCATGAACCAGAGCTTACAGTTCCCTTAAAGTCCAAGGCCTTTACATCAAACTTCTAGAGAAGATCATCCAGGTTTGTGGAATGGGTGAGGGATAATTTCTTCCATTTCCCTGGTGACTCAGATGGTAGAGAATCTGCCTACAATGCAGGAGACCCCGGTTCGATCCCTCGGTTGGGAAGATCCCCTGGAGAAGGGAATGGCAACCCACTCCAGTATTCTTTCCTGGAGAATTCCATGGACAGGGGAGCCTGGCGAACTAGAGTCCAAGGGATTGCAACAAGTTGGACATGACTGAGTGACTAACACACAAAATTTTAAGAAATTTCAATAGAAGAATGGCCTTTGAGGGGTCTTGGAAATTTGTCATTTAATTTCTATTTACATGAAGATCAGGGGCCAGGGTAAATCAGAGATGCTAAATTGAGGCAGGAAAAGGGAAAATTAGAAAATTGGGTGTGGAGGGCGAGGACGAGACTAGAGAGGAGATGGCGCCCCAGGACAGCATTTTTCAAATTTGCAGACTTTCACTAAGCCGTCGTCCCCACCCACATGCTCACTCTGTTCCTAACAGCATCTTCATCAATTAAGATTCTCGGAGACTGGCAGGCTCCAAGATCAACAGTACCATCCACATACTCACTATTCCACTGGCAAGACGAACAATTCCGAATATTAAAAGTAAAGTGACACATTCTGCCATGTCTTTTGTATACAGACAGCTGAAGCTGCCTGAAAGTTTGGCACCAAAAGGCCAAGTACCATATTTTCAGCCACCCACACGCCAAACCCCATAATAACTACAGGCTCGAGATGTGAAATTTTCAGACATTTGCAGCGAAGGAAAACTAATAGTCATGTTTCTTCATGTGCTTCCTTTCCTAACAGGGCGGTTTCTCAACTTTCAAACCTCATCAGTATAAGCGAGAGAGAACAAAGGGTGCTGAGGAGATATTTTCACCAGATGTCAAATGGTGCTTATTTATTTTAAACAGAAAACCCCACTTCGTACGTTTTGGTTCATTTAGTGGTATGCACTCTGTAACAAGGATTTTTTATGAGTTAGAAAGCTGCCACCAGTGCACTTAAGTTACAATAGGGCTTCGGGAAAGTCTGTTAGCTCAGACTAAATATTGCTCTTTTTGCTTCTGGTTGCAATGTAAATTCCACCCCCATCCTTTGCCTGTAATGGGAGAAAAACAATGTCACTAAAGTCATTACCAGGGCTCACACTTAGTCCTTCTTCTGTGTTCATATCTAGAAGTAAAGATGTTCAATTAAACTGAACTTTTTAAGGTACAATGTGAATAATATAAGCTACAAGGTAATCGATTTTCTCAAAGACCAACAGAAACCTTACTACAGTTGACCCTCCCTATCTGCAGAAAGGACTGTAGACTACTTTATCGTCTGACTATAATTCCCTTCTGCATGAATGTTTGGGCTCCTGTGACCTGAAAGAGCCATAAAAACCTAAAGGCCAAGAGTTTATGTTGCCCAGTCAGTGAGGATAATAAAATGGTTAATGCAACACTCCTCTGAGCTTCTGAGAATAAAGAAAATGTTACATGATTCTTTTTAATAAAGGTCTGGATAGCCTTCATTCTGCCCAATAGAAAATGTAATTTTAGATCAGATCTCTGTCAAGGAGTGCCTCCACAATCAAAGACGAGATGTTTGAGGTACCCTAGACAGAGATCTCTCCTTGCACACCATAGGCAAATATATGAGGTACATATTCCTAGACTGGGCTTTCCAGATGGCTCAGTGGTAAAGAATCTGCCTCCCAATGCAGGTGATGCAGGTTTGATCCCTGGGTTGGGAAGATCCCCTGAAAGAGGGCATGGCAACCCACTCCAATATCCCTGCCTGGGAAATTCCATGGACAGAGGAGCTTGTTGGGCTCCATGGGGTCGCAACAAGTCGGACATGACTTAGCGACAAAACGACAGCAACAACGTTCCCAGATTATCAAGTCATCAAGCCACATTCTACAGACCAGAGTACAGACCCTCTTAAAAGTACAATGGATCAAGAATGTTTGTGAGGAGAACATTCAACAAGTACAGAAATGGATCTGGGCATTTTCTGGTAGTTCAGGCTCTTGACGTAAGAGGTAACCTGTCTGCAGAGAACGGTTTGAGGCATAATTGAGGGTAGGCTTTAGGATAGGGTCAAGAACACTTGGACAATGAAGGAGGAGCCCTGACTAAGCTTGTACAGACTATTCACTTAGTTATACTTGCAGAAGGATTTACACCAGTTCTGGGATGAGGAGAAATTGGCAGGTTAAACCAGCAGCACTGTATGCCATCTATAATACACTGTACATAATTTTAATATAATTTTTCAGCAAAGTGTCACAGTTCTCATCTCAAACTATGCTTTATTCATATTTGTTCTTTTTCAAACCCAATAATTCATTCAAGTTTATGTTTTACTTAGAAAACTGGATTAAAAGGGGTCAAAATATTGTTATAGTGAAGATTTAGATATCTTTATTTATCAGATATCCATAAATGGAGTAGCACAGATATCCTTTGTTAAAGTGGCATCTCTTACAGAATGATAACTTCCATTCCTCTCAGCTTGGTGGCTTATATTTCCTGAGAAAACTCATCACCACAAAACAACTGGAAATATGAATCATTTTTTTTCTTAGTCATTTTAAAGGAATATCTAAGTTCACAAAAGAAATAAGCAAAACCTCTAGGGGACAAAAATAAAGAGAAAATTGAAAACCAGAGTGGTAAGAGATCTCTGAGCTTTTCACTGCTTTGAGAACACCAGCCACACATGAAATTACCAATTTCTCCACATCCTTGCCAACATTGGTTGCTATCTCTGTTGTTTTAGCAACCTTAGTGAGTGTAAAGGGCCTTCTGTGGTTTTGATTATCTTTCCTGTAATGATTAATCTGAAGCATCTTTTCATGTGCCTCTTGGATGTTTCTATATCTCCTGGGGAGAAATGTCTACTCAAATCATTTGCTTATTTTTTTAAATTGGGTTATTTGTCTTTTTGTTGTTCATTTGTAAAAGTTCTTTATAAATTCTGAATACAAGTCCCTTATCAAATGTATTTTTGCAATTATTTTCTTCCATTTTGTAGATTATCTTTTCACTTTTTTATAGTGTTTATTGAGGCACAATTTTTTTAATTTTTTAAATAGCTTTTATTATTTGAAGCAATTTTAGGTTCACAGTTACTGAGTGTCCCCTACTCATGCATGGCCTCCTCCATTATCAACATCCCCTCACCAAGAGGTACATTTGTTACAACTGATGAGCCTACAATGACACCACTACCATCAAACATTCATAGTTCCCATTACAGTTCATTCTTTGTATTGTATATTCTATTGGTTTGGATAGATATATATACATTATGGGCTTCCCAGGTGGCTCTGTGGTAGAGAATCTGCCTGCCAAGCAGGAGACCCAGATCTGATCCCTGGATTGGCAATATCTCCTGGAGAAGGAAATGGCAACCCATTCTAGTATTCTTGTCTGGGAAATCCCATGGACAGAGGAGCCTGGTGGGCTATAGTCCATGGGGTCACAGAAGAGTCAGACACAACTTAGCAACTAAAGAGCAGCAGCAGCAGACACCATTAGAGCATCATACAGAGTGGTTTCACTGCCCTAAGAATCCTCTTTGCTCCACCTGTTCATCCACGTGTGCTGTGCTCAGTCACTCAGTCATGTCTGACTCTTCTGTGACCTCCTAGACTGTAACCCACCAGGCTCCTCTGTCCATGGGATCTCCCAGGCAAGAACACTGGAGTGGGTTTCCATATCCTTCTCCAGGGGATCTTTACAACCCAGGGACTGAACTTAGGTCTCCCACATTGCATGCAGATTCTTTACCATCTGAGCCACCAGGGAAGCCCAAGAATACTGGAGTGGGTAGCCTATCCCTTCTCCAGGGGATTTCCCAACCCAGGAATCGAACCAGGGTCTGCTGCATTGCAGGTGGATTCTTTACCAGCTGAGCTATCAGGGAAAACCCTATTCATCTATCCTTCCTGCTAAATCCTGACAACCACTGATCTTTTTATTGTCTTTATTGCCTCTTCCAGAATGCCATAGTGTTGGAATCATACCAAATGCGACCTTTTCAGATCTTTTTCTCTCATTCAGTAATAAGCATTTATACTCCGTCCATGACTTGACAGTGTATCACTTTTTAGTGCTGAACAACTACCTACTGGTCTGGATGTACTACAGCTTATTTATCCATTCACCTATAGGAAGGCATCTTCATTGCTTCCAAATTTTTACAATTATGAATACAGCTGCTATAAACATCCATGTTTGGGTTTTTTGTGGGGACATAAGCTTTCAACTCCCTTGGGTAAATGCCAAGGAGCATGAGTGCTAGATAGGTAAGAGTATGCTTAGTTTTGTCAAATCGTCTTCCAAAGCAGCTACCTGCATCTGCTGCTGTGGTCAGTCGTGTCTGACTCTTTGAGACCCCATGGACTATAGTCCACCAGGCTCCTCTGTCCATGGGATATTCTAGGCAAGAATACTGCATGGTTTGCCATTTTCTTCTCCAGGGGGTCTTCCCAACCCAGGGATCGAACCTACATCTCTTATGTCTCCTGCACTGGCAGGCAGATTCTTTTGCATACCCACCAGCAAAGAACCGTTCCTGTTACTCTAAAACCTCATGAGGATTTGGTGGTGTCTGTGTTCTGGACTTTGGCCATTTTAATAGATGTATAGTGACAGTTCATTGTTGTATTAATTGACCTTTTCCTGATGACACATGAGGTAGAGCATTTTTTCACATATTTGTCACTTGTATACACTGTATACATATGTAAGAGTACACCTTCTTTGGTGAGGTCTTTGATCACTTTTTTTAATCAGGCTGTTTTTTTTTTTTTTCCTATTGTTGAGTTTTAAGAGTTCTTAGTATATTTTGGCTAGCAGTCTTTTATCGGATGTGTCTTTTGTGAGTGTTCTCTCCATTCCAGTCTGTGGCTTGTCTTTTCATTCTCTTAACATTGTATTTGGCAGAGCAGAAGACTTTAATTTTAATGAAGTCCAAATTACCAATCCTTTCTTTCCTAGAGTGTGCCTTTAGTATTGCATCTAAAAGTCATCACCATACTCACCGTCATCTCGAATCTCTCTTCTGTCATTATCAAGCAGTTTTATGGTTTTGCAGCTTACATTTAGTCCCATGATCCATTTTGAGTTATTTTTTGTTGAAGCCTGGGTTAGATATTTTTATATGAATGTCCAGTTGTCCTAGCAGTGTTTATTGAAAAGACTACCTTGGCTCCATTGTTAAAGATCAGTTGATCATATTTATATGGATTTATTTCTGGGATCTCTATTCTGTTCCATTAGCTTGTCTAATCATTCATCAATACCACTCTATCTTTATGATTGTAGCTTCATGGTAAGTCTTGAAGTCAGCTAATGTTAGTCTTCCAACTTTATTCTTTTCCTTCAGTATTCAGTATTAGCTATTCTGGGTCTCTATTTCATGCTGCTAAGTAGAGATAATACTTTGACAACCTGGAAAACAAAACAACCATGTAAGTATGATTTCAAGAGGTTTTACCATAGTCAGCCTGTGCTGTTAAGTGTCTCCTGAGTGCATAGCTTTGCATTTTCCTTTGCAGAATATTAAATAACATGAAAATATCGATTCTTGCCCTCTAAGGGTTTACATTCTAGGGTATCTCATTCATTTAGGAGAAAATAATTCTTTCATTTTGAAAACAGTAGGCAGATGGTTTAATCCATTGGGTTCAGTTTCAAACAAACAAAAACATTTTCTGAGGTGTAGAGAAACTAAATGAAACAGATAAAAACATGTCAAGAGTTTTACATATAACTTGGCTCTATGGAAGCATTCAATATTAAGTGTTAAATATGCATAATATTAACACATTTATTCTAAGTCATCAGTTTAACATTCTTCTCCAGTTTCTGAGAGTCCACTGAATTCAACAAGTATTTTTGCAATACCTACAGTATGCCTGGCAGCTCAGACTTAAAAGAGTCTGCCTGCATTTCAGGAGACCCAGGTTCAATCCCTGGGTCAGGAAGATCCCCTGGAGAAGGAAATGGCAAGCCACTCCAGTATTCTTTCCTGAGGAATTTCATGGACAGAGGAGGTTAGCAGGCTGCAGTCCATGGGGTCACATAGAGTCAGATATAATTGAGCAACTAACATAGTCACAATGTGCCGGGTTACTATTCAGAAATTCTGTCATCACTGGTTCACTTAATATTTGCTGAATACCTACTATGTGCCAGATACAATTTGAAGTACAGAGACAAGATGCTTGAAAAATACAACCTGTTTTGTATGTTTATTCAACATCAGGGGCATTGAATGGTTTTCTAAATCTAACACTAACAAATAGACAAGGAAGTTTGAACTGTGTTTTATCTGACATTTTCACTTTTCAATGAAATATACTGAGCCAATATCAAAATGTGTATTATACACATAGGAAAGCCCATGATATATATATAATAAGTGTCCAGAATTATTTGAAGACAGCTATGAACTATAGGGGGCTTCCCGGGTGGCGCTAGTTGCAAAGAACCTGCCTGCCAATGCAGGAGACATAAGGAAGATCCTCTGGAGGAGGGCATGACAACCTACTCCAGTATTCTTGCCTGGAGAATTCCATGGACAGAGAAGCCTTGCAGGATACAGTCCATGGGGTCACAAAGAGTTGGACACAACTGAAGTGAATGAGCATGCACACACGTGAACTATAGATAGAGATCAAAACCATGACAAAAATTCCACTCAGAACTTTGGTCCCTAAACACAAAATCTAAACACAAAATTCACACAAGTTAGAACTGGGGTTAATTGATATTCTCTACATATATACAATACTTAAGGAAACGTCTAAGTATACATAAAATAATAACAACAAATGCCCTTGGAAATTATTATATAGCAGCCTAAAGAAGAGATACATCCTGAAAGAAAATCTCCTAACAAGTCTCCCATTTAAGTTTACACACAGCAGCCAGAAAGAATTTTTGAAAACACAACCCTATTTATATCTCTTGTCTGCATAATACCTTCTCAACGCATTGCAATGAAATCTGTGATTAAAAACTGTGATGGTTATCCTGTGTGTCAACTTGACTGGACCTCGGGGTACTGAGATATTTGGCTAAGCATTATTCTGGGTATGTCTGCAAGGGTGTTTCTAGATCAGATTAGTACATTAATGGGTAGAGTTAAGCAGATTGCTCTCCCCAATGTGCGTGGAAATCATACAATTCACTGAGGCCCTGAACAGAACGAAAAGTTACTATCAAGACCTACTAAAGGCTCAGATGACCGCTAGCATTTTTTAACAAAGTATTTTTTACTTTTACGTGATTGAAGGCAGGAAAAGGGGACAAGAGAGGACGAGATGGTTGGATGGCATCACCCACTCAATGCATATGAGTTTGAGCAAACTCTGGAAGATGGTGAAGGACAGGGAAGCCTGGCATGCTGCAGTCCAAGGGGTCGCAAAGGGTCAGACATGACTGAGTGACTGAACAATTTTTTACTTAAGGTAAGTACATTGGTTTTCTTAGACACAAGTCTGTTGCACAGCAAATAGGCTATAGTATAAACATAACTTTCATATGTACTAGGAAACAAATTCATATGGGTTGCTTTATTGCAATGTTGACTTTATTGTGATGGTCTAGAACCAAACCTGCAATATCTCTGAGGTCTGCCTCTTGCTAGCTAGCTAGCTAGAGCTTTATCTTATCGGTTCTGTTTCTCTGACTCCTAATACGACAGCCTAAACAACTGCATAATCCGTTCCTGTCTGCCTCCTGAGGTTGGCTGCACACAAACCAGCCTTTGCTCCTAGGACTCAGACACCCTGACCTTTCTCCTCATTCCCAGACTCTTCCAAAGGCCCTGTCAAAATCACAATGAGACAACACCTCACACCTGTCAGATGGTTATCATCAAAAAGTCTGCATATAACAAATGGTGGCAAGGATATGGAGAGAAGGTAACTCTTGTACAATTTTAGTGGGAATATAAATTCGTGCAGTCACTATGGAAAATAATATGACAGTTTCTCAAGAAAAATAAAATAAATAAAACGACCATATGATCCAGCAATCCCACTCCTGGGCATTTATCCAGAAAAAAATGAAAACACTAACTGAAAAAGATACATGCACCCACATTCACAGCAGCACTCTTTATAATAGTGAAGACGTGGCAGCAACCTAAATGCCCATCAACAGACGACTGGATAAAGAAAATGTTGGGTATGTTTATATATACAAAGGAAAACTGCTGCTGCTGCTGCTGCGTCACTTCAGTCATGTCCGACAAAGGAACACTACTCAGCTCTAAAAAAGAATGAAATTCTGCTATTTGCAGCAATACGGATGTACCTAGAGAATATTATGCTCAGTGAAATAAGTCAGACAAAGACAAATATTGTATGATTTACATGCAGAATATAAAATATAATACAAATGTATATGTATGCAAGATAGACTTACAGATATAGAAAATAAACCAATGGTTACAAAGGGGAGACGGAAGGGGGAGAAGCAAACAAGGGATATGGGACTGAGTACAAACTACTATGTACAAAATAGATAAGCAACATGGATACATTGTGGAGCACAGAGAATTAAAGCCACTATTTTGTAATAATTTTTAATGAAGCATAATCTATAAAAACACTGAATCACTAAGTTGTACAGCTGAAACTAATATAACATTATAAATCAACTATAGTTCAACTTTTTAAAAAAAAGTAAACTGTGTAAGATTTTGAGTTCGCCAGCTATTGGCCTCCTTGCTCTGCTCGTCTCTGCTCAAGCACTGAGCAGTCTATCGCTTGTAGGTTCAGTCCTACTGGGTTTTGAGTCAACCATATACACCTGTACAAAACTAGATTAGCCAGGGGACAAATCTCCTTGTCTTTAGGCATAAGATGATGGCACCCCATCTGCAAAGATTATTGAGCATCCAACAGGGATGGACCTAAAGGTTATACTTAATGAATCAAGTTAGAGACAAATATTATATGCTGGTCATTTATATGTGCAATCTAAAAAACAATACAAATAAACAAATATACAAAGTGGAAACAAACACAAAGACACAGAAATCAAACTTATGGTCACTGAAGGGGGGAAGGGATAAAGTAGGGATAAAGGGATAAAGTAGGGATAAAGGGATAAAGTAGGGAGCATGGGATTAACATATACAGACTACTATATATAAAATAAACAAGGATTTACTGTATAGCACAGGCAACTATATTTGACACCTTGCAATAACCTATAATGGAAAATAATCTGAAAAAAGTATGTATGTACATATAAATGCATCACTTTCCTGTACAATTGAAACTAATACAACATTGTAAATCAATTATACCTTAAAAAAAAGAATGCAAAGAGAAAGAAAAGAAAAATTACTGAGCATGCATCCTACACCTGTACCTTCATTTATATGTAAACTACCTACAAGTTATATTGTAGCTCTGTATGATATACATCATAAGACATATGTAAGAATACAATTTTTTTTTAATGAGAAAAAAACCCCAATATAAATGGTAGCGCAGGTGTTTCTCTTCTTTGTGCCAGTGAGTCACCGTGCGCACTCCCTGGGATGAATGATCCCAGCTTGGAGCCTCTGGAGGCCTGTGCTTCTGTGTCCTTGAGTTGCCCTCGGGTGTCCTCTTCCTACTTGCCCACCAAACGCAGGCCCCCTGTTCTGAACCCGACCCACTGCCCTGGACTCCCAAAACCTTAATTTGTTTGGTTTCCAGCCTCTTTCCTCCTGGGAGCATGGCCCCTGCTTTTAAACTTAGCCACTGATGGGGATTTTGATCTTCAAACAGAGAGCATCTGCAGCCACACAGGGACCACTCACCTGGCTTGGTCACTGGCTCTACCTGGAAACTCTTGTTATTTATATCACATCCTTCAAAGCCCTTGGCGACTACATTGCTGCTCCTCAGGAAGAAAGATGGGAGTTGTTCAAATAAAACAAGCATCCAGTGCTGCACCATCAACAGTAGATTCTTTCCTGACTCTGCTCCTCAGTCACATGATACCCAAGCGGAGCTGTGTCTTTCTGACAGTCTACAGCAGCACAAATCTGAGTGTTTATTATAATGCATGTCTAATATATCTTTGGTGTCAGTTGTATTGACTTTCTTATTAATCATTAGCATACTAATTAAATAAAAATTCATTTATTACCACATTTTAGATTAGATTGGCTTTTTCCCCCTTGATGCCATCTGGTGTGTCTTCTATCAGTACTCTCTCTTTCAAATATGCAATCTAAGGGTTATACAACCCTCTGAAAATGTACTAACTAATGCCACAGTTAAATGAATGCCTTAAAGGACAAGTAAAGGGTTTTGAGCATTCAGATATCAGTGATATGGGTCAGCTGTGAGCCTGATATCAATAATTAGAACAACCTAGAGGGCCAAGAAACTCCAGAGGTATAGGATTCTCTAAAATCAGGAGGAAGGGGCTGAGACTTCTGGCCGTGGTTCCTCTCCTCTCTCTGTTGTTGTTGTTCAGTCACTAAGTCATGTCCGACTCTTTGCAACCCTGTGGACTGAAGCAAGTTAGATTTTCCTGTCCCTCACTATCTCCTGGAGTTTGCTCACACTCATGTCTATTGAGTTGGTGATGCCATTCAACCATCTCATCCTCTGTCGCCCCCTTCCCCTCCTGCCCTCAATCTTTCCCAGAATCAGGGCCTCCCCTGGTGGCTCAGATGGTAAAGAATCTGCCAGGAGTGCAGCAGATCTGCGTTTGACTCCTCAGTCAAGAAGCATTCCATGGAGAAGAGAATGGCAACCCACTTCTGTATTCTTGCATGGAGAATTCTATGGACAGAGGAGCCTGGAGGGCTACCGAGTCAGACACGACTGAGGGACTAACACTTTTCACTCTAAAATCCTGTTAGTCTTGAAATTCTCAGGGCTGCCAAAACCAATTACCAAAGGAAAAATATAAGAGGACCTAAAGAGGACTTTACCTGCAGAACAGTTAAGATGCTGAGCTCCTTATGCAGGAGACCTGGGTTTTATTCCTGGATGGAGAACTAAGATCCTGCATACTGCATGGAACAGTCTAAATAAATAAATAAACATTTTTTTTAATTTAAAGAGATACCAAGTTCTTAAAATATAATTTTTAAAAAAGCTTGCAAAAAGTTAAAAAAAGAAGACTTAAAAAAATATTATTCTCAAAGTTTTATGTCTACAGTTCATGAAGTCTGTTTAAATTTGATTCTCTCAAAGGAAATACTGCAATCAAGAAATGAAGAAAAGGAAGTTAAATCAAAGAAGCAATGGCAAAACAATTCAAAAAACAAAACACAAAGTATTCTAAACAGGTAATTTTCACTACATTGCCACAAAGGAACACTGAGAATGAAAATGTAACATTGAGAATAAAAATATGATCATATTGAACAATTATTTTATATCTCAACTTAAATTTGATAAACCAAAAATCCATGAGGAAAAATCCAAGGGTAGATAAAAGCATGGCCAGAAGAAGTGAAAATAAAATAGGAATGTTTACCAACACTGCATTACTTCAACAAGGAATATTTCATTATTAGATCCTATGGATGTGAGAGCTGGACTGTGAGGAAGGCTGAACGCCAAAGAATTGATGCTTTTGAACTGTGGTGTTGGAGAAGACTCTTGAGAGTCCCTTGGACTGCAAGAAGATCCAACCAGTCCATTCTGAAGGAGATCAATCCTGGAATTTCTTTAGAAGGAATGATGCTGAAGCTGAAACTCCAGTATTTTGGCCACCTCATGCGAAGAGTTGACTCATTGGAGAAGACTCTGATGCTGGGAGGGATTGAGGGCAGGAGGAGAAGGGGACGACAGAGGATGAGATGGCTGGATGGCATCACTGACTCGATGGATGCGAGTCTGAGTGACCTCCGGGAGCTGGTGATGGACAGGGAGGCCTGGCGTGCTGCGGTTCATGGGGTCGCAAAGAGTCGGACACGACTGAGCGACTGATCTGATCTGATCTGATCTGATCAGTGGGGATAAAACCACTTCCAGTTTGAACTATATTTTTCAATTCTACAATTTCTAGTTAACTCTCTTTCAAATTTGCAATATCACTTTTCATCATTTTCAGTTTCCTAATGAAATGTTTCAGATGGAGATTTATCTTCAAAACCACAAAGAAACATGGTTTATGTCAGTCTGCCTCTGGGGATTACAGTATCCAGATGTCCCATGGATTTGCTTCTGCGCTCTGTTGTTTATACTGGTTCTTAGTCATGTTTTCTTGTCTCCTTGTATGCCTAGTAAATCTTTAGTAGTGTAATAAACATCATATTTGAAAAAAAACAACTACCATAACCATTTGAACCTGAGGATGATCTTTGTCTGCCTCCAAAAGACTTTCATTTACTTCATTTGAAGTTTGGGGGGTTCCCTGCATAATCTTAAGCCTGGCTGGAATCCATGCAAGAGATGGTTTATGTCTAATTGACTCTCACTCCTGGGGTGCAGCCTTCTGGAGTCCCATCCATAACTTGGATGCACCCACAGACTCCTCCCTCTTGATATCACTGCACTCTAGTTTTGACCCCCGGGCACTGTGAGGTTACTGCAAGCACTACTTAGCCTCTTGGCCACCTACTGTGGGTTGGCAAATGCTCCCCCACAAAGCAAAGGTGATCTCAATGCCAGGATCATGTTTCTGAATTTCTGTCTTCTTCCAGGTCTTGGCAACATAATTCTTTACTATCTTTGGCAGGAAAGCTATGACAAACCTAGACACAATATTTGCAGAGACATCACTTTGCCAACAAAGGTCCACACAGTCAAAGCTATGGTCTTTCCAGTAGTCATGTACAGATATGAGAGCTGGACCACAAAGGCTGAGTGCCAAAAAACTGATGCTTTCAAATTCTTCCCAATACCACCTGGGAAACCCAGTATACTATATATTAGTATTAAATATTGGAAGGTGGTAGATATTACAGAAAACAGTAGATCTGGGGAGGAGACTTGGAAAGTTAGGACAAGAAGATGACTTACAAATTTCTACAAGGTGACCTTAGTAGACTTCATCAAAAAGATGAAATTTCAGCAAAGATCTGAAGGTGGTGAGGGAGTTACCCATGTGTACATCTTGGGACAGAGGGAACAGCTAGTGGGAAGACCCTAAGCTAAGATTGTGCCCACTGGATTATGAAACTTCAGAGAAGCCATATGGCTTTTGAATTATGGTGCTGGAGAAGACTCTTGAGAGTCCCCTGGACAGCAAGGAGATCAAACCAGTCAGTCATAAAGGAAATCAACCCTGGATATTCATTGCAAGGACTGATGCTGAAACTGAAGCTCCAATACTTTGGCCACCTGATGCAAAGAGCCCACTCATTGGAAAAGACCCTGATGCTGGGAAAGATTGAGAGCAGGAGGAGAAGGGAGCGAAAGAGAAGGAGTTGGTTAGATGGTATCATTGACTCAATGGATATGAGTTTGAGCAAACTCCAGGAGATAGTGAAGGACAGGGAAGCCTGACATGCTGCAGTTCATAGGGTCCCAAAGAGTTGGACACAACAGAGTGACTAAACAACATCAACAACATAGGACTAAAGGAGAATGAGAGGGGGCAGGAGGAAGAAAGGATGAGTTAAGAGAGATATGGTGAGTGTGTGGGGCAAGATCTACAGGGCCTCAAGGCCACTTCAGTTTTCACCTTGAGTGTAACAGGGAGCATTATACTGAACAGAGAGGAGGCTTGACTATTCTGGGTGGGGTGTTGGGGACAAATGGAAGGAAAAACAGGAGGCCAGATAGCAGCCCCTGAAGCAACACAGAAAACAGACTGCACATGTCTCCAGCATGTATTTTCAAAGGACAATGAAAAAGTTTCTGACACATTAGATGTGGAGTGTGAGGAAAAAAAGAAAAAAGGATGCAAGTTTAAGTCTTAAGATTTATGCTCTGGAGACGTCCCTGATGGTCCTGTGGTTAAGACTCCACACTTCCACTGCAGGGGACATGGGGTCAGCCCCTGGTCAGAGAACTAAGATCCCACCTGCCGTGCCGTGTGGCCAAAAATTTTCTTTTAAAAAAAGATTTTTGTTCTGAGCCACCAGAAAAACGGATCTACCATCTACTGAGAAGGAGAAGGCAGAGGGTGGAACAGCCCTGGGGGAGACTAGAAAGGCAGTTTGGGTTGAGTTTGACATGTCAACCAGACAATGGAGACATAGGTTCAAGTCAGATATTTGAGTCAGGAGATGAAGAGAGAAGTCTGAACTGAAAATAGAAGCTTGAAACCTGTACGCCAACAGCTTCTATTTATAGCCATGGGACTTAATAAGATTCCCAGGGGACTAAAAATAGAGAAAAAGAAGATAACAAGAACTGAGAGCAGTCAAACATTAAGAGGTCCCAATATCGTTCTTAATTGTTAATTTTGGAGTTAAAAAAGAAAAGTTGAACGAAGGGTCATTGGAGGGCAACTGGAGGACAACGGGAGAGAATATAAGAAATCAGGAAAACACAGGAAACAGGGCCAATAATTGTTTACTTTTTTAGCCACTTCTTGCCAGATACTTTACCTCTCTCCACATGGCTCTTCTATTTTCTCAGAGTTAGAAGTGGATGTTCTGGAGGGACTTGAAGGGGACCTTTTTTAATAATAAAATTTAGATTTTTTTTTTTAATTTTACTCGAGTATAGTTGCTTTACAATGTCGTGTTAGGTTCTATCACACAGCAAAGTGAATGAATCAGCCATAAGTATACATATATCTCCTCTTTTTTGGATTTCCTTCTCATTTAGGTCACCACAGAGCATTGAAAAGAGTTCCTTGTGCTATACAGTAGGTTCTTATTAGTTATATATTTTCTATATATCATTAATCATGTATATATGTCAATCCCAATCTCACATTTCATTAGCTATTTCTGGGACCATCAGCACAGCACAGTTCAGAAATCTCTTAGAATCCACAAGGAGATTTTTAGAATCAGTAGAGGAGACAGGGAGTTAAGTCCCTCCTCCTACTAACTCCACAGTCAAAAAACCAGCCCTGTGCAAATTCGAGAAGGTGAACTTCATCTCCAAGATGATGCCAAGTCCCTTTCTCTATCCCTTCCTCCATCTGGGGACCCCCAAATCTTCAATCTCAGCAGGTCCACAATGAGCTTTTACTGACCCCAGTCCAATACCTCTGATGCCCCAAACTCCTAATATATCACTCAGTTCAGTTCAGTCACTCAGTAGTGTCCGACTCTTTGTGACCCCATGGACTGTAGCACCCCAGGCTTCTCTGCCCATCACCAACTCCCAAAGCTTACTTAAACTCATGTCCATTGAGTCAGTGATACCATCCAACCATCTCATTCTCTGTCGTCTCCTTCTCCTCTCACTTTCAATCTTTTCCAGAATCAGGGTCTTTTCCAATGACTCAGTTCTTCACATAAGGTGGCCAAAGTATTGGAGTTTCAGCTTCAGCATCAGTCCTTCCAAAGAATATACAAGACTGATTTCCCTTAGGATTGACATTTGATCTCCCTGCTGTCCAAGGGACTCTGAAGAGTCTTCTCCAACACCACAGTTCAAAAGCATCAATTCTTCAGCACTCAGCCTACTTTATGGGCCAACTCTCACATCCATACATGACTACTGGAAAAACCATAGTTTTCACTAGATGGACCTTTGTTGGCAAAGCAATGTCTCTGCTTTTTAATATGCTGTATAGGTTGGTCATAGCTTTTCTCCCAAGGAGCAAGCGTCTTTTAATTTCATGGCTGAAGTCACCATCTGCAGTGATTTTTCAGTTCAGTTCAGTTGCTCAGTCATGTCCGACTCTTTGCAACCCCATGGATTGCAGCACACCAGGCCTCCCTGTCTATTCCCAACTCCCGGAGTTTACTCAAACTCATGTCCATTGCATCATTGATGTCATCCAACCATCTCATCCTCTGTCATCCCCTTCTCCCACCTTCAATCTTTCCCAGCATCAGGGTCTTTTCAAATGAGTCAGTTCTTAGCATCACATGGCCAAAGTATTGGAGTTTCAGCTTCTTTACCAACATCTCCAAGGAGCAAGCATCTTTTAATTTCATGGCTGCAGTCACTATCTGCAGTGATTTTGGAGCCCCAAAAAATAAAGTCTGTCAGTGTTTCCATTGCTTCCCCATCTATTTGCCAAGAAGTGATGGGGCCAGATGCCTTGATCTTCATTTCCTGAATGTTGAGCTTTAAGCCAACGTTTTCATCCTCCTCTTTCACTTTCATCAGGAGGCTCTTTAGTTCTTTGTTTTCTGCCATAAGGGTGGTGTCATCTGAGTATCTGAGGTTATTGATATTTCTCCCAGCAATCTTGATTCCAACTTGTGCTTCATCTGGCCCAATGTTTCTCATGATGTACTCTGCATATAAATTGAATAAGCAAGTTGACAATATACAGCCTTGATGTACTCCTTTCCCGAATTGGAACCAGCCTGTTGTTCCATGTCCAGTTCTAACTGTCTTCTTCTTGACCTGCATACAGATTTCTAAGGAATACAATTCATACACATCACTCCTGTCCATCAAATCTGATCTGCTCTGTGTCTCAGGACTTTACAGTCTCACACTCCACTAGGCAGCAAAGGTGCTATCTTCAGACAGGGATTTGGTGTGCAATCCCTCTCTGCTTCCCAGATGGCTCTAGTGGTAAAGAACCTGCTTGCCAATGCAGGAGATGCAAAAGACAGAGGAGTTTGATCCCTAAGTGAGGAAGAGGCACTGGAGACCCTTATGACAGAAAGCAAATAAGAACTAAAGAGCGTCTTGATGAAAGTGAAAGAGCAGAGTGAAAAAGTTGGCTTAAAACTCAACATTCAGAAAACAAAGGTCATGGCATCTGATCCCATCACTTCATGGCAAATAGATGGGGAAACAGTGGAAACAGTGACGGATTTTATTTTGGGGGGCTCAAAAATCACTGCAGATGGTGACTACAGCCATGAAATTAAAAGACACTTGCTCCTTGGAAGAAAAGCTATGACCAACCTAGACAGCCTATTAAAAAGCAGAGACATTACTTTGCCAACAGAGGTCCATCTAGTAAAAGCTACGGCTTTTCTAGTAGTCATGTATGGATGTGAGAGTTGGACTATAAAGAAAGCTGAGCACTGAAGAACTGATGCTTTTGAACTGTGGTGTTGGAGAAGACTCTTGAGAGTCCCTTGGACTGCAAGGAGATTCAACCAGTCCACCCTAAAGGAAATCAGTCCTGAATATTCACTGGAAGGACTGATGTTGAAGCTGAAGCTTCAATATTTTGGCCACCTGATGCGAAGAGATGACCCATTTGAAAAGACTCTGATGCTGGGAAAGATTGAAAATGGGAAGAGAAGGTGACAACAAAGGATAGGACAGTTGGATGGCATCACGGACTCAATGGACATGAGTTTGAGTAAACTCCGGGAGTTGGTGATGGACAGGGAGGCCTGGTATGCTGCAGTCCATGGGGTCACAAAGAGTCAGACAACAGAGTGACTGAACTGAACTGAACTGGGCTTTCCTGGTGGCCCAGATGGTAAAGCGTCTGCCTGCAATGTGGGAGACCGGGGTTTGATCCCTGGGTCGGGAAGATCCCCTGGACAAGGAAATGGCACCCTGATCCAGTACTCTTGCCTGGAAAATTCCATGGATGGAGGACCTTGGTAGGCTACGCTACAGTCCATGAGGTGGCAAAGAGTCAGACACGACTGAGCAACTTCACTTTCTTTTTTTCTCAAAACTACCAAATGGATTAAAATGAATAGAGTAGGGATTTTCTGGAACAATGGCAAAGCTTCACAGTAGAAATGAAAAAAAGGGACAAGCACACTCATATGCAAGAGGTCTTGCTGAAACCATTCAGGAACAATTCTATTCATGCAACTTATCACCTAGCCAGCAGAGGCTGGGCAGTCACCCTACTTGGTATATCTCAGGGTCTTTTTAACTACTTGACTATTACTGAGCTGGTATTATGAAATGAACTGTAGATTACCAGCTACTTTAGACAGTCATTTCCTGTATTAGGTTGAACCATGAGTAATGGCCTTTTTGAAGGTCAGAAATTATCAAATATGGGCTTTTCAATTTGGTTTGATCTAATAAACATATGTACACATTTAGCTTATTACACAGACATAGCTATATTGTGTTTTTGTTAATAAAAATCTACCATTTTTCTTACCATTTGTGATTGCATAAATCTGCATGTTACTGGAAGACATGTCTTCTTGAAAGTGAATGGGTTCAGCAAAGTGCTTTCTATAAAATGCCCTCTGTAAAAGAGCTAGGGGTCATAAGGTTGGTAATTTAAGGCAAAAATTCTAATCGAGGCTGACTTCAGCTGTAAGAATCTTGGCCACACTAGGAAGCCTTTCTTGCAATCCTGTTTGACCCTTTCAAGCTCATTTCATAGAAGAAATTAATGTTCTCATCTTGGCAGTGGAAGAGACCCTGATGCTGGGAAAGATTGAGGACAGGAGGAGAAGAGGGTGACAGAGAAGATGGTTGGATGGCTCACTGGTTCAATGGACATGAACTTGAGCAAAATCTGGGAGATGGTGAAGTACAGGGAAGTCTGGAATGCTGAAGTCCATGGGGTCACAAAGAGTCAGACACAACTGAGCAACTGAACAATAACATCTCAGCAGTGGTAGATTTAATCTATTGCTCTAGATTTCTTTCTTTTTCCAAATTACAACATAAACCTTACACTCAACAGTGTAATTTTCCTCCTTAACTAGAAGTACTTTTGCTTTATGGGTCTTTGTGCTTGTTTCCCAGAGAGGAAGACTCCTGTGGGTTTGCACCTCAGCTCTCCCCACTTAGTACCCATGTGATCTTAGTCACATCTCATGACAAACCTTGGCTACATGCTCATCATACCTGTTTCTCCTTGGTCCTGGAACCTCATAAGTACCAGCCTCCCTGGAAATTAGGAATGGCTGTGTTACTGAGTCCTTGCCCATGAAATGTGAGCAAAAGTGATGTGTGTCACCTGCACACAGCAATTAAAAACAATCTCTCTGTAACTAAATGTAGAACCCAGCAATCCCACTCCTGGGCATATACCCAGAGAAAACCATAATTCAAAAAGATACATGTGCTGCAATGTTCATAGAAGCATTATTTACAATAGCCAGGACATGGAAGCAACCTAAATGTAATTTGGGAACCAACCCAAATTGATAGAGGAGTGGATAAAGAAGATGTGGTACATCCATGCAATGGAATATTACTCAGCCATATAAAAATAACAAAGCAATGCCATTTGCAGTAATATAGATGGACCTAGAGATTGTCACACCAAGTGAAGTAAGTCAAACAGAGAAAGACAATATCATGATACTGCTTATATGTGAAGTCTTTAAAAAGAGTAAAAATGAGCTTACTTACAAAACAGAAATAGAGTCACAGATATAGAAAACAAATTTACAGCTAACAGGGAGTAAGTAGTGGTAGTGTTAGTCACTCAGTGGTGTCTGACTCTTTTTGTCCCCAAGGACTGTAGCCCAGCAGGCTCCTCTGTCCATGGGATTCTCCAGGCAAGAATACTGGAGTGGGCAGTCATTCCCCTCTCCAGGGGGATCTTCCCAACCCAGGGACTGAACCTGGGTCTTCTGCATTGCAGGCAGATTCTTTACTGTATGAGCTACAGGGAAGTCCCAAGGAGAGACTAAATTGGACTAAAGGGGAGGAGAGATAAATTGGACAGACTTTATACACATTACTATATATAAAACAAATCACTAATAAAGACCTGCTGTATAGCACGGGGAACTCTACTCACTACTCGGTAATGGCCTATATGGGAAAAGAATCTTAAAAAGAGTGAATACATGTGTATGTATAACTGATTCACTTTGCTATATACCTGAAGCTGACACAAGATTGTAAATCAACTCTACTCAAATAAAATTTTTTTACAAAAAAACAAGCCCTCCTTTCTCCACAGCCTCCCTGATCTGGGCACCCATTCAAGAGGATCCAGGGTGGGCCCTGGGGCACTAAAAATGGAAGAGACACTAGATGAAAAGAACCTGCTCTCAAATAGCTGCATGGAGCAGAGCATTCCTCTCCTGGGCCCTCATTTCATCGAGAGAGAAATAAACCTTGATTGTGTTAGACAATACAGATGTTGCAGTATTAGGAGCAGTTAGCCTAGCCTGTCTAATAAACTCTCTAATATTCCATTTCCTCATCACTAAAAATGAAAATGCTAGAACCTACTTCATAGGGTTGATGTGAGGCTTAAGTGAGATGACAGAGGTAAAGCATTTTGGCAGAGAGCAGGGCTGTGAAAATGGCGGCTGCTTTCTCGTTACCATCATCATCACCACTACCATCATGATCTCTCGTTCATATTTTAGCTGAAACATTTTCTATAGTGCTTAAAAGAGCCCAGGGGTCCATAACTTTTTGGCAGTGCTCTCCGGGCAGCATAGCTCCAAGACCCAATATCTGACTCACGCAGTCTGATAGCAGAGCTCGTGGGATATTGACAAATCTTTTTCTGGCTCAGAACTGTTTTCACTGGATAAGGTTAGACTTTTAATGCCTATCATTTACTGAATAATTAAAGTCATTATTTTCGGTTGCTCTTCAGCATGCAAATGTAGAAAATCCTCTTAGAGATACCACTGGGGTATAACTCACTTGCTATAAATCACATATGCAGAGAAACTCCTTACACACCACGCATGCTCTGGGCTTGTTGATTGAATAAGTGGAATTTCTTTTTTCGGTCTCAAGCTTCTTAGCTGTCTCCCTAAAATTTTTGCTCATCTGCTGTCATTTTTCAATGAAACATTGTCATTTTGATTAATATCAATACAACTCTACTTTTCCAGCTGCAATTGCCTCCACATGAGGAGACAGCAAGCTTGAATTCACGGCAGCAGAGACTTAGTTGCGGTAGGCGAAGCTGAAATAACGTGCACACATAAGGCAACTTCAAAAGCAAATCTGAGGACTTCCCTGGTGGGCCAGTGGCTTAGACTCCGAGTTCCCAGTGCTAGATACCACATGCCGCAGCTAAGAGTTTGCATCCTGCACAAAGATCAAAGATCCCACGTGCCACAACTAAGGCCCAGAGCAGCCAAATAAATAAACATTTTAAATAATAAAAAAAATAAAATTTCCTGGGCGAGGCCAAGATTACAACACTCTTATTTTGGGAACAGGTTAAACTGGATTAATCAAAGCTTCCTACAGAACTGATTTGGGGTTATTTTTGTAAAGACCAGAAAGGATCCAGGGTGGAAGACGTACAAACCAATGTCTATGGACAGAGCATGATGGAAAATATATGAGAACAGGTGATCCAAGAGGTGAGGATGACAAGAAAATTTCCTTGGTAAAAAGAAAGTGAGACTCAATGGGAGAGTCTGGTTAAGGAGCAGAGTTAAAAGGAGGTAGAAAGAGGGCACACATGTTCCTGTTAGGATGGGAGAGGCGGGGGAAGCACCACAGAGGGCCTTTAAACACAACAGCACTTGGCTTTTAATTCACTGGATAATAAGCAAGAGTGAAAGAGGCTCACAGAGTATGACATGACAAAGAACAAATAACATGAGAGCACGGCTGGTGAAGAGGCTTCCCCCATGGCTCAGTGGTAAAGAATCTGCCTGCAGACACAGGAGATGCAGGTTCGATCCCTGGGTGGGGAATATCCCCTGGAGGAGGAAATGGAAACCCACTCCAGTATTCATGCCTGGAGAATCCCATGAACAGAGGAGTCTGGTGGGCTACAGTCCATGGACTCACAAAGAGTTGGACATGAGTGAAGCTGCTTAGCACAAAGAGAGACAGACAACGATGGCAGGTAAAAATGATGATGTCATCTCTATACAGATAGTAATTAAATTCCAGAGAATTGTGATCTTTTTAAAGAGAGTAAAAAATGAAGAGCAATAATAGAACTTAACAGAAGGAATGCTTGATTAGGAGTCAAAACACTAGCTCCAGTGTAAGTCCTGTCCGGCTTCCATTCAGTGACTCTCAACTGTGAGATGGGGGTGAGGTGGGCGAGCTCAGTGACCCTCACACTGTGCTCTGCAGGCCTCAGGGGTTGTGGGAGGAAAGGTGAGCCCACCAGGCCAGGCTTCAGGGCCCAGACCCTCATGTGTTTTCAGCAGAACAGACTACTCTTAACTTTTTCACAGTAACTGCTTTTTAACTTTTTTATTTCGTATTCGGGTATAGCTTATTAATGCTGTGATAGTTTCAGGTGGACAGCAAAGGGACTCAGCCATATACATACATGTATACATTCTCTCCCAAACTCCTGTACCATTCGGGTTGCCACATAACACTGACCAGAGTTCCCTGTTAGCTGTGTCTACGTGCTAAGTCGTGTCTGACTCTATGCTATCTCATGGACAGTAGCCTGCCAGGCTCCTCTGTCCATGTGGTTCTCCATGGACATGGACATGCCATGCCCTCCTCCAGGGGATCTTCCCAACCCAGGGATTTCCCCCCATCTCTTACGTCTCCTGCATTGGCAGACAGATTCTTTACCACTAGCGCCACCTGGGAAGCCCTCCCTATCAGCAGTAACTTTCATGAAAATGCATGGAATTTTTTTGGGGGGTGGGGAGGCGGGGGTGGGGGGGGGTGCTACGCCAGGTCTTAGTTGCAGCCGGTAGGATATAGCTCCCTGACCAAGGATTTAACCTGGGTCCCCTGGGAGTGCGCAGTCTTAACCACTGGATCACCAGGGAAGTCCCAAAAAGGCATGGATTCTTAAGAAAACAGAGAACTACTGTTTTCAAAAATCTGGAAAACCATAGACTAGATGACCTCTAACGTCCCTCATATCACTAATAAATCCTATTTTAGTACTGTACTTGAGCAAAAAATGAAGCTGGTACTATCACTTCCATCTAACTAGTTGGAAGCAAGCACAGAAAGTAGAAACAGATTCTCCCTGATGGAAACACCAAGACTAGCATCTATCCCACTGATCATCAAGGCAGAGTTCAGACTTCCTGAAGTTTTAAAGCCTTTTATGTTAACGAATCCTACCAATGATTTGGTTATGTCGCAATAAGCATAAAGGCACATGATATCTCACTGTGTGAAGTCATTTTACATAAAAGTCATGCATAAACATTCACAGCAATATGTTTGGAGCCTGTGGACATCTGTAATTAAAATTACTCCAAAAATATTCTGGTTTTGCTTCCTAAATATAGGGATTTTCTCCCCCCTGGTTTTGGCCTTCCGTGAACTGCCCTATCCCCTTTCCAGTTTGAATTCCTGTTACTACGTGATTCTGCATCTCATAACTACAGTTTGATGAATCAGAAAATAATGCTATTTGACATGGAAAACCGACAGTCCACAGGTTTGTCAGGGTAAATTATTCAAAGTGTAGCTGTTGTACAAAATCAACATCTGATGAATATGTCTGTCTATTTTTTTAAGGTATCAGTTTAAGTGAGATTAGCACTACTGAGCCAAAATGAGTGATAATTCGTATAAAGTAATGTGAGCAAAACCTTAAGAATAGTCGTGGTCTTTAAGGTAGATTACATTTGAGTCCGAATTTGCTTAAGTAGCTTGAGATGGTGGTGGTTATTACAAAGATGAGTTCTGAAGCCAGACTGCCTCTAATCCCAACTCTGTCATTTACTCATCTAATGATAGCAACAGATTATAATCCATTAAGTAGAAAAAGAATCCATGAGTCTACACTATTATACATAAAGAAAGAAATGGGAAGAGGAAAAAGCTTTTCCTTACCATGGAATGCTATCTAATAAAGGTGGAAGGAATTGTGGAGTCAGAAAATCACCATTTAGAAACCATGATAGTAATAGCTAATTCAGCCAAGAAATATCAATAGATGTGTTAAAACTAGTGGGTGAAAATTTGATGAGGAATGGAATGTTTCATCTCAAAGTACACCTCCACAAAATATTTCCCAATTACAAAGGGGACAGAAGTAACTTTATGATGGACTTGGCAGTATTTTAATCAAGGGATCCAGGTTACCATCATCAGCAATGAGACAAATAAAACTGTGTACCATCTGATAGGATGCCGTAAGGACACAGCATCAATTCTGTGAAATTCCACACACAAAACAGTATAACCTGGATCTAACCAGGAGCAATTATCAGATAAACACAGGTTAATGGATATAGTCTACAAAACAACTGGACAATAATTTTCCTAAGTATCAAGATCATGAAACTCAAGAAAAGAAAGTTCCAGACTGAAAGAATCTAGAAAGACATAACCATTACATGCAACACATGGTCCTGGACTGAATCCCTTCACTACAAAGAACAGCGGACTTGAGTGTATCTGGGAGTTCCCTGGCTGTAATGTACCGTCTATAGTGAGGGAAGGTCAAGTAACACACAGGACATTCAGAGTGATGGAGCATCATACCAGCAACTTGCTCTTCAATAGTTCACGAAAAATTCTTTGTACTACTTTCACAACTTATCTCTAAGTTTGAACTTATTTTGATTTTTAAAGATAGTTATTACTTAAAGATTATTGTTATTATTTATTATGAGGCCAATAAACACTGTGGGCTTCCCCAGTGGCTCAGTGGTAAAGAATCTGCCTGCCAATGTAGGAGACACAAGAGTCCCAGGTTTGATTCCTGGGTTGGGAAGATCCCCGGGAGAATCGAATGGCTACCCACTCCAGTATTCTTGCCTATGGAATTCCATGGACGGAGGAGCCTGGTGGGCTATTGTCCATGGGATCACAAAGAGTCAAACATGACCGAATCAACTGAGCACACACAATGTATCTATTTCTAAACTCTATTCAAAATGTTCTTATGACAATTAATGAGTTAATAACCTAGAAAAGCATTCAGCACAATGCCTGGAAAGACCCTAAAAATATAGCTATACATAGCACAATATCCATGAAGAAGGAAATGGTAACCCACTCCAGTGTTCTTGCCTGGAGAATCCCAGGGACGGGGGAGCCTGGTGGGCTACCATCTATGGGGTTGCACAGAGTCGGACACGACTGAAGCAACTTAGTAGCAGCAGCAGCAGCAGCAGCACAATATCCAATGCAGAAGACAGAAGAGTTGTGAGTTCAATACTTGAGTCAAGAAGATCTCCTAGAGGGGGAAATGGCAACCCACTCCAGTATTCTTGCTTGGAGAATCCCATGGACAGAGGAGCCTGGCAGTCTACAGTCGATGGGGTCACAAAGAGTCATACACAACTGAAGCGATTTAGCACACACACATGCATAGCCCAATATATTACAACTTTAAGTCACAAGCACACACATTCTTTACCCCACTGGCAAGTACATATGATCAGGAGAGTCAAATGAAAGGACTCAGTCAGATGGTTGGAATTGCTCCTGCCATGAAGCAAATGTTAGGACCAGATGACCTTGAGGTGCCATTTGTACTTAATTATGTCTGGTCCCAAAGAGCTAATTACCATATCTCCTCAGCCCTTTCATAAGCATCTTCCTGATTAAAAATCATTTATTAGGCACAGTACAGTGTATACCACCCCACCAAAACTTTGTGAAGGCTTGATTAAACGTTGCATTTCCCAGGCTCCTCTTGCATCCTTTGTAAAGGAAACTGATTTGAACAGTCTCACTCAAGGACACTGAACAGGTTGACGGCAGAGACGTGAACAAATACCTAAATACCTAACTGCTGACCCTGTTTCCTCTCTGGTCCCAAGTGATCAGCTAAACTTACCAAACTGGAGGGGAAGCCCCAACTTAGCCAAGTCTTAATTATAATAAGAACACCAAGTCCTATTTTCAACTTCAGCTCTGCACTTAGCTTTACACTGTCCCTGGGGCTTCATGCAGCATATCTCCAAAATTTGGTAAGACTTATTCTGCGCAGAAAGAAACATTCCTTTATTTTGAAAACTGTCATTGTCAAAAACAAAAGGGGGAGAAAAGAAAAAGGAGGAGACAGGCAAACGGCTCAGCCCTGGTATCTGATTCTCCTCACTCTGCCTCGTTCCTGGCGCATACAGCTCGCTCTGACATCGAGGGGCGCTCTGCCAGCAGAGAGCCACATGGACTGCCGAAGGGAATCAGAAGCTGACCCTCTCCTCTCCCCCTCCTCCCCCTTCTCCAAGGCCCCACTGCCAGCTTCACAAACAGTTAATTGCCTTTTCCTACAAAGAGTTTGACAGCCAGTCTCCCACAAACGACACAAAATCTTACCCCCTGTATGGTTCGTGAAAAGAAAAAAAAACTTGTTTCCATTTTTAGGAGAACATAAGACCTGGCCCATTTTATTTAGAGATTAATAATAATTCTGAGTGCTCTCTTTTCTCTGTTCTGGAAGAGCAGTGAAGCAGCCCTGAAATGAAGAATTTACCACTGTGCGTGCCAGGACAAAAACAGATGGACCAAAAAAGTTTAGATGGATGAATCTGAAAAATTGGATGACCTTTCTTATACCCCAAAAGTTATAAAAAATTAGAAGAGCGAAACTTCCATTTGCCAGCAAGATTCTCTCCAATTTGCAAATATCATATTGTGGCTTCAGGGACAGGAGTAAAAAGCTCACCCCATTCTGGACAGCCAGGGGTCACCTCCTAGTCATTGGTCTCCTTACATGAAAAAGCCTAGAAAAATGTTCTGTTCAGAAACTACCACCTCCTCACTCCAATAAAAAGAAGGAAGGGGACTTCCCTGGTGGTCCAGTGGTTAAGACTCCATGCATCCACTTCAGGGGTTGAGGGTTCAATTCCTAGTCAGGGAACTAAGATCCAGCATGCCACAAGGTACAGCCAAAAAATGAAATAAATAAGCAAACAGAAGATTGAAGACCTCAACTCATGGTCACATGACATCATAAGATCCCTGAAACCAGGCTAGGGCAAAGCATGGGTGCACTTCGTCAGGCATGCGTGTTAAGTCGCTCAGTCATGTCCAACTCTTTGCAACCACATGGTCTGCAGCCTACCAGGCTCCTCTGTCCATGGGATTCTCCAGGCAAGAATATTGGAGTGGGTTGCCATTTCTTCCTCCAAGGGATCTTCCTGATCTAGGGATTGAACCCAAGTCTCTTACGTCTGCTGTCCTGGCAGGCAGGTTCTTTACCACTAGTGCCACCTGGAAAGCCTTGCATTACATCATAACAAAACCCAAATGCAACCAAGAACTGACTCATGTCTCAGACAGGCCAGCAGCTATCTTCAGGCTATTGCCTGTTCCCAATGGAGACTACTCACCTCACAGATTTACCCATGATCAGAACTGATGTGATAAACTGCAAGTTTCCCTGGTGGCTCAGACAGTAAAGCATCTGCCTACAATGCGGGAGACCTGGGTTCAATCCCTGGGTTGGAAAGATCCTCTGAAGAAGGAAATGGCAACCCGCTCCAGTACTCTTGCCTGGAAAATCCCATGGACAGAGGAGCACAGTAGGCTACAGTACATGGAGTCACAAAGAGTCGGACACGACTGAGCAACTTCACAGAATGCAACTGGATCAGTGTAAATCTAGCACCAATTACCAAAGCCATTTAAAGCATCAGCTGTATCAAAGATGGATCAGTAGCATGCAATTGGTGTGTATGTTTGGAGCACAGATATATTATGGGAAATGTTTACTTCACAGGCATTCTGAATAATACATAGGCCATAAAATATACTTATTGTGAATGCATAATATGATTTATAAATGAAGAGTGCTGAAGTGGAGACACCCTAGGGTCACCCAAACTCAGCTTTGCCCTGCTTTTGGAATATGGGTGAATGAACTCTTCCCTATCACCCTACATGTGTATGGGGCAATGGAAGCAGTTCTAGCCAATGGGCTGTGGAAATTAATACCACTGCTGGGGTGACACATTCCATTCTATTCTTTCTCAGCCACAGTAAACCCTGAAGTATCATACTGATAAGTGGAGTCACAAGTGACATGAAACCAAAAGTAGAACCCACCTACTTACCCCATGCTGCTGCTGCTGCTGCTAAGTCGCTTCAGTCGTGTCCGACTCTGTGCGACCCCATAGACGGCAGCCCATCAGGCTCCCCCGTCCCTGGGATTCTCCAGGCAAGAATACTGGAGTGGGCTGCCATTTCCTTCTCCAATGCATACTTACCCCATGAGCAATCTTTTTTTTTTTTTCCTTCTGTTCTAAACTACGTAGGATTGGGGGATCTTTGTAACTGCTACACGCTTTGCCGGTTCCTGAATATCTAACGAGTCTTATTCCCCAGGCTGACAGTCCTTAGCAGAAATGGTGCAGGGTACGTCAGATCACCCAAAAGAGGTAAAAGGTGTTGTAGAGATGTGGACTGACCTAGAGTCCATCATACAGAGTGAAGTAAGTCAGAAAGAGAAAAACAAATATCATATATTAACACATATGGAATCTAGGAAGAAATGGTACTGATGAACCTACTTGCCAGGCAGGAATAGAGATGCAGAGAATGGACATGTGGCCACATGTGGGGGAGGGGAGGATAGGACAAACTGGGTCCGTGAGGTCGCTAAGAGTCAGACACGACTGAGTGACTTGACTTTCACTTTTCCCTTTCATGCATTGGAGAAGGAAATGGCAACCCACTCCAGTGTTCTTGCCTGGAGAATCCCAGGGATGGGGGAGCCTGGTGGGCTGCCGTCTATGGGGTCACACAGAGTCGGACACGACTGAAGCGATTTAGCAGCAGCAGCAGCAGCAGCACTGACATACACACACTACCGTGTGTAAAGCAGACAGCTAGTGGGGAGCTGCGGTGCAACACAGGGAGCTCAGCTCGGGGCTCCGTGACGACCTAGAGGCTGGAAAGGCAGGGAGGGAGGTCCACGAGGGAGGGGGATATGTACGCCTACAGCTGACTCACTTCTTTGTACAGCAGAAACTAATACAACATCGTAAAGCAGTTCTACTCCAATAAAAAAATCTCTTGGAATCCACCTAATCCTACAGACCTATTTTTCATCTGTTTAATTTTATTTATGTTTTTCAAAATAGCATCCAGACAGAATCCTTAATAATCTCTTCAGACTTTATCTCCCTTCTGAAACAATTGTCCCAAACGCCAACCACCATCCCCCAGCATTCAATGCACCCACCCTCTGACTGTAAACAGATAACGTGCAAGTAAGAAAGAGTCACAAAATCATGATAATTTTTCATCTTAAAGGAGACTTTAAGTTGCAGTTTCATGCATCGGAGAAGGCAATGGCACCCCACTCCAGTACTCTTGCCTGGAAAATTCCATGGACGGAGGAGCCTCGTAGGCTGCAGTCCATGACGTCGCTAAGAGTCGGACGTGACTGAGCGACTTCACTTTCACTTTTCACTTTCACGCATTGGAGAAGGAAATGGCAACCCACTCCAGTGTTCTTGCCTGGAGAATCCCAGGGACGGGGGAGCCTGGTGGGCTGCCGTCTATGGGGTCGCACAGAGTCGGACACGACTGAAGCGACTTAGCAGCTGTAGCACCAGCAGAGACTAACACCCCCACCCCCCGCAAAAAAAAAAAAAAAAAAAATTGGGCAAGGATAAAACAGCCAAATTTTTTAAAAATAGTTTCCTAATCTATAGCTTTGGTCCATTCATAACCACCAGAAACTTCTATATTATAATAAAATAATGAAGCATCAGAGTGGCCACTGTACATTAGAAAAATATTCCATTAATAATTAAATCAGAACATAAGCTGTTGGTATCCCTTAGGTTTTTTTTATTAATAGCAAGATGTTATCATTTGCTCACATTCTTCAGCTTATTAGAAAATTTGGACTGTAATTTTGGATCCTGAGCCGAAAGAACTAATTAAATGATAAATGTCACTTTTTCTCCCAACTTACACAACCAGAATTTTGAATAACACACTTATCTATTGTGCCAAATCAAAAGAGGAAACATTACTCTTTTGGTCTTTAGGGGACTGAAAGGGACTCATAAAAAGTGATTAATTCAGAAATAAGTGGGATTTTTTTCTATTTCCTAGGATTTTACATTTTTGCTTTTTTACAAAAGGTAAGGGCATTCATGATCCTCTATGCATATCACAAACATGAATTCACTATTTTGATACACTCCTAAGAGGCTTTAAAATTATTTAAAAATAATTTATTATTTATAAATAATACAGTTCAAAGAGACAAATATTAATATATGTATCAAGTAAGAAACGATGGTAAAACCTGGTTTGGACTTCATGTCAATTTCTTTTTATTTGAAAGTTGTATTTTAGCTACGGAGTTCAACATGCTAGTTTCTTCCTGACTTCCCCCTGCTGCTGTTGCTGCTGCTAAGTCACTTCAGTCGTGTCCGACTCTGTGTGACCCCATAGACGGAAGCCCACCAGGCTCCCCCGTCCCTGGGATTCTCCAGGCAAGAACACTGGAGTGGGTTGCCATTTCCTTCTCCAATGCATGAAAGTGAAAAGTGAAAGTGAAGTCGCTCAGTCGTGTCCGACCCTCAGCGACCCCATGGACTGCAGCCTACCAGGCTCCTTCCTACTAAGAGAAGAAGGAGGAAGAAAGGGAGCCCAAGAGAAAGAAGAGAAGGGGAGATGGGTGAGGGGAGAAAGAGGAAAGAGAAACGGAAAAATACCAACAAACCCAGCCATCAGGAGAAACTGACAGTGTTTGTTTCTTAAGTCAGAACAAATAAATAGCACTTCTCTGAATCATCTTCACATCATTCCTATATCCTCATATCATTCTTCAAATTCTCACCTCCCCTTAAAAGAACAAATGATGTCCCGGGCATTAACAAACCACATCAACTTACCATTAACTGATGTTTGCAGGTAATTGAATATTAACAATAATGACTAGTATTTATTGAGAGTTGACTGTGTGCAGTCACTGTGCTAAGTGCTGTATACATACTTTTTCTGAGTTATCAGAACAGCTCTGTGAAGGACGGATGGTGAGCCCTGCCCTCAGTGGCTTCCAGAGCATGGTGTTTGGGGGTCTGTCCCTTTGCCCTTGGGGAGAACCTGGGCATTGGTGGTTCTTTCCTGATTGTGTGGTGCTAAGCTGGCAGCAGAAAAATGAACATGACAGTCACTTAGTTGTGTCTGACTCTGTGACCCCACGGACAGTAGTCCACCAGGCTCCTCTGTCCATGGAATTCTCCTAGCAAGAGTACTAGAGTGGGTTGCCATTCCCTTCTCCAGGGGATCTTCCCGACCCAGGTATCAATCACAGATCCTCTGCATTGCAGGCAAACTTTTTACTGTCTGAGTGATGGGAATAGGGTTTATGGTAAAAAGTGTGTCTCAGATTTTCCTACTTGTTTTCATGTGTGTATTTCCCCCTCAGTGTAAAAGCCACTCAGCTAGTTTCAGAGTTTTGTCTAGAGGGAATTGTAGGTGTGTAGGTGTACATTTGATGTGTCGTGACAGGAGGGAGGTCCAGAAGCTTCCTATGTCACCATCTTGATCCCTGCCAAACAAATATCTTGCTCTGGGTGTGGTTCCATGGGTGCTGAATTGTGTAAAACTGCACTGAGCTGCATAATTCAGACTTATGTGTTTTACTCTATATGTCATACTTCCATAAACATTAAAAAACAAAACACTGATAATTTGATCAGTTCAGTTCAGTTCAATTGCTCACTTGTGTCCAACTCTTTGCGATCCCATGAATTGTAGCACGCCAGGCCTCCCTGTCCATCACCAACTCCCAGAGTTCACTCAGACTCACGTCCATCAAGTCAGTGATGCCATGCAGCCATCTCATCCTCTGTCGTCCCCTTCTCCTCCTGCCCCCAATCCCTCCCAGCATCAGAGTCTTTTCCAATGAATCAACTCTTTGCATGAGGTGGCCAAAGTATTGGAGTTTCAGCTTTAGCATCATTCCTTCCAAAGAACACCCAGGACTGATCTCCTGTAGGATGGACTCGTTGAATCTCCTTGCAGTCCAAGGGACTCTCAAGAGTCTTCTCCAACACCACAATTCAAAAGCATCAATTCTTCGGCGCTCAGCTTTCTTCATGGTCCAGCTCTCACATCCATACATGACCACTGGGAAAACCATAGCCTTGACTAGACGAACCTTTGTTGGCAAAGTAATGTCTCTGCTTTTCAATATGCTATCTATGTTGGTCATAGCTTTCCTTCCAAGAAGTAAGCATCTTTTAATTTCATGGCTGCAATCACCATCTGTAGTGAGTTTGGAGCCCAAAAAAATAAAGTCTGACACTGTTTCCACTGTTTTCCCATCTATTTCCCATGAACTGATGGGACCAGATGCCATGATCTTAGTTTTCTGAATGTTGAGTTTTAAGCCAACTTTTTCACTCTCCACTTTCACTTTCATCAAGAGGCTTTTTAGTTCCTCTTCACTTTCTTCTATAAGGGTGGTGTCATCTGCATATGTGAGGTTATTGATATTTCTCCCAATCTTGATTCCAGCTTGTGCTTCCTCCAGTCCAGTGTTTCTCATGATGTACTCTGCATATAAGTTAAATAAGCAGGGTGACTATATACAGCCTTGACGTACTCCTTTTCCTGTTTGGAACCAGTCTGTTGTTCCATGTCCAGTTCTAACTGTTGCTTCCTGACCTGCATATAGGTTTCTCAAGAGGCATGTCAGGTGATCTGGTATTCCTATCTCTTTCAGAATTTTCCCCAGTTTATTGTGTTCGACACAGTCAAAGGCTTTGGCATAGTCAATAAAGCAGAAATAGATGTTTTTCTGGAACTCTCTTGCTTTTTCCATGATCCAGCGAATGTTGGCAATTTGATCTCTGGTTCCTCTGATATGTTTAGTGTATTTTGTTGTTCTTGTTATTTAGTCAATTAGTCATGCCTGACTTTGTGACCCCATGGACTGTAGCCTGCCAGGCTCCTCTGTCCATGGCATTTCCCAGGCAAGAGTACTGGAGTGGGCTGCCATTTCGTTCTCCAGGGGATCTACCCAACCCAAGGATAGAATCATGTCCCTGCATTAACAGGCAGACTCTTTACCACTAAGCCACCAAGGAAGCCCTAAGCTTGCATTTGGGGGCTGACATATCTTCCCTAGAACCTGAAGGAGCTAGTAGGCACTTCCCTGCCTTCTCCCTATGGCTCCTATAAGAATCAAACCAAGTCATGAGTGTCTCCCTTGAAGGAGCTTGTCCACACATCTAGCATCCCCAGTTTTATACCTGTCACTAGAGGGACAGGCCTCCACATCAGTTTGTTCTGACAGCCAGTGGGACGTGCATTCACAGAGAAACAGTAAATGAAGCACCTGGTTTTAAACTGGCACAGGAGCACCCTCACTCCACGACTGAGTACTTAAGCTCAGCACAGAGGCAACAGGCCAGAAAGTCCACTCACATTTTTTCCTTGGAAAAGGCTTAACTAGATACTTTCCTGGCTGCTGCTTGAAGGTCTGGCTTCTAGTCAGCTGCAAGAAAGTGTTGATGGTGATCATCTCTTAGAGGACACTGATGAGCTGTGTCACACCCTCAACTCCTGGGAGCCACTAAGAACAAAGATGGTGACTTAGACAATCACAAAGAGGTAAACCTCATCCACCACTGTGTCCTAAGGTCCTGGTTGTCTCTTGAACCTTTGTGGACTCTTCACAGCAGACAGCCTTTGGGCAAGAGGAGAGTGGGATGGTAAACTAAGTGCTAAAGGGGAAAAACTGCCAACCATTATACTACACAGCAGGAAAAAGGCAGTCTCTTCAATAAGTGGTACTGACAAAACTAGACAGCCATATACAAAAGAAAGAAACTGGACCTTATCTGATGCCACATATAAAAACCAACTCAAAATGGATTCAAGACTTAAATATAAGACCTGACACCATAAAACTTTTAGGAGAAAAAAAAATAAGGGATAAGCTCCTGGACATTATCTTAGCAATGATTTTTTGGATTTGACATCAAAAGCAAAGGCAGAAAATACACACACAGAAGTGGGACTATATCCAACTAAAATGCTTCTGTATAGCAAACAAAAAAAAAAAAAAATGAAAAGGCAACCTGGAATGGGAGAAAATATGTGTAACCATGTATCCAAAAGGGGTTAACATCCAAAATATATCATGAAGCCATGCAGTCCAAAAGCAAAATAAACAGTTAAACAATGAATAAAGAACCTGAATAGACGCTTTTATGAAGACAACATACAAAAGACCAGCAGATACAAGGAGAGTTCAAAATCACCTATAATCAGGAAAATGCAAAGCAAAACCACAATGAGATAGCACCTCAAACCTGCTCAGTTCAGTTCAGTTCAGTCGTTCAGTCATGTCCGACTCTTTGCGACTCCATGAATCACAGCACGCCAGGCCTCCCTGTCCATCACCAACTCCAGATGTCTATTATCAAAAACACAAGAGATAACAAATGAGGAGGATGTAGGTATAAAGGATCCCTGTACAGGTTGGTGGGAGAAGGCAATGGCACCCCACTCCAGTACTGTTGCCTGGAAAATCCCATGGATGGAGGAGCCTGGTAGGCTGCAGTCCATGGGGTCGCTAAGAGTCGGACGCAACTGAGCGAATTGACTTTCACTTTTCACTTTCAAGCATTGGAGAAGGAAATGGCAACCCACTCCAGTGTTCTTGCCTGGAGAATCCCAGGGACAGGGGAGCCTGGTGGGCTGCAGTCCATGGTCACACAGAGTCGGACACAACTGAAGCGACTTAGTAGTAAGGTTGGTAGGAATTTAAACTGCTACAGCTACTACAAGAAACGGTATTGAATTTCCTCAAAAAATTAAAAGTAGAACTACCACCAGTATATATCCAAGGGAAAGAAATGACTTTCTTGAAGAGGTATCTGTGCTCCCGTGTTCAATGCAGCATTATTTCCAATAGCTAATACGTGCAAACAACCTAAGTGTCTGCAGAGCAATGAATGAATAAGGAAAATGTGACAATACACACACACAGAAATATTATTCACTTATAAAAATAAGAAAATTCTGGCATTTGCAACAACATGGATGAACCTGGAGAGCATTATGATAAATTAAATAAGCCAGAGAAATACAAATACTACATGACATCACTTTCATATGGAATAAAATTAAAAAGTCAAACTCATAGAAATAGAATGTTGGTTGCCAGGGGCTGGAGTTGGGATAAATAAGAAAAAAAGTAAAAGGTATTAAAGTTACAAACTTTCAGGAGTAGATGAATAATGTCTTACAATCTAATGTAAAACATGGTGACCGCAGTTGATAACACTGTATTGTAAAACTGAAATTTGCTAAGAGAGTAGAACTTGAGTGTTCTCACACACACAAAAAAGGGTGAATATGTGAGGTGATGTATATGTTAATTAACTTGATGTTAATTTACATCACAGATCAGATCAGATCAGTCACTCAGTCGTGTCCGACTCTTTGTGACCCCATGAATTGCAGCACCCCAGGCCTCCCTATCCATCACCAACTCCTGGAGGTCACTCAGACTCACATCCATCGAGTCAGTGATGCCATCCAGCCATCTCATCCTCTGTCGTCCCCTTCTCCTCCTGCCCCCAATCCCTCCCAGCATCAGAGTCTTCTCCAATGAGTCAGCTCTTCGCATGAGGTGGCCAAAGTACTGGAGTTTCAGCTTTAGCATCATTCCTTCCAAAGAAATCCCAGGGCTGATCTCCTCCACAATGGACTGGCTGGATCTCCTTGCAGTCCAAGGGACTCTCAAGAGTCTTTTCCAACACCACAGTTCAAAAGCATCAATTCTTCGGCGCTCAGCCTTCTTCACAGTCCAGCTCTCACATCCATACATGACCACAGGAAAAACCATAGCCTTGACTAGACAAACCTTTGTTGGCAAAGTAATGTCTCCGCTTTTGAATATACTATCTAGGTTGGTCATAACTTTCCTTCCAAGGAGTAAGCGTCTTTTAATTTCACAGCTGCAGTCACCATCTGCAGTGATTTTGGAGCCCAGAAAAATAAAGTCTGACACTGTTTCCACTGTTTCCCCATCTATTTCCCATGAAGTGATGGGACCAGATGCCATGATCTTCGTTTTCTGAATGTTCAGCTTTAAGCCAACCTTTTCATTCTCCACTTTCACTTTCATCAAGAGGCTTTTTAGTTCCTCTTCACTTTCTGCCATAAGGGTGGTGTCATCTACATATCTGAGGTTATTGATATTTCTCCCAGCAATCTTGATTCCAACTTGTGTTTCTTCCAGTCCAGCGTTTCTCATGATGTACTCTGCATATAAGTTAAATAAACAGGGTGACTATATACAGCCTTGACATACTCCTTTTCCTATTTGGAACCAGTCCGTTGTTCCATGTCCAGTTCTAACTGTTGCTTCCTGACCTGCCTACAAATTTCTCAAGAGGCAGATCAGGTGGTCTGGTATTCCCATCTCTTTCAGAATTTTCCACAGTTTATCAAATCATCACATTGTACACGAAATATGTAAGAGCTTTATTTGTTAATTGTGCCTCAATAAAGATGAAAATAAAAATATAAAACATTTTCCACATTTCAATAATACTTTTAAGTTACTTGAAAAATTTGCCTAAAGAATGTTAGATGGCAGAAATGGTGTGCCTGTGTTCAACAGTGAGTTGGAGAGACTGTTGTTGCAGAGATGGAGTGAATAAAGATGGGGAGATCAAGGGGTTGAAAGGATAGGTCTGGGACTCAGAAAGCAGGACTCTCCTGGTGGTCCAGTCATAAGAATCCACACTCCCAATGCCAGGGTCCTGGGTCTGATCCCTGGTCAGGGAACTAGATCCCACATGCTGCAGCTAAGAGAATTAGCATGCCAAAACTAACCAACTAAGACCCGGTGCAGCCAAAGAAATAACTATTTTAATTTTTTAAAAGAGGACTTCCCTGGGTGTTCAGTGGTTAAGAATCTGCCTACCAATGTAGAGGACAAAGGTTTGATCCCTCGTCTAGGAAGATCCCACATGCGGTGGTGAAACTGAGCCCATGCACCACAACTACTGAACCCTAGTGCTAGAACCCGTGAGCCACAACTACTAAAACTCACACGCATAGAGCATGTGCTCCACAGCAAGAGAAGCCACCACAATGAGAAGCCTGCACAAGGCAACTAGAGAGTAGCCCCCACCCTCACAGTAACAAAGACCCAGTACAGCCAAAACTAATTTTAGAAATTAATTCATTTAAATATAAATAAAACATTAATTAGAAACACAAAATAAAGAAAAAGAAAAAAGAAAGGCCTGCCACTTAGTAGGTCTTTGTCATTTGGCAAAGCACACCTCTCTACCCTGCGGTCCCTTCACTTGTATCATGAGAATAACACATCTGTAGGTGAGTCTCACCGGAGAAGTCAATAGCACCCCACTCCAGTACTCTTGCCTGAAAAATCCCATGGACGGAGGAGCCTGGTGGGCTGCAGTCCATGGAGTTGGATACGACTGAGCGACTTCACTTTCACTTTTCACTTTCATGCATTGGAGAAGGAAATGGCAACCCACTCCAGTGTTCTTGCCTGGAGAATCCCAGGGACGGGGAAGTCTGGTGGGCTGCAGTCTATGGGGTCGCACAGAGTCGGACACGACTGAAGTGACTTAGCAGCAGCAGTAGCAGCAGGTGAGTCTCACAGGGATTTAATGAGTTAAAGCATGCCAAGACTCACAAGGAGCCAGGTGGGTACGCATATGTTAAAAACACAACAAATGGCCAGTATCAATATTAAGAATTTATTATTTTAATATTCTGCTGATGACTGGGGCCAAAACATCTTCCTTCCTACTGATTGTTGCATTTCTTGTGATAATGCCCTCAAAGGAGAGTGACCGTATTGTCATCCCTACCATTCTGATTTAGCTGGAGAGGAAGGTGGATTTCATTTGAACTACTGTATCAGCATCGAATCCCATTTTAAAAGCAATTTTGAAGAATTCTGAGAATAAACTTAAACTGTCTTTGATCAAATAAGCTGCTGTAATCAGAATGAATGTTCTGCAATGATCAAGCCATTTATTTTTCAGAGCTTCCAATTTTTTGAAGCCTAAAATGGTTTAGTTCTGTCCACCAAGCAATTAATATGTTCTACTAAACAAATCAGAGCTAGAGAACCAAATTAACACCTTTCAAGAGTGATATATCAGCATGGCTTCTACAGAATGCTTTATGACCCTTCCACCTAATTTAATGGATAAATTCTGAGCATCAGAATGCCCCAGTATGGCTTGAATTCTTTCAGAGGGAAGAAAATATACATTTGTATGAAGTGTAACTTAGAAGAAAAATTAAACTACTCCACATGAAATTCTACTTCCAAAACCCTTTACCTTAACCCCCAAACTAGGAATTAATTCATGAACCCAGACTTAATTCAGGTAAGAAAGATATTCTGTGTAAATGGATAAGAGTTGGGACAAAGGCACACCAAATCCCAGCCCCGTGCAACTGACAGATCATGTCCCAGGATTCAGGACCACGCAGATGTAACTATCCCTTCCTGGTCTTCAGTTTGAGGCAACTGATCAGCCTTTCTGCACATCCTGGACAAGCTGCAGCAAAGGAGTCTGAATTTTAAGTTGTAAGTACTATCAGTTAAGGTCACACACACACACCCATGCACATGAAACAGGAATATTTGTAATATTGTAAAACTTGTAATATTCAGGAAACAGAGAAAGCTCATCCCAGGAAGTCCCTTGGAATTCCAGAAATCTAGAGCTATGTTGTAACATTTTAAACACTCTTAGGAGGCATAATAACAATATACATTTTAAAATAGCAACAATGACAATGACCATTCAACAATTTAGTGAGTAGGCACTGGAGTGACACTGATCTCAGTTTATATCCAGCCCTGACCTTAGAAAAGTTTAGACTACCTGTCCCTCAATTCTATTATCTGTAAAATGGAAATGATATATACCTACTTACATCCTTGGATTGTGCCAAAGTCAAACCTGCATAAAATACTCAATACTTCCCTTAGCAAGTAATGATGCGGAGTCAGTGGACGTTTTTGAGATGATGTACTTTGATATAATTTTATATTGAGTTATTTTGTATAATTTAAATATAATATTAAGGTAATACAAATGTATGTATAAATATAATAGAATATGTTAAATTTTACATAATTTTAATATAATTCTGATGGTCAAAGAGTTCAAATAAATAATCTTTACTGGTACTTCCATCCTGCCTATAAATCACAGAAACAGGAGCCTCACTCTGAATAGAATCAGAATTCATTCACTTTAAATGCATTATGCTGCACTGGGCCTGAGGAAGTCCTAGCATAAAATGTATGCATGTGTGCTAAGTCGCTTCAGTCATGTCAGACTCTTTGTGATCCTGTGGTCTGTAGCCCGCCAGGTTCCTCTGTCCATGGGATTTTCCACGCATAAATACTAGAGCAGGTTGCCATGCCCTTCTCCAGGGATCTTCCTGACCCAAGGATCAAACCTGTGTCTCCTGCATTTCCTGCACTACAGGTTGATTCTTAACCCACTGAGCCACCTGAAAAGCCTATCATAAAATAAATCAATCTAATAAATAGTATTATCTATTAATGTTAGAGTGTTAACACTGTCACAAAGAAAATATGGTAACAAGAGGTAAAATGCCAACTCTCCCACCGAATAACTATGAAGGTAAATGCTGAAAGGAAAACAGAAGTGTTCTCCTACAAAGATCTATCATTAATTGAATATTTCTGTGGTACTGTATTATATCATCACAGCAAACCCAGGAGGAATATATCATCTTCTCTATACAAATGAGAAGGCTGGGGCCTAGAAGTGTTGGGTAACTTACTTGAGAATACTCAGTAAGGGGAGGAGCTGGAATCTAAATATAGACTCACTGCCTCAAAAAAGTCAGTGGTTGCCCCAGAGGTACCAAAGCAAATAACTAAACCTGAGACTGATATTCCAGTAAGCAAACCTGACTATCCCTCTCTACCAAAAAAAAAAAAAAAAAAAAAACTGAATACAAAACACAGCAGAAAAATGGTTTCATCTAGAACCCAATATAAACTCAAAGATCAAGTATTGTTAAACTATACCAGGCACCTATTGCAAAGTAAATAAAAATCTTTATTTCATTTGCTAACAAAACAGAAATTATATAGAAATGAAGCAGAGTTAATATAAAACATGAAATTTTGCCCACTGCTGGAAAACTTGTACAACCAGTGCTCATATTAAAACTGGAGGCATGTTGGTGGGAATGCAAACTAGTACAGCCACTATGGAGAACAGTGTGGAGATTCCTTTAAAAACTCGGAATAGAACTGCCTATTATCCAGCAATCCCACTGCTGGGCATACGCACTGAGGAAACCAGAATTGAAAGAGACACACGTACCCCAGTGTTCATCGCAGCACTGTTTATAATAGCCAGGACATGGAAGCAACCTAGATTGCCGGGGTCCAGCCCCGGTGGATCCAGGGACTTCGAAGGGGAGACGGCATAGGCGATCAGGAAACAACTGCTTATTAAAATATTAATTAAAGATATAAAGAGTGATGAAAATGAGGATAGCTCAGTGAGGAAGAAATTCAGTGAAGACAAGCGGATGAAATGATAGCTCAGTGAGAACATTTTGTGGAGAGAGGAGGCTGAATAATTCAGCCAGAATGTAAGAGAAAGAACGACATGGAGAGACCAAGCTTCGGTGAAGAAGGCCCCCGTACTTTACTTTTCAAAGTAGTTTTTATCTCTTAAGTTATGCATAGAGGATAATGAGGGAAGGGGTGGAGTCATGCAGGGACAGCAGTCCCTGAGCCAGGCTTTCAAACCTATCACACGCTAAAGTTTAGGTGAGTTACATCATCTTCTGGCCCAGAGGCCTATTAACATTTTAAGGAACTTATTTTCTCTAAAGGTGATTATTTTAAAGTCAGGCGCCACCCTCCAAAAGCATTGGCGTTGCATATCTATAGGGCAAAGTTGTGGTGGGTTGTAACAAAGATTAACTCAAGGGTCCCAGGTTACAAACATTAAGGCTACTACTTACATTTCAATACACTGCCAAGGACACAGGAGGTAAGGGATATGGAGACTTAGCAGCAAACATTGGCCGAATAAGTGAAAAACCCTTCACCAATACAATTTCTAATCAATCTTTTAACTGCTCAAAGGAATCTGTGTTTAGAAAGTTTAGAACATCTCATGCCTCTCACAGTTGGGAGGCTCCAAACAATCACATGTGGCCGGAAAAACCTATTCAGGCAGGCTAGAGGATTTCCAAAAGGAGTTTGTAGGCTGAAACACTGTCACACTCAGGAATTATTAACTGGAGCTGTAAGTTAGCTCTTTTTTCAGAGAAAGGTAGTGGGGGACAGCCCCCTGTAAAGTCAGAGGTGAGAACACAAAGCAGAAAGTAGGCAGACTCCGGCTTTTTGGGGTAGATGCTCGAGAACCTCCAAGGGGCTCCTGAGGCTCAATCTTGCCCTTGCGTTATTGAGCCTCCTTCCTCATGACCTTTGCCATGGGCGGAGCCAAACCGGCTCCCAACACTAGATGTCCAACACCAGATGAATGGATAAGAAAGCTGTGGTACATATACACAATGGAGTATTACTCAGCCATTAAAAAGAATGCATTTGAGTCAGTTCTAATGAGGTGGATGGTCTTGATCCCTGTCCCCTGTACAATGTCACGAACCTCATTCCATAGTTCATCAGGCACTCTATCTATCAGATCTAGCCCCTTAAATCTATTTCTCACTTCCATTGTATAATCATAAGGGATTTGATTTAGGTCATACCTGAATGGTCTAGTGGTTTTCCCTACTTTCTTCAATTTCAGTCTGAATTTGGCAATAAGGAGTTCATGGTCTGAGCCACAGTCAGCTCCTGGTCTTGTTTTTGCTGACTGTATAGAGCTTCTCCATCTTTGGCTGCAAAGAATATAATCGATCTGATTTCGGTGTTGACCATCTGGTGATGTCCACGTATAGAGTCTTCTCTTGTGTTGTTGGAAGAGGGTATTTGCTATGACCAGTGCATTTTCTTGGCAAAACTCTGTTAGTCTTTGCCCTGCTTCATTCCGTATTCCAAGGCCAAATTTGCCTGTTACTCCAGGTGTTTCTTGACTTCCTACTTTTGCATTCCAGTCCCCTATAATGAAAAGGACATCTTTTTTGGGTGTTAGTTCTAAAAGGTCTTGTAGGTCTTCATAGAACCGTTCAACTTCAGCTTCTTCAGCATTACTGGTTGGGGCATAGACTTGGATTACTGTGACACTGAATGGTTTGCCTTGGAAACGAACAGAGATCATTCTGTCATTCTTGAGATTGCATCCAAGTACTGCATTTCAGACTCTTTTGTTGACCATGATGGCCACTCCATTTCTTCTGAGGGATTCCTGCCCACAGTAGTAGATATAATGGTCCTCTGAGTTAAATTCACCCATTCCAGTCCATTTTAGTTCGCTAATTCCTAGAATGTCAACATTCACTCTTGCCATCTCTTGTTTGACCACTTCCAATTTTGAACTGTGGTGTTGGAAAAGACTCTTAAGAGTCCCTTGGACTGCAAGGAGATCCAACCGGTCCATTCTGAAGGAGATCAGCCCTGGGATTTCTTTGGAAGGAATGATGCTAAAGCTGAAACTCCAGTATTTTGGCCACCTCATGCAAAGAGTTGACTCATTGGAGAAGACTCTGATGCTGGGAGGGATTGGGGGCAGGAGGAGAAGGGGACGACAGAGGATGAGATGGCTGGATGGCATCACTGACTCGATGGATGTGAGTCTGAGTGACCTCCAAGAGCTGGTGATGGATAGGGAGGCCTGGCGTGCTGCAGTTCATGGGGTCGCAAAGAGTCGGACACGACTGAGCAACTGATCTGATCTGATCTGATCTGAATGAGGTGGATGAAACTGGAGCCTATTATACAGAGTGAAATAAGCCAGAAAGAAAACATCGGTACAGTATACTAACGCATATATATGGAATTTAGAAAGATGGTAACAATAACCCTGTATATGAGACAGCAAAAGAGACACTGATGTATAGAAGTCTTTTGGACTCTGTGGGAGAGCAAGAGGGTGTGATAATTTGGGAGAATGGCACTGAAACATGTATAATATCATATATGAAACGAGTCACCAGTCCAGGTTCGATGCACGATACTGGATGCTTGGGGCTGGTACATTGGGACAACCCAGAGGGATGGTATAGGGAAGGAGGTGGGAGGAGGGTTCAGGATGGGGAACACATGTATACCTGTGGCAGATTCATTTTGATATATGGCAAAACCAATACAACATTGTAAAGTTAAAAAATAAAACTAAATTAAATTAAAAAAAAAAAAACTGGAGGCAGAGTATGTGGTAAATGAGGGCAGAAAATCTATGATTCTACATTCAATAATATTCAATTAGGTATCTGTAGATATTAAGCATCATACATATCAGATCAGATCAGATCAGTCGCTCAGTCGTGTCCGACTCTTTGCGACCCCATGAACCGCAGCACGCCAGGCCTCCCTGTCCATCACCAGCTCCCGGAGGTCACTCAGACTCGCATCCATCGAGTCAGTGATGCCATCCAGCCATCTCATCCTCTGTCGTCCCCTTCTCCTCCTGCCCTCAATCCCTCCCAGCATCAGAGTCTTCTCCAACGAGTCAACTCTTCGCATGAGGTGGCCAAAATATTGGAGTTTCAGCTTTAGCATCATTCCTTCTAAAGAAATTCCAGGATTGATCTCCTTCAGAATGGACTGGTTGGATCTTCTTGCAGTCCAAGGGACTCTCAAGAGTCTTCTCCAACACCACAGTTCAAAAGCATCAATTCTTCGGTGCTCAGCCTTCTTCACAGTCCAGCTTTCACATCCATACATGACCACAGGAAAGACCATAGCCTTGACTAGGCGAACCTTTGTTGGCAAAGTAATGTCTCTGCTTTTGAATATGCTATCTAGGTTGGTCATAACTTTCCTTCCAAGGAGCAAGCGTCTTTTAATTTCATGGCTGCAGTCACCATCTGCAGTGATTTTGGAGCCCAGAAAAACAAAGTCTGACACTGTTTCCACTGTTTCCCCATCTATTTCCCATGCAGTGATGGGACCAGATGCCATGATCTTCGTTTTCTGAATGTTGAGCTTTAAGCCAACCTTTTCACTCTCCACTTTCACTTTCATCAAGAGGCTTTTTAGCCCCTCTTCACTTTCTGCCATAAGAGTGGTGTCATCTGCATATCTGAGGTTATTGATATTTCTCCCGGCAATCTTGATTCCAACTTGTGTTTCTTCCAGTCCAGCATTTCTCATGATGTACTCTGCATATAAGTTAAATAAACATATATGTGCATGTATATGTTATTTAATTTTCTGTAGGATTTACCGAAACTACAACTCTATAAACATATTTATAAGAAAATGTTTTACCCTGCCATTACTACTAGAATACTTTGAGGGTTTCATTTCTTAAAATTAAACTGCTTCATTAATTTATCCTTTGCTGTGTGGCAGGTGGGATCTTAGTTCCCAGGCCAGGGATCGAAGCTGAGCTTTAACCACTTGGGAGTCCACCAGGGAAGTCCTTTACTTCTTCTTCTAAATGATATTATATAAGCTACAGTTGTAAAATATAGTGATTCACAATTTTAAAAGGTTATACTTCCCAGGTGGTATAGAGAATCTGCCTGCCTATGCAGGAGATGTGGGTTCAGTCCCTGGATTGGGAAGATTCACCTGGAGAAGGAAATAGCAATCCACTCCAGAATTCTTCCTGAAGAATCCCATGGACAGAGGAGCTGATGGGCTACAGTCCATGGGGTAGCAAAGAGTTGGACATGACTGAAGCAACTTAGCATGCATACATCCTTTTTCAGATTCTTTTCCCATCCAGGTAATTACAGAGTATTGAGTAGAGTTCCTTGTACTATATAGTAGGTCCTTGTTGATTATTTTATACATGGTAGGTTGTATATATTAACCCCAAACTCCTAATTTATTCCCCCCCACACCTTTCCCCTCTGGTAACTATAAATTTGTTTTCAAAGTCTGAGTCTGTTTCTATTTTGTAAATCTCATTCATTTGTATCACTGTTTTAGATTCCACATATAAGTGATATCATATGATATTTGTCTTTCTCTGTCTTAGTTCACTTAGTATGATCATCTCTAGGTCCATCACAAAAGCTACTTTTAATTTCACTTACTCCATAGGAGATACTGAAGTCATTTTTCTAGTATGGCCCTTCATTTATCAAGTCCTCATGGGGCCCCACGCTGCAAACCACCGCCATCCCTGTGCCTTACAAATTTTAATCTCTTTTTCCACCTTTAGTTTCCAAACCAATATGGACTTTGTCATCCACGTTCCAGTTTGGGGTGAAGGTCATCTCCTGGTCATTTCTATTGCTATGTTCTCAATATACTTGAGACATATGGTTAATGTGCTTAATTGTGTTATTTCTGGGGGCTCTGGTGCTATCACATCTCCTGAATTTTCTTCAGCCAATAACTGTCAAGTGCATTTAATCGCTTCTGTTTCATGTTAGCCCATGGCCAACAGTCACATGCCCACAGGGCTGATATCCTGCTGGAGAAATACTGGGCTTTTATTTTACACTAATGCACAGTCACTCAATAAGTTTCTTGAAAGTAAAGCTCTTTTATTCAGGAAGGCTTAGGCAGCCTTGAGAGAGCTGGCTTTTTTAGCTTTTCATGTTCACGTTCTTTATTCAGTATGTCACTGTTCCCATGTTCCACTTAATTATGTGATAATGCAGAGAGTGCCACAGTAGGCTGAGAAAATAGGAAGAATTACTGTAAATGTCAGCAACAAGTGGCAGGGTCCACAGACAATGCTCTTTACTCACTCTCCATTTAAAAACAAAAGCTACTGAAATCTTAGGAGAAAGATCTGAAGCCATAAGTGAAAGACCCAAATTATCTAAATTCCTAAGAAAAGAAATGTGTTTCCCCTAAATATACTATACTGACTATAGTTTGGGGAGTTTTCTGTTCCTCCTCAGAAAACGGTATAAGAATCATTTGGAATACCCTTGGTCTATGATACACCTGAAAAACTTCATATATAAATTGGAAAACGTAATTATACTTAGTGTATGGATGCTTCTCTGATTCCTTGTTGCTGTTTAGTCCCTAAGTCATGTCCCACTCTTTTGCAACCCCATGGACTGTAGCCCACCAGGCTCCTCTGTCCGTAGGATTTCCCAGGCAAGAATACTGGAGTGGGTTGCCATATCATTTTCCAGAGGATCTTCCCAACCCAGGGATCAAACCCGTGTCTCCTGCATTGCAGGTGGATTCTTTATCTGCTGAGTCATATCAATAGCTTCTTTGTTTTCTTTCTACCATACAAACAGGGCAGGTTACTTCCTCCCTCCAGAATAAAATTTAAATTTCTTTAATTTTTTTTTAAGTGATTGTTGCCACAAGTTTCAAGAGTTGGTTTCAAGATGGAATTCACAATTTGCATCTTTTAGGTAAGATTCTATCTACATGCTTTAGTGCAGATCCTAGATGTACTAAAAAGTGAAACATTTCTAAAAAAAAAAAAAACTCAATACAGCAGCTGAGTCCAGATCATGATTTTCATAATTTTTGCTATTTAGGGAAAACTTTTTTTTTTTTTTAACAGCGCAACAGTCCATCATGAAATCTGCAGTGCATGGATACCAAATTTCCCCACAAAGATTTTTCAAAGGTAGGTAGGCACCAAATTTCTCCGAAAAGATTGTAAAGCGAATATTAGCAGTAGACTTGGGATGTTGGGTGGCAGCTGGTCTGACATGACAGGCGTGAATAAATGTGCCAACAAAGCCCTTATGGTTTATTGGGTAATTATGGGAAGTGACACTGGTGCCAGCCAATCGGATTCCTGGACAGCTACTTCTCAACCCACTTACTCTTAAAGTAGATCGTTAAAAATGCACTTTGGACGAGAAGCTGTGCTCCTACTGGACATAAACAGTCTATTTGCAAAGTTAGTCATTTGGTCAAAATGCAGCCCATCAGTGATGGTACAGTGAACAAGCACCTCTATATCACACAAACATCTTCCGTTAAAGGCATTTCAGAATGAAGCTTTCGAACTGAGAGGAACGAATGGGCTTGCAACGGGCATGTGCCCGTCCATTCCCATCCATAAAATCACATATTGACACACAAAAGTGAGTTTGTTCCATTTCTGAAATGTAACTCTAGAGCTTACGGGTACAGTGCAGACTGAATCACATTTTTTAAAATGCCAAACAGAGGACACATTTTTTTACTTGAAAAAAATGTTAAGTTCAGTCTCTAAGTCATGTTGAACTTTTTTGCAACCCCATGGTCTGTAACCAGCCAGGCTCCTCTGCCCACGGGATTTCCCAGGCAAGAATACTGGAGTGGGTTGCCATTTCCTTCTCCAGGGAATCTTCCCGACCCAGGGACTAAACCTGTGTCTTCTGCATTGACAGGCGGATTCTTTAACACTGAGCCACTAGGGAAGCCCCTTTTAATTCCTGGAAGCTGGTAAAATCCATGTCCTCTAGCCACACCACTAAACAAAGAGGTCATAACTAAGAAGCTCTCCAAAAATTTCTCAGGAAGATTAGAACTTTTTCTTAATGACATGGAGGTAACTATTCTTAAATATACAATCTCCCATTGCCCAAAACTTCAAAAGTAAAATTGCCTTCAAATACTACTTGGAGGAGAGATCTTAGGATGATATCAAGAAAACCATGAAGGCTTTAGCCTAGGTCAGAAAAGCTGCTTTTAAATGACTACTAGGTTGATATAGACGTGATGCTTCTTTTCTAATATGACATTCACCTTCATCCCCTGAAGGAAACTGATATTCAATCCTGAAGTCAAGCCTCTCAGGAAAAAATTTTGGTCCCTAGACAAGATATCCATGTTAAAGTCTAGAAAGTTCTACCAATAAATTATGTTTTGTGCATAACCAAGGGTAATGCTCAGAATATTCATAACTGGTTTGTATGGACAATAACCAATCACAGTGGATTCCTGGATGCCCTGAAATGCCTCTTGATGGACAAGGGATGAGTTCCAGGGTAGGGGCAAGGAAGTCAAAATGGCAGGAGTACCCAAAATCTCAATAAAAGGGCCATTTACTGACCAGTTCAGATGCATTTCAATGTTTTAACTGGTGTACTGATGTGTACTGATTCCTATCAGCCTTGTTCTTTCCTCTATGAAATATCTATCACTCTAGGCCAGACCCAGAGAAAAAGTATTTTTAAAAGAGACTGATGGACTCATTATCAGAGAAATGCAAATCAAAACCACAATGAGGTACCATCTCACACTAGTCAGAATGGCTGCTATCAAAAAGTCTACAAAAAAAAAAAATGCTGGAGAGGGTGTGGAGAAAAGGGAACCCTCTTACACTGTTAATGGGAATGCAAACTAGTACAGCCACTATGGAGAACAGTGTGGAGAGTCCTTAAAAAACTGGAAATAGAACTGCCATGCTGCTAAGTCACTTCAGTTGTGTTCGACTCTGTGTGACCCCATAGACAGCAGCCCACCAGGCTCCCCCGTCCCTGGGATTCTCCAGGCAAGAACTCTGGAGTGGGTTGCCATTTCCTGCTCCAATGCATGAAAGTGAAAAGTCAAAGTGAAGTCACTCAGTTGTGTCCGACTCGTAGCAACCCCATGGACTGCAGCCTACTAGGCTCCTCCATCCATGGGATTTTCCAAGCAAGAGTACTGGAGTAGGGTGCCATTGCCTTCTCCAATAGAACTGTCATATGACCCAGAAATCCCACATTGCTGGGCACACACGAGGACCAGAATTGAAAGAGACACGTGTACCCCAGTGTTCATCACAGCACTGTTTATAATAACTAGTTCATGAAAGCAACCTAGATGTCCATCAGCAGAAGAATGGATAAGAAAGCTGTGGTATATACTACTGCTAAGTCACTTTAGTCGTGTCCAACTCTGTGTGACCCCATAGACGGAAGCCCACCAGGCTCCCCCATCCCCGGGACTCTCCAGGCAAGAACACTGGAGTGGGTTGCCATTTCCTTTTCCAAGGCATGAAAGTGAAAAGTGAAAGGGAAGTTGCTCAGTCATGTCCGACCCTCAGCGACCCCATGGACTGCAGCCTTCCAGGCTCCTCCGTCCATGGGATTTTCCAGGCAGGAGTACTGGAGTGGGGTGCCATTGCATGGAATATTACTCAGCTATTAAAAAGAATGCATTTGAATCAGTTTTAATGAGCTGGATGAAACTGGAGCCTATTTTACAGAGTGAAGCAAGTTAGGAAGAAAAATACTAATACAGTATATTAATGTATATATATGGAATTTAGAAAGATGGTAACGATGACCCTATATGCAAGACAGCAAAAGAGACACAGATATAAAGAACAGACTTTGGACTCTGTGGGATGATTTGAGAGACTAGCATTAAACCATGTATATTACCATAAAAATAGATCACCAGTCCAAGTTCAATGCGTGAAACAGGGCACTCAAAGCTGGTGCACCGGAACAACACTGAGGGATGGGATGGGGAGGGAGGTGGGAGGGGGGTTCAGGATGGGGAACCCATGTACACCCAAGGCTGATTCATGTCAATGTATAGCAAAACCCACTACAATATTGTAAAGTAATTAGCCTCCTATTAAAATAAACTAATTATTTTTTTTTAAAAGAGAGATGGATGGGACTTCCCTGGTGGTCCAGTGGTTAAGAATCCATGCTTCCACTGCAAAAGGCATGGGTTTGATCCCTAGTCAGGGAACTAAGACCCTGCATGCTGTGGGGCACAGCCAGTAAATAAATAAATAGGTAGATAGATAAAGAGACTGGTGACTTGCATCGAAAATGGAGACACTGATCAAACGCACTTGAGGTTTTCCTGTCAGAACACAATGGGGCAGGTGGGAGAGGAAGAAGAGCAGAAAGAAGAGAGAAGTTCAAGGATGACTATAACTATCACAGCAACTAAAGGACTCAACAGCATGGATCTTGAGAAAAGGGAAGAAATATCAACTAGAAGGGAAACCTGAGGGGATTCAGCAGGTAAAAGGTTGCCTTTTCTCTGGGTGACAAGAATGTCAAGTGTGCTGGCCACCAGAAGCAGTGAAGTAGGCACAGGTTTCCATCAGTATCCCAAATCCAATTTGAAACCATCATTCCATCTTCAAAGCAATAGATGAAAAAGTTTACACTGAAGACAAAGCACCTGAAGTTGAATCACATCATCAACCTGGGGCTGATGAGATACCGAATGGATTTTCTATTACATTTCTACAGACTGAACATCTGTCTTAGAGTGAGCTTATTCAGCCTCAGCCAAAAGCTTTCATATCCAGGCGTACTCATCATCATCTGAGAGCAGTGAACTGAAAGATACTCTGAGGAGACAAGACAGACCATTGGGAAATCGTTGTAATTCATGAAAGCTTATCCTGAGCGAGAAAAAACACTCCAGACAAAGCACCACGAGAAATAATCTATGGTCTAGCAACCAGATTCTTTTAAAAAAACTAGCCCTCACACTATTCTGTTAGCAAAGTGACCTTTCATTCTCTGAAGAGGTACCAGGTACCAAAGAGTGAGTGAAGTAACAAAGGCATAAAGCTTTCTCTCACTGAGGCAGAGGGAAACTCAGGCACTTCTGCTTTCATAGAATAGGTGTCAATACACACTGATCAGAAAAAGAAGGGGATGAAGACCAGAGATCAAGTCATTGTGTCATTCTGAGGACAGGAAGTTATGACTTAAAACCGCATCTCTAAAAACAGTGATGATGAGATCTGAAGATAACAGAGCAGACAGAGATTAAACATCAGCCAACCTTCCTTTAAGAAACCCTTAGGGATACAGAGAACAAACTAGTGGTCACCAGAGGGGAGAGGGGTGGAGGAAGGGGCAAAATAAGTGAAAGGGATTAAGAGGTACAAACCACTAGGTATAAAATAAATAAGTTACAAGGATAGAATATACAGCACAGGGAATATAGTCAATATTTTTTAGTAACTTTATATGGACTGTAATCTTCCTGGTAGCTCAGTGGTAAAAGAACCCGCCTGCCAATGCAGGAGCCACAAGTTTGCAAGTTCTATCCCTGGGTTGGGAAGATCCTCTGGAGAAGGAAATGGCAACCCACGCCAGTATTCTTGCCTGGAGAATCCCAAGAACAGGGGAGCCTGGCAGGCTACAGTCCATGGGGTCTCAAAGAGTCAGACACGACTCGGTCACTAAACAACAGCAATCTATAAAAATATCAAATTACTATGCTGTAAACTTGAAACTAATATATTGCAAATCAACTATATTTCAATTAAAAAAAATTAAACCCTTAGGAAGACCCCCATAAGCTCCTGCAACTCAACAGACTGAATTTGGAAAACTACAACAGCATACCAGAGTATATGTCAGTCTCATTTCAACTTGTTGGCCTCTCTTTAGGCTCTTTTACGAGGAAGAAACACTGGAGACGATCTGCTCCAAAAGGGATTCCCCTCAATCCCACTACAAGCAAGAAAATTAAATCCTATGTCATTGTTCTCCCCACAGAGATTTAAAAGAGAAAACGAATGAATCAAAGAAATAACACTTAGGAGCAAGCCTAAGTTAAAGTTGTGCCTTCTTTCTCTGGGGAAAATTGATACACAAGTTTCTAGATCCAAGTTCTGAAATGCTTTTGCAAGTAGTGTGGAGGAAAATCTACCTCACTTTCTTACCTGCTCTTAAAGCTCTGCTTGATCAGATTCAGTCTCCTTGAGATGCTGAGAGACATCTCTCAAGGCAGTCGTACCCTGCATTTCACAGAAAGCCTCTCCCTGGAAGGCAGAGCTCCTTGGAATGGCACCACATTGGCCAGAAACCCTTGTTTCCTACAGTGCAGCATCCAGCCAAGAAATAGTCTCTCCAGGACCAATATTGCCAAGAACAATACAGAGAAACATGCTGGCATTCACAAACTGAAGGCAGCCCAGAAACTGAGGTGCTCAGCTCACTCACAGTAGAGAAAGACAAACACACTTCACTTCTTTGCCTGGATTACCTACAACATACCTGAGAGATTTAGCAAGTCCATTACCAGTGAACAAAGACTAGCTCAAGGAATAAAGGGCCTTTGGGAAAAAAAAAAAAAAAAAAGCTCATTCTTAAGAGTTGGAGACTTGGGGAGAATCTGATTTTTTTTTTTTTTTTTTTTTTAGAATGGTACCTCTCAACAATGCTGGACCATATTCTGCCAGTACCTATATTCTATTCTGTGACTGAAGTTAAACACTAAGGACAAGGGTCTTCAACCAGTCAAATAAAACTAAATAACTGACTTCAGTCTGGATCCAGTAGAATGCACAAAATTGGTGAAACTAACTCAAAGTTGGTCTCGCCAATTTTTCAAATGCCCTTGCATTTGAAGACAGCAGGGGTGTGAACAGAGGTGACTATCATAGTCCCCTTCCGGACCTCTCTCAGTTCTTTTTTTTTTTTTAATTTTATTTATTTATTTTTGGCTGAGTTGGGTCTTCATTGCTGCAAAGGCTTTTCTCTAGTTGCAGAGAGCAGGGGCTACTTTCTAGTTGCGATGTGAGGGCTTCCCATTCCAATAGCTTCTCTTGTTATGGAGCATGGGGCTCTAGGCACACAGGCTCAGTAATTGTGGGTCCTGGACTCTAGGGCACAGGCTTAGTAGTTCTGGTGCATGGGCTTAGTTGCCATGCAGCATGTGGAATCTTCCCAGACCAGGAGTTGAACCTGTGTCTCCTGCATTGGCACATGGATTCTATACCACTGATCCACCAAGGAAGCTCCTCCCACAGCCTTTTTAACAAGGAAACACATGCAGAAGCGACAAGAGGTTTAAATATTGACAGACACTGTTATAATATTAGTTCTTTCAATTTCATGGCAGGAAATCTTGGTCAGAATTTTCTAAATTCCTTTCTATACTCCTCAGGAACCTCCTACTTGCCTAACATTCTCACAAACTAATTAATCCCCTCACCTCTTCTGGCTAGTATAACTCCTTACTATAAAGAGAGGGACCAAGACTCTAAAAAGGATCACTTTATTTCAGAGTATTTATAAACTGTAATTTATAAATATTCCCTAATAAGTTTTTTTGCACACTGCACTAATAATTTAGTTTATGAAACTATTAATAACTAAGTTAATACAATTTCACATGTGCATGCATGCTCAGTCTTGTCAGACTCTTTGTGACCCCATGGACTGTAGCCTGCCAGGCTACTCTGTCCATGGAATACTCCAGTATTCTTATACTGGAATGGGTTGCCATTTTCTTCTCTAGGGGATCTTCCTGACCCAGGAATCGAACCTGGGTCTCTCTCATCTCTTGCATTAGCAGGCAGATTCTTTACCATTGCACCACCTGGGAAGCCATGCAATTTCATAAGAGATCAATTTATTTTCTGGACTTATCTTTACAATTATATTTCCACATACGAGGTGGAGTTTCATAAGTCAAACCTGAAGTTATTTTATAGCAAATGTTGACTTGAAGAAGAAGGAGACTGGCAAATACCCTGGAAAAAATAATGTTAGAAATTGAAATCACAAGGCCATCAAGAGAGGCAGAGTAAAATTAAGAAAGATGAGCAAGGAGAAAATATCTAAATACCTTTTAAATGAGATTTGAAAAGGAGATGGAGGAGCAATGAGGTGTAAAGATAAGACAAAGGCAAACTTTCAGATTTCCAGATAAACAAGCAGACATCATTCACACCCAGTGAGCTACGAGACATGGAGAGACCATCCAGCCTCACCAGGAGCAATGCTCCCACCTTGCACGTTAATTATAAAATGAAGCCTAGTCCTTGTCTGCCATATAGCTAGTTAGATTTCTAGTTTTCCGTCTCACTGCTCTAAGGAATCATTTATGTTGGCTCAAGCCACCAGAGACTAATGGATATTCCCCACTCCATAAACCAGCAGCCACATTCACGTGTTTCTATGGAGAGGCTGGGGAAGGGACCATGTAACGAAAGGTTTTCTACATAACCAAAACTATTGTTCACTTCAACAACAACACCAATGGTAAGACACGCCCATGGGTAAATCAAGGGGACTCATACATTACTAAAGTGTTGCTGCTCACCTTAACAACTTAGGCAAATACTTACTAGTTAGTGGTGAGTACAAAGTCCCACTAACCAGGAAACAGAAACTCCAACTTGCACTGAGCCTAAATCATGGTAACAGGAGAAAAGCAATCTTGACCTTCAGGTGTGCTAAGGTTCCTAGTACAAAGAAGCATGCCTAGCTACCCAGTACCCAGATCTGATTAGAGAACTGAATAACATTGCTTCTGGCCCTTTCTTTCTCTGAAACATACCAACTTTGACCACTTTAGTTTACATCAGTACCCCCATCAAGGAAGACTTATTATTACTCAAACTTTATCTTATAAAGATTTAAAGCACCAAAGAAGAGAAAAAAAAGCAAAACAACCAATTCTTCTTATGTTTAAAAAAGGCAAAAAGAATAATGAAATCATAAATAACTTTTCTTTTGACTGACTAAAAATTTTAATCACTGATTAAAGATAAATATCTGGAGAAGGCAATGGCAACCCACTCCAGTACTCTTGCCTGGAAAATCCCATGAATGGAGGAGCCTGGTAGGCTGCAGCCCATGGGGTCGCTAAGAGTCGGACACGACTGAGTGACTTCACGTTCACTTTTCACTTTCATGCATTGGAGAAGGAAATGGCAACCCACTCCAGTGTTCTTGCCTGGAGAATCCCAGGGACGGCAGGGCCTGGTGGGCTGCCGTCTATGGGGTCGCACTGAGTCGGACACAACTGAAGTTACTTAACAGCAAAGCTAAATATATCAGGTTTAACCCACAATATCAGGCCCTCAGTGGCATCATCTTTTACTCAGTTGAGGAAAACAGTCTTTTTCTTTAGAGAAAAAGATAGAAAGCCAAATAGTACAAATTTGAATTAAATTCCAAGCCCCATGAAATTAGCTTCAGAATAAAGTGAATTGTCAATTATTCTAGCTTCATCCTAATAAAGTTCAAATATCTATGCTTGGCTTTTTTGTATGTATATTTGCTTTTTGTGTGTGTGTTCTTTTATAGTTGCTGTCTACTGAGTTCAACAAAACCAAAGACGATGCTGGCTGGAAATTTTGGTCTGGAGCTAAGAACTCAGATGTCAGCCTTATCAAATGTGTTTGGCAATACAGCCAGAAGTCCAACTGTCATGACCATTCTTATACACTCAGGCTACCCCTGTGGTATTTTCCAATTCAGGAATAGAAAATTCACCACAGGCGAAAGCATTTAACTCATGTACTATGGAGCAAACCCAAGTGCTTCCAGAAAATAATATCAACCTAGACTATTCCTATACCAAATCAATATGGAGAGAGTTGGATCTTTCAGAACAAGGATTCTCTGCAATTCATGGACAGTCATTCACCCAGAATTGTGGAGAAATCACTATTGGTCTTGGGTAGAAGTGAAAGATGATGTTAATTTTTCTTTCATAAAATCCTTTGTAAACAAGAATACTCATAATTTTTAAAAGATATAATATCTCCTTTGTATTTTTTATTTAATACAATAAAGGACATCTTTATCTTTTCTCTAGTCGTTAGAGAAAGCTATCAGATGGAAACCATGAGAATAAAAGCTCTATCATCAGTGAAAAACAGCAGTCGATCAGACACTGAAGGTCTTGTAGAAACAGAAGGGGTTTGGAGCTCCAAAAGCTCTGTCCCCAGAGAACTGTCACCATGTGATCAGTCTGGAAGCTCACTGAAAAACTTTATTCTCAGGCTTGTCTTTCTTTAACATGACTCAGAACTCACTCTGTGAAAACAACCCTATTTATAGAATATTTGTGAAAATAATCAGTGGCAACTGTTTAACATTGCCGCTGCTTGAGGCAGCATCACCAACTGTGACTAACAAGGAGATGACCAAAAAATTTAAAAGGAAAAACTTGGGGGTGACATGTCCATACAGGCTTTGAAAACTCTGAATATTTCTGGCAAGCAAGAAAGCCATGTGTCTAAGCAAGGCTGTGTGTATATACCGAGGGCTGTGAACATGTCCAGAAAATATCTAAGAAGGGCATGATTTTACACCCTTGGTTGACCATGACACTCTGCCCAAGCAGAAAGTGAAGGATAGGGTAAACTTAAAAATAACCTGCCACAGCACTGAAAGTGTGCCCCACCACACACACACACACACACACACACACACACACACATATTAAGAGTTATAAACTGTGTTGTAAATTATATGTATATAGGTGTAATTTTTATGACAATAACTATACACAGGAGAAGAGAGTGATACTGGAACAAATGTGTTATAAACTATAAAAATTATATTGATATTAATATAACTAGATTATTTTAAGTTAAGATGTTAATTATAATCCCCAGGACAACCACTACTAAAATAACTCAAAAACACATAGTGAGAAAACAGAAATGTAATTAAAATGGCATGCTAGGAAATGTCTACTTAACATAAAATAAAGCAGTATTATAGGAATAGAGGAACAAAGAAGCAATAATATATACAGAAAACAAATAGGAAAATGGCAGGTGTCAATCTTATCTTATCAGTAGTTACATTTAATATAAATGGACTCTAATCAGGGCAGAGATTGGCAGAATGGGTGGTTATAATGATTCGATTATAAGTTGTCTACAGGAGACTCACTTAAAGCTAAAGACACAAATAAGTAAAAGGATGCAAAAGACATACCATGAAAATAGTAACTAAGAGAGCTGGAGTAACTACACTAGTACCAGATGAAACAGACTTTAAGACAAAATTGTTTCAAGAGAGTAAGAACATTTTATAATGATAAAAAGTTCAGTCCATCAGGAAAACAAAACAATTATTTACATGTTAACAAGGGGGCTTGCCAGGAGGCACTAGTGGTAAAGATTCTGCCTGCGAATGCAGGAGACATAAGAGATGCAGGTTCCAAAAAAAAAAAAAAAGAGATGCAGGTTCAATCCCTGAGTTGAGAAGATTTCCTGAAGGAGGGCATGGCAACCCACTCCAGTATTCTTGCCTGCAGAATCCCATGGACAGAAGAGCCTGGCAGGCTACAGTCCATAGGATCACAAAGAGTCAGATAAAACTGAAGCAACTTAACCCAGCAGCACATACCTAACAAGAGAGCCCCAAAATACATGAAGCAAAAACTGACAGAACTAAAGAGAAAAACAGACAATTAAACAACAGTTAGAGAATCTAATATACTCTATTTTTGACAGTGGATAGAAGAACAAATAGAAGATCAACAAGAAAACATAAGACTTGAACAATACTATAAACCAATTAGAATTAACACACATCTGTAGGACATTCACATTCTTTTCAAGTGTATATGAAATATTCTCAAAGACAGTCTCCATGTGTTGGGCCGTAAGACATGTCTCAAGACTTTTCAGTTCAGTTCAGTTCAGTCGCTCAGTCGTGTCCAACTCTTTGCGACCCCATGAATCGCAGCACGCCAGGCCTCCCTGTCCATCACCAACTCCCGGAGGTCACTCAGACTCACATCCATTGAGTCAGTGATGCCATCCAGCCGTCTCATCCTCTGTCGTCCCCTTCTCCTCCTGCCCCCAATCCCTCCCAGCATCAGAGTCTTCTCCAATGAGTCAACTCTTCGAATAAGGTGGCCAAAGTACTGGAGTTTCAGCTTTAGCATCATTCCTTCCAAAGAAATCCCAGGGCTGATCTCCTTTAGAGTGGACTGGTTGGATCTCCTTGCAGTCCAAGGGACTCTCAAGAGTCTTCTCCAACACCACAGTTCAAAAGCATCAATTCTTCAGTGCTCTGCTTTCTTCACAGTCCAACTCTCACATCCATACATGACCACAGGAAAGACCATAGCCTTGACTAGGCGAACCTTTGTTGGCAAAGTAATGTCTCCGCTTTTCAATATGCTATCTAGGTTAGTCATAACCTTCCTTCCAAGGAGTAAGCGTCTTTTAATTTCATGGCTGCAATCACCATCTGCAGTGATTTTGGAGCCCAGAAAAATAAAGTCTGCCACTGTTTCCACTGTTTCCCCATCTATTTCCCATGAAGTAATGGGACCAGATGCCATGATCTTCGTTTTCTGAATGTTGAGCTTTAAGCCAACCTTTTCACTCTTCACTTTCATTTTCATCAAGAGGCTTTTTAGTTCCTCTTCACTTTCAGCCATAAGGGTGGTGTCACCTGCATATCTGAGGTTATTGATATTTCTCCCAGCAATCTTGATTCCAACTTGTGTTTCTTTCAGTCCAGCGTTTCTCATGATGTACTCTGCATACAAGTTAAATAAACAGGGTGACAATATACAGCGTTGATGTACTCCTTTTCCTATTTGGAACCAGTCTGTTGTTCCATGTCCAGTTCTAACTGTTGCTTCCTGACCTGCATACAGATTTCTCAAGAGGCAGATCAGGTGGTCTGGTATTCCCATCTCTTTCAGAATTTTCCATAGTTTATTGTGATCTACACAGTCAAAGGCTTTGGCATAGTCAATAAAGCAGAAATAGATGTTTTTCTGGAACTCTCTTGCTTTTTCCATGATCCAGCGGATGTTGGCAATTTGATCTCTGGTTCCTCTGCCTTTTCTAAAACCAGCTTGGACATCAGCAAGTTCACGGTTCACATATTGCTGAAGCCTGGCTTGGAGAATTTTAAGCATTACTTTACTAGCGTGTGAGATGAATGCAATTGTGCGGTAGTTTGAGCATTCTTTGGCATTGCCTTTCTTTGGGATTGGAATGAAAACTGACCTTTTCCAATCTTGTGGCCACTGCTGAGTTTTCCAAATTTGCTGGCATATTGAGTGCAGCACTTTCACAGCATCATCTTTCAGGATTTGGAATAGCTCAACTGGAATTCCATCACCTCCACTAGCTTTGTTCGTAGTGATGCTTTCTAAGGCCCACTTGACTTCACGTTCCAGGATGTCTGGCTCTAGGTCAGTGATCACACCATCATGATTATCTGGGTCGTGAAGATCTTTTTTGTACAGTTCTTCTGTGTATTCTTGCCATCTCTTCTTAATATCTTCTGCTTCCGTTAGGTCCATACCATTTCTGTCATTTATTGAGCCCATCTTTGCATGAAATGTTCCTTTGGTATCTCTGATTTTCTTGAAGAGATCCCTAGTCTTTCCCATTCTGTTGTCTTCCTCTATTTCTTTGCATTGATCGCTGAAGAAGGCTTTCTTATCTCTTCTTGCTATTCTTTGGAACTCTGCATTCAGATGTTTATATCTTTCCTTTTCTCCTTTGCTTTTCGCTTCTCTTCTTTTCACAGCTATTTGTAAGGCCTCCTCAGACAGCCATTTTGCTTTTTTGCATTTCTTTTCCATGGGGATGGTCTTGATCCCTATCTCCTGTACAATGTCACGAACTTCATTCCATAGTTCATCAGGCACTCTATGTATCAGATCTAGGCCCTTAAATCTATTTCTCACCCCATTAATCACAAGAGTCCTCAATATATATAAGAGAGGAAGACAGAGTTGTGCAATATGAGAAGAATTTAACCCCCTATCATTTAAAAATGGAGGAAATAGGTCAAAAGCCAAGAGTACAGGCAGCCTCTAGAAACTGAAAAAGGCAAGGAAACATATTTTTCCATAAATAGTGTCAACCCTGATGACATTTCGATTTAGCCTCCTGAGACCTGTATTTGTTTGATAATACATTTGTATTGCTTTACATGACAAATTCAGTTCAGTTCAGTTCAGTCACTCAGTCGTGTCTGACTCTTTGTGACCCCATGGACTGCAGCACGCTAGGCTTCCCTGTCCATCACCAACTCCCGGAGCTTACTCAAACTCACATCCATTGAGTCAGTGATGCTACCCAACCATATCATCCTCTGTAATCCCCTTCTCCTCAGAGCATCTATCTTTCACAGCATCGGGGTCTTTTCAAATGAGTCAGCTCTTCGCATCAGGTGGCCAAAGTACTGGAGTTTCAGCTTCAGCATCAGTCCTTCCAATGAATATTCAAGACTGATTTCCATTAGGATGGACTGTTTGGCTCTCCTTGCAGTCCAAGGGATTCTCAAGAGTCTTCTCCAACACCACAGTTCAAAAGCATCAATTCTTTGGTGCTCAGCTTTCTTCACAGTCCAACTCTCACATTCATACATGACTACTGGAAAAACCATAGCCTTGACTAGACGAACCTTTGTTGGCAAAGTAATGTCTCTGCTTTTTAATATGCTGTCTAGGTTGGTCAGAACTTTTCTTCCAAGCAGCAAGAACCTTTTATTTCCTGGCTGCAGTCACCATCTACAGTGATTTTGGAGCCCAAAAAACTAAAGTCTGTCACTATTTCCACTGTTTCCCCACCTACGTGCCATGAAGTGATAGGACCAGATGCCATGATCTTTGTATTCTGAATGTTGAGTTTTAAGCCAGCTTTTTCACTCTCCTCTTTCACTTTCATCAAGAAGCTCTTCAGTTCTTCTTCACTTTCTGCCATAAGTGTGGTGTCATCTGCATATTCTCCCAGCAATCTTGATTCCAGCTTGTGCTTCATCCAGTCCAGCACCTTAATGTACTCCTTTCCCTATTGGGAACCAGTCTATTGTTCCATGTCCAGTTTTAACTGTTGCTTCTTGACCTGCATATAGATTTCTCAGGAGGCAGGTTAGGTGGTCTGGTATTCCCATCTCTTGAAGAATTTTCCAGTTTGTTGTGATCTACACAGTCCAAGGCTTTGGCATAGTCAATAAAGCAGAAGTAGATGTTTTTCTGGAACTCTCTTGCTTTTTCAATGATCCAACAGATGTTGGCAATTTGACTTCTGGTTCCTCTTGGCTTTTCTAAATCCAGCTTGAACATCTGGAAGTTCACAGTTCACGCACTGTTGAAGCCTGGCTTGGAGAATTCTGAGCATTACTTTACTAGCATGTGAGATGAGTGCTATTTTGCGGTAGTTTGAGCATTCTTTGGCATTGCCTTTCTTTGGGATTGGAATGAAAACTCACCCTTTCCAGTCCTATGGCCACTGTTGAGTTTTCCAATTTCGCTGGCATATTGAGTGCAGCACTTTCACAGCATCATCTTTTAGGATTTGAAATAGCTCAACTGGAATTTCATCACCTCCACAAGTTTTGTTCGTAGTGATGCTTCCTAAGGCCCACTTGACTTCACATTCCAGGATGTCTGGCTCTAGGTGAATAATCACACTATTGTGATTATCTGGGTCATGAAGATCTTTTTTGTATAGTTCTTCTGTGTATTCTTGCCACCTCTTCTTAATATCTTCTGCTTCTGTTAGGTCCATACCATTTCTGTCCTTTATTGTGCCCATTTTGTTATGGCAGCAACAGAAAACTATTAGCAATTATGATGATGAGAGTGAGATGCTGATATAACAAATACCTAAAAATGTGGAAGTAACTTTTCTAATATTTACTTTTACTTATTTATTTGGCTGCACTGGGTCTTCAGTGTGGCATGTGGGATCTAGTTCCCTGACCAGGGATTGAACCTGGACCCCCTGTATTAGGAACACAATGTCTTAACTGCTGGATCACCACGTAAGTCCCCTAGAAGTAACTTTTGAATTGAGCAGTAAAGGCAGAGACTGGAAAACTTTTAAGAAGCATGATTGGAAAAGCCTAGATTGCCTTGACAGAGAAGGCAATGGCACCCTACTCCAGTACTCTTGCCTGGAAAATCCCATGGATGGGGGAGCCTGATGGGCTACAGTCCATGGGGTCACTTCACTTTCACTTTTCACTTTCATATATTGGAGAAGGAAATGGCAACCCACTCCAGTGTTCTTGCCTGGAGAATCCCAGGGACGGGGGTGCCTGGTGTGCTGCCGTCTATGGGGTCGCACAGAGTCAGACACGACTGAAGCGACTTAGCAGCAGCTGCAGATTGCCTTGAGCAGACTGTTAGCAGAAACAAGGATATTAACAACTGTGCTAGTGATGGCTCAGAAAGAAGTAAGGAAACATGGTAGATAAAACATACGTTGCCTTAGAAAATTTCTAAATGATTGTTAATAGATCTCTAGAATGAGGGGAAAATTGTCAAGTGAAAAAGAAAAAAAAAACAGGGCTTGATGGTTTGAGAAATCCTAAGCCTTTTCAGTTGCCAAAGACACTGAAATTTAAAGTATTCACTGTCAAGAGAGAAAAATTAAGTGTGTGGCTATATAAACTTTTGCTAATACCTCAGATCAACCATAAGGTCAGAATATGTAGTCATATATCACAGAAAAGGTTCTTGAAAAGAGTAAGAGGGTACCTCATAAACCCCTTAGCCATCTCTGCAGAGGCCAAAAATAAAGACAGTATCACCTAAGAAATATCTTAGAAGGGCCTCTTGGCTAATGGATTGAATCTCCATCATATACACAGAAGACCACCATGTTTTTAAAGACTTTAAATACCAGCAGAAACGCTACTGGGCTTCCCAGGTGGCTCAGTGGTAAAGAATCTGCCTGCAGTGCAGGAGACGCAGGATCGATCCCTAGGTTGGGAAGATCCCCTGGAGGAGAGCATGGCAACCCACTCCAGTATTCTTGCCTGGGAAATCCCACAGAAGGAGGAGCCTGGTGGGCTACAGTTCATGGGGTCACAAGGAGTCAGACATGATTGAGCACACACACATTCTCAACAGAGACCTTAACTAAACTATTAGCACCTTATCCCAGGATATAGGTTCTGCAGGATGATTCCTGGTGCCAACGAATTTTGTAGCTATTCCTGAACAATTGGGGTTTGTGTAAAGTTGATGCACTGAGAGCCTTGAATTGAGAAACAGAATTCTGCCCATCATTAAGGGTTAAACCACTATTTGGAAACTGACAAGATATTTAGTATTAATGTCATCACAGAGGGAGACTGCAAGCCCTTTATGCTAAGTCTATTCTCGGGGACTCTGGTTAGCCGGTTTCTTTAAAGCTGTCTTTCGTATCCAAACACTGTCCCACCCGTCAGTTGCAGTCACTTGCTGGCTCAGTCACAAGACCTCCCTGTCATCTCTGGACAGGATTCTGACAGCATCCAGAGCATCAGTTCTGTCACTAACACTTATTTCTTTTCAACCTACATAAGATTATATTAATTTAACCAGGCCAGAGACCTTCTTTTTCTGTTAAGATCAACCTGGAGGCCAGACCTGTCCTCACCCGGCAGTTTTTCTGCAGGGCCTGTACCCAGGACTCTCCTTTCCACTCCCTCTCATCAGTAACTCTATTTGCGGTGGCCATGCTCAGGAACACAAAAATGTTTGCCTCAGTTGACATTCCATTGATTTTGGAGGTAAATTACTTTGGAGGTGTGCTTCTGCTAAATTATACCTGGCACATTCAGGTCGATTATCCCTTCTGTCTAACCTGACATATTTCTCTCTTAGGCAGTAAGGTCTACCACCTCTCTCTCAGGACACTCACTTCCCAGAGAATATACCTCAGCCAGGTGACTGCCTGGGTGGCCCAGGTGTGGGAGCATTCCACCTGCCTCCTCAGAGAACCCCACACACTTTAAAACTCATACAATACTGAAGGCAGATCACGGTTATTTCCCACATGTTGGCTACCACAGGAATTTTCATTGATTTATGTAGAAATGACATGATCTCTGTAAAGTGTTTGCTGGTGATATTTAAACTCAGTTAGCCAACCTGGGTAGAAGATCATGTAAAAACTGACTGGACTTGAGACCCATTCAAAATGGGAACTAAGAGAAAGTTTTCCAGGTGGGTATGTCGAGTGAGTTGGTGCGTGCGTGCTCAGTCATGTCCGACTCTATGCGACCCCATGGACTGTAGCCCACCAGACTCTTCTGTCCATGGGATTTTCCAGGCAAGAATACTGGAGTAGGTTGCCATTCTCCAGGGAAATTTCCTGACCCAGGGATTGAACCCACGTCTCCTGCATGTCCTATATTGGCAGGCAGATTCTTTACCACTGAGCCACCTGGGAAGCCAGTTGCTGGACGGCAAAGCCTTAATTTGCTAAAGGAATTTCACGTTAACATGTTAAGATGGGAGGAACTTAGAAGGTGATGAAGCAGAGAAAAAAAAACTAAATTGATGTTAAATATGTTGTGTTTGAGGTGTGTGAGGGAACTGGAAGTGAGAATTGGGAACTGAAACATGAAAGAGAGGGAGAGGGTAAGGAAACTGATTCGAGAATGATCATCAGAGACTGGAGTGGTTGAGATTCATACAAAAAAGAGAAACAAAGGAAAGAGAGAGCTAATCAGTCAAACATATTCTTGTGCTTCTTTTGTCCCTTTCAGAGTACAAGTCTGTTTATGGAAGGGTGAGTAATTGTTGTGACTGGAGGGTAGAATGAACGAGAGACATAGAGGAGACTGAAGGGCAGACACTTTAGTCAAGGAAATCATCTTTTCAGGTTCTTTCGCTCCCACTAAAATTGTCTGTATCACCAATGCCCCTATCAACTTATTTTATCCACACTGAACAACAAGTCCAGTAATCTATTAGTCAAATCTAGAGAATGAAATCTAATCTCCGTTTAGCTTTTGGTTTATCCATGGCTAAATAATAAAAATCCAATTTATATACTTTTCATGTAAGAGCTTAGAAAAGCTCACACAGGATTTTGCACATCAGTACTGATATGTTCAATCATAATCATTATATTTCCCATGATAACAAAATTTGGATTGCAAATTTTAACTCTCACTTTAAAGTTACTCAATTCTACTCAATCCTAGCCTCATGGAATTTGATTTCTATCTGTTACTGACCAACTATTCTTCAGATTTTTAGAATATATTAGTCTCCATCCTTAGACTATATCTGAAAATCTATACTTGTACTGCACAATGAAAACCATAGATAATTCATTTAGTTTCCGCTCCATCTCTCTGGACATTCAAGTATCTCCTACAAAGGTTTCTTTACCAAGCCCTACATCCATCTGGCAGAGTCTCACTGAAAAGTGCTATTCCATGTATCTGCCTGCTTTTGTTAACATGAGTACAAGAGAACAAAGGTGAGTAAAATGCAGGTGTCTATTATACCAACTGCTTTTCTGTGCTCTGCCCCACTGCTTCCTCGACCTTCTCCTAGAATCCTAGGACACAGTAACAGATACAATCCATGTCACATAGGCCATGTGACAAATAAATAAATTTTTTGATTATAAGCTGTTATAAAGGCTATGGAGAAAAATTAAAGAGTTTGATGAACATTTTGAGAGGAAAACACTTTGATTAGGGGGCCAGGGAAAGTATCACTGAAGAAGCTATCTAAGCCCAAAAGGTAACATAATATTGCTTATATGTAGAATCTAGAAAATGGTACAGATGAACTCATAAGCAAAGCAGAAACAGAGACACAGATGGAGAGAACAAATGTATGGATACCAAAGGGAGAAAGGGGAGTGGGATGAATTGGGAGATTGGGGATGACACATATACACGATTGATACTATGTATAAAATAGATAACTTACCTACTACTGTTAGCACAGGGAATTCTACTCAGTGGTCTATGGTGACCTAAAAGAGAAGACTCTTGAGAGTCCCTTGGACTGCAAGGAGATCCAACCAGTCCACTCTAAAGGAGATCAGCCCTGGGATTTCTTTGGAAGGAATGATGCTAAAGCTGAATCTCCAGTACTTTGGCCACCTCATGCGAAGAGTTGACTCATTGGAAAAGACTCTGATGCTGGAAGGGACTGGGGGCAGGACGAGAAGGGGACGACAGAGGATGAGATGCTGGATGGCATCACTGACTCGATGGACGTGAGTCTGGGTGAACTCCAGGAGTTGGTGATGGACAGGGAGACCTGGCATGCTGCGATTCATGGGGTCGCAGAGTCGGACACGACTGAGCGACTGAACTGAACTGAACTGAAAGGAGAAGGAAATCTAAAAACAGAGGGGATACCTGTATACGTATAGCTGATTCACTTTGCTGTACAGCAGAAACTACCAGAACACTGTAAAGCCACTGCTGCTGCTGCTGCTAAGTTGCTTCAGTCATGTCCAATTCTGTGCGACCCCATAGACTATAGCCCACCAGGCTGCTCTGTCCCTGGGATTCTCCAGACAAGAATACTGGAGTGGGTTGCCATTTCCTTCTCCAATGCATGAAAGTGAAAAGTGAAAGTGAAGTCACTCAGTCATGCCCAACTCTTAGCAACTCCATGGACTACAGCCCACCAGGCTCCTCCATCCATGGGATTTTCCATGGAACACTGGAGTGGGTTGCCATTACACCAGTAAAAACTTTAAAGAAAAAGAGAAGCTATTCAAGTCCAAAATGAATAGGAATAGGCCAGGAAAGTGACAGATGAAAATAGTGATGAGCTTTGAATGAAGAGGATGGGATTTGACAACCAAAGCTCTCCGGAAATGGGAATCGAGGCTCCAGTGTAAGTGAGACAGTGAAGTTACCTGTGTCCTACCCAGGTCTCTAGCCATGGTAAGCCAAGAGGTTCACTAAATCTCTACCTCTCAATGTAGGTCACCAACTTTCAGTGTTAATTTTTTTCTGTCTTCAGAGCCAGGCAGGAAGGAAGAGGTTACCAACACTCTGGATTCAGATTGCTGTGGTGATGCTTTAGTCAAGAAGTCGTGTCCAACTCTTGCCACTCCATGGACTGTAGCCCACCAGGCTCCTCTGTCCATGGGATTCTCCAGGCAAAAATACTGGAGTGGGTTGTCATTTCCTTCTCCAAGGGATCTTACCAACCCAGGAATCAAACCCAGGTCTCCTGCATTGCAGACAGATTCTTCACCTTTTGAGTAAAGAGCAGATTCTGGCTGCTGAGGTTGTCATTATGTCATCCTTGAACTCATCGGGTAGAATGAATCATTAAACATTCTAAGTTCACATACTACTTTTTTATGAATTTTTTAAAGTTTTTATTAAATTTGTTATAATATTGCTTTTGGTTTATGTTTTTGATTTTTTGGCCACGAAGCTTACGGGATCTTGGTTCCTTGACCAGTGATTGATCAACCCACACTCCCCACATTGGAAGGTGAAATCTTAGCCAAAAACCACCAGGGGAGTCCCTCATATAATAATACTGCTATATTATAATTACATCTTTACAAATGTTTTGTTACATCTTTACAAATCTTTACATCTAGTTTCTGAAGTTATAATATATAGAAATGTGATGTTTTTATTTATATCCCTGAAGTCTAGAACAGTGCCTGGAAAAGAGTAGCTACTTTATCAATGTGTAATAAATAAATACATGAAAAAATGAGTTAATTAGTCATAACATTCTGCAGAATTCTCATGTATTTCAAGGATATCCAGGTTTACATACATTATGTATTTTTATGTGAAAGTGTCTAAAGATGATAACTGATGATAAATCATCTTTTTGCTTTATTGGATGATTCTTAAAATCTTAATGAAGTGAAAAAAGCTGAAAAATATTTAAATAAATTGAAAAGATATGACTTAGGTATTAAGTATGCAAGTAGTTATTTTCTTATATAAATGTCAGTGCATTATGGTCAGTGAAGGCACAAAACCCTCCACATACCACCTGACTTCAAAATAAATGCATCCAAGCTTAAAACAATCAAGTCAACACTGAGTTAGTTTGTGCCCTCACTGAAAATGTGATAGTTTCAACTAAAAAAGACATATTCCAAACTAGTATCATGTGAATGTAATTATTCTCAAAATGTCCTATTTGGAATCACTGCATTTTACACAACAATGGCAGCCACCCACAGTTGCTGAGACACTCTCCCCCCACACACAATGGCCCGATATCAAAGGTAATGGAACCAGACGCAGCGGACAAATTAAAATGTGTGTCTTTGTCGAATGATACTGTTTCGAGGACTGTAAGTGACATGGCAATTAATGTCTGTGAACAGCTGGTTTCAAAGATTAAAGAAAGTGATTATTTTGCCCTGCCAATGGACAAATTCACCTAAATGTGCTGAGATGCTGGCATTTTAAGATACATTTCTGTGAAACACCATGGATGAGAGAATGCTATTTAGAAAAATTTAACCCAGTCTTACAACAGGAAGAGATCAGTTTGAAGTACGCCCAGAGGTAACCCAGAATTACAATATACAAACCAGGAACTGTATATTGCTGTTTATATGGTCAGAGCCAAATCATAAACTTATCAAAGCAGGAAATAATTTGATTACAAAAAATGATTCAGAATCTTCAGGTATATGCTGCTTTTTTTAACCCCATAATAGTGGTCTTTAAAGGAGAGAGAAATTGAGACTGAGAGATATTGAGGAGGGGTGCACATATTTCCATGTAACTGGAGAACTACTACCAGGTTAGATGGCATCACTCATTCAATGGACATGAAACTGAGCAATCTCCGGGAGACAGTGGAGTAGGAAGAGCCTGGCATGCTGCAGTTCATGGGGTCGCAAGGAGTTGGACACGACTTAGTTGGACACAATTGAAAAACCACCACCAGTATTAACAGAAATGCTCCTAAAAATGTCTGCATGATCAGGAAGTTCAAAAACTATGAATGCAAAATATGTCCGAGGTCCAAATATCAATTTCTCTTCAAGCCAAAATGTCTCTACTAGCATATCTGCATGGTGAGCGCTAGTGACCAATCTCATCATGTAGAGCCTTGACATTGCTAAAGGATGTGTCCTATGACATTCCAGATCTTATAAACATTTGGGAATAGTAACAGAACTGGCAGTGGGCTGTGTTTTGAAGGATATTTTCCAAAGAAACAACATTTTTATCACTCTAAGAGATCTGCTCCTTGGGAAATGAGGCCAATTCATTGACATAGCAAGTATCTACTGAGTTCTGTTTCGTAGCTATAAAGGCAGTTAGAAGATGAAAGTGGTCACACTGAAGATGTGAAGAGGTAAAGAGTTAAGGTATCTGGAAATATGGTTCCTGGTTGGACAGGATATGGAAGGTGAAGCTAAATGTTATGTTTCTGGTTTAAGTAATCAGAGGTATACGATGACTTTAGTGTGACATGGAAAATGTAGAGGGGGCACGCAGTGAACAGAAAGCTTAAAGAGAAAACAAGGCTCTTAGAGAAAGTCTTAAGATATTATTGACTGAATAACTAAAAAGGTGTGTCAAGTGTCAGAGCTACACCACAGTATCGGATGTATGGGACTCACCACTATGATATATATGAATATTTTAGGTTCGATTTATTGGCTTTTTGAACATCCAAGTGCAAGTATGAATGGTGTCAGTGGGTGCAGAGAGAATAAAGCTTGCAGACTGAAGCTGAGTAGATTCTTTGATATGCAAGTCAGAAAAAAATTACAAAATATTTACCCATCATCAAGTAGCTTATTAGCACTGTCACATTACATATCGTTGACAGTGAAGAGTTTAGGCAGAGATGTTCTTTACCATGTTAGTGCCACAGGCAAGACTCAAAGGCAAACAGAAATGTTTTGGGGGGAAATTCAATGACTTCCCTTAATGTATGAGGCTGAACAGCAAAAGCAACATCCTGTCCCATAAGCTCATGTAATAGAAGATCTTCATTGACAATATTGATCTCTGTTATCATTGCATTAATTGGTATCTAAAAGTCACTGTCTCCACTTTAATCCTTATTTAGGAACATCCAATGGCGAAATATATTGATGGTCCCCAGAAGCAGCTAATCAATAGCGCAGGGATTCTTTCTGACTTGGAAAATCAGAACTTGGCAGACAAATGGACTTTCTGTCTTAGTTCTCAAATCAATAGGTCAATTGGTTCTGGCTCCAAGTATTCAATATATATTTAACCTAAAAATGATAGACTCTTTTGACACAGTCCTATGAACTTCTCTTTATTAGTAAGCTATGATTATACGTTATCAGGAAAAGACTAAAAAAAATTAACAGGATAATTCAGCAGTGAAAAGTCAGAGAATCACTTTCATACATTATAGAGACATCTCTGGTTCATTTTCTCCTCTAGGTCTTACATAGCCTACCCCTGCTAGAGCTCTCAAATCTTTCCCCTCCTCTCTTCCGACCTATACCTACTCTCATTATCTCACCCTTCAGTGCAAAGTCTCCAGTCCCTCCAAGGCTCTTTAATTCATCCATTTAACATGCATTAACTGAGCAGCTATATATGCAGCAGGCACTATTGTAGGTGTGCCTGTGTGCGCTCAGTTGCTCAGTTGTGTTCAACTCTGTGACCCCATGGACTGTAGCTCACCAGGCTCCTCTGTCCATGGGATTTCCCGGGCAAGAATACTGGAGCGGGTTGCCATTCCCTTCTCCAGGGGATCTTCCCGACCCAGGGATCAAATCCACATCTCCTGCATTGGAAGGCAGATTCTTTACCACTGAGCAACCAGAGAAGCCCACTATTTTAGGTACTTGTGAATAAAACATACAAAACTCCCCGTGCTTAAGGAGTTTACATTCTACTGGGGAAAACATACAAATAAAAAGTACAAGAAGTTAATTATACATGCTAAAAGATGATAAGGGGCTTCCCCAATGGCTCATCAGTAAAAAATCTGCCTGCCAATGCAGGAGACACAAGTTCAATCTCTGGGTTGGGAAGATCCCCTGGAGGAGGAAATGGCAATCCACTCCAGTATTCTTGCCTGGAGGATTCCATGGACAGAGGAGCCTGGCAGGCTACAGTCCATGGGGTCATGAGGGTAAGACACAACCGAGCGACTGAGCGCACATACAGGCACCAGGTAACAAGTGCTACAAAAAACAAAAAGAAGGTAGAGTGAGGTGAGGAGGATGGATACAATAACGTGGGAAGGTATGTGACATTGTTAGACAATGTGGCAGGGAGTCCGGTGGAGAAAAGAGGGTAAAACTGGAGCAGAGACTTGGCAGAAGGGGAGGAGTTTGTGAAGCAGATACCTGGGGGGGTGGGGAAAGCAGGCCAGGCAGAGGCAGTGGCCAGCACACAAGACCCAAGCCAGCCAGTAAGGAGGCCCTGGTTGGTTCACCTGAGTGGACGAGGGGTGGAGAAATAGAGGTGTGGTCGGACTCTTCCTAAGGCCACACTCCAGCAGGCAGTGGAGGAGCCACCAGAACCGTCCTTTCTCCATCTCCTCCCATTCTATCAATATGCTATGTTGATTTCACCTCACGAACAGGGTTTTACCTCTTCTGATGTCTTATTTTACACTCTCTTCATTCCACACAGGGACTGTGGAAGAAGGTCTTATCTTCCAATCCACTGGTTTTCCTACTGCGTTCCTATGAATTTCAGGAATTCCTAAGGGCTTGAGGGGAGACCCACTTCTCATTCTGATACGGCTATCTCAAAGAATGGTTTTCAGCATGGCCACTGAGGTTGTCTCTAGCTGATAGGATTTCAGAGGATCTTATTCTATATTGCCTTTTTTTTGAAAAGTTCATTTTTATGAAAACGTTGCACAGCTAACCCTTGAACAATAGGGGTCAGGGGCGCCCACCATGTATAACTTACAGCCCGCGTATGTGGTTCCTCTGTATCAATAGATTCAACCAACCTCAATCACATGGTATTGTAGTATTTGCTACTGAAAAAAAACCTGCATGTAAGTGGACCTACACAGTTCACTTCAGTTCAGATGCTCAGTTGTGTCTGACTCATTGCAAACCCATGAACTGCAGCACACCAAGCCTCTCTGTCCATCACCAACTTCATTGAGTTGGTGATGTCATCCAACCATCTCATCCAACCATCTCATCCTCTGTCATCCCCTTCTCCTCAGGCCTTCAATCTTTCACAGCATCAGGGTCTTTTCAAATCAGTCAGTTCTTCGCATCAGGTGGCCAAAGGATTGGAATTTCAGCTTCAACATCAGTCCTTCCAATGAATATTCAGGACTGATTTTCTTTAGGATGGACTGGTTGGATCTCCTTGCAGTCCAAGGGACTCTCAAGAGTCTTCTCCAACACCACAGTTCAAAAGCATCAATTCTTCGGCGCTCAGCCTTCTTCACAGTCCAACTCTCATATCCATACATGACGACCAGAAAAACCATAGCCTTGACTAGACGGACATTTGCTGGCAAAGTAATGTCTCTGCTTTTTAATATGCAGTCTAGGTTGGTCATAGCTTTTCTTCCAAGGAGCAAGAGTCTTTTAATTTCATGGCTGCAGTTACCATCTACAGTGATTTTGGAGCCAAAAAAATAAAGTCTGTCACTCTTTCCACTGTTTCCCCATCTATTTGCCATGAAGTGATGGGACCAGATGCCATGATTTTCGTTTTCTGAATGTTGAGCTTTAAGCCAACTTTTTCACTCTCCTCTTTCACTTTCATCAAGAGGCTCTTTAGTTCCTCTTCACTTTCTGCCATAAGGGTGGTGTCATCTGCATATCTGAGGTTATTGATATTTCTCCCAGCAATCTTGATTCCAGCTTGCGCTTCATCCAGCCCAGCATTTCTCATGATGTACTCTGCATATAAGTAAAATAAGCAGGGGACAATATACAGCCTTGACGCACTACTTTTCCTATTTGGAACCAGTCTGTTGTTCCATGTCCAGTTCTAACTGTTGCTTCCTGACCTGCATACAGGTTTCTCAAGAGGCAGATCAGGTGGTTTGGTATTCCCATCTCTTTCAGAATTTTCCACAGTTTATTGTGATCCACACAGTCAAAGGCTTTGGCACAGTCAATAAAGCAGAAATAGATGTTTTTCTGGAACTCTCTTCCTTTTCCCATGATCCAGCGGATGTTGGCAATTTGATCTCTGGTTCCTCTGCCTTTTCTAAAACCAGCTTGAACATCTGGAAGTTCACAGTTCACATGTTGCTGAAGCCTGGCTTGGAGAATTTTGAGCATTATTTTACTAGCATGTAAACTAAGATCATGGCATCTGGTCCCATCACCTCATGGCAAATAGATGGGGAAACAGTGGAAAGAGTGACTGACTTTATTTTGGGGGGCTCCAAAATCACTGCAGATGGTGATTTCAGCCATGAAATTAAAAAACGCTTACTCCTTGGAAGGAAAGTTATGATCAACCTAGACAGCATATTAAAAAGCAGAGACATTACTTTGCCAACAAAGGTTCGTCTAGTCAAGGTTATGGTTTTTCCAGTGGTCATGTATGGATGTGAGAGTTGGACTATAAAGAAAGCAGAGTGCCAAAGAACTGATGCTTTTGAACTCTGGTGTCGGAGAAGACTCTTGAGAGTCCCTTGGACAGCAAGGAGATCCAACCAGTCCATCCTAAAGATCAGTCCTGGGTGTTCATTGGAGGGTCTGATGTTGAAGCTGAAACTCCAATACTTTGGCCACCTGATGCAAAGAGCTGACTCATTTGAAAAGACCCTCATGCTGGGAAAGATTGAGGGCAGGAGGAGAAGGGAACAACAGAGGATGAGATGGTTGGATGGCATCACTGACTCAATGGACGAGTTTGGGTGGGCTCCGGAAGTTGGTGTTGGACAGGGAAGCCTGGCGTGCCTCAGTTCATGAGTTTGCAAAGAGTCGGAGACGACTGAGTGACTGAACTGAACTGAACTTACTAACATGTGAGATGAGTGCAATTGTGCAGTAGTTTGAACATTCTTTGGCATTGCCCTTCTTTGGGATTGGAATGAAAACTGACCCTTTCCAGTCCTGTGGCCACTGTTGAATTTTCCAAACTTCCTGGCATATTGAGTGCAGCATTTTCACAGCATCATCTTTTAGGAGCTGAAGTAGCTCAACTGGAATTCCATCACCTCCACTATCTTTCTTCATAGTGATGTTCCTGAGGCCCATTTGACTTCACATTCCAGGATGTCTGGCTCTAGGTGAGTGATCATACCATCATGATTATCTGGGTCATGAAGATCTTTTTTGTATAGTTCTTCTGTGTATTCTTGCCACCTCTTCTTAATATCTTTTGCTTCTGTTAGGTCCATACAATTTCTGTCCAATAAAGGACAATAATGATATGCCCATCTTTGCATGAAATGTTTCCTTGGTATCTCTAATTTTCTTGAAGAGATCTCTAGTCTTTCCACTTCTATTGATTTCCTCTATTTTTTGCACTGATTGCTGAGGAAGGCTTTCTTATCTCTCCTTGCTATTCTTTGGAACTCTGCATTCAAATGGGGATAATCCTTTTATTCAAGGGTTTGCTGTAATTATTTTTATAATAATATAAATATTTTTATAATAAATAAAATTATTTTTATAATAAAACTAACAATAAGTGCTTTCATTTGAGGGACGAAGCCTCACCCTACTTACTTTTTTCCATTTTGTTGTTTTTTTTTGGTTTTTCATTTTTTTGCCACTCCACATAGTATGTAGGATCGTAGGTCCCTGATCAGAGATTGAACCCATTCCCCTTGCAGTGGATGCATGGAGTCCTTGCCACTGGACCACCAGGGAAGTCCCCCTACTTATTTATTGACATGGAGAAATGCATTACATTGTTGAGTGAAAAGCAATCTATAAAATGAGTATATTGCATATACATTGCTTTTATAGTTTTTAAAAACTGTAATATTTTTCATATACTCCATACATTTTATAAAAGCTAGTACTAAAACCTTAATACAAAGGCATATTTACATTGAAACTGCCTTTGCTAATGCTAATTAAGTGTCCTGCCCATTCTCACTTCTTCATATGTACTAGTCCCCTATTGACTAATTAGTCACATTGAGAAACCCAGGATAAGACAGTTATGCAATCATTTCTTTTTGTACAGCTCTAAGAGAAGATTTTTAAGAAGGGAATGGCACCCCAGACTCCAGTATTCTTGCCTGGAGAATTCCATGAACTTCTATGTCCATGGGATCACAAAGAGTCAGATACACTGAACAACTAACACACACACACACACACACACACACACATACAAGAAAAGATTTACAAAATGGCATTGAAGAGACTTCATAGCAAGATGCTGCCATGCCTCCAAATGTATCCTCAGACAGACAAGGAGGACTGTAAACATCAACTTGGGGGGAATTCCCTGGCTGTCCAGTGGTTAGGACTCTGAGCTTCCACTGTCAGCACAGGTTCGACCTCTGGAACTTGGGAATTCTCCACATTTTTGTCCAGATTCCCTTCAACAACCATACTGTTTGTCTCAACTGTTTAAGACCTATCCTTTAATTTCTATTTCTCACACACAGAACCCTGTCTTTCCTCATATTGAAATAACTGCTTTATCATTTTGATCTTTCCCCTTTGGAATTGCACTCTTGCTCACATCCTTAATCATAAGGGGTTAATGGTGGACCTTACCTTACATTTGTTCCTAGAAATCCTGACCAGGAAAGCTCTCCTCAATGAGCCCTCAGTGTCTTTATTTTATATCTAAGTCATCTTCTTAGTCAATGAGCCTCCCTAAAAGATTAATGTAGTTTGAACTTTTATAGAGGAATATCATTTGTGTGCTGTCATATTTAGCACAAATGGTGCTTCAGTCACAGCTCAGTAATATTCCAGCATATTATTTCCAAGGCATTTGAGAGTTTAAAGAATTATTGAAGGGCACACTGTACTCATTTGGTAATAAGGCAGAGAGCACTGCCGTCTACATATGATTTCAACAAATGGAATCACCGCTAATTTCATCACACATAGCAAAATTGTTGTGATAATAACCCAGATAAAATATCCCACTGGAAGAAATACAAAAGACAGAGTCTTTTATAAGACCTCCAAGAAGTATGGAAGAGGAAGACGTAGCAATTGAAGGCAAGATGCTGAGAAATCATCTTCCCACAAGAACACGTACCCTTGACATTGTGGTTCTGTCAACCCTAGGGGTAAAGCCACAGCCCCACTTAGCCATTCTTTGTCTTCAGAAGCCGCCAAGCTGCACTGAAAGATACAGCATGATGGGGACAGCAGAGCCACAAAAGAGGAAGGAAGGAGATTATATCATTTACAGGGAAACCATAGCCACACCAAACTATGGGTAATTGGGGAGAAAATTCCCTGATTACTACAGCTTTGTAAAGAGCAGATGAGACTAGTTTGACATTTTTTTAACATTTGAATTGATAAATATGTTTTAGAGGAATGAAAGGTCTTGCTTATTGTCAGGCGTCACCGAATAGCTTAAAGGCTTCAGAATGTACCCTAATCAGAAGAACAAGAGAAACCTGCTGTCATGAAAGGTCCTTACACATACATTGCTTCAACTCTATTTCAGATACTTCTTTTTATTAAGATATACGCTCTAAGCCAGGAGAGTATTTGAGTCTCCAAGTTATGAGAATCCTGAGAGCAGGAATGGATCTCTTCTTCTATTTCTGGATTTTAAAAGGCATAATATGGCCATTTCGGGAACTAGTTTACGCCAAACACATTATGTACTGTTTCTCCTGCTTATTAAAAGTTATAGTCTCCTATTACAATTAACAAGATGTTTTGAGGATACTGTTTTTTGTATTAGTTTGAAAAAATTCCAATCCTTTATTTAGACAAAAACGGATCCACCGTCAGGCTTCTCTGTGGCTTGCCAACAACTTCAAGCCCCTCCACTCTACCCACTATTTCTTTGCTTCCAGTGACCAAAGGCATTTCAGCCTCTTACAAGAAAGCTCCTGGAATATTCTGCAGGCAGCATCTACATGTTACTAATTAAGGGAAAATGAAATTATTTCAGTAATATTTTGGTATCTCTAAACTCTCTGGGGGGGGAAAAAGCATTCAGATGGGTAGGTAGCATATAAGGGGCTTCCCTGGTGTCTCAGTGGTTAAGAGTCATTAATGCAGGAGATGTGACTCTAATCCCTGGGTCAGGAAGGAAGACCCCCCAGAGAAGAGAATGTCAACCCACTCCAGTATTCTTGCCTGGAGAGTCCCATGGACAGAGGACCCTGGCAGGCTACAGTCCAAGGGGTTGCAAAGGACTGAGCAACTAAATGACAACAAAGCACATAAAACTCCTTAAAAGTTTAAATTTAAGCTAGATGAAAATCATAAAAAGTATATAAATGCCAATAAGTGGTTCATCCAAATATAAGTGAAGTGATGACATGTCAAAATCCTTAGAAATAGAGGAATCCCACCTCACCTGTGGGGAATATGCTCCAAGACCCCCAGGTGATGCCTGAAACCACAGATAGTTCCAAACCCTACATGTACTATGTTTTTTAATATACATACATGTTTTTTATTATCCATACATACCTATGATAAAGTTTAACTTACAAATTAGGCACACTCAGAGACGAACAACAGATAAATACAAGTGTAATAATAAAATACAACAATTATAACACTATCTTGTAATAAAAGTTGTATGAATGTGGTCTCTCTCTCGCTCTTTCTCGGATCTTGTCTTGTACTCACCATTCATGTGATGACGTGAGATGATGCGACACGTGCATGATGAGATGATGTGAAGTGGATGACGTAGGCGTTGTGATCTAGCGGGAGGTTGCTGTTATTTCCTTTCGCTCGGCCACTCAGTAAGTTAAATGTGGACGCAGAGATATGCAGCCAAGAGATGGTTTATGTGCAAGCCCAGCGAGGGAGGGAAGAACACATCTCAAGCCCACCTCCCCACAGGCAAAGGGTTTGGGGAATTTATGGGATAAAGAATAAAGCAGCAGATGACCAGGAGCCTGGGGAAGAGGGATCAGAAAAAGGTACAAGAATTGGCGGTTCTGCGCAGACTTTCTGCACGAGCACGTTCAGAGGGCGGAGCTTTAGGCCCTCTGACGTCAAAAGAGCGCCAAGGGGACACTCTGTATGTTCCCCGTTGAAGGGTCCGTGATTCCCCTGTGAGTCTTAACTAGCTCAGCTCCTGACTGCTGACTCTCCTCTCAGCTTAAACTCCAGGTTCCTGGGGGTGGGAAAAAAACTCAGGCAAACACTTTATTGTTTAGGCTACCTGCTGCATGCAGGACACAGGAGTCTTGAAATGACCTTGATGGATTTAACCCACAGCTTCACTGCTGTTGACCTTGGAATGATACATCCGAAGGAGGATCGTCTGCTTGGCGTGGTCCTGAGTCATCACGCCAGGAGGGCATCATTGGCTGAGGATCGGAGTGGTGGGGACCTTGCAGAGGAGGCAAGATTTCATCAGGCTACTCAGGAGAGTGAAAAATTTCTAACTTACGAATTGTCTATTCTTGGAATTTTCCACTTAGTACATTTAACACACTTTGGTTGACTTGGGGTAACTGAAATCACAGAAAGTGAAAACACAGATAAGAGGGGACTATTATATAGGAAAATGGTTTTTACAGATTTACAGTTTTACAAATTACAAAATACAGAAGATTTTATCTTTAATTATTTGATATCGGGTATATAACCCTTGTATTTGTTTTCCAGTATCTTACTCCTCCTCAGGTATCTTATCCTTTGTTGTTGTTATTGCTGTTTAGTCTCTAAGTCATGTCTGATTCTTTTAGGACCCTATGGACTGTAGCCCACCAGGCTCCTCTGTCCATGGGATTTCCCAGGCAAGAATACTGGAGTGGCTTGCCATTTCTTTCTCCAGGGGACCTTCCCCAGCTAAGGATTGAATCCGAGTCTCCTGCATTGGCTCAGATTTACTGCTGAGCCACCAGAGAAGCCCGTATCTCATCCTACAATGATTCAACTCTCCCTGGCTATGACACTTTTCAGGGGTGGCCATTGGCCTTAACAAGGTCCAGTAAACAGGGACTTCCCTAGTGGTCCAATGGTTAAGACTCTGCTCTTCCACTGCAGGGAGCACAGATTGTACACAGGTTCCTGTGTAGAAGTTCCACATGCCACATCGTGTAGCCAAAAAAAAAAAAAAATCCAGTAAACATGAAAATCAGAATATTGATTGAGACATGTTTTTTTCCCCCACTGAACGTAAACAACTGCGCACTGTGCTGTGAGTTATTGGAAGTCACTTTTCAACCACCAGGGGGAATCAGACTTGGGATAAAAGTTGACATTTTAGAAAGTAGAATAGAAAGAAGGGAAAATATGGCTTTAGTAACATGATTGAGCTCCAAATGAAGCCCCTAAGCCTGACTTAACTTTGCATTTTTCAGTGACATTAAAAAATCAGCCTTTTTAAAGTTTAATGTGGTTTGAAACAGGTTTTAGTTATTTGCAGCAGCAATTTAAAAAGTACTAAATGACAGATCCAGGGGGAAAAAAATTGAATTATACCTATTAAAAATCTAAATCAAAAAGCAAACAATATGTAATTTTATAAATCAAGAAGTTACAGGTCAGGGCTTTCCCTGGTGGCTCAGTGGTAGAGAATACACCTGCCAATGCAGGAGACATGGGTTCGATCCCTTGTCCAAGAGGATCCCACATGCCTCGGAGCAACTAAGCCCATGAGCTGTAACTACTGAAGCCTTTGAGCCCTGGAGCCTGTACTCCACAACAAAGGAAGCCACTGCAATGAGAAGCCCTCGTACCACTACTAGAGTAGCCCCCGCTCTCCACAGCTAGAGAAAAACTGCAGAGCACCAAAGACCCAGCGTGGCCAAAAATAAATAAATAAAATTATATTAAAAAAAAGTTCCAGGTCAAAGACTAAATGAAGCACTTTAAGCCCATAATTTTATACAGTACTTATCACCAAGACACTCAGGTGCCATGACAAATGAGCAGGTTAAAACAGGATATCATGTCATTTCTCAGGTTTTGCTGCCAAATACCTTTTTTTTTTTTTTTTTTAATTTCTTGTCTCCAAACGAAACTGGAACTGAGGATTATATACAATTTTCTCTTGTATTCAAGGCCCAGATGGCAGACTGCAAAAACTTAATTTCTGGTCTCTTGATAGAAATTTGAGGACTGTCAGCTCTAAAGATTTTAAGTAATTCAGTCAAGTGACTATAGGCTCTTTAGGCTTGGGAATTGTGCTTTCTTCAGTTTTGTGGTTGTTTTTGCTTTGTCCTTAATAACTGCAACATATCTTAATATTCATAGGCTGTCCTCAGAGAAAATCAGCAGGGTGTCCCCCCCACCTACCACTCCCCACCCCATATCTGACAACATGGATTGTTTACAAGCCAAGGATCCCCAAGGATCAAGCTTTGAGCAGCTGGAGCTTCTGAGGACTGGTGTGATGGAGCTCAGCGAGCATTTGGGAGCATTTGGGAACATTTGGGAATTGTGCCACGAGATGCTGCCTTAAGGGAGGATTGACAATAGGAGAATAATGACATGTGACAGAGGCAGACGGGGACAGAAGGAATCTGGGCTGTCCATAGGACTCTACAGAAGGCTTTTAAAGCTCACAGATTTGATTTGTTACAGGATTCTAGGGAGGGGAGGAGGGCAGTGCAGGCAGGACTCTAAGAAGGACCCCCAAGAAGTCCTGCCTCTTTCACTTATCCCCATACACACACTGCCAAATCCTCTGTACTGTGAATCTGATGGCCTTTTTCCTCAATATTTTGTTGTTGTTGTTGTTGTTCAGTTGTTAAGTCATGTCTGACTCTTTGTGACTCCATGGACTGCAGCATGCCAGGCTCCCCTGTCCTTCACTATCTCCCGGAGTTTGCTCAGATTCATGTCTGTTGAGTTGGTGATGCCATCCAACCATCTCATCCTCTGTTGCCTCCTCCTTTTGCCTTCAATCTTTCCCAACATCAGAGTCTTTCCAGTGAGTCAGCTCTTCACATCAAGTGGTCAAAGAATTGAAGCTTCAGCTTCAGCATCAGTCCTTCCAGTGAATATTCAGAGTTGATTTCCTTTAGGATTGACTGGTTTGATCTCCTTGCTGTCCAAGAGACTCTCAAGAGTCTTCTCCAGTCTTCTTTTAAAGGCACAGTTTAAAATCATCAATTCTTTGGAGCTCAGCCTTCCTTATTGTCCAACTCTCACATCCATACATGACTACTGGAAAAACCATAGCTTTGACTATAGTACTTTGTCTGCAAAGTAATGTCTCTGCTTTTTAATATGGTGAGTAGGTTTGTCGTTGGAGAAGGCAATGGCACCCCACTCCAGTACTCTTGCCTGGCAAATCCCATGGACAGAGGAGCCTGGTGGGCTGCAGTCCATGGGGTCACTAGGAGTCGGACACGACTGAGCGACTTCACTTTCACTTTTCACTTTCATGCATTGGAGAAGGCAATGGCAACCCACTCTAGTGTTCTTGCCTGGAGAATCCCAGGGACGGGGGAGCTTGGTGGGCTGCCGTCTATGGGGTCGCACAGGGTCGGACATGACTGAAGCGACTTAGCAGCAGTAGCAGCAGCAGTTTTCCTTCCAAGGAGCAAGCATCTTTGAATTTCATGGCTGCAGTAACTGTCCACAGTGACTTTGCAGTCCAAGAAAATAAAATCTGTCACTGTTTCCACTTTTCCCCCCTTCTATTTGCCATAAAGTGATGGGATTGGATGCCATAATCTTAGTTTATCTCCCATGGTCAGATTATACAATGTGACACGGGTCACTTTAAGAAAGGAAGATGTACACAACCTAATGGCCTGAAACCTTTCAAATCTGGGAGTTTTCTCTGGCTGTGAGCAGAAGAGGAAATCAGAGATCTGGGGCATGAGAGGGTTTCTCTCACCATGGCTGGCCTGAAGATGCAGGAGCCACAATGCAGTGGAAGCAAGCTGTCCATAGCAAGTCCCAGTCGACAACCAGCCCAGAGACGCAAATCTTCGTTCCCACACTGCAAACAGCTGAAATCTGCCAACAACAAGCATGAACTTAGAGGTTGATTTCTTTCTTCTCAGAATCTTTAGGCAAGAACTCAGTCTGGCTGACACCTTGCTTTTGGTCTTGAGTTCATCCTGAACAGAGAACCCAGTCCTACTGTGTGCTGGACTTCTGACCTACAGAATTTTGGGCTAATGAACGGGTACTGGGGTGTTTTTGTTTTTGTGGGTTTTTCTTTGAGGGGGGCACACTGTGCAGGATTCTGATGAGGGATGGAACCTGCAGCCCCTGTAGTGGAAGTGCAGAGTCTTAACCACTGGACCACCAGGGAAGTCCCAATTGGGTGCTGTTTTAACCATTTTGTGGTTATTTGTTGTACAGCCATAGCTGACAAATACATTTGTCAACTCCAAACAGTAAACAGAGAAAATTATTTTGGCAGGAGCAGGGAAGAAAGAAGGTGAGGAGGTAGAGCTAAGTGAAGGAAACCTACTGAAGGAAAAGTTATTCACAGATTAAGGGCAAGTGGCACACAGTCACACAGTGCAGACCTGCACATCCTGATACTAATCCTGTTACTGAGTTTTGGATAAAACCACTTATCAACAGATAAAACAGATGAAAACCATATAGGAATATGGCTTTCTTCATAACTTTATAAGCCCAGTGCTTCTGGAGCACAGGCAGCAATGACTGGGAATGAATAACAGTTATGGTTTTCATGTGATAAGATCAAACCATCTGTAATATGATCTTATCACATGATCACCTAAGAGGATGTTTACTTTTGTAAGAAACCACCAAGCTATCTTCCAGGGGGTCTGTACCGTTTTCCATTCCCATCAGCAGTGAGAGTTCCTGTTACTGCACATCCTCACTGGCATTTGGTGTTATATGTGTTCTGGATTTGGGCCACTATAAGAGGTGTATGGTGGCATCTCACTGTTGTGTTAATTTCCATTTCTCTGATGACATCTGAGGTGGGGCATCTTTTTATATGTTTATCTGCTATCTATATATCTTGGCAGATTGGGTGAGGTGTCTATTAAGGTCTTTGGCCAAATTTTTAATTGGATTTTTTGTTTTCTTATTGGGGAGTCTAAAGAGTTCTTGGTATATTTTGGATACCAGTCCTTTACCAGATTTATTTTTTGCAAATATTTCCTCCCTCCCAGTCTGTGGCTTGTCTTCTCATTCTCTTGACAGTGACTTTTGCAGAGCAAAATTCTTTATTTTTAATTAAGTCCAGTTTGCCAATCATCCGTGATTCATGGTGCTGTATCTAAAAATTCATGCCAAACTCAAGGTCTTCTAGATTTTTCTCCTATGTTATCTTCTGGAAGTTTTATAGTCTTACTGTGCTTAGTTGCTCAGTTGTGTCCAATTCTTTGCGACCCCATGGACTGTAGGCCACCAGGCTTCTCTGTCCATGGGGATTCTCCAGGCAAGAATACTGGAGTGGGCTGCCATGCCCTCCTCCAGGGAGTCTTCACAACCCAGGGATCAAACCCAGGTCTCCCCCATTGCAGGTGGATTCTTTCGCCCATGATCCACTTCAAGTTCATTTCCATGAAGGCTGTAAGATCTGTGTCTAGATTCATTTCTATGTGTGTGTGTATGTCCAGTTGTTTCAGTACCTTTTATTGAAATATAAAGTTTTTCATTTCCCTACCAACTTTTAATGAAAGGCATTTTCTAGTATGTATATGGACATTTGTTTCTAACAATAACAATCAGATCTGACACAATAACAATAAATCTGTCTAAAAACTCAGGATGTAGGCGTTTTATACAAAGATCCAACAATGATGTTGAATTTATTCATTTTTCTCATATCTACTCTCTGAGCTGGATTAGTGGCATGACCTCATTTTACAAATGAGAAAGAAAGAGAGAGAAGAAAAGCTGCCTTGTTTACCCCACAAAGCCCACAATAGAGACGCTCCAGATCAGAACAGATCAGTCACTCAGTCGTGTCCGACTCTTTGCAACCCCATGAATCGCAGCACGCCAGGCCTCCCTGTCCATCACCAACTCCCAGAGTTCACTCAGACTCATGTCCATCGAGTCAGTGATGCCATCCAGCCATCTCATCCTCTGTCGTCCCCTTCTCCTCCTGCCCCTAATCCCTCCCAGCATCAGAGTCTTCTCCAATGAGTCAACTCTTCACATGAGGTGGCCAAAGTACTGGAGTTTCAGCTTTAGCATCATTCCTTCCAAAGAAATCCCAGGGCTGATCTCCTTCACAATGGACTGGTTGGATCTCCTTGCAGTCCAAGGGACTCTCAAGAGTCTTCTCCAACACCACAGTTCAAAAGCATCAAATCTTCGGCGCTCAGCCTTCTTCACAGTCGAACTCTCACATCCATACTTGACCACAGGAAAAACCATAGCCTTGACTAGACAAACCTTTGTTGGCAAAGTAATGTCTCTGCTTTTGAATATGCTATCTAGGTTGGTCATAACTTTCCTTCCAAGGAGTAAGCGTCTTTTAATTTCACCACTGCAGTCACCATCTGCAGTGATTTTGGAGCCCAGAAAAATAAAGTCTGACACTGTTTCCACTGTTTCCCCATCTATTTCCCATGAAGTGATGGGACCAGATGCCATGATCTTCGTTTTCTGAAGGTTGAGCTTTAAGCCAACTTTTTCACTCTCCACCTTCACCTTCATCAAGAGGCTTTTTAGTTCCTCTTCACTTTCTGCCATAAGGGTGGTGTCATCTGCATATCTGAGGTTATTGATATTTCTCCTGGCAATCTTGATTGCAGCTTGTGCTTCTTCCAGCCCAGCGTTTCTCATGATGTACTCTGCATATAAGTTAAGTAAACAAGGTGACAATATACAGCCTTGACGTATTCCTTTTCCTATTTGGAACCAGTCTGTTGTTCCACGTCCAGTTGTAACTGTTGCTTCCCGACCTGCATACAGATTTCTCAAGAGGCAGATCAGGTGGTCTGGTATTCCCATCTCTTTCAGAATTTTCCACAGTTTATTGTGATCCACACAGTCAAAGGCTTTGGCATAGTCAATAAAGCAGATATAGATGTTTTTCTGGAACTCTCTTGCTTTTTCCATGATCCAGCAGATATTGGCAATTTGATCTCTGGTTCCTCTGCCTTTTCTAAAACCAGCTTGAACATCAGCAAGTTCACGGTTCACATATTGCTGAAGCCTGGCTTGGAGAATTTTGAGCATTACTTTACTAGTGTGTGAGATGAGTGCAATTGTGCAGTAGTTTGAGCATTCTTTGGCATTGCCTTTCTTTGGGATTGGAATGAAAACTGACCTTTTCCAGTCCTGTGGCCACTGCTGAGTTTTCCAAATTTGCTGGCATATGAAGTGCAGCACTTTCAGAGCATCATCTTTCAGGATTTGGAATAGCTCAACTGGAATTCCATCACCTCCACTAGCTTTGTTCATAGTGATGCTTTCTAAGGCCCACTTGACTTCACATTCCAGGATGTCTGGCTCTAGGTCAGTGATCACACCATCGTGATTATCTGGGTCCTGAAGATCTTTTTTGTACAGTTGTTCTGTGTATTCTTGCCACCTCTTCTTAATATCTTCTGCTTCTGTTAGGTCCATACCATTTCTGTCCTTTATCGAGCCCATCTTTGCATGAAATGTTCCTTTGGTATCTCTGATTTTCTTGAAGAGATCTCTAGTCTTTCCCATTCTGTTGTTTTCCTCTATTTCCTTGCATTGATCGCTGAAGAAGGCTTTCTTATCTCTTCTTGCTATTCTTTGGAACTCTGCATTCAGATGTTTATATCTTTCCTTTTCTCCTTTGCTTTTCGCTTCTCTTCTTTTCACAGCTATTTGTAAGGCCTTCCCAGACAGCCATTTTGCTTTTCTGCATTTCTTTTCCATGGGGATGGTCTTGATTTCTGTCTCCTGTACAATGTCACGAACCTCATTTCATAGTTCATCAGGCACTCTATCAGATCTAGGCCCTTAAATCTATTTCTCACTTCCACTGTATAATCATAAGGGATTTGATTTAGGTCATACCTGAATGGTCTAGTGGTCTTCCCTACTCTCTTCAATTTAAGTCTGAATTTGGCAATAAGGAGTTCATGGTCTGAGCCACAGTCAGCTCCTGGTCTTGTTTTTGCTGACTGTATAGAGCTTCTCCATCTTTGGCTGCAAAGAATATAATCAATCTGATTTTGGTGTTGACCATCTGGTGATGTCCATGTATAGAGTCTTCTCTTGTGTTGTTGGAAGAGGGTGTTTGTTATGACCAGTGCATTTTCTTGGCAAAACTCTATTAGTCTTTGCCCTGCTTCATTCCATATTCTAAGGCCAAATTTGCCTGTTACTTCAGGTGATTCTTGACTTCCTACTTTTGCATTCCAGTCCCCTATAATGAACAGGACATCTTTTTTGGGTGTTAGTTCAAAAGGTCTTGTAGGTTTTCATAGAACCGTTCAACTTCAGCTTCTTCAGCGTTACTGGTTGGGGCATAGACTTGGATTACTGTGACACTGAATGGTTTGCCTTGGAAACGAACAGAGATCATTCTGTCATTTTTGAGATTGCATCCAAGTACTGCATTTCAGACTCTTTTGTTGACCATGATGGCTACTCCATTTCTTCTGAGGGATTCCTGCCCGCAGTAGTAGATATAATGTTCATCTGAGTTAAATTCACCCATTCCAGTCCATTTCAGTTCGCTGATTCCTAGAATGTCGACATTCACTCTTGCCATCTCTTGTTGGACCACTTCCAATTTGCCTTGATTCATGGACCTGACATTCCAGGTTCCTATGCCATATTGCTCTTTACAGCATCAGACCTTGCTTCTATCACCAGTCACATCCACAGCTGGGTATTCTTTTTGCTTTGGCTCCATCCCCTTCATTCCTTCTGGAGTTATTTCTCCACTGATCTCCAGTAGCATATTGGGCACCTACTGACCTGGGGAGTTTCTCTTTCAGTATCCTATCATTTTGCCTTTTCATACTGTTCATGGGGTTCTCAAAGCAAGAATACTGAAGTGGTTTGCCATGTCCTTCTCCAGTGGACCACATTCTGTCAGATCTCTCCACCATGACCCGCCCATCTTGGGTGATACCCCTCATCCAAAGTAAGGAGCATTGGCTGCGCTTTGCTGGAACAGCCAGGAAGAGATACCCCACGCCCAAGGTAAGAGAAACCCAAGTGAGACGGTAGGTGTTGCAAGAGGGCATCAGAGGGCAGACACACTGAAACCATACTCATAGAAAACTAGTCAACCTATTCACACTAGGACCACAGCCTTGTCTAACAGAGACGCTTACTATCTCTAATTGTTGTGCCTGCTCCCCTGAGTGCCTGATGCATGAGGTCACCTGTTTCTACCTGGTTGTTCATAAATGAGTGAAAGCATGTGCATTGGATTTTCTTGGTCCTGTACTATGGAAGGAGCTAAGATTCCATTTTTCAAAAGTGATCTTCCTCTCTTAAAACAAAAGTGAGCAGAAACCCTGGGCGGCCCAGTCACAAGGAGTATGAAACCATTTCTTATCAAGAAAGTAAGAATCTCAAACTTTAGTCCTTGTAGGACAAGAAGGAAAAATACAAACTCTGTTTTTTCTGTCTTTTTGCCAGTAATACTAACAAAAAAACAAACGTGAACTTGTGAGCCTGAGTTACAGGTGAAGGGAACATTAGTTGCAGACCTTAAAATGTCATGCTCGTTTTCTGCAAATGACTCATCAGTAAAGTTCTAACAAAAAATAAGTCTGAGGGACTTCCCTGATGGTCAAGTGGTTAAGACTCCACACTTCCACTGCAGGGAGCATGGGTTCAATCCCTAGTGTGGGAACCAAGATCCCTCATACCTCACAGTGTTGCAAAAAAAAAGTAATAATAATAATTCTGGGAAGTTGGGAAGTCAATTTGGACCAGAACACACACAAATAACTTTAGAAACAAAAAGAAGATGCTTATCTCAAGTTCCAGTTGTCCCAACTTAAATACTCCTTTTCCTAATCAAACATAATCCTGCTGATTTTTGTGATGGCTTTGCTTGTGTATAGCTGAGAAAAGAAAAATGTTACATGACAAATTCACTGGTTCTTTGAAAGAATATTCTAGGGTTTGTGAGATGAAGGACAGATCTTTTTTTTAACACTGCAGCCTAGCCTTCCTGTTGACTTTCTTCGTTTGCTGGCTATTCCAGTTGCTCAGAATCAATGCTGCTTTTGCAGAGTAGTTCTACCTGAACCAGAGTGTCTAACACTGTGCTTCCAATTGCCATGCACTCAGTCCCAAAGTACTAGGTTATTTTCTTGACATTTTCAGCGTCTAGAAACTCCTCCATTCCTTAGCTCTGGTCCCTTTTCCACATCATTCCAACATCTCACTTCCATCACCATGCCTCCTACTACTAACTGGTCCTGCCTTCCTCCTACGAAGACCCTTGAGATTACATTGGCTCAACCTGAATATTCCAGGGTCATCTCTCCATCACAGAAATCTTAATCTAATCACATTTTCAAAAGTCTCTTTTACTAAACAAGATGATATACTCACAAGTTCCAAGAATTAGGACTTGATGCCTTTGAGGCAACCATATTTAGCCTACCTACCACTTCAGTGGGCTTCCCAGGTGACACTAGTGGTAAAGAACCCACCCACCAATGCAGGAAGGTAAGAGACTCAGGTTCAATCCCTGAGTCAGGAAGATCCCCTGGAGGAGGGCAGGCAACCCACTCCAATATTCTTGCCCAGAGAATCCAGTGGACAGTGGAGCCTGGCGGGCTATGGTCCATAGGGTCACAAAGAGTTGAACTCGACTAAAGCGACTTACCATGCACATACCACATCAATAATTTCTCAATTCACCTAAAATGTGTACTGTTATATTCACTGTCTAAATATATAGGGCATACTTTGGTGCTATGAGGGATCATAAGGACAATAAGACAAAGTCCCCCAATTTTAAGGAATTGATGACCTAATAAGGAAAATAAATTCATAAATGATTTTCAGTTCAAAAATTCACATAAGCAAAGGGGACAGAACAAGTTGGTTTCTCAGAGCCCAACACAGGAAATTAAGTAGGACACTAAAATTCAGAAAGTGCCAAAAGTTAAGGTTGTCATGGTAACATGAACTCAGCAACACAGCAAAACCTGCTCTTCAAAAGTATACACTTAACAGCTTTGCACAATTCTGATCTGCTGAAGGAGCAGCTTTCATTCAATGATCCAGAACCCTTTACAGCTATGGATTTGCTCTTGTTCTATAGCCGTAAGACAGGAAATGGCTTGCCTCACCAAATTCAGTTCCACAAATATTTAAGGTCATCTACTACATGTAAGACGTAGAGCTAAGTCCTGAGTGGATATAGATATGCATAAGATCATTCCTGACCTGAAGGAACTTTTCATCCAGGGTTTCGTGTGCTAGTGGAGATGAGAAGGACCACTGAACACAAGGAGTGCTAAAGGAGGTCAAATATGTGCGAGGCCAGACTGGTGGGGATGATTCAAGGTCTCCTGGATCAGGCAGCATCTGAAAGGGATGGGATATTTGCAAGAAGGTGCTCAGGTGGGAATACCGCAGTGAGAGTTCAGAGCTGGAAGGAGCAGAGGATGTAGGGGAACAGTCAGAGTCCAGCTGAAATAAGGATTCTTACAACACCAGGGCCCAGAATGATAGCCAATAGTGTAATCAGCAGATGCCAGTGTTTTCAGTAAAGGTACTCTCCACATTGTGTGGCCTCTTCCCTCTAACCTCATGTCCTACCCTCCTCCTTGGTCAGTGCACTCCAACCACACACTTGCATGGCAGGCTGCTATCTTGAGGTCCAGGCCTCCGCTCCTCCTCCTCCTAAAGGCACTCTTTCCCCGTTTATCCATCCTTTCAAATCAGTGCTCAGATGTCATCTTATTCATCCTATTGGTAGGGCCTTCCCTGGCTGCCCCACTTACAAATGCAACTACTTTCTCTGCTTTGTTCATCTCTTTGTTTGTCCTTGGCACTGATTACCATCTAATATTATAAGGTCAGTCTATTTACTTATTAGCTCTCTCCACCCACTAAAAGTTTGGTATGCCAAGGGCAAATCTTTTTCCCAACAAGAACAGTGCCTGGGAAGGTACTCAATGAAAACTTGTTGAATGAATGAAATCAAAGCATTAATGCACTGTAAACATTATATTTTGCCCTTGGAACTGTTAAAAGTTCATAGAGATACAGAACATATGAAACACAGCCTCTACAGTGCAGAAGTGCACATTCAGCAGTTTTACCTGTTTATGTTTTATCACGGGCTTCCCAGGTGGCTCGGTGGTAAAGAATCTGCCTGCCAATGCGGGAGATTCAGGTTGGATCTCCGGGTTGAGAAGATCCCCTAGAGGAAGAAATGGCAACCCACTCCAGTATTCTTGCCTGGAAAATTCCATGGACAGAGGAGCCTGGTGGGCGACAGTCCATGGGCTCTCAGAGTCAGATACGACTGAGCATGCACCTGAACATCAGTGTTGTACGATCTTATTTCATTTAAAAGGCACATGTTTTCTAGAAAAATATCTAGGAGGATATTAACAAACTACCTCAAAGGATTATGAGAGACTTCATTTTCTATGTCATATATTCCTGTCTGCTTTAAAAGTTTGCAGCAAGCATCTATTATTTCTATAAACAAAAACACATTCCTGTGCATGTATATAAAGTTCACCAAGCTTTAGGCATAATGAAATTCAAAAAAATGATCCACAGTGATGATGATTAATTTCCTATTAATTATATCTGTAGAACAAACTTACACCTTGTATCACTTTATAAGAAATACATGAACCTAGAACTAGAAAACTGAGGCCATTTACAGGAAAACAACTTCTTTTTCTTTCTGACTCAAAAGTCCAATTACCCATTGAAACAAATAAGCAAAAATGAAGCCAAAAATGTAAGACAGTATAAATTTAGGTGAAAACTGAAGTCCGTATATAAATATCCTTTTCCCCTTGGGCTCCCTCTTTTCTTAATCTACCTACCACGTACTCCTCCAGACAAGCTCAGGCCTCAGCCTGAAAACCACTTTCACTTTCTTGCTTGTTCCTAAGTGATAGTACAGGTACATTATAAATTTCCACAAAGAACACACTAAGAGTCTACAGTCTGTTGGTCTCAGATTCCCTACGATGACTAGTTGCAATGCTGTGATGGAAACACATAGACCAGCATATACTCTGATTGGCATTTAGATGTGACTCTCATAGCAAAATATGATAAATGACTATAAGATAGATAAAGAAAATAAAACTTTTATTATATCTTTCATAAAAGACCTGAGAAGTCACTCTAAAGCTCTCACTAGCTACTCTTTGTTTAGAAAGGACCAAATTACAATGATTTGTCTGTAGTTTATTAAAAAACACTTAAAACAAGCTCTCTGAATGATAAATTTAAATGAACATTTCTCTGCTGCCATCTCGTGGATTATCTAGGTAATGCAGTCAAAGCTCAGGAGCAGGCAAATTTCCCCAGATTATACCAGATATGAAAAGACTTATTGGTTATTTAAATTCATATACTTGACAGACCAAACATAACAGTGTATATAGAATACTATTTCTAATTAAACCTCTTTCTAAGAACCAGGTTAATATTAACTTATTTTAGGTTTTAAATGTTGTTACCTTGTTACAGAAACAAAATACTTTTTGCCACTGCTTAGGTCCCATCACTTCATGGGAAATAGATGGAGAAACAGTGGAAACAGTGTCAGACTATATTTTGGGGGCTCCAAAATCACTGCAGATGGTGATTGCAGCCATGAAATTAAAAGATGCTTACTCCTTGGAAGGAAAGCTATGACCAACCTAGATAGCATATTCAAAAGCAGAGACATTACTTTGCCAACAAAGGTCCGTCTAGTCAAGGCTATGGTTTTTCCTGTGGTCATGTATGGATGTGAGAGTTGGACTGTGAAGAAGGCAGAGCGCTGAAGATTTGATGCTTTTGAACTGTGGTGTTGGAGAAGACTCTTGAGAGTCCCTTGGACTGCAAAGAGACCCAACCAGTCCATCCTAAAGGAGATCAGTCCTGGGTGTTCTTTGGAAGGAATGATGCTGAAGCTGAAACTCTAGTAATTTGGCCACCTCATGCGAAGAGTTGACTCATTGGAAAAGACTCTGATGCTGGGAGGGATTGGGGGCAGGAGGAGAAAGGGATGACAGAGGATGAGATGGCTGGATGGCATCACCGACTCGACAGACATGAGTTTGAGTGAACTCTAGGAGTTGGTGATGGACAGGGAGGCCTGGCGTGCTGCAATTCATGGGGTCGCAGAGTCAGACATGACTGAGTGACTGAACTGAACTGAACTGAGGCAATAATTGGGGCTTCCCTGGTGGCTAGACAATAAAGAATACACCTGCAATTTGGGAGACCCAGGTTCAATCCCTGGGTCTAGAAAATTCGCTGGAGAAGGGAATGGCTACCATTCCTGTATTCTTGCCTGGCAGGCTACAGTCCAGGGGGTTGCAAAGACTTGGACATGACTAAGTGACTAACACTTTCATAGGCAGTAATTACTATACAAAATACATTATAAATATCCTCTGTTAAGGCAATGATCCCTTTAAAAATGAGTTATTAATATACACTGTTAGCCTTATTTCTACCACCTAATACTAAAATTTGGGGGGGGGGGGAGTAAAATCTACTGTCTAAAAAGATAATATCCATGGCATTTTAGCCTAAGGTCCAGTTCCAGTTCCTCCAAATGCACATGCCATTGGGAAATGACTCCAAGACACAGCAGGAATTAACTTGAGGGGACCTCCCTGGCGGTCCAGTGGCTAAGACTTTACCTCCAGTGCAGGGGGTGAGGGTTTGATCCCTGGTGAGGGAGCTAAGATCCCACATGCCTCCTGGCCAAGAAACAAACAAACAAAAAAAAAACATAAAACAGAGGCAATATTGTAACATATTCAATCCAGATTATTAAAATGATCCACATCAAAAAAAATCTTAAAAAAAAAAAATTAACTTGTGGTCTTAGACAGTGGGAATTCAGAGCCTGAGCTCTCTGAGCACCTTCCCCCAACATCTGCGAACACCAGCTATCTCAAAGCCAAGTGCTTGAACCTCCAGGAGAACCTGTGAACTTCCTGGTGGTGTGACAATGCCGTAGAGTTAGGAATACCCACCAGAAGTACCCAAAGCCTGATTTCTACTCTGTGAATGAGGAGTAGGATAACTACAGAACTGTTCCCCCTCCATAAAACCTGGAGGAGGGAAACATGAGTGCAGAAAAGGAGGAAACAGTATTGTGACGTGTCATTTATAGCAACAAATATATATTTGGTCTTCATCTCCTTCCTGGCAGAAGAAAGTGAAAGTGTTAATCACTCAGTCATATCTGACTCTTTGCAACCCCTTTCCTTTCCTTCTCCAGGGGATCTTCCACACTCAGGAATCAAACCCGAGTCTCCTGCATTGCAGGCAGATTCTTTATCTTCTGAGTTACCAGGAAAGCCCCCTTCCTGGTAAAGAGCTCCTAAAACTCTTGGAATTTCCTGAGTGACCAGGGTGACTTTTGTTACATTAATGAGGTGACTTTGGGGCTGCACCTAAGGATGGGGGCTGGTTGCCAAGGGAACCAACCGGGTAAGGAACTGGTGGTTGAATCCAGTGATTTCATCAAACCACCTATGTAGTGAAGCCTCCATAAAAACCCGGAAGGACAGGGTTTGGAGAGCTTCCATGTTGGTGAACACATGGAGATGCTGGGACAGACACATGAAGGTCGCACCCTCTCCCCACACCGTGAGCTGTGCACCTCTGCCATCCTACTGCTCCTGAGCTGTATATTCTTTTTCACTTATTTATTTGTATTTTTGGCTACACTGGGTCTTTGTTGCTGCACGTGAGCTTTTCTCTGGTTGTGACCAGTGGAGGCTACTCTAGTTGTGGGTCCTAGGCCATTGCGGTGGCTTGTCTTGTTGTGAAGCAGGGGCTCTAGGGCGTGCAGGCCTCAGTAGTTGCGACTCTGGAACACAGGCTCAGCAGTTGTGGTACACAGGCTTGGTTGCCTCACAACTTGTGGGATGTTCCCAGACCAGGAATCTGTGTCCCCTGCATTAGCAGGCAGATTCTTAACCACTGGACCACCTGGGAAGCCCCTGTATATTAATTTATATTAATATTAAATATTTGTATTTATACACTCACTGCCAGAAGAGCACCTTTCAGCAGGTTGGGGCTCTGTGCACAATAACTACAGTAAAAGGAGGGGAAGCAGGGTAGTAATATCTGCTCTTAGTTGGGTATCTGTTTACCTGTGGTTGTAATGTAGATGGTTGTGTGAGAAGAAAAGGGTGTTGACTGATAGATCATAGCTTCTGGGTCAAGCCCTGGCCTCTGAAATGCTATTTCTACTTTAGGTTCTCTAGAATCTTCTTTTGGGCCTTCAAGATATAAAGTTAGATTGACCAGAAGGAGAGCCTGGGGTTACTAAATTAAGCAGAGGAAAAAAAAAGACACTCTATTAAATTAAAATTTCAGATTAACAAAACAAGCAATTGGGGATGAAGTAAGTCAGACAAAGAAGGAGAAATATCATATGACATCCCTTATATGTGGAATCTAAAAAGCAGTGATACAAATGAACTTACTTACAAAACAGAAAGAGACTCACAAACTTAGAAAATGAACTCATGGTTGCCAGGGGGAAGAGGTAGTTAAGGACTTTGGGAAGGTTATGTACACACTGCTGTATTCAAAATGGAGAACCAAGGACCTATTGTACAGCACATGGAACTCTACCCAGTGTTATGTGCCAGCCCGGATAGGGGGGCTTTGGGGGAGAATAGACACACGTATGTGTATGGCTGAGTCCCTTCGCTATTCACCTGAAACTACCACAACATTGTTAACTGACTATATTCCAATACAAAATAAAAAGTTTAAAGTTTGAAGAAGAAAAAAAAAAAAACAAGCAATTGGGACATACCAGTATTATAAATATATTCATTGTTTATCTGAAATTCAAATTTCTAATGAGCATCAGGAATTGTATTAGATCAGATCAGTCTCTCAGTCGTGTCCGACTCTTTGCGACCCCATGAACCGCAGCACGCCAGGCCTCCCTGTCCATCACCAACTCCCATACAGCAACCCTAATCTTTCCCTTCCCCAAGGGGAAAAAAAAATTGACATCTCCACCAGAGAGAAAGGAAACTGGTAATTCCTTTTTAACATAAAGCTAATATTTCTAAATTATTAATATAAAATAGCATAGGATATACACTGAGTAACAAGCTTTCCAAATATTATGGGGAGAAAAAGTAAGGCAAATTACATTACGGTTGTAATTACAGAGAAAATTGAATGTCAGGGAGAATGATTCAGTTAAGTAGTTTGGATACTTAGTAAGCACCACTGCATACAGGCACCATGCCTGCCACCAGGAAGACAGAGAACAGGCTCATCGTCTAGGCCTGGGGTCTCCAACCTCCAAGACCTAACACCTGATGATCTGAGATGGAGCTGGTGGAATAACAGGCACGATAAATGTAATGCATTTGAATCATCCTGAAATCTCTACCCACCAAGGTCCATGGAAAAATTGTCTTCCACAAAAACCAGTCCCCCGTGCCAAAAAGATTGGGGACCGCTGGTGTAGAGGAGGTGGTACACAGGTGATGTAGGCAGGAATTCAGAGGACGCACAGACCTCATGCCTCTTTTCTGCCTCCCACAGAACCTGGTCTCATCCCTCAGGAGGTGTGTGTATCAGGTGAAGAGATTTTAAACAAACAGACCAGAACTGTCTGCACTAGCTCTTGGTTAACTTTAAAACCTACACAATACCTGTTAAATGTGTTAGTTGCTCAGTCATGTCTGACTCTTTGCAACCCCTCAGACTGTATTTTGCCAGGATTCTCTGTCCCTGGAATTCTCCAGGCAAGAATACTGGAGTGGGTTGCCACACCCTCCTCCAGGGGATCTTTCCATCCTGGGAACTGAACCTGAGACTCATGTCTTCTGCATCGGCAGGCAGGTTCTTTACCACTAGAGCCACCTGGGAAGCCACAGATAGAGGGTAGAAATTGACATAAATTACTGAAGCTAGTTATTTACTGCCAAGAATCCTTCTTTCCTTTACTTGTTACTTTAAAAAAATAAGCAGGGAGGGGGAGAGAGAATTGAGCAGAGATTCAGTCTCTGGGAGAAAAGGGTAAAATTACATCAAAGTAATGGAGTACTTGTTCATGTTCCTCCCACTTTCCTTTCTTCAAATCTTCCTTTACTTAGGACATCCTCCTCTCAAGATGTCCTTAATGTCATGTTGGGAAAATCCTGCCTTGTCTCCCCAGTAACCATCCATGTTTCTCTATATACGTAAGTATGGGCTGATCCCATCTAGAAATAGGAAAACTGGACAATTTATGGATTAGGACAGTGGACTAGGACAATTCCACTAAAATGTAAATGATTAATAGTTTTTAAACTTCTGAACCCACCCAGCAACATTTTCCTGTTTTAACAAAATTGATGACATTTTAGGCATCAATACAGAGATATTTTTTGTCATTAAGAACTTCTTTCTCTGCTCCCCGCCATCAGCTCTAATAGCAAATTCTTTATTTTTTTGACCACAGCATGAGGGATCTTAGATCCCCCAGCAGGGATCACACCCATCCTCCCTGCATTGAGAGCAGGAAGTCTTAACTACTGGACCACGAGGGAAGTTCCAGGATGGACAATTTTTATAATACATACAGGCCAGTCCCTAATCCATTACTCTTTGTTTTAACAAAATATTCACCTGCCTTTTTCCCCTTCATATTCAAAACTTCCCAACTTTTCTAAACTATATGATTGCAGAAAATATTATGTTTTATGCCTAAGACTCCTTATCTTTGGCTTAACCTATTTTGTTCTGTTGAGCTGAATCATATAAGCTCCCATATCAAACTAATCTACCTCTAAAGTAAGCCTATCACTGAACTGTCTAGTTTTGTGAGCAGTATGTTATTAATACCTCTATCCTTATTCAGCTCAAATCTATCATTTTCAATAAAAGAACATGATACAATTAGTATACTTAGGAATATCTGAGACAATAACTGAGGCATGATGCTCTGAAAAGGGGACAGAGAACCAGAAGGATTCTTAAAAGTCAAAACTATGATTTAAATAAAAATTTTACAGAGACCTAGAAGAGAAAGTTGAAAAAAATTGCAGTGTAAACCAAAAAGGTGAAGCAGTGGAAAATATGAGAAAAAAGTTGGAGAATGCAAACTAAACTAAGTCCAGTGGTAGCCAAATAGGAATGCAGGGAGCAAAGGAGAAAGAGCCAACTAAAGTAAGAAAAATTTTAGAGTTAAAAAGACATAAGTCCTGGGAATTCCCTGGGAGTCCAGTGGTTAGGACACTGCATGGGCCCCAGGTTCAATTCCCAGTCAGGGAACTAAGACCCCACACATAGCCAAAAAAAAAAAAAAAAAGAGAGAGAGAGAGAGAGACATAAGTCTTCAGGCTGAAAGCCATGCTATGATAAATAAAAAGAAATTTATACCAGGATATATCCTTATCAAGTTGCAAAATTCTAAGGAAAAAGTGAAGATCCTAAAGATTCTAGTGGGTAAAAACAGGTTCCCTACAAAAGAATAGAATTCAAAGTAATACTAGATTTCTCAACAGGGTACCTGAATAATGTAAGACAATATCTTAAAAATTGAAAGGAAAAAAATGGTATGGATCTACAATCTGTATTATTCAGTACTGGGTATCCAGACCAAGGCAGTAAGATTTTTTAAAGATAAGTGGAAGGAAAAAGATAAGGCTGATTATTCACAAGTGATTTAATCTTCAAATCAGTCAACTCTTAAAAATAATAAGAGAATTGAGCACAGCTCTTAGATAAAAGATAAATTTATCTATAGTGTTATTCTACACTCACCAGGTGACTCAGGGTAAAGAACCCATCTGCAATAGAGGAAAGTCGGGTGAGAGACCCAGGTGTGATCCCTGGGTCAGGAAAATTCTCTGGAGAAAGGAAATAGCAACCAACTCCAGTATTCTTGCCTAGAAAATCCCATCCATGGGATCAAAAAAGAGTCAGACACGACTGAGGGACTCCAGAACAACAACAACACTCACCAATTAGAAAATATAATTGAAAGTAAGATACCATTCAGAACAGCAGAATCAAGCATAAGGAAAAATTTAAAGTTTTATAGAGATGCAATGACTCCTTTGACACACACCCTTATGAAAAAAACAAAAACCAAACCATAGAATCTGAAAACAATGAGACTAGCCCAGAGTACAGAGAAAAGAAATTTCAAACAGGGAGGGAGCTCAGCTCAGTGCTCTGGGACCTAGGGAGGTGGGGTGAGAGGGAGGGGATATAGGTATACTTACTGCTGATTCACATTGTTGTACAGCAGAAGCTAACACGACACTGTACAGCAATTATCTTCCAATTAAAATTTTTAGAAATAGCAGCCACGTCGCTAGACCAAGACATTAAAATGTGTTAGGAAGTTGATCACAAAGAGTAGGACACGAGCGATTGAGCACACCCGTAGATGCAACAGAGAAGCAGAAGCCAAAACAAGACAGAAGCTTTCCCAAGATCAGAGTTGTCTAAAGACCAAAAGGGCAACCTAGGAAGAGCTACACTGATGAACACAGAAGCAACTGGGTGACAGAAGGAACTACATTAAAAACAAAAACAAACATTCAACTCTGAGACTGTAATCAATGTAATGTTTCTCTTTTTTTAGTATCTATTTATTTGGCTGTGCTGGGTCTTTAGTTGCAGCACATGGAATCTGAACTCTTGCAGCGTGTGAGATCTAGTTCCCTGACCTGGGATGGAACTCGGACCCCCTGCATTGGGAGCTCAGAATCTTAGGCACTTGACCACCAGGGAAGTCCCTCAGTGAAATGTTACACATTGAGAGGATGTTGCCTCCAAAGTTTATGCTGAGAAAGCAGACACTCAGGGGATGTTTTTGATCCAGTATTTGACCCACTATGGACAGTGGATATGACCCAAGCTGCCACATAGTGTCAGACAAAACAGAAGAGGGCTGAGTTAGCCTAGTGAGTCTTTCAGGGCCCTCAGATCAACCTGGTGCCAAGGCCCAAATAGAGTTAACCATCTAGAGAATGATGCTTTTACTCCGGCTTCTTTATGGATTGTAAGCCTGTCACATTTCACTTGTTTCATGAGCACCATCTACAAGCCACACTAAAAATTAATTAGTGAAACAGGACGGTCACTGTGATTACAGGACACAGAACCTAGAATCAGGAATGTAATGTTTGTCACAGAACTGTCTGGTGAGGCCACAGAGACAGGAGGAGTGCCTGACCATGAGAGGAGGATGAATCAGTTTCCTGAGCCACGCTTCCACGGTGAGCCCACAGGAAGAGAGGACCGTGATGCAAGGCCCCATCACAGTCAGCACAGCTCTAGTCCACGTGATCAAACTGTAGAATCGGGTGGAGACCAAGCTGATACATCAATCAGAAATAAAGCAGCTGCGACTTCCCTGGCGGTCCAGTGATTAGGACTCAGCGCTCTCAATGCCAGGGCCCAGGGTTAGATCCCTGGTCGGGGAACTAAGGGATCATCATTATTAGGTTCTGCTCTAAACTGAATCCCACCACAGTAAACTGTACTATATGCTGATAACACAAAGCAAAGCTGGTCTCAAATTTAAGGGAAAATTCTCAAGAGACATTTAGAATACACTCCAACATAGTAAACAGAAAAGACAACTTCATCAATTGAAAAACAAATATCTTCTTACTAGAAGTATAAAACTACTTTCTGACTCAATAGAGTACTCACAGTTATTTCAATGCTCAAATCACTTTACTGTATTGTGCAGCAGGGCTAACATCACCAAAAACATCTTCTTGGCGTTGTTTTAGGTTTTGCCTTAAGGATCTAGATCTTTATATATATATAAAATCTTGCCTGGTCCCCATCTCTTTGAGAAAGATAAGCTTCACCTAAAATATTTCATCTGATTGATGATTATCATTTATAACTTTAATGCTACTTCTACCTTGGGTATTCCTTTGTAAAAGGTGTATGGATTCATTACATAGTCTAATATATATTATCTATAGATTATAAGATAAAGTCAAGCATTTTATCTGCTGATACTTTTTAAGTTGACCTGTCTTTATACTTAGAAATGTCTCTTAATAATAGGCTTCCCTGGTGGCTCAGATGGTAAAGAATCTGCCTGTAACGCAGGAGACCCAGGTTCAATCCCTGGGCTGGGACGATCCCCCTGGAGAAGGAAAATGGCAACACACTCCAATATTCTTGCCTGGAGAATTCCATGGACAAAGGAGCCTAGCAGGCTACATTCCATGGGGTTGCAGAGTCGAACACGATTGAGGGATTATCACTCACAGCCTGTAGTGCACAGGCTTCTCATTGCAGTGGCGTCTCTTGTTCTCCACTCTCTAGGTGCACAGGCTTCAGCAGTTGTGGTGCATGGGCTTAGCTGCTTCACAGCAAGTGGAATCTTCCCACACCAGGGATCCAACCCGTGTCCCCCAAGCAGATTGTTAACCACTGGACCACCAGGGAGGTCCCAGGAGTCTAGATCTTTAGAGCTGTGATTCTCAAACTTCAGTGTGCATGTGTCAGACCTCTTAGAGAACTGGTTAAAACCCTCATTGCTGGACCTCAGCCTTAGCTTCTAACTCAGTAGCTATGACTGAGAAGGAGGAGGGGGTCTGAGAATTTGCACTGCTAACAGTTTGCACTGATGTCAGGGCTGCTGATATGGGAATCACATATGAGAAACACTGCCTTGGGCATCATTTTCTAGCTCAGAGAATCCAGTGCACCCAATCCAGCCTGTCATTTCTTTGTAAAAATAGTCTTATGGTGACACAGCCTCATTCATTTGTTTTCTTGTGGTCTGTAGCTGCTTTCTTGGTACAACTGCAGGATCAAGTAGTTGCAACAGACTTTAAGGCCTTCAAAGCCTTTTTTGGTCTTTTACAAAAATTTACTATTCGGTGCTTTATAGAAAAAAAAAAAAAGCTCTGGTGTAATGCATCATCGTCTAACCCTAGTCAACCACATCATGTACTGGACCGGACAGAGGACAATCCTATCAAGATGTTGCCGTGACTGGGGCTTATTTCACTAAAGATGCAATTTGATAAAATTGTATAATAATCCCGACTTTGTGTGGGTCATTTACAACTCCATATAAACCAAAGAAAGGGCTTTCCCAGGTGGCTCAGTGGTAAAGAATCCATCTGCCAGTACAACAACCTGCCAGCGGACCCAGGTTTGAACCCTGGGTTGGGAAGATCCCTTAGAGGAGGAAATGGCAACTCACCCCAGTATTATTGCCTGGGAAATCCCATGGACAGAGAAGCCTGGCAGGCTACAGTCTGTGGGGTTGCAAAAGAGTCGGACACAACTGAGCACGCATGCACACATAAACTAAAGATATTTCAAAACCTTGCTTTATATTCAGGTCATTATTTTAATTCTTTGAATGAAAAGACTTTTTAAAAAGGTCTCCATATACTTTGGAAGATAAAGAACTGTTGCAAATATGTTATCCAGTAACAGAGGAAAATTGGAAAGATAACAGCATTTATGATGGAGTTGTATCTCATGCACAGATAAATACACAAGAAAAAAAAAACCTCATGGAGTCAGAATTATGCTTGGAAATCAAAGTCACCTTTAAAAGATACAGTACACAACATTTACAGACCATGTTGGAGGCAGACTCAATGTGTCCAACACAGCCAATTTTCCCTTCAGTGTTCAAACAGATGGCTCATTCTTTGGGTGAGCACCAGATGAAGTAGTTGGCTTGCATTTGAGGCCATCTTGTGTAAAAAATACTTATCTTTAAACACTAGAATCACACTCTGCACCGTGAGAAGCTCATACTACAAGACACAAAGAATCTATGACCAATTTAGGGAGTTGTGGATTACTGTCTCCCTTTGAACCCTTAGTCTCGGGAGTACAAAGAGAAATGGTAGGCACAAGCGACTGCATGACTTCAGTTCTCAACCTCTCTCTCTGGCCCAGTACATACAGTTGGATGTATAAAACTTGAATGTGCCTCTGATAGGACTCCCCTGTATTCGTGAAGACACTGATGCTATAATAAAGGGCTCAAAGTGGTGCTTCATATCCTATTCTTGGGACCAGTTTCTGGTATTGCTCTGCTCAGATTACAAGTAAGAAATATGCCCAGGTAAACCTAAAGGAAAATGGATTATTTTTAAGCTCTATCAGCATTGCTAATGGTACTAGTATGCTGACACATTGTCATCTGTTATGTCAGGGCTTTTTAGCTTTGAATAACCCAAGCTGAAAGCTGACTGGGTCATTTCATCACCATCCACCACCTCTGATCCCTGAAGAGTTATTTTTGTTGTTCAGTCACTTAGTCGTGTCTGACTCTTCATGATCCTATGGACTGCAACACGCCAGGCTTCCCTTCCTTTACCATCTTCTGGAGTCTGCTCCAACTCACGTCCATTGAGTTGGTGATACTATCTAACCATCTCATCCTCTGTCACCCTCTTCTCTTCTTGCCCTCAATCTTTCCCAGCATCAGGGTCTTTTCCAATGAGTCGGCTCTTCACATCAGGTGGCCCAAGTTTTGGAGCTTCAGCTTCAGCATCAGTCCTTCCAATGAATACTCAGGGTTGCACTGATGGTTCTCTCACTCAGGACTTTGCTGAGCAGTGGAAGATGTTTAGCATCCCTGGCTCCAGCACACTAAGTGCCAGCGTGTGCATGCTCAGTCGTGTCTGACTCTGCAAATCCATGGACTGTAGCCCACCAGTCTCCTCTGTCCATAGGATTCTCCAGGCAAGAATACTGGAGTGGGTTGCCATGCTCTCCTCCAGGGGATCTTCCCAACCCAGGGATCAAACTCCTATCTCCTATGTCTCCTTGCATTGGCAAGCAGATTCTTTACCACTGAGCCACCTGGGAAGCCCCTAAGTGCCAACAGTTCATTCCATTACTATGACCACAACAAAGTGTGGGCATTAATCATGAACATGCCCCCAGGTGTTCTGAAAACCCTATACCACTCCGCTCTTCCCCTTCCAAGAACCACTATGATGGATGTTACAGCAGCCCTGGACCAAGTTGGCAAAGTAGCCAGTTCTTTGGAAGAGGTTTTTAGAAGACTAGATGTATTCAAGCTAAGATATAGCTGAGAAATTTTTCTGTAACTCGTAATTTGACTTGCTGACTTCTTCACTATTGAGCTGGCTTAAATTTGGAGTAATACATCCCTGTGATACTGAATAGGCAAAACGAGTATTTTTTATTCCTGTAGATAATTGTGTTCATTTAACTTAAAGAAGGGTTCTGAGTCAGAACTCAAAATTCAGGAATTATACCTTTCTCTCTTCCTGTACCCCCCATACCACCCCCAATCACCACACAAGACTTGGACTTATCTTGAAAGAATAAAAATATAATGGAAAATTAGGGTACCTCTATTTATAAACTTCACGTATCATATGAAAATTAAAAAAAAAAAGAAAATCAGATTTACTAAACCATTAAATCAATTCCTCATAGCTCAGATGGTAAAGAATCTGCTTGCAATACAGGAAACCCAGGTTCAATTCCTGGGTTGGGAAGATCCCCTAGAGAAGGAAATGGCAACCCCACTCCAGTATTCTTGCCTGGAGAACCTCATGGACAGAGGAGCCTGGCAGGCTACATTCCATGGGGTCCAAGAGTTGGACACGGCTAAGCGACTAAACCACCACCATTGATTTTATAGAGCACATTTATATATTAGTTTTAGATGTACTTTTGGAAAATTATTATGCACGCACATCTCACAAATATATTACACTGCAGAGCCCTGGTACAATTATAAGAACTACAAACCAGAAAATCTTAACTGAATAAGACTGCATGGAGGCAACTATTAAAACACAGGTGAATCTGAAATCTAAAAAGTAGGTGGAGAATCAATCTGCTTTCATCCTTTCTCTTGAATAGTTCATCTGCCAAAAAAGAGGGAGGTAGAAGTTTATAAGAAAACTTTCAAATCTTCAGTTGAAACTGAAACCACTCCTTAGCACACAGGCACAGAATCTTTGTTTTATACAAAACTGTATTGAAAATAATCCAGAATATCCATTACATTTGTGTACTTGATAGTTACAAGTTATAATGTACATTATAGACCCCTGAATCTACAATATGCACATAAACTGGCAATATTTACTTTAATAATGAGATTGCTTCTGTAGAGCAAATGATACAGTAAATGTTCAACTATTTCAAATGGGGGCTATTTCTATTTTATAGTCTTCATATGTCTTCATTGTTTTGAAAATGTAGACAACTGAAATTAAACAGTCAATATCATTCCTCTGCAATAAGTACTAATAGATGTTACACATGAACCCACTTATAAAAACACACTATGCTTTCCTTAGAAACAAGTAAAGAAAAATAACAGCCATAGCTTGCTAAAAAGTCATGTAAAATAGCTGCCTTTATATTGATGACATTTTTGCTTCTAGAGTTGTGAATTAATATTTTTAATTTGCAGAATTTATAAATATACAGGAAGTGTGTGACACCCATTAACCAAGACTCACAAACCAACATAATAGAAGTTTATGTAATAATAGAAGCTGTGATTTATAACATGTACCAAATAACAATTCAAGCTTATTACAACTATCAAAAGCTTTTTCATCCTAAAACATTTATGCTTTTGAATAGTTGCTTGCTCTAAAATGTTTATGTCCATTTTAAATATTCAACTGATTACTTATAAACCTTCTCCCCAGCAGAACCTTGAGAAAATTTTGAATTATATTCTTACCCTTTTAATATCTTTTTACTTGGATCATGCCCTAGATTCTAGCTATCTGGAGAATCCAAACATTTGAGGGTATATGTGTTGTCGAAATATTTTAAAATAGGTAATGTTATTGGGGGCTAAAATAAAAAAGAATTTTAAGGTTAAAAAACTTGGAAGTCTATAAAGAACATTAAAATAAAAAAAACATTGAAAATAAGCCCAAGGGCAAAATGAGTACACTAAAACTATACAAAACTGAGTAATTAATTAAACTGGAAAGATATTCAACAATCAAATGTTTTGTATTGAGTTGGCCAAAAAGTTCATTCAGGCTTTTCCATTGCATCTTCCAGAGAAACCCAAAGTTTTTGGCCAAGCCTATATATAAGCTTTTGCTCAAAACTTCAATTTAAGCAATTTCTAAACCAGTTGGTTGGAGGAAAGGGGCTTTCCTGAACTGAGAAATAAGTAACAGCTCTCGTAAGACCTTTAGCTCTTCAAAGTACAAGAATTAAGTCACGGTCTTCAATCTTGGCTGTATATTATTAGCATCAGCCCAAAGTTGTTAAAAAACACCCATGCCCTTACCTCATTCCCAGAGACTGGTTCAAGTGTCTCAGGTGGGGACAGACAGAGTTGAGACCCACTAAACTAAATGTAAGGATCAAATGAAAGGATCAGAGAAAGCAGATGGTAATCTGGGAGTCTGATGATCTTCCATGGAAATAAACTCATCCATGCTAACATAAGAAACATGAGTGACTAGAAGATTGAGACTGAGTACAGTCTCATTCTGGTTAATTTTTTACTACTGTATTTATTTTTTATTGGCATATGTGTGTGTGTGTGCACTCAGTTGTGTCTGACTCTTTGCGACCCCATGGACTGCCAGGCTCCTCTGTCCATGGGATAACTGGCGTATAACTGCCTTCATTCTAGTTAATTTTAAATATCCTTAAGATAAAACTAATTCAACTTGCCACCTCAGTCCACTAGGAATTTAAGAACAGGAATGTAAGAAATTTCCTAACAGGCCAACCTAGCAAGTCTCTGTTCAGCCTTAGAGACTCCAGAGTTCATCTATCAGAGGTCAGTCCTTCCACTCCACTCTGGATTACTACTCTTCATTAAACATTAAATGTCTCTTTTCTGTCTCTTCTCTCTCTAATCCACCCCACTAACATTTAAACATCTGTTTCTCCTATCCTAAAACACACATCCCTAGATCCTTCATCAACACCTTCACCCACAACCCTATTCTTCCAGCATCAGATTCCAACATCTTCCAGCTCAGTGTCCAACAAGCCCATCAGTGCAGCTACTAAGGGTGCTGGAAGTCTCCCCTCCAAAGGAATCACCAAGTCCTTCTGTGATAATGCATTAAAGAACCTCTCCGTGTCACGTCTCTCCATGCCCACTGCTACTTACCCGAGTGCAAGCCAACATCTTCCCTCACTGCAACTGTAATAATACCCTTATAATCTGGTCTCCTTGGAGCCATTCTTCTCCCAGGCCCATTCTCCACACTGTGGCCTAGGTAACCTCACCTTAGGCAAATGATCAAACTTGTGCTTCAGTTCTTTTCACATGTAAAGTCCACTTTTAACAGACCTCATAGAATTAAGATTGAATGAATACCAAACAAAAGCAATTATTAATACCAACAGTAAAGCATAATAAATGGTAGCTATTTTAAATTTGTGTTTAGCCAGTCATGACTCTTTGCGACCCCATGGACTGTAGCCCACCAGGCTCCTCTGTCCATGGGATTTCCCAGACAAGAAGACTGGAGTAGGTTGCCATTTCCTGCTCCAGGGGATCTTCCCCACCCAAGTATCAAACCCGAGACTCTTGTGTCTCCTGCACTGGCAGGTGGATTCTGTACCACTTCCCACTGTACCACGTGGGAAGCCATTTTTAGTTTATTAATGTACAAATACTTAAAAGCAACTAAACTACTTGCATTATGAGAGGAAAGAATACTCAGGAACTAAATCAAAGGGCTTGCAAAGTCTTGTTTTATCTGGCCTCCGCCAATAACATTTCAGTCTCAACTTAAGATTCAACATCTCCACTGAGTTTCACGAACCAGAAACACTACATATAAAGAGGAAAGTATCTTTTTGTTCCCTCTAATATTAAGGTTATATTTCTAACATAACTTATGGAGGTAACAAACCATCTGTTTTGCTCTGACAACACTAGGGAATGGTATGTATCCTTAGTCACTCAGTCGTGTCCAACTCTTTGCAACCCCCTGAACTGTAGCCTGCCAGGCTCCTCTGTCCATAGGGATTCTCCAGGCAAGAATACTGGAGTGGGTTGCCATGCCCTCCTCCAGGGGTCTTGCCCAATCCAGGGATCAAACCCAGGTCTCCTGCATTTCAAGCAGACTCTTTACCAAGTGAGGGAACAGTATACTGAAGGGAAAAAGCTGGTCTCTCTCTTCCTGTATCATAACTTGATCAGGATCTTAATTTCGTGAATTAAGGTGAAAACACTAATTTTGAGTACACTTGCTACTTACTATCCAATCACAGAGCAAGAAAAAATTCCTGTAGGTTGTCATCTCTGAGTTTCACTATACACTGTGTCCACAGGAAGTTAAATAAGACTGCTGCTGCTGCTAAGTCACTTCAGTCGTGTCCGACTCTGTGCAACCCCATAGATGGCAGCCCACCAGGCTCCCCGTCCCTGGGATTCTCCAGGCAAGAACACTGGAGTGGGTTGCCATTTCCTTCTCCATAAATAAAGACTAGTAGTCCTTAATATCAAGTACTACATGAATCTACATCCAGAAGTGTCTGTTGTTTACTGTCCTTAAACTAGTTTTCTACTGAATTTGACTCTCAAGGGACTCTAAACACTTGGATTTCTCCTAAGTACGTGGGTACATGCTAAATCCTTTCAGTGTTGGACTCTTTGCAAACCCATGGACTGTAACCCACCAGGTTCCTCTGTCTGTGGGATTCTCCAGGCAAGAGTATTGTAGTGGGTTAGCATGCCCTCCCCATCCAGAGGATCTTCCTGACCCAGGGATTAAACCAGTCTCTGCCATCTCCTGTATTGGCAGGTGGGTTCTTCCTAAGTGTATGTGTGTGTGTGCGTGTGTGCACACGCAGCAGGTGGGTTCTTCCTGTGTATGTGTGCATGGCAGGTGGGTTATTCCTGTGTGTTTGTGTGTGTGTGCGTGCACACGCACGCGCTTAGTTGCCCAGTCATGTCTGACTCTGCAACCCCATGGACTGTAGCCCTCCAGGCTCCTCTGCCAGTGGGGATTTTCCAGGTGAGAATATTGATTGGAGTGGGTTGCCATGCCCTCCTCCAAGGGATCTTCCCAACCCATGGATCAAACCCAGGTCTCCCACATTGCAGGCAGATTATTTACCATCTGAGCCAAGGAAGACCCCTCCTAAGTGCATCTTCCTTTAATTCCATGTGTTAAGAGAATCTAATTTGAAAAACAAACAAACCAATGACTAGAGGAACTTGATACATTAAAAAATAGGAAACTTTGTTTTACAAAGCTTTATTTTTATATACAAATTTCCTTAAAGCAGTACACTTTTCCTCTGAGTTTCTATACTGCTGCTGCTTCTGTACTGAGAGGTAATAATACTTTTTCCCATAAAATGTATCTCCTAAAAATGAATCCTGCCTTCTAGATCAACTCTTTCAGTCTGCCTTAGGGGTTTCACTCTATTTTTTCATTCATTGGTGATGTCAGGATGACTGAGTTCCCATGTATCACCTCTTTTTTCACCTTCTTTGATTTCCTACTATCATTTTAAATTCATTATATGCCACTTTCTTACCTACCAGTCTTCTATTGTCTTTATCTTAAGCTAAAATCTTCCTTTTTTCACCAATCACAAGATTCCTTTTTCTACTGAAAGTATAACTGGAATATTAGTTTGCAGACTACACACTGAGAATTATTTTTAACATGCCCTCATTACTTTGCCAACACAGGTTCGTCTAGTCAAGGCTATGGTCTTTCCTGTGGTCATGTATTGATGTGAGCGTTGGACTGTGAAGAAGGCTGAGTGCCCAAGAATTGATGCTTTTGAACTGTGGTGTTGGAGAAGACTCTTGAGAGTCCCTTGGACTGCAAGGAGATCCAACCAGTCCATCCTAAAGGAGATCAGCCCTGGGATTTCTTTGGAAGGAATGATGCTAAAGCTGAATCTCCAGTACTCTGGCCACCTCATACGAAGAGTTGACTCACTGGAAAAAGACTCTGATGCTGGGAGGGATTGGGGGCAGGAGGAGAAGGGGACGACAGAGGATGAGATGGCTGGATGGCATCACTGACTCGATGGACATGAGTCTGGGTGAACTCCCGGAGTTGGTGATGGACAGGGAGGCCTGGCGTGCTGCGATACATGGGGTCACAAAGAGTCGGACATGACTGAGCGACTGAACTGAACTGAATAAACTATCGTCCCACCTAGAATATTTAAACATGGGAAAATGGGTACTTATACCGCTTACATTTTCACATTGGAAGTCCTTGTCAGAAGAGAATCAATTAGAAAAGAACCTCAGGAAACAGGCTGGTACAGAAGCCAGTGGTAATGAGGAAGCACAGAGCTAAGCTTCAGTGTAGGCTTGGTTTAAGGTGGCGGCAGGGCAAGAGGAAGCATGAGCTTTGAAAGTGATCTGTGCTAAGAGACACTCAAGTCACTGGACTTGAGGCTGGAGGAGCGTCTGGATTCAAACAGTGGGAGAAGAGAGGGCTCAGTAGGGGCCCCAAGACACAGACAGCCCATAAGAGGCAGAGCCCGGGAGCCAGGCAACCCAGTCTAGTCCCAGCTTCACTGATTACAAGTTCTGTGACCCAGGACTAATGAGTTATTAGTTTACAACTAAAACAAAGACTCAGTTTCTGTCTCATTTTCACCCATCATGTCACCCACATGAAGACATAACTACCTGCCTCATAAATGTTAAGGATTAAATGAGCAAATATCTATAAAGCACTGAGTGCAGTGTCTGGCACAGGACTAGTTTCTGTGAAACTGACTGCATGCCTACCATGAGCTCAGTTCTAAGAGGGATAAATATTCTAAAAAGCTAGAAATGTTTTAAAAATTTTAAAACTGTATAGTGTCTCACTGGAGAATCAAGGACAAGAAAAGAATCATGTTAACCTGGTGGCTCAGCAATAAAGAGTCTGCCTGCAATGCAGGAGACACAGGGTCAATCCCTGGGTGGGGAAGACCCACCAGGGAAGGAAATAGCTACCCACGCCAGTTTTTCGTCTGGGAAATCCCACGGACAGAGAAGCCTGGTGGGCTATAGTCCATGGGGTAGCAAAGGGTTGGAAATGACTTACTGACTACACAATTTCATCTTATACTTGTATCACTATTTATATTTAACATTCTCCTAGAATAATTCTGTAAGAATACAAAAATCAAGATACGTTAATTTTAACTTCATTCAACAAAGCATTACACTCCTCTCCTGATTAAAAATTAAAAACCAAATAACAAAATACAATGAAAGAATGTGCCTAACATTAATCTGTCAGAAGCAACAGCCAGAAAAGAAAAAAAATACAGCCTGACGTTTTTCCTGTTTGCCCAATGAGTTAAACAGTACCTTCCATTTAGTTTTACTGATTTGAAAAGTTCTTTGCTCATTCTTAAATAAATATTTGAGCACTAAATACTAGCCAGGTACCTCTATGGATGTTCTTGGTTCTCAAAGGGGAGAGACACTGGTACCTACCATCTTAATCTAATGTGACACACACTACAATGCATATATGACAGGAGCACTGATCCAAACGCAGGAAAAGGCAGGTGTGCTGCTGAGAAGGAGATGAATGGAAGATGCCCGGGAATTAGTCAGGTAACACGGCTGCAGAGGGCTAGGAGAAGGTGCCAGGCATTGTGAATACAAACAGGCTTTGGAGTAAGCAGTAATGCTTATACCACACGAATGCAACATCCATTCAATTTTAATTATGTCACCTTTTATTATTTTACAATATATTTCCAAAAAATGCCATTACAGTTGCCTTAACTGCTCTATAAGACCTGGAATCAAAGAACACTGAGAATTAGAAAACACACATCAAGCTGTAATACCTACTTGTGCTGAACCATTACTACCAAAGGGATGTTGTTTCTTAAATAAGCAGATGTGTGGCAATGCAAAATAAAATACAAACTGGTTAGAACAGTAAACTTTGTTTCAATGGCTATAGAAAGGAGGTGGTTTTGTTGTGTTTTTTTTTTTTTTTTTTTTTTTTAAACACATCTGGTCTGGCAGCAAGATGTAATATGCATTTAGAGCAATACATGCCCTGAAAGCTTATATTTTCAGTTGTGTGCATCACCTGAACTCAGAGCCCAGATGAAAAAAGTAATCACTCTCCATACCCTCAACACCGCTCCCTCCATAAGGTCACAATATCCCTAAATTTGAGATTCTTGTTGGTGAACTATTTTACAATTTTTTCTCCAGTGACACTGGATGCTTTTAGTTTTTTCTCTGAAAGAGAAGCAATGAAAAAGCAAGGACACCCTCCAGGGTCCAATTTTCACATCACATTCTCCAAGTAGTAAAATAGCAGCTCTATAACGTGGATGAAAAAGTTTTCAGTTTCCTCCTATTCCTCCTTCAGTTTTTAATCATGTTAGCATTAAAATTTATCTGGAGTCAGTGGGCTTTCCCAAAGAAAATTTTTAGTTGCCAAGTATTTTCAGAAATTTATTAAAGCGTTACATATATGTAATTAGCTCTTATCTACCAAAAATATATATATGTATATATATTTGTATTTATTTATCTTACCTTCACTGAAGTGCTGTTTTTTTTTTTTTTTTCCTGGCTGAACAAAAGAACCTAGTGGACAGACAAATGCTGGCTTTATTTCTTTATAAGCAGTAACTGGAGTCTTTTTTCTTTTCATTCAATAGAAACTGCGTGTTCATAATAAGCTCACAAAAGGCAATATAAGGAAACACCTACTGAACAGGCATCTGCCAAACAAGTCATGTTTTAAGGTTGAACTATACCAAGTAGCACTATGGCATTATAGGCATTCCATTTTTCTTTTTCAAGTCTGCCAGTTCTTCGCTAATTTTTTATCCCCCCCAGGAGGGGATAGTGTGTAATCACAAAGTAAGGCCTAGAAACCATTCATAGTCACTCCCAATTTTAGGGTGGACATCATTCTCAAGAGCTGATATAAACGAGACTGAACAGGAAGTACTCAACTAGAACCACATTTGGTCCCATTCAAATAGTCTCCACTAACACTTTGCTGATACACATGTTCCCTTCTCGACTGATTTTGTGTTAACCTTTAAAAACTTCTAACAAGACTGCAAAGTTTTCATAGAGTTGTAGTCTTAGGGGGACTGCTACGTTCCAAAGAGTATGTTTTGATTCACAAAATATCATTGGTAACGTCCATAAACATGGTTGGCAAAATTTAAAAAAGGCACAAAAGGGGAATAACAAGAAATGATTTCCACTTTCAGTGAAGAGTACCAAAGCAAGTATCTTTCACGAGAAAAGGCAGAGAAAAGTGTTCAGTACTTCATGCACAACTTGAGCTAAAAAGAAAAAAAAAATTCTCTTCTAGGTCCTGAAGCTTGAGAAAATGAGTTTTCCTAATCACGTGCTTCGTGTCAAATAAAATGTAAAGCTGCACAAATACATGTTTGGTTTAACAGTGGACCCCTTTTTTTTTTTTTTTTTTAAGAAGTGAGGCAATTAAACAAAGGACAATAAAACCAAAATACCTTCATCAACAAAGCAACTCCACCTGTCGCCTCTGTCCCTTTTACCACTTAGTGGGGTAAAATGTCCGGTAGAATGTAAAATGCAGCATTCTCAATCATGGGATCTAGAAACTTTTCATGATAACTTATTGCAAATTGCACTTGACAGTTCACCACGACAATGGAAAACTGGCCCCTTGTTCGCTTATACAGTCCTTGAGCCCCAAAGGGAAGTCACCAGTAGAATGACCTGGATAAAAAGTTTGCAGCTGTGCTCAGCCAGCTAGCTCCACCCTCCGGGTGGGAGCCCACACGGGACACCGCCTTGTCCTGCTCCTTCGTAGGACTCTCATCCTCAGGCAGGTAGTCAGGCAGCTCCGTGTTCTGTTCTACCTCCACAGGCGTGTCCTGGAATGGGACCAGCATCTGATACAGAGAACACGTGAAGAGTTACTACAAAATCGACCTAACTGATAGAAGTGCATGTCACACACTGAAAGTCAACTTCTCGCTCTCATCAACATATTCTCGGAAAAAAACAAAAAAAAAAAAAAAAAAGGCATATTCTCGGAGGCTACATTCCTTTAAAAAGTATCTTCCTGTTGTCTGAAGATAAGTCCAATTAAAGAGTACTATGTAGGCACAGAAGGAAGAACTGCACATGAAAATGCTCACGCTTTTCTCCTGAGGCTCCAGGAATAAATGTTCGACTTCTATGGTATCTCAGATGGTAAAGAATCTGCCTGCAGTGCAAGAGATGCAGGAGACTCGGGTTCGATCCCTGGGTTGGGAAAATCCCTTGGAAAAGGGAATGCCTACCCACTCCAGTATTCCTTCCTGGAGAATCCCATGGACAGAGGAGCCTGGGGGGCTATACAGTTCATGGGGTTGCAAAGAGTTGGACACGACTGAGTGATTAACACTTCTGTCAATTTCAAGATGACAAAAACAAGTATCTGGCTGCAGATACTTGTTTTTGTCAATGAACTTCCTTTCTTTGGAAACTCAAGTAAACTAAAGAATCTTTTCCCTTATCACAAAGCTAGTGAAAAGCAGGGGAAGGCAATGGCACCCCACCCCAGTACTTTTGCCTGGAAAATTCCATGGACGGAGGAGCCTGGTAGGCTCCAGTCCATGGGGTCGCTAAGAGTCGGACGCGACTGAGCGGCTTCATTTTCACTTTTCGCTTTCATGCATTGGAGAAGGAAATGGCAACCCACTCCAGTATTCTTGCCTGGAGAATCCCAGGGACAGGGGAGCCTGGTGAGCTTCCGTCTATGGGGTCGCACAGAGTTGGACACGACTGAAGTGACTTAGCAGTAGCAGCAGTGAAGAGTAGCAAGAGGCAAAGATCTTCACTGTATATACTTGCCCAATGATGGGACTGGATCTTAATTTTTTTAGATTGGCAAAATCAATTAAGGTCAGAAAGTATTTAAAAACCAATGCAAAGAAACCACACATCCTTTTCTTCCACATACAATCACCAAGAAACCTCCACTAAGATCAATAGTCTGAAATCTACAAAATCTCTCTCCATATTTCTAGAAGTATTAACTGTTAACCAAGAAACACCAAGATAATCTGACTCTGCCACATTCCTACATACTCAGCAGCTATTTGTCTAGAAATACTAGCCATCTGCCAGCCCCAAAGAATAGGCAAGAAAGAGTCAAGCAGAAAGCAAACTAAACAGAGCTTTTACCTCTTCTCCACTTTCGCTCTTCACAACCTGCTGAGCCTTCATAACCTTGGTTGATGCTATTGCTGATGCCAAAGCCTAGGCCGGGATAAAAAGACAACACTTTTGAACAAGGATGTGTTTACCCATAAACTCAGGCGTATTTAGCCATTTGAGATACCAACCTCTGCTTTAAGATCTGAACGGATTCGCACCACACATCTCTGAACAGCCATTTGAAAAGTAAAGCTAATAACGCCTTTAATTTTTAACAAGGCCTCTTCACACAGGTTTCTCCGGGACTGAAAAAGTAAAGGCAAACTGTTATTAAAATGTGCAAAATAATGAACGGCAATAAACCAAACAATGAACTATTAACAATGGGGGGAAAGGAGGGAACAGGGAAAGTAAACATCCCCATTTCAGTTCTACAATTGCATATTTGAAGGCACATAAAGGGTGGTATTTTAGTTAAGTTTAGGAAAACTTAAGGGTCTTTGCAGAAGGGGTAGACATGGGGCTTAACAGAAGGAAATTTGAAAAATTCAGAAATATATGGAAATTAAACTCCTAAATAACCAATGGGTCAAACAAGAAATCACCAAATAAATTAGAAAATACTTTCAGATGAATAATATGAAACAACACATACCAAATCTGAGGGGATGCAGAGACAGTGGTAGTGCCTAGAGGGAAATTTATAGCTATAATAATGACATTAAAATAAAAGAAAATCGCAAACCAATTACTTAATATTCCATTCTAGGAAACAAGAGAAGAGCAAACTAAACCCAAAGCAAACAGAGGAAAGAAATATAAAGATTAGAGTAGGGGAAAAAAGAAATAGAGAATGGAGGGGAGAGAGAGAAAAATTAATGAAATCACAAGTTGGTTCTTCAGAAGGATTAACAAAGCTTGATAAAACTTTAGCTAGACTGACCAAGAAAAGAAAGAAGACTCAAATTACTAAAAATAGGAATAAAAGAGGATAAATTATGACCAACTTTACCAAAAAAGGATATGTAAACACTATGAACAACTGTACGCCTAACACATTAGATAACCTCAACAAAACGATAGATTCCTTAAAAATCTAAAAAAAGAAAGAAAGAAAGAAAAACTGTAAAGTGACAAGAAAAGCCCAGAACCACATGGCTTTACTGGTGAATTCTACCAAATGTTTACAGATCAACACCAACCCTTCACAAACTCATCCAGACATTTCCCAACTCATTTTATGAAGCCAGGATAACACTGATACCAAAACCAGACAAAGACAGCACATGGGAAGAAAAAAAGACTACAAAACAATATCCTCTATGAATACAGATGCAAAATACCTCAACAAACCACCACCAAACTGACTCTAGAACCGTATTAAAAAGATTTTGCGCCATGACCAATTAGGAACTAGGAATGAAGAGTTGTTGGTTCAATATACAAAAATAAACCTGATGTAATAATACATGATATTAACAGAACTCAAAAACAGAAAGACAAATTTTTTAAAAAATTGGGCAGAGAATGAACATTTTTCCAAAAGAGAAAATCTATAATAAAGATGCGTGCAATAAACACTAAACACTACTTAGTGGTATAGTCAACCACTAAAAACGGCCAAAAGGCACATGAAAAGATAGCACCATTGTTATTAGGGAAATGCAAATCAAAAGCACAATAAAATACCACTTCACACCCCTTGGAATAGCTTTTATTAACAACGGAAAATAAATGTTGGCAAGGATGTGGATAAACTGGATTCCTCATACATTGCTGATGAGAGAGTGTAAAATGGAGCAGCCATCATGGAAAACAGTCTGGCAGTTGCTCAAAAAGCGAAACATATAGCTCCCACATTATCCAGCAATTCTACCCTTAGGAACATAACCAAGAGAACTAAAAACATTTATTGACACAAAAACTCGTACATCAACGTTCACAGAATTATTCACAAAGACAAAAGGTGGAAATAAGCCAAATATCCATCAATTGATGAATTAATAAACAAAATGCCATATACCCTTACAATGGAATATTATAAAGAGGAATGATGCACTGACACGATACAACAGGGATGAACCCTGACAACATCATGCTAACGGAAAGCTTGACATGAAAGGCCACATCCTGTATGATTCCAGTTACATGAAATGTCCAGGAGAGGAAAATCCATAGACACAGAAGTAGATCAGTGGCTACCAGGGGCCAGGACAAGTGAGTGCTAACGGCAATAATCAGGCTTCCCAGGTGGCACTAGTGGTAAAGAACCTGCCTACCAATGCAGGAGACCTAAGAGACATCGGTTTAATCCCTGGGTTGGGAAGATCCCCTGCAGGAGGGCATGGCAATCCACTCCAGTATTCTTGTCTGGAGAATCCCACGGACAGAGGAGCTGGCGGGCTACGGTCCAAAGGGGTGCAAAGAGTTGGATACGACTGAGGTGACTGAAGCTATTAACACACACACAAACACACATCAATAATCATATGAATGGTGAATGATCCCAGCACTCCTGATCAAAGGTAGAAATTTTTAGAATTAAATTTTAAAAGCAAGGTCCAACTACAGAGTGCCTGTCCATGTGAAAAATAGACACAAATAGAAGATACACACTACAATTAAACCTTGAGCACCTAATATTAAAAGCTGACAAGATAGAAGGAGTTGAGAAAAATCAACAGTGTACAACTACTATACAGTACTTTAAAAAACTGTATAACTAGTATTACGACTTTTTCCTTAAATGTTTGGTATTAATAGAATCCAAGTCTATGCCCCAACGAGTAACGCTGAAGAAGCTGAAGTTGAACGGTTCTATGAAGACCTACAAGACCTTTTAGAACTAACACCCAAAAAAGATGTCCTTTTCATTATAGGGGACTGGAATGCAAAAGTAGGAAGTCAAGAAACACCTGGAGTAACAGGCAAATTTGGCCGTGGAATACGGAATGAAGCAGGGCAAAGACTAATAAAGTTTTGCCAAGAAAATGCACTGGTCATAACAAACACCCTCTTCCAACAACACAAGAGAAGACTCTACACGTGGACATCACCAGATGGTCAACACCGAAATCAGATTGATTATATTCTTTGCAGCCAAAGTTGGAGAAGCTCTATACAGACAGCAAAAACAAGACCAGGAGCTGACTGTGGCTCAGACCATGAACTCCTTATTGCCAAATGAAGTGAAGTCGCTCAGTCGTGTCCGACTCTTTGCGACCCCGTGGACCGTAGCCCACCAGGCTCCTCTGCTCACGGGATTCTTCAGGCAAGATATACTGGAGTGGGTTGCCATTTCCTTCTCCAGGGGATCTTCCCGACCCAGGGATCGAACCCAGGTCTCCTGCATTGCAGGCAGACGCTTTAACCTCTGAGCCACCAGGGAAGCCCCTTATTGCCAAATTCAGACTTAAATTGAAGAAAGTAGGGAAAACCACTAGACCATTCAGGTATGACCTAAATCAAATCCCTAATGATTATACAGTGGAAGTGAAATAGATTTAAGGGCCTAGATCTGATAAGAGTGCCTGATCAACTATGGAATGAGGTTCGTGACATTGTACAGGAGACAGGGATCAAGACCATCCCCATGGAAAAGAAATACAGAAAAGCAAAATGGCTGTTTGAGGAGGCCTTACAAATAGCTGTGAAAAGAAGAGAAGCAAAAAGCAAAGAAGAAAAGGAAAGATATAAACATCTGAATGCAAAGTTCCAAAGAATAGCAAGAAGAGATAAGAAAGCCTTCTTCAGCAATCAATGCAAAGAAATAGAGGAAAACAACAGAATGGGAAAGACTAGGGATCTCTTCAAGAAAATCAGAGATACCAAAGGAACATTTCATGCAAAGATGGGCTCGATAAAGGACAGAAATTGTAGGGACCTAACAGAAGCAGATGGCACCCCACCCCAGTACTTTTGCCTGGAAAATCCCATGGATGGACGATCCTGGTAGGCTCCAGTCCATGGGGTCGCTAAGAGTCGGACACGACTGAGCGACTTCACTTTCACTTTTCACTTTCATGCATTGGAGAAGGAAATGGCAACCCACTCCAGTATTCTTGCCTGGAGAATCCCAGGGACGGGGGAGCCTGGTGAGCTTCTGTCTATGGGGTCGCACAGAGTTGGACACGACTGAAGCGACTTAGCAGCAGCAGCAACAGAGCAGAAGATATTAAGAAGAGGTGGCAAGAATACACAGAAGACCTGTACAAAAAAGATCTTCACGACCCAGATAATCACGATGGTGTGATCACTGACCTAGAGCCAGACATCCTCGAATGTGAAGTCAAGTGGGCCTTAGAAAGCATCACTACGAACACAGCTAGTGGAGGTGATGGAATTCCAGTTGAGCTATTCCAAATCCTGAAAGATGATGCTGTGAAAGTGCTGCACTCAATATGCCAGCAAATTTGGAAAACTCAGCACTGGCCACAGGACTGGAAAAGTTCACTTTTCATTCCAATCCCAAAGAAAGGCAATGCCAAAGAATGCTCAAACTACTGCACAATTGCACTCATCTCACACACTAGTAAAGTAATGCTCAAAATTCTTCAAGCCAGACTTTAGCAATATGTGAACCGTGAACTTCCTGATGTTCAAGCTGGTTTTAGAGGAACCAGAGATCAAATTGCCAACATCCGCTGGATCATGGAAAAAGCAAGAGAGTTCCAGAAAAACATCTATTTCTGCTTTATTGACTATGCCAAAGCCTTTGACTGTGTGGATCACAATAAACTGTGGAAAATTCTGAAAGAGATGGGAATACCAAACCACCTGATCTGCCTCTTGATAAATTTGTATGCAGGTCAGGAAGCAACAATTAGAACTGGTCATGGAACAACAGACTGGTTCCAAATAGGAAAAGGAGTACGTCAAGGCTGTATATTGTCACCCTGTTTACTTAACTTATATGCAGAGTACATCATGAGAAATGCTGGACTGGAAGAAATACAAGCTGGAATCAAGATTGCCAGGAGAAATCTCAATAACCTCAGATATGCAGATGACACCACCCTTATGGCAGAAAGTGAAGGGGAACTAAAGCCTCTTGATGAAAGGAAAGTGCAAAGTGAAAAAGTTGGCTTAAAGCTCAACATTCAGAAAACGAAAATCATGGCATCCGGTCCCATCACTTCATGGGAAATAGATGGGCAAACAGTGGAAACAATGTCAGACTTTATTTTTCTGGGCTCCAAAATCACTGCAGATGGTGACTGCAGCCATGAAATTAAAAGATGCTTACTCCTTGGAAGGGAAGTTATGACCAATCTAGATCACATATTCAAAAGCAGAGACATTACTTTGCCAACAAAGGTTCGCCTAGTCAAGGCTATGGTTTTTCCTGTGGTCATGTATGGATGTGAGAGCTGGACTGTGAAGAAGGCTGAGCGCCGAAGATTTGATGCTTTTGAACTGTGGTGTTGGAGAAGACTCTTGAGAGTCCCTTGGACTGCAAGGAGATCCAACCAGTCCATCCTAAAAGAGATCAGCCCTGGGATTTCTTTGGAAGGAATGATGCTAAAGCTGAAACTCCAGTACTTTGGCCACCTCATGCGAAGAGTGGATTCACTGGAGAAGACTCTGATGCTGGGAGGGATTGGGGGCAAGAGGAGAAGGGGACGAGAGAGGATGAGATGGCTGGATGGCATCACTGACTCAATGGACGTGAGTCTGGGTGAACTCTGGGAGTTGGTGATGGACAGGGAGGCCTGGCGTGCTGCGATTCATGGGGTCGCAAAGAGTCGGACACAACTGAGCGACTGATCTGATCTGATCTGATCTGATTAATAGAATTCACCAATGAAGACATTGAGACCAGAATGTCTTTATAGGAAGGTTTTTAACTGCAAAGTCAATTTTTTTGATAGACACAGAGCTATTCATTCAGGTTATCCATCTGTTTTTAAGTGAGCTTTGGTAATCTGTCTTTTAAGAAATCTTCCTGTTTTATCTATATTATCAAATTTATTGGCATAAAGTTATTCAAAATATTCATTTATTTTCCTTCCAATGTCTATAGTAAAGGATCTGTAGTAATGTTCCTTCACTTCTGACAGTGATAAATTTGTGACCTCTCTTTTATTCATGATAAAAAGTGAGGTTTATCAATTTAATTGATCATGTCAAAGATCAGCTTTTGGTTTCACTGATTTTTCTCTATGGTTTTCTATTTCACTGATTTCTGCTTTTTTTGTTTCTTCTGCTTATTTGGATTTACTTTGCTCTTTTTCTAGTTTCTTAAGGTAGAAACTTCAGTCAGAGGCCTTTTCCTTTTTGTGTCTAATATTCATCTGGTGCTAATGATTTCCTTTCTAAACTCTGCTTTAGCTGCTTCCCTCAAATTCTGACACTGCATTTCCATTTTTATTTAGTTCAAAATACTTCCGACTTACTCCTTTCATTTATTCATTGACCCATGGATTATTTTAGAAACATGTTAAGTATCTAAAATATTTAGGGGATTTTCCAGATAACTTCCTGTGATTGATTTCTAACTTGCTTTTTGTTGTGAGCAAGTAATATACTTTGCTTGGTTCTAATTATTTTAAGACTTGTTTTATGGGACACAATATGGACTGTTTTCATCATTGTTTCATGTGCACATGAGAACAAGAAATACTACCTTGCTGCTGAGTAGGATTTTCTATAAATATCAATTAGGTTAAGTTGGTTGTTAAGAGTTATTAGAGTCTTCTATGTTCCTAAAATGAAAAAGTTGGCTTAAAGCTCAACATTCAGAAAACGAAGATCATGGCATCTGGTCCCATCAGTCCATGGCAAATAGATGGGGAAACCGTGGAAACAGTGTCAGACTTTATTTTGGGGGGCTCCAAAATCACTGCAGATGGTGACTGCAGCCATGAAATTAAAAGACGCTTACTCCTTGGAAGAAAAGTTATGACCAACCTAGATAGCATATTGAAAAGCAGAGACATTACTTTGCCAACAGAGGTCCGTCTAGTCAAGGCTATGGTTTTTCCTGTGGTCATGTATGGATGTTAGAGTTGGCTTGTGAAGAAAGCTGAGTGCCGAAGAACTGATGCTTTTGAACTGTGGTGTTGGAGAAGACTCTTGAGAGTCCCTTGGACTGCAAGGAGATCCAACCAGTCCATTGTAAAGGAGATCAGCCCTGGGTGTTCTTTGGAAGGAATGATGCTAAAGCTGAAACTCCAGTACTTTGGCCACCTCATGCGAAGAGTTGACTCATTGGAAAAGACTGAGGCTGGGAGGGATTGGGGGCAGGAGGAAAAGGGGACGACAGAGGATGAGATGGCTGGATGGCATCACCGACTCAATGGCCAAGAGTTTGAGTGAACTCCGGGGGTTGGTGATAGACAGGGAGGCATGGCGTGCTGCAATTCATGGGGTCGCAAAGAGTCGGACATGACTGAGCGACTGAATTGAACCGAATGTTCCCAATGCTTCTCTGTATACTTGTTCTATTCATTGGGAGAGTAGTATTCAGATCTCCAGCTCTAGTTGGAGCTTGGTTATTTCTCTTTGCATTTTTGTCAGTTTTTGCTTCACATATTTTGAAGTCATATTCTTAGGGTATACTTACATATTTGATTAATTGACCCCGTAAGCATAAAATGCCCTCATTTTCAGAATAAAATACTGGTATTGGGACTTATTCTTGAAGATTGTTAGCAGGTGATACTGAGGTAACCAGTTAACATGAGTTCTCTCTCCCATGTTATGAATCATATATTTATACAAGTCTTACCGTATCATCAAGACCATCTATATGCAAAACCACTGTTTTGGCACGTTTGTTTGTAGTTCCCAGAAAAAACTGAGCTTTCCTTCGACGTGAATTCATTTCACTGAAACTATCCCCATCTGCCATACTGGAAGATTGAAGAATGTCATAGATTTCAGAGGCTAGCAGTTTTGTTTCCCCTGGAGTTGTAGACCTTAAAAAGAAACATGTAAATTGGCAAAGTAGTCTTGTCACTTCTACTGATTCTGTAATTTTATTCCTCAACTTTGCAAAACCTTGTTGTCTTCATTCTGATGCTTTGTTCAATCTGAAAGAAATATTGGTGAATCCCAGAATAATCAATAATGCAGAAAAAGCATCTGGTCTCTAATAGTCTTCTAGTTTCAATTTAAACCCATGGTTCATCAATATTTAAAACTCATCACTAGAATGGTATAAAAGCACATTTAAAGAAATCATTAATTAAACAGGAAATCAACTAAAAAAAAAAAAATCAGGATATAACATGTCCCTGGATTAACACTAACATTCAACACTCAATTTAACTTCCAACAAAATGTAACACATAAAAATCCAAAAGGAAAAAGCAAAATAGGAGAGGACCATTTATATTAGTTGTTTCAATACAGGGATTTGTGAGTAAAAACAACCACCATTTCTCAATTTATGCACCTTTTACAAAGCAAGTATGTATCGTTAAACCACAACTCAGGCAATAGTTTCCATAAAATTTTCAATCCTACTATGGTTCCTCACATAAATGTCTAATGCCGTTCTGTCCCAACAGAACTTTTGACATTGATAGAAATGTCCACTCACCACGTGTGGTTACTGAGGACTTGAAATGTGGCAAGCAAAACTAAACAATTTTATTTATTTTTAATTAAATAGCCACACATTGCAAGTGGTTACCATAACTGGAAGCACAGGTTTAATGGTTCTTATTAGTTTAACTGACTAAACAATAAGTACACATAACTAAGAAAATAATCCTCATTTCACCTATACCTGGACTCAATTAGGGTGTCTTCCCTTGTGGCTCAGCTGGTGAAGAATCCACCTGTAATACAGGAGACCTGGGTTCAATCCCTGGGTTGGGAAGATCTCCTAGAGAAGGGAAAGGCTACCCACTTCAGTATTCTGGCTTGGAGAATTCCATGGACTATATATAGACCATGGGGTCACAAAGACTCGGACACAACTGAGCAACTTTCATTTCACTTCACTTCAAACCCTGTAACAAATGCAACCCAAGGATTTTACAATCTGTCCCCTTTCAGCTTTACCAACATCAGCCAGAAGAGCTTCACCTTGACTGTATCCTTGAAGGCTCAGCTCAACCAGTCTTCTTTGTGACGCCTCCTCACCCCAACACTCATATTCAGTCCTCTGCATTCAAAGTACTATGCTTATACTTAACACTGCTACTGCTACTGCTAAGTCGCTTCAGTCGTGTCCGACTCTGTGCGACCCCATAGACAGAAGCTCACCAAGCTCCCCTGTCCCTGGGATTCTCCAGGCAAGAATACTGGAGTGGGTTGCCATTTCCTTCTCCAATGCATGACAGTGAAAAGTGAAAGTGAAGTCGCTCAGTCGTGTCCGACTCTTAGTGACCCCATGGACTGGAGCCTACCAGGATCCTCTGTCCATGGGATTTTCCAGGCAAAAGTACTGGGGTGGGGTGCCATTGCCTTCCCCATACTTAACACTACTGATCAAAATTTTCCATTTCTCTTCAAGAACAGGGATATATTCTCTCCATCCCTTCCATAGAGCCTAACAAAATTCTGTGTAATCCATTTGCTTACTGGATGAGCAGGAATACTTCATTCCTGATATTCAGACTGTACACACTCCAGCTACACAGACCATCAACTCCTGGGGTGCTACTTTGGTAGTTTTCTGGGTCCCCAACTTACCATACCAAGTGTTTTTCTGGGCTACTATTGACCACAGATATCAATTACCTTGAATGATTTTGGCTTTGTATTCCAGAAAGCTATCAAAAGGACTATTTTTTAGGAGATGTCTCAGCACTTTTCAGATAGCTGTTTCACAGGTCACTGCAGTTGTGAGGTATTTTGAATACTAGCCAACCAGAAGTTGTAAAAAGTATGAGGAGAGGACATGGGTAAGAAGCACCATGAATTTAAAATTTTTAAAAAAAGTCTTTCCTCCCTACTATGAATACTGTTTTTAATACATCTGCATCAAATAAAAGAATCATCATGACATATAATAGGAGATTATCTAATGATGTTTCTCATAAAACTTTTTAAACACACACACACTATTCTAGAACTTTTTTATGTGCTTCCTAACCAACCAGTAGCGACCAAACCATTAAAAGACTAATATCAAATTATTATCTTTCTGTTCTGCAGAATAGGAACTAGAACTAGATAACACTAGTTCTTAAACAAATGGGTCTACTAACCCCTTTGAGAAGCTGATATAAAATAAATACTCCCACCATCACTATTTTTAACTTCCTTTATTTCATAGTTCCAAGTTTCATCATTTTCATACAGTAATAAATTCCTTTCTGGAAGATTTTTCAATTTCTATCTACTTAAAACCAGAAGATTTTAAAAGAATAATATAGTAAAATCAACATGATGGTCTCACTTTGTTTCAAAGCATGTTCTACTGGTACACCTTATAGAACAAATTTTATTGCTGCGCTTCCTATAAAACAGTTACAGACTGTTTCTTCAGACACAGTCTGAAGAGACACAGTTTAAGAGACACTCTCTCTTAAAATGGAGTAAAATTTTGTCTTAAGCAAAATGAACTCTGCAAAAGCATATAAGCAAAAATGAAGTAAAATTAAGTTACTTCTTGATCTGGGCACTATATAAAGTATCACAAATATCTATATGTATGTTGCTGTTCAATAAATTATAAATAATTTCCTTTTTTCCCCTTATTTTTAAAAAATGCTTTTAAAACCAGAAAGAAAAAGTCAAGATCATCTACAGATTTGGAAGTAATTTAGTCTTTAAAAAAAAATTACTATTCAAATACTATGATTTAAAACATTCACATACAAAAAGTCTAGAGTTATGTGGTACAGTTGGCCATAAATATAAGAAAGACTATATAATTAGACAAGTATTAATTGCCCTAATCTTTTAGACAAGTGAAAACTGAAAGAGCTGATTAATGGCCTGGGTTTAGTTCTTCAGTCTTTAAAAACTGACATCCAAGAAAAAGACCATCTTGAAAAACTCAAATAATTGGAATTCTGCTCTCAGTAATTTACTATTCCATAATGAAACATACTGATCCTTTACCACTTTTTCTGCTGCTGCTGCTGCTGAGTCACTTTAGTCGTTTCCGTCTCTGTGAGACCCCATAGACGGCAGCCCACCAGGCTCAACCATCCCTGGGATTCTCCAGGCAAGAACACGGGAGTGGGTTGCCATTTCCTTTTCCCATGCATGAAAGTGAAAGGTGAAAGTGAAGTCGCTCAGTCGTGTCTGACTCTTAGCGACCCCATGGACTGCAGCCCACCAGGCTCCTCCGTCCATGGGATTTTCTAAGCAAGAGTACTGGAGTCGGGTGCCATTGCCTTCTCCGTCACCACTTTTTCTAAATAGTTATCTATATTGAAAACACTCAAAATGTTACTCATAAAACACTGAAAGGTGAACTCTGATCTTTATTATATATCAAAAATAATGTTCATTTTGGATATATTTCCTTATTGATCATAAACAGCAATTCAGATGATTGGATGCTGCAAATAACATTTTATATTACCTATAAAAGCCAGATAAGACTTTCATATACTTCATGAAAGCAATGAAAATACTATTTTAGGATTAGAAGGCTTGCTATCATCTTTGGAAAAACTTCACAACTTTTCCTTTAGGAGTTGGTTTTACTTTTTTTTTCCTGTGTTGCTCACTAAGAAAAAGTGTTCTTGTAATATTTATGCAACTCAGAAAACTATCCTCTATCTTATTTCGACCCAGAAACAATCCTAACTTAAGGCTTCTAAGAAGAAAGTCAACAGCTCTGTTTAGTAACAGTGAAGTCCAAAGGCAGGAAAACTATGACCCTAAGGCAACAGCCCATCATTTATGTATCATCTCTGGCTGTTTTGACTCACAAGGGAAGAGGTGAGTACCTCAACACAGACTGTGAGCCCAACGAAGCCTAAAATAACCACTATCTGATTTTTTTTTTTTTTAGGAAAAATTTGTCAACCTCTGTTCTATACAAGTAACATAAAAATCAAGGCAAAATGGAGCCGCATTTTCAAAAATCACAAAACAAAAAGTGAACCATGAATCTAGTTCAACTGTCCTGTTCAATTTTTTAAAATAATATTTAAAAAAAAAAAAGAGAAAACACAGGAAAAAGCATAAAGAAATGAAGGACATATTTTTCATCCAAGATTTTAGCAAGAAGAACAGTCCACCATTACTATGGCACTGTTTCAAAATCTAGAATTTTAGGAAGTTCTATAGATGAAATGAGATACTATGAAGTTGAAATGCCACATTTTATTAAATGACTTATTTATAGCATATTTCATGTGAGATATTCACATATGCTTTTATAAAATGCATCTTCTATCAGAAGTATTACTCCTGAAATACTAATTAACAAATGTCTTAAACTGAATTTAGATGTTCTCCAAAACTGATATTCTGAAAATTTTCTTCACAGAGATTCAGGGTTAAAAATAAAATGTATAAAAGATTTAATTAAAAAAAGAAAAATAAAATGTAAACAGGTTCTAACCACTAATGATGATTTTTCATTGATGGAGAATTAAAATTAGAACACAATACCAGATTCATTTTGAGTGACAGAAAACTTAAAATTCTCTTCACAACTGAAGAACTGAACACAACAACGACTGAAGTCAATCCAACTGCTGATCTCTAAGCACCAAAGTGACCTAAACACAAGTCAAACCTGCTTTTGAGTAACATGTTAAAATCTCCACAAAATTCCGTAGCAAAATATAATTTGGTGATTAAAGGACAGAAATTATAAGATGCACAATTCTATTTTTTAAACATTCCTCCCTGATTCTCATGGTAAGAACAACGTCTACTCTCCCCACCTTCTTCTGATTTCTGGTTTTCACTTTGATCACTTAAGAGAGGATTCCTTTTCGGTCAATATGACGTAGCAGCTTGCCACAAAAGATCTCTGTTCTGCAGGGTATTACTGGGATATGAGGAGATCCTCCTGCCACTTCCTGAGTTGCACAGATTCACAGAATCACAGCTCAATTTCCTCCTAACTCAGTATTACTCAACAGAGAGAAACTGATCTGAATTCCACCCTGACTGCCTGGATGTCACAGGGCAGCCACATCAATGAAAACAATTAGGATATCAATATTACATGTGCTCCTGTGCTATGGCTCACCAAGATGATCTATGTAAGAATGGAAGAGTGAGCTTCCCTGGTGGTCCAGGGGTTAAGAATCCACCTGCCAATGTAAGGGACAGAGTTTCAATCCCTGATCTGAATAGATTCCACATGCCTTGGAGGAACCAGCCCCACAAGCCCATGACTGCAACTACTGAAGCTCCGACGCCTAGAGCTGGGGCTCCACAGTGAGAAGCCTGCACATACCACAACTAGAGAAAGCCCTGGCACAGAAATGAAGACCCAGAACAGTCAAAAATAAATAAAGTATTTAAAAAAAAAAAAAAAAAAGAATGGAAGAGTGATAGTCATCTATATCTGGCAACACAGGTATGAATTATGCAGAATAATGTCTAAAGAACATATGTCTACAATGTCGAAACAATTATGTATATATAAAACTCACCCTGCTCTATATGGTAAAAACTTTTCATTTTGATTTCTTAAGAATATTTAACACAAGTACCCAAAAGAAAAAAGTAAATGAGAAAATAAAAAGCCAGAGCAATCTAATTTCTTTAAAAAAAGAGAGAATCATGTCCAAGCCATGAGATAGTTTACAACACAGTGAAATATGCTGAACCAAAACCTGATTCTAATATTTCACAGCCTTACATGTTGACAGGCCAAAACACACAGTTTTATCAGCCTTCTGATAACATTCACTGATAAACTTCTAAAATGATTATTTCAGTAAACAGAGGTGACTTTTAAAAAGCTTTAAAGTGAAGACGCTTAGTCGTGTCCAACTCTTTGTGACTCCATGGACTGTAGCCCACCAGGCTCCTCCATCCATGGAATTTTCTAGGCAAGAGTACTGGAGTGGGTTGCCATTTCCTTCTCCAAAAGGCAACCTTCAAATCTGTGATCTCCACAGGCCAAAGGAGCTGAAAAACATATATAAAAATTATTACCTTGTATTTCCACTTTTGAGGGATAAAGGACCAAATTATAATGGAGTATGCAATGAATGTGCATTCCTTTTACTATTGAAGGAGCCAGCAATGATCACCACACTGTCCAAAAAAGTATACTTTATTTGTATTAAAAATAGAAGCTGCTTGTAGCAACCATGAAGACACACTGCTTGGATCTCCCTTTAAGAAGCCTGCCCTTCAGCTGTACGAAGCAGAGTGGTAGAGCTGCCAGTAACAGGGGCCCTGAGATCTGGCACACCGTACAGTCCAAGGCCTGACCCCTCCCAGGAGACCCAAACAGTGGGCACACTAGGGCCTGGCCAGTTCTGCCCTGTCCAAGACTCATCTACAGGATGACCCTGGTTTTCCACTTTCCTCCAGAGTTTTCTGTCAGATCTGCACTGCAATCTGAGACTCTCCTTGTCCCATTCAGTTTCCTCTTCACTTTCCTTTAACAGAGGTCAGGTCTGTGTTATAAAGACACAGTCCAATCCTTCTTCATTCCCTTCTATCTTTACAGACCATATCTCATAGTAAGCTCTTCCAGTCCTAACTCCATCTCAAGATCTCCCTCCAAATGATTTGTTGTTTAGTCGCTCAGTCACGTCTGACTCTGCCACCCCGTGGACTGCAACACACTTCCCTGTCCTTCAGCAGCTCCCAAAGTTTGCACAAACTCACATCCATTCAGTCGATGATGCCATCCAACCATCTCATTCTCTGTCGCCCCCTTCTCCTCCCAGAAGATACTGCAAGCTAACAACCTGAGCTGACACAATTCTCCTCCTATAAAGACACTAGCAGGGACTTCCTTGGTGGTCCAGGGGCTAAGACTCAGGGCTCCCAGATACTGATTCCCGGTCAGAGAACTAGATCCCACTTTCTGCAAGTAAGAGTTCGCTAAAGATCCTGCAGGCCACAAACTAAGTCTCGATGAAGCCAAATAAATGTTTATAAAAACTATATACACTAATAGTCTCCCTATTACGTTATAGATGGATCTCTCATTTACATATACACACATACATATATACGTATCATAACCTTAGCCAACCAAGCTAAGAAACTGTTATAGGTTAAATCTGTGGTGCCTCCAGAACTTGCTCTAAAATTCAAATTTGAAGTATATTTTAATAAACAGAAATTTTCATTTCTTACATTTTTAAAATTTGTACCATGTATTTTCAGCTTCAATAAACAAACCTGTTAAAAGAACACACAATCTTAAGTTCATCGTGTGAATAAAGTAATCGTACAGAAGCATTTGTATTACACTTAATCCTTTCACTGTTTCACAAAGAGTATGCCAGTTAAAAATAATTAATTATATGGCATTAAAGCCTACTAGGAACAAGAATAATGCAATCTCATATTTTATATAACACTTTAGAATTTACAGAGCATTTCTACACAGATATCCCACTGAATCCTCAAGCACTTTAACCTCAAATCAAGGGCAATGATTAATAAAATTAATCCCAGTCAATATTTTGTAATATTTATTTCTTACTGATCACCTGGATAAAAAAAAAACCCTTCAGGTTTTAACTTGTCATTATCAAAGATCAAGGGACCTTTCAGTGTAGCTCGATTAAAAACAAAACTATCAATAAAATAAAATTTATCTAGAAGCCAATAACACTAAAAAAAAAAAAATAGTTTCTTGGAAATCAGTTTGGAAGATTCGCCACTGATATAATTTAATAGTGTTTGGGAATTACAGGTATTTTGTGAGCATTACAGAAATTTCGTGAACGCTCAAGCCAAAGAAATTGCAAATTTTAAAAGCCAGTAAATTAAATGGTTACCTACTATAGTCTTAAAGACAATCATGCCTTAGTAAGATCAAGATACAAAGTAAACTAAGATAAAGCCTCAGAAACCATAGTTTTTTTTGCTTTCAGTCACAGTAGAAGTATCAAAACACTTCAATTTTTATCCTTTTACAAGGAAATCAGTGAGGCCTGAGAACCAGACATCCCCAGAGGCTACACAGCTGAAGGACTACATATAGAAAACTTGACCTCTCTGTAATTTTCTTACCCATAAAATTTATCTAACACACTTCAAATAGCAAAATAAGATGATGAATATGAAAATCTCTGTAAGATGAAAGGTATACTCAAAAAAACACCCATTTGCTAAAATTCAAATTAAATGGCTCTGAGAATTCTCTGGAGGTCCAGTGGCTAAGACTCCACACCCCAATGCAGGGGGTCAGGGTTCAATCCCTAGTCAGGAAACTAGATCTCATATGCCGCAAATAAGAGCGTTTATATCACTACAACTAGAGAGTCTACCGGGGAAGGCAATGGCACCCCACCCCAGTACTTTTGCCTGGAAAATCCCATGGACGGAGGAGCCTGGTAGGTTCCAGTCCGTGGGGTCGCTAAGAGTCGGACACGACTGAGCGACTTCACTTTGACTTTTCACTTTCATGCATTGGAGAAGGAAATGGCAACCCACTCCAGTATTCTTGCCTGGAGAATCCCAGGGACAGGGGAGCCTGGTGAGCTTCCATCTATGGGGTCGCACAGAGTCGGACACGACTGAAGCGACTTAGCAGCAGCAGCAGCAGAGAGTCTACATGCCACAACTAAGACCTGGTGCAGCCAAATAAGTTAAAAAGATTCAATGGTTCTCAATCTCTAAGAGACCACTCAATGATGCCAAGGAAAATCTCACCTAAAGCCCCTTCAGTCATGATACAGATCACGGCTCTTTTGGTAAGACTTAGATGGAGTAACAAAAGAATTATGTACTATAACACTGCATATTTTCAAATGTCACTGTGTTGTTCTACGAGCAAATCAATAAATACTTCACAAAACCTCATACAAGGTAAGATTTTCTCTTCTTAGAAGAAATAATATTCATAAGCACAATGTTTTATCAACATTTTAAATAAAATCTAAGCATTTTCATAAGGACTACTGTTAATATCCATGTTTAAGAATAAACAGAACACTGCCCATCGGAACAGTTTTTGACATATAACCCACATAACCTACAAAGCTATGCCTTCATTTTAGAATACCAATTTCAGTAAAATAACACGATCCACTTCTCCACCCTACTAGGAGACACTACTTACTGTACTTACTTCTGTATAACATTTTGCAAGCTTAACATCATTCCCAGCTCTCCTTTCATCTTTTCTCGGTTGGCACGGCACTCTGCCAAGTATCGAAGAGCCTACAGCAAAAACAGGAATAGGTTAATTCACATGTCCAGACAATTCAAAGTGAAACCCTGTGCTCACTGACTGCAAGAGGAAAGAAAGTGAAAAATAGGTTTTTGTTTTTAGAAGCAATTGGTTTTGAAGTGTTTGGAAACTCTTCTTTTAATGTGATCATCAGAGCAGTCCTCTAGGGGAAAAAAAATAATTCTGAGCTGACGGAGCTGAATCTGCTCTTAGAAATAAAGGTAAGGTCTTATCTTTATCTTTGATCTTATTTTTAAGGTCAAAATCCGGATGTTCCGGTTTTATTTTCACTTCATCCTAACAAAGATACAAGGAACTAAATTCCATTAATTAATTTCAGAAACCAGTCCCAGTAGCCATCATTTCCCTAGGTGCTTTTTACATATTAATTAAAAGAAACTACCACGAGGGACAAAACATACAACCCCCTTTATGGAATGGCTGGTTTCTAGCTTTATAATTCACTTTTAAAATGTCTTTTTTTTTTCCTGCTTTTAACTGAAGGCCAAACATGAACTCACTCTCACAGATTTCTATTTTCTAGGATGCTCCTCTCATAAGATTTGAAGTACATTTTTGCGCATTTCCTTCAAGTGCTGATTCTTGGGGGACTGGGCTGTTCTACAGACCTCCTCCTCTCTCATCATGTGCTGCAGAGTTCAGTACCTGAGTCGCAGGGGAATACCTCTGTGGACTACACCATCCAAAAGGGCCCTATCACTCCACTGACCTTCACATTTCCTACCACAACATCTCCAAAGTGCCTGGTCATCACCAGGAATGGTATCATCCGTGAAATCACAAGCCCAGCAACCTGGCTCTGACTGCAATCTCCTATCTTTCCTATAATTCCTTTTACCTGGATTTTTACTTGCACTAGGAGACTTCTACCTGGATTTTTACTTGCACTAGGAGAGGGGAGCCCAGTGAAAGCCAGTGGTCTTGCCCAGTTAGGCAGCCAGAGAGCAGAGTTGGGGAGGTTAGGGTGGAACAATATAATTTAAAAATATACATTTGGTCTTTATCTAGTTCCTGGCACAGAGCTCCTAAAAGCCTTGGAATTTTCCTACAGGAGTTTGAAGAGGTCCTTTAGAACACACTTGGTTGAGTTTATGTGGAAGAAGTAAGGGAAGCTGGGGTCCCTTGATGGCCTCAGGCTGGGACTAGTCACTAGAAAGACCAAATGACTAGAGGGTGGCAACTTTCAGTCCCACCCACCAACCTGGGCTTCCCAGGTGGCACTAGTGGTAAAGAACTCGCCTGCCAATGCAGGAGACATAAGAGACACGGGTTTGATCCCTGGATCAGGAAGATCTCCTGGAGAAGGGCATGGCAACCCACTCCAGTATTCTTGCCTGGAGAATCCCATGGACAGAGGAGCCTGGTGGGCTATAGTCTATGGGGTTGCAAAGAGTCGGATACAACTGAGGCGACTTAGCACACACACACTGATGTGGGAGGTAGAGGGAGGATGGAAATTGAGGTCTATAAAAAGTCCTGAAAAAGGAGATTCAGAGTTTCTGATTTGGTAAATACATCCACCTAGCAAGGTGGTGTGCCCCAACTCCACAGGGACGGCAGTTCTGGCACTCCCCTCCAGATCTTGCTACTAGAGAGGAGCCCCCACCTGCTGCAACTAGAGAAAGTCCATGCACAGCAAAGAAAGACCAGTGCAGCCAAGAGCTGATTTTAAAAAATGGAAAAACTTAAAAAAAAAAAAATGAATGCAGTATTGACACATAGTACAATGTGGATGAACCCTGAAAACATTATGCTCAGTGAAAGAAACTAGTCACAAAGACCACATATTATATGATTCTATTTATATAGAAAATATATAAGCACTTTTTGCCAGAGACATCTGCAAATAGAAAACAATAGAAAGTCGTGGCTGTTTAGGGAAAGGGCGTGGGGACTGAGGAGCATTAGAGAAAGAGAAGAGCTTCTTTACGACAAGATGAAAACATTCTAGAATTAATTGTGGTGATGGCTGCAACTACGAATACACTAAAACCCACCACACTGTACATTCTAAGTAGGTAAACTGCAAGGTCTGTGATTTAATCTTAAAGTTGTTACAAAACAAAAACAAAACATAAGTGCCTCTTTGAGTGTCTTTCTGTATTGATATAATCCTTAAGATTTCTTCCTCTTCCTTGAAAAAAGGAAGTTGTAGAACATTCCATGCAGGTACTATGCTACCATTTGTGCCAAGAGTAAAACCAATATTGTATCTTACCGTTTGTATAAGAGGACTGTACACATTCATATGTTTGCACATACAGAAATATAGTCACACTAGTATCTGCTCTACACTTTTAACTTCTTACCATGTCATCTGCTAATTTTAACTGCATCCAAATTTTCTTTAACTGCAAAATTATAATACTGAGACTAAAATTACTGTAGGCAACTTACGAGCAAAGCTGAGTGGACGACAGGGGGGTTGGGATGGTCCATAAATAAAATAAGGCCGGGCAGACATCCCTGATCCTGGACAATGGCTCGTCGGTTTAAAGGATCTGCGGCTAGGTCTCGGAGCTGGTTAACTACAGAGAGAGCATCAGGTTCCTCATTCATGGTGGAGGACGACGAATTCATCTTCTATGCCATACACGTGGACAAAAATCTTCTTAAGTTCTGTAGAAATGGTTGGCAAAATCATTTCTAGGTTACTGAGCTGTTTTACAACAATTTATTAAACCATCAGAATCACAACACCTTCAGAAAGAAACAGATGTATCAAAACCATACAAAAAACTTAAAAACTAGAAATCCCACAGTCTGGCAACACAGTCAAATGAACCTAAGAAAGGCTAACTTAAAAAAAGTTATTTATGTGTGCACAATGTTTAAAGAACATATATCATCTTCATGATTCCAATAAATTATTTTAGCAATACATATTTTAACATCAAAGTCACAATAAGATCTTTACAGTTCAAGTTTATAACCCTTGCTACACTTCTCAAGGAGCACCGAAGAACTGATGCTTTCAAACTATGGTGCTGGAGAAGACTCTTGAGAGTCCCTTGGACTGCAAGAAGATCAAACCAGTCAACCCTAAAGGAAATCAACCTGAATATTCACAGGAAGGACAGCTGCTGATGCTGAAGCTCCAATCCTCTGGCCACCTGACATGAAGAGCCAATTCACTGGAAAAGACCCTGATGCTGGCAAAGACTGAGAGCAAGAGCAGAAGGGGACAGCAGATGACCCAGTTGGATGGCATCACCAACTCAATGGACATGAATTTCAGCAAACTCAGGGAGATAGTTGCAGATAGAGGAGCCTGCTGCTGCTGCTAAGTCGCTTCAGTCCTGTTCGACTATGTGCAACCCCATAGACTATAGCCCACCAGGCTCCTCTGTCCCTGGGATTCTCCAGGCAAGAACATTGGAGTGGGTTGCCATTTCCTTCTCCAATGCATGAAAGTGAAAAGTGAAAGTCAAGTCACTCAGTCGTGTCCAACTATTCGGAACCCCATGGACTGCAGCCTACAAGGCTCCTCCGCCCATGGGATTTTCCAGGCCCTGGCATGCTGCAGTCCATGGGGTCACAAGAGTCAGACAAAACAGGAACTGAAAACACTTCGCAAAGTGTAACACTACCAGTGTTTTCTTCCTCTAATATACTACTGGAGCCTAAGTGTCTAAGGGAAAAGCTGCTAGCTGACAGCTTGTTTTCTAATTCATCTGTGAACAAAACCAAGCTTACTAAGATTACAGCAGATAAAATCCTCTAAGGAAAGAAGAGAGTCAAAGAAGGTCATAAACACAGAAACCAAGAAGGGTACCTTGCCCTGTGCCTCAAAACAGTGGCGTTTGGGAGATCAGAGTCAAAGTAAAAGTCGCTCAGTCGTGTCCAACTCTTTTCGACCCCATAGACTGTAGCCTGTCAGGCTCCTCCATCCACGGGATTTTCCAGGCAAGAATACTGGAATGGGTTGCCACTTCCTTCTCCAGGGGATCTTCCCAGCCCAGGCTCTGAACCCTGGGCTCCTGCATTGCAGGCAGATTCTTTACCAGCTGAGCCGCAAGGGAAGCCCTGGGAGATCAGGGTGAATCTGAACCAAATCCAAGCACATCTGTCCATCCCTGGGTGGACCATACTTAGAAGAATGAAACAGAATCTGAGGTGAGGTCATTCACTTGATAGATAAGGAAATAGTCTCTGAGAATTTAAATAATTTGCCCCAGATGACAAAAGCTATTTAGTAGAGAACTGAGCTAAAATCGTATCTCGGCTTGATGAAAACCAAGCTGGAATCACGGCTGCCTGGAGAAATATCAATAACCTCAGACATGCAGATGGTACCATATTAATGGGAGAGATCAAAGAGGAACTAAAAGAGCTTCTTGATGAAGGTGAAAGAGGAGAGTGAAAAAGCTGGCTTAAAACATTCAAAAACTAAGATCATGCCATCCAGTCCCAACATTTCATGGCAAACAGACAGGGAAACAATGGAAACAGAGACACACTTTATTTTCTTGGGCTCCAAATTCACTGTGGACAGTGATTGCAGCCATGAAATTAAAAGACTCTTGCTCCTTGGGAGAAAATCTATAACAAACCAAGACAGCATATTAAAAAACAGAGACATCACTTTGTCAATAAAGGTACATCTAGTCAAAGCTATCGTTTTTCCAGTAGTCATGTACGGATGTGAGAACTGAACCAAAAAATAGGCTAAGCACCAAACAATTGATGCTTTCGAACTATGGCGTTGGAGAAGACTCTTGAGAGTCCCTTGGACAACACGGAGATCAAACCAGCCAATCCTAAAGAAAATCAATCCTGAATGTTCAATGGAAGCACTGTTGCTGAAGCTGAAAGTCCTATACTTTGGCCACCAAGAGCCAAATCACTGGAAAAGTCCCTGATGCTGGGAAAGACTGAAGGCAGGAGGAGAAGGGGGTGACAGAGGATGAGATGGTTGGATGGTATCACTGACTCAAAGGACACGAGTTTGAGAAAACTCTGGGAGATAGTGAAGGACAGGTAAGCCCGGTGTGCTGCAGTCCATTGGGTCAGTCGGACACGAATGAGCAATTGAACAATAACTATCTCCTAAACTGGTCAGGTCTTTCCACTTCCCATAGCTTCCTTTGAAACCCAGCATACCTTTTTTTTCCCATAAAAGTAAACACGATTTCTAGGTAATGTAACACAATAAACCTACAAGTCAAAATACAATATATCAAGCAATAATCTTCACAGATTCAAAAAGTTAAAAATAGGAACTTCCACTAACCAAATTACACAGTATATTTCTTATTAGGAGGAATATAAAGGTGTAAATACTTACCACAAATTAATCAGTTAGTTTAATGCTAATTCCAAAAACAATGCCAGTGGAGGAGGTGGGCTGGGAACAAAATTATTCTGTAACTCCAGAAAGCCTACTAAAGTTATTGGGGACTGGCAGGGGTGGGAAGAGGGAAAGTAATGAACAGCCACAGCCTTCCAAAGTATTGAAATACACAAAGATATAGAGTAAAGCCATAGCAGGGGCTGGAGGGGCGGTGGTCAAGAGATATTGCTCCCAAGAAAGCTGTTCATACACCCAATCGCAGATTCTATGTGAGTCAATACCCAGGCTCCACCCATTGTTAAATATGATTTTAGGCTGATCACTTAAACTCTTTGTCTCAGCTTCTTCATATGTAAAGTGAAAATTAATCACAACAGCTCTTAAATGCTATATTGTCCAAGTGAAATAACAATACACACTAAAAGGCTCAGAGTACTCAGCACACTCTAAATGCTCAAAAAAAATAATGGTTTTAAGTTACAATGAGTCAAAAATCAATTTTAAAAAATACAATTATTCAGAAAATGGTACTGGCATAACTTCTACGCAACTTTAAACCAGTGCTACGGATCTTTAACTCTTAACATACTTTAAAATGTCATACCCCAGAAAAAAATGTGAGAAGTTAAATTTCTGAACCTTGCAAGCAGATGCAAAATATAGACTCAGAGAAAACAAGGCCTTAACAGGATAGTACTTGGCAGATAGTTTTCTCAAAATGAAAATACAGTTACTTCGGCAATTTAAAAAATGTCTTTTTTTTTTTTTAAAGCTATAGACTGAATACACATAAGGTTAAAGAGTTTGCCTCTTAGGTGCTTCTATTATCAACAGCATGTACATCCCTGTTTACAAACCAGCTTAGGAATGAGCTTTATGTGCTGTCACCAGCACAAACCGTATCCAAAAACCAAAACTGCAGAACCAACCATTGGACCAAAGGTCCAGGAACCACATTTAAGAACCAAATATGCTGGGTGATGGCCTTTAGTGTACAACACTGGCCTTGGAACCTGAACCTTCCATTCTCATCTAAAGAGTACTTACAGAACCACTCAGTGGGAATGATTCCGTTTCAGTGAGCCTCCCCTGTTTCTTTGAGATGAACAAAAAAATCAAAAGAGTTAAGACTTTCAACCGTATCAGTCCATTGATAAAGAGATGGCATAAATTAGGATCTGCCCAGGAAAAGGTAGGAAATGACACAGGGCATACCTTTTCCTTTCTCTCATTTTGTTCAATTAGGACAAACAAATCATCATAAGACAATGAATGCACCCCAAACTTTAACAAGCACTCTGATCCCCATGTTTAAAAAAGCCAATTCAGTAGGTGGGGTGAGGCCTGAGATCAGTATTTCTCCCAGGTGAGTTCTATCCTGCTAGTCAGGGAACCACAAAAAAAAAAAACAGGAATTAGGTGATAATGTGAAGCACCTGTAGCTAGGCAGCTGCCTGAAAGACTGTCTTTTCTTTCAGCCAAGGTGTACCATTCAACTCAAAGATGTATTTAACTCTCATATGCAAAGTTAAATATAAATACACAGAACTGTGGAAGAAACACACCCACACCCTAAATCCACATTCAGCTAAGTTTGTTTGTTTGTTTTAATAATCTCAGGCATTGACATCAGATCTGGCTTTCCCTCTGCTACCACCTAACTGTAACTATTCAAGAGGCTGGGTTACTACCTTTGAGCCTCAGCTTCCTCTCATAATAATCCTGAGTGGTTGTCAGGTTCAAAGAAAATAAGAACTTGGCATGGTGATGAGTACCAGCAATTAGCAAACAAGAACAATATTTGATTCTGTGGGGATTCTATAAGGTCAAGTGTTAGGGTACACACACGAAAGGAGCTGCTTGTATGCACAAGTGCCCCCAAGAACAGCTTTTAAAATACACAGAAGTGAACGCTAGGCTCGCCTGAATGAAGCTGAACACAACCACCTTCTTCTTCAAAACTAATAGAAAGGTGCCAAAGAATTACCTGGAGAGATGAAGTGACGAAGACACCCATTAATGCTGCTCGGGTCAAAATAGTCATAATAATTGAAGTAGGGTTTGTAAAAATTGGCGTGCAGACGGGGAGGAAGTGAACAAAGCTATCATTTTCACAGGACACGTGGGAGCAGGACACTTTACAGAGCCTGAAGGGACGCACTGCTCGCTCCTGACTGACCTGAAGGTGGGCACAGCACCCTCGCCCAGGAAGATTCACCGCCTGGGTGCAGGGGCCCGCATTCTGCGGCCTTCCCGGCCCCACCGCTTTGTCTGCCTTCCCCAGACACTACATACCACTCCAGCGCTCTAGGAATCCACGGCCTGCCGCACCATTAGGGCCACATCGACGATGAGGTAGAGGAACCCAGAGGCGCGTGACAGGGTCAGCGACGACAAACGACCAAGCTTACTTCTGAAGCCTAGAAGCGAGGACGCTGGCGGGGAAAGGTTCTACGGGCTCTCCCTCATGACCCAACCACCTCCGCCGGCTCTGCCCTCCCATTGGCTGAGGCCATTCCAAAGCGAGGATAAGATATCCAATCAGAAACTGTCTTCTTAGACTAAAGCGTTCATTGGTGCCCAAGGGAAATACCCAAAGTGTTAAACCGGAGGATCCAATGAGAACCCGGAAAGAGTGAATTGGCCCAAACGACTCTCCGTCTATTAAGCGCTAAGCCAAGAAACATTCCCCAGGCGAAACCCTCGCAGTTTCCCGACTACAATTCCCAGAGTTCCGGCGCTTGAGGAACCTCTCCGCCCCTTCCTTCAGCAATTCAAATTGAGCTTTACTTCTCAAACTACTCATTCAGATCCAATAAAGCAGTTTTGTAATGCTTCATTCGCTTCTGTGGGTCTTAATTCAGAATCTTTTCAAATTTTTTTTGTTTTGGCCTAAGAACATTTGCACTATCTTCTTAGCAGTGCGAGGGTTGCAAAGGACAGGTTTTTTTTGTTTTAAATGGAAGCTTCTTTTTGGAACGATTTGGGGGAGGGGGGCGGCGGTAAGGAAAAAGAGACAAATGATGAGATAATTTTCTCCAATTCTTGAGGAAGTATTTTTCTAAACTTTTTTCTATGTAGTTTATCAAAGTAACGATTTAAATACTTGTTTACTTCATGGCGATCACCGACATTTTTGTCTAGATACAGATTTTATATTTTTAAATATTTCTCTAAGCATAATTTAAACCCCACAGGCCAGTCTGAATATAATGATTGCATTGCACTCAATAACTTCATTGAATAAATTCTGAATTTTTCACAGTTTCATTCTGCCACGTACTAAATATATTAAAGTTCAAAGGAATTTGACAGGCTGCTAATGGAGAAAGTATGAGTGAAAATAAATATCCCAAGCTGTAGTCTCTGCTAACGCCTCCAAAATTTGATTCATCTATACGTGGTCATGTATGGATGTGAGCGCTGGACTGTGAAGAAGGCTGTGCACCAAAGAATTGATGCTTTTGAACTGTGGTGTTGGAGAAGACTCTTGAGACTGCAAGGACATCCAACCAGTCCATTCTGAAGGATATCAGCCCTGGGATTTCTTTGGAAGGAATGATGCTAAAGCTGAAACTCCAGTACTTTGGCCACCTCATGCGAAGAGTTGACTCATTGGAGAAGACTCTGATGCTGGGAGGGATTGGGGGCAGGAGGAGTAGGGGACGACAGAGGATGAGATGGCTGGATGGTATCACTGACTCGATGCATGTGAGTCTCAGTGACCTCCGGGAGTTGATGATGGACAAGGAGGCCTGGCGTGCTGCAATTCATGGGGTCGCAAAGAGTCGGACACGACTGAGCGACTGATCTGATCTGATCTGATACGTAAATTTAAAAGCAAAATAGATACTTCTGCTCAAATTTTTTTGCCTTCTCTTATCTTTGGTTAGGGCCTCCCAGATGGCACTAGAGGTAAAGAACCTTCCTGCCAATGCAGAAGACATAAGAGACGCAAGTTCGATCCCTGGGTGGGAAAGATCTCCTGGAGGAGGGCATGGCAATCCACCCCAGTAGTCCTGCCTGGAGAATCCATAGACAAAGGAGCCCGGTGGGCTACAGTCCATAGAATTCCAAAGAATCAGATACAACTGAAGCGACTAACATGCATGCACGCATCCTTGATTATTCTTCTCTTCCTCCTAATTAATTTGAGCAAAAGGAGCAAGATTGAGTAGAAAAGGTCTCTTTCACACCATTTTATCTATATCAAAAATACAAAAACATGTTTGGCTGGTTTCTGCTTCCCAAAGTCACAAGAGGGAGTGGTTGCTGCTGCTGCTGCTGCTGCTAAGTCGCTTCAGTCATGTCCATGTCCGACTCTGTGCGACCCCATAGAAGGCAGCCCACCAGGCTCCCCCGTCCCTGGGATTCTCCAGGCAAGAACACTGGAGTGGGTTGCCATTTCCTTCTCCAAGGCATGAAAGTGAAAAGTGAAAGTGAAGTTGCTCAGTCCTGTCCAAGTCTTAGCGACCCCATGGACCGTAACCTGCCAGGCATCTCTACCCACAGAATTTTCCAGGCAAGAATATTGGAATGGGTTGCCATTTCCTACTCCAGGGGATCTTCCCAACCAGGGATTGAACCCAAGTCTCTTATGTCTCCTGCACTGGCACCACTAGCACCACCTGGGAAGCCCCAGTAAGTGAATACTGAGTCTCAAATAAAAAGAAAACAAAAAAATGATGTATAATGTCAGGTGGTAGAGCACCAGCCTCATTTGTAACAATCAGCCAGACCAAGTAACAGCTAGAACCGAAAAAGAAATAGGGGGAAAAGGGATTATAAATGTAGAAAGATGTGAGAAACATATGTCCAAACAGCAGTCAGATTGAACATAGCCCATTGATTGAGTAGATGAAATTTCATTCGGTATTGTTATTAAAAACAGTAACCCATGAAAATAAACTTGCTATTTTTGCTAGATTAATTTGCATATTTGAAAGGGAAAAGACATCTGGGGTATTCCCAACTAGTAATTAATAAAATAGGTTTTTAGCACCATCCAGAATAAAACGTTTAATAGAGCTTTTAACTGAATTTAAATCATACTTCTGATTTTATAGTATTGAAAAGACCAATTCTTCCTAGCAAATTGCCATTATGGAGAGTAGGTGACTGACGTTAAAAGGCAGGGAATGTATTCACAAAAAATGACTACTAGTTTCATAAGCACCTATAATCCTATAAGCCACAGGAATGTCTTTTGAGATTTTAAGAATTTATGTTCCCATTGCTAAAAATGAACTCAACACCAGTGAAGTTATAATACCTGCCATTGTGAGTCATAGCTTGTGTTTAACTTCAGATGTCTTGCCACAGGACACAGCCGGAATGTCAGGTTTCTCAATGGCTGTGTTGCTTAAGACATGAATCACACAATGGCAGTTTTATTCATTCGATTCATTAACAACCATTTTGGAACACATACAACGTGCCAGAGACAATCTAAGCAATGGATGCAAAGATGAGGACAATCACTCCTCTCAAAGAGCTCAAGGTCGAATGCAGTGGTTTCCAAAACGTTTTGATCAAGCACTATTTTTTTTTTTTTTTGAGCACATAACTCTGATATATGTATATGATTTATTTATAAATTCTATACACACACTATAAAACTACTATATAAGACTTAAAAACATGTCAAAATAGAAAAGTTTAAAGGATGATAAATAAATAGAAGCACTTAAATATAAATTGTATGAACATAAAAGAGTTAGCCATATATCATTTACCAAAGAATTAGATTCCAGATGGATTAAAAACTCAAATGTAAAAAATGAAATATTAAAAATACTTTAGGAAAATCTTGGAGACTACAATGAACAAGTAGGGGGAGACCTTAAACAAGAATGGAAATCAAGAAGTTTACAAGAATAAAAAATTGACATATTTGACTTGTTTTTAAAAACTTTTTTGTATGGAAAAAAGATATATAAGCAAGGCCAATAGGTAAGAGATTTGGGAGTAACTTGGTGAGCAAATAGAGAGTAATATTCAAAAATTGATTACCAATTGTCAAGAAGGGCGTTAACAACACTATTGAAATTGGGTGTCAGGGAAGGATAAATTGGAAGATTGGGATTGACACATAAACACTACTATATATAAATAGATAACTAATAATGACATAATGTATAGCACAGGAAACTACTCAATACTTTGTAATGACCTACATGGGCAAAGAATCTAAAAAAGAAGGGATATATGTATAATTGATTTGTTCTGCTGTACACCTAAAACTAACACAACATTGTAAATCAACTATCCTCCAATAAAAAAATTTTTTTAAAGAAACTGGGTAAAGAAGGTAAATTGGTATTTAATCAGAAAATCCATGTGGCCAATAAACATAAAAAGACATTGAAATCCACTTTTAATAAAAGAGAGGAAATTAATTTAACAATGATAATAATCACTTGATGCTGATCAGACTAACAAAAATCAAAATGACACGAAGTTGCTGATAGAGATAATAGATAGAAGAGGACTCTCAGATATTGCTGTGAAAATGGAAGTTATCACAGCCTTTTAGAACTCAATCTAGAAAAATCTGTTATAAAAAAATAATACATATCTTCAGAATTCCCTGGCAGTCCAGGGGTAAGGACTCGGCGCTTACATTGCAGCGGGGCCTGGGTTTGATCCCTCGTCAGGAAACTTGCATCCCACAAACCGAATGGTACAGCCAAAAAATAATAATATAGTTGGCTTAAAGTTCAACATTCAGAAAATTAAGATCATGACATCCAGTCCCATCACTTCATGAGAAATAGATGGGGAACAATGGAAATAATGTCAGACTTTATTTTGGGGGGCTCCAAAATCACTGCAGATGGTGACTGCAGCCATGAAATTAAAAGACACTTACTCCTTGGAAGGAAAGTTATGACCAACCTAGATAGCATATTGAAAAGCAGAGACATTACTTTGCCAACAAAGGTCCGTCTAGTCAAGGCTATGGTTTTTCCTGTGGTCATGTATGGATGTGAGAGTTGGACTGTGAAGAAAGCTGAGCATTGAAGAATTGAGGCTTTTGAACTGTGGTGTTGGAGAAGACTTTTGAGAGTCCCTTGGACTTCAAGGAGATCCAACCAGTCCATTCTAAAGGAGATCAGCCCTGGGATTTCTTTGGAAGGAATGATGCTAAAGCTGAAACTCTAGTACTTTGGCCACTTCATGCGAAGAGTTGACTCATTGGAAAAGACTCTGATGCTGGGAGGGATTGGGGGCAAGAGGAGAAGGGGACAACAGAGGATGAGATGGCTGGATGGCATCAATGACTCAATGGACGTGAGTCTGAGTGAACTCCAGGAGTTGGTGATGGACAGGGAGGCCTGGCGTGCTGCAATTCATGGGGTTGCAAAGAGTTGGACACGACTGAGCGACTGAACTGAACTGAACTAAACTGAATTTTGGGGGGGCAGGTGTTAAGTATAGTTTATATATAACATGACAAATTTGCAGTAAGTAAAATCATATTGTAATAAAGTGGAGGAGAAGGGATCAACAGAGCATGAGATGGTTGGACGGCGTCACCAACTCAATGGACATGAGTTTGAGCAAACTTCAGGAGATGGTAAAGGAAAGGGAAGCCTGGCATGCTGCAGTCCTTGGGGTCATAAATAGTCAGACATGACTGAGCAACTGAACAACCACAAAGAAAAATCTATGTAAATCAACTATAAAAATTATATAAATCCAATAAAAATTTTTAAAAACTAAAAATCAGTTTAAATCCCTGGGGAAAAAAATCTATGTGTTAGGTTAAAAGGCAGAGGGGTATTTAGCAGTTCCAGGGAACTACTTTTTTAGGTATGAGAGCAACAAACTGGAGGTCACCAAACTCTCTGAGGACATACAAGAGGCTGGAGGCTGGTGGGGCAACCAGTGAGCCCCACTGAGTGGCTCGGTGTCTGTACAACCTCATTCAAAAAAGCTACAGGATGCCAAGTGGTTCAGACAAATTTGAGTTTGACCACGTGCTGGCTGTATGATTTTGTACTCTTCACCTTGCTGCTGAGAGCCTCAGTCTCTTCTAAAAAACAGAGGTCATGGCACCTGCCTTTCAAGATTGCTATGGAAATCAGATAAAATAGTATAAGTGAATGCATCAGTGCATCTAGACCAGTATCTAGAAGACATTCCATAAATGTATATTTAGTCCCATGTCTCTCTTTAAAAATATACTATCTAGAAAAGATCTGATAAAAGCTAATTTATGGTCAAAAAATTCAGAGTGCTTGTTTTGAGGGGGAGGTTGGTTTGTTGTTTTTGTTTTGTTTTGGCTACGGCCTGTGGCATGCAGCTTCCCCATTGGATCAGGGATCAAATCCACGTCCCCAGCACTGGAAGCACAGAATAAGCCACTGTACCACCAGAGATGCCCCAGGAGTACTTGAATACTGGAGGGAAAAAAACAAAAAGAAACATCATCAGTCACTTTTGGAGAATTTGAAGAAACCAAATCATTTTTCTGAAAACTACATTATATAGAGAATTAAAACAAGCATTAAATCAAGCCAAGCATTAAACCTGCCTTTCTGAAACTTGCTACACTTCAGGGTAACAAAATAGCTGATGTGAGATAATTAGTCTGAAAACTGGTAGATATTAAGAAACAAGCATCAATCTGCCTTTCTTTATAAACATGCCTCAAGGTAACCGATTAGTTAATAAATGAAACAGGATGATAACACATCATCATTGTTGTTCAGTCGCTAAGTTGTGTCCAACTCTTTTGCAACTCCGGAGACTGTCACCTGTCAGGCTCTTCTGTCCACCAGATTTCCCAGGCAAGAATACTGCAGTGAGTTGACATTTTCTTCTCCAGGTTATCTTCACGACCCAGGAATCAAACCCATGGCTCCTAGGCTCCTATATTACAGGTGGATTCTTTACCACTAAACCATGTGGGAAGCAGTCATCATCCTTTTGCAAACTATAATCACATCATGGATATAGGCAGTGATAATCAATAGCCGTGGAGAAGGCAATGGCACCCCACTCCAGTACTCTTGCCTGGAAAATCCCATGGATGGAGGAGCCTAGAAGGCTGCAGTCCATGGGGTTGCTGAGGGTCGAACACAACTGAGCTTCACTTTCACTTGCATGCACTGGAGAACGAAATGACAACCCACTCCAGTGTTCTTGCTTGGAGAATCCCAGGGATGGGGGAGCCTGGTGGGCTGCCGTCTGTGGGGTCACACAGAGTCGGACACGACTGAAGTGACTTAGCAATTAACAATCAATAGCCGTTAATGTTTCAAAAAAGAAGCACATGAACATTATGTAGCTTCTGATGCAAGTGTACACGGCCACAAATGAAGTATTCTGGCCAAGAAAATGAACCTGAATCAGATCAAGCCTTTGTATCTAATTACCAGTTTACAGAAAATAAAAGGAGATAGATGTGTGTGTTGCTTAGTCATGTCCAACTCTTTTTGACTCCATGGACTGTAGCCCTCCAGACTCCTCTGCCCACAGGATTTTCCAGGCAAGAATACTAGAGTGGGTCGCCATTTCCTTCTCTAGGTCTCCTTACTGATCCAGTCATTGAACCAATGTCTTCTTCACTGCAGGCAGATTCTTTACCATTGAGCCACTTGGGAAGCTTCAATAATAGTATAGATATGTTTTTAAAAAGACACTTCCCCAGTGCTTTCAATGCCAGGGGCCTGGCTCTATCCCTTTTCGGGGAACATGGAACAACAGATTGGTTCCAAATAGGAAAAGGAGTACTTCAAGGCTGTATATTGTCACCCTGCTTATTTAATTTATATGCAGAGTACATCATGAGAACCGCTGGGCTGGAAGAAGCACAAGCTGCAATCAAGATTGCCAGGAGAAATATCAATAGCCTCAGATATGCAGATGACACCACCCTTATGGCAGAAAGTGAAGAGGAACTAAAAAGCCTCTCGATGAAGGCGAAAGAGGAGAGTGAAAAAGTTGGCTTAAAACTCAACATTCAGAAAATGAAGATCATGTCATCTGTTCCCATGACTTTATGGGAAATACATGGGGAAACAGTGGAAACAGTGTCAGACTTTCTTTTTCTGGGCTCCAGAATCACTACAGATGGTGACTGCAGCCATGAAATTAAAAGACGCTTACTTCTTGGAAGAAAAGTTATGACCAACCTAGATAGCATATTCAAAAGCAGAGACATTACTTTGCCAACAAAGGTCCGTCTAGTCAAGGCTATGGTTTTTCCTGTGGTCATGTATGGATGTGAGAGTTGGACTGTGAAGAAAGCTGAGCACCAAAGAACGGATGCTTTTGAACTGTGGTGTTGGAGAAGACTCTTGAGAGTTCCTTGAACTGCACAGAGATCCAACCAGTCCATTCTGAAGGAGATCAGCCCTGAGATTTCTTTGGAAGGAATGATGCTAAAGCTGAAACTCCAGTACTTTGGCCATCTCATTGGAAGAGTTGAGTCATTGGAGAAGACGCTGATGCTGGGAGGGATTTGGGGCAGGAGGAGAAGGGGACAACAGAGGATGAGACGGCTGGATGGCATCACTGACTCGATGGACGTGAGTCTTAGTGAACTCCAGGAGTTGGTGATGGACAGGGAGGCCTGGCATGCTGCAATTCATGGGGTCACAAAGAGTCGGACATGACTGAGCGACTGAACTGAACTGAACTGATATATCAGATGGGTTTGTACACTGATCTGAGAAAAATAAAATAGTTTCAAGGCTCAGAACAACCAAATATATCCAAAAATATATGATTAAATCAGAACAGCTTAGTAATTCTTCCTTAAGCACCATGGTAAAACGCATTCATTTGTACTGAGATTTACATGATGGAAGCTGTTTTAAACATTATTCTCCTATAACAGCATCTGCCTTCCATGGTGACCAGAGCCTTGAAGCTAAGAGTACTGAACTATCTGGCATTAACCTGCCACTTTCAACTCTTCCCTCTTGTGAGATGATGCTATCCCATCAATTATCCTTAAGCTGCTGTCCTGTAGCTGCACCTCTCCTAAGCACATCCAGCTAGACGGCAAGATTACACAGAAGAACTGTACAAAAAAGATCTTCACGACCCAGATAATCACGATGGTATGATCACTGACTTAGAGCCAGACATCCTGGAATGTGAAGTCAAGTGGGCCTTAGAAAGCATCACTATGAACAAAGCTAGTGGAGGTGATGGAATTCCAGTTGAGCTATTCCAAATCCTGAAAGATGATGCTCTGAAAGTGCTGCACTTCATATGCCAGCAAATTTGGAAAAGTCCAGTGGCCACAGGACTGGAAAAGGTCAGTTTTCATTCCAATCCCAAAGAAAGGCAATGCCAAAGAATGCTCAAACTACTGCACAATTGCACTCATCTCACACGCTAGTAAAGTAATGCTTAAAATTCTCCAAGCCAGGCTTCAGCAATATGTGAACTGTGAACTTCCTGATGTTCAAGCTGGTTTTAGAAAAGGCAGAGGAACTAGAGATCAAATTGCCAACATCCGCGGGATCATGGAAAAAGCAAGAGAGTTCCAGAAAAACATCTATTTCTGCTTTATTGACTATGCCACAGCCTTTGACTGTGTAGATCACAATAAACTCTGGAAAATTCTGAAAGAGATGGGAATACCAGACCACCTGATCTGCCTCTTGAGAAATCTGTATGCAGGTCAGGAAGCAACAGTTAGAACTGGACATGGAACAACAGACTGGTTCCAAATAGGAAAAGGAGTTCGTCAAGGCTGTATATTGTCACCTTGTTTATTTAACTTGTATGCAGAGTACATCATGAGAACCGCTGGGCTGGAAGAAGCACAAGCTGCAATCAAGATTGCCAGGAGAAATATCAATAGCCTCAGATATGCAGATGACACCACCCTTATGGCAGAAAGTGAAGAGGAACTAAAAAGCCTCTCGATGAAGGTGAAAGAGGAGAGTGAAAAAGTTGGCTTAAAACTCAACATTCAGAAAATGAAGATCATGTCATCTGTTCCCATGACTTCATGGGAAATACATGGGGAAACAGTGGAAACAGTGTCAGACTTTCTTTTTCTGGGCTCCAGAATCATTACAGATGGTGACTGCAGCCATGAAATTAAAAGACATTTACTCCTTGCAAGAAAAGTTATGACCAACCTAGATAGCATATTCAAAAGCAGAGACATTACTTTGCCAACAAAGGTCCGTCTAGTCAAGGCTATGGTTTTTCCTGTGGTCATGTATGGATGTGAGAGTTGGACTGTGAAGAAAGCTGAGCACCGAAGAACTGATGCTTTTGAACTGTGGTGTTGGAGAAGACTCTTTAGAGTCCCTTGGACTTCAAGGAGATCCAACCAGTCCATTCTGAAGGAGATCAGCCCTGAGATTTCTTTGAAAGGAATGATGCTAAAGCTGAAACTCCAGTACTTTGGCCACTTCATGCAAAGAGTTGACTCATTGGAAAAGACTCTGATGCTGAAGGGATTGAGGGCAAGAGGAGAAGGGGACGACAGAGGATGAGATGGCTGGATGGCATCACTGACTCGATGGACATGAGTCTGAGTGAACTCTGGGAATTGGTGATGGACAGGGAGGCCTGGCATGCTGCGATTCATGGGGTTGCAAAGAGTTGGACATGACTGAGCGACTGATCTGATCTGATCTGATCATGGGTACTTTACTGCCTTACCCAGTGGTGTTTCACCAGCTAGATTTTCTTCGATTCTAAAGTCAGGAACTCTTGAGGCCCATTTCAGTGTGATATATTTTTTTATAGACAGGCAATCAGAGCTGTCAAAAATGAAAACTAGAGAAAGGGTCTTGTTTATTTATGTATGTATTTTGGCTGCACAGAGTCTTCGTTGCTGCATGAAGGCTTTTTCTAATTGCAGTAAGTGGGGCCTACTCTCTAGTTGCAGCACATGGGCTTCTCATGTCTGTGGCTTAATTAGTCACAGAGTGAGGGCTCCAGGCATGCTGGCTTTGTAGTTGTGACACTTGGGTTTAGTTGCTCCACAGCAAGTGAGATCTTCCCAGATCAGGGATCCAACTGGTGTTCCTGGCATTGCAAGGTGGATTCTTCATCCCTAGACCACCAGAGAAGCCCTGCCCTTAGTATTTTACAAACGTTACACAATTAGTCCTCAGGACTACCCTTTGAAGATGACTCTTTTCCCCACTGTCAAGAAATTGAGACCCACTGAGGCTGGCTGGCTTGCCCAACACTGCACAGCTGGTAGTGGCAGAAGCATATTTGAATATAGGTCTGTCTGACTTAGAAGGCCATAGTTTTTCTATCAACACAACAGAATTCTGCCTTACCATCAACCAATATGAATACATAGGAACCTAACTTCTTGTTAAATCTCTACATGGAAACTGGCCCACAACTGGCCTTGGTCATCTTTTTATTCCCTAATATACACTTAATAAGGATAAATCTCCTTGCCTTAATAATGGCATTATAATCCTTTAATTTCCTGTTAAGAATCTGGAGGCATGTAAAGGTCAAGGTATTTTTTCAAGGCTGCACATTAAGAATAAACTCTTTTTTTTTCTCCTCTATTCAATAAATACTTCAACTAGCAGATGAAATTTCAGTTATTCTGGATTCTGCCAAGAAAGCAAAGCCATTTGTTTGGGTCAAGAATTCCAGGATTAGACATACTAAAAAGAGAAGTCTATTTTCTTCTAAAATCCCCAAATGGATTGCCCTGTAACCTTCTATAGTTTTAAACTTAGCTATACATAGCAATCACATAAGAATCGGAAAGAAGCTTGGGTATATGCATTTTTAAACAAATTCCTGGGAAGTCCCTGGCAGTCTGGTATTACTAACTGTCCAAACTTCCACAGAGGGTAGCATGGGTTTGATCTCTGGTCTGAGAACTAAAATCCCATGTGCCAAAAAAAAAAAAAAAAATTCCACAGTGAAATTTAAGAACCACTGATCTTATGGAAGAGTCAGAAATTGTATTAGTTATCTATTGCTTTCTAACAAATTACTCAAAACATAGCAACTTAATACAATAATCATTTATCTTGTAGTTTCTATGCATGAAGACCCTGTATGAGGCTTAGCTGGATGTTTCTGGCTCAGGGTTTCTCATGAAGCAGCAATCAAGGTGTCAGTGGGGCTGCAGTCATATCAAGGCTCAAGGTGGAGAGGATCTTTTTGCAAGTTCTCTCATGTGGCTGTTAGAGGATTCAGTTTCTTACAGGCTGATATACAGGTGGTCAGAGGCCTCCCTCAGTTTCTTGCCATGTGGACCTCTTCATAGAGCAGCTCACGTTATGGCAGCTGGTTTCTCAGAGTGACTGCAGGAGAGATCAAGAGAGAGCAAGCAAGTCACAGTCCTTTTGTAACCTAATCTTGGAAGGGACACCACATCACTCTTGCTGTAGTCTATTCATTAGAAGGAAGTCACCAGGTCCAACCCCACCCTCAAGGAGAGGAAATGACACAACAGCATGAATACCAGGCAGGGATCTTTGGGGGCCAACTTAGAGGTTGCCTATCACAGAGAGGTAAACAAAGAATTAAAAAACAAGGCAGTAATATATGTCCACTAAGAGAGGCTAGTATCAGTGATACCTTGGGGCAACAAGTACATCCAGTATCTAGATTTTGGTTCCTAAATACCATTCCAGGACTCCTTGAAGAAAGGGAGGAATGGCGACTCTAATGCTGGGCCAGGAAAAATACAAGATCAGCCTGGAGCTTCTTGTAGTTTAAGAAAAAAAGATGATGATCAAAAAACAAAGAGGACACATGAGCCAACCTCAAAGGTTCCAATGGTCAAGATGGAAAAATTTGAACAACAAAATTAAAATCATAATATAAAATATAAACTGAAGTACAAAATAAATATATGTATGCATATTTATAATAAATGATTGGAAATAAATAAGTGGAGGAAGGAGGAAGAGATGAATCTTCTTTACAGAAAAATTCCCGATAATATAATTCCCGATAGTATTCTACTCCAGCAGGTGAAGCTTAATCTCCTACTCTCCTTCAGTGTGGGCTGGATTTTGTGACTTACTTCCAGACAATATGGAAAGGTGGGGGGAGGGGAATGCTACTTTACAGTGTTGGCACTAGCAAATACTGTGGTCTAGGTGGTCAGGGTTAATTTAACATCAGCATAATAAAGTCATCATGGACTTCTCACATGATATGATGTGAAGAGCATCTAATCCATATGATATTTTTCCCAAAGCTTATAATCCCAGTCTAATCACGAGGTTAAAAAAAAAAATAAATACGAAATAATCAACAAATTCAAATTGAGGAAGATTTTAAAAAATATCTGGCCAGATTCCTCAAAACTATCATGGTCATAGCAAGGTTATGAAAAACAAGGAAAGACTGAGAAACAGACCAGGGAACCTAAAAAGACATGATGACTAAATGTAATGTGGCACTTTGGATTGAATTCTGGAACAAAAAAAGTTAGTAAAATCTGAAATAAGTCTGGAATTTGTACCAGTGTTGGCTCCTCAGTTTTATAAATATTTTATGATAATGTAAGATGTTAGCTCTTAGATGGTCAACACCGAAATCAGATCGATTATATTCTTTGCAGCCAAAGATGGAGAAGCTCTATACAATCAGCAAAAACAAGACCAGGAGCTGACTGTGGCTCAGACCATGAACTCCTTATTGCCAAATTCAGACTGAAATTGAAGAAAGTAGAGAAAACTACTAGACCATTCAGGTATGACCTAAATCAAATCCCTTATGATTATACAGTGGAAGTGAGAAATAGATTTAAGGGCCTAGATCTGATAGATAGAGTGCCTGATGAACTATGGAATGAGGTTCGTGACATTGTACAGGAGACAGGGATCAAGACCATCCCCATGGAAAAGAAATGCAAAAAAGCAAAATGGCTGTCTGGGGAGGCCTTACAAATAGCTGTGAAAAGAAGAGAAGCGAAAAGCAAAGGAGAAAAGGAAAGATATAAACATCTGAATGCAGAGTTCCAAAGAATAGCAAGAAGAGATAAGAAAGCCTTCTTCAGTGATCAATGCAAAGAAATAGAGGAAAACAACAGAATGGGAAAGACTAGGGATCTCTTCAAGAAAATCAGAGATACCAAAGGAACATTTCATGCAAAGATGGGCACAATAAAGGACAGAGATGGTGTGGATCTAACAGAAGCAGAAGATATCAAGAAGAGGTGGCAAGAATACACAGAAGAACTGTACAAAAAAGAGCTTCAAGACCCAGATAATCATGATGATGTGATCACTGACCTAGAGCCAGACATCTTGGAATGTGAAGTCAAATGGGCCTTAGAAAGCATCACTACAAACAAAGCTAGTGGAGGTGACGGAATTCCAGTGGAGCTATTCCAAGTCCTGAATGATGATGCTGTGAAAGTGCTACACTCAATATGCCAGCAAATTTGGAAAACTCAGCAGTGGCCACAAGATTGGAAAAGGTCAGTTTTCATCCCAATCCCAAAGAAAGGCAATGCCAAGGAGTGCTCAAACTACCGCACAATTGCACTCATCTCACACGCTAGTAAAGTAATGCTCAAAATTCTCCAAGCCAGGCTTCAGCAATATGTGAACCGTGAACTTCCTGACGTTCAAGCTGGTTTTAGAAAAGGCAGAGGAACCAGAGATCAAATTGCCAACATCTGCTGGATCATGGAAAAAGCAAGAGAGTTCCAGAAAAACATCTATTTCTGCTTTATTGACTATGCCAAAGCCTTTGACTGTGTGGATCACAATAAACTATGGAAAATTCTGAAAGAGATGGGAATACCAGACCACCTGATCTGCCTCTTAAGAAATCTGTATGCAGGTCAGGAAGCAACAGTTAGAACTGGTCATGGAACAACAGACTGGTTCCAAATAGGAAAAGGAGTACGTCAAGGCTGCATATTGTCACCATGTTTATTTAACTTATATGCAGAGTACATCATGAGAAATGCTGGACTGGAAGAAACAGAAGTTGGAATCAAGATTGCTGGGAGAAATATCAATAACCTCAGATATGCAGATGACACCACCCTTATAGCAGAAAGTGAAGAGGGGCTAAAAAGCCTCTTGATGAAAGTGAAAGTGGAGAGTGAAAAGGTTGGCTTAAAGCTCAACATTCAGAAAACGAAGATCATGGCATCTGGTCCCATCACTGCATGGGAAATAGATGGGGAAACAGTGGAAACAGTGTCAGACTTTGTTTTTCTGGGCTCCAAGATCACTGCAGATGGTGACTGCAGCCATGAAATTAAAAGACGCTTACTCCTTGGAAGGAAAGTTATGACCAACCTAGATAGCATATTCAAAAGCAGAGACATTACTTTACCAACAAAGGTTCGCCTAGTCAAGGCTATGGTCTTTCCTGTGGTCATGTATGGATGTGAGAGCTGGACTGTGAAGAAGGCTGAGCGCCGAAGAATTGATGCTTTTGAACTGTGGTGTTGGAGAAGACTCTTGAGAGTCCCTTGGACTGCAAGAAGATCCAACCAGTCCATTCTGAAGGAGATCAATCCTGGAATTTCTTTAGAAGGAATGATGCTAAAGCTGAAACTCCAGTATTTTGGCCACCTCATGCGAAGAGTTGACTCATTGGAGAAGACTCTGATGCTGGGAGGGATTGAGGGCAGGAGGAGAAGGGGACGACAGAGGATGAGATGGCTGGATGGCATCACTGACTCGATGGATGCGAGTCTGAGTGACCTCCGGGAGCTGGTGATGGACAGGGAGGCCTGGCGTGCTGCGGTTCATGGGGTCGCAAAGAGTCGGACACGACTTAGCGACTGATCTGATCTGAAGATGTTAGCCTTAGGAAAAACTGGGTGAGGAGCACACAGAAAATTTTGTACTAAGAATCTTTGTAACCTTTTTTGTAAATCTAAAGTTATTCCAAAATAAAGTTGATTTAAAAAAAAAAAAAAAGCACTCTGCTTATAATTTTGAAAACGTGATGACTGCAGAATTTCTCCCTAGATTAGCTTCTGGCTGAGCACGCTTCAAACCCTCTTTGTCTTCTATCAGCTACATACTTCTAACGGCAGGTTCCACAGGACACATCCATTTATGAGACAGAATAAAGAATGGTTAGGCGCTTTCCTGGAAGCCATTCCAACACCGGGAGAGTCAGCAATAACTTATTAGGGAAGTGACTCAAATTCATCTTTTTCCCTCACCCAGATTCCCTAAATGCCCAGAGTCACTGCACTGCATCTAGGATGAAGCCAAATGTGAATGAAAGGAAATTGAAATGGAAAAAAGTCTTAACCAATACCCATTGAGGAGGTCTTTAAGACATCTTCCTTTGAAAGAGTTGAAAGTACATATGATCATGTGAACTCAGTGCTAGATGCCCTCCTTGGGCTTTGGAAAGAGTGCAAGTCACAGGGTTTTGGCAGAAGCTTCATTTGTCGTTGTTGTTTAGTTGCTAAGTCATGTCCAACTCTTTTGCAACTCCATGGACTGTATGTAGCCTGTCAGGCTCCTCTGTCCTTAGGATTTTCCAGGCAAGAATACTGGAGTGGGTTCCCATTCCTGTCTCCAGGGAACTTCCCCACTCAGGAATCAAACCCGCATCTCCTGCATTGGCAGATGTATGCTTTACAACTGGACCACCAGGGAAACCCTCAAAATTTATTAGCTTAGCACTAAATTCAACCTATAAAGATCTTAGAGGAAACAGGTGAACGCTGTCAGAAACAGTGCAAAGCTTGCCCCCTGCCCCTTTAGCTCAGGTGCTCCTGCTCTTTCATCAGGTCAGGTCCCAGCTCAAGCATTCAGTCCTCTCTGTTGGGCTCCCTGAGAACCCAGGGCAGGTTTAGGTAGGTCTTCCAGGCCCCCTCCATGCCTCCATTATAACATTTGGCTCACTTGAGGGTGTGGTTCAAAGCTTTTAAAAATCTTTGTACTGTCACAGTGGGTCCCCAACAATCCCTTGTTGAGTAAGTGAATTGCTGCTCTTGTTGAAGGAGGGAAGCCCTCGGCAGGGAGAGACTCGGGCACCCGGGATAGCACCCGGGATAAGAACATCAAAGCTCTGATGACTGACCTCTGGGGTCAATTACAACGGGAGGGTAAGAGAAACAGCTTATCAGCCTCTTGAAAGCTCATACAGAAATAGACAGCTTTCTCATTCTACAAATGAATCTTTTATCAGTCCTACAAGGTTACCAAGCTTAATATATTGTTAGCTATAAATATAATGCTATTTTGATGACAACGATTTGAAATCCAGTGTCCTAGGATATTCAACTATTGAAAAAACATCTGTCCCAATGAATCAGACTAAGATGCTGGAACTGAAGACAGTAAAATCCTCATCCATCAGGCACTTTGTATAACCCCACACCCTCACGTTCCCCTAAAGACAAACACACCCAAGATATGAAGGCACAACATAGGCTGGGTGAGGACACGTCCCTACAGCCCGATAAGAAAGAGCTCAACATCTGTTAGCTTAATAAGGGCTTAAGATTCACAGCTTCTTTCAAGGTCATCCACATTTGTGGCCACAATCAGAATGTGGGTTTTCCTACACACCTAGATCTTGAAGTTTACAAAGCACTTCGCAGCGCAAGAAGTGAAGACAAAAAGCCAGTTTCACGAGAAAACGCACTCGTTGGTCGAGCCCCGCGCGTGCGCACACTGCGAAAGGCCCCAGGCGCGTCCCGCCTTCTCTTCGCCTTCCGCTGCGGGCTCTCAGTGCCTGCCTTCGGGTTAGGCGCTGATTGGTCAGGCTGGCCGGTGCTCGGGCGGAGACTGGGTGATTGTCAGCAACGCCCCGGGACACCCTAGCTTCAAGCCTGAGTTGCCGGAGCAGGCTCCTGGCTGCCGCGCGGCCGAGGTAAAGTGGGGCTGGCGGCTCTGGAGAGCGGTTGGCTTGGGGGCCGAGGAGGTGCCCCCGGGCCTGATGGTGGTGGGGAGCCCTGGTGACAGTCAGCGTGGGAGCTGAAGGAGCGCGGTTCGGAGTTGCTGGGAGGAGGGCGGGTTCCGCCGGCCGGTTGGATGCCTGCGCCGCGGCTGATGGGAGAGGTTCTGGGGCCGCTGGATGGCTGAGGGTTTGGGTGGGGCTGAAGCTTCGGCGGAGCGGAGGGACTTCGGCCGACTAGCCCCGAGGGCTGGGGCTCCCCCACCCGCCCAGTCACCCCCACGGCTGCCCCTTGCCTTCCTCCGTCTTCGGTGCGGTGTCCGGAAGGCCCTTGGCGGCGGTTCCCGTGGGTGTTGCGCGTCCCCCGGGATCGGCGGGCGCACCTCCCCACCAGACCTCGGCCGTCCGGAGAGGGCAGCACACCTTCCGAGCGGCTCGGGGGCTTAACCAACTCAGCTGGCCGGCTTTTTACTGTTTTCAGTTTTTGCCTCCTTGGACTTTCCCACTGTGTGTTCTTGACTCGGACTTGCATTAGTCCCAGAGGTGGGGGTGCAAGGGAAAGAATCGACTTTTTAACGTTTAAAAACACGTTATATTATGGAAACCTGGTCGAGAGACTAGCGTAAAGAACTCGGTGTGCCCATCCCAGTTTCAACAAGTATCAATAAATGGCTAGGCTTGTCCCTCTCCCCAGATTATTTTGACGTGTATCTGAGACATATAATTATATCTCTCTTATTTCTTAGTATCAATAGTCATCCTTTTCCAATCATTTGCTTCCCAGAGAGATTGAGTGAAATAAGGCACGCTTTAAGGCGTAGACGGCGCTAATGCATTGTGCGTTAGAATGGGCATTTTTCCAATGGTGCAGTCTCCTTACCTGGTGCTCAGGCTTTCGAAATCACTGAAAACGAAGGTGCCAAATACTCTAGTTTTGTCTGTAGCTTTACTGCATTTGAGTGGTAATAATATTTGATTTTTATTTAATACATTTTGTTTTAGTATTGATAATTTTATATTTACCGAGTCCTTGATGTGTATGAAGCATTGTGAAAGTGTTTTCACCTGTTAGTTCATTTAACTTACAACAGCTGTATGAAGTATTGATGGGTTATTATCCCATTTTACAGGTGAGCGGGAAAAGAGGTTTAGAGAGGTTAAGCAGTTTGCCTGAGGTCAGGCTGATGTAAGGGGCTTGTTGTTGTTTAGTCCCTAAGTTGTGTCCAACTCTTTTGTGACCCCATGGACTGTATGTAGCCCGCCAGACTCCTCTATGAGTGCTCACAGGTAAGGATACTGGAGTGGGTTGCCATTTCCTTCTCCAGGGATGGAACCCAGGAGATTCTTTACTTCTGAGCCACCTGGGAAGCTCTATGTATGAAGCAGGGGGCTGTAATTTAGCTTGCTGATCGAGGTCACTGCAAAATTCTTGCTCTTTTAACCATAATTGAATGTCATAAGAATTGTGGAGTAAACCTAACTGCTGTGGAAATTTCTATTGGGCCACAAATCCATAATGGGAAAAAAACACACCTGGATATTTTGACTACAATAGCAAGATAGGTATTTTTTGTCCCTTTGAAACAATAAAAGGTTAACACAGTTGGTTTTGAGAGTCCCTTGGACTACAAGGAGATCCAACCAGTCCATTCTAAAGGAGATCAGCCCTTTGTGTTCATTGGAAGGACTGATGCTGAAGCTGAAACTCCAGTACTTTGGCCACCTCATGCGAAGAGTTGACTCATTGGAAAAGACTCTGATGCTGGGAGGGATTGGAGACAGGAGGAGAAGGGGTCAACAGAGGATGAGATGGCTGGATGGCATCACAGACCCGATGGACATGAGTTTAAGTAAACTCCGGGAGTTGGTGATGGACAGGGAGGCTTGGCGTGCTGCGATTCATGGGGTTGCAAAGAGCCGGACACGACTGAGCAACTGAACTGAACAATTGGTTTTAAAGTTATGAGCAAAGTATGAAGTGTAGTTCAATAAATAAAATTTTTTTCTATAGATATGGCCAGTTAAAGGGGAAATGAAAAAGGAAAAAAATCAAGGAATAGTCTCTCTTTTGGCAGTTAGCATATACTGGCTATGTATACTGGATACTTTAATATGTATCCCTCATCTTCTTAACTTTACACTATTTCTTATCCTTATCCAGGTATTGAGTTGGCTGAAAACTTTGTTCTGGGTTTTTCTGTAACAGCCTTTGGAAAAACCCAAATTAACTTTTTGGCCAGCCTGATAGTTTTAGAGTAAGGACTAGAGAGAGAGAGAGAGACAGCTGGACTTATTCAGAGGACAGTAGAGAAAACTTGCCGAGTTGGAGTTTAGGATTCCTACTGTAGGGGAGTAATTCAAAAGTCTAAAAGTAAGGTTAAATTCACACATGAAGGAACTTGAGTGCCAAATTTAAGAAATTTGAATTTTGAGCAAAGAAGTGACATGATCACAGCCTCCTAGGAATATAATGAGATGGCTCTGTCAAAAATGGCTTCACCTGAGACGTGGAAACAATTAGTGATTTGACCTAGTGAATATAAAAGAAGTGGGCTTTCCAAGTCTCTCTAGCGGCAAAGAATCCACCTGGCAATGGAAGAGACATGGGTTCGATGTCTGGGTTGGAAGGATCCCCTGGAGTAGGAAGTGGTAACCCACTTCAGTATTCTTGCCTGGAAAACTGAAGGACAAAGGAGGTTGGTGGGCAACTCAAAAACGACAAATATCCATGAGCCCTGTTCAATTTCAGGAAGAAGGAACTCAGATCAGATCAGATCAGTCGCTCAGTTGTGTCTGACTCTTTGCGACCCCATGAACTGCAGCACAAGGCAATACAAAATGGCACAGGGAAGGCTGATACACATTCTGTCTAGTGCTGTTCATGCTCTGAGTGAGTCTGGCAATGAAGCAAGACTCATGGTGTATTAATTTTCCAGGGCTGCCGTAATATGCTGAGTGACTAAGCACACACATATAAAGGAAATAGATTTTGGTTTAACTGGTGAATTTATGGACATCAGGAAAGAAATGGAGAAAAAGTCTGTGAAAGAGTAAGAGACAGTGTGGTGCAGTGGTGCAGTAGGTTCTAAAGTCCAGGTAAACTTCAGTTTCTACTCCTTTGTTTTCTTGGGTAATCTTGGTGATTAGTATTATTAGTGTATGGCTGCTTTTTGAATCGTTGACAACTCAACTGTTCATTTTTTCTTTTATATGTTTTATACTGTTGATAAAAATTGCACCACTTAGTTTAAGCAACAAAATGTGGCACGATGATCTCACTATGTAATGATACAGAAGAAGGGTGGAGAATTCCATCGCCTCGCCTCAGACACAGGCTATATTAAGCTTTGGTATCTTTTCAGATCTTTCCTTCTGTGTATGCGTGTGCATAAAATATTTATTTCACCACCATTTCTATGCTTTATTTTTTAAAACAATCACATATATGTTAGTCATTTAGATATTTATCAGATATCCTTTCTGTTTGTTTTAAGTTTAACCCATAAACTTAGAATGGGTATGTTGAATTTAACTGTTTCCTTATTGATGGACATTTAGTTTGCTTCTAGAGTTTCTCTTCTACAGCTAATACTTCAGTAACTAGGCTTCCCTTATGGCACAGTGATAAAGAATCTGTCTGCAAGGCAGGAGACTTGGGTTTAATCTCTAGATTGGGAAGATCCCCTGGAGAAGGGGATGGCAACCCACTCCAATATTCTTGCCTAGAGAATTCCATAGACAGGGGATCCTGGTGAGTTACAGTCCATGGGGTCGCAACTACCCTTACTAGCTTTTAAAAAGGCAACATCTTTTTTGAAACTGACACAAAAAATTATTATATTATAGTTATTGTAAATTAACTATATTTCAATAAAAAGTAAATATTGTTAATTTGAAAAAAAAAAAAAACTAAACATCTTTAATTTAAAAAGTATGATTTATTGACTTTTTCCATAAGGCAATTTTATATATACATAATATGTAGAGGACAGTAATTATTACACAGCTTATCAAAATCACCTTTATAATGAATTCTCAACAGTTTGGCCCAAGGAAGCAGTTTTAATTAGTGAAAAATATTATTGACTTCCAAGTAATGTGAGTGTTTGTTTCTACTGGTATCCAGGACCACTTAAGATACTTGAGCAGTCTTTTCAAAAGATTGTTGATGCCAGAATACTTAATTCATTTGCATGGGAATGCTTAAAATAACACTTTAAGGAAATTCCTGTGTCATTCACAATAGCGTTATATCTCACAGTTACATGAAAATGACGCATCTTTAATTCAAATGGAAACATACAATTACCTCTAACCTCTTTTATAACATAAGGAGAGAAAGTCATCCTCTAAAAATGTAGTGAAAAATGTCCCTCAAAAGTTTAGTTTCATATCTAAAGCTCTTTTAATTTGGAACAACTTTCATCAAGTTTTAATTAGGTAATGTTCTTAGGCTTCTTATCTAAATAGTTTGTTGTTGAGAGATGTAGTACAGGTCATGAGATTTATTGTGGACTGAAAAAAGTTAAACTTATTATATGTCAGATTCTGTGTTGGGTACTGGGAATGTAGCAGTATATTTAATTTTGTATGACTAGTATAGAATATTAGTTCTAAAAAACTGCCAGTAAATTCTATACCCATAGGTCAAATACTATGTCATTACTTAATAGTGTGGTAAAGTGTTCTGATTTAAAGTCTCAGCCCAGACTGATGTGAAATCTATAGCTGTGGTCACTTGAATTTCAAGTTTAATTTCTAAAAAGTAGGGTAGGGTGTTGACATTTGGTAGACAACTTTTTATTACGGTAAATAAACATTTATTTTGGGAGGGGCGGGGGCTTCCCAGGTGGCTCTAGTGGTAAAGAACCCTCCTGCAAATGCAGGAGAGGAGAGATACAGGTTTGATCCTGAGTTGGGAATATCTGCTGGAGGAGGGCATGGTATGGAGAATTCATGGGCAGAGGAGCCTGGTGGGCTGCAGTCCATAGGATTGCAAAGAGTCAGACATGACTGAAGTGAATTAACATGCACACACAAGCATTTTATATATTTTTTAATTTAAAAATATTTAGTTATTTAATTTTGGCTGTGCTGGGTTGCTGGGCATGCTTTTCTCTCATTGCAGCAAGTGAAAGAGGGCTACTCTTCATTGTGGTTCTCGGGCTTCTCATTGCAGTGGCTTCTCTCCTTGTGGAGCGCAGGCTCTAGGGCACATAGGCTTCAGGTATGACAAGTGGGCTCAGTAGTTGTGGCTCCTGGACGCCCAAGTGCTGGCTTAGTAGTTGTGGTGCACAGGCTTAGTTGCTCTCCAGTATGTGGGATCTTCCCAAACCAGGGATCGAACCTTTGTCTCCTGCACTGGCAGGTGATTCTTTACCTCTGAGCCACCAGGGAAGCTCAATACGCATTAAAAAAAAAAAAAAGGCAAATAACATTCATCTACTGTCCCCATGTCCTAAAAGAAAAAACATTTTCACACTAGAAACATAAGAAGGATATGTTCTCAAAGGGGGGTTGGTGCCCTGCATAACTTGCAGGATCCTCGTTCCCCAACCAGGGATTGAACTGAGGGCATGACAGTGAAAACAGAGTTCTAACCTTTGGACTACCAAGGAATTCCCATCAAAATAAAGGACAGTAATTTTAAATTGATTAAGTTTTTGTTTTTTACTTCATGGCCCTTGTTTTTCTTTTGCATCATTGTTTGTACCCAGAATGTAGATTGTCCTTTGGGGTGCACTGATTTGGTTTACCTGACTTCTTAGTAAGTTTTCTGAAAAAAGGAAACATTATTCCAGTAATTTAGCCAATCCAATAACTAAGAATGTTCTGTTAATCTCTCTGATGCTGGGAGGGATTGAGGGCAGGAGGAGAAGGGGACGACAGAGGATGAGATGGCTGGATGGCATCACTGACTCGATGGATGCGAGTCTGAGTGACCTCCGGGAGCTGGTGATGGACAGGGAGGCCTGGTGTGCTGCGGTTCATGGGGTCGCAAAGAGTTGGACACGACTGAGCGACTGATCTGATCTGATAAAGTGGTCACACTCTTCTGTTACATTGTAAAGATAATTAAGTGGCCATTTCTCTGAATAGTTCACAAAGATCTTATAAAAATAAACTCCATGTACTATTGTAGCTTTTAAAATTTGTAGCATTTTTAAATGTACTGACAGCTTTGTTATCCCTGCTAGCAGGTTTCTTGTGAAGCTATTGCTAATAACTTTTTTTAAAGTCATAACTATCTCAAAAACATACAGTGCATTAGTTGAAACAATTTGATTTGATTTGATTGTGGGCTTCCCTAATAGCTCACTTGGTAAAGAATCCCCCTGTGTTGTAAGAGACCCTGGTTCCATTCCTGGGTCGGGAAGATCCGCTAGAGAAGAGATTGGTTACCCACTCCAGTATTCTTGGGCTTCCCTTGTGGCTCAGCTGGTAGAGAATCTGCCTGCAATGTGGGAGACCTGGGTTTGATCCCTGGATTGAGAAGATCCCCTGGATAAGGGAAAGGCTACCCACTCCAGTGTTCTGTCCTGGAGAATTCCATCACTTCATGGGAAATAGATGGGGAGACAGTAGCTGACTTTATTTTTCTTGGCTCCAGAATCACTGCAGATGGTGATTGCAGCCATGAAATTAAAAGATGCTTACTCCTTGGAAGGAAAGTTATGACCAACCTAGGCAGCATATTAAAAAGAAAAGACATTACTTTGACAACAAAGGTCCGTCTAGTCAAGCCTATGGTTTTTCCAGTGGTCATGTACGGATGTGAGAGTTGGACTATAAAGAAAGATGAGTGCCGAAGAGTTGATGTTTTTGAACTGTGGTGTTGGAGAAGACTCTTGAGAGTCCCTTGGATTGCGAGGAGATCCAACCCATCCTAAAGGAGATCAGTCCTGGGTGTTCATTGGAAGGACTGATGTTGAAGCTGAAACTCCAATTCTTTGGCCACCTGATGTGAAGAGCTGACTCATTAGAAAAGACCCTGATGCTAGGAAAGATTGAGGGCAGGAGAAGAAGGGGATGACAGAGGATGAGATGGTTGGATGGCATCACCGACTCAGTGGACATGGGTTTGGGTGGACTCCAGGAGTTGGTGATGGACAGGGAGGCCAGGCATGCTGCGGTTCATAGGATCGCAAATAGTTGGACACGACTGAACAACTGAACTGTACAGTCCATGGAGTTGGAAAGAGTCGGACAAGACTGAGTGATTTTTCACTTTCGCTTCACTTTTAATTGGTCTACCTGTGTGCTGTTATATATTTTTGTAGTATTTGTGGAGGGAAAAGAAAGTCTGTTTTCAGTGTTTATCTGTTTCTCATTCAGTTTTGATTTTCTCTTCTACCAGCTCTCATCCTCCCCCCAACCCCGCTATAGTACTGCATTGTATTTCTATGTCTAGTCTAGCCAGATTAGATTATAAGCCTATACTACCATCATATAATTCTAGAAGTCAAATTTTACCCACACACATAGAACCAAACAAAACAAACCAATCAAAACAAAGTGCAGCCTGATTCATAGCCATCTTTTTTAAACCTTTTTTATTGTGAAGTGTAACACACACAGTGTAACACAGGAAGATGGATAAACATAAATAATACAGCTCAATATATGATCGCACACATCCATGCAGTGACCACCCAGATTAAGAACTAGAAAGTTACCCACCCTCTGGAAAACTCCTTTTGCTGCCTTGCTCCTGTTACCCATCCCATCCAAAGGTAACCACCATGGTAACACCTTACACTACGGGTTTGTTTTGCCATTATGATTTTCTGCATGCCTCTAAGAGCTATAGTGATGTCCCCTTTTTCATTCCTTTTACTGGTAATGTGTGCCTTTTCTCTCCTCAGTAAATCTCATTTAGAGGTCAGTTCTTTTTACTACTCTTATCAAAGCACCACCTGTTGGCTTGGTGATATTTCTCTGCCTTGATAGTTCTCTGATGCTTTCAAATAGTTAATTTAAAAAAATTTTTTTTTTTGGTTCCACTACTTTACTTGTTCTCAGCAGGAAGAGAATTTGTCTGAAATTAGCCTAGTTCACATATAAATAGAAGTAAAATTCCTCTTAAGATATCTGTTTACAATTGAGACAGTATAGAAAAGGCACTGGCTTGGGGCTTAGATGCCTTTTGTCTAATATTCAAGTATTAACTGAGCAACTGTTGTATTCTATATAGTTTGCTGAGTGCTGGGGTCTTATGATGAGTAAGCTAGCCTTGCAGTTTAGGTGATTAAAGTGCTGTGGAGGAGATAGGCAGTTTAGATACATTGTTTTATTGTGCTGTGTAGGAGAATACACACAGGAGGGCCCTCATACTGGTTGATCAGGAAAACCCTCTTGGAGGAGGTGAGAGCTAAACTGAAACAAAAGATTGGTAGAAGCTATCTTAGTCCGGGAAGCATGTTGAATTTTTAAGATTATCTATGGGACTGGATCAAAGATTAGATTATGAAAAATGCAGAGGATAGGGAAACAGCTCAAATCATAAGTACTTTGTATTGAGAATGGATAGAAAGGGATAGCAGAATCAGGGGAACGGGTGGTACACGTAATCTTGTTAGATTTTTTACAATATACAGATTCAGAAGAGCAGTAGGAGCAGCAGAAATGGAATTTGATGTATTTAGAAGGGAAATAGAACTTGCTTGTAGGAAATGAAACAGAAAGAAGAACTAGGGGTGCCATTGTCTGAGGTAGGGAACATATTTAGGAGGAAAATTAACATGTTCAGTTTTTGCTTTCTTTGGTTTGAAAGAAAATGGGAGAAACAGGAAGGTAGCATGTGATTGCCTTTAACAGGGAAAAGAATCCACGTAATACAGGGTATAGCTGATGCCATGAGACCTGTGAGTGGAGGGGTGGGTGTGATCTTGAGCACTTGGTTGGAAGGAGGGTCAGGAGAGAGTGGGTGAACAGGTTTAGGGGGACAGAACGGGTGTGGATACAGAGATGGTGTACTTGTGGCATGTGGAGTGTGAGGTCATTGAGGGATTTCCTGTCAGATGACTTTTCTTATTTGAATAGTAAGTTTGGTCATCTGAGAAATGATGGAGCTAGAATTAGATTTGGGGAGCATGGAGAACGCTAGAAATAGCTGCCCTGGAGAATGGAGGAGGGGAAGAGCAGGGAAGTAAGACTGCCCTGACTGCGTCCCTGAGCCATGTCCGACTCTTTGTGACCCTGTGAACTGTAGCCCGCCAGGCTCCTCTGTTCATGGAATTCTCCAGGCAAGATTACTGGCATGTGTAGCCATGCCCTCCTCCAGGGGATCTTCCCGACCCAGGGATTGAACCCAGGTCTCCCACATTGCTGGCGAATTCTTTACTGTCTGAGCCACCAGGAAAGCCCGTGAATACTGGAGTGGATAGCCTATCCCTTCTCCAGGGGATCTTCCTCAACCAGGAATTGAACCAGAGTCTCCTGCATTGCAGGTGGATTCTTTACCAGCTAAGCTACCAGGGAAGGCCTAGTTGAGACTAGAGGTAGTACATTTGTAGCAACTTCAAGATGTGAGATTTAGTCATTTTCCTACAGCCTAATTTCATAAGTGTAGGCTGGTGTACTTACCAAGTTCTGGCTTGTTGAAGAAACAAAACAGTAGAAAAAGGGACTGAAAATACTAGAAAGCAGTGGTTCAGATGTGGGGCTGCATGAGGCGGAAGAAAGTGAAGGTGGGAAGGGATTGACTAGGATGACAGAAAGTTCAGGGGAGGGAGACTGAAGGTCTCCATATGGTGCAAGGAGTGTCTGAGTGAAAGCTGTGATATTTGGATTTTGTAACTTGTAGATTTTGTTTTTAAATGAAAAGTAAAACATGCTTTGTAGCATTGTTCTAAGCAGCACAAACCATACAAAGAACAAATTCTCCCTGCTCTGGCCAATTTTAATAGCCTGATGTAAAGCTGGTTGGGTGGTGCTGAATTCTCTTAACATTTGCTTGTGTGTGAAGCTTTTGATTTCTTCATCAAATCTGAATGAGTCTTGCTGGATAGAGTATTCTTGGTTGTAGTTTTTTCCCTTTCATCATTTTGAATATACTGTGTTCCTTCTAATATTTTTTCCTTGTTCCTTCTAATATTCTATCTTTGTCTTTAGTTTTTGTCAGTTTAATTACTGTGTCTTGGTGTGTTCCTCCTTGGTGATTATCCTGCCTGGGACTCACAATAAAACTTGAATCCAATTGTCTGCTAAGAGGTGGGGCTGCACTCCCTCCCTGTTAGTTTGGCCTGAAGCAACCCAGCCCTAGAGTCTATAGGCTCTGTGATAGGGCTAATGGCGATCACAAGAGGGCTCATGCCAATGGACTTGTCCCAGAACTGCTCCTGGCAGTGCCTCTGTCCCTGCTGCGGGCCGCTGCCACCTCACATTTCTGCAGGAGACCCTTCAGCACTAGCAGGTGGGTCTGGTTCGGTCTCCTGTGGGTCACTGCTCCTTTCCCCTGGGTCCTGATACACACAAGATTTTGTGTGTGCCCTCCAAGAGTGGAGTCTCTGTTTCCCCCAGTCGTGTAGAAGTCCCACAGTCAAATCCTGCTGGCCTTCAAGGTCAGGTACCCCGGGGATTTCCAATCCCTTTGTCAGATCTCCTGACTGGGAAGTCTGATGTGAGGCTCAGAACCTTCACGTCAGGGGGAGAACTTCTTTGGTGTTATGGTTCCCTTGTTTTGTGAGTCACTCAGCTGGTGGGTATGGGATTTGATTTTATCACGATTGTGCCCCTGCTCCTGTCTTGTTGCAGCCTCTCCTTTGTCTTTGAACGCTGGGTATCCTTTTTTTGGTTGGTTCCAGCTCCTCTGTCAATAGTTGTTCAACAGCTATATCTGTGCTCTTGCAGGAGATGAGGGCATGTCCTTCTACTCTGCCATCTCGAGCCAATCTCTCTCAATAGTTTGATGTACATCTTTCTATAAATGAAAAGGTTGAAGATTTTTGTCCTTTACATAAATGAAATCATAGTATATTACTCTCCTGTATCATACTATCAAGTCATTACATAGACTGTAACTCACTTTAATAGATGCATAAAGCTTTGTAATATGCATATACTGTAATTAACAGGTGTTTTATTGGTGAACATTTAAAATTGATCCTAGTTTTGTGAATAGAAGAAGCACTGCAGAAAATACCTTTATATGTTCTCTATGTGTAATGCTTTTATTTCTGCAAAAAATTCCTGAAAGTTACATAATTTAATCAAAAGCTATATGTGCTTTTAAAACTTTTGAGGCGTAACTTACATTACGAAAAGTATGTAAGTGTGCAGCATCTTGATAAGCGTTCCCAGAGTAAACACATCCAACTGTCTGTCTGTCAAGAAACACAGCTTGGCCAGCATCCACTGAAATCCCTTAGTCAGGCCTACTATCAACCACTACCTCTGTCTCCACAACAATTAGAAAAAAAAACATTGAAAAAGAATTCATAATGTGTGATTAGCTTGCTTTTAGTTTTACTTGTCTTAGATCTTTATGTAAATAGACTCAAACGGTGTATTGGATGCATTATTGTAAATATTATAACCACTCAGCAGTGACAAGAATATGTGTTTATGATGTACTAGTGCTGATGAGTCCAGAGTGCACGGTTCCATTTAGGGAAGGACTTGGAGAAGAGAGGACTCAGGACTCATAGTTGAATGATGGGGAATGCTCAAGCGCCCTTAAGCCAGTCCTCATGAGGAGCAGAGGGTGGTCAAGCAGTGCTTCCTAAGGAGAGCTGCTTTTGCTTGTTTGTTAAATGAAGGTACAATTTGCACACAGCAAAATTCACTCCTTTTGGTAGATTTCTTTGAACACAGTCTTGTAACCACCACCACAATCAAGATATAGACTATGTCCATTTTTCCAAAACTTGCCTTGCGCTCTGTTATAGTTGTTACAGTGGAGTTGTTGTTCCTCCACTGACAGTCCCTGGTGACCCCTTATCTGTTCTGTTGTCTCTTTAGTTTTGCCTTTGAGGGAGAGTTTTGAAAAGAACTTAACAGCAGTAATTCAGAGATGGTTGGATAGCATCATCGACTCTATGGACATGAGTTTGAACAAACTGGGAGATGGTGAAGGACAGGGAATCCTGGCGTGCTGCAGTCCTTGGAGTCACAAAGAGTTGGACATGACTGAGCAACTAAACCACTACCACCACCACCACAAAGAGCAGTGACTGATTGGAAACAGCCTGGATATAAAGTGAGCGAGAATAAGCAAGTACTGGACCCTTTGACACAGCATTCTATAGGGAGAGCTGAGTTTCAGTTCGGTGAGGGAGGAAACACCTTCATTCAAACAGGCTTCCAGAGAGCACAGTGGAGGGGTCTGGAGTAAAGGGTAGCTGGAGGAGGCCCCCAGCTATGTGACCTCTTTTCCATGTTTTCTGATTAATGTCCTTGTTGAACATTCCCCTTATTGAAAATTCCTTTTATTTTTTTGGTGACAATATCTCTTACATTTTTTTTTAATCTCTTTTGAATATTTTTTTCCCACTGACCTTTGCTTGATCTTCAGGTATTTCCTGAGATTTCTATCCTGGCTTCATTTCTTACTCTGTATGAGTTAGCTCATTCACTCTTAGGTTGCATTTTCTAGGCCATGCTTCCTAATCTTTATCTCTAGTGCAGACTCTCTTCCTCACAAGAATAATTTTTTAAATACTTTTTACTTAAAAAATGAGCAAAAAAACTTCTCAATGGAAGGTATCAAAATATGCCCCCCAAACCTGTGAAGAACCCCCTACTAAAATTAAAAAGAATGACAGTACCAAGTATTGACCATTGACAATACAAGGGATTGTTGAACAGCTAGAGCTCATTTATTTATCTGCTTTTGAGAGTGTAATTGGTATAACAACCTCAGAAACTTTAGTTTCTATTAAAGATTTAGCTATGTATCTGTATATATTATGATCTAGCAATCTTACTCCTGGGTATAAACTCAAGAGAAATTAGTTCTTATGTGTACCTTGCTATGTTATGTGCATGAATTGTTTCAGCAACTTTATTTGTAACAGCTAAAAATGGAAACAACCCAAATGTTCACAAACAGTAAATTGTGTAACACAACATTGTAAGTTAACTATATACTTCAACAAAATAAACAAAAACCCTTAGTAAATTGGATAAGTAAATTGTGGTAGCGTATCATAGCAAAATACTGCACATCAGTGAAAAAGAACTGTGATTCCCAAATCATGGGAATGAATCTCGCAGGCAACGTTGAGTGAAAGAAGTCAGACCCAAAAGAGTACGTACAGCCTGCAGATGTGATAGACTGCAGAAGTTTAGAGTACTATTTAGATGGATGAAGCATGGATATTGATTGGGTGGAGGCTCACAGGAGCTCTTGGCATTCTTTAAGTGTTTTATATTTTGGTTTGGATGGAGGTTTATACCTGGACACGCTTAAAATTTGTGCACTTTTCTGTGTAAGTTATAGCTCAGTTTCTAAAAAAGCGGTAAGGGGAATTCCCTGGCCATCCAGTGGTTAGGACTTGGCACTTTACTGCTGAGGACTCAAGTTCTAGCCCTGATTAGGGAACTAAGATCCCACAAGCCTTGAGGCATGGCAAAAAAAAAAAAAAAAAAAAGAAACAAAATGGTGATAGGTTTTCAGATCCTAAATAAAACCATCCTTTTTCTCTGATCAGTTTTTTTTTTTTGGCCAGTCATCTCCATTATTTTTGGCACTCTGTACTTTTTATTTCCATTACCTCTCAGAGTATTCATTCTTATAAGCAATTATAGATGCTGGTAATATTAAAATATATTAGTATCGCACCACTGTTGTAGTTGTGATCGCTTCTTAGTTACCAGTAAATTATATGTTCCTGTTAGTGCTTTCTCTTTCATTACATACTTTGATCTGTCATTAGAGCTGGTCTCTTTCTAGTTCATGTTTCACCCAGCGTCTGGCATATTTATGGCATCTTTATTCTACCCCACCCCCTCCATTCTTTATAATTGTTCATTAAGTTCTTCTCAAAGTGTAGGCCACAGACTTTATTTCTGGTCCACAAGAGGATAAACTTCTATCAGAATGTGAATCAAGTATCACAAGTACAGTTTTTTTAAAGGCTTCCTTGAGAAGAAAGCAGCACATTGCCTTATAGTCTGGTGTACAGTCCTTGTCACTTTGGAGACCAGCCCTTCCAGTAAACTGGTTTATGCCACATAAGTTCATAATTGTGTCAGATACACAGTATATTGATGGGGAAAGGAGGAGTGGCAGGGTCATAGTGCCAGTGAGTGTGGAAGAACTTTGTCTTTTTTTTTTGACCTTCTGGCATCTGAAGTCCTGCCTTATATTTATGGAATTCTTTACGATTTTGGTGGAAGGTAGAATCTGCTTCTCACTATAGCCAGGTGCGTGCTCAGTCTCTGAGTCATGTCCAACTGTGACCTCATGGATTGTAGCCTGCCAGGCTCCTCTGTCCATGGAATTTCCCAGGCAAGAAAGAATACTGGAGTGGGTTGCCATTTCCAACTCCAGGGGATCTTCCTGACCCAGGGATGGAACCCACGTCTCATGCCAGGCAGATCCTTTACCACTGCAGCACCGGGGAAACCCTGTAGCCAGGTAGATTTGACCAAACAGATGCCGCTAGTAGGACAGCAACTCAGGAGCCAGCGAGACAGAGAAGTGGGACCTGGTAGCTTCTGTTCCGTCAGTAGTCACAGTAGCGACTGCAAGACACTTCTGCTGTAATTTTGGATGTCTTTCCTGGTTGTGTAGCCTCTAAGTTTCTTCTAAGATTGTTATCTACTGGGTGTCTTTCCATAAATATATTTTCTGCTTAAGTCAGCCACAGTAGGTTTTCATCACTTTCAACATAGAACCCTGACTGGAAAAGTTAAAAAATAGTTAGAAAAACAATTGTAATACTAGTTTATATAAAGCTGATCTAAAGCAAAACAATTTTTTTAATTTACACACACACACAAAGATTTAAGATGTTGTAGACTAGACTGACTTTGTGAGACGTGTTGTAGACAGTAAAGATTCTAAATAATAATAATTTCATTATAGTATTTGCATTTTCAAATTTCAGCGTGCTTTATGGACCATGTGCTGCTATGTATGCCTGAAGTACTTGAAATGCAAATTTGGAGAGACTTTGCCATCTAAATGCTTGGCTGGATTAAACGCCTAATTAGGATGATTTTTCAACAGGTTGGAAGCATGCAATCGGTGAGTGCTCAAAATTCATTTTTAAAATCCAGACGTTGATTTTTTTCTGGGAAAAATGAATCTATGTGTGTCCAACATATGTATTGTTCAATTTGCTTGCTATATAAATCATGAATCTTTTTCCAGCATCCTAAGGGATGGGTTACATTGAAAATTTACCCAATATTCATGTGACTGTTAAAAGCAATGAATTTGTTATTAGTAAGGAAAAGGCTTAAATCCATACATATATATATAAACCATTGAATAAAATGTTTGACTAATGCTTGATAACTCAGTGTTGTAGAACTGTTAATATTGAAACATTGAATGCTTTTATAATGTGGTTTATCACACAACTGTTTACAATAAAAGTCATGTCTGCTAAAATACAACTATAGATACAAAGAAAAAATTAGTGTAATATGGTTATTCTATGCCAAAGATGCTCTAATCTTAACATTTAAAAAATATATTCTACTGATGCATAATTTTTTTCAGACCCAGTGTAAAGTTATTAGAACAACAGTTGTACCAAGCATATTTTGTGGAATACATATCATTTTCAAATATGGTGGTATTGGTGACATGGAATTAAACTATTTTCTTAAAAGATATAGGCAAGTTACATAATTTGAGTATACTTTTAATTGCATTGCTTTTATGTTTTGGTTTTGTGTCTCTTTATGTTGAGAAGGTTGAACTTTTATTCTCCCAAGCTCCCAAAGTTAAATCTGTTTTCTATGGAGATAAAAAGCAAAGAACCAAATAAAATTACCCTTTTTTTAATAGTTGATAATTTTGAGATTATCATCTTGAGGATAAGCAATGGGAAAATGGTTTGTAAAGTTAATACTTTCCTCTTTTTCAGTTACATCTTCTCACATTTCCAGTTTCACTGAGGGCAGCTATACCACCTTTCTTGTTTGCCACTTACCATTATTTGGCTACCTGGGGCAGATGAACATTTCAGTACTGACAGCAAGAGAATTTCTTTTCCATTCGGAAAGTCAGGAAGCTTTTGTTGCTAATGAGTCCCCCAACGTGAAGCTTTACAGTTTGTGATTCCTTTTCATTTGCAATTTTAGTAAGAAGTGTAGTTTATTGGAAAGATCATATATAGGTCTTGGACGCACACACACCTCGGTCTGAAATTTATTTCTGCCAGTTACTTTCTTCATGTGCAGAGTACAGATGGGAAGAACTGCTGCTGCACAGTGAGCCTGTGGATTAAATGGCAGGGTATGTACAATGCCTACCAGTGGCTTGTATGTAGCGTAGGTATAGTCAGTGATGGTGAACTTCCTACCATTTTGCTCTGTCATCCTCCTGCCCCCGCCCGAAGTCGGGCAATGTGACCAGTGCTGATTGAGGCCAAAGTGCAGAATTTTGTTTCAGGAACAGATAACATGCTTTACTTAGTTTAATTTGCTTATTTAGCTTTATTCATTTTGAACTCTAAAACGAGTGCCTTTCATCAAAGAATGGACCAGGTAAGAGAGCATTCATTTGCTCCCAATATTGTAATAAAAACTGACAGCCCTTTTTACTAATGGCAGATGGAAATACCATTTTTTTTTAATGTAACATATGGTCATCACCTTTAACCAGTTGACTGAGTCTATATAAAAATAAATTTTCTCCTAACATGAAGCAGTATGACCCTTTGGAGTTATTTTCTATCTTTGTTTCCTGGATCTCTCAGCCTGCTACCTAGGAGTAGTCTGAAAAGTTAAAAAAAAAACAAACCACTTTTTAGTTCCATTTTTCAATGATAAAATATGTATTTCTCACTGGTTTGATATACAGATGAACTCAGTACTGTGTTTGAATGTATTCAAGAACAAAAACTGCTTTCATCCTTTATGTATTTTTATCTGCCTAAAAAAAAAGTGCAAGTGAGATCAGGATTTTGTGTTTGGTGATGATAACCTATTTGTATTTTATCACACAAATCAGTGTCATCATAATAGCTATCATTCATTGGCTTAGTATACCCAGTTCTTTTAGGCATATTATCTGTGTTCAGTAGGACAATTATTTGTTTTTTAAACAGATGAGGAACCTGAAGTTCAAGAGTGTTTATCTGAGTTGTCTAAAGTTACCTGACTAATAAGTGGCCGAGCTATAAAATGAATCCAATTCTGATTCCAAAATCCTTTTTGTAGTGTACTTTACTATCTCTTATAATAGGGGAAGATGACAGTATTTATTAAATAATACATACTTAAATCTTTTATCTCATTCAGTGCTCATAGTGAGGTCCCCATTTTATAGATGAGGAAAAGGAAATATAGAGGGATCAATGACTGGCCAGCTTTATACAGACAATAAGTGGTAATGCCTACTTTTATTTTTTTATTTTATTTATTTTAATCTTGGCTTTTAAAGCCAGTCCTGCATGTTGCTGAGGCCTCTCTGTTTTCTCTTCATTGCCTTCCATTTGGCCTCAACATTTGTTTGACTTTAAAACTATATACAGCTGACCCTTGAACAATGTGTATTTGAACTGCTCACATCCACTGATATGCAGATGTTTTTCAGTAGTCAGTACTACAGTACTCCAGGATCCATGGTTGGTTGAATCCGGGGATGTGAAACTGTGGATATGGGGGCAACTATAAAGTTACTTGTGGATTTTGTCAGGAAAGTGGGGCAGTGCTTGGTGCCCCAACCTCAGTGTTGTTCAGGGGTCTGCTGTACTCACATTTGTCCAAACTTTCTCCTCAGTGTATTATTACTATATTTTTGCCCTTAAGTAAAAATGTTTTTAAACTAGAGAAAGCAAGCTATGAATCCAATGTGATTCTGGTTAATCTCAGTATTTTACGTTGAAAAGTTATAGCAAATATCTAATTTGAATTAGTAATGTATTTCCAGTAATACTTAAGAATTGTACCCTTGTTTTCCTCTTGTGCTTTGGAGGAAGCGTGTGAACGTGGCTAGGAGTTTAGATAAGGAGGAAGAGAACTGAGGCAAGGGTTATCTTCATTTGGGGAGTTCAAAATTGTTACCGAATTTCATCTTCATATCTTTACTTCTTTCTCCCCAACACACACTCTGGTTCCCTTGGAATTAAGAATTTATACCTTGTTGGGTCCTAGACTCCCTAAAAATTTGATTAGTAGTATGGCCCTTCTTCCCAGAAAAATGTTGTGTATGCACACAATTTTGCATATAATTTCAGGGATATGGGAATCTCAGAATAAGAACCTTCGGTTAGTATTACATAGTTTTTCTAGAGGAAAAAAAAATTTATTTAGAATTGGGTTTATATTTTCTCTTGCTAAGTGGTGACTCTCAAATAGAAATACAGATTAAACTAGTCTAAACAAATGAATTAACGTATAAAGCTTGAGGGCAGTCGTCACGATGAGACAGATGACCGCTTCGGATTCCAGCCTCACACTTGGGCACTGTGACAATAGCGTGGCGCACTGAAAAAAGAACAAATGGCTTTCCTGTTGCCATCCTCCTGCCTTGCTGTCATCACTCTCAAACTCTTGCTACATGTTATGGACTGTCATTACTAGACTCAGATACGCAAACACCCCCTCTCCCGATTCATTATTACATTATTTATCAGTAGTTCTTACGAATAAAGCAAAACAGTTTTTTAATTTAATAATTACATTCATTTAATTATTCCTTAATGGAATTGAATTCTTGTTTCTGAATGAAATGGAATTGCCTAGTAATGACAGTTTTCTCCCTGACCTCTCTCTAACATCTGAAAATATTAATGACAGTTAATCTTTAGAGGAAGCCTTTCCTTCTCCAAACAAGTATCCTGACAAGCCAGTTCAGCAACCAGTTAGGACAGGAGATGCGCTTGGGCCGTGCAACCTCCCATCATGCACAGATGGTGACTTTCCATACCATCTGTTCATTATTTCTTCACAGCCATTTACGACTTCGCCCCCTCCATGAGGACTGAATAGAAAAAAATAGTCAGACCTAGTTTTAGAGTTCCTGGAAGTTAGCTGCTCCTTCCTCTAACTTTTTCTTCAATCCAGTAAGGTTTACGGCTCCTCCTCTTTCTGAATATCCCAGTCACTAGCTCATTTAGACCCTTGCTTCATATTTTTTGGTGCTAAATGCTATGCAGTTCACAAGTAACAGAAGAACCACATTGTTAGTCCACTATGTATACTTAAAAAAATAATCATGTAAAGCAATCTGTTCTTTTACTTTCCTTAACTTTGTACAAAAAACCTAAATAGTCTACTTATTCCTTACAAGTAAAAACTGAGTCTTTGGCAACCTTCTTTTGTGGAAGGCACCTGCTAAGTCTTTCCTTCTGATATTAAGCAGATGGGAACATAGTAGTTGAAACGTCGTCCTGAAGCATGCATACCAAGGAAAGCTAAAAGCTGGCAGAAATCTTAGTTCCTGACCTTGGCAAGTCCTTTCTGAACTTTTCTTTGTGAGCTTTTTTGTCCTCTCCATCTGCAGTTAAGATCTTTGCTTCTGGAGGTATGAAAGGTTTCACATGAGGCTGTGTAACTGTCACATTATGATGCATAAATAGTGTTCTACTTGTACATCATAGGAGAGTTTTCACTTGTGGCTAAATAGAAACACCAGAAATGGTTGACTGGTGTAGTTACTATTGCCCTATGGATTTTTTTTTTTTCTTTAAAGATCTATGTCTATTAATGTGTATAAGGTAAAGAGTTTGCTTGAATACTGTCCATTTTAGAATTACTTGTCATTTTTTCTTGGCCTCTTACGTTGAGTTTGTAAGTCTGTGATTCTTCCCTTTTTCCTCTGGTCAGGTGATTTTCCTGCTGTTAGTTCTCATGTGTTATTAATACTGTTAATGTGATGATCCTCTGTATGATCATTGGTGTGGGTAATTTCCTTTCCTCAACTCCACGTAATTCTCTTCTAAGCTTCACATAGCTTCCTCTCTTGTATCCTTTGTTTAATGTTCTTATTTCAGTATTGATGTCTTTCCACTGACCAATTTTCCAATCTGTATCATCCTTTTCTATTTCTTAAAAAATATTTATGTCTCTAAAGCAGGAGTTAATATTGTTGATTGAAGTGTTAGGCTATTAGTACTTTCTGGAACTCTTCCAGGTAAAATCATCAGTGAAACGTTGAACATTGTTTTTAATGCATTAAAAAAAACAATTGAAGTATAGTTAATCTGCAGTTGTTGTGTGAGCTTCACATGTACAGCAGGGTGATTCAGTTAAACATATATAGGAAAATATCTGTTCTTTTTCAGATTCTTTTTCATTATAGGTTATTGCAAGATGTTGAATATAGTTCCCTGTGCTGCACACAGGGTCCTTGTTATTTTTTTGAAACTTTGAACATATTGATGATGACAATTACATGGGCTGGGGCAGATGCCAGAGGTATATATACCCCATGATTCTTAAATTGACTCATACTGTTAACCTTAAATTGGATTTAATTGCTAAAATATAAGAGATCAGACTGCATCTCTGTTCGTTTTACAAGTTATGCATGCTTTTAGAATGGTCTAGAGGTCTGGTTAGGATTATATGTGGAAGCCATGGCTCTTTACACGAACACTGCTTGGTCAAACTGTAATTCCATTCTTAGATTAGAATGGGCATGGAGTGACTTTAAAAAGGGATCAGTGTCCATGGCTCAGAATACATTATTTATGTTAGAATATAATTGAATATTTAAGTTGAATGCATTAAGTAAATAGTCACATCATTCTCCCTCTTGTCTTTTAAAATTGCTTTTTAATAGCATACTACCTCTCTTTACCTCTTCTGTCCAGGCTTTCAGGTATAGCACTGAAAACAGATGGATAGTTTTTCTCTTTAAGGAAAGAGCATATACTTGGGGCGAAGTTTCAAGGTACATGTCGTAATGATTTAACATTTATCATGCATATTTGTTTGCTTTTTGCTTTGGAGGTTTGTTTGTTTTTGCTTTAAGAATAGCATAATGTCCTCTCTATTATGATTTCATCTGAAAAGTTCTGCTCATTAGGATTATCAGTAGCCTATTTAGTACCTTTGTATAAATTAGGAAACGGTATCTTTCCCCCTAGATAGGGCCTCATGAGAAAATGTAGTACAACTGGATTTTGGCCCCCACTCACCCTTGGGCAGGCCTTCTTGTATAAGCAAACAAAATGAAGCATCGTGCATGGTACAAATTCAGATTCTGAACTTTGTACTGATTTGCATTTGTTTTGAAAGCCTATTGTAACAAAAGCAGCTTGTAGTTTTGAGAGACTTATACATATATAAAATTCTAAAAATAAAGCAGAGGAGATAAAATAGCTTCCTTTGCAGAATAGTATGGAAGCCTAATGAAAATAGATGAGAGTTTTATTCCAAATATTATTTTACAGTTACTTGTAGTTCTTTTTTTGGGGTGGGGGCACACCAGCTTGTGGGATCAGATCCCTGACCAGGGGTTGAACCTCTAAGCAACTCCCACTAATTGTTCTTTACATTTTTATATGATGCCTTACATTAAGCTTTACCGCATTAATGACAGCCTGCTGTATATATTATTACATTTTTAATTGAAAAATATTAGTTCATTTCCTGTAACATAGAGCATTCTGATTCCATAATTAATGTCAGCTTGTCATGCAATTAATTGTCCGATGCTTTTGTATGAACAGTTCCGTAAGTTTTATCATTGAACTTTTGGTCTTTCCTACTTCCTCAGGTTCTTTGGTCTGGGAAGCCATATGGGTCATCTCGGAGTATTGTAAGGAAAATTGGTACCAATTTATCTCTGATCCAGTGTCCAAGAGTTCAGTTTCAGGTACTGTATTTTATATACTTCAGATTTTATATTAATATGTCCATTGGTAATGAAAATAGGCAAGGCAGCTTTAAAAGTACTTTTTGAACCTCTCCTCCCATTGATGCCACTATCAATAAAATAAGAGGATAAAAACCACAGTAAAGTCTTTCTAATTTTAGTTCCCCTGTGAAGTGATTATATAAGCTCTTTAAGACATTTATCCTTAAGAATACATATTTGAAGACTTAGAAGCATATAGTAAGCCAAGCAGTTAATTCCCAGGTGACCTTGAAAATTGTCTTCTAGCACCAAATCAGGAACCACTCACCTCTTTGCTTGATATAAAGGTCGTATTTTTTTGATCTGGGCTTTTGTTCCTTGCTGTTGTTTTAGTGTTAGACATGTATCACATAGCTTTGTTCGTGTTTTTCAGTAATTCTCTACAATAGTAATAAGCCAAATCTTTCAGTTCAACATTTAAGTATAATATAAAGTTCAGCAGATATTTATGCCAATTTTAAATAATAGATTAGCATGTGAAATGTGGAAGATACATATTTAATTCATAATTCAAAAGTGCTCTTGTGAGCTTACTAGATATTATGTCTTAAAAATTACTTCTCCTTATAGAGACAGTTAACAGTCTGTTCCTCAGTAAGTGGTAGAAATTAGCATTTGTTCAGATTGACTAACAAGGTTGGTCACTGTTGTGCCCACTAGCAGATTGACTGGCAAAACCCTTGTGCGTCAATCTAGACATGGACAAATTGGAACTTTCCAGAAGTAATTTTTATCAAATGATACAAAATGATAAATTTTATCAAATTAAAAAAAAATTAAAATGGAGAAACCTATGGTAGTAATTCTGTCAAGCACAATATCTGAGAATTCAGTTCAGTTAGACACCAATTGCTGATTGCTTGCTTTATTTGCCAATTTCCTTCAAATAACTATTGTGTTAACCAAGACTTACTTTCTTCTGATTGCACTGTTACATTTAAATTCTATTTATCAATCTGCTTAACCTCATTGCAGGAGAACTTGCTTCAGCATTTGTGTTCACCTAGCTAGATGTGAATGAAAGCAATGAAGATAATCTAGCATTTTCTGGTGGCAGCCCAAATCTGCCTTGACAGTCAGTGGACTGAGGTACTAGGGCCAAGTTCATTTTCTTGGAAGGAGCCTCTTTCTCAATGTTATTAGTTACTTAGAAGGGTCTGAGCAGAAAAAGAATTTTAGGTTTAGTACAGGAGCTACATTTGAAAAGAGATTAACATGAGGAGAGAGGAATAAGGTATGAGAAATACTGGTGACCTACTTGAGAGTGTAGTAGAAAATAAGACATTTGTTTAAAGTGAGATTTTTACTTCTAGGCAGCTTTGTAGCATGCTGCTGCTTTCAGATTCAAAATCAATCTTAAAGTGTTTTATCTGCTAGTTAGATAATTTGGTATTTTTCCTCTGTATCCTCTGTTGTTTTTGTTTTGTTTTTACTAGGTCTGTCAGAAATTTTAAAAATGGAGAATCTTTGAAAAATATAAGGGATGCAGTTTAGAGTAATAAAATTGACAATCATTTTTGCTGTATTTCTGGCTCATTGGGGGTTTGATTGATATGGAATATGTTTGGACTGTCTAGGACTCCAACATGCCTGTAGGAAGTCTGAAACTGGGAAGCCACTATTAAACCCAAGGAGAGTAGACCCCATTATGGGGCCCTATTTGGGAGACAAAAATTGAAATAGATTAAACGTGAGAATGAAGCATTCATGGGTCAATTCAGAAGGAGTAGTCAAAGCCAGTTCTTTGTTGTCCTGGGTGATTTCAGGGTCTTTGGAAACACAGTTTTGTATTTTCTTTACTTCCTCTGCTCTTGTTGGCTTTCACCTCTGTTCCTTCCCTTGTACCCACACTCATAGGCAGCACCTCAACCGTGTCACCCTCACAACAGTTCTCACCTCTGAGCTGTTAGGCCTCAGTATGTTCCTTCTAGACCACACCATCTCTTCACTGTTGTCAGCTGACCCATTATCTGGACAAGTAAGACTCACATAAACGAGGGGCAAGACAGGAATGTTACTTTGTGATGTGAGAGTTAGGATATCTGAGTATCATAACTGGTACATAATTAGTGCACAATAAAAGTATGCCAGTGGTGGGATTTTATAGTTATTGCCATCTTATAGCAGAATAGCAAATTAAACTTATTTGGCTCACCAAGTGAACTCTATGATTTTACAAATTTGATTTCTGTATATTCATAGGGTCAGAACATAGATCAACATGTTTATTTACACTTGAATCCAGTTAACGGTCACAGGGAATATTGTGCTGGGAATAAAAATGAGATAATGTAAAAAAGCATGTAAAAGCACTCAGTGTATTTTGGCTATATTGTTTGTTGGAATGGGGTTCAGAGGTTTTGATTTACAGTGGTTCTCAATACTAGGTGCATATGTAAATCACCAGGAGCTTTAAAAAATAAAACGTACTTAACAGGGCTTATAAAAAATATAGATGTCATTCAAAGCTTACTAAATCTGAATTCATGTATTTGACTTTCTTTCATACATTTGTTTTAAAACCTCTTCAGGAGCTTTTGCAGCTGGGGTTGAGGACTTCATTTACAGGTTGTGTTTTCATATTTTCCTGAAGAAAGTTTAAAGCAGTAACATGCCTAACTGTTGGCAAATATGAAAGTATAAAGCACCTTTAGGGTCATTTTTATAAATTTAAAATTTTAGGAGTTTCACACATGGAATTTAAGTGTGGCTTATTGGGGGTAATAAGTAAATACTACATTTAAAAAACCTAAGGCAACAAAAAAGTGATCTTGCATGCTATGAGATAAAGGGATGGGTGGGGACTTGGCCCTGTGCTATGAGTTTGAATCCCTGCTCTGCAACCCACAGACCTCTGGGTAATTTTACCTGGGCTACCTCTTTTTTTCTGTGGAAACCCTGCTCCAGGCTAGTTTCTGGGATGGCTAAGAGTAATTGTTGGAATTGGTGGAGAAGGGAATGTTCTGTAACTAAACAAGTAATGATAAGATTCTCACTACAGTTCTCACACTGTCACTAAGTCTGGAAGGAAAACAACCACCTGCCACATGGCATTTAACAAATAAACATGAGATCCGTGTATTATGTTAGGTATTGTTGGTCAGTGATGAACCAGTCATGATCTTCACCCTTACTGGGATATAGTTCAGAGGAGAGATATTAAACAAGGAAATAAGCTAATAAATGTACAGTTACCATTTATACTCCGTGCCCTGAAGGAAAAATTAGTGTAGCATGGGAAGACTAACAGGTGGTCCAGGAGGAATAACTAAAGGTTAGCAAGAGCCAGCCCTGCAGATGGCTGAGGAAAGGAATGAAGGTGGGAGCGGTGCTGGCTGAGAACAGGCAAGACTGAAATTACTGTGTGAGGGAACGAGACCAGGCCCCTCTGTCAGGAACAGGTGAGGTGGGAGACACCGTGTATATCATAGTCTTTGATGTCTGAGCCTTCTGAGGATAAGTACCTGGATTCATACTAAGAATCCTTGTTAATCTCTTAACATTTTCCCCAGTTTGTTGTTGCTGGTGGTGTTCAGTCACTAAGTCATGTTCGACTCTTTGTGACCCCATGAACTGCAGTATGCCAGGCTTCCTGTCCTTCACTATCTCCCGGAGTTTGCTCAAACTCATACCCATTGAGTTGATGATGCCATCCAACCATCTCACCTCTATCACCCACTTCTCCTCCTGCATTCAGTCTTTCCCAGCATCAGGGTCTTTTCCAGTGGGTCAGCTCTTCCCAGCAGGTGGCCAAAGTATTGAAGCTTCAGGTTCAGCATCAGTCCTTCCAATGAATACTCAGAACTCATCTCCTTTAGGATGTACTAGTTTGATCTCCTTGCTGTCCAAGGGACTCTCAAGGGTCTTCTCCAGCACCACAGTTTGAAAGCATTAATTCTTTGGTACTCAGTCTACTTTATGGTGCAACTCTCACTTCCATACATGACTACTGGAAAAACCATAGCTTTGACTATATGGACCTTTGTCAGCAAAGTAATGTCTCTGCTTTTTAATACACTGTCTAGGTTTGTCATAGCTTTTCTTCCAAGGAGCAAGTATCTTTTAATTTTGTGGCTGCAGTGACCGTCTGCAGTAATTTTGGAGCCCAAGAAAATGAAATCTGTCACTATTTCTACTATTTTCCCCCCATCTATTTGTCATGAAGTGATGGGACCAGATGGCATGAATTTTGTTTTTTGAATGTTGACTTTTAAGCCAGCTTCTTCACTCTCCTCTTTCACCATCATCAAGAGGCTCTTTAGTTCCTCTTTGCTCTCTGCCGTTACAGTGGTGAAAATGAAAGTCACTCAGTCATGTCTGACTCTTTGCGACCCCGTGGACTGTCCATGGAATTCTCTAGGCCAGAATACTGGCGTGGGTAGCCTTTCCCTTCTCCAGGGGATCTTCCCAACCCAGGGATTGAACCCAGGTCTCCCGCTTTGCAGGTGGATTCTTTACCAGCTGAGCCACAAGGGAAACCCCATTAATGTGGTACCATCTGCATATCTGAGGTTGTTCATACTTCTCCCGGGAATCATGATTCCAGCTTGGTCTTCATCCAGCCCTGCATTTCATATGATATACTCTGTATTTAAGTTAAATAAGCAGTGTGACAATATGCAGTCTTAACAGCTTCCTTTCCCAATTTGGAACCAGTCTGTTATGTCTGGTTCTAACTGTTGCTTCTTGACCTGTATACAGGTTTCTCAGGAGACCGGAAAGGTGGTGTGGTATTCCCATCTCTTTAAGGATTTTCCAGTTTGTTGTGATTCACATAGTCAAAGGCTTTAGTGTAGTCAATGAAACAGAAGTAGATGTTTTTTTGGAATTCTCTTGCTTTTTCAATGATCCAGTGGATGTTGGCAATCTGATCTCTGGTTACTGTGCTTTTTCTAAAGCGAGCTTATACATCTGGAAGTTCTAGGGTCACATACTGTTGAAGTCTGACCTGGAGGATTTTGAGCATTACTTTGCTAGCATGTGAAATGAGCACAATTGTGTGGTAGTTTGAACATTCTTTGACGTTGCCTTTCTTTGGGATTGGAATAAAAACTGACCTTTTCCAGTCCTGTGGTCACTGCTGAGTCTTCCAAATTTAGATTTACCAGATCTAGTCACTTCCACTGGATAATCATAAGGGATTTGGTTTAGGTCATGCCTGAATGACCAGTGGTTTTCCCTACTTTGTCCAATTTGAGCTTGAATTTTGCAATAAGGAGCGGATGATCTGACCCACAGTCAGCTCCAGGTCTTGTGTTTGCTGACTGTATAGTGCTTCTCCATGTTCGGCTACCGGGAATATAATCAATCTGATTTCGGTATTGACTATCTGGTGATGTCCATGTATAGAGTCATCTCCTGTGCCGGGGTCCAGCCCCGGTGGATCCAGGGATTTCGAAGGGGAGACGGCATAGGCGATCAGGAAACAACAGCTTATTAAAATATTAATTAAAGATGTAAAGCGCGATGAAAATGAAGATAGCTCAGTGAGGAAATTCAGTGAAGACAAGCGGATGAAATAAGGATAGCTCAGTGAGAACATTTTGTGGAGTGAGAAGGCTGAATAATTCAGCCAGAAGGTAAGAGAAAGAACGACATGGGGAGACCAAGCTTCGGTGAACAAGGCCCTGCACTTTATTTTTCAAAGTAGTTTTTATACCTTAAGTTATGCATAGAGGATAATCGGGAAAGGGGTGGAGTCATGCAGGGACAGCAGTCCCTGAGCCAGGCTTTCAAACCTATCATATGCAAAAGTTTAGGTGAGTTACATCATCCTCTGGCCCGGAGGCCTATTAACATTTTAAGGAACTTATTTTCTCTAAAGGTGATTATTCTAAAGTCAGGCACCACCCCCCAAAGGCATTGGAGTTGCATTTCTATAGCGCAAAGGTGTGGTGGGTTGTAACAAGAAAAAGAATTAACCCAGGGGTCCAAAGTTACAAACATTAAGGCTACTACTTACATTTCTATAAACCAAGTATATCAATCAATACACTGCCAAGGACACAATAGGTAAGGGATATGGAGACTTAGCAGCAAACATTGGCCCAACAAGTGAAAAACCCTTCACCAATACAATTTCTAACCAATCTTTTAACTGCTCAAAGGAATCTGTGTTTAGACAATTTAGAACATCTCATGCCTCTCACAGTTGGGAGGCTCTAAACAATCACATGTGGCCGGATTTCCAAAAGGAGTTTGTAGGCTGAAACACTGTCACACCCAGGAATTATTAACTGGAGCTATAAGTTAGCTCTTTTTTCAGAGAAAGGTAGTGGGGGACAGCCCCCTCTAAAGTCAGAGATGTAGGCAAGAGCACAAAGCAGAAAGTAGGCAGACTCCGGCTTTTTTGGGGGTAGATGTGCGAGAACCTCCAAGGGGCTCCTGAGGCTCGATCTCGCCCTTGCGCGTGCCAAGCCTCCTTCCTCATGACCTTTGTCATGCGGAAGTGCTAATCCAAACCGGCTCCCAATGCTCCTGTGTTGTTGGAAGAGGGTGTTAGTTATGACCATTGGATTCTCTTGGCAAAACTCTGTTAGCCTATGCCCTGCTTCATTTTGTATCTAAGGCAAAACTTTCCTGTTACTCCAGGTATCTCTTGATTTCCTACTTTTGCATTCCAATCTCCTGTGATGAAAAGGACATCTTTTTTTGGTGTTTGTTTTAGGAAGATTTGTAGATCATCATAGAATCATTCAACTTCAACTTCTTCATCTTTATTGGTTGGGGCATAGACTTGGATTATTGTAATGTTGAATAGTTTGCCTTGGGAAATGAACCAAGATCATCCTGTCATTTTCAGATTGCACCCAAGTACTGCATTTTGGATTCTTTTGTTGACTTTGAGGGCTACTGCATTGTTTCTAAGGGATTCTTGCCCACAGTAGTACATATAATGGTCATCTGTATTAAATTTGCCCATTCCCATCCACTTTACCTTGATTCATGAACGTAATAGTCCAGATTCCTATGCAATATTGTTCTTTACAGCATTGGACTGTACTTTCACCACCAGACACATCCACAACTGGGCATCATTCTGCTTTGACTCAGCCTCTTCATTCTTTCTGGAGCTATTTCTCTGTTCTCCCCTAGTAGCATATTGGACACCTGCCGACCTGGGGGGCCCGTCTTCCAGTGTCCTATCTTTTTGCCTTTTCATACGGTTCTCAAGGCAAGAATACTGAAGTGGTTTGCCATTCCCTTCTCCAGTGAACCACTTTTTATCAGGCCATGACTAGCAGGGACCTGCCCTTCAGCATTATCCATTACTTTCTGATAATCTGTGGTATGCTAGCATGAAATGTCATACTGTGTGAGATGTCCATTTCTTGATATTAATATTTTTGCTATAAGATGGCCGTTAAGGATAACCGAATCAAGATTACATGTGTTATGTGTATAAATTTGGTAACATGGCATAGTAATTTGAAGCCTCGCTCTGTAAATAATGTTTATGATATTTTATTCTTTCTCAGTAATTGACTTCTTAGACACTTGTTTCTCCACTGGGGACACTGTTACTTACCTTCCTGGGTTATTTTGAGAGATAAACACATTTCTCTCCCTCTCGACTCTCAGGTCTTTTTTCCTTCTCCCTATTTTCCCTCACCTTCTTCCCTCCCCCATTCTAGGTGTGTCATGAATAGAAAGTGTTAATAAATGCTCAGGGTTTGTTTTTTTTTTTAAGTGACACATCACTAAGCAGTATTAGTGCCTACATTTCAGCTAGAGTATTTGTTGTTCTTTACACAGGCATGTCCTGTGACCTATTGGTGTCACTATAATAAAATGTAGAAATTCTGCTTTTAATATTTTAACTATGACAGGAATTGGTAGAAAAAGATAAATAATTAAATCTATAAATAAAAAAGCTAGATGTTGTTATCAGTATTTTACAGTATTGCTTTGAAGAATACATGTTTTGCATTTAGCTAGAAACAACTGGTGGTAAAATAGACTGAGTATATTTACTGTTATACCGTTTTTGGCAAGAAACAGAGAATCCTGGTTCCTGGGACCAGTGTGTTTATTTTATGAAAAGTCCCATGAGGACATGCTGAGTTCTTCTAATATTTTAAGCATTTCAGTACTTTATATTTTTCTTTTATGTATTTTATTTAATAAAAGAGTTTCTTTAGTATAGTTTTACGTTATCAGAATGTTTTAAATCACCTAAAGTTACTTTGGTAAAATTCTTGAAATATAATTGAATCTTGGAAAATTTAAATTGTACCAAATGTTGATTTGAATTTCTTAAGATCAGTAAAAAGTACAGTGCTACTAAATCTTGCTCTGAATGAAATGCTTTTCATACTTTCTGAAAAGACTTTGGATACTGATAAACACTAATTTTATAATTCCCTTGATTTTGAAAAAGAGCATTTTTCTATCCCTTCACTGTTGTTGTTTGTTTTTTCCCCTACTAACAATAGCTGTGATAGGACAGGACCTTGCTGGAACCGTCAGTAAGTTGACCTTTACTTTTCAAACTTCCCATCAGTCATCCATGCATGTCATTAGTGGCGTCTACATCACACTTGCTAGAATTCTGTGCCCTCGGACCCCGTGCCTATGCTGACCTCACCTACACTAGCACTTTACTGAGTGAATTGTCCTCGTCATTTCACGCTTATGCTACTGAATGCACATTTCAGCAACAGCGGAAGAGGCCTTTTAAAAAAAGATTAGCATTACTGTTTTTTCAGTTTTATTTTTTAGTATGAGTTAGGTTTCCGCAGGGACTTTGTTAGGCTTTTTTGGTGGCATAAATCACTGTTATAATCTAGATATGTAACTTAAATATTTAAACTGCTTTATTTTGTGGGGCAGGGTGTCAACTAGAAATGATACAGATATTATTAATTCTGGAGTTGGTGCTTGACAGTGTCATTAACATTTTCATTTCATTGAGTACATGTTGTAGACATGATATTATTTCAGTGATTACATTTAATCAGTGTTTAGTAAGATTACAAACTAAGTCCATGGAATAATCTTTTTTTAAAATTTGTGCAAAAAGCATCATTTCATGTTTAATATATGAAGTATTACAGATGTAAAATTGAGAAGTATTGTATGAACTTTACATTATAAAATACTCTGACAAGCTGTCACAAAACTTATATTTTTGAGTATTCTTAGAAAAGTATCATTTTGCTTCTGATACTTCTCAGAAACTATCTGAGATGAAAACAGCAATTTTTGTAACCTTTATGGGGAGGGAAAAAGTCTTTAGGTCAAAACTCGATTTATCATAAATATACCTTTCTTCCTACCAACTAGTAACTGTATTAGAACAAAATTTATTTTCTAAACAAAGAATTATGTAACCGAACTGATCTTCATGAACTAGCACTTAAAGGTATTTAAAATTTAAAAATTTAACATTTTTAACCATATGTGTTAAAACCATTTGTGTTTGTATGCTATATTTTACAGTTGAGGAAGAAGTATTAATTCAGTGTAGCTTCCAAAAGCTTCATCTGCAATGATAGTAAGAAGGTTCAAACTAAGAATGGGTTATAGTAGAAACTTTCTGATAAACATATAAATATGTAAATCTCTCTCTTTGGCCTTTTAAGCTTTTTTTTTTTCAATTAAGCCTGCATATTCTTTTTTATTTAAACCCTATAGGAAGTATATTAATCTGATAACTATTTTTAAGTTATTATTCATTGGCCTTTTGGCTTTGAGGCATTATTCCATAACATTTTAATTCTTTTTCCAGTTTTTTCAAGGTAAATTAAAAAGTCTGCATTTTCTTTATTTAAATCCTGTAGGAAATACTATGTTAATCTGATAACTATTCTAAAATTATTATTCATTGGCCTTCTGGCTTTGAGGCTATTCATATTACAAAACTTTAAGTTCTTTTTCCATGTTTTGAAGGTAAATTTCAGAACTTGCATGCTTCTTCTTTGTTATATTTATTTCAGAATATTCTGTTCCTTCATCTCTGTGTTTAAGGTTCGGTAGGGAAGTCTACTGCTATTTGTATTTTCAGTTCTTTAGTATAGTTAATACTTTTATTTAAAAATCAAGAGATTTAATGACATTTAAAAATGTATTTTCATTGTTATAACAGCAATATCCATTAAAAAAATATTGCCAGATTTAGCACAAAGCAAGGTCGCTTGTTTATTCTTGTTCCTATACTTTTTACTATATCTCTTCAGAAAAGAATTGATTCCAAAAATTTTCTTAATGTTTGAAGATGAACAGAAGTTTTTTTTTTTTAGTCTCATTTGACCTGTAAAATAAAAATTGAATAAGTTAAATTATAATTCAGAGATTGCATACATTATTAAACAACAGTATGACATAAATAAAGGTCCCTTTTGTGGAGACCTTCAGTGGAAATGTGAGAAACTGCCTGTGTGTTTGTAATGCTAAAGCTGAAGCTTTTCCTTTAGGTAATTAAATGTTTCATGCTACCATTTTGGTGCCAAATGAAGAATTTTCCCTATTTGTAACTTACAGCTGACCAGCCCTACGACAGAATGGAGCTCCAGCCCCTCGGGAGAGGGTGCAGTGGTGTCTTTTGCTGATGTGGGATGGGTAGCTGAAGAAGAAGGAGAGTGTTCAACAAGACAAAGGTTAGTTTGGGTGGCTATTAGGCCTGAGATGCAGTATTCGTTATTTTAAGATGATACATTTACAGTATTTCCATATTTTTAAACTTAAAACTTTTTTAAAACTTGTTTTAGTTGCAGCACACAGATCTTTTATTTGTGGTATTTGAACACTTATTTGTGGCGTGTGGAGTCTCTTCATAGTTCCCTGTTGCTGTTGTTCAGTCCCTAACTCGTGTCCAGCTCTTTGTGACAGAGCACGCCAGGCTCCTCTGTCCTTCACTGCCTCCCAGAATTTGCTCAGATTCATGTCCAGTGAGTCGGTGGTGCTCTCTAACCATCTCATTCTCTGCTGCCCACTTCTCCTTTTGCCTTTACTCTTTCCCAACATCAGGGTCTTTCCCAGTGAGTCCACTCTTCACATCAGGGCAAAGTACTGGAGCTTCAACCTCAGCACCAGTCTTTCCAATGAATATTCAGGGTTGATTTCCATTACGATTGACTGGTTTAATCTGCTTGCTCTCCAAGGGACTCTCATGAGTCTTCTCCAGCACCACAGTTTGAAAGTTTGAGTTCTTCAGTGCTCAGCCATCTTTATGGTCCAATTCTTGCATCCATACATGACTACTGGAAAAACCATAGCTTTGACTAAGACAGACCATTGTCCGCAAAGTGACGTCTCTGCTTTTTAGTATGCTGTCTAGGTTTGTCATAACTTTACTCCCAAGGAGCAAAATTCTTCTAATTTCATGGCTGCAGTCACCATCCATAGTAATTTTGGAGCCCAAGAGGATAAAATCTGTGACTTCTTCCACATTTTCCCCTTTTATTTGTCATGAAGTGATGGAACTGGATCCCATGATCTTATTTTTTTAAATGTTGAGTTTCAAGCCAGCTTTTCACTCTCCTCTTTCACCCTCAAGAGGTTTTTTAGTTCCTCTTTACTTTCTGCCATTAAGAGTGGTATTATCTGCATTCCTTGCCCCGCGATCAAACCCAGGTCCCCTACAGTGGAAGCACAGAGTCCCAGCCACTGGACCACGGGGAAGTCCCTGCAGTATTTCCTTTTATTAGCCTAATATGATCTCTAGTAATTCAGTTCTCTTTTTTGTCCTTTTTTTGGGGGGTGGGTAGTCATCTTTTCTATTCATTTTAAGGACTCAGCTAGTATTTATTATTAGAGACATATAACTGTTCTAGGTCCTTAAGAATTACAGAATTCCTTGCCCTTCAGAAGTTTACATTCTTAAATGAAACCAGAGAGACCATGTCATAAATGTGTTTAGATAAGTAGAGTAAATATAATGGTCTTATTAGAGCAAAGGCATCACTGTGGATCATATTAGAATATTTGTGTGTATAGTCAGGATGTGTTTTGATTCAAAGGAGACAGTGTCAGAGAGAAGTGCTTTCATTGATTTCATAGAGCCTGAATCAATTATTGACTTCTGTTCAATCTAATAAACACTTATTCAACTCTTCATTCTTATTAGGTATCAAGGATACAGAGATAAAGTAAGACACAGTCGTGGCTTTATAGGAATACTTGGAAATATTTGCTAGAGGAGATTACAAAAGGAAATCAATAATAGCAGTACTGGAAAGACTACTAAATAAATACAGTAGGCCACTGGGGATGGGAAGTTTGGCGGGGCTTCTCAGGGAGGGGATGCCAGAGCTGAGTGCTGAGGTGCAATAGGAGGCATCCAACTGGGAAGGCTGTATTACAGGGAAAGGGAACATGATTAAAGGTACTCATCAGGAGCCCACGTGGCATGTTCAGGAAACTCCAAATGGCTCTGTGAGGCTAGAGAGTAGCAGAGAAGGGTAAGCTGTAGGAGATGAATATGGAAAGTACGTTGAGGTTTAAAGGTCATACATATTAGGGTAAGAAATTTATACTTTTTCTTGAAAGCAGTGTGGAGCCTTGGAAGAAGTTGAAGTACCATTGTAATATTACCAAATTTGTATTTTAGTTAAAATTTCCTGTAAACAGTATAAACAGTTGAGGGGAGCCAGGCCAGGAAATAGGCTAAATAAGGGATGATAAGTTTTGACTAAACTAAGAAACTGACAGAACACATGAGAAAAAGGACAAAAAGGATGCTCAGAAGGATTTAAAAGACTTAGAAACTTTTTAGGTATTGGGGTTGAGAAATGAAGAGTCTAGGAAAAGTCCTAGGTTTCTGAAGAATATTATGAGAATGGGGTAACAGTTGATAAGAATATAAGAAAACAGATTTATTTTTGGTGGGCAGAAATAGGAGGTAGTCCAGTGTGGACTACACTGTGCTTGAGTGTCCTGTGAGACACTTGCTCTGGAGGTTGTTTATGTAGTTAGATATTGATAAGGACATGTGGATGGAATGGCTGATACCCAGAATACTCAAGGAGCATATATAAGACAAGAAATGCTTGGGAGTAAATAAGGGAAAAAGAAAGAGGGGACTTCCCTACCCCCAGAGGCAGCTCAAGAGGCAGGAGGAAAACCAATAGAGAGTGTTGTCATGGAAGGAGAGGTAGGAGAGCTTCAGGGAAGTGGAGTAAGCTGCCATCAGTGTCAAATACTTAGAGGTGAGTAAACCAAAACACTAGCAGGTTTCCATTTTGTTTTGTAGTTGAAAGATGACTTGAGCAAGAGTAATTTTATTTGAATGATATTTGCTGAGTAAAATAAGGACCAAATAGTCCAATGGCAAAGAAGAAATTTGATTTGAATGATAGGTGGTCGGAGGGGCCGACGACGTAGCATTAGATGAACAGACCAGGTTATTTCAGGCTTAGCAGGTAAAGAGCCTTTCTTTTTTAAGATGTTTATTTTTTGACTAAACTTTTAATTTTGAGATAATTATAGATTCTTCTGGAGAAGGAAATGGCAACCGACTCCGGTATTCTTGCCTAGAGAATCCCATGGACAGAGGGGCCTGGTGGGCTACTGTCCATAGGGTCGTACGGAGTCGGACATGACTGAAGCGACTTAGCGTCCATGCATGTATTGGGAAGGAAATGGCAACCCAATCCAGTATTCTTGCCTGGGGAATCCCATGAACAGAAGAGCCTAGTGGGCTGCCGTCTATGGGGTCTCACAGAGTCGGGCACGACTGAAGCAACTTAGCAGCAGCAGCAGCACAGATTCTTCACACGCAATTATAAGAAGTACAGAAGCACAGACGTTATAAGGGTACAGAAGCATTCTCCATACCCTTTAATCTCCAGTGGTAACGTCCCACAAAACATGGTGCATTATCATAGCCAGGATACTGACACTGCTATAGTCAAGACGCAGAATACTTCTGTATTACAAGAATCCCTCATGTTGGCTCCCTGTTATAGCCACAGTCACTTCCTTCACATCGCCAACCCCTCCTTAATTAATGGCAACCATGTACCTATTTTCCATTTTCACAGTTTTGTCATTTCAAGATAATTGTATAAATCAAGTCATACAGTATAATCTTTTGGGACTGGCTTTTCTCACTAAGCATAATCTCTAGTGATGCATCCAGATTGCTATGTGTAACAGCAGTTCTTTTTTTTTTTTTTTTTTAGTGCTTAATAGCATTCCTTGGTATGGGGGGCCCACAGTTTGTTTAACCATGCACTGGCTGATGGACATCTGGGTTGAGTCCAGTTCTTGGCTTCTCTAAGTAAAGTTAATATAAATGTGGACAGGATTTTGAACCAGCTTGATTTTTCCTCTTTCTGGGATAAATGCCTGTGAGTGGAGTTGCTTTATGTGAGTCACAAGGTGGTTGCATGTTTATTTTTTTAAGAAACTGGCTGAATCATTACATTCTCATCAACCAGTTTCTGTGCTTCCTCACCATTTGATGTTTTCACTCTTTTTTCCTTTTTTATTTTTTGCCATTCTAATAGGTGTATATTGTGCATCTCAGGATTTTAATTTGTATTTCCTTAATGACTAATGATGAACATTTTTCATGTGTTTGCTCTCTTCATATGCTTTTGAATAGAACGTCTCTTCATGTCTTTTTCCCAGTTTCTAATTGGGTTTTCTTTTGAGAGTTCTTTGTATATGCTAGATATGAGTCATTTTTCAGATATGTGGTTTATAAACATTTTCTCCCAAATGTAGGGCAAGTAGCACAAGTAGGACAAGTTAAAGTTTATCTTTTCCTCTCTTAACAGTCTTTCACAGAGCAAAACTTTAAAATTTTAATTTGTTCCTTTTTCCTTTTATGGATCATACTTTTGGTGTCAGTATAAGAAATCTGTACCTAGTGTTAAGATCCTTCAGATTTTCTCCTGTTTTTTGTTTTTTTCAAGCTTATAGTTTTATGTTTTACAGTTAAGTCTCTGATCCTTTGGTTTTGGTATCAGGATAATAACAAGCTTCAAAAAATGAAGCTTATCTATTTTCTGAAGAGATTGTGTAGAACTGGCATTAATTCTTTAAACATTTAGAAGAGTTATCCTGTGAGCCATCTGAATCTGGAGATTTCTTTTTGGTGACATTGATTGATTTTTTTTCACGGGACGGCATTTTATTTTAAACATGGCAGTGTGTACCTGTCAATCCCAAATTCCCAGTCTACCTTCCCTTCCACTCTTCCTCACTGGTAACCATAAGTTCATTCTCTAAATCTGAGAGTCTGTTTCTGTTTTTGTAAGCAAATTCATTTATATCATTTTAGATTGTGCGTATAAGCAGTATCTGTGATATATGTCTTTCTCTGACTGACTTAGTCTGATAATCTCCAGGTCCATCTGTGTTGCTGCAGGTGGCATTATTTCATTCTTTCTGAGTAATATTCCATTTTATGTATTTACCATATCTTCTTTATCCATTCATCTGTGGATGGACATTTAGATTTTCCATGTCTTGGCTTATTGTAAACAGTGGTGCAGTGAATACTGGGTGGATGTATCCTTTCAAACCATGATTTTCTCCAGATATATGCCCAAAAGGGGGACTGCTGGATCATATGGTAGTTCTAGTTTTAGGTTTTAAGGAACCTCTGTACTGTTCTCTAGAGTGACTGTGCCAGTTTACATTCCCACCAACAGTGTAGGAGGGACCCCTTTTCTCCACACCCTCTCCAGCATTTATGTTTTGCGTGTTTTTTGATGAGGACCATTTTGACTAGTGTGAGGTCTTATTTTATTGTAGTTTGATTTGCATTTCTCTAATAATTAGTGGCGTTGATCATCTTTCATGTGCTCCTTGGCTGTCTGTATGTCTTCTTTGGAGAAATGTCTTTTTAGGTCTTCTGTGCATTTTTAAATTTTTTAATATTGAGCTGTATGAGTTGTATGTAAATTTTGATGACTAAATCCCATGTTGGTTGCATCATTTGCAAATATTTTATAGCATTCAGTGGTTTGTTTTTTTTCATTTTGTTTATGGTGTACTTTGTTGTGCAAATGCTTTTGAGTTTAAATTGTTTAGGTCCCATTTGTTTATTTTTGTTTTTATTTCCATTACTCTGGAACACAAGTTGAAAAAGATACTGCTGTGATTTATGTCAAAGGGTCTTCTGCCTATCTGGTCTTAAAGTTAGGTCTTCAATCCATTTTGAGTTTATTTATGTGTGTATAATGTTAAAGAATATTTAATTTTATTCTTCTACATGTGGCTGTCCACTTTCCCAGCAGCATTTACTGAAGAGACTTGTCTTTCCTCCATTTTATAGTGTTGCCTCTTTTGACATAGATTAATTGGCCATAGGTGTAGTTAAGTTTTGGTGAGTTTTAAGTATGAGTTCAAGTTCCTTAATAAAGTTATGTGACTATTGTATGAATTTCATATTGGAAGAGATATAGTAGATTATATTTTTACCTCTGAGGTCTCTAGAAATCTGTCCCCTGTTTCATTCCTGATACTAGTAATTTATGTCTTCTCTTTTTAAAATATTTGTCCATGTATTAATCTTTTCAAAGAACAAGACTTCACTTTTATTGATTTTTCTTTTTTTTTTTCAGTTTTACTGATTTCTGCTCCTATCTATAATTTTCTTCCTTCTGCTTGCTTTGAGTTTATTTTGCCTTTTTTCACTATGTTTTTTAGGTGAGAGTTGATATTATTGAAACTTTGTTTTTTCTAATGTAAGCATTTAGTGCTGTAAACTTCTCAACACTGCTTTTATCTGCATCCTACAAGTTTTGGTACATTGTAATTATATTGTAATCCAGTTCATTGTATTTTTTGATTTCCCTTGAGACAACCTCGTTTAACTGTTGAAGTTAGAAGTTTGTTGTTCAGTTTCCAAATGTTGGAAATTTTGCTATTTTTCACTTACTGAGTTCTGGTTTGATTCTGTTGTGATCAGAGGACACGACTGTATCCAGTTATCCCTTGAATAACACAGGTTTGAACTGTAGGAAGCTATTTGTATACAGATTTTTTCCATTGTAAGTAGTATAGTCCTGTACAATCCAAGGGTGGTTGTCTACAGAATCTGAGGCACTGTAGATGCAGAGGAACTACAGATATGGAGGGCAGACTAATTTATATGAGATTTTGGGTTTTGGTGAGGGTTGGAGCCCCTAAATCCTGTGTTCAAGGGTCAGTTGTATTTTCATCCCTTTAAAATTTTTTGAGAATCTTTTTAATGGTCCAAGATATAGGTCATTTTGGTTTATGTTGCATGAATGAGTACTAGAAAATAATGTGTACTGTTGTTAGTGGAATGTCCTATAAATGTCAAATAGATCCTGTTGGTTGATGGTATTGTTAAATTCTTCTGTATCCTTCTTGATTTTCTGTTTATTCTAACAGTTACTGTGGAGGAGGTGTTGAAGTCTCCAATGGTATTTGTGGATTTCTCCTTTCTGTTCTATCAACATTTGGTTTTCATATTTTGGAATTTTATTGTTTGGTGCATACATATTTAGGATTGCTGTGTCTTTTATCTTCTTACTCTTATATATTGTTACTCTCTGCCTCTGGTAATTTTCTTTGCCCTAGTCCATTTAATGAAATATAGTCACAACTGGTTTTTTTTGGTTAATGTTTGGATAATACGTCTTTTTCTTTTGACTTTCATCCTGCCTATATAATTACCTTTGAAGTGAGTTTCTTATAGACTATTGTTGGGTCATATTTTTTAATTTATTCTGCCAATCTGTCTTTTAATTTTTTAATGTAATTATTATTTTGATGCAGTGGTAAAGAATCCACCTGCAATGCAGGAAACTCAAGAAACACAGGGTCAATCCCTGGGTCAGGAAGATACCATAGAGTGGGAAATGGCAGCCTGCTCCAGAATTCTTGCCTGGAAAACTCCATGGACAAAGAAGCCTGGAGGGCTACAGTTCATGGGGTAGCATGACAGAGTGACTGAGTACACATAAAATTATTATGTTAGGTCTTATAAGTTCTTAAAAAACTTCTCTGCAGACGCTTTGAATGACATAGGACAATATAAAATAATATTTGAAATTAATAGTCTATTTTCTCAAGAGGAGAATTTAAATTATCATTGTGTTTTTCTTTCTGTCTGATGCAGAGTTCTTTTTTTATTGCTTTGTTTCTGTTTAGAGAATTTCTTTGAGCCGTTCTTTTTGGGTAGGTTCTGCTTGCAGTAAATTCTTTTAGTTTTTATTAATTTGAGAATTATTGATTTTCCCAGTCTTGAAGTATATGCTTTTGCTGGATATAAGATTAGAGTTTCATAGAATTTTCTTTTAGTACTTGAAAAATGTGCCAGTTTCTTCAAGCCTCCATGGTTTCAGTTGAGAAAACCTCTGTCCTTCAAATAGGACCTCTTTCCTATTAGGGAAAAACTTTCTCTAGTTGCTTTAAAATTTTCTTCTTTTATTTATGTTGGTTTAAAAACTTAACATAAATTTAAATTTAAAAAAATTTTGTCTCACACTTTTGAGAATACTTTTTGACAAAGGCCTTAAACAATGTCTGAGGGCATGTTCGTGAAACAACCTCCTCTAAAATAAAATGGACAGTTTCATTTAACTGATAAACTGATTTTTTTCAAGAGTTCCTAATAGCATTTGGGGAGCTCGCAAACCAAACTGTATCCTAATTTAAATAAGGCATGTAAGTTATCAAGACTGAGAAATAGTTCTACTTTATCTGTGTTTCAGTTCAGTTCAATTGCTCAGTCGTGTCTGACTCTTTGCGACCCCATGAATCACAACATGCCAGGCCTCCCTGTCCATCCCCAACTCCCAGAGTTCACCTAGACTCACGTCCATCGAGTCGGTGATGCCATCCAGCCTTCTCATCCCCTGTTGTCCCCTTTTCCTCCTGCCCCCAATCCCTCCCATCATCAGAGTCTTTTCCAATGAGTCAACTCTTCGCATGAGGTGGCCAAAGTATTGGAGTTTCAGCTTTAGCATGATTCCTTCCACAGAGCACCCAGAACTGATCTCCTTTAGAATGGACCGGTTGGATCTCCTTGCAGTCCAAGAGACTCTCAAGAGTCTTCTCCAACACCAGAGTTCAAAAGCATCAATTCTTCGGTGCTCGGCTTTCTTCACAGTCTAACACATCCTATCTGTGTTTAGCGGTGGGGAAATACTGTGTAAAGATATCCTTATTGTTTTTACTAAACTTGCACAATTCAAATTCACATATAAAATAGTGAGATGTGCCTTACTATAAGACCATATCACCTCTCTTCCCCTTCTCCAGAAAAGGAATATTAAGTCATTTACAATTCTTTTGCCATTATTACTTTTAATGGGGCTTCCCTGGTAGCTCAGCTGGTAAAGAATCTACCTGCAACGCAGGAGACCCTGGTTTGATTCCTGGGTCAGGAAGATCCACTGGAGAAGGGATAGGTTACCCACTCCAGTATTCTTGGGCTTCCCTGGTGGTTCAGTTGGTAAAGAATCCCCCTGCAATGTGGGAGACCTGGGTTTGATCCCTGGGTTGGGAAGATCCCTTGAAGAAGGGAATGGTTACCCATTATAGTATTCTGGCTTGGAGAATTCCACAGACTCTACAGTCCATGGGGTCACAAAGAGTCAGACACACTGAGCAACTTTCACTTTCAATATTTACTTTTTGCTGTGCTATGTGTTCATTGCTTTGTGTGGTCTTTCTCTAGTTGTGGCACGTGGGGGCTACTCTTCATTGTGGTGCATGGGCTCCTCTCATCGCGGTGGTTTCTCCTGTGCGGCTCTAGAGCACAGGCTCTGTAGCTGTGGTGTGTGGGCTGTAGAACATGCAGGCGTCCGTAGTTGCAGCATACAGGCTCGGTGGTTGCGGCTCACAGGCTCTGGAGTGAGGGCTCAGTGGTTGTGGTGCACGGGCTTTAGTTGCCCTGCAGCATGTGGAGTCTTCCCAGACCAGGGATCAACCCTGTGTCCCCTACATTGGCAGGCAGATTCTTTCCCACTGCACCACCAGGAAAGTCCTGCCATTAATTTTTTGAGTACTTTTTCAGCCTTGCCTTTTTACTCCTCTCCTCTTAGGACCCTGATGACACAAATGTTAGATCTTCTGTTGTTGCAGGTCACTGAGACTCTGCTCCATGTTGTTTTCCTAGTTGGTTCATTTTTTGTTTTCCTGATTAGATAATTTCTATTGTTCTGTCTCTAAATTCACTGTTAATTCCCTCTGTCTTCCTCATTCTGCTTTTGATCCTATGCATTGTGGTTTTTAGCTCTAAAATTTTTATTTGGCTCCTCCCCCCTTTTTTGCTGAGACTTTTTTTTTTCCATTTGTTTCAAGAGTGCTGGTGAATGCTCACTGAAGCATTTTTATTGTAGCTGCTTTAAAATCGGTCAGAGTTCTCACATCTCTTGTCATCTCAGAGTTGGCATCTGTCAGTTGTCTTTTTTCATTCAGTTTGTGTTCTTTCTGGGTATTGTCATGAGAAGTGATTTTATTGAAATCCAGATATTTAGAGTATCTGAGACCTTGGATCATTTAAACTTTTTCTTTTACTAATAGCTTTCACTAGTAGCAAGGGAAGCGTGGGTGCCACATTGTTACTCCCAAGAGGGAGCAGAAGTCCAGGTTTCCCACTCAGCCTCCATTCACCCTGAGGGCTGCTGCTGCTAAGTCGCTTCAGTCGTGTCCGACTCTGTGACCCCATAGACGGCAGCCCACCAGGCTCCCCCGTCCCTGGGATTCTCCAGGCAAGAACACTGGAGTGGGTTGCCGTTTCCTTCTCCAATGCGTGAAAGTGAAAAGTGAAAGTGAAGTCGCTCAGTCGTGTCCCACTCTTAGCGACCCCATGGACTGCAGCCTACCAGGCTCCTCCGTCCATGGGATTTTCCAGGCAAGAGTACTGGAGTGGGGTGCCATTGCCTTCTCCGCACCCTGAGGGCAGTGGTCCTTATTTTCACCGGGCAGCGGTGGGTGCTCCAGCTCTTCAGGAAGCATGGGAGGTTGCCTCATTACTGTTGGATGAGGTGTAATTCTGGGTGCCCCAAATTGTCTCCACTACCCTACAGGGCTTCCCAGGTGGTGCTCACAGTGAAGAGCCTGCCTGCCAGTGCAGGAGACTTAAGAGACACGGGTTCAATTCCTAGGTCAGGAAGATCCTCTGGAGAAGGGCATGGCAACCCACTCCAGTGTCCTTGCCTAGAGAATCCCATATACAGAGAAGCCTGGAAGGTTACAGCTTATAGGGCTGCACAGAGTTGGACATGACTGAAGCAACTTAGCGCACACCCACACATTGCTTGTTCACCCTTGGAGGTAAACAGAAATGGCCCTCTGGATGATGTGCACACAGAAGGATTGTCTGATAGAGGAAATGCCTTTCACTGTACAAAAAGGCTTCCCAGGTGGCACTAGTGGTAAAGAACCTGCCTGCCAGTGCAGGAGACATAAGAGACAAGGGTTCGATCCCTGGTTGGGAAGATCTCCTGGAGAAGGGCATGGCAGTCCACTCCAGTGTTCTTGCCTGGAGAATCCCACAGACAGAGGAGCCTGGCGGGCTGCAGTCCATGGGGTTGCAAAGAGACTGATGTGACTTAGTACACATGCACCCCACAGGGAGGTGGGGTAAGTCCTGGCTTTCTCCGACACTATCTTGTAGGGATTCAGGCACCTGATTGCAGCCTGAAAAGGGGGGAAGTTAAGTCTTTGTGGCATGGTGGAGGTAGGGCTACAGTGTTTCCTGTGATGTTTGGAGCAGAGCCACTGTTTTATTTATAAGTTATCTATCATGGGAGGCTGCCCCTTTCTTGGTGCTTTGGCTAAAGAGCAGGCTTTTGTTGGGGCTTTTTTTTTTCTTCCCTGCATCTCTTGGCATTTCTGGGTTACTCGAGCACCCAGTCTACCATATAATAGGCAAAAGGAAAACTCAGGGAACTCACTCCTATGATTTTTTTTTTTTCTTGATTTCAGATCCCACCCAGTCTGCCTTCTCTCCACCTGAGAGTCATCTTATATTTGTTATATATATGATATCCAGAGATTTTAGTTGTAGTGAGGATGAAGAATAGTTAAAGGTTCATTTGCTCCATCTTCCTCAAGATAAGTCTCTAAAGGGCTTTTAAGACAAATGTCATGTTTGTACTTGATGTGACGTTATAGAGTAGCTATTATGGGGATTGTGGTTATAGAGTAATTGAGTTGGTATAATAGATCTGGATAATGGATTTTGTCTGTGATGTTGAAATTAACTGGCCAAAGGATCTTTGAAAAGGTGCCTGGAAGTATTCTAGGCAAAGATCATCTGATTGTGAACAAAATGAGAAGGAAACAGAGAAGATCCAGTTGGATCTGCCTGGAGGAGGAAGTAGACACACAGGTGGGAAGTGGTCCCAGACTTCCAAGGTTAGTGACATGGCCCACTTGACTAGGAAAAGTGGGTGGACTTTATTTGGCAGTGTGGTGCTGTATCACTTTTTGCATCAGTTGTGATTAACTATCGTTGTTACTGTTGTTCAGTCGTTCAGTCGTGTCTGACTCTTTGCAACCCCATGGACTGCAGCATGCCAGGTTTCCCTGTCCTTCACCGTCTCCCAGAGCTTCTTCAAACTCATGTCCATTGAGCTGGTGATGCCATCCAACCATCTCATCCTCTGTCGTCCCCTTCTCCTGCCTTCAGTCTTTCCCAGCATCAGGGTCTTTTCTAGAGTCAGCTCTTTATAAAAGGTGGCCAAAGTATTGGCGCTTCATGTGTATAAATCTAGATGTCTAGGGGAAGGTACTGTTATTTTCCTGTGGCTGAAAAGAAAGTGAAACTCACTCAGTTGTGTCCAGAAGCAGCCCCATGGACTATACAGTCCATGGGATTCTCCAGGCCAGAATACTGGAGTAGGTAGCTTATCCTGTCTCCAGGGGCTCTTCCTGACCTAGGAATCAAACCAGGGTTTCCTGCATTGCAGGTGGGTTCTTTATCAACTGAGCTATCAGGAAGCTGATATCCTAATAAATAGGCTGACAAAGTCTCACCATCTTCCCACAGAAGGGAGCTTTGAGGAAGCTCTATTTGGTCAGTTTCATATACCAGATCAAGTGTTTATTACAGATTGATGAAATAGCAAATTTACCATAGAATGTATTTTAATCAGTAGGACAAAATAGAAGGATGAGAGCTGATGGACTTTTACTTTGTCTTGACAATTACTTCATGCTGATCCTTTTAACAGGCCATTTGAGTCTTTTTTCATCTGTCACTTTGATATTAACTGCATTTCTATGGGAGCTTTATAGCTTAAACTTATAACTTAACTTAAAAACATGAAATAGAGTACCTCTAAGATCATATATAGCCATTTGAGTGTTTCTCTGCCTCTCACATTTATATGAAAGTCAAAGCTGTTCAATATATAATTATTTCTCCCTTGAACTTTATGTTGATGGCATTTCTTTAACAGCTGGTTACAGTGTTATGGTATTATCTCTCTCTGGGAAAATGGCATAAGCGTGAGTTATTGTATAATTGAATTTTTTTTCCTAAATACTCTGAACTTGAGTTTTTCACCTCTAAATTGAAAGTGCTAATACCTACATTGAGAGAATTTTGAAAGAAAACATGAGAAAACATAGCACAGTGGCGTGTACTATGCAAGTCTTTTTTCTCTCTTTACACATTTTCATTTCCCTTTGAATTAAAAGAATAGCCTCAGAATTGAAAAGAAATCTTCGTTTTTATAAGAAGCATTGAGATTTTTAGAAAGAGTCAATATAACTGATAGTCTTTCTCAGATAATTAAGTTGTTCTCTTTCATAGTAATAGTTTCTGGAGACTGTGTGGTCTTTGGACATAGACACACAGCATAACATTTGTTCTCTGTGTGATGAAATTAAAGACTATAATCTCTGTGGCTTCTCGCAAACATCATAGGCATTGTTATCAAGCTTCTGATTGCTTTTGGAGTAGAGCAGTTGTAAATTTTATTTTTTAATTGTTCATTCACTAAGTCATGTTCAACTCTTTGTAATTCCATTGACTGCAGCACGCCAGGCTTCCCTGTCATGCTCAAACTAAGTCCATTGAGTTGGTGATGCTATCTAACCATCTCATCCTCTGCCACCCTCTTCTCCTTTTGCCTTCAGTCTTTCCCATCATCAGGGTCTTTTCCAGTGAATCGGCTCTTTCCATCAGGTGGCCAAAGTATTGGAGTTTGAAGTTCAGCAGTCAGTCCTTCCAGTGAATATTCAGGGTTGATTTCCTTTAGGATTGACTGGTTTGATCTCTTTGCTGTCCAGCTTCTGCTATACAGTGAAGTGATTCAGTTATACATATACATACACTGTTTTTTATATTTTTCATTATGGTTAGTACCAGGATATTGAATACAGTTCCCTGTGGTATACAGTAGGACCTTGTTGTTTATTCATCCTAGGTATGAAGTGAAGTGAAGTCACTCAGTCGTGTGTGACTCTTTGCAACCACATGGACTGTAGCCTACTAGGCTCCTCCATCCATGGGATTTTTCCAAGCAAGAGTACTGGAGTGGGTTGCCATTTCCTTCTCCAGGGGATCTTCCCGACCCAGGGATCCAACCCGGGTCTCCCACATTGTAGGCAGACACTTTTACCGTCTGAGCCACCAGAGAAGTCAGCCTATATGTGTATAATGGTTGCCATCTGCTAACTCCAAATTCTCACTCCATTTCTTCCTTAACCCCTCCCCCACCTGACGACTGCAGGGCTGTTCTCTGTTTCTGTTTCATAGGTAAGTTCATTTGTGTCATCTTTCTGATTCGGTGTTTAAGTGGTATCATATATTTGTCTTTCTCTTTCTGACTTACCTCACTTAGTATGATAATCTCCAGGTCCATTCACGTCACTGCAAGTGGCATTATATCATTTTTTTTTTTTTTTTGATGGCTGAGTAGGATTCCATTGTATATATGTACCACGTCTTCTTTATCCATTTGTCTGTTGGCATTTACATTGTTTTCATGTAGCTGTTGTAAATAGTGCTGCTATGAACATTGAGGTGCATGTTTCTTTTTGGATTATAGTTTTGGCTGGATATATGCCCATGAGTAGGATTGCTGGATTATATGGAAACTAGTTTTTTAAGGAACCTTCTATATCGTTTTCCATAGTAGCTGCACCAATTTACATTTCCACCAGTAGTGCAGGAGGGTTCCCTTTTCTCCGCACCCTTTCCAGCATTTGTTCGTTCTTTTTTTTAATGATGGCCATTTTGACCCAAGTGAGATGGTATCTTATTGATTGTAGTTTTGGTTTGCTTTTGTCTAATGATAAGCGATAAGCAATGTTGAACACTTTCCATGTGCCTGTCAGCCTCTCTGTCTGTCCTCTCTGAAGAAATGTCTACCTAGATCTTCTGCCCCCTCCCCCCACCTTTTTAAAAATTTTATATAATAGCCAGGGATTAGTTGTAGCATGTGGGATTTAGTTCCCTGACCAGGGATCGAACCCAGGTCTCCTGAGTTGGGAGCATGGCGTCTTAGCCAGGGACCACCAGGGAAGTCCCTTCTGCCTATTTTTTAATTGCCTTGTGTTTTTGTTGGTTGTATGAGCTGTTTGTACATTTTGGAAATTAAGCCCTTGTTGGTCCCATCGTTTGCATGTTTTCTCCCTGGAGTAGAATGTTATGTAAGGAATATCTAAATGTTTCAAGGTTAATTTCAGTTTGTTCATTCTTTATTAATACGTTAATTTCCAGTTGTATCTGATTGCCCACATTCGTACCAAACTAAGTATGTATTAAATAAAAAAATATAAATTCACAGGATTTGAAAGTATTTGAGGTAGCTCTTCTTAATACATTACCAGAATGTATGTAATCCAATGGCTAAGAGGAACATACTTACAAAAACCTGACATAAAAATAGTGAATGAAGTGAGAGTGAAGACTTTGACTAACGGCATTGAGTATAAAATGGAATGTGCTGTTCTTTTTAAAGCAGTATTGGGGAAGAATCCTGACCTCAGAGGATGACAGTGGTAACAAGACTCCAGAGGCAGGCTAGCAGGCTGGCTTGCTGAAGCTCCATAATGAGAATGTAGGCCAGGAGACATAATGGTTCAGACAAGATAGTTTCCCCTTCACAGCACAACGGACAGCAGATGTTATTCATTCCCATCTGGTTGTTGTTCAGTTGCTAAGCATGTCCAGCTCTTTGTGACCCCATGCACTGAGGCAGTGCCAGTCTTCCCTGTCTTTCACTATTCCCCAGTGTTTGCTCAAACTCAAGTTCATTGAGTTGGTGATGCCATCCAGCCATCTTGTCCTCTGTCGTCCCCTTCTCCTCCTGCCTTCAATCTTTCCCAGCATTAGGGTCTTTTCTAATGAGTTGGCTCTTCGCATCAGGTGACCAGAGTATTGGAGCTTCAGCATCAGTCTTTCCAGTGAATATTCAGGGTTTATTTTCTTTAGGATTGACTGGTTTGATCTCCTTGTTGTTCAACACACTCTCTAGAGTGCAGCGCCATGATTCAAAAGCATCAATTCTTTGGCACTCCGCCTTTATGGTCCAACTCTCACATCCGTACATGACTACTGGAAAAACCACAGCTTTGACTAGATGGACCTTTGTTGGCAAAGTGATATCTCTGCCTTTTTAATATGCTGTCTAGGTTTGTCATAGCTTTTCTTTGAAGGAGCAAGCATCTTTTAATTTTGTGACTGCAGTCACCATCTGCAGTGATTTTGGAGCGCAAGAAAATAGTCTGTCACTGTTACCACATTTGCCCCATCTATTTGCCATGAAGTGACGAGATTGGATGCCATGATCTTCATTTTTTGAATGTTGAGTTTTAAGCCAACTTTTTCACTCACCTCTTTCAACTTCATCAAGAAGCTCTTAGTTCCTCTTCACTGAAGCTCTTAGTTTCTCTTCGCTTTCTCCCATTAGAGTGGTGTCATCTGCATATATTTCTCCCTGCAATCTCAAATTCCAGCTTGTGCTTCATCCAGCACCTCATTTCACATGATGTACTCTGTATATAAGTTAAAAAAGCAGGGCGACAATATACAGCCTTGTCATATTCCTTTCCCAATTTTGAACCAGTCCATTGTTTCATGTTGGGTTCTAACTGTTTGCTTCTCAATATGCATACAGGTTTCTCAGGAGGCAGGAAAGGTGGTCTCATATTCGCATCTCTTTAAGAATTTTCCTGTTTTTTGTGGTTTACACAGTCAAAGACTTTAGCATAGTCAATGAAACAGTAGTAGGTCTTTTTTTGGAATTCCGTTGCTTTTTCTATGATACAGTAGATGTTGGCAATTTGATCTCTGGTTCCTCTGCTTTTTCTAAATCCAGCTTACACATTTGGAAGTTCTAGGTTTACATACTGTTGGAGCGTGACCAGGAAGATTTTGAGCATTACTTTGCTAGCATGTGAAATGAGTACAATTGTGCAATAGTTTGAACATTCTTTGGCATTGCCTTTCTTTGGGATTGGAATGAAAACTGACCTTTTCCAGTCCTTTGGCCACTGCTGAATTTCCCAAATTTACTGTCATATTGAGTGCAGCACTTCAACAGCATCATCTTATAGAATTTTAAATAGCTCAGCTGAAATTCCATCACCTTCACTAGCTTTGTTTGTAGTAATGCTTCCTAAGGCCCACTTGACTTCACATTCCAGGATGTTTGGCTCTAGGTGAGTGACCACACCGTCATGGTTATCTGGGTCGTAAAGATCTTTTTTTGTACAGTTCTGTGTATTCTTGCCACCTCTTCTTAATATCTTCTGCTTCTGTTAGGTCCATACCATTTCTGTCCTTTTTCGAGCCCATCTTTGCATGAAATGTTCCCTTGGTATCTCTAATTTTCTTGAAGAGATCCCTAGTCTTTCCCATTCTCTTGTTTTCCTCTGTTTCTTTGGATTGATTGCTGAGGAACGCTTTCTTATCTCTCCTTGCTATTCTCTGGAATTCTGAATTCAATTGGGTGTATCTTTCCCTTTCTCCTTTGGCTTTTGCTGCTTTTCTCAGCTATTTTTAAGGCCTCCTCAGACAACCACTTTGCCTTTGTGCATTTCTTTTTCTTGGGGATGGTTTTGGTCACCACCTCCTATTCAGTGTTACAAACATCGGTATAGTTCTTCAGGCTGAATGATGCTAAAGCTGAAACTCCAGTACTTTGGCCACCTGATACGAAGAGTTGACTCATTGGAGAAGACTCTGATGCTGGGAGGGATTGGGGGCAGGAGGAGAAGGGGACGACAGAGGATGAGATGGCTGGATGGCATCACTGATTCGATGGACATGAGTCTGAGTGAACTCCAGGAGTTGGTGATGGACAGGGAGGCCTGGCGTGCTGTGATTCATGGGGTCGCAAAGAGTCGGACACAACTGAGCGACTGAACTGAACTGATGATATCTAATCCCTTGAATCTGTTTGTCGCCTCCATTGTATAGTGATGAAGGATTTGATTTAGGTCACACCTGAATAGCCTCGTGGTTTTACTTACTTCAGTATAAGCCTGAGTTTTTCAATAAGGAGCTGATGATCTGAGCCACAGTCAGCTCCACATCTTGTTTTTGCTAACTATATAGAGCTTCTCCATCTTCCACTGCAAAAAATATAATCAGATTTTGGTATTGACTGTCCAGTGATGTCCATATGTAGAATCATCTCTTGTGTTGTTTGAAAAGGGTGTTTGCTATGACCCAGTGCATATCTCTTGGCAAAACTGTTAGCCTTTCCCCTGCTTAATTTTGTACTTGCCAAACTTGCCTGTTTCTCCAGGTATTCCTTGACTTACTACTTCTGCATCCCAATCCCCTATGATGAAAAGGACATCTTTTTTGATGTTAGTTGTAGAAGGTCTTGTACTGGGGCTTCCCTGGTGGCTCAGATGGTAAAGAATCTGCCTGCAATGTGGGAGACCCAGGTTTCCCTGGGTCGAGAAGATCCACTGAAGAAGGGAATGGCAACCCACTCCACTATACCTGCCTCAAGAATCCCATGGACGGGAGCCCGGCGGGCTACAGTCATTGGGTCACAAAAAGTTGAACATGACTGAGTGACCAACACTTCTATTTTTCTAGAAGGTCTTGTAGATCTTCATAGATCTACATACTTCAACTTCTTCAACATTAGTGGTTGGGGCATAGACTTGGATTACTGTGATGTTGGATGGTTTGCCTTGGAAACGAAGATCATTCTGTTGTTTTTGAGATTGTGCCCAATTACTGCATTTCAGACTCTCTTGTTGACTATGAGGGCTACTCTGTTTCTTCTAAGGGATTCTTGCCCCCACAGTAGTATATACAATGGTCATCTGAATTAAATTCACTCATTTCTGTCCATTTTCGTTCACTGATTCCTAAAAGGTCGATGTTCACTCTTGCTATCTCCTGCTTGACCATGTCCAATTTACCTTGATTCATGAACCTAACATTCCAGGTTTCTATGCAGTATTATTCTTTACAGCATAAGACTTGACTTTTATACCACCAGACACATCCACACCTGAGTGTTGTTTCTGCTTTGGGCCTGCCACTTCCTTCTTTCTGGAGCTATTTCTCTGCTCTTTTCCAGTAGAATATTGGCCATCTACTTACCTGGAGGGTTCATCTTCTAGTGTCATCTTTTTGCCTTTTCATACTGTTCATGAACAATATGAAATTATTTGGTACTAGTCATTAACTATTAATTAATGTATATCGATAAAGTACTGTGGTCAAGGGTAATTTCTGCTAAATATCACTTATATTAGAAGATCTAGCTTTTAAAATACAAAGCAAGAGGATTTTGTTGAACAGAATCAAGAATAGGTGATAAATCCCACTAGTCATCTGTCTAGTGAAAAGAAGTCATCTGTCTAGTAAGAACAGAAGTGAAAAGCAAAAGAGAAAAGGAAAGATATAAGCATCTGAATGCAGAGTTCCAAAGAATAGCAAGGAGAGATAAGAAAGCCTTCCTCAGCAATCAATGCAAAGAAATAGAGGAAAACAATAGAATGGGAAAGACTAGGGATCTCTTCAAGAAAATCAAAGATACCAAGGGAACATTTCATGCAAAGATGGGCTTGATAAAGGACAGAAATGGTATGGACCTAACAGGAGCAGAAGATATTAAGAAGAGGTGGCAAGAATACACAGAACTGTACAAAAAAAGATCTTTACGACCCAGATAACCATGACCGTGTGGTCACTCACCTAGAGCCAGATATCCTGGAATGTGAAGTCAAGTGGGCCTTAGGAAGCATCACTGTGAACAAAGCTAGTGGAGGTGATGGAATTCCACTTGAGCTATTTTAGATCCTAAAAGATGATGTTGTGAAAGTGCACTCAGTATGTCAGCAAATTTGGAAAACTCGGCAGTGGCCACAGATTTGGAAAAGGTCAGTTTTCATTCCAATCCCAAAGAAAGGCAATGCCAAAGAATGTTCAAACTACTGCACAGTTGCACTCATCTCACACAAAGTAAAATAATGCTCAAAATTCTCCAAGCCAGGCTTCAGCAATACGTGAACCATGAACTTCCAGATGTTCAAGCTGGTTTTAGAAAAGGCAGAGGAACCAGAGATCAAATCGCCAACATCCGCTGGATCATTGAAAAAAGCAAGAGAGTTCCAGAAAAACATCTATTTCTGCTTTATTGACTATGCCAAATCTTTTGACTGTGTTAATCACCACAAACTGTGGAAAATTCTGAAAAAGATAGGAATACCAGACCACCTGACCTGCCTCTTGAGAAACCTGAATGCAGGTCAGGAAGCAACAGTTAGAACTGGACATAGAACAACAGACTGGTTCCAAATAGGAAAAGGAGTACGTCAAGGCTGTATATTGTCACCCTGTTTATTTAACTTATATGCAGAGTACATCATGAGAAATGCTGGACTGGAAGAAGCACAAGCTGGAATCAAGATTGCTGGGAGAAATATCAATAACCTCAGATACTCAGATGAAACCATCCTTATGGCAGAAAGTGAAGAACTAAAGAGCCTCTTGATGAAAATGAAAGAGGAGAGTGAAAAAGTTGGCTTAAAGCTCAACATTCAGAAAACGAAGATCATGGCATCTGGTCCCATCACTTCATGGAAAATAGATGGGGAAACAGTGACAGACTTTATTATTTTGGGCTCCAAAATCACTGCAGATGGTGATTGCAGCCATGAAATTAAAAGACGCTTACTCCTTGGAAGGAAAGTTATGACCAACCTAGACAGCATATTAAAAAGCAGAGACATTACTTTGCCAACTAAGGTCCATGTAGTCAAGGCTATGGTTTTTCCAGTAGTCATGTATGGATGTGAGAGCTGGACTGAGCGCTGAAGAATTGATGCTTTTGAATTGCGGTGTTGGAGAAGACTCTTGAGAGTCCCTAGGACTGCAAGGAGATCCAACCAGTCCATCCTAAAGGAAATCAGTCCTGGGTGTTCATTGGAAGGACTGATGTTGAAGCTGAAACTCCAGTACTTTGGCCACCTGATGGGAAGAGCTCACTCACTGAAAAAGACCCTGATGCTGGGAAAGATTGAGGGCAGGAGGAGAAGGGGATGACAGAGGATGAGACGGCATCACCAACTCAATGGACATGGGTTTGGGTGAACTCCGGGAGTTGGTGATGGACAGGGAGGCCTGGCGTGCTGTGGTTCACAGTGTCACAAAAGAGTTGGACTCGACTGAGCAATTGAACTAAACTGAGTCATCTGTCTGTAGTCCCACAGTAGTCATGCCTGTCCTCCACTTTAAGTCCTGTCATGGATTACTTCCTTTGAAATAATTTCCCTGGTCCAGTTACCTTTTTTTTTTTTTTTTAGATAGGTCCAGTTGTCTTCCAACTATATGCTCACTTGGAAAATAGTTTTTTTCTATCCAGCTGTGTGTTTTCAGTGAACTAAAATGTCAGCTTCCCCACGCTACCCTCTGTATCCTGTTGACAGAAGAGTATGTTTTTGTACTTTTCTATACTGTTCTCTCTAAATAGTGAGGGAGGCTTAGTACAAGTCACCCGGGGAACACCACTGGGTTAATTTGAAAAAATCTCAGATTCTGAGCTTGCACTGCTAGATAAGGGGAAAGGATCCTAGAGGTACATTATATTTATTCGAGAATTTTCTTTGATTAGTAGAGCTTAAAAAGCCCTTAGTTTCTTAGTTTGAATTACTTTTTCCTCGGTATTTAATAGCCTTCTCTTCTGAAGGATGGCAAAACAGATTGGTTCTGAGAATGAGTTATTTGTCGACTGTCTTATAAAACATGTCTGTAGGAAAAAGGTGTGTGTGTTTTTAATTTTAAAGTCAGAATTTTCATAAAACCTAAGGTTTTCCATACACAAGAATATTACAGAGTAACTTTTTTATGTCTTTGGTTTTCAGGCTTCTCTGTATGTCGAATCTTCTTGTGTCTTCAAGAGGATATGATCATTTCAGGATTATTTACTTTTTTTAGCTTCTAAAAATCCACACTTAAACTCCTCGTTTCCTAGAATTATTTTGTCTGAACCTATAGCTGTCGACAGTATTTCACAAAATAAATGTAGAGTATACCAAAGTTATAGACACATAAAATATAGATGATCTGACACTGTTACTTAAATATTGTTCCTAAAGGTCCTAAACTTTTTTTCTTTCAGCCTGGCACACTGGTTTTCAAGATTAATAAGGGTTTACCCTTAGTTCTAGTAGATGGAGAAACAGAAGGATTAAATTCATCTGTAGGAATTACTGGGAGAGGTGGATGCTTAATTATTTTTCTTAAACACTGTCCTTTGTTGTTCAGTATTTAATTCTCTCTGACTGTATCTTGCCCGGAAGATATCTTAAAGGAAACTGTTTTGCCTTGTAGTTGCTCTCTTAATCCAAATTGTCATGTTATCTGGTTCCAGTTCTGAGTAATGAAGTGTTCATGGGATTTGACGATTGGCTTACTTGAATGGTAACATTTTCAAACAAACTGAAAAGCATGTAATACTTTTGGGTCCTGTGATCTAGGAGGGTATATTCACTACTAAAGTGACTACTAGTTCCTGGAAAAGGCTATTAAAACATTTTTTTGCTTAGTGTAGTACTCAAGATTCTGGCATTCAAAATTTATCTCTATTTGCTATTATGATACAGACTTTATGAAATCTCTGCACTCACGTAATGTGAAAACAAACCATCATCCTCACTTCCACTCCCAATAAAATGTTCATTCATTTAGGTAAGTTTTAATAAACAAAGCAGAATATAACTTTACTGGGAGATGGTCAAGGGTAGACTTGAGTCTTCCCCTGCAGGCGCGCTCTCTCTCTTCTGTTCCACTTTCATCCACTTGCACCCCTTTGGGTGCGATGCCTGTGGCAGGGGTTTCTGTCCTCTGTTCTGAGAACACTGTGCTTCTGATTTCCTGCTTTAAACTCACAGTCTCTATTCCTACTAGTCTTCCCTAATTTCTCCACTGTTGTTTTGAACAAGTATGATACTTTAATTGTATATTTGAGATTTCTATACTTTACTCACATCTGTTCTCAAGACTAAAACTATGTCTCTGCCAATATCCTACCTATCAATGGTTTCCTTAGTTATTTCAAGTCGTATTTTTAAAATAGTATTTTAAAACATTGTTTTAAAACGTTTTATTAAAAACATTAACAAGTTGTCAAGAATATAGTTGAGGACGCATATTAGAGTATTTCTAGGGCTTCCCTGGTAGCTCAGAGGTTAAAGTGTCTGCCTCCAATATGGGAGACCCGGGTTCGATCCCTGGGTCGGGAAGATCCCCTGGAGAAGGAAATGGCAACCCACTCCAGTATTCTTGCCTGGAAAATTCCATGGACGGAGGAGCCTGGTAGGCTACAGTCTATGGGGTCGCAAAGAGTTGGACACGACTGAGCGACTTCACTTCACTTATTAGAGTATTTGACATTGTACTGATTAAATGACTCTAAGTATCCTCCCCCTAAAAAACTTCATTCAGTAGACAGAATAATTTCTATCATCTTCTTGTAATTTGTTGTATAGAGATGGTTAACAAAATCTGACCTTCTTTATGAAAGGTAGGTAGAAATCAGAATTTTCCCATCAACAAAAAGCCACAATGATTTTTTAAAAATTTAATGTCAAAATTATTTTCTTTATTGTAGATTGTTTAGAATGCTTGCATCTAATCTCTATAATCTTTCAAAGAACCTATTAGTGTATTTAATCAGAGCATTGGTATTATCTTTTAAAATTTTTTATGTTTGTTTAATCATTACTTTTTTAAACATTTTATCACCTGTTTCTTCCCAGTGTAGGGCTTAGAAAGGAAATGGTAATTAAAGCTTTTTGCAAGCCAAATATATTTCCCTACCCCAAAAATATGCCAAATGAAAGTGAACAAGGTTAGTATTATTAAAGCTGATTACTAGGTAAGCTAAAGTAGGGCTAGGTAGTAACTAGGACATTTATTCTCCAAATATTTTTACTATTGTAAAAAATACTATAAAAAACAATTTGCAACCATCCTGTATATGTGGTAGTTTAACAGGGTATAATCAAGATTAGGTATGAAGAAAATCACCTGAATTTAGTGCAAAATGCTAAAGGCCCAAGAATTTACTCATTCAAACACAAGGAAGAATGAACTGTCTCATTTCCCAAGCAAAAAATAGCAATATTCAGTTAAAGGAACTATTTTAAAATAGGATATAATGCTGGTGAATGTTACAAGAGGATTAACTTTGACTACATTTAAGTCCAAAATAATGGTGATGGAAGTTTATTTTCCTCTCAAGTCAGAAACCCCCGAGTGGACAGTCTGAAGCTGCCAGTGGCTCCACTGTGTGCCCAGGAGCCACCCGCCAGGCTCTTGGGCACCCTCAGCTGTGGCTCTCCCGTCAGCATTTGCTTCTGGGCTGGGTGACTCACGGCTCTCAGGAGAGGAGGGATAACGGGTGGGGCTAGAGAGGAAAGGCCGCCTTTTCCTGTGCAACCAAGTCATTGCCCTCTGAGCAGCCTTCCCAGGTGGCTCAATCCGGTTAGCCAAAACTCACAGTCATATGGCCACATGAGACTGTGAGGGAAGTTGGGATGTATGTAACTTGGGTGTGGCGATTATTTCAGAGTGTATACACGATTAGATTACCATGCTGTACAGTATTTATATACATACAATATTTGTCTGATTCCTCAGTAAAGCCGGAGGAAGAAAAAAGAGAGAAGGGCTTAGAGGCCAGAAAAACCTAATTGTAGAAAATAGGAGGAAATGGATAAATATACAAATTGACAGTTGAAATCTGAATGTTGTTCTCAACCCCAGAAAACTTCCATATGGAGCTACAGTGCAGTGCATATTAGAATACCTTTAAGTGAAAATGAGACCATCTATATAATTACTGCATGAGGTCAATTATAATTATTCCCCCCACCCCACCCCACCCCCGCTCCTGTTTAGTGTCTAATGCTGTAGTTTGGCTCATATTGTTACAGTATGTCTTATAGTTTGGTATATTTTATCACATATGGAAAACACTGACATGGAAATGCAGAAACAAAGACCTTGAGGAAGGGTTAATGGACTGCTGCTTTGATTGTCATTTATAACCAGTTAGTTTACCATTTTTAAGAGCATTAAAAGTTGAATCATTTTAGTTCATGCCACCAAAACAAAACATGAGTTAGCAAAGACACTGCTGGAACCTGTGATGCCTCCCAATAGTATGGGCTTGAATAAAATGTAGAGATAAAAATTAAGAATGATGGCAACAAGAAAGCTGGCCTGGTGTGGATCTACATCAGGTTGACAAGTGCTTTGTTGTCTTGAAACTTAGAGCAGGAGTTTTATGTAAGGTCAGCCTGAAAAGTGGCTCTCAGATGTTCTCTTCTGCTATGTTCTGATTAACTTTGAAGTGACAATTTTTCATAGCCCCTCTCAAAGCCTGTGACAGCCAACTTCTGTCCTCCTTGCAGGATAGAGGTCCGTTCAAGGCCAACCCTTCAGAATGATCTTCCTTTCTTTGAGAAGCCCCACAGCAGGCAGCTGTCCTTACCCACCCTGTCTCCAGAAGATCCTCCACTGCAGACCTCGATGCTGGCCAATGAGGAAGCGCTGCAGAAGATCTGTGCCCTTGAAAGTGAGCTTGCTGCCCTCAGAGCTCAGATTGCCAAGATCGTGACCCTCCAGGAACAGCAGAACCTCAGTGCAGGTCTGTGAGTCCTCCAGTTGTCAGTCAGCAAATGCGGGTGGGGGCAGGGGGAATACCACTCACTTGGGAAAAAAATTATATATATATATAATATATGTATTTGTGGGCTCTGTCTCTTCAGTCGTGTCCAACTCTCGGCAACCCCATGGACTGTAGCCCTCTAGGTTCCTCTCTCTCTGTGATTCCATGGGATTCTCCAAGCAGGAATACTGGAGTGGGTCACCATGTCCTCTTCCAGGGGATCTTCTCAACCCAGGAATCGAACCTGTGTCTCCTGCACTGCAGGCGGTTCTTTACCTACTGAGCCACCTGCGAAGCCCCAGTATGCATACATATATATAATGAATCAGTATGCTATACATGTGAAACTAACACATTATAAATAAACTATATTACAATTAAAAATTTAAAAAGTTAATAACAGCTGTTGGGCTTGCTAGAAAACTAGGGGCCTGTCCTCTGCATGGTCCAGTACAGGACCCAGGCAAGTTTAAGTGGTTTTCGTTTGTTTTGAATAATCTTAATGCTGTCAGAGGATGATGAGTGTATTTTGGAAACACAAAATATACACCCACTGATAAAGGTGAACACTGCTCATGTGTCTGCCCTGGGAACTTCACTGTCTGGGATAACGGCACCATTCACATCAGACTGGAGGAGGTAACTGCAAAACAGCCCGGACAGAGTTGAGTGTGTTTAGTTACCTATGTGTCCTGAGGCAGGCATAAAGCTCTGTAACTGGGATGCTATGCTATGCTAAGTCACTTCAGTCGTGTCCGACTCTGTGCGACCCCATAGACGGCAGCTCACCAGGCTTCCCCGTCCCTGGGATTCTCCAGGCAAGAACACTGGAGTGGGTTGCCATTTCCTTCTCCAATGCATGAAAGTGAAAAGAGAAAGGAAGTTGCTCAGTCATGTCTGACTCTTAGCGACCCCATGGACTGCAGCCTACCAGGCTCCTCTGTCCATGGGATTTTCCAGGCAAGAGTACTGGAGTGGGGTGCCATTGCCTTCTCCGGTAGTTACTTATGTTGTGAAGTTACTATGGGAGTAAATGTGGAAACTATATATAGTATCTTTAGTGCAAAGTAGCTGTTTAATATTCATTTCTCTCCCTCTTGCCTAGAGTGGAAACTAAATTCAGGGCCTCTGACTCTGGTCTAATAGTGTTGCTTTTATTTTTGTGGCGTTGTCACTTTGGAGAAAAAACCATAGCCTTGAAATCCTAGCTTATTAATCTGCTGGCAGGCAGTGGTTGTTTTCCTACTGTTCTGAGTCTTGACGAGATTCAATATAAGCCAGCTCTGAAGGGTAAAGGATAGTTATTCTACCTCTGAGTCACTTAGCTTGCGGTCCTATAGTTTAATGTAACCTACACGGAAACCTCCTCAAACCTGGGCCAGGCCACAATGGGCACGGAGAATGTATTCCAGGCACCTAGTGTTACTTCAGTGAAATCTACAGGTGACTTGAAAACCCAAAGTCCTGCCCTTTTCTGTTTAACCTATAAGTTACTGATACATTTCTCTTTGGCTTTACCTCCCTCTTCTGGCAGACTAGGAAAGTCTGTTAGATGTTCTATTTACAACCCAACTCCCTTGAATAAACTAATCAATATGGTTCACGCCCAAACAACTCTCTAATCTCCAGTTATGCAGAAGGATGGATTTTTAGGTCCTCATTTTAGAACCGCAGTAACTCTTAGTTACTTATTCATTTGGGGAATTAACTATAATTTTTTTCTCTCAATTTTTTTCAATAAATCTAAAACTTTTCTTTTATTCTGGTCAATTTACATTCTTTAGTTCATGCTTACCTTCTATGTAAATATACTTAAAGTGAACCACAGAGGTATCCGATAGCTATTTAGCACTAAACTGTCAGACTACCTACTGGAGGCAGTTCTGTGCTGTTTCATCTAGAAGCAGCTGCAGTGTGAAGCAGTCGGACCTGAACATTTGATATCACAAAAGCACCCTGTTAAGTTAAATGGAACATTTCCATCTGGAGACTGGGATTAAATGATACCGTGACTGAAATTCAGGCATAGATTCCAACCAAGTAACTGAAACTTCCTTTTTACTTGTGACTGAGATTCTTTTTAAGGTTACTGCTTTCAGGTATAAAGTCCTTAACATAACTCTACTTTTAAAATATTTTATTTGCCTCTTACTACCAGGATTAAACTGATTTCCCCTCATTTCTGTAGGTGACCTAGAATCCACCAGGCCTGCTGCTGCCGCAGCAGCACCCTCAGTCCTGCCTGCACCCCCGTTGCCGCCCCCTCCACCTCCCCTCCCCCCACCGGGGCTCCAGCAGACCACTTCTGCTATTGATCTGATAAAAGAGCGGAGAGAGAGAAACGCCTCTGCTGGGAAGACCCCGGTCAAGAACAGTCCAAAGAAAACAGACCTGCCCAATATGCTGGAGATCCTCAAAGACATGAACAGCGTGAAACTGCGATCAGTAAAAAGGTGAGGAGACATCTGCCTTCTCTCCCACTTCCCTTGGTTTCCTATGCCTTTTATAAGCAACTGCTGAGCTGCTTTGGAGGAGGAAGTGGCAATCCACTCCAGTATTCTTGCCTGGAAAATCCCATGGACAGAGGAGCCTGGCGGGCTACAGACCATAGGGTCACAGAGAGTTGGACACGACTGAGCACACACATACACCAAGCTTCTTGAGAACTTTGTTTCATAGCATGACTACTGGAATAGCTCTTAAGTTTTTAATTTAAAAAAGATAAGCCCCCAGGAGCTCTTGTATGCAGTTAACTGAGAGCAGGACAGACACCCGCAGGCCACTCTCATTTCTCCCCCATTGCCTCTGAACCTTGTTACCGTGCAGTCCTTCTCCCCTCAGGCTGTGCTGTGTGCCTGCTAGGGTAGGGACCAGCCTTGTGGAGGAGGGAACCACGACTGCCTTGAAGGAGCCTGCAGTCTCTGCTCCTTACAGGAGCTATTCCCTGGGTACCTTTGTGCTATTTCGTGAGGCCGTAAATCTCAGTGAGGCCCCTGCCTCACTGCGTCAGTGTCTCTATCGGGTGTCTCTGCTGCTAGAGCCGTGCTGTCAGCACCGCAATGCCCCCTTGATTTCTCGTCACTTCTCTAAGGTCAGAACAAGACACAAAGCCCAAGCCGGCAGATGCTGCTGACCCTGCTGCCCTCATAGCAGAGGCACTGAAAAAGAAGTTTGCTTATCGGTATCGAAGCGATAGTCAAGGTGAAGCTGAGAAAGGAATCCCAAAGTCTGAATCAGAGGCCACCTCCGAGAGAGTGTTGGTGAGTACTGGACAGACCTCTCTCCTTAGTGCAGGCTGTGGTCCAGTCCACTGCTGCGCAAGACACTCAGCTGGTCGTCTGCAAGACGCAAAAGGATGTGCTGTAGGAGTTAGTCCTTACATGCCAGCTAGACTGCTGTCCCTCTTGATGCTCTTCTGTAAGTAAAAGCTAACCCTGGGTATCTCCCATGTTAAATTTTCCATGCTGTTTGTTTATATTTAAGCACAATGAAGTGAAATTCATGACAATAAAATTTACATCTAAGGACAGTGTAAATGTGATGTAGAAAGGAAAGGTCATTCTCTTAGGGCACTTACGAAATTGTTATGAAGGGGAAAGAGACCTGACCAGGGCCTTGCAGGCTGTGGGCCCTGCAGCGGTGGAGACTGAGCAGACTTCATGGAAGCTCTTAGGTATTAATTTAGACCTTCCCTTTCCTCGGGTGGCTCAGACTGGTAAAGCGTCTGCAACGCGGGAGACCGGGGTTCAGTCCTTGGGTTGGGAAGATCCTCTGGAGAAGGAAATGGCAGCCCACTCCAGTATTCTTGCCTGGAAAATTCCATGGACTGAGGAGCCTGGTAGGTTGCAGTCCATGGGGTCGCAAAGAGTCGGACACGACTGAGCGACTTCACTTTCACTTTCCTCGGGTTACTGTCACTGGGGAGATGTGTTTATCTGTGCCAGAGAGGTAGATATCCTAGAAATTCTAGCATCTTTGAAACCCTAGACATTGAAGAGGAAACTCTGTATCTTCTTTCTTTTATTAAAAGAAGTAAAATTGGACTAGGCTAGGGTATTGCAATGATGACTACAGTTTGATAGGGAGTAATTTTGCTTTCTTTCTCACTGTTGATATGAATTGACAGGTTGTTATAAACATAATGGTCTTAATACTATCGAGCTGCTTGATTTTTCATGAATATACCTTGTGGTCCACGGTTGGGAGGGGGCTGTCATTGCTGTTACATAAACCCGTATCTTTTTTGTTTCTTTTCTAGTTTGGTCCACACATGTTGAAGTCTACTGGAAAAATGAAGGCTTTAATTGAAAATGCTTCAACTTCCTAATAGACAAAGAGCTGAGAAAGACTATCTGAAGTTCAGCTGTTCGTTCATTAGGGCTGTTCAGCTAGTAGATATCAACACTGTTTGTTTGGTAGATACCTGAATTTAGAACTTAGTGGTCTCCTTTTAGGTCTCATTAGAGGATGATGCTATAACAAAACCACTGTAGGTTTGTTTGCTTTTAAGAGAAGGTCAGTTCTGAAGTTTTCCATAGCATATGTACATTCCAGCATGTTTTTAATGTGTAGCCAAGATGTTTAGATTTCCAGTCTGGAAAATAAGTACATAGATTTCAGAACAAAGGAAGGACATTTTATAGATGTGAGTTTTTAATTAACACTAATTTATCTGTACACATATTTTATGTGCATGTATTTGGATATACAACAGGACATAAGAGTTAGCGATGGCAGTGACAAGGCTGCTGGTAATCATTCCTACCCAGCAGTGGAGCAGCTGGTACATCCAAATTGTTGGAATAAAATGTTTGAGTTTGGAATTTCTTCTTGCCTTGAACAGAACTTTTAGATTCTCTGTCATGTTTTCTTGGAGATGGGGTTTGAGTAGGAACCAGATGATGTTAGCTGCTGAAATTCCGTAATATTTTCCATTAAGGGGAAGTCAGGGATCATGAAAACTGTTTTCCACCTCAGTGCCCCCCAGTTCTGAGGAAGAAAATGTAGTTTTCAGTAGTGAGCAATCAAACTATTGAATTAAATCTCTTTTAAAGTAAAATCTCTTTTAGTAAAAAGTAGAATGTACCATCTTTTTCAGTTTAATAAAATGGCATATCATAAAGATGACTTGTTGCTAAGTTAACATTTCTGGAAATGTCAGCATAATGGAGTTAAGTTTCTTTAATACTGGTCTATTAAACACTGAGTAGGCGACAGAATTTCCTGTAAGTTGCTTATCATGGGTCAGACTGCTGTTCTGCTGAGTCCCACCATGCAGCAGCATAACCTGTAGGTGCTGTCAGGAAGTGGAGAACCTCCTTTCTCATCTAGGACTTCTAAGGAAGTCATCATTTCTAAATGCTTCATGTATCTTCATGATTTTCTGTATTTCTGTTAAACTCAGCTATAGTTATCCAGAATCTCCTACCATGAGTAAATAGTTGGACTTTTTATTTAAATCTAGTGGGGGGAAAAGTTCCACTTCCCAGGGCGATTAGGAGATATGAAGATGATACATTCACTTTTAAGTTATTGAAACTACGTGCAATGTTCTAAATGATAGCAGCTAATACTAGTTGAGGTAATTTTCATGGTTTGGCTGTTTAGCTTAAATTTGAACAGTGGCTTAATTTTACACATGTTGTTGACATACATTGTTTCTAATTGTTTTCTATGGTTTAAAAATTCTGCCTTTAAAATTCAGGAATTTCACCTGATATACTTATTTTGACCTCCTAAGAAATATTTATATTTGTATCAATAATTGAATTTTTAGCCAGTGCTCCAAAATAAGGAAGTTACTGTTTTGAAATAAAGCAACTTTTCTTTTCCTTGGACCATCATGCCTATATAAATGCTTTTTCTTCCACAGTAGGTAACCTCCTTCTGTGTTGTACATGCAACTTTAGAATAATTTGCTTTCTGCATTTTCCAAGTGAAAATATACTGCTTAAAATGTGTCACCTTTTTCATTCATCTTCAGCATTAAAAGAGAAAGAGGTGTGTGAGTTTCTTCGGGGTTCTTGAGCCTAGAACCCACCTCTGAGACTCTCTTTCCACCTCCCCTAGACCATACTGCTATCTCTGCCTCAATAGCAAAAGAACTGACAACTCATCCAAGTGTGGGTAGGAACCTGGAACAGCTGGGAAAGAATCACGGCTCAAACCTTTAGTTTCTGATTCCACACTTTGTGACCTCTGGTTAAATGCAAGCTTCTCTCCGTACTTAAAATCTGTAAAATGTAAATACAGGTACTGTGTTAATACGGAAGTCCACATATATGTGGGCCCACGCAGTTCAAACCTGTGTTCAGGGGTCAACTGTATATATAATGTGAGTCAAAGAGCCCAGGACTTGGGAGTTAAAACACGATATGTATATGTGATCCTGGCCCAGGCACATCTGTTTTTAAAATGGGAATAATGCTCAGTTCAGGAAATTAGGATTAAAAGCAGCATTCTGAACACATTCTATGAATAGCAGAGTACTAAGTTCTCACATTATTTTACACAAGGTTCCCAGCAGTTTTCTCCTAGGAGACAAGGTCCCTGTGTGCAGGCCAGGGTGGAGGGGTAGGTCTCAGTCTCCAGTCCTGGTTGTCTGCCCAGTGGCAGGCCCTTCTGCAGAAGCATCCTATCCTCTTGCTGTATGAATTCCTGTGAGTCTGCATCTTGGTGGGGAAGGAAGAAAACACGAGGTAACAACTACTGGAAACACAGAGCTGGAAAAACCATCCTCTAGTAGCTTCTCTGAAAACAGAAGTTCTCTCTGTGGACTAGATCTGGCAGATAAAAGTTTAAACTTTCAGGCGTGAACCCAGCAGCAACAGCTCTGGGATCACCAGGCAGGAGGAGGCACTTTGTTTTAGCGAGTATCATCGTTACTGCCTATTACCATGAGTCTTCCCCATGACCTTCAGCCTCTCCTGAGTCCTGTCTCCTCTTCTCATCCTGGAGTCAGTATTCTATGCTACTCCACTGAGCCTGTTTCTTAACATTCGTTTTAGTTTTTCCTTATCAATCTTGTAAGCAGGCTAGTTCTTCATTGATGCCAGAGCAATCATTTGAGGATAAGAAATAAAAACAGCATACCTAAGGAAGGATCCAGAAATCTTAGATATTTCCGAGACTGCTGTCCTTAGTCTGCTTTGTAAGGACTGCACACCTTACTGTTCTGTGGCTGGAGCTTCTCAGACTTCTTTTCCCTGGGAGGTTCTCCAGCCTCTTTGACAGGTCAGAGAGCTCTTTCCCGAAAAGCTGAGAAAGTAACATGGGTGGAATTTAGATGTGTTCAAGAAGGTAATTAAGATGATCCATATAGTGCCTCCCAAACAGCTGTGGCTGCTACAGGGCACTCCCGCCCTTCCAAACTGCTCTCTTCCAAGCTGGGAAAAGCCTTCATCTGGGGGAGAAAGACACCCTTCACAACAGCAATTTTACCAGAGGTATGAACAGCTTTCCACTCACGCGGCTTAGGAGCCATCCCTCTTCAATGGCCAGCCACACACGCCTGCTATCAGAAGACAAGAGACAATGAGAAGCAGGTGCAGCAGCAAGTTGCTGTGTAACCTGGTGTTCAGTGAGGGTGGAGAGCACACGAGACCGTTGCATTTCTAACCTCGACCTAGAGCAGACGGCCCTCTGCAAGGGGAGCACCTGCTAAGGCAGAGGCTGGTCGGGGGCCCAGGATCAGCCTTCCTGAGTTGGTCCAGGTTGTCCCTCGGGAATTTGAACAAGAAACCTGGAGAGAGAGGGGTGCAGTACTCAGAGCTCAAGTAAGCAGGTCACAAGGAACAGCTGAACCCATGAGCAGTTTATACAAAATACGATGAGGAAATGAACAAGGACAATGACTCGGCCTGAACGATGTGTCAGTACATTTTTTAAGAGACACACATTTTACAGGTTAGAAAGCCACTCAAAAGATGAGGTGACAGAATACTAAACCTAGTCTGTCTAGCCATAAAGACAATGCTTTAAAAATGTTTACTGCCTTTCCAAGCAGACACTCCAAGGTAGAGAAGAGGCTGGAAGAGAAGCAGGAGTGGCAAAAAGCAGGTGCAGCAAAAAGCTACACTTAAGTGATTAGTCTGTCTCAGAAAACAAATCCTCAATATAAAGCTCCAGTTAACCCGCAGTGACCTGAGACTGTTCCCTACAGTGGAAAAAGTTAACCCCTGTCCTGTGAGGATGCTTAGATGGAAATTTTAAAATTCTGCAAATGTTCAGCTAGTTATTTTATCACATTCCTTTATGATACTTTCTTCAAAAGATAAAAAGCACCTTGGGATATCATGTACCCTCCTGATTCTCTATAGTAGGGGTCTCCAACCTCCGGGGTCTAATACCTGATGATCCGAGGTGGAGCTGATGTAGTAATATTAAAGTGCACGGTAAATGTTAGGCACTTGAATCATCCTGAAACCCTACCACCACCAACCCCAGTCCATGGAAAAACTGTCTTCCATGAAACTGGTCCCTGGTGCCAAAAAGGTTGGGGGCCACTGCTTTATGGCTCAACAATAAAGAAACACTTCAAATTTATGCTCAAAAATCTCAAATAATGCACAGCTTAAACATAAATTTAATACAAGATGCACTTTCTTCACAAGACTATTGATGGGACTGGTAAAACTTGCAATAGACTAGTAAGTTTGCTGTGCTTCAGTTTTAGAGCTAAAAAAGAATCTAATATTAAAAATGGGTATTTCTCTTTCCTGTACAACCTACCAGACTTTAAAACAGGACAATTTAACGCAGCTGTGAAAGTAAAAAAAAAAAAAGATATTGTGATCAACGCTAGAATTCTACTAAAAGTATACTGAACATCTAAGACATATTTTAGAATCAAATTTGAAAACTAATTTTAGCAGTCATGGATGTTAATAACATTCAGTAATTACTAGAAATTGTATCATTTTCATTATTACCCAATGAAACCATTCATTTTGTACAAGACAGAAACCCGCCATGTCATACAACAGATGCTTTTCACACACTGCCACCCAAACATTCTGAGATCAGGGGCCATGCTCTGTCACTGGGAATTCTTTACCACATCCAGTGCAGTGCCCAGCACACAGCAGGAGCTCAGGTGCTGTGAGCACAGACTGCAGCATAGACCAGTGTCAACAAAACTGCGCATAGTGATAGACTGACAGCTAGAAAGGAAACACGATACCAGATTATTCATAATAATTTGTTCAACATTCACTGATGGCACAGTTTATGCCAGTCTGTCCTATGCTGAGCACATGACTGACTCATCAGAAAAGGCTGATGCTGGGAAAGACTGAGGGCAGGAGGAGAAGGGGACAACAAAGGATGAGATGGTTGGATGGCATCATTAATGGACATGAGTTTGAGGAAGCTCTGGGAGTTGGTGAAGGACAGGAAAGCCTGGAGTGCTGCAGTCCATGGGGTTGCAGAGTCAGACACAACTGAGCCACCGCACTAATGCTGAGCACAAGAGACAAGATGGAGGAGACAGCTGTGTGCACCTGTGTCCACTCCCAGTAGTGGCCACCCACCACTGGAGACCAGGGGCCTTCCGGAAGACACAGGTTGCCTGCAAATCCTTAGCCAACAAGGAATGGCTCAGGCTAAGTCCTGCACGCATCTGGACAGCTGTGTGTTTCAAATCCATGCTGAGAGCGTGGCGATTAATGTCTCATTTATTTAAAAACATTACTGACTGCGTTTTAGCCATCAGTCACTGGCCCAAGAAGGAGATACTAACTGGGAAAAGATTTAAACAAAATATTTACACGTTAAAAAAACAGTACACATGAAAGTACTGTGAACCTCTGATGCGAAAATGAAAAAAAAAAATTGAAACCCTTAAGCATCAAGAATGCTTTTTGGAAAGAGGCTGTTACAGGAATCTTCAGAGTTACTAGCACCTCTGCTGCTGCTGCTGCTGCTGCTAAGTCGCTTCAGTCGTGTCCGACCCTGTGCGACCCCATAGACAGCAGCCCACCAGGCTCCCGCGTCCCTGGGATTCTCCAGGCAAGAACACTGGAGTGGGTTGCCATTTCCTTCTCCAATGCCTGAAAGTGAAAAGTCCAAGTCGCTCAGTCGTGTCTGCCTCTTCGCAACCCCGTGGACTGCAGCCTACCAGGCTCCTCCGTCCATGGGATTTTCCAGGCAAGAGTACTAGAGTGGGGTGCCATTGCCTTCTCCAACTAGCACCTCTAACCTGTACCTAAAGTACAAATATATTCCCCAGGCAACGTATGGCAAAAACCACTACAGTACTGTAATTAGCCTCCAATTAAATTTAAAAACAAATTTTTTACTTTTATATTAATAAGATCATTATAAAGCACCACGTTGACAGTACAAGTACCGACCAGGAACCAGCTTGTTTGCTTTTGTTCAGCTAAGGCTTACCAAAATGTTCTGAGGACCTTGAGCCTATAGCAGAGGTGCTGCCCCCATCACTAAAGGTTGCCCCAGGGCTCCGGCAAGCTTCTACAATGCGCCGACAATTCTTTGAAGTCTCCCATTTTATCTTAAAAATTCCTATGAACTTTGCATTCTCTTCCATAATACTTATTTAAAAATGTGATCTTCTAAATTCCTGTTTCCTCAAGTTTTCTGAATTATTGTACTGTTTCCTCAAATTTTTCTAGAAAAATCAATGTTCAGAGAATACACAGGTACTGTGAAGCAGGGCTGTCAACGCTCATCCCACATATATGTAACAACACATGTCTTTGCCGTGGGTTTACTTACCTGTAGGCAGGGAACGGGAGCACACTCAGGTGTCTCCCCTCTCGAGAATGGAAATAAGATATTCCTCTGAATATCAAACACAAGTCAGAGAAGCAGCAGCAAGCATAGCCTGGCAGGCGGAGCCCAGGCAGCCTGCGGCTGAGGGTCTGACGTACCTACTAGACATGCCAGTCAAGCGGGTGTGCAGACGCAGCTCCTGGCATTCAGTCTCTAGCCCGTCCAGGGGAACCACGGTCCACCCAAGCACGAGCATCAGTAGGCGCCTCCTTATAGGATGCGTGAGGGACCTTGCTTCCCTGGTTCGGAATCCATGCGCAAGTAACCAGCTGATTGTAATTTAGCTTCCCAAGGAGATCTGCCTAAAATGAGAATGATAGTTAACCTTTCTCATAAATTAAACTACTAATGGGAAAAAAACAATGTTTCTGTGAGTTTGGTTGCAGTGAGTTTGCCGTGAGACAGTTCTGCTTCTCCACGTGCTGACATACTGGGTCTGTGAGTTCCAAGTTTCCTCACCACACGGGGTGTGTCAGATTCGCCTCTATCAGACTTCAGCACCCAGCGGTCCAGCATGGTGGCCACGAGCCACACGTGGAGACCGGGCACCTGAGACACAGCTGGCCCAAACTGAGATGTGCTGTAAGCGGTCAAGGACATGCCAGATTGTGAAGACTTGGTAACAGAGAAAAGAATGTAAAACATCTCAATAGTCGCTTTTTAATAATGGCTACCTATTTTTTTTTCTCTTGTTTTGTGGCTACATATCTAAATGATAGAATATTCTGGACATGCTGGAATAAATTTCATCTTTTTTTTTAAAACATGTGATTACTCCAGAATTGACAATCACCTACTCGGCTCATGCTGTATTTCTACTGGTCCTCACTCTTCTATGCGAATGGTGACAGTATGTTTGAGTTCAGAGTTTACACTTATCCCTTCCAGTGAAACGGACTTGGGGAGACTGAGGAGAGGCCCAGTGGTGCCTTTCTTACACTGAAACCAGTCAAGCAGAATCAAGTGGCCCTTTCCTATTACTTGACTTTAAAAAGGCCAACACAAGTGGTATTCTGGTACCAGCAGGAGGGCCTTAGGTTCCCACTGTGGGAACAAAGGGTGGTGGAGACCAGAGACTGGGCTCAGAGCCGACTTCTCCGGGCTGCGAGGACTCAGCCATCTGTGCCCCAGGCCTCGGCATCTCACCCGTGAGGTGCAGGTGACAGGTGAGCCCACAGGATGATGCCTGCACCCAGCAACACCTGAACAAGTCCTGAGCCAGGGCTAGAATCGAAAAGTGGACACTTAGTTTTCCTGGTAACTTTGCCTTATCCTTTCCCACAGACTGACTTATAAGGTAAATATCAAAGATAAAAATGTGAAAAGATAGGTTTTATTCATCAAAAGTGAACAGCAACAGGCACATATTAAAATGAGTCTGGCAAAGCCTTTTACAAATGGCTTTACACTCAAGCTTTCTCCCAAGAAAATGGCTGTTGCGACAAACTGTAAACATAATTAATAAACAGTCTTTTACAGTAACAAGGGAAATACAATTGAACTAAAAGAAAGCACCGGTTTCTCTTAAAACTAGATTACAGTTGTGCTTACTATACATGAAACAATTTAAAACAAATTACAAAAGTGGAATGTTTGTTAAATTTAAAATTAGTCCTTAGTTTTTTTTTTGTCCTAGAAAACATCTGTTCACATCAAAAGGCCCATCGAAGGGGAACATTTCGTCAAAGGGAGGGACGAGAAAACAATGCACTTTTTTTCAAATCAAAACAAGAAGTTTGGTCACTTAGCTTGGTGCATAGTTAAGGCATCTGGCGTCTGGAGCCATCATCTCTCACGGCCGACCTCCCTTCCCCCTCCCACGTGTGGCTGCTCACTATGTCACATTCTACAATAATAAATAAAAGCTGACGTCTCCAATCCTTGCCACGTGGATAAATAGAACACATGCACAGTCACACATGCACGAGCGTGCCCCAAACACACATCCACACACACACGACATACCTCTCACTCCCTGCAGCAAGAGGGACTTTAGTACCCTTGCTCTGAAGGACACACTGGCCCATCCCACTTTATTTCAGATTGGCAATACCCTGAGCTGATTATGGTGTTTTAAACATTCCACCTTTTTTTTGTTTTCTTGCATGTGCAGGTCAAGTGTACAGTAGTGAAGACAACATGCAATGTCTTCACCGCGGAATCATCACACAGCTAGGACACTGGGGTTCTGCCCCGCCCGCCCCAAATTAAAAACCAAAGTTAAAAAAAAAATTGCATTGCCAAACAGCACTGGAGTGAAAGCTCGGCGGCACTCTATGATAAATGCTCAGTTTCCAGTGCACAAAATGAAACCAGAGCAAATGGGAGGCTTTGGTGGCATCCGAAGGAAAAAAGGCAAACCGGGGGAGGGGGAGAAAGAGCTGCAGTTCTAGGTGTGATCTTCAGAATTCTTAGTGGTTCCTTCACAATCATGCTCCAAGGCAAATTAAGAACCAATATTTCAAGAGTTGGTTTGTAAACATTGAGTCCTGCCAGAGATGCAGACACTGGGCACTTCACATTTCCATTTTCTCCGACAGAATCAGTGGAAGGTACAGATACACACTGTTTGCATCATGCTGGTTAAATTCCGAAGATTTCTGCTGAAGGCTTCAGTTAAGCTTCACGATGATGCTTCGAAGAGCACATGGGCCACTGCAATCTATCCTGCAAAAACTTCCTCGCTTATTCCCTCCGTTTCGCTCCTGCCAGGCGCTGCCTCTTCAAGGTCTCCCACGAAAAGCCAAATGCATATTGCTGTAGGTTTGGGTCTTGTCCTTAACAAGTGGGTTCAAATGATCCAACAGAGGAAATCTTGGAAATAAATAATGCTGGCATCATTCATTTCCCTTGGCAGTCAAGAGTAAGTTCTCTCACCTCAAGACCCCGTTTCACATTTCTAACAACCTCTAGGAGGCATCTGTCCATTGGTTCTGGGGGTTAGGGTAACCGGTTTTCCTGAGGTAATAACTGTGAGCTCAACTCCTCAAACGTAGCATCCGCGTCCTCGCTGCTGCGCTGCTCTCTCTGCAGTCCCTTCCAGCTGGCTTTGTTTAGCCCCACGTGTCCGAGCATTGTCTGGGACAGCCTGGTATTGGAGAACCGGGCCCATTCCGTGAACAGAGGCTCCACAAGATAGGTCATAAAACCTGAGAAAACAAGGAGAAAAGGCCTCTGTGTGTGTTCTGAAACTGTCAAATGTCAATACAGAGTCTACTCTGTTAAGTCCTATTCCAGTACTATCTAGCTCTTATTTTTCTAGATGTGTGTGAAAATTTACATACCTTCTCGAAGAATCTATGTAAGCAACGTAATGAAACTTGAAGTGAAGGTGAGCTGACAAATGCAGCACATCTGATGATTCCTCTCAGCTGCACAGAACCACATCCTTCTATTAATGTTTCAGCAAAACTGCAGTGGCCCTGGAGCAGGGCTCAGCGGGTCCAAGGGCTGGTTCCCGCGAGACCACTAGAGCTAAGTGGGTATCCTGGGCTGCGGTTGACGAGACCGGAACCGAGGTGCAGCAGCTCTGCCGTCAGTCGGGGGTGATCATCACCCCTGGTCACGAGCACAGGGCGGCTTCTGTGTACTGATACCTCAGAATTTATAAAGCCAAAACTCACGACACCATGGCTTCCCTGGTGATAAACAATCTGCCTGCCAATGCAGGAGACCTGGGTTGGGAAGATCCCCTGAAGGAAGAAATGGCAACCTGCTCCAGTATCCTTGTCTGGGAAATGCCATGGACAGAGGAGCCTGGCATGTTACAGCCCATGGGGTCAAGAAGAGTCAGACACTACTTAGCAACTAAACAACAACATGACACCAAGTACGAGTCTAAGAAGAACAGAGATTAATTTAAACCATGACTAAAGTGAATATGGAAGTGTACTAGGCCTGCTTTATGGACAGCTCATACCACCTATCTCCCTTAATTCAGAGTCAGAAAAGGAAAAGCGATTTCAGGACAGTGTGCATCTCTGGGTTACACAGTACTCGAGCCCACACTGCATCTGACTTAATACTACACCGTATCTTACACAGGGTGGAAGAAGCCTCCTAGGAAACACCTTAACAAAAGCAAATATAACATCATCTTCCTAAACTTTTGATCAAGGACACAAAAATATACATTCAAATTCTATCACTGTTAACAGTTTAAAAATTTTTTTCATCTCTAAAACTCTTCTCAGGGAAAGACTCTATGGACCACAAACTACACACGGTCCACTTAGCCAACAACAAAAAAGTCTCAGCGGTGGGCCTTCCCTGCTGGTCCGTGCTCCCAATGCAGGAGGCCTGGCTTCGAGCCCTGCTCAGGGCAGTAGATCCCGCGTGCCACAATAAAGAGTCTGCATGGTGCAAGTAAAGATCCCACATGTTGTAATGAAGACTGAAGATCCTACAATTAAGACCTGGTGCAGCCAAATATTTTTTTAAATGTCATGGAAATAAAGCAGTTAACACCCACTGCTTTTAATCAGAAAAGTCACATATGGTCTGATGGCTGAATTTTAAGTGTACCAATTCTGGTCTCTGAAGTAGCAGTGCCGATACTGGAAACACGGCTTTCTTCCGTGTTTCCCATCTCCTCCACACGTGTTAACTAGAACCTACTCTACGCCAGGCCCTGCTCTGGGTTGGCCAGGGCTCAGCAGTGAATAGTCGAGATGTGTCTGCCACGAGGAATGTTCTGGTGAGGAGAGACAGGACACGAGAAAAACGGCACCACTGTGGTGAGAGAGCATTTCAGCCTCTGGCAGCAGCTACCCTCATACCCTCAGTCTGGGTGAACCTGCGCCCGGAGCCCCATCTTTTTCTAGGTGCCGCAGATGGGTCTTTTCTAGGTGTCATGAGCAGCTGGGGTCTTGTACCCAAATGTGGGACCTTATTACCATCGGTTTCACAGGATCCATTTTCTTTTTTAAAAATGGAGTAGCATTCAGCCTTTAGAAAAAAATTTTTTTTAAAAACAAATTTGTGGCTGTGCTGGGTCTTCGTTGCTGCGCAGGCTCTTCTTCAGTTGTGGTGTGCGGGCTTCTCATTGCAGTGGCATCTCCTGTTGCATTATCAGGCAAATTCTTAACCACTGGAAGGCCTGGACCCCTGTTCTTTGATTCTCCCACTGTTCCAACCGGCTGAGAGCATCTGCATCCTGTTTCTCCCATCCAACAGACTAGCTGTCTCTCCAGGCTCTCTCTTCCCTGGGATTCTTTGAGGTCTTCAGCACCCAGTATCAGTACTCAGGCCAGGGCCATAGACACAGCTGGGAGGCACCCTGGACTCACGAGCAGTCCAACAATTTGTTGAATCCACTTACTTGTCCCTGTCCACGTGCCCCTCTCTCTTCTTGTCCCAGACACTACAGGGCGCGGGGGGAATGTGCCTCACTCTCACCCAGCACACGACAGACCCAAGGCTCCTATCACAGAAGAAAACCTATCGACTCAACATGACTTCTGCTTACTGACCACACGCTGGCTCTGGGTAACTGCTGCTTAGCACTGAGTTTATTCTAACAGTTCCCTGACTTACCTACCCTAGAAGGAGAATCTTTCCAAGCCCCACTTTCCCTTAGGATTTGAGGTCACAAAGACCAACACCTGCTAACTGTATACACTGGACAAATGAAGAAGAGGAGCGCAGCAGTGCTTGTCTTGGGTGGCTGTGAGTCAGGAGCTGCCCAACCACTTGTGAATCTACTTAACTGTTCCAGGACAGCCCACATGCCTGGGATTCCTGCCTTCACACAGTTGTGGCTGTGCAGAGCCCCGTGGGGTCCCAAGTTGCTGAAGGTAAACGAGAGGGTGGGTGCTGGGGAGACGACTTGAGGCCAGGTTACAGAGGCCCGTGCGCAGTGCTGCAGAGTCAGCTTCAACCAGCAGGTGGCGCTGAAGAGCCTGAAGTGGCGCGTGTTCACTGGCAATCAGGTCTACTGGTTCCAGAATGACAGATTCTTTTTTGGGGGTTGGGGCTGCGGAGGAGGGTGCTGCACTGGATCTTCATTGCTGTGCATGGGCTTTTCTCTAGTTGCAGAGAGCAGGAGCATGGGCTCTGCTGCCCCACAGTATGTGGGATCTTCCTGGTGAGTGAGTGAGTGAAGTCGCTCAGTCGTATCTGACTCTCTGTGACCCCATGGACTGTAGCCTACCAGGCTTCTCCGTCCATGGGATTCTCCAGGCAAGAATACTGAAGTGGGTTACCATTTCCTTCTCCGGGGGATCTTCCTGACCCAGGGATCGAACCCAGGTCTCCCGTATTGGAGGCAGACGCTTTAACCTCTGAGCCACCAGGGAAGCCTTCCTGTACCTTCCTGGACCAGGGATCAAACCTGTGTCCCTACATTGGCAGGCAGATTCTTAACCACTGGACCACCAGGGAAGTTCCTATTCTTTCCATCTTAGAACAGAAAGTTACTGCAACCTGCTCTGCTTCCTTTTTAACTATTTAATTTCTGGCTGTGCTGGGTCTTCTTTGCTGGGCACGGGCTTTCTCTAGTTGTGCGCAGGCTTCTCGTTGCAGTGACTGACTTCTGTTGTTGCAAAGCACGGGCTCTAGGCACACGGGCTTCAGTGGTTGTGGCACACAGGCCTAGCCACCCCAGGGCATGGGATCTTTCCCAACCAGGGATCAAATCTGTGTCCCCTACAGTGGAAGGCAGATTCTTAACCACTGGACCTGCTCTGCTTTTTACCAACCAAAATCAAATGAGAGTAAGGGTCAAAAAAAAAAAAAATCCAGGAATAAGATTTCTTAAATTATTTAAAAATTGGAAATAAGCACTTTAATATTTATATTTCAGATGTACCTCTCTTCCTGACAAAATTAAGGTTGAATGGCATTTTAAAAACCAGTTATATCTGAGTATGTATAGTTACCAATCTGGATGTTGGCAATTGATTCAGTCTGACGATCGCAAAGTGGACTCACACCCAAATGATACTTTTTTTCTATATCGCCTAGAAATTTAAAAAAGAGAAAGAGAATTCTTTATGTGGAATATACCTTATTGGTTAAAAATATAATTAAAGTCTTCATCTTACCTGTAAATTCCTTAGGAAAAATGTAACATACTTAATCCTCATGAGAGGACGCCTTCTAAATTAGTTCTTTTTTAAATTTTAAGTTATTCACACATAGAAAAGGTTGCCAAGCTGATAACCTATTTCAAATGGAGAGGGTGGAAAACTTAACTAGATGTTATCCCAGGATTGTAATTCTGTCACAGCATTTTAGTTTAAAACTTAAGATTTCTAAAAGGAAGACGCATAGAATGAAGATCTTTATCTTTCTGGCCTTAATTCACAAAATATGTCCTATGGCCATACCCTTCACACGGGACAAGGAGGGAGCAAGGGCGGGACAGTCTTTCTGTATAGCAAAACTTCCAAACTTGCTCTATGTCTATTCATAAGTGCATACCCATCAGATCATTTCAAAAGACAACTGCTGATTTTTTCAAAACAGGTCCTCAATTTGTGCATTACTGATTCTATGTCCATCTATTGTGAACGGGCACTAAAACTATCAGACACCTACTGCTAGACTCTACAGTTGTCTAGCAGTTATTTTGTCTAAGTTACTTTAATTGTCTAAGTTATTTTATTCATATGATGCTAAAAATGAAATGGACAGATGATCACTCAACACTCAACACTGTAACTTGCCTTGATGGAAGAATTCCTCTGTTACTTTTTCACTCCACTGCTTGCTTAATTCCCAGGTCCGACATGGGTTACAAATATCGGCACACTTCAAAGCCATCTAGCAAGCAAAATATTGAAACTGTCTTAAGAAAAAAAGTAAAATTTCAAATGTACCAAGTTTAAATATACTCTAATAGCGGGGAAAAGAACACCTTAAAAAAGAAAAAGAAAATGTTGCAACAGGACATCTGTTATCCTTTACACTGAGTTTGGGGCTTTCCTGGTGGCTCAGATGATAAAGAATCTGTCTCCAACGCAGCAGACGCGAGTCTGCAGCAGACTCGATCCCTGGGTCAGGAAGATCCCCTGGAGAAGGAAATGGCAACCACTCCAGTGTTCTTGCCTGGAGAATCCCATGGACAGAGGAAGCCTGATGGGCTCCCTCTGTCCATGGGGATGAAAAGAGCTGGGGTACAACTGAGTGACTTTCACTTTCACTGAGTTTATGATACTGTTAGTTACAGCAATCATGTTATAGAGGTGCTGAAAGCCTGCTAACCAAACTGAACATGCTTGGTAATTCCAGAGAGCTAACACAGAACTGTATTAATCAGAAAGCTACAAACCAATCAGTCATTTCTCATTTTTCATATGTGAGAACTTGTCAAAATAAAATGCTGCTTGGGACTTGCCTGGCCATCCAGTGGTTAAGACTGTGCAGCCTACGCAGGGGGCACAGGTTCAATTCTTGGTCAGGGAAATAAGATCCTATGTGCTGTGCGGCTCAGCCAAAAAAACGTAACAACAACAAAAAAGCTGCTACTCTTGACTGGTACCGCATCTTGCAAACACTGTTTTTGTTAGAAATCTCAAGTGTGAAAAAGACAAAAGTGATGGCCCTTTCCCGCGCAGCCTTGTGCGACATTTTGCAGACCACAGCTTGCTCTCAAGATTTAACCACTCAGAGAACTATGTGAGAATATTTCATTTTTATTCTAACAATCTGCCCTAGAAATAGAATTTTTCCAGCCCACATTTTACCTGTAAGACCAAGTGCCTATGCCTGGCATCTTCCAGATGTAGATCGCCCTTGTCCAGATGGGCCCGAAACAAGGACAAGTATTCATTCTGGCGGCTGATGTCTGTGGCCAGTATCAGAGCGCCTATCTGAGCCTCCATCTGTTGTCTGGAAGGAGAGAAACAGACAAAGAAACACAAGGCTTTCAGTTGAATAGCTACTTCTTAATTATTCTTCCCTTAATATTCAGAAGGCTTCACTGAGCTCTAAGATATTCTGCCATTCCACTTTCAACCTACCGCAAAACATGGGTTTTAAGGAATGCATTTTAAAAACCTACTAAAATGGTCAAACCAAGACCTAGAGAGCTTGTAGGAAAATACCACTAGGCAAACACTCCAAAAGGAAGGTCTTAAGGTGGAATTATACACCTTACAAAAAAAGTCTATGTACAATTGACATGCTGCTTGAGAAAATTTGTTGCTGTGATGTAGGGAACAACTTTGGATTCTTTGTTGGTGCCTGAGATGCAGGAGGAGGGTCAGATGGAGGAGGAACAGACTATTCGACTACTGACTTCTGCAGACATGAGAAAATATGTTTGAGTAAACCCTAATGAAGCTCCACCAAGCAATGTAATAAAGTTTAGATTCAATTATATTTTCAGAGCCAAATTCAAGAATCAATTATCTGTAAGACTGTTCAAATTTTCTGGAAGGGAAAATGTAACAGGTTAATACAGATAACAAATATATCATCTAAAAAGCTTTCTCAAGTCAAACAGGAAGAATGTTTAAAAATTCCTTTTGTTTCAATGGGCCATCACCAATGTTTTCTTTGTATAATGATCAGTAAAGAGCTGATCATTATAGATTAAAAAGCTCACAATATCGAATATTAAATAAAACCCTAAAGAAAGAAGACATAAGAGGACGCGGCTGTGTCGTACTCCTGATTTTCAGTTTTTATTTGAAATAAATATGAGAATTCAACAGGGTTAACATCAAATGCAAAATATGATAAAAATGGAATAATAAAGTGAACAATTTAATCCATCTTATTCAAGAAAAAGAGCATATATATATATATATAAATGGTGGTAAAGTTTTTATATATTTGTACAACATGAAACAATTTTACTTACCAGAAGTATTATCAAACTCCAAATGGTAGCCGTGAATACAGACTTAAAAAAAATTTTTTAAGTCCATCTTTTTTCTTATGATTATTACCAAAAACCGTTGTTTTATAGTTTTTTTTAAATTGAGAAAGGGAAAGAAAAAGGAAAGAGCAGTGACAGTAACTTAAACCTTGACATCCTAACACGTTTTTATGTTCCCCTTTCTCGAGAATTAGGCGGTTGATATCCACTGACATCGTTTCCCCAGGTCACCTTCTTGAGATGAGACACCATTAAAAGCTTTTGTTGGTGGACCAATGACAAGATTCTGTTGCCAATACCACCATATCGGGCTCCTTTACATTAGTGCTTTTTGTTAGCTTTTCAAATGGGGAGTGTGTGTGTGTGTGTGTGTGCACGCGCGTGCCTAGTTCATTCATTCAGTCGTGTCCGACTCTTTGAGAGCCTATGGACTGTAGCCCTTGAGGCTCCTCTGTCTGTGGAGTTCTTCAGGCAAGAATACTAGAGTGGGCTGCCATTTCCTCCTCCAGGGGACGTTCCTGACGCAGGGATCAAACCTGTGTCTCCTGCATTGGCAGGTGGGTTCTTTGCCACTGAGCCACCTGGGAAGCCCCCTTGACATCAAATGACACTGATATCTTAAAAAAAAAAAAAGTCTTAGGTATTCCATTCTTTCTCTTCATTATTTTTCCTGAAACAGATTTTAATGACTCTATTTCTTATACAGATTGTTTACTTTCTATCCAATTTACCTTTACATTAAGGTTTTATTCAAAAGAGTATAAAGTGGAAATATGTTAATTCTATTTACATAAATAAGTAGTAAACACGACTGAGCCACTGTGTATCTGGAGTGCATTTTGTAGTATCTGTGGACTGATCCTTCATAAAAATTCACTGAAAAAAAAAATGCTACTGACAGTATTTCAGAATAGGTGTAAATTACTAAAATGTTGATGCAGATTTGTAAAATAAGATAATTAACCCCCAAATTGGGGTTTCCCTGGTGGCTCAGATAGTAAAGAATCCACCTGCAATGTGTGAGACCTGGCTTCAATCCCCGGGTCAAGAAGATCCCCTGGAGAAGGGAATGGCTACCCACTCCAGCATTCTTTCCTGGAGAATCCCATGGAGAGAGGAGCCTGGTGGGCTACAGTCCATGGGGTTGCAAAGAGACACAGCTAAGCAACTTTCATTTTCACCCTCAAATTGTGGAATATCTGAATATAACAACATAATCTTTACAACTTTAAATAACTGTTTTTCCAACTTAATATCCACAGTTCATAACTAGTTTTGTCTTCACCTACCTGCTTTCTAACGGCATATGTGAGAATAAGCCGGACTCTCTCAGTAACCCCACTGCAGATCTCCAGTGGTGATGTTCCAGAACTGAGGTATTCTACCAAAAAAAAAAAGGGGGGGCAGATCTGAATCAGCAAAGGGTAAGTCTTTTTCTGAACATAAAGCAATATTTCTAAGTAATATCAAGCTGGTTACAATTCTAACACTCATTGAGAACCAATTTACTTTCACTCCTTTAAAACGTGACCCATTTTCTATAGTACAAGAATATTAAACTTTGAGGAAGAGCTTGCACTCACCTTGTATAAAGTTGCCAGGTAATGGTTAGTTTTAATGAGGAAAGGTTGATTAACACCCGGATGATCCAGATCATGAGTGGCAGCTGCAATTAAGCTCAGCAAGACGTCCCAAGGAGTTACAGAGTTGGCAAGCTAGACGGTGGCGAGGAATAACTGATTACAGACGTGTCTGCAACGAACTGTACCATGACAACAGCTGTTCTAAATCAGCCATGAACGAGAGTCTCCACGGTCTCCTCCCCTCATGTCTCTCTGTCTGTCCAGGCCAAGGCGTGCCTGCCACGAGCTGTCCACTCACGCCCCTGGCGGGAGGCGTGGTATGATGCAGTCCCTTGCCCGTGGGGAGGTCATGGACCCCGCTCACCCTTACACGGGTTCATTTGAAACAAGTGTAACTAAGATGACAGCTAAAGAATAAACCATCTTTTTGAGTACGTTCATGGTGAAAAGTGTTTAAAATAAGGATGATCAGGGCTACACTGGCAAAAAGTGTTTCACATCACCACTGCCAGACGTGCACGGGTTAAGACGGCCTCTGCTTCTGGGTTCGCCCCCGCACACTCTCCCCTCCGGTGCCTGGCATCGCTCCCCTCCGCTCCGCAGCCCTGGCTTTCAGCTGGGCATGGCCAGTGGGAGGGTGAGGCCCCCACAGCCCGTGGACCAGGTTTACCCCCGCACACGCTCAGGTCCCCTGGAATGCAGCACTGAGTTCCATCGGTCCACTTCCCTGGCTGTGTGGTGGTCAAGTATCAATTTCTCCCACAAGACTGTCAAAGAGAAACTTCAGGCTTGGCCCAGAGGTTTGTTTTCTTTTTCCTCCAGAGTATTTTTTTACAGTTTAATTTAAAAATTGGGGCAGCTGGGTGTACATGCATAAAACGTATCAATTTTATCACTGTATATGAATGATGCCACAATAAAATCAGTGTTTTTTAATTGGGGTATTTTCACATATTCCATAATCTCTTGAAAAATCAGAAGAGTGGCACCCACGTGGCTGTATTCTCAGAGTTGGCATCAACTGGCACACACCGGCCCTGTCAGCCTGCTTCCCTCCCAACACCTAGCTGGAACTAAGACCCCAAGGGAGAGGAGTCTAGAAGCAAGCCTAAGGGTGGGCGGATGTAATTCCACCAGCTCTAGAACAGGAAACGTCCATGAGCAAACATCTATGGCTGATGACCCCCAGCTCTGACTTCTCTGTTATACTGCAGACTCCTATCCACCTCTTCACTAGATCCCTCCACTTGGATATGGTAGGGACACGCATAACTGCACACATCCACAATGGAGCTCACCATCTCCCCGGCCCTCTCCCCTCTTCTACCTTCTCTCCCTCACAGTGATTCCCACCTGTCCCTCAGCTGCTCAGGGCAGTGTCCACCCACCCCTCTTCCTACTTCACTCCACAGTGGCATCCAGACACCACATCCTCCTCATTCTGATTTCCGAAGACCTCACCAACCGCCCACCTCTCTCCTGCCCCATGGCTACAGAAACAGCGGCTGGGTTGCTGGTCTTGTCTGCTTTGTTCTCCCTCCACAGCCAGGACAGTTCTGTAAAGTCTCCCACTTCACTCCCACAGCTCCCTATTCATCACTGGACACGACACCAATGCCATCCATGCCCTCATGGAGCTCAGTGTAATCGCCAGATGACTCGTGAAGCCGGATGGCATGGCCCTCGCTTGGGCTTTTGCAGCCTTGCTCTTGACAATCACCTTGATTCTCTAGCTTAAAGTGTGATTAAAAATACAGCCACATTTGCAAACCTGATCCTGCTACATCTCATTCCAGAGAAGGAAGCTTCTGAGTCTGATTAAAACACCAACTTAGGGCTTCCCAGGTGGCTCGGTGGTTTAAAAAAAAAAAATCTGCCTGCCAATGCAGGAGAGGTGGGTTCGATCCCTGGGTCAGGAAGATCCCCTGGAGGAAGAAATGGCAACCCCCTCCAGTATTCTTTCCTGGAGAATTCCACGGACAGAGGAGCCTGGTAGGCTACAGTTCGTGGGGTCACAAAGAAGCAAACATGACTGAGTGACTAACAACAAAATCACTAACTTAAGGAAGCGCTTGAAATTAAATCAAGGGAATGTGCTCAGGGCTCTGGCTGACTGAACGCGAGCACCTTACCTTAGGTTCTTTTAGGTAACAGTGCATGGCCTGAGTAACATCGGCAGCGTGGACTGCATTGTGGTAAGGGTTCTGACTGTGGTAATCTTCTTGAATCATCACTGCATCAAAGGAAAAAAGACCCCCAATTTAATTGCAAACAGGAGGCACTTACAAGTGCAAAAATTGCAACAATTATGTATTTCCCACTTACCCCACTCACGTGGCTATCAGCTAACTGTTCAATTCAGAGAGATGATAACCACTTCAGAATGCACATGACCACCACTGTGACTAACTCGTTTGAAACTTTTAAAATGAGAAGGTATTCATGTCAAATTTGTAAAATTATTTTTTTCTTTTTTAAAATGTCACTCTCACTTTGCCAAAGTCCTTTGACTGTAGTTTACTTTAAAAAGAATTTTAGTTAAATAAAAGGAGTACAATTCATTCAACAAATACGTATTGTGCTAGGTGCTGTTACAGGAACTATGAATTCATTAGTGAACAAACATCTCTGATGCAATACGAGTACAGATGTTGGGGAATGTGTGTGGATTCCAGGATGCTTTATCAGTGAGGTGAGTTTTGGATCTGGAATTAGTTTTTTAGGAGTACGGGAAGGATGACCTGTTAATCTGCCTCCTCTGCTCAGTGGCAGTTATCACATCAGATCAGTCACTCAGTCGTGTCCAACTCTTTGTGATCCCATGAATCGCTACACGCCAGGCCTCCCTGTCCATCACCAACTCCCGGAGGTCACTCAGACTCACATCCATCGAGTCAGTAATGCCATCCAGCCATCTCATCCTCTGTCGTCCCCTTCTCCTCTTGCCCCCAATCCCTCCCAGCATCAGAGTCTTCAATGAGTCAACTCTTCGCATGAGGTGGCCAAAGTACTGGAGTTTCAGCTTTAGCATCATTCCTTCCAAAGAATGGACTGGTTGGATCTCCTAGCAATCCAAGGGACTCTCAAGAGTCTTCTCCAACACCACAGTTCAAAAGCATCAATCCTTCAGCGCTCAGCCTTCTTCACAGTCCAGCTCTCACATCCATACATGACCACTGGAAAGACCATAGCCTTGACTAGACGGATCTTTGTTGGGAAAGTAATGTCTCTGCTTTTCAATATGCTATCTAGGTTGGTCATAACTTTCCTTCCAAGGAGTAAGCGCCTTTTAATTTCATGGCTGCAGTCACCATCTGTAGTGATTTTGGAGCCCAGAAAAATAAAGTCTGACACTGTTTCCACTGTTTCCCCATCTATTTCCCATGTAGTGATGGGACCAGATGCCATGATCTTCGTTTTCTGAATGTTGAGCTTTAAGCCAACCTTTTCACTCTCCACTTTCACTTTCATCAAGAGGCTTTTTGGTTCCTCTTCACTTTCTGCCATAAGGGTGGTGTCATCTGCATATCTGAGGTTATTGAGATTTCTCCCAGCAATCTTGATTCCAACTTGTGTTTCTTCCAGTCCAGCGTTTCTCATGATGTACTCTGCATATAAGTTAAATAAACATGGTGACAATATACAGCCTTGATGTACTCCTTTTCCTATTTGGAATCAGTCTGTTGTTCCATGACCAGTTCTAACTGTTGTGTCCTGACTTGCATACAGATTTCTCAAGAGGCAGATCAGGTGGTCTGGTATTCCCATCTCTTTCAGAATTTTCCACAGTTTATTGTGATCCACACAGTCAAAGGCTTTGGCATAGTCAATAAAGCAGAAATAGATGTTTTTCTGGAACTCTCTTGCTTTTTCCATGATCCAGCAGATGTTGGCAATTTTATCTCTGGTTCCTCTGCCTTTTCTAAAACCAGCTTGAACATCAGGAAGTTCATGGTTCACATATTGCTGAAGCCTGGCTTGGAGAATTTTGAGCATTACTTTACTAGCGTGTGAGATGAGTGCAATTGTGGGGTAGTTTGAGCACTCTTTGGCATTGCCTTTCTTTGGAATGGGAATGAAAACTGACCTTTTCCAGTCCTGTGGCCACTGCTGAGTTTTCCAAATTTGCTGGCATATTGAGTACAGCACTTTCACAGCACCATCTTTCAGGATTTGGAATAGCTCCACTGGAATTCCATCACCTCCACTAGCTTTGTTCGTAGTGATGCTTTCTAAGGCCCACTTGACTTCACATTCCAGGATGTCTGGCTCTAGGTCAGTGATCCCACCATCGTGATTATCTGGGTCGTGAAGATCTTTTTTGTATAGTTCTTCTGTGTATTCTTGCCACCTCTCCTTAATATCTTCTGCTTCTGTTAGGTCCATACCATTTCTGTCCTTTATCGAGCCCATCTTTGCATGAAATGTTCCTTTGGTATCTCTGATTTTCTTGAAGAGATCTCTAGTCTTTCCAATTCTATTGTTTTCCTCTATTTCTTTGCATTGATTGCTGAAGAGGGCTTTCTTATCTCTTCTTGCTATTCTTTGGAACTCTGCATTCAGATGTTTATATCTTTCCTTTTCTCCTTTTTGCAAAGGAGAAAGTGTCAGTTATACTAACCATGAAAAAGCGACGAGGACGAAGGGTCCAACCAAACCCGCCACCATCAAACCTGCACCACGGCCCCAGCAGCCCTGCACTCAGTCCAGCGGTGCCTGGAACCGTGAGCCAACCCCAAGTGGTGAACTAGGACACACAGGTGAGGGGCGAAGAGCACTGGAACTTTCTACTGACTCTGATTCCATTCTTTAAAATAGCTTTTAAAATATTCTCGCTAGTATCTATGTTTGTATGTGCTTTTATAATTTATGTATTAGTACATATTATAGACATACAATTTATAAATAAATATGCATTAGAAGTCTTTCAAAAAGTCCTAGATATCTTCTTAGTTAGCTACTTAAGAGGAAAGAAAATATTCTTCTTCCTTGAAAAAATAAGAATCCTTATGCTAATTTTCTTCTAACACATTTACTTAGTGAAGGATCCCAATTTGTTTCCTGGCAGAGTGCTCTTAAATATCACTCTGTACATTAAAACATAGTCAAAATAATCCTTGAAGGTTGCTGTCAAGAGATTTCAGGGATCAGGAAAAGAGAAGATCCAAGTGCCACGTACCTTATCATTTAAGGTTTTAATCTTCAAGATGTAAGGAAAGGACAGAAGTCGTGTTGTCTTTGTGAGAAAGTTGTGGCTGACATGGGAGACTGTGGGCAAAGGGGCTCTAGCTCACCAGGCCCCTGGTGCACCCACCCATGGCACTGGGCCCTCACAGCTCCCCACCCAGGGGTGTGGTCCCCCCTGTGACCAGCTCCGGCAATAGGGTTGTGATGGACGGGAAGGCGTCAGCGTCCAGCCCGAGCTCTGGGCGTACCAGCGGTCTCCTAAAAACTGGCCACCACACTTTGAACAAGCGCGGATCGTTGTAAAATAATAATTAAAAAAAAAAATATTTATCTCGCTGCATTGGATCTTAGCTGCGGCATGCAGGATCTAGTTCCCTGACAGGGATCAAACCCAGGCCTCCTGCATTGGGCGCACTGAGTCTTAGCCCTGGACCACCAGGGAAGTCCCTGTTTTTTGTTTTTAATGTGACTCTGTTATGGTGCCAAATTCCTCTGCCTCCCTTTAACAGTAGACCACGTAGCACTGAGCTGGGTCAGGCCCAGTGCCCCTGGGGAGGGCCCAGCCGAGGCCGGTGAAGCTGCCATGCAGCTCATCCAGTGTCCCGGGTAGGGACACGAACAAGCTCAGCCAGACCAGCAGCAGCCCACAGACTCAGGGATCCGTACAGGTGTGTTGCTTCAAAACACTAACTTTGGGGTGGTTAGTTTTAAAGCCATAGCTGATATAACTGAGAGAAAAGGTAACAAGTTCCCGTATAAATATTACTTTTAAATGGGTTAGAATCACTTACCTAAAAATCTACGAAGTTTCATCATATCTAAATGGAAGTACTCAATTAATCCATGGAGACTAAATAAATGAAAGGTTAAACTTACTAGACTATTTCCTAAAAAGAAAGAAGAGGAGACATTAGTATGAATATAGGATATTAATAACACAACTGCACTGTGCTTCCAAATAAGGGTTTCAATATACAACATAAAGAGTACTAAGTCCTACTTGTTGTCCATCTAAAATTTACATCTTATCTTACCAGTTTTGAATTTTAAATATCACATCTTTTTTTCCATTCTAAGAAAAAACTTTTTTTTGGTTTTATTTTTCAAAAACCAAACAAATGGATGATAAATAATTAGAATTGACAGAAAACTTTGAAAATTATCCACACTGAGTAAGTTTAATTCAATTTCCCAAAGCACCTAAAACCTCCTTGCAACCATCCCCCTAACTGAGCAGGTGTGTCCCAGAGCAGAGCGTCTTGACTACAAATGCTGTATTATTTAACAATTAAATAGACTCTATATTTAAAGGTGCCCTTTAAATTCATACATTACTGCCAGCATTCAGACAATAACATAACACATGATTTTGTATTCTCAAAAGAAATCTATGATTCTTACAAACATATATATAAATAAGACCCAATTAGTTCCACAATGAAAATTTGTAGTAATAATATTTACAAAGAATGATAAAGGACTACTGGGCTAACCTAATCCAAAACTGCCTGAATAACTGTTGAGACGCCCATGGCTGAGGGAAAAAAGCAAATTAACTGGCACAATGTTTGCATGAGCAACACGGGAAAGGATGTAGCTGCCAAGAGAGCCCTCTTAAACACCACCTCACTTATTGTCTTCAAACAGAGAGAAAAAAACTCATTTCAAATCTACCTTTAAGAAGTGAAAAGTTAAAAAATGTATTCAAATTTTGGTAACACTCTACTGGTGCAAATAGGAGCCTATGTGGTCTAGAATCAGGTGAAGAGGTGGGCTATGGTCCTATTTTTACTGCTGTAACAACCAATTTTTCTTGGGACAGATACATAGATGTTTCAGAACGTATAATAAAAAAATCTGATTTTTAAAAAATGAGCAAAGGATATGAATCAATGGTTTTCCAAATAAGACATTCAAGTGGCCAATAGGTATATGAAAGCTGTTCACTGATCACCAGGGAAAAGCAAATTAAAACCACAACAGGGGATTACCTCACACTTGTCAGAATGGCTATTATCAAAAAGATAAGAGATAACAAGTGCTGGTGAGGGTGTGAAGAAAAGGGAACCCCTTGGCGAACTGATGGTGGGATTCTTAAGCTGGTGTAGTCACTATGGAAAACAATGGAGGTTCCTTAAAAAATTTAAACTAGAACTACCATATGATTGAGCAATTCTACTTTGGGGTACATATCTGAAGGAAATGGAATCACTATCTCAAAAAGATATCTGTATCCCATCTTCACTGAAGCATTATTTACAATAGCCAAGACATAGCATCAACCTAAGGGCCCAGAGATGGATGACTGGATAAAGAAACTGTGATATGTATGCAGTGGGTATTACTCAGGCATAAGAAGCAGGAAATCTTGCCTCATGTGACAAACGGAGGGAGTCTGAGGAACTGTGCTAAGTGAAAGAGAAAGACAAATGCCGTATGATCTCACCTCTACATGGAATCTAAACCCAAACCACAAAGTCCTGAGCTCACAGATACAGAGAACAGATCGGTGGTTGCCAGAGGTGAGGGTGTGGGGAGATGGACAAAGTGTGCTGCATACTTGAATGCTGCTAAGATAACAGATCTTAAAAATTCTCATCATAATAAAAAGATGTAACTTTTATGTGTGGTGACTAGACCCATGTGGTGATTATTTTGCAGTATATACAAACAGTAAATCACTATGTTGTATACTTCAAGCTAATATGTCAATTACACTTCAATTAAAAAAAAAGGATGTATATTCATTCTCTATATTTAGGTAATCATAGGTTTTCCCCAAAATTGTTTCCCAAACCCAGTGAAATAAATGACTGATCTCTAGGGTCTAGAATAAGTTTTAAGCAAGCTGCAATCCATTGGTAAAACACCCTCATCTGGAATTCAGGCAAACGGCAGTAAGAAAGGCATGCTAATGTCTTCCCTCCAAGAACCTCAGAGGAATCTGACAAGAACCAATCTGTCAAAGTGCACCACCCATACTAGAATGAAAAACTGCATGCAACATTTTTTCTTATTTTCAGTTCACAAGATACCAACTGACTTAATACCAGTGAGTAAGAATACAAGTCAATGAAATTTATTATTTCAAAGCTAGTGATGCTTAGTTGATATGTTACAACAAGACACAGGCGCTGAAGAAATTCTTTTATATGAAAATGGAAACAAACGCTTTCTTGGAAAAGAAAATTTATAACTTAGAGAAAAGTTACCCTACATAAAGACATACCAAAGGACAGGCCTGCCTACGGCGTTATGGCTCTCAACAGGTTTCCGGATGGAACTCTGCATGTAAGCACTGGGCTACGGCGACAACACGGGTCCAGCAACGAGGGCCCTCATGTGCCAGGTGACGTTCAGGGCTGACAAGCCCTTTCTTGGCATCTCATGTAACTTAACTCCTTCCTTCAAAAAGCAACACCTAATATATTCTCTGTGTGTGTGTCTGTGTGTATATGTCAGTCACTCAGTCGTGTCAGACTCTTTGTGACCCCATGGACTGTAGCTCGCCAGGCTCCTATGTCCATGGAACTCTGCAGGCAAGAATAATAGAGTGCATTGGCATTCCCTTCTCCAGCGGATCTTACTGACACAGGGATCCAACCTGGGTCTCCTGTACTGCTGGCAGATTCTTTATCGTCTGAGACACCAGGGAGGCCCAAATATATCCTACCAGAATATAACTACTTTCCCCCTTGCAGTGGACGAGCCAGGAGTAATCTGTCTTAGTGGGGCTCAGAGCTTCTTCCCTGCCCTCCTCACAGTATCATTTGAAAAATCACCACAAGAAGAAACACAGGGCACACCGGCCCCATGAGCAAGAAGTGGAAACAACACACTTAGATACCAAGTACAGGCATCATCCAGGATTCATTCCAGCTAAGCAGCTTTGAAAGGAAAGCAGATCCAACTAAACAATGCAAGTTAAAAAGGAACTTTCTTCTGCCCACTTGTTTCCCGATAATATCTCTTCCTATATAAAATTCCTTAACTTTTGGGTGACTGTAGTGAATTGAATATGTATTAATAGGTCACCATCTCTAAAACAAGTGGGTAGCTAACCACGGATGGTTTCTACTAACCCCTAACAACTCTAAAAAGAAATCATTTGGCCACCTTTTCTACAAAAAGGGGTGAGATGATTAAAGAAGAGCTGGTGTTAGTTGCTCAGTCGTGTCTGACTCTTTGTGACCCCATGAACTGGAACCCACCGGGCTCCTCTGTTCATGGGATTCTCCAGGCAAGAATACTGGAGTGGGTAGCCATTCCCTTCTCCAGGGGATATTCCCAACCCAGGGATCAAATCTGGGTCTCCTGCACTGCAGGTAGATTCTTTACCATCTGGGCCACCAGGGACGCCTACAGGCAAGCCAAGTGCTACCTAAGTTAACTCACGTGGACCAGTGACTACAACTTCTGCCCATCTTACACTGCCACCCTCATTCCACTTCCACCGCCACGCCCCTTGGCTGGCAAGATACATTCTTTTTAAAAATAAAATCTAGAGAAAAACAATCAACTATTTCTGTGAGTGACAAAGTGTCCAGGGGACTAAGAATAGGCTGTGAGCTGTTAAGTGCTATGTGAGGTTAGACCTTGAAGGTGTTAAGGGGGGCACTGTATAGTCTATATTTATCCTGAGATAAGCACTAAAGGAATATTTGTGTTGCTTTAGGAAAGGGGAGTTTCCCAGATCTGGAAGAAGCTGAGGCACCTATACTTTCAAAGAGGGAAGGCTGCATGGAGGGACAGCTGTGTAGATGCGATCAGAGTCCTTTCTAGGAAGACAGGCCTGAGTAGGGGCCTGGGAGGGAAAGAGACACTGGTTACCAGAGGGCAGAGAGAGAGAGAGAGACCAGGAAGACAGAAGAAGAAAAACAGAAGGCGGGCAAGTGGGAGGGAGGCTCCGCCGCTGAGGTGACCTTTACTGTCCTCACACTTGTGCCTGGATGGTCTAGTTTATCTTCTGTCGACAGACACAGACAGCTAGAACGTGATCAAAACGTTGTCCTCACTATGCTTGGCCCACACACCTCAGAGGAACGATGATGTGATACTAAAAAGCTTCTTCGTTACTGTTCAGTCACTAAGTCGTGTCTGACCCTTTGTGACCCCATGGATTGCAGCACACCAGGCTTCCCTGTCCTTCACCATCTGTCCATTGTGTTGGACCCAAGCTATTCTCAAGATGACTATAGTTTGGTTTCCATATTTGGCTTCTTTGTAAAAAGGAACTTTATTCCAAAGTAAAATTAGGGGGAAAAAAAGGGTAGTTTCAAAGTATAGCAGGGAGTCACATATTTATTTCATTCTCAACAGTGAGAACTTCCTCTCAGTGAACTTCCCACTCTGCTTCATTTATTTAAAAGGCAAAAGGGACAAAGTCTAGTTGAACTATATAGGTGCCACCAATTTTTTACGTCAAAAATTTTATACAAAATTAAAAATGATTCCCAAAGGGAATTTTGTTCCTGTGCCCAAAGATAATAAAGAAAAATGAACCTTGGCTCAGTTGGTAAAGAATCTGCCTGCAAAGCAGGAGACCTTGGTTCAATCCCTGGAGAAGAGCATAGCTACCCACCACAGTATTCTGGCCCGGAGAATCCCTTGGACAGAGCAGCCTGGCGGGCTAGAGTCCAAGGGGTCGCAAAGAGTTGGACACAACTGAGCAGCTAACACTTCACTTTCAGCCAAAGCAAAACAGAACTCAGAAAGAGGTAAACAAATCAGAATCACTTTTTTTTTTCCAATGTACTCACACTTTCCATAGATAGTGATTAGCTCCAAGCTCTCCCCTACCCAACCCTGCCAGAGAAAAGCAGTGTCAGAAGGGCCTGCTCTGCTGATCATAACACACCATCTCTCTGAAGTGTGCAGAGAAAGAGAGCCTGAGAACCAGAGTGAGAAGAAAAGCCATCTCTCAAAAGGGCGTCAATCTACCACACATCTCAGGCTATCAAAACTGGAATACAAGATTGGAGGATGTCATTGTACATGGCTACAGCACAAAAAAAACCCAAAAAGGAAACATCAAGAACCATGAGATAATAATGTGCATGTTGGGTTATTAATAGCAAGAGAAAAGAACAGAAGTGCGCGCTCAGTCGTGTCTGACTCTGCGGCCCTGTGGACTGTGGCCCGCCAGGCTCCTCTGTCCATGGGATTCTCCAGGCTAGAATACTGGAATGGGTTGCCATGCCCTCCTCCAGGGGATCTTCCTGATTGAAACCACGTCTCTTGCATAGGCAAGTGAATTCTTTACCAACTGAACCAGCTGAGAAGCCTCTTATGAACAGAAGTAGGTTTAATTAGAGATACCCAAATGACGATGACAGGGATTACTTTTGATTACTACTACTATCACTAAGAGTGATAATCAAAAAGTAAAATTTTAGATGGATGGTCTAGGCTTACAGATCAGTCACTGAAGAAGGAACAATATGATGCTCCCTCAGCCAGCAGAGGGCGCCTACACTCAATAAATGAAAGCAGCGGCAACCCCATCAATGCAGCAATCCTGAGAACACATCAGAGTAAGTCAAAGTCTTCACTTACCATTTGTTAGTCTATCAAATAGAAAGATATCAAAATTCCAATTTCCAACTTTTTCCAGCATACACTGAAATGAAAACCAAACATTCCTACTGTAATTTAATCTCAGTAACTTTCTCTGTCTTTTGTAGATAGTCCATAAGGAAGCTAACAAAAACAGAAAGTGGTCAACTTAAGAAATGCTAATTATCACTCTCCTTAATCATGACCTTTCCAAACAACTCCAAAATATGTCCAAAGGGATAAACTCCATTTGAAAAACAATTAATGTTTTCTCAATTGATAAATGTATAGGTAAGGCTGGTGTTCCTTTTGACTTATTCTTATGCTCTCATGAACTGTCAAGAATTCTAATACCCATCACAGAAGTGTAGTTCACACATTGCATGGTCTAGAAACTAGATTTTAAAAATCTAATAAAAGTTGTAATAGTTGAATACTTGCTACATTCCAGGTACTATTAAAAATGCTTTATTTTCAACACATTCTTACTATTCACACCAACACTATCATGTAAGCATTGTTTTCAACCCTCATTTACAGATGGGGAAAGAGGGGAAAAGTCATTAACTTGCTCAGCAAGAGTCACAGAGCTGGGTCTTAAGTCAGGTGATCAAACTCTGGCATCCAGGTACCAGACACCTGTAGTATATACTACACTTAAATTATTTGTTATTTGTCTTCTTAAAACACATTCCCAATTTATTTATTAATATTCCTTAAATATCCTAATAGAATAGTCTATAGCATTTATTACATAATTTTTAGGTTGATGGTTATTTCAGCCAAGCAAATAAGCCCCACAACAACCCTAAAAATCAAACAGATATTTTTACACCATGTCTTTGTAACTTGAAAATTTTGTGGACTTTATTTTCAAGAAAAAATTTGTATTTTGTACCCAAAAGTTTACTGTCATATATTCATATATGGCTAAATCAGCATAAGCAATACTAGGTATTACCAGTAGAAATGATAATAGTCCTAACAACCAATGACACACAGACCAATATTCTCATTTGAAAAAGCAGAACTTGTGAACTTTTTTAAATTTAAAGAGAGTATGAGTGCTTTTCCATCGATTTAAAAAACAGGGAAGCAAATGTTTTCACTTTAACGTAATCGTAGACTGGGTACCCTGGCCCCATCTACACAAACCTACGCCTAACCCGTAAGTGTTAAGTCAAAGAATACTTTTATAAATGTTAGATATGTGAGACTATTAAAAAATCCTCATTTAGTAAAAAAAAAAAAAACTCAGCCAATTTCCACCCTCATTAAGATATTTCTTTTAAACTATATAAAAAAACAATGATCACAATCACCGAATTTAAAAAAACATTTAAATCTTCCAAATATCTCACTCATACAAGAGATCATGAAAAGTGTGACTGAAAGTCATGAGACTTCCTGTGCTGAGTTTACTTTTAAACAACTGGAAGAGAGCAACCGAGTCCCTTCTTAACTATAGTATAGAGAAATTACATCAGACAATCCATAATATTCTTTCCAGCATTAGGATCCTTGTGACCTTACAGTTTAATGTTCCACTGATCTACTTGCTATTACAATAAATGTTGTAATGCTATAATACACGAAAACATTTTCATTATTTTAGTTCCTTGCTCTGTAATAACCTAATCATAAGATGAACAGCTGCTCTAAAGGGAAAACCTATAATAAAAATTGAGTTCAACTGATTTCACATACCAAAAAGAGGCTAGATAAAATTAGTACCATATGGGAGAAACAAGGCTTCATTAAACTTATGTAAGAATCAATGTTTTCTTGAAGAAAGCTATACACACCTTGGCTTGTCCATTATAATCATCATCTAAAATGTTCAGAGAATTTGAAACAGTAGTACCACGAAAAAAGCGTGAAGATCTAAGATACCGCTGGAAACTTAGTAACCGTCTGATATTCCTTGCAGACACAGAAACTTCAATTTCAGATTGAGCTGAAATGAAAGGAGTAAAAAGGTGAGTAGAGTAAGTCAAAACTGCACATAACCTATTAAGAGCACCTTCTAGTTACATACAAATATTTCTTAAAATTGATCAACTGTCATGCCACATTTCTAGGAAAGAAGAGGTACTTTATTTGATTTTCAATTAAACAGCTAAGAACAAAGGGGTAAATGACCAATTTTATCAGCATTTAGAAACATAATCAGGAGTGTGGTTGGATTCATCATCAGTTTTTCCTTTTTTTAAACTTCCAAGAATGATCACCTCTCCCTCTATTGCTTCAGTACACTATACAAACAGTACAGAGCAGGAGGACAAAACCTAGTTTCAGATTATCCTTCACATTGAGAAACCAGGTCCCCAGTTACACATGAGACTTAGGACTCAAGCATCTCAAATCCTAATGAGGTATCATTTCAAATTCCTTTTTGATAACTTTATTTAGAGGAAAAGGAGATAGAATGGAGAATAACATAGTTTGGATACTGACATGTCTTCTTTCCATGAGTCTAACCGTCATGTTTCCCTGCAGTGTAAGACGGAACCAAAGTTTCTGGGGCACCAGACGAAATAACAGACTTTGGTTAAAAGCTATCTTGTAGGGGATGAAGTCTTCAAAGTCTAGAAACTAACTAAATTCAGCGAAATGTTCACAATAGAAAACATGAAAATGAAGGCCAACGGTCAACAAGTCAGCATCTCTCATCTTATCTTCCATTAACTCTCCAAAGGTCGAGTGACAGGCAATCAAATGCTCTCTAGTGTGTGTCCCATCACTAACTCTTCTATCAACCGCTATTACCCAGTGTTATCTCATCTATAAAATAACGGCAATGATATCTAATTCAAACAGTGTTGGAGTAAATGAGATACTATATACACAGGTCAGATATATAACAGGTTTCAAAGAAATGCTGCCTGTGAAGATGGTGATAAAATTGATGTTGATGCCACTGCTTAAGACGTAGGTATGCCTCTCGGTAATTATTTCAAGTTCCAAACCTGTTCATGTTGCTCTAAATAAAAGTATTCATTGGTCTATCAGCATTTCAAACTAAACTCCATCTCCTTATCCTCGATGAAAAGGCCTCATTTTCCAGGTGCTGGCTCTCTCCAGACTCGACTCCGGCGACAGCTTCCCTGGGAAGCACACCTGGACATCTACATGCACATCCGCCGTCTAGGAGAGAAGAGGGCACCTCCTCTGGGTTCTCAAGGCTACCTGGGCAGACACCAGTCAGACCACTTCTGATATTGTACAAAATTACTTATTTCTCTGCCTACTTCAACAAATGATGACCTCCAATACAGGCACAATCTACTTTTTCATCTTTGTATTTCAAAGCCTAATAATAGTGCCATGTAGGGATGCATAACATATACTGAATGAATGAATAACTGCATGTGTGTGCATTTGCTAAGTTGTCTCAATCATGTCCAACTCTTTATGACCCTGTGGACTGCAGCCCACCAAGCTCCTCTGTCCATGGGGTTCTCCAGGCAATAATACTGGAGTGGGCTGCTATGCCCTCCTTGAGTAAGTGCATATTGTTTGTGAAATAACTGATGAGTTCTGAGGTTCCCATATACTCATATAAGCCAGAAACAACACACAGTTATGTGGTTTTTTCATTTTTCATCTGAGTGAATCTAAAATAAAGAGTATCTAGAACAACTGTGGAGTTACCTTTTGATCTTTAGCAATATGACTTACATAAAAAGGATTGGAACCAAAGTGGAAACACTATTAAATATCAAGTGATTATGTTTGAACTAGAATTAGTATGTTTGAGGAATGAGGTTAGTTTAAGTTCAGAAAATGTTCCATGTGCTTAAAAAAAAGTATCTCATTTAGCCCTCTACAGTGTCAAAAAATGACTATTATTATCTTCCACTTTATACATGAAAACACTGAATCTACACGAGATTATATATAAGGTCACACAGCCAATACAGGGTGACAACTAGATTTTAAAACACAGATCTGCTTACAAATCCACAGTATTACTCACAAATTTCTTACTTCAAATCTACCATATGGTTTATTTTTTTACCATATGGTTTATCGACGGTTTCTGATAAAATTCTGCATACACCATCATTCAAAATTGTCCTTATTTAGATGGACGTATGTACAAAAATAAAGACATAGGGGGAAAAGCTAACATACAGAAAAACAAGTATTTAATGTGACCCTTCTAACGTTACTCCTAGAAAAGCCTGGACCTGGAAGGGACAGCGTGGAATGACGCGAACACATGGGGACCAGATGAGATCTAATTAATACTAGAACTGCTGTCTCTGTACTTACAAGGCACTTTACAGTTTTACAAGAGTATGTTCACATCTGTGATCCCATTTAGTAATTACAACAATCGTGTGAAGATGGCAAAGATTATCATCCCCATTTTACAAATATAACCCCAGAAACCAAAGTAGAAATGCTATATAATTAACGCATTAGAGCCAATACATTTAAGAAAGCTTCTAAAACATGCTGCAAAAGACACATTCTATTGATTATGCAACAGTAATCTAAAAGAGTTCAAGGTCATAAGCATGACTTCATGAGCATTCCCTTCTATCCAGTATCTTAAATCACACAGAGAAGGTAACAGTTTCATCACTGGCAATCACTTTGCATCCAGACACTGATAGAAGGATCACTGCTCCCAAATTACATGTCCAAACTAACCCATCCTTGAAGTAAACTTGAGAGTCTCTTTGGGAGGATAATTACATAAGGTCCAAAAATTGAATGAGCCTCCTTTGAAGGGTTCAACCCACACTGTGCTAAGTGCACGCAACAACATGCTAGGATTTGCACCATCAATATAAAGACAGCCGGCACCGTCCAGGAGTCAGGGCTCTGAGACCATGGCTGGACCTCTCCTTGCCTTTACTCCTATTTTCTAGGTGACCTCTCACAAGTCACAGCTTCTTGATGTCTCACTTCCCTTAACTGGGGGGGGGAAAAAAACAAAACAAAACAGAAAACCATAATTCATGTCCTTTTTTTCCTACAGAGCCCTGCAGTTGGGGCTCATTATCAAGAACTTTGTTTTGACCACACTGAGCATGAATACTAGATATTAGAGCTCAAGGGGAAAAGCTCACTCATTATAGGAGCCCAGTGCCTTCCAGCAAGACTAGGCCCACAAGTAACATTTACAAGATAAGAAACAAGACCTTCATTTAATGACAGAACCAGCTCTAACAATTACGGATTATTTCACATATAATCTAAGAAAGGCCGGAGTAGCAGTCAAAACAAAATGGCAAATCATCCAGTGAAAAGAATTTTCTTCACCTAGTGGGCAAGGAGCCTATACCTAAGATTACATTCTAGAAAGAATAGAAAATCCCATGAGACTTTGCAGAGATGGCAATGCAAACTACCTCAAAGCTTTGCCTGAGACTTAATATAGGACCAGATTGGGAGAAGGAATGGTTTTTTTTTTTTTCATTATGTTTTTTCAAATGTACTGTACTCACGTTTTAAAAATAAAAATCAAGGAAGGAAGGAGGGAGGGAGAAAAGAACACAGTGATAAAACCTTACCCCTACTCCATTCCCGGTCCAATCAACTGCCAGACTCTCCCCTTAAATGATCATTTTTTTACCTGAAAAGTTTTGTGGGTATGCTTCCTGAGTTTTTGGATCAAGCATATGGAAACACTGTTATATACCATGGTTCTACTTCTTTTACATAAATGGTAGCATATCATACTTCTGTTTTGTACGTTGTCTTTAAATTTTTCTTAAAGCTCTTTCCCTATCAGTACACAGAGACCGTCCTCATTTTGAGGCTGTAAAGTATTCCACCATATGGATGGACCATAATCTATCCAATCCTCTACTGAAGGACACTGCTACAACTCCACAAATTAAAAAGCACCTCTGTTTTACTAAGTATACTTATGTTTCTATGACTTGTTTTGTCTACTACCTTAGATGTCACCTTTTAATGTTGTGTTATTACATTCTATATCCTCTCTTCTTTCCCTTTTCTCTTTCAATGTCTGTTAGTTGTCAGAGTGTTTTCCCAGCTTCCTTTTCATTACAACGCCCATTTTCATTTTAGTTCAGCTCTGGAATTAAATATTCAGGTCCTTTTACCATGGCTTCCCCAGTTTTCTTTGTCTTTGGGTTTCAACAATTTGGCTTTTTGTTGTGTTTTCTTATTTTTATCAGATTATAGTTGCTTTACAATGTTTAGCTTCTGCTGTCCAGCAAATACACATATATCCCCTCTTTTTCAGATTTCCTTCCCATTTAGGACACCACAGAATACTGAGTAGAGTTCCCGGACCTATACAATAGGTTTTCATTAGTTACCTATTTTATACACAGTATGTTAGTCACTCAGTTGTGTCTGACTCTTGGCGGCCTCGTGGACTGTAGTCCACCAGGCTCCTCTGTCCATGGAATTCTCCAGGCACGGACACTGGAATGGGGTGCCATTCCCTTCTCCAAGGGTTTTTCCCGATCCAGGAAATAAACCTGGGTCTCCCACATTGCAGGCAGATTCTTTAGTGAGCCACCAGGGAAGCCCTTTATACATAGCATCAACATCGGTGTGTGTGTGTGTGTGTGTGTGTGTGTGTGTGTGTGTGTGTGTGTGTGTGTATCAATCCCAAACTCCCAATTCATCCCCCCACTTTCACTCTTCCATCCTTTATACATAGCATCAACATCGTGTGTGTGTGTGTGTGTATCAATCCCAAACTCCCAATTCATCCCCCCACTTTCACTCTTCCATCCTTTATAAATAGCATCAACATCATGTGTGTGTGTGTGTGTGTGTATCAATCCCAAACTCCCAATTCATCCCCCCACTTTCACTCTTCCATCCATAACTTTGTTCTCTACATTTGTCTCTATTTCTGCCTTGCAAATAAACTCATCTGTACCATTTTTCTAGATTCCACATTTAAGTGATATGGTGGAGAGATATGACAGGGTATAGTCCGCTGGAGAAGGGAATGGCAAACCACTTCAGTATTCTTGCCTTGAGAACCCCATGAACAGTATGAAAAGACAAAATGATAGGATACTGAAAGAGAAACTCCCCAGGTCAGTAGGGGCCCAATATGCTACTGGAGATCAGTGGAGAAATAGCTCCAGAAAGAATGAAAGGATGGAGCCAAAACAAAAAGAATACCCAGCTGTGGATGTGTCTGGTGATAGAAGCAAAGTCCGATGCTGTAAAGAGCAATATTGCATAGGAACCTGGAATGTCAGGTCCATGAATCAAGGCAAATTGGAAGTGGTCAAACAAGAGATGGCAAGAGTGAATGTTGACATTCTAGGAATTAGCGAACTAAAATGGACTGGAATGGGTGAATTTAACTCGGATGACCATTATATCTACTACTGTGGGCAGGAATCCCTCAGAAGAAATGGAGTGGCCATCATGGTCAACAAAAGAGTCCGAAATGCAGTACTTGGATGCAATCTCAAAAATGACAGAATGATTTCTGTTCGTTTCCAAGGCAAACCATTCAATGTCACAGTAATCCAAATCTATGCCCCAACCAGTAACGCTGAAGAAGCTGAAGTTGAAAGGTTCTATGAAGACCTACAAGACCTTTTAGAATTAACACCCAAAAAAGATGTCCTTTTCATTATAGGGGACTGGAATGCAAAAGTAGGAAGTCAAGAAACACCTGGAGTAACAGGCAAATTTGGCCTTGGAATACGGAATGAAGCAGGGCAAAGACTAATAGAGTTTTGCCAAGAAAATGCACTGGTCATAGCAAATACCCTCTTCCAACAACATAAGAGAAGACTCTATACATGGACATCACCAGATGGTCAACACCGAAATCAGATCGATTATATTCTTTACAGCCAAAGATGGAGAAACTCTATACAATCAGCAAAAACAAGACCAGGAGCTGACTGTGGCTCGGACCATGAACTCCTTATTGCCAAATTCAGACTGAAATTGAAGAAAGTAAGGAAAACCACTAGACCATTCAGGTATGACCTAAATCAAATCCCTTATGATTATACAGTGGAAGTGAGAAATAGATTTAAGGGCCTAGATCTGATAGATAGAGTGCCTGATGAACTATGGAATGAGGCTCGTGACATGGTACAGGAGACAGGGATCAAGACCATCCCCATGGAAAAGAAATGCAAAAAAGCAAAATGGCTGTCTGGGGAGGCCTTACAAATAGCTGTGGAAAGAAGAGAAGCAAAAAGCAAAGGAGAAAAGGAAAGATATAAACATCTGAATGCAGAGTTCCAAAGAATAGCAAGAAGAGATAAGAAAGCCTTCTTCAGTGATCAATGCAAAGAAATAGAGGAAAACAACAGAATGGGAAAGACTAGGGATCTCTTCAAGAAAATCAGAGATACCAAAGGAACATTTCATGCAAAGATGGGCACGATAAAGGACAGAGATGGTGTGGACCTAACAGAAGCAGAAGATATTAAGAAGAGGTGGCAAGAATACACAGAAGAACTGTACAAAAAAGAGCTTCAAGACCTAGACAATCATGATGATGTGATCACTGACCTAGAGCCAGACATCTTGGAATGTGAAGTCAAATGGGCCTTAGAAAGCATCACTACGAACAAAGCTAGTGGAAGTGATGGAATTCCAGTGGAGCTATTCCAAGTCCTGAATGATGATGCTGTGAAAGTGCTGCACTCAATATGCCAGCAAATTTGGAAAACTCAGCAGTGGCCACAAGATTGGAAAAGGTCAGTTTTCATCCCAATCCCAAAGAAAGGCAATGCCAAGGAGTGCTCAAACTACCGAACAATTGCACTCATCTCACACGCTAGTAAAGTAATGCTCAAAATTCTCCAAGCCAGGCTTCAGCAATATGTGAACCGTGAACTTCCTGATGTTCAAGCTGGTTTTAGAAAAGGCAGAGGAACCAGAGATCAAATTGCCAACATCCGCTGGATCATGGAAAAAGCAAGAGAGTTCCAGAAAAACATCTATTTCTGCTTTATTGACTATGCCAAAGCCTTTGACTGTGTGGATCACAATAAACTATGGAAAATTCTGAAAGAGATGGGAATACCAGACCACCTGATCTGCCTCTTAAGAAATCTGTATGCAGGTCAGGAAGCAACAGTTAGAACTGGTCATGGAACAACAGACTGGTTCCAAATAGGAAAAGGAGTATGTCAAGGCTGCATATTGTCACCATGTTTATTTAATTTATATGCAGAGTACATCATGAGAAATGCTGGACTGGAAGAAACACAAGTTGGAATCAAGATTGCTGGGAGAAATATCAATAACCTCAGATATGCAGATGACACCACTCTTATGGCAGAAAGTGAAGAGGGGCTAAAAAGCCTCTTGATGAAAGTGAAAGTGGAGAGTGAAAAAGTTGGCTTAAAGCTCAACATTCAGAAAACGAAGATCATGGCATCTGGTCCCATTACTGCATGGGAAATAGATGGGGAAACAGTGGAAACAGTGTCAGACTTTGTTTTTCTGGGCTCCAAAATCACTGCAGATGGTGACTGCAGCCAAGAAATTAAAAGACGCTTGCTCCTTGGAAGGAAAGTTATGACCAACCTAGATAGCATATTCAAAAGCAGAGACATTACTTTACCAACAAAGGTTCGCCTAGTCAAGGCTATGGTCTTTCCTGTGGTCATGTATGGATGTGAGAGCTGGACTGTGAAGAAGGCTGAGCGCCGAAGAATTGATGCTTTTGAACTGTGGTGTTGGAGAAGACTCTTGAGAGTCCCTTGGACTGCAAGAAGATCCAACCAGTCCATTCTGAAGGAGATCAATCCTGGAATTTCTTTAGAAGGAATGATGCTAAAGCTGAAACTCCAGTATTTTGGCCACCTCATGCGAAGAGTTGACTCATTGGAGAAGACTCTGATGCTGGGAGGGATTGAGGGCAGGAGGAGAAGGGGACGACAGAGGATGAGATGGCTGGATGGCATCACTGACTCGATGGATGCGAGTCTGAGTGACCTCCGGGAGCTGGTGATGGACAGGGAGGCCTGGCGTGCTGCGGTTCATGGGGTCGCAAAGAGTCGGACACGACTGAGCGACTGATCTGATCTGATCTGATACGGTATTTGTTTTTCTCTTTCTGACTTAATTTCATTCCGTATGACAGTCTCTAGGTCTATCCACGTATCTGCAAATGGCACTGTTCTGATCTCTTTTCTGGCTGAGTAACACTCCACTGTTCACATGTGCCCCATGTTCACCTTCCTTCGAGTTCCCTGAGCTTCTTGGATGTGTATATCCACGTCTCCATCAGCTGCAGGCAGTTTTCCACCATTCAAACAGCTTTTTCTGCCCTCTCTCTTCTTTCTCCTGCTGGGCCTGCTATGAGTCACATGTGGTACACATGGGGATTCCTCAACGGGTTTCTTGTGGAAGGAATTTTTCTTCATTCCTTTTCCTTTCTGCTTCTCAGTCTGGATTATTTCAATGTTCTTATCTTCAAGTTTGCTGATCTATTCTTCTGCTCACTCAAAACTGCTGCTGAATCCCTCTAGTGAATTTCTCATTTCAGTTATCATACTTATCAGCTCCAGAAATTGTTGGGTTCTTTTTTATAATTCCTATTTATTGAGATTCGGATTTTGTTCACACAGCGCCTTCCTGATTTCCTCTCATTCTCTCCCTTGGTTTGCTTTAGCTCACTGAGCATTAAAGACAGTTGAGTTAAGCTCTTTGATTAGCAGTTCCCATGTGTGGGCGTCCTTGGGGTGGCTGCTGTGATGTTCTTTTGTCATATGTATGGGTCATAGTTTCCAATTTCTTTTTATGTTCTATAGTTTTTCACTGAGAACTGGACATTGTGCGAATTATACTTGGGGAACTCGAAATCTAATCTCTCACTCTTCCAGGACTGTTTATTTTTACTTGTTGTGGGCTGAAGCCAACTGTTTTGTGATTTTTCCAAACTGGCCTTTGCATATCTATTTGACTTTGTTTACTCCTTGTGTGTGGTCACTGAAGCTCCTATTACAGTATTGCTGAAGTCAGTTGGTGACCCAACACAGATTTCCTTAAATGTCTGGCTCCAAAGGCCAGGGGGTGGGAGCAGTACCGATTCCTTAACTCTTCTGGTAGATGCTGCTGGCCGAAGCCTCTGCCGCTGAAAAGGGATGAAACCCAGGCAAAGGTCAGTGCCCATGCCTTGGAATCTGCCAGACTGACTTAAAGACGCAACTCCAAATTTCTGGAGGACTAGATCCCCACTGCCCACCCTGGCTTCACCAAGCCATGCCTGGAACAGCGTTCCCACAGGCTGAGGGGCCGAGGGGTGAGTGACGATCACGGGTCTGCGCCCAACACACCACCCAGCCGCCGAAGAGCAGCAGCCCCTCCCTCAGCAAGCGGTCCTCGTCAGTGTCCAGCCAGCTCCCGGAGTCCTGAAATAGTGAATTCTGCCCATCCCCCCTTTAAAGTGGTTGTTTTGATGGAGAGATCAATCCTTGGAGCTTCCTACCCTGTTATTTTGAGGCACACCGTCACTTTCTTTTAAAAGGTATGTTTTTCCTGGTCCTTTCTGGGAGGAGCTGCCCTAAGCCTTCTCCTCTCCTCAACCTGGGTTTGAGAATGGGGACAAGCTGCACAGGAAGGCTTAGCAGCCCAGGAACAACAGCTATCAATAGTATGGCCCTCAACGTAGTTTTCAATAAACTCTTTCCTATATACACGTATACATAAAGTTTCTCTTTCATCCCACAGTTCACAGTTTTTTTAACTTACAAATTCATGAATATCTCTTCAAGTCAGTAAACGGAATTTACATGTCCCATCATTTTTACTAGCCAAATATAAAGTATGGAAATCATCATCATTTACTAAATCTTTTTGCTGTTCCTACCTTTCACATTTCTTACCAACAATTCTGCAATAACCATTCCTGTGATGAAATCTTGGCACCCATCCTGATTCCTTTAGAACAAACCCTCAGAAGTAGAACAAGTACACAGCAGCACAGTTCAATGGAGAACAGGTTTTCTAAAAGAAAATGAGAGAGAAATTTCCAGAACTGTCCTAGGATACCTTCCAAAGGATGATGGAAGAAAAGGGAATCAGTAACTGTAAATCAAGGATGAAGCATGATGAGATCATTTCAAGGTGGAAATTTTTAGTTTCCTCAGGTTTGCTTCGTCCACCCTATCCTTCCTCCACACACAGATACACACTGATGCCCTGTAAGAAGTAAGGATAAAGTTTCAATATTGAAACAAGCAAGTAGAGGCCACTATGGCAAAGATACCAAGTTGAATGAGCAGCATCATTTAGGAATGGAAAAAAGAGGACACGGGGAACTGCAGACAAAAAACAGTGATCAGGGATTTCTATGGTGGTCCAGTGACTAAGACTGCACGCTCCCAATGCAGGGATCATGGGGTGAATCCCTGGCCCGGGAACTAAGATCCTGCTTGCCACATGTGCGGCATGGGCAAAAACAAACGCAGAAGAAAAAATACATATATATTATTATATATGTTATATATATATTTTTAAAAGAAGCGTGATCATGAGAACTTAACTAGTATTTCCATTCAGACAATTACTAAAAAAGCTCACCCCACACCACATTACATAAAATCTGACCCTATTGCCAATATTCTCATGAACTCATTTTGTGACATGAGACATGCCATTATTTATTTCACAGCATAACAGACAACAGATTAAAGGTGTCTTTATTAAAGCCCAGCTTCCACCAGGCTAGGACTATTTAAGTCCTAGGCTTGTTCTAGTTTACATGGTTACCTACATTCCAGTCCAGCTTAGAAAGCCGACAGGGCTCAGTGACTTAATCAAGTTACTATTAAGAACTGTTGGCACTGCTGGTTCTCTTTTAAAATATCACATTACCTCACTGTGTGACCACAAACAAACTAATCAATCTTCACCCAAACTAAATGAGCCTTGTTACTTAAAGATCATGGGAGTTACTTCCAGTCACCAACCCTTGGCTTCTCGGAGCCAGCAATGAAACGGGGGATAGCAGTAAATTTAGAAGCCGTGTTTTTCTCTTGCTTTTCTCCTTCAGACTAGAAAGCGGACTGAAAAAAAGAAATCTAGGCAATAGGTTAGGGAAACAGACGGGCTGGAAATCAACATACCTTGAGCAGTATCATGCCCAGGGCTCCCACAGACCCTCTTCTCTGTCACAGCAGAGACATCACAGGCATTTAGTCATTAGACGAAAGAGATTTTTCACAGAAAAAGCTTTTGGATTTTGAGACTTGATCACTACCTGCTTTAATCGTCCACAAGAGGGCGGCCCTGCAGTCACTATTATCTGCTACCTTAACACCATGACAATCATTTAGATGCATCTTAGCATGAGTTCCCCTTGGAGATTGTTTTAAAAAAAATTTTTTTTTCTTAAATTCAGTGCTGCAAGGTTTTAACTCTAGACTAAAGCAAGGTCATGCTGAATGATAACTGAGTAAAAAAATTAAGACATTCTATGTTCTGAAGGAGATCAGCCCTGGGATTTCTTTGGAAGGAATGATGCTAAAGCTGAAACTCCAGTACTTCGGCCACCTCATGTGAAGAACTGACTCATTGGAAAAGACTCTGATGCTGGGAGGGAATGGGGGCAGGAGGAGAAGAGGACGACAGAGGATGAGATGGCTGGATGGCATCACTGACTCGATGGATATGAGTCTGAGTGAACTCCAGGAGTTGGTGAATGACAGGGAGGCTTGGCGTGCTGCAATTCATGGGGTCGCAAAGAGTCAGACACGACTGAGCGACTGAACTGAACTGATGTTCTAATCTCTCTTTAATTTTCCTTAAAAAAGAATAGGAGCCATATCAGGAAGCCTACTGTTAAATACTGAATAAATACATTTAGTTACATATAAATTCAAGTTTTCCTGGAAGAATTTTTACATTCAGCATGCATGGATAAAGGGGGAAAAGCAGTGAGGTGCTGAGAGCGATGGTCTTTAAGGAGTAGCCTGTACTGATACTAAGCGGCAATGCAGCGAGGCAAATAAACACACGAGCTCTGGAGTCATACACCTGGGTTTGAATCCCAGGTCTGCCACTTCTACTAGTTTTGTGACATCAGGAATGTTATTTAAGTTACCAAACTGAACCTCAGTTTAATTACAAATGATGGAACAGTCATCTTTGCAGGTCGAACAAATACTGGTTAAAAGAAATACGAGAAACTATATATTTGTAATTTCAAATTTCCTATTTCCTTGTAAATAGGAAAGTAACGACCAGGCAGTACAGTATGAAAGAGAGTAATAAAAACAATAGAACAACAACAAAGTCCTTGTTTAGTCATTAAGTCGTGTCTGACTCTTTGGAACTCCATGGACTGCAGCAAAGCCAGGCTTCCTTGTCATAGCTGAGGGAAACGCCATGCAACAACTTCCGTTCTTAAAGGCAAGAAGCGGTAAGAAGTAAGAAGGGTATGAGTTTGCGTGGGAGTTACTGTATACTAAAGACTTAGATAATCCAAGACAATAAAATCAGTATGACATAAGCTTTTAAGCTCAAAATAAACACAGAAACAGATGTTCTTTCTGTTTTTCTGTCAAAAAAGTACCCAAGTCTAACAGGGCCCTGTTAGGAAGATAAAAAACAACCCAAATACACATGAGGCTCTAAGGCAAAATTTAAGGAGAGTTTTGTCTGTTGTCACTGTAGATCATCACAATAAAGACAACATGAGACATCTGATTCAACAAAAGGGCACTGGCCCACCTGAATTCCGTTTACGGCTAATACAGATCATACTTAGAGAAATACAAATGGGACCTTATAAAGTCTAACTGGTAGAAGATATCCAGTTTAGTCAACTTGATGCAACAAGAATATATTCAATCTTTATAATGAACCATAAAGAAGACTGAGCACCAAAGAATTGATGCTTTCAAAATGTGGTGCTGGAGAATACTCTTGAGAGTCCCTTGGACTGCAAGGACATCAAACCAGTCAATCCTAAAGGAAATCGACCCTCAATGTTCATTGGAAGGACTGACGCTGAAGCTGGAGCTCTAATACTTTGGCCACCTGATGCAAACAGCTGACTCACTGGAAAAGACCCTGACTCTGGGAAAGACTGAGGGCAGAAGGAGAAGGGGGTGACAGAGGATGAGACGGTTGGATGGCACCATTGACTCAGTGGACATGAGTTTGAGCAAACTCCGCGAGAAAATGAAGGGAAGCCTGGTATGTTGTGGTCAGTGAGGTCGCAGAGTTGGACACAACTGAGCCAATGAACAACCAAAAATGAGCCATAGGCTGCAAAAAACCAGAAACAAAAAGATGAGTAAGGCTAAAAGCCTTTGAGGCTACGATGTAAATACCGTGAAAGGTTCCCTTGGTATATGGGGTGGAATAAAGTGCTAAAGTGAACATAAAGGCTCAAGATAATGGGCTAAACACATTTACATAGAATGGAACATTACCATGTGTCAGGAGTTAAAAGAAAACGGAAAACTGCATTTTGGACATGAAAGAAACATACTGCTTATATTACATCTTGCCTGTTGGCAGAGAGACCAGGGCTTCCAGTCTGGATGACGTCAATGAGCTTTGGTGAATTCCCTGAAAAGAGGGAACTGTCAAGCTGACAGCTTCGGTTACTATTTAATAATCATGTCAGAATCTTTCAAAGAAAGATCTTAGATTTTCTAAGTGCACATGTGGAACAGAATTATAATAATTATTTTATGTTTAAAGAGATTAGAATTTGTTACTATAGAAGCTAAAGAGAATGTGTAACTAAAGGAATATTAAATGTAGGGACATTAAATTTAGAACAAACATGAATTTTGAAAAAACTCAATATGGAACCCATTAAGTCCAACAGTTAGACCTGGAAATGGAACAACAGACTGGTTCCAAATAGGAAAAGGAGTGTGTCAAGGCTGTATACTGTCACCCTGCTTATTTAACTTATATGCAGAGTACATCATGAGAAACGCTGGGCTGGAAGAAGCACAAGCTGAAATCAAGATAGCTGGGAGAAAGATCAATAACCTCAGATATGCAGATGACACTACCCTTATGGCAGAAAGTGAAGAGGAACGAAAAAGTCTCTCGATGAAAGTGAAAGAGGAGGATGAAAAAGTTAGCTTAAAGCTCAACATTCAGAAAACGAAGATCATGGCATCTGGTCCCATCACTTCATGGGAACTAGATAGGGAAACAGTGGAAACAGTGTCAGACTTTATTTCTGGGGGCTCCAAAATCACCAAAGATGGTGATTGCAGCCATGAAATTAAAAGACGCTTACTCCTTTATGACCAACCTAGATAGCATATTCAAAGGCAGAGACATTACTTTGCCAACAAAGGTCTGTCTAGTCAAGGCTATGGTTTTCCCAGAGGTCATATATGGATGTGAGAGTTGGACTGTCAAGAAAGCTGAGCGCCAAAGAATTGATGCTTTTGAACTGTGGTGCTGGAGAAGACTGGACTCCAAGGAGATCCAACCAGTCCATCCTAAAGGAGATCAGTCCTGGGTGTTCATTGGAAGGAATGATGCTAAACCTGAAACTCCAATACTTTGGCCACCTCATGCGAAGAGCTAACTCATTAGAAAAGACCCTGATGCTAGGAGGGATTGGAGGCAGGAGGAGAAGGGGACAACAGAGGATGAGATGGCTGGATGTCATCACCGACTCGATGGACATGAGTTTGAGTAGGCTCCGGGAGCTGGTGATGGACAGGAAGGCCTGGCATGCTGCGATTCATGGGGTCGCAGAGAGTTGGACACGACTGAGCAACTGAACTGAAGTCCAACTACTTTAAGAGTCCAAAATATTATATTTCAAGAGACCAGGTGTATGGTCAATTGGACACAGAAAAATATTTGTAGGAATATTTGGGGCTCTTAATCCAGCCTACAGAAAGCTAGTCACTAAAGCCAACTTACTCAAAAGAAGGAAGCTGACAGAAGGGAGGCTCCTTGAAAGCCTGGTGAGGCGCTGTGATGCTCAGGGGCAAAGAAGTTGCATTAGGGAGACCCAGCTCAGGGGCCCTTTTCAGTTCACACCACTCAGCCACCAGCCTAACATCTTTGCCACTCTCTTGCTCTCTCTAATCAATCAATTTCTCTCTCCTCAGTCTTCTTCTCCCCCCCATTACTTTTTCCTCCCAATTTTTCTTATTGTACATATTTCTCATTATTATTAGGTGCTTCAAAACCATCAGTCTTCACAACATGAGGTAAGGAGACTACACAATTTACAAATTAGTTGCATGAGGGACATCAAGAATCAGTTTATAAATGCCAGAGGACCAGAAATCTGGACCAAAGTAGAAGTAATTCCTAGACAGAGCAGGTCTGAAGGTTGGGGATCTTGTAAGAATAAGATGAATGTTGAAGTTTTTCAGTAGCTGTCAAAGAAGTGTTAGTGCTAACACCCAAGTTGAAATATTTGCCAGAAACTAATCAATTGCCTATTGAGAAAGTGCACCAAGCCTTTTAAAAAAAAGATGTATATTATAAAATGATCACACAATTAGAAGAGTCAACTGCTTTATCTGCTAATAATCCTACAGATTTCAACATTATTACAGGATTCCATGTATAGTTTTGGGAGACAGACAAGAGACAAAGAGGTTAAGTAAGAAGCACCAATGTTAGCTCTTTGCTATCTAAACAAGTAATTAGTGATTAGCATACTGTGAATACTCATGGGTTGTTATGACACTTTTAAATGGCATCACCAGAAACTGCTCTCAATCGGTAAGCAATCTTACATCTCTTTTTGGGCTGAATAAAAATTTCTGACTAATGTGAGCATCTGAAAATTTTAGCAGTTTTATCTTTAATAAGTTAAGATCTTCCAAATTTCTTTTTTTTTTTGCATCTTTATTTATTTTTTAAATTTTATTTAACTTTACAATATTGTATTGGTTTTGCCTTGATAAACACAACCCATCATATAATTCCCACTGATATGTGAGTTCTGTCTAATCTGCAAAAATGGAGGGCTTTCCTTATAGCTCAGTTGGTAAAGAATCTGCCTGTAATGCAGGAGACCTGGGCTTGATTCCTGGGTCAGGAAGATCCCCTGGAGAAGGAGATGGTAACCCACTCCAGTATTCTTGCCTGGAGAATCCCATGGACGGAGCAGCCTGGTGGGCTACAGTCCATAGGGTCTCAAGAGTTAGACACGACTTGGCGACTAAATCACCAACACCCAGAGAAGAAAACATTAGTACACAATAGTACCCCAAGGAATGTTTCTGAGCATCCTAAAATAATGTCAACAATGACTTCCTTACATGAAAAATCCCTTTCTCAAACTATGCAAATATGTATGACATACATTATCTTTTGCACTATAAGGTAAGCAGTAAGAACACAAACAGAGGTAAAAGAAGGCTTCATAAAATTTCTTTACTGAGCGATGATACCTGGGAAAATTTTTTGTTTTCTTGTCCCATAGAACCAAGATAATAACACCTGATAAGTTCACAAAGAAGCTAGCATGAACCATCTACTTAAAGCATTAGAGACCAAGACACAAACAACCAAACAAAACCCCCCAAACAACAAAAAAACCTAGTTAAGAATGAAAGCTTCTGTAGGATACATCCATTAGTTAAGGGAAGATTTAACTTTTAAAGCACAACCTGCAACAAACTGATCTTCAACAGATCAGAATCTGCAACAGACTAACCCTGACTGCAGGTTTACAACACACCAGGCGTTTGGGAAAATATTTCTAGCAAAGAGGATTCATGGTCATAAAAATACCTCTATCCTCTGTAATCACGAATAGAGCGTAGTTTCAAAATGTCCTCCCAAAGTCTGAACTCTCTCCCTTCTTTACAAACAACCACAGATCTGATCTAATATTGGTTAATAAATTTGTACTCTGAGTATAAACCCCTGATTCTTAATAAATGCATAATTTAATTACCATACTTTTAAAGCTTTTGTTTGGAGATCACAAATAGTTACAAAGCCAAATAGTACAAGGAATACTTTTTATCACATACCTCTTTATTCGGATTTGCCATTGTTAACATTTTATTTCACCTGCTTTACCATTTTGTACTGTGTGTATGTGTGTGTGCGTGTGTGCATGTGTGCACGTGCATTGTGTGGCATGTGACCTGATTCTATTTTGAATATCTGAGTGTAGGTTTTAAACATTTTGGTGTTTACCCTCAAATACTTCAGTGAGTAACACCACAACCTAATTAATACATGCTCCTATTATAAATAAGACCAACAAGAATGTCTTCCCACCTACATTCACATGTGTATAAGATTATTCCCTTTGCATATATTTCTAGTGTTGAAATCAAAGAGGAAAAAACATGTTTAAAATTCTTGATGCATAGTTTGTAGTAATGTGAGCTTCTATCAATAGCACCTCAGTGGCTCATTTGCTTAACTTGCTACATCTGATAGGAATTTGTCTTAAGAGTGAGGCTGAACACTGCTTCTGTATTTAATGTATTTCCATGTTCAGCTAATTTTCTTCTTTTGCCTCCTTATACCCTTTTAGAAAGATTCAAAGTCAGAACTCACTGCATGATAATGCTCATGGCAAATCCTATTGTGAAAATCCATTTACAGGCCTCACGAAAGCAAAAATGATGATTTATGACAAAGGATAATCCAAACCACAGAAACTCAAGGCAGATTATGTGATATCTATGTAATAAAATTATTATTGAGGTTCCACTTGTTAACTTGGAGCCTGTAATTGTTCCCTGAATGGTTAAATAGCTAGAGGAGAATGCACCTTGATATGGTAAATAAACCCAAACACCGTTTCTTATGTACTAAGAATCTTTTTAAGATCACACTTCACAAAATACGCCAGATTAAAATTTTTTCTTTTCAGAATTCTGAGTGGTGTGATAAATAGAGCCTACTATACCAGCAGGAAAGAATGACTCACTTTTCTCCATCTTAAAAACCCCTCCAAATTAAATGATCATCTTGGCTTAGAGAGACACTCCTGTTTTGCAATAACTACAGGATTAGTTTCACAGTGACAATTTTCAACTGTGGCCCAGAGTCTAGGACATTTGTCACGATGGGGTCGGGAAGAGAATCCGCAATCCTCGGAAGCTGTGTGGACTCCTCTGAGATGCCAGACCACAGAGGCGCCACATGAGGAGGTCAGCGTGCAGGCCCAGGTCCCCAAACCCGAGGAGCCTCCTCAAGTCTGGGACTGCCTCACATTGCCTCTGACCACTTCTTGTCACTAGGTTTCATGTTCACCCAATCTGGGCATCTTTATCTCTTAGAAGGAGTATTTATTTCATCCATTTACCTTTACTGCCATCACTGATATCTTTGATCATATTTTTGTCTTTAGATTTTATATTCTTTGCTCCTGGTTTCATAGTGACGTAGAAGATAAACATCCTATTTTAATTCCATGAAAGATTACTTCCAACTATGTGACCATTTCTAACTTTCCTCTCCCACCAAAAAGCCCCATTATGTCTATTCAAGACTTCCAACATCTTTTAACAATTATAATATTCAAATCCTCTATTTCCCTAGATTTAGTTAAAGACAAGGGGTAGCCTAGGGACTCACAATGCAACTGCATTTTTCTTTAGGTCAATATGTAGACTTCACCATTATACTGATATTCTTACTCAGAGCCAATTTTTGTAATTTTATCTAAACGTTTCAATGGGTATGTGTTCATATGAACCAAAATTCAAAAGGGTGTACAACAAAGATTTTCTTTCTCATGTCCTCAAGCCACCCTGGTTTCCCTCCTGGAGGCAACCAATGTTACCAAGTTCTAATGTATTGTTACAAAGAACAAGTACTCTTCCTTTCCCAAAAAACCCAGCTAGAAGAAGCTTGGAGTATTCTTTTATGCTATTCATATTCTTTTTACTAATATTTGTTTCCAAAAATTTTTTATAGATATTTACACAGAGTATTATATGTGCCTCTTGAATACTGTATTTGCTCTACACAGAAATAACTCTGAATGATTCCTTTTTTTTTTAATCTGAAAGAATTTAAGAGCTGTGAAACTAACTGTTGTTTAGTCCCTAAGTTGTGTCCAACTCTTTGTGACCACATGGACTGTAGCCCACCAGGCTCCTCTGTCCATGGAATTCTCCAGGCAAGAATACTGGAGTGGGTTGTCAGTTCCTTCTCCAGGCAAGAATACTGGAGTGGGTTGTCAGTTCCTTCTCCAGGGGATCCCCTAGGGATCTAATCTGTGTCTTCTGCACTGGCAGGCACATTCTTTACCATCTGAGCCACCAGGGAAGCCAATAATCAGTCTTTTAAAGATCCTGAATAATTTGCTATAAAACCTCAGGACATCATGCTTTTAGAGAGGTAACTGCAATATTCTACAACATGTTGATCCTAGAACTCTTTTACACTCTTAAAATTATTAACTGCCCCAAAGAGCTTTAGTTTATGAGAATTACATCCAGTGATATTTTCCATGATAGGAACTAGAACAGAAATTCAAAATACTTACTGTATAGTATCATTTAAAAATAACATTATAGGATTTCTGGTTTCTAGAACTGCATAGAAGGAGCTGAGAACTTGACATTCTGTCCTAACAACACACAAGAAGCTGAATAGACTGAAAAGTTAACAACTCCTCCAGGATCTGCTGAAGAAGTGGGGACACCAGGCCACTCACTGCCCCAAGGTTGGAGAGATGGGCGAACAGAGATAACTTACTGGCGCAGAGACTCACAAACAGAAACCTCCTTGAGAGCCAGTGCTGGGGCAGAGGAACCTGAACACAGTTGGTGAGCTTCTGGAGGGTTCCCTGAGAGAGAAAAAGCTTCAGGGAAATCTAGGCATGGGCTGAGTACAGGAAGAAGCTTGTGAGATTTACCTCCAGGAGCCTGACCAGGTTAATCCCACAGTAAACTTCTGGAAAACTCACAGAGGAAGAATTGGCCAATCTGAAAAGGCTTATATCTATTAATACTAAAGAATCTGAATTATTAATCAGTAACCTTCCAAAACAGAAAACACGAGGCCTAGATGGGTTTCACTGATGAATTTAAGGAAAAATTTATACCAATTCTTTACAATCCCTTTCAGAGGCTAGAAGCAGAGGCAACACTTCTTAACTCACTCTAAAGAGACATTATATATAAAAAAGAAAACTACGGATCATTATCCCTCATGCATATAAATGCAAAGATTTTCAATAAAATATTGCCAAGCCAAATCAAGAGTCTGCTTCTTCCGAAGAGGTTTAACATTGACTTCTGGCAGGTGACTTAGAGGCCCCCCAAAAAAATCACAGATCACCTTAATCTAATCATTGACTGAGATACTTTAAAGCTGGGATTTTATTTCTAACACACAGCTCTTGGAATTTCTAACTTAAGCATAGAGAGTTTACCAGGACAATCCCCCAGCCCCCGTGAGCTATAAACATCTGTTTTTGTTTTTCTAGCTTCGGGTGTCCAACAAAAAGTTCTGCTCAGCTTCTCATTCACTTTCCCAGCATCAGCAGATGCCACTAAAGGGAAAAATCATCTGAAATGCCAGGCTCATCCCTGCCTCGATGGTACTCTCACACTCAAATACACAGTCTTTTATATTTTATATTTTCTATATAGTCCAGTTTTCTTAATGTTTTTAATTGGAGTGTTACTACGAATGATCTATCCAATGTTACCAAAAGTGGAACTCCTCCAAAAACAAACTGTTTTGAAAATGCAGCTTTTAAAAAGAAAAGAATGTACCAAAGTAATGTGAAATACATTTAAATTAGAAAGAAGAAAAACTATTATCAGCTTTCATATTTTTATAATTTCCAACTCTACTTGCCTCTAAACATTTACGAACACTATTTAGGAATAAAGTGTCATTTATCATGACCTAATGTTTTGAAAACATTTTGAACATGTTTTTTCTTGTATTCCTTTCTCCCCTCTTGGAAAATTACATCATTTTATGAAGACCCGAAGTTTACTGGAAGTCTGAGAGAAATAGTGTATCTGTCAACACTTACCATGAAAAATACGAAAATCAATATATGGATGAGAACCTCGTCTTTCTGATTCAAATCCTGCTCGACTCCTTACACGTACATCTCCTAAAGAGAACCAGGGATAAAACAAAAGTTGAGACGGCTGTTATTCAGGAAGAAGCTCCCACACGCAACAGAGGTCTCAGTGGTATCATACTCATAAGGAATGGCCAACTAATGATATAAATGGAATAGGTAGTTAAGAGCTGATTTACTTGAAGGGGTTTACAAATTTTCAGCACTGAGTTATAAGGCTAGATGAACAGTTTTCTTTTTTTTAACCTCCCCTACAGTAATTATAATCTCTATTTTAGAGTCACCTTCTGAAAGATGACTCAAGTATATGATAATCCAAACTCGTATCTTATTACTCCCATGGAGTTAAAAAAAAATCCTGAGCAGGAAACTTTAAAAAGCCACAGTGAGAAGCAAATATTTTACCAAGTGTCTGCTCTGCCTAGCACTATATTATAGGCTATATGGGATATAAAGAAATAGAAAATATATTACCTATTCTTGAGCAGCTTACATTTTTGGAAAGGTATAGAAAATTAACACATTAAATATTTCACCTGAGACGTTTAATTTGAGCAACCTCTTTTCTCACTGAAAGTGGGTATAGTCAAGGTCTTCAGTTGTAAACTTTGTTGCTGATAAGCTCAGTATGTGACTCTTGTATCCATGTGACTCTTGGACTCACAGCAACATAACCACCGCAGTCTTGTGCCAGGTACTCTTTCTGCGCTTTGAAGACATCCTTTTATTTAATTCTCTAACCAACTCTGAGAGATAGGAATCTTTTTCTTTTTAATATTTATTTATTTGGCTGCAATAGGTCTCAGTTGCAGCATGTGGGATCTATTAATAGTTCCCTGACCAGGGATCAAACCCCCTACATTGGGGGTACAGAGTCTTAGCCACTGGACCAGCAGGGAAGTCCCAAGAGACAGGAATCTTAACCCCCATTTTCAGATCCAGTAACTGAGATTTGTAGATGTTAAAGAGCACGTACAGGCCACAAAGCTGGTATAAAGCAGAGTCAAGATTTAAACCTAACTCTGTGGACTCCAAAGGCAGGAACTTTCCCATTACACTTCCAGTCTCCAAGTTCATAACCTTTAAGTCTTCAGTGCCTACACCTGCTTACAATTCCACTTGCCTGGAACGCCTTCCTGCTTATGCTTCATTTCAAGGGGCCTGTCAGCCACTGTGAGTCTATCCTATAATGATTAATCACTTCTCTCATGTGGCAATACCTTCACTCTGGATCAAATGTTTACCGAGTGCTCACTGCACGTCAGGAAATACAGCAGTGAGCAAAATACAGAGTCCCTGTCTTCATGAGGTGCATCCTTTCATGCAGTGAGACCAATAATAAAGCACATCAATAATGTCACTCTATGGAAGATGGTAATAGGTAAAATGGAGAAAGGAAAGCAAGGAAAAATCAAAAGGGAGGGAGGTGACGGTGGCCGACTGGGAAGCGAGTGATGATGCGGTCAGGGACCTCAGTGAAAAGAGAGTATCCGAGCAGGGACCTAAAGGCAGGGAAGCAGCGAGCCTCGTGGCCGCCTGGGCAGAGAGGGTTCCAGACGTAAGGAAGAGAAAGCATGAATATCCTGTGAGGGGAGCTTGCTTGGCATGTTCAGAATCAAGCAGAGAGGCCAGCATGGCTGGAGTGAGATGAGTGAAGGGAACTGACAGAAGGTGGGGTCAGAGAAACAGTCGGGCTAGATCACGCTGGACCTTCATGGGCCATTATAACAGCTTTGGCTGTTACTCTAAGGTAGAAAGCTATTGGAAGATTCAGAACAGAGGCGCGAGATGGATTTAACTTAGGTCTGAAAAGGTTTACTAGTTGTATAGACTAGAGAGTCAAGTAGAGACACACAGGTAGATGCAGGGAGGCCAGTTAAGGAATGAGTGCATTCATCGAGGCAACAGCCGTGCCCTGGGGAGAAGTGATTATGGGCAGATGCTAGTCAAGGATAATAAAGTTTCGATTATGCACAGTAAGTTCTGGAGATCTTATGTACAACAATGGGACGACAGCTAACAATAAAAAACTGAGTAACTGTGGTTTAGGCTGGGATGATAACAGCACTGGCGTGGTGAAATTCTGGATGTACTTTGAAGGCATCAGTCAAGAGGATTTGCTGATGAAGTAGACATAGACTAAGTGAGAAACAAGTCAAGAATGATGCCAATGAACCTAGAATCTGTCATACAGAGTGAACTATGTTAGAAAGAAAAAAACAAATATTGGATGTTAACGCATATATATGGAATCTAGAAAAATGGTACTGAATAACCTAGTCACAGGGCAGGAATAGAGATGCAGACGTAGGGAATGGACTTGCGGACACAATGCGGGAGGAGAGGCTGAAACACAGAGAGAGGAGCACTCGTATCTACACTACCGTGTGGGAAGCAGACAGCTGGGGGGAAACTGCCGCACGGCACGGGGAGCACGGCTTGGTGACGACCTGGAGGGCTGGGAGGAGGAGCACTCGTATCTACACTATGGTGCGGGAAGCAGACAGCTGGGGGGAGCTGCCGCACAGCATGGGGAGCACGCGGCTCGGTGACGACCTGGAGGGCTGGGGGTGGGGCTGGGAGGAGGCTCGAGAGCAAGGGGTTATATGTACACTTAGGGCTGAATCATGGATTGTACAGCAGAATCCAAAACAACACCATAAAGCAATTATTCTCCAATTAAAAATAAATTTAAAATGAAAAAATGAATGATGCCAAGGTTCCTGATCTGACAATTGAAGTTTCAAGTTCCTTTTTCGGAGATGGTGAGAGAATATCAAATGCACAGACTTGGGGAACACAAATATTTTAACAGATCTGTTAAATGTGAGGTGCCCATGGCACATCCACGTGGAGATGTTCTACAGAGTGACGAAGACAGGAGTCTAAGCTTTGTTTTAAGAAGAGCAGAATGCGGACATCTCTGCAGAGAGATGGAGGTGGTAAGGAAGAAAAGGCTCCACATTCCTGGGGGAAATATGTGATAGAGTAGAATGGAACTAGGCAGATATGATACACGAGGTAAATTAAGGAGGGAAAAAAAGGGAAGATGACACAAACAGGGCATTGGAGAACACGTAGGCTTACGAGGAGGAGGAGGAATTAGTGAAATGGGGGGGAAAAAGCCACCCCAGAAGCAGGTGAAGAATAAGGATGACTCAATATTTTAGAAATTGAGCAAGGAATTCTGAGCATGAGGAGAACAGTCAAGCCAGAAAAGACAGTAAGAAAAGATGAGTAAAGGTGCCCATTGGACTCTTTTTAAAATAGATTATTTATTTACTGAAAAAATTTTGGCCACTCCATGTAGCATGTGGCATCTTAGCTCCTGGACCAGGGACTGAACTTACACCCCGCCTGCATTGGCAACACGGAATCTTAACCACTATACTGCCAGGGAAGTCCCTGGACTCTTAATAGTACATTTTTAATATTATGAACTAAAGTACAGGGTATCAAGGAGTGTGTGGATGAAGGGAAAAAATCTGGCAAAGATGGGGAGCGAGAAATAAAACTATACACACACACATCAAATTCATTTACGCTCTGGACTTGAGTAATACATTAAAGATTTAAGAACAGAGACTAGGAGAAGACACATGGCCTTCTCACCAGCCAACTGAGAACAAACACATCCAGAGACAGGACCATGACATCAGGTATTTTTCGTGGTCTCGTCTTTTTTCATGTTACCGTGGACATCTGTTTAATACTCAGCAACTCTGCAAATCTAAGACTTTTCATGAAGAATCATCAGGATGCATCTTAAAATTGTGTACTGGTAACAGAGTCTCAGTTATAAAGCTAGAGATTTCTTAATTACCTATATAACTCTTAAGACGCCCCTCTTTTTCACATCACATTAATTTTGGTTTCTAGATTCGACTTCAAAGTTAAAGATATTTATGCTGCAACAGTGATGAAAAGCTTCCTAATGGAAGATATCTCAGTCCTGAATAACAGTAGATAACGAAATTAACTTATACTAGTGCAAACTTGATTTTTTGATTTGTGGTGCTAGAGAAGACTCTTGAGAGTCCTTTGGACAGAAAGGACATCAAACCAGTCAATCCTAAAGGAAATCAATCCTGAATGAATATTCACTGGAAGGACTGATGCTGAAGCTGAGGCTCTAATACTTTGGCCACCTGATGCAAAGAGCCGACTCACTGGAAAAGATCCTGATGCTGGGAAAGACTGAAGGCAGAAGTGGGTGGGCAACAGAGGATGAGAGGGTTAGATAGCATCACTGACTCAATGCACATGAATTTGAGGAACTCCAGGAGACAGTGAAGGACAGGGAAGCCTGCCATGCTGCAGTTCATAGTGTAGCAGAGTTGGACACAACTTAGCCACTGGATAACAAAATGCAAAATAAAGAATTCTTACCTAGCATACGAATGTACAGTGCAGTCTGATCCGAGCTGTCATAGGAGATAGCTCCACGCCTCTAGAAGAAAAAAACACACATTTTAATGCAGACAATTTAGTATGCGATATCGAGTTCAATTCAACATATATGTATTTGTTATTTTCTGTGATGCACTGTGCAAGAGAAGTTGGGATACACAAAATGAAATTAAATATGGCATTTGCCAGTCCTGCTGACACCTTTGTCTCAGACTTTCAGCATCCAGAACATCTCAATAAATTCTAACCTTGCCTCCCGACTTGAGTTTCTGTTGTTTAAGCCACCCCTTCAGTGGCATACATTAGAGTAGTCCAAGCAGACTAACAAATGTAGGTAAATCAGGGTAGGTAGTTTCAATCCTCTGTGTTCAGGCCAAAAGTGGAGGAAGAGTTTCACTTTTCAAGGTACATATTTTCTTTTTGGTATGTTCCCAATGTTGGCCCACTGTTTACACTGTCTATTGCATATCTATTCATTGGATTTCATACTCATGTTAGTAAGACATGAAAGTCGCTCAGTCGTGTCTGACTTTTTGCAATCCCATGGACTATGCAGTCTGTGGAATTTTCCAGGCCAGGATACTGGAGTGGGTAGCTTTTCCCTTCTCCAGGAGATCTTCCTAACCCAGGGATGGAAACCAGGTCTCCTACATTGCAGGCAGATTCTTTTCCAGCTGAGCCAAAAGCAAAGCCCAAGAATATTGGAGTTGGTAGCCTATCCCTTCTCTAGCAGATCTTCCCAACCCAGGAATCAAACCAGGGTCTGCTGCATTGCAGGTGGATTCTTTATCAACTGAGCTATCAGGGAAGCCCGTTAGTAAGATATACTCACACGTAATATGTTTCAAAAATCTCTCAGTGAAGTATTTGCTTATCTTAATGCTTATTTTGTGTAACTGTATATCTGACTTGCATTTGTTGGGTACTGAATACATGTTCCTGGAATGCAAAGTCAAGTGAGCCTTAGGAAGCATCACTATGAACAAAGCTAGTGGAGGTGATGGAATTCCAGTTGAGCTATTTCAAATCCTAAAAGATGATGCTGTGAAAGTGCTGCACTCAATATGCCAGCAAATTTGGAAAACTCAGCAGTGGCCACAAGATTGGAAAAGGTCAGTTTTCATTCCAATCTCAAAGAAAGGCAATGCCAAAGAATGCTCAAACTACCACACAATTGCACTCATCTCACACACTAGTAGAGTAATGCTCAAAATTCTCCAAGCCAGGCCTCAACAGTATGTGAACTGTGAACTTCCAGATGTTCAAGCTGGATTTAGTAAAGGCAGAGGAACCAGAGATCAAATTGCCAACATCCACTGGATCATCGAAAAAGCAAGAGAGTTCCAGAAAAACATCTACTTCTGCTTTACTGACTATTCCACTGCCTTTGACTGTGTGGACCACAACAAACTCTGGAAAATTCTGAAAGAGATGGGAATACCAGAACACCTGACCTGCCTCTTGAGAAATTTGTACACAGGTCAGAAAGCAACAGTTAGAACAGGACATGGAACAACAGACTGGTCCCAAATAGGGAAAGGAGTACGTCAAGGCTGCATATTGTCACCCTGCTTATTTAAATTATATGCAGAGTACATAGTGAGAAACGCTGGGCTAGATGAAGCACAAGCTGGAATCAAGACTGCCGGGAGAAAGATCGATAACCTCAGGTACACAGATGACACCACTCTTATGGCACAAAGAGAACTAAAGAGCCTTTTGACGAAAGTGAAAGAGGAGAGTGAAAAAGCTGGCTTAAAACAACATTCAGAAAACTAAGATAATGACATCTGGTCCCATCACTTCTCGGCAAATAGATGGGGAGATAGTGGAAACCGTGGCTGACTTTATTTTGGGGGGCTCCAAAATCACTGTGGATGGTGACTGCAGCCATGAAATTAAAAGACGCTTGCTCCTTAGAAGGCAAGTTATGACCAACCTAGACAGCATACTAAAAAGCAGAGATATTACTTGGCCAACAAAGGTCCGTCTAGTCAAAGCTATGGTTTTTCCAGTAGTCATGTATGGGTGTGAGAGTTGGACTATAAGGAAAGGTGAGCACTAAAGAATTGATGCTTTTGAACTGTGGTGTTGGAGAAGATTCTTGAGGGTCCCTTGGACTGCAAGGAGATCCAACCAGTCCATCCTAATGGAAATCAGTCCTGAATATTCACTGGAAGGACTGATGCTGAAGCTTAAACTCCAATATTCTGGCCACCTGATGCAAAGAACTGACTCATTTGAAAAAACCCTAATGCTGGGAAAGATTGAAGGCGGGAGGAGAAGGGAACAACAGAGGATGAGATGGCTGGATGGCATCACTGACTCAATGGACATGAGTTTGGGTGGACTCCAGGAGTTGGCAGTGGATAGGGAGGCCTGGTGAGCTGCAGTCCATGGGGTGGAAAAGAGTCAGTCATGACTGAGTGACTGAACTGAACTGAAATACATGTTCAACTTTATTTTCCATTAAAAAAATACCGCATTTGCTCTTGAAATCTATAGTTGTGACGCAGACAAATACAATGTGATTAAGCATTACCATCAAAGTAGACAGGCAGATGGAAATTTAATGTCAAGAGATCATACAAGACCACTTGAGGACAGAGCTTCTGCAGAGGTAGCCAGAACTGACAGAGAGACATGGTTCAATGACCTCACTATTCTCTTCAATTAAACACGAATGAATAAGAAAATGAGAATCATCAGACATGTGAACAAACCCTTTAGCTAGAAATCAATGAAACAATATGAAAAACCAAATGGCCCAGAAGCTAGCAAGACATAAGAGAATTAAAAAAGTTAATGAGTGTACTCAAAGAAATGTGAGAAGACGCTGCATCTATTACACCAAAAAAATGGAGTGCCACTGAAAGAGCACAGATTTAAAAATACATTTTGAGCTTAAAAATAAACCAATATAAAAAGCAACATTATTCCTAACAGCCCCCGAGTGGAAACAATCCAAATATCCACCAACTAATGAACGTATAAACAAACTGTGCTACAGCCATACAATATATCATTCGGTGTTACTCAGCTGCAGAAATGACTGAAGTATTAACACATGCTACATCATGGTTGAACTTTGAAAACAATGTCGAGTGAAAGGAGCTAGTCATTACGGACCGCAGAGCCTATGGTTGCATTTATGTGAAATATCCCAAATAGGCAAATCCACAGAATTAGAAATAGACTAGTGGCTGCCAAGAGTTGGGAGCAGTGATGGGAAATGGAAGTGAATGCTAATGGGTACAGAGCTTCAATCTGCAATGATGAGAACGTTCTCAAAGTAACCATGGTAATGACTAAACAACTCTGTGAATACACTGAAAATCATGGAATTGGGAATTGTATACTTTAAATGGGTGAACTGGATGGTATGTGAATTATACATCAATAAAGTTATTATAAAAATAGCCAGTATTGCAAATATTTTAAATATAATTACAAAAAAAAAAAAAAAAAAAAACCTTTATAAGGGCTGAAACACCCTCAGCAAGTTCTGCCAAGTCCACTTCCACGTCGTCTCCCTTCCTCAATCTCCTTTCCTTGTTCTGTCTCAGACAACAGCATTTCTTACCTGGGCTCCTTGATGGGCTGCTGCCTGGCTTTCCTGCTACATCCCTTGACCTCCAGACCCTTCACACACAAGAAGCAAGAGTGAACTTGCTTCCAGCTACTACTCGAAGTCCTCTAATGGCCCCCCGAATACTTGGAATGGAGTCCACAGACCAAGCTCTCCATGACCTGCCTACCCCTCAGTTCTACCGCAACTCTCTCTTTACCAGAGAGACCCAGCCACCCTGGCCCGCTTGCATCCCCTCAGCCACACCAAACACACAGCTGTGCTATGTGCTGCTCTGTACAGGACCACGGCAGCACCGTTTCCTTCCTCTCTCTCAGGTTCCAGATGAAACGTCATCTCTTCAGAGAGCCATCCCCAGGCTACCAAACCTAAGGTCATCTGAGAGACCCCCTCACTACTCCTGAAGGTAGAGGTCCTCCTAACCTTCACCCGCCATGCAGCACTTGGCCGACCTATTCTCATTTGCTTGTTCCAAAACAAAAGCGCCACAAGAGCTAGAACCCTGTCTGACTTATTCACTGCTGTCTCCTTGGCCTCTAAAACTACTACTATTTAGTAGATGCTAAATAAATACCTGGTAAATCAATGACAGAGTGCATTTACTGTAAATAAGTTAGTGAATAATTTTTTACAGGTTGATGAATAAATTTGATGAGCAAATTGATGAATAACAACTGAGATGAAGACAAATTAAACATCTGGAAGATAAAATTAACCAATCCTCCTACTAGAATCTAATCTCTGCGGGGGCAGGGACTTTGTTCAATGCTGTATCCCTGGATATAGAATAAATCCCAACATTTAGAATAGTGCCTAGCACACTGAAAGAAATCAATAATATTAGCTGAATAAACAGGCAAGCAAATTCTTAATAGAGAATCTAGAATCAAATCCAATAATATCCAGTAATTTTATTTATGCTAAAGGATTTAAAAATCTGTGGGGAAAATATTAATTATCTAATTTGCTATTTGGAAAAACATAAAGCTGTATTATTTCCTTTCTATCTACTCCAAAATAAATTACAGATGGAAGAAAAATGTTAATGTAAAAAAAAAAGCATGAAAGTATTAGAGGAAAACATGACTGTATTTTAAAAAATTTGAAATAACAAGGACCTATAATGAATCACTTTGCTGTACATCTGAAATAAACACAACACTGTAAATCAACTATACGTCAATAAAATTTTTTTTAATTTAAATAATGACACTAAAAAAATCTTATATAGGAAAGACCTAATTGTTCTATAAAGTCCGGAAGTCATGAAGAAAAAATCAATTTGGCCACAAAAAGTTAAATTATGCATGGCAAAATATATCACAAATAGGCAAAAGACAAACCTCAAATCACAAAAATTAAGTTGAAGAGTTATGACAAAGGGCTAATTTTTCCCTAATCTAAAAATAAAAGGGGGAAAAAAAGCCTCACAAATCAGTTAGCAAATAATGAATAACAGTGTATAAAAACAGGTAGGACATAAATATACTACTCAAGGAAGAGAAATAATAAACACAAGATGCTTGACTTCAATAATGAAAGAAATACATGTTAAGGAAATGAGATGGTATTTTTACATAGTAATGATATTCTGTCCTCACTAAACTGGCATGAAATTTACAGCTCTTTAACATACACCTAAAAATCTTCAAGGGAAAATAACCATGCTTTTTTACTATTATTATAAAGAAATTTTATTGCATTTAAAACTCTCATGGATTTAGCATGCAAAGTATTTTGTCACTCTGCGGTGTCTGACTTCTTGCGACCCCATAGACACACCGGGCTCCTCTGTCCATGGAATTCTCCAGGCAAGAATAGTGGAGTGGGATTGTCATCCCTACTCCAGGAGATCTTCTCGACCCAGGTATTGAACCCAGGTCTCTTGCATTGCAGGCAGATTCTTTATCATCTGATCCAAGGAAACAGCTCCCCAAATCATTGTTTTTATCCCCTTAATGCATGCGTGCTCAGTTGCTTCAGCTGTGTCTGACTTTTCTCCACCCCATGGACTGTAGCCTGCCAGGTTCCTCTGTCCACAGAATTCTCCAGGCAATACTGGAGTGGGTTGCCATGCCCTTCTCCAGGGGATGTTCCCAACCCAGGGATCAAACCAGCGTCTCTTATGATCTCCTGCATTGGCAGGTGGGTTCTTTACCACTAGCGCCACCTGGGAAGCCCTACTATTTAAGAGAAAAACATCAATTAAAGTCATGTATGATTTAATGAAGATATAAACAAATAAGCAAAAACCTCCAACAGTTCATGAAATATAAAAGGAACACAAGTTACAAGCAAAAATAAAATTCTAATTTTGGACACTAGCTGCCTCCAAGGAGGCTGAAGAACACAAAGGTAGGAGGAGAAATTACCAATGAATATCTTTTGAATTTTGTAGCATGTGGGCTTCTCAGGTGACTCAGTGGTAAAGAATGCACCTGCCAATGCAGGAGATCCAGGTTTGATCCCTGGTTGGGAAGACCTCCAACCTCCTGGAGAAAGGAATGGCAACCCAACTCATGTTCTTGCCTGGGAAATCCCCTGGACAAAGGAGCCTGGCGGGCTACAGTTCATGGGGTCTCAAAGAGATACGACTGAGCATGTTTGCATATAATTATTATATATTCACAGAATAAATCAAATAAAAAATACAGTAAGAATCTACTACAAAGAAACCTACAAAGAAGTGGATGATCTCAAATTCTAAGGGACTAAATCATACAGAACACATCCCTGGCAGCATCAATAAAGTTAAAGTGCCTTCCACCAACAGAAGACCCTAAGCCTCCTGCAGTGTCTCATCATAAACTACTTATTCGGGAGCAAACAGTCACTGTAATCACTTGGTATTAAAAGGTACAACTCACAGCTGCTGTTCACATCCCCACCCCAAGATATTTAGCTTATCAGATTTCAAGCCTCCCCTGAATACCACCGTAAGAGAGGAAAATCTAGTAGTGTGAAGGGCACATAGGTGGGAATAAGTATTCCTACCGGCCAAATCCGATCTGACCGGCCAAATCAGATTCATGAAACCGCAGGTATGATTGTGTAACAGCCTGTCATGGTCAGTACCTATCAACCCACTTGTATCCAATAAAACTTGAGTAAACAGCTTGTTAAAACAAATTGTAACCTGTTATCTCTAACAGTCCTCTTCAGGAAACCGGGTTGCCCTTTTTTTTTTTCTAAGTGTAGGGAAGGGTATTTACTAAAAGAGCCACTAATTAGAGAGGTAAAATCTCATCACTCTAAGGATTGAGAAAGACTAATACCAGCTGTTAAAACAGTGTAAGCGAAAAACTGACTTGTTTAGTGGCTAAGTGGTGTCCAACTCTTTTGTGTTCCCATGGACTGTAGACCACCAGGCTCCTCTGTCAAGGGGATTTCCCAGGCAAGCATACTGGAGTGGGTTGCTATTTCCTTCTTCAGAAAAACTGGGTAATGAACATAATCTAGATTATAACTATGACATACTAAACTTATTTTAAGGTATTCACTTTAGACTTATTTATAGAGGCACCAGTTTAGATATTAAAATGGTAGAGTCTTAGTTAATCATTTCTAAAACTTGGCAAAAAGGGTAGAACTTAATTTTAAATATATTTTAACAAATTACTTAAGGATGTTCAAAGTATTCATTTAATCTGATTTATTACTAATTTAAGTCTGGTCTGTAAATACTTAAAATTCTACCCTAAACCACAAGACATAACTCTTATGAAATAAATCTAAATGAGACAAAAGGAAATTTTTTAAAGAATGGACTTAAAAATGTGAACCATCAATGAATACATTCTGACTGATAATTTACTCATTTACTTGCCTCACAGATGAAGCTTAAAATGAATATCAAATTCGTTTCGCTAAGCCATCTAGGAACTCCTTTGGAAAAATTCACTGCTGCTGCTGCTGCTGCTAAGTCACTTCAGTCGTGTCCAACTGTGTGACCCCATAGACGGAAGCCCACCAGGCTCCCCCATCCCTGGGATTCTCTAAGCAAGAACACTGGAGTGGGTTGCCATTTCCTTCTCCAATGCATGAAAGTGAAAAGTGAAAGTGAAGTCGCTCAGTCGTGTCTGACTCTTAGCGACCCCATGGACTACAGCCCACCAGGCTCCTCCATCCATGGGATTTTCCAGGCAAGAGTACTGGAGTGGGGTGCCATTGCCTTCTCCGGAAAAATGCAGTATAAGATTTCCGTGTTAGGTGTTATTTTTAAAAATAATTATAGGGACCTCCCTGGCCATCCAGTGGTTAAGACTCCCAGCTTTCACTGCAGGGGGCATGGCTTTGATCTCTGGGGGGCGGGGGGAGAGGGGGGACTAAGATCCCACCCCACATGCCACACTGCATGGTCAAAATAAATAAATAAAAATAAATAATAAAAAAACACCTACATTTACTGAAGGCCCAATTAAAAAAAATAATAATTATATGTACTTTATACACTCAGACTGCAGCTCAAGCTTAACATATACCTTTTTAAAAGATTATCATTTTACAAGCCATACAGTTGTAAAATTATATTTTTAATAAAGATAGTAAAACAAATTGAACCAAAATCCCAAGTCACGCTGTCAGTCATAAAACACTGTGAGCTATCATCCACATTCCCGCTCACCTCACCAGTGAATGGAAATAACTGAGACGCTCCTACTCGTGACTTTTCTAATTTAGCCATCCTGGGAACAGCTTGTAAAGCAAACTAGTATAGGTCAAAACACGGGCGCGGCTGAGCTAATCAGAAACTGACAGCAGCAGCACAAACAAGTTAAACAGTAAGGTTCCAAAGAATCTACAGCCACAAAAGCAGGAGTTCTGAGTGCCCGACTGAGACCCTGGCCTTGAATCAGGGTGAACTGCTCTTCCATAAAAGATCTGACTTAGAAGGTAGATGATAAAGGGCGTAAAAGTTGTTCCCAATATTAGTTAGGATGTAACTTTTAAAGACCGACACGTTGTGCTGTGTGCTTTTTTTTGGTGGGGGCGAGGGGGGAATGCTGCCAGCCTTGTGGGACTTTAGTTCCTGGACCAAGGATTGAACCCAGGGCCCCAGCAGTGACAGTGAGAAGTCCTAAACACTGAACTTCCAGCAAATTCCCAAGGACAATGTGTTTTAAAGGGACTTTCCAGGTGGCTCAGTGGTAGAGAATTGGCCTGCCAATGCAGGAGACGTGTGTTCGATCCCTGAGTTGGGAAGATCCCCTGGAGAAAGGAATGGCAACCCACCCCAGTATTCTTGCCTGAAGAATCCCATGGACAGAAGAGCCTGGTGGGCTGCAGTTCATGAGGTTGCAAAGAGTTGGACACAACTGAGGGGTTGAGCACAAGCATGAAAGATATTTTAAGTGCTATGGTTTTTATCTTGTTCAACTTTCCCACTCAAGTAACCTATTGTGCAAAAGCATGTATTTCCTTTACGTGGTAAAGTAATGATACATTAACTCTTTGCTGCGCTCCTACTCCGTGCCAGTAAACGCTCCAGGTGCTTTCAGACAAAATCTCTCTTTACTGAACAAGACCTCTAGAGGCAGGTTTTATACACTCCGTCATTAGACGCTCTGTCACAGGGCCTAAACACAGTAGCACTGAATATATTTCTGGGTCACATTACAAAAAATGGTAACACAGTACAAAAGATGAAGAAGCCCAAAGTTCTGAAAGCTTTCTCTGAGGCAGTAAAGTGAGCTTTTTCACAGTGTTTTCATCTTACACCTGGATGGGAAGAGCTGACTCATTAGAAAAGACCCTGATGATGGGAAAGACTGAGGACAGGAGAAGCGGGTGACAGACGATGAGATGAGATGGTTAGATGGCATCACTAACTCAATGGACATGAATCTGAGCAAACTCTGGGGGCTGGTGAAGGACAGGGAAGCCTGGCGTGCTGAAGTCCATGGGGTTGCAAAGAGTTGGACACAACTTAGTGACCGAACAACAGCAATTCATCTTACATAAGCCAGAAAAGCGTTCCTATCTGAGTGCCTATCCAAGACTCGCATCCATCCATTGAACACTAGCCTCCAGTTCTTCTTCGCTATATACTTTTTTTTCTTTTCTTTCTTATTTTTTTACACTGAAAATAACAACAGTCTGTTGCTTAAAAACTTTAAAAAATTTAAAAAATTTTTGATTGTTATAACAAAGTAAAAAGTGTCTAAAAAAATCTACAATTCAACTAATCCATTATTAACTTGACTTTCATTCAGTAACTTGGCAAGCTAATCCTCTAAAAACAATGAGTAAATTGGTGTCTGTGTGACAAAATTAATTAATTTACGAGAGAGAAAGATTTTAAAAAAATCAAGCCTATTGTTTTTCTTTAAGAGATTTCTTCAATAATGTTCAGTAAGAAAATAGGGCTGCTTCAAGAAAGACACAACCATGCCTATAACAGTATGCTTAAACATGAAAACACTACCTTATCAGGGATTAAAATCTTGCTTGAAAAAGACGTTTAACTTTATAGAAATTTTTGTGTTGCTTACTAGCAAATGGTATTGGTCTCAAATATTTTAAGTTTATGTTCATACTTTTCAGTTTTCTTAATAAAGGAAGAAAAAAAGCTATATGGTGGGTTAAAGATATAATCATTTTTACACAAGTACGGACAAAATAATTTTAAATAGTATAATCTTAAGTATTTCCTACTTTACCCTCTCAATCAGATACCAAATGACTAGCATTCTATCAAGCATTTCTTAAGCCTGGTCTTTGGAATCCAAATTTAAGATCAACAGATACATAATACAATAATCTTAATTTTTTCACTATAACTAAGGCATATATTTCAGTAGCAAAAAGACCTTAAGTGAGAACGGGCTAGAAAGTGGCATTTAGTTTTTTTAAAAAGTTTACAATTGCTTAGAAATCCCCAGTAATTATACTTTGAATTTATAAGTAACATAAATTCGGTAACTCCAGAAGAGAATGTTTAAAATATGTACACCAAAAGCCCAAACGGTTCAGTAATTTCATAACTTTAGAAGCTGAACTTCTTTAAGCATAAAAACTTGATTTTTAATGGCAGTGAAGACTTCAGTTTGTTTGTCAGCCCAGTGGCACTCTAGTTTTTGGATAACTTCATCTTGATCACCCTGGCACAGTAAACAGACATGCCATTAACTAGTTTTTTTCTTTTTTTTTTTAAAACAGACTGCTTTAAAGGCATGATCCTGAGCAAAGTTACTTCGATACCAAGAACTGATCCGTAAAAAGCCCTTCAGGAGGAATAGGTGGGAGAAAAATGAAAATGACAGTAACATGGTAATAACATGACGATGACAGCTGACAGGTAAAACCGCAGAGCTCTTGTAATCAGAAACAAAAACTGGAGCAAAAGGAGAAGGAACTCCACTAACCAGTCCATTCCTGTCAACGTATAAACGAAAGATTCATGTCACCATCCTAAAAATAAAGATGGCCTACCTTAGAGGCGACCCACTTGATGAGAACCAAGGCCAGACACCAGATCAGTGTAATTCCCATTGGGTCTAGCACAAGTCCTGCTGCATAACCTCCCTCCGCGCCCAGTGAGCAAAGAGCAAGGGAGACTCGTCAGACCTGACAATAACCAGCTGTCCCGAAGCAGAAGAGAGGGAATGCCCGCCCTGAACCTCACACAGCTGCCTTCAAACAAGGGTCACGTGACTCTGAGAACGCGCTGCCAGCCGGCCTTCCTACTGGAGTGTGGTTACCGCCAGCGCCCAGGGCTGGGGTGGGAGAGTCAGTGACGGGGGCAAGAGGAGGGAAGAAACCTTCCTGACAGCCGACCTAACAGTCCCACACAATGTAGGCAAATGAGGTCTCTGGGCTGGCCCCAAGCTCGTCCACAATCTTAACATCGGCACTGCTTTCAAATAACTTTCCCCTAAATGTCTGGCAGCACTAAAAAAGTGCTCATTTCTTCCATAAAGACCAGCTCCACAGGTAGAACTGTCCTGGTGTTTAAAAATATTAAGGCATTTTATTCTACCTTTTCAACTTTTAGTACTGAATGTGTTCAACTTTTTCTTTCCTTTGGAGCTAGGATTACTTTATGAATGTTAGGGGTTTTGATAGACTATATAACATTATAATTCACACATTCTGGTGAATTTATAGACAAAGGCCAGCCTATCTGGGTGTTTTCAAGCAATTATAAGTACATTACTTCCAAGCCCTAACTGTGATCCAGCGTCTATGATACCTGTGCTCCACGTCTCACTCTTCTCTCGGCTGTGAGTGGGGGGCTCGGTGACAGCAAAGTGGGCCTCTGTCCATCTCTGTGATCTCTCATAGCAGCCAACATGAAAGGAAAAGCCTTTCACGAAACTTTCATGCAAGTATTTCTTAAGCAGCAACTAGGGACCAGGCCCTTGGTGAGATGCCAGGGGTATTCAAGTGGAAACAGACACTGGCTCCTGCCCTCCTGAAGCTTTCAGTTTAATCAGAATCCACACAAATCAAAGACTGTAAATAAGCACAACGCTGCAACTGAAACAAGTGGAATGAGGCTGAGGCGGGAATTGCCAACGATGCTTGGGTCTGACCTGGTTAGGAAGTGAGGAGCTTCTTCCCATGGGCCCTGAAATATCCCCGAGCTGAACTGAAGGGGCAAGAACATGAAGAGGATGGGAAGATTATCTGTGTGGACGTGACAATGCATGACAAAACCAAGCAGAAGATTTGGGGAGAAGAGTAGACGAGGCTAGAATGCAGGTCATGGGATGGCCAGAGGGGAGATTCTTTTGTCTTCATCCTAAAAGCTAATCCCAACCTGCTGGACACTTGGGAGGTTTTGGTCAAGTGCCGCTCGGTGGGATAAGGCTGGGTGGGCACTCAGGAGACCACAGCAGAGGGGATCACAGCTCTTGCTGGGGCCGGGGAAGGGGAGAGAGGTAAACAGGCTGGGAAACACTCAAGACAGGACTGCGTCAGGGACCGTGGTTCACAGCGAGACAAAGTCATCTGCCTGGTGATGGGATCCACATGATGGTTCTAAAATATCTGAAAATAGCCCCAATAGTTCAAATACCAGTGCTGTTTTCATTATCCAATCCTCAATATAAAGAGGGCATTAAAAAAAAAAAAAGTTAATTCTCAACCTGTTAAAACAAGGCATAAATTCAAATTACAGGTCCAAATCAAAATTTTTCTAAATTTAAGCTATACATGAAACACGGCCATGTATTTCTCACTACACCTTATATATATCTCTTCTTTCTTCTGAACAAGCTGTGATGCTAATCCTTGCACACACGGAGACAACTTTTTTACTCTGTCATGAAACTAGGTGTGACATGAGACTGTCAGGGTCTCAGGTTACTCTTTGGGCAGTAAGGTTCCAGCCAGCAAATTCAAAGGATGCCCAGGACAAGGACAGAGCAGCTGAGTGGAGTCAGCCCTGTTCCCAGGAGAACTGCTGGTGGTCATCACTCATTACCTGCTGGGCTGGCCTGGGCAGCATACACCGAATGAGCCTGCTACCTCCATGCTCAGCCCGGAAACACTTCTTATCCTCACAGTGCCCTGCCAATCAGCTGCTCAAAAAGCTAGTTCTAGGAAGCAAACACGATACTGCTATTTTTGACACAGTACTTAAACATTTTGATATATGTCTTATAGGTCAATGGTGAGGTCAACAATCTGCACTTGCGTCTTGTCTAAAAGGGAAGGATGGAACAATGGAAGAGGAAGAAGATCAGAATTGAGACACAGAGGGGAGAAAATGAAAGGCAGTTCTAAAACTTCTCTCATTGAAAGGAACTTCTGTTGAGATTATTCCACCATCTCCAAACTCTACTGGGTCTGGAGTCAAGAGCCTGGGTTTGCTTCCCAGCTGTGCTGCCAAGAGTTGAGTGAACCTGGGTGAGTCACCACCTTACTTGCCTCCCTTCACAGGAGTTAAGGGACATCTGTGCAAGAAGACCTTGCTCAGAGCAGGCTCTCAGAAACACTTCAGTTCAGTCGCTCAGTCGTGTCCAACTCTTTGCAACCCCGTGAATCACAGCACGCCAGGCCTCCCTGTCTATTACCAACTCCCAGAGTTTATCCAAACTCATGTCCATCGAGTTGGTGATGCCATCCAGCCATCTCATCCTCTGTCATCCCCTTCTCCTCCTGCCCCCAATCCCTCCCAGCATCAGTCTTTTCTAATGAGTCAACTCTTCACATGAGGTGGCCAAAGTACTGGAGTTTCAGCTTCAGCATCAGTCCTTCCAATGAACACCCAGGACTGATCTCCTTTAGGATGGACTGGTTGGATCTACTTGCAGTCCAAGGGGCTCTCAAGAGTCTTCTCCAACACCACAGTTCAAAAGCATCAATTCTTCAGCACTCAGCCTTCTTCACAGTCCAACTCTCACATCCATACATGACCACAGGAAAAACCATAGCCTTGACTAGATGGACCTTTGTTGGCAAAGTAATGTCTCTGCTTTTGAATATGCTATCTAAGTTGGTCATAACTTTCCTTCTAAGGAGTAAGCATCTTTTAATTTCATGGCTGGCAATCACCACCTGCAGTGATTTTGGAGCCCCCCAAAATAAAGTCTGACACTGTTTCCACTGTTTCCCTATCTATTTCCCATGAAGTGTCAAGTCCATATTAAATCAGTAAGGCCTAACCATGGTAATGATCTGACCTCTCCAGCTACACCCCAATTCTGGGCTTAATGGAAACCCCATGGTCCAGAAAGGGAACATGTGTGGTGCCAGCCCAGCACCCAGAGACACTTTTCTGAGTCCTGGGAGGGCCAGGGTAATTTTTCACATCAGTCAACAGGCTGGCTCCCTACAATGGTTCCCCAGCATCCCCTTCTTCAATTTCCACTACATAACTGACGCTGAAATACAGAGATAATCAAGACACAATCCTCCCAGGTCAGGAAATTTCCTATTTGAATAGAAACAGTAGGGACTTCCCTGGTGGTCCAGTGGTTAAGGTTCTGTGCCTCCTGTGTAGGGGGTGCAGGTTTGATCCCTGGTCAGGAAACTAGCATCCCATATTTCTTGCCACATGGTCAAAAAAATTTTCAACAGAAATAGCTACTGTGTTTATGCTTAAAATCATAGCTCCTTCATTGCTGATGACACATGTACATCATTCAAATCTCACAAAAACATCAGGCAATACAGTTTTTTCTTAGTATACTTACCTTTCTTTAATGGCATGAATCTAATGGCTTTAAAACTTTTTCTTATTTGAGATATGAAATACTACTAATGTATCTTGACAAATTATAAAGCTTCTCTTAATAATAAAGAAATTTTAATAAGATAAAATAGAAACAAAAGCTGTTATCAAATTATATTAATACTCATCTATGATATTATATTACTTATTAGAAAATTATCTTAAAAATTAATCTCTCCAAATATAATTTATTATCCCCTAAATAAATAGTTGCCTCTTATACAATAATAACAAATGTATTCTTTTATATTAACATTTCTCACCTGTCTCAAAGCCTGAGTGAAACATGACAGGGTAACAAAAAAGGGTCACTTGACTATACTAGGAAAATTCATGCACAGGATACAGTTAAGCTCTTGAAAACAGAATTTGATACCATAAGGAAAAAAAAAGGTATAAAATTCTTTACCTTTCTGAGGCTTATAAAATATCTGAATAGTCAGGGTATTAAAAGCAAATCTCACTATTTTAGGAGCACAGTCAATGGAAGGAAAAGGTACAACTTCGATCACTGTATCTTAGAGAAGTAATCCAAGTACAAATTTTACCCCTGGGGCTCTTTGCCACTCACAGGACACCTGTCAATCTTGGCAATAGCCTTTAGCTATCCATACAGAGACTCAGCATGTCCTTCTCTTGACCAAATTAGGCTAACCTCATCTGCATTGACATCAGTGTCTATAATTTTGGAACCATGTTGACAGGAATAGTCTATCCCAGAGTTCTTTATACGCATGTAGTGTCTGTTGAAACCATAACCAAATTTATAGTAGAAAAAATATGAATGCAATAGTCACAATTTCCAACTGTGCCCTTATTATTTTGAATTCCAGCCAATTTTAATAACATAATAAATGAGGGTTAGCTTTTTTTTTAACTGATATTTCTCTTACTAAAAACCTCATATCAGAGCTGATTATTTTTTAAACATTATGAATTTCAAGATCTATGAAACTGATAAAAAATTTCACCTTGATAAGGAACAAAAATTATTTTAAAACTATGGTGACATGGGACTTTTATCAGTTAAGACCTTTGTTAGTGCTCTGAATTAAGCTTTCTATTATATATTTCTGTCATCTCAGTATTTAATGGCAACAAATACACGATTAGTCCTAGTATGAAGGAAGTAATAAAAACACCCTGACAGTTTACAAACATTCAAGTCTTCTGGTCCAGGAAACTATATCTTATGATATGAAAAGAACTGAGATTTGCTTATTGAACCATTGTTCGAAATATTTTTAAAATTATGGGAATCCTGCTCCTCACCACATTTTCTCACAAGATTTCTAGGATCAACTGATTCCTGGCCAAAAGACAAAAGCAGAATAGTCCTATTAACCAATGGATTCGAACGAAAACTGGTACTAAAATTAGGTACAACTCAAGAGAAGATGCTGCTGGAGAACCAAGTTGGGTCTGTAGGAAGCCTCGTACAACAGGTGGCACATGTATGGAATCTGAATCAAGGTCAACTCCATCTTACACTGAGAACATTGCTACTATTGTAACAGCTGGATGTGTTTTATTGGGAAAATGTTTTTTCTCTTTGTGTCAGTGTTTCTGCACTAATGCTTTGGCTCAGTAATAAATGTGAGAACTTTTGTTGGAAAAAAAAATTATGGAAAAGTAGAAATGCCCACAATTACCAGAAGGAAAAAAAAAAACCCAATGGTGTGGCTCCTACAACTGTAGAGTTTGGACTTAAGTTGCTAGTATAAAAGACCAAGAGCATGTCACAGACATCAGCCACCTTAATTTCCACAAGGCTGCACAGTCTCTCGGGGAAGGCAATGGCACCCCACCCCAGTACTTTTGCCTGGAAAATCCCATGGACGGAGGAGCCTGGTAGGCTCCAGTCCGTGGGGTCGCTAAGAGTCAGACACGACTGAGCGACTTCACTTTGACTTTTCACTTTCATGCACTGGAGAAGGAAATGGCAACCCACTCCAGTGTTCTTGCCTGGAGAATCCCAGGGACAGGGGAGCCTGGTGAGCTTCCGTCTATGGGGTCGCACAGAGTCGGACACAACTGAAGCGACTTAGCAGCAGCAGCAGTAGCAGCACAGTCTCTGGATGCATCCATAAGAAGAAAGCAGAGCACTGTTAGGCTGACTCCTAGCTGACTGAGCAAACTTAACCAGAGTTCAAGTTCTGGATATGAAACTAGTGGAAGAATTCCAGAGGTACCTAACAGAACTCTACATTCGACTCTTTTTTTTTTTTTTAAAGGGCATGGTTTTTCCATACACGCTGTGAGTACATCACTCTCTCTTTTTAAAATTTCATTTATCTATATATTCATCTGGCTACACTGGGTCTTAGCTGCAGCACGAGGGATCTTCGGTCTTCACTGCAGCATGCCGGATCCAGCTCCCTGAACAGGGATCGAACCTGGGCCCAGTGCATTGGGATCTTGAGGTCTCAGCCACTGAACCCCCAGGGAAGTCCCCTGACTTTTTGTTATTTATTAGGAAGCAGATCGGACTAACGTATATCAAATATGCATATAAAACAAAGAGTAAACCACATTTAATTACAAAATAACCTGAAGAGAATGGAGTGTGTGTTTTTATGTAAGATAAACTGCATGCATATATAACAGTGGAAACAGAGTTTAAAACAGTTTCCTTTGAAAAAAAAAAAAAGTCAGAATATTTAAACTCTAATAGGAGGCAGTAAGTAAAGGCAATCTTAGGAAGCACTGAGGGTCAGATGTTATGTTTAGTAGCTTTAGTTGTGTCCGACTCTTTGTGATGCTATGGACTGTAGCCTGCCAGGCTGCTCCATCCATGGGATTCTCCAGGCAAGTATACTGGAATGGTATGCCATGCCCTCCTCTAAGAATCAGATATTAATAGTATCCAAATCAAGGACGCTCCTCTCTTTTCAATACAGGCCACATTTATAAGACTGAATTCAGTTCTGAGTATTACACTGGAAGATGCATTCATACATAACATTTTTAAAAGCACATACAGATATGACAAACTTAGTGTATTAAGAAGCAGAGACATCACTTTGTCAAGAAAGGTTCGTACAGTAAAAGCTATGGTTTTTCCAGTAGTCATGTACGGATTTGAGAGTTGGACCATAAAGAAAGCTAAGTGCTGAAGAACTGATGCTTTCAAACTGTGGTGCTGGAGAAGACTCTGGAGAGTCCCTTGGACAGCAAGGACATCAAACCAGTCAATCCTAAAGGCAATCAACCCTGAATATTCACTGGAAGGACTGATGCTGAAGCTCTAATACTTAGGCCACTTGATGCAAAGAGCCAACTCACTAGGATAATATATAAGGAATAGTTGCATAAACTGAGATGCTTTAGGGAAAGAAATAAAAACAGGGTGTAAACACACCAAGACATATCACAATAAAATTACAAAGAAAAACAACTGATGCCCAAACCAGACAAAAACATTACAAAAGGAAATCATGGACCAAATAGCTCATAAACAAAGACACAAAGATCTGTAAGAAAATAGTTGTAAATCAAATCCAATAATATATAGAAAGGAAATGCATTATGATTCAGATCAGATCAGATCAGTCGCTCAGTCGTGTCTGACTCTTTGTGACCCCATGAATCGCAGCACACCAGGCCTCCCTGTCCATCACCAGCTCCCGGAGTTCACTCAGACTCACATCCATCGAGTCAGTGATGCCATCCAGCCATCTCATCCTCTGTCGTCCCCTTCTCCTCCTGCCCCCAATCCCTCCCAGCATCAGAGTCTTCTCCAATGAGTCAACTCTCTGCATGAGGGGGCCAAAGTACTGGAGTTTCAGCTTTAGCATCATTCCTTCCAAAGAAATCCAGGGCTGATCTCCTTCAGAATGGACTGGTTGGATCTCCTTGCAGTCCAAGGGACTCTCAAGAGTCTTCTCCAACACCACAGTTCAAAAGCATCAATTCTTCGGCGCTCAGCCTTCTTCACAGTCCAGCTCTCACATCCATACAAGACCACAGGAAAAACCACAGCCTTGACTAGACGAACCTTTGTTGGCAAAGTAATGTCTCTGCTTTTCAATATGCTATCTAGGTTGGTCATAACTTTCCTTCCAAGGAGCAAGCGTCTTTTAATTTCATGGCTGCAGTCACCATCTGCAGTGATTTTGGAGCCCAGAAAAATAAAGTCTGACACTGTTTCCACTGTTTCCCCATCTACTTCCCATGAAGTGATGGGACCAGATGCCATGATCTTCGTTTTCTGAATGTTGAGCTTTAAGCCAACCTTTTCACTCTCCACTTTCACTTTCATCAAGAGGCTTTTTAGTTCCTCTTTACTTTCTGCCATAAGGGTGGTGTCATCTGCATATCTGAAGTTATTGATATTTCTCCCAGCAATCTTGATTCCAACTTGTGTTTCTTCCAGTCCAGCGTTTCTCATGATGTACTCCGCATGTAAGTTAAATAAACAGGGTGACAACATACAGCCTTGACGTTAACTCCTTTTCCTATTTGGAACCAGTCTGTTGTTACATGTCCAGTTCTAACTGTTGCTTCCTGACCTGCATACAATGGATATTATTATCTCAGGACTCAAATTGGTTTATTGTTAAAAAAAACAATAAACGTAATTCAACATATTAGAATAAAAAAATCATATATTTCAATTGGTAACAAAATTCAACACTCATTTATGCTAAACACGCTTTACTAGGAATAGAAGCACACTCTCTCATCTGACAAAGGACATCTACAAAAAACCTACAGCCACCTCATATTTAAAAATAAAAAAACTAAATGCTTTTGCCCTAAGATCATAAACAAGGCAAGGATGTCTGCTCTATATCTTTAACAGGGCATTTAAAGCCAGAGCCCATGCATTAAGGCAAGAAAAAGAAATATGTGGCATCCAGACTGGAAAGGAAGAAGAAAAACTGTCTTTTATTTGCAGACAACATAATTATGTATATAGAAAATCCTAAAGACTTTACAAAAGAACTACTGAAATTCATAAAATATAGCAACATTACAGGACACAGATTTGATATGCAAAAGTCAATTGCATTTCTATGTATTAGTAAAAAATGATTGAAAAATTGAATTTTAAAAATAGCATTTCCAATAGCACCCACAAACATGAAATACCTGAAGACAAACTTTACAGAATATGAGTAAGATCTGTACAATGAAAATTATAAAACCTTTTTGAGAGAAATTAAAGACCTAAATAAATGGAGAAATGCATCATGTTGTTATAAGACTAAACTGTGTTTTCCCCAAGAGATCTGCCAAGGTCGTAACCTGGTACCCATAAGCGTGACTTTACTTGGTTCCTTGCGTATGTAATCAAGTTAAAATAATGGTATGTTGGGTTAGAGCAGGCTCTATAGCCAATATAACTCATGTTCTCATAAGAAGAGAGAAATGTGGATGGAGATACAAAAGGAGAAGATTATGTGCACAGGGAGGCAGAGATTATACAGTACTGGATCTACAAGCCAAGAAATGTCGAGGATGGCCAGCAACCACCCGAAGCTAGAGGACACAAGGAAGGATTCCTCTCCCAGAGCCTTCAGAGAGAGCATGCCCCTGCTGACACCTTAATTTCTGACTACGAGAATAAATTTCTGTTACTTTCAGTCATACAGTTCATAATACTTTGTCTTGGCAGTCCTAGGAAAGTTATACATATGTTTATGGAAGGCTTGACGTTTCCAACTTTCCTCAAGTTAATCTATAAATCCAATTAAAATTCCAGCATGCTTTCTTTAAAAAAGAAATTCTAAAATCTATACAGAAACACAAAAGATCTAGGATAGCCAAAATATCTTTGAAAAGAATAAAAAAGACTGGAGGACTTACACTACCTGATTTCAAGACTTTTATTTTAAAACTATAGTAAACCAGACAATGTGGCTTTTACATAAAGGCAGACGTAGAGCATCAGAACTGAACAGAGAATTCAGAAACAGACTCACACTTGTGTGATTAATCAATACTCAACAAAGGTGCCAAAGTAATTAAAGGGCAAGTATAATCTTTTCAACAGATGGCACTGGAAAAACTATATAAACTGAAGAAAAAAATCCCAACATGCAATCTCTTGCTATACAAAAAATTAACACAGATCTTTAAACATAAAGGCTAAAACAAAATTTCTACGAAAAAGTATGAGAATATATTCAAGATTTGGGGTTAACTAAAAATTTCCAGATACAAAAATACTAGTTACAAAAATTTTAGTTATGCTTAATTATAATTAAAAACTTCCCTTCAAAGGTAGTGTTAAGATATGAAAAAGCAAACCACTGACTCAAATATTTGTAATAAAAAATCTGACCAAGGATTTGATCCAGATTATATTATACTAAAAACTCATCTTAATGAAAAATAATTCAATTTAAAACACAGGCTAATGACTTGAACAGACAAGTTCACAATGGGAAGATATATATAATGTGAAGATATATATCTTCACAATGGGAAGATATATAAATAGCTGATAGACATATGAAAAGATGCTCAACATGTTTAATCACTGGAGAAATGAAAATCAAAATCATAAGATACATTAAACACCCAACAAAAATGGCTACAATTAAAAATGTTGACACTTTCTAGTGTTGGGATGTGAAGCAATCAGAACTCTCTGTAAATGAAACATGCCCTCAAAATGATCTGAACATGAATATTCATAGCTTTATTCATAATATAAGCATCCCAAGGAGACAGTAAATGTTCAGTTATAGATCACTGCAATAAAGCAAATGCCACAATAAACCAAGTCAACCCAAAGTCTTTTGTTTCCCAGTATATAAAAAAGTTACGTTTATTTACTGTGGTCTAGTAAGTGTGTAACGGGCTTCCCTGGTGGCTCAGTGGTAAAGAATCCACCTATCGATGCAGGAGACTCAGGTTCAATCCCTCTGATCGATGCAGGAGACTCAGGTTCAATCCCTGGGTCAGAAGAACCCCCTGGAGTAGGAAATGGCAACGCACTCTATCATTTTTGCCTAGAAAAAATGGGGATCTTCCCACTCCAGAGATCGAACCCATGTCTCTTTTGTCTCCTGCACTAGCACTACCTGAGAGGCACTATTTAAGAGTATGTGTGTGCTTTAGGACAGTGATGCACAAAATATATTTTGGAAAAAAAAAACAACTTGGGTGCCAGGGGATGGAACTGATTAGTACAGTGGAAGACCAGTCTCCAGGAGCTCTGCAAGAAGGCTGCTGCCTTAATCCAGAATAAGATGATGACCAAGATTAGGGATGATCCATGGGAATGAAGAAAGGTGACAGGGGACTAATTTGCTGTGTTTCAGGAGAAGGCTCAGTGCCCCAGGGACAACTGAGTGGAAGTGTCCATCTAGGAGTCTGGCTTGTGTTGAGCTAGAGAAGGGATCTAGGAGTAATCACTCAAGACCATGTGGTAAGTCAGAGAACAAATTTATGGCTTCCAGGACTAAGGATGAGGGGAAGGAACAGTGAGGGAGCTGGGGACGGACATGTACACACTGCTATTATTTAAAATGGATAAACAATAAGGACCTACGACATAGCACATGGAAGGCTGCTCGATGTTTTGTGGCAGCCTGGATGGGAGGGGAGTTTGGGGGAGAATCAGTTCAGTTCAGTTCAGTCACTCAGTTGTGTCTGACTCTTTGTGACCCCATGAATTGCAGCACGCCAGGCCTCCCTGTTCATCACCAACTCCCAGAGTTCACTCAGACTCACGTCCATCAAGTCAGTGATGCCATCCAGCCATCTCATCCTCTGTCGTCCCCTTCTCCTCCTGCCCCCAATCCCTCCCAGCATCAGAGTCTTCTCCAATGAGTCAACTCTTCGCATGAGGTGGCCAAAGTACTGGAGTTTCAGCTTTAACATCATTCCTTCTAAAGAAATCCCAGGGCTGATCTCCTCCACAATGGACTGGTTGGATCTCCTTGCAGTCCAAGGGACTCTCAAGAGTCTCCTCCAACACCACAGTTCAAAAGCATCAATTCTTCGGTGCTCAGCTTTCTTCACAGTACAACTCTCACATCCATACATGATCACTGGAAAAACCATAGCCTTGACTAGACGAACCTTTGTTGGCAAAGTAATGTCTCTGCTTTTCAATATGCTATCTAGGTTGGTTATAACTTTTCTTCCAAGGAGTGAGCATCTTTTAATTTCATGGCTGCAGTCACCATCTGCAGTGATTTTGGAGCCCCCAAAATTAAAGTCTGACACTGTTTCCACTGTTTCCCCAGAATGGATACATGTATATGTATGGCTGAATCCCTTCGCTGTTCACCTGAAACTATCACAACGTTGTTAACTGGCTATACTCCAACGGAAAAGAAAAAGTTAGAAAAATAATAATAGATATGATTCAGATCAGATCAAATCAGTCGCTCAGTCGTGCCCGACTCTTTGCGACCCCATGAACCGCAGCACACCAGGCCTCCCTGTCCATCACCAACTCCCGGAGGTCACTCAGACTCACATTCATCGAGTCAGTGATACCATATTGCATCCCCCCAAAAGAAGACCATGTGGTAAGATTGAAAGTGAAAGTCGCTCAGTTGTGTCTGACTTTTTGCAACCCCATGGACTATACAGTCCATGGAATTCTCCAGGCCAGAATACTGGAGTGGGTAGCTGTTCCCTTCTCCAGGGATCTTCCCAACCCAAGTCTCCCACATTGCAGGCAGATTCTTTATCATCTGAGCCACAGTGAATCACCAGATTACTCAAGGAGAAAAGATAAGACAGTTAACAACAAAATCTTTAGACTCACAAACAGGAAAGGCCTGGAAGGGCAAAAGACCAAAACTCGCAAATGGTTAACTATTCAAAGTAACCAGCAACACCCCATGTAGTTGTTTGTATTTTTTTTTCCTTTCACACATGAATACAAATCACATTCCCTCTTAAACCTATGTCATATTAAAGCTAGTAAGAAACAGCTTTAAGTGTAATACAAAAAGCAAATGACAAGAAGGCCATCACTCAACAAATTTCTAACTGCATCCCTGGCAGGACTTACAGCCTCTTCCTAGGCTAGTGAAGGAACTTTTGGTTCAGACCCTTCCTCCAATCCAGGCTTTCTTAGTTCCTTTATAAAATGAAAGCAAGATACAGTAGATAATATTAAAAATTCTTCCATCCAGTCCTGTAGCACACTGATTTGGAACAAGGAGCCAAGAATAAATAAAAGTGAATTAAGCCAAAACCTGTGTTTCAATTTCTATTATTATTTACTCAGTGGCAGTAATGAATCGGTTTAAGACTCTGAGACCACTTCCACCTTCAACAACTGACTGCTTTAGAGAGTAGATCTTATCACTGGACACAACAGAAAATGCTAGAAAATATCTACAAATTCATGAGCTGGTAATAAAGAATATCTGGGCAAAAACTAAGTAAAGGCAGGAAGGCACAAAGAGAGGCAGAGTACTGAAGCTGGCTCTAGCATCCAGGCCAAAGTCAAGTGGGTGAGCCTGAACTCTGGGTTTCTCACAACCTCCTGAGTACATGGAGCAACAACCACAAAAAGCGTAAAGTCCATGGTCTGCTCAGAGTAGAGAGAGCACCTCTGAGTAACCACTAGTAATGAATACAATGAGCAGGAGTAAATACATCATATGTATACCTATGGCTGATTCAGGTTGAGGTTTGACAGAACACAACAAAATTCTGTAAAGCAACTATCCTTCAATAAAAAAAAATTAATTAAAAATAAAAAACAAAAAAAACCCAGCCTGAGTCAAACCACATCAAATCATGGTGTGATTTGACCAGCATCATCTTGGAGAACACAACACAGACGTACACAGGCTAGTGAAAAGACTGTCATCTTTTGCATTTGCTACCATTTTGATGAACTCAATTGCAAAGGCAGTTAAGACTAACTGATGCTACCTTAAGTAGCTGGAACTGCGACAATGTATTTTAAAAAAGCAATTTGGTAATAAGGTTCAGAAAAAAGAATTATTTTCTCTTACCATAACACCATTTGTTTACATTTAATAAAATGAAAAGAACACAAAGGCTTCTGTACTTAGCACATGTAATTACATTTTTTTTTTTTTTTTGGCTAAAAACAATAGACAAAGAATTAAAACGGCAAAAATAACTCTTAATTTATAGCAAAGTATGTCGTACTTCTTGAAGAAATGCATTCATTATCAACAATCTATAAAGGAACAGAAAACTGAATTTATACTATCTAACATCAAAAAAACTGTCTCACTAAAAAGGAATTTTATCCATAGAGACAAAAAGTAGAATAGAGGGTCCTAGCGGCTGGGAAAGAGGGGACCAGCAATCACTGTTGAATGGGTACCCAGCTCTGTGTGGCCAATGAGAAAGCTGGGCAGATGGGGACCGAGGTGATGTTTGCCCCACACTGGTGAATATAACTCAACGTCACTGAATTGTATATGTAAAAGTGGTTAAAATAATAAGTTTTATCTTAGGTATATTTTAGCACAATTTCAAAAACACACAGGCAAAAAAATTTTTTTCATCTAATTTCCCTCAAAGTTTGGATTCTCTTAAGTTTGAAATTCGTGCCAACATATATCTTCTTAAAGCTGGACCAGGAGAACAGAGACTTTGGATCATGTGATCACAGGTTCAAACCTTATTGTCCAGTTTTGCTACAAGTCACATTCTAAAAACCTCTGTTTTTATTCTTCCATTTGGTGACGTACTATATCACACTGATTGATTTGAGGATACCGAAAAATCCTTGCATCCCTGGGATAAATCCTATTTGATCACAGTATGTGATCCTTTTAACATGTTGCTGGATTCAGTTTGCCAATATTAATATTTTGAGGATTTTTGTGTCTATGTTTACTGATGTAGCCTGCAATTTTCTTTTTTTGTGATATCTTTGTCTGGCTTTGGTTATCACGGTGATGGTGGCCCCACAGAATGAGCATGGGTATATTCTTTCCTCACTTCTGGGATGAGTTTCAGAAAGGTAGGCATTAACTCTTCTCTAAAGGCTTGACAGAATTCGCCTGTGAAGTCATCTGGTCCTGGACTTTTGTTTGTTGGAAGATTTTTAATCACGATTTCAATCTCACTACTTGTGATTGGTCTATTCATATTTTCTATCTGTTCTTGGTTCAGTCTTGGAAGGCTGTACCTAAGAATTTGCCCATTTCTCCTAGACCGTCCATTTTATTGTCATAGAGTTACTTGCAGTCATCTCTTAATGATCCTTTGTATTTCTGTGTTGTCCACTGTAATTTCTCCTTTTTCCTTTATAATTTTACTGATTGAAGTCCTGTCCTGTTTTTTGTTGATGAGTCTGGCTAAGGGTTTATCAGTTTGTCTTCTCAAAGAACCAGCTTTTAGTTTCATTATCTTTGCTATTATTTTGTCTCTCTCTTTTTTAAAGCCATGCCATGCAGCATATAGGACCTCAGATTCCTGACCAGGGATCAAACTCACACCCTCTGCATAGGAAACACAGACTGTTAGCTACTAGACTGCCAGGAAAATCCCTGTGCTCTCATCTTTACCATTTCTTTCCTTCTTCTAACTGTGGCTAAAAGGCACATGGAAAGATACTCAACATCACACTATTACAGAAATGCAAATCAAAGCTACAGTAAGGTATCACCTCACACCAGTGAGAACAGCTGTCATCAAAGAATCTGCAAACAATAAATGCTAGAGAGGGTGCAGGGAAAAGGAACTCCTACACTGTTGGTGGGCATGTAAAATGGTACAGCCACTAAGAAGAACAGCATGGAGGTTATTGAAAAAACTAAAAATAGGGCTCCCATATATATGATCCAGCAATCACCACCTGGGCATATACCTGAAGAAAACAATAATCCAAAAAGACATATGCACCCCAATGTTCACTGCAGCTGTTTAAATGAATTTAATCACAGGTGTATCTACTTGTATTGGGAAAACAATTTAATAGCTACGTCGTGACGCTTTTGTGGACTGTGTAGCCCATGGACTGTGTAGCCCACTCCTCTGTGGAGTGGGTTGCCATTTCCTCCTTCAGGGGATCTTCCTGATCCAGAGATGGAACTTGTGTCTCCTGCAGGTGGATTATTGACCACTGAGCCACTGGGGAAGCCCATATCCCTCTCCAGTATTCTTGCCTGGGAAATCCCATGAACAGAGTCAGACACGACTTAGAGAGTAAACAAAAACAAAAAATATATGAGCTTTTAAATTTACTATTTCAAATATATGTGGGTTCAAGAACCCCTTGCCAAAACCCCACATTCTCCGGGATCTGCCACAATCATTTGGGAACTATCTGTCAGAGGACCATGAGGTCAGGTGTGTGTGTACGCATGCCCTTCCCCTCCTGCTACCCCAAAGACACCCACTTCTAAAAGAGGCATGTCCCATTCAATATATCACATCACTTTAAAAAAAAAAAAAAGATAAAACTGAGGAGGTAAAGGTGATATGAGAAAAACTGATAAGAAAAACACACAGGATCAAGGTTAAAAGGGGGACACTCCAACGAACACCAAGTATTTAACCCTCTCACCAAGCTGCATATACAGTACCTTATCATCCTTCCCTACCCTGTAGGAGGATATTTTTTTATTACCAAGAAGACATAGAAAACCAGTTAATATTTGTCTTTTATGGCACAAATTTAACCTCATTATCTCATTTTCACTCTATACTTGCTCCAAATAATCTGCTCACGTTTTCCTGATCAGAGCCTGGACATGGCCACGGCCACACCTGTACCCAACTCAGTTCCTTCATCTAGAATACATTTCCTCGCACTTGGGAAAGTCACGTCAGTTTTAACACCTCCAATGTGTGGTTGTGTAAAGAGAAAAATAAAAGTCAGAAATTTTTGTCAGCCAAATTTCAAGATTTACTAAGGAAGCTTAAAAAAATTTAAAAAGAACTGAAATAGCTAATTTAATACAGCTTAAAGATTTATTGTATGAACAATTAAGAGCCAGTTGTATAAAGTTCAGGCAATCTGCAACTGACTAATAAGATGTATTTAGAGAATTTCTTGTTTTGAACTTGGAATAGTAGATTGTACTATATAGTTGCACTGATAATTTAAGACAATGTTTCAAGTACAACTGATATAAAAAATTATGACTCCTGTTCACTGAAAAGTTTCTAAAGTGTCGAGCAGAAAACGATTTTCAAAATTTGACAAGTAAACGGTTAACTGAAAGGCATTAGTATACTTCACAACTTACGTGATTCTTACATTACTTTCTGAGTGTAAATTAATACACACTCTCTGGAGGGTAGTTTGGCAATGTTTATTAGAAGGCTTTAAACCACACCTAACATTTTAACAAGTCATACCACTTCTAAGAAATAATCTTTAAGGAAGCTACCATAATAGACTGATTGGTTAACTATTAAAGTGAAATATGGAATAGCCACAGTCATTTACAGTGAGTGGTACACAACGTAAGTGTTCTATTTTCAAAAAGATTTAATTCCTGGATACTTTTAACTACTTGAAATTTGTAGTAAAAACAATGCACATATTCCATATGTAAATACACACAGACAGAAAGTAGATGACTAGTTAGTTGCAGGGGCTGGGGAGGGGAGTAAGGAGTGACTCTGGCTTCTTTTTTAGGTGATAAAAAGTGTTCAGAAATTAGTAGTGAAGGTGTGCAATATTCCACAACTTTGTGGATATACGAAAAAACGTGCTGCATATTTCAGAAGAGTGAATTTCATGGTGTGTGAGTCATTTCTCAAAAAATACACATATTCAAACATTCAATATTTTTAACTCTTTGAGCACTCCCACCTCTGGTATCTCTATGTATCTGACTGTTTCATATATGTACTATTAATTAGCAAAGTCTGAATTAACCTTCTTTTTTCTCATTTGCTCCCGTGTGTGGTTCCTCATGTAAAACTGTGCTAGATCTACAAAAGCAACTAAGCTCTAAAAACAAATGCAAGGCAAAGTTCAGATGCATCTGCTCAGCATATACTGTCGTTAAAATGAAGCAGTTTTATACTAATAGATGAGCATGCAAGAACACACCAGGGTTCTGTATTGTAATTTTTAATGCTTGGTGTGACTGCGGCAAACTTTACTGACTTTATGACCAACAAGATGGACGGAACTTTAGATATCATGACTGACATCTACACTGAAGCAAACATTTCTGAATATTTTTCCTTCAAAATTCCATATTATTAATTTTAAAATATTCTGAAACTGCAAGGGAAGCTTTAAAAAAACACCGTTTTAACATTTTTTTTAACAGCTTTCTTGAGCTACAGCTCACAAATCATGTAATTCCCCCATTTGAATATACCAATGTAATGGTTTCTACAATAGTATAGTGACAAATTCATGCACCCATCGCCAATGTTAATAGTATTTTCATCACCCCAAAGGAATTACCGGATCTGTAAGTAGTTACTCCCCATTTTCCCTCCCCGAGCCCACTGCAACCACTTATCTTTTTATCCTGATTGAAATACATTTCCTGAATAGTTTATATAAATGGAATCATGCCCAATGTGTCTGGCTTATTTTCTGTCTCAGCATGTTTTCAAGATTCACCCAAGATGCACCACATAGCACAAATTTGTCTTTTGTATTATTGAATAATATTTGTCCATTATGGAACTCAGTCCTGCATATTCATGGAAGGGCTGATGCTGAAGCTGAAACTCCAATACTTTGGCCACCTGATGCAAAGAATTGACTCATGGAATAGAGCCTGATGCTGGGAAAGATTGAAGGTGGGAGGACAAGGGAATGGCAGAGGGATGAGATGGTTGGATGGCATCACCAACTCAATGGGTATGAGTTTGAGTAAGCTCTGGAAGTTGATGATAAACAGCCTGGCATGCTGCAGTCCATGGGGTCGCAAAGAGTCAGACACGACTGAGCGACTGGACTGAACTGATTATGGATATAACACTTTATCAGCTAATGAACATTTGGGCTATTATGGCTATCAATTTAATAATGCTATTATAAACATTCATGTACAGATTTTTGTGTGGCCCTGTTTTCCCTTCTCTTAGGTATATACCTAGAAGTGAAATTGCCAGGTTGTAGCATAACTCTACACTGAGGGTTTGAGGAACTGCCAAACTGCTTTCCGAAGTGACTGCACCATTTCACATTCCCACCAGTACTGTATGAGGGTTCGGATTTCTCCACATCCTTGCTAAGACTTACTATCTTGACTTTTTAAGTCATGTCCCATTGTGGTCTTGACTTCTATTCCCTGGTGGAAAAGATGTTGGACTATCTTCCATATCCTTACTGGCCATTTGTAAATCTTCTTGGGAGAAATGACTATTCAGACCTTTGATCCACTTTTTAATTGCGCTGTCTTTCTTTTTATTATTGAGTTGTATGAGGTCCTTTTATCCTAGATATGACTTCCTTATTAGGTATGTGATTTGCAATTATTTTCTTCCATTATGTGGGTAGTCTTCACTTTCCTGAGAGTGTACTTGAAGCATAAAAGTTCTCAACTTTGATGAAATCTAATCTATTTATTTTTTTCTTTTCTTGCTCATGTTTTTCACACCAAAGAATCCTCTTCGAATCCAAGGTCATAAAGATTCACCCTATGTTTTCTTTTAATTTTGAAAGTTTCAGTTTCTAGATTAGGTCTCTGATTCTAAGTTATTAGGATCAACTGTCTTTATGGGATTCTGGTATCAGGGTAATATTGGCCTCATAGAATGAGCCAAGAAGAATACTATTAAAATTCACAATTTTTCTCGATGAATGAAAACTTTTACTACACAATCAAAATAAAATAGAAAAATATATACTCAAGCTGATAATGTGATTGGAAGTGTCATCCACAACCCTGTGTAGACAACACTGTTGGCTGTGTATTCAATAGCCACCCCTCCTCCTTTCTTTCCTAAAGCAACATTTTGTTCACATGTGGAGACAGCCATGAGCATCAGAGGAGTGTGCACAGCCTCAGATCTGGAGAGTGGGCTCTGACGGGTCCACACCAAATCAGGATGGGCCCATCTCTCTTGCCAGGGACCGAGTCAGAAATGGCCATGTGAAGCTGTCAGGTGTGATGCAAAGTTTGCGGTGGGAGGCTTCACGTGATGGGCTTCTTTGCACTTAACATGATACAAAACAGAGGACAGCCCCTTTCTTCCCCTGGAAGTTGTCCTGTCTGGATACAGAGAACTGTGCAGCCACAGCGGGGATACAGCATCATCCCAAAGAGAGTAAAACAGACAGAAAAAGCACCTAGGTCAGTAATGGAAAAACCGAGCTGGTCAACCAACTGAACCTGGAGCCACTCTTGAGTCTTCCTGCTGAGGCTTTTGTTGCAGAAACTGGAATTAGTTTTCGGCTACCTGCAACTAAGAACTAGCTGTATAATGAGTGGTGAGAGGGAGCCTGTGCACATCAGCTCAGGCACCAAATTGTGCACCTGTCCCAACAATTCATTCACTGACCTTATGTAGACAGCATAGTATCAGCCATGGTAAGGTAAGTACACTGGCAGAAACTGGCAAACGACACAATTCAGGGTTACTTTTTTGTAATTCAGGGTTACACAATTCAGGGATCTCATCATTTTAAGCCCTTCCCAACACACCTCTGGATACAATTCGATTTAAGATTTTTCTGTTCATCAAATCAACATTTTTATTCCCATGATAAAGCTATAAATGAGTATTTACCAAGTTTACCAATAGAATACTGTACATATTTGAGTTTCTAATAAGACTATTCAGAAAAAAACTCAAGTATCTGAAATATTACAATATTCCGAATGAAAAATTACTGATAATATAAATTTTAAAAGATTATAAAACATTATGTACGGTAAAAGCCAGAAAGAAAGAATATATTTGGATAGATAATAGGATTGTTGAGTGAAGCGAAAGTCCCTCAGTTGTATCTGATTCTTTGCAATCCAATGAACTATAGTCCATGGAATGCTCCAGGCCAGAATACTGGAGTGGGTAGCCGTTCCCTTCTCCAGGGGATCTTCCCAACCCAGGGATCGAACCTAGGTCTCCTGCATTGCAGACAGATTCTTTACCAGCTGAGCCACAAGAGAAGCCCAAGAATACTGGAGTGGGTAGCCTATCCCTTCTCCAGCAAATCTTTCCGACCCAGGAACCAGACCGGGATCTCCTGCACTGCAGGTATATTCTTTACCAACTGAGCTATCAGGAAAGCTCAGCTCGACATCAATATGTTCATGCTGTCATCTCTGGATGGTAGAATTACAGATCATTCTTTTATTTTTGCCTGATTATTTTTCCCCTAAAATTTCCATCACGAACATGTATTACCTTAGTAATGACGAAAAATACAACTCATCCTTTTAAAAAGAAGAAATTTAGTGTTTTTTGTTCATGAACACGAGAAGACAATATTTTTTATTTCATCTGTATCCAGGTAGAGCCTATATAATCCTCTGCAGGCAGGAAGAGAGTTCCAGTTTTTAAACTGGGTGATTCTGCGCTACTATCTATAGCACAAAGTCATAACCCTGTTCTCTGACACTACCTCAAGAAGATGTTGCAGGCAGAAACTGAATTATAATATGCATTATAAGAAGAGTGGCTGAATTCACATAATCCTTTGAAAATAAAATCTGAACCAAAATCTCTTTTTTGAAATATGCATGTGATATGATCCATGAAATTACATTAATTCTATTCATAATGAAGTAAAGGAGCACAGGTCGAGTGTCAAAAGATTTGGTTGCTAGAGGTCAACCTTATTGTCCCTAGGCTCTCTGGCAACCAGCAAAACTCTCTGAACCTAAACCTTTGCATTTGTCAAGTGGGGCTAATACCTTCCCATCTCTCTTCACAGGTTGAGACAAAGGAGAAAGATGGTATTATATGTCACCACTTCATTACAGACACATTTTAAGTCTTGTAACAACTGTATTATGTTCCACTCTGATACAAAGGACAGCAGTTATAACTAACAATGTATGATGCTAGTTTCCCTGGTAACAAGCTAACTTCCTCGCTGCTTTAAAAAGCTTTGTATTAAAAAATCTCTTTTCTTTGCTGCCTTGCTGTGTTTGACTTGCCTCAAAAAATATAAGAATACTTTCAATAGGGTACTGTTACCACAACACAATATTGGATGGGAGAGAAAGCTCTAGATCATTTCCTGTATAGTGCTGCAAAAGTCCTAAACAAAATACTAGCAAGTAGGACCATTAGAGGAATAATATACCTTAACCAAGTAAGAATCATTCTAGGAATGTAACAGCTAATTTTAGAACACTTACTAGGATAATTTACCAAATTAGAGGTTCAAAGGTGAAAAACCGTAACCATTTCAAACAGATGCCCCAAAATGCTTACAAATAAAAGAAACAACCATTCCCAAATAAATACTCCCAATGAAATAAAGATAAAAGGGCAAAATTATCATTATTTGCAAATACTGCATTACTTGCAGGCGATTATGAAATAAACAAGGTACTGAAAAACCATTAGAAAAAGTAAGATAATTCAGTATGCAGCTGATGACAAAATTAATACAAAAATCAATAGTTTGTCTACTCAGCAGGATCAAACCAGTCAATCCCAAAGGAAATCAACTCTGAATATTCACTGGACGGACTGGTGCTGAAGCTCCAACACTTTGGCCATCTGATGCGAAGAGCCGACTCACTGGAAAAGTCCCTGATGCTGGGAAAGATTGAGGGCAAGAGGAGAAGCAGGTGACAGAGGATAAGATGGTTGGATGACATCACCAACTCAATGGACATGAGTTTGTGCAAACTCTGGGAGATGGTGAAGGACAGGGAAGCCTGGCGTGCTGCAGTCCATGGGGTCACAAAGAATCGGACACAACTAAGTGACTGAACAACTTACAAACAGAAAACATAACGAGAGAAAAGATTCCAATGACAACCGCAACTGAACAGAAGTAAACCTGGGTATTAACAACAAAAATGATAAAGGACTCTACATAGAAAATTTTCATCTCTATTTAGACATCTCAAAAAAGACTAGAATAGAAAGACTCAGTACTGGAACGAAGCTCAGTACTGGAATGAGAGCACTTTCATCAGTCAGGCTCCAGGCAGGAAACTGATGATACACTTCAAGAAGTAACTAAGAAGAAATTCAGGAAAGAAATATTTACTAAGGTCTGGGCATGGTGAAGCTCTCAGAAGCTAGCGGTAGCAGGAAGCTGTTACTTCTAGATCCTAGTGAGGACTCTCACCATAGGTGAGGAAACAACAGGTAGAAGGTGAACCTCCAGGAGACAAACAGCACTAAGAGGGTGAGAGGCTGGGAAATACACCCTGAACCTCTCCTTCCTCCACCGCCCATCTGCTGCCAACCCTCCCACGTCCAGCAAGAAGCCAGGGGCAAGAGACAGCCGGCCAAAGAAATCCACAAAGGTCAGCCTCCTGAGTTGGTGCAAAAAGAAGACCCAGCAGCTTGTCTCTTCTGACTCCTTACTCTATGTTAGGCACTGCTCTACCCATGTTGTTTGGATGAATTCTAAGAATGGCAGTTCGCCCACACAACAAACTCGAACAATCCCAGTAACACATACCAATAGGATATTTTATAGGTATGAGAGGGGAGTTGTTGACTAATGATAAATACTTCTAGAATAATAAACATGCATGCCGAACCATGTAGGGGAAAAAAGAGGGGACAACAGTCTTCTCATATATTTTAAAGTATTATTAAGCTATAATAAACACAACAGTTTAATCCTGGCACATCAACAGACTGCTCACTCAAAGAGAATAGGGTACAGCAATAAACCAAATAGATACCAGAATTTCACTCATTTTAAAGGTGGCATTTCAAACACATGGGGGGAAGTTGTATATTTAACAAACGATTTAGGGGAAACTGGATAGTAAGTAAAGTAAGTAAGTAAAGCTAGATTTGTGCCTGATTTCTTACACCACAATAAATTTTAGAAGGAGCAAAGATCAAAACATGAAAAACAAACTGTGGAAATAGAATTATCAATGCAAAAGACTGGAAGAATACAAGAAAGCTCTTATCTTGAGGCATAGCAGATAAAACTCTTAAGTATGACAGAAGCTTTAAAAAGGGGTGAAATGATATACTTCACTAAATTACCACACACAAAGAATTACCATAAAAAGTCAAAAGAGATTAAATACTAGTAACATTATAATAAGAATGATTTCCCTAATGTTGGGACACTACTTTTATGATACAACAAGACATTTCACATGTTATTTAAAAATATAAATGCCATTAAAATAAAAATGTGCATAGTATCACTTATAACTAGAGAAGCAAAACATACCTAAGTAGATACCTTTTTAACCCAGCACATTGTCAAGGACTATAAACATTGATGATAACACCTCAGTGCCAGTGAAGGTGTGGTGATAACAGAAGAAAGAAACAGCAGGTATTCTGCGTTATTCAAACTCTCATCATCTAACTCAGGAACCAGCACCCAGTCAGTTTTCAAATGGCCCCCTCACTGTACAGACTGTCCCTACTCTGGCCATCCAAATCTTAGGAACTAAACAGATTTCAGTAACATCACATCTCTCACTATTTAAACTCACTGCACAAACTCTCACTGTGTTAATTTAAGAAAAGATATGAACAAAAAGGAACACACTGTGAAGTATACAGACAGTTTTGCAGTAAGAATGTCAATTGATGCAACCCTTTTAGAGCTAACGGAATTGTAAATGCATGTAGCTTTTGACCCTAGTTCTTCCCCTTCTAGAAATGTACACCATGGATATACTTACGTGGGAATGTGAAAACACGTGCACAGGATATTCACTGCAGCACTGTTTATAAAAAGACACACAAACAAAAGTACTATTAGCCTAAATGTCTTTTTTTTTGGCCACACCATGTGGCTTGCAGGATCTTAGTTCCCCAAGAGGGATTGATCCCAGGCCCTGGTAGTGATACCATTGGCCTGCCAGGGAATCATATGTAAATGCTCAGTTGTGTCAACTCTTTGTGGCCCCTATGGACTGGAGCTTGCCAGACTCCGCTGTCTCTGGGATTTCCCAAGCAGGAATACTGGAGCGGGTTGCCATCTTCCACTCCAGGGGATCTTCCTGATCCGGCAAATTTCCTAGCCTTAATATCTTAATCAACAGGGATATAAAAGTTAAAGAATATTCATGCAATGAACTCATGAATTGCCAGTTTTCCAGAGATGACTGATACTGGGAAAAGACCACTTAGTGAAACTAAGAACCAAAATGTCATTGTAAATATAAAAAATGATAATTGATTTCTAAGATTTTGACTTGCAAAATAAAAAATATAAAAGTAAGTTCAAGTTTTATTTAACAAAATTTAGGTTATAATTCTAACTACGTACAAATCCTAAGAATAAAAAAAGAATCAAGTATTGACTATTGTTGAGTGCAACCTTTTCAACAAAAATGTCTAATATATCCTTCATGTCTTCTTCCTCAAATCATAATGATCATCTTTTCAAAAAATACTGAATGGCTTCATCCATTTTTCCTAAGATTCTCTCTTTAATTATTTGCATCAAAAGTCACTGTAATTGGGTTTCCTTAAAAAACATCTATAATAGCATGTTATCGTCTTTCACCTTCAGTTGAACATCAATAGTTTTGAATTTTTTAATGTCACACACATGAATTTCATGAAAACCTGCATACTTTTTGTAAGATTTGCAATTTCAGTTTGCAACTGATTTTATTGTATTTGACCAATAAAAATATTAATAATGGACCAAGAGCAATATTTAAGTGGGAATAAATTTTTAAAGTGGTAAATTTTTTTTTCCAATAATCAATCTATTAACAGATACTAGATATCTATGCATAGAAAACAGTGATCAAATTGCCAACATCTGTTGGATCATAGAAAAAGCAAGAGAGTTCAAGAAAAATATCTGCTTTATTGACTACGCCAAAGCCTTTGACAATGTGGACCACAATAAATGGGGGAAAATTCTTCAAGAGATGGGAATACCAGACCACCTTACCTGCCTCCTGAGAAATTTGTATGCAGGTCAAGAAGCAACAGTTAAAACTGGACATGAAACAACAGACTGGTTCCAAGTTGGGAAAGGAGTATGTCATTACCCTGTTTATTTAACTTATATGCAGAATAATACATCATGTGAAATGCTGGGCTGGATGAAGCACAAGCTAGAATCAAGATGGCCAGGAGAAATATCAATAACCTCAGATATGTAGATGACGCCACCCTTATGGCAGACAGTGAAGAAGAACTAAAGAGCATCTTGATGAAAGGGAAAGAGGAGAGTGAAAAAGCTGTCTCAACATCCAAAACACTAAGATCATAGCATCCAGACCCATCACGTCATGGCAAATAGATGGGGAAACAATGGAAACAGTGACAGACTTTATTTTGGGGGGCTCCAAAATCACTGCAGATGGTGACTGCAGCCATGAAATTAAAAGATGCTTGCTCCTTGGAAGAAAAGTTATGACCAACCTAGACAGCATATTAAGAAGCAGAAACAATACTTTGCTGACAAAGGTTCATCTAGTCAAAGCTACGGTTTTTCCAGTAGTCATGTATGGACGTGAGAGTTGGACCATAAAGCTGAGCACCGAAGAACTGATGTTTTTGAACTATGGTGTTGGAGAAGACTCTTGAGAGTCCCTTGGACTGCAAGGAAATCAAATCACTGAATCCTAAAGGAAGTCAGTCCTGAATATTCATTGGAAGGACTGATGCTGAAGCTGAAACTCCAATACTTTGGCCACCTGATGCGAATAACTGATTCACTGGAAAAGACCCTGAAGCTGGGAAAGACTGAAGGCAGGAGGAGAAGGGGACAATGAGGATGGGATGACTGGATGGCATCACTGACTCGATGGACATGAGTTTGAGTAAATTCCGGAGTTGGTGATGAACAGGGAAGCCTGGCATGCTGCAGTCCATGAGATCACAAAGAGTCGAACACGACTGAGCAACTGAACTGAACATAGACACTAAGGAATCACCAAGAGAATGACATACCAACTATATTCATACAAAGATGCTCAAGATTTATGTATTTATAGAATAATGCTTACTATGACTTCATGTGCTTAAAAAAGATTTTCATATATATACCTATAAAATGTACTCAGATGTGTATGTGAACAAAGTTGCAATAAAAAAATCTTTAAGAAACTACAAACACTACTTATCTCTGGGGAACTGGGAAGGAGAGGTTTCCTTAACTGCATTCAGTACCCTTCTGAATTTTTAAATTTCACCACAAAGAAGTATTACTCTTACAATAATGACGGTGATGAGGACGCTATGGGCATGCTGTGTGGGGGTGCTGAGTCGCTCAGTTGTGTTTGACTCTTTGTGACCCCACAGACTGTAGCCTGCCCGGCTCCTCTGTCCATGGGATTCTCCAGGCAAGAATACAGGAGTGGGTTGCCATGCCCTCCTCCAGGGGATCTTTCTGAGCCAGGGATCAAACCCAAGCCTCTTACGTCTCCTGCACTGGCAAGAGGGTTCTTTACCACTAGCGCCATGTGGATGATGCTGTGACTAAGCTATAAATTAAGTACCTAGTAATGATACAGAAAAATCTTTAATTTCAGCTTCCAGAAGTTTAAACTAAGTCCTAACTTACTGAAGCCATTAAATTTAGAAATCTCAAAAGCTAGTTAATGAAAAGCCTTTCAAAAGATATTCTTATGCAATACTTGATTACCCTGATAGTTTTTGTTTTTTTTTCCTCCAAATACATTACTTCAGACAGCAAACTTTTTATTCCATTATCCTTTAAACAGGAACAATGAGCTTTGGAGTTTAACAATGAATCAAAAAATTCACCAATACGTTTTAGATTCTACACTGCAACTAAGTTCTCAGAAACTACCACTTCTTGAGTTCTGGCATCACATCAAAGAAAAATATCCACCATTATAAGGATAGGCGACTATAATACATCTCTTTTCCAACTAGCGGGGCCGGATTTTCTTCATATACTTCAGCCAAAGCAACACACTGAAACAAGTTCTAAGCAGACTATCTTCCATTAAGCCAAAACTAATAAGATCTGAAAAGTGTAAGTCAATGACACTCATTAATTTTTGTGCTTTGGAAGATAATTTTCATTAAAAAACATTTTGTTAACACACAATTAGTATTACTGTTATTTTTAAATGAATAGTATTTGAATTTTTATACTTTGTAATGCAAAAAATATCAATAGATAAAATCCGTATTTAAAAAAAGCTCTTTAGCATCTTCACCAATTTTGTTAGCATGGTCCTGAAGCCAAAAATTTTGAGACCAGCTTAGTTCAGTTGCTCAGTTGTCTCTGACTCTTTGCGACTCCATGGACTAGTCTATGGAATTCTCCAGGCCAGAATACTGGAATGGGTAGCCTTTACCTCCTCCAGGGGATATTCCCAAACCAGGGATCGAACACAGGTCTCCCACACTGCAGGCAGATTCTTTACCAGCTGAGCCACAAAGGAAGCCCAAGAACACTGGAGTGGGTAGCCTAGACCTTCCCCAATGGATCTTCCTGACACAGGAATTGAACTGGGATCTCCTGCACTGCAGATTCTTTACCAACTGAGCTATGAGGGAAGCCTCCCCGCTCCCCCCAAATTAACACACAACTGGTATTACTGTTATTGTTAAATGAATAGTATTTGAATTTTTCTACTTTGTAATACAAAAAAAAAAAAATCAAGAGATAAAACCCAGAGTTTAAAAAAGCCTCTTTAGCATCTTTACCAATTTTGTTAAGAGAGGAAAGTGGTCCTGAAACCAAAAATTTTGAGATCAGTCCAGTTCAGTCACTCAGTCATTGTCCGACTCTTTGTGACTCCATGGACTACAGCATGCCAGGCCTCCCTGTCCATCACCAACTCCTAGAGCTTGCTCAAACTCATATCCATCAAGTCAGTGATGCCATCCAACCATCTTACCCTTTGTTGTCCCCTTCTCTTCCTGCCTTCAATCTTTCCCAGGATCAGGGTCTTTTTCCAATGAGTCAGTTCTTCACATCAAGTGGCCAAAGAAAGGCAGTTTCAGCTTTAGCATCAGTCCTTCCAATGCATATTCAGGACTGACTTCCTTTAGGATGGACTGGTTGGATCTCCTTGCAGTCCAAAGGACTCTCAAGAATCTTCTCCAACACCACAGTTCAATTCTTGGGTGGTCAGGTTTCTTTATAGTCCAACTATTACACTCATACATGACTACTGGAAAAACCACAGCTTTGACCAGATGGACCTTTGTCAGCAAAGTTGAGATGGCAAGGACCAAAAGGCAAACAGCTTAGAACAATTTGTGTACAGCTGGAATCAAGATCGCCGGGAGAAATATCAATAACCTCAGATATGCAGATGACACCACCCTTATGGCAGAAAGTGAAGACGAACTAAAAAGCCACACGATGAAAGTGAAAGAGGAGAGTGAAAAAGTTGGCTTAAAGCTCAACATTCAGAAAACGAAGATCATGGCATCTGGTCCCATCACTTCATGGCAAATAGATGGGGAAACAGTGGAAACAGTAAGATTATGTCAGACTTATTAAGGCAGTAAGTCACACTTTATTTTTGGAGGGTCCAAAATCGCTGCAGATGGTGACTGAAGCCATGAAATTAAAAGACGCTTACTCCTTGGAAGGAAAGTTATGACCAACCTAGATAGCATACTCAAAAGCAGGGACGTTACTTTGCCAAAAAAGGTCCATCTAGTCAAGGCTATGGTTTTTCCAGTGGTCATGTATGGATGTGAGAGTTGGACTGTGAAGAAAGCTGAGTGCCAAAGAATTGATGCTTTTGAACTGTAGTGCTGGAGAAGACTCTTGCGAGTCCCTTGGTCTGCAAGGATATCCAACCAGTCCATCCTAATGGAAATCAGTTCTGAATATTCATTGGAAGGACTGATGCTAAAGCTGAAACTCCAGTACTTTGGGCACCTGATGCGACAAGTTGACTCATTGGAAAAGACCCAGATGCTGGGAGGGATTGAGGGCAGGAGGAGAAAGGGATGACAGAGGATGAGATGCCTGGATGGCATCACTGACTCAATGCACATGAGTTTGGGTGAACTCCAGGAGTTGGTGATGGACAGGGAGGCCTGGCGTGCTGCGATTCATGGGGTCGCAAAGAGTTGGACACGACTGAGCGACTGAACTGAGGATGAATGAGTTAAAGAACTGGACACAGAACAACACACTGGTTCCAAATAGGGAAAGAGGTATGTCAAGGCTGTATATTGTCACCCTGCTTATTTAACTTCCAGGTGTTCAAGCTGGATTTAGAAAAGACAGAGGAACCAGAGATAAAACCGCCAACATCCACTGGATCATCAAAAAAGGAATACAGTTCCAGAAAAACATCTATTTCTGCTTTATTGACTATGCCAAAGCCTTTGACTGTGTGGATCACAATAAACTGTGGAAAATTCTGAAAGAGATGGGAATACCAGACCACCTGACCTGCCTCTTGAGAAATCTGTATGCAGGTCAGGAAGCAACAGTTAGAACAGGACATGGAACAACAGACTGGCTCCAAATAGGAAAAGGAGTATGTCAAGGCTGTATATTGTTACCCTGTTTATTTAACTTATATGCAGAGTACATCATGAGAAACACTGGGCTGGATGAAGCACAAGCTGGAATCAAGACTGCCGGGAGAAATATCAATAACCTCAGATATGAATCGGAGAAGGCAATGGCACCCCACTCCAATACTTTTGCCTGGAAAATCCCATGGACAGAGGAGCCTGGTAGGCTGCAGTCCATGGGGTCGCTAGAGTTGGAAACAACTGAGTGACCTCACTTTCACTTTTTATTTTCATGCACTAGAGAAGGAAATGGCAACCACTCCAGTGTTCTTGCCTGGAGAAACCCAGAGATGGTGGAGCCTGGTGGGCTGCCATCTATGGGGTCGCACAGAGTTGGACACGACTGAAGCGACTTAGCAGCAGCAGCAGATATGCGTATGACACCACCCTTATGGCAGAAAGTGAAGAAGAATGAAAGAGCCTCTTGATGAAAGTGAAAAGGAGAGTGAAAAAGTTCGCTTAAAACTCATTCAGAAAACTAAGATCATGGCATTCAGTCCCATCATTTTGTGGCAAATAGATGGGGAAACTGTGGAAAGAGTGACAGACTTTATTTTGGGGGCTCCAAAATCACTGCAGATCATGACTGCAGCCATGAGATTAAAAGACGCTTGCTCCTTGGAAGAAAAGTTATGACCGACCTAGACAGCATATTAAAAACTAAAGACATTGCCTTGCCAACAAAGGTCCATCTAGTCAAAGCTATAGTTTTTCCAGTAGTCATGTATGGATGTTAGAGTTGGACTACAAAGAAAGCTGAGCACCAAAGAACTGATGCTTTTGAACTGTGGTGTTGGAGAAGACTCTTGAGAGTCCCTTGGACTGCAAGGAGATCCAACCAGTCCATTGTGAAGGTGATCAGCCCTGGGATTTCTTTGGAAGGAATGATGCTAAAGCTGAAACTCCAATACTTTGGCCACCTGATGCGAAGGATTGACTCATTTGAAAAGACCCTGATGCTGCAAAAGATTGAAGGTGGGAGGAGAAGGGGAACAGCAGAGGGATGAGATGGTTTGATGGCATCACTGATTCAATGGACATGAGTTTCAGTAAACTCCTGGAGTTGGTGATGGACAGGGAGGCCTGGCATGCTGCAGCCCATGGGGTCGCAGAGTCAGACATGACTGAGCGACTGAATTGAGGATGAATGAATTATAATGTGGTGGAGCTGGGGTTGGGGGATGAAATGTTACAGATACTAAGCTTGTTTTTAGATCTAATCTAATGCCTTCTTTCGGAGAAGGCCATGGCACCCCACTCCAGTACTCTTGCCTGGAAAATCCCATGGACAGAGGAGCCTGGTGGGCTGCAGTCCATGGGGTCGCTAAGAGTCGGACACGACTGAGCGACTTCACTTTCACTTTTCACTTTCATGCATTGGAGAAGGAAATGGCAACCCACTCCAGTACTCTTGCCTGGAGAATCCCAGGGACGGGGGAGCCTGGTGGGCTGCCGTCTATGGGGTCGCACAGAGTCGGACATGACTGAAGTGACTTAGCAGCAGAAGCAATGCCTTCTTTAAAAGTTAAGAAATGGGGAAAATGTACTTAAAGTTTTTATATTAACCTTCATATTTAGATTTCCAGTGTCTTCATCTTATCCTGAGGATCTGATTTACCATCTGGTGTTGCTTCCTGACAACCTTAAGAACTTCTCATATTTCTTTTAAGGCCAGTCTGCTTGCTACAAACTTCTCTCAGTCTCTGCATAAGAACACATTTATTTCACCCTCATTTCTGAATGACAGCTTTGCCAAATGTAGAATTGTTCACAGGCAGCTTTTCTTCTTCCAGCCCTTCAGGCATGTCACCCTACTGCCTCCAGAATTCCTGAGAAGGCAGCCACTGATGGTAACTGAATTCTTTTTGTCTTGCTGCTCTCATGGTTTCCTTGTTGTCTTTCAACAGATTGTCCATGCTGCATCTAGGCACAGTCTCTTTGTATTTATCTTACCAAGATTCACTAAGCTCCTGGATGTGTAAAGCTCTTCATCAAATTTGGGAAGTTTCCCAAAATGCTGTTTTCTGCACCTTCCTCTCTCCTTCTGAGATTCCAATTACACATATGTTTTATGCTTGAGTTTGAGGCTCTGTACATTTTTCTCTTTTTCAGACTGAATCCTATCTGTTGGTCTGTCTTCAGATTCATTGACTCTTTTTACTAGCATCCCAAAACTGCTGCTGAGCCCCTTTGGTGAATTTTTCATTTCGGGTATTGTAGTCTTCAAGTCTGGAATTTCCATTTCAACATTTCACTTTGGAATACATCTAGATTTATTCACAAAAAAGCTGCAAAGACAGTACAGAGAGTTCCTGTATATGCTTCACCTTGCTTCTCCTAAAGTTAATGTCTTACATAATCATGATCAGATCAGATCAGTCGCTCAGTCGTGTCTGACTCTTTGCGACCCCATGAACCGCAGCACGCCAGGCCTCCCTATCCATCACCAGCTCCCGGAGGTCACTCAGACCCACATTCATCGAGTCAGTGATGCCATCCAGCCATCTCATCCTCTGTCGTCCCCTTCTCCTCCTGCCCTCAATCCCTCCCAGCATCAGAGTCTTCTCCAATGAGTCAACTCTTCGCATGAGGTGGCCAAAATACTGGAGTTTCAGCTTGAGCATCATTCCCTCCAAAGAAATCCCAGGTCTGATCTCCTTCAGAATGGATCGGTTGGATCTCCTTGCAGTCCAAGGGACTCTCAAGAGTCTTCTCCAACACCACAGTTCAAAAGCATCTATTCTTCGGCGCTCAGCCTTCTTCACAGTCCAGCTCTCACATCCATACATGACCACAGGAAAGACCATAGCCTTGACTAGGCGAACCTTTGTTGGCAAAGTGATGTCTCTGCTTTTGAATATGCTATCTAGGTTGGTCATAACCTTCCTTCCAAGGAGTAAGCGTCTTTTAATTTCATGGCTGCAGTCACCATCTGCAGTGATTTTGGAGCCCAGAAAAATAAAGTCTGACACTGTTTCCACTGTTTCTCCATCTATTTCCCATGTAGTGATGGGACCAGATGCCATGATCTTCGTTTTCTGAATGTTGAGCTTTAAGCCAACCTTTTCACTCTCCACTTTCACTTTCATCAAGAGGCTTTTGAGTTCCTCTTCACTTTCTGCTGTAAGGGTGGTATCATCTGCATATCTGAGGTTATTGATATTTCTCCCGGCAATCTTGATTCCAGCTTGTGTTTCCTCCAGTCCAGCATTTCTCATGATGTACTCTGCATATAAGTTAAATAAACATGGTGACAATATGCAGCCTTGACGTACTCCTTTTCCTATTTGGAACCAGTCTGTTGGTCCATGACCAGTTCTAACTGTTGCTTCCTGACCTGCATACAGATTTCTCAAGAGGCAGATCAGGTGGTCTGGTATTCCCATCTCTCTCAGAATTTTCCACAGTTTATTGTGATCCACACAGTCAAAGGCTTTGGCATAGTCAATAAAGCAGAAATAGATGTTTTTCTGGAACTCTCTTGCTTTTTCGATAATCCAGCGGATGTTGGCAATTTGATCTCTGGTTCCTCTGCCTTTTCTAAATCCAGCTTGAACATCAGGAAGTTCACGGTTCACATATTGCTGAAGCCTGGCTTGGAGAATTTTGAGCATTACTTTACTAGCGTGTGAGATGAGTGCAATTGTGCGGTAGTTTGAGCACTCTTTGGCATTGCCTTTCTTTGGGATCGGGATGAAAACTGACCTTTTCCAATCTTGTGGCCACTGCTGAGTTTTCCAAATTTGCTGGCATATTGAGTGCAGCACTTTCACAGCATCATCTTTCATGATACACTTATCAAAAGAAAGTAACATGGATTCAAAACTGTAGACTTTACTCAGATTTCACCAGTTTTCCCTCAAATGTCTTTTTTCTGTTACAGGATCTAATGCAGAATACCATATTGCATTTAGCCATTATGTCTCCTTAGTCTCCTCTAATCTGTAATAACTTCTTTGTTTCTCATGACCTTGACAGCTTTCAAGAGTACTAGTCGGGTGCTCATGTAGCATGATCCCAAGTTTCACTCTATTTTCTCATGACTGGACTCAGGTTATAGGTCTTGACATTCTATCAAGGAGAGGTTTCTTTTGTTTTTTGTTTGTTTTTTTAATAATTTTTACACTCCATTTGTTGGAGAATCTCCATTTGTTGATTTACTATTGTCATATTTTCCTTTAATTATTTAAATACACTTTCCTTTGGTTCTTTTAACATAGTTACATAGTTAAAGTCTACTGAATCTAACATTTGGGAACATTAAGCACAATTTTTGGGGCTGCTATTTTTCCACCCCTATGCACTAGTTACATTTTCTGTTTTCTTCCATGGCTTGTAATTTTGCTACTGCTAAGCCTTGGGATTTTATATAATGTAGCAACTCTGGACTCTGATTCTTTCAACCTTATAGGTATTGTTGCTGTTTTTTACTTTTCTGTCTGGTATCATGCCTAGGCTAAATATGTGAACTCTGCCTCCCGGAGGTATGTCATCACTGATGTCTCTGCTCAGTCTTGTTTTAAATAGATCTTTTTATTTTCAAGCCTGACTTCCCAGGGCCTACAGCTTTGCATAACTTCCTGGTCAGCCTGTGACAGGACAGAGGTTATGCTCAACTCCTCAAGGCAGTGAGGTTCCCTTCCCTGCTGACGGGTACATGCATGGGTAAGGGACCTTATGTGATGTTCAGTCCCTGTTCCAGTTTGCCCTAGGTTTCCTTTCCTCAGGGCCCTTTCACATCTCCAAGGTGCATGCATGTAACTTCAGGATCTTCTCAGGTCTTTCCCAGGTTTATGCTCCACCTTATCCAGCAACATGTTTACCCCAAACAGCACTGCAGTTCCAGGCTCTTTGAGCTCACCACCGGCCCTCTCCTACACTTCTGAAAATCTGCATGCACAGAAGACGTCACTGCACATCACCCATCACTCCAAAGAGCTGACCCTCTTCAAGCTGAAGTCTGGATGCCCTGCTTCCTACTGGCAGAACCACATGCCAAGCAAGCCAGGACACAGTGGAGTGAAATAAGAGGAGCTCCAATCAAGACTGCCAAAGATTTTCATTTTCCTCACTCCAAGTTTAAAGGCATTACACTTTCCAAAGTTTCATGCAATTGGCCTTTGGTCAGTCTCCAGAGTACTGACATGGTTGCTTTAGAAAAGCAATGTAGAAGTAAAAATTGTATTCAAGTGTTCACACTCTTTGAACCAGTAATCCCAGTTCTATAAAAACCAACCTATGGAAACCCCAAATGTGGAGAAAGCTGTGTATAGCACATTCTTTTACTTCTGCACAGAAAAACATGAGATAAAAATGTCTAAAATGTTAACAGCAGTTATCTCTGGATGGTAGACTATGGACAATGCTTATTTTCTTTATAACAAGTGTGTCTTAACTTTGGTCCAAAAAAAAATTCAAGTGACTTTTTGGAATTCCTCTTAACAAATATCACCCAACTCCCTCTTATAATGTGTTTGCTATTCCCAGTCCAAATGGACAGGGCTCCTATTTTAATTCTGGGTTTTTCCTTCCCACTCACCGAAAAAAAACTCAGAGAAGCACAATCAGAAAGGCACTCTCAGAAGGAGATCTAAATCCAAATCCTAGAAACACTGTTTACAGCTTTGCTACTCTGGGTAATTTTTCTAAATCTCAATGCATCCTTAAAAAAGATTACGTAATCTTAGAGATTAAGATAGCTCCAACACCACAGAGGGCAGCTCAGAAAGGGTATAAAAATGAAGTTGGAACTTCGGGGGGCGGGAGAGGGGAAAAGTCTCGGACTATAAAATGAAATTGTCAATATAAGAATATGGTTTGGGATTCATCCCAAAGAGAGTTGTGGTGACGTATGATATGACATGATGAGCATGACTCTGACAGAGAAAGTTTGTCTCCCTTCTGCAGTGAACACTTCCTATGTGTTGTACAGGAAGGACACAGCAGGGAATAGTGTGAACAAGGTTCATGATTCCTGACCACACCTTCTGTGGTGGCAGGGATGGAGAGTAAGGTCCGGGTGGAAGCCAGACAGAAATAGACAAATCCAATTAGTGGGTCTGTGCCATAAATAAAACAAGGAAATAAGACAGATGGGGGAGGGGTGCTTTTTAAATAGGGTGGTCAGGGAAGGCTCCCCTGCAAAGGGTGAGCTGAGACTTGAGGGAAGAAGAGGCACAGAAGACCTTGGGTCTGGGGGCAGAGCAGGTGCAGGGTCAAAGATGGGAAGAAACCGGACACTGCTCACAGACAGCAAGAAGACCACGCATAAGGAAGCAAGACTGAGTTAGGAGGGATTAGATCCCATGGGGCTGTATGATGAAAAGGAGTTTGAATTTTATTTTCATTGTGACAAGAACCATGAAAGAGGGATTTTTCAGCAGAGTAGCATGATCTGGTTGCATTTTTAAAATTACTTCGAGACGTCCCCTAGTGGTCTAGTGGATAGGATTCGATGCTTTCACTGTGGAGACCTGGGTTTAATCCCTGGTCAGGGAACGGAGATCCTGCAAGCCGTATAGAGCAGCCAAAAAAAATTTTTTTTGACAGATCTGGCCAGAGAGAATTCTAGCAACAGGATACTACATACTTTGAACTAGTAGCAGTGATAGCACTCGCAGAGGCAGAATCGAGCAGAATTCCCACACAGGTGGAGTTTCAGCTCTTTCTTTCTAAGCAAGCATAAAGGTCTCTTGTCAAACCTTCCTTAGTTCTCCCAGCTTCACTGTGCCACCATTGAACTTCACACAATCCTAATCAAGTACTGCAATCATGTCCTTACACAGCTGTCTTTCCTGATGGACGAACTCTAAGAATGGAGGCAGGAAGCATGTCTTATTTATTTTTGATAAACCAAGCCAAGTGCCTAGCAGAGTAAAAGTGCTCCATAAACTCCTGACGATTGCAAGAAGGAACAAACACATTTTAAAACATTCAAAGCTGTGTGTATTAGTTTCCTAGGGCTGCTGTAACAAAGGACCACCAACACAGTGGCTACAACAACAGATATTTACTCTCAGTCTGCAGGCTAGCAGTCCAAAATCAAGGTGTGGGCAGGGCTGTGCTCCTCTGAATAAACAAAGGCTTGGGGAGGAATCCTCCCAGCACTATAGTGGTTTCCCATGTGACCCGGCCAGCACTGGAGTTCCTGGCCTGTAGCTGCCCTGAGTCCAGTCTCTGCACACTCTTCATGGCTTGCTTTCTTGTGTGGCAGAGGCTCTCTGGGTCCTTGCCTCCTCTTAGACTCCAGTCTGCCCTAACCATATGACTTCATCTTGACTGCATTTACAAAGATCCTCATTCCAAATAAGGTCACGTTCTGAGTTTCCACATAGACATGAATTTCTGGTGGACTCTATTCAACCCATCACACCTTTCAACACTGCAATGGACTGCCTTAAAAAGCAGTAGTCTTCTCATTCCAAACGTGTTCCAGCAAAAATGGAATAGCCAAAATCAGGGTGTTCAGCTGAAGAGACTTCACATTGCCCAGCATGTCCTTAACTCAGTTGGTTCCAGTTACTCAGCTGGATGCTGGGGGACTGACTCGCCCAGACTCCTCTCACACTGATGTTCTATGATTCCAGGTCATAGATGTCATAGCAGAAAGCTTACCTTCTCAGCTCTGAAATGGGCAAAATGTTTTTTGTAGACTATCTGCCTCCAAACTCACTTCGTTTTTCCATTAACAATGTAGTGCACTCCTGCATACATCAAACCAGCACTATAATTCCTTAATAAACCATTTTGAATACCTACTATATGCCAGGGAGTACCTCGTTTCTGACTAACCTATCGATATAATGAATTATTAGCTTGTGCATTCCTATGGAGAACAGTAAAATACGGCAACAAGGTAATGCGGTGAAATACAGTAAACAGTGGCTACCACACTGGGTCATGCACACACATCCTGAGGAGCGCCTAGGCACGGAGAGTTTCAAGGGAATCGATTTCTAGGTTCTCAGTTTCCAAATGTACAATGCTCTCGAACCATTCTACTGACACTTTTCACTTACCTCCTCTCCCCTTTCATCTCTCCTCTTCTACCAGAGGTAACTCAACGCTTCCTAAAACGTCCTGTGTAGCTGGGGCCTGACAACAGCTGAGGAACCCAAAGGAGAGTTTAAAGCATTCATGTTGAAAAAGTTAATCGCTTTCCAGACTGTGTATCAATTTTTTTTTTTCAAGTCAAGGGGTCACCAGCTCCTACTATCATGAAAATGGAAAGAGGATCAAGTCCATTTGCTAAATCTATAAACAAGACTTCTCAATACTTCCACTATTAAAGTAAGAAAGAAGAAAATCAACGGAGAACCTCATTTTTTCTAATAATATTTATAAATAGATAAAATCTATTAATAAAATGATTAAAATAAAATTCATTTCCCATTAAATTTTTACTATTTAATACTTATAAATTTTATAACTCACATGTTATTTTGAATGTCTACTGGCTATCACTGTATCAACAACTCAAGCCAGAATAAATTTGACATAGCCTTACAGACACAGAAGTTTCAAATGTTTTAAATTATAATTGTTTTTGCATAGAACTCAGAAGAAATGGTGACACTGCTGAAATATTTTCTATTTCCATCTGTTAAATTAATGAATGGATTTGCTTTTCTTGTAGAAACATATACTGTGACTGATAATTATTCTTTTATACTTGAAAGCATTTTAAGGATAAGCAGAAACAATCAAATAGAAATGAGGTCAAAGAGAAAAATAAGGAATATAAAAATTCTGACTTGAAATTAAGAGCTTGTTCATACCACGGTTTAAGAAATTCACCAAAATCTTCATCATTTACAAATACTGACACTTGGAAGAAAAGTTCTAGATGAGTAAAAAGGGAGCCAGTCTTTTGTTTTTTCAAGTTTTTCAAAGGGATGTGAGCAAAAAAATGTTTGAAAACCCTTGTAGTAAAAGTAAAAATATGTTGTTAGTCTTAACCTTCATCCTAAGATACTGTCTATTGGACATCCTCACGTGGATGGCTCCCCAAACACTTGAACTCGACATATTTAATATGAACATAAAATGCACTCTACCACCCTTGCCCAGGCCTCCACACACATACACAAAACAGAAGAAGAAAAACAAAATCTGCCTCTTTGTATTTTTGTTAACTAGCCTCATGATTCAACTACTTGGTCTCCCAAATTTTAAAAGGTGCAAAGTTTTTGTTGGTTTGTTTTTAACCTCTCGAATCAAATCAGTTCCCAGGATTTAACTCCTCCTAACTTTCTATTCCTTCCACCACTACCACTGCTCAAAATCTCTTCACAAGCTGTCATCAAATAGCTCTTCTTTAAAACAATAACTATACTTAAATGTACTTCCCAACACCTCCCATGGAGAGTGAAACCACTTTATCATTACCAGAGAGCTACATACCTGCCAATCACACAACTGAGTTACCAAAGAATCACAGAATCATGAAGTCGGCGGAAACCAGAAGAGTGAAACCCCTACACAAGAACTTCATCCAAGTATCTTTTGGGAATTTATAATCTCATGAGGCAGTGTTCATGAGGTGTTCTTCTCTGGACATCTTGATCATAGATCCAGCTCAAATACAACTTATTTAACCACCCTACTCCAGTACTCTTGCCTGGAAAATTCCGTGGACGGAGGAGCCTGGTGGGCTCAGTCCATGGGGTCGCTAGGAGTCGGACACAACTGAGCAACTTCCCTTTCACTTTTCACTTTCATGCATTGGAGAAGGAAATGGCACCCCACTCCAGTACTCTTGCCTGGAGAATCCCAGGGACACGGGAGCCTGGTGGACTTCCATCTATGGGGTCACACAGAGTCAGACACGACTGAAGCGACTTAGCAGCAGCAGCAGGATTACTGTAGTTAAAAAAAAAAGATTTTTATGATGCAGGGACTTCAAACCTGTGCTCTGTGATGACCTAGATGGGGTGGGACCGGGTAGGAGGTGGAAGGGAGGTTCAAGAGGGAGGGGACATAAACACATCCATGGCTGATACATGTTGATGTATGGCAGAAATCAATACAACACTGTAAAGCAACTATCCTTCAATTAAAAATAAATTTTTTAAAAGGAGATTCATGCTAAAAGAACATGTAAAATTACATAAACTTCTAAACAAAAAGTTACTTATAATTTCACTATCCAAAGATAGCTTCAATTAGCATTTTGGGATATATACTGGCTCCACACCCCCCGCCCCCAGCCCTCTTTTGCAAGCATGCAATGTGTGTGAATGTTTGTTTTGTGATTTATTTTTAAACAAAAAAATTTTTTTTAATGCCGAGGTTTTGTTTGCTAGCTTAACATTGCTATAAGCAATTTTTCATGCAATTAAATAATCTTCAAATTCTTCCAAGTATTTAAGTAGGTACGTAATACAGAAATAACAGGAAATACTAAAATTTATGTAGCCATTTGTAAACTATACTGTATATACTTTAAATTCAGTGCATTTTAGTAGTCACACAACGTAAAGAATATCATATACTTAGAAGAAGAAATACTATAACCAATTCTAAATTAGGTTTTTAATTTTTCAGTGATAAATACATGATGAATATCTCTGAAGACCATTAATCTTTATCTTAATTTCTAGTTATTTGCTCAGTACAGATTCCCAAAAGGAAATTATCAGGCAAAAGGATTAATTTTATTCAATTGTCAAATTAATTTTCAGAAAACTTAAAATGACTTACACTCCTACTAGCAGCTTGCATGAGTACAATCTTCAAGCTATACACTTACTTTTTAAAAAGCTGTCAATGTGAAAACAAAAATCAGTATCATTCTTTTAACAAGCATTTCTTTTATTACTGCTGCTACTGCTACTACTGCTAAGTCGCTTCAGTCGTGTCGGACTCTGTGCGACCCCATAGACGGAAGCTCACCAGGCTCCCCCATCCCTGGGATTCTCCAGGCAAGAACACTGGAGTGGGTTGCCATTTCCTTCTCCAAGGCATGAAAGTGAAAAGTGAAAGTGAAGTCGCTCAGTCGTGTCCGATTCTTAGCGACCCCATGGACTGGAGCCCACCAGGCTCCTCCATCCATGGGATTTTCCAGGCAAGAGTACTGGGGTGGGGTGCCATTGCCTTCCCCGTCTTTTTTTTTTTAGTATGGTTAAATATAAGAGCTCCCTTTCTATTTCTATTGTTTCTATCTCTTGGTCCTTATCTACCTTCTGAGGTAACATCTTTTTTTCCCAGATAGTAAGAGGAAGTATTAGAGAATGCATGGGCTTTAAGGGTCAGAATGACCCAGAGGTGAATTTATTTTCAATACCTGGCTGTGTTGCCTTGGACAAGAGACAACTTTAAGCTTGGGTCTCCTCCTGTATATTAGCAACTGACCTCACAAAGAAAAAGGCACTGCAATTGAGAACACACAACCAAAGCAAAATCTAATCTTTTTCTTCTCATTCACATGGCAATCATTCAAATACTAGAAGATAGCAATGCTCCATCACATCTCAACAGCCACTACCCACCTCCATTCCCACCCCTTCCTGAGTCTTTTCTTCCGCAGACTAAATACCTTCCATTTCCTCCGTCACATATCAAACAATAAAGCTTCAAATCACCTCACCACCCTAGTCACTGTCTTCATAGTATGACTTGGCTAAATCTTGTCCCCCTAGAATATGGTGTCTAGGACAAAATATTCCAGATATGAATTGAGAAGAGCATCAGATCAGATCAGATCAGATCAGTCGCTCAGTCGTGTCCGACTCTTTGCGACCCCATGAACCGCAGCACGCCAGCATAGTGAAGGTTATCATTTCAAATAATTGTCTCAAATCATCAAGTTTTCTTTATCCAGATCTGTGAGTCAACAAAATCTATAACCCATAAACCCAGAAGTCTAACTATATTCCACTCGCCTTCACCAATGAGGCAGACCAGTTTGAAAGTAAGACTCTGGAACGTGAAAGGCTCTTCTCCAACATCTTGCCTGATGCTTCAGGCAAGGCAAGTGCAAGTACTAAACTCAGTTTATGTACTCCTTAGTAAAAATGGGACCTAACGTCTCTAAGTTCAGTTTTTACTCACTCCTCAGTAAAAATGGGAGTACTACCAATTATCTCATAAAGTAATCTTTTATAAAGATTGAAAACATCAATTATATTATCTGGCATGTAGGAGGTACTCAATAAGTGAAAACAAATAATTATAATTATTAAAGAGAGATTACTGCCTCTTCATTAAGTGCTGTTCGCTGAGTACTTTACATGGTCTTGAGCCAGAGTTTGGTCTACTCAAAACTCTGAGAAATAGAGTAGGTTTGGCCAAAATTTAGTCATCTGATTAACCATTTTTCTTTCCCAAACTATGCCCTCCCCGCCTTTGTCCTTGCCTTCTCCCTCTAGCCATCTTCTGAAAACGAAGCACCAATCCCTACCAGCAGGTGGAGGCATGGAGCAAGAATCCTAAATTCCCATTCAAAATTAGAAGCAGGAGAGATTCGGGTCCATCACAAGATCAGTAGTACTGGTCCCTTAAGGTTTTCTGCCAGCAGCCAAAATGAAGCCCTGCATGCTTAGAAGGCTCATCTACAAATACAATTTTTATTCCTTTCCCCATACCCTGATCACATGAACATTTATACCCAAATGCAACCATACAAAAGTATCATTTATTTATGAATAATCTTTTGAAAGGTGTATTTGTCAACAACGTAAAAATTTACCTTAATTTCAGGCAAGAACAGACCATTTAAATGTGGAAGAGAATAAACACTCAATTTTCTCTCAATTCAAATGATAAAATATGAACAAAGTGTAGCCATAATAAAATAGGTTTTGACTTTTTTTTTTAATTAGAATAAAAATTAATTGTTGAAGTTTTCTGGAGTGGTCAAAGGGAATGTAAGAAGGTCCAGAAAACTTTGACTAAAGATACTGAGTGAAAAAAAGATAATAAGTCAAGAGATTTCTAAAAAAATTAGAAAGATTTTACAGAAACACAGCTAATGTGATACAGTCTATAGTACAGACAAAAAAATTAAATTCATTAAGACTATCTGCATGCAGTGAGGGATCTTTATCATCTAAAATTTCCTAGGGTCTCTATAACTATTAATGATCCTAGACAAAAATTGAGTCAAGCTAAACTTTGTCTATTTCCCTTTCTTCAGGTCTCCTCTTGCGAGCTTGTCTCTGTATCCATCCTCAGAAAAGAATTCAATTCTCTAAAATTGCTCTAACCCTTTTTGAAAAGAATGAAGGGAAGGAGGGAAGGAGGAGGGAAGGAAATGTTAGCAGAAGTCTTATCAAACTGCTTCAAAAAGAATGGACGGCACACACACCTCCCTGTTTTCCCCTAAAGTGAGCCCCCTGATCTTCCTAACTCCTGTAAAGGGCTTAATATTTTACCTCTAGCAGGGCTTCCGTGTTTAAAAAAGAACTTTTGAGTATCCAGTATATACAACTGACAGAACTCTGGGCAATGCAACTAAGCCACAAAATCTGGACAAATGGCTAAAACCTCTCAACCTTTGACATCCCACAGACGACACATGCTCCTGATGACAACGTATAAACCACCAATTTCAACACCCTAATCCTCAATCAAAACTACAGTCCAAATACACTATAAATTTACATTAATATCATGTGGGAGCAGGTATTTGTAGTATAAATACACACACACACACGTTTATTTTGAAGTAAAAGCCCAAACATGGGAGCACTGAATTTAAAGCAAATTATGAACCTTCTCTGCAAACAGAACAATGAAACCAAGGTTCCTACCAAAGGAGTGCCTAGTGGGCAGGAAGAAAGTCTCAGAAACAGAATCGCTCCCTGGTTCACCACTGGCTACACGACCCTCCCCGCCCCTCTACCATTCTCCCCACTGGCTTCTGAACACAGGCTAGTGAAGAGCCTTGCAGCTATGCTAACATTTGAAACAGTGCACCTTTACCATCTATTAGGTAGATAACAGCAGCCATAAATAAGCACAGGATATGCAAAGGAGGGACTTTATTTTTGGGGGCTCCAAAATCACTGCAGATGGTGTCTGCAGCCATGAAATTAAAAGATGCTTCCTCCTTGGAAGAAAAGCTATGACCAACCTAGACAGCACATTCAAAAGCAGAGACACTACTTTGCCAACAAAGGTCCATCTAATCAAAGCTACGGTTTTTCCAGTAGTCATGTATGGATGTGAGAGTTGGACTGTGAAGAAGGCTGAGCGCTGAAGAATTGATGCTTTTGAACTGTGGTGTTAGGGAAGACTCTTGAGAGTCCCTTGGACTGCAAGGAGATCCAACCAGTCCATCCTAAAGGAGATCAACCCTGGGTGTTCATTGGAAGGACTGATGCTGAAGCTGAAACTCCGATACTTTGACCACCTGATGTGAAGAGCTGACTTATTTGAAAAGACCCTGATGCTGGGAAAGATTGAAAGTGGGAGTAGAAGGGGATGACAGAGGATGAGATGGTTGGATGGCATCACCAACTCAATAAACATGAGTTTGAGCAAGCTCCAGGAGTTGGTGATGGACAGGGAAGCCTGGTGTGCTGCAGTCTAATGGGGTCACAAAGAGTCAGACACTACTGAGTGACTGAACTGAACTGAAGCAAAGGAAATGTCACAAAAGAGGAAATGAAAATGTACAAAAACATTATCAGAAAGTGTACTCTTCCTTACTGCAAGTGAAAACAAACTTAGTGTACCACAGCACATCTACGGAAGCAATAAAGCATTTACATAAGTGTTTATAAAATATTTTAAATGTTTATCTAACATATAGTATCACGACTGCATACTATACAATTGGAAAGAGATATGCTCATTCATCTTTGAACCATAAAAGTGAAGATTCGAGAAAGTCAAAAAGCTTTCCTATCTCCTAACCCAATCAAGTGATTTCACTTTAAAGACCTGATCAAACTTGCATGAAGGTATTAAATGAAGTTTTGCAGATAACAGCAACAGCCCCAAAGGAGCTCTTACATTCAGCATCCAGAGAATGAGCTACTGACAGATCAACATTGCATCAACACTAACCACCATTAACTACAACTACACAGCACGTCTGCCAATACCTGAGCCAATAGCCACATGCAGCTATTTAAACAAAACTCAACTGAAAATTCAAACCCACAGTCAAAACTAGCCACATCTCAAGTGCTCATCTAGCTATATACATGGCTGTGTGCGTGTGCTCAGCTGCTCAGTCATGTACAACCCTCTGTGATCCCATGGACTGTAGTCCACCAGACTCCTCTGTCCATGGCATTTTCCAGGCAAGAATACTGGAGTGGGTTGCCATTTCCTTCTCCAGGGGATATTCCTGACATAGGGATCAAACTCACATCTCCTGCACTGGCATGTGGATTCTTTACCATTAGCACCACCTGGGAAGCCCTGATATATGACTGGTGACTATTAGATACTACAGAGAACATTTCCATCATCAGAAAAACTTCTTCTGATAGTCTAAAATCTACTTAGCTGACTGTGTCATGTCTCTCCTCCTCCCTTACATGCACCCATTTACCTAGAAACATTTTCTTAACCTTAGCCTAAGGTTTAAACTACCAAGTGAAGCTTACCTTCTTGTAGTCTCATGACACCTTGATAATGCCACTAAACAAGTATATCACATATAACCATACCATTTTCCTCACCAAAATCCTGTAAGCTTCTTCGAGGAGGAATCAACTGTTTTCCAAGGGGCTCTGAACTGTTCCGGCACACACAGGACTCTGATAATCTTTCCTATACTAAAAACACTGCTAAGGATGACAGATGTACACTATGACTACAAGTTTAAAATGTTTATTAATAAGGATGGCAAGGCTTCAAAAAGAAAAACCTGGTTAGGCTGGCAGGCTCACAAATGATTTTTTTTTTTTTAACTAACTCTTTGCATTTTCTCAGTACCTAACACATTCACAGAAGGTGTTCAGTAAATATTTGTGGAATAGTTTCTGTATTAAAAAAAAAAAAAGACACCAATAATGAACCCTATGGCAAAGGATGCACCTCTGGGTGATAATGATGTGCAGAAGTAGGTTCAGCAGTTGTAACAAATGTTATAACTGTAACAAATGTTAACATATCTCACAGGTAGGAGATGTTGATAATAGGGGAGGGGTACATCTCTCCATATTCTATTCAATTTTGTCATGAACATAGAACTGCTCTAAAAAAATTAAGTCTATAAAAAAGATACAGATGCTAAATCAGAAATCAAATTTAGCTTATTACAGTACTAAAAACATATGTTTGCACATTAGATCCCCAAATTTTGTTCAATAATAATACATATCATAGATTTATGATCATTTTAAAAAAACTAAACCTCAGATTTCTCAAATAAGATTCGTTTCCAGTGCATACAAAATCTGATTGAAATAATCCCACGTGTGGTGTTTTGGCATGCTACCAATATACTAACTCAACTTCCACACTTAATAAGCACCTACCAACGAAAAACACTGTGGCCACAGTGGTGAACAAGATAATTTCTGGTCTCACATTTTTGTTTTCCAAATAACAAAGGTATTCTGCAAGAGAAATGTTTAAATTCAGCTAACAAAAATCCCCAAAATGGCCACACACACAAAAAAAATCATCTATTATCCTTATTTTTCAAATAATTTAAAAATCTCATTATCAACCATTCGAGAAAGTAGTACATGACCTGTTTTAAAACAAAAAGTTAATGCCTCATTTACTTGGCATCCTTGGGAGAGCTGGTGCTCCACATAAATGAACTTTCCAGATAACTCATGCTTGCCCATTTAAGCACCAACACAAACTGAAGGTTTTGTTTTAAACAGTATCAATCTTTAAACTTTTAAAAACAGATTATATTAAATACTATTTTGACTAATGTCAAAAACATGATTGTGCTGTAGACACTCAAAATGCCAAACTTTTTAAAAGCTGCTGGTTTTGAAGAATGTTTCTTGCAGTCTTGAGCTTCTGGTGCATCAGTTGTCAACCTTTGCTGTCAGCGTAAACCTGACTCCAGAAGCCTCCAAGCCCCCTGCAAATGTGCCGTTACTTGGAAAAGGAGTTTGTCAGAACTCAGAGGATCTCCAAATCTCCTTTGGCTGCTCAGAGTCTTCTGATTTCCTGAATCTGTTAAACAGTCTACAGTTACAAACTCCAAAGCAAGTTTTGGATAAATGAGTTACTGCTAGACCTGGATGAAAGTCTTTATGTTGATTTCCTATTTTCAACTGAGGCTCAGTCAGTGATAACTTCATTAGCCACTCACTCATTCAGCCAGTATTTACTAAGTCCCTACTATGAACTGGGCTCCAATATTAAAGTAAAAATTGAAAAATGAAAAGATTGCTAGTTGAGTGTCTATTTTAAAATAGAAGTACTCTAAAATGACTTCTACTTAGTACCTAAAGAGGAAAAAAACAAAAACAGGTTTCCTGAAGTCTTTTCAATGAACCTACAAAACCACCTAAACTTTTTATAATTCCTGTAGCTCTAGACTTAGAAACTCAAGATTCAAGGGTAAACGAAGCTTTTGATTTAACCAAATATTTACTTTAGAAGCTCTGAATAAGGTTCCAAGATTTGTCTCTTTTTCAGTCTATTACAAATTTCCATTGGCCCAAAATAAATCACTATGATGTATGTTTTAGTATTAAATGATTAAAAAATTTGAAAATGATAAACATAACCACTCAGCACCATGGTAAGTTTAATGTCATTTTAATGATGGGCATCACTAAGTTGAAAATTCAGAACAACCAGAAGTTTCTATACACGTCATTTTGGGGTACAAACAATTTTTTTTTTTTTTAAGTTTTAAAAGTATAGTCATCTTCGCAAATGATTCAGAAGGTAGAACAATCTGCATGTGATGCAAGAGACACAGGTTAGATCCTGGGTTGGGAAGATCCCCTGGAGAAGGAAAATGGCAACCCACTCCAGTATTGTTGCCTGGAGAATCCTACGAACAGAGGAGCCTGGCCAAAGGATGCCAAAAAGTCAGAGATGACTAAGCGACTAAGCATGGCATGGCATTACAGTGTGACTATCCAATATTTGCTTTATCTGCCACAATCAATTTTAAAATTCCATTACCCATTTATATCTAAAGCTAGGAAATGAGTTAAGAAGGAATGGGGCTTAAAATTGGTCTCTGAGGATTAATTAAGGCATCAGGTAAAACCCCTGGCATCAGCCTTACTTGTATTAATTCCCTTGGGATCTCCGATATCATTCATTTTCTCCTTGGGGAGCACAACTAACCTTATTCACCTTTTATAATTTTACAAATGATAACTGATTGCCTTCATTCTAACATTTAGACTGAACCGGAAATGAGTATTAGTCATGCGCTACTGATATGAGAAAGGAAAAAAAGTTACTATCATTAAAAACCTTTTTAATCCATTAGTATCAATTTTTTAAAATTTGGAACCTGAAAATGCTTTAAGCAGTACTGTAAGGGCAGATCATGGACCTAACTTTCAAAATAACTACATAACATTATTTTTAAATGTCACAGTAATCTTTACAAGTTGACTCTGACCTCATTAGCATACCACTTTGTCCTGTGAAAGAAGTCTGATTTTAAATAAAAACAATTCAGAGAAACCCAAATATAGGCTTCTGCTCTCTCCAAACTATTTAGGCAAAGAAGCAAATGACAAATATTTACTGGACACATCTACTCTAAGAAATCTCTATTGGGTGCTACCCACTGTACTAGTAAAAAAACAAAAAGAAATACAGACGGGGTTCAAGTTATTTACAATATACCTGGGGGTGGGGGGTGGGGTGGAGATATGCTCCCATAAGAGAAGCTAATATTAATCAACAAGAAAAATAAACATATGTGACTTAAAATGTGATCATGAACATGTAACGTTCTGGCAGCAGAAATGGAGGGCAATCAGTTCAAATGTAAACAAAATTCTTTTGTCCTCCCTATTTTAAATCTGGCAATCAAAATCAGCCAGAAATAAGAGGCTGGGCCAACAGCATCACTAGGGGGGAAAAAAACCAAAAAACCGAAATTCTCAGGAGCAACTGGTACTGGACCATTCAAAACAAAGTCTTCCTGTGAGTGCTCCATCAGTAGATTTTCTCTTAAAAATCTTCTTATCAAATTAAAAATAAAACTGATTCCTGGCTATCAACTTTCCGGAAACCGAAGCTTCGAGGAGGCACTCTGAATACTTGTTTCTCCGACCTCACTTAGGGTTCATCCACAGAATCGAGTAAGTAGGGAGACGAGCAACCGAGAATCGGCCTATTGTTCGGAGAACTGCAGGACTATCCCAGCACCGCGGGGCGCGCGGGAGGCGCAAACCCAGCACAGGTGTGTAGGGGTGAGGGGTGGCCAGGTGTGCCCAGGACCACAAGTAAGGAAGAAAGAGGCCCAACTTCCAGACTGAGATGTCGAGAAAAGGAAGACGACTTAAGTCATTCCAGACCCTTAAGCCGCTGAGCACAGAGAAAGGCACTCCTGGGGAGGATACGAAGGGGTTCCCAGAGCCCACCCGGGTCCAGCATCGAGCAGGCCGGGGTGGGGGGTGGGGTGAGGTTTGAGTCCCGAGGATTAAAGAGAAGCCTCTCGAATCGAGGGGGCTCAGCCTAGACATCCTCAAACAACGGGTAGTGCTGGACTGGGGGGTGAACGGCGAGGACTGGGGAGTAGGGGTCGCGGAGGTGAAGCCAGGTGGAAGGAGGTAAACAAAAGAGCAGCCGCCAAGTGTGGGGCCCCCGGCGGCGGCGTTTACCTGGGAGAGCTGCCGGGGATTGGGGCAGCCGAAGAGCGCGGAGCTGGAGCTGAAGCTGATGGCTCCTCGGCGGCTGAGGACGTGCTGGGGGACCGGCCTGTCCAGAGGCAGCACCGGCAGCTGGTAACATACTTCCATTGAATACGCCCGCCCTGCCCCCGCGCGGCGCCCGCCCTGCCGCGGCCACCGGCCCCTGCGCTGGGAAGGGGCCGCGGCTCGGGGGCGCCGGGCCGAGGCGGGGGCAGGGTGGGCGGGCGCCGACCCTGGGCCGGGAAGCCGCGCTCACGCCTCCCCCACCCCAACACTCCGCTGTGGACGCCGGAGGGAAGGCGCTGCGGCGGCCGCGGCGACAGTTAACGAAGACCAGCTCGCGCCCGGCTCCCGGGGTGCAAGGGAAGGCAGCACCCGCCAAATCGGAGGGGGAACCCCGGCGTCCCCAGGCTGTTCGGCCCAGAGGAGAGGGTCCGGGGCGGGCGGTGGGAGGGCAGCGGAGCAGGAGCGGAACAAAAACAGAGCAAAGCGGTGCAAGAACACACAGCTGGAGCCAGCAGCAAGACCCTACGCGCGCGGGGCTCGGATGCAGGCACCAGCTCCGGCCGCGGTCCTGCCCCCTCCCCACCCCTCCCCTCCCCCGGAGCCTGACTTCACTCCGCCGCCGGCGCGAGCCCGGCGTAATTCACACTTTGCAGCCGCGGACCCTGCGCCAACCACGGCCGCCGCCACCGTGACGTCACGACGCCGCGCCGCAGGCCCCGCGCCGCCGCAGCGTTTAGGGAGCCGGGCTAGCGGTGGTGGGGTTGAGCAGCCCTTCTGGGGCCGCAGCTCGGGGCTCATTCACCATCCCCTCCCGCTGCTCTCCTCCCCGACCCATCCTCGTCCTGCAGCACTCCACCACCCTGGCCAAGGCGCTTGCGCACGAGTCCCCACCGTGTGGAGATGTTCCCCCTTATCGCTAAACTCTGGCGTTGGGGCGCGCTGAGGGTGTGGGGTGGGCTCCGCCTACGCGAGAGGCGCGATTCCGGCCTTTTCGCTTCGGAAACCCCAAGCACGCGGCCCAGTCGCAGCGCTCAGCCCTGACCGCGGGGTCACCGCCGTGTTTCCCTCCTTGAATTCCCATCCTTGGGGCTTGTTGGGGACCGCTGCGGCAGTGACGTCGGCGGGCCGCGCGGGCACCGGACTCCCCTCTACGTCACTGCCAGCACCCCGGGAGGGTCGGGGGTCGAGCGCTCCCCTGGCAGGTGCGGGCCCCGGGGCCGTCCCGGGTGGAGGGGCAGAGAGCAGAGCCCAGATAAGCGGGCGTGAGGAGGGGGCGATGGGTTGGAGGGAAAACACCCGAGACCGAGAAAGAAGAAGTGAGAGTATGCACTGGAAAAAATGAGAAGAGAAGAATGAAAATGAGAAGACAAAGGGGGAAAAGAGACTGCACGCCCTTTTGCCAAACTTGTTTTTGTTTCTTGGCTTCGATTTTTAGAAGGCAGGAGGAAAACTCTTGACCTGAGTTGTAGACTGCAGGTTTGTCACGTTTCTCCTCAAACCATGAAAGCTTTTCAGCTGCAACCCTTTGTTTCAAGTGCATTCCAGCCTCTGGGACATCAGCCTAAACCAGCTCTCCCCGGCTAGCAAAATTGCTTGGGCTCTGCTCTCAGGGGACCCACCCTTCCACTTACGTGCTATGACCAGCCACTGGCAAGGTGGCAGGTCTTCCAACGTACTGCATAGCCCGTTCCGATGAGATCAGATATCATATGCTCACGATTCCATAAATCAACAGAAGTCTGCAAAACCTTTTATCATTCCACGGCATCTGTTTCTTGTGTATCACTTAATACTTTCTGCGTCTTTGCGGGTATTTTTCAACTTGTCCGCTTTCTACTATTCAAAAAGACATCACTTCCACTGTGGTTTCATGGATTTTTTTTGTCTTCACTAAGTGGAAGCTTCCCTTGAGCGCAACTTTTACCAACCCATGTCCTTGGACTCTTGGATAGGAGCCAGATGTAAAGTTCAAGTAAGGCTTTATTGGGCCTCATGCTACTGCAGGAGGGAGTGAAAACTAGCAACAGATCCCCTTGCTAGCTCCCTGGGGGAGGGGGAGGGGCATGAGCCTGTCCCTTAAATGGAGTGAGGGTAGGGGTCCTGAGGTCATGCTGGAGAGGTGGCCTAGGTAGTCTACCCACCCCTTTGATGATGTTGTGTGCAGAAATAATACACAGTACCCTGCTCTTGCTCCCCACATCTCAGAAGTGGTAGTTGGGGTTTTGGTCTTTTTTTAGCTTATTGTTCATAATTTGCCCCAGCTGTGCATGCATACCTGTATTATTTCTAGCCCCTTATTGTTTCTTTGTATTTATTGCTGGAGGAGCCCTCTGTTCAGGTGTAAGGACTGCACCAAAGGGTCCCAGGTCCCAGTCTGTTTCACAACGACTAACCCAAGTCATCTTTGAAACCCTAATTACTCCCACATCTCACACTTGTATTGAGCACCCTCTGTATGCTTGTGATTAAGCTGAGTACTCTCCTCTCTTGCTTACTTCTGATGAAAACCCCATGAGGCAATAGTTTCTAAATTGAAACAAGGCTGAGGGAAACATAACTTGCCTAAGATCTTCCACAGATAAATGGCAGAACTTTCCTCCAATAACATCTGAATTCTGTGTTCATCTAAACACCCAGAAGGCAGTATTGGTGTGATATCAGACCATATATGCCCACATAACTGTCATATTTAGTAACATCTAAGAGACTCAAGTTTGATTAAGTCATTTGAGAAGACTCAGATCTCCCTCAGAGAAGGCGATGGCACCCCACTCCAGTACTCTTGCCTGGCAAATCCCATGGATGGAGGAGCCTGGTAGGCTGCAGTCCATGGGGTTGCTAAGAGTCGGACACGACTGAGCGACTTCCCTTTCAATTTTCACTTTCATGCCTTGGAGAAGGAAATGGCAACCCACTCCAGTGTTCTTGCCTGGAGAATCCCAGGGACAGGGGAGCCTGGTGGGCTGCCATCTATGGGGTCATACAGAGTCGGACGCGACTGAAGTGACTTAGCAGCAGCAGCAGATCTCCCTTCAGAGCAGGGAGCTGACATTTACTATGCACCCACTGCAAACCATGATAGATAGTCTACATACAATGTTTAACTTAACCCTATGCAACAGCCACATAAGTAAAAACTTGATTCCAATTCTATAGATGGGGAATCAGGTTTGAGACCATAAATCATTTGTGCCACTTAACTCCATTCTGTATGATTTCAGAGCCATGCATTGCCACTACAGCATGTGCTTTTTGGAGACCAGAACTTCAGCTGTTTTCAGTGTTCTTGACTATTGGAGAGTGTATTCTTCAGAAAAGCAGAACCAATAGGGAAGGGAGAGAGAGAGTGATTGATTGGCCACACCTGTGGTCTAGGAGGCAGAGGCGCCAGAGGAGCTGCAGGCTCTCCTGCCAGGGAGAAGAGTTAGCAGTTCATGTGCCAAATCACAGTGGTGTCTGGGACCCTGCACAGATCTTTCAAGTGTAATGGCCGCTGCTTCACCTCCACTTTGTAATTCTCTCGCAAATTTCTACTGTGGCCAACTATAATCAAAACTATAAAAGGAGAATTCTGGGAAATCCTGTTCCAGCTTACTTAATTCCTAAGTACAAAACCACTCCACTCCAAATACTCACCAGCTTGACATCCATACGCACACTTTTAATCATATTTAATTTTCAAATAAAAATGATTGCTTCTGTCCGTATAATGTAACTTTCATATAACCCAAAACAACTCCCTGCTGCTGCTGCTAAGTCACTTCAGTCGTGTCCGACTCTGTGCGACCCCATAGACGGCAGCCCACCAGGCTCCGCCCTCCCTGGGATTCTCCAGGCAAGAATGCTGGAGTGGGTTGCCATTTCCCTCTCCAATGCAGGAAAGTGAAAGTGACAACTCCCCACTTTCCTCAAAGAGGACAGAATCTTAGAGTGATGTTAATTCCTCTTCTTGACAAGTTACAGTATACCTTGGCTATTCTGTAACTTATATACTAAGATACAAGTTTACCTATTAACACATTGTAAGGCGCTCATCTCACACATTAGTAAAGTAATGCTCAAAATTCTCCAACCCAGGCTTCAGCAATACATGAACAATGAACTTCCAGATGTTCAAGTTGGTTTTAGAAAAGTCAGACGAACCGGACATCAAATTGTGGATCATGGAAAAAGCAAGAGAGTTCCAGAAAAACATCTATTTCTGCTTTATTGACTATGCCAAAGCCTTTGACTGTGTGGATCACAATAAACTGTGGAAAATTCTTCAAGAGACGGGAATACCAGACCACCTGTCTTGCCTCTTGAGAAATCTGTGTGCAGGTCAGGAAGCAATAGTTAGAACTGGATATGGAACAACAGACTGGTTCCAAATAGGAAAAGGAGTACATCAAGGCTGTATATTGTCACCCTGCTTATTTAACTTTTATGCAGAGTACATTATGAGAAATGCTGGGCTGGATGAAGCACAAGCTGGAACCAAGATTGCTGGGAGAAATATCAATAATTGCAAATATGCAGATGACACCACCCTTATGGCAGAAAGTGAAGAAGAACTAAAGAGCCTCTTGATGAAAGTGAAAGAGGAGAGTGAGAAAGTTGACTTAAAGCTCAACATTCAGAAAACTAAGATCATGGCATCCAGTCCATCACTTCATGGCAAATAGATGGGGAAACAGGGGAAACAGTGGCTGACTTTATTTTAGGGGGCTCCAAAGTCACTGCAGATGGTGACTGCAGCCATGAAATAAAAAGATGCTTACTCCTTGGAAGAAAAGTTATGACCAACCTAGACAGCATATTAAAAAGCAGAGACATTACTTTACCAACAAAGGTCCGTCTAGTCAAAGCTATGGTTTTTCCAGTAGTCATGTGAGAGTTGGACTATAAAGAAAGCTGAGCACAGAAGAATTGATGCTTTTGAACTGTGGTGTTGGAGAAGACTCTTGAGAGTCCCTTGGACTGCAAGGAGATCCAACCAGTCCATCCTAAGGGATATAAGTCCTGAGTGTTCATTGGAAGGACTGATGTTGAAGCTGAAACTCCAATATTTTGGCCACCTGATGCAAAGAGTTGACTCATTTGAAAAGACCCTGATGCTGGGAAAGATTGAAGGCAGAAGGAGAAGGGGACGACAGAGGATAAGATGGTTGAATGGCATCACCGACTCAATGGATATTAGTTTGGGTAAACTCCGGGAGTTGGTGATGGACCGGGAGGCCTGGCATTCTGTGGTCCATGGGGTCGCAAGAGTCGGACATGACTGAGCAACTGAACTGAACTGAATGGAATGAGAGAAGACTAAAAGAAAATAATTGGTTAATAAATACACAAATTCATATCAAAATTAGGAAAAAAGCTCAGGACTTTTAAAGTCCTTGTATCTGCAACTGACAACATGATCATAATTACTATGTATAACTATTTTCTCCCATTACCTGTCTCATATCCCCTTTGCCTTCAGCAAGAATCTCAGCTGAAAATGATTCCTGGCCTTGTTTGGGGTGACCCAGACCTTCATTCCTAAAGGATCTGGCCAGCAGAGGTTCTAATTCTGTCTAAAAGTATTCTTGCATTGTAGTTTTCCCTTGCCATAACACAGAACATTGGAGTACTAAATACTAAGAGACACCCCAAAGAGTCTCCTTCATTCCAGCCATATTCCTCCTTTCTCCCATTGTGTAGCAACAACTCAAAATCTGCTTAGTAGTCAGGGTCAGTCACCCCAGGCAGTACTATGAGGTTTCTTCACCTGTTGGTTAACTAGCACCAGGATCCCCAAATGGCCAAGAGGCAGTCTCAACTTCCAGTTTAATTGAACTCTTGCTGTGTACCCTGATGCAAACATTCTTCCTTGAGAATGAAGACCTCTGGACCAGGAGAGCCCAAAGTTGTGGGAATGGAAAGCAAAATTTTGCACTGGGGGTAAAAGTAACTTCTTAAAAGTAACGTCCCACTCCCAATCCCACTCCTTGATTCCTGGACCATGGATATACATTTTGATTTAGAACATATGCCAAGACCTGGAGAATATTATCCTAGCCACAGGAAGTGCTGCCACCCAGTCGGAACCATTATTGAGTCTTCAAAAGACCTTTCCAGTGAACCTTAAAACATGCTAAGTGAAGGAAGCCAGATACAAAATGCTAAATATTGTATGACTTCATTTATATGAGATATCCAGAACAGGCAAACCATGGAGACAGAAAGCTAATTAGTACTTGCCAGGGGCTGGAGAGAGGCAGAAACGGGGAGACTGACTAATGGGTATAGGGTTTCCTTTCCGGGTAATGAAAAAGTTCTGGAGCTAGACAGTGGTGACAGTTGCACAGCATTGTAACTGTACTTAATGCCACTGCATTGTATATTTTAAAATGGTTCAAATTGTAAATTTTTATCACAATAAAGAGAAAGGCCATTTGATCATCCTATTAAGTCAGCTACTTCAGGGTAATAGGCAACATATTAAGATCAATAAATTCTATGAGCATGAACCCATTGCTTTATTTGCTGTAAAATGAGTTTTCTTGGTTAGAAGTAATACTGTGTGGAATAGCATAATTGTGTTAAAGTCCATATGTAGTATTGATAGAAGCATTGCCATCAGGGGAGGAAATTCATTTCCAGAATAAGTATCTATTCAGGGAAAAAAAAAAAAAGACTGCTTTGTCCATAATGGAAGTGGCTCAGTGCAATGTACTTGATGGCTAAGTGATACCTCCAGGAAATGAAAGCTTAGTCTTAAACTCTGCTGTTGGCAACTGGAGCACTTAGCAGTTGCTGTAGCCAGATTGGCCTTGTCGAGTAGGAATTGATCCTGCTAAACCCCCATCGAACCCTCATCCTGCCACCATGGTCACATTGTTCATGAGTCTGTTGGGCAGGAACAGGGTTGCTGCTGCTGCTGCTAAGTCACTTCAGTCATGTCCGACTCTGTGCGACCCCAGAGACAGCAGCTCACCAGGCTCCCCTGTCCCTGGGATTCTCCAGGCAAGAGCACCAGAGTGGGTTGCCATTTCCTTCTCCAGTGCATGAAAGTGAAAAGTGAAAGTAAAGTCGCTCAGTGGTGTCCGACTCTTCGCGACCCCATGGACTGCAGCCCACCAGGTTCCTCCGTCCATGGGATTTTCCAGGCAAGAGTACTGGAGTGGGGTGCCATTGCCTTCTGCAAGGAACAGGGTTTGATGAAGCAAAAGGCTGAGAAGACATACACAGAATGTACCATCTCATCCACCTGATTATTATGCTTATCCTCTGATGAGATTCCTCTTTGGAAGCCCATGAGACAAATATATTCATACCCTGCTCATCCAGTCCATCCACATATGCACACACCCCTTTCCCAGGCCTCCTTGTAATCAATTGTCTAATTATATTCCTAAATTTCAGACCATACAGCCTATTGATCAGACATTGCCCATCAGCATGATCTATATATCTAGCTCTCTCTCTCTTCAGGGGGAAAAAAAAAGAACAACCAGGTACACTGCTCCTAGTTCTCCCACTGGGAGTATTTCTCTTCACCACCTTCAGGACCACCCCCAAAGAGTGATCATAGTGCTGTAGCTATCCACGTTTCTGCACCATAGAATATAGAACTACTTATACGTCAATCCCAAGTAAAATATTTTTCTTCTATCACTTAGTAGGAGATAGGGGGCTCCTTGTGATGCCTTATATGAAAGTTGAGAAACAGGAGGCAAAGTATTAATAAAAGTAACAGGACTGATGGCCATCAGCCCACAATCTTATATTTATGTGCATCTTCCTTGTTTTATGTCCCGGGGTATGTTCCAGTGTCTCCTAGTTTATAGTCTGTGGAAACTTGAATAGAATTTATATCCTACTGTTGTGTGAAAATTGTATAAATCTTAATTATGTCGAATTGGTTCACAGTGCTTTTCAGGTCTACTATATCCTTCTGTTTCTCTGTATATTCATTCTATTAATTTTTGAGAGCTTGATTTTGAGACTCCAACTAAAAATCTTAATTTATCTACTTAAAAAATAATTTCAATATATAGTAGAACTATATGGAACCTTGTTCTGCATTTTGTAAGTCTCCTGTAAATGTGTTATCATACTTTTATAATTAAAAAAATTAAAATAAAGTCACATGTCAAGGGACAACTAAGCCCACACACTGCAAGTACTGAAGCCTGTGAGCCCTAGAGCCCATGCTCTGCAACAAGAGAAGTCACTGCAATGAAAAGCCCGTGCACTGCAACTAGAGAGCAGCCCTCACTAGCTGTAGCTAGAGAAAGCCCATGTACAGCCAATAAATGAACAAAAATAAAATCTATGATCCAAATTTTTCTAAAAAAATCCTAGAGGAAGTGAAAAGTGTAGTTATAAACCAGCAGCATGATCTGTATACAATAATAATAACAGCCAACTATCTCAGCCTTTGTAGATAAATTGAACCAGTCTCTGGACTCGGGTTCATAGGCAGAGCTGAGAGTGGGGTTAGAGTGACACATGAAAAGTGGTGGGATAAATGGGACTCTGCCTACTTGTTGACCGCTAAGTTTATATCCTTGAGGCAAGGGGTTGGGAGATTCCTCTTTTAGAAAACTGGACCTATCTGGGACTTCCCAGGTGGTCTAGTGATTCAGAATATGTGTTCCAATGCAGGGGGACTGGGTTTGACTCCTGGTCAGGGAACTAGATCCCACATGCTGCAATTAAGAGTTTGCATGCCACAGCTAAATATTCCAAGTGTTGCAACTAAGATCCACTGCAGCAAAAATAAATAAACAAAAAAAAAATTTTTTTTTTTTAAGAAGAAGAAAAGTGAACCTATCAAAGGCAAAAGTTTTACAGGTCAGTTTGTAGTCTTCCACTCAAATAAGTAGGTCAGCACATAAATCTAAGATAAGTCCTTCCTATGTATGTAGAGTTAGAAGTAGCATATCAGTGTCTCATTCTTAAATATGAAAGAACAATCAAGCACAATCAGAATTTAAATAAATCCCATAAAATGAGAGACAATGAAAGGAAAAATGAAAAAACAAACAAGAGGAAACAAAAACAATAGAGAGACTCCTTTTTCCAAAAAAAAACCCCAGTAATATCACTGGAGAAATGAGGATTTATAATATACAAAAATATAAAAGAAAAACAAATAATTTTTTAAATTAAAAACTATGATAGGAAAAATTAAATATTTAATGGATGTTTTAGAAACTAAATTTGAAGATATCTTCCCAAAAGTAGCTTCCCTGGTGGCTCAGATGGTAAAGCGTCTGCCTGTAAATCGGGAGACCTGGATTTGATCCCTGAGTCGGGAAGATCCCCTGGAGAAGGCAATGGCAACCCACTCCAGTACTCTTGCCTGGAAAATTCCATGGATGAAGGAGCCTGGTAGGCTACCGTCCATGGGGTCACAAAGAGTCAGACATGACTGAGCAACTTCACAGGTTCACTGGTTCCCAAAAGTAAAACAAAAAATTAAAGATTCAGATAATAGGGGCTTCCCTGGTGGTCCAGTGATTAAGAATCTGCCTTGCAATGCAAGGGACACTGATTCAATCCCTGGTCCGGGAGGATCCCACGTGCCACAGGGCAACTGAGCCTGTGTGCCACAAGCAATGAACCCGGGTTCTAGAGCCCACAAGCCAAAACTACTAAAGCCCGTGTGCCCCTGGAGCCGGTGCTCCACCACAAGAGAAGCCACAGCAAGGACAAGCCCTCGGCAGCACACCTGGAGAGAGGAGCCCCCACTCACCACAACTAGAGAAAGCCTGAGTGCAGCAACAAAGACCCAGCACAGCCCAAAATAAATACCATTTTTTTAAAAAGACATAGACAACGTAAGAAAAGATATTAATATGGAAGTCCCAGTCCAGGATACTTAGCATCCAAAATAAAAATGGTCAGGAAGAAATGATTGAGAAAATTACAGGGAAGAAATAATTCAAGAAAACCTACCTAAACTGAATTTCCAGATGGAAGCAGCCAAATTTGTGCCTAGAAGAACGGTTAAAGACCTACACCAAGGTGTATCGTGTCATTTCATATAATGGGGACAAAAATAAAATTTTAAAGTCTTCCAGGGAATGAAAATAAAAGCAGGTCACATACAAAGGACCTTCTCAACAAAGAGAAAGTGTTGAAAGTGAAGTGTTAGTAGCTCAGTCGTGTCTGACTCTTTGTGACCCAATGGACTGTAGCCCGCCAAGCTCCTCTGTCCGTGGGATTCTCCAGGCAGGAATACTGGAGTGGGTAGTCAAGCCCTTCTCCACGGTATCTCCCTGACCCAGGGATCAAACCTGGGTCTCTCCATATTGCAGGCAGATTCTTTGCCATCTGAGCCACCAGGGAAGCCCAAAGAGAAAGCTGAGAGAGAAACCAGGTCATGTAGGAGCAGGAGTATGGGGGCTCTGAGATAAAAGTGAAATTAAGAGATGACCTGAAGAGGCTGAACACGATGAGAGAAGCTCTGGCAGAGTTCTGGAATAAATTTATTAATACTACATAGAACACTAAGCAAAAGAAAAATACAATTATTAACACCAAGGGAAAAAATGTATGAGAATATAGAAATAATCATCATATACTATATGGCTCCTCTATAAATAATAGTTACATATTCACAATAATATAGGCCCTGAATACTGACTTAACAAAAATATGGTGTTATAACTATACTGATGGATAGGAGGGGATGAACTGTGTTTATTTGGGTGGTATTAGAAAGATAAATTTTCATCTTTCATAGTAGAATATTAATAGACAATATCTAAAATTGAGATGTGAGCTAATAACAGGGAGCTAAATATTATAAGTGTCTGTCAGTCGCTCAGTCATGTCTGGCTCTTTGTGACCCCATGAACCCTGCCAGGTTCCTCTGTCCATCGGATTCTCCAGTCAAGAATACTGGAGTGGGTAATCATTTTCTTCTCCAGGGGATCTTCCTGACCCAGAGATGGAACACGGGTCTCCTACATTGCAGGTAGATTCTTTATAGTCTGAGCCACCAGAGAAGCCTATAAGGAGCAGTTTAAATATTTTAATATTTAAGGAGCAATTTAAAACAGTAAACATTCTTGCCTCAGCAGAACAGGAACTGGTAGAATACTGAGATGGAACAATATGCTCCTAGGTTTATTATAATATAGCAGAACTGCTGAACTCTAAAAACTATGTGTTATTTTTCTCATTAAAAATTAAAATAATTATAGTGAGTCAACTATGTTCCCCTAAAGAGATGTTGAAGCCCTAACTCCTGGTGCTTATGACCTTCCTGGGGCTACCCAGGTGGCACTAGTGGTAAAGAACACGCCGGCCAATGTGGGCAACGTAAGAGACACAGGTTTGATCCCTGGGTCAGGAAGATCCCCTGGAGAAGGAAATGGCAGCCCACTCTGTATTCTTGCCTGAGAAAGCTTGTGGACAGAGGAGCCTGGCAGGCTACAGTCCATGGGGTAGCAAAGTGTTAGACACAACTGAAGTAACTTACTGAATATCAGACCACCTGACCTGCCTCTTGAGAAATCTGTATGCAGGTCAAGAAGCAACAGTTAGAACTGGACATAGAACAACAGCTGCTGCTGCTGCTAAGTTGCTTCAGTTGTGTCTGACTCTTTGCGACCCCATAAATGGCACCCTACCAGGCTCCACCATCCCTGGGGTTCTCCAGGCAAGAACACTGGAGTGAGTTGCCATTTCCTTCTCCAATGCATGAAAGTGAAAAGTGAAAGTGAAATCGCTCAGTCATGTCTGACTCTTCACAACCCCATGGACTGCAGCCTACCAGGCTCCTCCGTCCATGGGATTTTCCAGGCAAGAATACTGGAGTTGTTGCCATTGCCTTCTCCAATAGAACAACAGACTGGTTCCAAATCAGAAAAGGAGTACATCAAGGCTGTATTCTATCACCCTGCTTATTTAACTTATATGCAGAGTACATCATGAGAAATGCTGGGCTGGATGAAGCACAAGCTGGAATCAAGATTGCTGGGAGAAATATCAATAACCTCAGATATGCAGATGACAACACCCTTATGGCAGAAAGCAAAGAAGAACTAAAGAGCCTTCTGATGAAAGTGAAAGAGAAGAGTGAAAAAGTTGACTTAAAACTCAACATTCAGAAAACTAAGATCATGGCATACGGTCCCATCACTTCATGGCAAATAGATGGGGAAACAATGGAAACAGTGACAAATTTTATTTTGGGGGCCTCCAAAATCACTGCAGATGGTGACTGTAGCCATGAAATTAAAAAGATGCTTGCTCCTTGGACGAAAAGTTATGACCAACCTAGACAGCATATTAAAAAGCCTAGACATTACTTTGCCAACAAAGGTCTGTCTAGTCAAAGCTGTGGTGTTTTCCAGTAGTCCTGTATGGATGTGAGAGTTGGACTGTAAAGAAAGCTGTGTGCTGAAGAATTGCTTTTGAACTGTAGTGTTGGAGAAGACTCTTGAGAGTCCCTTGGATTGCAAGGAGAACCAACCAGTCCATCCTAAAGGAAATCAGTCCTGAATATTCACTGGAAGAACTGATGCGGAAGCTGAAATTCTAATACTTTGGCCACCTGATGCAAAGAAATGACTCATTGGAAAAGACCCTGATGCTGGGAAAGATTGAAGGTGGGAGGAGAAGGGGATGACAGAGGATGACATGGTTGAATGGCATCACGGATTCAATGGAAACGAGTTTGAGTTGGTGATGGACAGGGAAGCCTGGTGTGCTGCAGTCCCTGGGTTCGCAAAGAGTCAGACATGACTGAGCAACTGAACTGAACTGAACTGAAGCAACTTAGCATGCATGACCTTATTTGGAAATAGAGTCTTTGCATATGTAATCAAGTTAAGATAAGGTCATACAGGATTAGAGTGGGCCTGATTCCTGACAACTGGTGTCCTTATAAGAAGGGGAGGATTTGGAGGCCCACGTAAACACAGGGAAAAAAGACATGTGAAGACAGAGATGCTGATTGGAGTGTTAAGTCTACAAGCCAAGAAACATCGAGGACTGCCAACGACCACCAAAAGCTAAGAGAGAGGAATTAGACATATTTTCTTCCAGAGACTTCAGAGGGAGCACGGCTTCGCCAACATTTTGATTTTGAACTTCAAGCTCCCAAAACTATGAAAGAATATGTTTCTATTTTTCTATGTCACCCAGTTTACAGTAATTTGTCACACAGTTTATCGCAACCTAAGGAAACTAATACAATTGTGTTCTTCAACTTCTGTGTACCCGAATTGGAGCAGGAGATGTTTCACAGAAGGCCTATTCTTCTAAATTCATGTTCACACTTGAGATTAAAAAAAAAAAAAAAAACTGATCAAGTTAGCTGGGGGTTTTTGTATTTTTTGTTTTTTTTTTTAAGGGCACAGTATAAAACCCATCTGTTTAATTAAGGGATGTGGGAGCACTGACAAATGTGAAGCACAAATTTTGGTCTCTAGTTACAATATAAATATTTAAGAGTATGCCTCCCTGAGATTAACTTTCTGTTTTTTAAAATATTACCATTCTCTCTTGCTATCTCTGAAGGAGAATAGTTATAAAGAATAGGTCCCTTTCCTTCACACCCCATACAATAATAATGTAAAATGTTGAATGGAGTGACTATTATTCAGAACAGCAAACTCTTTGGGGGTTTCCCAGGTGACTCAAGTGGTAAAGAATCCGCTTGCCAGTGGAGGAGACACAGGAGACACAGGTTCAATCTCTGGGTTGGGAAGATCTCCTGGAATAGGAAATGGCAACCTGCTCCTGTATTCTTGCCTGGAGAATCCCAGCAAGCCTCCTCCTGCAGGCTGGCAGGCTGCAGTCCATGGGGTCACAAAAGAGGTGGACACGACTGAGTGACTGGCCACACAAACTTTTAAAGTGGAATTGAAAATTAATTACTAAATGTTTCTCCAGCTTCTCCCTCCTCCTTGCCTCCCTCCCTCAAAAAATACATTGAATCGTAACCTCCAATAACTCAAAAATGTGATCTTATTGGGAAATGAGGTCAATCCGTGCTCAGTCATGTCCCACTCTGTGTGACCCAAGGGACTGTAGCCCACTGGCTTCTCTGTTCATGAGATGTTCCAGGCAAGAACACTGGAATGGCTTGCCATTTCCCCCTCCAAGGGATCTTCCCAACCCTGGGATCAAACCTGTGTTTCCTGTGTCTCCTGCACTGGCAGACAGATTTTTACCACTGCACCACCCAGGAAGCCCCAAGGTCATTACAGATACTGTTAAATTTAAATTAAAATGAGGTCATAATGAATTAGGATGGGCCCTTAATCCATTACCACTGGTGTTTTTAGAAGAAAACGGCCATGTGTTGGGACTTCCCTCGTGGTCCAGTAGCTCAAACTCTGCACTTCTAATGCAGGGGCCAGGATTCCATCTCTGGTTGGGGAGCTGAATCCCACATGCCACAAACCGAAGATCTCATATACTGGATCTAAGACCCGGTACAGACAAATATATAAATATTGAAGAAGAAGATAGTCACGTAAAGGCACAGGTACAGGGAGAAGGCTGTGTGAAGATGGAGGCAGAAGCTGAACAGATGCCTCTACAAGTCAAGGAATGTCGAGGATTACTGGCTGTCACCAGGAGTTCCTAGGTAGATGACAGGGAACATCCTAGGACAGAGACATGAAACAGATTCTTCCTCAGAGCACTAGAAGGAACCAGCTCTGCAGACACCTTGACTCTGGACTTCTGGTCTCCAGAACTGTGAGAGAATACATTTCTCCTGTTTTAAGCCACCCAGTGTATACAGCATAACATAAAATTTACCATTAGCCACCCAGTCTGTGAGACTTTGAGTGGCAGTTTTAGGAAATAAATATTCAGGGCTTTTATCAAAATTATAATACTTGGGGTGGGGTAAAGGGCCCTTGAAAATGTTTTCAGTTCTAGTTTTTTCATTCATTTGTTTATTCACTAAATGATGGTTGGGTGACTACTTTGTGTTAAGCCCTCCTCTGGTCAATAGAGATAAAATAAGATAGAGAAAGGCCCTGTCTGAATGAAGTGAAAACTCTAATGGAGAAGAGTGATAAATACATAACACAACATAACAAGCTAGTTTTAGGTGTGTGAAGAAAAATAAAACAGGGAATGTATTAGAAAGTGGTATAAAGAGACTTTATGAAAGGCATCTTTGAAGAGATGACATTTGAACTGAGTCTTGAATGAAGTCAGAAGTAAGCTGAGCAAGGATTAGTGAGTACAGAGAACTTTCTTGATAGAGGGAACCAGGATAAACACCTAGCACATGAATAAGGCCAATCAATGTGGAGGGAACACAGTGATTGGGAAGCAGGGAAGGAAGATGAGACCAAATCAGTGTAGGCCTGGTTAAGGATTTGGATATTATTCTAAGTGTGATGGGAAGCCATTGGAATGTTCTATTGTTTTGTTTAATCAGAGAGGTGATATTCTCTTATTTATATGTTTTAAAGATCTCTCTGGCTGCTCTGTAGATGATGGTTTCTAAATAAAAAGTGGAAGCAAGAAGATGGATTAAACAGCTTTTTAAAAAGCCCAAAAGAAAGATGGTGGTGCCTTTGAGCATCTTTGGAGGTGTTGCTATACAAATTTATGTAGAGCAAATTTATAGATAACCATCTAAGCCTAAAAAATGCCATCCCCTTTTCAAGTTAAATATACAATCATGGGGTTCTTTCACATCCCCTGAACTTTTTTTTTTTTTTTGGCTATGCCATGCAGCTTGTGGGGTCTTAGTTTCTTGACCAGGGATCGAACCTGGGCCCATGGCAGCAAACTTCTAACAACTGGACCACCAGGGAAACCCTCCTCCCCCAAACTTCTTCAGAGCAGATACCAGCCAGAATTTCTGAATCAACTAGTTAATAACCATTTAGAACATCTTATTCATAGCTCAAATCCTAAAATAGCTCTAAAGTTGAGGAATGAAATTGCTATTGAAAAGTCTCAGGATTAATTTTTTTAGGTAAGCAACTTATATAATTAAGTTGTTATAAGGTATAGCAAAATGTTATGTATGCTAGCTGTATCAATTTTTAAAATGCAACAAAAATAATTATTCTACTTATAGTATTTAGAAATCTCATATTATCTAAGAATTAATAAAACTTCACAATTCTTAGAGTAAAAGGAGTCAGTATTCAAAATTCAGCTAATTTTAAAGAGACATCTGTTCATTTGGGAATAAGTGAATATAATTAGAATTAATGGTCATTGACTCTAGAAAATGAAGTGTATTTGCCAGCAGGCAAAATACTATAATTGCAGTGTCCCTACTGGGCTTATCTGGTAGCTCAATGGTAAAGAATCCACCTACAATACAGGAGATGCAGGTTCAACCCCTGGGTTGGGAAGATCCTCTGGAGAAGGAAATGGCAAGTTACTCCAGTATCCTTGCCTGGGAAATCTTTGGACAGAAGGAGCCTGGCAGGCTATAGTCCCTGCAGTTGCAAAAGAGTTGGACGCTACTGAGCCGCTGAACGACAACAACAAAATGTCCCTACTGGCAGTTACGATAAAACATACAGTCCACAAGTCAGCACAAGTAGACTGCAGTCCGCATACATGTGGGAAGACAAAGGAACCAATTATCTGTAAAGCCAAACAAAATATTAATAAAAGTTTTAAACCAAAGGAGCACTTTACAAAAAAAAAAAAAAAAAACACCTCCCAAAACAAAAACAAAAGTAAAAACAACCAAAGGTCAAAAAAAAAACAAAACAAAAAAACACAAACCAAAACCTGGAGCAAAGCCACAAGGAACAGGTTGCTCTTAAGTTAGACAAAGTTCAGTCTCGTGAAAGTCTTCCTCATGAAGAAAGACTTCCTCTGAGAAAGTCTTCTTCAGTTGGAAGGAATGTTTTCCTTAATCTGTGAAGAGTTTCACTTGCCAAATAAAACTAAGATGCCCCTCCTCATCCATCACGTTTAAATGAAATCACACTCTTCAGGCTTATAATAAATGCAGCAATGATGAAAATTCTCAAAGAAGCAGAAATAAAAAATGTTTTGCATAGGCATGAATAAAAGCTATCAGAAAAGAAAATACCAATTGTTATGGAAAGTAAGTGACTAGAAATGACAGTGAGAGGAGAGAATGCTCTAGCTTCTGCGAAACTCACAGGACACAGGACTTTGGAATGACTGGTACCCTCAGAGCTCTCATTCTGGCGTTCTAGACGGCTCTTCCCACAAGCACCTTGCCCTTTCTTCTCCACATCTTCGCTCACAATATTCCCTCTGAACTGAGCACCCATTCCTTCCCACCCAGTGGCTGGAAGTTTGAAGGCTCCCCAAGTACGAATCCTACATATCAGATGATACAGTTTACATGTCCGTCTTCAACGAAGCCTTTCCTGAACTTCTCAGCTGGAAGCAATCTCTTTCTTACAAGGTCCTGTACGACTATGTGTGCTTCTCTTAAGGCACTCCCATTTGTGCATGATGCGATGTTTATTTATGTACATAAGTGATCTCTCTGGATTGCTAAACACAGATGTTCTGCAAAGATCTCTGCTGGACCCTTTTCTCTTGTCAATCTATACGGTATCCTCACACACTCAGACAACACGTATCCCTCCACCATGGCCATTTCTCCACTGCTTTGCTGTCTCTTATCTCTATGAATATGACTCCAAAATCTCTACTCCCATCTTCTGTCCTATGGGTCTCTCAAGTTTCAGTCCCTTGTTTCTGACTGCCTCTGAGATTTCTGCATCAAGTTGCCCCTTTTAACCTTAAACTCACTAAATCTACAGTGGAAATGGTCATCTTCCCCACCCAACTTTCTTCCTCTGTTCTCCTTATGCTAAAGACACCACTGTCTTCCTGGTCATTGGGTGAAAAACCCTTCGCTATCCTCACTGTCTAGATCCAGTCGGTAACAAAGCCTTGCCAATTTCATTTCTGTAATATGATTGTTGTTTCAACCCTTTTTTCTCATCCCCTTTCCCTAACCAACTATTAATGTCTCATGTCGTCCACTACTGTAGCCACAGTATCTCAAATGGTGTCTTACCTAAAGTGGAAAATCAGCAAATACACACTGAAAGATTAAATGAGTGAATGTCCCACCCCAACACCTTTGCTCATGCAATTCTCTTCTCTTGAAGTGTCTTTGTACCCCACAGTCAGTATCTTCACTGTACAAGGCAATTGCTATATCAGAGGGCAAAGGTCAGATTTCAGACTTTCGAATCAGTCATGATTCTTTTCAAACAAATTTGACTATTTTAAAGAGGACAACAAAAACAATTTTTCAAATGAGATGGAGACTTACAAAATGGAGGGGAGCCTGGAAATGGGCAGGGTAACCTACAGGCTAGACAGAAGCATTTGGCATGGATGCCACCACGTTTATCATCACTATACTCCACTGCCGCTGAACTAACAAGCCAATACAACCTCTTCATCTTAAGTTACTAGCTCAAGGTCTAAAGTCTCAGGTAGGCATTACATTTGGCTATTCCCAGATTATATGCAGGATTCAAAGTCACGGGGTACTTGTTCCTTGACTTTCATAGGAGGTGGCAAGATTGCCTCTCCAAAAGACTCATAAAATGAAAGAATACCTATATTTATAAGAGGATTCAGATGCTGGGCAACAAAATAGAGCAACAAATGTCTACTACCCTGTGTGGTGGCCACGCCCAGTGGCCATGTTTCTTCAAGGAAAATTACAGACAGTGTTTGTTGTCAATGATAGATTTCAAACTTTCAAGTGAGTATTAGAATTTTGAAAAAGTTTGTCCACCATCATGAGCTAATCCTGAAAGATTTTTTTTTCCTTTTTCTTTTTGGTCACATTGCACAACTTGTGGGATCTCAGTTCCTTGACCAGGGAGTGAACCCAGGGCCGCAGCAGTGAGAGCACCAAGTCCTAACTGTTGAATCTTCAGGGAATTCCTCTGTAAAAATTTTAAAAATGAGATCCATGGTGATATTAATGGATGTATTTTTATTTTTCAGCAATAAAGTATATATATTAAAGTGTAGTTGATGTACAATATTATATAAGTTGGGGTTTCCCTAGTGGCTCACAGTAAAGAATCTGCCTGCAGTGCAGGAGATGTGAGTTTGACCTCTGGGCAGGAAGATCCCCTGGAGAAATAAATGGCAACCCACTCCTGTATTCTTGCCTAGGAAATCCCAGGGACAGAGGAGCCTGGCAGGCTACAGTCCATGAGGTCGCAAAAGAGTTGAACACGACTGAGCGACTAAACACCACCAACAATTATATGTTACAGGTGAGCAATATTTAAAGGTGCAATTTTTAAAAGTTATAGTTGTTATAAAATATTGGCTGTATTCTCTGCATTATACAATATATCCTTGAGCAATAAAGTGTTTCTAATTAGGGTATGTACTTTGTTTTTTTAGACATAATGCTATTGCACACTTCATACACTACATTACAGTTTAAACATAACTTTTATGTGTGCTGGGAAGCCAGAAATTTGTGTGACTTGCTTTGCTGTGATATTCACTTTATTTCAGTGGTCTGAAACCCTAACCCACAATATCTCTGACATATGTCTATATTTGGACTTCCCAGGTGACACAGTGGTAAAGAATCTGCCTGCCAGTGGAGGAGGTGCCAAAGACTTGCTTGGGTTCCATCCCCGAATGGGGAAGATCCCCTGGAGTAGGATATGGCAGCCCACTCCGGTATCCTTGCCTAGGAAATACCATGGACAGAGGAGCACAGTGGGCTACAGTCCATGGGGTTGCAAAGAATGGGCCACAACTAAGCACACACACACATGCCTATATTTACATGAATATTTGTCATAAGCTGTTTATTTTTATTTAAGATGTTTATGTTTCCACATAGCAGTAAAACCTTTACGTTTCCTAACTCAAGCTTTTAAAATTTCTCAATACTATATAAACTAATCCTGTTCTGTAGTGTAAATCAAGGGTGATTGTCAGCTTGTTTCATTATGAGACATGAAAGAAAATAACATTTAATCCTAAAGAGATCCACATAAGCATAATGGATGTATTTTTTAAATATTACATAATGAAATGTTCCACCATTTGGGAAATTTGTTCTTTTTTTCCCCCCTTTAATAATTAAAAAAAAATTGAGATATAATTGACATGTTACATCATATTAGTTTCACATGTACAACACCTCTTTATCTGCCCCTCACATCTGGTGATCTTGGACTCCAACCAGGTCACATCTCTGAATAGCATTTATTTCCTAAGGCGAGGCAGGGGTCATATCCAGCCATGTTTGATCTCCAAGCTTGTATACACAAGCCCACACCACCTACCCACAGTACCTTTGGGCATAATCTCAAGGTGTTCAACTTGGTTAGGGAATTTGGGTTCATTGCAAAATGATCACCACAATTAGTCAAGTTAACAATACTCAAGATTTTTTTAAGAGTGTAGAAAGGGGTCCTGAGGTCACAACATTTGAGAACTGCTAAGTGTTTTGGAATAAGTGTGGTCTTTGGAATCATGTGGAACTGGTTCAATTCTGGCTCTATTTTTTCACTTGTTTTCTCTATTACTATAGGTAAGTCACTCAAGTTTTTTCACTCCACTCTGCCTGTAGGTAAAATATAATAAAAATAATAACTATCTCATAGGGTCATCTTTAGGATAAATCTGGTAATATCCAAAATACCTAAAACAGTGTCCAGCACACAGAGAAAACATAACTTACAATACCTATCATTGCTCATATTTTTTTGACCTGATAATTCTATACTGGAGAATAAGCATATTTTTTTGACTTGATAATTCTATTCTGGAGAAGAAGCTACAAGGAAATAACTTCAAAGGTTGGGGCAATATTTAAACAAAAGTGTTTATATTAGCACTTTCAATTACAGTGGAAAACTGAAAACAAGAAACAAGATAAACACATGATGCTCTTACAATACAATAGATTATATAATCACTAAAATGGAAAAGTATACAGATTAGGTTGATTCATGCAAATCAACACATGAAAAAAATTTAGGGGAAAGATAATATCGTAAACAGTGTGTAAATGCATTATAACCATAAGAAATACATTTTATAAATTGACAAATATTAGGACTTAATTTGAATAAAAAGTGAATTTAAGATTTACTACTAAATCTTAAATTTAAAATTTAAGATTTTTTCCCTGTAAACTTGCTTACATTCATATTTTTAAAATTCTAGCAAATTCCTTAGTATTTGGGGGGAATGCCTGATAATTACCCTAAAGTGTTTTTTGTATTTAGTCCTCAAGTCATGTCCAACTCTTTTGCAACCTTATGGATTGTAGCTCGCCAGACTCCTCTGTCCACGGGATTTTCCAAGCAAGAATACTGGAGAGGGTTGCCATTTCCTTCACCAGGGAATCTTCCTGCCCCAGGGATCAAACCTGTGTCTCCTACCTGGCGGGTGGATTCTTTACCATCAGGGAAGCCATTCATAAATTTACATAAGTTTATGCACATCATTTGCACTGAAGCTATACAGAGTTATCCCTGGAAGTTAATCATATATACCAGGTGTCCATCTTCTCTTGTAAATCTACCAAGTCTCACAAAATCCTTGAATTTGCAGATGACTCTCTACAATTTGGAATTAAGGTCCATGTGGCCTCTGTCATGAGACACTGAAGTCACAGTTTCCATCCTTGGGTCGGACAATCCCTTGGAGGAAGAAATGGCAACCCACTCCAGTATTCTTGCCGGGAGAATCCCATGGACAGAGGAGCCTGGCAAGCTACAGTCCAAAAGGGTCACAAAGAGTTGGACACGACTGAGTGACTATGCAGAGCACACAGCACAGCCTCTGTCACAGAGAACTGTCACTAGGAGTGGGAGAGCGTTCAGAGCCAACAAGTGAAAAGAAACCTCTGGAGCAGGCCGAAGGAGAGGACTCGGCTGCTTATGTCTAGCTCTTCGTCTTGAGAGGTGTTATGCTAATACAATGATTTCTGTTACTGCTTCCTCACACTGAAGTATGGAAATAAATTCTCAGATTTAGTCTTTCTTTTGATAGCACTTAAGAAGGAAATGGCAACCCACTCCAGTATTCTTGCCTGGAAAATCCCAAGGACAGAGGAGCCTGGTGGGCTACAGTCCACGGGGTCGCAAAGAGTCGAACACGACTGAGCGACTTCACTCACTCACTCACGGTCTTTTTGGCCTCCAGCAATGAGAAGCCAGCAGAGCCAGACTATAAACTCTTTTTTTACTAACCAACTGATGTGTCCATTATTCAAATCATCATTATGGAGATGCTGAGTGAACAATGAAATTTAATACTTTTTTGAAAAAAAAAATTTCTCTCTCTCGCACCAGGAATGGTAACTCCTTTCACGACTTGCTGTCTTCACACCATAGAGTTTTCTCACTATCCTTCCAGTTACCAGACTGACTACTTTGTACCTAGTTAATTATTCACTGGGGTTTCCCAGGTGCCACTAGTGGAAAAGAACTCACTTGCCAAGGCAGGAAAGGTTAACAGACATGCGTTCGATCCCTGGGTCAGGAAGGTCTCCAGAAGAAGGGCATGGCAACCCACTCTAGTATTTATTATATTAAATTTCCTCTCTTCAAAAAAAAAAAAAAAATTACACTCTCACCCCTGAAGCATTCCAATTCTTTCCATTTTTACGTTACTCTCCAGTCTTGTTGCTAGGTAAATGTATACTTATGTAGCTGCAATTTCAGATCCCCCTTCTTAAGATAATGGCATTATGTAAAAGCTCATTTTCCAAAAGCCATTGTTGCTGTTTACATCTGTGGCTGACATTTAACTAAGCTGGTGTTCATAAACATCAAGTATGAAGGGCCGGAGAAGAGAGCGTTGTCATTACATAATCTTAGCGCTGATTACTGAAATCTCTAGCATGTTATCTGACCTTCCCAGTTTGGCCTCAATTTTGTCTTCTGCTCATATTTTAAGGTATCCTGCCCCCAATATTTCATTCAATTTTGTGGGAGAATAAAAAAGATATAATATCTGACATTTTAAGGAAGCATATTAACTTTTTTAAAGGCAGACAAGAATTTCGTAGCTTATTTACAACAGACTGACAAAGCGTTGCCATGGAAGACGTGACATCATCAGGACAACGAACGTGAGAAAATTGTCAAGAGTGTTACAGTTACAAAGGAGAAATAAAAAGGAAAGGAAAGCTTGAACTTGCCAGGAGGTCAAATCTCCTAGGAAATGAAAGTATTAGGTACAGTTGAAGTCCCATGATTTTTCTAATTTAGTGTTCTAAGGATCATTAAAGACGTAATTTTTATCTAGAGAGACTGCTGTGAAAGAAGTGTTGGTTTTCCCCACCTTAATTGTCTCTTATGAATTCAGATGTTATATATTATTAGGCATACTTGGAAAAAATCTGTTAGATTCCTATTCAAATAGAAATGGAAAAATTAATTGAGAAGAACCTAAAGAAAATACATTAGATGATAACATTTTGGTGATTTTTCTATGGTATTTTTAAGGCACATTTAAAACCATCTCACTGTTTCTTTTCTGTTTTCTCAAGTGGGAAAGTTATACTGAAAGGTTAATAATAGCCTATACGATTTATAGAGAACATTAAAAGGACAGTTTGCAAATCTACATGTCTGTCATACATCTTTCTCTGAGAATAAATTTCCATTCTTCTTTCATATGATGTCATAGACTGATGATGAATGCCCTAAGAAGTCATTTCATCACTCCTGCCTTCGGGTACAAATAAGTCTTGATCTAATCCGGAGGGGAAAATTTTATTGTGGGGAGCTAAAACAATTTCTAAACGTTGCCTGTTTTCCTTCTGGTGGTGTCAACCTGCTGGGACAGCCTCAGAGTCTGCCTCTGGATTTCTTTTTGGGCGCCAGGTAAACCTGCCCCAGGTATTAACTCCAGAGATATCACAGTTCATCTTTCCTATTTCCCATTTTCCCTGTTGGGGCCTCTTTTCTTCCAGGCCCCACCTGGCGCCTTGCCTGTCACACACCTGTAATAACAGCCCTGGGCCAGCGCTGCAGGCAGGATGACTGAGCTGGCACTCAGAAGTAGATTCTCCCTGATTGCACCTGGGCTTCGTTTCCATTAATTTCTTCCTTTCTTCTCTCAAGTAGGTAATTTCCCTTTACTGTCCCCAGAAAATTCTGTTGAAAAATCCCTGAAGCCTCTGAGGAATATGGCTTCAGTTAGTCGTAAAGTTTATTTACTATGATATAGGAAGGAAATTTTTTCCTCCAGAGAAGCAGACTAACTTCCTTTAAATCATGATTTACTTCTGAGTGGTGATGTGCCTTTCCATGTGTGGCTCACAGGGTGAGCATTCCATACGTGAAATAATGTGGACTCAGGAGTAGATGGACTAAAGTAGGGGACGCTGAAGGTTCAGGTCTTCTGTTTGCATAGCTCTTTCCAAGGCTTTGGGGAAGGATTAAGCAATGTATTCATGTGCCACATGTTTTTGCAAAATTTGTGAAATGAGAGATATTTAAGCTACTCTCAGTTAACAGGACTCTCTTGCTCGTTTGACTTACCCCATGAAGGTTTGTACCTGTGTGGTGTGTTAGAGTAGCTACAGATAGTATAGGATCCTGGTAAGCGGAAGTTAAGTTAGTGATACACTTAAAGTCTCAGAGGGTATCTTTACATAGTTTGCAGTCATTTTTGTGATAAGTTAAGTTGTAGCCAGGTGTCCTGGTGAAGGAACAGCTTCCAGGAAAGCTCGTAACTCCCACTGTGTTGACTCACCTGGCGCCATGACATAAAGCTGCAAAGCCAAGGTTTATACACCACAAATGGGTCCTATCACACCTCTGACCAAGATTGTGTAAGTGGTGGAGAAACATGTTTGAAATGTCCTAAGCTGGCAGCAGCAGCAGCAGCGTATGGGAAATTCTTCCAGTCATCAGGTGTACAAATCCATAAGTGGAAGATTCAGTTTGCCTCCAAGTCTAGGCAAAACCATGGCTTTGCAGTTGGAACATATATGATGAAGTAGCACATACAATTATCAACACATCATACAGGTCTTTCTTTTGCGATGGGAATTGTGTGAAACAGAATTGATCAAGATTCTTTAGATTTTAAGGCACAAACTTGTAGCAGTATCAAAAACAGCAAGTTTGTCTGTGTATGAGGTTGTGAAGATTCCCTAGTCTCTAGTCCCTAGTCCCTAGTCTCTAGACTAGACATTCCCTAGTCTCAAAATGTGAAACAAATTTTGATCAACTACTGCAGGAAAGACTGAATTACTTTTATATTTTCTTTACAGAAGATGCTATTACAAAATAGCTGTTGCATAAAGAAGATACTGAAAAGCATTAAGCCAAAACAAGTAGAATAAAAGTATGATAATAGTATGTTATGCAGTTAATTATTAAAAATATGTAATTTTTCTGAGTTTTTATTATTTACAGTATTCATCAGCATTAGAATGTTTGTAACTTATTGTAATTTCTATTATCATTCTAACTTTTAACCTACTTTTACAGTCATAATTTTGTATCCTTTTCTTTAAAGAAGGGCCCCCAATTAAGTAAGATTTCATCTGTACAAAACTTGTACCTGTGTCTAAATGAAATGAGATGATCTGAATCAAGTTGATCCCTGGCATCTGACACAATGGGCTAATCAAATAAAAATGAACTTAGTAAGAAAAGGTAAAAATAGCCAAGGTGCTATAAGCTAGGCAAGGAATAAGATATATCTTTTATAAAAATAAAAACATATTTTCTGTCAGTGGATATGATGGTTTAGATAAGATTATATATAGGAAGGGGTTTCCCTGGTGGCTTAGATGGTAAAGAATTTTCCTGCAATGCAGGAGATGCGGGTTTGATCCTTGGGTCAGGAAGACCAGCAACCTACTCCAGTACTCTAGCCTGGAGAATTTCAAGGACAGAGGAGCCTGGTGGGCTATAGTTCATGGAGTTGCAGAGTCGGACACGACTGAACACAGCACATTGGAGGGATATTAATGTTAAACATTTTTTAAAACTTACTTTTGAGGGTTTTTTGCCACCAGAATTTTTTTTTTTTAATTCTTCTATTTATATTAGAGGAATTTTCTCTAAATTGACACAAGTCCAAAACATATACCTGAGGTATTCAATGGATTATTGAATTGAATTGTCTTTCCTACCCTCATAAGCAGGCTTCTGTCCAGGGGAGCCTACTCTTCATCTCAAATTTATTACAAATTCAGCTCCTTGAAAAGTGAAACTAGTGTTAGTGACATGTCAAGCCATAGATTATTACAGTGTCCTGGAACCAGTTTTCTTGGTGCTGCCTCTATAAATTCTTGTTAGGATGATTAGTTAATCCTTACTCTTCGTTCCAAAGGTCTGAATTTCCGGGGCAAGCAAAGGCACATTGTTGGTGGTAGATTCTTGCCTCTGGAATTTACATTCCTTGCTATCCTTCTGAGATCTGGGAGTTTCTGATCCTATCTCCCAAATACCTGCCCAAAGCCCTCAACAGTGCTCTTTACTCTGGGTTTCTGATTGACTGACCTTCATAATGAAGGGTAATGGTGTTGCGGGAAAGGCTTGAAGAAACTCTCTTCTACTTCCACCACTGCTTCAATTTTTATCTTTTCATTCTGGAATTAAATCCATTTTTTTCTGGAGTATTTACTATCAGGTTTTCATTCTCCAGTATAAATCTTACAGGTAGGATGTAGTTGATTAATGGTAATAACTAGGTTGAGACACTGCTAGAATCCTGCTCTGGCTGCTTCTCTCTCTTTTGCTTGAACTCTGCTTAAAAAACAAAACACAACTAGACAGTTTGCTCAAACTGTGAAGGAGCACAATGAAGCACTTAGAAAATCCAGTGATGGGAAACAGATTGCATCTGTCATGTTTTCTGCACACCCTAATGCAACATGGATATATAAAAAATATCAAAAAAGTTTCCAGAGGATATACAGAAGTTACATTAGACTTCATTTAAATTTTTTTCACAGATTTTATCCACTTGAGGAGCTATATTTAATCCACAAGTTATTTTTATTGCCATTACGTATTTGAAATTAATTAAAACTGCTGTGTGCTTCCCTGGTTGCTCAGTGGTAAAGAATCTGCCTGCCAATACAGGAGATGTGTCTTCAATCCCTGCATCGGGAAGTTCCCTTGGAGGAGGAAATGGCAATCAGTATTCTTGCCTGGGAAATCCCATGGACAGAGCAGCCTGCAGGGCTACAGAATTGGACATGACCTAGTAACTGAACACACATATCGTGTTCTTTGTGTTGGAAGAATGACTCAACAGAAGTTTGTGAACTGTTAAGCCAGTATGAGTGATTTTCTGGAGACTGTTGTACCGGGTCAGAAAGATCAGCCTCCAGAAGGATGGCGGCAACCTGCCAAACAGCACACCCTGGCGCTTCCTCAAGCTGATCAAGTCATGAGTCTTTTCTGTTTATTAGACTGTGTTCAAGAATTGAGAGGAGAATATGACCCATTGTTTCTCTACTGCATTTTAATCACCCACAAAATGCAAATTTCTTTCAGGCAAACGCTCCATAATCTGAAAATACTAACAGTGTAACACTTTTATTCAAATATTCCAGCAAAACATTAGCCACTGTGTTAACACTTGCCACAGAATACTCAGGTTCTAATTCGCCAAGTGTGACCTTGCCAGCATTTTAGGTAAGTTTTTATATGTCTATTATTAAATGTATTATCTGATATCAATATCATATGATTTATATATGTATATTGGTAATCCTTGTGCAAAAAAGACTTTAACTCAAACCTCCAGAGAATTAAAAGAACTGGAAATCGGAAGTCATGGGTTATCTCATTTTGTTTTCTTATGTTGGTGCTGTTTAGACACTAAGTCATGTCCAATTCTGAGACCTCATGGACTGCAAGGAAAGCATGCCAGGCTTCCCTGTCCTTCACTATCTCCCAGAGTTTGCTCAAACTCATGTCCATTGAGTTGGTGATGCCACCCAACCATCCCATCCTCTGTCACTCCCTTCTCCTTTGCCTTCAATCTTTCCCAGCATGAGGGTCTTTTCCAGTGAGTCAGCTCTTTGCATCAGGTGGCCAAAGTATTGGAGTTTCAGCTTCAGCATCAGTCCTTCCAATGAATATTCAGGGTTGATTTCCTTTAGGATCTCCTTGCAGGTTGATCTCCTTGCAGTCCAAGGGACTCTCAAGATTCTTCTCCAGTGCCACAATTCAAAAGCATCAATTCTTCAGCACTCAGCCTTCTTTAGATTCCAACTTTCACATCTGTTCATGACTATGGATGTACGGAAAAACCATAGCTTTGACTATGTTTGTTTTCTTATAGTTTTAATTATTAAAGTAATACTTATACCTAAAATGCTCATTTTAACAACAGATGAACATAAAGAAAAACGTTAATAGTCTTTCTGTGCTTCTTTTCCTAAATCACTGCCTTCTAATAACTAAGACTAACAATTAGCTAGGTGTTTTCTCCTGCCTTTCTCCAGGACAACACAGCTCTGTAGATCCGATTTTGCCCATGACTAGCTGGGAAATGAAGTATGAGATTCAAGACTTCAGTTTCCTCTTGGAAAAATAAGGACGATTCAAAACTACAATGAGATAGAACATTAAACTCACTAGGATTGTTAAAAAAGACAGGCAATAAATAACAAGTGTTGGCAAGAATGTAGAGAAATTTGAAACCTAGTATACTGCTGATGGGAATGTAAAATAGTGCAGCCATTTTGAAAAATAGCAGTTCTTAAAAATATTAAACATAGAGTTAATATATTTAATATATCTGAGGTATAGTTTTTTAATATATCCTTTATATATATTTATGTATATCATACAGCATTTAATATATGTTAGTTTATGACCTGGTAATTCTACAAAGGTATACAAATAAGAGAAATGAAAACCTATGTCTACACCAAAATGACTGTTCTTAGCCGCATTGTTAATCATTGCCAAGAAGTAGAAGCAACCTACATGTCCATCAACTGGATAAATAGAATGTAGCATGTCCACACAATGGAGCATTATTCAACCATAAAACGAAATAAGATACTGACATGAGCTGTAACATGGATGAAGCTTAAAAACATATGATTCCATGTATGAAAAATGTCTAGAACAGGCATATCAGAGACAGAAAGTAGATTAATGGTGTCAGGGGCTAGGGTATCAGGCTTCCGCCAGCCCACAGAAATGTTTTATAATTACATTCTGGCAATGGTTGCACACCAATGTGACTACACTAAAAACCACTGAGCTATAAACTTTAAATGGGTAAATTTTATGGTACTGATATACAAAGTATATCTCAATAAAGCCATAAAAAAGAAAAGTGGGGAAGTTTAACTTTGTTGCTCTACAACGTATCTTTAGATAACAGATTTTCTTACACAACACTAAGACACTTCCATATTCTTTCTTATTTGTTGACAAATCACTTTCAATATCAAGTTCTTTACCTGTTTATTGGATTCACTCCATTTCTCCCATTCTCTTAAAATAGTTTTTCATATAGACTTAATGAGCTTTTACTTAGGACAATATAGAATACAAAATATCTCAGTCAACAGGAAAGTAAAAGTGAGATGTCATAACTAGTGTTCTTTTGGCTTTGTATACAAAATAGGGTCCTTTATTTATCCTAATAATTGATCAGAGAGTCAAAATATTGGACTGTTCCTATTGGTAAAGGATATCAATTTTTAGTTTCTAATATTATATAATTATTTCTAATATAATATAATTATTCTATTTTTAAGCCTGAAAGTAAACTTAATTTAGTTGTCATTTGGCCAAGGCAAATGTCCAGCGCAGGAACCATCTCTATACAGACCTTTAGCGATTGCTCCAGGGTATCTCAGAAGGCAGGGGCCTCTGATCTGCACCCTATGGAGGTGAGGGAGGACACTAGAGACTATGTCTGCAAAAGATTGAGGAGGCTTCAAGTGACCATTTAGGTCCATATACATTACAGAAAAATGTATGAAAATTAGGGCAGATCAGGGGACGGGGTAAAGCCCTTCCCCCATCCTTTTCTTGGAATAGGCACTGGCTTAGCAATTTTCTTAGTATCAGAAATAACTTTCTCCTTGCCTGTACTTCCAGTGGAGAAAACTCCTCTATTCACACTCAGAGAAGGCAAACCTGAGCATGACCCTGACTCCTATGCAGTAGCCAAATACACCAGGATTAGGCTTTTTTAATTTAAAATAAACTTATAGCACTCTCTTTTCTTAGAATTCTGTGAGGCTATACATTTTACTAAAGTACGTTACAACTTAAGGGAGACAGAAAATAAATTTGGAAAAGTAAGTTGAGATCAGATTATAGAAGGCACACAGTCAGATTAAGGAGCTTGGACTGTATTTTAGAGGTGAAAGGAGAAATGAAAGGTTTGGAAAAGGAGATCGACAAAAGTAGAGAAATGCTACATGGGAGAAGCTGATGGAAGGTAAGTCTTTGAGGACCTCTTCGAGGAGTAAACTTTTAGACCAGAATGTTAGTGGACAGAGTGAAGAAGGAGGAAGACGTTTCTAAGGCACGGAGGTATAAGAGTCAACGGAAGTTTGTGGCTGATCGGATATGGGAGAACAGAGATGAGGACAAGGAATTATCAAGCATGAGGGGGCTGTTAGGGGCTTCCCCAGCGGCTCAGAGGTAGAGAATTCACTTGCAATGAAGGAGACATGGGTTTGATCCCTGAGTTGGGAAGATCCTCTGGAGGAGGGCAAGACAAGTATTCTTGACTGGGAAATCCCATGGACAGAGGAGCCTGGCGGGCTATAGATCCATAGCGTCTCAAAGAGTCAGACACGACTGAAGTGACTTAGCATGCATGCACACATGCTGCTACTGCTGCTAAGTCACTTCAGTCGTGTCCGACTCTGTGTGACCCCATAGACGGCAGCCCACCAGGCTCCCCCGTCCCTGGGATTCTCCAGGCAAGAACACTGGAGTGGGTTGCCATTTCCTTCTCCAATGCATGAAAGTGAAAAGTGAAAGTGAAGTCGCTCAGTCGTGTCCGACCCTCAGCGACCCCATGGACTGCAGCCTACCAGGCTCCTCCGTCCATGGGATTTTCCAGGCAGGAGTACTGGAGTGGGGTGCCATTGCCTTCTCCAGCATGCACACATGAAGGGGATGTTAAATCTCAGAGCAGTGAGACTGCTGATGCCATAACATAAATAGGAAGTCTGGAGGGGGAGGCACTTGAGGACCAGGTTCATGATTCAGTGAATATCACTGGTGGCCAGACATGTGACATGAAATGTCCAACAGGTCACTGAAGCCAGGGAACTGGAGCCGAGGAGTGGTCCTAGTTACACACTGGGTCATCATAGCGTGACAGCTGAAGCCATGAAGATGGACAAGATTTCAGAGGGACGGTTGGGGCAAAGGATGGAGCAGGTGGCCAACAGCTGCTCCTTGGGGACGCGCCACTGTCTTGGGACTGGAGATGTCCAGGAAGCAGCTGCCAGAGAAGAAGGAGGTACACCAGAATTTCATTGTTTTTCTTGACACCAGGAAGAAAGGGGTTTCGAAGAAGAAAGTGGGGAGTAAACTGTTTCAAAAGCTGCTAAGAGAATGGGAATGGAATTTAGTGAGAGGCAAGACCAGGAGCTGACGGTGGCTCGGACCATGAACTCCTTATTGCCAAATTCAGACTGAAATTGAAGAAAGTAGGGAAAACCACTAGACCATTCAGGTATGACCTAAATCAAATCCCTTATGATTATACAGTGGAAGTGAGAACTAGATTTAAGGGCCTAGATCTGATAGATAGAGTGCCTGATGAACTATGGAATGAGGTTTGTGACATTGTACAGGAGACAGGGATCAAGACCATCCCCATGGAAAAGAAACGCAAAAAAGCAAAATGGCTGTCTGGGGAGGCCTTGCAAATAGCTGTGAAAAGAAGAGAAGCGAAAAGCAAAGGAGAAAAGGAAAGATATAAACATCTGAATGCAGAGTTCCAAAGAATATCAAGAAGAGATAAGAAAGCCTTCTTCAGCGATCAATGCAAAGAAATAGAGGAAAACAACAGAATGGGAAAGACTAGGGATCTCTTCAAGAAAATCAGAGATACCAAAGAAACATTTCATGCAAAGATGGGCTCGATAAAGGACAGAAATGGTATGGACCTAACAGAAGCAGAAGATATTAAGAAGAGGTGGCAAGAATACACAGAACTGTACAAAAAAGAGCTTCACGACCCAGATAATCATGATGGTGTGATCACTGACCTAGAGCCAGACATCCTGGAATGTGAAGTCAAGTGGACCTTAGAAAGCATCACTATGAACAAAGCTAGTGGAGGTGATGGAATTCCAGTGGAGCTATTCCAAATCCTGAAAGATGATGCTGTGAAAGTGCTGCACTCAATATGCCAGCAAATTTGGAAAACTCAACAGTGGCCACAAGATTGGAAAAGGTCAGTTTTCATCCCAATCCCAAAGAAAGGCAATGCCAAAGAGTGCTCAAACTACCGCACAATTGCACTCATCTCACACGCTAGTAAAGTAATACTCAAAATTCTTCAAGCCAGGCTTCAGCAATATGTGAACCATGAACTTCCTGATGTTCAAGCTGGTTTTAGAAAAGGCAGAGGAACCAGAGATCAAATTGCCAACATCCGCTGGATCATCGAAAAAGTAAGAGAGTTCCAGAAAAACATCTATTTCTGCTTTATTGACTATGCCACAGCCTTTGACTGTGTGGATCACAATAAACTGTGGAAAATTCTGAAAGAGATGGGAATACCAGACCACCTGATCTGCCTCTTGAGAAATCTGTATGCAGGTCAGGAAGCAACAGTTAGAACTGGTCATGGAACAACAGACTGGTTCCAAATAGGATAGGGAGTACGTCAGGGCTGTATATTGTCACCATGTTTATTTAACTTATATGCAGAGTACATCATGAGAAATGCTGGACTGGAAGAAACACAAGTTGGAATCAAGATTGCTGGGAGAAATCTCAATAACCTCAGATATGCAGATGACACCACCCTTATGGCAGAAAGTGAAGAGGAACTCAAAAGCCTCTTGATGAAAGTGAAAGTGGAGAGTGAAAAGGTTGGCTTAAAACTCAACATTCAGAAAACAAAGATCATGGCATCTGGTCCCATCACTACATGGGAAATAGATGGGGAAACAGTGGAAACAGTGTCAGACTTTATTTTTCTGGGCTCCAAAATCACTGCAGATGGTGACTGCTGCCATGAAATTAAAAGACGCTTACTCCTTGGAAGGAAAGTTATGACCAACCTAGATAGCATATTCAAAAGCAGAGACATTATTTTGCCAACAAAGGTTCGCCTAGTCAAGGCTATGGTCTTTCCTGTGGTCATGTATGAATGTGAGAGCTGGACTGTGAAGAAGGCTGAGCGCCGAAGAATTGATGCTTTTGAACTGTGGTGTTGAAGAAGACTCTTGAGAGTCCCTTGGACTGCAAGGAGATCCAACCGGTCCATTCTGAAGGAGATCAGCCCTGGGATTTCTTTGGAAGGAATGATGCTCAAGCTGAAACTCCAGTATTTTGGCCACCTCATGCGAAGAGTTGACTCATTGGAGAAGACTCTGATGCTGGGAGGGATTGGGGCCAGGAGGAGAAGGGGACGACAGAGGATGAGATGGCTGGATGGCATCACTGACTCAATGGATGTGAGTCTCAGTGACCTCCAGGAGTTGGTGATGGACAGGGAGGCCTGGCGTGCTGCCATTCATGGGGTCGCAAAGAGTCGGACACGACTGAGCGACTGATCTGATCTGATCTGAATTTAAGTACATAGTTGCAGTGAAGTCCTTGGGCCAGAATTCATATAATAAGGGACTAAAAGGAGATCAGTGGAGAAAAAATAGGAGCAGAAAGTAGGATTAGTCTCTATGAAAATTTAGCAATGAAATAAAATAGAAAAACAGCAAATTATCTGGGGGAAGCAGGAGGGGTTAAATGAAGAGTTGCCTCGTTCTACTTTCTTTCCATGAGAGAGGAGATGGGCATGTATGAAGATGTCAGGAGAAAGCAAAAACAGTTAAAACTACTTAACAATAAAAAAATGAGAGAGAAAGCAAGGTCCACATATTTTGATGGTTTTCAATTTCTGTTAGAGCTAATTCCTCCAGCCAGTCTCACAGAGAAACCTAATAGGTAAAACAAATAGAAGGGGAGTTGGTCTACTCTGTGGTGTGTGAGTTGGAAGGTGTTGCCTGCGGGTTCAGTTTCTTCTATGAAGATCAAGGATATGCCTGATCTCATTTGGCCTCCTTATCAGTGTTGTTGTTTAGTTAAGTTGTGTTTGACTCTTTTGTGATCCCGTGGACTTCAGCCCACCAGGCTCCTTTGTCCATAGGATTTCCCATGCAAGAATACTGGAGTGGATTGCCATTTCCTCCTCCAGAGCAACTTCCCTATCTAGGGGTGGAATCCGAGTCTCCTGCATTGGCAGGTGGATTCTTTACCACTGAGCCACCAGGGAAGCCGTCCACTTCCTGGGGGAGGCAACTGGTGTAGAGTGGCTTAGTGACATTAAAAAATCACACACGCAGGATGGGGCAGAGTCAGGATTAGAACCCACAGTATACAGCCCCAAATCTCTGTTCTTTCTTATACAGCACTGAAAATGCCTTTTTCTTTCTGCTACAGTACACTCTCTTCCTTGTCAAAAGGATATCCTTTGAAGAATCAGGAGCAATAAAAAGAAAATAAAGTTTTGGGGAAAATGTGCAGCAAATAATAGCTCAGTAAAATCAGCTCCAGTTTTACCAGCGACTCTAAAAGGTGGTGCATTTTAGGAGGGAGTTATGGTCCCATGGCACCTTTTAAAAAAATGATTTCTTAGTGAAAAACATGAATTTTCTTCTTTTCAGATATGACAGGCATTCCTGATGGAAAATGGAAAATGGTTCAGCCAATGTGGAAAACAGTATGGTGGTTCCTCAAAAAATCAGGAATAGAATTACTATATGACCCAGAAATCCCATTCTAGGTATATACCTATCAGAATTGAAAGCTGGACTCAAAAAGATATCTGTACATCAGTGCTCATAGCAACATTATACACAATAGCCAAAAGGTAGAAATAACCCCAAAGTTCATTAGTGGGTGAAAGGAATACACAAAATGTGGCAAATACATACAGGCAAATGGGATGTTATTCAGCTTTAAAGAGAAATAAAACTCTGATACACTCTACAACATGGGTGAACCTTAAAGACTTTATGCTAAATGAAATAACGTGAGTCACTCAGTTGTGCCCAATTCTTTGCAACCCCGTGGACTATAGTCCATGGAATTCTCCAGGCCAGAATACTGGAGTGGGTAGCCACTCCCTTCTCCAGGGGATCTTCCCAACCCAGGTCTCCCGTATTGCAGGCGGATTCTTCACAAGCTGAACTGCTGCTGCTAAGTCGCTTCAGTCGTGTCTGACTCTGTGTGACCCCATAGACGGCAGCCCACCAGACTCCTCCGTCCCTGGGATTCATTCTCCAGGCAAGAACACTGGAGTGGGTTGCCATTTCCTTCTCCAATGCATGAAAGTGAAAAGTGAAAGTGAAGTCGCTCAGTCGTGTCTGACTCTTCACGACCCCATGGACTGCAGCCTACCAGGCTCCTCCGTCCATGGGATTTTCCAGGCAGGAGTGGGTTGCCATTACCTTCTCCAACCAGCTGAGCTACCAGACACAAAAAAGATAAATATAGTATGATTCCCACCTGTATGAGGAACCCCAAATAGTCAAATTTATGGAGTCAGAAAGTAGAACAGTGGTTATCCGGGGTAACAGAGGGAGCATGGGGAGTTATTATTTCATGAGTACAGTTTCTGTTTGGGATGATGAAAAACTTTTGGAGATAAAGAGTGATGATGGCTGCACGGCAAAGTGAATATACTGAATGCCAGTGAAATTCTACTTTAAAATTATTAAAATGGTAAATTTTAGGTTACATATATTTTACCAAAATACAAAAGAAGAAGAATTTTGTCCTTTGTTGCTTTCTCTGCCATATTTAATTTCTTGGCTTCCATAATAGTTGCTAAGTCATGCCTGACTCTTTTGGGACCTCTTGGGCTGTAGCCCACCAGTCTCCTCTGTCCATGGGATTCTGCAGGCAAGAATACTGGAGTGAGTTGCCATTTCCTTCTCCAGGGGATCTTTCTATCCCAGGGATCGAACCTGCCTATGCTGCACTGGTAGGCGGGTTCTTTACCATTGGGAAACCACCTGGGAAGCATTCCTGAGAGACTCTCCAAATGAGTGACCAGCAAACCTGTATATTAAGAATGATTCTGGGATTCCCCTGGTGGACTTTGCCTTCCAACGCAGAGGGCGTGGGTTCAATACCTGGTAGGGGAGCTAAGATCCCACGTGCCTCACAACCAGAAAACCAAAACCTAAAACAGCAGTAATATTGTAACAGATTTGATAAAGAGGCTTAATGGTCCACATAAAAAACATTTTTTTAAAAAATAAAAGGATGATTCTTGCTCAATATTTTTATCTTACTTAGATTTTGTAGGCGTACGTTTCTTACTTCTGGAGTAAGAAATGTAAATGAAATCAAACAATCATTAATTCAGTTGCTCAGTCGAGTCCGATTTTTTGCGACCCCATGGACTGCAGCACGCCAGGCTTCCCTGTCCATCACAATCAAACAATAGGAAGTCCTAAAATGTTACTTTCTTTTTTAGGAAGCATGGAAACCTACCAGGATACATCCCAGTATTAGCTAACGTATTCTGATGGGGATAGCAGTTTGATGATGTTAGTAAACTAGGAAGATCATCTAGACTCTTGACATTTACACTGTGGGCCATGCACGAGTTGGCCAAGCATCATCTGGGAGCTTGTTATCAATAGAAATGCTTATTCTTGGGTATCACCCTAGATCTACCAAATAAAAGTCTGCATCTTAGAAATTCCCCAAGTGTTTCCTGTGCATGCATGATGTCTGTGAAGCACTAGTCTATCCTGCCTTCTTAAATGCAGTGCAGAAATTTTTTTTCCCCTTGGAGCTAGAAGTAGGGAACAATCATTAACTGCAGATGTGCTATGTAATAGGCACTACACAGAGTCACCAATGTTATATCATTTAACACATAAAATAACAATAGAGGTATAACGTACTGCCCCCAATTAGCAGATGAAAAAACTGAGGTTCAGTCTTCACATTGTCACCCAGCTAGAATTTGACTTCAAGTGTTCTATTACACCAAGCTGCCTTTGAAGCATTCTAAAACCTTTCTGAATAAAATATTACTTAAGACTTTGACTAAGGAAAACATGGCATAAGTCAGAATCATAAAGCTATAAACATTGAGCATTTATTTTATCATTGTGAAGTGCTCTCCTTTATTAATCCTCACAATAATGAGGTGAGGGAAACATGATCTTCATTCTGTAAACAAAAGAGCAGAAGCTCAGAGTAACTAGAGATTTGTCCACAGTCATAAAGCTGTGAGTCAGAATTGGAATTAAGGTGAGAAAGCTTGACTGTTAACCATCAATACCCTGTCTCCTCTCTGAGGTCATTTAGATACTCAGAAAGCCAAGGTAACTCTTCTACAGCTGTTAGCTGCTGTGGTCTGTAGCCAGCTGGGGTGACGTGGGACATTTAGCTTTCCTTAATGTGACTAAATGAAACCACAGGGAACCTAGCTGCCATTAGAGCCTGGCTTTGCGCTGCGCTGTCCGCCAGTCTGTATTAATTTACGAGGTCCTGTGATCAAATTCTCAGAATCTGGTAGTCTTCCAAACTCAGCATGTTGTGAGCACTGGTCTCCGGGCCTGTTCTTGCCTTACGTGACTTGTCTCTGGGGCCTGGATGCCCGGCCACCCTAGTGTCCTCTCGTCACTTCCTAGAACAGATGGCACCCCTTCCAAACTCTCGTGCTTACCCAGCTATTTCCCTGGCTTCTAGAGCTCACGCTCCTGTTTGCTAACACCGACTCATTCATTCTTCAGGTCGCCACCTTCCTGTCACTTCCTCGGGGAAACTTTCTCCAACCCCCTAGTACAGGTCAGGTTTCCCTGCTGGAGACTCCACCATGGCACTTGAAAGTGTGAAAGTGTTAGTCACTCAGCTGTGTCCAACTCCTTGCAACCCCATGGACTGTAGCTTGCCAGGCTCCTCTATCCATGGAATTCTCCAAGCAAGAATACTGGTGTGGGCAGCCATTCCCTTCTCCAGGGGATCTTCCTGACCCAGGGATCGGAGCTGGGTGCTCCTGCAGGCAAATTCTTTACCAGGGAAGCCCCAGCATGGCACTTATCACAAGTGGAATTTATTAATTATTTCTTAATAAATTCTCTAACGTATTAAATTCGTCCACTAATTGGTGAATCGTGAGAATATAAGAACCATGTTGTATTTTATACTATCCTCTCCAGGCACAAATACCTAAAATATAATTTCCAATAAATATTTGTTGATTTAATTAATGTGGATGTTAATAATGTCTGTGAAAATATTTTTGTGAACTATAAAGTTTTATAAAGGTGGTGTTGTTACATTCATTATTTGTACTCTACTTAAAATTTATATTTTAGCGTGATTATGATAAATAATAAATTTGTATATGTTAAATTAACTAATGTATTTTCTCTTATTTTAATGCTTGAGTCTAACTTTGGTCAATCTTATGGGTTTAAATGGGGGCTTCCCAGGTGACTCCATGGTAAAGAAGGAGCACTGTCAGTGCAGGAGCCGCAGGAGACTCATGTTCCATCCCTTGGTTTGGAAGATACCCTGGAGGAGGAAACAGCAACCTGCTCCAGTGTTCTTTTTTTTTTAATATTTATTTGGTTATGCCAGGTCTTAGTTGGAGTGTGTGGGATCTTTAACTGAGACCTGCAAACTATTAGCTGTGGCATGTGGGATCTAGTTCTCTGACCAGGGATCAAACCCTGGCCCCCTCCATTGGGAGCACAGAGTCTTAACCACCGGACCACCAGGGAGGTCCCTGCTCCAGTATTCTTGCCTGGGAAATCCCATGGACAGAGGAGCCTGGTGGGCTGCAGAAAGTACGTGTTTGCAGACAAATGTGTTTGGGTTTTTTGGTCAGAAAATGTACATCATGTTACACAAGATGCTTCCAACTTCTGTCATAGTTGCCAAGATAGTAAAATGAATCCAGTGCCCAATTTTAACTCTTCAAAGTCTGTCATTCTTTACTTTTCTGCTCTTTTTAAATGACTTCTGTTCTGTATTTATTTCTCATCGTCCTATTTTACATTGTATTAAGAAGCCCAGAGTCCTTTCAGGCTGTAGGTATGATAGAAAACCTCTTTAACATGAGTTATCAGCAGTTCAAAAAGTAAGAGCATTTTAAAGGAGGAGTTGGCAAAGATAAAGCTATTATCTTTACTACAGTAATGGAATATAGACACTGTGCCATTTGCACTGGAGAAATATACTGTGTATTAAGCCTTCTTTAAGCTGAGTGCTGAAGAATTGATGCTTTTGAACTGTGGTGTTGGAGAAGACTCTTGAGAGTCCCTTGGACTGCAAGGAGATCCAACCAGTCCATCATAAAGGAGATCAGTCCTGAGTGTTCATTGGAAGGACTGATGCTGAAGCTGAAACTCCAATACTTTGGCCACCTGATGCGAAGAGTTGACTCATTGGAAAAGACCCTGATGCTGGGAGGGATTAGGGGCAGGAGGAGAAGGGGACGACAGAGGATGAGATGGCTGGATGGCATCACCAACTCGATGGACATGAGTTTGGGTAAACTCCAGGACTTGGTGATGGATAGGGAGGCCTGGCGTGCTGTGATTCATGGGGTGGCAAAGAGTCAGACATGACTGAGCGACTGCACTGAGCTGATGTGTGTATGTGTAATTTACTTCAGTCATATCTGACGCTTTGTGACCCCCTGGACTATAGCCCACCTGGCTCCTCTGTCCATGGAATTCTCAAGGCAAGAATACTAGAGTGGGTTGCCATTTCCTCCTCCAGGGATCTTCCCGACTCAAGGATTGAACCTGGGTCCCCACATTATAGGCAGATTCTTTACCGTCTGAGCCACCAGGGAAGCCCCTCTATAAAACCTAAGATTGACCAGTTAGACTCAGCTATTAAAATAAAAGAAAATGTATTACAGTTAATTTAACATATACAAATTTATTATTTATCATCAATCTCACTAAAGCTTTCTTTAGTGTTCCTCAAATTAAAATCATATATAACTCCTCTTCTACCTAAGAGAAGGTAATCTTTAACAGGATCTCTAAGACTAGCCACTATGTTTTAGCTCATGGTATTAACTTAATAATGTAAGATAGCACTTTGTAAACATTATTTAGTAAAGGTTTTGTGCTCTGTCCCTCAGTCATGTCTGACTTTTTGCAACACCATGGACTGTAGCCTTCCAGGCTCTTCTGTCCATGGGATTCTCCAAGTAAGCATACTGCAGTGGTTTGCCATTTCTTCTCTACCCAAGAGTAATTCTACAGTTATAATTATTCTTACTCTTATTATATAAAAAAATAATTTAACATGTTAAATGTTTTGAATCTTGAATATTGTATCTGGGCATTCTGAGCATCCTAAATAGCTGTGCACTGGCTTCTGTCATTTAAAGAAAATAATTTTTTGCTGGCAAAATATTAATAGTTAACATTTTTAAGAGTTTATTGTATGCCAAGCACTGTGTTAAGTACCCTTATGCAAATGATCTCATATAATCCTCACAATCCTAAGAATAGAACCATTATTATTTTCACCCTCCTTTTAAGATGAGAGGAGAAGTTAGTAACTTATTAACATAAACCAGGGTGATTTTCATAGCCTCTAACAGTATTATGGCAAGGAGACCTAACAATCAGAATGGACATTGTCTATAGCCCTGCAGGGTCTAGAAGTCCAGTAAATTCCATTGGCTCTTACATTACTGGCTGGACCTGGGGTTGTGGATGTAGGATAGGATAGACTGGGAATTCAGCTGAACACCAGCTCTGTACATAAAACAAGACACTTGTGCGGTGACTATTAGACTGAGAATTCATTTCAACAGATAACTAACTCTGTGCCAGACACTGAGTAAGTCCCTCAGTCAACAGGACTGAGGAAGATGTGATATAAAACCAAGGAACTTGGAATTGGAAGACCTGAGAGTTGGTCTTGGACCTGATTTGGGGAGCTGAGTGACTAGCTTCTTGGAGCTAGTTAGAAAATGGATTAATTTTCTAATTAGTACAACTCAGGGTAGGCAGAGGGTGATTGATTTTTCAGGAGCCTAGATCATGAGTGACCATTTCTTAAAGATTTGCAACTTCCTTCACATACATGTCAAGTAACATTTAGCTGATGTTTTCTTATTTGGTGGCATTGTGATAATCTGCATTTGAAACTCTACAAGCCAGCAAAATTGATTGAAATTGTTAAATAATTTAGACCAACTAAACCTTGTACACAAATATGTAATTATGTAAATTTCTGTGACTGATGTTGGAATGTAACTGTTTACCCAACGAAAGCTAAAGGTGTTCTCTAATTAAAGTCTTTTAAATTCATGCTGATATTTGTATAGTTGAAATGCCATAATTGGGTTCAAATGAATTCTTCAGGAAACATGTGGCTGTAGAAAATAATAATCTTGCCATAATTATTTTCAGTGTATATTTAATGATGTCATGGCTTATGCAATGGTAATGTTCAGACACAACAGATTGTTAATGATGTGATTAATGAAAAGTTAAATATGTCATCATTTAGAAAATCTGTGACTACCTAATTTTTATTATGTTATGCTAACGTGATATTTTTTTTCACATGTTGGATGATAAATATCACACATTACTTTCTTACATAGTATATTTATATAAATATGCTGGGATAGGACTTTACATACACTTACTGTGTACTTAGAACACACAGACTCTGGTATTTATCCATCCTCATGCATGCGTGCTAAGTCACTTCAGTTGTGTCTGACTCTTTGGGATTCTATGAACTATAGCCCGCCAGGCTCCTCTGTCCACGGGGATTCTTCAGGCATGAATACTGGAGTGGTTGCCATACCCCACTCCAGGGGATCTTCCTGACCCAGGGATGGAACCTGAGTCTCTTCTGTCTCCTGCATTGGTAGGCAGGTTCTTTATCATTAATGCCCCATGGGAAGCCCATCTATCCTCATAGAAACACATTTCTGAATGTTGTCAGCAACTGACATTCTGGTAAGGGAAGCAACAGAAGCTAGGGAGATGGGTAAAAAGAAGCAAAAGGTTGACGTGATATTTCATCTTACAGGACCAATTCCGTTCGTGCCTCTAGCACTGAGAGGGCATGTTGTGCCTCATATTGGTTTTATTACTCTAAGACCTGAGAGGATTACATTCAGTGAATGTTTCCATAAACAACTACACTGCTTCAACTAACAATCAAGACTGCATTGTCCAGATCACCAAGGCACTGGTCACTTTGAGCTGGACATTTGTGTGTTCAGAGTTATGAGACTAAAGCGGGACTTCCCTTCTGGTCCAGTGGCTAAGACTTGGAGCTCCCAATGCAGGGAGCCAGGGTTCAGTCTCTGGTCAAACTGGATCCCACATGCTGCAACTAAGAGTACAAATGCCTCAAATGAAGATCCCTCATGCCACAGCTAAGTCCAAGCACAGCCAAATAAATAAATATAGAAAAAGAGAGAGAGACTAAAGAAGTCCTCTTATCATTGTGTATTAATACATCCATGAAGGGGCCATTCAGCTTTGCTTGTCACAGGACAATTGATGGTATAGTGCTGCATGTGGCAAAGGTGGAAAGTAAGATTCAAAGTCAGGTGGTGCTGCTGGTTGTTCAGTTGCTCAGTGGTGCCTGACTCTGTGATCCCACGGACTGCAGCATGCCAGGTTCCTCTGTCCTTTACTATCTCCCAGAGTTTGCTGAAATTCATGTCTGTTGTGTCACTGATGCTATCTAACCACCTCAGTGGAGCTGGGTTTAGATCATGGCTCTGAATCTTAGCTCTGACTAAGATACTTATGCTCTCCAAGTCTCAGTTTCTTTCAACCAGGTTTCTCAACAGGAGTGCCATTGACATTTTGATAACTCTTTATTGTGGGGGAATATTCCAGGCATTGTAGGATGATTGGCATCGCTACCCACTGGAGACCAGTAGAAGTTCCCCCTAATCATGACAATCAAAAATGTCTCCAGACATTGCACATCACCCCTGCTTGGAAATCATTGCTTCAGATGTTAAATTGTGAATTATAGAACCCACCTTGTAGGTATGGTAGGCAGAATAATAGCCTCTGAAGATGTCCATATCCTAAGGCTTGGAGCCTATGATGATGTTACCTTACACGGTAAAGGGGAGTTAACAGTTGCAGATGGAACTATGGTTGCTAATCAGGTGATCTTAAAATAGGGAAATTATTCTGGATTATCTGGGGGAACCCAATATAATCACAAGTGTCCTTGTAAGTGAAAGGGTGAAGCAGAAGAGGTCTGAGTGATATGACATGAGAACGACTGTGAGTTTGCCTTTGACAGCTTGTAAGACAGGTAGAGGTCTGCAATCAAGGAGTATGGGTGGCCTCTAGACACTTGGCAAGGCAAAGAAAATGGACCCTACCAAGAGTGTACAGGAAGGAACACAGCCTGGCCAATGCCTTAAATTTATTCTAGTGTTGCACTTTTGATCTAAAAAACTGGAAGATAATAAAGTTGTGTTCTTGTAAGCAATTGAGGTTGTGGTAACTTGTTGCAGCAGCAAAAACTAATACAGGAGACTTCCCTAGTGGTCCAGTGAATAAGAATCTACCTTCCAATGCAGGGACTCAGGTTTGACTCCTGGTCAGGGAACTAAGATCCCACATGACACGGGGCAACTTAGCTCATGTGCTACAAATACTGAGCCCACACACCACAGTGAATGAAGATCCTGTGTGTTGCTACTAAGACCCAGTGGATCCAAATAAATAGTTTTTAAAAACCTAATACAATAGGGCAACTGGGAAAATTATGAGAATGCAAGTATGTTACTACTGCCTGATCATCAGTAAGGGCTGAATCAATGTTAATTACTTTTTAAATTATTTCAGGGAAAGTTTAGGTCATAATTCAATAATCTGCAAGCTTTAATGGTGTCCTAGCCTCTTTAAAAGTATCCATGGATTTCATGCAACATGCAATCTGAGCATGGCACTTGCTATAGCAAGAAATCTCTCATGCTACTGCTTGTACCCGTCAACCTACAGGTCTATGCTCTGTGTTCCCAGCTCTCTGAGTCTTTGACTTTCTCTTCTAAAGCCTTTCTTTCTGTGGCCACTACTCTAGACAGGTACCTTTGGCTCTGGTCCTCGGAGCTCTCTCGAGAAGAGAGTGGTATCTTTACTTGTCTTCTGGTCCCTGCATGGCAGCTGTGATAAGGCACATAAGACTTTGGCCTAAAGTCACTGTAATTATACAAGTTGTTCTAGACCACCAGTCAGCCCCTTTCCTGGGGTGGGTACAGGACAACTGGGATAACTTTGTTTTATGTATTTTGATGCCCTGTTTTTGGTGCTGTTACATTTGGAATGATTCTGTCTTTCTGGAAGATTGATTCTTTTATCATTATAAAATGTCTCTCTTTGTCTTCAAGCATTTTCTCTTCTCTAAAATCTACTTGATATTAAAGTAGCCACTACTGCTTTTTTTTTTTTTTTAATAATGCTTATGTGGTATAAGCATCTTTCCCCTCCTTTTACCTCCAACCTATTTATGTACTTGTATTTGAGGTTTTGAGGTGAGTTTCTTGTAGACAGTCTATTGTTAGACCACATTTTTTTTTTTGAGGATGACCTTTATTTTTTACTATTACTATTTTTAATCAATTTTATTGGAGTATAGTTGCTTTACAATGTTGTGTTTGTTTCTGCTGCACAGCAAAGTAAATCAGCCATAAGCAAAGAAACTCTAGGTAAAAAGACACATCTGAAAATCAGATCAATTCCAATTTCAATGTATTTATAATCTCTTCTCTACAAAAGAGCTGCATGTTATAAGCATGTTTCAGGTAGTAACTTCCCAAAAGGAATGATAAGGTTTGAAGTTAAAAGGTGTACTGAATTTCATTCTGGACCCGGAGACAGCAGACTCCAGTGAGAACCTTTTCTGTAAGCTGTATGCCTGTACAAGACAAAAGGTTTCAGGATGCAGACTCAGAGAAATAAAGAATCCTGCTTCACTGAAGGTCAGAACATGCCTTAAAAATGCTCACAGTGTGGACTTCCCTTTTGGTTCAGAGGCTAGGACTCTGTGCTCCTAGTACAGGGGGCCCATTTCTATCCCTAGAGACATGACTTGGCTTGCAAAGATCTGTATAGTCAAAGCTATGGTTTTTCCAGTAGTCACATACAGATGTGAGAGTTGGACCATAAAGAAGACTGAGCACTAAAAATTGATGCTTATGAACTGTGGTGTTGGACAAGGCTCTTGAGAGTCTGTTGGACTGCAAGGAGATCAAAACAGTCAATCCTAAAGGAAGTCAACCCTGAATATTTGTTGTAAGGACTGATGCTGAAGCTGAAGCACCAATATTTTGGCCACCTGATACGAAGAGCCAGCTCACTGGAAAGACCCTGATGCTGGGAAAGATTGAAGACAGGAGGAGAAGGGGATGGCAGAGGACGAGATGGTTGGGTGGCATCACCGACTCAATGGACAATGAGTTTGAGCAAACTCTGGGAGTTGGTGATGGACAGGGAAGCCTGGCGTGCTGCATGCAGTCCATGAGGTCACAAAGAATCAAACATATTAGTGACTGAACAACAGGGAATTAGATCCCACATGTCAGAACAACAACAACAAAAAAGATCCTGCATACCGCAACAAAGGTCCCATGTGCTGCACCTAAGATCTGATGCAGCCAAATAAATGAATATATTTTTTTTAATGCTCAGCGTGGAAGTCTCAGGACTGTACAGAGACAAACCTGTAGGACATCAGAGGGTGACAAGAAAGTGAGACTCTGGCCTGCTCCTTCCTGTGGGGGGCTCTGATTGGCTGTGTTCTCTGGCAACCCTCTTCAAGTACTGTTTTCTCTGGATTCTGGCAACGCTGCCCTCCGTGACTCAGGTTGCTAGCATCAGGTTCCTGCAGTTGCTAGCACCAAGGCTCTTCCCCATCTTTTGTCAGTTTCCCTAAATCCTGTTCACACCTCTATAAATAGACTAATGATAATAAATAATAATAATAAATAATTATTAATTCTCATTAATTACTTAGTTGAGGGGCTCTGGTTTCCCACTGGAATCTGAGGGATATGCCCATTCTCCTGCAAGATTCTCCTCACAGTCTGTGGGGGAAGGAGAGTGAAGATTTATTTACTGCTTACCCACGCTCTGGGGGATGTAGACTTCTGAAGTCTCAACTTGGCCTGAGAATTCTTTTATCAGCTCATTTGCGTATATGTTAAGTAACTTTAAGTCGCGTCTGACTCTTTGCAACTCTATGGACTATAGCCCACCAGGCTCCCCTGTCCATGGGATTCTCCAGGCAAGAATACTGGCATGGGTTGACATGACTTTCTCCAGGGGATCTTCCCAACCCAGGGATCAAATCCACATCTCTTGTATCTAATGTTTCGGCAGGCAGGTTCTTTACCTCTAGTGCCACCTGGGATTAAGTCTTTTAAAAAGATGATGTTTTACCTTTTATCCAGGTAAACTTTTCAGCATACAACCACCGTATTACCACAGATGGAAGCTCTCTGTTACTTTTGTATGTGTATGTGTGTGTGGCAGGTGAGAATTTTTATCTTTCTTATACCCTTTTCCTTTCTATCCTCTATCCTCTTGGTTTTGTATAATACAGGAGTTTTGTACAACACAGGGGTTTTCAGTTTAGTTTAGCATCGTTTTGCTTATATATTCAACGTCTTCCTGCTTTGACTGTAAAATCATTCAATGCTGAATTAGAAAAAGAGACTAAGACTATCTTTCCTTATCTATTTTTCCAGTTGATAATCAACTCAATTTTTAAAAAATCTATGACTAATCTTTCTGTGCCATACCTATCCTAAATATCTTGACTGATAACTTAATTGGATATAAAATTCAGGGAGACAAGTCATTTACCAAAAGATTTTTAAATGCACTGATCCATTGTCTTCTTATTTTAACGCTGCCATAGAAAAGTTGATGTCATTTTGATTCCAAATCTTTTGTATGTCTTTGTTTTTCCTTTCTCTGGAAGGTTTTAGGATTTTCTTTTTTTCCCTTACAATTCAATATAGTGAAGTCACTATAGCATTCAATATAGCATTTAGTCACCAATACCAGGAAATTCTTGTCCTTCAGTTTTAGACAGTTTTATTAAATTATTTGATAACCTTCCCCCCTTAGTTTTCCTTTTTCTCCTGGAATGCTTATTAGTTAGGTATGGTACCAGTTTTCTATGACTGGTTTACTAATATTCTTATGTTTTACGCTCACTCTTTGTCTTCTTTTATTTTTAGTGAGATTTGTTTAACTTTTCCTTCTAACATTTCTAATCAATTAAGTACATTCTTCAATGATATTTTTATTTTCAAGAGTTCTTTCTGAGAATTCCTTGGCAGTCCAGTGATTAGGACTTTACACTTTCACTGCTGAGGACTTGGGGTTCAGTCCCTGGTCAGAGAACTAGGATCCTGAGGGCCACACAGAGCAGCCAAAAAAAAAAAAAAAAAACTAACCAAACAAAAGGAATTCTTTCTTATTTGCTGTTCGTTCATATAACATATCTTTCTTGTTTAAATAGGAAACATCTCTTATCTCTCTGGAGATACTAATTACAGTTTATGATTGGTTTTGGGTTTTCCTGGCCAGATGGCTTGGTGGTGAAGAAACCGCCTGCCAAGCAGGAGATGTGAGTTTGATCCCTGGATTGGGAAGATCCCCTGGAGAAGGACATAGCAGCCTGCTCCAGTACTCTTGCCTGGGTAATCCCATGGACAGAGGAACTTGGTGGGCTACAATCCATGGGCTCACAAAGAATCGGACATTACTGAGTGACTAAACATCAACAAGATGATTTGTTTTGGTCTCTATCTTTTGTGTCAGAGGCTATGCTCAAAGAACTGGAGATACCCTAGAAAGCAGATTCGGATCTCTGTGTAGGGAGTGGCTTGCAGACTGATAAGCCTCATTGTTGGTCAGTAGTTTCTCCACCAGCCCTTCTCCTTGCCCACCCCCACTGACTACCCAGGGACATTTGACAGCAGCCTCCCTTCTTACCCGCTCATACCCCCAATAAAGAATTATCTGGTCCAAAATGTCAACAGTGCTTAAGTTAAGAAACCCTGGTGAAGGGGTAAGGCCAGCATGCTTTCTCATTGTGGACTCCCTATGTCAACAGCTGAAGGGTTTTCCTCTGGTGTGTGTGGTCAGCTTCTTCAGGGAAGAATCTTCTAATCCCCTTTGGTGGTGTTCAGTCACTAAGTTGTGTCAGACCCTTTGTGACCCCATGGGCTGCAGCCCTCCAGGCTCCTATCCTTTACTAGTTCCCTGCTGCTGCTGCTAAGTCGCTTCAGTCGTGTCCCACCAGGCTTCCCCGTCCCTGGGATTGTCCAGGCAAGAACACTGGAGTGGGTTGCCATTTCCTTCTCCAATGCAGGAAAGTGAAAAGTGAAAGTGAAGTCGCTCAGTTGTGTCCAATGCTTCGCAACCCATGGACTGCAGCCTTCCAGGCTCCTCCATCCATGGGATTTTCCAGGCAAGAGTACTGGAGTCGGGTGCCATCGCCTTCTCCCTAGGGGAAAGTAAAAGCCTGGATGCTCAGATTTAGAATGGGCAAATGATGGGGGCAGGAAGGGAAGCTACTGGCAGGGTTCTTAAGTTTTGATATGCTGACTTTTGCTTCTAATCCAAGTTTTACTCTTGTTCACCTGACCATTCTCTTTGTTAGTCTCCTTTTTAGTTCAAATTTCTCCAGAGGGATGGTCCCCAGGCTGAGACAGGTGGGAATGAAGATGTGAGCATGCAATTTTTCCTTTTACAAACTTCTCAATGACCTTCTTCTTATTAACACTTCTTATTAATATCCTTATCTTTCAGGGGGCTGGTGTATCCACTTTCTGAGCCATACTGACATATCCTGTGAGTCAAACTGGTTTGCTTCTAACCAGTATCAGCTCTGTAGGCACTTAGATTTTCACTCTCTGGGTTCTGCTAAGTTATTTATCATTCCTCCATCTGATTTCCTTCCTAGTATAATGTGGTTTGGGGTTACAGATGTTTCCTAGATCAAAGATGAAATTTGAGTTTCTGCTTCTTCTCTGTGTGAGAAGAAGGCATTGGAAATGTCTTTAAGAAGGAAGTAATTAGGACTTTATACCAAATTGCAGAAAATTCATTCTCCCCATCTTATTAAAATTTCTTTTTGTTTATATACTTGTTTTTTTATATATTTGTTTGGCTGTGTTGGGGCTTAGTTGCAGCATGTGAAGTCTTTGTTGTGGCGTGTGGGATCTAGTTCCCTGTCCAGGGATCAAACTGGGGCTTCCTGCATTGGGAGCTTGGGGTCTTAGCCACTGGACTTCCAGAGAAGTTCCTCTCTCCATCTTTAGCTGTTTTCAGTTTACTATTTAAGCGTAGTGTCTTCCTTTACAATGTGCTGAAAGAAGATCTTTGAGCCTCTCTCTTCTGAGTCCTCATGCCTCCTTCACAGTTGCGCTTGCTAAGTCACTTCAGTCATGTCCGACTCTACAGCCCCTGACTGTAGCCTGCCAGGCTTCTCTGTTTATGAGATTCTCCAGGCAAGAATACCGGAGTAGGTTGCCATGCCCTCCTCCCGGGGATCTTTCCATTATAGTTGTACTATAGCTTTTTTTTTTTTTTTTTATGAAAAGAGGACAAAAGTAATAAATAAATGCTTTGGAGGCCCAGAAGAGAAATGAATACTTTGGTAGAATGCAGGAGGATTTGAGAGAGGGGAGTCTTCGGTCAAAATTTAAAGATTGTTGAGCATCTGGCTGTCAAAGAAGGGAAACAAAGAAGAGGGAGCAAAGTGGAGAGAATTCTAGACACAGCAAAGTACAAGTGAAAGAAGAGTGACAACACGAAAGAATTGTTAGGGAGAATCACAACCTGCTGACTGTCTCTGGAAGAATCAGAGGATGGAACAAAAATCTAGAGACATTTATAGAAGCAGTGTTTATACACTGGTATTCCTTGGAATGTGGAGCAATTTCTCATTTCATTACCAGAGACTGACATGCAATGGGATCATTAACTAATTAATGGTCATGGATATATTTATATAAGTATGTTACAGTTACAATGAATTATGATATTAAAGTCTCTTTTCATCACATTGCATTACAATCTTTATGCTGGTAGAAGACTTTGAGCCTATGTGCTATTAAACACTTGATAAAACATCAATAAACATGATAGAGCACCTCCTAAGTGCTATGGGAGAGACAAAGAAGTATCAGGTATTGTTCAAGACCTCAAGCAATATGTAATCTAACCAGGGGTCATCTGAGATGGTTTTGTATACATTTTTATTTGTTTCTTATTCTTCTTTCTATATTTCAATTATAAACTGCTGAAGTAAAAAGCTCCTGCTAGATGTTGGTCCTTTTATCAGACATTCATATATTTTGTGACACTCAGCACAGCGCCTGGGCTACCTGGTGGCTCAGAGGTTAAGGCGTCTGCCTGCATCTGCCTGCAGTGTGGGTAGACCTGGGTTCGATTCCTGGGTCAGGAAGATCCCCTGAAGAAGAAAATGACAACTCACTCCAGTATTCTTACCTGGAGAATCCCATGGACAGAGGAGCCTGGTGGGCTGCAGTACACGGGATTGCAAAGAGTTGGATACGTCTGAGTGACTTCACTTTCACTTTCTTTTTCAGCACAGAGCCTGGTTCATAGCAGGAACTTAATCATCATGGCTTCCTTTTTCATTTGCTGCTTTGGTATCTTTCAGTGTTCTCTGCATTAAGGTAGATTCTTAATTCACATCAGTAGTGGAAGACTTAAACATTTCTTATTAGTATCATTTATTTTGGGCTATATACTGTATTCAACTAGCTAATTCTTTCCAAGTCTATGCAAATGTAAATAATATAAAGGCTATATTTTCAATTTTCTTCTTTTTTTTAATAAAATATCTATTTATTTGGCTGTGCTCTGTCTTAGTTGTAGCACGCAGGATCTTTCAGTTGTGGCATGTGGGATCTAGTTCATTGACCAGGGCCCCCTGCATTAGGAGCTCAGAGTCTTAGCCAGGGGACCACCAGGGGGGTCCTTTAGTTTTTTTCTGATTATAAAAATAATACAGAATAGAAAGTAGAGAAAAGTAGAAAAAATAAAAATTACCCATAATTTCCCCACTCAGAGATAAGATTGTTAATATTATAAAATATTTCCTCAGCAGATTTTTATCCTGAGAAAAGCATCAGAAATGATAAGGATCTTTTCATCCTTTAAGCATAAGGGTGCTTATTATAATGTTATTTATCACATTTAAAGTGAAAAAATATAATTGTTCAAAAGAGGTAATTAATTTGGGGGAAGAGTTCATAAAGAACTGGTATCAGTTTTTCATTGATAGAATTCAGCAGTGAAGTCAGGGTCTGGATCCTTTCTGGGCAGTTTTGATTTAATCTTTTACTTGTTAAAGGCCTATTCAGGTTATCTATTACTTCACGAGTTAGTCTTAGTAGTTTGTGTTTTTCTAGAAAATTTTCCATTTCATCTTATTTGATGTTCAGTCATTCGTAATATTTTTTTTATAATCCATTTTATCTCTCTATGGTTAGTAGTATGGACCCGCCTTTCATTTCTGATTCTAGTATTAATCACTTGAGTCTTTACTTTTTTCTTGGTCTATCTTGCTACAGATTTGTTAATTTTGTAGATATTTTCAAAGAACCAGCCTTTTGCTTCTATTGCTTTTCTGTTCTCTATTTCATCATTTTTTGCTCTAATTTTTATTCTTTCATTAGTTTGTTTTGCATTTAGTTTGTTCTTTTTCCAGAGTCTTAATGTAGAAGTTTAGATAATGACTTGAGATTTTTCCTCTTTTTGAATCTAGGAATTTATAGCTGTAAATTTCCCTCTAAGCACTCTTTAGCAACATCCCTTGAGTTATGCTTCACAACTCAAGATACCAAAGAGTACCATTGCTAAATCATATAAGAACAGTTTAGTTTTACAAGAAACTTGATGTTAACTATAAAGAAAGCTGAGCACTGAAGAACTGATGCTTTTGAACTGTGGTGTTGGAGAAGACTCTTGAGAGTCCCTTGGACTGCAAGGAGATCCAACCAGTCAGTCCTAAAGGAAATCAGTCCTGAATATTCATTGGAAAGATTGATGCTGAAGCTGGAGCATCAATACTTTGGCCATCTGATGCAAAGAACTGACTCATTGGAAAAGACCCTGATGCTGGAAAAGATTGAAGGCAGGAGGAGAAGGGGACGACAGAGGATGAGATGGTTGGATGGCATCACTGACTCAATGGACATAAGTTTGAGCAAGCTCCAGAAGTTGGTGATGGATAGGGAAGCCTGGCGTGCTGCAGTCCATGGGGTTGCAAAGAGTCAGATACGACTGAACAACTGAACTGAATTGACCAAACTATCTTCCAAAATGGCTATACCATTTTGTATTCCCATGAGTGATATACAAGAAATCCTGTTACTCTACAGGAATTTTCATTCCATAGTTATTCCATAGTTCTTTTTCATTCATCTCATTGAATTTTGTTATTTCCCTGATGAATTTTCTTTGACCCATTAATATATCTTTTTCCAGTCTTTCACTTTCAAATATTTGAATCTAAAGTGTGCTATAGTCAGCAAAAAGTTGGATCTGGTTTTGTAAATCTAGTTTCATAATCTCTGTCTTTAGGTTGGATTATATTTAATCCAGTCACATTTAATGCTATAATTGATATGGCTGAATTTATGTCTGCCATTTCACTTTTTGTTTTCTTTATATCTTAAGCCTTTTTTGCCCCTCTATTTTTCCTTTCCTGCTTTCTTTTGCATTAAGTGAATATTTTCTACTGTAAGATTTTAATTTATTTAATTTTTTCACAATTTTTTGAGTTATTTTCTTAGTACTTGCTCTAGGACTTATCATATGCACCTTATCATAATCTATTACAGATTTATACTAACTGTTCCACTGAGATATAGCAATGTTACTCCTATTTAACTGTAGCCCTTCTTTCCCACCCTTTGTGCTATTATTATTTTATATCTATATATATTACAAATTCAATAATACAGCTATTATTATTTTATATAATTTAATACTTTTTTAAAAGGTGGAAGTAGACACTCACAAGAAAAAAAAGAATCTAAACACAAATTTTATATTTTTTGCAAAAACTAACTCAAAATGGATCATAGACCTAAATGTAAAATGCAAAACTAGAGAACTCCTAGATGATAATATGGAAGAGAAAACCCAGATAATTTGGAGGTACAGTGATGTCTTTTTAAGAAAGAATACCAAAGGCACAATCCATGAAAGAAATAATTGATAAGCTAGACTTCATTAACATTAAAAAATGTTAGGAGAATGAGAAGATAAGACACAGACTGGGAGAAAATACAAAGGACACATCTGGGAAAGGACTGCTGCTGCTGCTAAGTCGCTTCAGTTGTGTCTGACTCTGTGAGACCCCATAGATGGCAGCCCACCAACCTCCCCCATCCCTGGGATTCTCCAGGCAAGAACACTGGAGTGGGTTGCCATTTCCTTCTCCAATGCATGAAAGTGAAAAGTGAAAAGGAAGTTGCTCAGTCGTGTCCAACTCTTAGCGACCCCATGGGCTGCAGCCTACCAGGCTCCTCCATCCATGGGATTTTCCAGGCAAAAGTACTGGAGTGGGGTGCCATTGCCTTCTCCAGATAAAGGACTATTATCCAGAATACACTAACTCTTTAAACTCAACAATAAGAAAACAAATAACCCAATTGAAAAAAATGGGCCAAAGACCTTAACAGACACCTTATCAAAGAAGGTATAAAAATGGCTAACAGACATATGAAAAGATGCCTCACAATGAATTATCATCAGGGAAGTGCAAATCAAAACAACAATGATATGTAATTATGCAACTATTACAACGGCCAAAATCTAGAACACTGACAACATCAAATGCTGGTAAGGATTGAAGTAATAGGCATTCTCATATATCACTCATGGGAATACAAAATGGCATCGCCGCTTTAGAAGACAGTTTGGTGATTTCTTATAAAACTGAACATGTTCTTACCATATGATCTAACAATGGTGCTCTTTGGTATGTAACCAAAGGAGCTGAAAACTTATAGCACACAAAAACCTGCACATGGATATTTTTCATAGCTTTATTCATAGCTTGGAACCAAGAGATCCTTCAGTAGATGGATGGATGAACTTTTTACATCCAGAGAATGGAATATTACTTAGAGTGAAAAAGAAATGAGCTATCAAGCCATGAGAAGACAGGGAGAAGGAATCTTAAGTGCATATCACTAGTGAAAGAAACCAATCTGAGAAGGCTGCATACTGTACGACTGCAACTATGAGACATTCTAGAGAATGCAAAGCTATGAAGACAGCAAAAAGATCAGTGGTTTCCAGGGTTGGGTGGGTAAGGATGGGGAGGTAAATAGGCAGAACATATAGGATTTTTGGAGCAGTGAAACTGCTCTATATGGTATCATAATGATGGATATGTCATTGTACATTTGTCCAAACTAGTAGAATGTATAACACCAAGAATAAAGGTTAAGATAAACTATGATTTTTGAGTGATTATGATGTGTCAATATGGGTTCATCTTTGGCAAAAAAAAAAAAAAAAAAATACCATTCTGGCTAGTAATAGCAGCAACAACAAAAAACTTCCCCCAGAATATCTTTCTTGTAAATTCTACTTTCTCTTCATTGACAAGAACTGTTTTCATGACCACTGTTATCTTCAAAAGAGTTTGAAAGCAATATCTTAGCCTCTGTAGTTGAAAAAGACAAGGGGAAAGAATACGAATGGCTTTTGGGTCATTAATCCGTTATTGCCCATTATTGTTATTGGACATTAATAACATTGTTATTGTTAATAATAATTATTATTATTAACAACAAAAATAATAATAATTATTATTAACAACATAATAATATTGTTATCGGTCATTAATCTGTTATTGTCCATTAATCCGTGACACATCCCAAGTTCATTTAGCTAGTAAATGGTGCAGATCAATTCTCTTAGCCTAATAGCCTGCCTACAGGTTTTCAGAGATTCTGTTTGGAGTATACAAATGATTTGTGTCACATTTTACCATTTTATGACTTTCAGATTTGTAGCCACAGAGCTAGACAGAGGATTGAGAGAATTCCTGATCTGTGAGACGACATTAAGAGGGGTGGAAAGCTGTTGTCTGAGAAAGATCTAAAAGAATGTAGATTCAATCATGCAATAAAGGGGTCAGTTTAATTCAATTCGGGTTGACAAAAGGAGGGTGGAAAATGGTTTGTAGAATTCCATCTACCAAGATCAAGGTACAACAAATAAAAATAGAGGTCTTCCCTGGTGGTTGGATGACCAAGACTCCATGCTTCCAATGCAAGAGGCCTGGGTTTGATCCCTTGTCAGGGAACTAGATTGCACATGCTGCAACTAAGTTCGGGTGCTTAAACTAAAAAAAAACCCTGCATGCCATAACGAAAATCAAAGATCCTCCGTGCCTCAACTAAGACCTGGTGCAGCCAAGTAAGTTTAAAAATTTTTTTTAAATAATACAAATAAAAAATAATTGTAAAACAATAAAGCTGAAAAAACAAAAAGGTAAAATAAACCCAGGGAACAAGCTGCTCTCTGCAAGTAAGTATCTTCAAAGTAGTGTCCTGCTTGGAATTCATAAGATAAGCAGCTGTCTCAGGTCCAATGATCAGCAGTCACCTCAATTTGCCTGGATGTTCCAATTTCACTTCTGTGCAGCTAAGTGTCCTTCCAACCATGTTGAGTTTTAGTATTAAATTTAAATATAATAAATTTATCCAGCCCACGAATAATACTTTGGTGTAAAGTATGCTATGCTATGCTAAGTCACTTCAGTCGTGTCCGACTCTGTGTGACCCCATAGACGGCAGCCCACCAGGCCTCCCCGTCCCTGGGATTCTCCAGGCAAGAATACTGGAGTGGGTTGCCATTTCCTTCTCCAGTGCATGAGAGTGAAAAAGTGAAAGTGAAGTCGCTCAGTCGTGTCCGACTCCCAGCGATCCCATGGACTGTAGCCCACCAGGCTCCTCTGTCCATGGGATTTTCCAGGCAGAGTACTGGAGTGGGGTGCCATTGCCTTCTCCGGGTGTAAAGTATAGGAGTAAGTAATCATTGGGATAATCTACTATATTCGTTATTTAAAGTGTGATGCTTAAAGAATCTGACATAACATCCATGTGCTTTCAGCTTTACTCAGATTATTGATTTCAGACTTATAATTTTAAATTGATACACATAATAATTTGGCTAATTTTATGAATCGTTCTTAAATTTTTAGGATAACTTGAGATTCACTAAATTAGTATTAAATTAGCTCATGAATTGTTTTGTTTGTAAAGATTATTTAGTTTACCTTGTCAGGCATTTGAAGTCTTAGAAGAGAACAGTCAATATGTGATATTTGCAAATGTAGTTAAAATACTTAAGGAAATGACTAAAGAACTTGGGGAACTGGTAAATGGGAATGATTATTAAAAGGAATTTAGCTTGTTTAGTTTGAGTTAATCAAATAATAAAAGAATGAATAAAAATATTCTTATCAGAACTATAAATCGAAGAACATGAGTCATAAGTTGCACTTAAAATGTAAGGGGATTAGGCTTTAAATTTTGTAATGTTAATAAGTAAATCTTAATTTAAAACTAAAGGAACTGTCAAGAGTCCTTTCTCTGAACAAAGGCCCCTCTTGGACTTTAGAGGCTACATGTTGACACATTTTCACTCTGGATGAATAGAGGCTTTATGTAGCAATTCAGTGTTTACGCAGCCCATAGCACTTGTCTAGACAAGGACAATGAGTTGGTTAATGCCAAATATGAAGGGAGCAGCAGGTTCCAAGAACTCGCGGTGCACTCTGGTTATTGCAAAGGATCTTGCTCTAAGATCCCAGCCATTCTAGCTCTTGCATAACATTCTACAATACGCAAAAGCCACTTTTTCTAACTATGAAGAGAGAACTGACCTTGGGTGAAGGCAAACCAAAGATGTCCCATTCCACAGGTTTGATGATTCTGGCAACGGGGCTGAAGTTACACTGCTCAGAGAATTCCTGAATACATGGCTTTGGGCTTGTGTTCTCTTGGTGAGAGGCTCCAAGACTCTTCAGAAAAGGGAGAATTTGATATTTTCTGTAGAACAAATGAGTTTTGACTGTATCAACATCCTTCCCTGTTTTATAGAACTTCAGTTTATTTATCTTGGTGGATGTCAGAAATGCTGGATTGAGAAAGATCCCCTGGAGGAGGGCATGGCAACCCACTCCAGTGTTCTTGCCTGGAGAATCCCATGGACAGAAGAGCCTAGTGGGCTACAGTCCTTGAAGTCGCAAAGAGTTTGACACAACTAAGCAACTGAGCACACACTTGTTTTGTCAGGAGGAAGGGAAGGCTTATTGGTTGTTCTTCACGGTGCCTCCCGGTCATGGAGCTGTAGGAGAAGGCAGTCACTAACGGGCTTTCGTGAGTTTGAGGTGTTTTGGTAGATGCGCCCCTTGAGGTAGGCAGTACATATCTGTCCTTGATAATGAGTCACCTATTCCTTGATGACAATCTGCTTCCCAAGTAGTCTAGAACCCTCTAAGGCACTCCTTCCTAAAATCTCTATTACTTCATCAAAGCTTCCTTTGTCAACTGGCTTTATTTTCATTTTTAAAAGTTCACCTGACACTTTCAAGAGTAACTTCACAAAACCCTATCGTGTGAGTTTGTTTCTGCTTGTGCTCTGTCTCTAAGTCGTGTCCAACTCTTTGTGACCCCATGGACTGTAGCCCACCAGGCTCCCCTGTCCACGGGATTTCCCAGGCGAGAATACTAGAGTGGGTTGCCATTTCCTTCTCCAGGGGATCTCCCCAACCCAGGGCGAGAACCCATGTCTTCTGCATTGCAGGCGGATTCTTTACCACTGACCCACCTGGGGCTTCCAGAGGTGATTTGTAACTACACAGAGTCCTCAGGGTGGCAGGGATTTAGGGTTGGTTTCCAGCCACATCCTTGGACACAAGCCGCAGTGTCCAGGCCTGTGCCTCCGGGCAGGCCTTCCACCTGGCCACAGCGCCTAGTCTGGGCCCTGTGCCTGCATCATCTCTGAGCTCTGTTGACATCCTTGTCGCCTGAGCCTGATGTCTGGACGGGGCTGTCTCCTCTTCCTCCAGCTGTGGAGGACAGTGTGGCTGAGACCCTGTCACCCCCTGGAACTCAGCGCTGCTCACACTTTACTGTGATATACACCACCTGGAGAAACTGATGAAAATGCACATTCTCACCTGCCTTCCTTCTCTCTTCTTCCTTCCTTTTTCCTTCCTCCTGTCCTCGTCCCTCGCTCTCTCCCTCTTTCTCTCTCTTTCTTTCCCCCCTTCCTCCCTCCCTTTCTTCCTTCTTTCCCCTTTTCTCCCTCCCTTTCTTCCTTGTCCCTCCCCATCCCTGCCTCTCTTTTTGTCTCTTCCTTTCTTTCTTTCCCTCTTTTACTAAGAATCTTGTACCTAATTAAGGTTATGTGGTTTTTTGTCTCTTATAAACTTGAGTTACACTTCAAAACATCTCTTTCTACACCTATACCAGTGTTCAGGGGAAAAGATGTGTGGTGGTGGTGGTGGTGGAGTGCTGAAAACTCATTTTGTCATTCAAATGATAGCCTTTTAAAAATGTCCTTCAATTCAAAACTGACTGCCTAGATTCACTGTGGATATTTGTTAATGGTGTGCCAAATAAGGCTCTGAAGATAATTTTCTTTCTATCACTTGTCTTTACCTCCTTTTGAAAAATAAGGTTAGTTATTTTTAATTCACTCTTTAGGGAAAAAAATTATATTCCTATTATATTCTGGTAATATTACTGCCACTGAATCTCAGAATTCCCATCAGTAGTTGTCAGTGATTAAAAAAACTTATATTTTGAAGTGGCTTGTCCATCATGCAAAAGTGGGGAAAACTGTCTTCCATAGTTACTTTAAAAATCCCAAATCAAGAGGTTATTAAGTTTTGTTAAAAAACAGAACTGAACTGAGTAAGTTTGAAGATCCAATTGGTCTTATTCAGGGATTCACGAATCAGGCAGGCATCATTCCATCTAGTAAATACAGACATACCTTGGAAAGTAATTAGTGGTGGTTCCAAACCACCATAGCAAAGCAAATATTGCAATAAAGTAAATCATGAATGTTTGTTGCCCAGCGCATATAAAATTTTTGTTTCCCAGTGTTCACACTTTACTGTGGTCTATTTTTTTATGTAAATATTTAAAATTTTTATTTATTTATTTGGCTGCACTTGGTCTTAGTTGTGGCACATGGAATCCTTGGCATTCAAACTCTTAGTTGTAACTGTGAACCTTTAACTGTGCCACATGATCTAGTTCCCTGACCAGGGATCAAACTTGGGCCCCCTGCATTGAGAGCATGGAGTCTTAGCCAGTGGAGCACCAGGGAAGTCCTACTGTGCTCTACCAAGTGTGCAATAACATTATATCTAAAAAAAAAAAAAAACCAATGCCCGTACCTAAATTAGGGCTTCCCAGGTGGCTCAGTGATAAAAAAATCCCCCTGCTAACACAGGAGACATGGGTTTGATCCCTGGGTTGGGGAGATCCCCTGAAGAAGGAAATGGCAACCCATTCTGGTATTCTTGCCTGGGAAATCCCATGGACAGAGGAGCCTGGTGGGCTATAGTCCATGGGGTTGCAAAGAGTAGGACACTACTTAGTGACTAAACAACAACAAATACCTTAATTAAAAAATACTTTATTGTTAAAAAATGCTAACCACTATCTTAGCCTTCAGTGAGTCATAAGTTTTTTGCACTACTGACATATAACATCACTATTCAGTTCAGTTCACTTCATTTGCTCAGTCGTGTCTGACTCTTTGCAACCCCATGAACCGCAGCATGCCAAGCGCCCCTGTCCATCACCAACTCCTGGAGTTCACCCAAACCCATGTTCATCGAGTTGGTAATGCCATCCAACCATCTCATCCTCTGTTGTTCCCTTCTTCTCCCACCTTCAATCTTTCACAGCATCAGGGTTTTTTAAAATGAGTCAGCTCTTCGCATCAGGTAGCCAAAGTATTGACGTTTCAGCTTCAAAATCAGTCCTACCAATGAACACCCAGGACTGATGTCCTTTAGGATGGACTGGTTGGATCTCCTTGCAGTCCAAGGGACTCTCAAGAGTCTTCTCCAACACCACAGTTCAAAAGCATCAATTCTTCAGCACTCAGCTTTCTTTATAGTCGAACTCTTACATCCATACATGACCACCGGAAGAACCATAGCCTTGACTAGACGGACTTTTGTTGGCAAAGTAATGTCTCTGCTTTTGAATATGCTATCTAGGTTGGTCATAACTTTCCTTCCAAGGAGTAAGTGTCTTTTGATTTTATGGCTGAAATCACCATCTGCAGTGATTTTGGAGCCCAGAAAAATAAAGTCTGACACTGTTTCCACTGTTTCCCCATCTATTTCCCATGAAGTGATGGACCAAATGCCATGATCTTAGTTTTCTGCATGTTGAGCTTTAAGCCAACTTTTTCACTCTTCTCTTTCACTTTCATCAGGAGGCTCTTTAGTTCCTCTTCACTTCCTGCCATAAGGGTGGTGTCATCTGCATATCTGAGGTTATTGATATTTCTCCCGGCAATCTTGATTCCAGCTTGTGCTTCATCCAGCCCAGCATTTCTCATGATGTACTCTGCATATAAGTTAAATAAGCAGGGTGACAATATACAGCCTTGACGTAGTCCTTTTCCTATTTGGAACCAGTCCGTTGTTCCATGTTCATATCTAACTATTGCTTCCTGATCCGCATACAGGTTTCTCAAGAGGCAGCCATAGCAAATACAATAATAATGAAAAAGTTGGAAATAATTTGAGAATTACCAAAATGTGACACAGGGACAAGAAGTGAGCAAATGCTGTTGGAAAAATGGCACTGACTTCTCAGTACAAGGTTGCCACAAACGTCCAGTTTGTAAAAAACACCATATCTGAAATGCACTAAATTGAGGTAAGCCTGTTGAGAGACTATACAAAATGGAGGGTTTTTATAGGCAGAAGGAGAGTGGGGCAAGAATATATTTGTATAAGAAAAGAAAGGATTGTTTCAGACCTGGCCTTGTGAAGGAAAGGAGTGGCAGGGGTCTTTATCCTGCAGATTACACCACCAGTGTTGACCAGGAAATTTCAGACTGACTCCTGCAAAGGTCACATTTCTGGGAAGGATTGAAGTTGCAATTAAGTCTTAGTTTGGTGTGAAGTGTTAGTCGCTCAGTCATGTCTGACTCTTTGTGACTCCATGGACTGTAGCCCATCAGGCTCCTCTCTCTGTGGGATTTTCCAGACAGGAATACTGAAGTGGGTTGCCATTCCCTTCTCTAGGGGATCTTCCTGACCCAGGGATCGAACCTGGGTCTCCTGCACTGCAGGCAGACTCTTTACCATCCTAGCCACCAGGGAAGCCCCTGCAGTTTGGTGTAGCTGGGGGCAAATGACTGTTTTGGGCTGGCTGCTGCTCTTTCTTTTTTCAAAGAAACAGCTTCTAGAACTAAAGACACTGCAGTCTTATTTTGTATGGCATGTGCTCTGTACATTATACTGGCTTGTGTATTCTTTCCTACTTTCTTTTTTCCTTTTTAACTCTTGTAGCAGTAGCTGGTCACACACTTCGCAAAGGCAATGGGTTTCCTCCCTATGTTGTCACATCAGATGTGGTCAATGATATCCTGTTTCTGCAGGAACAAGTACAACTTCCTGCCCGCTGCAGAAGCAGAAGCTGCCCCTGAGAATGAACAAATGCCACACAGAAGAGTATTCTAAAAATTATCATCATAAACTCACTTTTCAAGTGAGGAAGCCCTAATGACAGCTAAACATTGTCGATACCATTCCATACGCACTTTCAGTTTCCCAGCCTTTGCCAAAAGATCAAGAAGATGCTGATAATGTTGCTGAGACTGGTACCCAGTACACCGTCTGGGTGCTGTTTGGCTGAAAGGGACACTTTAAATCTGTGAGGCTGGCTCCTGTTAATTTCAAAGATGGACAGGATATTTGCTTGGGTGTGGATGGTCAGCAGCGGCAGTGGGATGGGCCTGGGCCCTTAGAGGAGCTCACAGTCACCAAAGTGAAGCGGTAGGTCAAAACTGCACACTGCACTTTGTCACACTCTCTTCTAAAATAGGACTCATGTATCATGCTGCCAGTTTCTAATTCTGCCAACTTTATTTCTATCACTTCCCTGGCATCTAAAAGTCATTTACATATGAATACAACACTACCACTGCTAAGCATTTACTATGAGCCAAGGGCAGTTTATTTCATTCTTTCAATGACTCCTTGAAGAAATTATTATCCCCATCTTGCTAATAAGCAAACTGAGACTCAAAGAAATTAAGAAACTTGCTAAAAGTCCAGGAGAACATTAAGAGGTGGATGTGGTTGTGGTTGTCCTGCTGCTGCTGCTAAGTCACTTCAGTCGTGTCCGACTCTGTGCGACCCCAGAGACGGCAGCCCATCAGGCTTCCCCGTCCCTGGGATTTTCCAGGCAAGAACACTGGAGCGGGTTGCCATTTCCTTCTCCAAGGCATGAAAGTGAAAAGTGAAAGTGAAGTCGCTCAGTCGTGTCTGACTCTTAGTGACCCCATGGACTGCAGCCTACCAGGCTCCTCCATCCATGGAATTTTCCAAGCAAAAGCACTGGAGTGGGGTGCCATTGCCTTCTCCGGTGGTTGCCCAAGTTCAGGCAATAAAGAGGTGCACTGGCTGCAGATAATTTAAATATAATGTTGCTCAGATGGTAAAGAATCTGCCTGCAATGCAGGATACCTAGGTTCGGTCCTTGGGCCAGGAAGATTCCCTGGAGAAAGAAATGGCTACCCACTCCAGTATTCTTGCCTGGAGAATTTCACGGATAGAGGGGCCTGAGGGGCTAGAGTCCATGGGGTTGCAAGGAGTCGGACACAACTGAGCAACTAACAAGAAAAAGTCAGACTAACTTCTTTATTGGCATTTAAAAATTTGTGGGTAAAATATATATAATGTAAATTTACCATCTTAACTGTTTTTACATGTACAGCTCAGTGACATTAAATATATTATTGTTCCACCATCACCAACATCCATCCCCAGAACTCTTTTCATTTTGCAAAACTGAAAATTTGAACCAATTAAACAATAATGCCTCGTCTACCTCTCCCTCTAGCCCCTGGCAACAACCATTCTACTTTTTGTCAAAAGAGCTTTGACAAGTCTAAGTACCACATACAAGTGGAGCCACATAGTCCTTTTATGACTGGCTTATTTCACTTAGCAGACTGTCTTCAGGGTTTATTCATGTTGTAGCATGTGTCAGAATTTTCTTCCTTTTTAACAGCTGAGTAATATTCCACAGCATATAGGTACCACATTTCGTTTGTCCATTCATCCATCAATGCACACTTGGGTTGCTCCCACTTTTTAACTATTATGAATACTCTCCAATGAATGTGGATATATGTGTGTGTGTGCATGCACAAGTGTGCACATGCATGCATGCATGTGTTTAAATCATTATTAAGCAATTGTTGTAGGTACTACTGAATTTGAATAATATAGTATATGCCTCAAAACTAGCACAGTTTTTTTTTTTTTAAACTGGCACATTTAAGAAATTACTTTTCCTTTACAAAAGAAAAAGAAAAGCAGCACTGGATTCTACACGGATGTGAATTCTGAGAACAAATTAGAGTCTTCCTCTATTTATTTAGAGAATAAGTGTGTGACGAGTTGAAATTGAGCTTGCTTTGTGAAAGTGTTAGTTTCTTGGTTGTGTCTGACTCTTTGCAACCCCATGGACTGTAACCTGCCAGGCTCCTCTCTCCATGGCATTTTGCAGACTCCTCTATCCATGGGATTTTCCGGGCAAGAGTACTGGAGTGGGTTGCCATTTCCGTTCTCCAGAAAGGAGACTGAATCCACATCTCCTGCATTAGAAGCAGATTCTTTACCATCTGAGCCACCAGGGATCACAAGCTTACTTTGAGTGCAATCTGTATCTTGAACCCCCGTGGTACTACCCATTCCTATGCTTACATACTAAATTTAAAATAAGCAGTGATAGCACATGATTGTAAAGACAAAGAACAAAACTTGAGTCACTTTAATGCTGTCATTCTATGTGAACAGTTTGGAGTTTTCATTTTTCTTTGAAATCTAAAGTAATAAAACAACTGCCAATGAAAGATGTAATTATTTGTTTAGTAAGTATAAATCAGATCAGATCAGATCAGTCGCTCAGTCGTGTCCGACTCTTTGCGACCCCATGAACCGCAGCACGCCAGGCCTCCCTGTCCATCACCAGCTCCCGGAGGTCACTCAGACTCGCATCCATCGAGTCAGTGATGCCATCCAGCCATCTCATCCTCTGTCGTCCCCTTCTCCTCCTGCCCTCAATCCCTCCCAGCATCAGAGTCTTCTCCAATGAGTCAACTCTTCGCATGAGGTGGCCAAAATACTGGAGTTTCAGCTTTAGCATCATTCCTTCTAAAGAAATTCCAGGATTGATCTCCTTCAGAATGGACTGGTTGGATCTTCTTGCAGTCCAAGGGACTCTCAAGAGTCTTCTCCAACACCACAGTTCAAAAGCATCAATTCTTCGGCGCTCAGCCTTCTTCACAGTCCAGCTCTCACATCCACACATGACCACAGGAAAGACCATAGCCTTGACTAGGCGAACCTTTGTTGGTAAAGTAATGTCTCTGCTTTTGAATATGCTATCTAGGTTGGTCATAACTTTCCTTCCAAGGAGCAAGCGTCTTTTAATTTCATGGCTGCAGTCACCATCTGCAGTGATTTTGGAGCCCAGAAAAACAAAGTCTGACACTGTTTCCACTGTTTCCCCATCTATTTCCCATGCAGTGATGGGACCAGATGCCATGATCTTCGTTTTCTGAATGTTGAGCTTTAAGCCAACCTTTTCTCTCTCCTCTTTCTCTTTTATCATTTTTTTTTTTCCCCCCCTTTCTTTTTTCCCCAAGGGTTTTTTCTTCTTTTTTTTTTTTTTTTTTTTTTTTTCTCCCCCCTTTTTTTTTTTTCCTTTTTTTTTTTTTCCCCCTCCTCTTTTTTTTTTTTTTTTCTTTATAAAAAATATAAATAAATATTGTAAATATCTCCCCCCTTCTTCTTCTTTTTTTTTTTTTTAACAACCTGTTGTTCCAAATAGGAGCCAAATAGAGCCAAAGATGGAGAAGCTCTATACAATCAGCAAAAACAAGACCAGGAGCTGACTGTGGCTCGGACCATGAACTCCTTATTGCCAAATTCAGACTGAAATTGAAGAGAGTAGAGAAAACTACTGGACCATTCAGGTATGACGTAAATCAAATCCCTTATGATTATACAGTGGAAGTGAGAAATAGATTTAAGGGCCTAGATCTGATAGATAGAGTGCCTGATGAACTATGGAATGAGGTTCGTGACATTGTACAGGAGACAGGGATCAAGACCATCCCCATGGAAAAGAAATGCAAAAAAGCAAAATGGCTGTCTGGGGAGGCCTTACAAATAGCTGTGAAAAGAAGAGAAGCGAAAAGCAAAGGAGAAAAGGAAAGATATAAACATCTAAATGCGGAGTTCCAAAGAATAGCAAGAAGAGATAAGAAAGCCTTCTTCAGTGATCAATGCAAAGAAATAGAGGAAAACAACAGAATGGGAAAGACTAAGGATCTCTTCAAGAAAATCAGAGATACCAAAGGAACATTTCATGCAAAGATGGGCACAATAAAGGACAGAGATGGTGTGGATCTAACAGAAGCAGAAGATATTAAGAAGAGGTGGCAAGAATACACAGAAGAACTGTACAAAAAAGAGCTTCAAGACCCAGATAATCATGATGGTATGATCACTGATCTAGAGCCAGACATCTTGGAATGTGAAGTCAAATGGGCCTTAGAAAGCATCACTACGAACAAAGCTAGTGGAGGTGATGGAATTCCAGTGGAGCTATTCCAAATCCTGAATGATGATGCTGTGAAAGTGCTACACTCAATATGCCAGCAAATTTGGAAGACTCAGCAGTGGCCACAAGATTGGAAAAGGTCAGTTTTCATCCCAATCCCAAAGAAAGGCAATGCCAAGGAGTGCTCAAACTACCGAACAATTGCACTCATCTCACACGCGAGTAAAGTAATGCTCAAAATTCTCCAAGCCAGGCTTCAGCAATATGTGAACCGTGAACTTCCTGATGTTCAAGCTGGTTTTAGAAAAGGCAGAGGAACCAGAGATCAAATTGCCAACATCCGCTGGATCATGGAAAAAGCAAGAGAGTTCCAGAAAAACATCTATTTCTGCTTTATTGACTATGCCAAAGCCTTTGACTGTGTGGATCACAATAAACTATGGAAAATTCTGAAAGAGATGGGAATACCAGACCACCTGATCTGCCTCTTAAGAAATCTGTATGCAGGTCAGGAAGCAACAGTTAGAACTGGTCATGGAACAACAGACTGGTTCCAAATAGGAAAAGGAGTAGGTCAAGTATAAATAGTTCACTCATTAAATATTTGGATGACTTTGGGTATCTTTAGCTTCAAAATGTACTTTTTAAAGACTGCTGTTTTGAAACTAAAGAATTAATCAAGGAAATAATGACCATTTACTGATTATCACGTGAGTATTACTGAAAAAGTTCTGTTATATAGAGGTATTATTAGTATTAGTCACTCAGTGGTGTCCGACTTTTTGCAGCCCCATGGACTGTAGCCCACCAGGCTTCTCTGTCCATGGGATTGTCTAGGCAAAAATACTGGAGTGGGTTGCCATTTCCTCCTCCAGGGTACCTTCCCAACTGTACATAAAGGAGACTTCATTAATGTGCATTAGAGGATACCCCAGGTTAACCTGTTACAGAAAACTGTCTCTTGAGTCTTTAAATTCTATACCTCTGGTTGGTCGATTGTTTGTTTCTTTATTTAGGTTTTAAGGTGAATGACCTGGGGCTATTTGTTTCCATCAACCTGATTGTGAATCTAAAGGCACAGTTGAAATGTCTATTTTTCTTGCTATCCTCAGAAGAGATTGCTGCAAATCTACTCTATGATTCTCATTGTTTTCAGCTTACAATACAAATAGCTTATTATTTTTTGCAACCTATGTCTTTCTTTGGAAGGACTGACGCTAAAGCTGAAACTCCAGTACTTTGGCCACCTCATGTGAAGAGTTGACTCATTGGAGAAGACTGATGCTGGGAGGGATTGGGGGCAGGAGGAGAAGGGGACGACAGAGAATGAAATGGCTGGATGGCATCACTGACTCGATGGACGTGAGACTGAGTGAACTCTGGGAGATGGTGATGGACAGGGAGGCCTGGCGTGCTGCGATTCATGGGGTCGCAAAGAGTCGGACACGACTGAGCGACTGAATTGAACTGATGTCTTATAATAAAGCAGTGCTGAAAAATTAAATAGAAGAATGTTCAGTTGCCATATAGGTTACAAAAATAATTTGCTGGTGGTGAGTTTTAAGCTTGATTCTAAATAAATTTATGAAGAATGGCACTTGGAAGATGTGTTCAAATTTTGCTATTTAAGGTATCTTGAAATTATAGGCTCACCCTAAAATTTCAAAAAGCATAGAGCTTAGGCTCTTAAGGGTATAGCAGTGATAAAAGCTTTCATAGTCATTTCTAAAAAGCAACACTTCATAGTTTTCTCTCTCCAGTGGTTCTCTAATATACTTGTAGAAGGAAGGCAACAGAAAACAAAGAATAAAAATAGCTGAGCTCTCCAAAATTGGGCTTCCTGATTACTTTCCCTGTTCAAAGAAAAGAGGAGACACCATCTTGCAATAGAGGCTTCATAGACAACTCGGTTTCTCCAGTGACAGTCGGCATTTGATTCCCCGTATCTCTTGGTTCTTCTTGTTGTCAATGGTCGGAGAGGACATTAATAATAATGGTCTGCTTGGATGTCAAATATTCTAGGTATATCAAGTTACAAGCTTATAAGGGGCATGTGTTCAAATCCAGATTTGTCAAATTCTAAGCTTTTTACTCCTATTCTAGGCTATTTAGGGCTTCCCTGGTGGTTCAGATGGTAAAGAGTCTGCCTGTGATGTGTGAGATCCAGGGTCAATCTCTGGGTTGGGAAGATCCACTGGAGAAGGGAATGGCAACCCACTCCAGTATTCTTGCCTGGAAAATTTTGTGGATTGAGGAGCCTGGTGGGTTACAGTCCATGGGGTCACAAAGAGCTGGACACGACTGAGCAACTAACACACTGGGCTATTGAATTATTAACAAGCGTGCCCATTTCTAAAGCTAGTTTCCTGTCTAGCAGTATAGTGTGATGGTTCAAACACCTGCTCCACAGCAAGTACAATGTCATGGTGAATCCATGCATTCTCCCTCTTCTCTCAGTGAGGGAGGAAAAACCGTGTAATAGATGGAGGGTTTTTTTTTTTTTAATTAACTGGTATTTTGGCTTTTATATTGCTTTCATTTTGCTACCAGGGGAATGTGGAGCAATGCACATCCAGATTTTTTCTGTTTCTAGCTAGATGCAGAGTCCTGCAAGGTGCTCGTGAAACCCAACTACCTTTTACCCATCCTATCCCACATGGGTATAAGGCTGGCCCCTGAGTTTGACAGTATACATGGGCATGGGGTCACAGGGGTGGAGGTTTCCTTAAGCTCTAAGAGTTAGTCGCTCAGTCGTGTCCAAGTCTTTGTGACCCTATGGACTGTAGCCCACCAGGCTCCTGTGTCCATGAGATTTCCCAGGCAAGAATACTAGAGTGGGTAGCCAAGCCTAGGGTATCTTCTCAACCTAGGGATTGAACCTGGGTCTTCTGCATCACAGGCAGATTCTTTACCATCTGAGCTTTCCCTAGATATAAATAAAAGGAGTTTGAGGGGTTCCTGGTTATGATGGGGTGTGTAAGGAGAAGTGAACTCTGCCTTACCAGGGAATCAAGCCTGACTGGCCATTGCATGCTGAGGCTTTGAGCAGCTGTGAGGGCTCTGTGTTTTCCTGTCATTGGTGGAGAAGAGTGCTGGGGTGAGGGGTGGTCCCTGAGTTAATCAGACAACCAGCACCCAGCTGTCAACTGCAGCCTCTTGTGGCTGGAGAGCTAGTTTTCTGGTGTTGCATGAATTCAGAAATCTTGGGAATGTGGGGCAGGGAGAAAGCACAGAGATTGAATTCTTATGATTCAAGAGGATGAGAAGGAGAAGCACATTTAGTTTTGATTTAGCAATCATGCAACGTGACATTTCTTGTACCTGAGTAATGAAGAGTAAAATTTCTTGCTACCTAAACAAACAAACAAGTCCAGGGAAAAGCAATGTTGGGTGAAGCACGGAGGACACAGGGAGCACTTGGGAGGGGCAGGGAAGGCCTCCTAGGGGGAGAGGTCCACGCTGAGAATGAGGAGCATCAGCAGGGAGAAGGGGTGTTGGGATGCACCAGGGGAAGGGAGGGGGAAGCATGCTCCAGGCAGAGAGAACAGAGGCACAAAGGCCAGGTGACAAAAGAGAAAGAGTCCCTGGAAATGTAGGGTGGCTGGTGAAGATCCAACAGGGAGGAGGGTTGGCAGCAGGTGAGCTAAGCTGGGGTCAGGTCAGGAAGACCCCACTCTGGGAAACCGGGGCTTTATTCTGGGGACCATGGGGAAAACCATTACTGTGTTTTATGCAGAGGCATGAAGCTTCAATACTTTGACCACCTGATGTGAAGAACTGACTCACTGGAAAAGACCTTGATGCTGGAAAAGATTGAAGGCAGGAGGAGAAGGGGACGACAGAGGATGAGATAGTTGGATGGCATCACCAACTTAATGGACATGAACTTGAGCAAACTCTGGGAGATGGGGAAGGACAGGGAAGCCTGGCATGCTGCAGTCCATGGGACTGCAAATGATCAGACACGACTGAGTGACTGGAAAACAATGAAAGGATGAGATGAAGGCTTTGGAAGATCACCCTGGTGGCCATGGGGAAAACAGATCATAGTGCAGCAAGACCAGTCAAAGGGAGGCAAGTCAAGAGGCCCTATCTGGTGTTCTGTGAAGCCTCATCCCTCATCAGAATGTATGAAGACTTCCCTGTGGTCCAATGGTTAAGAACTCTCCTTCTAATGCAGGGGACATAGTTTTGATCTCTGGTCCAGGAAGGCCTACATGCTTCAGGGCAACTAAGCATGTGCACCACAACTGCTGAAGCCTGTACTCTGCGACAAGAAAAACCACCACCACAAGAAGCCCACACACTGCAACCAAGAGTAACCCTCACTCACAGCAACTAGAGAAAGCCTGTGTATAGCAATGAAGATCCAGCACAGCCAAAAAGAAAAGAAAAAGAACTATGAAACACCTGTGCTGTGTGCTCAGATGCTCAGTTGTATCTGACTCTTTGTGACCCCATGGATTGTAGCTCTCCAGGCTCCTCTGTCCATGGGAATTCTCCAGGGAAGAATACTGGAGTGGGCTGCCATTTCCTTCTCCAGGGGATCTTCCTAACCCAGGGATAGAATCTGAGTCTCTTATGTCTCCTATATTGACAAGCAGGTTCTTAGTGCCACCTGTGAAGCCTGTAGAAGGAATACATCTCTAATACGTGGTAAGATGAGTACTTTAACATTTCACTTGCTTTTGGTGAAGAGTAAAGCACTTAAGCCTTTTTGTTTTCTCTGTAACTTCAGACCATGCTGTCTACAGTCATCAAAACTACTTTAAAGACTACACATAGAGGGGAAAAAAAAAGAAATTCAAGGAGCCTCAGCCTGTTTTTCTGGTCTGTGAAGAGAACTCCTTTTGGGTCTTGAATCCATCATGAAGCATTATGCGCTTATCTCTTCTAATGAGAAGTTACAGTTTATGAGACTTCCATTAAAGCTCTTGTCTAATTTATTCATAAACTTCACAGACTAATGGCCTCATCCACTTCCCTTCAGGTTTACATCACCTTTGGTAAGCACCACCAGCCACATGCAAACCCGCTTTGCTGACCCATCCCCAGGCCTACCCCAGTTTTCCCAAACACCCACTGGTGTGTAATGGGAGACTGTGCTGGGTGCCTTGCTAGACCCACTAGTTCACCTAGTTTATGTTTCCTATATAAACTAGTTTATGTTTACCTTGTTAGGGACTAAGTGTGGGGGCCATGCCAAAAAAGGAATGAGGTGAATTATAGCAGATTTGTTAGTGAATATGTCATACAGCTCCTCATGGCCACATCTTTCCTTTTTAGGCAAAACATTATTTGACAGTTTTTGAATCGTGGATTAACAGAACCTATACATAATTTATAGCTATAATAATAACCCCAATCGTTGCCATTTTGAGTGCCTACTCTGTGCCTGGCATTGTATTAAGGGCTTTATTTACATTATTCCATTCGATTTCTACTATAAGCCTAGGAGATAGACTTTACTCCCAGATGGAGAGTGACAGCCAGTTGTTTAATTGCTTTTCCAGATCCACATGGCTTGTATGAGACAGCTGGTATCAACTGCACATCTAATTTGTAAGCTCATACTCATCACCACCGCTCTGATCGCCTGACGATATCCTGTGCAGATCAATAGTGCACTTTCCAAATGTTTACTGTGTCATCTGTCACATGCCTCCCTTCTCCAGGAACCACATCTTATTTCTCTTTTTACCCCCAGTTTACTTGTTACTCAAGAAGGTTCCCAATAAGGTTTTGTTGAGTAAATACATTAAAAATGTCTTTATGTAACCCACAGTATTACTATGTCTGAAAATTAGAAGGACTTTTGCCTTACGTGACACTCTTTTCTTGTCCACAGGGATTATAGACAGTGGCACAATTACCTCTGTGTTTCTGGCAATCAGGGCTTCTCATAATATCCTGTCTATCCAAGGCTTAAAGAGAGGAGTTGTCTTAACTTTTTTCAATCTGATGATCGTTACCTGTGCAGAGAACACAAGGCAGAAGGCAATACGGGTAGCTTCCTTTTCTTTCAGGGCCATTAACTTTTCACCAGTTACCAGATATGAACTGATGCTTACTATATTCTTTGTCTCTAAACACAAATTACTTCTCCTATTTCCTTTAACTGTATTCTTTGTGAAATGGGCAGCTATCTTTAAAAAATTTTATTTATTTATTTACCTTTGGCTGTGCTGGGTCTTCGTTGCTGCTCGGGCTTTTTTCTGGTTGTGGAGCGTGGAGGCTGCTCTTCACTGTGGTACGTGGGCTTCCCTTTGCCATGGCTTCTCTTATTGAGGCGCACAGGCTCTAGATGAATGGGCTCAGTAGTTGTGGTGCATGGGCTTTAGCTGATTCATGGCACTGGGGATCGTCCCAGACCAGGGATCGAATCTGTGTCCCCCGCACCGGCAGGCATATTTTTAACCACTGGACCACCAGGGAAGTCCTGAATGGAAGTCCTGAATGGCCATGTTTAAATCCATAATACATTGCAGTGATGCATTTAAAACTTTGAACACTGAATACTTCTAGGCCTAAAGTCTCATTCTTTTACTTATTCATGAAATAGCCTTTTTAAAATATAATTTTAATGATATTCAGAATAGTGGGAGAATAATTTGATAAATGCTACCTAATACTTTAAGAATATTTGAATTATGTGTATATAAAATCTTAAAAATGGAGGAAAAAAGAAAAAATGATGGTGTTAATCTTTAAAATATAAATATATTCTATTTTGGCTTTGACTAACTTTGGCCACCTCATGCGAAGAGTTGACTCATTGGAAAAGATTCTGATGATGGGAGGGATTGGGGGCAGGAGGAGAAGGGGATGACAGAGGATGAGATGGCTGGATGGCATCACTGACTCGATGGACATGAGTTTGAGTGAACTCTGGGAGTTGGTGATGGACAGGGAGGCCTGGCATGCTGCAATTCATGAGGTCGCAAAGAGTCGGACACAACTGAGTGACTGAACTGAACTGAATATCTACAAATGTTTTGCCCCCTTAGCTTTTATGAATAAACACACACACACACACACACACACACACACAAGAAAACATGCTCAGCCAGTATACTTTTCCCGGAGATAGTGGAGGACCGAGGAGTCTTACATGCTATAATCCTGGGGGTTGTAAAGAGGTGGACACAACTTATCGACTGAGCAACAGTAGGCTTTGATAACTATCTTTTCCCAGATAGGAATTCTATGTTTTGGTCAGTAATTTGGAATATGTTGACATTCAATGCATGTGATCCTTCCCTTATTGGTCCCCAGGGAGGAAACCAGCTGGCAGAAATCAAGATCTTCATCTACTCAAGAGTTGCACACATCAAATAGTAAATAGATGAATTTAGCAAATGCCAGAATGGCACCCCACTCCAGTACTCTTGCCTGGAAAATCCCATGGACGGGAGAGCCTGGTGGGCTGCAGTCCATGGGGTCGCTAAGAGTTGGACACGACTGAGCGACTTCACTTTCACGTTTCACTTTCCTGCATTGGAGAAGGAAATGGCAACCCACTCCAGTGTTCTTGCCTGGAGAATCCCAGGGAAGAGGGAGCCTGGTGGGCTGCCGTCTATGGGATCGCACAGAGTCAGACACAACTGAAGCGACTTAGCAGCAGCAGCAGCAGAAACAACACTGAACTCAGGAGAGCCAACTAGGAAGAAATAAGGCTGGAGCATCTCCAAATCATAGAGGAGCCAGAAGAAAGTCAGACATGAGGTGGGAGTGGATGGGATACTTGGATAAAAGAGATCAACTGGATGGTGATGAATGGAAACAAATTTTTGGTGGTGAGCACACTGCAGTGTAGACAGAGTAGAAATACAATGTTGTACACATTAAACTTAAAAAAAAAAAGTCAGATGTGAATCTGGGCTAAAGAGAATATCATGGCAGACAAATGGAAAGAGATGTTTCTAGACAAGGTCTGTCCATGGATCTCATCAAGAAGATTTGTCCATATTTTTTATCTCCCTTTTTGTCCGTGTTGTGTCTCTCATAAAGTGGTAGAAGTTCATTGCTCCTTTAAGTGCTATTTATACATCTACTCAATTCATTTCGTTAATTCACTCATTAACCACCATTATTAGGAACATTATGAGGAACATAGTAGATGCTAAGGATGCAAAAATGAGTTAAGTCAATATTTTCAGAGTAGCAAGTGAACTAACCATGCCCATCAGTATACCTGTTCTCCATTATAACATAAAACGAAGCAGTTAGAAAGCTCTAGTTCTGAATCAATGTTATGTGCTATAAGAAAGGGGATACATTATTACACGGTGTGCATGCTTATCAAAGTGCATTATAAACATAGCATTAAGTATTTAAAATATACAATGTGTATATCTCAAGCTTTACCAAGATATGATTACAAAACAAAGTCACCTGAATGTCCCAGACCTTACCAAGATGTACTATTTGATATACCTAAATAAAGTCACCGGTGGCTCAGACAGTAAATAATCTGCCAGGATTTGATCCCTGGGTCAGGAAGATCACCTAGAGAAGGGAATGGCTACCCACTCCAGTATTCTTGCCAGAACTCCATGGACAGAGGAGCCTGGCAGGCTATAGTCCATGGGGCTGCAAAGAGTCGGACAGGACTGAGCAATGGAAGGGGGAAATAAAGTCATGCTTGTGATAATAAATTATTACATACTGAGTGCTCACTCATGAAATTAATTCTCTTCAGTGTCTCTTTTCCACCCCCTTTCTATATACACACACATGCACATATATGCATTATTAGTACCATTATCTTTTAATTAAACCATTTGAGATAAGTTGCAGACACCATGACCTTTTACTTATAAATACCTGGTCATTTATCCTAGACAACTAAATACCGAAGTACCTCCTAAGGACAAGAACATTCTCTTACATAACCACAACTCAGCAATCAAACTCAGGAAATTGGCAACAGAGACCTACTGCTGCTGCTGCTAAGTCGCTTCAGTCGTGTCCGATTCTGTGCGACCCCATAGACGGAAGCCCACCAGGCTCCCCCGTCCCTGGGATTCTCCAGGCAAGAATACTGGAGTGGGTTGCCATTTCCTTCCCCAATGCATGAAAGTGAAAAGTGAAAGTGAAGTCGCTCAGTCGTGTCCGACTCTTAGCGACCCCATGGACTGGAGCCTACCAGGATCCTCCATCCATGGGATTTTCCAGGCAAAAGTACTGGGGTGGGGTGCCATTGCCTTCCCCGAGAGACCTACTACTATTATCCAAAACACACCCCATATTCAAATTTTACCAAATATACCAATAATTAAATGCCCTCAATGACATTTATTCCTTGCATCCAGGGGTCAACCCCAGATAACACATTTTATTTGGTTGTCGAGTCTCCTGTCTTCTTTACTCCAGAATGACTTCTCAGTCTCTCCGTGTCTTTTATGAACTTCACATTCTTGAGCACAGGCTCATAGTCTGTGGAATGTCCTTTGGTTGGGTTCTCTCATTATCTTCCCAGGGTATTTTTCAGAGTTTCCCAGGGCGCTGCCTCATGTGTGATGTGGAGCCGGTCCTTCTGGTTCTTCCGTCTGGCTGGCTGACTTCACTGCCCTCCACGTGGCTGCTGCCACTGCTACCCTTGAACTTTAAGAGGAGGCTGGGTTGTCTCCTGCTGATGCCACCACTCAGATCCTTGCAGACTTCCAAGAAAGAATGCTGCAGGTCCTAGCCTCTCACTCTAAACCCTGGGTAGTGCGTAAGCTGTGCGTAGTCACGTCAGACTCTTGCGAGACCCCCACAGACTGTAGCTCACCAAACTCCTCTGTCCATGGAATTTTCCAGGCAAGAATACTGGAATGGGTTACCATTTTCTACTCTAGGGGAATCTTCCTGATCCAGGGATCGAACCTGTGTCTTCTGCGTCTCCTGCAATGGCAGGTGGATTCTTTACTACTGCACCACCTGGGAAGCTGAGGGAAACCCTTGAAGATGCTCCTTAACTCTTCACAGCACACCTAAGGCCAGGCTATAACTTTTTAACAGAATTGCTTTCAATGCTTGAGGGTATCACAAGCATGTGTGCTCGTATCCGACTCTTTTGTGACCCCATGGACTATAGCCCACCAGGCTCCTCTGTCCGTGGGATTTCTCTGGCAAGAATACTAGAGTGGGTTGCCACGCCCTTCTCCAGGGGATCTTCCCAATCCAGGGGTCAAACCCAGGTCTTCTGCATTACAGGCAGATTCCTTACCATCTGAGCCACCAGGGAATCCTGTATCAGAAGCATAATACAGAAAATAATGTCAAACCGCTACTGAGAAGTTAACTACTCTTGGGACTTCCTTAATGGTCCTATGACTAAGACTCCAAGCTCCCAATGCAGGGGGCCTGGGTTCCATCACTGGTCAGGGAACTAGATCCCACATGCCTCAGCTGAGAGTTTGCATACCGAAACTAAAGATCTCTCATGACACAACTAAGACCTGGGGCAGCCAAATAAATAAATAAATGAATTTTTTTTAAAAAATGAAAGAAAAGTTACTGTTCTTATAGCTCACAGACTAAAACATGACCCCCAGAGTCATTAAATAAAGTAGTTCCCACCTCCATATGGAAGGCTCAACTCACTTCACCACAAATGCCCTCATAATGTCCCTGCTAGGAAGTCCAGACTCAGCAATGCGCCAGGCCTAGAGGGAAAAACACTGTCCTCAATGCCCTCGCTTCCCGAGTTAGGTGGACTGTCTTCCCAGGATGAGCAATGCTAAGGAGATCCGCCCCCTTCCCTGGGAACCTCCCTTGTAAGCATTAGTTAGGCTCACCTAACTCGGCTGGCCCCACCCTCCCACACCATGTTTACTAAAGTTAGGCTGTCCACTTTTATGCAACACTATGTGTGGCCACCAAGAGTCCAGCTTGGAAGCACTACCACAAGGCAAATACAATTCCTTCATAGCCTTTTTTTCTCCATCATGTGGTGCAGAGTATTATGGTCCTTGAGAAACCCCTACAACAGCCAGGTTTTCATTCCTGATCTCCCGTAAATAAATGCTTGGGTGAGAATCCATTGACGCATCTCCCATGAACAACCAGCAATTTTCAGACACAAAAAATTCTAAATCTAGATTGAGAAAAAAAATTATAATCCTGTAGGAGCATAATTGAGCTTAAGATATACCAATTTACATGACTAAATAGACTGTTCAAAGCATTTGCATTTGGGTTACTTCATCCCATTTTGGCCTTCTTTAAGAAAAACAGTGAGTACTTACTTGCCTTCATATCTACAGGATTAAAAGGCCCATTTAAGTTATGTTTACAAAAACTGATTTAGCAGTTTGGCCCCAAAGGTAAATTCCAGTCTCTACCCGAGAGGTTGAAATGGCTTATAATTTTAAGACTGAAAGGTTTTCTAGCCTCAACTATTTTTACTATTTTTAAGGCAGATTTGCAGCTTCTTCAAATATGCCCTACCTTTCCAGCTTTGTCACCCCAAATCCTCTCCCATCTTGTGCTTCTGCCAAAAACAAATACTTTGCTGATTTGTGATTCCATCCCTCGCCTTTTTACTTCCAAAGTCTTGCTTCTGTGGGCCTCGTGTCTTTAATACTCTCCCCACAGTGCTTCCATAGTGACTTGGAAGGTAAAGAATCTGCCTGCAAAGCATGAGACCCCGGTTTCATCTCTGAGTGAAGAAGATCCCCTGGAGAAGGGAATGGCTGTGCTAAGTCGCTTCAGGCATGTCTGATTCTTCGTGATCCCATGGACTGTAGCCCACCAAGCTCCTCTGTCCATGGGGAGTATTCTTGCCTGGAAAATCCTATGGACAGAGGAGCCTGGCAGGCTACAATTCATAGGGTTGCAAAGAGTCAGACATGACTGAGCGACTAACACTTTCATGACTCCAATCTCTCAAAATTTTACTCAGCCTTCAAAGACCTACTCAAATGTCATTTCTCAATCTTCCCAACTGGAAATGACATATCTTTTCTCTTAAAATCCCACAGCAGGGACTTCCCTGGCATTCCAGTGGTTAAGACTTTAAGTTTCCACTGCAGGGGGCAAGTGTTTGATCCCTGGACAGGAAACTAATTTCCTGCATGCCACACAGTGCAACCAAAATAAAATAAATTAGATTGTGGTGATGGTTGCACAACATTATTAAAAAATAAAGGAACTAATGTTTAATACTTAAAAAAAAAAAAAAAATCCCACAGCACAATATTTGCATCTTCTTCTTTCTTACAGCAGTTAGGTTCTACCTTATGCTATAGTTACTAGGTTCATGTCTTATCTGTTCCACTTGATTTTTTTTTGAGGCTGATGACAAATCCCTGCTCACATTTGTATATCCCCTGTTACTTTTCATGGTACCTTGTAAACAGTAGGCACTCAATATATTTTAGAGCTGAATTGAACTAAAACCCAGTGAATACAATATCTCACAGAAAGCTGATAGCTCTGACCTAAATTACATCACATGGCAAATCTGAAAATATTAGTTTAAGAATGAAAGATGAAGTCTGTTGTCAATTTGCCAACCACAACTTTGGCTAAATACTAACAAAGACAGGCATTGTAAATAAAGCCCCCTTCTAGTCAAAACTAATGGACATTTGATGACAGAGTAGAGCAACTGGATAGTAATGACTCCTGGGTTGGTAAGCTTGAAATTTATGAGAAAAGTATAATTCCAGCTAAATGAGCAATAAATTGCTTCTGCTCTCTCTGCTATTTTGTTGGCTATACTGAAAGGAAAATAAAGTAGAAACATAAGAACATAACAGACTAAACAAAGATCTTTAGAGACACATGTCTGGTGATGTTTTGGTCATTCAGTTCAGTTCATTCACTCAGTTGTGTCCAATTCTTTGCAATGCCATGGACAGCAGCACACGAGGCTTCAGTGTCCATCACCAACTCCCAGAGCTTACTCAAACTCAGGTCCATCGAGTCAGTGATTTTATCCAGCCATCTCATCCTCTCTCATCCCCTTCTCCTCCCATCTTCAATCTTTCCTAGTATCAGGGTCTTTTCCAGTGAGTCAATTCTTCACATCATGTGGCCAAAGTGAGGGAATTTCAGCTTCAGAATCAGTCCTTCCAATGAATATGCAGGACTGATTTCCTTTAGGATGAACTAGTTGGATCTCCTTGCAGTCCAAGGGACTCTCAAGAGTCTTCTTCAACACCACAGCATCAGTCAAAAGCATTGATTCTTCAGTGCTCAGCTTTCTTTATAGTCCAACTCTCACATCTATACATGACTACTGGAAAAATCATAGCTTTGACTAGATGGACCTTTGTTGGCAAAGTAATGTCTCTGCTTTTTAATATGCTGTCTAGGTTGGTCATAGCTTTTCTTCCAAGGAGCAAGTGTCTTTTAATTTCGTGGCTGCAATCACCATCTGCAGTGATTTTGGAACCCAAAAAATAAAGTCTCCCATTGTTTCCATTGTTTCCCTATCTATTTGCCATGAAGTGATGGGACCAGATGTCATGATCTGAGTTTTCTGAATGTTAAGTTTTAAGCCAGCTTTTTCACTCTCCTCTTTCACTTTCATCAAGAGGCTCTTTAGTTCTTCTTCACTTTCTGCCTTAAGGGTGGTATCATCTGCATATATGAGGTTATTGATATTTCTCCCGGCAATCTTGATTCCAGCTTGTGTTTCATCCAACCCAGCGTTTTGCATGATGTACTCTGCATATAAGTTAAATAAGCAGGGTGACAATATACAGCCTTGACATACTCTTTCCCAATTTGGAACCAGTCTGTTGTTCCATGTCCAGTTCTAACTGTTGCTTGTTGACCTGCATACAGATTTCTCAGGAGTCACATCAGGTGGTCTGGTATTCCCATCTCTTTAAGAATTTTCCACAGTTTATTGTGATCCACACAATCAAAGGCTTTGGCATAGTCAATAAAGCAGAAGTAGATGTTTTTCTGGATCTCTCTTGCTTTTTCAATGATCCAGCAGATGTTGGCAATTTGATCTCTGGTTCCTCTGCTTTTTCTAAATCCAGCTTGAACATCTCAAACTTCACAGTTCATGTACTGTTGAAGCCTGGCTTGGAGAATTTTGAGCATTATTTTGCTAGTGTGTGAGATGAGTGAAACTATGCAGTAGTTTGAACATTCTTTGGCATTGCTTTTCTTTGGGATTGGAATGAAAACTGATCTTTTCCAGTCCTGTGGCAACTGCTGAGTTTTCCAAATTTGCTGACATATTGAGTGCAGCACTTTCATGGCATCATCTTTTAGGATTTGAAATAGCTCAACTGAAATTCCATCACCTCCACTAGCTTTGTTCGTAGTGATGCTTTCTAAGGCCCACTTGACTTCACATTCCAGGATGTCTGGCTCTAGGTCAGTGATCACACCATAGTGGTTATCTGGGTCATGAAGATCTTTTTTGTATAGTTCTTCTGTGTATTCTTGCCATCTCTTCTTAATATCTTCTGCTTCTGTAAGGTCCATTCCATTTCTGTCCTTTATTGTGCCCATCTTTGCATGAAATGTTCCCTTGATATCTCTAATTTTCTTGAAGAGATCTCTAGTCTTTCCCATTCTATTGTTTTCCTCTATTTCTTTGCATTGATCACTGAGGAAGGCTTTCTTATCTCTCCTTGATATTCTTTGGAACTCTGTATTCAAATGGGTATATCTTTCTTTTCTCCTTTGCCTTTAGCTTCTTTTCTCAGCTATCTGTAAGGCCTCCTCAGACAACCATTTTGCATTTTCACATTTCTTTTTCTTGGAGATGGTCTTGATCACTGCCTCATATACAATTTCTGGCACCTACTGGACTTATTTTGAACTACCAGACTGGTTCAAAACTGGGAAAGGCGTATGTCAAGGCTGTATATTGTCACCCTGCTTATTTTACTTATATGCAGAGCACATCACGAGAAATGCCAGGCTGGACCAAGCACAAGTGGCAATCAAGTCTAGGTTTGTCATAGCTTTTCTTCCAAGGGGAAAGCATCTTTTAATTTCATGGCTGCAGTCACCATCTGCAGAGATTTTGGAGCCCCCCAAAATAAAGTCTCCCACTGTTTCCATTGTTTCCCCATCTGTTTGCCATGAAGTGATGGATGCCATGATCTTCGTTTTTTGAATGTTTAGTTTTAAGCCAGTTTTTTCACTATCTTCTTTCACTTTCATCAAGAGGCTCTTTAGTTCCTCTTTGCTTTCTGTCATTAGAGTGGTATCATCTGCATATCTGAGGTTGTTGATAATTCTCCTGGCAATCTTGATTCCAGCCTGTGCTTCATCCAGCCCAGCATTTTGCGTGATGTGCTCTGCATATAAGTTAAATAAGTAGGGTGACAATAGATAGCCTTGATGTACTTCTTTCCCAGTTTCAAACCAGTCTGGCAGTTCAAAATCAGTATGGTAGGGTGCCAGAAATTCCACCTGCTCTACTTAAGAACTGCGTGCTTGAATGGCCCTCAAATTCCCCTGCAGTTTTAAGAGTTCAAGAAGTTGCATCAGATTGCTGGCAGAGCACTCAGACAGAAACACAGGTCAGGAGGGAGCAGGAAGAGACAAGACAGGATGTGCTGTCAAATATGCTGAAGCGCCAAGTGTGGAGGTGTGGAGGGTCTGGCCCCAGGACCAGGAATTCAATCCATGCCTCTACCCTGTGACTCATCTGAGCTCTTCCCATAACACTGTAGTGGAAAGTTATAAAGATCACAAGGTTCTAGGGAGCCCTGCTAGTGCATCACTTTGGGGACCCCAGGTTTTTATATTAACGCCCAAGAGGGTGAGATTTATAGAGAAAGAAAGCACTATTCATTTGTCTGCCTTCAGCTGCAGGGACAAGAAAGCAAAAATAGTTATTCACCTAGAAAACTGAATGGTTTCAGGGTAGAAAACTTCAAACATGAATGAATTCAGTAGTTTGACCCTCCCTGTCAAAAGCTAGCCTCTTTCTTTCTTCCTTGGGTCTGACTTCATTCTCAGGCTGACTCCATGCCCAGGCATAATTCTTATCTCTTTCTAAGAGGAGAAAGAGCTTATTTCTCAGTAATCCCAACAAAGATCTCAGGACTGGCTCTGTTTGGATTGATTTAGTCATATTTCTTGTTGTTCTTTAGTTGTTTAGTCGCTAAGTCAGGTCTGACTCTTTTGTAACGCCATAGACCATAACCTGCCAGGCTCCTCTGTTCCCGGCATTTTCCAAGAATACTGGAGTGGGTTGCCATTCCCTTCTCCAGGGGATCTTCCCAACCCAGGGACTGAACCCACGTCTCATGCATGTGGATTCATGCATTGCCGGTGGATTCTTTACCGCTGAGCCACTGTGGATATAATTATATGCATATATATATCTATGGATTTATCAATATATATACACTGTGTATTGATCTGACGTTGCAGATGGCATATCACTCATAATTTTGGGGGTTGTAATGATTACAATGTTAAACTGTAGCCACTCATTCCTTGTAACATTTATAACTAATAATCATATAGCATTTACCTGTCTCAAGCCTTGTTCTGAATATTTTGCTGATGTTAGCTCATTTAATTCTCACAGCAATTCTATGAGATAGTGCAGAGCTCCCCAAGAGATGATCTTCTTACCTCAACCAAACTCTCCAACTCACCAAGTGACAATGGCCCACCAGTGTATACAGGAGAGGAACCAAAGCTCATCAGCTGGGCACTTCAGACACTTCTCTTCCAGGGTAGTTCTTGAAACAGTTCAACAACCTGGGAAAGAGTCCCACATGGGTTCAGTGCAAGATCTGCTTGTCTTAGAAGCCTCATTCTTCACCAGAGCTAATACCTCTGGCAGGGCTTTCCCCCCTTTTAATTAATAGACGTATTTTAGAGCAGTTTTAAGTTTCAGAAAAATTGAGAGGAAAGTACAGAGTTCACATATACTCAGTCCCATATACACATAGATAGGTAGGTAGGTAGGTTTAGTCCCTAAGTCGTGTCCGACTCTCTCGACCCCTTGGACTGTAGCTTGCCAGGCTCATCTGTCCATGGGATTTCCCAAGCAAGAATACTGGAATGGGTTGCCATTTCCTCCTAAACCTGGGTCTCCTGCATTGCAGGCAGACTATACCAGCAGAGCCACTGAGGACCCCCATACGTACATAGTTTCCCTTACTGTTAACATCTGACATTAGTGTGGTCCATTCGTTACACTTGATGAATAAATGAAGACACATTGTGATTAACTAAAGTCCTAGTATATTATCAGGGTTCACTCTGGGAGTACATTCGTTGGTTTTGACAAATGCATACTGTCATACATCCATCATGGTAACCTCATACAGAGTAGTTTAATTATCTTAAAACCCCCATGTATTCCACTTCTTCATCCTTCCTTCTTCCACTGATATTTTCATTCTCTCCATTTTGCTTTTTCCATAGTGTCATGTAGTTGCAATCAGATAATATGTAGCCTTTTCAGTCTTCTTTCATTTAGCAATATGCTTTGAACATCCCCCAATGTCTTTATCTGGTTTAATAGCTCATTTCTTTTTATTGCGGAGTAACATTCCAAGCATTGGATGTACCACAGTGTGTCGACCCATTCACCTACTGAAGCATTTGGTTGTTTCCAAGTTTTGGCAGTTATGAATAAGGTGTATAGGTTTTTGGGTTGGGCCTAAGCATTCAGCGCATTGTGGTAAATACCAAGGAGCATGATTCCTGGATCATATCTCCTGTAGGATTTTTATAGACAGAACTACAAGGATCCTGAAAAGTATAAGCCTAGTTTTAAGTGTCACCATACTCAGGGAAGCCCAGAGTTTGGCATGCCCATAAATGCCCATCAGACATTCATAGACTTTTTTCTACTTCATCCCAGTCCAGATGCAATTTACCATTCAGGGTTCATTGCTACCATGAAGAACAATGTCTAATAACACAGTTGACATTTTTACTTTCTTCAGTTGGATAGTCAACTAATGTTTAAGTCTCACAGAGGGATAATAGGTTTTGTTAAACCCTTTGCTCACAGCTATGTATTTTTATTTCCTCCACTTTTCAAATGAAGAAACCAAGGCACAGAGAGTATCCAAGATCACATAGTTGGCAAAAAGTGAAACCAAGAATTAGATGGAGGCATTTGACTCCAGAGCCTGTACTCATAAACATTGTGTTATACTGCCTCAAGCATTACTTGTCTTTCTTATAAATGGAGGTAGTGTTTATGTAAATAAGTCATGGGTTAATACCCCTAGAATATTAGATTATGAGCCTGTGACCATGAAAGTTGCCGTCATGCTGATTTTATCTAAAGGCCTCTCTATCCCTGTGCTCCGGGGGAAATTTTTTTCAAAGCCTCTTATTTTCAGAGGGTGGGGAAGTCCCCAGGGTTTCTGGGGACTCTCACCCACTTAAGGCCTCCAGATCTCCTCTGACTCAGGCCCCAGCATCAGAACTCTTTGTCTCTATTTTATTTTCCACAAAAACCATGATGCAGAATTTGGCTACTTTACTGGTTTTCATAAGAAATGCCATCACCTCGAGCTTTTGTGATTTTGTAAAATTTCCTGAAGGTGTATGAGGTCACCGAGTCACCTTGCTTAGTTCATCGTATTCCAGAAAACATGACTTTTGCTCAAGTTCATTTCCCTTCTCTTCCTTTCCCTCCCTTCTCCCTTTGCCTCACCTCAATTGCAGATATAGATCTCTTCTGACTCTTCTTTCCTCAGAAGACTTCAAAGCACCTATATCTTCCCAGGGAAATACTGCTTCTTCTTTACAGGCCTCCCGGGACTGTATCCTTAAGAAAGGGTACATTTGTTATATAATAATTTTTCCCATCTCACTATATTACAATTGAGTTAGCTGATTAGCAGTCCATTCTTATAGGGCTTCAGTGACTCTATTTGATAACAATGATACAATGACCAAAACATCTGGAACAGAAGAGAAAGCTAAAGGCAAAGGAGAAGAGGAAAGATATACCCATTTGAATACAGAATTCTAAAGAATAGCAAGGAGAGATAAGAAAGCCTTCCTCAGTGATCAATGCAAAGAAATAGAGGAAAACAATAGAATGGGAAAGACTACAGAACTCTTCAAGAAAATTAGAGATACCAAGGGAATATTTCATGCAAAGATGGGCACAATAAAGGACAGAAATTGGATGGACCTTACAGAAGCAGAAGATAAGAAGAGATGGCAAGAGAGGAGAACTGTACAAAAAAGATCTTCATGACCCACATAACCACGATGGTGTGATCACTCACCTAGCCAGACATCCTGGAATGTAAAGTCAAGTGGACCTTAGGAAGCATTACTATGAACAAAGCTAGTGGAGGTGATGGAATTCCAGTTGAGCTATTTCAAATCCTGAAAGATGATGCTGTGAAAGTTCTTCATTCAATATGTCAGCAAATTTGGAAAACTCAGCAGTGGCCACAGGACTGGAGAAGGTCAGTTTTCATTCCAATATCTAAAAAGGCAATGTCAAAGAATGTTCAAACTACCGCATAATTTCATTCATTTTACACGCTAGCTAAATAATGCTGAAAATTCTCCAAGCCAGGCTTCAACAGTACATGAACTATGAACTCCAGATGTTCAAGCTGGATTTAGAAAAGGCAGAGGAACCAGAGATCAAATTGCCAACATCTGCTGGATCATTGAAAAAGCAAGAGAGATCCAGAAAAACATCTACTTCTGCTTTATTGACTATGCCAAAGCCTTTGACTGTGTAGATCACAATAAACTGTGGAAAATTCTTAAAGAGATGGGAATACCAGACCACCTGACGTACCTCCTAAAAAATCTGCATGCAGGTCAAGAAACAACAGTTAGAACTGGACATGGAACAACAGACTGGTTCCAACTTGGGAAATAGTGCCTCGAGGCTGTATATTGTCACCCTGCTTATTTAACTTATACGCAGAGTACATCATGCAAAATGCTGGGTTGGACAAAACAGAAGCTGGAATCAAGATTGCTGGGAGAAATATCAATAACCCCATATATGCAGATGACATCACCCTTATGGCAGAAAGTGAAGAGGAACTAAAGAGTCTCTTGATGAAAGTGAAAGAGGAGAGTGAAAAAACTGGCTTAAACTTAACACTCAGAAAACTCAGATCATGGTATATATGTATATGTATAGTTGATTCACTTCGCTGTACAGTAGAAACAAACACAATATTGTAAAGCAACTATAAATGTGAGTCACTCAGTTGTGTCTGACTCTTTGCAACCCCATGGATTATATCCTGCCATGCTCCTCCAACCATGGGATCTCCCAGGCAGGAATACTAGAGCGGGTAGCCATTTTCTTCTCCAGGGGATCTTCCTGACCCAGGGATTGAACCCAGGTTTCCTGCATCACAGGCAAATTCTTTACTATCTGAGGTGCTAGAGAAGCCTGTAAAGCAACTATATTCCTATAAAAATTAGTTAAAAAAATAAAGCATTATCACAAATTGTGAAATGTTCTTTGAATGAAAAGCGCAGGAGGCAGAGACAGAATAATAGGGGAGAGTGACCATTCAGGGAAGGCCTTTCTGAGGAGGTGATGTGAATTAGGAAAAAAAAAAGAAAATGAGAAGACAGTAATCATGTAAGCAGTTGAAGGAAGGGAGAATATTACAGCCAGAAAGAACAGCATATGCAAACTCCCTGGTGGAGGTATGTTGAAGAAACAGAAAGAAAATCAGAGTTGCTGATGGATAGCGAGCAAGGGGCAGAAGAATACCAGACAAGAAGTGAGATATGGTTAGTGGCAGGAGGGAAGGCTGTAGAGAGCTTGCATATAATTCTATATGATATAATGAAGCCACTGAAATGGGAGAATAACATGAAATGATTGAAATTCCAAGTCATCCTTGTTTCAAAGTGCATGGAGAATAGGTCATAAGAGACAAGAGAAAGCGGGGTTTCTCCATCCTCTTGGTGTTTGAATCAACATGACTTCCTATTGGATTCTATCTGAGAAGTGAGCAAAAGGGGAAGCAAGTATGACTTAGATTTCTCGATTGAAAGTCTTAGTTAATGACACCATCATGGGGAAATCTGAGGGGAGAATGCACTTGTGAGAAAGAGCAGAAATGCATTCAGGTTTTGGAATTAAGTTTCAGCTGTGTGTGAGACAGACAGAAGGGGAAGTCCAGTGGGAAGCCAGAAGACACACCTGGAACCTGGAAGCGGAAGTTTGATCTGGAGGAAGGAATATGGGGGTTATCAACACAGATGGCATTTAAAGCTGTGGGATACATAGAAATATATTTCATTTCTATACACTAACAACAAAAGATCAGACAGAGAAATTAAAGAAATGTTCTCCTTTACCATTCCGTCAAAAATAATAAAATACCTAGGAATTACCTACCTGAGGAAGCAAGAGATCTGTACTCCAAAAACTATAAGATGCTGGTGAAAGAAAGCAAAGATGACATAAACAGATGGAAAGATATACCATATTCTTGGATTGGAAGAATCAATATTGTCAGAATGCGTATACTCCCCAAGACAATCTACAGATTTGATGCAATCCCTATCAATTCACCAATGGCATTTTTCACAGAATTAGAACAAAAAAAAATCTTAAAATTTGTATAGAGACATAGAAGATCCCAAATGCCAAAACAATCTTGAGGGAGGGGAAACGGAGCTAGAGGAATCAGGCTCCCTGACTTTAAACTATACTTCAAATCTACAGTCATCAAAACAGTATGGTACTAGTATAAGAATAGAAATACAGATCAATGGAACAAGACACAAAGCCTAGAAATAAACCTATGCACCCATAGTCAATCTACAAAAAAGGAGGCAAGAATATATAATGGAGAAAAGATAGTCTCATCAATAAATGGTGCTGGGAAAACTGGACAGCTACATGTTAAAAAATGAAATTAGAACATTCTTTAACACCTTACACAAAAATAAACTCAAAATGGATTAAAGAAAAATATAGGACTAGATACTATAAAACTCTTAAAGGAAAAAATAGAGAGAAGACCCTTTGACATAAATTACAGCAATATCTTTTTTGATCCATCTCATCAGATCAGATCAGATCAGTCGCTCAGTCGTGTCCGACTCTTTGCGACCCCATGAACCGCAGCACGCCAGGCCTCCCTGTCCATCACCAGCTCCCGGAGGTCACTCAGACTCGCATCCATCGAGTCAGTGATGCCATCCAGCCATCTCATCCTCTGTCGTCCCCTTCTCCTCCTGCCCTCAATCCCTCCCAGCATCAGAGTCTTCTCCAATGAGTCAACTCTTCGCATGAGGTGGCCAAAATACTGGAGTTTCAGCTTTAGCATCATTCCTTCCAAAGAAATTCCAGGATTGATCTCCTTCAGAATGGACTGGTTGGATCTCCTTGCAGTCCAAGGGACTCTCAAGAGTCTTCTCCAACACCACAGTTCAAAAGCATCAATTCTTCGGCGTTCAGCCTTCCTCACAGTCCAGCTCTCACATCCATACATGACCACAGGAAAAACCATAGCCTTGACTAGGCGAACCTTTGTTGGTAAAGTAATGTCTCTGCTTTTGAATATGCTATCTAGGTTGCTCATAACTTTCCTTCCAAGGAGTAAGCGTCTTTTAATTTCATGGCTGCAGTCACCATCTGCAGTGATTTTGGAGCCCAGAAAAACAAAGTCTGACACTGTTTCCACTGTTTCCCCATCTATTTCCCATGCAGTGATGGGACCAGATGCCATGATCTTCGTTTTCTGAATGTTGAGCTTTAAGCCAACCTTTTCACTCTCCACTTTCACTTTCATCAAGAGGCTTTTTAGCCCCTCTTCACTTTCTGCCATAAGAGTGGTGTCATCTGCATATCTGAGGTTATTGATATTTCTCCCGGCAATCTTGATTCCAACTTGTGTTTCTTCCAGTCCAGCATTTCTCATGATGTACTCTGCATATAAGTTAAATAAACATGGTGACAATATGCAGCCTTGACGTACTCCTTTTCCTATTTGGAACCAGTCTGTTGTTCCATGACCAGTTCTAACTGTTGCTTCCTGACCTGCATACAGATTTCTTAAGAGGCAGATCAGGTGGTCTGGTATTCCCATCTCTTTCAGAATTTTCCATAGTTTATTGTGATCCACACAGTCAAAGGCTTTGGCATAGTCAATAAAGCAGAAATAGATGTTTTTCTGGAACTCTCTTGCTTTTTCCATGATCCAGCGGATGTTGGCAATTTGATCTCTGGTTCCTCTGCCTTTTCTAAAACCAGCTTGAACATCAGGAAGTTCACGGTTCACATATTGCTGAAGCCATCTCATAGAGTAATGGAAATAAAAACAAAAATTAACAAATAAAAATAAACAAAACAAATAAATCACAAACAAAACAAAAAGGCAACCCACAGAATGGGAGAAAATATTTGCAAATGTTGAGACCAAAAAGGAGTTAATCTCGCATATTTACAAATAGCTGAATGGCTCAGCAGATAAAGAATCCATCTGCAATGCAGGAGACACAGGAGACACAGGTTCGATCCCTGGGCTAGGAAGATCCCCTGGAGAAGGAAATGGCAACCCACTCCAGTATTCTTGCCTGAAAAATCCCATAGACAGAGGAGCCTGGTGGGCTACAGTCCATGCGGCTGCAAAAAATCCAACACAACTGAAGCGACTTAGCACACATGTGGTTCAATATAAAAAACAAAAACAAATAAACAACCCAATCAAAAACTGGGCAGAAGACCTAAAACATATGTTGCAAAAGAAGAAATATAGATGGCAAGAGACACTTGAAAAGCTGTCAGCATCACTAATTATTAGAGAAATGGAAATCAGAGCTACAATGAGATATCACCTCACACCGGTCAGAATGGCCATCATCAAGAATTCTATAAACAACAGTAAATACTGGAGAGAGTGTGGAGAAAAAGGGAATTGTTAATCAACTATACTGCAATTTAAAATTAAAAAAAAATAAATAAAAACATGGTAATAGGTGAGGTCCCCAGGAGACTGTGGTAGGAAACTAGGAGAGAAAGGTCCTTGGCCCCAGCCCCTTCCCCTCAAGTCTTCTTCATAGTTCCCAATCCTTCCCTCTTTAGGCTCCTCCGTAAGCAAAAGATAGAGTGCTCCTCTTCCCTCTCACTGCTGCTGCTGCTGCTGCTGCTGCTAAGTCGCTTCAGTTGTGCCTGACTCTGTGCGACCCCACAGATGGCAGCCCACCAGGATCCCCCGTCCCTGGGATTCTCCAGGCAAGAACACTGGAGTGGGTTGTCACGTCCTTCTCCAATGCATTAAAGTGAAAAGTGAAAGTGAAGTCGCTCAGTCGTGTCCAACTCTTTGAGACCCCATGGACTGAAGCCTACCAGGCTCCTCCATCCATGGGATTTTCCAGGCAAGAGTACTGGAGTGGGGTGCCATTGCCTTCTCCTCCCTCTCACTAAGGAACCTAATGACCTCTGAACAACTGAGCCAGTCCTGGTCATCTTTTCAGAAAGCCTAGGCCTTAAGCCTGGCCCCATACTTCTGTCTTCTACTCTTTGAGATAAATTTCTTCCCTAAGCTTCTCAGGTGGACAAATGATCTTCATGCTCAGAAAAGAAAAGAAGGTAGGAAGAACCCCCAAACAACACTGCTATCACTGCCCAGCTAAGCAACTACACCAACTAACAAACTACAGCCTGAGCTCTCAGAAAGATTACTTCACTGTCCAAGTCTCAAGGGATTGTCTGCTGTACCACTATTGGTCTTGGGGTGAACATGCTTCCAGACTGCTCTGCTGTGCTGAGGCAGTCAGTGTTTCAGGGTGTACCATGGATCGCATGCAAGGCTGAAACAAAATACCTTGACTGGCTCAGGGCCAACCACAACCACCCTGGATAAGCGTCTGTTCCATTGAAAGTGGGTCATGAAGCTGACGTACACCTGTAAAGACATCACATATCTTTCTGTGTGGTGTGTGAGCTTCAAAGAGTCCATTGTGTAATTATCTGCTCTCCTTACAGTGATATGGTCAGGATCTTCTCTTATCTCTCTGTGGAAACTCCCTCCTCCCTGCAGACTCACCCTCTTGCCTTCTCCCACCAATAGCTCCCAGACTGAGCAGGGAATGAATTCCTTTTTGAGAAAGAAGCAAACAGGAAGTGTCCCGGTTGTGGCTGTGGATTACCCGCAACACTGGGTTTCCTTTCAGTGTTCCGCACCTCAACGTTGTTGTCTTGCCCTGCCCCCTTCCTTCCTGTGCAACATCAAGCCACTCTGCAGCGCTTAAGGCTACTTGTTTCTGCCTTTCCTAATGGGTTCCTACCCTACCATCTCCCCTGACCAGCTGTTACTGTGCTGCTCAGATTAGTGGTCTGATTCACAGCTTTGTCACGAGTCTTTACTCATATGAGCGTCCAGGCCCCTGGCTCCTTATCAGGTTGCAGACGTGCTGTGCAGCCCAGGTCTAAGCCTGGGCCTGCTTTTTGCTCTGCCAACCCCAGCTTCCTGCCTGTCTTTCTGCTAAGCCACCAAGCCTACAGTTCCTGAGCTGACATGCAATGCATGCATGCACACTGCTTTTTGTTTCATGACTGCTCTGAACTTGTGCATGCTGTTGTTGTGCATCTTTATATGTTTCATGAAATTTTGGCTCACCAGTTATCTACTCCATCTACGACCGCTTCCTGCCAAGAGGGTCTACCTCCTGCAGCTTTGCCCTGGTGGTCAGCATGGATGTGCATCGCTGCACCTACGCAGGGTTGCCACTGCTTCTTAGAAGTATGTCTTATTCCTGTCCTAGGAATGCCGCTTCATGTTAGCTCATCATCCAGAGTTTCTTGGGAAATCTGCATGCAGCTAACATGTGCAAAGATTAGGCTAGGGTAGGACTAATAAACTGGTGGGTTCCAGCCTTCACTGATGCCTGGGTGAACATACAAATGAAGAATCAGGGCAAAGCTATGAATCAGATCACTAGTCTGAGCAGCACAGACTAGTTAAGAAGTATCTATATATCCCACTAAGTTTTAAATTTTACCACCAAAAAAACCATGAGTCAGAACCAGAAAAGTGTGTGACTTTCAAGACTTAAAAATAACCTCAGGTCCCCATCTTTTGATGGGTAGGAGGCTATATTCCAAGGAAGGCATATTCTCCAATACTGACTTAAGTGTGATCCAGGAGGATGTTAGAGAGTCAAGTATATTCTCTGCTCCTGAGTAGGGGGCCCTTATACATTTATCTAGTGGGATTTAAGAGTTTTAAATGACTGCTGAATGTTCATCGTACTTTCCCAAGCTTTAGTGCAGAGAGAATATTAGGGCATAAAGAGAAAATACTAGAGCAACTGAGGGGGTGAGGGGTAGAGATACTGAGAACAAAGAGAATGAGAAATTATGGCTAAGAAATTAGGTTCTCTTTGGGATTATTTAAGGAATACAATTTGGGATTACATTTAAGTACGTGGGCTGCTGGGTTATATCCCAGACTATAACCCCTTGCAGGTGCTGCTCTCAACAGTTGCAATGAGACAAACCACACTGAGTGTCAGTCATTAGGAACCGCCATATTCATCCTCCACACATCAACCAGACTGATCCTCACAAATGTGAATGATGACTGCTATATACCCTCCGCCCCTGCCCCCTACCCCCCAGCACCGAGATGCTCCAATGGCTTTAAAGATGTTTTTAAAAAATAATGTACTTATTTATTTGGCTACAGTCTGTCTTAGTTGTGGCATGCCAGATCTTTCACACTGGGGTGCATGGGCCAGTCCCATGGGCCAGGCTTGGTTGCCACATGGAATACGGGATATCTTAGTTCTCTAGGACTTCCCTGTTAGCTCAGCTGGTAAAAAATCCACTTGCAATTCAGGAGATTCCGGTTCAATTACTGTTTCAGGAAGATCCACTGGAGAAGGGATAGGATACCCAGTCTTGTATTCTTGGGCTTCCCTTGTGGCTCAGCTGGTAAAGAATCCGACTGCAATACAGGAGACCTGAGTTCAATCCCTGGGTTGGGAAGATCCCTTTAGAAGGGAAAGGCTACCCACTCCAGTATTCAGGTCTGGATAATTCCATGGACTGTATAGGCCAAGGGGTCGCAAAGAGTAGGACACGACTGAGCAACTTTCACTTAGTTCCCCAGCCAGGGTTTAACCCAAGTCCCCTGCATTGCAAAGTGGATTCTTAACCACTGGGCCACCAGGGAAGTCTCTCCCTCTAAGGTTAAATTTAAGCTCTTTTAATCTGATATCTGAGGCTCTTCACCATGTAATCCCTATTGTCTTCTGCAGCCTTGTTTCTTGTCACTCACTTCCTTTTCTCTATACTTCAGGAATACCAAAGTATGAGTTTCTTGCTCATACCATGATGCTTCCCTTTATTCATACTTTCCTAGAATCCCCTCCTTCCATTTTGCCTGGTTAACTCCTACTAACTACTTAAGACAATTCAAGTGCCATCTCAAATAAATCAGTGCTGTCTTCCAGGATGATTAAGTGTTCTTACTTGACTCAACCCAAGCCTTTGCATATCCATCATTAAACTTATCACTTGGCATTCAAATTATTTATTTATGTGTAGCTTTTGTTCTTCAGAGCTTGGCAGGTGCTCAGTAAGTGCTTCTTTAATAAATATTTCTGAAAGACAGAGCCAGTGACCACAGAGAATGTGTGTGGAGCTCCTTCCCAGAGAGGTTAACAGAGGTTTAATAAACGCTTCTTGAGTAAGCAGCAGGTGAACAGTTTGTTGCTGAAATAGCAGAATCTGACCACAATTTATAGTCCTTACCTGCATGGCAGTAATGCCAATAATGGGTCATAATTTATGGAACTTTAGTTTTTACTTGATAGGTTACTGAGATTCTGATGGTATAAGCTAGTCAGCGTTTCCTGGCCAGCATATTAGAGAAGAGTGCTAAATGCCTGATCTTTTCCCATGGCTTGCTGACTTCCTAGCATGGAGTCAGAGCCAAGACAAAGAAATTAGAAGCCAATGCATTAGTTCCTGTAGTGGAGAGAACTAGTTATGTGGTAATTGTGATAATGTCTTATCTGATTGTGCAACCATGGCTAAGGCCTTAATGGGCCTTGACACAGCTATGACATTTAGAGTATATTTGGGGGCTATATTATGAAATAACAGACACTTGGTAAGCAATTTTTTTTAAATCAAATGTCAAGATTATTAGACATTTGTGGCACTGTCTGCCGAGGAAACCACTTCTGCAGCTTCTTCTTATCTTATAACTTATATTGCCTCTTCCTTGTGACTACCTTGGAATCTTACTGTGTGTTTGTATGACCCCCTGATCATAGTGAAATGACTTATGAGCGGGCCAATTATAAAACTCAACTGAAGTTTAAAAACTAACGTATTTGATTGATACAGAGATTGTCACCTGATCTAAGATTGACAAGGAAAATCCAAGATTGTTGGGCTTCGTGAAAGAAAGGTTGAAAGCTGCAGGATGTAAGACTTGGAAGATGAATGTAATCAATTTGCAAAGAGGAAAGAAATGTAAGATATAGCTCCTGGTAGATTTGAGGAAATCTTCCAACTATTCCTTTGAACCAACTATTCTTCCCACAGTTTTGTTTTTTCTTTGTCTTATTAAAAGTTTGCTCCATTTTCCTGTTGAATCAAGTATCAATACTATCTACTGATTACAGTTAGAATTTATGCCTGATAAACGTTAGCACAGTTAGCATCACCTTATCAACAACCAGATAATAAATCAGACTAGGTCTCAGTGGCTATGTCCACATCAAGATTGTTAGGGTGATCAGGAACTCTTATTTGTTTGCTTTAGCTTTTAGTTCTTGGTTATATCTTCAAATATGAGAGAGCTCAGAGGCTCCTGCTGTTCCGGCCAAGGAATTAACAGCAAGCAGACTCCAGTTTTTTGGAATAATTACAAGTGAGTATCTTGACCAAATAAACCCTGTAGCCAGAACAGTAGCTTCAGCTGTGCTGAGTTTTTCTGCAGGTCTGGCCATGCCAGCTGGTTCAGCACACACCAATCCTCATTTTGTAATCAGAGCCAGAAAAAAACACCGTGGGACCAGCTGGGTGGTTGTACAGTGGCCTCAAGTTCTCAGGCAGGAGGAACTCCCACTTCCTCAAGGACCTGGTTGTAGGTGGCCTGCAGGCCCTGGATGCCGGGGGCTGACATTTTTATGGATGAGTGATCATGGGCAGCCCTGTGGGAGAGTGGCCACATGCTTGTTCCTAGCTGGCGGTGAAGGGTAGCTGGTCATTTCCCCCCGCCTCAATGCTTCATCGGAGAAGTCAATGGCACCCCACTCCAGTACTCTTGCCTAGAAAATCCCATGGACAGAGGAGCCTGGTAGGCTGCAGTCCATGCGGTCATGAAGAGTCAGACGACTGAGCGACTTCCCTTTCACTTTTCACTTTCATGCATTGGAGAAAGAAATGGTAACCCACTCCAGTGTTCTTGCCTGGAGGATCCCAGGGATGGGGGAGCCTGGTGGGCTGCCGTCTATGGGGTTGCACAGAATCAGACATGACTGAAGCAGCTTAGCAGTGGCAGTAGCAATGCTTCATGCCCTACTACTCTCTTAATGGAGAGTAGGGTGCCCTTCCCACAGCTCAGCCTGCCCCTTGCCAACCACCCTTTGGTTTGTGCTCAGAGTTCTCAGTTTTACCATGCTTTCTTTGATAGGGTAAAGCAACAGATTCTCATTTTTGCTTATGCTCATTTGAATTACATTTCTGTCAAACGTAGTCAGAAAAACGTGCAGGCACTAAGCTATGTACCAGTGACTTAAAGAGAAATATACTAAGGTCTTTATCTCCAAGAACCCATGTTCTAGTGAAACAGCATGTTTTAGGCCAATGATTACTTTTGTGGTCTTCCCTGGTGGCTCAGATGGCAAAGAATCTGCCTACAACACAGGAGACCCGGGTTTGATTGCTGAGTTGTGAAGATCCCCTGGGGAAGGGAATGGCTACCCACTCCAGTATTCTTGCCTGGAGAATTCCATAGACAGAGGAGCCTGGCAGGCTACACATTATATCTCATTTATTATTTTAGCAACTCTGTGAAATAGATATCATCACTGTAGTAGACTCCTGTTTTTCACAATAGATATATGGAGAAATTATGGGAATCCCAAAGTTGAAAATATAGCAGAGAAGTAGACCCTGCATTATGTATCTTAAATTAACAAATGGAAGATTGAATTTGATGGTATACTCATTCATGTTATAGTATTGTAAGATGCAATCAAATTAAACACCCTTCTATTTTATTTATTCAAAACTTTTATTAAGAGCTACTTTTTTTTTTTATTGAATGTTTTTCTCTAAGAAAATAAATTTTAACCAAACCATGAAAATAGCTGACATAACATTAAGGAGAAAACTAAGCTCTATTGAGTTGTATGCGATGTTGATAAGTTGACTAGGTATAATAGCCTCTGGATAAACATAATTTAAATGGATACCTCAGCCAAATGGCACACTATTTTATGTCACGAACCTTCAGGATGATTCTAATATAAATGTAGCCATGAATCTTAAATTATGGAGTATTCATATCCTACTGTATTTATAAACGAGGAAACAGACAATCAGAGAAAGAAAGTGACACCAAGATAATAATACACCAGTTAAGGAGGCTAGACTTGGGCTTCAATCATATTGGTCTGTCTTCTGGTTCAGAATTCCCTGACCTGTTACAGGAAGGAGAACAAAGATTCAGCTCTAAGGTGGGTTAAAGATGGTCACAAAGATGTTGGCACTTCTCCCACTGCAAGTGTCTCTTCCACTTCAACCTAGGTGGCCTCTGTGACTGCTTTAAAGGACAGAACATGGTGAAGATGACACTCTGACCATCTTGGGGCCCAGGCCTTAGGAAACTGATGGCTTCTGCTTTCTGTCATTTGGAACACTCATGCATAGAAGCCATCCTCCAGGAAGAAGTATGGCCACCCTGAGAGCACCATGTTGTGAGAAGTCAAAGCCCTGTGAAGAGGACCTGGAGAATGAGACACCACATGGTGCATGACCAAGAAGTGCTGAGATGCTAAAGATGCGCGCGAGATACATGAGCCGGCTTGTGAGTGGATACTCAACCTTAGTGACCCCAAATGACAGCAAATGGATCAGAAACACAAGTTGCCCAGTTGAGGCCATCCAAATTCTGAACCACCAAATTCTGAGTAAATAAAATAGCTGTTTGGGATACATAATTTTGTGGTAGTTTGTAATGCAGCAATCGAAAACAGGAATGGATGTAGTTGCTCTCATTATAAAAATGGAAAATATGTGGCATTGATTTTGAAACTGGACAGTGGGCTGAGACTGACAAAGAGTGTTAATGGAGAAAGACAGGAGGTTAGTACTGAGGTTTGGCAAGAGGGCAACCTCCATTTTGTATTCATAGTAGGTTTAGTGAAATTGTCACCTAACATGTTTTGGAAAATATAAGATGTGCCTAATACCCTAGTGGATCTCAACAAGTAGATTTCCAGGCAGACTGCCAAATAATTCGTATATCTTCATACAATAAACTAGAGATAGGGAGAAATTAGCTAAATAGATTATTCAATTTTTAGCAGAATTTAGAGGAAATAGATAGAACCCAAGACTTGCTGGTTTCAAAAACAGATATAGAACACAGATCTAGCTAAAAAAATACTTTTAAAGCAAGAAATAGTCTCCAGGTAAAAATTTTAAAAAGGGCAGTAAAACAAAGTCAAAGTAAAACAAAGACTCAGGGTAAAGATGAAGTCAAAGCTGCAAGCATAAGTCCCTTTGATAAGATCTCAGAAACATTTTAAGTTGATAGGCCCTATCAGACAAAAGCTTTGAAGAGTGTGCCTTATCACCCTTCTCTATTAAACAATAGAGATTCTGGTAATCTTTAGGCTATTGTAACATCCTTAAGCAGATTTCCAAAAAGCCAAAGGCAGAGAAGAACCCTGCTCAAAAGGATTTGTGGTCATGACTCTGATCTAAGAGAATGGATTATAGTTTGATATACAGGAATCCCACAATGTTTTTAAAGGAATTAACCAACTTGAAATGAAAGGGTCAGAGACAACATCAAATTAAAAGAGGGCTTTGGACTCCTAAACTAACAGAGGAAGGATTCAGGCTGAGAAACTTACTCAGCAGAAAACATCAGATCAGATCAGATCAGTCGCTCAGTCGTGTCCGACTCTTTGCGACCCCATGAACCGCAGCACGCCAGGCCTCCCTGTCCATCACCAGCTCCCGGAGGTCACTCAGACTCACATCCATCGAGTCAGTGATGCCATCCAGCCATCTCATCCTCTGTCGTCCCCTTCTCCTCCTGCCCTCAATCCCTCCCAGCATCAGAGTCTTCTCCAATGAGTCAACTCTTCGCATGAGGTGGCCAAAATACTGGAGTTTCAGCTTTAGCATCATTCCTTCTAAAGAAATTCCAGGATTGATCTCCTTCAGAATGGACTGGTTGGATCTTCTTGCAGTCCAAGGGACTCTCAAGAGTCTTCTCCAACACCACAGTTCAAAAGCATCAATTCTTCGGCGCTCAGCCTTCTTCACAGTCCAGCTCTCACATCCATACATGACCACAGGAAAGACCATAGCCTTGACTAGGCGAACCTTTGTTGGCAAAGTAATGTCTCTGCTTTTGAATATGCTATCTAGGTTGGTCATAACTTTCCTTCCAAGGAGTAAGCGTCTTTTAATTTCATGGCAGCAGTCACCATCTGCAGTGATTTTGGAGCCCAGAAAAACAAAGTCTGACACTGTTTCCACTGTTTCCCCATCTATTTCCCATGCAGTGATGGGACCAGATGCCATGATCTTCGTTTTCTGAATGTTGAGCTTTAAGCCAACCTTTTCACTCTCCACTTTCACTTTCATCAAGAGGCTTTTTAGCCCCTCTTCACTTTCTGCCATAAGAGTGGTGTCATCTGCATATCTGAGGTTATTGATATTTCTCCCGGCAATCTTGATTCCAACTTGTGTTTCTTCCAGTCCAGCATTTCTCATGATGTACTCTGCATATAAGTTAAATAAACATGGTGACAATATGCAGCCTTGACGTACTCCTTTTCCTATTTGGAACCAGTCTGTTGTTCCATGACCAGTTCTAACTGTTGCTTCCTGACCTGCATACAGATTTCTTAAGAGGCAGATCAGGTGGTCTGGTATTCCCATCTCTTTCAGAATTTTCCATAGTTTATTGTGATCCACACAGTCAAAGGCTTTGGCATAGTCAATAAAGCAGAAATAGATGTTTTTCTGGAACTCTCTTGCTTTTTCCATGATCCAGCGGATGTTGGCAATTTGATCTCTGGTTCCTCTGCCTTTTCTAAAACCAGCTTGATCATCAGGAAGTTCACGGTTCACATATTGCTGAAGCCTGGCTTGGAGAATTTTGAGCATTACTTTACTCGCGTGTGAGATAAGTGCAATTGTTCGGTAGTTTGAGCACTCCTTGGCATTGCCTTTCTTTGGGATTGGGATGAAAACTGACCTTTTCCAATCTTGTGGCCACTGCTGAGTTTTCCAAATTTGCTGGCATATTGAGTGCAGCACTTTCACAGCATCATCATTCAGGACTTGGAATAGCTCCACTGGAATTCCATCACCTCCACTAGCTTTGTTCGTAGTGATGCTTTCTAAGGCCCACTTGACTTCACATTCCAGGATGTCTGGCTCTAGGTCAGTGATCACATCATCATGATTGTCTAGGTCTTGAAGCTCTTTTTTGGCAGAAAACATAGGCTATTTTTTTATGGAAAATGAAGAATGACTTAGAAGGCAGTACCAAGAACCCAAAGGTCAAAAGCCAAGAACCACAGAGAATAATACCACAGCTGCAGGTACAGAGCTTTATTAAGACACTGGCAACATGTGTCTACTTGGATGTCATATCATTATGGAATAGTGACTGCTCTGTGCCCCTTGTCTTCCCCATCTTTGAAAAGGCATGTCTACACACGACTGTCCCAGCATTGTGTGTGTGTACACAGGTAACTCACTTTTTTATTCGGAGGAGGACTTCAGATTGAGAAGACATATACCTGAGGAACCAAATCTAAGGAAACTTATCTGCACCTGGACCTGAGATTTACAGTTTAAGCCTAAATCTGATGACATAATGGGGTGAGACTTCCCGTGACTGTGGAAGTGGGTTAGTGCATTTTGCATATGGGAAGAATATAATATTTGTGACTACAGAGCAAACTATGGCCACAAATTCTTTGACACTCCTCTGATAAGTGGGATGTCTGGGTCTCTCCCCTTGAATCTGGTTAGATTCTGTGACTGTTCTGGTCAGTTGAATATGGCTAAAATGAAATGGCACCAGTTTCTGAGTTCAGGGTTTAGGAAACTGGCAACATAAAAAGACTTTTCTTTTTTTTTTTGGATTATAGTTGATTTACAATGTTGTGTTAGTTTCAGGTGTATGAAATTGACAGCTTTTACTGTCTGTTTCTTTGAAGTCAGCCACGACTTGAGAGGTATGACTATCCTCATACCACTGTGCTGTGAGAAGCCCAGCCATGCTGGAGAGGCCCTGGTGGATAAGACATCATGTGTGAAGAGGGAGGCCACAGTGAACTACCGTGTCACATATGAGTGAAAGTCACCTTAGAAATAGATCATCCAGTTCTACCAACCACAGATACCTTGTGGATCAGAAATAAACCCTTCCAGAATTTATGATATATTTATATAAACATGAAGAGGAACTAAAAAGCCTCTTGATGAAAGTGAAAGAGGAGAGTGAAAAAGTCGGCTTAAAGCTCAACATTCAGAAAACGAAGATCATGGCATCTGGTCCCATCACTTCATGGCAAATAGATGGGGAAACAGTGGAAACAGTGTCGGACTTTATTTTGGGGGCTCCAAAATCACTGCAGATGGTGATTGCAGCCATGAAATTAAAAGACGCTTGCTCCTTGGAAGGAAAGTTATGACCAACCTAGATCAGATCAGGTCAGATCAGTCACTCAGTCGTGTCCGACTCTTTGCGACCCCATGAACCACAGCACGCCAGGCCTCCCTGTCCATCGCCAGCTCCCGGAGGTCACTCAGACTCGCATCCATCGAGTCAGTGATGCCATCCAGCCATCTCATCCTCTGTCGTCCCCTTCTCCTCCTGCCCTCAATCCCTCCCAGCATCAGAGTCTTCTCCAATGAGTCAACTCTTCGCATGAGGTGGCCAAAATACTGGAGTTTCAGCTTTAGCATCATTCCTTCTAAAGAAATTCCAGGATTGATCTCCTTCAGAATGGACTGGTTGGATCTTCTTGCAGTCCAAGGGACTCTCAAGAGTCTTCTCCAACACCACAGTTCAAAAGCATCAATTCTTCGGCGCTCAGACTTCTTCACAGTCCAGCTCTCACATCCATACATGACCACAGGAAAGACCATAGCCTTGACTAGGCGAACCTTTGTTGGTAAAGTAATGTCTCTGCTTTTGAATATGCTATCTAGGTTGCTCATAACTTTCCTTCCAAGGAGTAAGCGTCTTTTAATTTCATGGCTGCAGTCACCATCTGCAGTGATTTTGGAGCCCAGAAAAACAAAGTCTGACACTGTTTCCACTGTTTCCCCATCTATTTCCCATGCAGTGATGGGACCAGATGCCATGATCTTCGTTTTCTGAATGTTGAGCCTTAAGCCAACCTTTTCACTCTCCACTTTCACTTTCATCAAGAGGCTTTTTAGCCCCTCTTCACTTTCTGCCATAAGAGTGGTGTCATCTGCATATCTGAGGTTATTGATATTTCTCCCGGCAATCTTGATTCCAACTTGTGTTTCTTCCAGTCCAGCATTTCTCATGATGTACTCTGCATATAAGTTAAATAAACATGGTGACAATATGCAGCCTTGACATACTCCTTTTCCTATTTGGAACCAGTCTGTTGTTCCATGACCAGTTCTAACTGTTGCTTCCTGACCTGCATACAGATTTCTTAAGAGGCAGATCAGGTGGTCTGGTATTCCCATCTCTTTCAGAATTTTCCATAGTTTATTGTGATCCACACAGTCTAGCATATTCAAAAGCAGAGACATTACTTTGCCAACAAAGGTCCGTCTAGTCAAGGCTATGGTTTTTTCTGTGGTCATGTATGGATATGAGAGTTGGACTGTGAAGAAAGCTGAGCACCGAAGAATTGATGCTTTTGAACTGTGGTGTTGGAGAAGACCCCTGAGAGTCCCTTGGACTGCAAGGAGATCCAACAGTCCATTCTGAAGGAAATCAGCTCTGGGTGTTCTTTGGAAGGAATGATGCTAAACCTGAAACTCCAATACTTTGGCCACCTCATGCGAAGAGTTGACTCATTGGAAAAGACTCTGATGTTGGGAGGGATTGGGGGCAGGAGGAGAAGGGGACAACAGAGGATGAGATGGCTGGATGGCATCACCGACTTGATGGACATGAATTTGAGTGAACTCCGGGAGATGGTGATGGACAGGAAGGCCTGGCGTGCTGTGATTCATGGGGTCGCAAAGAGTTGGACACAACTGAGTGACTGAACTGAACTGAACTAATATAAACACTATGAGCAAAATAAACTGGTTCTTTAAGTCACTAGGGCTTCCCTGGTGGCTCAGATGGTTAAGAACCCATCTTCAATGAAGGAGACCTGGGTTTGATCCCTGGATTGGGAAGATCCTCTGGAGAAGGGAATGGCTATCCACTTCAGTATTCTTACCTGGGAAATCCTGTGGACATAGGAGCCTGGTGGGCTACCATGGAGTTGCAGAGTCAGACATGACTGAGCAATTAACACTCTTTAAGTCACTAAGTTTAGGCCAGTTTATTACACAGTTATAGGTAACCAGAACAACTACTATTTTTAATTTACTATTTAACCAAAAGTGCTCACTCTTCCCATTCATAGAAATTGTTATAATAGTTACACAAAATTTGAATCTATCTGACATTGTGATTTCTGTTGACAGAGGTGACAGAAGAGATAATGTCTTAGTTCTGATCCTGGGCCTCAAGAGGCTTATGTGCTCCTGCTCTTTTGGAAAGTTTAGAGCTTGAAGAAATGAGTCATCCCAACTAAACCACCCTCCACCCGGCTGACTGTATACTTATGAGCAAGCCCAGTTGAGATCATCTGAGTCCAAGCTGGACCAAAAGAACCCACCCAGTTGGACCTAGCCTAAATTGCAGTGTAAAGAATCATGAACTAAAAAAGAGTTGTTGCTTTAAGTTATAAGTTTTGAAGTTGTTTGTTACACAGCAATAGCTAACTGGTATGTTAGCCTTCTATTTGATTTATTGTCAAGAACAAGGTGGAGAAGTATTGGTAGTTCTGTACAGTTTTATATTATTTTTGTTTGTTTCTTTATAAACTTGAGGATGAAACCAGTATACTAACTTAGTATTTCTCTGTGGCAGAATGCAATGAAAATGTAGAAACATTGTAACATTCCTGCACAAAATTCGAAAGCTGAAACCATTTATAAGAAAAATCAGGCAAACTCAAATTGATGAACATTCTTCAAAACTGTCAAGGTCATTAAAAACAAGGAAACACTAAGGAACGATTATAGTTTGAAGGAGACTAAAGGACACGAGGCCCCCCAGGTGGTGCTGTGGTAAAGAACCCTCTTGCCAATGCAGGAGACATAAGAGATGCAGGTTTGATCCGTGGGTGAGGAAGAGCCCGTGGAGGAGGGCGTGGCAACCCACTCCAGTATTCTTGACTACAGAATCTCATGGACAGAGCGGGCCGGCAGGCTACAGTCCACAGGGTCACAAAGAGTCAGACACGACTGAAGTGACTTGGCATGCATATACACAAAAAGACATGACCAAAAAAAATGATTCTGAACTACATTCTTTTACATAAATAGCAATTTGGGGACAAGGGACAAAATCTGCATGGAGTCTTATGGCTTAGATGGTAGCAGCACATCAGTGTTAATTTACTGATTTTGATCTTTTCTGGGGAAGCATTAAATGGGAAATTCGTTGTTTATAGGAATTACGTCCTAAGGTATTTGGAGGCATCATGTAAACAACTTACTCTCAATGGTTCAGTTTTTAAAAAGTTGAAAAAGAAAAGAAAAAATATTGTAGAAAAGAGAAATAATTGTAGGGCAGTTCTGGTCCTACAAGATAATAAAGAACAGGGACATCTCAGTTAAGTCAATAATTTGTTCTTGATAATCAAATTTACTGCCCCCCAAAAATGCCGGCTGAGAGCCTATTTATCACTATTTTAATGGGAAAAAGTATATGGTTGGTATATCAACATAAAACACCCAACGAATTTCCCTAGCATAAACCAAAACAAAGTAAAATACCTGTATATCAGATACCTTGCTGCTGCTGCTGCTAAGTCGCTTCAGTCGTGTCCGACTCTGTGCGACCCCATAGATGGCAGCCCGCCAGGCTCCCCCGTCCCTGGGATTCTCCAGGCAAGAACACTGGAGTGGGTTGCCATTTCCTTCCCCAATGCATGAAAGTGAAAAGTGAAAGTGAAGTCGCTCAGTCGTGTCCGACTCTTAGGGACCCCATGGACTGGAGCCTACCAGAATCCTCCATCCATGGGATTTTCCAGGCAAAAGTACTGGGGTGGGATGCCATTGCCTATGTTTAGAATATCACTTTCTCCCCAAACAGTAGGGTTAGTAACAAACTTTTGCTTTGTAATGTAATGTCCCCAAAGTAACCCCCTTTGCTGTCACTTAGCGTGCTTTTCAAAATGGGTTACACATTATGGTATCAACATGACTCTGATAATCTACTAATTTTATTTCACTCAAGACTTATTTTAGTCATAATTTTGCTTAAAATTTCATATTGAGTTTTATGGGAAAACATCAAATTTTCCTACGTAACCAGTGGTGAAAAAAAAAAAATTGTACCGAAAAGTATACTCCATGAAATTTGTGTAGTACAGCCCAAGAGGCATTCTGCTGGAAGAAAATGTTATCTCTGGAGGCATACGGGTTGCGCCAGTACATTATTAAGCTACAATAATTTCAGCTATGTCTTAAACCAAGAGTTCAGTGAAACATAACAGTGCATGCACGCGTGTCTTTAGTCATGCCCAACTCTTTTCGACCCTATGGACCACAGCCCTCCAGGTTCCTCTGTCCATAGGATTCCCCAAGTTTGCTGGAGTGGGTTGCCAGGCCCTCTTTCAGGGAATCTTCCCAACCCAGAGTGTCTTACATCTCCTGCATTGGCAGGCAGGTTCTTTACCACTAGCACCATCTGAGAAACCCAAACCAGAACAGACTGACCCTCAGATGTGAGAATTACTTCTGTACCATACAACATTATAAATATTCAGCAAATGAATAAGCATATAGGCTAACTATTGAGAAAACGGTTTAGGTCAGTACATCATTGTGAACACTAATTCCACATAACTTAAAGAGTTAATCAGAAAATTTGAAAGAAAATGGAGTTGATTTGTCCCCTTTATGCATGGAGAAGAGATTCCTAAGTTTAAAAGCAACAGAAGTAAATAAGGGAAAATACACAGGTTTGGTTACAGTAAAAATCTTAAAATCTGGGTGTGTGAGTTTAAAAGTAAAACAAATATTTATAGCAAATAGCAGACCAAATATTAAATAGTCAGAGCTCTGACAAATCCATAAGAAAAACATTAAGACATTGATAGGTATGTGGGAAAGAGCACAAAAAGACTGTTTATAGGAGAATAAATACAAATAGTGAACCCAAATTATGGGGAAAAGAACTTTTCTGGGCACTGTTGTAGCCATCAATTAAATTAGAGAAGCCATTAAAAATATCACCAAATCCAATGGCAAGAAAGGTATGTGATAAACTAAGTACTCTGCATATAATTAGTGTCTGTATAAAATAACAGAACTCTTTTGGAAAGTAACTAGAAGGCTGATCCAAGAGTAATAAATATTAATAATTTGCGATCCCTTGTATTTTTGGAATTTGCTATTCTTTTTGCACAGAGATGATGATTATAAAGTTGTTTATAAAATCAGAAATGTTTGTGTTGGACTTGGGGGGTGCAAATTAAACAGTTAGATAAGCTATGAGGCCAACACTTTACGTTTGAAGTTACTAAAATAATTCTAAAGGTGAACAAAAGTGTAGATACAATCTTTCCCAAAGGAGTAGAACACAAATTGTATACTTTGTATAATCACCCAACTTTGTCACATAAGAACCAAGGCACGCAAATAAGTGGTGAAGTTATAACAAGGATATTAACAGTGGATGTGAGAAGTGATCAGATGATCAAAGATTTTTTTTCCAAATTAAAAAAAGAACACACATTGCTTTTCTACTGAAAAAAAAAAAGAGAGAGAGAGAAGAGGAGATGTTTTGTGGCCTGCAGTCAAGAGGAAAATTTTCTTATGCAACTGTTTAACAAGCATCACCAAAAGTCCAAGAAACAATCATGCAGGGGCTGATGACTGCACCCTGGAAAGCATAACTGCATCCCAGAGCACTGTGAAAAGCCAGTATCCTACAAGGAGCTGATGACAACTCTAAATAAGGCTGAAATCATGTACCAACCTGCCCAAGGAGACTTTCCATGCAGTCACAGCTGCTGTTAACACTTTACGAGGCTTCACAAACACATCAAATGCACTGGCCAGGAAATAAGCCTGGTAGTTAGGTATTTTTTGTTGATGCTCAACATAAAGCCTGTCTGTGTTTTTCAACTTTTTGTAAGGTTAAGGCCACAGTGTTTTTCCATTATAAAACTGCTTGTGAAAGAAAAAACCCCACAGTTCCACCGTATAGTAAGTTTTTCATGGAGGGGCAATCTGTAGAAGGATTCAGCTTTTGCTTGTCAAAGATCACTTGAAAAGTTCAAACTGGACTTGTGCTGGTGGTATTCTAAATCAAGGAAATTCACTGGTGGTATCATTTTACTTTCGGTTTTGCCGCTTCTAAGAGTGGAGGATGTTTAGAGTGAATGTAATACATTAGGGGATAATCTTCCACTTAGCTTTACAATTCTATCAGCAAAATGGCAAGGGAGAAGGACTATCATGTTCTCTTTGAATTGTGTTTTTGCAACCTGAGATTCAAGTTCAGGTTTCTTGACGTACCCCTGGGCGATTAATCTGAATTAATTATTGTGTCCAGTTTCCTCCACTTAGCCCCTAAGACAAATACAAACAAGCCAGCAATGGTTACCCTCCTGGCCACTAGAGATTATATCAAGGCAAGTGCAGAGCAGTAGATTGTTCTGCTGGTAAGAATGTATCCATTGAGAAAGACTGAAGGGAGAATCAGGCTGGCACAAATTGAAAGCTATTGGGTACACTTAATATCTTCTAGTTTAATTCACACCTTCTAGATGTGGATTAAAACACATCACAAAGAGCTTTGCTGTAATGATTGAAGGAGGTGATTTCTTTCTTTGTTTCATTTTGTACTCTAGGAGAAATTAGCTGGGCACTGTCTACAAAGCAGAAGGCAGGCCGCATGCCAGGCTGTGTGTGTATTTGTTGGTTTGCCACCCATTCTTATGGAGAAGGCAATGGCACCCCACTCCAGTACTCTTGCCTGGAGAATCCCAGGGACAGGGAGCCTGGTGGGCTGCCGTCTATGGGGTCACACAGAGTCGGACACGACTGAAGCGACTTAGCAGCAGCAGCACCCATTCTTATGGAGAAAGTGTGTGTGTGTGTGTGTGTGTGTGTGTGATAGGTCTGAAATTTGTCTTCCTTACAGAATGACTCATGAAAACAAGCAGATTCAGGCTTTTTTGAAGTTTCTGCTTCTCTGAAGATTTGAAAGGACTGGTACCAACCCTCAAAATGTTTTATTTCCTGTGATATAAGGTTCACTGGCGTGCTGCAGTCCCTGGGGTTGCAAGGAGTTGGACACGACTTAGCAACTGAACAACAACAAAATTAGGTTCCTAATAAATAGTGAGTGGATTATCAAAGGAATTTCATCACTTTGTCCTCTAAAAGGTATTCACTTGCTCTCAGATGGTCTTTTTGCCTTGGCTATAACTCTCCATAACATCTGCTAATGAAGCAATCCAAAGCACAGACCAGCAAATACTAGGCCACCAGAAGCTGGGGAGAGGAAAGGCAAGATCCTCCAGTTAGAGGCTTTGGAGGGAGCATGGCCATGCTGACACTTCGATTTTAACTTCTAGCCTCCAGGAATGAGAGAATGAATTTCTGTTGTTTTAACCCACTTGATCTCTGGTACTTGGTTACAGCAGCCCTAGGATGCTCATTGCAAGTGACAGGACCCTCTGCTGCTGCTGCTGCTAAGTCGCTTCAGTCGTGTCTGACTCTGCACGACCCCATAGATGGCAGCCCACCTGGCTCCTCCATCCATGGGATTTTCCAGGCAAGAGTACTGGAGTGGGGTGCCATTGCCTTCTCCGGGACCCTCTGCAAATCAGAGACAAAAAGGAGATTTACCGGAAGTCTCAGAGGAGAATGTACAAGCTTCTTTTTTTTTTAAATTTAAACTTGTTATTTTGTATTGGGCTATAGTCAATTATCACTGCAGATGGTGACTGCAGCCATGAATTTAAAAGACGCTTACTCCTTAGAAGGAAAGTTATGAGCAACCTAGATAGCGTATTCAAAAGTAGAGACATTACTTTGCCAACAAAGGTCCGTCTAGTCAAGGCTATGGTTTTTCCAGTGGTCATTTACGGATGTGAGAGTTGGACTGTGAAGAAAGCTGAGCACTGAAGAATTGATGCTTTTGAACTGTGGTGTTGGAGAAGACTCTTGAGAGTCCCTTGGACTGCAAGGAGATCCAACCAGTCCAATCTGAAGGAGATCAGTCCTGGGTGTTCTTTGGAAGGAATGATGCTAAAGCTGAAACTCCAGTACTTTGGCCACCTGATGTGAAGAGTTGACTCATTGGAAAAGACTCTGATGCTGGGAGGGATTGGGGGCAGGAGGAAAAGGGGACAACAGAGGATGAGATGGCTGGATGGCATCACCGACTTGATGGACGTGAGTTTGAGTGAACTCCGGGAGATGGTGATGGACAGGGAGGCCTGGCGTGCTGTGATTCATGGGGTCGCAAAGCGTTGGACATGACTGAGCGACTGAACTGAACTGAACTGATAGTCTATTAACGGAGAAGGCAGTGGCAACCCACTCCAGTACTCTTGCCTGGAAAATCCCATGGACAGAGGAGCCTGCTAGGCTGCAGTCCATGGCGTCGCTAGGAGTTGGACACAACTGAGCGACTTCATTTTCACTTTTCACTTTCATGCATTGGAGAAGGAAATGGCAACCCACTCCAGTGTTCTCACCTGGAGAATCCCAGGGATGGGGGAGCCTGGTGGGCTGCCGTCTATGGGGTCGCACAGAGTTGGACACAACTGAAACGACTTAGCAGCATAGTCAGTTAACAATGTTGTGACGTTTCAGGTGCACAGCAAAGGGACTCAGCCATACGTGTACATGTATCCATTCTTCCCCAAGCTCCTGTCCTGTCCAGGCTGCCACACAGAGCGGAGTCGCTTGTGCTATACGGTAGGTCCTTGTTGGTTATCCATTTTGAATATAGCAGTGTTGTACAAGATTATTTGAACCTCAGGAAAACTTTACTATGATTTAAGCATTGCCATTTTGAGTTCTCATCTCTGCTTTTCTATTTCAGCTTTATTCTCTTACATCAGTCTCATCCATCAATAGCTTCCACTTTTATACCTCCAATATCAAAGAGACTAAATCTCTTTGCCTGTGGTCTGTGTGAAAAATCTCAGGATTGGTTCCAGTCTTACACCTGCTGACTGGTCCTAACACAACAGCTGTTTCCAGGGCTTCAGGATGCTGTGACTGGCAATCTATGTGCTCAGCATGGAGGGAGGAAAAAGTGCCCCCCTTCAGAGGGTGTCAATCCCAGAAAAAGGGAAGGGTCCTGTGTAGAAAAAGAGAATAGGTGTCCACTGCAGGAAGGACATCGGAGAAGGCAATGGCACCCCACTCTAGTACTCTTGCCTGGAAAATCCCATGGACGGAGGAGCCTGGTAGGCTGCAGTCCATGGGGTCGCGAAGGGTCAGACACGACTGAGCAACTTCACTTTCACTTTTCACTTTCATGCTTTGGAGAAGGAAATGGCAACCCACTCCAGTGTTCTTGCTTGGAGAATCCCAGGGAAGGGAGAGCCTGGTGGGCTGCCATCTATGGGGTCGCGCAGAGTCAGACACAACTGACGCGACTTAGCAGCAGCAGCAGCAGCAGCAGGAAGGACATGGAAGCACAGGTGAGGATGGAGCAACTGAGGAGGTGGAGGGGCATACCATGCTGTCCGCCATGAAAGGGGCTCAGGCCAACACCTGTGGGGAAGGGGCAGGGGTGGGCTTTACCCACAAGCCCTGACCTTCACTCAAATCATTCTCCCTCTTGCTCAGATGGCAGACACCTTACTGACTGCCTTACAGGTGGACCAAAAGGGTGAAGTTCTCAGTCTGGTGTATAAGCTGAGTCTGACTTGCCTGTGCAGTCGTCACTGCTCCCATGTGAGCTATGGCACAGGATTGCAACTCCAGCTGTGACAGTCTTACTCATGGTTCAAGACCCAGCTTGAATCTCACCATCTCCGTTAGAACATTCCCCATCCCACCTGCCGAAGGGAAGCTTTTGGTCTTCTGTCACATTCAGAGAGCTATTTAAATATTTATCAAGATCAGCTTTCCATCAGATGGCTTTATCTACGTCAGCCTCCCTAACCTGATACTGTGCATTTTTGAATTGTTGCAAGAACCCTGAGGGCAGTGGAAGGAATGGGGGCTTTAGTTCTCCTGACTGTGCCCTCCCTCCTACTTTACATCCCTTTCAGGGGCCTTCTGCCTCCTTTGACACCTCCTTTCTTGGTTCTTCGTTGGTTACTTATAGTCACTCTTCTATACATTGGGATATTTTAGGATTAGAGTTTGGCTTTTAAAGGCATGTGCCTGAAACACTAGCTCCTAACTCTACCATGGTGAATCATGTGATGAGGGTTTAAAGCAAATGACTGCATTTCCTTTTAGAAACTGACATCTTTCACAAATGCCAGGGTTGAAATGGTTCAGGGGGTGGTATTTTCATGAGAACCTTTAGAAAAGGATTGATTATGAAGCCGAATTGCTCAAATGTGTGAAGGTATCAAACATCATCTGCCTGTTAAAAGGGAGCGCTTAATCTGACCTCCACAGCTGTTGCTACATTGTAACTCTTTTTTTTCAGACATTTTACTTCAAAATCAGGTTCCACTTCACTGGTAAGAAACAGAAGTAAAATTGCTCATGGAGTGGACTGAGGGTTGACAGGCTTTCCTCTCTCTCTTTTTTTGGTGTTAACCACAGGTGTCTTAAACTGTTAGTAGCCTTTCTAAATGACCCTTTCAGTTTCTATAGCTACTACTTCGTGGACTTAAGTTCAAGAGTTCATGGGTCACACTATTTGACTTGGTAACCCCCTAAGCACATCAAAAACAAACAAACAAACAAAAAACAAAACAAAAAAACCCTTAACATCCTTGTGAAGGAATCTGCTGAAATTCAAGTAAACAAGAAGTCTTGGAGTTTTATGACTACTAGTTAATAGCACCTCTATGAGGGGCCATAGTAATCAATCAAATAGAATGTAGCTTCTAAATCATTAGCAAATAAAACCACCTTTTTTTTTTTTTAAACCAGAAGAGGTAAAGAAGAGGGTTTAAACCTTCCTGTTACTTCCAGATGTCAAACAAACAATCCCACCTCCCTCATCCATTTCCATCAAATCAAAGAAAGAGAAAGAGAGGAGGAAAAAAATTGAATTTCTCAAAAACTGGTGCTATGTTTCTTAACTGGAAATCTTTAATTCAGCTGAGTAAACTAGAAACTGTAGCACTATTCCTCTTTTGGCTCTAAGCCCCCATCATGACATTTATTGAACCCACATTCCTACACTATTTACTATAATTTTTCAGAAGTAGAACAGTATACAATAAATGTGATGACAGTCCAAGTGTTCCACTGTGACACATGACTGACCTAAGTTGCAAGGGAGGTTGGGAAAGACGATATTTAGTGTTTCCAGCTTCTCGAGTGGTAAGTAATCAGAGAAAAAAGGAAGTTAGGAATGACAACTGAGTTAGTCAACCAAGTGAAAGAAATGGCTTGGCCACTGGTGAGGGGGTGGGATGTAAAGGGTATATTGAAGAAAGGGCAAGTAGATGACATCTCACTGGAGCTGAGGTTAGGTGAGAATTAAGAGATGAGATTAGGGATATAGCTTGGCATCAGGATCCTTACCCACCAAATCAAGGAGTTTGGAATTTATCCCGTTAACAACAGGGACCTACTGGAAATATGTGAGTAGAAAAGTGCCATGATTAAAGCAGTGTCTGATCACCAGTCATCTGGCCAGAGCATAGGAGGGTGAGCCTGAAGGAGGGGGCAAGGAGACCATCACAGTGGTCCCTCCATGAAGTAACAGGACATGAACTGGAAGGGTAGCAGCGGCAGGGTAAAAAATACAACTGTGAAAGAGATTACAAAGTATGGATGGCCAGGGCTTGTTGACTAAGCCGTGGAGGCCAAGGAGATGAAGCATCAAAGATGGTTTCCCAGCTTTAAGCCTGAGTAACTGGGAAAATACGTACTATAAGTAGGAAATCAAGAAGAGAGCTGGTTCTAGGAAGAATTAGTGCAAGAGGTTTTTTTTTTTTTTTTTTAATTTTTATTACCAAACCATGTAACATGTGGGATCTTAGTTCTCCAACCAGGGATCAAACCCACACCCTCTGCACTGGAAGCATGGAGTCTTAACCACTGGACCACAAGGGAAGTCCCTGATTGGTTCAAGTTTAGATGTTGAGTTTCAGGCAGAGACAGCAGGATGTGCAATGGAAACATACAACAGGCAGGTGATACGGAGCCTGCAGGATATTGGACACTAAGAATAATGCTGCCTCCAAAGACAGAATTATAGATCAATGGAACAAAACAGAAACCCCAGAGAAAAAACCAAGCACCTATGGACACCTTTGACAAAGGAGGCAAAAATATACAATGGAGGAAAGACAACATCTTTAACAAATGGTGCTGGGAAAACTGGTCAACCATATGTAAAAGAATGAAACTAGAATACTTTCTAACACCATACACGAAAATAAACTCAAATGGATTAAAGATTTAAACATAAAGCCAGAAACGACAAAACTCTTACAGGTAAACATAGGCAGCATGTTTCTCTGACATAAATCACAGCCAGATCCTCTATGACCCACCTCCCAGAGTAATGGAAATAAAAAGAAAAATTAACAAATAGGACCCAATTAAACATAAAAGCTTTTGCACAATGAAGGAAACTATAAGCAAAGCGAAAAGGCAGACTTCAGAATGGGAGAGAATAATAGCAAATGAAAAAAACTGACAAGGAATTAATCTCCAAAATATATAAGCAGCTCATGCAGCTCAATACCAGGAAAACGAACGATCCAATCAAAAAGTGGGCCAAAGAAATAAACAGGCATTTCTCCAAAAGACATGCAGATGGCCAATAAACACATGGAAAGATGCTCAACATCACTCATCATCAGAGAAATGCAAATCAAAACCACAGTGAGGTACCATCTCATGCTGGTCAGAAGGGCCACCATCAAAAATCTACAAACAATAAACGCTGGAGAGCCTATGGAGAAAAGGGAACCCTCTTACACTATTGGTGGGATGCAAACTGGTACAGCCACTATTGGAGAACAGTGTGGAGATTTCTTAAAAAACTGGAAATAGACTGCCATATGACCTAGCAATCCCACTGCTGGGCATACACACTGAGGAAACCAGAACTGAAAGAGACATGTGTACCATAATGTTCATTGCAGCGCTGTTTACAATAGCTAGGATGTGGAAGCAACCTAGATGTCCATTGGCAGATGAATGGGTAAGGAATTGTGGTACATATACACAATGGAATATTACTCAGCTATAAAAAAAGAATGCATTTGAGTCAGTTCTAAAGAGGTGGGTGAAACTGGAGCCTATTATACACAGAGAAGTAAGTCAGAAAGAGAAACACTAATATAGTATCAGATCAGATCAGTCGCTCAGTCATGTCCGACTCTTTGCGACCCCATGAATCGCAGCACACCAGGCCTCCCTGTCCATCATCAACTCCTAGAGTTCACTCAGACTCATGTCCATTGAGTCAGTGATGCCATCCAGCCATCTCATCCTCTGTTGTCCCCTTCTCCTCCCGCCCCCAATCCCTCCCAGCATCAGAGTCTTTTCCAGTGAGTCAACTCTTCACATCAGGTGGCCAAAGTACTGGAGTTTCAGCTTTAGCATCATTCCTTCCAAAGAAATCCCAGGGCTGATCTCCTTTAGAATGGACTGGTTGGATCTCCTTGCAGTCCAAGGGACTCTCAAGAGTCTTCTCCAACACCACAGTTCAAAAGCATCAATTCTTCAGCGCTCAGCCTTCTTCACAGTCCAACTCTCACATCCATACATGACCACAGGAAAAAACCATAGCCTTGACTAGATGAACCTTTGTTGGCAAAGTAATGTCTCTGCTTTTGAATATTAATGCATATTTATGGAATTTAGAAAGAATGTATCAATGATCCTATATGCAAGGCAGCAAAAGAGACACAGATGTAAATAACAGACTTTTGGACTAGTGGGAGAAGGTGAGGCAGGGATGATTTGAAAGAATAGCATTGAAACGTATATTCAGTTTAGTCACTCAGTCATGTCCGACTCTTTGCGACCCCATGAATCGCAGCACGCCAGGCCTCCCTGTCCATCACCAACTCCCGGAGTTCACTCAAACTCATGTCCATCGAGTCAGTGATGCCATCCAGCCATCTCATCCTCTGTCGTCCCCTTCTCCTCCTGCCCCCAATCCCTCCCAGCATCAGGGTCTTTTCCAATGAGTCAACTCTTCGCATCAGGTGGCCAAAGTATTGGAGTTTCAGCTTCAGCATCAGTCCTTCCAAAGAACACCCAGGGCTTATTTCCTTTATATTGGACTGGTTGGATCTCCTTGCAGTCCAAGGGACCCTCAAGAGTCTTCTCCAACACTACAGTTCAAAATTATCGATTCTTTGGTGCTCAGCCTTCTTCACAGTCCAACTCTCACACCCATACATGACCACTGGAAAAACCATAGCCTTGACTAGATGGACCTTTGTTGGCGAAGTATTGTCTCTGCTTTTCAATATACTATCTAGGTTGGTCATAACTTTCCTTCCAAGGAGTAAGCGTCTTTTAATTTCACGGTTGCAGTCACAATCTGCAGTGATTTTTAGAGCCCCAAAAGATAAAGTCTGACACTGTTTCCACTGTTTCCCCATCTATTTCCCATAAAGTGATGGGACCGGATGCCATGATCTTTGTTTTCTGAATGTTGAGCTTTAATCCAACCTTTTCACTCTCCTCTTTTACTTTCATCAAGAGGCTTTTTAGTTCCTCTTCACTTTCTGCCATAAGGGTGGTGTCATCTGCATATCTGAGGTTATTGATATTTCTCCCTGCAATCTTGATTCCAGCTTGTACTTCTTCCACTGACAGAATGTGGTCCACTGGAGAAGGGAATGGCAAACCACTTCAGTATTCTTGCTTTGAGAACCCCATGAACTGTATGAAAAGGCAAAATGATAGGATACTGAAAGAGGAACTCCCCAGGTCAGTAGGCATCCAACATGCTAATGGAGATCAGTGGAGAAATAACTCCAGAAAGAATGAAGGGATGGAGCCAAAGCAAAAACAATACCCAGTTGTGAACATGAGATATAAGCAAGGTCCGATGCTGTAAAGAGCAATATTGCATAGGAACCTGGAATGTTAGGTCCATGAATCAAGGCAAATCAAGGCAAATCAAGAGTGAACATCGACATTCTAGGAATCAGCGAACTCAAATGGACTGGAATGGGTGAATTTAACTCAGAGGACCATTATATCTACTACTGCGGGCAGAAATCCCTTAGAAGAAATGGAGTGGCCATCATGGTCAACAAAAGAGTCTGAAATGCAGTACTTGGATGCAACCTCAAAAACTACAGAATGATCTCTGTTCGTTTTCAAGGCAAACCATTCAATATCACAGTAATCCAAGTCTATGCCCCAACCAGTAACGCTGAAGAAGCTGAAGTTGAATGGTTCTATGAAGACCTACAAGACCTTCTAGAACTAACACCCAAAAAAGATGTCCTTTTCATTATAGGGGACTGGAATGTAAAAGTACGAAGTCAAGAAACACCTGGAGTAACAGGCAAATTTGGCCTTGGAATATGGAATGAAGCAGGGCAAAGGCTAATAGAGTTTTGCCAAGAGAATGCACTGGTCATAGCAAACACCCTCTTCCAACAACACAAGAGAAGACTCTACACATGGACATCACCAGATGGTCAACACCAAAATCAGATTGATTATATTCTTTGCAGCCAAAGATGGAGAAGCTCTATACAGTCAGCAAAAACAAGACCAGGAGCTGACTGTGGCTCAGATCATGAGCTCCTTCTTGCCAAATTCAGACTTAAATTGAAACATATATTACCATATGTAAAATATAAGACCAGTGCATGTTCAATGCATGAAGCAGAGCATCCAAAACCGGTGCTCTGGAACAAACCAGTGGGATGAGGTGGGGAGGGAGGTGGGAGAGGGGTTCAGGATGGGGGCACAAGTGTGTACCCACGGCTGATTCGTGTTGAAGTATGGCAAAAACCACCACAATGTTATAAAGTAATTATCCTCCAATTAAAATAAATAAATTAATTAAGAAAAATAAAAAAAATCAAAAAAAGCTTTGCTAAGTGAAAATTCCAAAATATTAATATTACTGAACTAATAAATTATAACTGTATCAATAATAATAATAAAAAGAAGCTCTTTATTTCCTCTTCACTTTATGCCATTAAAGTAGTATCTTCTGCATATCTGAGGTCATTGATATTTCTCCTCGGAATCTTGATTCCAGCTTGGGATCCACCCAGCCTGGCATTTCACATGATGTACCCTATATAGAAGTTAAATGAACAGGATGACAATAAAAAAAAAAAAAGAGAATAATGCTGCCTCTGCTGCTACTTCCCAGGATATATATATATATATATCCTGGGAATATATATATATATATATATTTGGCACAGGACACATGATGGTGTTTACTAGAGGAGCATTTACAGAGTAGAGAGAGGCAAATACTTCTATACACAGTCTGTACACGTTGCAAGTGAAGCCTGAAAACTTTTTGAGGTTAGTAGTAACAGCCCCCAGAACAAGAAGTGGACATTCTATGGTAAGTAGGATGAAATGTCCCGAAATTTATTCTAAAACCTGGGAAAAGAGAATCTGGGCTGTTCAGTAGCTGAGACAATTCCCATAATCACACTAAGCACTGTGACCAATTTCTCAGTAAGAAAGAACTAGAGTGTATTCAAGGGCTTTCCCAGTGACTCAGTGGTAAAGAATCCACCTGCCACTGCAGGAAATGTGGGTTAGATCCCTGGGTCATGAAGATCCCCCAGAGAAGGGAATGGCAACTCACTCCAGTATTCTTGCCTGAAAAATCCCATGGACAGAGGAGCCCGGCGGGCTACGGTCTATGGGGCCGCAGAGTCAGACACGACTTAGTGACGAAACAGCAACAGCACAGAGTATTCAGAATCACCTGTATGTTTATATTCAACTCACTTGTTTAGTAAACTTTAGGTGTAAAAGGTGCTGTCATTCCAACAGATTCCTCTGTCACGTCCCTGAGTTAAAGATTCTCTACAAATTGTTACAGAAAGATAACTGATCTGGGTAGACAGGAACTAAACTAACTAACACAGACGAGACCGGAACTGACAAAAGCAGGACGGACATTTCAGGATGCTTCCTTTGTGAGGGCCTATTTTGGTCTGATCACGCCTGGTGCTACAGGGTTGATGCTGTCTGAAGTTTGAGTTGAACAAACTGGCGATTTCAGTGCATCCAGTCATTCACCTGAGACTGAGACGATTCTATTTTCAGAGGTAGAAGGAATAAATGTGGTTACCAATTTTCTCGGAGTAGGAGTATTTTTTTTTTTAAAGAAAACAAGTTATTAACAAGAAAAACTCAACCCAGAAAATAAAAATATGGTTCAAAAAATTTTTTTGAAGGAGCTGTAACAAGGTGATTGCTGTAGTCCTTATAAGAGTATAGTTTTGAGCATTTGACCTTCTTTCCGGAGTTTTCATTATGTCAGACTTTATCTGTACACTGGGTTGCTATGGCAACCAAGAAACACACAGTAGGACTTGAACATCTAAACTAATTTTATGAATGCCAGCTACCAGATTTCCTTTACCTTGTTTTATATAAAACCCAGGCTTCCCTAGTAGCTCAGACGGTAAAGCATCTGACCGCAATGCAGGAGACCCGGGTTTGATCCCTGGGTCAGGAAGATCCCCTAGAGAAGGAAATGGCAACCCATTCCAGTATCCTTGCCTGGGAAATCCCATGGACAGAGGAGCCTGGCAGGCTGTACAGTCCATGGGGTCACAAAGAGTTAGACACGACTGAGCGACTAACACACACACATATAAAACCCAGAACCCAGCACTCACACTCTACCTTGGTTTTTATTTTGAACACTGTTTTCACTTCCTAGAGAAGGATGGTCAAATAATATACTTCAGTTTAGTTCAGTTCAGTCGCTCAGTCATGTCCGACTCTTTGCGACCCTATGAATCGCAGCATGCCAGGCCTCCCTGTCCATCACCAACTGCCAGAGTTTACCCAAACTCATGTCCATTGAGTCGGTGATGCCATCCAACCATCTCATCCTATGTCGTCCCCTTCTCCTGCCTTCAATCTTTCCCAACATCAGGGTCTTTTCCAATGAGTCAGCTCTTCGCATCAGGTGGCCAAAGTATTAGAATTTCACTTTAACATCAGTCCTTCCGATGAACAATCATATATGGGATTATATGATACACTGTTTATGTAAAAGATGTAAGATGTATAGGGAAGAAAGCGTAAGTGTGCCTATTTAAATAGGGCACATGTAAATATAAATGGGGCAAAGGCTACCAAATAAAAAAGATCTCAAAAAACTAACAATAACAACAAACAATCTTAATTATTTATGCATGTGTGCCTTCTAAGTCACTTCAGTCGTGTCTGACCCTGTGTGACCCTATGGACTGTAGCCCTCCAGGCTCCTCTGTCCAGGGGATTCTCCAGCCAAGAACACTGGAGTGGGTGGCCATGCCCTCCTCCAAGGGATCTTCCTGACCCAAGGATTGAACCTGCATCTCTTATGTCTCCTGCATCAGCAGGCGGATTCCTTACCACTAGTGCCACCTGGGAAGCCCCTTAGTTATTTATATGTGAATTAAAATTAAAGGTTAAAACTTCTGAATTTTTTTTCCAGAAAAAAAAAAAAAAAGACATGTAAGAAAAAGTTGACATCAGAGATTTACTGAAAATGCCACTGCTTGTGTGCTGGCACTTTCTACAGTGAGAGTCCTAGCCAGTCGGGGACTGGGGAAGCAGAGATGCCTGGAGAAGTGGGCACAGTCGTGAGCAGCAACTGTGACACCGGCTGGTTGGGAGACCCCGGGGCGAGGGCCAGAAGACACCAATGCTGGGCAGCGGATGGCTCAGGTAATCAGTCAGAAACTGGGCAATTCAACTCCACCAACACGCAGCAACTTCACCAAACCCCTGCCTTCACCTTTTCAACCCGTGACCTGAGCACAACAGAAAAACTGAGACCTTGTCCTTCAGCCGTGATGAAAATGCCCAAAACCCTCCATGTCAAACCTTGAGTCTTGTCAGCTGAGCCAGCCTGTTTCAGCTCCTTTCTTGCTTTGGGTGCTTGGCTGTAACTGACTGAGACGCTTGGCCAAGACTCCTGCCCCTTGGTGCCCAAACCTTTTGCCTGTGGGTCACCACCTCCGTGGGCCACCAAGGTTCCTCACTTGACTTCTCCTTTCTCCACACAGAGGCTAGAACCTGTCTGTCTACAAGACCTTCCTGAGCCTCCACCATCTGGCCTTTGCCTCCCCCCTCAATCCTCTCCTATCCCTCTTCCTAGCTGAATTCCCAATCCCAGCTCCTAAGCCTTTCCATATTGAATCAAGAAAAGGAAGATCTCAGGAATGCAGGCTCTTCCATACTGTAAGCTTGGTCAAAGCAGCAACGCACCTGTGATGTTCACTGCTGCTTGTCCAGGGCCTAACAGCATCCACATGTGCCTGGCACAAAACAGACATGAACAAAAAAATGAAAATAAGTTAATGCATTATTTACCCCAAATAGGAAACTTAGAAACATGTTTAATATGGATTGAAAGAGAACGTGTTTCCACTTAATTATCTGCTTATTGTATGTACTCAGTCATGTCCGACTTTTTGCAACCCCATAGACCATAGTCTGCCAGGCTCCTCTGTCCATGGGGCCTTCCAGGCAAGAACACTGGAATGGGTTGCTATTTCCTTCTCCAGGACATCTTCTTGACCCAGGGATTGAATCCACGTCTCCTTCCTTAGCAGGCAGATTCTTTACTCCTGAGCCACCAGGGAAGCCCTGTTACTGCTTACTCAGTAATATTTTATCTGCAGGCTAAATAAAACATAACTTCTGTTTCTTAGATACACCTAATGAATCATGGAAGTACAGGTATAGCAAAAGCAGACCTCTTCAAATACACTCCTGTTTAATCTTTGAATGGATCCTCTGGGTAGGGCTTTTGACAGTCTGATAGCCAAAGTGCATTTAGAAATTAATGCCTTTAAAGACACCCACTACTCAACCATGGATAATCCTATTGGGAAAAAATTTTCTCATGTCTGATGGGAAGTTCCAAGATGATGCCGGGGGAACACACACATAATGTGGGCATTTGTCACTACACCACATTTTAGATATCAGATCTTAAACTCTGGCTTCCCTGCTAAGCTAGAGTCCCCAGAAAGGTATACATGTGCTTGTCATCAAAATAGATATGGAAGGATTATAAACAAGGATCTTCTAGAAAAATTGAGGGAGAGAGTGGGAAGGGCCATGGAGGGACAGTGGTGACCCAGAATGTCCAAAGAAAATTGTGTGGGGTGTTGAGTGATGGGTGGATCCTTAGGGGTGTTTTTTTTTTCTTTTTAAGCCTCCCAAGCAAGATTTAGGACTTCCTAGGTGGGGCTAGTAGTAAAGAACCCACCTGCCAATGCAGGAGACTTAAGAGATGCAGGTTCCATCCCTGGGTTAGGAAGATCCCCATGGAGGAGGGCATGACAACTCAATCCAATATTCTTGCCTGGAGAATCCCACGGACAAAGGAGCCTGGCAGGCTACAGTCTATGGGGTCGCAAAGAGGTGGACATACGTGAAGCGACTTAGCATGCACACACACACACGCATCCTGTGTGTGAGGACTATACATAAGCAAGATTTAAACTTTATTCTTTAGTTACTGAAACAGAAGGCAGACTCTCCCGCTGTTTTTACTCAAGTCTGAACTGTGACTACAGCTTTACCGGGAAACCCCCAAGCCTGTCCCTCTCTCACCAGAAGCTGGATTTAACAAACAAGATCCCTGCTCTGGAGTCAGAAAACCACTTCCCTGGCCTTAGGAAAGTTACTCAACCTCTCTGAGCTTCGGTCTTTGACTTTTTAAGACTTTTTAAGGTCTTTCACAATTCTCATTATGAGAGAATCATAATGTATATCGTAGATCATTGTAAATATTATATGGAAGTGTTATGACAATGACTTGTGATTTAGTAAGCATTCAGTGAGTTAATAGGGCTTTCCAGGTGGCTCCATGGTAAAGAATCCGCCTGCCAATGCCGGAGATGTGGGTTCAATCCCTGGGTCAGAAAGATCCCTCAGAGAAGGAAATGACAACCCACTCCAGAATTCTTGCTGGGAAAATCCCTTGAACAGAGGAGCCTAGTGGGCTATAGTCCCTGGAGTCATCAAGAGTCGGATGACTCAGCGATTAACAACAACAACGGGTTAATATGAATGATTACTTCTTCCACATTCTTTCTGCACCTTCATTTTTTCTTTCTTGTCCTTTGCTTTTGTTTTCCCCTTACCATAGAGACTGATTGTAATTATTATTTGTAAATATTTATTGAGCATCAATCAATCACCATTAAACAATAGTTCAAAAGAGTTAATATGCTTGTGAGGGTTTCCTAAGCAATTATCAGAAGCACCGGGCTGGGAAAGACTATGTACTCGGTCCCTGCCCTGTGGGTATGTGGTCATGCAGTCATGCAGGCAGCTGGCCTTCCATAGCTTGGGACAACACTGCTGTTCAACTGCTGATGACAGAGCAGAGACCTGCAGCGCATGACTTCTTAGGAAGCCTGTTCCCATTTGGGAGCAAGAGGCTCCTGGTAAGTGTTTTCTGGGATGGGAGGAGGTGAGAGGGGGCTCATTTCTCTACCTCCTAGCATCCCTGAGCTCTGAGGAACAAGCTCTATGAACTCTGGGCCAATGACTCAGGGCTGTTTCCAGGAAGTGGGCATTTCTAGAAAAAGGCTGTGCCCACCAGGGACATCCAGCTCAACTGTAGCTGGACAGGAAGCTGTATCATGGACCCCTTCCCCTCTTTTTGGGCTCATACCTTTGTCCCACCTGATCTGCTCCCCACCCCTTACCACAGACTTCACGGGACTAGCCCTCCACACTCTCAGCCTTCAAAGTTCTACTTCATAATTCTGAAATGTTCACAGTTTCCTGAAGGAGCCTTGTCATCTCTCCTTCATTTATCAAAGGCAGATCTCCTTCTCTGCCTTTAATATTCTTCTTGGCCCATCTCCTATTTGCCCTCAAGATCCAGCCCAGGTGTCCCCTCTGGGGAGTCTTTCTTCACCCCCATTCTACAACAGGTGCCCCTCTGTGCACTCCTGGGTTTCCATGCTTGCAGCCCCCGTGGCCCTCACCAGTAGTGTGCAGTTTCCATGACTGCCTACTCCTCCAGAAGTGTTTTGAGAGTGGGGACCAGGCTTGGTAGTTCAGTCTCTGTGTTCCTAACATGCAGCACAGTGCCGGATGCTAAGAAAGTCCTTAGAGAATGACAGTAGAACAAACTAGAATCTCCATTACGTTTCTCCCTATTACTCCATCTGCAAGTGAGCTGCTGTCTCTTTCCCCTAAGTATCAATAGTTCAATAAATTTACACTGATAAAGTGAGCACTTTCACCCATGTCCTTGAGTATTGGAAACAGTAATGCCTATATGGCAATGGAAGTTTTGGAAGATGCCTTGGAGGAAAGGGAGGATGCCTATTTTAAAATTCCATAGTGACTCTGATAGGTGCCACAACTCTCCTGTGTTCCACTTATAAAGAATTCAGATGCCCTGAACAATGTAGGAAAGTGGTAGAGTATTTTAAATGACTTGAAATGATCTATTACCCTCACATTCTTATCAGATGAAATAAAAAAGAGATATTGTGGATGAGCAAACAAAATCATAACCATAATGAAACAGAATATCCTCCAATTGGAGAGAGCCAGCTGTTTTTTTTTTTTTTTTTAAACAGTATGCACTTCCAAATGCTTCTTTTTTCTTCCCTGAGATAGTATGTCAGACATTACATGCTACATTGCCATAGGCAGCAGTTACAGAAATGAACCCAAAGAATAATATTCACTGGCATCAGTGATCGTTTGACTTGACTTCTGAGAAATCCATAGGAAGGTCCTATGGATTTATTAAACATAAATTCTCCCCCTGCAAAAAAACAGCAATATTGCATCCTTTAATTTTTTTTAAAGTGAACTCTTGCACCTACGTCTACTTCAGGTGCCCTTGGTATTGATGGCCATTGTTCTGTGAGTGACAGTGGGCAGAGCTGTGGCATCCCAACTCCAGCCTACTTTCCAACAATACCACCACCTGGAATTTGTGAAATAAATGCAGAACAAATGGTTGTAAAATTGAATTTCTGAGGGAAACTTCAGAAATGAGATTAAAAATGTTCAATGAAAACAGAATGGTTGAAATTCTTCTCATGTCCCTGGGTTACCTCCAAGAAAATCCCCTTCAAGAAAAGTCACCATAACGGGGTAAACATGATCACTATCAGCAGAGAAAATTTCCTAAACTATAAGAAGGGCTTTGACCACAGCTAAGACGTAGCGTGATTATTGTTTAAAAAAAAAGTTAAGGGCTTTGTAGTAATGGGCCAAGATCAAACTCTGTTCCCCCAGTTTACAGCTTTTTGGGTAAACTATTTAACTTCATGAAGCCTATCTTTTCTATCTTTAATTTGAATTCCTGACTACCTCATAATTGCTAATTAATTTGTGGAATTATAAGTGTTTATCTATTGAGCTATTACCAGAAACCAGATGCCATGCTGGGTGATAGAGATTCAGTAATAAGATAGTGTTTTCCCTCAACAATGTCATTGGTTAGGAGCAGAAATAGTTGAATAAGTAAAATAATTGCAGTACCTTGTGATATCTGCCTTAATACCAGTAAGTTCAAGGTAGTAGAAAGGAAAAAATGATCAATCCATGTCGAGCAATCAAGGGGAGCTTTGATGAAGTTTAAGAATCATCTAATGTTTAACGGAAGACTAGAGGTAGGAAATAGACGCTGAAGGCAAACACAGGAGAACGCTCCATGGCATAATGTGAAAAACTTAGAAACTTCAAGAGTTTCAGAAGCATCAAGTGGCTCAGTGTGTTGATACATTTAAGAACCAGGAGAGGGCTGGTGATCATCTAGAGGAGAGGTCTTAGCAAAGAAAGGATGACACCCACGTCTCTGTATCAGTTGACTCAGTTGAGGTTGATGTCTTTCTGAGGGACTTCAGAGGAGCAACATTAAGAGGAAGAGGTGATTGGGACAAGGTGACTGTGGGAGTTCTGTGAATGTTAGATGAAATGTTTTATAAACAGTTCAGTGTATTGGTCTGGGGCTCAGAAGAGAGAACTGTCTTGAGAATTCAGGTCTGGAACCTGGAGCCTCATATGTAAGACCACATGAGCACTTGGATCTTTCCTTCCACCCAGGTTGGCCTCAAGGGAAAATGAGGACTTCTGAGTTGTGGGGTGGTGTCCAGGGGGAATCGGTGCTTCAGTGTGGAGGCTTGTGGGGAGGAGTGGTATACTTAGGAAACCCTGAAGCCCATCTTTAGAGCAAAACTGCCATCAAGGAAAATCTGCCCAAACCCAAAAGTACTATCCAAACTATTCAAGTTATTCGCTTTCATTTATGTAATATTTTGAATGAACACAGACCATAGTAGTACCTCTTAAAATCCCCATCTCTTTCCCATTTATGTCTCTCTCTCATCACAAACTCCTCAAACCTTCATACACATCCTGAAAAGCCTTCCCCAACCCCAGTTCCTGCATCTCCTGTTCCTATCTCCCTCTCACTTCCTCCTTATTCTACATCACAAATTCCCCAGAGATGGGTCTGGTAAGGCAGAGGAGGTTTCTCTGGGGGATGAGGGAGAAGAAATGAAACTTGCAAAGTCAGGATCCTTTTAGAGGACAGAAGGAGGTGAAAGGTTGGAAGGATTCATACATTAATAATTCTGTTCTTGTTATAGTAGACTCAAAAGCCAGGCTGATCATCTAAATAAGTCATGCATGCAAAGAGGCTTTGCATGAGCACAGAGCACAGGGATCCTATTCCAGGGAGTGGGATGGAAACCAAACAAGAGAATAAAGTTCTAAGTGGTGGGTGAAAGGTGTTGCCTAGAGAAATTCCCTGGGCTACAGGGAATTGTTGCAGATAAGTTCTAATTATCTCTGCCACTGGGAGGAAGGAGTCATTAAAGGTCCTGGTAAGGCCTGGACATCACTGGAACAGTACAAAGTGAGAAGAAAATAAGGGTCAGGATAGAGCCTGGGGAGTAGATGGAAGGAGAAAGTCAATGAAGGGTTCTGGTGAGAATCTCTCAGGAGGTGGAAGAGAACCAGGGCTGTGTACTGTCCTGGAGATTAGGAAACATTTTTTTAAGGAGACAGTGCCAGGTGTCCCTTAATCATGGGACATGGGAAAGCAGGGGGTGATCAGCCAGGATGCTGAGGGAGTTTCTTTCTGATGACCTTCAAGTTCTCTGCAAGGGAGTTGGCAAGTTTGATACGGAATGGAAAACATCCATTGGATTTGGCAATTAGGAGGTCACTGGCAAGCTTAGCAAAAGCATCTTTAGTAAACTGATGGAGGCAAAAGGCAAACTGCAGTGTGTTCATAGATAGGGAAAGATGAGAAACTGGAGACATGAGGACAACTGTCTGAGGACAGGAGGTGGAGCAACAGCTAGAGGAGTTTGTCCCCTCCTTTCTCCTCTTCCTCTCTCCTTCCCTCTCTTCCTTCCTGATGGGCAAGCCTTGGACCTCTTTATAGCCTCTTGGGTAGGATCTTATGAAAAAAGGTCTACAATTCCAGAAAGGAAATGATAGAGAAGGGGGATGAGTGAGAAGAGATGGAGGGATTCACTTGGAATAAGAGAAGAAAAAGGGATACTCCTACTTCTGAGAGTGGTTGAAAGAAGGAAGGAAAGTCAGATATTGGAAAGTTTTAGTGGGAAAGCAGGGTGTGATAAGCCAGGATGTTGAGGGAGTTTCTGTCTGATGACCTTCAAGTTCTCTGCAAGGGAGTTGGCAAGGGCACCTGATGAGAGTAAGGTGAAGAGGCTGGAGCTGGGTAGAGGGACATAGTGAGAGGTTTGGAGCAGTGCGAAGGGGATGGAGACAAGATAACCACAAAGGGCTCAAGTGTGTGGGACTGCACGGTGGAGGTGCCTAGGATCTTTGAGATTTAGAGTCTATTTTTTTTTTTCAGCTGCCCCTGGATGAGGTGCAGAGATGCTATCATGAGATGTATTTAAGGATGCCAGGCATGTAGTATAGAAAAAACATGCAGTTGTGACTTTACAATGGAAAAAGAAGTAATGTTTTCACTTGGTCCCATTCATGTCAAAGCCATGAAGCTCTTCTAAAATGGCTGGTTTCAAGTTTGGACAGATAAACTGTAACATCAAGGGGTGCCACTTGGTTTTTGGACCTGGCATTGTGACTGCCCTTATCATGAAAACACGAAAGTGGTAATCAACTCGCTTTTTACCCTACACAAGTCATGGGAGACAAAAGAATTCCAGCAGGTCCAACCCTCTTGCCCTTGTGGAAAACCTTCAATATTCTAGGAAGCAGTAGGACAGTGACTTTGGGAGAATATGCTCACAGAGTGTCCACACACAAGACCATTTCTTACAATTATTTCATGAAGGCAGAAATACTTTTTTTAGCAAAGAGATCTGAATTCAGATGAGGTAGGGAAAACATAACAGAGAAAGAGCCAGCATCAACCAATGTGTCCTCTTTTGTCTGGCTAAGAAAGTGAGCCAAACTTCCAGCAGACAGGAGTCAGAGCAGGAGAGGGTCATGGTAGTGAATTAAACACACCCCCAGAAGGTACTAAAGGGACTTAAAAGTAGGGCTGAGGCCACTAAAAAGAATGAAATAGTGCCATTTGGAGCAATATGGGTGGCCCCAGAGAGTGTCATATGGAGAGAAATAAGTCAGACAGAGAAGGAGAAATATCATATGACATCCCTTATATGTGGAATCTAAAAAGAAATACAAATGAACTTACAGAACAAAAAGACACTCACAGACAGAAAATGAACTTACGGTTGCTGGAGGGAAGGGACAGTTAGGGACTTCGGGATGGTCATGTACACAGTGTTATATTTAAAATGGATAACCAGCAAAGACCTATTGTATAGCACAGGGAACTCTGCTCAATATTGTGTGCCAGCCTGGATGGGAAGGGAGTTTGGGGGAGAATGGATATGTGTATATGCATGGCTGAGTCCGTTCCTTGTTCACCTGAAACTATTACAACATTGTTAATCAGCTATACTCCAATACAAAATGTTTGTAGTGTTAAGAAATAATAAAAATAAAATTTAAAAAATTAGAGTAAGGCTGAGGCTTCCTGGAAGAAGAAGAAAGTCTGCTTGTGGACAGCAGTTTTGTTCTGTCTCCAAACCCCAGGCTACGCTTCCCTATGGATTCTGGATTCTCCTAGTCAGCTTCCCAAATCATGAAAACAAATCTGTTCCCAAAACTGAAGTATAGTTTCAGGTGTACAGCATAATGGCACAGTATCTTTATAGATTCTACTCCATTAAAATGTATTACAAGATAATGGCTATAATTCCCTGTGCCAAACAATATATCCTTACTGTTTATCTATTTTATACACAGCAGTGTATCTCTTAGCCCCATATCCCTAATTTGTCCCGCCCCCTTCTTTCTCTCCACTGGTAACCACTAGCTTGTTCTCTGTGAATCTGTTTTGTGTGTACATTCATTTGCATTATTTTTTAGATTTTACATGTAAGTGATATAATAGTGTATTTGTCTTTCTCTGTCTGACTTATTTTACTAAGTGCAATATTCTTTGGGTCAATCCACATTGGTACAAATGGCAGAAATTCATTCTTTTTTTATGGCTGAGTAATATTCCATTGTGTGTGCATGTGTGTGCACATGCATGCACATGTATATATATGTATATATATATATGCTACATCTTTATCCATTCATCTGTTCATGATCATTTGAGTTGCTTCCTTATTTTGGCTGCTGAGAATACTGCTGCTCTGAATATTGGGGTACATGTATCTTTTCAAAGTAATGTTTTCATTTTCTTTGGATATATACCCAGGAATGGAATTGATGGATCCTATGGTAGCTCTAGTTTTAGTTTTTTGAGGAACCTTCACAATGTTTTCCGCAGTGGTTGTATCAGTCAACATGCCCACCAGCTGTGTACCAGGGTTCCCTTTTCTCCACATGCTCACCGACATTTGTTATGTGTATACTTTTTGATGATAGCCATTCTGACAGGTGTAAGGTGGTATCTCATTGTTTTGATTTGCTTTTTTCTAATGAACATATTTCTTGATATCTGTCTCCTTCTGGTTTTGTTCCTCAGGAGGAACTCTGGCTGATTCAGTGTCTCCTTCAGATGGGTCGTGAAGATTAAATGAAGTAATGTGTTACTATCTAAGAAGGATCTGATACAGTTCCAGGAACAATAAAAAGGGTTTGAAAAATGGTTGCTATTATGATGACTTGGAAAACACAAAGTTGAATCTAACTGACTCCTAACTTGACTCTTTACCAATAACTTGGTCTAGAACTATAGTTACTGGTCTGGCTTCTATTACTAACTCAAGGTAACCTTGAGCAAGCCACAGTCTCTAAGGACCCTGGTTTCCTTTCTGTGAAATGTGGACCGAAAGATTTTTGTACGAACTGTTTCAGCTTTAATGTTCTTTGGGTTAGATTTTTCAAACCCAAAATTCATTAGATTTTTATTAGGTTGCTCTACTTCCTCCAGCCACCAGACAAGATCTTTTTCATTGCTGTTACATTTAAGGCTGCTTCTGTACAAATGACCCTCTAATTACTGAGTGGTTTATGGACTGAGAATGCAAACTAAGTTTAATATTAACCTGAGCAAAGCATTTCTGTTATTTTAGCCTGTGATTACCCCAGAATTTAGGCCATAGGTGATGTAAAAAAGCATTCAATTTGGCCCTTGCCATGAAGGAGCATAGGGGGACACCTAAAAATCAGATACATACTGTGAGAGAGAGTATATAGTCAGGTCTGAGCACCACAGGTTTTGAGAGAAAGGGGATGATAAGATCACTCTGATCTGGAATGGTCAGAAAGGCTTAAAGAGGCAGGGATTTAGATAGATGAAATGTCTATGAAAGACATAAGAAGTTAAATCTCCCTCTCTTGCTGTGTGTCATGTATTCCAAAATTGAATGTGTGAAGTTTGAGGAGCTCTTCATATTGTTGTTTGCCTTTGTTGGCACAGGTGATGGAAAGATGGTTGCTTCATAACTTTAGGCTTTCTCTCCTACTCTCCCTGGTGTGTCCTGTGCAAGAATGATTGGGCAGTGGGTGCAACACCCTGCATGAATTTATCTAACCCCATCATCCATGTATTCATTCGGTCATTAAGTTGTGTCCTACTTTTTGTGACCCCATGGACTTCAGCACGCCAGGCTTTCCTGTCCATCACCAACTCCTGGAGCTTGCTCAAACTCATATCCATCGAGTCAGTGATGCCATCCAACCATCTCATCCTCTGTTGCCCTCTTCTCCTCCTGCCCTCAGTCTTTCCCAGCATCAGGGTCTTTTCCAATGAGTCGACTCTTTGCAACAGGTGGGCAAAGTATTTGGGGATCCTCTACAGGAGATTGTTCAATTAAAGTGGGGTCCTTGCTTCTCTTGTCCATTGCATAAATATTTATGAACTGAATCACTAAAATCATTGCTGTCTAGAATAAAGGAACATAAAAGGGAAAGTTTCCCTATATGAAACTTTCAGTGGCATTAAAACTCTAAAAATAGTGATTCTTATATTTTGGAAATTCTTTGATTTTCAGTGTCAGAGCAATCTGGATTCTTGCTTTCCCTCCCTGCAAAATGTTGCTTAGACCCTACTGTCAGGGTTTCTTATCCAAGCCATTGACAGAACTACTGCCAAAAGTTTACTGGAGCTGAACAAGAAAATCAGTGGGTGTGGATAGAAGAAAAGTTATGCTTGAATGACAAGCAAACATCAGAAGAATTAATTTTACAAGCTCACCTTTGAGATCAGATAAAGGCAGCTTGACTTTATTCACTTTTTATCAGCTTAATAAATAGCTCTTAGCAACACTGACAGTCATCTTTAATGGGCAGAAACAAAGAAGCTTCATTAACAGTTAAACTATTCACTAATCTTAGTTTACTGCCTCTTTCATGATGATCTTTTGCTAAATGAGTCTTTAAAAAAGTACTTTGATGATGTATGTAAACAAGCCAGAAATTCTCAAGACTGTGGTCTAATGAAAAGAAATAAACAGAGTCTACAAAATAATTCAGATCACTGAATAGAGGCAGTGTTTGGGGTGTAAATACAGATTTCTACAAACAAGAATATTCATATAAGGATGGCTATAGAGACTGGAAGTGGAAAAAACATCCTCTGGATTCAGAAATGTCCCCTAGTCATTTGCAAAGTAATTCTGTCCGTAGGTTATGAGGGGCTTCCTATGTGGCACTCATGGTAAAGAATCCGCCTGCCAATGCAGGAGACATAAGAGATGTAGGTTCATTCCCTGGATTAGAAGATCCCCTGGAGGAGGAAATGGCAACTCAACTCCAGTATTCTTGCCTAGAGAATCCCACGGACAGAGGAGCCTGGCGGGCTACAGTCCATGGGGTCACAGACTCAGACACAACTGAGCAACTTAGCATGCACGCATAGGTTATGAACATTTATAGACCAACAGATTTTTGCAAATGTTTACTGACCTCTGACTATCTGCAGCAAATTGTTCTCAAAACATACTGCATCCAATCAATGCAATTAGTCATTACATTTTTACCCAGGGCTGGCCTATGTATCATCTGGGTACTGTGGTGCTCATCGGCTGTTCTCACCTGTCTAGCCTCTGTGTATTCCCCCTTCTTCTGTTAACAACATCTGAATTTTCCTTTGGGGAACTATGCTCTCCCACTGGATACTATGTGTTTCTATGGGATTGATCCCACTCTCACAGCTCTCGGGGTATTCAGGTGATCACGACCTGCTCAGCTGTCCTTTGGCCGCAGTGATTGAACTAGATACGAATTGGGTGATACAAGCAGGCTATGCTATGCTATGCTAAGTCGCTTCAGTCGTGTCCGACTCTGTGCGATCCCATAGACGGCAGCCCACCAGGCTCCCCCGTCCCTGGGATTCTCCAGGCAAGAACACTGGAGTGGGTTGCCATTTCCTTCTCCAATGCATGATAGTGAAAAGTGAAAGTGAAGTCGCTCAGTCATATCTGACCCTCAGCGACCCCATGGACTACAGCCTTCTAGGCTCCTCCGTCCATGGGATTTTCCAGGCAAGAGTACTGGAGTGGGGTGCCATTGCTTTCTCCCACAAGCAGGCTAATGAAACTAAATTCTGGGCTTCTGGAAAACTTGTGCAAGAATTTCTTCCCACAGATTGAAAGCTGTAAGGGTGCTGAGTTGAGACCCTGTCCAGAAAGACATCAACAGAGAAGATCAAGAAGGAGACCAAGTTCTGTTAGTTATCTTCCACTTGCCCCTAGATCTCTTTCCTTCTCTCCACTAGCTGACTAAATGGACTCCATCCAGCTCTCTTCCCCTCTGGTTTCAAGATGGGAGTGTGGTCAGGAGATCAGAGATTAGGTTATTTCCCAGTCTCTTTATGTAGGATCCTCTCAGGTTGGCTATCTCTACTGAAGGCTATGGCCCTGTCAAGGGACATGTTCCTATAGCTTAGTGGCTTCAGGTTCCAGTATCTGTACTTGCTTCACTCTTGTAGGCCTAGAGATGGTAACGAAGTCCCACTGTTAATTGTTACTTGCTCTGCTACTTCAATATACCTTGTGATTAAATACCCTTTTTTTCTTTCTTGCTCAATTTCATTTTCAAAGATTCAAATCTTTCCAATTTTTTAAAACATATTTTGCACCAAAAAAAGAATCAATACTTTTCATTCCACTCTTGTTAATGTGAGTCAAAGCCTTCTGAACTGTGGTCATTTTGCTATTTTTCTTTAGAGTCTTCAAAACTTTCAGTTTAGTTCAGTTCAGTTGCTCAGTCATGTCCAACTCTTTGTAACCCCATGGACTGCAGCATGCCAGGCTTCCCTGTCCATCACCAACTCCTGGAGCTTACTCAAACTCATGTCCATCGAGTCGGTGATGCCATCCAACCATCTCATCCTCTGTCCCCTTCTCCTCCTACCTTCAATCTTTCCCAGCATCAGGGTCTTTTTGAGTGAGTCATTTCTTCCCATCATTGGAGTTTCAGCTTCAGCATCAGTCTTTCCAATGAATATTCAGGACTGATTTCCTTTAGGATAGACTGGTTGGATCTCCTTGCAGTCCAAGGAACTCTCAAGAGTCTTCTCCAACCCCACAGTTCAGAAACATCAATTTGTCAGTACTTAGCTTTTTTTATAGTCCAACTCTCACATCCATACATGACTACTAAAAAAACCATAGCTTTGACTAGATGGACCTTTGTTGGCAAAATAATGTCTCTGCTTTTGAATATGCTGTCTAGATTGGTCATAGCTTTTCTTCCAAGGAGCAAGCATCTTCTAATTTCATGGCTGCAGTCACCATCTGCAGTGATTTTGGAGCCCAAGAAAATAGTCTCTCACTGTTTCCATTGTTTCCCCATCTACTTGCCATGAAGTGATGGGACCAGATGCAATGATCTTAGTTTTTTGAATGTTGAGTTTTAAGTCAACTTTTTCATGCTCCTCTTTCACTTTCATTAAGAGACTCCTTAGTTCTTCACTTTCTGCCATAAGGGTGGTGTCATCTGCATATCTAAGGTTATTGATATTTCTTCTGACAGTCTTGATTCCAGCTTGTGCTTCATCCAGCCCAGCATTTCTCATGATGTACTCTGCATATGTTAAATAAGCAGGGTGACAATATACAGCCTTGACATACTCCTTTGCTGAGTTGGAACCAGTCTGTCGTTCTATGTCCAGTTCTAACTGTTGTTTCTTGACCTGCATACAAATTTCTCAGGGGGCAGGTAAGGTGGCCTGGTATTCCTATGTTTTTAAGAATTTTCCACAGTTTGTTGTGATCCACACAGTCAAAGGCTTTGGAGTAGTCAATAAAGCAGAAGTAGATGTTTTTCTGGAACTCTCTTCCTTTTCCCATGATCCAGCAGATGTTGGCAATTTGATCTCTGGTTCCTCTGCCTTTTCTAAATCCAGCTTGAACATCTGGAAGTTCATAGTTCATGTACTGTTAAAGCCTGGCTTGGAGAATTTTGAGCATTACTTTGCTAGCGTGTGAGATGAGTGCAGTTGTGCGGTAGTTTGAACACTGTTCGGCATTGCCTTTCCTTGGGATTGGAATTCAAATCTTTAGAGTTAAACTTAGTGTAATCTTCTTTTGTTTCTACGGTTCATCTGATAACTTTACTCTCTGCAGGGTCCAGATCACTTTGCTTTCTGTCAGAGATGGGGTGTCAGAATCATTGACAGTGGCAGAGATAGAGAGTTGGGAGTAGAAGGAAGCTGAAGCCCTCTCCAGTGGATAAAACCGGAATGGATGGAGCCATGTATTTCCTACCAGGATCCTAACCAATCAAAGGATGTTATCTGAGTTCTGGATTCAGAGGTACTTAAAGTTAGTGACACTTCTGACTTCTCAGTTGCTTAGGCCCTTTTTCCTAAAAACTGTTTGAATCGGTTTTTCTGGTGATTACAACAGAGAGCGCTAATACAGTTTGTTAGGTTCTTTTCATTGTATACACTTATTCAGGACTCTGCAAAAAAAGGAGGTGACATTGGTATGGACTGAATTGGGTCTCCTCACATTTATATATTCAAGTCCTAACCCTAATACCTGCAGACAGACATGACTGCATTTGGAGACAGCTCTTTAAAGAGGTAAGGAGGTTAAAATGAAGTCATTACATGAGCCCCAATTCAATCTGACTGGTATGAATTCTGTGGAGAATTCAGGGAGAGTTCTGTAGAGATACAGGGAGAAGACAGTCATCTATGAGCCAAGGAGAGACCAAACTTGCCAACACTTTGCTATGAGACTTCTAGCCTCCAGAATTGAGACAAAATAAATATCTGCTGTTTGAGCCACTCAGTCTGTGGTGCTTTCTTATAGCACCCCTAGCAAACTAACACAGGCGCCTGTAAACTAGAATGAGGCAAGACGTTTCTAGAGCCCAGTGACTCCACCTCTCTGAGCCAACATGGTCTCTTAGCTAAGGTATCTGTGTCCCTCTGTAAACTGGTTCCATTTACCTTTATCACTCACTGGCCAATCTTTCCATATTTTCCACCATCCAGAGGAACCTAAATTAACTGGATTGACTACCGTTGAGGGTTTCTCTGGTGGCTCAATGGTAAAGAATCTGCCTGCAATGCAGGAGATGCAGGTTCGATCCCTGGGTGGGGAGGATGCCCTGGAGAAGGGAATGGCAACCCACTCCAGTATTCTTGCCTGGAGAATCCCATGGACAGAGGATCCTGGTGGGCTGCAGTCCACGGGGTCTCAAAAGAGTCGGACCTGACTTAGCAACTAAACAACCACTACCATTGATACTACTGGGACGAGACCTTTGCGGTGACCCACCTCCTGGGTTTCTGGCTAGCAATGGGTAAACTGCTCTTGTATCAAATATCCTCATCCAGTTCTGCCAGCAGCTGCCATATGTAGGGGACAAGTACACATTGGTTTCCCACATAGAAAGTGGTGGGAAGGTCAGTTTCAGGGAGAAAGAGAAGCTGGATATAGCTGGTATTTGACAAGTCTAGAATTTGGTCTCCTGGACTACTGGCATTAACAATTATAGGAAAACATCAATATGAACACACACTGCTTAGATTTGGCTTCGGTTTTTACTGTAATAGCCAATTCCTCATTTTGGTTACTCACAAGACTCACTTTCTTTACTGTCAGCTTTATAAGATACCCCAGAATTGTTATTTAATAACCATGTTGCTTTGCTTGAGCTAGTTTGATGTGTTTTTGACTTGAAGATAAAAAAAAAAAGACTTGATTAAAATAATTTCCAAAGAGAACAGTAATTCTGTCGGAGTAAGAGGGATCTGTTAAAGAGTAAATTTGACTTTTACAGATCCTGACAGCTTATCTACTCTGTAACTATGCCTGGGTCTCTTCACTGCTCTATACAAGAACAGGAAAGGATACTGAAGGACAGCTCCCACCTCCTAGTCTTGCTGCTGGAAAATCGAAAGAAGGTAACTCATGAGGAAAAGACCCTGATGCTGAGAAAAATTAAGGCAGGAGGAGAAGGGGATGACAGAGGATGAGATGGTTGGATGGCATTACGGACTCAATGGACATGAGTCTGAGCAAACTCCAGGAGCTGGTGATGGACAGGGAAGGCTGGCGTGCTGCAGTCCATGGGACCTCCAGCAAAGAGCTGGACACATTCGAGTGACTGAACAAAACTGAACTGACTTCATGAGGCCATCAACATCCACCTCAGACAGGAATCGTTTTCTTCTAGTTTCTGGATGCCTGAAGAAAATTTTTCCCCAATTTCCTGAGAGGCTAACTTTTCCCCCTTCTCCACCAGCTTCCCAGCAGCTGTCTTTACTCACTTCCTGACACCACAGGGACAGAATCAAAGGGCCACAGACTTCAGTTTCACAATTTGTGGAGCTGACACCATGTATCTGGCAGCGTGATCACATTTCTGTCAGTAGTCATTTCCCTCTCTGGGGAGGTCAGAAGTGCTGTATGGGGGCTGGGCGGGGAGTAGGCAAAGCTTTCGGAGCACTCAGGCTCTCAGCACGCCCTTTGCTGCCCAGGAGGCCCACCCAGCAGCAGAAAGGACACCATTCCCTCCTATCCAGGAGCCAAAGTGTGGGAGTCTGAGAGGATGAGAGAAACTAGACCCTTTACCAAAGCCCAATATTCTGGGACCAGCTGGCGGGGGTGGGGGCGGGCACATGTGCAAAGCTATGTTTTATTTACTAGAGACAAAAAGTAAAAACCTTGGGAGACTTATTCTGAGAGAGCCACAAGATGAAATTTCCACCCTAAAAAGATTATTCTGGATTACTTTGAATGGAGAGTGGTTAGGAGATGGGCAGGCTAGAGAAAGAGCCAGGCTCAAATGTTGTTGTAGGAAGCCAGACTAGAGGTGATGATGACCCCAAAGAACTGCAGTCCATGGGGATGAAGAGAGGAAGGCCCTGAGAAAAATGTAGCTACTCCAAGTGTGGCTAGGTCTGCTGTCTAACATCCCAGGAGGAATGTGTGTGCTGAAGTACATCAGTGGGGCCAGGATCCCTGGCTTTGGTATGAAGGGATGGGAGATCAAACCAATCAATCCTGAAGTAAATCAACCCTGAATATTCATTGGAAGGACTGATACTGAAGCTCCAATACTTTGGACACCTGATGCAAAAAGCTACCTCTTTGGAAAAGACTCTGATGCTGGGAAAGATGGAAGGCAAAGGAGAAAGGGATGACAGAGGATGAGATGGTTGAATGGCATCACTGACTCAATGGACATGAGTTTGGGCAAACTCCAGGAGACAGTGGAGGACAGGCAAGCCTGGCATGCTACAGTCCAAGGGGGTGCAAACAGTTGGACACAACTGAGCGACTGAACTGAACTGATATATAAAAAAATTTTCCTAACTATATTTTTACCCCTCCCTTTCCTGCTCCCCTCCATTTTAGGGATAATCTGAATGATGAATTCTGGAGGCCAGACTTATGTCTGATGAGGTAAAATGTATTACTGGCATGTAAGGATTTGCTTTCTCCTCTCCAATACTTCGGCCACATGGTGCAAAGAGCTGACTCATTGGAAAAGTCCCTGATGCTGGGAAAGACTGAAGACAGGAGGAGAAGGGGGGTGACAGAGGATGAAATGGTTGGACGGCATCATCAACTCAATGGACCTGAGTTTGAGCAAACTCCAGGAGATAAGGACAAGGAAGCCTGGCGTGCTGCAGTCCACGGGGTTGCAAACACATAAAACAGAATAATTAAAATAGAATGTTTTCCTTCGGGAATGACCAAGCAACTGAACAAAAAACTTCTCCCTCCATTGATATTAGGTCTGACAGTGTGACTTATTTTGGTCAATAAAATTGAGCAAAGGCTTAAATTCTGCATGTATGGCTTGGTTCAGCCTTTTGCATTTCTGCTCTTTGCCACGTAAAGAGCCCTCTCCCGCCTGGGTCCTAGATAAGCACAGAGAAGCAGATCTGAACAATCTGCAGGCTGAGGGCAACCAAGCCAAAGACCCATGAGCCAGAGGCCTTTGTTTGAGAAATCACAGACCTCTGGGGGATATTTACTACACAGCATTATTGCAGTAAAAACTAACACAGAAATTAGTCCTTAAAAATGTGATGCTACTGAGACAAAAACTGGAAATATAGGGGATAAACAAGTAAATAATAACAGATTAACAAAAAAACAACAAACAAACCTAAAATAGGTGTCTTTGGTCTTGGGACTGAACCAGGAAGCAAGAAAGTGTTGGAAACTGGAAAAATGATGACCCATCTTATGAGGCAATAAATATTTTGTAAAACTGTCAACCAAGATAACTTGAAGACAAAGTATATCTCATGAATGCATGGTTTTGGGCTGAAGAGATTTCAAGATAGACTGTTACTAGCATGAGTTGGTTGCTTCTTTTGCTAAGTCAGGTTTAAGAAGAAACTGACCTGCCTGCAAGCAGGAATGAGAGAGTGAAGAGTGACTCCATACATTTCAAAACTTGCAACTTTGAAAACAGAACTGTTTCTCATTTTCCAATAGAACAAGAAAAACAGAAATGTTAAAAGTCACAAAGGCTGGTTGAGATGTTAATAAAGACCCAGTCTCATGACAAAGATAAAACAAAAACTCACCATGATACTCTCTGTAAAACCTCTGAGTGGATTAAGGTGGCCCTCAATAAATTCTTTAATCTGAACAAAAGAGCTAATAGGAAAGAAATAAGGAGTAGGTTTCACAAATTTGATAAACCCCACAGATAGTTCTAGAGAGAAGGAGCCTTGAATGTGGATGTGGATATGGCTGCTGCCCATGGAGCTGACTCAAGTCACACACTCACAGAGTTTTAATAGGCTTCAAGAGAGATTTAAGTGCCAAAGCAGACTTGCCTGGATTAAAAAACACTGTGACTTTTTTCCCCCTTAAATGATACTATGACTTTCTGAGCCATAATAAAATATCTTAGGATAAAAATAAAATATCAACATAGGTTCATTAATTGTGGAAAATGGACCATACTAATGTAAGATGTTACCACATAGGAGAAACATGGTGTTGAGTAAATGGGAACTCTCTGTACTAGCTCAGCGACTTTGGTGTAAATCTAAAGCTATTCTCAGTTGGGCTTCCCAGATGGTTCCAGTGGTAAAGAATCTGCCTGCCAATGCAGGAGATGAAAGAGATGCAGGTTAAATCCCTGGGTTGGGAAGATCCCCTGGAGGAGGGCATGGAAACCCACTCTAGTATTCTTGCCTGGAAAATTTCATGGACAGAGGAGCCTGGAGCGCTAGAGTCCATGGGGGCTGCAAAGAGTCAGACATGACTGAGAACACACACACTTATATTCTTGGTTAAGATTTGATTTTTTAAAAAAAGACCTTAGGGTCTTCAACATTCTACAGGCAAATGGTAGGAAGAAGCTGCTCAGCTGCCAGGGAGGATATATACTTCTTCAGATATGACCAAAAAGGATGATGGAAAACTAGTCCCAGAAGGTGGAGCCAATAGCTATGAGAACAATGGGGAGAAGCATTAATTCCCAGGGAACAGAGCTGGAGCCTGATCCAGGAACAATTCCCACATTCAGGTTGGGAGCTTGGCAATGTATGTCCAGTGAGATTTTAGAATTGCTACATACTGGTGACTGCTTCCTCTTCTGCAATGGGCAATCAATTTTGGTAGTCTGTCTCTGTTCCACTATGATATGTGAAGAATTGATGCTTTTGAACTGTGGAGAAGACTCTTGAGAGTGCCTTGGACTGCAAGGAGATCCAACCAGTCCATTCTAAAGGAGATCAGTCCTGGGTGTTCTTTGGAAGGAATGATGCTAAAGCTGAAACTCCAGTACTTTGGCCACCTCATGCGAAGAGTTGACTCATTGGAAAAGACTCTGATGCTGGGAGGGATTGGGGGCAGGAGGAGAAGGGGATGACAGACGATGAGATGGCTGGATGGCATCACGGAATCAATGGACGTGAGTTTGAGTGAACTCCAGGAGTTGGTGATGGACAGGGAGGCCTGGCGTGCTGCAATTCATGGGGTTGCAAAGAGTTGGACATGACTGAGCGACTGAACTGAACTGAACTGACCTGAACCCCAAATAATCTAGGATTGTAGTATCCCAGAATGAATGCCCAGGGAACATACCTGAACCTGACTCACAGCTCAGAGCATCACTGCCACAGCTGCTCAGCCAACCTGTAGGCAAGATGTAAAAATTTCATTATTGCAAACTACTGAGAATTTTTTTGTACACAGCAAAAGCTGATCAGGGCTTCCTTGGTGGCTCATATGGTTAAAAAACTGCCTGCGATGCAGAAGACCAGGGTTCCATCCCTCAGTCAGGAAGATCCACTGAAGGAGGGAATGGCTACCCACGCCAATATTTTGGGGGCTTCCCTAGTGGCTCAGATGTTAAAGAATCTGCCTGCAATGCGAGGACCCAGGTTCAATCCCTGGGTCGGGAAGATCCCCTGGAGGAGGGCTTGGCAACCCACCCCAGTATTCTTGCCTGGAGAATTCCATGGACAGAGGAGCCTAGCAGGATACAGTCCATGGGGTTGCGAAGAGTCGGACACGACTGAGTGACTGAGCACAGCACGGTAGCAAAGATGAGAGAGTAGGCGGAGGAGAAAGTTGGAATGACCCTCTAGATGATGATCAGCTCTATTTCTAAAATCAGGCTGGAGTATTCCAAATATCACACCCACAACACATACCAGAAGTGTTCTCAAATGACTAATGTCCAGAATTTTACATCAAAGTTTAAAGATTGGTGATAATATTAAAACTCAGACAATTATAGTCCCAAATAAGGTCCTGTTATTAAAAAATTCCTTGGGAATGAGCTTGAGGTATAGAATGCCAAGGAATATTAGAACCTCTTAGATAATTTTGTTTTTGTTTTATTTTTTACTTTTAAAACCTCTTAAATAATTTTTATGCAAAACACACAAATCTTAATAATCAAATCTCAACAGCATTTTTCCAATAAGTATCTTGAAGGCAATTATTAAAATAGACATCAGAGACAAAAATTAATCTATTTATATAAAAAGATTAAAAAAATCACTTGTCCATTTTTTGAGCCATAAACTTGCACCCATTAAGATGAATACAGGAAAAATTAAGACTCTTATTGCAAAATTATTTGAATAATTGCTAGCAGTGGCTAAATTAGTAATAATAATGATATTTATTTTGCTCTGATGTAAACTTTATATATTTAATTTCATGTTAAGCAATATTTGATACAACAAAATACCAACATAAAATAATTCAGACTTATCCATGGAGTTTGTTTTAATGGGAACAGACTTGTGTTCAATGACCACAAACCACTTCAACAGATTTTACTTGTTTATATAAGAGACATTTTAAAAAAGACATTTATTTTTCTTTTTCCTGGCATTAGCTAGGGACAATCTTGCCACAATTCTACTTTATAAAACTGCAAGAAAGGAACACTCAATTTGATGTTCATGTGAAATATAATTACCCACTTTTCTTCCTTTACAATATGTCTCCATAGACAGGATGACAAGGCAAGAGGTACATAATACACTGCCTGTCATTAATAACAAGTGTGCTCTTTTGAAATTATTTTACAATAGCACTTATTGAACATACGCTTTACTTGCTTTTTGGACTACTATGGATATTATAGAACTTTAACAAGTATTGCCTGTTTCAAATCAAAAATATAAATAGGAATTTATTAAATAAATGAACTGACCAGGTATGGTCATAAACAAGTATTGTAAATTTTAACACATATCAAGTTTCGTTTTTACCCATGACCCTTAAGGTGATTACACAGGCAGGCTCTGGGTCCTATGCCAGGACTACAGAGAGATACAGCTGCTTCACCTTGCCCTGAAGAAATATCACACACTCCTCAAGGTTTTTCCGAAAGGCTGCCTACGAAATAAGTCTTTCTTGAATCTCCCAAGCATATGTGACCTCTTCTTCCTTTAAATCCATACAGTATCTGGTTTATCCCTCCATAATAACAATAAAGCTAATAAAAGCCCAAATCACACTGACTTATCCTTGGGAACTTCAAATATGCTTCATCCATGCTAAACTTACATCCACTATCCATCTCATTTCTTCCTTGCGGGCTCCTGCAAAGTCAGTACTGTTATTTCTACTTTATAGATGAGGAAACTGGGCAAAGATTTGAACTTAGGATTTAACTCCAAAAATAGTGATCTTAACAAGTCTGCTGGGAACACTTGGTCTGCATTTGAATTGTATGTGATTTCTCTTTCCCCCCTCAGTTGGGGAGTTCTTTGGGCAGGTACCACATGTGACCATCTCTGTATCACTTTATATATCTTCACAGTGTCTTACACAGTAAAAAAAAAAAAAAAAATTCAATTCTCTGTATTCTAAAAAGCAGCTATTCTTTCCACATTTGTCTCTTAAATTGAAACATATGCCCAATTGGTGTCCTGATTTACATGGTGATCTTTTTCTTCATTCTTTTCCTAAAAAGCTGTTATTAGCCCTTGGGTGTTTCCTACCAATGTTATCTTAGGATCAGTTAGTAATTAAATTTGGGTAGAAGTTTAACTACTGCAGATGCTTTTGAATTGTGGTGCAGAAAGGACTCTTAAGAGTTCCTTGGACAGCAAAGAGATCAAACTAGTCAATCCTAAAGTAAATTGACCCTAAATGTTCATTGGAAGGACTGATGCTGAAGCTCCACTACTTTGGACACCTGATGCGATGAGCCAACTCATTGGAAAGGACCCTGATGCTGGGAAAGATTGAAGGCAGGAGGAGAAGGGGACGACAAGAGAATGTGATGGTTGAATGGCATCACCAACTCAATGGACATGAGTTTGAGCAAACTTGGGAAGACAGTGAAGGACAGGGAAGCCTGGTGTGCTGCAGTCCATGGGGTTGCAGAGAGTCGGACATGACTTAGCAGCTAAACAACAACAAGAAGTTTAACTACTCAGAGAAAAGATTAGGTCACTGTATAGGTAAATGTCCTCAGATTTCTAAATGCCATCTGAGTATTAATCAGAGCAGAAATTCAGAGGAGAAACCATCTGAAAGTGAAGGAGAAGGCAAACAGAGATAATTAAATTAGAAATAAAACATCGTGAGTTCAATGGATTTCAAGGGAACATGCAGATTATACTAAGATCTTTTGAGGAAGGGAAACTGCTGAATGCCTACATCTTTGTGATTCCCACACTGAGGTAAGACAGAAACACAGACAGAGGCCAACCAGGAGTCCAGCTCCTCCTGACTCTGTACATACTCCATCACCACATGTCCTGGCAATGGCATAAGAATGAGAAAAATCACTTGAAAACACTATAAACTGTCTTTCAGGCAGGACATGAATAGCCTGTCTACCAGCTGTAGCTTGAAGGAAGTCCCAGGAGAGTTTGGGAGTGATGTCATGAAGGGAGTGGTTATGTATAAAATGATATCAAGCCTGAGCACTTTTGTATCCTCTCTGTTTCGCTTTGGACATTGGCATGGTGGCCTGAAAGGTGACTCTGCAAATTATTCTTTCCATTAGCTTGGCTTGGCAAAGGAGGAAAGAGAACTGAAAGTAGCTGTGTTGGGGAAAGGGGTCTGAGTTTAAGAGAGGGTTTGTATTTTTATAAATAGAAGAGACTTAAGAATGTTTTTATGCTGGGAAGAGAGAGTCAGCGTAGAGAGAGAGAAGAGAGGAGAATGTTTTTATGTTGGTAAGGGGGAGTAAGCAGAGAGAGAGAGATAACAATGTTAGAAATTAGCTACAGGGGTAATTTAAGGAGTAAGTTCCTTGAAGTAGCCCCTGAGTGCTATATCAGTTCAGTTCAGTTCAGTCGCTCAGTCGTGTCCGATTCTGTGACCCCATGAATTGCAGCACGCCAGGCCTCCCTGTCTATTACCAACTCCCGGAGTTCACTCAATCTCATGTCCATCAAGTCAATGATGCCATCCAGCCATCTCATTCTCTGTTGTCCCCTTCCCCTTCCTCTGCCCCCGATCCCTCCCAGCATCAGAGTCTTTTCCAATGAGTCAACTCTTCACATGAGGTGGCCAAAGTATTGGAGTTTTTCAGCTTTAGCATCAGTCCTTCCAGTGAACACCCAGGACTGATCTCCTTCAGAATGGACTGGTTGGATCTCCTTGCAGTCCAAGGGACTCTCAGGAGTCTTCTTCAACACCACAGTTCAAAAGCATCAATTCTTTGGCATTCAGCTTTCTTCACAGTCCAACTCTCATATCCATACATGACCACTGGAAAAACCATAGCCTTGACCAGATGGACCTTTGTTGCAAAGTAATGTCTCTGCTTTTCAATATGCTATCTAGGTTGGTCATAACTTTCCTTCCAAGGAGTAAACGTCTTTTAATTTCATGGCTGCAATCACCATCTGCAGTGATTTTGGAACCCCAAAAAATAAAGTCTGACACTGTTTCCACTATTTCCCCATCTATTTCCCATGAAGTGATGGGACCAGATGCCATGATCTTCATTTTCTGAATGTTGAGCTTTAAGCCAACTTTTTCACTCTCCTCTTTCACTTTCATCAAGAAGCTTTTTAGTTCCTTTTCACTTTCTGCCATAAGGATGGTGTCATCTGCATATCTGAGGTTACTGATATTTCTCCCAGCAATCTTGATCCCAACTTTTGTTTCTTCCAGTCCAGCGTTTCTCACGATGTACTCTGTATATAAGTTAAATAAACAGGGTGACAATATAGAGCCTTGCCGTACTCTTTTTCCTATTTGGAACTGATCTGTTGTTCCATGTCCAGTTCTAACTGTTGCTTCCTGACCTGCATACAGGTTTCTCAAGAGGAAGGTCAGGAGCTCTGGTATTCCCATCTCTTTCAGAATTTTCCACAGTTTATTGTGATCCACACAGTCAAAGGCTTTGGCATAGTCAATAAAGCAGAAATAGATGTTTTTCTGGAACTCTCTTCCTTTTCCCATGATCCAGCGGATGTTGGCAATTTGATCTCTGGTTTCTCTGCCTTTTCTAAAACCAGGTTGAACATCTGGAAGTTCACGGTTCATGTGTTACTGAAGCCTAGCTTGGATAATTTTGAGCATTACTTTACTAGCGTGTGAGATGAGTAGAATGCATTCTTTGGCATTGCCTTTCTTTGGGATTGGAATGAAAAATGACCTTTTCCAATCTTGTGGCCACTGCTGAGTTTTCCAAATTTGCTGGCATATTGAGTGCAGCACTTTCACAGCATCATCTTTCAGGACTTGGAATAGCTCCACTGGAATTCCATCACCTCCACTAGCTTTGTTTGTAGTGATGCTTTCTAAGGCCCACTTGACTTCACATTCCAGGATGTCTGGCTCTAGGTGAGTGAAAACACCATCGTGATTATTTTGGTCGTGAAGATCTTTTTTTACAGTTCTTCTGTGTATTCTTGCCACCTCTTCCTAATATCTTCTGCTTCTGTTAGGTCCATACCATTTCTGTCCTTTATCAAGCCCATCTTTGCATGAAATGTTCCCCTGGTATCTCTAATTTTTTTGAAGAGATGTCTAGTATTTCCCATTCTGTTGTTTTCCTCTACTTCTTTGCATTGATTGCTGAGGAAGGCTTTCTTATCTCTCCTTGCTGTTCTTTGGAACTCTGCATTCAGATGCTTATATCTTTCCTTTTCTCCTTTGCTTTTCACTTCTCTTCTTTTCACAGCTATTTGTAAGGCCTCCCCAGACAGCCATTTTGCTTTTTTTGCATTTCTTTTCCATGGGGATGGTCTTGATCCCTGTCTCCTGTACAATGTCACGAACCTCATTCCATAGTTCATCAGGCACTCTATCTTTCAGATCTAGTCCCTTAAATCTATTTCTCATTTCCACTGTATAATCATAAGGAATTTGATTTAGGTCATACCTGAATGGTCTAGTGGTTTTCCCTACTTTCCTCAATTTAAGTCTGAATTTGGCACCAAGGAGTTCATGATCTGAGCCACAGTCAGGTCCTGGTCTTGTTTTTGCTGACTGTATAGAGCTTCTCCATCTTTGGCTGCAAAGAATATAATCAAGTTTTTGCTAAATAATTATTTTAGCCTGAATGGGGCTCAGGGCACAAAGGTATCAGCATTGATCTATAGGAGGGATGGGTTTATAACTGAGCTGAAGGAAGGACTGAAGAGAGGGTACAGATATGGGTGTGTTCAGAGAGGTGTGGGGTTTGAGTTGGGAGAGATAACACAATGACATCTGAGTTCTTTACAAAGGAGATAAGGTTCACTGCCTAGAGTGAGAGGGAAATAGGTAAGGCAGAGGGTTTCTGGAGATTGGGGAAGGTTAACAATAACTGTGAAATGGACAATAGAAGAGCTGCCTTGTGTTGAGGGCATAACTGAGGTTTCAGACCACTTGTAGTGTGAGCAGTCTGCATGGTGTTAGGATTTTTCTTTACCTGGGGTAACTATTTGTGGTAAAGAAAGGGGAGAAGAGGCAGATTTACCAAGAGCTGAGCCATTGCTGGGATTCCCAGGTGGAGCTAGGGGTAAAGAACCTGCTTGCCAGTGCAGGTGATGTAAGTGATGTGGGTTCAATCCCTGAGTTAGGAAGATCCTTTGGAGAAGGGCATGGCAATCCACTCCAGTATTCTTGCCTGGAGAATCCCATGGACAGAGGAGCCTGGCAGGCTATAGTCCATAGTGTCACACAGAACTGGACATGACTGAAGTGACTCAGCACACATGCACGGATAGGCATTCCTATATAATTTTTATTTTTAACAATCCTGTTATATGTGTGGGTTAATCATATTTTCTCTCAAAGACTTTGGGTGGATACAATAAATGAATATCCTGAATTGCATTTTGTAGCACTAAGACTTTCACTTGATTAATTATTGATAAGACAAGCTCTAACTCAGCTGTGCCCAGAAATTCCTTCTTACCCATCACTCTCATCTTACTCATCCTGGACTTCCCTGGTGGTCCAGTGGTTAAGAATCCACCTGCCAATGCAGGGGACACAGATACGATCCCTGGTCCAAAAAAATCCCACATGGCATGGGGCAACTAAGCCTGTGCGCCACAACTACTGAGCCCACATGCCATAACTAGCAAAGCCTGCATGACCAAGAGCCTATGTCCTGCAACAAGAGAAGACACTGCAATGAGAAGCCTGAACGCCGCTACTAGAGAGTAGCTCCTGCTCACCGCAGCTAGAGAAAGCCCTCAAGCAGCAACAAAGACCCAGCGCAATCAAAAATAAATAATGACGAATAAACGAAGGAATAAAATAAACGAATGAATAAAAGTACCCATCCTTTGACTCATTTCATATGTCTTCCACTTCATGAAGCTTTCTTTGACTGCCAGACCTAGATGTCAGTTCTCTCTCCTTTAACATCTCATGGCACTTTGATGATAATCCTCTTAGATACTTATACACTGCTTTCTGTAGTAGAGTTTTTGTTTTTGCTATTTAACTCCTGCACCATTAGGCTCTAAACTCTCCGAGGACACTGTCTGTATTCAATGCATCCCTGTAGCATCTGGCATGGTGCCTTGTGCACCATAGGTTTGAAATTAACACTTGAGGAAGTGGATGGATTATGAAGAGGAAATCCCAACTTTACAAAGGAACTAAGTTAGGATGTGAATATTCTTTTTTCAACAAAGCTTCATGTTTTTGCTAAATAATTAGTCCTTGTAAGGCATTTAATGGGCTTCCCTAGTGGCACTAGTGGTAAAGAACTCTCTTGCCAATGAAGGGGACATAAAAGATTCGGGTTCAATCCCTGGGTTGGGAAGATCCCCTGGAGGAGGGCATGGCAACCCAATCCAGTATTGTTGCCTGGAGAATCCCATGGATAGAGGAGCCTGGCAGGCTAGAGTCCCATAGTGTCGCAAAAGAGCCAGATATGACAGATGCGACTTAGCACGCATGCACATACAATGCATTTAATATATAATTTACAAAATTTCAATTGAACTAGAAACACTTCAGTTTCAAAATTTTAACTGACCTAGAAACAATATCTTTGTACAAAGTACATGTAGGAAACCACTAACTTTGGATTATTTGCTAGCTCTCATGTTTTCGTTAACAGAAGTTGTTGAAACTGAAGGTCTTTGTTCAGACTTTTTCACTTTCTCTTGGTTATTTGTGCTTCTCTTGGAAACTCTAGCTCAGCTTTTAAGGCCAAACACCAAAGTAGGAGAAGGTGTAAGCAACAGACCTCATTTTAGGATGATTCAGTCTGGACGAGAGAGCACAACCTCTGGAGTCAGGTATTCCTCAGGTTCAGTCTCGTCTTCACTCACTACCAGGGAGTTAAAGGAAAATTTTACTTCTCTGAACTATGTCCTTACAAATTAATGGCAATAATAACACATCTAGCTCACAAGTGAGTGGTGAGAAGAAAGTATATGTAAGTACCTAATCACAAAGCTTAATAAATGATATATTCCTTAACTCCTGAGCCATGATTGTGTCTGCCTCTTTCATGGGTGTAAACGGTAGTGAAGAAGGAAATGGCAACCCACTCCAGTATTCTTGCCTGGGAAATCCCATGAACAGAGGAGCCTGGTAGGCTCCTGCAGTTCATGAGGTCACATGACTGAGCACACACGCATGAGGAGGGTGGAGGAAGATGTGTTGGTAATAATGCATTGGCAGTATACAGGTAGAACTGAAAAAAAATTGGAAACATTTTCTGAAAAGGTGCCTTGGTGAGAAAATTAAATCAATATCAGCCCTAGTCTTTGGAGATGTAGATCTTCACAGTGTGCCTTTATATTTCGCTTAAAGCATTTCTGAAAGAATAGGTTGTTATGCCAAAATGGGATTACACAAATACATTACAAAACAAAATATAGTTTTTAAAAATTTCCTAAGATGTCTATGTTATTGGTCCTGTATATAACTTTCTGTTCTTCAGAAAGAGAGGAGTCACATAGCAAAGGGGTCCTCAAAGGCTCACCTTTCAGGATCTACACTGAGGAGTCCCTACAACTTTAGTTATGACATAGTAGAAAATGTCTCTGCTAATGACTTGAGCGTTTTATTTCTTGTATCTGTGATCACTTATTATTTTAACCTTTCAAACCCAGTAATTTTAAAGCATTCGACTCAGCTACAGTACTTTTATTGGCCTGGAAATGTTTTATTGCAGCTTGGCTGACATTTTCCCTTACTAATGTCATTAGCACTACTTAAAAATGAATTATGTAGGGGTGTACAGTACTACCTTTGTTTTGAGAAAATATTACAATTTTTATGAGCACATGAGGTGGGTCTCGTGGGAGTAAACATTAGCAACATATATCTTTCTGATTCTCCAGGCATGCTTACATTTCTAATAAGCACAAGTAGTTTGGCTTGGAAAAAGGCTGGGAGTTAGATTTATTTTTTCAAGATCATGTTGATTCTCACAACATCCCTTAAAGAAAAGTCCGGCTTCAGAGTCACTAAGGCTTAATTAAAATCTCTAGCACATAGTGTATTAATATCCCTTACCTATTTTGGAGTTTTAGCTCCTGGTAATTATATGCTAACACTGGTATTCAATAGGTCATTGAAATAAAATTAATGCAGGCATCTTTAAAGTTAGATATTATGTTCATCTAGAACATTTTCATATTTAAAAAGTACAAAATAAAGGAAAAGGGATGTTGTTTAACCTTGGAGAATCCTGAAGGGATGGATGAAAACAAGCATTTTCTTGGGAAAATAAACATTATCTGTGGAAAGAAATCCTAATTAAAGAAAATGGAAAAGCAAAGAAAGAACAAAATTCCTTAATATACAAATGCTTTGCTGAGTCTTTAATAGGTAAAGACTCAGGGTCCCAAACTGTGTTTCTTGGTTCTGTGATAGTGCCCGTAGAACTTCCAGTTTCTAGGCAGGATTCTCAAAGCGATGTCCTGAGGCCTCAGAACTGGGGTTCTTGAGGGCAGGGCTGGTGATCTATTTTTTCACAAGCCCTCCAGACTCTCTTGGGCTTCCCTGGTGGCTCAGATGGTAAAGAATCTGCCTGCAATGAAGGACACCTGGATTTGATCTCCAGGTTGGGAAGATCCTCTAGAGGAGGACATGGCAACCCACTCCAATCTTCTTGCCTGGAGAACCCCATGGACAGAGGAGCCTGGTGGGCTATGGTCCACCGCACTGCAAAGAGTATAACACAACTGAAGTGACTTAGTACACACCATGCACTATATAAAAATCTGTTATAACATTTCTGGCTCAGCTGAGGAAAACTTGATACTCATTCACTGTATTTACAAGGGTATTCCTTTCAACATTTTTCTATTTTCTGCTTTATTAGATTTTAAAAATATTAATAGCACAAGTTATAATGCTTGTTAAAGAAGTCAGGCACTACAGAGATGTATATATGAATATAAATGTGCCATATCTCTGTTTCAAATAGCCTTTTTTCTTAATTTAAGTATAATACATGTCCATTCTAAAACATTTAGAAAAGGTAGCCAAGCAAAAGAACTGAATCGCACACAGTCTCCCATTCTGAAATAACCCCTGTTAATATTCTGGTACCGCTCTTTCAATTTTCCCAATACTTGTATTTATTAAAAATGGTACCTACTTTTTTGCAACAGATCTTTTTTGCTCACTACTGTCTTCTGGACATTCCTCTGCATCATTAAAATGGAAAATCTTGCATTTCCTAAAGCATGAAATCATGTATTTCCTAAAGCATGATATGTAATATGTGCCATAGTTGATGCATAAAGTTTTTTTAGTGCTACATAAACACATTTTAAACATTTTTAATTGTTGTACTTTTTGTTTGTGAGTAACTGGAAAATACAACTAGTACACTGAGCCTGTAATTTTGCAGATACTGTTGCCTCTAGTAAGGCTAAAGAAGGTAGCCCTGTGATCATCGACTCGTATGAAGACTATGTGGATTACACTGAGATCCTTAGTTGTGCCCATGAACATTTCAAGCAACTTCTTGGAGTCGATGACAGTGAGGCACTCATCCTATCAGTCCCAGTGTTCCCTTTCAATGACAAAGTTTTAAACTGGCCTTGTCCAATCCCAAAATGAAAATCAGAGATAGCCTATCTATGTAATTTAATAAAAATCAGTATAATTCTCTCTCCTAGATAAAAAGGAGAAACAAGAGAGAATAATTTGTATAAAAGAATATATATTTTAGTGAATTAGGTGGCTGGTCTTGACTACTATGGTGGACCTAATGGGAGATTCAGTGAGAATGTGAGGTTGGGAATACAGACACAAACAGGCGAGTTTCAAGGTAACTCAAATACTGTGAGTGGCATGGCCATTGGTGATGCTGATTTTCCAAAATTGTAAACAACTTCTGGTAAAATTCTGAACAAGATAAAGAATGGTCTTCCCTGATGTACAAGGTAGCTGCATTTCTGGAAAAATAAGCATATATTATATGAAAGCTGGGCAAAAAATTTTGCATTTACATGTTAAATGGATTTAGGTCTGGCTTTGGTAATTATGGGGCTTCCCTGGTGGCTCAGCTGGTAAAGAATCCACCTGTAATGTGGGAGAACTGGGTTTGATCCCTGGGTTGGAAGATCCCCTGAAGAAGGGAACAGCTGCCCACTCCAGCATTCTGGCCTGGAGAATTCCATGGACTGTGTAGTCCATGGGGTTGCAAAGAGTCAGACGTGACAGAGTGACTTTCACTTTCCCTTTCTAGGTAATTATGGGCTTCCCTGGTGGCTCATATAGTAAAGAATGCCTGCCAATGTAGGAAGCCTGGGTTTGATCCCTGAGTTGAGATGATCCCCTGAAGAAGGAAATGGCAACCCACTCCAGAATTCTTGCCTGGAGAATTCCATGGACAGAGAAGCCTGGTGGGCTACAGTCCATGGGATCGCCAAGAATCAGATACAACTGAGTGACTAACACTTTCACTTTCTTTTTCAATCATTTCTCTAAGTTTTTATGAAGACATTTAGGGGGTTAGCAAAGAGGTATTTATGATCCATGGGAATAATTTCTTCTTCATTTCTCAAAGGACTGCTTAATGGAATTGCCCTCGTGTATTCATGGACCAAAGGATAATTCCTCCCATCCCCACGGAAGCCCTATGTTGGGGAAAAGGTTTGGTTGGAAGATCTGGTTTGTAGTTAATGTTACCCTTTTCACGTAATTAGCTTTGTGATGTTGTGCAAGTCACAACCTCTATAAGCTATAATTTTCTCACCCATAAAAATGTACTAAAAATACACTGCCTCACCGAGCTGTGAAGATGAAATGAAATGATGTATGTGAAGGTGGCTTGTAAATGCTAAAGCATGATATAAAACGTTAGTCGTTGGTATCATAAGAGTGCAGTATCTAGTCCCACCTTGAGAGATTTCGAAAGCACAATTCTCTAGCTTCACAGATACAAGTCATTTCGTGCAATGAATGCAGGTAATTTTTGAATACCATATGGGGACAGTATCTAGAGAAAGTGAAGAGTACGAAAGGAAAGAAATAAATTCCAGTGAGAGTCTCTCTCTTTACAGCTTATTCCTTCCTGTGCCCTCCTCAGCAAACACTGGGGCCTGATTTGGCACTGCAGCAGCACTAATCCCGGGCTTTTGAGCTTTTCTCCTTATCATCAGATCTCATGGACAACATCGGGTTACCCAGAAGTCACATTACTGGTTAATCTAGGATTGGTCTGCTAGCTCAGGATTTCTGAGTTCAGGCTAGAATGAGAATTTGCTATTTCTGGTAGCCTATACATTGTTGGAAAAACAAATGATTTTCACTGAGACTCTGTTCTCTTTCTATATTTCAAATTATTCGAATGGTCTCTTTCTGTGAGTGGATTCAGGTAAGAATTAGCCCCATGAAGTGCTTATCAGAAAATGGCGATGCTGACAAGATCCAGAGAGCATAGCCTAGAGTGAAAACGGCATGTTCAGAAGGGTAGGGGACAACACTGAAAGCACCCAGCTTTGAGATGTATCTCTGACACTTAACCACCTTGGGCCTTGATTTCCCAGCTTCACAGTTAGGCAGATAGACCAAAACTGAGTCATGAGGTCTCCTACGTCTCTGCCCACATTTAAGATTCTATCATTCCGTGGGTCAGTTCAGAGACTAGGGGGTGTACCTTCCCAATCTCCTACCATGGGCAGGAGAGGAAGTGCTCCACTGGAGGGTCCCAGATGGGCCTTTGGGAGGAGTAAGGATTCTACTCTGTGACATCACAATGTCCAGCCCAGGCTCAACCCTGGCTACTGAGAAGGAGAAGTTATCTGATATATTAAAGGTAGGACGCTACCTGATGGAGCTAGAAGGAATCAGCCAGCCATGACTCCGGTACAGGTACGTTGACATTTGCTAAACTCAGAACAAATTTACTGTGTCTAAAGGAACAAGGGGCTTCCCTGATGGCTCAGACAGTAAAGAATCAGCCTGCAATGTAGTAGACCTGGGTTCAACCCCTGGGTCAGGAAGATCCCCTGGAGAAGGGAATGGCTATCCAGAGGACAGGACTACAAGATAGGTGTGTCTCCAGGCTTAGGAGTAACAGTGTAAGCACAGAGATGATGCACCAGTTACTTTCAGGCAATGTAAAGGATCCAAATGAGCAGACCAAATGGCACAGGAGCTCCCAGCAGAAACAGCTGTGGCATCTTCTCCAAACAGCCAGACTTCCTACTGTGAAGACAGACCACAGGAGCATTTCCAAGACAGTTGGTGCCTAGTCCTCTCCCCACCCACTGAGGGGTGCAAAAGAGGCAAGGGAACCTCAACAGGTCAGTGTAAAATTACTTTCTAAAATAGTCTTCAATTAGTGCCTGGTGATGTCTATTCTTTTATACAGGTATTCTTCTTTTAATAGCTTCTCCCCAGAATGATGTGAGTGAGTGCTAAGTTGCTTCAGTTGTGTCTGACACTGCGTGACCCTATGGACTGCAGCCTTCCAGGTTCCTCTGTCCTTGGGATTCTCCAGGCAAGAATACTAAAGTGGGTTACCATGCCCTCCTCCAGGAGATTTGCCCAATCCAGGGATCGAACCCGAGTCTCCTGCATTGGCAGGCAGGTTCTTTACCATTAGTGCCACCTGCTACTGCTGTTGCTGCTAAGTCGCTTCAGTCGTGTCCGACTCTGTGCGACCCCATAGACGGCAGCCCACCAGGCTCCTCCATCCCTGGGATTCTCCAGGCAAGAACATGGGAGTGGGTTGCCATTTCCTTCTCCAATGCATGAAAGGGAAAAGTGAAAGTCAAGTCGCTCAGTGGTGTCCGACTCTTAGTGACCGCATGGACTGCAGCCCACCAGGCTCCTCTGTCCATGGGGTTTTCCAGGCAAGAGTACTGGAGTGGGGTGCCATTGCCTTCTCTGTTAGTGCCACCTGGAAGCCTCAAATGAGTAAGCTACTCTTTGTGACCCCATGGACTATAGCCCACCAGGCTCCTCTGTCCATGGAATTCTATGGGGAAGAATGAACTAAATGAAAATCAAGTTAACTGAAAGAAGTATTTTAAGAGAAGGTTGTATAAAAAATGCAAACAAAATAAAAGGGAGGGAAAAATATTATGGATTAGCAACCAATATTGACTCTACTCAAGTCTGCTTTTGAAGTTTCAAGGCTTAAAAGGCAGAAGGTCACCTCTAGAAACAGTGAAAGAGAAGGGCCTTCTGGTTGAGAAGAAAGTAAAACAGTTCAGCTGAGACTGTCTACCACTCCTCCTCCTAAAGAACTCCCACTAGTGAAATCATCGCTGGGGAGGCAGACAGTTCTGTTTTCTTTACCTTGCCTTGGGGTTTTGGCTTCTAACTTATTTGTTTCTTCCTGGAGTCTCGAGGCCCTGGGAGTCTCTGAGTGACGGCAAATAGCTGCTCTGTTTACCAGGAGGGCGGAGGGTGGGGTGGGTGCCAGGCTCTGACTCATCCACACTGGCTGCCCTCGGCACACCACGACCCCAGAGCCAAGTGCAGGACTGCTCGGGCAGGCACGCTGAGATTCGCCTGCGAGATCCAAGTTTATTGCCATGTTCCTTTCCCAAGTGGAAGCAGCAGTCCAGTGTTCTGACAGGTAGATTAGTTGCCTGCCAGGGACCCCAAGAGGAACAGACAAGGCGGGGAGACCCAGTCTCTATCCACAGCACACAATTTTAACACTCTGGCCTCCAACACCCTGGGAATAAATATATCTCAGCCACAAAGTTAATATTCACTTGCTCTATAAAAGTAGTAACAATCTGAAGCATGTAAATAAACCCAGAGGCTCAGATAAAAACAAAACATGTTTGCACATTGACTCTAGCACATATTCATCTTCCATCTAGAGAAGCCACTGTGATTTTCACAATTAGATTATGACCCCACCTCAAGTCCTTGGAAAGTAAAAGCTCACTGGTCCAGTGTTTAGATTTTACTCATTTTATAGTCATTGAAAACTACATTTATGCTGTGCTAAGTTGCTTCAGTCGTGTCCCACTCTTTGTGACCCTGTGGACCAGAGCCCACCAGGCTTCTGTTCTTGGGATTCTCCAGGCGAGAATACTAGACTGGGTTTCCATGCCCTCCTCCAAGGCATCTTCCCAATGCAGGTTTCGAACCTGCAAGTCTTACTTCTCTTGAATTGGCAGTTCTTTACCACTGGTGCCATCTGGGAAGCCCTGAAAACTATGTTTAACCTAAAATAACATCCACAAAACACAGAATATTCTAACTTGTCTACATTTACATTTATTGACTATAATGTTCTCTGACCCTTGTGTTAGTCACACACCACAGACTTTTAGAGTTGCAGGGGACAGCAGAGGGGTAACTAAAAGATCATCCATTCCAATGTCCTAATTTCCAGGAAAGGAAACCAGCAGAGAGAGGTTAAATATCTTGACTTAGGCCATTGAGCTAGTTAGTGCTATCTTGAGACTAAGGCTTAAATCCTCTCACTCTCAGCCTGGTGGCCTCTTCAGTATTCCCTGCCCCAATTCATCCTGAAGGAATTTACTAGTTCATACTTCAGATTAGATCAGTCGCTCAGTTGTGTCCAACTCTTTGCGACCCCATGAATTGCAGCACGCCAGGCCTCCCTGTCCATCACCAACTCCCGGAGTTCACTCAGACTCATGTCCATCGAGTCAGTGATGCCATCCAGCCATCTCATCCTCTGTTGTCCCCTTCTCCTCCTGCCCCCAATCCCTCCCAGCATCAGAGTCTTTTCCAATGAGTCAACTCTTCGCATGAGGTGGCCAAAGTACTGGAGTTTCAGCTTTAGCATTATTCCTTCCAAAGAACACCCAGGGCTGATCTCCTTCAGAATGGACTGGTTGGATCTCCTTGCAGTCCAAGGGACTCTCAAGAGTCTTCTCCAACACCACAGTTCAAAAGCATCAATTCTTTGGCGCTCAGCCTCCTTCACAGTCCAACTCTCACATCCATACATGACCACAGGAAAAACCATAGCCTTGACTAGACAAACCTTTGTTGGCAAAGTAATGTCTCTGCTTTTGAATATGCTATCTAGGTTGGTCATAACCTTCCTTCCAAGGAGCAAGCATCTTTTAATTTCATGGCCGCAGTCACCATCTGTAGTGATTTTGGAGCCCAGAAAAATAAAGTCTGCCGCTGTTTCCACTGTTTCCCCATCTATTTCCCATGAATTGATGGGACCGGATGCCATGATTTTCGTTTTCTTAATGTTGAGCTTTAAGTCAACTTTTTCACTCTACACTTTCACCTTCATCAAGAGGCTTTTTAGTTTCTCTTCACTTTCTGCCATAAGGGTGGTGTCATCTGCATATCTGAGGTTATTGATATTTCTCCTAGCAATCTTGATTCCAACTTGTGTTTCTTCCAGTCCAGCATTTCTCATGATGTACTCTGCATATAAGTTAAACAAACAGGGTAACAATATACAGCCTTGATGTACTCCTTTTCCTATTTGGAACCAGTCTGTTGTTCCATGTCCAGTTCTAACTGTTGCTTCCTGACCTGCATACAAATTTCTCAAGAGGCAGATCAGGTGGTCTGGTATTCCCATCTCTTTCAGAATTTTCCACAGTTTATTGGTTCATACTTGGACTATTTTAATTTCTAAGTCAGAATATTCTAAGATAAGGAAATCTCCTTTTATCACCTTAGTGTGGTTATTGGTAAACTCAGGTACTCTAGGTAGGTGACACTCTTCACCAATGTTCTCCCAGCCTTCAGCTCCAAACAAAACAAGCTTTGATCAAAGCACCTGAGACCTCATTCAAAAGGCTGAGAATACAGTGAAAATGAATCCAGGGAAATGGATTGCCTACTCTGCCTTCTGACCTGATTCAGTTCAGTTTAGTTCATTTCAGTTGCTCAGTCACGTCCAACACTTTGTGTCCCCATGCACTGTAGCACACCGGGCTTCCCAGTCCATCACCAACTCCTGGAGCCTGCTCAAACACATGTCCATCAAGATGGTGATGCCACCCAGCCATCTCATCCTCTGTTGTCCCCTTCTCCTCCTGTCTTCAATCTTTCCCAGCATCAGGCCTGATTAGAAGTAGTCTATTTTTTTAAAAAAAGGCATTTATACAGTTAATGAGCATTTTGCTTTATAATAAGTATACAAACTTTCTGTGGCCTTTTCCAATTTAGGTGGATCACTTTTCTTACGTGTAGTAGTAATAGTTGTTCAGTCATGTCTGCCAGGCTCCTCTGTTGCTGGAATCCTCCTGGCAAGAATACCAGAGTGGGTTGCTATTTGCTATTCCCTTCTCTAGGGGATCTTCCTGACCCAGTGATTGAACCCGTGTCTCTGCAGGCAGATTCTTTACTGTCTGAGCCACCAGGGAAGACTTTGCTTATGTGTATGCATGTGTATACTCTGTGGTATGTATGTGTGTACTCTGTAAATGCACATGTGAGTAAACTTAATCTGGCAGGCATGGAGGTTTACACCATCCGTGGTAACTGACCTATCTTTATTACCTAGTTTGTCTCCTAAATGAGCCTTTCCTGACTTAAACCATGAATTAACATTTTGTTTAGAGTTATTGATAATTTAGGAGCAATCTTAGGCATGTCCAGAGTTCATTTTATGTACAGTTGTCTATGTCTTGCAGCTCTAATTAATCTGTAAGTTTGAGTCCAGGCACACCCTGATACAGATACTCAGAGTTTTCTCCAACTGAATTCATTGCAAGTATATTAACATCAGCCTAAAGTCCCCAAATCTGAAAGAAAATGAAATGAAGAATTGTTCAATATAAGCACAGACCTCATTTGTAGAGCCACCAGCTCCAAAGATCTGATTAATATTTTCTAGGTCACTAGCTTGTTTTTTAACTCATGGAAATGCATTTATCCTATAAGGATCTTCCGTAGGTTTCTGGTTTTCCAGACAGATTGTCTTTAATAAAAGAGAATTATGAAATGATTACTAACAGGAAAGAAGATTCCATCATGGCACAGGGTTTAAACAAAGCTGTGGCAATATCTTTCAGCTTCCATATTCATTTCAAAAGTTGTGTAATAGGTTGAGTAATTTTATATATCTTATCGCATACAATGGCAGGAGAAAGCTTGACTATGAAAAAATGGAGAGATAAGAGGAGCTTTCATTTCAGATTCTCCATTGTGGGTTCTGAACTTTCAAATGCCTCCAGTAAGCTGAAACACAGGTATGCCGACTATACTTTTGAAAAGCTTTCCACTTGAGAAATGCATCTGACAAGTGTTATTAACAGCTGTGGGAGAGAAAAAAAAGAAAGGAAACCTGCCTCACCAGAGATCCTGAGACATTTGACTCTTTCCCTCTCTCTGTACCCCCCTTCTCTCCTCCTTGTCTCAATGCCACCACCTGGGGAGCCTTGGCAAACAGCCACACCTGGATGGTTGACACATGCCAGACACTCCCCTTCAACTTAGCCCAGCCCCCATACCCACTCTCCCAAGGATTGTGCAACAAGCCCTCTGTAACCCAAGGTTTGTGAAGTCTGGAAAGGAATGTGACCCAGAGCCAACAGGCGCTGCTGCCACCAGGGCCAAGAAGGAACTCTCCTGCTGTTTACCTTGCCCTTGGGGGAATCACAGAAAGTGCAAGATGTGCTCTAAAAGGAAGGGGAATGGAGCCCTTGGCAGGAGTGAGAAGCAGACACCCCAGGGCCTTCTGCCCTCTTCTCTGCCAACCTCCAGAGGCGAGCTTTGGGTTGCTCTCAGGAAAAGACTCTGAATCAGTTTTGAGTCATTCCACTTCATCCGGTTGTGCCTCTATTGAACGTTGTGAGTGGTAGGACCCATTCCTCCAGTTCCCCAATGTAGGATGAAGGGTGATCATAATGGTTGTGTGTGTGTGTGTGTGTGTGTGTGTGTATGTGTGTGTGTGTGTTAGTCACTCAATTGTGTCCAGCTCTTTGCAAACCCATGGACTGTAGCCCACCAGGCTCCTGACATGGGATTTCCCAGGCAAGAATACTGGAGTGTATAGCCATTTCCTCCTCCAGGGGATCTTCCTAGTGCAGGGATCAAACCCACATCTCCTATGTCTCCTGCATTGCAGGAGGATTCTTTATCCACTGAGCCATCGGGGAAGCCCCACAATGTAGTATAGTTAACTATTTTATTATTTTACCAATACTGCTTATAAACAAAAGGTGGTTGAAGAAAAATAGACTTGTTAGCCAGTTGAGAAGACCACTCACTTGACAACTAGAATGTCAGTATTCTTCGGCTCCTTTCAAGCATGTTTAGAATGCAAAGCCATTTCTATCAGCAGAGGTGAAAGCTTTCCTTTCATGTTAGAATCAGTTCTTTGTATGCTAGGAACTGACACTATCTTACTCCTCTCACCAGCATATAATTTCTTGTATCCTGTCCTTCCAAGGTGGTTATTATCCTTTCTTCTTTATACCCCAAATGAATTCAGTGTCGATCAAATCTGTAGTTTTTGACAACGGACGATGTACCAGTATACCAGGCACAGTGGCAATAACAAAATACAATGCTTGCCATAAATTGGGTTCTTTTAACAATTAAGGATTTAGGTGAGGAGACGAGATATACATCTGTGAAGAGTTCAAAAACAAAGAAAGAACTGCATAACCATGTGAGAAATGATTTTACGGACTTCAGAGTGCCCAGGGCAGAGGCAAAGTTGTCTCCACTGTTTAGGTGGCTCATCACAGCACAGTTAGGACTTGAGAGAACTTTTGAAGAGAAACAGAACAGTGACTGATGCAAGCTTGGGGAAGAAGACAATTTTCTGGCACGAATTTTGGCCCCAGCACAGTGGGTCTTGTCCCGCTCAGCCCTCATCTCCACCCTCTCCCTGTGCTTTCACAACTCCTTCTTTGCATGTGATACGAACAGTTCACAAGGTTGCTTTGGGACAAGGAAACTGGAGTCATGGAAACATGACACTCCAGGAAGGATGAAACCCACCCTAACAGGTGCTCTCTGTGAAAGGGCCTACCTGCCGTAACCAGAGTTGTGTTGGACTTTAATTATGGATCTGGGCTTCCTGACTTTACACCCCAAGTCAACATGTTCTAAATCTGATTCATTATCTTCCTCCAAATCTGATCTCCTTTTGTGACTCCCATCTCAGCCCATGACCTCAGCACATTCCCAGCTATTCTAGCTAGAACCGTGAGTCCTCCCTGGCACTTGGCCACCAGGCCCAGGAGGTTATGGCTCCACATCTCTTTGGAATCCATCACTTCCTGCCAGTTCTGCTGGCTGCTGCCCTGGACCAGGCTGTTTCCCATCATGTTTCCCAGGGTAAGTCATCTCCCCAGCTTCATTCCTCTGCACTCTGCCAGTCACATCTTTCTAAAACAAACACTAGAGTTTGTCACTTGCCAGTTTTAAAACAGTTCAGGTTTCCCACTGTTTAAAAAAATGAGGATTGAACTCATCTTGAGGTTCACAAGTGGCCAAGTGGTAAAGAATCCGTTGACCAATGCAAGAGACGTAAAGGACACATGTTCAATCTCTGGTTTGGGAAGATCCCCTAGAGGAGGGCATGGCAACCCACTCCAGTATTCTTGCCTGGAGAATCCCATGGACAGAGGCACCTGGAGGGCTACAGTCCATGGGGTCACACAGAGTTGGACATGGCTAAAGAGACTTAGCATGCATACACAAACTCATCTTGGTTTTCAAGAGGTCCTTCACTTTCTCTAGCCTCCCTGGGCCATGCCTCTCTTCGGCCAACTGTTCACCTGGTCCTCCCCACCCTGTGCACTGGATGGATCCCTTTGCTTCCCTTTCTCCAGCTTGCCCAGAACTTTCCTGCCCCTGTGTTCTTTCTTATGCAGGTCTCTTCTGACAGCTAAACTTCTGCACGAGTCTTCCTCAAAGGGGTGACCACTTTCTTCCCCCATTATTTATGATCTCCTCATGACATTCTTATTATGTATGACCCTTTACGCTGAAGGATTAACCTGGGTGTGGTTGGAATACCAGGGAGAAGAGAGCAGAAGAATGTTTTAAGATAGGGATTAACATGTCAGAGATGATTCCCAGGTGGCGCTAGTGGTAAAGAATCTTGTCTGCCAATGAAGGAGATATGGGTTCAATCCTTGGGTTGAGAAGATCCCTTGGAGGAGGGCATAGCAACCCACTCCAGCATTCTTGCCTGGAGAATCCCATGGACAGAGGAGCCTGGCGGGCTGCAGTCCATGAGGTCACAGAGTTGGACACGACTGAGCAACTGAGCGCATAGCATGTCAAAGACTCAGAGGAAACATTCTGTCTCTTCTGACCAGTTCACAGGAGTTGGTGGAAGTTGAGTCTGAGTCAAGGGGAAGGAGCTGGGGGGAGACGGCTCTAGAAAAAGATGCAGAGGCTAGCCCTGCTAAGGAGCTGGGACTTTAGCTTGACATCAGTGGGCCACTCTAAATGGTTATAAGCAGGGGAGGGACAGGATACTACTTGCATTCTAAAAGAATGTAGTGTTCAGAGAAGAGATGAGAATGAAGAGAGACTGGAGAAAGGCGTCTCGATTAGGATGCGGGCAGGGTAAACGAAGGAGGTGATGAACGGGGTCTAGATTAGTGAGAGTGGCAAGAGAGGAAGACAGTGGGCTTCTGGGAGCTTTAGAAAGGAGGACTAATGAGGCCTAGTTGATCGACCAGGCCTGGATTACTTGGAGGAGAAGTGAAGGGAGACAGCCAGAAAAGGGCCAGCAGACACTGTCCTAGGTGCGGTGTCACTTCCTGATAATGCCTCATACCAGGGAGACTTCATATTATCCTGAAAGAAACAGGAGGCAACAAGGATTTCTTGGTTTAGGTAACTCTACTTTTTTTTTTTTTTTAATTTAAACTTATTTTTAATTGGAGGATAATTTGTTTACAATATGGTGGTAGACTCTGACGTACATCAACACGAATCAGCTCTAGGTATACATATGCCCCCTCCCTCGAGAACCTCCCTCCCACCTCCCACCCCATCCCATCTACGTTTCTGAAAGAGAAAACTGGAAGTGGTGTGGAGCATGGCCAGAAAGGAGAAGACTGGTCACAGACGAGACTAGACGGCAGAGCTACTGAGGTGGGGTGTTAAATGCTGACAGCGCACAGCTGCTCAAAGCAGGGGGCCCTTCTTGGTGCTGGTAATTCTTCCTCAAACATAGTTCAATGGGAAAAAAATAGTGTTTTAATTGAAAAGTTATATGTGCATGTTGTAAAAAAAAAAAAAAATTAAACAGTGGCTACGCTATGAAAAACAATTATCTCCGCCCCCCACCCCCCACCCCCACCCCCAGGCCCCAGTCCTTTTCCTCCATGGAGATTTGGCAAGTTTTACATACTCTCCAGAAAGGTTTTGTGCATATACAAATGTGTCTGAGTATGTATTATGCGCATGCTGCATCTCTGTGTACGTATGTCTATACACAGATGCAGAGATCTACTTTTTAAAATGAGATTACTATACAGAAGCCTTGTGTGTGTTAATTGCTCTTTGAGACCCATGGACTGTAGCCCGCCAGGCTCCCCTGTCCATGGAATTCTCCAGGCAAGATTATTGGAGTGAGTTGCCATTCTCTTCTCCAGGGGATCTTTCTGACTCAGGGATTGAACCTTGTACTGCAAGTCTCCTGTACTGCAGACAGATTCTTTAGCATCTGAGCCACCAGAGAAGCCCAAACATAGGCCTTCCTTTTTTTAAAAAATGGGAAACTGTGTTTCCTCATACCATTTGTATGTCAGCTTCATTCTCTTCAATGTCCACTATGGCTATGCTCCTATGGTGATCTCACAACCCCCCTGTTGATTGACATCGAAGTCAAACTTGATTTTGAAGTGTCCTTTTCCTTGTACCCCATCCTCAGTTTCTCACGTGGTGGCTGCTTTAAACTCCTCCTGGCTCCACTCTGGGGGCACTCTCTCCTTTCACGCACCTCTTTTCAAATCTAAAGTAAGAGAACTCCCTCTGCAGCCACACAAATTTAGCACAAGCTAAATTTTCTTCCATCATGGAGTCCACTGGCCAACCTGGCTTATCAGATCATATTTCTTGGGCAAAAGGATTAGTCTTTTCTCTAAATCTATGAAATGTGCTTCAAACTGTACTTATACAGGTGCAGCAAGGTGGGTTATCAACTCTAAAACATCAGAGTCCCACTGCCAATCAGAGTTAAGCTCAGTGTAGCGGAGATTTTTCTTCTCAGAGATGATGCTTTCAATGAGGCTGGCGAAGGACTCTCCAGACACTTAGCTTTTAGAGGACACTGTAGTTGATACAGTCTCCAGATCTCTTTCATTCATTTGCTAGAGTCCCTGGGGCTCATAGGTATTCAATGAATCTTGGTGAATAGACATCTATGCCTATAAGTATTATTCCTGATAGTCTTCCTGTTATTTTGCTTTTCAAAGACTTTGTGGGCATTTTATCCTCTATTGCCCTTCATAGTATAAACAGTAATCAGACCCTTTTTCCTCCCCAACTTGGATTTCAGGGTGTGTGTGCTAAGTTGCTTCAGTTATGTTCGACTCTTTGCAACCCCATGGACTGTAGCCCACCAGGCTCCTCTGTCCATGGGATTCTCCAGGCCAGAATGCTAGAGTGGGTTGCTATGCCCTCCTCCAAGGGATCTTCTCAACTCCAGGGATCGAATCCTTGTCTCCTGCATTGGCAGGCGGATTCTTTACCACTAGCGCCACATGAGAAGCCCTTCATCCTGTTCTATCCATCCCCAAAATCTGCCCATAAAGCCAGGATAAAATGCACATGAATCAAAAATTCCACAGGGGTGCCACCTGCTGATTCACCCATGGGACAGGCTTGGGCTTTCCCTTTGTTGGGTCTGCTCCTCAGCGTACAAGTTGCTGCTCCTTACTTTCTACTTCCACCAGCACTGTCAGGAAACACTGTACTGGGAGCCCCTAAACCAACTTTGTATAAAGGGGACTTCTCTGTCCCCTCTCAGGGCTGCTTCCTGTGAGTCCCCTTCGTTGGGACAACATAGGCAGTCCTAACAGTGCAGCTGAGTTGGGTAGGTCACAGCAAACCTCGGTTCCTAGAGAGGAGGAATCAGAGGTTCCTCTTGTGTCTTACCCAAGTTTACAGTCACAGGCTGAGTCATCTGTCCCCCAGGCCAGTGTTTCCCAGAGATATCAGTTCTGAGGGTGTGGGGGCAGGGCTGCGGGGCAAGTGAAGAACAGTTTATCTCCAAGGCATCAGCTGAGGGGCAGAAAGACATGCAGGCTATAGCAGACAACAAGGGAGGTCAGCACCCCTCTTGCGTGTCTGCCTCCATGTACACTGATGTATGATAACTGGACCATAAAGAAGGTTGAGCGCCAAAGAATTGATGTTTTCAAACTGTGGTGCTGGAGAGGACTTCTGAGAGTCCCTTTGACTGCAAGATCAAACCAGTCAATCCTAAAGGAAATCAACCCTGAATATTCATTGGAAGGACTAATGCTGAAGCTCCAAAACTTTGGCCACCTGATTCGAAGAGCAGACCCATTGGAAAAGACCCTGATGCTGGGAAAGATTGAGGGCAGGAGGAGAAGCGGGAGACAGAGGATGAGATAATTGGATGGCACCTTCGACTGAATGGACATGAGTTTGAGCCAGCTCTGGGATTTTGTGATGGACAGGGAAGCCTGGCGTGCTGCACTTCACGGGATCGCAAAGAATTGGACATGACTGAGTGGCTGAACAACAGCAAACAACATCAGCACAAACAAAGCAAATATTGCTAGAGATGCTGGGATGGGACGGACCTTTCTTATGAACAGAAGCAGATTCCCTTTAGTCTTCATGTTTTACTGGAAGGGCCTGGAAAGGGCTGAGATTCCCATCTGTCTGGAATTGAAGTGAATGACTCACTATGGACCCCATTCCCAACGGAAGTGGCTTTGGCTTATAGCATGTATTCACAGAAACTCAGCTTGACTGTTAGTTTGCAGGGATCCACCCAGAGGATTCTCCATGGCAGGCCAAACAGGCGTGCGTTTGGGCTGCATGGAATGACATTTCTAGATTAGATCCCTGGTCTGGCTCCCTTTGTTTGGTTGTTGGTCTTGTTTCCAGAGCCTGCAAACCTGATGACAAGAGCTGAGGGCAGCTGTGCTTGTGTCAGGCAAGGCTCTGAGGACATTGTCAGATATTTACACAGAGAAACAGTCCTTGGTGGGAACAACTCAGAAAAAAAAAAAGTAAAATAGCATTGCTTATTGTTTTCAAGATCATTCTACTTTAAAATTTTTTAAACCTAAAAGTGGGGGCTGCCCTGGTGACGCAGACAGTAAAGAATCTGCCTGCAATGCAGGAGATGCAGGTTTGATCCCTGGGTGGGGAAGATCTCCTGGAGAAGGGAATGGCTACCCACTCCAGTTTTCTTGCCTGGAGAATCCCACGGACAGAGAAGCCTGATGGGCTACAGTTCATGGGGTCACAAAGAGTCAGATACCACTGAAATGACTTAGCACTCACTCTTGCATGCATGAGTAACACATACACAAACATAAAGGATAAATGAACTTCAGGTGCTTTGAGAGCAATAAAGCCATTGTTGTGAAGGCAGCACACCCTAGAGGTGGATAAAGAATCTGGAAGGTACGCAGAGACATGGTTGCTCATCCTGGCTGCTAAGGACGAGCATGCCCTTGGACAGATATCCACTTCACTGCCTGACTCGGGGTTCTTGGACCTGGGAGACCTGTGCACCAACCAAGGCTTTGCTAGTAACCATCCGGTGTTAACATGAAACTCCTCTGAGCTTCAGAGGAGTCTCTTGGCTTATGAAATGGGAATAAGAACTCTTTCCCTGCCTGCCTGACCCAGCTTCTGTGGAGGTCAAATGAACGTATGTGAAAATACCTTTAACCATCGAGTACTCTATGTTTTTTTCCCGAGAGGGACATAATGTCTTTTGATGGAAGTGAAGAGTTTGGGATGAGAGTGATGGAGAATGGTGAAAGGATTAGGGTTCCCCTAGGACACACAGGCAAACTCTGGGAGATAGTGAGGGAGAGGGAGGCCTGGCGTGCTGCCTTCCGTGGGGTCTCAAAGAGTCGGCCAGGACTCGGCCACAAGACACACAGCGGGTATGAGGCAGGGTTGCAGCTGGTAACAGAGACCATGGGTCTGTGGTGCTGACATCTGCCTCAGCCATGGATGCACAACTGGATGTTGGCTGGGGTGGTGAAAGGAACTGGGAGCATGGAAAAGGGAATATTATAGTTACAGTATCTAGGCTGAACAGGGAGAGGGTGGAAGAAAGGAACAACTGATAGGTTTGGGGAGCTGGGGGGTACTAGTGAGATGGTAGTACCATGAGCACAGGGAGGTTAGCTGGTGAGGTAGGCAGTAGTAGGTGAGGCTGGAGTTCAAGGTTTGTGACCTGGAGAACTTCCAGGTATCTGAACAAGGAGTCACAAGGGAGGGTGTGCTGGCTGGGAGGCCTACATGGGAGCTGAAGGACCCGAGGTCAAAGGTCAGTGACAGAACTTGGGGTGGAGAGAGTGAGAGCTGAGTGCCAAGATCCTGAGGAACGTGGGTGAGCTGATAGGCCTGGGGACGGCCATGGGGCAAACGGGACCCGTGGATGGTAAGGACATCAGAGGTGAGGGGCAGAGTGTCTGGAAGGCTGGAAGGAGAATGCTGCTGCTGCTGCTTCAGGGTTAGGGAGGCCCAGAAAATAGAATGGCCCCAAGGCATGCTCAGATTTAAAAGTTGATACGCAGTACACACTAACTGGTCACTTTATGTACAGATAATCAAAAGTTGTAGGGGCACCCTGGCCTCAACAGGTAAACCTATATGTGTGTGGTCAGTCGTGTCAAACTCTTTGCAACCCTTTGGACTGAAGCCCTCCAGGCTCCTCTGCCCATGGAATTTTCCAGGCAAGAATACTGGAGTGGGTTGCCGTGCCCTCCTCCAGGGATCAAACCTGCATTTCCTGTACTGGCAGGAAGACACTTCACCACTGTGCCACAAGAGAAGCCCATGTAAACATATAGAACAAACTGTTTTGGACAACTCCTTTTAGCCACTGACTTTTTAAAATATTGTAGGCTCAACAGCATGCGGGAGTTGGTTTGCACCAGTGGATGAGGGATGCACATTGTTAAATTTTCTGGAATTTTGGCAAGCTGGGTGTTATGTTGGTAGCTTGAAGCAGGCCTGTGAGGGAATAGTTATGCCAAGAAAATTTGCAAACACTTCACCACTAGGGCTTTTTCTCCCCTGGAAATCTGGTTGTTGAATATTTTAGCACACCACTGAATAGGCCTAATGAGAACCACCAATTTGCCCAACCGTACAGTCCTGTTGTGGGTTTAACTGTGTCACTAAAGGAGAAACGTCCTTATCCCAGTGTGTATGGATGTGACCTTCTTGAAAGTACGGTTCTGCCCATGTAATTAAGATGTCAGTTACGATGAGGACATCCTGGAGTAGGAGCTGTTGTTTAGTCGCTCAGTCATATGACTCTTTGGTGACCCCATGGACCATAGCCCCCTCAGGCTCCTCTGTCCATGGATTTCCCGGGCAAGGATATTGGAGTGGGCAGGGTGGGTCCTTAATCCCACATGACCGTAGTCTATAAGAGGAGCCGCAGAGACAGACACACACAGAGAGGAGCACCATGTGAAGACAGAGCGGGGAGGACACTGTGGCGATGGAGGCAGAGACTGAGGCGCGCCAAGGATGGCCCAATGCCAGAAGCCAGGAGAGGGCCGCGAGCTTTGTTCCCTCAGAGCTGCCAGAACGAACCAACCTGGCTCACAACACCTCGACTGCAGACTTGGAGGACTGTGAGATGATGCGCTTCTGTTGTTCTAAGGCATCCACTCTGTACTAGCTTGTTCAGCATGGCCAGAAACTGACCCACCTGCCATGCCATCCCATCTGGGCACCAGACTGGTGGAAGTTCCCCAGTGAGAACTGTGGAGGGAAGGTCCCTGTCCCCACGTTCTGGCTCCCAGGGAACCCATCCTCTCCCCTCCCGGCCCGTCTGTCCTGCATTGTCATCTGCTCCTCCTTGTCAGCTGCCTCAGATTGTGGAGTGTGCTTTTTTTAAAAAAATTATTTAATTGGAGGATAATTGCTTTACATTATTGTGATGGTTTTTTGCCATACGTCAGTATGGATTAGCCATAAGTACACGTGTCCCCCTCATCCTGAACCCCCCTCCCATCTCCCTCCATATCCTATCCCTCCAGATTGTCATAGAGCACCAGCTTTGGCTGCCCTGCTTTATACATCAAACTTACCCTGGTCATCTATTTTACATATGGTAATGTATATGTGTCAATGCTATTCTTGTAAACCATCTCACCCTCTCCTCCTTCCATCCAAAAGTCTGTTCTTTATGTCTATGGCTTCTTTGCTGCCTTGTATGTAGGATCATCAGTATCATCTTTCCAGATTCCATATATACACGTTAATATATGACATTTGTCTTTCTCTTTCTGACTTACTTCACTCTGTATAATAGGCTCTAGGTTCATCCACCTCATTAGAACTGACTCAAATGCATTCCTTTTTATGGCTGAGTAACATTCCATTGTGTATATGTACAACTCCTTATCCATTCATCTGCCGACGGACATCTAGGTTGCTTCCATGTCCTAGCTATTATTGTAAATAGTGCTGCAGTGAACACTGGGATACAGGTGTCTTTTTCAAGCAAGGTGAAAAGACAGCCCTCAGAATGGGAGAAAATAACAGCAAACAAAAACAACTGACAAAGAATTAATTTCCAAAACATACAAGCAGCTCATGCAGCTCAATACCAGAAAAATGAGCAACCCAATCAAAAAGTGGGCAGAAGACCTGAACAGATATTTCTCCAAAGAAAACATACAGGTGCATAATAAACACATACTGCTCAACACCGCTCATTATTAGAGAAATGCAAATCAAAACCACAATGAAGCATCACCTCACACTAGTCAGAATGGCCACCATCAACAAGTCTACAGACAATAAATGCTGGAGAGGGTGTGCAGAAAAGGGAACCTTCTTACACTGTTGGTGCGAATGCAAATGGATACAACCACTATGGAGAACAGTATGGAGAGTCCTTAAAAAACTAGGAATAAAACTAGCATATGACCCAGCAATCCCCCTGCTGGGCATATACCCTGGAGTGTGCTTTTAAGTGTAGATGAGTTGTCTCCTCTTCTAACTGGTAACAAGAAGCTGTAAATTCAAGGTAGCTGAGGGTGAGGCCAGTGCAGCCATTTCAGACTGCAGTGTGCTCCTGCCTTTAAAACACTTACCCCACCTTGCTGGTTGAGGAATATCTGACTAAGATCTGGTGTTTTGGGACCTCTGTGATGTGCCAGAGAAAGAGAGAGCGAGCAAGCCAGCGAGTGAGCAAGCAAGAGCAGGAATGGCTCCTGGCCTCTGCCTCCCCCAGCAGCAGCCAGCAGGCACTGATGACTGATGTGCTGGTTGTGGATTTGCTGCCTGGAGCTCTTGGGTCTTCTGCTCCGGCCCAGTCAATGGGTGTGAGACCTCTGAATTGCAGCAACTTCCTTTAAGTTTCCCCCTTCAGACAGAAATTTCAGAACAGATTTTTATAAGGTCATGTTTTAAACCCCCCAACGGCCTAGCTACTCGACACTATTGCAAAACTTCAGCTTCAGCAGAATGCAGCAAACGGGCGGTGTCCCCTCTAGCCATGTCGTGCCCCAGCCTGATATTTCCATGAGTGTTTTTCTTGGTGATTCTCAGAATCTCAGGTAGCTGAGGGAGCTGCGTCAGCGATGAGTTATCTGTCTGTGCGTGTGTTCAGTCATGTCCAACTCTTTGTGACCCCACTGTAGCATGCCAGGCTCCTCTGTCCATGGAATTTTCCAGGCAAGAATACTGGAGTGAATATTCATCCCCAACTCCAGGGATCTCGCCCATCCAAGGATTGAACGCCGGTCTCCTGCGTCTCCGGCATTGGCAAGCAGATTCTTTACCATTGTGCTACCTGAGAAGTCCAGGGATATTAAACAGAATGGGTGATTTGGGGTGAGGACTGTTTAGCAGCTCAAATTCCTGTTTACAGTTCATTACATTTTGAACACCAGAGGGCGATACAGTCACAGGGAATAACTGCTCGGCTTCATTTTCCTAACGTGAGATCAAGTGTTGAAAATTGTTCTTTTGACTGTTTCGCTCTGTCTCTAAGAAAGATACAGCAAAGGCTTTTGAGACCACTTTCTGGATGTCCAAGTCCTGACACCTGGTCCTGGGACACCCACCAGAGGGTGCTGGGCAGGATTACAGCTTCCTTTGTGGGGAAGCCCTTGTCACTGACACTCCCACCACATACTGAGACTGTCTGTGCTCGGCTCTTTGGGAGGGTGTGGATTGTGTCCCAGGTAAGAGCTACTTCGAGTGGAGACCAGGCTTGTTACTTCCAGGGCCAGTCATTTAACTGGCTTCCTGAGTTCTATACTTAGTGTCTGGCCCTGGTAGAATGGAGAAGCCCAAGAGAGAAGACCCCGCAAGGAGGGCTGAAGGACTGCAGGGATCCTGTGGTTCCCCTGGAGGCCAAAGACAGTAAAGAATCTGCCTGCAACGTGGGAGACCCAGGTTCGATCCCTGGGTCGGGAAGATCCCCTGGAGAAAGGGAATGGCTACCCACCCCAGTATTCTTGCCTGGGAAACCCATGGACAGAGCAGCCTGGCAGGCTACACAGTCCATAGCGTCACACAGAGTTGGACACGACTGAGTGACTAACGCCCTCACTAGTTTCACTTTATTCGTTGTTGCCCTGACAGCTGGTGGGGCTTTGGTGGTGGCCAGCTGACCAGTCTGCATGTGTGTGGTCCTGGATCAGCTCTCACCAATGGTCTCTGGCTGCGAGGACGTTCTGACAATGTCCATGGCTTCTGGAGCACTCTGGACAGTGGTGCAGGACTCATGGAAGAGTCTGGGAGAAGCAGGAGTAGAGCAGTTGGGAATGCCCGGGGGAGGGTTGACAGGGGTGGTGAGCGCCCTGGAAGGGGTGACAGGGCTCAGCTTTGGATCTTTGAGCCTTTGAGGAGAGCCCAAGCTGCACAAGTGCCCACCTAGGTAGACAGGAAGGAGACAGCATCAGAGCCTATCTAATCCTGCAGGCTTAGAAGCCATGGATGTGTGTGTGTGCCCCTGACTACGTAACTCACTTGGAAAGGAGACTGTCTACTGGTGGTCCAGTGGCTAAGACTCTGAGCTTGCGATGCAGGGGATCAGGGTTTGATCCCTGGTCAGGGAACTAGATCCCACATGCCTCAACTACGAGTTCGTGTTCTGCAACTAAGACCCAGCGAAGCCAAATAAATATAAAAAAAGAAAAAAGAAAGGGACCTGTCTACTTTCACCCACTGGGAGAGGCATCTCAGCTCTAGCTATTCAGTCTGTGCACCTTCCAAAGGCATTCAGCAGACAGTGAGACTATGCTTAGCAATGACATGTTGTCAGTTGTTAAGTACCACTTACTCCACAAGACAGAAGGTCGTGCAGACCAAAAAGCTGTGCCAATGAACTGATTACAAGTTAGTGGGTCCTACCTGTTCATCTGAAAGTCAAACCTTTAGCAAACTGAGGGGGAAATGTGTATTTACAATGCTGCTGCTGCTCCAAAGTCGTTTCAGTTGTGTCCGACTCTGCGTGACCCCATGGACCGTGGCCCGCCAGGCTCCTCTGTCCATGGGATTCTCCAGGCAAGAATACTGGAGTGGGTTGCCATGCCCTCCTCCAGGGGATCTTCCTGACCCAGGGATTGAACCTGTGTTTTTGGCAGGCGAGTTCTTTACCATTGGTGCCACCTGGGAAGCCCTGTACCTACAACAGAGGGCACAAAGTCATTGCCATTATCCCAATGATGAGTAAGTTGAAATGTTCCCTTGGAAAATCCACTGTGGACACTAGAAACTGGTGCAAGTTCAGAGGACTGCCCTGCTTCCAGGCCTGTGGTTTTTGCAGGAGCTGCTTGACCACATGCACTAATTAGAGAGGATTCTCGGCTATTTATGATTCTGTTTTTCAATTGAGCCTTTTAAATTAACAAGGATATATAAGGACAGATTTGGAAGTAGAGTACTTAGGTGGGGCCCTAGTTCCAGCTTCCTGCCCCTCAGGATTGATGTTCTTGCTTGGGGAAAGTGACATGACCACAAGTAGTCAGTCAGCTCTTCCTTAAAACAGACACTGAGTGTCAGATAATGTATGTGACGTGAAAAACCTTAGGAAATTACCAAGTATAAGGGCAGTTATTAATCTCTAGAAGGAATCCTTTAGTATTTCTTTCTCTTTCAAATACATGTCTGTTACCTGTGCTGGGTGAGGCTTCATTTGAAAGTGGACTTTATGGCGCCAGTGGTAAGGAATCCACTTGCCAGTGCAGGAGATGCAAGAGACGAGGAGTGGATCCCTGAGATGCAATGATCCCCTGGAGGAGGAAATGGCAATTCACTCCAGTATTCTAACCTGTAGAAGCCCATGGACAGAGAAGCCTGGTGGCCTACAGTCCATGGGGCTGCAAAGAGTTGGACACGACTGAGCAATTAGTGGGTTTATTAAAGATATATCTATAGGCCAGTGCTATTAAACTACTACTTAAATGCAAAAAAAGAGAAAGAAATGACTACTATTCTGGTAGCTGTGTACTCTGTTGGTTTTGCAGTCTGTTTGGCCACATTTATATGACAATGTGCAGAATAATCACTATACTGGAAACCATATTGAAGGGAAATTTTGCCTCGAGTAAAGGTTTTTGTCTTTGTTTTTGTCCTCTATCTCTTTTAGCTAATTAACCAAAGAGACATCTTGAGCTAATGTGAATGGGGAACAACTGCAGGCAACATCAAGGACCAACGTTCTGCTTAGAGACATTCTGTCAAATAAACACTTCTGTTGGACTTGACGTCTCCTTGGTTTATCACAGCAAGTGCTTACTGTAAGTAAGCGACAAGGTGTTTAAATTTCACATCTGTGAAGTCCATGTTATGTTTCCTAGCAGGGGACAAGACACGATCAATATTTTTTCAGTAATACAGGTCTCAGACTCAGAGCTTTATTTAACCAAACAGATACTGTCCTTGACATTGAACTACATATTGAACCTCACTAAGGAACGGGCTTATTGATACTTCCTTGTTTAAAGCCATTACTCCAATTTTTTTTTTTTCGTGAACTTTAAAACATACACCATCTGGCTCATTCACAGATTGATAAGCAAGGGAATATATTAATAGACCATGAACTCCTGAAGCAAAGCTCTCTGGTGAGTCTGGGATGTGACATCAAAGCCTGGGTCCACGGCTTACTAGCTGGTGAATTTGGGCAGTTCATCAGCCTCTCCAATCTTATATTGCTCCTCTGTAAAATAAGGATAGGAGTATACCCTTCTCATACTTTTGTAGGGTTCCAATAAAAAATCTAATCAATAAGTAAGTTACCAGCACCATTATTACCACCTCTAAAAGCATCACAACCCCCAGTACAACGTCTTGCACTATATGAATCGCATAGCTCATTCCACTTACTGATGAATTAGAGATTTGGGGTGAAATCTACCAGGATTACACACTCAAATTATTAAAGCGCACTTTCAGCACACTCTGTTTCAATTTTAGGGGGCAGAGAGAGAGAACAATGATTGTCTTAACAACTGCTCAAACCCTAACCCTAGAAAATAATCAGTAGATTTGTGTTTATGAAAGTCCCTAATGTCATTCTTGGCACATCTATACTAGACATTTGATTAAAGGTCTAAGAGATAAAAAGGGATCATATTTTATGACTGTTTGCAGAGAAGAAAAGCGGATTAAAGTGACTTGCCCAGAGTCTACAGGAATGTTTTTGGATAATTTTTCTTGATTTAAACTATGAGAAGCCAAATTTTATTTTCTGTTGAATCACACAGATGTCATTATTTTACCTAAGTGTTTCCTTAGGAAACCCAGGCAAAGGAAAATTCCTCCAGACAGCTGCTTGGTCAACAAGTGCTTCTCATGTTACTTAACTAAAGTTGTCGGGTCCAGTGAATCTGGGAACCAGTCAGCACTGGCTCTTCATGCAGGCAGCTCTACAGAACCACCTGGAGCCCTAAAAGTGCCTGAGCTGGGTCCACTGTGCAAGATTTTGTGTTGGGTAAAATCCAAGAGATTTTTGCTTCGGGACACCATGGGTGGCACCTAGACATCAGAATTCTTAAAATCTTTCCCAATGATTCTAGAAAGAGTTCCTCTCTAGTTCTTCCCTCTTTGGGTCTTCTGTGGTTCTTTTTAAAACTGAAGTACAGTTGATTTACAATGTTATATTAATTTAGATGTATAGCACAGTGATTACGTATTTTTATAGACTATATTCCATTTAAAAGTTATTACAAATAACATATATATTTCCCTGTACTGTACAATATATCCTTGTTGCTTATTTATTTTCTACATAGTAGTATGCATGTCTGAATCCCATACCCCATCTTGCCCCTCCCCTTCTCCCCCCACACTGGTCACCACTAGTTTGTCCTCTCTATCTGAGAGTCTATCCCTCTATTGTTATATTCATTTGTTTGTTTCATTTTTTAGATTCCACATACAAATGATCACACAGAATAACTGTCTTTATCTGGCTTATTTCACTAAGCGTAACACTCTTTAGGTCCGTCCATGTTGTTGCAAATGACAGGATTTTATTCTTTTTATAGCTGAGTAATATTCCATTGTGTGTGTGTGTGTGTATACACACACTACATCTTTATCCATTTATTTGTTGATGGACACACAGATTGCTTCCATATCTTGGCTATTATAAATAATGCTACTATGAACACTGGGGAGAATGTATTTCTTAGAATTAGTGTTTTTGTTTTCTTTGCCTAGCAGTGGAGTTGCTAGGTCATATGGTAGTTCTTCTCATACTGTTCATGGGGTTCTCAAGGCAAGAATACTGTAATGGTGTGTCATTCCCTTCTTCAGTGGACCACGTTTTGTCAGAACTCTACACCATGGTCCATCTTTGGTGGCCCTACCTGGCATTGCTCATAGTTTCATTGTTAGACAAGGCTGTGGTCCTTCTTAGATATTAAGAAGCCATAAGATACTAAGATACCTTCTTAGATATCTATATTCTTAGATATTAAGCCTTAGAAGAGCCAAGGCTGTGGCTTGTCTTATATATTAAGAAGAGGTGGCAGGAATACACAGAAGAACTGCATAAAAAAGATCTTCATGACCCAGATAACCATGATGATGTGATCACTCACCTAGAGCCAGACATCTTGGACTGTGAAGTCAAGTGGACCTTAGGAAGCATCACTACAAACAAAGCTAGCGGAGGTGATAGAATTCCAGTTTAGCTATTCTAAATCCTAAAAGATGATGCTGTGAAAGTGCTGCACTCAATATGCCAGCAAATTTGGAAAACTCAGCAGTGGCCACAGGACTGGAAAAGGTCAGCTTTCATGCCAATCCCAAAGAAAGGCAATGCCAAAGAATGTTCAAACTACTGCACAATTGCACTCATCTCACACGCTAGCAAAGTAATGCTCAAAATTCTCCAAGCCAGGCTTAAACAGTACATGAACTGTAAACTTCCAGATGTTCAAACTGGATTTAGAAAAGGCAGAAGAATCAGAGATCAATTATCAACATCCACTGGATCATTGAACAAGCAAGAGAGTTCCAGAAAAAGCATCTACTTCTGCTTTATTGACTACGCCAAAGCCTTTGACTGTGTGGATCACAACAAACTGTGGAAAATTCTTAAAAAGATGGGAATACTAGACCACCTGACCTGCATCCTGAGAAATCTGTATGCAGGTCAGGAAGCAACAGTTAGAACTGGACATGGAACAACAGACTGGTTCTAAATAGGGAAAGGAGTACATCAAGGCTATATATTGTCACCCTGCTTATTTAACTTATATGCAGAGTACATCATGATAAACACTGAGCTGGATGAAGCACAATCTGGAATCAAGATTGCCGGGAGAAATATCAATAACCACAGATATGCAAATGACACCACCCTTATGGCAGAAAGTGAAGAGGAACTAAAGAACTTCTTGATGAAAATGAAAGAGGAGAGTGAAAAAGTTGGCTTAAAACTCAACATTCAAAAAACTAAGATCATGGTTATCTGGTCCTATTACGTCATGGCAAGTAGGTGGAAAAACAATGGAAACAGTTGGAGACTTTATTTTGGGGGGAGTGACCTCCGGGAGCTGGTGATGGATAGGGAGGCCTGGCATGCTGCAGTTCATGGGGTCGCAAAGAGTCGGACACGACTGAGCGACTGATCTGATCTGATGCTATTTTGTATCCTTGTGATATTATTATTGGTTGTTATGTTTTCCTCTATCATTTCTTATTTTGTTTATTTGGGTCCTGTCTCTTTTTTATAAGCCTGGATAAAAGTTTATCAATTTTATTTGTCTTTAAAAAAAGACTACTGTTGGTTTCATGGATACTTTCTTTTATTTTGGTATCTATTTTCTCTCTGATCTTTATTATTTCCTTCCTTCTACTGACTTTGTTTTTCTTTTTCTAATTCCTTTAGATATTAAGTTAGGTTGTTTATTTGAAATGTTTCTTGTCCTTGAGATAGGCAAGGACTATCACTCTAAACTTCCTTCTTAGAACTGCATTTTGCTGCGTTCCATAGGTTTGGGAAGTGGTGCTTCCATTTTCATTGTCTGGAGGTATTTTCTGGTTTATTTCCTCTGTAATTTCTTCATTGACTCATTGTTTTTATAGTAGCATGTTGTTTAGTCTCCATTTTCCCCCTGGTTTTCTTTCTGCAATTGATTTAAAGTTTCATACTATTGTTATCAGAAAAAATGCTTCTTATAATTTCTATTCTTTAATATTTGTTGAGACTTATTTGGTGGCCTAGCATGTGATCAATCATAGAGAATGTTCCACATGTACTTGAAAAAAATCTATATTCTGTTTTTAGATGGAATGCCTTGTAGATATCTATTAAATCTAGTTAGTCTAATATCATTTAAGACCACAATTTCCTTATTGATTTTCTGTCTGGATAATCTGTCCATTGATGCAAATGGGGTGTTAAAGTCCTCTATTACTACTGTGGTTTTGTAAGTTTCTCCCTTTATGTCTATTAATATTTGCTTTATACATTTAGGTGTTTCTATACTAGGTACCGGAGAAGGCAATGGCACCCCACTCCAGTACTCTTGCCTGGAAAATCCCATGGATGGAGGAGCCTGATAGGCTGTAGTCCATGGGGTCGCTAGGAGTCAGACACGACTGAACGACTTCCCTTTCACTTTTCACTTTTATGCATTGGAGAAGGAAATGTCAACCCACTCCAGTGTTCTTGCCTGGAGAATCCCAGGGATGGCGGAGCCTGGTGGGCTGCTGTCTATGGGGTCGCACAGAGTCAGACACGACTGAAGCGACTTAGAGAGAGAGATAGAGAGAGATATTAGGTACATATATGTTGATAAGTACTATTTTATTTTCTTATATTGATCCCTTTATCATTATGTAATGCTCTTCTTTTCTTTTGTTAGACTTTGTTTTAAAGTCTGTTTTTTCCTGCTATGAGTATTGCTATCCCCAGTTTCTTGTCATTTCCATTGTTTAAATATCCATTTATTAAATATTGAAATATCTTTTTCCATCCTCTCATTTTCAATCTCTGTGAGTTTTTATTTCTGAAGTGAGTCTCTGATAATACAGATCCTGGTTTTTTCTTTTTTTCTAATCAGCCACCCTATATTATCTTATTAAAACATTTAGTCCACTGACATTCAGAATTGTTACTGCTAGGTGTGTACTTATTGCCATTTTGATATTTCTTTCTGGTTGCTTTTGCAGTTCTCTGTTATTTTCTTCATTTAGTTTCTTTCCTTGTGGTTTAATAATTTTTGTTTGGTGATGTGCTTGTTTTCCTTTCTCTTTAATTGTATATCTGTTGTAGGTTTTTGATTTGTGGTTACCATCCCCCTTAGCCTTCTATGATTCTATGCTTTCTTCATATTTATAGATTTAGGCACTTTAAAATTTCCATCCTGTTTGTAACCTCTTTTTAAAAGGGACATTTTTTTAACTTTTAAAAATTATGAAATGTAATAAGAATTAACCAATTTGCATTCTGAAACATGAACACTTGGTTTTACCGAAATGCCAGAATTGTTCTGTAATTTTCTTTGAGGTGCTGCTGGACTGGTTTTTTGGCAAAGACATATCCACAGCTGGGTACATGGCATCTGGTCCCATCACTGCATGGGAAATAGATGGGGAAACAGTGGAAACAGTGTCAGACTTTGTTTTTCTGGGCTCCAAAATCACTGCAGATGGTGACTGCAGCCATGAAATTAAAAGACGCTTACTCCTTGGAAGGAAAGTTATGAGCAACCTAGATAGCATATTCAAAAGCAGAGACATTACTTTACCAACAAAGGTTCGCCTAGTCAAGGCTATGGTCTTTCCTGTGGTCATGTATGGATGTGAGAGCTGGACTGTGAAGAAGGCTGAGCGCCGAAGAATTGATGCTTTTGAACTGTGGTGTTGGAGAAGACTCTTGAGAGTCCCTTGGACTGCAAGAAGATCCAACCAGTCCATTCTGAAGGAGATCAATCCTGGAATTTCTTTGGAAGGAATGATGCTAAAGCTGAAACTCCAGTATTTTGGCCACCTCATGCGAAGAGTTGACTCATTGGAGAAGACTCTGATGCTGTGAGGGATTGGGGGCAGGAGGAGAAGGGGACGACAGAGGATGAGATGGCTGGATGGCATCACTGACTCGATGGATGCGAGTCTGAGTGACCTCCGGGAGCTGGTGATGGACAGGGAGGCCTGGCGTGCTGCGGTTCATGGGGTCGCAAAGAGTCGGACACGACTGAGCGACTGATCTGATCTGATCTGATCTGGACTGGTAGGCAATAACCTCTTAATTTTACACAAAGGAATAACTTATCTTTTCCCTTTCTAAATTCACTTAACAGAATGAATTTTACCCAGATAACTCATCCCTTTGTAAAGTGACCTGAATTCTATATAATAGCAATAATAACAACAACAACGTAGTGGGGTAATAATAGTAACAGAGATAGCAATAATAATAACGCCTTTGTTCATTGCATTGGGTTCTTTAGATTTATTTTAGATTAGGCCTTCCCTGTGGCTCAGATGGTCCTTGCAATGCAGGAGACCTGAGTTTGATCCCTGGGTAGGAAAGATTTCCTGGAGAAGGAAATGACAAGCCACTCCGGTATTCTTGCCTGGAGAATTCCATGGACAGGGGAGCTGGCGGGCTACAGTCCATGGGTCGCAAAGAATCAGACATGAATGAGCAACTAACACCATTTGTTGGAACTACATGCCCTTGTACATCACATGTTCAAAGAGAGTCATGTTTGCATCTGCTGATATACGTCGCTTACATTAAACACTATGTACCCTAATGTTTATGATTCTTAGGTTATTTTGATTGAATATTAAAATTCATCTAGTACCTGTTGCAGATTCTGTGCTGATCTATTGATACTAGCCATTTATTATAATAACCCTATGTGGCAACTGAGAGAGGTATATAAAAGGCCTCCAGGAGCACCTAAGGGAATAGTGAAGACCCCATAAACAGAATGCGCATCTACAAGTGCTAAGTTGCTTCAGTTGTGTCCCACTCTTTGTGACCCCATGGACTGTATACTGCCAGGCTCCTCTGTCCATGGGATTCTCCAGGCAAGAATTCTGGAGTGGGTTGCCATGCCCTCCTCCAGGGGCTCTTCCCCACCCAGGGATTGAACCCACATCTCTTTTGTCTCCTGCACTGGCAGGCAGCTTTCTTACCACTAGCGCCACCTCGGAAGCCCATAAATAGAATACACAGGGAAAATTAGTATGTAGTGTCCCATCCCCCAATACAAACACACACACATAGACTTCCCTCTCCAATTTTCTAACTCACAGAAAGGCCACGTTGCTTCATCTTGGAATATTTTCTAAATTCCCCTCTTCAAACTTGAATGATTATACTGCTTTTACAGTACATTTAGTGCATTTTGCATCAAGGAGTTATTGATGTTCTTCCCATGAGTTATGTCCTTTAACAAACATCATTTAAACTTCACCATTTCTAGAAAGCCTCACTGTTTAAGCAGAATTTCCTGCTATATCTTCAGATTATATATCAGAAGCCATACATATATAGGCATGTGCTGACATTCTACGTGTTAGAGCGCACCTCAGCATGAATGTTTTACTTCTTCAATTTAAGTGCCTAGGCCCATTGAATATGCTCTTCCTCCTGCCTAAAGTATATTTGCTTCTCAAGTATACTTGAGAAGTACACAAACCCAGTCATTTGGTTCTTTTCAGATATCTGCTTGGCTATATTTGTTCAGGGAAGCTTTTTCTGATCTTCCTTTGTATGGTCTTAACATTTACATGGTCTTGTAACATCTCTCCAAATTCTTATATCTGAGCAATCATTTGAATAATATCTATCTCTGTTAGTAGGCTGCAACTCTGTAAACCACAAACCCAGAGTCTGTACTTTTGTTTACCAGGGTATTTTTAGCATTTAAGCAATGACGGGATCTAGTAGGTACCCAACTGATGAATGACTAGATGAATAAGAAACTATGTTTTCTCTCTGAAAAACAGTACAGTTCTACTTCACCTACGAGTTTTGCAATACTTAAATAATTATAAACTTAGAGCTTTTGTCCTTGTAATTAAACTTAAACGTTTTTGGATAGCAAAGGAAACCCTAAGCAAAAGAAAAAAGACAATCTATGGACTGGGAGAAAATATTTACAAACAATGCTACTGACAAGGGCTTAATTTCCAAAATATACAAAAAGCTCATACAGCTTAATGTCAAAAAACAAACAACCCAATCAAAAAAATGGGCAGAAGACCTAAATAGACATTTCTCCAAAGAAGACATTCATATGATAAAAGGAACATGAAAAGATGCTCAATATTGCTAGTTACTAGAGAAATCCAAATTAAAGCTACAATGAAGTATCACCTCAAAGCAGTCAGAATGGCCATCATTAAAAAGTCTCCAAATAATAAATGCTGGAGAGGGTGTGGAGAAAAGGGAACCTTTCTACACTGTTGGTGGGAATGTAAATTGGTGCAGCCACTATGGAGAACAGTAAGGAGGTTCCTTAAAAAAGAAAAATAGTTACCATATGATCCTGTAATCCCACTCCTGGGCATATATCCAGAGAAAATTCTAACTGAAAAAGATACAAGCACCCCAAAGTTCATAGCAGCAGTATTTACAACAGCCAAGACATGGAAGCAACCTAAATATCCACTGACAGATGAATAAAGATGTGACATATCATACACATACATATGAATATTACTCAGCCATACAAAAGGAATGAAGTAATATCATTTGCAGCAACATAGATGGATTTAGAGATTATCATATTAAGTGAAGTAAGTCAGACAGCAAAAGACAAATATCACATGACGTTTAAATGTGTAATCTAAAAAAGTGATACAAATTCACTTATGAAACAGAAATAGACTCCCATAGAAAACAAATAAATAATTACCCACAGGGAATAGTGGGGTGTGTGGGACAGAGATAAATTAGGAGTTTGGGATTAATGTGTATATACTACTATATAAAAAAATAGACAACAAGAACCTACATGTAACACAGGGAATTATACTCAGTATCTTCTAATAACCTATAATGGAAAATAATCTGCAGAAGGATACATACGTACATATGTATATCTATATGGGCTTCCCACATATATATATATCAATATACACACACATATATAGCTGAATTACTATGCTATACACTTTAAACTAATGCAATACTGTAAATTAACTACACTTCATTTTTTTTTTTTAAAGGACATTGTTCGTAAGCTGAAGTGATGCTGGAACTTCAGTATTTATTTCTAAATGTCTTTAGTTCCACACCGCCCCTCCCCCACATCCTCACCCCATTTCTTTGCATGATGATGGGCTGCTTCCTAAACTCTGGCTGGAAATCAGTATCTATGAGAAATAACCATTGTATCTGAAAAAAAAAAAAATACAAAACAATGCTATCTAGAAGCGAGAGAGCTCCGAAATATTTGCGCAAAATAGCACTAGGATTTGTTGTGTGTCATGCTAAGAAGCAAACTTAAACTCTACTGTCAACTTCAGGAGCAAGATTCCATTTTGCAAAATTCAAGAGTAACACCTGTCTCATTTAACCCTTTTTCAATCTTTATGACCTTACTCAAAATCACAGGGAACTATTCTCTCATGTGATCTTTTTATGTTACATAAGAGTTTTAACAAGAAGTCTCTTAATTCTTAAAACCACCTCAGTCACCTCAATGCCTATTAACTAAGATTAGAGCAAAATGTTCAGATATGAAAATTGTTGGATTAATGTAGTGAAAAATTGTAGTTTTCCCCTTACTAATGTTATATGGTCCTTCCAGTAATTTTAAAGCAATTGATTAGTATTAGCCTTAGACCAAAGGAAAATAAAATTTAAAAGAACTCAACTTGACCCTGAATATCCAAAGCAACCTTCAGAAAGAACCACCAAGCTGGAAGTATCACACTCCTTGATTTCAAACTATATTATGATGCTATAGTAATCAAAATAGTATGGTATTAGCATAAAAACAGACATATAGATCAGTGGGACAGAATAAAGAGCCCAGAAATAAAGCCAGGCTCATATGGTCAATTAATCTATGACAAAGGAGCTAAGAATATACATTGGGGAAAGGACAGTTTCTTCAATAAATGCTGTTGGGAAAACTGGACAGCCACATGCAAAAGAATGAAACTGGATCACTATATTACACCATATGCAAAAAATTAACTCAAAATGGATTAAAAAGCTGAATGTAAGACCTGAAACAATCAAACTCTTAGAAGAAAATGTAGGTTTGGAAGTACCTTTTGACATTGGTGTGGGTTACAATATTTTGGACTTGACATCAAAAGCAAAGACTAAAACAAAAACAAGCAAGTGAGAATACATCAAGCTAAAAACCTTCTATGCAGCAAAGGACACCATCAACAAAATGAAAAAGCAGCCTACCAAATGGGAGAAAGTATTTGCAAATCATATATTTGACAATGGATTCATATCTAGAATATATAAAGAATTCATACAAATCAACAGCAAAACAACAAGGAAGCAATCCAATCAAAAGTGGGTAGAAGATCTGAATAGGTATTTTTTCAAAGAAGGCACACAGGTGGTACATGAAAAGGTGTTCAACATAACTAATCATCAGGGAAATGCAAGTCACAACCACAGTAAGCTGTCACTTCACACCTGTCAAACTGGCTATCATCAAAATGTCTGTACATAACGAATGTTGATGAAAATGTGGAGAAAAGGGAGCCCTTGGTGCACTGTTGATAAGAATGTAAATTGGTGCAGCACCTATGGGAAACAGTAACTCAAAAAATTTAAAAACTACCCTATGATTCAGCAGTTTCACTTCTGGGTATTTATCTGAAGAAAATAAAAGCATTAACTCAAAAAGACACCTGTACCTCCATGTTCATAGCGACATTATTTACAATAGCCAAGATATGGAGACAACCTAAGTGTGTATCAGTGAATAAAGAAAATATGGTAGATAGCACTTAATCATAAAAAAAGGAAATCCTGCCATTTGTGACAATGGATGGATCTTGAGGGTATCATGCTATGTGAAATAATTGAGACAAATACCATGTAATCTCACTTACATGTAGAACTTGAAAATAACCTGAGCTCACAGATATAGAGATCAGGTTGGTGGCTGCCTTAAGCAAAGTGGGGGCGGTGGGGGGGGGAGTACTGTAGTGGTGGTGACAGTTGGAGGTGGTCAAAAGGTACAAAATTCTAGCTACAAAATAAACGTAAGTGATAAAGATGTAATGTACAGCATGGTGAATATAGTTAATAATACTGTATTGCCTATTGAAATTTGCTAAGAGAGAAGATTTTAAAAGTTTTTATCACAAGAAAAAATTTTGTAACTACGTATGGTGATGGATGTTAACTAGACTTGGTGATCTCTTAGCAATATATACAAATATTGAATCATTACATTGTACACCCGAAATGAATTAAATATGTCAACTATATCTCAATAAAAAAAAAATTAAAAGAACCCAGTTTGCATGTCAAGGGATAGCCCATTTTCTTGATTGAAAGTTCTGGTGGAAACCTGGAGGCAGTTTCATACCAGCATTTGGTTGAGCCCAGCACCAACTGACTAATGATCCGATTAGATACACAGATACAGCATGTATTTTGGTATCATTGGATATGCCTTGTAATGGCAGCCTTCAAGTTCATGCATGTTTTATTCTCTCTTTGTTGTGTTTTCCAGAGGGATAATCTATTGGCTGATAGAGTAGCAAATCAAAAGTAACTCGACGCCATTGATTCACTTAAGCTCGTGTGGAAACAATGGAAAGAGGCAGCCATTTACTCTGAAAGAGTGGAACAGGTATGAAATAGTTCCTTTTGTTACTGCCTTTCTTTATCTCTTTGCACACCTATTTCCAGACCAGTTGAAAACAGCAAGTGGTGTCTGTTTGAAAACACAGGATCGGAGTTATACGAACAGGTACTGGGGATTATTTGTGACATTCCAAGTTGTCTTGTCTTCAGGATGCTGTTTATATAAGTACCAGTACAGTCAAGAGGTAATTATTTTTCAATAACAAATTGTAATCACACTAGGGAGAGTTAATACTTTAAAACACAGGCTTAGCATTTTGGATGTGTGTTTAGCTTTAAGATACAATGCTCTCTGAATAAGATCTTGCTCCAGTAAATAGATTTCTATAGAGAGTTTACAGATGTAATAAAAAATGGTAAAACGTGTTGGTTTCTCCAATCACAGCCATCAAAAGTGTTTTTACTGTTTAATGATCTAATCTCCTCTGCTCGTATTTTACTTTCTCAGCAGTGAAGGGACCTGCCAAGAAAGGAAGAATCTGATTTTTTTTTTTTCCATTTTCAGAATTCACATAGTAGATAGAGGTGAAACTTCTTTTACTCTGAAGGAAACACTTCATGTCAACATGAAAATTTTAGCGCAGCATTTGTAGGACTCCTCGAGTTAGTACCTTTAAAATATGTGCTTATTTTGAATTGGATGTTTGTCACCATTGGAGCGCTGAGCCTTCTTTCAATTGTATCTTTATCAAGAGACAGGTGACTGTGGTTTGGTAGTGACTGTTCAGTGGTCAGTGCTTTAAGAAATTATGATATTCATGGATTGTAATGCAGCTAGGTGACTCAGATGGTGAAGAATTTGGCTGCAATGCAGGAGACCCAGGTTCAACCCCTGGGTGGGAAGATGCCCTGGAGAAGGAAATTGCAACCCACTCCAGTATTCTTGCCTGGAGAATTCCATGGACAGAAGAGCCTGGTGGACTACAGTCTGTGGGGTTACGAAGAGTCAGACACAACTGAGCGACTAACACAAATGCAGCTAGAAAGTAATTTTAAGTTCAGAAGACTAAGCATCATGTACCTATCATGATCAAAATTAAATTACTTAATAACTTTGCATAACAATTTTTTCTTCATTGCATAGTATAGATGAGAAACTATGAATAAAGACTTGAATTTTGCATAGGAATATGGGCATTCAAAAGGCTAAGAGAAAGAACTCATAAAAATTATATTTTGTATAAGGCATTAAACAAGGGTATAGCTCGATTATTTAAGTTTAAGGAGAGTTTTTAGCAGATATTTGGACTATTGTCCTGTAGTTAGTTAGTAGGTTCTTAGCATAATGTCTTTATTTTCACAAATTGAAACAAGGGTTTCAATGTATGGCTCTACTGAATTTGACACTAAATGTTATCTACATTAATAATATATGAAGAGTCTAGTTTCTAGCTCACCAAGGGCACAGAAAAATAACAGGTTGTTGCTTGACACACAAAAAAGCAAACTTGCAGTCTTTGTGTTCCTTTATGTTTCTGTTTGTAGAATAAACCAACTACTAACAACTCTGACCAACTGTTGCCCAACTATCTTTTCTTGGATGTTGTCTAAAAGGAAATAGCTTGATCTTTTAATTGAGGTACATGAGACTAAGCAATGTTGGTTGACCAGAATCTAGCAAAAATAAACTCAAAAGAAAACAATGTATATAAATTTGTGTATAGGGAGGAAATTCGCTGGCTTAATCCAAGGAAGAATTAATTGACAAACTGTGGGAGACAAGGAGTTGCAATGGTACCTGATCCTCATCTAGGTTCTATCTCTGTCTCTTGCCACTGCTCGTCCTCTGCAAGTCTGTTTCAATCTCTCTCCTTTCAGGCCAGCCAACAATATCCCAAATTTACATTTGAGAGGTTTTTACCATGAGAGATTGTTCTACATCCAAAAAAATAAAGAAACTTAGGGAAGGACTCTGACTTCGTTTGGGTAAGGTACCTACTCCTGGTCTAGTTGACTACAGTGATCTCTGGTGAGAAGGCCCCAAAAGGCATTTGTTAAGTTGGCTTGTCCTGTGCTGTGCTTATTGGCTCAGTCATGTCTGACTCTGTGACCCCATGGACTGTAGCCCACCAGGCTCCTCTGTCCATTGGGATTCTCCAGGCAAGAATCCTGGAGTGGGTTGCCATGCCCTCCTCCAGGAAATCTTCCTGAACCAGAGATCAAACTTGCATCTCTTGCATTAGATGACCATCTAAGATCATCCAGGTTGGCTTAGATCACCTATAATTCCATACTCTATGGTCTTAGGATTTGAATCATAGTCTTAGTGACTTAGGGATCTTGCTACCCAGTGAGATCTTACAATCTCAGTATAATCTCAAGTATAATTACTATGGTTTATTCCTTGCCCACCAAGTCACACAGAAATCTCTACTTTCCAAATACCATTCATTCATGGCAAGTAGTGTGACCTGTCTGTCTGCCAGTTGTCTTCATTTCTGGGAGCCCTTAGGTGAAGTGTAGGGCAGAGTATCAGTGGCCTGAGTTTATATGTGAGGTGGCAGCAGGAGAGAGGGGACAGGAAAGGAAGTAGGAAGGGTGTCAAGCAATTTTTCCTTCAATTGTGAATACTCAGCTGGGCTGTGGTTCCAAGAGAAGCCTGATCTGCAGATCTGGAACACAGGGGTGAATGACCCAGCCCCAAGTCCTGCATTATTTACCTGCTAGGGAAACTGTGATGGAAGGTGAGAAAGGTAAGGTGGAGCAGTAACTAGAATATGTGCTACGATTTACTGCGTGGCTGCCAGTCAGTTTGAATATCTGCTAGATTTTGTGTGTGTGTGCTCAGTCATGTCTGATTCTTTGAGAACCCTTGGACTGTAGCCTGCCAGGCTCCTCTGTCCACAGAATTCTCTAGGCAAGAATACTGGAGTGGGTTGCCATTTACTCCTCCAGGGAATCGTCCTTACACAGGGATCAAACCTGCCTCTCCTGCAATGGTAGGTGGATTCTGTACCACACGTGCCACCTGGGAAGACCAGACTTTGTTTAGTGGCAGGCAGAATTAGAATTCCTCCTCTTGTCCTTGTGTGTACCAGACACTAGGGACTAGGGCCTCTCTGGCCTCTGGAAGCTTGACTTGCATGGACAGCTAACTGAAAGGAGACAACATAGTCATGCCACCAGATGAGGCTTTATCCTCGGGTTGTTGTCCCTGTTAAGTCAGTTTCTCCTCAGTGCCTTGGGGTCTACAGGATTTTTGACTGAGGTCTGACTTTCTTCAGCACCAGCTTCCTTTTCTCCTCTCAAGAAGCTGCTGCTGCTAAGTCGCTTCAGTCGTGTCCGACTCTGTGCGACCCCACAGACGGAAGCTCACCAGGCTCCCCTGTCCCTGGGATTCTCCAGGCAAGAACACTGGAGTGGGTTGCCATTTCCTTCTCCAATGCATGAAAGTGAAAAGTCAAAGTGAAGTCGCTCAGTCGTGTCCGACTCTTAGCGACCCCACAGACTGGAGCCTACCAGGCTCCTCCGTCCATGGGATTTTCCAGGCAAAAGTACTGGGGTGGGGTGCCATTGCCTTCCCCGTCTCAAGAAGCTAGATGCTCACAAAAACATTTCAAAGTTCTTCACTCTGTTCTTAATTGAATTACTTAGGACCACAAGTGCTCGCTGTGCCATGCTGGAATCTCAAGGGCCTCTAAGACCACTGGAACCCACCAGGCAACATCCAGAAGGCTCTGTTCTTATCTGTGTTGGTTCGGTCTAGTCTGGTGGGAGAAGAGCCTGAAGGTTGGCTTCAACCAAGCCCACCCGTCCCTGGGATATGCCTGTTTGGATCTGCAGCTTCACTGTTGTCACCAGGGGCTCCTTGTGTAGAGCATGAGTCTCCCCAGCGCTGACACCATCTCCTCAGCCCTGGCACCTTCATTCATCCACATTTATTCACTCTTACAGCACTTGATGCACAAAGCCCAAAGCTGTAAGACAGACGATAATTTTCAAGGAACTTCTGGTCAGAGGAGCTTGCAATCTAAGTAGTTTTGTTTTTTATCTTGTTTTGTTTTTGTGATGAAATATAACAAAGTTTACTATTTTGTTTTAAAGTGCACAGTTCAATGACACGAAGTAAAATCTCTGTGATATTTAACCATCACCATCACCTGTTCTAGGTACTCATATAAGAGGAATCATATACAATATTTGTCCTTTTGTAACTGGCTTATTTCACTTAATGTTTTCAAGGTTCATTTTATTATAGCATATGTCAGAATTTTATTTCTTTTTATAACTGAATAATATTGCATTGTATGTATATACCACATTTTCATTTATCTGACTTTTATGAATAATGCTGCTATGAACATTGGTATCTTTTAAATATATTAACTCATTTAATTCTTATGACAGCTCTATGAATTTAAGTACTTTTTTGGTCTCCAATTTATAGATAGGGATAGTCATGTAGCTGGTCATGGCAAGGCCTATATTCAGACCTATAGTCAGAATGCCGTGCACACTCTGAATTATACACTGTGCCTCCTTTAATAGAAATAGTTCTTTAAAGTCAATATGTCCTCGGTACATTATCTGCATTATTTCTAAATCCTTAAGATACCCTTATGAGGTGGGCTTTATTATCCTTGTATTCCAAGTGAAGACATTAGGTTTGGCAAGACTACATAATGGATGCAGGAATGCCCCAGTGTGTTTGCTTCTCCGTGCTTCCCCCCACAGCCAGAAAACAGCAAAAGGCAGCCCCATGGGACATGGGGCAGCACAATCCCTTCTGTACAGACCACAGGGAGAGGAGCTATCTTGGATATGGAACTCATGAGCACTGTGGGGGGACTCGCTACCCCATACCTGCAGAGATGGTCTAACCAGGCTCTCAGATGAGACTAGGAATGTTGTGTTCTGTTTTGTTTTTGATACTTACAAAATGTTGGGTTTTAGTTTTTTGTTTGTCTTTAAGAGCTCATACTCTAACAATGGCTGTGCCAATAGAGTCAAAGTAAAATAGATGATTATTTCTGTTGTTGGCTACATTTGGAAAAGATATTTTAAAAATTCTAACCAAAAAAATCCTGACAGAAAAAAAATCTACATATGCCTGACATGAGAGGATTGGTTTTTAACAACTGTAAGTTAACTGGCTATTTAGATAACATCTTGCTTCTATTTAGCCATGAGGACAAAGCCATATTCCATTTGCATGACTGCATGTAGCCCTTAGGACCCTGACCTGAAGCTCTAGTGTTGGCTTTCCTAATCCTTTTCTCCCTTCCTTTGTCAGCTGACACAAAGATGTACTTCAGATCAACATTTTACAAACACTCAGAAACAAACCATCTTCCTTTTAGAGATCTGGCATGCATAACCTTCACAGCCATCTCCCTCTTTGGTTTTGCAGTTTGAGAAAATGGCATGTAACATACCTAACCAACGACAGCGGACAATGTCAACATCTGGAAAAGCTCTGTATGAAATTCTTGGTCTGCATAAGGGAGCATCAAATGAAGAAATTAAGAAGACCTACAGGTACAGAGGAAGTTCAATGATGGCATTTCTTGTACTACTAATGATAGCTATGTTGTGATTGGTGAGGCTCAGAGACATAAGCTTCCTGCTGAGGCCTGGTAATCAGAGCTTTGGAACTCTTGTTCCATTCCCTATTCCACAGCTGAGCAGTTGGGAACAGAAAAGCATGACGCTGGTTTTATGAAAGAATACCTTTCCAGCATACCTTTTATGCTGGAAAGGTAGTTTTGTGTTCTAGGCCTATGTTGTTAGAGAGAGAGAGACAAACAGACAGACAGACAGACACTGCAAATGACCAGGAATTGTGGTTAACTGACATGATAGCACCACCAAATATGGCAGAGGGTTTTTAAAAAAAATAAAGGGGGCTTTCTTGCAATTGCTGTATTCTGCTATGCTTTTCAAGTCTTCCATTTTGATCTTTCATATCTGATCTAGTTCCAACTTAGCTCTTTTTGGGAAAAACTGAAATAACTTTTTCTTAAAAGCATCAAGGAATTTAAAAAAGGATTAAGTATAATTATTTTGCAAAATTTGGAAATTACTAAAAATGAAGATAATAACATTTATCCATAATTTTACCTCTACTGACAATCACTGAAATTTTTCTTCCAGTCTTTTAAAAAAAAATCTAGATAATACAACCCCTACATTGTCCCCCATCTCAGCCTCTGATAACCACCAGTTTGTTCTCTGTATCTGTGAGTCTGCTTCTTTTGTGTTATATTCACTAGTTTATTGTATTTTTTCATTCTTCAATTTTTTTCCAGATTCGTGCCTTTTGTATTTTAGGAAAACATAATTTTTTCTCTGTTTTATTTAATTTTTTATTTTTATACAATTTTTAAAGGTTACTTTCCATTTACACTTACTATGTATTGGTGATATTCCCTGTGTTGTACAATACATCCTTGAGCCTAACTTACATTCAGTAGTTTATACCTCCCACTCTCCCACCCACCCCTATACTGGGTGCAAGTACCTTTTTGAATCGGAGATTTTGATTTTTTTTTCGGATACATACCCAGGAGTGAAATTACAGGGTCATATGGCAGTTCTATTTTTAGTTTTATAAGAAATCTCCATACTGTTTTTCACAGTGGCTATACTAATTTATATTCCAACCAACTAATTAGCTTTCTTTTTAAAGAGGATCTATGGTGAATATCCGCTAAGTCACTTCAGTCGTGTCCGACTCTGTGCGATCCCATAGACGGCAGCCCACTAGGCTCCGTCCCTGGGATTCTCCAGGCAAGAACACTGGAGTGGGTTGCCATTTCCTTCTCCAATGCATGAAAGTGAAAAGTGAAAGTGAAGTCGCTCAGTCGTGTCCGACCCCCAGCGACCTCATGGACTGGAGCCCACCAGGCTCCTCCGTCCATGGGATTTTCTAGGCAAAAGTACTGGGGTGGGGTGCCATAGGTGCCGTTTAATATTGCGATTTTTAATGCCTATAGCCTAGGCTAGTCTGTAACTTAATTAATTTAAGGTAAGCCATTAAAAAAATATTTTAACTTACTTATTTGGCTGCGGTGGGTCTTAGTTGTGGCATGTGGGATCTAGCTCCCTGACCCAGGGATCGAACCCGGGCTCCCTGCACCGGGAGCTCAGACAGCCACTGGGCCACCAGAGAAATCCCATGAGCTATTTTTCAACATGTAAATTCTTTTACTTTACCCTATACTTAATATCCTTGTACATAAATGGTAATGCATATTTCCAATTGTTTCCTAACTTACTGAAAAATAAAACTATGCCTTTAGAAGAAAAATGAATCAAAAGACAAATGAAAGTTTCAGATTTTAATCAGTTACTTCTTGATTTGGCCTTGAATTAGGAAGACTTTTTTTTTTTGCTGGATGGAAGTTTAAAATCTTTAAGTAGGCAAATTTGTTAGTCATTTTCTTTATGGCTTTTGCTTAAATCTGTTGTGGTTAAAAAGCCTCTCTTGATTATAATATTATAAAAATATTTAACCATTATCTTCCTATAGTACATTTATAATTTTGTTTTTATATTCAATCTTCGATCCATTTGGAGTTTATTTAGACATGAAAAATGAAGGTAGGATTCCAAATTATTTTTTTCCTAAATCACTAGCCCACCAAAATTTATTGAATTCTCCATTGTTATCTACTGATGGAAAAGTCTTTGGCTTTGGATTAGAACCTTCACCATGTGGTAAGCTGTGGGACCTGAAATGCCTTCAAGAAGCACATGTTGAAAAATAAATGACAGCTGTGAAAACTGCCATTTGGACCCAAATAGTTCTGTGAAATGGTATATTTCAATCAAAGTCAATATCAGACTTCTAGTTTACTTAACTTTTTAATGTGCTAGAAAAGTCTTTGCTGTTTCATTGCACCCTAGAGTTACCCAGGAGTGTGGCTAGAAGCTGTTCGGCTTCCTGTGCGCAGATGTCCTTGGTGAAAGGTCATTAAACTTGACCTTTAAGACTCTGGGCTGAGACATTGTGCTGGGGGTGAGACTAGGAATCAAAGCAAATGCACAATAAGCATAATACCTACAAAGGAGCTTCCCAAAATGAGAAAAAAATGTGATGTCTAACTATAAGTTCTAGAGCCCACTCTACAAATGTGACTTTTAATTGCCTTTATTTTGTAAGCTGAAATTTCAGGTCATATCCTAATTAAGGCACTAATTATGCTGAGTAGTTTGCAAGTTTAATTATTACAACCTAAAGCCTCTTCATGTAATCAGTGTCTTCCTATTAATTTTGTTTTAATGTCATACAAATATTATTTTTTCAGCTGATTAGGATACTAGTATGCTGCCAAAAGTCTCTCCTTCTAACTAAATTACACATTTGTATTCTGCTAGTTATTCAAAATGTATGAGCAGGCTGAAAAATCCACTGAGAATATTATTCTTATATTCAGGGATCTGGATCAAAGCAGTGACAATACAATGAAATTAAAAGTCAATGAAGTTTAATAAAATTACCAACTGTTGAATCTATATGCCACTTGACCTCTGTTGTAATCCTCGGTTGTGCGCTTGAATAAGGTTGAGCTAGAAGTTTTATTTTGTTTTTGAATACATAATATATTCACCTGATTAACATGAGATCACATAAAATGAAAGTGTTAGTTGCTCAGTCGTGTCAGACTCTTTGTGACTCCATGAACTGTAGCCCATCAGGCTCCTCTGTCCGTTGAATTCTCTAGGCAAGAATACAGGAGTGGGTTGCCATGCCCTTCTCCAGAGGATCTGCCTGATCCAGGGATCAAACCTAGGTCCCCTACATTGCAGGCAGATGCTTTACTGTCTGAGCCATCAGGGAAGAACACATAAACAGGTATGCAAGAAAAAAGTCTCCTTCCTACCTCATAGCCCCCAGGTTCCCTCCCTAGGAAAACAATTCCTTGTGAACCCTTCTACAGAGAGATCTTATGCCTATATAAGCATATTCAGAGACCTTCTGGTCTAGGCAAGATGGTATAGGCTTGTCTCTCCCAGTTCCTCATGCTAAACATGACAAAAAGCTTTGGAAATAATTCAGACAAAAAAAGAGAACCTTCGAAAGGTGGAAGAAGAAAAGGTGAATTAGTTAGGGACCACAGGAGCAAAGGAACAACACTGTGACAAGGCCTCTGATGACTCCACAACTAAGGAAAGGTAAGCCAGGCCTGGCCTTTCCCAACACCCGCCATAGCAATGGAAGGCAGCCAGGTGGTCCTACACTTCCTTCAAACTACGGGAGCCCTGCCAACAGCTCTAGGCAATCCTCACAGAAACGGCCAAGAGGACCCAGTGAATGTCTCCCTAACAACAGCCAGAGGACTTTCCCCAGCCTGAGACTCCCCTCTCTCACCAGAGACCCCACTTTACAGGGGAAATTAACACCAAGGGATTCTGCCACAACAAACACCCGGCCCAGGAAGTATTTTTGTCCCTGCCCCTGGAGATTCTCTTTCCCCACCTAAAGGCACCAAGGCACCCAGACTGGGGAGGCTCCTTTCCCTTCTTCATCTAGAACCAACAAGCGCTAGTAGGGGCCCCAGAGGCCGGAGACAGACCAAGCTGACCAAAACAGCACCATAAGGGTCTGAATATTAGATGGTCATTGGAACCACTGACCACAAAAGTAGGCTAGGACCTGCAAGCTAAACTCTAACAAAGTGACTGACTGTTAAAGTAAAACATTTAAATAGGACCCAGAGGGGCTTCCCTGGTGGTCCCGTGGTTAAGAATCTGCCTTGTAGTGCAGGGGTCTCCAGTTTGATCCCTGGGGTGGGAAGATCCCACATCCCACATGCCACAGGGCACGTAAGCCCATGCACCACGATCACTGAACCCATGCTCTAGAGACCACGAGCCACAGCTGCTGAGTCAATGCATGGCAACTACGGTGGAGCTTCTGCTCCACAACAAGAGAAGCCACAGCAATAAGAAGCCCGTACACGGCAACTAGGGAGTAGCACCCACTCACCACAACTAGAAAAAAAAGCCCAGACAGCAACAAAGACCCAGCATAGTCAAAAATAATAAACAAATAAATATTTTTTTAAAACTATAGTATTTTATAAAAAAAAAATAGAAACCAGAGTCTCATAACATAATAGCCAAAGTGTCTAGATTAAAATCACTCATTGTATACAAGGAAAGAAGGAAATCCCAGCTTGCGTGAGAAAAGATAACCACCTTACTCCCACACAGAGATAAACCAGTTATTGGAATTATCTAGGCAAATGGCACCCCACTCCAGCACTGTTGCCTGGAAACTCCCATGGCTGGAGGAGCCTGGTAGGCTGCAGTCCATGGGGTCGCTAAGAGTCAGACATGACTGAGCGACTTCCCTTTTACTTTTCACTTTCATGCATTGGAGAAGGAAATGGCAACCCACTCCAGTGTTCTTGCCTGGAGAATCCCAAGGACGGGGGAGCCTGGCGTGCTTCCGTCTCTGGGGTCACACAGAGTCGGACACAACTGAAGCGACTTAGCAGCAGAGTAACCATCAAAGAAGATTCACTAAGCAATTGCAAATTCTCTTGAACCAAGTGAAAAAAAAGAGAAAAACTTCAGCAAAGAAATAGAATAAAAAAGAACCAAATGGAAATTAAAGAACTGAAAAATTATAGAAATAATACAACTAACTGGATGAGCTTAGTAGTAGAGTGGGATAACAGAGAACAGAATCAGTGGAGGATGGATCAATGGAATATAAGCAATCTGAACAGCAGAAAGAAAATAAACTGAAAACAGTCACAGGAAACTGTGAGGCCATTAACAAAAGGCCCAACTTTTATAGCACTGGTGTCCTAGAAGGGGAGGAGAAAGAGTGGCACGGAAGGAGTATTCAAAGAAATAATGACTGAAAATTCCCCAAATGTGGCAAAATATACAAACATATAAATCAAGAGGTTAAGTGCATCTCAAATAGAATAAATCTAAGCAAACTCATGCCAAGATACATCATAATTAAACCTTTGAAAACTAAAGACAAAGAAAATATCTTAAAAGCATACAGAGAAACGACATAATACCTATATGGGAACAGTAATTCAAATGACAGCAGATTTCTCATCTGAAATAATACTGACCAGAAAGAGGTGATACGATAGTTTTCAAATGCTTAAAGAACTGTGAATTCTATGTCTGGTGAAACTATCAGTCAGTCAGTTCAGTCGCTCAGTCATGTCCAACTCTTTGTGACCCCATGGAGTTCAGTTCACAAAGCTTCCCTGTCCATCACCAACTCCTGGAGCTTACTCAAACTCATGTCCATCAAGTTGGTGATGCCATCCAACCATCTCATCCTCTGTCATCCCCTTCTCCTCCTGCCTTCAATCTTTCCCAGCATCAGGGTCTTTTCAAATGAGCAAGCTCTTCGAATCAGGTGGCCAAAGCACTGGAGTTTCAGCTTCAGCATCAGTCCTTCCAGTGAATATTCAGGACTGACTTCCTTTAGGACGAACTAGTTGGATCTCCTTGCAGTCCAAGGGACTCTCAAGAGTCTTCTCCAACACCACAGTTCAAAAGCATCAATTCTTCAGTGCTCAGTTTTCTTTACAATCCAACTCTCACATCCATACATGACCACTGGAAAAACCATAGCCTTGACTATATGGATCTTTGTTGGCAAAGTAATGTCTCTGCTTTTTAATATGCTGTTTAGGTTGGTCATAGATTTTCTTCCAGGGAGCAAGCATCTTTTAATTTCATGGCTGCAGTCGTCACCATCCGCAGTGATTTTGGAGCCCAGGAAAATCAAGTCTCTCACTGTTTCCATTGTTTCCCCATCTATTTGCCATGAAGTGATGGGACCAGATGCCATGATCTTAGTTTTCTGAATGTTGACTTTTAAGCCAACTTTTTCACTTTCCACTTTCACTTTCATCAAGAGGCTTTTTCGTTCTTCTTCACTTTCTGCCATAAGGGTGGTGTCATCTACATATCTGAGGTTATTGATATTTCTCCTGGGAATCTTGATTCCAGTTTGTGCTTCATCTAGCCCAGCGTTTCTCATGATGTACTCTGCATATAAGTTAAATAAGCAAGGTGACAATATATAGCCTTGATGTACTCCTTTCCCTATTTGGAACCAATTTGTTGTTCCATGTTCAGATCTAACTGTTGCTTCCTGACCTGCATATAGATTTCTCAAGAGGCAGGTCAGGTGGTCTGGTATTCCCATCTCTTGAAGAATTTTCCACAGTTTGTTTGGCATAATCAATAAAGCAGAAGTAGATTTTTTTTTTGGAACTCTCTTGCTTTTTTGATGATCCAACAGATGTTGGCAATTTGATTTCTAGTTCCTCTGTCTTTTCTAAGTCCAGCTTGAACATCTGGAAGTTCATGGTTCATGTGCTGTTGAAGCCTGGCTTGGAGAATTTTGAGCATTATTTTACTAGTGTGTGAGACAAATGCAACTGTGTGGTAGTTTGAGCATTCTTTGGCATTGCCTTTCTTTGGGATTAGAATAAAAGCTGACCTTTTCCAGTCCTGTGGCCACTGCTGAGTTTTCCAAATTTGCTGGCATATTGAGTGCAGCACTTCCACAGCATCATCTTTCAGGATTTGCAATAGCTCAACTGGAATTCCGTCACCTCCACTGGCTTTGTTTGTAGTGATGCTTTCTAAGGCCCACTTAACTTTACATTTTAAGATGTCTGGCTCTAGGTGAGTGATCATACCATTGTGATTATCTGGCTTATGAAAATATTTTTTGGATATTTCTGTGTATTCTTGCCACCTCTTCTTGAGATCTTCTGCTTCTGTTAGGTCCATATCATTTCTGTCCTTTATTGTGCCCATTTTTGCATGAAATTGTTCCCTTGGTATCTCTAATTTTCTTGAAGAGATCTCTAGTCTTTCCCATTCTATACTTCAGGAATTAAGGGGAGAGAAAGACATTCTCAGATTAAGGAAAACTAAAACGATCAATCACTAGCAGATCTACTCAAAGAATGGCTAAAGGGTGTTCTTCAAAAGAAAGAAAATGATGAAAGAAGGAATCTTAGATCTGAAAGGAAGAAAGAACATGAAGGACACAGAAATATTGTTGTTGTTCAGTCCAACTGTTTGCAACCCCAGGGACTACAGAAATATGGGTAAATACAATTGACTATCCTTCTCATAAGTTTTTTAAATTATATATGATGATTGGTATAAAAATTATGTGTGCTTAGTCATTCAGTTGTATCTAACTCTTTGTGACCCCATGGACTATAGTTTGCCGGGCTCCTCTGTCCAGGCAAGAATACTGGAGTGGGTTGCCATACCCTCCTACAGGAGATCTTTCCAACCCAGGGATCAAACCCAGGTCTCCTGCATTGCAGCCAGATTCTTTACCATCTGAGCTACCTGAAAAACCCATAAAAATTTTATAGCACCATCTGATATTCAAGACAATGACATTTAAAGTGGAGAGGATCAGTTCAGTTCAGTTCAGTCGCTCAGTCATGTCCAACTCTTTGCGACCCCATGAATCACACCACGCCAGGCCTCCCTGTCTATCATCAACCCCCGGAGTTCACTCAGAGTCACGTCCATTGAGTCCGTGATGCCATCCAGCCATCTCATCCTCTGTCATCCCCTTCTCCTCCTGTCCCCCAATCCCTTCCAGCATCAGAGTCTTTTCCAATGAGTCAACTCTTTGCAGGAGGTGGCCAAAGTACTGGAGTTTCAGCTTTAGCATCATTCCTTCCAAAGAAATCCCAGGGCTGATCTCCTTCAGAATGGACTGGTTGGATCTCCTTGCAGTCCAAGGGACTCTCAAGAGTCTTCTCCAACACCACAGTTCAAAAGCATCAATTCTTCGGCACTCAGCCTTCTTCACAGTCCAACTCTCACATCCATACATGACCACAGGAAGAAACATAGCCTTGACTAGGCGAACCTTTGTTGGCAAAGTAATGTCTCTGCTTTTGAATATGCTATCTAGGTTGGTCATAACTTTCCTTCCAGGAAGTAAGCGTCTTTTAATTTCATGGCTGCAGTCACCATCTGCAGTGATTTTGGAGCCCCCAAAAATAAAGTCTGACATTGTTTCCACTGTTTCCCCATATAATGGGATCTAAATGGGAGTAAAGCTTCTGCACATCACTCAAATTGGTAAAACACAGTTATCAGTAGACTGTGATAGATATATACTCAACCACTAAAAAGAGTAGACAAATTAATAGATTCCAAAAAGTACTACAAGTAAATCAATATGGAATCCTTAAAAATGTTCAAATAGCCCCGAGGAAGATAAGAAAAGGGAAATGGGGAAATGAGAAATAGAGGAAACAAGCAGAAATCAAATAGTAAAATGACAGACTTACATATTAGTAATTATATTAAATGTAAATGGTCTAAGTACATTAAATTTTCCCTTTCTTGTTATACAAATGGTGACGTACTATCATTCCTATCTTGTGTGTTGCATTCTTTTCTAATATATCTTGGAGATCATTCTAAGAAATGATCAGTTCATAAGGAAGTTTCATTGTTTTCACAGTGCTGTATAGCTGTATGGTGAATGAATCCTTTCTCTGTCAATGGATATTTAGGTTGTTTTCCATCAAGGCTTCCTTTATAAACCAACTTAGAGCTTCTCAGAGAAGGAAACAGAATGTTTTCCATAGTCCCATAAAGGTAGACAGAGGTGGGAAGAGAACTATTTTGGTTCTTATCCACTTTTCAGCTTTGCTAGGTCCCAATTCTCAATTCCTGAGCAAGTAGCTAATGGACTCAGCTAGATCAGATGCTCACCCGTGTATGCATGGCTCAGACTAGAGATCTGGAATCACAAATCCCCACTACCACTTAGCAAGGACTGTGGGATCCAACTCTATGGGAAGGAGAAGTGGTAATGTTCTCAAAGAGGCGGTACAGAGTTGGATGGGAAATTATCAGTATCTTTAGCTCTATTTTTAAGAGAGTATCATAGACAGAAGCCTCACAGATCTCTCTCAGTCCCTTTCTGGGTCTATTTAGAAATCTTTATCCTAGAACTTTTCTGTGAATAAACCATCTCTTTTCCCCATATCATTGCTTTTCTTGCATTATGAGTACAATCATGGTTTGTTAGTCACCTGGTAAATTGGAGCCCCCAGCCCTCTCAAAGGACATCAAGGAGTATAACAAGAGGAAGGTTTCTACCGTGTCAATGCACAATGTACCAAAAGCTCTTGCCTCACTGAGATTTTGTGAAGAGATCATTTTTTTAAAGTGTGTGGAGCCCTTTGTGGAAAAGCACAGCGAAAGTACCATTATGAATGGACAGATACTCTCATTATCCTTAAAAGTCTGAAATTATCCTGCTACTTGGTGCTACTGTAAAAAAACCATTTATCTAGCATAAGGTGAGTTTCTGTACCATGTAAAAAGTGCCACATCATGGAATGAGATTATGCTGCTGCTGCTAGGTCGCTTCAGTCATGTCCAACTCTGTGCAACCCCATAGACGGCAGCCCACCAGGATCCTCTCTCCCTGGGATTCTCCAGGCAAGAACACTGGAGTGGGTTGCCATTTCCTTCTCCAATGCATGAAAGTGAAAGTGAAGTTGCTCAGTCGTGTCCAACTCTTAGTGACCCCATGGACTGTAGCCTACCAGGCTCCTCCATCCATGAGATTTTCCAGGCGAGAGTACTGGAGTGGGTTGCCATTGCCTTCTCCAGAGATTATGCTATGAGTCTTTTTTTTTTTTTTTTTTTCAAACGTTGAACTTTTTATATTGGGGGTATAGCCAATTAACAATGTTGTGGTAGTTTCAGGTTTGTGCCATGAGTCTTATCCAGGGCCTTCCTTATGAAATAAATCTGCTTTTGGTATCATGGAGTGTAATAACTGCTAAGAGTCTGAAGTCTGAAAAAGTGAAAAAAAAGTGTTAGTTACTCAGTCTGACTCTTTGAGACCCTATGGAATGTAGCTCCTCTGTCCATGGGATTCTCCAGGCAAGAATACTGGAGTGGGTTGCCACTTTCTTCTCCAGGGGATCTTCCCAAACCAGGGATCAAACTCAGATCATTGCAGGCAGATTCTTTACCATCTTAGCCACCACAATTCCCAGGAGTTTGAAGTCTAAGCCTTATTTAATCCAATTTTCCCATAGCTGGGTCATGTCACTTGATCCCAACAGGGTTTCATAAGATGAAGAAAGATTTACCCCCATTCTCCCACTGCCTAAAAGTCTTTACTCCCCTTTTTCAAGCTGTCTGAAGAAGACTTACTTGAGTCAATCTTTTAAAGTTCAGATATACCCGGATTGGTTAAGCATTTACCCATCTTTCTCATATTTGCTGCAGCTTTAAACAGACATGCTTTTCCCTCTTGCCTAATTTAAGCAGCACCTCTGAACCAACAACATTTTTGATTTAGGAAGCTGGTGAAGGAGAAGACAGACAATAGTGAATGGAAAACTAGAAAATAGAGCCAGCTGTGCAATTTAGAGAATCTAAGTCTTGAGTATTCACAATCTCTGTAACTTAAATGGTAGTTTTTATTTACACTGATGTGTACACTGATGTGAAGTTACTACATGTGTACTAACTTCACTCATGTGAAGTTAGATAAAAACAAACTTAAGATGGTCAAAAAGAAGGCTGCTTGGTCTCCATGGTGTTTATGGCACAAGAGCCTAACATTTGGTTGGCCAACTGGAGGAGAAATCAAAGACTGAGCTCTTTCTTAAGTTCTCAGAGAACCACAGAATCAGAATGAATCACTTGTACATTAGCACCTGGGTCTCTTTGTCCATGGATGAGCTTAGTTTCTCCTTGTAGACAAGGTACAAAAATCTTGATTCCCAAGGTAGCAGGGACTCAGTTGATTCTTCTGTTTCATTCAACTTCACCTGGAACTTTCAGGACATTGTCTTCCACCTCTGAGGAGATGAGTTGCCTCAGCCTAGACCGAAGTGAGGCAAATGGTGTTTTCACAAGAGGCAGGAAAGATTGTCATTTCCATAGAGATCTGTGGCAACCCCAATATGTGGTGCTTTTACCCATCTTTATCAGCAATTACAGGTCATAATAGAGGTGCTTATGAATAAAGTTTAAATGTCAGGGGAGTGCATAGCTAATAGAAGAATTGTAAATATTTACAAGGCAAAGTGATGATTCAAGCTCACAAAATAAATTGAAATTAATCTCTATCAAGCATTAATTTGCTTCCTGAATTCTAAAACCTTCCACTGAAAAGAAGAGTAGATGAGGCTATGCCAGAGTGATCCTCCAGGTCAGTAAGAACTTCCCTTCTCCTGTAGCAGATTCTCTTGGTTCTTCCTCTTAGTTGAACTTGATCTAACTTGATCAAGTTGAACTAACTTGATTCTCTTTATTCTTCATGCAGCATATATTTTGATTATTCTTGGGCTCTAGAATCATTACGATCAATGATTTTTTCCCCCACTCACTCATTTACTCAATACCTGTTTACTTTTGAATACTTATTATATTACACTGTGAGAGATGAATATACATATCTATTTCTATATATGCTGCTACTGCTGCTAAGTCGCTTCAGTCGTGTCTGTGCGACCCCATAGACGGCCATCTCTCACCATGATGGAATACTAGCTGAGCTATTTCAGATCCTAAAAGATGATGCTGTGAAAGTAGTGAACTCAATATGCCAGCAAATTTGGAAAACTCAGCAGTGGCCACAGAACTGGAAAAGGTCAGTTTTCATTCCAATCCCAAAGAAAGGCAATGCCAAAGAATGTTCAAACTACCACACAATTGCATTTATCTCACACGCTAGCAAAGTAATACTCAAAATTCTCCAAGCCAGGCTTCAAAAGTATGGAAATGAGAAGAACTTCCAAGTGTTTAAACTGGATTTATAAAAGGCAGAGGAATCAGATCAAATTGCCATCATCTGTTGGATCATATAAAAAGCAAAAGAGTTCCAGAGAAACATCTATTTCTGCTTCATTGACTACGCTAATGCCTTTGATTGTATGGATCAAAACAAACTGTGGAAAATTCTTAAAGAGATGGGAATACCAGACCACCTGACCTGCCTCCTGAGAAATCTGTATGCAGGTCAAGAAGCAACAGTTAGAACTGAACGTGGAACAACAGATTGGTTCCAAATAGGAAAAGGAGTATGTTAAGGCTGTATATTGTCACCATGTTTATTTAACTTATATGCAGAGTACATCATGAGAAATGCTGGACTGGAAGCAACAGAAGTTGGAATCAAGATTGCCGGGAGAAATATCAATAACCTCAGATATGCAGATGACACCACTCTTATGGCAGAAAGTGAGGAGGGGCTAAAAAGCCTCTTGATGAAAGTGAAAGTGGAGAGTGAAAAGGTTGGCTTAAAGCTCAACATTCAGAAAACGAAGATCATGGCATCTGGTCCCATCACTGCATGGGAAATAGATGGGGAAACAGTGGAAACAGTGTCAGACTTTGTTTTTCTGGGCTCCAAAATCACTGCAGATGGTGACTGCAGCCATGAAATTAAAAGACGCTTGCTCCTTGGAAGGAAAGTTATGACCAACCTAGATAGCATATTCAAAAGCAGAGACATTACTTTACCAACAAAGGTTCGCCTAGTCAAGGCTATGGTCTTTCCAGTGGTCATGTATGGATGTGAGAGTTGGACTGTGAAGAAGGCTGAGCGCCGAAGAATTGATGCTTTTGAACTGTGGTGTTGGAGAAGACTCTTGAGAGTCCCTTGGACTGCAAGAAGATCCAACCAGTCCATTCTGAAGGAGATCAATCCTGGAATTTCTTTGGAAGGAATGATGCTAAAGCTGAAACTCCAATATTTTGGCCACCTCATGCGAAGAGTTGACTCATTGGAGAAGACTCTGATGCTGGGAGGGATTGGGGGCAGGAGGAGAAGGGGACGACAGAGGATGAGATGGCTGGATGGCATCACTGACTCGATGGATGCGAGTCTGAGTGACCTCCGGGAGCTGGTGATGGACAGGGAGGCCTGGCGTGCTGCGGTTCATGGGGTCGCAAAGAGTCGGACACGACTGAGCGACTGATCTGATCTGATCTATGGTAGAAAGCAAAGAGGAACTAAAGAAGCTCCTGATGAAAGTGAAAGAGGAGAGTGAAAAATTTGCCTTAAAACTCAACATTCAAAAAACTAAGATCATGGCATCTGGTCCCATCACTTCATGGCAAATAGATGGGGAAACAATGGAAACAGTGAGAGACTATTTTCTTGGGCTCCAAAATCACTGCAGATGATAACCACAGCCATGAAATTAAAGGACACTTGCTCCCTGGAAGAAAAGCTATCATCAACCTACAGCATATTAAAAAGCAGAGACATTACTTCACTGACAAAGGTCTGTATAATCAAAGCTATGGTAGTAGTCCATATGGTAGTAATCCAGTAGTCGTGTATGGATGTGAGAGTTGGACCATAAAGAAAGCTGACCACCAAAGAACTGATGCTTTTGAACTGTAGTGTTGGAGAAGACTCTTGAGAGTCCCTTGGACAGCAAGGAGATCAAACCAGCTAGCCCTAAAGGAAATCAGTCCTGTATATTCATTGGAAGGACTGATACTGAAGCGCCAATACTTTGACCATCTGATGTGAAGAACTAACTCATTGGAAAAGACCCTGATGCTGGGAAAGATTGAAGGTGGGAGGAGAAGGACACAATAGAGGATGAGATGGCTGGAAGGCATCACTGACTAAATGGAAATGAACTCCGGGAGTTGGTGATGGACAGGGAAGCCTGGCGTGCTGCAGTCCATGGGGTCTCAAAGAGTTGGACATGACTGAGTGACTGAACTGATTTCTGTATGTATGTTTACTCATGGTGGTAGTGGTTTAGTCACTAAGTTGTGTCTGACTCTTGTGACCCCCATGGACTGTAACCCGCCAGGCAAGAATACTGGGGTGGGTTGCCATTTTTTTCTCTAATGTCTTTTTCTCTAATGCCATTTCTTTCTCTAATTGATACATATCTGTAAATACAAATTTTGTGCCATTTAAAGAGATTAACTTATAAAGAGTTAGATTTAGTAAGGTTTAAAAGATACATATTAAACAACAAGCAAAACAAGGGAAGTTGTAGTGCAGAGGAATAGATTAATTTGAGCATAGAATTCATATCAATCATTTAATGAAAGTGAATGCTTCATGCCATTATTCATTTCTGTTCCAGGCATTATGGTAGGTTTTGGGGGTACAATTTTAAGCAAACCATGGTCACTGATCTCATGTAACCTAATGGAGAAGACAAGAATTAATCAAATGGTGACAAAAATGAGTGTATAATTACTGATAAGATAAGGAGATCTACAGGAAAAAAGGATGGTTCCATGAGATTATATAACAAAGCTGATGTGGACCAAAGATCAGAGAAGTCTTCCACAAGAAACTTAATGCAGACTTAATTTTAGGACAAATTACACCAATTTTAGGACAATTTACACTGACTTCCCTGTTGGTCAGCAGTAAAGAATCCACCTGCAATGCAGGAGATGCTGGTTCTATCCCCAGGTGGGGAAGATCCCCTGGAATTTAGTTTAGTTTAGTTTAGTTTAGATCAGTCGCTCAGTCCTGTCCGACTCTTTGCAACCCCATGAATCGCAGCACGCCAGGCCTCCCTGTCCATCACCAGCTCCCGGAGGTCACTCAGACTCATGTCCATTGAGTCAGTGATGGCATCCAGCCATCTCATCCTCTGTCGTCCCCTTCTCCTCTTGCCCCCAATCCCTCCCAGCATCAGAGTCTTCTCCAATGAGTCAACTCTTCACATGAGGTGGCCAAAGTACTGGAGTTTCAGCTTTAGCATCATTCCTTCCAAAGAAATCCCAGGGCTGATCTCCTTCAGAATGGACTGGTTGGATCTCCTTGCAGTCCAAGGGACTCTCAAGAGTCTTCTCCAACACCACAGTTCAAAAGCATCAATTCTTCGGCGCTCAGCCTTCTTCACAGTCCAACTCTCACATCCATACATGACCACAGGAAAAACCATAGCCTTGACTAGACGAACCTTTGTTGGCAAAGTAATGTCTCTGCTTTTGAATATGCTATCTAGGTCATAACTTTCCTTCCAAGGAGTAAGCATCTTTTAATTTCATGGCTGCAGTCATCATCTGCAGTGATTTTGGAGCCCAGAAAAATAAAGTCTGACACTGTTTCCACTGTTTCCCCATCTATTTCCCATAAAGTGATGGGACTGGATGCCATGATCTTCGTTTTCTGAATGTTGAGCTTTAAACCAACTTTTTCACTCTCCACTTTCACTTTCATCAAGAGGCTTTTGAGTTCCTCTTCACTTTCTGCCATAAGGGTGGTGTCATCTGCATATCTGAGGTTATTGATATTTCTCCCAGCAATCTTTATTCCAGCTTGTGTTTCTTCCAGTCCAGCGTTTCTCATGATGTACTCTGCATATAAGTTAAATAAACAGGGTGACAATATACAGCCTTGACGTATTCCTTTTCCTATTTGGAACCAGTCTGTTGTTCCATGACCGGTTCTAACTGTTGCTTCCTGAGCTGCATACAAATTTCTCAAGAGGCAGATCATAGGAAGTGGTAATCCATGTCAGTATTCTTCTGGAAAATTCCATGGAAAGAGGAGCCTGGCAGGCTATGGTCCATGGGGCCATAAAGAGTAGGACATGATTGAGTGACTAAGTACAAATGAATACATGCATGAAAAGTATAAATGAATAAATCAGTATGACAAAGCAATGCTTGTTTTCCTGGGTGCTTGAGCAATGGCCCTCAAGCCAAAAACCACAATATAGCAATTGAAAGATATTATGTAGATGTAAATGTGAAAGCAAGAGTATGAAGGTACAAAACTAATACTGTTTTACTCATTGGACGTTGCTACATGTTTTAGGTACCAAAATGTTCCTTAAATTTGCTTTATGTCTATCAGTATTCTTGAAACAGAAGTATAAAGTATAAAAGTATACTTTCAAAGAAATGTTTTCTATAAACTTTAAAAATACATTTTACTGAAATTCGTATATGTATTAAAACTATTGATAAGTGATGATATCACTGGAAATAGTTGAATAAGAGACTCCTAAAGTCTGCTCCACCATAAAAACAACTAAAAATCTGAAAGATTTTTCAACTATCAAAACTATTAGAATCAACCTTTTCAGAATCTGGAAACTACAAAAGCTTGTGGCAACTGGGGTGTACTTATTATTAAGTTGAATCATGGTAAGAAGAGTGAATTTCATGGCATTTAAAATTATCCTAGTCCCACAACTTGCTCCTGTGCTCAGTTGTAACCCTGAAAATAAACTGCCTGCATTCCTGGGACTCCTGGTACTGGAAGAAGCAGGAAGGACTTCAATTGCAAATAACTGTCATTGGATGATCCATCTGGTGGCTTTCTGGAAGACCTATTTAAGAGGTTTGTTTTATCTCACCTAAATCAAAACTCATCCAGTGCTAAAGTTGCCATGAAAAGGAGGGAGGAGGGATTTGTTGAAAACATTTATGGGCAAATTTGTAGTCATTGCTGCCTGAAGTAATGATAACAGTTGGGGTAACAGTAGACTCACTAAAGAAACTTGGGAAGAAAGGCTGGGGAATGAGATACTTTGGGGAAAAAGGGCTTTGGAAAGCTCTGACATATTTCTGGGACTCTATAAGCTACTCTCATGCTCAGGGCTCTGCATATGCTCAGAAAAGACCCAAGAAAGCCCTAGGGTCCCAATTCTGGCTGACCTTGAAGAGGTGTGCAAGTAGGAAGTGAAGGCTGTTATAAGGCACAGTTGTAAACTACCTAGCTGAGTGCTGAAGGTGTGTCCTAACAGATACACACAGAACCCATCTGCAGAGACTGAGTGATTTTTGGTTCCAAATGTGTAAGAAAATCTGTTTAATCCTTAGCTGACCATCAAGCTAATGGAATAGAGACGTCAGTGGCCATACATGGCTAAGAATACAGACTTTATAAAACTAGGTCAGAAATGTTACTAAACAACAACTACCACAAGTTAACAACTGAAAACCATAAAGAAGAGAATCTGATATGTACAGTTGCCAGATTATACTATTCAAAATGCCCAGTTTTCAAAACAAAATATTATGAGCCATGCAAAAACAAAAAAGCAAGATAATAAGGCCCATATGCAGGGTGAAAAATAATAGCAACTGTCCCTGAGAAAGCTCCAAATATGGACATGATAGACAAATATTTTAAATAAGCTAATATGTCGAAGGATAAAGAAAATCATATCTTAAGAACTAAAGAAAAAATGAAAATGGTATCTCATCACATACTGAACATTAATAAAATAACAAAAATTACATAAATGAACAAAAATAGAAATTCCAGAGTTAGCTGAAAAGTACAATAACTAAAATGAAAAATTCACTAGAGTTTAATAGTAGATATGAGCAGGCAGAAGAAAGAGCCAGTGAAGTTGAAGGTAGATCAATTTCTCCACATGTACCATCATGCACACTAACATATACATATGAGTCCCAGAGGAGAGAAGAAAGAGAAAGGGGAAAGAAGAATATTTGAAGAAATAATGGCTAAAACTTTCCAAATTAAAAAAAATTAATCTACATATCCAAGAAGTTCCATAATTTCTAATTAGATAAACTCAAGAAAATCCTCACTGAGATACCTCATAAACCACTGTTCAAAGCCAAATAGTATGTTAAAACAATGAGAGAAAAATGACTCATCATTTATAAACAATCCTCAGTAAGATCAACAACTGATTTCTCATTACAAACTATGAGGCCAGAAGGCAGTAGACCAATATATTCAAAGGCTGAAAAAATATATATGTCAACCAATAATTCTATATTTACCAAAATAATCCCTCAAAAATGAAAGAGAAATCAAGATGTTTCTAGATAAATAAATAATTGTGTCATTAGTAGACTTCCCCTATAAGAAATCCTAAAAGGAGTTCTTCAGGCTGAAATGCAAATACACTAACTAGTCAGTAACTTGAATCCACATGAAGACTTAGTGGACATCAGTAAAAGTAACTTCATAGGTAAATATAGAAAACAGAATTAATCTGTTTGCAATTCCTATTTTTTCCACCTGATTTAAAAAACAACTGCATATATCATACAACTCAACATCAAAGAAATAACCTGATTGAAAAGTGGGAGGAAGAACTGAATAGACATTGTTGCACGGAGGAAATGCAGATGGCCAGCAGGCACATGAAAGGATGCTCAACATCACCGATCGTCAGGGAAATGCAAATCAAAACCATAAGGAAATATCACCTCACACCTGTTAGGAAGACTGTTTTCAAAAAGATAAGAAATAACAACTGTTGGCGAGGACGTGGAGAAAAGGGAATTCTTTTTTTTTTTTTTCCAAGCGTCTTTTATTTTTTATTTTTTTAAATTTTATTTTCCTTAACTTTACAATATTGTATTGCTTTTGCCATTCATCAAAATGAATCTGCCACAAGTATACATGTGTTCCCCATCCTGAACCCTCCTCCCTCCTCCCTCCCCATACCATCCCTCTGGGTCGTCAGAAAAGGGAATTCTTATGCAGTGTTGGTGGGAATAAAACTTGGTGTAGTCGCTAGGGAAAACAGTATAGTGGTTCTTAAAAAAATTACAAATAGAACTACCATCTGATCCAGCAATTCTACTTCTCAATATTTATCTAAAGAAAGCAAAAACACTAACTTGAAAGGATATCTGTATCCATGTTAACTGCAGCACTATTTATAACAGTCAAGACATGGAAACAACCAAAGTGTCCATCAATGGATAATTGGATAAAGAAAATGTGGTATATATTCAAGAGAATATTATTCAGCCATGGAAAAGAGAGAAAGCTTGCCATTTCTGACAATATGAATAGATCTTGAGGGCATTACACTAAGTGAAAAACTTAAAGACAAAAAATGTGTGATCTCACTTAAACGTAGAAACTTAAAAACCCCCCAGATTCATAGATACAGACAGCAGACTGGTGGTTATAAGAGGTGGACGCTGGGGGTGGGTGAAGTGGGTAGAGATGGTCCAAAGTTACAAACTTCCAGTTATAAAATGAATTAAGTCCCCCCCACCCCAAAAATAGAAAAAAAAAAAGAACAGGCTTAAATGTTTTAATAGAGATCAAATTGCCATCACTTTATGTTGTACGTGTATAATGCTTTGCCATTAATATTGTACGATGCGCTTAACTATTTACCATAGGGGAAAAAGCATGAAATAATTAGTAGCATGATAACATTCCAACAAAGCTGTTGAGAAAGTGTTAGATAGCTTTGAAGCTAGTAATTCATGTATATGTTAAACAAAACAAAACCAAACTTCTGTCTAAATCAGTCAAGCTCACAGAAACAACACGAAATTGTGGTTTCCAGGGAGAGGGTATTGGGAAGTTGTTTAATACATACAGAATTTCAGTTTTGCAAGGTAAAAAAAAAAAAAAAAAAAAAAACCTCTAGACAAAGAAAAAGAAAGATCTATGACATGACATGTGAGTTTTTAAAAAGAAAACCTCTTCACAGATGACTGTTAATACCAGATGTTGAAAACCACTGATTTAACGGGTGGGCAGAGGAGAAAAGGGGCTTCCCCAGTGGCTCAGTGGTAAAGAATCCACTTGCAATGCAGGAGACCTGGGTTAGATCTCTGGGTCAGGAAGATCCCCTGGAGAAGGAAATGGCAATTCATTCCAGTATTCTTGCTTGGAAAATTCCATGGACAGAGGAGCCTGGCAGGCTATAGTCCATAGGGTTGCAAAGAATCAGACACGACTGAAACAACTTAGCATGTGTACACATGGGGAAGAGAAAGAGGAGATAATTAACAGTCCAATAGTTTGAAGGGGAAGTGAGGACAAAAAAAATAATTTCCTTTTATAAAAAATGTGTTTGCTTGCTGAGAAGGAGCTAATGGAGACATTATTGAAGATACTGGAGTTGAGGGTAGGGATTGATGACTGATGGACCAGGATTTAGGAAGGTGCACAGTTAAACAGATTCTAGAATACACTGGAAATTTTAATTTTAAAGAGAGGTTCTTCTTTTCTCTAAATAAAAGGAGGAGGGAAAGATGACTGCAATTATGCATAAGTATAGAAATAAAAGTGTGTGAAGGAGTTTCTTTCCAATGACCTCTTAATCCCTTTGAAGTAGGAAATGAGGTTTCTTGTGGAGAGGGGTGAGGGAATGAGGAAGAGGAATCAAGAAGTGGCAAAAGCTTGAACACCTGCCACGGGAGACTTGAAAGGGAACTTACTGAGGTCAAGCAACAGGACTGGCGAGCAGCATGAAAGGCCAGTGAGGTGGGAAGCCCTGTACCTTTACTGTCCCCGGTTTGCATGTTTTTGCAGTCCTCTCCAGCAGTACTGGTCTCCCAGAAATAGGAATGGAAGCAGTGAATGGCTAGAGTGTCATATCTTCCTGGAGGTATGTCAGGAAATCGGAGCTTTTAAGAAATTGAATGTAATTGATTTGAGTAGCACTACAAGAGTATGACCATGCATGAGGTTGAGTTTGTCTAGTCAAGGAAACTGACTCAGTGAAATGGACAGTCTAAAAGAATAAGTGTTAATCACTTAGTTGAGTCCGACTCTTGTGACCCCATGGACTGTGTCCCCATGTCTTCTGTGTCCACAATGGCAAGCAGATTCTTTACCACTGTGCACCTGGAAAGCCTCTTGCTGCTGCTAAGTCACTTCAGTCGTGTCCAACTCTGTGCGACCCCATAGATGGCATCCCAGGGCCCTGAAATTTTCTGTATCTGAACCAGATACAGATATATCCTGTATTATATGCAGCTCTCACGTCCTAGGTGAGGCTATGGAGGAAAAGGATTAAATATAGCACACAGTCTTAGTGGCCCACTGAAGGCTGTCAGAGGCCCACTGGTGTCTGAACTTCAGGTCCCTAAAGCAGTATTTTTATCATTGGTATAGATAAATAGTTCTAATATTGGCCACATTTTATCTACTGTGTTTGCACAAATATTATGGTCTATTCTATTTTATTAAGGAGGGTAAAGAGCTGCTCTTAAAATTAGTCATAGAAAAGAACTGTAATGACCAGAAAACTATCTAAAACAAGACTCTATCAATTGGCATTTGAACTTTAAAAACTTTTAAGTCTCACAATGAGAAATGACAAGCATAATGCCTCACGGAGTCAAGTAAAAATCCCGCAATGCTATGCTATGCTAAGTCACTTCAGTCGTGTCCGACTCTGTGTGACCCCATAGATGGCAGCCCACCAGGCTTCCCCATCCCTGGGATTCTCCAAGCAAGAACACTGGAGTGGGTTGCCATTTCCTTCTCCAATGCATGAAAGTGAAAAGAGAAAGTGAAGTCGCTCAATCATGTCCAACTCTTAGCGACCCCGTGGACTGCAGCCTACCAGGCTCCTCGATCCCATACTTAAGATGATCCTTTGCGGGATTTTGGATCTCATACTTAAAATGATCCAAAATCCCCCAAAGGATCATTTTAAGTATGGGATCACTGTCTCAACCGCCACTAGGGGTCAGCACTGGACTCTCAATGTGATTCTGTTATGAGAAAAAAGACTGATTCTCTGAAACAGATTATCACTAGCAGATAATCATAATGAGAAAACAGATCATCACAATGAGATAACCATTCTTATCTCATGCAACCTGTCTTGAATCGTGAATGTAACTGTAGATCCCAGAAAACTGGAGAAAACATGAACCATTGCTGGGGTGAGCTGCTCAGATATTCTGTCTGTAAATGTGAGGAAATCGTAGCACTGTGTAATGTGGCCTTCAGACGGCCCTGAGTGAAGCCTGCCTGGGTAGTCAAAGTACTTGAATCATATGGCAGCCGGTGTTTCGGAAACAATTACACAGTAGGGGTGGTACTGGCATCATTCTTTGCTATTCTGTTCCTTGACTCTTGAGGCTCAGCTGCTAAACAATCCGTCTGCAATGCAGGAGACCTGGGTTTGATTCCTGGGTTGGGAAGATCCCCTGGAGAAGGGCAAGGCTACCCACTTCAATATTCTGGCCTGGAGAATTCCATGGACTGTATAGTCCATGGGGTTGCAAAGAGTCAGACATGACTGAGCGGCTTGCACTTCACTTCACTTCCTTGACTCTACACACCAATCCTGGCCCAGTGACTCCAGCTTCCTTGAGTCCCACCTACACTCTTGTTGCAGCTTTCTCTCAGCAGCTTATTATACTAAAGTGCCTTGTGAGGAGGAAAACTGGCGGTTTGAGAGATTTGGGGGCTGATCAAGGGGAAAAAGACAATCATGAGAGCTAGTAACACAACAGGTTTCACTGGATGGTGCCTGAACAGGGCTGCATGAGAGGGGAAGTCTCTGACAGCATGAGACCATCCAGAGGTGTATGGCATGGAGGTTACCACCGAAAGGCAGGAGCTGAAGGGAACACCCAGGCAAGAAGAAGGTTGGAAAGGGGGTTACGTATCTAAGTGATGTCACTCAGGACCAGAGTGGGGAGTTTCTGAGTCAGAGAGTTCCAAGGGCCACAGCAGTTTGAAGTCTCACAACCACAAGACTCTCTTACCAATGACTGGCCGAGGTGGGGTGAGTCTTGCAGATATGTAAAGCATATAGGCTCTAAATGGCTAATAATCTATTTGTTTGGGTTATTTTAAAATTAACTGAGGAAATTCCCTGGTGGTACAGTGATTAGGACTCTGTGCTCTCACTGCTGAAGCCCTGGCTTCAATCCCTGGTCAGGCAACTAAGATCCCCTAAGTCTTGCAGTATGGCCAAAAAAGTTAATAAAAAAAATACCTGATTGTGTGGAAATTTGAGTTCGGCACTGATGGGCTTTTGAGCTAATGGGTGTCAGTCTACAGAAAAGAAATAAACAATAAATTATTACACAGAGGCTCATTCATATAACAGTGGTAAAAAGCTCTTTATGGAGTTAACATACAGTTGAAAGAAGGGAATATTGCTGCTGACTAGGTCACAATATAGGAGAAGAGAAGCTGAGAGGCTGAGCGGGACTCAATCTTCAGAGAAGGGAGAACAAACCTGGACACTGGTCCTACATGAATGGAAATCCTGCAATTCTATTTAGATGCCAAAATGCTGCAGCCCAGGGGAAAGGGCAAAATGGAAGGAAACCATCTGCGGCCGACAATTACTCTGGTGGTCCTCCATAAACCACATCCCCTGGCATTCTGTCCTTGTGTAGTGTTCTTGAATTTGGGCTGGCTTTCTGACCTGATTTAACTAATAGAAGGTAATGGAAGTGAGGATTACCTAAATCACAACAAGGCCTACCAACTTCTACTTTTGACGTTTGAGAAGTATGACTACTACCCTGACATCATCTTGCTGTGAGGCATCTCACTCAGCCATGGGGAGAAGCCACATGGAGGGGAGCAGAGTTCCCAGCCAACAGCCCTCACTGAGCTTCCACCACGGCAGCACCAACTTATCAGCAGGTCGGGGAACCCATCCTGGAAGCGGATCCTTCAGTTCCAGTCGAAGCCAAAAAGAGCAAAGAAAAAACTGTTCTCACACAGTCCAACCCAATGACAACATTATAGGCAGAAAAATAAAATACCGGTTTAAGCTACTAAATTCTACTGTAGCTTATTGCACAGAAATAGACAACGGCAACGCCACCCTTGTATGGACTGTAACTGCACTTGGAGCCATCAGGGTGACTGAGAAAGTCTCAAGCCTTAATATTGGATCAAGATGATCCCAGTTTTGTAAGATCCTCCAGACATCTGAAAGTAGAACCTAAAAAATAACATCTTCTTAGTATTCCAATTTGAAACCTGAAAATAAGAGAAAAGTATATTCTGTGTATAAACGTACCCAAAGAAAGCTCGTATAGCTTAATAATATCAAAGACAAAAAGTATTACTAGGGAAAAGAGGTGTATATTTCATAATGATAAAAGTTCAGTTCACCAGAATTATATAACAGTTGTGAATCTGTATGCTTCTAAAGAACATGGCCTAACCTATAGAAAGCAAAAAGTCAACTATAAGGAAAAATTTGCAAACCTACAGAAATAGTGGGAGATTTCATTATACCTTGCTTGTAGAACAATAAAATGGCAAAGAATACAGAAGATTGAACAAAAAGAATTAGAAAGAAAATTTATTGTCTTTATATGAAAAAAGCACTGAACAAGTACAGAATACATATTCTTAAAAGTACACATGAAACACATAAAAATTGAACATGTAATGAGACGTAAAGCAAATCTCAAATTTTGAAGGGTTTAAATCACATAGAATATGTTCTCCCACTGCAGGGAAATCAAGTTGGAAAGGAAAAATAAAAAGTAGCTGGAAAATTGCCCTATGTTTGAAAAATTGGAGGCACAATTTAAAATAATTCATGGGTAAAATTATATGACAATTGAAATTAGAAATGATACAGAAGTTAATATTTCATATTAAAACTTGTGGAATGTAGTTAAAGTAGTACTTAGAGGGAAAGTGACAGAATTAAATGCACGTATTAGAAAACTGAGTTCAACAATAAATAAAATAACACATGATTAAGTTTATCCCAGGAACATCAGTTTCATTTAACGCTAAGAAATCAATCATATTAATAGATTGAAAAAGAAGACACGTATCTTCTCAACAGATGCAGAAGAAAGATTTGATTAAAATTCAATATTCATTCATTTTTAGTGAGTTAGTTAAAGAAGGAAAGAAGAACCCCTGTTTTAGTCACTCTTACTTGATATTATACTGGAGGTCTTAGCCAGGACAATAAGATAAGGAAAAATGTAAATGATATAAGAATTGAAGTGAAAAAAAAATTCATTATTTGCTAATTATATGATTGTATATATAGAAAATACAAAAAAACCCTATTATTTCTTAAAATTAATAAATGAGCTTAAAAAGTTTGTAGGAAAAAATCAGTATATAAAAATCTTTTATATCTGCAATAAATTAAGAAAAATATTTTAGTATCAAAACCATACAAGCGACTCAGCGACTTTCTCTCTGAGCCTGCCCATGTGCCTATTCACATGTACATTACTCTTCTTCTCCTAACAAACATTTGCTTGTTTCACTACTTTCCCTTCTTTGTGGAAATTCTTTTCTGCAAAGCCAAGAAGCCAGGGCCTTGTCACTGACCACTGGACTAGTGGTTAGGATTCGGTGCTCTCACCACCACGACCTGACCTCAATCTCTGGCCCGGACCGAAGCCCTGCTTCCAGCCACTACAAGTCAAGGCCACCAGAGATCACTTAGGACAAGGTAGCAATCAGCCCCCAAACAGTCAACCCCAAAATCAAGGAATTTAAAATGGGTAAACAATAGGTAGTGCAGTGATAAAGAACCTGCCTGCAAGTGCAGGAGAAACAAGAGAAATGGGTTTGATCTCAGTCAGGAAGATGCCCTGGAGAAGAAAATGGCAGCCCACTCCAGTATACTTGCCTGGGAAATTCCAAGGACAGGGAAGCCTGGCAGGCTACAGTCCATGGGTTTGTAAAGAGTGTGACCCGAGTGAATGACTGAGCAACACGCACATAAACAATGCTGCTGCTGCTAAGTCGCTTCAGTCGTGTCCGACTCTGTGCGACCCCATAGACGGCCACCCATCAGGCTCCACTGTCCCTGGGATTCTCCAGGCAAGAACACTGGAGTGGGTTGCCATTTCAAATAAAAAACTCAGGGCGATGGTAAATCTGAGGTGGCAGATTGGCTTTTCTAGGCTCCCTGACAAACCTCACTTCTTATTCAAAGGAATAAAGCCTTCTCTGGCTGCAAGGTTTATGCCCTCACAAAAAAATTTTTATGTTTCAATGAGTATTAAATTCTAGTTTTGTTAATTGAAATCCATATTGACCAAGACCCATTTCCCAGACAGTGATAGTTTCTTGCTATTATGTTTTATTGCTGAAAAGTTTAAGTGAATTATTCTAAAGCTTATCTCAGTCATCTATTTTAGGATAGAGATTAGATACCCTATAAGCTCCAACTAGGAGAAACAAAATTACATGTATATATCAAAAAACTGTATGCTAATTGGGGCTTATAGTGAAAACAACAAAAGAATGACCTTACTTTCTGGAATAGGAAATTTCCAGAGGCAGAAAAGAATTATACTAAGAACAGTCAATTTGCATCATCAACGTTGAACAAACTCCAGGAGATAGTGAAGGACAGGGAAGCCTGGCATGCTGCAGTCCCTGGGTCACAAAGAATCAGAAAGCATTAAGCAATTGAACAAGTCAATTTGCTGATTTACTACAGTAATATCAGGCTCTAAAATAACATTTAACAGCATGCCATATTAATACAGATTCTTGGTCGGTAGTGAATGGATTGACCACTTGACTTCCCCTATGGGTAAAGAAAGTGAAAGTCACTCAGTCCTGTCCGATTCTTTGTGACCCTATGGACTATAGCCCGCCAGCTCCTCTGTCCATGGAATTCTCCAGGCAAGAATACTGGAGTGGACTGCCATTCCTTTCTCCAAGGGAGAATCTTCCTGACCCAGGGATCGAACCCAGGTTTCCTGCATTGCAGGCAGATTCTTTACTGTCTGAGCCACCAGGGAAGCATAACTGACAAGTTCATGCCAACGAACATTTCAGAAACTGTTCACACTACTGATGTTTCAGTCTTTCATGGAGATTCTCACAGTGTCCCAGATTCTATGAAACAACACTGTAACTATTACAGATGAGCAAACGGAAATCCAAGCAGTGGACATTGATCCAGACTCTAGCAACTTACAGGGTTTGACTTTGTGGGCACACCAAGAATGTGGCCATCTGGGAGAAAAAGCAACATATAGACTCTTCTTGGAAGCCTGACTGTAATGTGGATTGTCATTCATGCCTCAACATTCAAGGATATGCTACAGTTAAAAGAAAAATATGAAGAAATCTACTGAAGAATCTTCAGCTGGAGAAATGTGACCAAACTCAGGATAACATCACCTGCTCAACAAACAAGGCCTGTCCTCTCTTAACTTTGACTTTTAATTGACAAAATTTATCTGTCTGCTAGATTACATAGCACTGGTAAAGATATGGAGAAGGCAATGGCACCCCACTCCAGTACTCTTGCCGGAAAATCCCATGGACGGAGGAGCCTGGTAGGCTGCAGTCCATGGGGTCGCTGAGGGTCGGACACGACTGAGCGACTTCACTTTCACTTTTCACTTTCATGCATTGGAGAAGGAAATGGCAACCCACTCCAGTGTTCTTACCTGGAGAATCCCAGGGACAGGGGAGCCTGGTGGGCTGCCGTCTCCGGGGTCGCACAGAGTCGGACACGACTGAAGCGACTTCACTTTCACTTTTCACTTTCATGCATTGGAGAAGGAAATGGCAACCCACTCCAGTGTTCTTACCTGGAGAATCCCAGGGACAGGGGAGCCTGGTGGGCTGCCGTCTCCGGGGTCGCACAGAGTCGGACACGACTGAAGCGACTTAGCAGCAGCAGCAGGTAAAGATATAGTTCAAGCTTTGACCACTAATGCTAAGTGAATCCCTATAACATTAAAACTTTATGAACTTAGCTTAACACACGACAAGGACCTTTTACAGTTGTTTAGTTCAGTTCAGTCGCTTAGTCGTGTCTGACTCTTTGGGACTTCATGGACTACAGCACGCCAGGCCTCCCTGTTCATCACCAAATCCGAGAGTTTACTCAAACTCATGTCCATTGAGTTATCCAAACATCTCATTCTCTGTTATCCCCTTCTCCTCACGCCTTCAATCTTTCCCAGCATCCGGGTCTTTTCAAATGAGTCAGTTCTTCATATCAGGTGGCAAAAGTATTGGAATTTCAGCTTCAACATCAGTTCTTCCAATGAATATTCAGGACTGATTTCCTTTAAAATGGACTGGTTTGATCTCCTTGAAGTCCAAGGGACTCTCAAGAGTCTTCTCCAATACCACAGTTCAAAAGCATCAATTCTTGGGTGCTCAGCTTTCTATATAGTCCAACTCTCACATTCATACATGACTACTGGAAAAACCGTAGCCTTGAATAGATGGACTTTGTTGGCAAAGTAATGTCTCTGTTTTTTAATATTCTGTCCAGGTTGGTCATAACTTTCCTTCCAAGGAGTAAGTAAGTATCTTTTAATTTCATGGCTGCAGTCACCATCTGCAGTGATTTTGGAGCCCAAAATAGTCTGCAGTGATTTTGGAGCTCAAAACAGTCTGTCATTGTTTCCACTGTTTCTCCATCTATTTGCCATGAAGTAATGGGACCGGATGCCATGATCTTTGTTTTCTGAATGTTGAGCTTTAAGCCAACTTTTTCACTCTCCACTTTCACTTTCATCAAGAGGCTCTTTAGCTCTTCTTCACTTTCTGCCATAAGGGCTGTGTTATCTGCATATCTGAGGTTATTGATCTTTCTCCTGGCAATCTTGATTCCAGCTTGTGCTTCATCCAGCCCAGGGTTTCTCATGATGTACTCTGCATATAAGTTAAATAAGCAAGGTGACAATATACAGCCTTGATGTACTTCTTTCCCTATTTGGAACCAGTCTGTTGTTCCATGTCCAGTTCTAACTGTTGCTTCCTGACCTGCATACAGGTTCCTCAAGAGGCAGATCAGGTGATCTGGTATTCCCATTTCTTTCAGAATTTTCCACAGTTTATTGTGATTCACACAGTCAAAGGCTTTGGCATAGTCAATAAAGCAGAAATAGATATTTTTCTGGAACTCTCTTGCTTTTTCCATGATCCAGTTGATGTTGGCAATTTGATCTCTGGTTCCTCTGCCTTTTCTAAAACCAGTTTGAACATCAGGAAGTTCACAGTTCACGTATTATTGAAGCCTGGCTTGGAGAATTTTGAGCATTACTTTGCTAGTGTGCGAGATGAGTGCAATTGTGTGGTAGTTTGAGAATTCTTTGGCATTGCCTTTCTTTGGGATTGGAATGAAAAATGACCTTTTCCAGTCCTGTGGCCACTGCTGAGTTTTCCAAATTTGCTGGCATATTGAGTGCAGAACTTTCACAGCATCATCTTTCAGGATTTGCAATAGCTCCACTGGAATTCCATCACCTCCACTAGCTTTGTTCATAGTGATGCTTCCTAAGGCCCATTTGACTTCACATTCCAGGATGTCTGGCTTTAGGTGAGTGATCACACCATCATGATTATCTGGGTTGTGAAGATCTTTTTTGTACAGTTCTTCTGTGTATTCTTGCCACCTCTTCTTAATATCTTCTGCTTCTGTTAGGTCCATACCATTTCTATCCTTTATTGAGCCCATCTTTGCATGAAATGTTCCTTTGTTATCTCTAATTTTCTTGAAGAGATCTCTAGTCTTTACCATTCTGTTGTTTTCCTCTATTTCTTTGCACAGATCACTGAGGAAACCTTTCTTATCTCTCTTTGCTCTTCTTTGGAACTCTGTATTCAGATGGGTATATCTTTCCTCTTCTCCTTTGCTTTTGGCTTCTCTTCTTTTCACAGCTGTTTGTAAGGCCTCCTCAGACAGCCATTTTGCTTTTTTTGCAGTTGTTTAAAGGCTTGGTAATATTTCAGTGGCTCAGATGGTAAAGAATGCAGGAGACCTGGATTTGATCCGTGGGTCAGGAAGATCCCCTAGAGAAGGGAATGGCAACCCACTCCAGTATTCTTGCCTGGAGAATTCCATGGACAAGAGGCACCTGGCAGGCTACAGTCCATGGGGTTGCAAAGAGTCAGACTGAATGACTTTCATAGGACAGGAACTTCGCTTAATACATGACAGACATTTTACAGTTGTTTAAAGGCTCGGTAATATTTCAACTACACCGAACTTAATCGTTAACTGACGTATTTGATTAGACAGTTTGTTCTATCCAGTTATTATAGTACCTGGCTCAAAAGAATAAGGCCCAAGGAATTTTAATGTCTATTAATGTGTAATGGAAAACATTATGTAGAGCATGGATTCTTAACAGTCGCTGGGCTCTTATCCCCAATGGCATTACAAAGTGCGGTGACACCTGGCACCAAGGAAAACTCACCTCATAGTGTAGTGAACACAAGTGTCAAGGGCCAGTTTCATGTGTTACCTATTGTATTTAGAGAAGAATATTGGTTGCCTCGTTTCACTGGGAAATATTTTGACTTTGATAACCATACCCAATGACTGACGGATTGTGATAAGGCTACTGAAGTCCGGCTCTGTGGACCAACTTCTTACATTTGGGAATCCTGCTTATTGGGGACCTCCATTAACTATTATGAATGGACTATCTTCCCTAAATCCTACGTTTTTTTTAAAAAAATGGATGCTCAATTTTCTGTATTGTAACCAATGATGTAGAAACTGTTTTGACATATCAGTTAGGAACTCCTTTTTTCTGGATGCCTAGTACATGTTGATCATTTATATTTGAAGGGGACCACCTATTACTATCCCCTCATGAGAACTCAGGTATTATGGACCCAAATGTTATTTCCTACTTTGTCTGTTCCTAATATTAGCTTCCCCTGAGAACATTTATGTAAGATTTTGCAAGGAACCAAACTGCTATAAAATTTCATAGATAAATATAACCATACCTTGATAGAACATTCTGCTGTTATTACTATTGCTGCCAAAAAGTTAATGGATATAGGAACTGATGTCCAAAAACATACTAATCATTCATGGTGGGACTTTTTCTTTACTAAATCCCCTACGCTCAAAAAATTATTGGCTACTTGTTTAATCCCTTGTTTCTTTGAAGATTTTTGTTTGACTATTTGGATTTGTGGTCTGACTTGTAAGGTTAAGAAAACTGCTTGTGTTATTTTACCTTATTCCTATGCTGTTCAGCCTAAACAATCCTGAGGCCTGCTGTTAGGGAAATTAAAATGGAGGAAGTCTTGTTAGGGCTTCAGAAGCAGAGAGCAGGGCTCTGACCTGCTTCTGATCTGCCTGGACACTGCTCAGATTCCTTGTCTGCAAGCACAGCAAGTTCAGGTGGCACTTTAGATAAGAAAGGAATTCTTGGAATTCCTGAGCTCCTGAGGATCTGGACACCCCTCCACACCACCTCCTACCCTCCCTCAGAGTCTAACGAAAACCTGTGACTCACAGTGTGAAACCAACAGCATTGTAAAAGTCATAAAAACCAGAGCCGCATTTTTATATGCAAGCTGACAATGATATCAGTCTGTGGCCTGAGATTATAAGCAGGACCCCACAAAACTGCAATTTGAAGTCTTACCTGTAGGGGGATGTACTGCCCAGGACCACTTCCCAGTTGGGATTCCAGATTGCTGTCAATGATGGAAGTCTGGGTGGAAGTCAGTCTAATTTGGTAAAGATGGAGAAGCTCTATACAATCAGCAAAAACAAGACCAGGAGCTGACTGTGGCTCAGACCATGAATTCCTTATTGCCAAATTCAGACTGAAATTGAAGAAAGTAGGGAAAACCACTAGACCATTCAGGTATGACCTAAATCAAATCCCTTATGATTATACAGTGGAAGTGAGAAATAGATTTAAGGGCCTAGATCTGATAGATAGAGTGCCTGATGAACTATGGAATGAGGTTTGTGACATTGTACAGGAGACAGGGATCAAGACCATCCCCATGGAAAAGAAATGCAAAAAGGCAAAATGGCTGTCTGGGGAGGCCTTACAAATAGCTGTGAAAAGAAGAGAAGCCAAAAGCAAAGGAGAAGAGGAAAGATATACCCATCTGAATGCGGAGTTCCAAAGAATAGCAAGAAGAGATAAGAAAGCTTTCTTTAGCAATCAATGCAAAGAAATAGAGGAAAACAACAGAATGGGAAAGATTAGGGATCTCCTCAAGAAAATCAGAGATACCAAAGGAACATTTCATGCAAAGATGGGCTCGATAAAGGACAGAAATGGTGTGGACCTAACAGAAGCAGAAGATATTAAGAAGAGGTGGCAAGAATACACAGAAGAACTGTACAAAAAAGAGCTTCAAGACCTAGATAATCATGATGATGTGATCACTGACCTAGAGCCAGACATCCTGGAATGTGAAGTCAAGTGGGCCTTAGAAAGCATCACTACGAACAAAGCTAGTGAAGGTGATGGAATTCCAGTGGAGCTATTGCAAATCCTGAAAGATGATGCTGTGAAAGTGCTGCACTCAATATGCCAGCAAATCTGGAAAACTCAGCAGTGGCCACAAGACTGGAAAAGGTCAGTTTTCATCCCAATCCCAAAGAAAGGAAATGCCAAAGAATGCTCAAACTACCGCACAATTGCACTCATCTCACACACTAGTAAAGTAATGCTCAAAATTCTCCAAGCCAGACCTCAGCAATATGTGAACCGTGAACTTCCTGATGTTCAAGCTGGTTTTAGAAAAGGCAGAGGAACCAGAGATCAAATTGCCAACATCCGCTGGATCATGGAAAAAGCAAGAGAGTTCCAGAAAAACATCTATTTCTGTTTTATTGACTATGCCAAAGCCTTTGACTGTGTAGATCACAATAAACTATGGAAAATTCTGAAAGAGATGGGAATACCAGACCACCTGATCTGCCTCTTGAGAAATCTGTATGCAGGTCAGGAAGCAACAGTTAGAACCTGTCATGGAATGACAGACTGGTTCCAAATAGGAAAAGGAGCACGTCAAGGCTGTATATTGTCACCATGTTTATTTAACTTATATGCAGAGTACATCATGAGAAATGCTGGACTGGAAGAAACACCAGCTGGAATCAAGATTGCTGGGAGAAATATCAATAACCTCAGATATGCAGATGACACCACCCTTATGGCAGAAAGTGAAGAGGAACTCAAAAGCCTCTTGATGAAAGTGAAAGTGGAGAGTGAAAAAGTTGGTTTAACGCTCAACATTCAGAAAACGAAGATCATGGCATCTGGTCCCATCACTTCATGGGAAATAGATGGAGAAACAGTGGAAACAGTGTCAGACTTTATTTTTCTGGGCTCCAAAATCACTGCAGATGGTGACTGCAGCCATGAAATTAAAAGACGCTTACTCCTTAGAAGGAAAGTTATGACCAACCTAGATAGCATATTCAAAAGCAGAGACATTACTTTGCCAACAAAGGTTCGCCTAGTCAAGGCTATGTGAGAGCTGGACTGTGAAGAAGGCTGAGTGCCAAAGAACTGATGCTTTTGAACTGTGGTGTTGGAGAAGACTCTTGAGAGTCCCTTGGACTGCAAGGAGATCCAACCAGTCCATTGTGGAGGAGATCAGCCCTGGGATTTCTTTGGAAGGAATGATGCTAAAGCTGAAACTCCAGTATTTTGGCCACCTCATGCAGAGTTGACTCATTGGAGAAGACTCTGATGCTGGGAGGGATTGGGGGCAGGAGGAGAAGGGGACAACAGAGGATGAGATGGCTGGATGGCATCACTGACTCGATGGATGTGAGTCTGAGTGACCTCTGGGAGTTGGTGATGGACAGGGAGGCCTGGCGTGCTGCGGTTCATGGGGTCGCAAAGAGTCGGACATGACTGAGCGACTGATCTGATCTGATACTCTGTTGTTGAGTTGCTAAGTCGTGTCCTACTCTTTCGTGACCAGTCTCCCCAGTTCATGGAATTTCCCAAGCACGAATATTGGAGTGGGTTGCTATTTCTTCCCCCAGGGGATCTTCTCAAGCTAGGGACTGAACCCACATCTCATGCTTGGCAGGCAGATTTTTTGCCACTAAGTCACCAGGGAAGACCATAAACTCTGCTACTTTTTTTTTTTTTTCCTATTTCTTTTAATAGAATAGACAGTGTATTGAAATTAAGTCAACTAATCTTCCATAAAAAATTGAAATTGTTTATGCGTGTGTAAAGAGTGGTTTCTTTTTTAACAAATTCTTCAAACCAAAAATGAAAGTAAAACTTCCAACAAAAAAAACCCCCAAAAATACACAAAAAATTAAGTTCCTAGAAATAAAGCTAATAAAATATATTCAGAGCTTAAATGGTAAAATGATAAAGTTTAAGTTCCAAATAAGTAGACATACCATACAAATATCAACTTCTAAATTAATCTACAGAGTCAAGTGTAATTGTAATAAAAATTCCAACAGAGTAAGTCTGTGTGAGTGTGTGTGTGTGTGTGTAAACTGACAAGCCAATTCTAAAACTTTTGTGGAAATACAGAAGGACCAGAATAGCCACAGAACTCTTGAAGAACAGCAATATGGAAGAATTTGTTCTTTAATATATCAAGACTTATTTTAAAAACACCATACCTAAGACTGTTGTTAGCTCAGAAATAGCAAAACATACTAATGTAGCAGAATAGAGATCCTAAAATATAGGAAAAGGAATTGATCTTTTTTAATAAATGATGCTAGGGCAATTGCATATCTAGATTTTTAAAATGAAATTGTATGCTTACTTTCTACTATTTAAAAATCAACTATAAATGCATCAATGAATTCTAGGTGAAAGTCCAATGTATAAAAAGTTTAGAGTTGAAGAGTTTATAGGACAATATATTCCCTAATTCAGGAAAAGACTGATTAATTCAACTAATTAAAGTTAAGAATTTCTGGACATACAGGTGGCCAAAACACACATGAAAAGATGCTGAACATTACTAATTATCAGAAAAATGCAAATCAAAACTACAATCAGGTATCCCCTCACATAGGTCAGAAAGGCCATCATCAAAAAGCCTACAAACAATAAATGCTTTAGAGGCTGTGGAGAAAAGGGACGCCTTCCACTCTGTTGGTGGGAAGGTAAATTGAGTCAGCCACTACAGAGAACAGTATGAAGGTTCATTAAAAAACGAAAACTAGTCACCATATGATCCTGCAATCCCACTCCTAGGCATATATCCAGAGAAAATGATCATTTGAAAAGATACATGCACTCCAACGTGCACCACAGCACTATTTACAATAGCCAAGACATGGAAGCAACCTCAATGTCCAACAACAGACAAGTGGGTAATGAAGGTGTGTTGCGTATATAAAATAGGATACTCTTCAGCCATAAAAAAGATGAAATGATGTCATTTGTAGCTGGTGCTACATCATCTTCAGTTGAAATCATACTAAGTGAAGTCAGACAAATATTTGGTATCACTTATATGTGGAATCTAATTTTAAAATGATACAAATGAACTTATTTACAAAATAGAAACAGATTTATTGACTTACTTTGTTTGAAAACAAACTTATGGTTGCTGATGCTGCTGCTAAGTCGCTTCAGTCGTGTGTGACTCTGTGCAACCCCATAGATGGCAGCCCACCAGGCTCCACCATCCCTGGGATTCTCCAGGCAAGAACACTGGAGTGGGTTGCCATTTCCTTTTCCAATGCACAGAAGTGAAAAGTGAAAGTGAAGTCACTCAGTCTTGTTTGACTCTTAGCGACCCCATGGACTGCAGTCTACCAGGCTCCTCCGTCCATGGGATTTTCCAGGCAAGAGTCAAACTTGACTTATGTTTCTCCGAGTGGAGAAGCATAAGTCAGGAGTTTGGTATTAACATACACATACTACTATATATAGTACTGACTTCCCTGGTGGCTCAGATGGTAAAGCATCTGCCTACAATGTGGGAGACCTGGATTCGATCCCTGGGTCAGGAAGATCCCATGGAGAAGGAAATGGCAACCCACTTCAGTACTCTTGCCTGGAAAATCCCATGAACGGAGGAGCGTGGTAGGCTACAGTCCATGGGGTCACAAAGAGTCAGACACGACTGAGCAACTTCACTTCATTACTATATATAAGACAGATAACCAAGAAGGACCTACTTTATAGTACAGAGAACTCTACTCAGTATTGTGTGATAACCTATATGAGAAAAGAATCTAAAAGATAATGAATATATGTTTAGATATAACTGAATCACTTTGCTGTACACCTGAAACTAACACAACTTTGTAAATCACCTACATGCCAATAAATTTTTAAAAAACAGACTGGTAGAGAGTAGTAAATAGATCTCACCAGAGTGGTATATGGTGTAAGGGAGAGAACTGAGCACTATTCCACTGCCTCAAAATAGGTAGAGCTTAGGAGCCTTTGGTGGAGAAGGCAATGGCACCCCACTCCAGTACTCTTGCCTGGAAAATTCCATGGACGGAGGAGCCTGGTAGGCTGCAGTCCATGGGGTCACTAAGAGTCGGACATGACTTAGCGACTTCCCTTTCACTTTTCACTTTCATGCATTGGAGAAGGAAATGGCAACCCACTCCAGTGTTCTTGCCTTGAGAATCCCAGGGATGGAGGAGCCTGATGGGCTGCTGTCTATGGGGTCACACAGAGTCGGACATGACTGAAGCAACTTAGCAGCAGGAGCAGCAGCAGGAGCCTTTGGTAATTACAACTTTAAATCCATATTGATCTTATCTGCCACTCACTGAATTGATTATGCTTTTCAGTTGAAAGCTGTTATTGGATTTTGAAGTGGAAAGTACAGGTATTAATGCTATTTCTAATATTAGTTATTACTCAGTCGCTAAGTCATGTCCAGTTCTTTATGACCACATGGACTGTAGCATCCCAGGCTTCCCTGTCCTTTATCTCCCAGAGTTTGCTCAAACTCATGTCCATTGAGTCTGTGGTGTCATCCAACCATCTCATCCTCTGTTGTCCCTTATCCTCCTGCCCTCAATCTTTCCCAGCATCAGGGTCTTTTCCAGTGAGTCAGCTCTTCAAATCAGGTGGCCAAAGTATTAGAGTTTCAGCTTCAGCATCAGTCCTCCCAATGAATATTCAGGGTTGATTTCCTTTAGGATTGACTGGTTTGATATCCTTGCAGTCCAAAGGTCTCTCATCAGTTTTCTCCAACACCACAGTTATATATGTATGTATACACACACACACACACACACATATATATCAGTATTAGTTATATGTATATATATATCAGTAATCAGTAACATTAGTTATAGCCATCTCAGATTAACAGTGATTATGGTTAAGTATAGAAAGATTTGGAATTAAAGGTCCACATTCTGATTGAACATTATTATCAGCTTTAAGTATAAAATGAGAAATTACAAGAAAGATCTTTAAGATGAATAGGCAATGTTGGCTTCCCTGGTGACTCAGCTGGTAAAGAATCTGCCTAAAATGCAGAAGACCTGGGTTTGATATCCGGGTTGGGAAGATCCTCTGGAGAAGGGAATGCCTACCCACTCCAGTATTCTGGCCTGGAGAATTCCATGGACTGTATAGTCCATGGGGTGGCAAAGAGTCCACACGACTGAGTGACTTTTACATCACTTCACTTCATATTTAAATGTACTTCAAGAATTCCTCTTTTTACCCTAAATTCCATATGTGTTTTCCTGATGTATGGACAAGGAGGTGAGTCATTGATCAATTAATTTGACTGTGTGACTTTGGCAATTGTGTGACCAGTTGTGTGACTTTGGTAGCTGCCTCTGTTAGCCATACTTTCTGAGGATTCCTCGGAGCCAAGAGCATCTGCCAAGAGGAGTCAAAATGCTGCTGATGACAAGGAATTGGATTTGTTACAGATGGAAGTGCTCCAGCCTCTGAATTTGCCAACTTCATTGTTAGAGGAATGTGATAAATGGTTGTGTGCCTCTGCCCTTGTAAGCTGACAAAGATCCAAGCAGCTTAAAATGACAGACTCCACTGGCTTAGTCTTGGGCAGTGAGCCATCCATCTACAACTGAACCCTAGAAATAAGAAGCATATATAAAGATATATTTTCCAGGTTTTTCTGTTTTTTTCTTTTAGCCCTTTGCATTTGGTTGTCCTGGACACGATCTCTGGAACTGGTAGAGGGAAATGCTGCAATTGTGTTCCAGGGCACAGAGTGAGAATTCCAGGAATACTGAACCATTAAAATGAATGTGCTTCAAGAATCCACTTGAGGCTTTTTGATGATTGCTGTATTATTGAAGTTTGAGGACTTCTTTCTTTCTTCTTCCCTCTCTATTCTAATTTGGCAGTGGGTCATTTAATTAAGAGCAAACTCTAAACTATTAAAAGAGCATAAAATTTTTTAGCTGGAGCTTAAAAATGCTTAGGGAAAGAAACTACATGAGTAGTATGTATAATTTTTTAATAACAAAAAAATTACCTATAATTCCAGTTAAGTGTGGTTATAACCTTCCATTATTCTCTTTACTTATTTTTCTGCTATATTTTCCCTAAAAAAGGCATATTTACAACAGTCTGTGTGCATATGCACATATGTGCATGTATACATGTATAATGTGTATATGTGTGTGCACATGTCAAGGTCACTGCTGCTGCTGCTAAGTCGCTTCAGTCATGTCCGACTCTGTGCAACCCCATAGACGGCAGCCCACCAGGCTCCCCCGTTCCTGGGATTCTCCAGGCAAGAACACTGGAGTGGGTTGCCATTTCACCAAAGATCTCTATATCACTAAATCCAGCAGTCACAGTCATCATTGCATGACTGTATAGTCATCATAGACTGTAGCCTACCAGGCTCCTCTGTCCATGGGATTTTCCAGGCAATAGTACTGGAGTGGGTTGTCATTTCCTTTTCCAGGGGATCTTCCCAAGCCAGGGCTTGAACCCAGGTCTCCCACATTGTAGACAGACGCTTTACCATCTGAGCCACCAGGGAAGTCCTGTCAATGGTACTTGACACAAGTGACCACTCTCTTCCTTGAACTACTTTGTTCACTTGGATCCCAAGATCCCATATTCTCCAAAATTTCCCTTATTGGTCTTTCTTTCTTCTTCTCTTTTGTGTTTCTTCCTTCCCAAAACTCAGCCTTTGGACTTATCTTGGATCCAACTCTCTTGGGAATCTTTTCCAGTTTCATGGCTCTAAATACCATCTACCTGCTGAGAACTCCCAAATGTACATGCCCCAGAGTAATTCTCATTTGAACTCCAGGCTCATATATCTCTAGTCCATTATACTTGGAAGTCTAACAGGCATCTCAAAGGTGCTCAAATAGAACTCTGAATCCTAGCAAACCATTTCTTACTACTGAAAAAAAATTATCTTGCCAACTTTTTAAATAGTAACTCCAAACTGCCAGTTACCTGAGTTGAAACTTCGATGCTATCCTTGATTCTTCTTTTCTTTCACATCCCACACCCAATTCATCAGCTAGCCCCTAAGGGGTATCCAAGATCTGACCACTTCTAACTAATCCACTACCACACTGGTCCAAACCACCATGAACTTCCCCTGAAAGAATCTCCTGCTTTTGCATTTGTCCTCTCCAAGACCTGAGCGATTCTTCTAAACTTAAATTCGGATCATAACCATTTTTCTTCTCAAAACATTCCAGGGGCTTCCCATATCACCCAGACCAAACGCCAAAGTCCTTGCAATGTCTTATTAACATTTTCTGTGTCTTACTTTTTTAATTTAAGAATATGTGGGAGGCAGCACAGTGCTTGGGGTTAGAGTGCCTGTGTTCAAAGCCTGGCTCTTAGCTGTTTGATGCTGGGCTTCCCTGGTAGCTCAGGAGTAAAAAACCTGCCTGCAATGCAGGAGCTGTAGGTTCAATCCCTGGGTCAGGAAGATCACCTGCTGAAGGAAATGCAACCTACTCCAGTGTTCTTGCCTGAAAAGTCCTGTGGACAGCTCATGGGGATGCAAAATAGTTAGACAGGACTTAGGGACTAAACAACAAAAACATGATGTTGGGCAAGTTACTTAGCCTCTCATCTCAGTGGCTAAATTTCCTCACTATAAAATAGGATTATTATAATATTAATCTCATAGAACTGTGGTGAAGATTAATGAATTAATATTTATAACATGCTTACAATAATGCTGGCATGTAGTAAACATTATAAATTTTTTTAAATGACAAAATTGGCATTTTTGTGCTATTAGCAGAAGATTTTATCATAAATTCTGCACATAAAAAAATGCCTCCAGGCAAGAACTGGAGTGGGTAGCTATTCCCTCTCTAGGGGATCTTCCTGACCCAGGGATTGAACCTGGGTCTTCCTTATTGTAGGCAGAGTCTTTATCAGCAAAGGGCTTTGGACTAGTTACCACAGTTATTTTCCATAAATTATTTTTAGAAATCAAATCCTTTGGATTAGGGGATGGTTAGGAAGGGGATTGAGTGGGATTGGGGAAAAGAGGAAGGATGAATTTAATCTCTTCCTTGGTGCCCTTTTACTGGGCAGTAAAGCGCAAATATCTACACTGATAAACAAAACTTAAGGTGCATCCCTACATATACCTATTAAATATTATGGGTATAATAGGGAGAGTAAGTCACATGGAATTTCCATAGAGAGTCATATAATTAATTGATTTTGTAGAGGAAAAAGCACTACAGACTCAATATTGAACAAGGCTTTTATCAGTTTAAATCTGTCTGTGGAGGGAGGGGGAAAGAGTCCCTAGCCAGAGCCTCATCATCATAGCTCAGTTCTTACATCCATTTTACACTTTTAATACTTCATTATAACTGAAGAATAAAGAATACTCACAAACCACCTCCCTCTGCACAATACACACAATACAGCAACACAACATACATTCATACCCTTCTGGAACTGCCTTATGATCCACAGAGGAGAGAAGGCCTTGGACTCACAAGAAAACTTCTACAGATTATTTCAAGTGGGAAGACCTCTTTGAAAAGAGGTCAAATACACATTTGAATACAAGGTAAGTCACAGTGTTTGCCCATAAAAACAAAAGGGAGTTAGAATTTGTGAAAAAATTGTGAATAGGTCATAAAATTCATTCAAGGGTGTATAAATGAGAGATCTTTTTTTAAAAAAAAACTTTTTATTTTGTATTGAGGTATATATAACCGATTAACAATGCTGTGAATAGTTTCAGGTGAACAATGAAGGGACTCAGCCGTATATAAACATGTATCCATCCTCCCCCAAACTCCCCTCCTGTTCAGCCTGCCACATGACATTGAGCAGAGTAAGATCTCTTTTTTTGACAGCTGAGTTTAACTTTTAGAATATGTGGTGTAACGTTTTGTTAATTCTGGAAAAGTCTTGTGGTTCTAAACGAAATTGTGGTGTAAACTGGTCCTATTGCTGGAACTCTTAAAGGCCTCTGCATGTTGAGGTGGACTACACATGAGCTTCTGGGCAAAAATAAACGTCACGTATTTGCCAACAGCAAAATCTCTCAGACTCAACAACTATGCAGCTATGGAGAATTCCTTTGAGGATGTGAGGGGGAAAACAGTACTATTGAGCCTATACATTAGAAACACGAGTTGACAACAAAACCTTGCTTAAATCAATACTATTGTGAAATTTATCATGTCATGGTATTTACATGTGTAAAAGATGGACAAATGAATAATGCCTTTCTAGAATGTCATTGTAATTCTTGTTGAATAACCCTTTTCCTCACTTCTTTTTAATTTTAAAAGAAAATTGGCTTTAAAACACCATCCAGACAAGAATCCAGATGATCCAGGGGCTGCTGAAAAGTTTAAGGAAATCAACAAAGCCCACACAATTCTTACTGACATGTCAAAAAGAAACATTTATGACAAGTACGGATCCCTGGGACTCTATGTGGCCGAGCAATTTGGAGATGAAAACGTTAATACCTACTTCATGCTGTCAAGCTGGTGGGCAAAGGTGAATCGGATTTTTTGTTTCTCTTGAAAAAAATATCCTGAAAGGTCATGATATTATTCACTCTTTTAGACTCCATCTTAAAGAAAGCCTAACCTTCAGTTCAGTTCAGTTCACTTCAGTCTCTCAGTCGTGTCCGACTCTACGACCCCATGAATCGCAGCACGCCAGGCCTCCCTGTCCATCACCAACTCCTATTACTAAACTCTTATTAATAAAAGAGCTATCACTTGGACTTAAAGCTGTTATGATATGTAAGGATCACTTTTGCTTTAGCTTACCAAATGATTATAAAATATAGCATGACTTAAAATACTTCTAGACATTAATTATGTTTGAATTTGAAGCTTCAGGTTAATGCTGACTGCCCTCCCTACTCCCATAATGACTAATTAAGAACTGACTCATTGCTGAAAACTAAAAATAATTAATTAGTGTGACAACTGTTTAAACATTATTATGGCACAAATTTAGCTATGTACTTTCCTATCTATAGCACAGGCTACATCAGTGAACACAATGCTAAGGAGAATGCATGGAAATTATGTCATAGGTTCACATGAAGCCTGATGTGGGGTACTGGAGAAGGAAATGAAGGGGAAAGGTGAGAATTAAGTAGTGGAGGACACTGAGTTAGAGAGACAGAGAGGAAGGGAGAGGGAAAAAAAGGATAGCTAGTCAAGAGAAAAGCAGCATTGCTAGGACTTAGTGCAATCAGAATTGACTTTTGACAGTAGTGTGATTTCCTAGGAATTCCTTATATAAGCATGTTTGATGATAATTTCATATTTGCTTACTAGTATTCAAGGCTTCCCAAGTGGCGCTAGCGGTAAAGAATGTGCCTGCTAGTGCAGGAGCCAGGGGAGACCTGGGTTTGATCCCTGAGTCCGATCCCTGGGTCAGGAAGATCCTCTGGAGTAGGAAGTGGCAACCCACTACCCCAGTATTCTTGCCTGGAGAATCCCATGGACAGAGGAGCCTGGTGGGCTACAGTCCATGGGGCCACAAAGAGTCAGACACAACTGAGCACACACGCATATGAATATTCATATCCTTATCGTCTGATTACAGTATATTTACATTTGAATCATACATATAGTCCATTGGAATTTTTTTTGGACAGTTCATATACATGTAGTAAGTTTATGGTTCATACATCTTGTGAAATCACATGAACTCCCATGTAACATGACATGTTACAACTCAATTCACATGAGTTGTAACAAATAATTTAAGAAACTGCAGATCTCCAGAGTGAGGAGTCACATTGCCACCTTCTTCCACAAAATAAATCTTGCTAAATTGAGTGGTTGTACATATGCAGGATGAGAGAGGATATCTCTGGTGGCTCAGACAGTAAAGAATCTGCCTGTAATGCAAGATACCTGGGTTTGACCTCTGGGTCAGGAAGATCCACTGGAGAAGGGCATGGCAACCCACTTTAGTGTCCTTGCCTGGAGAATCCCATGGACAGAGGGGCCTGACAGGCTACAGTCCATGGAATCAAAAAGAATCAGACATGACTGAATGACTAACACTTTCACTTTAATGGGGAGAGTAAGTCTCCTTAGCCTTCTACAGTCCTTAGAACTCCTTTTCTTGGGGATAAATGGGGTTCCCACTGAAACCCCCTTTCTTTACTGTTGAGGACTTGGGAGGGAGACAAATTTCTGCCCAGAGGACGTGGGACTTGGAATAAGAATATAAATATTGTCAATGTCATTTATGATGATAGATTAACATTTATGTAAAATACAGGATTTTGTGGGCTTACCTGGGAACCTAACCTCCAGATATGACATAATGTCCGTTGGAAGATATGTCCAGAGTTCTAGGTAATTACACACTAGTACCTGATAGAATATTGGAGCCTACCTGGATAAAAAGGAGAATCAATTCCCTTGTCCAGGAAGTTGACAAAATTGATCAAAATTCATAGAGTTAAGCAGAAGCTGTAAGTAGTATAAGAGATATGTGTGCTAAGTTGCTTCAGTCTTGTCCAACCCTTTGCAACCTCATGGACTGAAGCCTGCCAGGCCCCTCTGTCCATGGGATTCTCCAGGCAAGAATACTAGAATGGGTTACCATTTCCTCCTCCAGGGTATCTCCCCAACCCAGGGACTGAACCCCTATCACTTTTGTCTCCTGCCTTGGCAGGCAGGTTCTCTTTCCAGCACCATTTGGGAAGAACAGTGTAAGATATATACATAAAATAATTCCTGATGTGGTTCTTTAAAAATAAGGCTACAAAAAAATCTACCTTCCCTTCTGCTTGTGCCAAAGCCTCATTACACAGTATCAATCAGAGTGCCCCAGCACATGATGATCATGTTTTAAGTATGCACTACATGTATGAATCAGTGTGCCAATTTGAAAATGTGTATTTTAAAAACAATGAACACCTACTTGTATCTTATACTACACTAAGCTCTGTGAGGATAAGGCAAGGTTATTTCTGAAGTAGGCAAGCAATCCAGCTGGAATAACTAAAGAACAAAACATGTATTAAAGGAAATTTTCAGAGAGGAGAAAAAAATTTGGGAATGGAATAGGAAAAGCAAAAAAGGACAACAGTAGGTAAAGAAAGGGGTAGCATGTTGGGGAAACAGATCCAGAACACTGCACAGGAGGGTCTTAGAGGCTGCTGGTGAGGAGGAAGCTGTTTTGTACTTTTCAGACTAATTTAAGAAATTTACAACTCTATGAAAATACAGAGAATCCACAGCAAAAAAAACTAGGTGTAAGGGTGCATAAAATCACTTCCGATTTCAAATAACATTTTTAATAAAATCATAAACTTATTTTGCTCAGTTAACAAACATGGCCTTGTTTTCACTGCAGATTAGATTAGGAGAGTATAATCTTTTAATCTTTAGCTATGGTGAATTTAGTGAGGAAACTTTTTATATGCTTGTGGGGAAATCTTGGTGTTGTGCACTAGGAGGAAAAAAATCATTTGTTTATCTACTAATCAATAATCAATCAATACATTCATTCATTCACTAGGTATTTCTTGTCTACCACACACCAAATACTAAGCCCTTAGGTAGAGGAGGGATTGAAAGATGACTAGTATATAGTTCTAGCCTTCAAGAGGCTCATGGTCTGAGACAGAATTAAAAACTGATCATTGTCTTAAACTTTCAGAATAATTGAAAAGTTTTGTCTTGTCAACAAAACAAGACTACGGTGGACATTTGTATGGAGTATGGTTGGGGCACAATGGAAGGAGTAATTGTTCTGGTGGCATGAGTGCTAAGTCACTTCGGTCATGTCTGACTCTTTGAGACCCCATGGATGTAGCCCGCCAGGGAATCTCTGTCCATGGGATTCTCCAGGCAAGAATTCTGGACTGGTTTGCTATGCCCTTCTCCAGGCAGAATTGTTCTGGGGGAGGTGGGCTTTCCGGAAAGATGACAGAGAGGATTGCTGAGATAAACTTACACACGGAGTGGGTATCTGTTAGATGACTAGGGGGTGGGGCAGGGGATGTCCAGGCAAATGAGTCCACAGGGAGAGCAGAGCTACGGCAAATACGGCAGGAGGGGAGCCATGCTGGTGCAGGGGAGGCATTAGGAAAGGCCAGACGACTGCTAATAAGGAGCTCCAGCTTCTTCTAAAAGGCAAGAAGAGTTTCTGCATGGGTTCATGAGAACATGCATGTCAGAAAACCACAGCAGTGATGTGTAGGCTGGGTTAGAGGCAAGAGTGGCCACAGGTAGGTCAGTTTTGAGGCTACTGAAGTGTCCAGAGCAGAGATAAGGGAAAGGGAAAGGGAAAGTCACTCAGTTGTTTCTGACTTTTTGCAACCCCATGGACTGTACAGTCCATGGAATTCTCCAGGCTAGAATACTGGAGCTCGTAGCCTTTCAGGATAAGGGGCTGTGTTCTAAAGCCCTACCACTCAGGATACAGATGATGGGGGTGGGGGAGGGTGGGGTGGCGTGGGACAAAGGTCCCGAGGAGAGAGACTGCAGGACTTGGTGACCTAGAGAGTAAGGTGGCAGCAGGGCTGGCTATCCATGGCTCTTCTTTGGTGAGAGTGGTTCAGTGCCCGTGGTCAGCTCGCCTGACCTGTAAAGGGTATGTTTTCCGGTTTGTTTTGTTTGCTCTGCTCTTAATAATGATCACCATGACTTAAGAATAAAGAAGAAAATGTCATACCTCGTGACTTTGACTGCAAGTCACTTGTTCCTGGCTCGTTAGGCAAAACTTTATGAGAAATTTGTTTCCAAGGAAACAGAAAATATAGTCCTCCATGGAATAAGGAATGAGGGTGAATATGCAGTTTGTGGGATGAAAACTGTGATGCCTCCAGGTCTTTGGAGGTACATGGGCAACACACTTGATTTCTGGGATCTCCTACACCCCTGTACTCCTCACCCCTGTTTTGCTTTGCCTCTCTTTCCTCTAGACTCTGTTTGTCATCATTGGCCTCTTGACCGGCTGCTATTTTTGCTGCTGTCTGTGCTGTTGTTGCAACTGCTGCTGTGGACGCTGCTGGACTAAGTCATCGATACCAGAAGAGGACTTCTACGTGTCTCCAGACGATCTTGAGGAGCAGATCAAGACAGACATGGCAAAAGGTGGAGTGAAATGAGAATAGAGTAGTGGGTGTCCCTTCACGTGCCTGGCCAAGTACCAAGTCCCATGGTGATGGTCATTGCCAAAGTGAGAGAGATGAAACCACCAAATTGGGGGAAGAATCCCACAGACTTTTTCCTTTGGTACTTGTTTTGAGGAAGATAAGAGGAATTTATCTTTACCAATCACAGAAAAAAAGCACAAACTGACACTGAAAGAAGCCATGAGATATGCTGATTGCAAAGCAAAGGTTCGTAGTCACATTATGAGAGAGTGAACCATGGATCCAGGAAGGTTGGGTGGGAATCCCAGGGGTAGGACAGCCAGGGTAGATATTTATCCCAAGAAAAGCACTTGGGTCTGTTAGTTTAGGTTCATGTGTGCTCAGTCGTGTCTAGCTTGGACTATAGGCCACTAGGCTCCTCTGTCCATGGGATTCTCCAAGCAGGAATGCTGGAGTGGGTTGCCATGCCCTCCTCCAAGGTATCTTCCTGACCCAGGGGTCAAACCCGTATCTCCTGTCTCACAGGCAGATTCTTTACTGCTGAGCCATCAGGGAAGCCCTATTATGTTAGGATCTCTATTCAAATAGAAAGAAATGGACATCAAGAGAAGTCAGCAACCCTTGACTTTTCTTCTTTTTGATTACTTTGAAAACGCATTTGGGTAAAACTGATGGACGGTAGCCTTCCCTGGAAATTTGGCTTCCTTCATATCCACACATTCAGAGCTAGCTTTGAACCATGCTAGCATCAAGAATGTCATCCTACAAGTGGGACTGTTTGCTAAACTACCTCTATGTGTTTATCAGTGTGTATGCATGGCCATGGTATATTCCTTGATTCTTCAAGTTCACTCATTGAACAAAAAAATGTAAAGAAAGGTAAAATCTCATAGAATTCACAACATAAGGAATACTCCATACTCCCTGGGAAATGCCTTTGTTTAAACAAACTGGAGTCAAACCTGCCATTGGCCTCTCTGTCTTGCAGCCATAATGCCACTGTCATTTTCTCCTGCAGAATGGACCATTATTCTAGATAACAGGGTTTATCACTAAGTCACAGAGAAGCCTGGAAATAAAAGAAGTGCTTGATAATTCAGGCAGTGATCCCTGGATGAGGGCATGGTAATCCACTCCAGTATTCTTGCCTAGAGAATCCCATGGACAGAAGAGCCTGGAGGGCTACAGTCCATGGGGTTGCAAAGAATCAGACATGACTGAAGCAACTGAGCAAGTACTCAGACAGTGATGCAGGATGCACTTCTGTAGACTGATTCTTTTGATGACAATGAAGCACAAATTCCATGACATGAGACAGAGCAGAGACTGTTTAAAGGTTTCGAGGTAATTTAATTCCCTATCAAATATGATACTAAGTAATATCCAATTATTACCCACCTTGAAATGGCAACCCACTCCAGTACTCTTCCCTGGAAAATCCCAAGGATGGAGGAGTGTGGTAGGCTACAGTCCATGGGATTGCAAAGAGTCGGACATGACTGAGCGATTGAGCGACTGAGCAACGATTCTAAGTTAAAGGAGCCATATGAACATGGCTTGGTCTCAGACCATTTCAGGGTTGGGATATCAGAAGGGATGTCTATGCCAGCTGTGACTTCTTCCTATGGGGACCAGCAGGTGGCCAGTGTGGCAGATGGGGTTTGCTCCTACCATTTTTTATTACTGCCCCTGCGGCCAAATTGTAGGCCCATGGTGAAATACAATTACAACTTTCTTTTGCTTAATTTGGGATACAAAGGACACATATTTAATGGGGCATACATACCAAAAAAGAGCAAGCAATGTATATAACTCGTGATAGGTTAAACAGAAATAGATATGTGTAAACTCTTCTTCAGAAAAAGAGCCACGGACTTTGGCATAACTTGCTTAAGAATGATGAGCCCAGTGCACTTCCTTGCTGGTCCAGTGGTTAAGACTCCATGCCCCCAGTGCATGGGACACAGGTTTGATCCCTGACAATGGCACCCCACTCCAGTACTCTTGCCTGGAAAACCCCATGGACAGAGGAGCCTGGAAGGCTGCAGGTTGGACACAACCGAGTGACTTCATTTTCACTTTTCACTTTCATGCATTGGAGAAGGAAATGGCAACCCACTCCAGTGTTCTTGCCTGGAGAATCCCAGGGATGGGGAGCCCGGTGGGCTGCCGTCTATGGGGTCACACAGAGTCGGACATGACTGAAGTGACTTAGCAGTAGCAGTAGGGAACTAAGATCCTCCATGGTTAAAGATGATGAGACCAATGCATTTTTTGCATCTGCTCTTTGGAGGGAGATGGCAACCCACTCCAGTATCCTTGCCTGGAGAATCCCATGGACAGAGGAGCCTGGTGGGCTACAGTCCACAGGGTCGCAGAGTCGGACACAACTGAGCGACTTCACTTTCACTTTCAAACTGACATTCAGCCCTGCCCATCAACAGAAAATTGGATTAAAGAATTACTGAGCATGACCCCACCCATCAGAACAAGACCTAGTTTACCCCACAGACAGTCTTTCTGATCAGGAGGTTTCCATAAGTCTCTTATCCATCAGAGGGCCAACAGAATGAAAACCAAAATCATAGAAAACTAACCAAACTGATCAAATGGACCTCAGTCTTGCCTAACTCAAAGAAACTATAAGCCATGTCATGTAGCGCCACCCAAGATGGATGGGTCACGGTGGAGAGTTCTGACAAAATGTGGTACACTGGAAAAGGGAATGGCAAACCACTTCCATATCCTTGCCTTGAGAAACCCATAAACAGTATGAAAAGGCAAAAAGATAGGACACTGAATGATGAAGTCCCCAGGTCAGTAGGTGCCCAATATGTTACTGGAGAACAGTGGAGAAATAACTCCAGAAAGAATGAAGAGACAAAGCCAGAGCAAAAACAACACCCAGTTGTGGATGTGACTGGTGATGGAAGTAAATTCTGATGCTGTAAAGAACAACGTTACATAGGAACCTCGAATGTTAGGTCCATGAATCAAGGCAAATTGGAAGTGGTCAAACAGGAGATGGCAAGAGTGAACATCAACATTTTAGGAATCAGCGAACTAAAATGAACTGGAATGGGTGAATTTAACTCAGATGACCATTATATCTACTACTTTGGGCAAGAATACCTTAGAAGAATTGGAGTAGCCCTCATAGTCAACAAAAGAGTCAGAAATGCAGTACTTGGATGCAGTCTCAAAAATGACAGAATGATCTCTGTTCGTTTCCAAGGTAAACCATTAAATATCACAGTAATCCAAGTCTATGCCCTGACCAGTGAGGCTGAAGAAGCTGAAGTTGAATGGTTCTAGAAGACCTACAGACCTTCTAGAACTAACACCCAAAAAAGATGTCCTTTTCATCATAGGGGACTGGAATGCAAAAGTAGGAAGTCAAGAGATACCTGGAGTAACAGGCAAATTTGGCCTTGGAGTACAAAATGAAGCAGGGCAAAGGCTAACAGAGTTTTGTTAAGAGAATACATTGGGCATAGCAAACACCCTCTTCCAACAAGAACAAGAGAAGACTCTACACATGGACATTACCAGATGGTCAATACTGAAATCAGATTGATTATATTCTTTGTAGCCAAAGATGGAGAAGTTCTATACAGACAGCAAAAACAAGACTGGGAGCTGTCTCTGGCTCAGATCATGAACTCCTTATTGCAAAATTCAGACTTAAATTGAAGAAAATAGGGAAAACCACTGGATCATTCAGGTATGACCTAAATCAAATCCCTTACTATTATAATGTGGAAGTGAGAAATAGATTCAAGGGATTAGATCTGACAGACAGAATGCCTGAAGAACTGTGGACAGAGGTTCATGACATTGTACATGGAGGCAGTGATCAAGACCATCCCCCCAAAAAAAGAAATGCAAAAAGGCAAAATGGTTGTCTGAGGAGGCCATACAAATAGCTGAGAAAAGAAGAGATGCTAAAGGCAAAGGAGAAAAGGAAAGATATACCTATCTGAATACAGAGTTCCAAAAAATAGCAAGGAGAGGTAAGAAAGCCTTCTTCCATGATCAGTGCAAAGAAATAGAGGAAAACAATAGAATGAGAAAGACTAGAGACTTCTTCAAGAAAATTAGAGATACCAAGGGAACATTTCATGCAAAGATGGGCTCGATAAAGGACAGAAATGGTATGGACCTAACAGAAGCAGAAGATATTAAGAAGAGGTGGCAAGAATACACAGAAGAACTGTACAAAAAAGATCTTCATGACCCAGATAACCACAATGGTATAATCACTCATCTAGAGTCAGACATCCTTGAGTGTGAAGTCAAGTGGGCCTTGGGAAGCATCACTACGAACAAAGCTAGTAGAGGTGATGGAATTCCAGCTGAGCTATTGCAAATCCTGAAAGATGATGCTGTGAAAGTGCTGCACTCAATATGCCAGCAAATTTGGAAAACTCAGCAGTGGCCACAGGAATGGAAAAGGTCAGTTTTCATTCCAATCCCAAAGAAAGACAATGCCAAAGAATGCTCAAACTACCGCACAATTGTACTCATCTCATGGCAACCCACTCCAGTGTTCTCGCCTGGAGAATCCCAGGGACGGGGGAGCCTGGTGGGCTGTTGTCTCTGGGGTCGCACAGAGTCAGACACAACTGAAGTGACTTAGCAGCAGCAGCAGCACACACTAGTAAAGTAATGCTCAAAATTCTCCAAGCCAGACTTCAGCAATACATGAACCGTGAACTTCCAGATGTTCAAGCTGGATTTAGAAAAGGCAGAGGAACCAGAGATCAAATTGCCAATATCTGTTAGATCATCAAAAAAGCAAGAGAATTCCAGAAAAACATCTACTTCTGTTTTATTGACTATGCCAAAGTCTTTGACTGTGTTAATCACAATGAACTGTGGAAAATTCTGAAAGAGATGGGAATACCAAACCACCTGACTTGCCTCCTGAGAAAGTTGTATGCAGGTCTAGAAGCAACAGTTAGAACTGGACATGGAACAACAGACTGGTTCCAAATCAGGAAAGGAGTACATCAAGGCTCTATATTGTCATGCTGCTTATTTAACTTATATGCAGAGTAGATCATGTGAAATGCTGGGCTGGATGAAGCACAAGCTAGAATCAGGAAAGCCGGGAGAAATAACAAACTCAGATATGCAGATGACACCACCCTAATGGCAAGCAAAGAGGAACTAAGGAGCATCTTGATGAAAGTGAAAGAGCAGAGTGACAAAGTTGACTTAAAACTCATCATTCATAAAACTAAGATCTTGGCATCTGGTCCCATCACTTTATGGCAAACAGATGGAGAAACAATGGAAACAGTGACAGACTTTACTTTTTGGGCTCCAAAATCTCTGCAGATGGTGACTGTAGCCATGAAATTAAAAGATGCTCGCTCCTTGGAAGAAAAGCTATGACCAATCTAGACAGCACATTCCAAAGCAGAGACATTACTTTGCCAACAAAGGTCCGTATAGTCAAAGCTAAGAGTTGGACCATAAAGAAAGCTGAACACTGAAGAATTGATGCTTTTGAACTGTGGTGTTGTAGAAGACTCTTGAGAGTCCCTTGGACTGCAAGGAGATCCAACCAGTCTATCCTAAAGGAAATTAGTCCTGAATATTCATTGGAAGGACTGATGTTGAAGCTGAAACTCAATTCTCTCACCACCTGATGTGAAGAACTGACTCATTGGAAAAGACCCTGATGCTGCGAAAGATTGAAGACAGGAGAAGGGGACAACAGAGGATGAGATGGTTGGATGGCATCACCGACTCAATAGACATGAGTTTGAGTAAGCTCCGGGAGTTGGTGATGGACAGGGAAGACTGGCTTGCTACAGTCCATGGGGTTGCAAAGATTCAGACACGACTGAGCGACTGAAAAGTTCTGAAAACTGACATTAGGTCATGTCAGGGGTCACTGGGATCTCCTTTAATGTCCATCAACCCAGCCCATCATAGACAGAGAACAGAAAGGAGCAGTGACACAGGAGAGCACTGTCACTGTCAGCCAGTGTGTCGTCCTCATCTTTTCCTTTATAGCGTGGAAACCAAAACTGGGTGAATTAAATCTAGATATCACAAATCCAGTGTTTCACTCTTCTCTGAAGAGCCACATAGTCTTTCCTTTTTAAATTAGGCAAAAGCTCCACCCAGTCATTTCAGCAGACCTTCTCTGCAGAAGATTTCCTTTCTGGAACAGAAACATATACTCAGTGCCAAATGCCACCCAGGTTTCCTTCCTACAGTGTTGTTAGTGATGAATTTATGTGTCACTCACTGTCCTAAGTTCTGAGACTCCAGAGCTATGAATTCCATTGCAAAGGTCAGATTACAGACTAAGTAAATCATGAACCCATTTGACTGTGTTACTATAAGCCTTAACCAAAAGGAAAAGCTCTATCCTATTCTGAAGTATTTTAATGCACAATTATTCTAGGTTTTTGAGAGCCAGAAACTTAACACAATCTGTACAGTCCTTTTGAAGAAAAAAAAAACATAAAATTACAATACAAAATTAGATCTGAAAGCAAATATTTATCATGAAAAAAAGAAATTACAAAAATATTGCAAGGCTTAAAAACTCATAAACATCTTAAATGTCACAAATTTTGAAAAATAGCAATAGTTTAATTAACTGCCTGGCCCACCTTTATAATACTCTCTGCTATACTTTCTGGGTACATCTTCTTTCATTGCCTCTTTATTTAATAGCAATTTCATTAACATCATTTACTGTAGGGGCAATAGAAAAATAATTGTCTTTCCTCTAGCATGTCTGTTCAAAATTTGTTTTTTATTATTGGTAGATTAGAAAAATTTCAATTTTACATCTCATTATTGATATTGTTGTCTAACTTTTTAGGGATGTTGTCAAATTTAAGAAAACTCCTATCCAACTTATTTCATATATAAGATGTAAAATTTGGAAGAATTTTTCTACTGACCAAGTTTGAATACACATTTGAAACCCTGTTGCCCCACCATTACCCAATGCTTCCAGGATCAGAGCACACTGGACACATTCGTAGAGTGTGACACCATGTCTGGTATGGATCTTCAAGTCTCTTAAGCAATTAAATTGGGATGCTGAGTTACAGAAGTTACCTCTAAGGCCATTTCTATCCCAGTATGGCTAGCAGTAATTATACACAGAATTGCTACAAACCACAAAAACATACCCCACAGTTTCTGGTCAAGAGTAGTGGTACAGGGTGGCACTTGCAGATTTACTTGGGTTGTTGTGTCTGTTTCATCCATGCAAAAGGGTGTAACCCAACTTCTACCCTTAAGAAATAAAGGAAGTTCAAAACAGTGGCATCTTCAATAGTCTCTCCAAACTTTAGAACTTGTAGACTGATTCCCATCTCTTTCTCAAAATAAAAATAAAATCCCAGTGGGTTTCTAGGAACACAGGGGAATTCTACTATTCTTATTAATCAACTAAGAGCAAAGAGAAGACAGTATCTTGGCGGGTTGCCCATCCCTCCCTTTTGTCTTGGAAAATTTAAAGCTTGAAAGATAAAGGTAATGGATATCACAAATTAGAAGTTCTACTTTGTGAAATTTTGAGCACTATATGTAAAACAAGCTCATCTAGACCCTATACGCCTCTGTTAGATGAAGGATACAATGAAGTCAAAATTCTACTACCTGAGACAGAACACCTTTCCCTCGGCCTGTGTGTATGTGTGTGTGTGTGTGAGAGAGAGAGAGAGACAGACAGACAGACAGACAGACAGACAGAGACAGGAAGGAAGGAAAGAAAAGAGGAAGGAGGTATAGAAACAAGAGCATAAATGGAAACCTAGCTTCACTGAATACCCTGGCAAAGAGAACCAAAAATACAAAAGATAAATTTTTTTTTTTTTTTTTTTTTTTTTCCAAGCACTGGTCCTCAAACAACCAATTAAAACCCTAAAATTTCCTTGTGGAGTCATAATTTCCCAATTTTTTTCTTTGAAGGCAAGGGAATACAGTATTTAAGGGAGGAGATGTTATAGTGTGTTGACCTTGGATCTGAAAACGTGGGAGTCAGTGCAGAGAAAAATCTGTTGACTGCTTAGCTGCTCCTGCCAGTCACCTGGATGAAGCCCAAATAAATTCACAGCCACTGAGCTGAAGAGGCCATATGGCTTGTAATTAGACTCACCCTCAGCCAAGATATTGAGACACTTATTACTATTCAGCATTCATCGCACTTTACTGGCCAGTGAAAGGGCACCAAGGAAGAGATTAAATTCATCCTTCCTCTTTTCACCAATTCTACTCAATCCCCTTCCTAACCATCCCCCAGTCCAAAGGATCTGATTTCTAAAAATAATTTATGGAAAATAACTGTGGTAACTAGTCCAAAGCCCTTTGCTGATAAAGACTGCCTGCAATGAGGAAGACCCAGCTTCGATCCCTGGGTCAGGGAGATCCTGTAGAGAGGGAATAGCTACCTACTTCAGTTCTTGCCTGGAGAATCCCATGAACAGAGGAGCCTGGCTGACTATTGTCCACAGGGTTGCAAAGAGTAGGACACAACTGAATAGCTGACAGTTCCACTTTCCTTTTTTTGTTGTTGTTGTTTTATGTTGTCATTTTTGGCACAATGCCATTTGTTTTTTTAATTTTTAATTTTTTTTTACCTTACAATATTGTACTGGTTCTGCCACACATCAACATGAATCTGCCACAGACGTACGCGTGTTCCCCATCCTGAACCCCCCTCACTTTATATGAAAATATCAAGTAAGCATCACCGAGGCCCAGGCCTGGGGAGCAGGACGAGTAAGTCAGCTCATAATATTGCCCTAGAAGCAGTTCAAAGTGGACCTAAGGCTTCTTCAAAGTTTACCTGCTAAGGTTCAGTGAGCAAATTTACTCGACAGGTTTATCAAAATAGTCTTTCAACCACAAACATTTATTGAGCACTTTTTGCTAGGGGCTACGGAGAAGGCAGTGGCACCCCACTCCAGTACTCTTGCCTGGAAAATCCCATGGATGGAGGAGCCTGGAAGGCTGCAGTCCATGGGGTCGCTGGGGGTTGGATGCGACTGAGCGACTTCACTTTCACTTTTCACTTTCATGCATTGGAGAAGGAAATGGCAATCCACACCAGTGTTCTTGCCTGGAGAATCCCGGGGACCGAGGAGCCTGGTGGGCTGCCGTCTATGGAGTTGCACAGAGTCGGACACGACTGACGCGACTTAGCAACAGCAGCAGCAGAGCAAAGAAAGATGCTGTCCCTGCAGTCTTAGACCTGACAGTCTAGCAGAGGAGATGGGAAGACAAATAGTAAAGAAATAATCACACAACAAGCTAGTTAACTTAGAGGTACAGTAAGTGTGCCAGAGGAGAAGCACAGGGGCTGTGACAGTGAACACTGGGGGGCCTGACCCAGATGCAGGTGAGGACCGCTTCCCAGAGGGAGTGACACTTAAAGCTGAAAACTTTAAGGAGGAGAAGTTAAGGGGTAGGAGATTATGGGGATGGAGAATCCTAGAAGAGAGGAATCCTTTTTTTTTTTTTTAAGTATTTTATTTTAAAAATCTATTTATTTGGCTGTGGGTCTTCTAGTTGCAGCACATAGGCTTAGTTGCCGCCAGGCATGTGGGATCTTAGTTTCCTGCATCCCCTGCAATGGAAGGTGGATTCTTAGCTACTGGACCACCAAGAAGTCCCAGAAGGGAGGAATCTTGATACTGGCACAGTGTTTGGCACACAATCTCTCTGTATCCTGTGGACAAGAGTGTAAATGGAGTTCTAGATGCTGGGCAAGGCAGGGATAGTCTTATTAAGTTGTTCTATTGCATAGTTTTTATCAAGAAATAGCATGAAGTAGAAGTTACGCGGAGATCATATTTGCAAATAACCCCAAACTGGGCTACATCCAGACAAGGACTCATACCATCAACGCAAAATGTGATAAGCAGAAAACAGCTGGAATCCCAGAAAGTTTGCTAGACAAGAGCAAGAGCTGTAGGATTTAACTAGGAAGAGGGGAGAGGGAGTTGAGAGAAAACCCAGAAGGTTCTGGGGAAGAAAAGTAAAAAGGTGGTATCAGTCGCTCAGTCATGTCCTACTCTTTGTGACCCCATGAACGGTACTCTTTGAACCCCACCAGGCTCCTTTGTCCATGGAATTCTCCAGGCAAGAATACTGGAGTGGGTAGCCATTCCCTTTTCCGGGGATCTTCCCAAACCAGGGATCGAACCTGGAGGTGAAATATTATACAACCTTAAAAAGGAATGAAGTACTGAAAAATACTATAGGGTGAATGAACCCAGAAACATTATGCTAAGTGAAAGAAGCCAGACACAAAAGGACAAATACAGTATAACCCCATCTACATGAAATATCCAGACTGGTAAATTCATAGAGGCAGAAAGCATATTGGTGGTTGCCAGGGCCTGGGTTGGGGGGTGGGGGAGAGGAGGAGAGGAGCAACAGGTAACAACTGCCTAATATGTACTGGGTTTCCTTTGGGGGACTGTTTTGCAACTAGATAGAAGCAGTGAATTATATATTTAGTATATTATGAATGTACTAACTTGTTCATATTAAAATGGTTAGTTTTATGTTATATGAATCTCACTTCAATTAAAAAATATCTGTGGTAGAAGAGAGGAGTATTCCAAGAGTTGACTACAGAAAGAAGCTAAATACCCTTTCTTCAAAAAAGGAGAAGGTTCTTTGTTTCCTGAAAATTCACCCATGAGGCAAGGAGCAGAGGATACCAAAAAGCATCAATATTTGCAAGTATGGGGAAACAGGAAAGTTGATCATCAGCCTTTATGCCAGCTCCTCAAGAACAGTACACTGTTAGTGGCTAAGACAGGAAAGGGCTTTGAATTACACAGTCCCATTTCAAGCCCCAACTCTGTTAGTTACTGGTAGAGACTTGGGGAGTAATTCACTTATTTTATTCGTTATTGTTTCTACTTATCCAGCATATACAAGCAAATATTATGACCTGATTATTGCCAATACCTTTAAGTTCTTTGCTTGCTGTTCCCTCTTCAGAGGTAACTCTTATCTTAAATCATGTTTGATCATTTTCCTTTTTAAATCTCAGTCTTATTGAGATGTTTACTTGACATACAACACTGGATGAGTCTGAAGTGTCACTGCAGGATTTGAAGCCTTTGGGGGTCTGATTTAGCCTTTTCTTGTTTCTACTGGCTCTTACCCAGTCGTCACTGTTTCTATTTCTAACTTCCACTCATTCTCACCCCCTTATCTCAGTCTCTCTCCTTCTCTTTCTTCTTATCTCTTCTACCTGTTTTAACTATGAGTTTATTTCTTGCAATTTGTGGGGGATTTTTTAAGGCTTGAGTTGAAGATTGGGGTCGTCCACTTCTGCTCAGTGCTTCTGCACTGGACCATTTTAAACTAAATTTTCAGCTTGAGGTTTCTTGGAACACATCAGATCAGATCAGATCAGTCACTCAGTCGTGTCTGACTTTGTGCGACCCCATGAATCACAGCACGCCAGGCCTCCCTGTCCATCTCCCAGAATTCACTCAGACTCACGTCCATCGAGTCAGTGATGCCATCCAGCCATCTCATCCTCTGTCATCCCCTTCTCTTCTTGCCCCCAATCCCTCCCAGCATCAGAGTCTTCTCCAATGAGTCAGCTCGTCGCATGAGGTGGCCAAAGTACTGGAGTTTCAGCTTTAGCATCATTCCTTCCAAAGAAATCCCAGGGCTGATCTCCTCCACAATGGACTGGTTGGATCTCCTTGCAGTCCAAGGGACTCTCAAGAGTCTTCTCCAACACCACAGTTCAAAAGCATTAATTCTTCGGTGCTCAGCCTTCTTCATAGTCCAATTCTCACATCCATACATGACCACAGGAAAAACCATAGCCTTGACTAGACAAACCTTTATTGGCAAAGTAATGTCTCTGCTTTTGAATATGCTATCTAGGTTGGTCATAACTTTCCTTCCAAGGAGTAAGTGTCTTTTAATTTCATGGCTGCAGTCACCATCTGTAGTGATTTTGGAGCCCAGAAAAATAAAGTCTGACACTGTTTCCACTGTTTCCCCATCTATTTCCCATAAAGTGATGGGACCAGATGCCATGATCTTCGTTTTCTGAATGTTGAGCTTTAAACCAACTTTTTCACTCTCCACTTTCACTTTCATCAAGAGGCTTTTGAGTTCCTCTTCACTTTCTGCCATAAGGGTGGTGTCATCTGCATATCTGAGGTTATTGATATTTCTCCCGGCAATCTTGATTTCAACTTGTGTTTCTTCCAGTCCAGCGTTATAAATTTGGCCTGCCAAATTGTGTGCTCATTGACTTGCCAATAAACATTTTTAAAAAGGCTCTTCCTGCTTCACAAAAACTCAAGACCAGCACATTTCCTTGCAGATTTAGGAGTATGGTGATTTAGACACCACATAATCATCCAGGGTACTAGCTTTTTGTGGACTTGTGGCTTCTCTGTTGGCCCAGAAAGTAAAGAATCCACTTGCCAATGCAAGAGACCTAGATTTGATCCCTGGGTTGGAAAGATCCCCTGGAGTAGGAAATGGCAACCCCCTCCTGTATTCTTGCCTGGAAAATCCCATGGACAGAGGAGCCTGGTGAGCTACAGTCCATGGGGTCGCAGAGTCAGACACAGCTGAGCAAGTAACACTTCACTTCTACTTTTGTGGACTTCTATTAGACTCTTCACCTAAGCAAGCTCTGGGTTTTGACCTCTCTCCCAACCAGGGCCATATTTGCAATTGTCCACTGCACAACTCTAGGAAGTACTTTTCATGCAGACTTAACATGTAGGCTATATGACATGGGTGGTGGCCCTGTCCTCATACCCACAAAATGGTAACTAAAGCTTAAGTTTATTGGTTTTAGAAAATTGCCTTGAGGTGAAAGTTGCATTTAGTGCTTTGGTTTTAAAATTTTATAACTGAAAGAACTTAAATGAAGAATAAAGACTATAAATCCTCCCTTTTGAAGGCCTTTAAAAGGTAGGATCCTCAATATTTTAGGAATTGAATTGGCTTGCCTATCATCACTTCAACAAAAATATCTACCACTTGTCCCCGTTAAAGGAAACATAACATGCTACTGCTGCTGCTAAGTCACTTCAGTCGCGTCCGACTCTGTGTGACCCCATAGACGGCAGCCCACCAGGCTCCCCCATCCCTGGGATTCTCCGGGCAAGAACACTGGAGTGGGTTGCCATTTCCTTCTCCAATGCATGAAAGAAAAGTGAAAGTGAAGTCGCTCAGTTGTGTCCAACCCTTAGCGACCCCATGGACTGCAGCCCACCAGGCTCCTCTGTCCGTGGGATTTTCCAGGCAAGAGTACTGGAGTGGGGTGCCATTGCCTTCTCCGACATAACATGCTAAGAGGGTGTTTATTTGTTTTCTTTGTTTATTTTTAGATATGGACTTTCCAGTTGTTCTCCAGCCCACAAATGCAAATGAGAAAACACAGCTAATCAGAGAAGAACCTCGAAGTTATTGTACAGACTCTTAATATTGAGCCCACTGAGGGTCCACAGTACCTCCTCTTGGTTCAGCCATGTCTCCAGGTGGTCTTGCTGGGGGAGGGGAGGGGACATGAAATGCTGTGAACTTTTCCACATTTGTATTTTATCTTTAGGTTAAGGAAAGATGACTGCTACATGATTTTCTCAGTATGCAGAGTCACTCTTTGAGTAGAATTCCTAATGGAAACACACATTCCATTTTGATGAATAAAGGCCTGAAGAGTTGTTTTATGCTCCTTGCCTGAGGGTAAGACAGTGGCATTGGACAGGCTTTTTGAGTCTTCCCTTTTATATGAGCCAGACCTCAGTCCTCATACACTAAAGTTGTATTCTGAAACCAAAGCCACTTTTCATCTATTAACTAAATGCAGTATTAACATCTGCCTTTGAATATCATCAGCAAAACATACATGAGAATTTAGGAGGAATTTCTTGTGTGTGTAGAGATTTTTCCCTGTCATATACAATATGGCCACAGAAATATTTCAAGAGGCAGGACGAAATTATTAGGTAAAGACAAATCATATTAAAGTATAGTTTTGAAAGATTACAAATTATCACTTACTGAAAACTAACAAACCAGGAAGAAAGATATTTTCTGTGTACTTTTAGATGGGCATAAAAACAAAAACAGAACTTCAGCCCTGTGAAATGTTGTAAATGATCCCCAAAAAATCATTCTGGGCACAAAACAGCCCCAAACCATGTGTCTGACAATTTTAAGTTAAAATATTTTTTGTCCAACAGGCTTAAATTAGCCACACTAAGAAAAAGAAACACATGAGGTAAAGGACAGAATTCTAAATTCTATAATTTAAAGTTAAAGGCATATCACTTATCCCATTTTCAGCCATGACAGTGATCAGAAATACTACCCGTGTTGAACATCTATGCTCAGAGGTCATCTCTGCATTTACTTGATTCTTACATTCATCAGGTGGTAGAAGCCATATGCTATTTCTAAAACAGTAAGCAGCAAGTGTTTATTTTTTCCAGATCTTCCCTAGTTCTTAATGTAAGGTTGGATTTTTCAAGATCTTATGTTTTTACATTATATTGCATGAAATGCCATTTCCTTTTTCCTTTGTTTCTTATTCTACCCTCCCCCCAATTACAGTTAATTAAAGTTAAATATACGTTGTAAGTGAGAATTGGTGTTATAGCTCTGACAGTTCTGACATAATTAAAAATCTAACTCGTGTGTTACTGGAATTTTTTTTTTTAATCAGCATAATTAAGCACAAAGGGCCCCGGTTTGACATTTAAGAACCTGGTTCTAACTAAGCACTCACAAACTAGCCCTGTGACCAAGTGAGATAAGAATGATATGGCTAATCTCTCTCTGACTGTGTTTTCATATCTTCTCTGTTTACCTTCCAAATTGTTGCAAGACCAAGTAAACTAGTTGAAAGAACTCCAAAAAGTCAAGTATTTAACAAGTTTAAGATGGTTTTATATGAGTTTGTATATGTTGATACACAGAGACTAATGTGATGAGAGTTCTGTATATAAACCCTCTCACCCAACAAGACCCATGAAAATACCTAGCCCAGTGACCAGCAGGTGCTCAGAACTGTACTCGACACATGAGTAACTTTCCATTTGAAGGGAACAATGAGATGGACAGCCCCACCTCTGAGTACTTGGAGCCACTACTTTTCCTTCCTGAGGTCTCTAAGCAAAACAGCAGTCCTGCTGTTGAATAGTAACCCACAAGTCACAAAACTCATCTTCTCTTTCTCCTCTCAACCTCACTTTTCTTTCTCACAGAAAACTTTCTACTTCCACCCCCAGCTTTCCCACAGAGCCAGTACAAGAGTGGTTTTGATGAAAATAGGTTATGAATTAGAATCCCAATCAGATGTGGAATTAAATTCCTGGAGATGTTCCGGCCAAGGTTTCCTACATAGGGCTCATTTTAGTTACAGGGCTGAATGGCAAATGTAAGCACATGGATGTCTGTGAGTGAGGGAATGAGTTCTACAGAATGCCCCTTAGCTACACAGGCACAAGGACCAATTCTCCATCTGAGGAGTAGCCACGTAAGCGTCTTGTGGAGTTGCCATCTGGAATCGCCTGCTATTATTATGAATCCACAAGCATCTTAGCAGACAAGCATCAAGGAAAGAAGGGACATGCTGACTGTGATCCTCAACAACGATCCCAGTTCATGAAGGGTTAAATGAACTGCCCACTTCAGTGGCTCACTACCTAATCCTGGCCTCCAGGCTATAAGAGTAGGGGGTTTCATGAATCAACTATTTACTTTTTTGCTGTCTTACATTTGTTGTTGTTCAGTTGCAGAGTCGTGTCCGACTCTTGTGACCCCCATGGACTGTATCCTGCCAGGCTTCTCTGTCCATGAAGCAAAGTGAAGTGAATTGAAAGTCGCTCAGTTATGTCTGACTTTGTGTGACCCCATGGATGTCATACAGTCCATGGAATTCTCTAGGTCAGAATACTGGAGGAGGTAGCCTTTCCCTTCTCCAGGGGATCTTCCCAACCCAGGGATTGCATTGCAGGCAGATTCTTTACCAGATGAACCACAAAGGAAGCCCCTTTGTCCATGGGATTTCTCTGTTAGTTTGGCACTCAAACTTCTGAACCAATTTTAGAATTTTTTTTTTTTTTAATTTCAGCAGCCTGCCACCCCTTACTTCTCATGGGTGAGAAGGCAAATGTCCACTTCCAGGGCAACAGTCCTCAAAGCAAAGAAAGACCTTTATTTGACAATCACGAGTCCTCCTCTCCAAAACTCCTCTTCTTCTGGCCTGAAGCCCTCCTGAGAACCTAAGTAATAGTCATCTTCATATTATTCCTGAGCAGTTCTAGACCACAAAGGGCCAGAAATTTAGATTAAGTCATGAAAAACCAGCTTCTGTAAAATAAAGTTATTTGCAAATTGTAGGTGGTTCACATAAGCAGTGATTTCAGAACTACATCTTAGGGTCAGCGTTTACATCTGTATTCTGCACCACGCTAAAATATGAAGAGACTACTAAATACTTGTTGACTAACTGATCAATTCTCATAACATAGACCATTTCTGAGAAAAGCCTTTCTCCAAAAGGAGACCTAAACATGCTCAGTGCCAGATGAAGGGTAAGTGTGGTACAACTTTCTGGAATTTTCATGCTATTCCAGAGCTGTCCTCAAGCAAAACTGAATTCCTAGAATCAAAAAAGTAGTTATCGGACAGCTGTTAACACATTCTGCTCATTTCTAGGCTGCCAACTGAGCTTTCTAATCGCTGAAAAAAATCTATCAATTTTTCCCATGCCTGAAAGCCCCCAGGCACAGCCTTATTCCCAGGTCCAGGAAGATGGATCTTACCTATGGGGGTTTTTTCTTTTTACTTCTGACTAATCTGCTCTGGTACCCAAATTTCTCCATTTATGAGACACTGTCCAGATTGATGAATCTCAAGGTTTCATCTACAATGTACTTTATTTTCTGGTGAAGAATTGTTGGGGGAAATTTTTAGTACAAATATTCACTCTGGAAATGAGATTTCAACATTTTCTTAATTATCTTTAGAATGATCTGTTTGGGCATGTAGATACATTAACCATTTACTAAACTGATATTTTCAGAATTATAATCACAAAAAAATAATATTTTAAAGCTAACCTAGGTAGCTTTATAAAAGCAACAAATGAAAGCCATTAAGCAATGAAAATTACTGCCTGTGTATTAAGTGCTCAGTCCTTTCCAACTCTTTACGACCTCATGGATTGTGGCCCACCAGGCCCCTCTGTCCTTGGAGATCTCCAAGCAGGAACACTGGAGTGGGTTGCCATTCCCTTCTCCAGGGGATCTTCCCAACCCAGGGATCAAACCGGGGGTCTCCTGCATTGCAGGCAGATTCTTTACCATCTGAGCCATCAGGGAAGCCCATATATTGATTAACTTATTATTAATGACTTTATTATAGAAAATTAATAATTTTCTATAAAATGCCTTCAAAAGTTTCTTTAATGTATTTAGCAAGGAATTTATTTTCTAACTCGATATACAGCAAACTAGGAAGTTTAATACTTAGTTACCAAAATCTGAAAGGTACACGTTATTCTGAATAAGAGGATAAAGTCTTAATAGAAAATAAAAATGATTCACTTCCCTGCTTATCTCCTGCTTTTCATAGTTTCATCACTTATTTCTTAACCCATTCCATCCCGCAAACTAAAGGATTTGAAAGGAGGTGGACTGTGTTGGAGAAGGCAATGGCACCCCACTCCAGTATTCTTGCCTGGAAAATTCCATGAACGGAGGGCCTGGTGGGCTGCAGTCCATGGGGTCGCTAAGAGTTGGACACGACTGAGGGACTTCACTTTCACTTTTCACTTTCATGCATTGGAGAAGGAAATGGCAACCCACTCCAGTGTTCTTGCCTGGAGAATCCCAGGGACAGGGAGCCTGGGTAGGTTGCTGTCTATGGGGTCGCACAGCGTCAGACACGACTGAAGCGACTTAGCAGCAGCAGGACTGTTGGCTTTTAGGATCACTGGTGTGTTTGAAGAAAGATGGTTCATTCTTTCATAAATTAAAATTATAAATTAACAATAATAATCAGTAGTCATTATGCCCCCTCGTGGCTCAGTGGTAAAGAACCTGCCCGCTGATGCAGGAGACGTGGCTTCAATCCCTGGGTTGGGAAGATCCTGTAGAGAAGGAAATGGCAACTAACTCCAATGTTCTTACCTGGGAAGTCCCATGGGCAGAGGAGTCTCATGGGCTACAGTTCATGGAGTCTCAAGAGGCAGATATGACTTAGCAACTGAACAACAACAACACTGTCCTCAGTACATGACACTGTCCTATATTAGCTTTATATATTTTATATTTATATAGTAACTTAATGCTCTCAACAACCTATGGGACAAGTACAATCAGCATTATTTTTCCCCATTTTTCAGATAAACTAAAACAGGTTAAGTAACTTGGCCAAGATCACCCAGTTAGTGAGGGGTACAGCAGGCTGGTTATTGAGTCCATGATTTTAATGCCACACTACATTACTTACAACTACATTTGTCCTTCAAAACAAATGCTCTATACCACCCTATCCAACTCCTTCCCAGAGTCCTTTTATTTTCAAAAGAACATTCTCTCCTGTCACTTCTTTTATTATCTACCTTTCTCTTCAACTGCCCTTTGTTGTTCAAGAAGATTCCTCTAGCACAGGGGATCTAATGCTTCACAACTGAAGCAACTTAGCAGCAATCCTTTATTATTTCTCCATAGTACAAAGGAAATACAACTTAGCAAACTAACTTTTTCTAAAGGAACTTTACCTGCAACCATTTAAAATAAATATGTGTGTGTCTTGTATGAGTATATATTCTGTAATAATTTGTTTTACTTTTTGTCCTATGTCAATTTTCTATTTTATGCTCCATACACTGGATCAACCTGTGCTTTGTTTTTTCCCTTTGGTACACACAACTGCCGAACCTACTCTACATGTTATTTACAATCAATATACTGTCTGTCTGCCCTTCAGAATGTGTGCTCCAACAGAGCAGGGATTTGTGCCTGTTTTGTTTACTGCTGCATCTCCAGCACTAGAGCAATACAATACCTAACACATGGTAGAGACTAAATAAATGCTTGTTAAAGGAATATGAATCTCTGAAGGAAATCTCCCTGCAACATCCTCCTGGACTCCCACCCTTCAAATCATGCCTTTGGGAAAGACACTGTGTGAACAAAATGAGAGCCCTCCCTTCCCTGAGCGTGAAAGACTAAATGAGTTTGCAGAGGCTTGTGGAGCCCTGGGATGTGGCTGGGTTGGTCTTGCCATCTTCCTGTAGTACAAGTGGCTCCTGTTAACCACCTTAATGGAGGTGGGGAGCTATGGGCTAGTCTCATTAAGATCTTTAGATGTAGTGATTTGGCATATAATTCAGGGTTTAGTGTGGCTTAATAATACAGTCAATTCTCATTATCACAGATTCCATGTTTGTGAATTTGCCTACTTGTTATTATTCATTCAGTTCAGTTCAGTCATTCAGCCATGTCTCTTTTCGACCCCATGGACTGCAGCACACCAGGCCTTCCTGTTCATCACCAATTCCCAGAATTTACTCAAACTCATGTCCATCAAGTCAGTGATGCCATCCAACCATCTCATCATCTGTCGTCCCCTTCTCCTCCTGCCTCCAATCTTCTTCAGGATCAGGGTCTTTTCCAATGAGTCAGTTCTTCCCATCAGGTGGCCAGTGTATTTGAGTTTCAGCATCAGTCCTTCCAATGAATATTCAGGACCGATTTCCTTTAGGATGGACTGGTTGGATCTCCTTGTAGTCCAGTGGGCTCTCAAGAGTCTTCTCCAACACCACAGTTCAAAAGCATCAGTTCTTCAGTGCTCAGCTTTCTTTACAGTCCAACTCTCACATCCATACATGACTACTGGATAAACCATAGCTTTGACTATATGGACCTTTGTTGGCAAAGTAATGTCTCTGCTTTTTAATATGCTGTCTAGGTTGGTCATAGCTTTTCTTCCAAGAAGCAAGCATCTTTTAATTTCATGGCTGCAGTCGTCACCATCTGCAGTAATTTTGGAGCACAAAAAAATAAAGTCTGACACTGTTTCCACTATTTCCCCATCTATTTGCCATGAAGTGATGGGACCAGATGCCATGATCTTAGTTTTCTGAATGTTGAGCTTTAAGCCAACTTTTTCACTCTCCTCTCTCACTTTCATCAAGAGGCTCTTTAGTTGTTCTTTGCTTTCTGCCATGAGGGTGGTGTCACCTGCCTATCTGAGGTTATTGATATTTCTCCCAGCAATCTTGATTCCAGCTTGTGCTTCATCCAGCCCAGCGTTTCTCATGATGTACTCTGCATAGAAGTTACATAAGCAGTGTGACACTATACAGCCTTGATGTACTCCTTTCCCTATTATTCACTTATAACCCCCCATATCAGTACTCACAGTGCTTTCATGGTCACTTGCAGAGACACACAGAACAGCAAAAAATCCCAGCTGCCCAGGGTACATGTTCCCAGCAGAGAATAACAAGATAACATTCTGTTTCAGCCCTCTTACTGTAAACAAGTATCACTTTTTTTGGTGTGTTTGGTGCTTTCTGTTTGTCATCTCATTGTTTAAAATTCTTAAAAGCACAGAGCTGTCTACTGTTCTAAGTGCAAGAGGTTATAGTGTGCCTTATAGAGAAAATATGTATGTTAGATAAGCTTATTCCAGGTATGAGTAATAGAGCTATCGGGCATGAGTTCAATGTTACTGCATCAAAAATATGCAGGTATCTTAACAGAAGCATAAATAAAACAAGGTTGCGTATTAAATAAGCTTTCTTAACAGAAGCATGAATAAAACAAGGTTGTGTATCGATCACTTAATGATGAAAATGTTGTGAACACAGGCTCACAGGAACTTAGCCCTGTATTTCCCCAGGAGCAATGGTTCATTATTTACTAAATCAGTGTTTGTGGTGTCTTCATAGACCCTAACTACCACAAATAACAATCAACCGTAGCTCCCCTGGAACAGTTCCCTTTCTGACCTTGGAAATAGCCCTTCTGTGGTTTCTCACAAACAACCTTCTTGGAGACAGTAAATATTTACAGGAAGCCATGGATGAGGACTCAGTAAACCTGAATTCAACTCTGCTTCCCGAGTCTGGAGGGTCATCCTGAGGAAATTATTTAACCTTTCTTTGTAAGGCCTTGTGATCTGTAGAACGGTTTCCTTAATTAAAAAGGAAGAATGTGAAAGGACTTTCAAGCGGATATGTGTAAGGTATTTTTCCAAGTTGAACAAGGGCTTTTCAGATCTCAGGATACCTTGGCATGATTTTCATGGAGCATCACTGTTAACAAATTTTAGAAACTTGATCAAACTTGTGTTTGAGAGATAAGAAGAGTGTTCCCTTTAGCAAATGGAACACTTTGTTACTCCCAGAACATCCTGGTCATCATTTGTTCTTGCCTGACGTCAGAAACTGCCTTTCAACCTCCTTCCTCCCAGGGAGCAGTCCAGCATCCAGTCACTCTAACTCAAGTGTCCATCTGGTGACAAGTAGTGCCAAGGAAGGAGTCCTGGCTGGTGACTCAGGAAAGCTGAGATCTTATCTGCCATTGTTCAACTTGTTACTGAAGGTAAGTTATTTCACAGCTTTGGGCACCAGTTCCTTCATTTAAAAGTAATTTTCATTAAATGCTGTCCTAGATGACAACTATGGGAAGGGGCTGATAGAGGATGAGATGGTTGAATGGCATCACCGACTCAATGGACATGAGTTTGAGCAAACTCCGGGAGATGCTGAAGGACAGGGAAGCCTGGGGTGCTGCAGTCCCTGGGGGATGCAGAGTCAGACATGACTTAGGGACTGAACTGAGCTCATGGGACTGGCTGCCCCACACGTATTTGGATGTGGTCAAACAAAACAATACCAAATGGTATAGGAAAGAAAGCATGTTTCTCTTTGCTCACTATCTCTGTATGTGTTCGCTACCATAACAAAATATCACAGGCTGGCTGGCTTAAACAACAGTTTGTTTTCTCAGAGTTGTGGTGGCTAGAAGATCAAGAAGTCAGCAGGTTTGATTTCTTCAGAGGCCTCTCTCCTAGGCTTGCAGATGCTTGCTTCTTGTCATGTGTTCACACGATTGTCTGTGTCTGGTGTTTCTCTCTCTTCCTAAATCCTTATAAGGACATTAGTCATATTCTATAAGGGCCCACCCTAACAACACCATTTTAATTATCTCTTTAAAGGGCCTATCTTCAAATAAAGTCACATTTTGAAAGCCAGAGGTTCAATATAAGAAGGGGAGACACAAGTTAGCCCATAACACAGGTCATTAGTTTCTCAAAATCATCCCAGATTTCAGTTTCCCATATATTTAGATGGTGAGTTCTTTATAAAGCTCTATGTACTTGCTTTGTTTTTCAGAAATTTCTAATTAGTTTTGGTTTTCTTTTTGAGAAAAGTGACATGCCTTTATCGTATCTGCAAGTTCTTACTGTGAAATAATCCATTCCTTTATCAAAAATTATCTTCCTAGAACCCCCCCGACTTCTTTTGTTTTTCCTAAGTTGCCTGATTGCTTTATTGACTTGCTGTATCACTGTCAACCTGGCATTTGTGGGCCTCTGATCTTTGAGCACCTGCCTCTGTGCCTAAAACCTCTTGGGGAGAAACACGGGGAGAATGGTTCTGTTTCTGCAAGCTTCTAGATTGTGTATATTCTGAGCTGTGACTTTTCTCCATCTTGGGACATGCATCCATTCAGACTCATTTGCTTTCCATAATCCCAGAAATTATTTAAAACCTGAGGTTTGCTCATTACACTGCTTTGTTTCCCATGTGTGAGTTTTGGAGGCCTGGCGTGCTGCGATTAATGGGGTCGCAAAGAGTCGGACACGACTGAGCGACTGATCTGATATCTTTGCTATCTTTCACTGGGACCCTACGAAGGAGGGACGTAATCATATGTATCCAATCTTTCTCATTGTATCCTCTCATGACTGGAAGAGAGGCAAGTCTCTGTGGCCTCTTTAATAAGGACACTAATTCTATTCATAAGGGCTCAGCCCTCACCATTTAATCACCTCCCATAAGCTCCACCTCCTAATACCATCAACTGGGCATTAGGTTTTCAACAGAGGAACCTGGGGCCGTCCTGCACCACTGCCCCTCTCATGGGGAGGGGCTCAGGGGATATGAACGTTACATAATAGTGAAGCCACACCCGACAGTAACTACCCTAAGAAAAGGGAGTAAAGAAAAAGGGCAGTAGGCACGCAGGGGATGAAGAGGAAAGGGGGTGTCTCAGTTTTAACACACGAGTTGGGAGTTTTTCCCCAAGTTAGGAGTCAGACGGCGTCCAGCGAGCCACAGCCGGCCGGTCTTTGTGCGCATGCGTAAAACAAAGCTCCGCCAACGACCGCCTTCTTGTCCGGCTCCCTCCACTGCGCATGCTCAGTGTGATCGCTTAGGCAAACGCGCTCTGGTTTTTCTGTATTGAATCTCAGCGGGCGGGGGTCCACATCTCGACTGTCCCTTCGATAGCTCAGTTGGTAGAGCGGAGGACTGTAGTTGATATCCTTAACCGAGAGACATCCTTAGGTCGCTGGTTCGACTCCGGCTCGAAGGAGACAGGTGCACTTTTGTCGAGCCTCCTATGATTTATCATCCTTTCCACGCAAGGGTTTCCGTGATAATCCATTACGTTCCAGAAAACAGGTGAGAGCTCTTTCGCGGCAACTTTGGTCCATGGCAGCCTCCTGGGTGTGAAATCTTTTGCGAATCCCGGAATCGAGGACATGAAGTCCAAGTTCCCAGAGGAGCAGATTCAACTCTTCGTGGGGCGGCTGCCGGTCAAGGTTTTCTGCTCGTTTCTAAAGCGTCTGTGGCGTTTCCGAACCCCTGAGTCACAAAACAGCCACGCCGCGTCCCCGCGGCCGGCCCCCCAACCTTGGCTTCAGAGCACAGGCGAGGTCGGCGATGCGAGTGCTCGTGGCGGCGGCCGTGAGGAGGTGGGAGATCGCCAAGGGGGATCCTGTGCCTAGGAAACGAAAGTACACGAAGCGTAGAAACCCGAGTCAAAGTTACCAGGATAAGTTGAGAGGGCGTTCTTCCGCTCCCTTCGATAGCTCAGCTGGTAGAGCGGAGGACTGTAGACGAATGTCGCCGGCCATCCTTAGGTCGCTGGTTCGATTCCGGCTCGAAGGAGAGGGTCTTAATTTTGTTGCTTTGGCCTTAAACTATGAAGAAAGGTCAAAAATGTGGTTAAGAATATTTATCTTGTCTTGTAAAAGCTCTGATCTCTCTCTAGAGGAAGAGATAACCAGCCGTGGCCAGCGGTGGGGGATTAGCTCAAATGGTAGAGCGCTCGCTTAGCATGCGAGAGGTAGCGGGATCGATGCCCGCATCCTCCAGTTTTTCCCTTGGTCTCCGGGTGGTAGTTTTTCTTTAGATTCTCATTCGAGTCTAAGTAGAGCTGAAAGTTAGCCGTAGGGCAAGTGAGAAGCTAGGCGAGCTCTTGAGGTTACCGCTACTAAAACTTCCCAGGCAAGGGCTAACGGGTGCTTGTAGGGGTATATTTAAAATTTAAAAAGTTTTAGACCCATTTACTTTGCGTAGTTCACGAAATTGGTTCTTTTTCTTTCCAAAATTGGCGACAGACTGCAGTCACGTCTGCCGGCACTCACTGTCTTTTGTGATTGATGGCTGCAGTTAAAGGGACCCATATGAGCCTAAACTGCCCATCGTTAGGGGGAACCGACAGAGAAACAAACAGAAAAACAAAACAAAACCCAGAACTTGGAAAAGGACGCTGGCTACTTTAAACTTATGTTGAGCCTGGGAGGAGAGGACTGTTCTTGTTCATCTCAACTGCATATAGTGGGATGCCTGGCTCTTGGCAGATCCAAGACAGATACGATAAAGCAAGGGGTACCTGAGGACAGATAAGGAAGTGGGAAAGTCCCTGGACCCAGAGGCTTCTTGTTTGAGGATTCTAACGTCATTTCCCACCTGGGAAGTAACTTTGGAGAATTAACTAGAGACCACCACCAGGAAGGACTCAACTGGGCTGCCCTAGAGTGTAGCCTGTTTGGTTAAACAAAGACGTGACAAAAACAAACACAGATACACACAGTCACTGAAAGATTTAGAAATTTAGCAGAACACACACAAAGCCTTCCCTGGTAATAAAATCTTTTCATCATAATTTCCTATACGATAGCCATGAAAAAGTTGCGCAAACCATACTACTGGTTGTCAACACAAAATACAAACCTTCTAGACAAAGGCAGAAATAATACCTTTTGTGAGGGTTAATAATTAAGAAATGAAAATACATTTATGTCCATTTTAGGATTCTAGACAACCTGTATATTTTTGTTATCAATGGGTACAACCTGCCATTTTTTATTGGCATATCTTTCATTTTCTAGGGCAGCCTCCATTTTTAATTGTTTTCAATAAAGTCTCTTAGTTGGATGTATAATGATTGACTTAAACTCTATCATTATTTTTGTGGAAACAAATTTACAAAGTAGGAAAAAGAATCCTTTTATCAGATAATATGGCCCAATTTCTGGTTGGGATGATAGGGTTTTACCTTGCTGACTAGAGGAGCTGGCAGTGAAACTGTAAATAACTACAAGAGCAAGAAATGGGTAATAAGGAATAGGAAGGAATGCACCCCAAAGCCAGGTGGAGAACACACATTTGGGGCAAGTGAGCTGGGTGAAAACTCAAAGTCTTAGGATCAGCAAATCAGGTGTAGGATGGAATTCATATAAAAAGTCTGAAAGTATAAGCTGAGAGGCACTACTGCTGAGTGGTTAATCACGTGGGCTGTGAAACCTGACAGACTTTCTTGTCTTTGTCAATCCCTCGCTGGGTGACCTTGGGCAAGTTGCTTGACATCCTGGTGCTTGAGTTTCCTCATTGGTAAAACAGGGATAATAATAATGGAACCTACTCTTAATTAAGATATAACATATAAAGTCCTTACTGCAGTGCCTGGCACATAGTAATCACACAATGAACATGAACTGTTATCAGTGTATGTTATCTGCACACCATAGAGGGAAGGACTGGAGGGGATATTCTGAAGGTTTCTATGTGTGTTTATCTAAATATATATGGAAGTGAAGGAAAGAAATGCTTGATCTCTGGTGCAGGAAAAGTAAAACAATTCTAAAAATACAAAATTATGGTTAAATGAGTTATGACCATGTAATAGTACAGCCTTTGAAATTATATTTATTAAGAATGTCTATTGACTTTCAGTTCAGTTGCTCAGTCATGTCCGGCTCTGTGACCCCATGGACTGCAGCACGCTAGGTTTCCCTGTCCATCACCAACTCCTGGAGCTTACTCAAACTCATGTCCATCGAGTCGGCGATGCCATCCAACCATCTCATCCTCTGTCATCCCCTTCTCCTGCCTTCAATCTTTCCCAGCATCAGGATCTTTTCCAGTGAGTCAGATCGTCACACCAGGTGACCAAAGTATTGGAGCTTCAGCTCCAGCATCAGTTCTTCCAATGAATCTTCCAATGATCAGTCTACCCAGGACTGATCTCCCTTAGGACCGATGGCTTGATCTCCTTGTAGTCCAAGGGGCTCTCAAGAGTCTTCTCCAACACCACAGTTCAAAAGCATCAATTCTTTGGTGCTCAGCTTTCTTTATAGTCCAACTCTCACATCCATACATGACTACTGGAAAAACCATAGCCTTGACTAGATGGACCTTTATTGGCAAAGTAAAGTCTCTGTTTTTTAATATGCTGTCTAGGTTGGTCATAGCTTTTCTTCCAAGGAGTAAGTGTCTTTTAATTTTATGGCTTAGGAATTGACTGAGGAAATGTTAATAATCAAATGTTAAGTGAATAAAGAATGTACAGAGCAATATAAACAAGCATAAATTATCTGCAGAAAGCACTGAAGAATGCACTAAAATATTAATACTAGTGATCTTTGACTAGTAGGATTACTATGACTTTTTCTTCCTTAAAATTTAAAAATATTTTCTAAGTTCTATACTAAACATTTATTATTTTAATTGAAAATATGATGAATTAAAAAAAAATAACAGCTAGCACTTATTGAGCACCTCCTACAAGCCAAGCACAGTTCTAATTACTTCACATGTGTTAACTCATTTACTTCTCTCATAAAGAAAACACCAGGCCCAGATGCCTTTAGCAGTGATTGTATCAAGCATTTAAGGAAGAAATACTAATTATACACAGACTTCCAGAAAACCGAAGAAGAGGGAATGTTTGTCTAACTTTTTCCATGAAGCCAGCATTATCTATCCCCAAACCAGGCAAAGATATTACAAGAAAACTACAGACCAATATCCTACATGAATATAGATGCAATTTTTTTCAACATTTTAGCCAATTAAATCCAACAATATATAAAAGGGAAGATACATCATAACCAAGTGGGTTTTTTCCAAGAATACAAAACTAGTTCAACATTCAAAATTCAATGTAACTCATCATAATGCTAAAGAAGAAAACTACATGGTCATTTCAGTAGATGTAGAAAAAGCATTTGACAAAATTCAACATCCAGTCCTGATTTTTCAAACTGTCAGCAAACTTGGAAGGGAGGGAAAAGGGAACTTCTCTAACCTGGTAAAGGGCATCAGTAAAAAACACATTTAAAATAACACTTAGTAATATGAATGCTTTCCTCTTAAGATCAGGAAAAAAACAAGGAAGTCTATTCTGAGGTCTCTAGCCAGTGCCATATAGCAAGAAAAATGAAATAAAACCCTCCAGATTGGAAGGGAAGAAGTAAAACTATCTCTATTCACAGATAATTAATTATTTAAAATACTGATTATAAGTAAAAATAATAGTTTATATGGTTTGGGTTTAAATAACATATATTAATAAAATTAATTTCATTGGTTTGTGTTTTTTAATGTGGCTACTAAAATTTAAAATCATATAAATGGTTCATATTTATCACTCAAATCTTTCTTTTTTTCTTTTTCGCCCACACGGCATGTAGAATCTTGGTTACCCAATCAGGGATTGAACCCACACCCACTGTGAAAGTCTTGGAGTCTTAACCACTGGACCACCAGTGAAGTGCCACTTGAATCTTATTTCTACTGGACAATTAGGTCAGAAATGTAGGTAGGGGCCAAATCATATCAGGCCTTAGGGATCACAGTGAGGATTAATGTCTTTATCCTAGAAGTAATATGATCATTGCTGCTAAGTCGCTTCAGTCATATCTGACTCTGTGCGACCCCATAGACAGCAGCCCGCCAGGCTCCCCCATCCCTGGGATTCTCCAGGCAAGAATATGATCATTAATGGGATTTAAATAGAGAATGACACATGAGAAACAAACTGCAGAAGGCAAGAGTGAATTCAGAGAAATCAATTGGCAGGCTAGGGTACAGGGGAGGTAAGACTAGATTGTGCACTGAGAGTGGAGCCAACTGTCCGTGATCTTGGAGCCAAGGAAAGGTTTTCAGACATGGCCACTGGGAAGGCCTTATGCTAAAGTATTGGTTACTTGTTGGGACTGTCACTGTTTATTTCTGGGAGGTGAAGTATGCCAAGAAATGTTCAGAGGAAAGTACAGTATGTTAGTTTTGTAACATCTCCTCAGAGATATTTATAATGAAGTAAAATCGTAAACAACAGATTTGGAAAAGGAGTAATTATCAAGAAGAAAAAAATGCTTTCAGCCAAAAGTTTGCAAACTGTCAATGAAAGAAATGCCATAGTGTTAACTTCTGTTAAGTACTTTTCAAGTGAGTTAATTTTTTTTAATTTTAGATTTTATAAAATATTTCTTTTCATTAAAAAATTTAAAATGACATATCCAAGCTGCCTATTGCCAGAAAAACAGCTAAATTGAAAAGGTTGACAATATAGACAGAAGGAAAATGTTAAGTATTTTTTAGATGTCATGAGTTGAGTCCTTAGTGTAAGAAGAGAGAGAGAGGGATGGATGGATGGATAGATAGATGGATGAATGGATAGATCAATCCTGCAGGGAAGAAATAATAATCTTAGTTTTTTGGTTTGCAAAATATTAAGCATTGGCCTTTGTTCTGGCATGGGATTAGAGTGATTTTCAGGAGACTTAGCTGGTGCTGTACTTGGACCTGAATGTCTCAGTCCACTCATGACCTAGTGTTCCAATCTAATGAAACTTTTCTTTAGCAATCCCCTACTCTCTGCCTCCATATCTACCCTGTCTGGTGTTTCTCTCCCCGTTTTAATGATTTAACCAGCCACCAACTTTCTCATTTCCAGTGGGTAAAAGAAGGAAAAATTCTTCTTCCTTTACTTTAGAGGAGGAGCTGGAAGCAAGATCAGCCATCTAGTTGCTCTTGTTTTCTTTTCCACAGGGGCTGCACCCCACCTCACTGCTTTGCTTCAAACTGCATCTGTTTTTTACTTCCCTGTGGCTCCACCTTCCATCTGTTTTGTTTGATGAATGACCAGTTCCTTGAGCTAAGCCTAGATTATTTTCAAGTACCTGAACTTGTAATCATCTATGTTAAAGAGACAAAAAGAACACATGAATGAACTGAATTCATTTCATGAGTGAATGAAATGAAAGAACACATGAAAGGGTAAATAAAATGCTGAAGGCATTCTGGAATCCTTGGAAAGGGTAGCATTCCTGATACTGAATCTCTGGTAACTAACACCTCCTATTCCCAGAGTGCTCTGTCTTATTTTGCAAGTTGGAATCAAGAGTTGATGTTGCAATGAACAGTGGGGTACATGTGTCTTTTTGCATTATGATTTCCTCAGGGTATATGCCCAGTAGTGGGATTGCTGGGTCATATGGTAGTTCTACGTTAGTTTTTTAAGAAACCTCCATACTGTTTTTCATAGAGGCTGTATCAACTAACATTCCACTGATGCAGAAGGGGAGGGTGGGACAAATTGGGAGATTAAGATTGACATATATACACTACCATGTGTAAAACAGATAGCTAGAGAGAACCTGTTGTAGAGCACAGGGAACTCAGCTCAGTGCTCTGTGATGACCTACAGAGGTAGGCAGTGGGAAGGAGTCCCAAGAGGGAGGGGATATATGTATACATAGAGCTGACTCACTTCGTTGTATAGCAGAAAGTAATACAATTGTAAAACTATTATATCCCAATTAAAAAATGCAAAAACAAAAAGAGTTGATGTTGTTTTTCTAACTATTCTTGAGTTAGAGGAATTTCATATCACCCTAACCAGAAAGTACAAAATCCACCAAAAAAGGGAGACTCGGTTCCTGCCAGAGAAGTCTTCATATACGTTTCAATTTTCCCCAGAGATTTTAGTATCTCATGTTCTAGGGCTGGTGTCCAATATGACAACCTCCAGCCTCATGTGCTTATTTGAACATAAGTTTAAACTAACATGGACATGGGTTTGATCCCCGGTTTGGGAACTAAGATCCCACATGCCCTGGGGCCACTAAGCCCATGAGCCACAACTACTGAAGCCCATGCCCTAGTGCCCATGCTCTTCAACAAGAGAAGCCCATGCACTACAGCTAGAGGGTAGTCTCTGCAACTAGAGAAAGCCCACATGCAGCAATAAAGAGCCTGTGTGCTACAAAGACCCACTGCAGTCAAAAATACATTAATTCTCTGCGACCCCATGGACTGCAGGGTGCAGGTTTCCCTGTCCTTCACCATTTCCCAGAGCTGACTCACTTTGCTGAGTCATGAGTTTTGCTCAAACTCATGTCCATTGAGTGAGTGATGCCATCCAACCATCTCATCCTCCGTTGTCCCCTTTTCCTCCTGCCCTCAGTCTTTCCCAGCATCGGAGTCTTTTCCAGTGAGTCAGCTCTTTGCATCAGGTGGCCAAAGTTTTGGAGCAATTGGTATCCTGCAAATACTTTGTTGGGATGGTGTAGCACTAAGAGATTTTTGAACCTTGTTTTCTCCCTTCCTAAGATGAAGAACACACTGAGATCTGCATTTGACTGGATTCTGAAGTCTGAGTTCATCTGGCCTGGTAGCTAGCAGTCAAGAGTCTTCCCTTTCAGTCATCACCCCTCGGTGCCAAGTCCACTGCTGGGTGTAAACTCAGGTTTTTAGGGACTCATCTTGCTTCCTTTGATTTATTTGGAGGATTTGGGAAACTTCTGGAGGAGCTGAGAGCCCATAGTGGTTCTGCTTCAGCTTCTCAATGTGTCTAACCCTTGCCGCAGTGTGGCAGGACTCAAGAATGGGGGTCATTGGTGCTTCAAACTATGGCAACTTCCTGTGTCATTACCCCTGACTGGTGTGAACCCCCTATACTAGTGTGTGTAGGGGGGTGGTGGAATGGGGTAGGGGTAGGAGAAGGGGGAAGCCATGCACCATCTCTCTACAACCCAGGATACCATCAGGAGACTGAGCTGGTTCTCACCTCTCTGTGGAGGCCCGGGCCCACTCTAAATCCCAGAGTCCTGAAGCTGACTTCAATTCAGATTCAGTTCCAGAATTTTCCCCATCTCTCAGACTCTGAATGATATGGGAGGAGACTGAAGCCTTCTGGCTCCTCCCTGGAGCAGAGTATCCCATGCACTGCTTTCATGCCTACACCATGCATGGCTGGTCTCTAAGTGGGGAGGAACCACACATGGAGAAAAGACGATGAGGAGGGGAAGGCAGTTCTTATCCATCAACTTAGCTCCTATTCCTGCAGGCTTCTTGCTAGTTTTCCTCTGTAGCTTTCAGGGGCCGTTCTAGGATGAAAGGCAGAGAGCAAGAAGGTGGAGAGTGAAAGCAGAGAATGGAGCTCAACTCTCCATCAGAGAATGCAACTGGGGGTTCTCAAAGTCCATGCAGTTTCAGAGTGTTTTTTCCTACACACAATGCTAAGTTGGGTTATGAAAAAGATAAAAGAACTGAAATCCAGCCAGGGTGAGATCACTTTCCCAAGATCACCAGGCCAGGTGGACGTGGGCGCCGGCCCTCCTGACTTACTGTGCAGCCTCTTTCCGAATCCTTATGGTGGCTCTGGCTCCGGCATCTGAGTCACCCCCGTGGATTCTACTCTTGCAGCCACCAAAGTCCATTTCCTCTTCCTTCCCCACTGCAGTCCATCACCTGGTGCCGGTGTTGTGACCTCTCACATAGGCCTCTCACGTAGGCTATTGGCAACAATGTTCTGTCTGGTCTTTAGCAGGGTCACCTTCATGCTGACCTGGCTGTGTGAGATACTCCAGCTGCTACTGTGAGATGAACCTAACCAAGGCATAGCTCTCTTGGGGAACCGTCCCTGTGAGACACTCAACGACTTCCTGGTGCCTAATTTATTACGTGTTAAAAACTCTCCAGCTCAGTATTCATGGGCTGCCAGTGCGCTGGCAGCATGTTTGCACTCCAGCCCAAAGCATCGCAGGCTCTGAACAGTCCCGGCTCCCCTGGCTGTTCCTTTGCTTGGAAGCCCCACCTATGCCCCATAGGGTGACACACCCACTGGGGTCCCGGTGCCTCAGTGGATCCACTCCACCCACGAAACCCTCCTGACTCCCCTAAAATTCTGTACTTCTTGGTCACATTTTGTTTTGTACTGTGGTTCTGTATATATTCATCTTATCTCTACTAATTGTTAAACTGAGCTCCTTGAAGACAATGACTGGTATCTTGTTTGTCTTTCAAGACACATGATAAACACTCAACGAATATTTTTCAAAAGAATGAATTCCTCTTAAAGGGATAGGCTTGGCTAGAGTGTATATTGTTAAAGTGCTTTTCCTAGAGTTGCAAGGACTTTTACAGTATAAACTTCATCTTTCTTAGAAAACAGCCCTTATATTATGCTCAGACCACCACAGCCCATGTAATAATAAACACAATTAACTGCCTAGGCTAGGTGAACTGAATTAGCTCAGCAAAAAAAATGTCACCAATCTCCTTCTTCACTATAGTTGCTAAATAGATATTGAAAGGAGTAACAAAATTCTCCAAAGATCCCTGAAGTGTTTATGAATCCATATAACTTATTACTAGCTAATAGAGCTTATTAGATTCTCAATAAGCTTTTGGCACACACAGCAACAAGGGCACGCAGAACCAGGCACAACAACTTTCTCCTTACTGGTAATTAAGTGCACACTGGGGCTGTGTTAACAAATGTGTTCATTGTATGCGATTTTTAAAATCAAGCAGAAATAAAGCAGCAAGTTCATTACATAAAAAAATAGAGATGTATTTCTTATTTTGATCTGATTTTAAATATTCAAATAAAACATACAGGAGAAACTGTTGTTTAACAAAATCCTGGCAAATATCAGAACTGATATTGATGAGTTAAGAGCAAACCAAGAATGATTAGAAATGACCAGGAAAACTATCATTTAAAAAAAATCAACTTGGTAAATAACACCAGTGCAAAAGGGTGTAGGTATTTCAGACCAGACAAAATCCAGGTATGGAAGCAGGACTCTATCTTCACTTCCATTGAAAATGGTGCTGGTATCTGTCCCCCATTATACGGAAAATAAAATAAAATGGGTCTGCTACCCCATGTGCCACTTAATACCTCGTTATTGGTTCTGGGAGCAAACTAAATTTACATTTTTAAAGACTGTCCAAGTTTCTTTGTGTCTTGGGGCATGTGTATGGGTGATGGGGTATGGGATTAAAGAGGAATAGGAAAAGGGGAGAGAAAGCATACTAGATGTTTTTGTGTTTTGGGTTTCTCTAAAGATTTTTTTTTATGGGGACCATTTTTAAAGTCTTTATTAAATTTTTTTACTATATTGCTTCTGTTTTATGTTTTGGTTAGCTGGCCATGAGGCATGTAGGATCTTAGCTCCCTGACCAGGGATCGAACTCACACCTCCTGCACTGGAAGTTGAAGTCTTAACCACTAGCTGCCAGGGAAGTCCCTAGAGCTTTATTATACAACTTAAAACAACAAAAAAATTGAATCATCAACTGGTGTTTAGATCTTTTAGAATTTTGTGAATAGTTATATGGTGAAAAGATTTGAAATCAGCTTTTAAGTTGGAACTTTTCCCATTTCACAACCCTAACAAAAATGAAATATTTACCACTAAGCAAGTCTTTTTAGTCGCTTGCCCTTGTGAAGCCAGGATAATGATATTCAAGGCCTATTCTGTTTGTTTTCACGGAAGACAGTGTGATCATGCTACTTTTGGTGACTTGCTTCCTAGATTCTCAAGGCAGAAAGGGCACTGGTTTCACAGTGAGACTCCTGGACTACATTCTCCCTGGTCCTGGAAGCCCATCACCAAGTCCTTCCTGAGCGCTCACAGAGGGCTCGGCTCGGTGACTCGGCACCAACATTTGCATTTGTTGTTGACAACTGTCGGCTTCACCTCTTCTCCTTATAACCCCGACTAAATGGGGTTTGTGACCCTCCCTCCCGCCCACTCCCTTCACTCCCCGGGGAGGGAATGCTGGCCCCTGTTCTCCGTCACCTGTCAGAATCCATCCTGCTCTCACTGGCTTATATGGACAAGGCAGTCTGCTATCATGTGACCCTCGGCTGCTAAAAACAGCTCAAGGGCCACTGTGAATCTGGTTCTGAAACAATGTCCTCCGCCGAAAGAAACGCAAAGAACACTTGATCACCCAATCCTTGGAATTATTTCCAGGTATCACTTGCGGAAGCCGTTCGGAGCAGCCTTTCCCTGGCAGAGCACACAGGGACGGCCAGGAGATGAGCGCATCTTTGAATTACAAGTCTTTTTCCAAAGAGCAGCAGACCATGGATAACTTGGAGAAGCAGCTCATTTGTCCCATTTGCTTAGAGATGTTCACCAAGCCTGTGGTCATCCTCCCCTGCCAGCACAACCTGTGTAGGAAATGTGCCAGTGACATTTTCCAGGTAGGTTTGTTGGGAATGCAGACGGTAGAAAAGGTTTCCTCTTCTCCAAACCCAGTGCTTCACTTTGAGGTGAATTTCTTTAGAAAGCTTTATAAGGTTGCATTTGTTTAAAAAAAAAAGTTTTTAAAATGATTTGCTTTGCTGTCAGCCTTCTGCTCTCAAATCTAATTTTATTTCAATACTAAGAATCATATTTGTTTTAAAAAAATGGATTCTGTTTCAAAATCTTGGTCAGTAAATGAATTACTGCCCAAGACATTAATGCTGGAGTTTCTAGCTGGAACTTTTGGTTATGAAAATGCTGGGTGGAAAAGCACCTTATGCTGAAAATGGTTCATCGCACTGGACCATGTTGGCCCACGTTTTCAGACCACTTGCTCATAAGGCCCTGCGGGGTGATCTTGAGCAAGAGAGTCGATATTGTTTGTAGTGACAGAGAGGGAGAGAAAACCTGAGGAAAGCTACCTATGGCACTACTCAATCCCTCTTTCCTTGCTTGGCAAGAACAGGCCTCTAACCCATACCTGCCTACAAGAGGAGGCACCACTGTGGCCTCCGGGGGCCGGTTCCGCTGCCCATCCTGTAGACATGAAGTGGTTTTGGACAGACACGGGATCTATGGGCTTCAGAGGAACCTGCTGGTGGAAAACATCATCGACATCTACAAGCAGGAGTCCACCAGGTATGGTTCATCCGTGTGTCAGAAACGCTCGACGCTTGTTTTTATTATTTGTTTTAGTGGGTCACTCTACTGAAGAAGGAAATGGCAGCCCACTCCAGTGTTCTTGCCTGGAGAATCCCAGGGACAGGGGAGCCTGGTGGGCTGCCATCTATGGGGTCGCACAGAGTCGGACACAACTGAAGCAACCTAGCAGCAGCAGCAGCAGCAGCTATTGAATGCTTACTCGCCAATCATGAGCTAATTGTTTTATGGGGAAATGTTTTTCCAAGTCAGTCTTTCCCAGTGGGAGTGAGAGTTCCTCTTGGGAGGAGAGGAGGAAACTGATGCCAGTGCCTTTGTATCGATTTAAGATTGAAGTAACTCATTAACACTAATCTAGTTCAGACGGTATTATTGAAAGAGGCATAATACTGCCCCCACCCCCAGCCTTGTACTGTGTGCTAGCTGCTCAATCGTGTCCGAGTCTTGGTGACGGCATGAACTGTAGCCCACCAGGCTCCTCTGTCCATGGCATTCTCCAGGCAAGAATACTGGAGTGAGTTGCCATTCCCTTCTCCAGGGGATCTTCCTGATCCAGGGATAGAACCCAGGTCTCTTGCACTGTAGGTAGATTCTTTACCATCTGAGCCACCAGGGGAGTACACCTTGTACTACCATCCCTTGTAGATGTTTCCGCATGTCACAGGTCCTTTACAGCTCCAGAGTCTACACAGCCAACAAACTAGAGTACAAAACTCTACAGAAAATGAAACAGAAATGGCATCTTCCAAAATCAGCCCGTTACTAGTTCAGACAATCTCATTTTAAATTACCTAGAGGATAATAATAAAAACAAAACCCTCTAACAGAGTTAGTCATGGTATTGACTCTGGGAAGTAGCAAAGCAAGGCAGAATTCTAGGCTTTAGCAACTTAAGAGTTTAGAGACATGGGAGGAGAAAAAAAATGGAGCTCAGGTTATGTTTCTCTATTCTCTAGATTGTTCTTTCTGTATACTCTTGGCATGTACCTGCTTATTGACATGCAGCATCTACATCAGTCATTTTTTTGAAAAGGGCATTTTTATTCATCGAATCACACTGGCTATAGAATTCCTTTACTAGAAACAACACTGCGGGAGTCCATTCCTAGAAGGCCTGGTGTGAAGGGCCCTTTTTCAACTGTACACGAGTTAGTTTGGTCCACAACGCTTGATAGCGATACTGGGACCATCTAGAAATGACCTCACTGTGCTTCCTAGTAGGACACACAGATTCATGGAACATCTGCGGGGCTCAAAGAGCCTGGGGCTCTTAGAAGGAAAGCTGTTCCATAAATAGAACATATAATTATTATAATTGCTATGGCTATTCATTTCTGCTTAAGATTCAAAACTAAATTAGATAGTGCCACGATATAGATGGCACTGGGAGGAAGAGTTGCTGATGACAGACTGAGTCAGCAACTTCCCTGGCTTCCAAAATCTCTTGAGAAGGAAAGCACCACTGTTATAATTAAGATCTGATCTCCTTTTATTTCATTACTTTAAGATACACACATCTATCTACTTTTTTTTTTTAAGAGACGGTGTATCTGTCTCTTAAAAAAGGTACACTGTTCTTAAAGAAGTTAATCGGCCAATTAATAACCAACTGATTATTATGGCTGTTTATATACCATCTGATTCAGTGTCTGAGACAGTGCCTTGGACAGAATAGTTGCTCCCGAAATGCCAGATGAACAAGCGACATCATAGATCTTCCTACACATTCTACTTATTGCAACAGTTTCTGTTTTGCTATTTGCCACAGTGAGAGCTTGAATGGTGTGGAATAATAATCGTAACTGTTACGTAATCCAGAGAAGAGGAGATGTTAGCATTTGTAGCATAAGTAAAACAAGACACAGGCTGGTTTTAACTCTAAAGTCAGTGAAGCGCATCTGCCAAAAAATAATGTACAGGTGAGCAAACTGTATAAAAACAATGAACCAAATTTCCAACATCGAAGCTCAGAGCTGGGTAGACTAGTGGTGTTTTTGTGATTATCAAATTCTTCTTCTGTTACTGCTTCTTGAACCTCAGACTTGCTTTTGGGGCATTTTTAATTGGTAGCAGAACCACCAATTGTGCACAGGGCTCAGGCACACGTTTGGATACAAACACAGTTGTTTCCTGAGGGCTGACAGCTTTACCAGCCCAGAACCCTAAGTCTCAAGGTACAAGAGGAGACTCTGAAATCACTTGTATATACACAGTGAGCTAAACCCTGGCCCACGTTGGGGTGGAGGTAGAAAGAGCAGGTGCTGGTCAACTCTGACCTCCCACAGAATGGCTAGAAATTGTAGATCTCGACAAAGCCTGGCCTTCTTTTTTGAGGATGGGAGGCCCTCTGTGAAATGCAGCATGTGGGATCTTAGTTCCCTGACCAGGGATCGAACTCATGCCCCCTGCAGTGAAGCATGGAGTCTTCAATGCTGGACCACCAGGGAATTCCCAATGTGGCTTTCTTATCGAGCCTTCTGCCAGGTGCTAAACTAGCCACAGTTCGGGGTGGAGGTGGGGTGATGCAAGAAGGAAGTAATTTCACCAACATTAATAATGAACATGATGAAGTGAAAGTGTTAGTTGCTCAGTCCTATCTGGATCTTTGTGACCTTGTGGACTATAGCCTGCCAGGCTCCGCTGTCCATGACATTTCCCAGGCAAGAATATTGGAGTGGGTTGCCATTCCCTTTTCTGGGGGATCTTCTCAACCCAGGGATCAAACCAGGTCTCCTGCATTGGAGGCAGATTCTTTACCATCTGAGCCACCAGAGAAGCCAATGAATATGATAATTAACTTTAAAATACAGTAAGCCAAACTAATATGTGTTGAATATGTATCAGCCACTGTTCAGGGTGCTATACACATGAATCATGTATAATTCTAATTTTTACAGTCTTGTGAGGTTGTGATTATTATTGTTGTTGTTGTTCAGTGGCTCAGTCTTGTCCAACTCTTTGTGACCCCATGGACTGCTGCACACCAGGCTTCCCTGTCCTTCACCATCTCCCAGAGCTTGCTCAAACTCATGTCCATTAAGACAGTGATGCCATCCAACCATCTCATCCTCTGTTGTCCCCTTCTTCCCCTGCTTTCCATCTTTCCCAGCAACAGGGTCTTTTCTAATGAGTCCACTCTTCACATCAGGTGGCCGAAATATTGGAGCTTCAGGGGTAGCATCACTCCTTCTGATGAATACTCAGGACTGATTTCCTTTAGGATTGACTGGTTGGATCTTCGTGCTATCCAAGAGACTCTCTAGAGTCTTCTCAAACACCACAGTTCAAAAGCATCCATTCTTCAGCACTCAGCATTCTTTATGGTCCAACTCTCATATCCATACATGACTACTGCAAAAATCATAGCTTTGGCTATGTAGACCTTTGTTGGCAAAATAATGTCTCTGCTTTTTAATATGCTGTCTAGGTTGGTCATAACTTTTCTTCCAAGGAGCAAGCGTCTTTTAATTTCATGGCTGTAGTCATCACCATCTGTAGTGATTCTGGAGCCCAAGAAAATAAAGTCTCTCACTGTTTCCACTGTTTCCCCATCATTTGCCATGAAGTGATGGGACCAGATGCTATGATCTCAATTTTTTGAATGTTGAGTTTTAAGCCAACTTTTTCACTCTCCACTTTCACTTTCATCAAGAGGCTGTTTAGTTCCTTTTTACTTTCTGCCATAAGGGTGGTGTCATCTGCATATCTGAGGTTATTGATATTTCTCCCCGCAATCTTAATTTCAGCTTGTGCTTCTTCCAGCCCAGTATTTCGCATGATGTACTCTGAATATAAGTTAAATAAACAGGGTGACAATATACAGCCTTGATGTACTCCTTTCTCAATTTTGAACCAGTCCATTGTTCCATGTCTAGTTCTAATTGTTGCTTCTTGATCTGCATACAGGTTTCACAGGAGGCAGGAAAGGTGGTCTGGTATTTCCATCTCTTAAAGAGTTTTCCACAGTTTGTTGTGATCCACATAGTCATAGGGTTTAGCACAGACAATAAAGCAGAAGTAGATGTTTTTCTGGAATTCTCTTACTTTTTTGATGATTCAACAAATGTTGGCAGTTTGATCTATCGTTCCTCTGCCTTTTCTAAATCCATCTTGAACATCTGGGAGTTCGGAGTTCCTGTGCTGTTGAAGCCTAGCTTGGAGAATTTTGAGCATTACTTTGCTAGTAAGTGAAATGAGTGCAATTGTGCAGTAGTTTGAACACTTATTGACATTGGGATGAAATTCTTTGGCACTGTCTTTCTTTGGGATTGGAATGAAAAGTGACCTTTCCCAGTCCTGAAGCCACTGCTGAGTTTTCTAAATTTGCTGGCACATTGAGTGTAGCACTTTAACAGCATCATCTTTTATGATGTGAAATAGCTCAGCTGGAATTCTATCACCTCCTCTAGCTTTGTTCGTAGTGATGCTTCTTAAAGTTGTAGTGGTTATTATTATCACCTTATTAAAAATTTTAAATATTTTATCCTGGTGGTTAAAGGATTAGTGGTAAAGAATCTGCCTGCAATGCCAGAGATGCCTCCTGCACAGGAGACATAGGTTCGCTCTCTGGGTCGGGAAGATCCCCTGGAGAAGGAAATGACAACCCACTCCAGTATTCTTGCCTGGAGAATCCCGTGGACAGAGAAGCCTGGTGGGCTACAGTCCATGGGATTACAAAAGAGTTGGACACGACTTAGCGACTAAACAACAGCAAGGACAACTCAAAACAATTTCTGTGCATATGCATAATTTTAAACATTCCAGTAGCACTACAAAGCCTCTGAAGAGAGCAGCATTCCTGGCCCTACCGTCTCCTGGAGGCTAAGCCTCGCCTCCCAGAGTCAGCCATGTTTAATTCTTACAGTTCTTCTTCTGCTGTTTATCACCTAGAGCCCTGTGTCCATTGCTAGTAGCTCCTCTCCCTGGATTTTTCAGTTTTAGACATTACTTACTGACTTCACTGAAGACAACGAGGGCTAAACCCTTTCGTGGTTGGGCTTCACTTTCTATGATACATTTACTATCCCCTGGGATGAATCCCTTGTTTCCTAGATCCTTTGTCATCTCCTTTATTGGTTTACTCTATTGTTTTTGTGGAGCACATCCTTAAGTAATCCCCTAAAGTGTGCAAAAAGTCCCCTTTTCAGCCCTCTCCACTGTCTCACCTTCCGGGTGCCAGGACTCTGCAGTCCCAGGGCCTTTACAGGGAAACCTGTAAAACTGAGGCAGTTTGCTCCCTGCTTGCTTCTGTCAAGAAGGCTATCGGCAGAACTAAGATGCAGTTCAAGCAGGTGACTCCTCTTTGTCAGATGTTCACAATTTCCAGCATTTGCTGCCATCTCTTCTCTGCTATCACCTTGCTCATTTTTTTGTCCTTATTGATTTCTACCTTTTTATTCCCTTACTCTCATTTTAGTGGGATTTCAGCAGGAAATGTAAATAAGTAAATGCCTATGTTATCCTGGCATATTTAATTAGAAGATCCCTAGTCCAATTTTCAGATATGAGGAAAGGCTGATCCTGAAAGAGCTGAAGGAACTTGCCTAAGGCCCCAAAGCCACCACCTGGTGAAACTGAACTGGGATTAATTAAGCTTTGAGATCAGTTTGACTCCAAAGGTGATGCCTGAAATGTCAGCACCAGATGCCCATCCTTCAGGAAACTCCAGGATAGTCCAAGAAGCCCCAGAGAGCAGAGGAAACAGTCTACAGACTCCCAGAGACCAGTTTGCATGGAACAGTAGAGGTGCCACAGCCGGCATTTGACTCTGAGTCCCAAACCACAGCTAAGAGTTTGGCCACGCTCACCTCATGAAGTTGCCTTTATATCTTTATTCTATGCGCCATGTTTGTCCCAAGTCTGTTACGTGTTGTGAGGTGTCTGAATGTTTTCCTTCCACACCCAGGTCTAAGTGGGGGATGCCCCTCAGGCTGTGTAGCCACACTGAACAAGAAAAGCCCAATAAGGAATATTGCAGACAGTCCTTGGTCTGTATTGCATAATGAAAAAGTCATCACAATCAACAACTACATAAAGAGCCTGTAGCTGTTTCCACAATATTGCACACACTGCAAATGTCTGAGCTGTACAACATTGTGTGTGGTCAGAGCTGCTGACTTCGGAACAGCACATGGGACAAAGGCCACTTTTGGGGAATGTCTCCGGGGAAGGGCATCAGCAGTACCATCTCCCAGGAAATGTGCTCCAGACTCTCACTGACATTTATTCCGAGGTGGAGAGATGCAGGAGGGAAGGTTTTAGAGGTGGTGAGGCCTTTGATGATGCAAAGACCAAATCACCACTCCTAGTCTCTAGCTAACCCCTGGAGGCCTTTGTCATCTATTCTTAAGATATTTATTTATTTGGCTGCACCAAGTGTGAGTTGTGGCACTCAGGATCTTTAGTTGCAGCATGGAGGCTCTTAGCTGAGGCATGTGGGATCTAGTTCCCTGACCAGGGATTGAACTCAGTCTCCTTACATTGGGAGCACAGAGTCTTGGCCACTGAACCACCAGGGAAGTCCCACCTTTGTCATTTAGAAATGGAGTCTTCAAGATATTGTCTGGTCTCTTCCTTGGTCAGTAAGGAGAGTCAAGTGACCAAACTCTCCCCATTGTTCACATGCCTTCTCTGCTACTGCTGCTGCTGCTAAGTCGCTTCAGTCGTGTCCGACTCTGTGCGACCCCATAGACGGAAGCTCACCAGGCTCCCCCATCCCTGGGATTCTCCAGGCAAGAATACTGGAGTGGGTTGCCATTTCCTTCTCCAATGCATGAAAGTGAAAAGCGAAAGTGAAGTCGCTCAGTCGCATCCGACTCTTAGCGACCCCAAGGACTGGAGCCTACCAGGATCCTCCGTCCATGGGATTTTCCAGGCAAAAGTACTGGGGTGGGGTGCCATTGCCTTCCCCATGCCTTCTCTAGAGGAGCGGTTTTACTTTAGAGCATGGGGAATACTGGCAAATTCCCTTCCACCTCTCACTCATACATCCAGCAAATATTTACTGAGCGCCCACTCTACGCAAGGCACTGTTTTGGGCACTGGGAACCAAGCAAAAGAAGACAACCCATGACCTCTGCCTTCTTGGAGCTCACATCCATTGGAGGAAACAGACAATAATATATATAATGGGATAGTGCATACGTGCTCAGTCGCTTAAGTCATATCCGACTCTTTTGTGACCCCATGGACTATAGCCTGCCAGACTCCTCTGTCCATGGGATTTCCCAGATAAGAATATTGGAATGGGTTGTCATTCTCTTCTCCAGGGTATCTTCCCAACCAAGGGATTAACCCACGTCTCCTGCATTGCAGGCAAACTCTTTACCACTGAGCCACCTGGGAAGCTCCATAATGAGACAGTACTCAAGTCATAAAAAAGAATGAAATATTGCCATCTGCAGCAACATGGATGGATATAGAAAATACTATACTTAGTGAAGTAAGTCAGACAGAGCAAGACATTTTATGTTACCGCATATGTGGTATCTAAAAAAATAATATAAATGAATCTACATACAAACCACACCTTTACAAACCACAAGGAGACTCACACTAGACCTAGAAAACAAACTAATGGTTACCAGAGGGGAAGGGAAAGGGGGAGGAATAAATTAGGAGTATGAGATGAACAGATACAAACTGCGATACACAAAATAGATCAGCAACAAGCATTTACTGAAAACCACAGGGAATATATTCAGCATCTTGTAATAATCTATAATGGAAAATAATCTGGAAAAAATGCATATAAAACTGAATCACTCTGCTGTACACACCTGAAACTAACACAATACTGTAAATAAAATATACTTCAATAAGATAAAAATTCAGCCCCAAATCTGAGATGCTTCTAAATAATCATGTGTTAGGGAAAATGAGGAAAGCTTGTGAACTTGTATTTAAATTTTTCAAACACTTGTGAAAACTATTAACAGCCTCAGGCTTTGGATAGATCATATCCAAATTCCAGATTTTGTATAAGTAGGCTACACCTCTACTTCCAGTAGGCTGGACTCCCCACCATGGTCTCCAGAGGGAGCCTAAAACACCATGCTGCTGCTGCTGCTGCTAAGTCGCTTCAGTCGTGTCCGACTCTGTGCCACCCCATAGACAGCAGCCCACTAGGCTCCTCTGTCCCTGGGATTCTCTCCAGGCAAGAATACTGGAGTGGGTTGCCATTTCCTTCTCCAATGCATGAAAGTAAAAGTGAAAGTGAAGTCGCTCAGTCGTGCCCGACTCTTAGCGACCCCATGGACTACAGCCTACCAGGCTCCTCCGTCTATGGGATTTTCCAGGCAAGAGTACTGGAGTGGGGTGCCATCGCCTTCTCCGCTAAAACACCATAGATGATGCAAGTTTGATCTTGATGTAACACCTAAGCCTCCCTGATGGTCAGGAGAACATACGACTGTATGAATCTGGGCTCCTCCTGCAGCCAACAGTTTATCCTTAAGCACCAATGACTTGTCACTGCCCTTCTCTGCCTCTTCATAGCTTGGTCATTTTCTCACTAGTACATACAAACCCAATGCCCCATTATTACCTTGGCAGCTCTGAAAAGTTTTGGTTGGTGCTGACTTATTGGGAAAACTGAAAGTTGGGAATTATCTGTGAAATTTGCACTTCCAGTTTACCGCCACATCCCAGAACAGCATTTTGCATTTTCCTTTTTGCCTCAAGTACTCAGTATAATTGTTCACATCCACTGAGCACAGACTACCTACTCTTAACCACTGCTGAGTCCTCAGGAAGTTAGATAAATTTAATTTTCTGGGCTAATGGTAGGAGGGGACCCAAACAAATTAACAAAGCACTTGCTGACCTTTCCCCTCTCACATACAACTACTTCCAACCAGCACGGAGGTGAATGATCAGAGATCTGGGGTTCCCCAGCCTAGACCTCTCATTTCTTTTGCAGGGGCCAGAGGCCACAAGGGTGGGGAGATGGGCCTCAGAGCTAGTGCACACTTAAGGTTTCATTTTCAGCTTCCTCCTCCTCTTTACCAGGATTTGTAAAATGTCTTTTGAGAGACTCGTGAATTTGGTGCTGAAGCAGTGCCTAAGAATCCAGTGTTCAACTTGCAGGAGTTGCACTAGCTGGTTTTTAAGTCTTGAAATCAGCCATGGGGAAGCTCTCACACCACAGAAACTGGCAAAAGCTACAAGTCCGAGTTTCCATGTCCTCACCCCCAGGCTGGTTAAGTTGGTTAATTAGTCAGGATGCTGCTGCTAAACCTGTAGGGAATTTGGAGGGCTCTGAGCACGTGAGAGGGGCCCTGGTAGTCGCTGCTGTGGGGTTGCTGGGGGTACAGGCGTTGGGGGTGGGGAGGGAGGTTCAGCCAACCATGCTCAGCCATGCTGCAACCTGAGCTGATTCATCCACCTTACCCCTCCCAGACCAGAAAAGAAGTCTGACCAGCCCATGTGTGAGGAGCATGAAGACGAGCGGATCAACATCTACTGCCTCAACTGCGAAGTGCCCACCTGCTCTCTGTGCAAGGTCTTCGGGGCGCACAAGGACTGCCAGGTGGCTCCCCTCACTCACGTGTTCCAGAGGCAGAAGGTAACACGCCCTCCTGCCCCTCCTTCAAAGCCCCTTCCAAGTGTGATTGAAGGAGAGAGGCCCACAGGCAGGACCATAGGGCCCCGAGACTGTAGAGGAGAGGGAAGGTTGGCAGAGCCGGAAGGACTGCTGCATGCCTGGGAGAACGGTGGGGAAGGTGGGAGAGGGAAGGGTGCAGGAGGTCAGGAAGGGGTGTGGAGGGGAAAGGTTGCTATTTTTCCACCATTACAGGTTTAAGATGAATACTATTATATAATATGGGGCCCAGTCCCAGCTCAAGCTGCTCAAACACTGAGGTTCAGCCCATAGGAAATAAAAGGATAACTTCTTACTCCAGTCTCACAATATTTTTCTTTGTTCATCAACCAAAGATTCCTTCGGCCTTCCTCAAGGCCTCTTCTCCCCCACTCCTAGATGGTGGAGTTACAATGACTGGCATTTTGTTAAATGTTTCCTTAGGCTAGTCCTCATGCCTGGGTTAAACTGACCCCCTAGGTCAGTCCAGAAGGCCTGCTTTGGGTCTGACACATGCCATCCTTGCACCCCCAACTCCAGGGCCTCAGCATCACCCCCTCATTATGAGCAAATAGGGCTGTCCTGGCTTATCGCTAACCTGCCAGCCTACAGTGCACAGGCAGGTAGGAAGTTACCCATTTGATGCAAATGAATGAGGGGTTGTGGGCTCAGAGAGCTGTGGCTGAATCTTGCTGCTGCTGCTGCTGCTAAGTCACTTAAGTCGTGTCAGACTCTGTGAGACCCCATAGATGGCAGCCCACCAGGCTCCACCGTCCCTGGGATTCTTCAGGCAAGAACACTGGAGTGGGTTGCCATTTCTGTCTCCAATGCATGAAAGTGAAAAGTAAAAGTGAAGTCACTCAGTCATGCCCAACTCTTAGCGACCCCATAGACGGCAGCCCACCAAGGTCCACCGTCCCTGGGATTCTCCAGGCAAGAACACTGGAGTGGCTTGCCATTTCCTTCTCCAATGCATGAAAGTGAAAAGTAAAAGTGAAGTCACTCAGTTGTGCCCAACTCTTAGCAACCCCATGGACTGCAGCCTACCAGGCTCCTCCATCCATGGGATTTTCCAGGCAAGAATACTGGAGTGGGGTGCCATTGCCTTCTCTGGTGGCCGAGTCTTAGCATCTAGGATTTGAGCAGCTCCACATCTCAGCTTCTTCCTCTAAGAATCAGATTCCACAGTTAGTGTTTTACTGACCAAATATAGAACGGGAATCAAATTTGGAAGTCAAACCTTTGGGCAACACCAATTACAACCAGTGAGAACTAACTGCTAAAGAAGCAGGATTTAGCAAAATAGCTATACAGTTATTTATTTTTCTATCCACTTATGACTTACCCACCTTTTCCTTTTATCTGCTCCTCCCCAAAGTCACAGCCTATTAGAACTGAATGGTACCTGGGTCACACCATTCCCCTCAGAGCCCTAAGACCATGAGGGATGGACGGAGGCAGGCTGACAGGACTTCCGTCCTGCTCCTGTTTGGCCAGAGCAGCATTATTTGATCCATTGGGATTATATATTAGCTCCCATTTGGAAAAAGGGTTCTGCAGCTTTAAATGTTTTACAACCACTGTTCTGGTCCAGTTTTTTCACTTTATATGTGTGAGACAAGTAGGGTCCAAACTGATTACATGGTTTGCCCAAAATCACAGAGAAGCTAAAGGCAGAGTTGGACCAAGCATGTAGGTTTCCTGAGTCCCATTCATTCCCTAAGTATGAACAGTGGAATCGCTTCAGGTCAAAAGAGCCTGAGGAGAATTTTAAGCTAAAAAAATGTTTTCCCCTAGAAACAGTGCAATGTTAGTTTCAAATCTGTAATGACTGAGGCTAGTATACGAGTATTTGTTTGCATCTAGCACAGAGAAGGGTGCATCACAGGTATTTGGTGAATAAATGAAATATTTCCCTAGTAAAACTAATCCTGAAGGCTTCCTGGTGGTCCAGTGGTTAAGAATCCACCTGCCAGTGCAGGAGACATGGGTTCTATCCCTGGTTGGGGAAGATCCCACACGCTGTGGAGCTACTAAGCCCGTGTGCCACAACTACTTCCCATGCTCTGCAACAAGAAAAGCCACTGCAGCGAGAAGCCTGCGCACCACAACAAAGAGTAGCCTGCACTCGTGGCAACTAGAGGAAGCCTGCATGCAGCAACAAAGACCCAGCATAGCCAAAAATAAATATGTAAATCTTAAAAAAAAAAAATTGATCCTGAGCTGCACTATAATTCAAATAAAGGTCCAAATAATTCATGTTGGACCCCTGATGTCACATATCGGTCTCCATTCAATTTATAAACAGTTCTTAGAAATTAGCTTAAATGTGCTATTTGCTGTCTATGGCCTATAATTCAGTGTTCTTAATGTTTTTTGGCAGGGTCACCGTCCTCATTAGAAATTTGATGAAAACTGTGAAGCTTCTTCCCAGACAAATGTATTACACCCATCCTTCCAGGATTTTATTTATAAGATTAGGAGGTTCTCAGATCTCCCAACCTCACTGTTCCTCATTGGGGGGTTCCGTGGACCCTAGATTGAGAACTCATGAGAACAGTACTAAGATGAACCCATAATCAGTGGAGGACTAGAAAGCCCCTAAAATCTTGAATCCCTCTTTTTTCTCCAATAGTCCGAGCTCAGTGATGGCATTGCTGTCCTAGTGGGAAGCAACGATCGGGTCCAGGGGGTGATCAGCCAGCTGGAGAGCACCTGTAAGACGATTGAGGTGAGTCAAGTGGCTTCAAGGGAGGGCAAGCCACGCCTAAGCTCCTGGGGTTTTGTGGTTCCCTTGACACAACTGTAGAAACCCCTGCTCCAACATTTCAGTCTTTCCTTATAGAATGACCTCCCTTCTGCATGCATGCGTGCAAAGTTGCTTCAGTCATGTTCAACTCTTTGCGACCCTATGACCATAGCTCACCAGGCTCCTTTATCCATGGGATTTTCTAGGCAGTGGTTGCCTTGCTCTCTTCCATGGGATCTTCCTGACCTGTGGATTGAACCACATCTCTTATGTCTCCTGCATTGCAGGTGGGTTCTTTATCACTAGAGCCACTTGGGCAGCCCAACCTCCTTCCTGATGTGTCTCTAAAATATTCACCTCCTGGCACAGGAAGAGAAGATACCCCATGAGGCAACAAGGCAGATTTTTACCACATTTATCAAGGTGGTGGTTACATGCGGTGGTGTTTCTTGGGAAGCCCCACTCTAAAGGGTTAGCTACAAGAAATATCCATTTGGGGCCTCCCCTGGTAGTCCAGTGGTTAAGACTCTGAACTTCCAATGCAGGAGTTCTGAGTTCAATCCCTGTCCGAGAACTAAGATCTCACGTGCCACATGGCATGGCCAAATTTAAAATAAAAAGTCAATTTCCAAGTAATGACAATGAGTGTTGTTAAAGCAAAAATTTTTTGTGGGAATCCAAACGGTCTTAAGAAATGCTGTTTGGTTCTTAAGAAAAGTCGCGTGCAGATTTGAGCTGCATGGTGGTGGTGCTCAGTCTCTAAGTCATATCCGATGTTTGCAACCCCATTGACTGTAGCCCACTGGGCTTCTCTGTCCATGGGATTTCCCGGGCAAGAATGCTAGAGTGGGTTGCCATTTCCTTCTCCAGGGAATCTTCCTGACCCAGGTACTGAACCTGCGTCTCCTGCACTGGCAGACAGATTCTTTACTGTTGAGCCACCAGTGAAGCCCAGTGTTCCATTTACCTGTATTCTTACAAAATGTGTATTGCTATATGCATGTCTTTTAATTTTATAAGTGGTATTGTGTTGTACTTCTCATTCTGCTTAATTTTTTTAAGCTAAACATAATGCTTTAAGATCCATTCACATGTACATTCATTCCTTCAGTTTTCTCCTGGGAAAATAGAACAAAGTATCCATTTTATAGAGTTTAACCATGAAAAGTTAAATAAGCATAAGCATAATGCTTAGCACAGTGCCAGGCATATGGAGAGTGCCTGATAAATACCCTAATCTGACCATTTTATTGCTTGAAAGGTGAATTCTATCAAAAGATAAAGGCCTGTTCCTAGATAACTCCAGGACATCATCTCATTTTAGATTTACACATCACTGAAGTCAGTATCCTCTCTTCTCCATACTCATATTCCTGAAAAGACTCATGATGGATTTGGAACTGGTTTATAGAAGGAAAGTTTCCTCTTGGTGAAGAGCACAAAGAGATTCTAAAATGGACAAACTTTTTTTTTTACCCCCTTATTCCCAGAAAAGGCCAAATACGACTTTATCATTAGGCCATGACTCAGCACTTAGTATGGTACCACCCTGAGTCTTGAGTGTATAAATAGGAGTGTGTTGCTTGTGGGCAGTGAGTTCATCTCTATACCCATCTCTACTCAGACCTTCATCAGAGACCTCCATCAGGAGAATGGGCTTTCTGTCTGGATGTTGAGGCTGGAAAACAAAAACAAGAAAAGCCCTGGGTGACACAGTGCTGTTGAGCAAGTTCAAAGGTCTTCGCTCTATTCAGACAGCGTCAGAGGACACTGAGGGCGAGGAGAGACTTGACAGCAGGTTTTCCTTCTGGAGGCTGGTCATTGGCACAGAAGGAAGCCGCTGGTTTTTCTTTCATTGGGAACAAGATGAGAAGGAACAGGTTTGGAGCTCTGCCCGCAGGAAGGAGTTAGTGTCAATATCAGGATGAACTTTCTGGCAATGAAGGTCAGCATTATCACCCCTCTTACTCCTAATAAAAACACTGGGTGAAGAGACACCCTTTTACAAGTATTTTCACAGTTCCCTGGAGGACCATGTGTCATCGTCCCCCTCCAGACTTCAAAATGAGTCTGCAAATTGGTATGTTGTGTGTGTTAAGTCACTCAGTCATTTCCGACTCTTTGCGCCCCCATGGACTGTAGCCCGCCAGGCTCCTCTGTCCATGGAGTTCTTCAGGCAAGGATACTGCAGTGGGTTGCGTAGTGAAGCACATGAGGGTCTCCCCTGCCAAGCAGGTGAATTCTGTACCAGGGCCAGGGTCCCAGAGTGTCTTTCTCCTGTCCTTCCTGGCTTGGTTGTTTTCCTTTCTGGTTCTGTTCACCACCTGCCTGGAAACATCTTCTGAGAAGCCGTGCGTGGCTCCCAGCCAAAGGGTGGGGTGCTGTTGTTGAAGCATTCTCTTTTCTGATTGATGAAGAGCACCACAGGGATGGGAACTAGAGCAGCCCTAGGGGTGGGCACCATCCTTCCCTAATTACACGCCCTCTCCCTGTGGGGGCCCGACACCTGCCCTTTAAGTGTAGCCTGTTCCTTGTGATGTCTAATTTTGTCCCTAATCATGTAATGTCTTGCAGGGTTAGGCTGGGCAAGTACCCGGCCTAGGACCAGCCCCTGAGATGCTGAGCTTAGAGTCAGATGCACTCAGGATTCTTGCTTTACAAATCATGTGTGCCACTGGTGTGAGCTTGAGTGGCGACGGGAGTGGCTTCGAGATGGATCGCAGTCATGAAGGGCAGTCTAAACTGCACTGTGGGGAGTAGCATTCCCTTTTTGCTGTGGGCTGAAGGTAGATGGAGGAACTGTGGTCTTCTTAGTCCTCCTGGCTCTGAGACATTCTCAGAGCTCATGATGGCAGGTTGTTGGAGGGCCTTCTGGGCTCTTCTAGACAAGCCAAGCATGATCTAAAGCTGTATTTACCTCTCCAGACCTGGAGCTCTTCTGGAATGGACTGGGACAGGAGAGGGGGCTGCTGGTGGGGATGGAGAATTGTACTGCCTCAGGAGCTCTCTGCTTCCAGAAACATGTGCTTGACTTTCATTCCTCATTCCTGAAAAATGTTCCTTCCCCCTTGTCTTTACAAAAGGCATCTATCCTGTTGTTCTTTGGTGCTCAGTTGTGTCTGACTCTTTTCGACCCCATGAATTGCAACACACCAGGCTTCCCTGTCCTTCATCGTATCCCAGAGTTTGCTGAAACTCATGTCCATTGATTTGATGATGCCATCCAACCATCTCATCCTCTGTCATGCCCTTCTCCTCTTAACCTCAATCTTTCCCAGCATCAGGGTCTTTTTAAATAAGTAAGCTCTTTGGATCAGGTGGCCATAGTATTGGAGCTGCAGCTGCAGCATCAGTCCTTACAATGAATATTCAGAGTTGATTTCATTTAGGATTGACTGGTTGGATCTCCTTGCTGTCCAAGGGACTCTCAAGAGTCTTCTCCAGCACCACAATTCAAAAGCATCAATTCTTCGGCACTTGGCCTTCTTTATGGTCCAACTGTCACATCCATACATGACTACTGAAAGGTCACCAGAAAACCAAGAGAGCAGGCTATTCACACTAGCTCTCCCCAGGCATCCAGGCTAGAAATAATCTTGTTCTCTGTGGATGCTCATCTAGGGGAAACAGCTAAAAATATTTGACCTTGAGCTTTTCCAGTATCTGAAAACTACCACCTTTAATAAAATCCTCCAATGATTTTACAATGACAACAAATCCATTATATTTCCAAAACAGTGATTTTTTTTTTCTTTTTTTGGCCACACCGCACAAGCATGTGGTATCTTAGTTTCCTGACCAGGGACTGAACCCATGTCCACTTCATTGAAAGTACAGAGTCTTATCCACTGGACTGCCAGAGAAGTCCCTCCAAAACAGTGGTTTTACCTGAACAGCTTTGAGACATTGTCCATGCAGTTACAAATATGAAGTAATGGATATAATAACAATCATTTTAAAAAGCAGGCCAGAATTTTTAAAGCAGCCTAACAGATGCTTGAAGAACATATTTCAGAGGTTTGAATTTTAACTGTGCCACTTAATGACATAACCTTGGGCAAGTTACTTCTGCTTCCAGTCCTTCACCTGCCTCAGTGGTACAGGAGGGTTAATAAACTCTTTACAGTGTTGCTGTGATCACTAAGTGGGATAAGAGGCACATGCTGGGGGCTCCCAAAGTGTTACCTTGTATTGTTCTCACACTCCGCTTGGAAAGAGCACACTTCACCTAATGATGCTAATAATCATTTGAGCTACTGGAGCATCTTTTAAATGGTGTTCGAATTAGGTTTCAAGATCCTGACAAATTATGATGGCAGGTTGAGGCAACTCCCTGTAGTGGGAAAAACTGAAAATGAGTGGAAGTAGATATTAGCTCTATGCTCTGGGGCTTTGTGATAACTTGAAATACTGGTGACAGAGGGAGGCTGGGCCCCTTCCAGGAAAGGTGCCAACTCTCCACAGCAGACTAGAGTGAGTCAAACAGCTGCTTGGCTGGCCTTGAGCTGGTCTTGTGGTTTCAGTGACTCGAGGGGCTCAAGTCAGGGCTGGTACACCTGACCCTCAGCCTTTGGAGGGTTTCTCAAGGATCTTCTAAATGATCTGGACTATCCCAGAAAACCTCTAATGCCAGGAACACCTTAAGTTATAGTGTATTTATTCTTCCGACATGAAGTGGGTGGCAACAGCATATGGTGGGAAGGAGCCTAAGTTAGGGAGTCCTGAGACTCCTGGCCATTGAACAGAGTTCTTCTGCTAATGCTGCACAGAGGTGCTGAGCTGGTGGGGGAGAGGCTGAACACCAGTCTACGTCCCTCGAGGGGTGGCAGTTTTCTAATTTGTCTGCTCCTTTTCTAGGGAAGCCTGTCAGAGACCAGGGTTATCATCCTATAGTCTGCATTCATGGGGCTTCTCTCACGTGCTCATGACCAGAATTGGGCTTTACCAATGAGGGGTTGGCCTTGAATTCTTCAGGAGAATCATCCTACTTTAATATAGTTTTTCTTGAGCATGATTAACCTACTGTCTAATTTGGGGCAGGTGTTGAGGGGAGAAGGAATGAAACCCTGTTTGGCTTAATGAAGGTAATTTGGAGGTACTGTATGTCAAATGAGGCTAAGTGGACCCTTCCAGACCCAGAGCCGCTGTTTTGAACAAAGGTGTCTGGAAAGTTGAGGAATGTGGTGGAGATATGAATGGGCTGGGTCAAGTCACAGTTGCTCAGCAACAAGTGGAGGGCTCAGAGCTTATCTTCAGCTCTATTTTGGTCACAGAGTCATGCGCCTTACATAGCAAGAGCACAAGACACAATTGTCTTAGGCTTTCCTGTCATGGCCATGGCACAGTCCCAAGCTGGGACTGACGTCACTGGGCTAGAATGTATAATTCACATTTCAGTGGTGTTGATGATCATTCTGAAACTTGCACCACATGGAAAAAAGTGTTCTATGTATAAAGAGGCACTTCACAGTCTGAAGACTCCAAATATCTCCACATTTACCTAAAGTTGTAGAGCCTTTGGGACTGCAGAGTCAGAAGGGAGCTTAACAATCATCTAAGCCCATCTCTGATTGTACAGATTAAAAAACCAAACCTGTCCTGAGTTAAATGTTGTCCTTGAAATGGCCTAGCTATTTTTTTTCCTAGCTATTTTTTGCTGTTTTCTTTTGAGTGTTGGAGAAGAGGTTTTGAGCATCCACATAAATACATGCCTTTGGAAGAGAACACAGTATTGATAGAAACTTGTGAGTGAGGGCTGAGAACTCCTAAATACAAGTCATATTTCATTCATCCAGTTGTTCAGACCGTGTTCCTCACATGTACATTGTATACCACATTCTGACACACAATGCTTTGAAATAGTGATAAACAGAAAAAATGTTCCTGCTCTCAAGAAGGGTTTATTCCAGAGGAGGAGTTTAGACAGTAAGACAAACAAATAAGATTTTTTTCAGATAGGAATAAATGCCAGGGGAAAGGGTGGGCCAATGGAAAGGTTTTAAGGCTCCCTCAGACAGCCATTTTGCCTTTTTGCATTTGCTTTTCTTGGGGATGGTCTTCATCCCTACCTCCTGTACAATGTCATGAACCTCCATCCATAGTTCTTTAGGCACTCTGTCTATCAGATCTAATTCCTTGAATCTATTTCTCACTTCCACTGTATAATTGTAAAGGATTTGATTTAGGTCATATTTGAATGGTCTAGTGGTTTTCCCTGCTTTCTTCAATTTAAGTCTGAATTTGGCAATAAGGGGTTCATGATCTGAGCCATAGTCAGCTTCCAGTCTTGTTTTTGCTGAGTGTATAGAGCTTCTCCATCTTTGGCTACAAATAATATAATCAATCTGATTTTGGTATTGACCATCTGGTGATGTCTGTGTGTAGCATCTTCTCTTGTGTTGTTGGAAGAGGGTGTTTGCTATGACCAGTGTGTTCTCATGGCAAAACTCAATTAGCCTTTGCCCTGCTTCATTCTGTACTCCAAGGCCAACTTTGCCTGTTACTCCAGGTATGTCTTGACTTCCTACTTTTGCATTCCAGTCCCCTATAATGAAAAGGACATCTTTATTGGGTGTTAGTTCTAGAAGGTCTTGTAGGTCTTCATGCTATGCTATGCTATGCTAAGTCACTTCAGTCGTGTCCGACTCTGTGTGACCCCAGAGACGGCAGCCCACCAGGCTGCCCCGTCCCTGGGATTCTCCAGGCAAGAACACTGGAGTGGGTTGCCATTTCCTTCTCCAATGCATGAAAGTGAAAAGAGAAAGTGAAGTCGCTCAGTCACGTCAGACTCTTAGCGACCCCATGGACTGCAGCCTACCAGGCTCCTCCGTCCGTGGGATTTTCAAGGCAAGAGTACTGGAGTGGGGTGCCATTGCCTTCTCCGTAGGTCTTCATAGAACCGTTCAACTTCAGCTTCTTCAGTATTACTGGTTGGGACATAGACTTGGATTGCTGTGACACTGAATGGTTTGCCTTGGAAATGAACAGAGATCATTCTGTCGTTTTTGAGACTACATCCAAGTACTGCATTTCTGACTCTTTTGTTGACTATGATGGCTACTCCTTCTAAGGGATTCTTGCCCACAGTAGTAGATATAATGGTCATCTGAGTTAAATTCACCCATTCCAGTCCATTTTAGTTTGCTGATTCCTAAAATGTCAATGTTCACTCTTGCCATCTCCTGTTTGACCACTTCCAATTTGCCTTGATTCATGAACCTAACATTAGAGGTTCCTATGCAATATTGCTCTTTACAGCATCGGAGTTTACTTCCATCACCAGTCACATCCACAACTGGGTGTTGTTTTTGCTTTGGCTCTGTCTCTTCATTCTTTCTGGAGTTATTTCTCCACTGTTCTCTAGTAGCACACTGGGCACCTACCAACCTGGGGAGTCCATCTTTCAGTGTTCTATCTTTTTCCCTTTTCATACTATTCACAGGGCTCTCAAGGCAAGAATACTGAAGTTGTTTGCCATTCCCTTCTCCAGTGGACCACATTTTGTCAGAACTCTCCACCATGACCCATTTGTCTTGGGTGGCCCTACACAGCATGGCTCATAGTTTCATTGAGTTCAATAAGGCTGTGGTCCATGTAATCAGATTGGTTAGTTTTCTGTGACTGTGGTTTTCAGTCTGTCTGCCCTCTGATGAATATGGATAAGAGGCTTATGGAAGCTTCCTGGTAGGAGAGACTGACTGAGAGGGAAACTGGGTCTTGTTCTGATGGGCGAGGCTGGGCTCAGTAAATCTTCAGTAAATTTTCCAATAGTCATGTATGGATGTGAGAGTTGGACTATAAAGAAAGCTGAGTGCTGAAGAATTGATGCTTTTGAACTGTGGTGTTGGAGAAGACTCTTGAGAATCCCTTGGACTGCAAGTCCATCCTAAAGGAAATCAGTCCTGAATATTAATTGGAAGGACTGATGCTAAAGCTGAAACTCCAGTACTTTGGCCAGCTGATGTGAAAAACTGACTCACTGGAAAAGACCCTGATGCTGGGAAAGATTGAAGGCAGGAGGAGAAGGGGATGACAGAGGATGAGATGGTTGGATGGTATCACTGACTCGATGGACAAGAGTTTGAGTAAACTCCGGGAGTTGGTGATGGACAGGGAGGCCTGGCATGCTGCAGTCCATGGGGTTGCAAAGAGCCAGACACAACTGAGCGGCTGAACTAAACTGACTGAATGAATGAAAAGTTAGGGATAAAACCTAATAATGCTGCTTTGATTGGCAGGCTATCTACCTACTCTTTAGTATATGATTTTTTTTCCATGAAAAAGTACCCCTTTGCAGTTACACATCTTATTTTTTCTTATTTACACTAAAATATAAGAATAGCTAAAAATTAGAGCCTGTCAACTTTAACATGTCTATAAAGGCAACATCTAAACAATGTTTTTAAGATAAATTTTGTAGGTTACCTACTTGCTTCTAAAGAAGCAACCAAATGACTTGATTTTTTTTTCTTTTCATCTAGATGTTATGGCATTGGTTAGAAATAGTCTACCTATCATTTTACGATTTCTATGTGAGCAAAATAGCATTCCCTTTATATCCTCACCCCTTTTTGGTATATTTTACCCATACTGACTTCTGTCTAGAGATGGGATGGATTTTTTTCTTTTTCTTTTTTTTTTTTTTTTTTTTTGTGGCTGCCCCATGTTGCATGTGAGATCTTAGTTGCTAGACCAGGGATCAAACCTGTGCACAAAGCAGTGGAAACACAGAGTCTTAACCACTGGACCACCAAGGAAGTCCTGGGATGAATTTTTACTTTCATTAAGGTATTACAGATATCTTTAATTTGTTCTTCTGTATAAATGTTACTGTCTCTGGTAGAACCAGGAGGAAGGTCAAGTTGCAGTCAGAGGCTTTGCATCAGAATATGCTTGGAGGCCAACACCTAGTATATTTATGATGGAAGTTACTTCAATTGTTAAACACACTCATGCAGAAGCACATGTGTGTGGGCGTGCGTGCACACACACACACACACCACCACACTACACTATACTCATAGGAACCAAAGGCATCATATTTGAAAAAGTGAAAGTGTTAGTTGCCCAGTTGTGTCAGACTTTATGCAACCCCATGGACTCCTCTGCCAGGCTCCTCTGTCCATAGAATTCTTCAGGCAAGAATACTGGAGTGGGTAGCCATTCCTTTCTCCAGGGCATCTTCCTGACACAGGGATCGAACCTGGGTCCCCCACATTGCAGGCAGATTCTTCACCATCTGAGCCACCAGGGAAGTCCAAAATATTTGTAAAAGTAATCTTGAAAGTTCGGAAAGTATGTCTTGATTCAGTTAGTACACAGAAAAGTGGGGGAGGTACCCAGCCTGGAACTGGGTTTAAAGATACATGTCTTTTTCCTCAAATAAATGAAAAGCTATGACAAAAACAAGGAGAAATCTTTGAGGTGGGGACATTTATTTTGTGTGCAGAAGAGATAAATACGGTTGCTGTCATGCTTTTGCATGTAACAGCTGTCCTTTACAGTGTGCTGTCTGCCAACATTTTGATAATGCAGAGGTTCACATGTTCTCCATTCCATTTTTAGGTTGCTAGAAAGACTCTGCTGAAAGCGTTCCAGGTCCACATTTACAAAGGCACAGTGGATATGACATCAGAGCAATCACTATCAGTAGCAAGGTGGCCTCTGAGAGTGGGTTTTTGTTTTTTCCATAGCGTATACACCTGTTCCCTAATTGCCTCAGGGGGCAAGTTGATAAACTGAAGTGTTTGGTGTTCACTGACTTTCACGCCACTCTGAAAGTCTCATAGCCCAGAAAGATGGAAGATTGACCATGCTAATATCTCATGTGTTTCTTCTACCTCAGAGTATGTGTAAAAAATAGAATTTCAACTTCATGGAGTGTTTCTATTTCTCATTTGAATATGACATTAGGTTAACCTGAACATCTTAAGTGAATTTCTGAAACTTTGTAAGTACCATTTTCATAATTCCAAAAAATAAGCATGTGTTTTTCCCATTTCAGAAACAGAATTGTCTAACTCTTACATATTTTACATAGAATTATATAAAGGCACATTCAGCAAGAGGAAAAAGAAAAAAAAAACAGAAGTGAGGTTTTCCTCTTAGAAAGTAGAAAATACAATAATTTTCCTCTCATCTACCTGAACACTGGGAAAGTATGACAAGTTTTTTGATCCTACAATGCCTGATACCTAGTAAGCACTTAGGGAATCTTGTTAAAAGAATTATAATGAATACGCTTCTGAAACAATTTGAGGTTTCTTGCCTATAAAAGCCTACTTTCAGCTTTCAGCACGGTAGCTTTATGAAGAGGCATATATTTAGTTCATAAGTGGTTCACATACATTTTTTTCAAATTAAAGCAAATCATAGCTATTTGGTTGGAGTAGCAAGGACCCAAGAGTTCAGAAACCTTGGCTATATGTGAAGCACCAATGCTAAAAGGCAAATGACTTGAGAAAGTGACTTAACTCAGCTAGGTTTCAGTTTCCACAATGAGTGAAATGATTGGTTTGGAGCAGGTTACTTCTGAGAGTCCGGGCTTTCCAGGTGTCGCTAGTGGTAAAGAACCCACCTGCTAATGCAGGTAGACATATGTGGGTTTGGTCCCTGGGTCAGGAAGATTCCCCTGGAGGAGGGCATGGCAACTCACTCCAGTATCCTTGCCTGGAGAACCCCATGGACAGAGGAGCCTGGCAGCCTGCAGTTCATAGGGTTGGACACAACTGAAGCGACTTAGCACACATGCACTCACTTCTGATAGTCCACACAGCTTCAAAATTCTATAACTGAATGACTCAAATTAAAGAAAATGGAATCTAAATTTCACAAACATTGACATAGTGCCTATTGTATGCTAGGCAATATTATGATATGAGTGCTTTACACCATATATAGTCATATAATAATAAAAAAGTACATACTATGCATGGGGTAGCATTTTGGATACTGTAAAGTATAAGCAAATGATAGTTGCTGTTAAAATGACAGCTGTTATTTTAGTATAACAGTATAAACAGTATAAAGTATAAGCAAATGATAGTTGCTGTTAAAATTAAAAGTAATTTTATTAAGGGTCAATATAACACAAATCATTTTTTAAAAGAAGACTAAAGGGCTTCCACAGTGTCTCAGTGGTAAAGAATCCGCTTGTCAATGCAGGACACATGGGTCAATCCCTGATCCAGGAAGATTCCACATGCTGTGGAGCAACTAAGTCCATGAGCTACAGCTACTGAGCCTGTGCACCTAGAGCCCGGGAGCCACAACTAGAGAAGCCACCACGATGAGAAACCCATGCACTGCAACTAGAGAGTGGCCCCTGCTTGCCACAACTACAGAAAAGCCTGCACACCAGTGATGACCCAGCACAGCCAAAAATAAATAAATAAAATTATTTAATTTTTTAAAAAGAGCAGGATATTGACAGAAATAATATAATATAGGAATAAAGTAGTTGTTCCATTTAAACCACTCAATGTTAGATGGCTGACATAAGCTATCTAATTTTTATCTGGCTAAGAGAATACTTAGTCACTTATTTGACTAAGAGAATCTCCACCTGACTGGGATTTTCAGGTGGCTTAGTGGTAAAGAATCTGCCTATAATGCAGGAGACACGGGTTTGATCTCTGGGTTGGGAAGATCCCCTAGAGAAGAGCATGGCAATCCACTTCAATATTCTTACCTAGAGAATCCCATGGACAGAGAAGCCTGGTGGACTACAGTCCATGGGGTCACAAAGAGTTGGACACGACTGAGCAACTAATCCACCACCACTACCATACTTAAACTCATTCCAAAGCAAGATATAAAACTATTATATGAACCACCACCACCACAACACTTAAACTCAGTCCTGTCCACATTTAAAACCATGTCTATGAAATTCTCCACTTACAAAACACAAGATTGAAAAATAATCCAGGGGGTTTCCTGGCAGTCTAGTGGTTAGGATTCAGCATTTTCACTGCCCTATCACTTTTCACTTTCATGAACTGGAGAAGGAAATGGCAACCTACTCCAGTGTTCTTGCTTGGAAACTCCCAGGGATGGGGGAGCCTGGTGGGCTGCCGTCTATGGGGTCGCACAGAGTTGGACACGACTGACGCAACTTAGCACCACCCCAGGTCCAGTCCCTGGTCAGGGAACTCAGATCCTGCAAGCTGCAAGACTCATCAAAAAGAAAACAAAATCATCCATCCACTTAGCCAATTTGATTGATTGCGGAGAGTCTTAAGCAGCAAATATGATAAAAATGGGATTTTCAACACAACACAGTAGGTATGTATACCGAAGGATAGCCTAAGGGGAAAGAAAAAAAAAATATCCTACATAAGTAAAGTTTCTTTTCTCCTGAAATGCCCATGTAATTTCTCCAGACACTCTTTGAACACTAACATTAGCTAACCCAACAGGAATGCTGCAGAAAACAGAAACAGGAACTCTGTGAGAAGTTTGATTACCTGTATGGCATCTTGGAGGAGAGGAAGAATGAAATGACCCAAGTCATCACCCGAACTCAAGAGGAAAAGCTGGAACATGTCCGTTCTCTCATCAAAAAGTATTCTGACCATTTGGAGAACGTGTCAAAGTTGGTTGAATCAGGGATACAGTTCATGGATGAGCCAGAAATGGCAGTGTTTCTGCAGGTAAATATCTCTGGCCCCAGAGGAAACAAACCAAGACGGTGGGTGCTGAAGAAGGACTGTCACTGAATTTCCAATATTTTCTGTACATCTAACTTAGATCTATCTTCTCAACTAAAATATATGTGCTTATCTCTCCATCTGTTTAAACTATTTCACAAGCATATATATAAGGGACCATGGCATTACTTAAATATAAGAGGGATCTGGTATAGAAAACAGTAGTTATTTATAGCATTTAAAAACTAAGCTATGAGATGTTTAAGAGTCAGCAAAGGAAAGAATTCAATCTCAACACATCTTTGAGGAAAACAATTTAAGTAGGCTTGTCTTTTGTTTGCTTCCACAGAATGCCAAAACCCTGTTACAAAAGTAAGTAATTTTCATTTTGTGAAAAAAAGTATATCTTTCATTTTTACCCAATGCCATCAAACTTTACACAGTAACAGAAAGTGGGAACTTGTCTTTTTGCAGAATTTCTGAAGCATCAAAGGCATTTCAGATGGAGAAAGTAGAACAGGATTATGAGAACATGAACCACTTCACAGTCAACCTCAATAGAGAAGAAAAAATAATACGTGAAATTGATTTTTACAGAGGTTTGTTATTCTTGTGACCATTTGCCCAAAACTGCAGGTGTGTGAAAGTGACAGAAGGTTTTAGTGGGAGGAAAGGGGGATTCAGGATCATCTCCAGAATGGATGTTGACAGCTTCACAAGGATCATAATCCAACTTGAAGCTCTATTTCTTGACAGACTCAAACAGTTTGTGGATGTTGTTTATTTAGCTTTACCTATCACAGTGCTTGTTATCATTTGGTTATAGGGCATTAACTCTGGGTCATCAAACATCTAATAATTGATGGTGATGCTAATATCTCAACTTCAACCATACACAACGTGTTAGCCATTATGATAATGATGTAAAGTGTCATCAGCTGCACGGTTAAGGATGCGATAAAAATAAAACATGGAAGACACTTGGATTTAGATACTGTACCATTAGCACCTTCACTTAAATATTAGAAGACAAGAAAAGTGAGTGAGTCATAGAGTGAGTCATAGAGTAAGTCACACCTGGAAATAAAACTGAGGCTATGTGATCAGATGTACTCAATGAGCTATAAACACATCCCTCTCATCTGGCCCAGAAATCCCATTCTTAGAAATTGATCCAGATGAGACAGTTGAAAAGAGAAGCTCAGTTAGATGATAAGGCTCCTTGGCTAGACCACTGTAATGCCATGGATTTATATCAGTGTCCACAGACATAACTTTAGAAGTAAATCTTCAGGATGGATCTTCTTTAAAAATTACTTAATATTGTCTATCATTAATGTTGCCTGAGGAAATATTAAAATCAGTGGGTTATAGTACTGATACTATGTATAAGATAGGTAGCTGAGAACCTACTGTATGCAGGGAACTCAACTCAGCACTCTGTGGTGACCTAAATGGGAAGGAAATCCAAACAAGAGGGGATAGATGTATACCTATGGCTGATTCACTTTGCTGTACATCAGAAACTAATACAACATTATAAAGCAGCTATACTCCAATAAAAATTAATTTTAAATAAACCACATTGAAGACAGCCCCCCACCAAAAAAACAAAACCAAATCAGTGGGTTACAAAGAGTCACGGCATTAACTGTGGCAAAAATCATCCTTCACTGAACAAAGGAGGTGAGAAATTAAATAGGACCAGGGTTTTGTGTGTCTTCTGACATAAGGAAGAGATTTGCTTTTCCATTTGACAGAAAAAAGTAGGTGACAGTCCCAGCCCTCCAGGAACTGGCAGATGTGACAGAGCATGATGGATATGGGAACAGGCTCTGGGGGTCAGGGGGATGGTGCATGGTGGTCAAGAGGACCACACTTTGTACTGGGGAGGGGAGCAAGCAGGGTGGTGATGACTGGGACCACTTGCTCAGCATCATGTCCACATTTAACTGGAAGTGCAAGCCCCCTGCTGCTGTTGAGTGTCTGATGGAGAGGATTTCCGTAGCCCTGACCTTAATCTGAGCTACAAACATTGGCCAGTCATGTTTTTCATGGCCGCAATGGTAATTATAACAATATGAAAACGCATTACCTTATCAGAGGATGAAGACGAAGAAGAAGAGGGAGAAGAGGGAGAAGGAGAAGGTGAAGAAGAGGGAGTAGAAGTGGAAGAGGCAGAAGACGTCCAGACTGAGTCATCAGGGGGAGATCAAAGTCCAGAGAAAGGCTCGGAGCCCCCTCCACCGACCTTGGAGCTCCAGGCTGTCCCTGAGGCAACCCCAGTTTCCTCTCCAGACCCTCCTCCAGCCCTGCTACCTGCTGTGGAGGCCCCGGTGACACAGGTAACTCAGTCCTGAGTTCCCTCTTGCAGGACACGCGGGTGTGCCTCCTTGCTGAGCAGCTCAAACCATTTATTCCACCTCAAGTAAAGGAAACGCCACGCCAGGCATTTGTATATGGAGGACACGAGATTTTAGGGCCATCACAGTGTCAGGGAGAAAGTCTTCTAGGGCATTCAGCAGGGTTCTTTGTGGTTATAACTGGTTGGCAAGACTTAGTTTCACATAATTTTCCCACCCTCAAATCTGAGGCAAGCTATGGCAATTGTGTATGTGTGTATTAACATGTGAATTCATAGAGAGCTGAGAGCATGGCATTGACTCTTAGTATAGATACAGGGTATAGGTTGAGAGATAAAAATGGTCATATTTTCAGAATTTTGAATTTTCTGTAGGTAATATGAAACTAAATAAAGAAACCATGCTAGTTTATGTCCCTGTTGCTTACCCTGAAACAGAACTATAGCTTTTGGTCAATGGGCAAATAAAGGAAGCTGAGGTTTCCTATGTCTCTGTCATTTGATGAGATGATGTGTTGACAGAATTGTTTTTAAAAATTTCTTAGGAAATTAGCTCATCCCAGACACTGTCTGTGGCTGTCCTGTGGCTGACTTTATGTTTTCTAAGATGTCACTGTTTGGTTCTCAAGTGTCTGTACTGACTTCATGACACCTTTGACAGTCCCAACCCGATGAGTTTGTGCACAATGAAGACTTATAAAAAAAAAAAAAAAGTCCTGGTTTCAACATGGATTGGAATTATCAATAGAAACAAAACTGCAAAGAGGAAACTCAGAGATGGAATTATATCTTATGCTCTGTCTCCATAGGAAACTAAGCTAAAAGACTATAATTCCTGGAATCTTGAAATTCTGGGTGTACCAATTGCACTGAAATCGAAATGGTATGATAATTAAATGACAGTTGGGTTTGATCAATTAGATTTCAATTTGGGGGTTGAGAAAAGAGGTTTTGGGGGACCCACGTATAATATACAAAATTAATTCTGGTCAATAGTTTGCCCTTTCTTCCATTATCTGCTATTTTATAAGCAAACTTTGTTCTAGGCTTCTGCTATCTACCTGACCAAGGCCACAGTCTAGTGAGACAAGCCCAGGAAAGACGAGGGGGCACAAATAGATGCTGAGTCAAGAATACTGGCTGCATTCCTTTGCCTGAGCCCTTGTGGAGGGTGGGCTGAGCTGAAACACGCACTAGATCGGGCCCACACACAGAGAGCTATCCCTTTGCAAACCTGAAGGGAACTAAAATCCACTGCTTTTCTCTTTTTTTGCTTTTGAATTTATCCATCCTGTGAAGGGGGAGGTGGTGCCCACTGGCTCCCAGCAGACCACAGAGTCTGAAACTCCAGTCCCAGCAGCAACGGACACTGCGGACCCCTTGCTTTACCCTAGTTGGTATAAAGGCCAGACCCGGAAATCCACCGCCAACCCACCTTCCGCCCCAGGGAGCGGAAGTCTCAGGCGCGTAGGGCCTTCAGGTTCCGAGGATGCTCATGCGCAGAAGGCTGAAGGGGCGGAAGCTGCAGCCAGGGAGAGGGCAGCAGTCAGTGGTAAGGATGCTAGCTCACCTGCAGCTACTTCTCAGGTTAGTGTCAATGAATGCTCTGGGGTCTGAATGCTCCCTGCACCGCCTGGTCCTGCTGGGATGACAGTCAAGGAGGAAGGGCTTCTGAAGGGGCGGACAGAACCTGGGGCCTGGGGGATAAGGGGAACGACTCATCTGTCCCAAGTTGGCTTGTTTTTCTAAGCCTGACATGAAGTGAAAGAGACACCAATTTGGCTTTACTCTGCCCATGCGTGGAGACTTCACACCTGGTTGCCCAGGGGCGGGAGTGCAAGCGGGCCTGGCCCCTAGGCATGCAGGTGAAAGCTGCTTGTCTGCAGTGACTGCCTGGCGTCCCTGGTCCTCCTCTGCACTGGCCACTGGCCCCTGTTGGGCCTTTTCTGCGTCCGAGCTTCCAAAGACTAATCACTTGCTTCTATGTCGTTCCCAACACCTAGCAGGCACGTTTGAGTCAAGTTCTATGTAGGCTCTGGAAAATAACCTCTGATTCTTGGGTTTTGGTTTTGGGAGCGTGCTGGTGAAGGCTGGACAAGATAGTGTTGGCTTTATTAAACCAGTGCTTCCTAGGCATGTGCTGCTGGGAGCAGAAAAGCACAGACTTCCCTCCTTTGGAATTTTTTAAGGGGTCATTTAATCCTTTTTTTTTTTTCTTATCAAAATGCAAGTTTGAAGTTCTTCTTCCTAACACTGGGCTAGATGTTTGCATGGCTCAAAGATTCCATAGAAGAAATCTTCTACAATTTCTTCACAAAGAAGAATGTTCATGGTTACTCCATACCCATGAGTATTCTTAAATGATGTGTGGGTGTTGCCCAGACAAGGGCTGGCGGAAAAAAATATGCTCGAATTCTGTGCTCCTGGGTCATCAGGTGATTTCAACAACAAACAGCATTTTTTCAAAAATCATAAAATTCTTACTGTTTTAACCTTCTGCTCAAGTGAACCTCGATTTCCATGAGGTAATAAATGGAAATGATTTTTGGAAAATTCAAAGATGGACTGCTTTTGTGCCATGTATTTATTTTCATGAATGAAAAATGACAAAAAAGATATGTTTTGTGTGAGGAAATCTTTGAAGGTTGTTTTAGGTTGTAAAAACAGTGGAGTAGAAAGTTTTCTAAAAGACGGATGCATTGTTTATTTCTAGAAAGTTTATGGGATTCCTTACATACTTAGTGGACATTGAGTCAGGCAGAAAAACAGTAATACAATAACCCAAGATAGGAGCACAATCGAAATGAACATGAAAAATCCATCTGAATGAAGATGAAAATATTATTTGTGATAATATCAGTGAAGCTTTCTTCTTGTTTTCTCACAGGAGTTAGGAATCTGCCTAGCACTTTTGGCTTTTCTTATACTTCACTACATCTGGCGTCAGATTCAATGCTTGATTTTTACTTTAATGGGTAGGAAATCTTTTCTTTTCCCTTGACTAACATCTCATGTAGCTCTTCAATAATGTTTCTCTTCTGTAGGCCCAGAGATGAATTTCTGCCCCAATTCTGAGGCTCTGCCAATCTAAAAAGACCCAGGTTCCCAAGCACTACTCGTGGCCTCACAGCCCCTTCCTGAAGAGAATCACTCCGTCATCTAATCCTGCATGGAAGGGGATCCTGACTCAGAACGAGACTCACTGGGCAATTATTCAGTAATCCAGTGGGAGTGGACCCTCCATAATAGCCACTGAAAATGTTAGTCACTCAGTCCTGTCTGACTCTTTGCGACCCCATGGACTGTAGCCCACCAGGCTCCTCTGTCCATGGGATTCTCCAGGCAGAATAGCCATTAGAGGAGGCCATTTTCCAAAGGTGTCCAGAATGCTATGAGTAGTCTACTCTTAGACGGATGACCAGCAAAGGCCTCATACAGGACTAGGCAGGTTTCCATCAGTTCAGTAGCAGCATATCATCTGCCCCACCAGAGACGTGCCCAGATGGGCAGGTAACTGCTTTGGTGGGCAGGTGGACCAGGTGACTTCTGGTTCTCTCTGCACCCTCAGAGTCCACAGTGTCTCTCCTAAGAGAGGAGAGCCCAGGCACAGTCACATAGGGGGCATTTTGGCCAAGTGAGATCTGAGTGAATAAGGAGCCAGGGGGCCAGTGTTCAGTCTACTGGCTATAACAAATTAGAACCAAAGAAAAGTCATAAAGCCAACAGTGTAGTATTTTTGGTATATTGTCTCATAGTCAAGCCTTTTCTTGATGACTGTTAAGGGGTTTAGGGACTAATCATCTTACTCCTTTCGTAACCTTTTGAATATTATCAGCTTCATGAATCATATTTAAAGATTTAAACCCCACGTACTTTCGAGTAAATGACTCTGCTGGACCTGAGACCCAGCTCCCTGTGCCTATAGCTCAGGAGTGATCCAGGGTGACTGGAGCTGAAAGGGCTCAGCTATTTCTGGCTCGCTGACTTTTCCGGGTTGACACTGACTCTCTTGGAAGTTCCCCTCATAGCTCCTTTCTGCCTCATTAGCTGTCTACTCAGCGATGGCAGTAGGCTCCTTATGGGTCCCTGTCATGTCTATAACTGGGTGTGAGTGGCACCTACCCCAGTGTCTAATAGTCAGCCATAACCTGTGTATTCTAGAATGTTCTGAGTGTCTTCGTCAGCTCAAGGGCATAACTCCTCCTCCTGTCATTTGTGATGAAAAACAGGGGGAGGAAGTTATCGGCCATGGGCTCAGTGGGGCAAACGGGGAGGGAGAGAATAGTTCGTGCATAATTGGAATATCCTGAATAATTGTGGATCTGAATAATTGTCTGAAGAGTTAAGTTTATATTCTGAGAGTTCAGATTTGGGACTTTGTTGCCATATGTCCTTGTAACGCTTCTCTGAGGCTGTGGGGGGAAGTCATGCTTCTTGTCTGCTGTCCATTGGAGCCCGTGTCTTGGATGCTGTCATTCACATGCCTGTCGTGAGGGTGAGGCAGGGGTGTGGGGTTGTGGGTGGAGGGTATGGTGAATTGACTTTCACTACTGCCAAGAACCTTGGGTAGTTCTTGGTGTTTGAGAAAGAGCCTTTCACTTAGAGAAGGACACCTGTTTATGATGGAGGACCACTCTTTGAACCCTGCCTGAAAGGAGGTATGGACAGATTAATAGAGACCTCACCACAGCATCAGATTCCCCATCCCTGTGAAGGTTTTGCAGGCCTGATTCACCTTCACTGCCTCAGAACTCAACTCCCTAGATATTTGTCCAATGCAAGGTCCTTATGAAAATTAAAGTTAAAGGTATTGAAGTTGGCGGAATTTAGATAAAGATATATAAATTGGTATATTTAAACGGGCTCTATATAAGGTAGTTACAGCTCTTATTTAATTATATTGTGGGATAAACAAGGCTTCCTTGGTGGCTCAGAGGGTAAAGAATCTGCCTGCAATGCAGGAGACCCAGGTTCGATCCCTGGGTCGGGAAGTTCCCCTGGAGTAGGAAATGGCAATGCGCTCAAGTATTCTTGCCTGGAAAATTGCTTGGACAGAGGAGCCTGGCAGGCTACAGTCCATGGGGTCACAAAGAGTCAGATATGACTGAGTAACCAGGCATGCAATGCAAGGTTAGCTTGTTAGAATTTCACACTTCGTTAGTCTTTCCGTGAACATTTAGGATGTGACACGCAGGTTCTCCTTGATTCACTGGTGGTCTTACCTCTCTTAACCCATCCTGGGAAATGAGGTGGCCTTAGAATGACAGAAGCATCTCAGGCTCACTTGCTAATCTATAAACTCACTTGAGCCCCATCAGCAGAACCACAATCCATTTAAGAAGGAAGATGTTTCCTGATGCTTGCCTTGGGGCCATTCACACAGTGAAAACTATCCTGTTCTTGCTGTCTGTGATTTCTGATGCCGTAGCATGTACATTCTCTCTTCACCTAATGACATGGGCAGATTATGTGTTAGAAACTGGTGATGGCAAAAACCAGATGCTGGCTCTCTGCATGGCTGGTGACCCGGGATTCTGCTCTTTGTTAGATCAGAGGCACACTGTTGCCTTCTCCACCTTGGTTCTCCAAGAAAACTAACTGCTCAGCAAGGTTTGAATTCAGGCCTGTGTCACACTGTGCAAAGGTCCTATACATTAGCTGGTCTTCAGCTGCAAAATCAACCCTTAAAGTTCCCACCCTTTTAGACCCTGCCTGTTGTACACTCAGTCAACACAAAGAGTTTGGTGGCAATTATATCTGATCTACTTCCTGTGTTAATTTTTAAATATTTTTTTAAGAAACTGCACCGTGCCCCAGTCAACCTCAGAAGACAGGGCATACTAAGTGGGGAGTGCACTGTGATCAGGTGGCTGCTCTTGAAAAGCAGCTTCTGTGAGCCTCATCTCCAGGGAGATTTCCTGGTCCACTCTGCTTTCTCCATTGTCCTCCTCTTCCTACACTGCTTATATGCTAACTACACCTGAGGGTTAGCACAGGTTCCACTCCCACACCCACCAGGACAGCTGGGTTTTATATTGGGAATATGTGTGGCAACTAGATTTTCCCAGAAGCAGGAGCAGCAGCAATGAAAGCCCCTCCACATTCCCTTTTGCCCTTCCCAGTGAGGCTTAGTGACTGTGGTTGGAGAAATTTGTCCAAACCACTTGATGGGAACAGGGATGTCCAGAGGAATGTCTCCCTGCTTGGTAGATTAACTTGGCAGCTGCTCTGGCTGACACTCGAGCTGGACCCTGGCAGCTGCCTCAAGGTCAGAGGACCCCAGCCCCACTGCCACCACACACATGCACACACATGCACTCAGAGAACCAGCTGCTGTGAAGATGAGGTTTTTGACACTAAAATCTCTGCCATTTCTGCCTCTGTAAAGAACCACAGCTCACATATTTCACCAGAGCACAAAGCTGTAGTTGTCAGGGACCCTGAAAGCTTTTACCATATCATAGCTATTTGTAGTTGCAAGATTAGAACATCCACTTCCCACCGCGCATTCCTCAAGTCTGAAAATAGACGAGCAAGTTGGTAGAAACTGTGCTATGGCCTGGGGCTCAGGAAAGATCTGTGAAATCAAGAGGAAGGACTTGGCAGTTCAGTCTGAACTCTGGGCACTTAATTTCTTTGAGCCTCAGTTTTCTCATGAAGAAAATGAAACAACTACTTGATGAAAGGATTCATCTATTTGCACAACGTTAGAGAGTGAAAAATCTGGTACTAAGAATCTTATAAATTGTTTCAGGATGTTTTCATTGGGAGGGTTATGAACTTAGGCCTGACAAGTCATTCTGGCAACTGTAATAATAATAGATTTAGATAGCCCACTGCATTTCCCCAAATGCATTTCTTGCCTTGAAGCCATTACACAAATCCCTAATTCCCACACTATCTCCACATCTCCTGGACACCAATTTGGCTGAATGTTTACACAGCTGTGATTACCCTTTCAGATTCCATAAACCCCATAAAATCCAGATCTGAAGTCTACCTACTGGTGCTTAGACCTCATTGCCCAATAGAACAAAGGACTTAGAATGTACACAGTAAATGTAGTCATAGACGATTAGATGAATGAAGAGATGAAAAATAGTGTGATTTTAAAAAATGTACCTATTTTGATCGTAAGGTTCAGTAGGTTTTGACAGGTGTGTAGCATTGTGTGGCTACAGGCCACAGTGAAGCTATAGAGTATTTCTATGCTCATGTGCCTTTGCGGGTAATCTCCTTCTGGCATCCCAGCTGCTATTTTGCTGGTCGTTATAGTTTCGCCAGTTCTAGAAGATCATACAGGTGAAAACAACCAATATATAGGCTTTTGTGATTGGTTTTCTCACTTGGCATATCGTTCTTGAGTTATCCATTTGGTTGCATGTATCAGTAGCTCATTTCTTTATATTCCCAAGTAGTATTCCATTGTATGGAGGTTTTCCAGATTTCTTTTTTAATTGTAGGATAATTGCTTTACAGTGTTGCCTTGTTTCTGCCATATGACATGAATCAGCCATAATTATGATTTTCCAGATTTCTTTCTGTTTGATTTTTGGTTTGATTTCATTGTGGAGAAAGAATATTGTCTATATGTTTGTAGATCTTTAAAATGTACTAAGCTAACTTGGTGAATGTTCCATGTGCAGTTGAAAACCGTGTATTTTCTGTTGTTGCTGGGTGGAATGTTCTATGAATGTCCATCAGGTCAGAGAGTGTTGTTCAGGTTCATTATATCCTCACTGATTTCCTGTGTACTTGTTTTATCAATTGCTGCTGCTGCTAAGTTGCTTCAGTCGTGTCCGACTCTGTGCAACCCCATAAATGGCAGCCCACCAGGCTCCCCCATCCCTGAGATTCTCCAGGCAAGAACACTGGAGTGGGTTGCCATTTCCTTCTCTAATGCATGAAAGGAAAAAGTGAAAGTGAAGTCACTCAGTCGTGTCCAACTCGTAGCGACCCCATGGACTGCAGCCTACCAGGCTCCTCCATCCATGGGATTTTCCAGGCAAGAGTACTGGAGTGGGGTGCCACTGCCTTCTCTGTTATCAACTGCTAAGAGAGGAATTTTGAGATCTCTGACTATAGTTGTGGATTTGTCTATTTATCCTTGCAGTTCTATCAGTTTTGCCTTATGTGTTTTGAAACTCTGTTTAGGTACCTAAATTAGCATTGTTATATTTTCTCGAAGAGTTTATCCCAAGGAAAGTGTTAAAAAATAACTCTCTGTGTCTGCCTGCTTGAATGGGTTCACATATACTGTTCTTTAAGGTAGGGTAGAAAAGTTATAGGGCAGATGGGGGTAGCCTGGAGGAGGAAGGTCCTGACAAAGCTTCACCTGTTCTAAACAGCTGGCCACAGGAAGACTCACAGCCTAAATCCAGCACACCTGTCTCCCCTTCCTCCCACAGCCACCAACAAGGCCTAGCAGAGCAAGGTGTTGACAGCCGAGGTGCCTGATGCTTTTAAGTGACTAGGCTCAACTTTACAATCTGAAGATTAACGTCTTTGGGGCCCTATTTTTAGTGTAGATGTACATTGCTTTATGAGCTAAGATGTCTGTGCATTTTAATGACATGCTTCTGTCCCAGTTCACTCCTTGTGCTGTCTACACCAGTTTCCACAGGACTTCAGAGGGCTCCCCAGCATGGGCCAGGGCCTTCCAACCCTGGGCTTGTCCTCTTGGCTGACAAGGTTCCCCACCCAAAGACTGACAAGAAGGTGCAGATGGTCCTTTCTCCTGTCCTGAGGATTGCCAGATGCTTCCAATAGAATATATCATGATTTCAGAGACAGAGCATCGGGGTCAATGTGGGTGACCCACACCTTTGGATTCTCTACCCTAAAACAGCAGAAGCAGTGTGTGGAGGGCAAGTCCAGTGCAGGAAGTGTCTCCAAAGAAAACCAGCCCGTGGCCATCTTAGTTCCCAGCCCACGTTCCATAAATGTTGTCCTTGAAGGTTATAAAGGTGCTCCTCCAGGGAAAAATAAAAAACATTTCTTAGAATAAGGAAGGAAAGAAGAAAGAAAGAAAGTAAAGAAGGAAGAAAGGAAGGGGGGAAAGAAAGATACATGGTACTAGCCAAGATTCTCTTCTCTTCTTGAAGCCCAGGGTTTATTTCCTAGACTCTCAGAAACCAATACATGTGTCCCCAGACCTGAGATCTTATCAAATTTCCCTACCTAAGATTTAATCTCCTTGAAAATATCCATATTTTCTTAAACTGGGATGAACAGTAGCTAGCGTTCCAAAGAAAAGCAGGTATGTGGAGCCCTGGGTCCCCACAACATATCACATGCAAAAAGATAAAATAATTTTCATGCAAATAACCTTTGAGACCAAATCATTTAGTCTGATTTTAAGGGTAAATATCAAGTCCATCTGCCACTAGGGACTCAGTGGTGAGCGATGCCTGAGGCAAAAGGTTCTATCCTGCGTGAGATTAATTTCACAAGATATCAGAGAATGTTTAAAAAAATAAAGCAGTAGACCAAGAATATGATTTCCCATGAGTGTGACTACAGGTCCTATGTTCTTTGAAATGATCTATTTAATTTTCCAAAACAAACTGAAATGAATGAAAATTTAACTATGTTCTCTAAATTTAATTGAGGGATTCAGGGTTTCAAATTATTTTCAAACAGAAATCTCTACTGACAGCACTGCTTGTGTTGTACAAATTAGGAGATTCAAGCTTATGAATCAAATTACTTTTAAGCCAGGCACCCTGACTATGCTGGAATTTGACTTGGTAAAAATAGAGAAAAAATGATCAGCACTCAGGCCTACATTTACTGCATAATATTATCCAGGACTTGATAGTCCTAGAAATTATAAGAAGTTCTGATAATGAAATGCAAGCATTTTTACATAGAAAAAATTTTGGAGAGAGGAAGGATTTTATTTAAAGAAGTAAGTTTTAATGAGACTATTATTGCTTTTTTATTTGTATGCTGCAACTGCAGTTTTCTGTGTTGTTTTTTCTTTTTCCCCTGCTGGGAAAGTGATATCCTAGTAAGTGTCAATTTGGGGGCTTTTCTAGAAGGGGCTTCCCTGGTGACTTAGACAGTAAAGAATCTGTCTGCAATGCGGGAAACCTGGGATCAGTCCTTGAGTCGGGAAGATCTCCTGGAAAAGGGAATGGCTACTGACTCCAGTATTCTTGCCTGGAGGATCTCATGAACACAGTAGTCTGGTGGGCTACAGTCCATGGGGTTGCAAAGAGTGAGACATGACTGAGCCACTAACACTAGAAGAGAAAAGAAAAATCTGTACTAAAACTGTAGGCTACATTTCTCAAGATCAAATAGCTTCCTTCCTAAAAGTCACTTTAATAGGAAGCTGAAATGGATGTATCTGTTTTAAAGAGGGAAATGTAATGTAAATTATGTGTGAGCAGTGTAATGAATGAAGAAGGCAATGGAACCCCACTCCAATACTCTTGCCTGGAAAATCCCATGGACGGAGGAGCCTGGTAGGCTGCAGTCCATGGGGTCACTAAGAGTCGGACACAACTGAGCGACTTCACTTTCACTTTTCACTTTCATGCATTGAAGAAGGAAATGGCAACCCACTCCAGTGTTCTTGCCTGGAGAATCCCAGGGATGGGGGAGCCTGCTGGGCTGCCGTCTGTGGGGTGACACAGAGTCGGACACGACTGAAGTGACTTAGCAGCAGCAGCAGCAGTGTAATAAATTCATTTCCCCTGGCAACATGTGCCTGCAGTCCTACAACTTCATGAAAACAGTAACATAGGCACCGGGAAGAGCTTTCTGGGGGAGTTGTCATGACAAAGCTACTTGAGTTTTACTTCTGTAGTTTTTTTAATGTTTGTCATTCTGATTTAACCTAAGGCCCTTATTAGTGCTGTACACCCTGTGGATTTTTCTCCCTTTATTTATGCATCTCAGTGACTTCCATGAAATGCCTTTTCCCCACTAGAACCCACAAAGCAAAGAACAAATCCACCACTGTTCATCTGAAAAACCAGTGTGGCAAAGGCTATAACTAACGTGCACATTGCTCAATCCTGTGCAATGTCTTTCACAGAGATTCTCTCATTTAAACCTCACAACAACCCTGCACAGTAGGAATTTTTTAACGTCCTCATTTTTAAAGTTTGATATTGTTATTTTTTCATAAAATTAGTTTTATTGAAGTGATTTACAGTGGTGTTAACGTCTGCTGTACAGCAAAGTGATTTAGTTATTATAAAACATCCTCATTTTTAAGTAGAGGATCACAGAGGATGAGTGACTTGTTCCAAATTATGGAGCAGCTGGGAGCCTGATGCCCAGTGACCCCTTGTCCACCACCACGGAGTGTGTGCCTGCAATAGAATGGAGGTCACACCCACATCTAGGGAAAGTGGGTGAATCCCCATTTTATCAGGGTTGATATGATTGAAGATATAACAGTGTGACCGAGGATTCTCTGCATTGACTCACCCCTGGTGACACATTGGCACAGAGAGGTCAGTTCTAGGCTTCCACGCCCTGCTAGAAAGCACCAGTCCTTCATTTGCTGACTGACCGCCCCACCCCCCACCCCCCCCCCACCCCACCCCCACCCCCACCCCCCACCCCCACCCCCCACCCCCCCCCCCCCCCCCCCCCCCCCCACCCCCCACCCCCCCCACCCCCGTCTCTGACTTGTGGGGGTGGAGTCAGCCTGTCTCACATGCTCAGCAGCTCTGGCTGCCTCTTTTCCCTTTGAGGTTCTGATCTCAGCACTTTAGAGTTACTCTGAGCCAGTTCCTCAACTATCCTGTTTTCTTGTCCATGAACTGGGCATAACAATACCATCGACCTCCCATGGGTCTGCTCTTGAGGAAAACCTATTGTTTCCCCTCACACAAGGCAAAGAGGTCCTATCAGTGAGGAATTGATAATCTAATTAGCATCCTTTGTAATAAAGCTCTCCTTTCAGAAAGGCTGAGAACACACACCCACACTCTGCTGGACACATAATGGCAGGTCCATGCCTGAGAAGAAGGCTGGCTGTTAATGTCTGCAAAACTGTGACATCGACATTTTCACTTCTCCTTCCTGCCCCCCAGCCCAACTCCCTCTATTCCTAGAGGCCGTACAGAGTCAGTACACCAGACGTCTTCTTCCAGGTTAAGAAAAAGGAATGAATTTAATTTCTTCTTGTTTCATAGGCCTGGTTTCTGATCTTCCCTAACTGAGCAAGAGGGAGGCAGCTACAGGCAGTGAAGCCCCCAGATCAGCTCCATCCATCCCTTCCATCCCTCAGTGCTCACAGCTGTAAATTCCCCTAAGGGGGAAAATGCCCTTTAGTGAATGTTTTCCTTCCACAGCTCCTTGTGTTGGAGGGGAGGGCGTCTTCTTCACCCTTCCTCAAGCATCCACTGAGAATGTGCTGTATTTTCACAGCTCTGTGCTGCAGTCCTGACATACCTCAGTTGCTCTGCCACTGAGCAGTACAGACTGTATCCCTGTGACGGAAATGCCCAGGATAGACCTGCCCAACCGAGTTTCCAGGGCTCAGGCTCTTGGCTGTGAGTCACAGACCAGGCCCCAAGCACTGCCCAGGCCTTGATGACTGGCCCAGGTTCTTGGCTATCCTGGAATCCATGATGCTTAAGCTATCCGAGGCCCGAGGTTCAGGAATGCTGAGTAGGGAGCAGCCAGTGCTTGCGTTTAGTCTTTCTGAATGAACAGTCTGACCCTGCCCTCAGCATTCCCCCTTACACCTGTTTCCAGCATCTGGCTCTGACTCTCTGACTCAGCCCAGCAGGTGCAGGACAGACCCTGGTGGTCACCCACCCAGCAGCCTCCAGTCAAGCCTTACCCTTCCCACCCTCATTCTTTAAAGGCAAATGGGTTTTACTGTAGAAGGCCAAAGCTTCCTTTGGATTGGCCCACAAAGACTGGCTTTTAACATGCAGTGTTAACCAGACCCTTCCGTCAGGTAGAATCTGTGATTGCCATTCGAAGTGGCAGAGTGGAGGGGGCGGTCCAAGGGTGGGGTCTGGACACAGACACAGTTTCCTCGCTGCCAGCCCCCTCCCCTTCCCAGCCAAGCATGTGACTGACATACATACAGCAGGCAGCCTGCAGGGTTAGGCAGGACAATTTCTAGGTAAAGTGGTATCTCGAAGGAGAGGACCTGAAGCTGTCAGCATCCATTAATCTCTTGGTTGCAATTCAATTTATCTGATCAGTTAGTATCGCTTGAATACACCTGAGGGAATGGAACACGGGACAGGTACAAGGTAACGGATCAGAATTGTGGGTCCTACAGAAGCTGGCCATTTGGAGAAGGGCAGAGGCTAGTACCTTACAGAGGCCCTGGGAAGCTGAGAGGCAGCCTGAGGGCACTGGTCACTCATCACGTGACCTGGCACAGCTCACTCTTTTACTTTAGGCCAGCAAAAAGTAATTCCTCTTATAAACATGGCTACCCTGACTTATGCCAGCATAAATATCAGGAAAGCATCTGTTTCATTTTGTTCAATCAAGTGGGCCAAGCTGCCTGTGGGTAAGGCACTCACGCTCAGTCACTAAGTCATGTCTGTCTTTTCTGTGACCCCATGGACTGTAGCCCACCAGGCTCCTCTGTCTATGGGATTTCTCAGGCAAGAATACTGGATGGATTGCCATTGCCTTCTCCCGGGGATCTTCCGACCCAGGCATCGAATCTGCATCTCCTGCCTTGGCAAACAGATTCTTTACCACTGAACCACCTGGGAAGCCCAGTATCCTAAGTAAATTCCCACTATTATGCAACCAATCTCCAGAACTTTTTCACTTGCAAAACTGAAACTCTACATTCATTTAACATCTTTCCATTGGTGCAGCCCTTGGCAAGCACCATTCTACTTTCCATTTGTATGAATTTGATGACTCTAGATAGTGGGATGGTACTATATCTTTTATTATTTATTTTAAATACTTGCTTATTTCACTTGGCATAACATCCTCAAGGTTCACCCATGTTGCAGCAGGTGTCAGAATTTCCTTTCTTTTTAAGACTGAGTAGCATTAGGGAAGGAAATGGCATCCCACTCCAGTGTTCTTGCCTGGAGAATCCCAGGGCTGGGGGAGCCTGGTGGGCTGCCATCTACAGGATCGCGCAGAGTCGGACACGACTGAAGAGACTTAGCAGCAGCAGCAGCAGTGTTGGAGAAGACTCTTGAGAGTCCCTTGGACTGCAAGGAGATCAAAACAGTCAATCCTAAAGGAAATCAGCCCTGAATATTCATTGGAGGGCCTGATGCTGAAGCGCCAATACTTCGGTCACCGATGCAAAGAACCAACTCATTGGAAAGACCCTGATGCTCGGAAAGATTGAGGGCAGGAGGAGAAGGAGGTGACAGAGGATGAGATGGTTGGATAGCATCACCGACTCAATAGACATGAGTTTGAGCAAGCTCCGGAAGATGATGCAGGACAGGAAAGCCTGGCATGCTGCAGTCTGTGGGGTTGCAAAGAGTCAGATACGACTGAGAGACTGAACAACAACACTATCCTGTTCCATGTATATGCCACATTTTGTTTATTTACCCACTGATGGACACTCAAGTTGCTTCCTCTTAGCTGTTGTGATAGTGCCACTGTAAACATAAGTGTACAAATATCTGTGTGAGTTCTTGCCTTCAGATCTTTGGGGTATATACCCGAACATGGAATTGCTGGATTGTATGGTAATTCCATTTCAAATTTTGAGGAACTGCGATGCTCCGTTATACCATTTTACATTCCCACCAACAGTGACAAGAGTTTCTTTTTCTCCATGTTCTTGCACCTGACTCTTGATGTCGGCAACTAATTAAAGTCTTTTTCAAAGTACCATGCACAGTTCAGGCCAAGCCAACACTGGCCATAGCCTGGAACTGTCCTGTACTCAGGGACAGATTGCCCACAAGCTGCTGGCAGAATGCATGCTCCTCAATCTCCATCAGCAAGAAATGGCGCTAGATGATAACATGAGAAGGATGATGCTGCCCACATATCACTCAGCCCTGAGTAAAAGCACCTCTCATGACCCTCCCTTCTGTGCAGAGAAAAGACACTCTAGTACCATAATCTGACATTGCATTCATTCCCTTTTAAAGGACATTTGATAGCAGCAACGAAATCAAAGGCAAATAAAAGGTTTTATGTTTCTGAGTCTGGTTCATGAATACCCAGAATTTCTGGTCAAGTTCATCTGAGAAAAATAGTCTTTCCTTTGAGCAAAGGTGTGTCACCCACTTCTGCTGGTCTTCTGTGGATCTTCACTGAACTGGTCTCACAGTTGAGATGGAAAAGTCTGCCTCCCTATTCAATCTCCTGGTTTTATTACTAAAACTCACACTTCTTAACTTACCTGAAGCCCTGTGCTGACAGAGCAGTGTTAAATGATGGTTGTAGGTTTGTTCATTTGTTACCTGAGGTAATGTGTGAAATTTAGAAATAATATGGGACGAACAATCCTTTCTTCCCTTTGTCATGCACCCTGGACCAAACTCCAACTCAGGACAAACTCAAAAGCAGGTAGAGAAGATCAGTGCATATCATTCTCTGTCCTTTGTACAGATTCATGGGACATCAGTATTCCTAAGAAATAGCACTTCCTGTGATGAAGGAGAGCCAGCATTTGGAAAACTATTGAATGCATATATAAAATTCTCTTGGGGAAGGCTGTAGGGAAAACGTCTGCTTATGATTGAATGTGTGCATGCATGCTCAGTTATGTCCAACTCTCTGTGACTCCATGGACTGTAGCCTGCCAGGCCCTTCTGTCCATGGGATTTTTCCAGGCAAGACTATTGAGTGGGTTGCGGTGCCCTCCTCCAGGAGATCTTCCCGACATGGGGATCAAACCTGTGTCTCTTTCATCTCCTGCATTGGCAGACAGGTTCTTTGACCACTGGTGTCACCTGGGAAAAACCTATGATTGAATAAACTGTGCTTATAGAAAGATTTCTAAAATTTTAACTCATTCTTCCTTTATGAGAGAGCCATATTTAAAGTCGGTCCACATGGAGATAAACTGGACTGGGTGATGGATGGTCATGATTACAACATGCTAAAAGAATTTAAACATACATGATGTCCAGTTCTGAAAAGATGAACATCCCCAATACAACTGTCTTTCTTTACTGAGGGTCCTGGCTGTTGTATATCGTTCCTCACAAATAGTCCCCAGGTGATTCTGCCTGGCAGAGGAGCCTCTTCACTAATATGAGAAAGAAGGAAGGAAGGAAGGAAGGAAGGAAATGGACATTTATTAAGCATTTAATATAAGTAAGTCACATGCAAGTATTTTGCAGCTGCTAAGTCGCTTCAGTCGTGTCTGACTCTGTGCAAACCCATAGACAGCAGCCCACCAGGCTCCTCCGTCCCTGGGATTCTCCAGGCAAGAACCCTGGAGTGGGTTGCCATTTCCTTCTCCAATGCATGAAAGTAAAAAGGGAAAGTGAAGTCGCTCTTAGCGAGTCTGACTCTTAGTGACCCCATGGACTGCAGCCTACCAGGCTCCTCCGTCCATGGGATTTTCCAGGCAAGAGTACTGGAGTGGGGTGCCATGCTCTCCTCTAGGGGGTTTCCTGACCCAGGGATTGAACCCATGTCTCTTATGTCTCCTGCATTTGCGGGCAGGTTATAGGATGTCATCTCTGTTTTACAGAAGAGAAGAAAAAAGTCTCAGGTTAAGTGTCTTGCCTGAGTCATATTGCTAATGAATTGTTATTCTGGGATTCGAAACCAGGCTCAGCCTCTTTGCAGAAAATTTCCTTGCTGAGATGGTTGGAGATCCTCAAGCTCACATAAACAAGACCAAGGAGACAGTATAATCACCAACAGATACTCAGAATAATCTCTGCTCTTGGCCCCCGCTCTGGCACCAGCCTTTCTTCTCTAAAAGATAGCATTTGCCCATATTGTTAGAAGGAAAAATCTAATAACTGACTGAAATGTGAGGATGTTAAAGCAGCAAACCCAAACTATTTGATACCAAGTTTTGAAGGCTGTAGGCTATTAACTGCCAAAACATTTTTAAATGGAAGATAGATTTTCCATTGGGCTTCCCGGGTAGCTCAAATGGCAAAGAATCTGCTTGCAATGCAGGAGACCTGGGTTCAGATCAGGTGTGAACCTGCCTGGTTCAGTCCATGGGTCACAGGAAGATCCCCTGGAGAAGGACATAGCAACCCACTCCAGTATTCTTGCCTGGGAAATTCCATGGACAGAGGAGCCTGGTGGACTAAACTCCATGGGATCGCAGAGTTGGACACAACTAACACACAGATTTTAATCTTGAATATACAAAAGCACAGAAATACAAATTCCAAAAGCCATCCAAATAACTTGCACACCTCCAGCAGTGTCACAAAGATTCTATCCCATGCAGACTATACCTTACACAACTAGTTTCACCCTTTAGATATTTCAGGAAAACTGTCACAGAAGTTTCCTCTAGATTAGAAGTTGTCTTCAAGAAAAAGAGGCTACACAGTGAAGCCTGATGGTCTATTCATCTATGCAAAATTCACTGTTCGCTCATACAGAATGGCTAGGAAAAAAAGTGCTTCCTTTATATATCAATGATGTGCTCAGATCACTTGGGTTTTTTGTTAGGGTTTATGAGAGTAAGGTGACTCTGATGGGGATAAGAGTTTGGTGTGCATAAACAGGTTCTGTCAATTCAGTTGCTCAGTTGTGTCTGACTCTTTGCGACCCCATGGACTGCAGCACACCAGGCCTCCCTGTCCATCACCAACTCCTGGAGCTTACTCAATCTCATGTCCATCGCATCGGCGATGCCATCCAACCATCTCATCCTCTGTCCTCCCCTCCTCCTCCTGCCCTGAGTCTTTCCCAGCATCAGGGTCTTTTCCAATGAGTCGGTTCTTCTCATCAGGTGGCCAAAGTATTGGAGTTTCAGCTTCAGTATCAGTCCTTCCAATGAATATCCAGGACTGATTTCCTTTAGGATTGACTGGTCGGATCTCCTTGCAGTCCACAGTTCAAAAGCAGCAATTCTTCGGCACTCAGCGTTCTTTATAGTCCAACTCTGACATCCATATATGACTACTGGAAAAACCATAGCTTTGACTAGATGGACCTCTGTCAAGATGATGTTTATTCCACCTTAACTTCAAGGACATTCAGGTAGCTAGCCGATTACCAACAGAATCTAATAACAGCCTTTTTAAAAAGAAGCCCAGTCACACTTGGTGTATCAGCTGTTCCTTTATAGAAAACTACCTGCTTCAGTTTTATTCTAATAAAAATAATATGATTCCATGGCTAATATGATTTCATGGCCCCTCTTAACTTTTTATCAAGGAGTAACATGGCAGGGGAAGGGTAATCCTAAGGCCATAAGGACTTGGGATAATTTTACTGAACTTGAAACATTACCCCCAAGTACATATTTAGGGCAAAATTGGGTAAAGTGTAGGACAAGCGCTCATTTTTCACTTGAAACTGCTTTGAGTGGCAACAAAACTACACACTCACTGAAGTCCTGCTTTGCCTGTGCCGGGTGCTGTCCAATCATATAGCAGCTTCAAAAAATCACCCTGGCGTCTGGGTTGAATGCATGTGCCTACTTCATTGCTTTGGTATCAGCAGCGTTCTAATCCTACAGGATAACTTTATCAGTGAAGTCATCAGAATATGTTAGTCTATGTTTGGTGTTTCTCCTACGAAGAACTGTGTGTGTCATACCTTCCACGTAACAGTTTATGTTTTTACAACATATTGCATTTCAGCAAGACTTCTTTATGAGTGTCCCTGATTCTACTAAACTGTTATTTTTTAAACTCAAAGCATCATAAATACATTTCACTTTTGAGATTAGATTCAAAATCATAACTTATGATTTGTCTGGTATCTATAAAAGATACCTCACTAGAAATGTTTATGTTACAGATTTTATTGCCTAGAGAAATGAATCCTTTCTCAAAATTTACAGTTTTGCAAAATTTACTTATATATTTTTCACATGCTTTTAGAAATTCTTAATTTAGCAGTGGAGAGATTATGTCATATGATGTAGCAAAGTCATTTAGGATTTTATCTTAGACTTTTCTAAATCCAAACTCCTGTTAGTTTTAATGTGATTTTCATCTCAGTAAATGATATACAGGTCGACTTAAAAAAAGGTAGAATAGCCTATACTCTTTCCCTAGAACTTTCCTCCACTGCATGCATACTTTTATCCCTGTGTGTGAAATCATTTCATGGCTCTTGGCCACAGCCAAGATAACCTGAGCTTGCTCTCCATCCCTAATAATAATTATGTCCTATATAATTATTATTATCCTTTCTCCTTGGTAGAAGAGGGACTGGACCAACTTGGAAAGGACTGGCCTCTTTTGCCTCTGATGCAGGTTCTCTTCTGTTGCAGGCTGGATTTGAGAGCCCTCCCCTCCAGAGACAGGCTGCTGCCTCAGGGAGCGGGAGTGGAGCTGATTCTGAGCCAGCTCGCCACGTCTTCTCCTTTTCCTGGTTGAACTCCCTCAGCGAATGACACTCATTCCAACTGCTGCGCCTCTGCCCGCCTGGCTGAGATACTCACAGGCAGCAGGGACCCAGATGAAACTAGAATCATATAAAGGGACCTCTGAATGGCATTTCTACCAAAAATACCCTTTAATTCCAGATGACTTAGCTAACACATTGAGGGAGAACAATGCTCTGAGAAGAAAGTTGCAGAAAAGCATTGGGGAAAAAAGGAACTTGATATTACGCAAATTTTTTATTGTGTGGGAAACGTTATGAAGGGTGTGTAGGTGTGGTATGTGTGTGTGTACATCAGTAACAAGTGGCTAGTGTTGAAAAAAGTGGGCACTACACTCATCTCTAATAGGCACTGGCTATTGTTCTGATGTCATAGTAGCTCTTATTCTCTTTCCTCTTTAATAGTGCAGGTGGTCAGTGAAATTCAGTGTTAATTCAGAAGTGACCGATTTATCAATATATGGACAAAAGGTAAATCATTGACCAAAGATATGAGATGCTTCACAAAGCTTTTCTCTTCTACAACAGATGTCGCTGGATGGATATCCAGAAATGTTCTTTGTCTCTGGTGACACTTTCCTAGTCCAGAAGGCAAAGGCCAAGGACATTTCTTGTGACATTTTTCTAATCTTAGTTTCAAATATGCAGATATCACATACTTTACCTGAAAAAGACTTTTCAACAGTAACCATCTACTGTCTTATGTATCCACTGAGGCACCAATCTGAACTATAGAGCAACTGCATGTATTTAAATATATATATATACACACACAATACACATTATACATGTACATATATATGTATTTAAATCATGTGTTGTCCCCCCATAACACCTCATTCAAAACATAGGTTTTGTAAAGTTAAGTTTTAACTTCACTCTGTATGAACTCTTAAATAAATGCTGTTTTTAACAACTTAGTCTTACAGTGATTTATTGTGTTCATATCATGGTATTAATACATTAGTCAAGTGAATTTAAAGGATCTCAAGGGAATAAGCATCTTCATACATCCAAATTGATTTTGAAATATTAAACACTCGATTGCATTTTTAAAGTTATAATTAAACTACCAAAGGCAAGTGCATTGTAAACTGTATTAGGGGTACTGTTTGATTTTAGAAGTGCATAGAGATAGTTTATATTCCTAAGAAAGAGATTAGTGTTGGCATAGACATAAATGAGGTGTTTGTAAAGTTATTAAAGTCAAAATGTGCTTTATAAGAAAAATGTTCCCAAGGGGCACTTTATAGCAACTACATTTAGTTGTTTTAAGTGGAGAGGTTATTGTTTCTCCTATTAGAAGACAGCAATGGAAAATAGCTTAGAAAAAAAAATAATGGCACCAAAGTAATAGTTTGGTAAAGTAAACCTTTCTCATAAAAAAAAACAACGCAGCATTTTGGCCCTCTAACTGGAGGGAAGCCTTGCCACAACCATTAACCTCTTTTCCCTTTCTTCCTTTCCTGTCCTCCCCAATTATGTCACATCTTATGACAAATCAGGGGGTTTCCCTGTGGTAAAGAATCTGCCTGCAACGCAGGAGACCTGAGTTTGACCGCTGGATTGGGAAGAACCCCTGGAGAAGGGAGTGGCAACCCACTCCAGTATTCTTGCCTGGAGAAGTCTGTGGACAGAGGAGCCTAGCAAGCTACCATCCATGGGATTGCAAAGAGTCAGATACAACTGAGCGACTAACACTTTTATGAGTGACTAATACTTTCTATAGTTAATCAGGGTTGAATGTTATTTCTGTTATGAATCAATATTTCATTTATAGAATTACCAAGTCTCAAAACTGCAAACAACTTTCCAAATTCTTGAACTCAACCTCAGAGGGGTAATCTGATGTGCAGAGATGAGTCCAAGGTAGTTGAAGGATTTGTGTGAGCCATCAACATATGTTTGTGGTTTTAGCAGAAAATAAAAATGCCAGTTTTGTTTATTCTTGTGTTGATGTCAATTTGGAGGAAGTAAGGAGCTCAGTTTTCCCCTGTGAGCACTGGAGAGGAAAAATAAAGTCGTGATTACCTTTGCAGCTTTTATTAGAAATATAAATATTCAGCATTCTCTTCCAGAGCCAAATTGATCAAGGATTGGAAAGATGTTTTATTACTGAAACGTTTACAAGGAAAAGTTGGTTCAAAGAGCTTACATATTTTTGTCTCACCCACCCTAGAGAATGATACTCTTTTTGGCTCAAAACACAATAAAATCAGTATGGTGACTTATGTCTACTTCTTCAAAACATTTTCCCCTGGGTCTATACTCTCTATAAAACACTGTTAAAGACACCTGGAAGTAGAAACTAGAAGTATAGGACGCAAATTACATATTGTCGCTGTTACTGCATGTGAATACACTGTGTGCATGCTAATTAAGGAGTCTGGGTGCTCTTGCTGTACACCCTCTACATCTCAATCTATATAAAAATAAACATGGTATCAGAGCAATGCTATGGTATAGGATACTGTATTTTTATTTTTCAATTTTTAGATTTTAAAATTCACTTTTGTGCTAAATACAGAATCTTTTTAGCCAAACGCACCGTTTCATTTCCCAGCAATGTCCAACAGTTTCCTGTTGCTATGAGCTTGCTGTGCTAACTGATCGGCCTTGGTCATTTCCAAGACTTCTCGGAGGAGGTGGAAGGTGAGATCCAGGGAGATGGGAGGTTCCTGGGATCGCCTCTTCCTGGCGGCCGGCGCCTCCTGGCGGCTGCCGAGGGCGTTCTCCGTGCGGCGTTCCGCGGGACCCGCTGGGCTGTCGAGTGGGCGCCGGGGCTGCAGCAGCGCTCGGAAAAAGTTGGCGGCCACCTTGTCCGGAGAAAGGCGACTGCTGCTTCTGCTGGCGAGAGGCGAGGCGGCAGGAGAGAGCGGAGCAGCCCGGGTCTCATCGAGGTTACCCAGGCGGAGGAAGTATTCCTCCCCAACGCGGAGTAGGGTGGGCAGAGCCTGGGGTTCCTGGGGCTGCTGCGGCGGTTGGAAGAAACTCAGGGGCTGGGGGTGCTGCGATGCCTGCCGGGCACCCGGGATGGGCCCCCGGCTGAGGAGGGCCCTGCATGGCGGGGAGGGCAGCAGAGCCACCAGCAGGACGCCCACGGACACGAGCAGCGGCAGTCGCATGTTAGGGGGCGCTAATTGCGGTACAGAGGTGGGCAGAGGGCGGAATGAGAGAGAAAAAAAAGAGAGAGTTTATCAGAGTTGAGCTCCACTGGGAGTCTTCCCGCAGGACGACACCCACAGACCCAGCTCCCGGCGCGCGTGGGGCGCTGTCCGTAGTGCTGAAGCGCCCGAATTAGGACTCCAGAGATGGAGTGAGACCAAGGGGAGCAGCTTGGCAGGGCAGGGCGCGGCAACAAGGCTCAGTCCCGCTCCAGGCTGGGGCGACTCTCCTTACAAGACTCACTTAGGGAGGGTCCCCGAGTCCCCTGTCTAAGGATTCCCCTAGATAAATTCCCCGGGCTCTAAGGAAGACCTGCAAATTCGTGGTCTCAAGGGCTCTAAACATTCCCCCCTCCCCGCAACCCCACCACCACCCTTTCTCGATGTTTCAGCATTTTCCTCCAAACTGAGAACTGCTGCCTCTCCTTCCTCTTTTCCCATCGGTTCTCTCGGTGGTTGGGATGGATGGGGGCTCATTTACACAGCGAGGAATAACGGCCAGTTAAGGTAACGCTGAGCAGCCGTCTAAGTTTGCTTTTAGTAGCATCTCAGCTACGATCTATCGGAATCTTGTGGCACGGGAGTGCACAGACGCGCGCGCGCGCGCGCGCACACACACACACACACACATATACACACACGCCTAGGAACAGCCGGCAGCGCGGCGCACACCCTGGCAGCTCAGGCAGTGCAAAGTTGGAGGCACAGTTCCGTCTAGGCGCTCCCCTACCTTCCGAGGTGCTTCTGCAGGTGAGCGGGGCGCAGCGCTTCTCTGCAGAGAAAGTCTCTGGGGCTTTTTTTCCCAGGGGTTCTCTTCCCTTCTCCTTTCTCTTCCCACTCTGTTCTTTTCCTCTTCTCTTCCTCTTCTGTCTCTCCACGGACGTGGGCTCTGAGTTTCTCCACACCAGAGCCTGGAAGGGGATTTTATAGTGTCGACCCTCTTCAGAAACCACGCAGCATTTGCCTAATAAGCTGACGCTCTCTTGACAGCTGGATTGCGCGCTGCCTCTGCTCCTGCATAAATCATAGGGCCCTGCCCGGGAACGAGGGGCAGAATTTTTGCTATCTCAACACTGAATCTCACATCCAATTATATCAACAGATATTTATCGCCTCCTTGATGACGTCAACGAGCCCTAAAATGGAAGGGCTTCTTATGACTTGTCCATTGACAAAAATTCTTGAATGAGATTTCCCAAGTGTGAAAACATACTGGCCTCTTACTAGGAAAGGCCAAAGGGAAGGTCAGAAAAGAGAGTGAATGGGAGGGGAGAGAAGGGGAAGGGAAGTCTATCAACACACAGTCCTGTGATAGGGGGTAACTCTGGACATTTCCCTCCCTTCTCCCACCTAACTCCTCTGACCTGCTGTGTCAGGCAACTCCTCAGCATCTGAAAATATCCCTCTGCTAGAGACAATATGTCCCATTAACTTTCTGCCTGGAAAAGAATGAAGAACAAGGAGATGGGATTGCAGGGACATCCAGCTTTTAAAGCTCTAGATGCTTTATCCTCCCAAGAACAGATAAAGAAAGAAAGAGTCTGCAGAGTTAAGATCAAGAAGTCTCTTGAAACACTGCTCAAGTTTTTTAAATGATGCAAGAGCTACTCCCATGATGAAGAGGCACAAACCAGAATCAGTGAGGGGTGCAGCAAAGATTTTAAGGTTTCTCAGAATCTCACTGTTCCTCCTTGTTCTCTTCTCTCAGAATCTGAAATTAACTGTGGACTTTTCTGTTCCTAAATTAGAGAAAGGGCCAGTAAGAGGTAACTGAGGTAAACAATCTTTATCTAGTCTCCTTAATGCAAGCCCAATGACAGAAGCATCCATTCTAACTTCCCATTCTATACTGGGAAAGACTTAAACTGCTTGATTATAGGGCTGAATTTATCAGTTACATGTTTTCACTGATGAATGTTGAGCCTGTAAAAATGATAACCTCATTAATTTTACTTCCAAATACTATTAACATCCATGACAGTGCCCATATCAGGAGTACCCAGGTTGTTGTTGTTTTAATTATTTCTTTTTCTAAATTCAAATGTGCTGCATGGGAACCTGATAAATACATAAATGCTCTCTGGCACTACCACAGAATTGAATGCCTATAAAACCACACTAATATTTCAAAATAAACTGATATCATATAGGTGGGAGGTTGTTAACCTCTAATTGTGCAAATTTTGTTTGTTGTTTAGTTGCTAAGTTGTGTCTGACTCTTTGGTAACCTTGTGGACTGTAGCCTTCCAGGCTCCTCTGTCCATGGGATTTTCCAGATAAGAATACTGGAGGGGACGCCATTTCCTTCTCCAGGCAATTGTCCCAACCCAGGGATTGAAGCCTGCATCCCTTACATCTCTTGCATTGGCAGGCAAGTTCCCACTGAACCACCTGGGAAGCCCAATATATTCTGCAATTCAAAATGCAATTCTAAACTCTAGTGTCTATGATTCAATTCAGCTTCTAGATAACCATCAAAGTTGTTTATCAGATATTTCCTGTTCCTCATTTCTGGTTACCTCTGCTTATTCCTTTGTAGCCAACCTGACAAATGATACAACGCATATTTCAACTCCCATTTTTGAGTCTATACTAATTCACAATTGTTCCAAGAAACAAAAGGAAGGTAAAAAGAAAAATTCTGGCTGTTTTCAGAGAAGTCAGTGCATAGCTGGATCACTGTACTACCAAATGGACTTTTGACATAAAAGAACAGAGAAAGAAATATGTCTCTGGGGGAAGATGTGAGTTGTTACAGAAGATCATAATTATAAAAACTAGTTGAGCTTTTAGAAGAAAACTGTTTTATGTTGGTAAGAAAATAATCTTTCTCTGTCCCCACTGACATATTTCAGCTTGGGTATCAATCTGGAGGTGAAAATAGGTTTGGAAGGGGAAGTTGAGGTAAATGAATATAGAAGTAGAACTAGGAAAGGGAAAGACAACAGGTTTAGTTGGGAAGACCTGGGAGGTTCCTCCAGAGAGAGTGAAAGTGTTGGCTGCTCAATTACGTTTGATTCTTTGTGACCCCATGGACTGAAGCCTGCCAGAGGATTTCCCAGCTAAGAATACCGGAGTAGATTACCATTTCCTTCTCCTGGGGATCTTCCCATGCCATTTCCTTCTCCAGGGGATCTTCCCAACCCAGGGATTGAACCCATGTCTCCTGCATTGCAGGTGGATTCTTTACCATCAGAGCCACCAGGGAAGCCCCATGGAAGACTCAGCTTATTCCAGGCTTTGACTGGCCCCAAACCTTTTGAGATCTCTCTCCTCTTTGGCCATATGGAGGATGCTGTTTTAGTATAGCTCCCTCAACACTGTTGAATCCTTGCTGTGAGATTTTCCTTGAGCAGGTAGTTGGTTGGGAACAGTGGCTCTCACTAGGCGTGAGGAATAGAAGGCCTAGATCTCAGTGGAGGAGTTGTACAGAGTAATCCCTACTCACCACAATTTAACCAAAAGTTAGATCTCACCAAATCACTGAGCATTCACATCAGAAATGACTGGAAGAAATCATTTGGTTTTAACGAGAGCCAGAAAGGTTAAGTGACTTACATGAAGTCACTCAGCGTGTGATAAAAGTCAGAATCAGAACTCCATTCCCTTGACTACCCGCCTGTATTATCTCCATAATATCACAATACCCTTTGAACTTCCTTTTCCAGTAGAGACATGAGAATAAATTAAAATGAGAAGATGAATCTAAGTGAAGCAATATGTTCACACACTAATCCTGAATTACCTTTTCTCAGACTTTCTGTATATTAATAAATCACCTAAGGCAAGATGGAGAAGGCAATGGCACCCCACTCCAGTACTCTTGCCTGGAGAATCCCACTGATGGAGGAGGCTGGTAGGCTGCAGTCCGTGGGGTCGCTGAGAGTCGGACATGACTGAGCAACTTCACTTTGTCTTTTCACTTTCATGCATTGGAGAAGGAAATGGCAACCCACTCCAGTGTTCTTGCCTGGAGAATCCCAGGGACGGGGAAGCCTGGTGGGCTGCCGTCTATGGGGTTACACAGAGTCGGACGCGACTGAAGTGACTTAGCATAGCATAGCAAGGCAAGAGAGCACAAAGATGCCCTGAGCGTGTTGATGCCTGGGCCCCAACCTCTGTGCACGCACTGCAGTGTACCGTTCAGCTGAATCTCATCACTGTAACATGAGGTTTTCAAATGCACTGCCAACTTGAGATGCATTAATTTGATTTTTTCCACCTTAGTTTACCTTGGAAAAAAGAGATCTTTTGATAAAGTATAGAGCTTAAGTGGTTCTCAAATTAATGACACAAATGTGTGATTTCAGAAATAACATATTGCAAGAGGACTTACATATACAGAAAACTAAATAGCCAAGTCTGTAAAAATTACCACTGACAGATTCAATGTTACATGTAGAAATAAATTCTTCAAAGGAGTCACTGGAGAACCAATTTAAATGCTTTCAGAGCCTAAAAACAAGCCAAGAAACATGGGCACAAAATAGGGATTACCTCATGCTTCCAACCATATTTTTCAATATGAACATATTATAGGGTACAGTTAAATTTTAAAAGGCATGGCACAGCAGTTCAATGAGTAATGAAATATTAGGAATAATAGCTACCTGCTGGGCATATTTCTGCCATCTGCATCTCCCTGACTTTGAAGAGATCCCAACACATGCTTCTATTAGCAAAGTTCATAGCAAATGAAGACAATCTCCAGATTTGTTAACTGAAACATTTGCTGAAATGAATCTACCATCTCCAATGACAGCCTTTAAAAATGCCAAGGGTGGATAGGTAGTTTGGTAACTGTAACTTCCATAGGTAGCACTAGTGAAAGGACCTCAAACAGCACAAGTATCTAACTGCTTCACCAGTAACTGTAACTTTTATTAATCTCTTGTGATCATCAAAGCCATTCATCCTCCTTACAGAAGACTTACAAAAATTGGAAAAGTGTAAAGTAGAACACAAAATCCCTCACATTCCAGAATATATAGTCTCCATTAATATTTTGTTGTTTTCTTTGAGACTTTTCTCTGAGTGCATACATTTTATGTAATTGGATTAAGACTCTGTTCCTAACTGTGAATTTCTGCCTAACCACAACAATTCCTCCTCCTCCTCTTAGAAACTTAAAAGTTAACTGGCCAGAGGAATCTTCCCACCCGTTTCCTCAGTAACCACTCCGTATCCTCGGCTCCCCTTCGTCAGCCGACCTTTTGCAAACCTTTACAGCCACTTCCTCTTCCATGCTTCTTCAGACACCACTTCATCTTTCCTGCTCTCCTCATTTCAGAAGATTATTAATCCCTCCCCCCTGCTTACAGTCTTTACCCTGTTCTCTTCATCTGGGGTTTATGCTACCACTTAAATGAAGTCTCAGGGCGGTGTCTGGGGGTGTGTGTTGGTAAACATGAGTGCATTTCAGAAGACCTCTCGAAATGCAGTGTGCAGAGTAAACTGGAGGGGCAAGGAAGTGGGCAAATGAGTTATGGTCTTTGGGTCATTACCGCCGGGCCCCTACAGAATGGGCATCACATGCCAGTGGTGGCGGGAGCTGTACTGGACAGTGGCAGAGTCTCCTGTGGGTCGTTCCAGGAGCCCAGGACAGTAACCATGGGCAACCACACTCCCATCCCCAGGCTGGTAATGGTAAAGCTTCCTTTCGTTTCCCCATAAGTCAACAGATTTCTCAGCAGCCAGAAATCGTCCCTGGGTGCCTTACCTCCTCCCCTCAGAAAACGGAATGTTACCATTCCCAATGTTGCCTGTCCCTTTATTTTTCCAGAAGTTAGGTAGAAATTGACCCTGGGGAGATGACTCAGAGCACTGGAAAGGAGACAGGTTTCTGCTTCTCTAACAAGCCCTTGTCTTGATGGACATGACTGACCTTTCTATTTACATCGTAATACATCAGATTCTCTGTTTTAGGCTCCTGATAATGGATGGAGGGCAGTGAGAGGATGTGTGTGAACTTTCTGTCATGAAGGGCAATTTGCAGGAACTAATCATCTTACAATAGTTGATCACAAGAAAGAAATCCATCAACTCAGCATCCTAATTAGGTATTTATATTCATGAACATTTCTTGACTCTAAGGAAATTTTTGCCGAAGAACCCTCCTAGGAATGTTATCAGTGTTACAATGGAAGAGAAATGAGGGGCTGTTTAAAGTTTTGTGGGTTTTTTTTTTTTTAACATTTGTTTTCATTGACTTGGCTGTGCCGGTCGTAGTTCCGTCACTGGGATTTTTAGCTGTGGCATGTGAAATCTTAGTTCTGTCCTGTGGGAACTGACCAGGGATGGAACCCTGGGCCCCCTGCCTTGGGAGCTTGGAGTCTTTAGCCACTGGACCACCAGGAAGTCCCTATTTATAGGAAAGTTAAACACATTTTTTACTGCAAAATTTTCTAGTGTTTAAAAAATTTTATTCTGAAGTGTAAATCCCCAAGTCTTCAGCCTCTGCCAGGTGTATTTGACCACAGAACATGTTCATTCATTGTGAGACAAGTTGGGAGATGCAATAAGCGAAGACATTTTATGAGTTCAGCTACACTTTCTTTCTTTACCATCCATATTTAAGTCCATGATTAAAGCTGCTAATATTTTACTTCTTCCAGATAATTTCAAATGACATATTTCACCCTTGAAGAGAGCGTTTCGGGGTATGGACACAAGTCTATTTCCAGTATTTCTGAGGATCACCTGCCAGGGGAGAGGTCACTTTATAGAAAGGAGCTGCTGAGCCCTCCCTTGCTACTCATGAAACAGACTGTTTGCACACTTCCCGGTCAGGGGAAGGAGTTGGTCTCTACAGTAATTTAGCCCAGGGAAATCTGTGAGCCCACCTTGCAAAGGAGGACCTTCTTCAGGTGTGAAAAGGCAGAAGTTTCCTAGACAAATTGCAGTTGGCGATGTCAAGTTTCTTCCAAAAAGAAATTTGATTACTCAAGGGGCAGTAGGCAACAAGAGCTGCAGAGGTAGACAGAGACAGGCAGCCAGTATTCAGGAGCTGTGGATCTCAAAGATGGTACTGGCTCTGGTTTCAGACCCTTTGTGAGCCTTGCTACAGGCTCTATTCCTCTCCTAAGGCTTTTGTCAACCATCTGTGGGAAACATGATGTTAGCTTCCAATGTGAAATATACAGTTAATTTTTCGTGTGTGTGTGTGCTTGTTAATCTGTCCTGCAGCTTGTTGTGAGCTCACTTCCCACTTCTTTGTAACTTCTAGTACACTGCTTACACAGGGTGTGTGTTGGTTCTCAGAGACTATGTATATCCTACCTAAGAGAAAGGCTGAGACTTCCCCAGTGGTCCAGTGGCTAAGACGCCACGATCCCAATGCAGGGGGCCTGGGTTCAAACCCTGGTCAGGGAACTAGATCTCACACACTGCAACTTAAGATCCCAAATGCTGCAATGAAAATCCCGTGTGCTGCAACTGAGACCCATCACAGACCTATCACAATGTTTAAAATAAACGTTTTAAAAAAGAGAGAAAGGCTACCTCTGTTCAGGGTGGTCTCATAGCTAAGTCAACGAGCCCTTGAAAGGAGGGTTGTATGTGTGGGAAAGAAAGGATCTGTCTGATTTGCCACGTTCACTGTTCTCTTTTGCATAAAATTTGGAAATGATCTGAACAACAGCGCTCTCAGGATAATGGAAAAGATTTAACAGCCTCAAGCTGCAGTGAAGTTTAATGTTCCTATTCATATAAAGTTAAATATAGATACATACTTGAGCTCCATTTCATTTTCCAACTTGTTTTCTTTGTACTTTAATTCTTAATAGCTGTGAAGTTCTGCCTTGTGCTAATGTACTTTTATCTTCCCAGCAACAACAATAATTGCAATGAAGGAATTTTTTTTTTAATTTTCAAAGAGAAGTAAAATTATATAATCTGATAGATTTCTTTTATAAAGAGAGTTATGCACACTTTTGAGGCAGAATACTATATCTGATTCCTTTTTATAAAGTTATTCATTCTAGTGTCTTTATATGAAGATTTCACTAAGAAATAAGCCTTGCAAACAGAATAAAGCATTCACCTGACTCTCCCTTCCTAAGGAGATACACTAGATTTCTGAGCATGGTAGCTGTCACATTACCTCAATACAGTTTTTACTCTATTACTTCCAAGCTGGGTGATCTTGGACCTATATTTAAAATTTCCAAACTTATCTGTCAAATCATTCTAAAATGCCAGTTTCTCTATTTTGTCCTTTTAGGGTTGTGGAATGAAATGAGATAGAATATAAGAAGCATTCAATGAACACTGCGCATCTGTTGCTAGGCTAATGACCTGGCTGCTATTTGAGTTGAAGAAGGTGTTTCCATCCAGTCTCAGCTCCTCAGAGCCTAGAACTATGTCTGGTATTTATTAGGCTTGACACAGGTCTATTAACAAAATAAAATAAGTATAATCACCAAGTTTTTCTTCTTCTAATACTGGAGGCTTTTTGATATCCACCTGATCTAAAAAAAAATTTTAATTAATAGACTTCATTTCCTAAAAGAGCAGTTTCAGGTTTATAGAAAAATTGAGCAGAAAGTACAAGGAATTCCCATATACTCTTTCTCCCCTCAACTCTCCTCCTGTTCAGTTCAGTTGCTCAGTCGTGTCTGACTCTTTGTGACCCCATGGACCACAGCACACCAGGCCTCCCTGTCCATCACCAACTCCCGGAGTTTACCCACCCTCTCCTCCTCCTCTGTGTTCACAAGTCCTATTATCAACATCTTGTACTGATGTGGAACATATGTTACAACTGATGAACCAATATTGATACACTGAAGTCCACAGTCTACTTTGGGTTCACTTTGTATTGTACATTCTGTGAATTTTGACCAATGCACAGTGGCACATATCCACAGGACTACATCACACAGAATCATTTCACTGTCCTAAAAATCCCCTGTCCCTATAGTTTTGCCTATTCCAGAATGACATAAAGCTGGAATCATACAACATGTACCCTTTTCAAACTGAAACCCTTTCAAAAAGAAACTCTTTCACTTTGCAATATGCATTTCAGGTTCCTCCCAGTCTTTTCAAACAAAGGTACATTTTTTACTTAGGAATAGCAATATTCCTTAGCTGAGGACTCTTAAAGATTATTTCCGTGTTGAAACTACTATTCTTAACCTAATCATTTACTGATTTAACTGAAGGTAGGTGCACTCACAGGGGGACTCTGCATCTTAAAGAGAGGTTAAAAACAACCATTAACATTGATAACTAATATGAAAATACAAGGATATATACTTCTCTTTCCCATTCCAAGATCAGTAAGTCCCTCTCTTCCTGGTAGGAGCCTCCATTACCCTACAAGTGGCTATGGACCTGTCAGGGCCTCCAGATGAAACCTGGATAACAAGGCACAATGACAGAGGATTTACTTTTTCTTCTCTCTACACCCTAATTGCTTCTGGGGAACCTTACTATCATTCCATTTGTAGTCTCTGCTCTAAGATCAGGCAATAGCAAATAGTCATTCACAATACATTTAAAAATCTTTTATTCATCTTACCTCTCTCCCTGATCAAGCCCTGGAGGGGTCCCCCTTTTCCCAGATGGGAGAGAGGGTGGGAGGGAGTGGCATCAGCACAGGCATGGCCAGCTTCAGACAAGCCTGTTCCACCAGATACTCTGAGAAGCCTTTCAATTTCCTTTTACCTTTTGTTAATGTTTACACCTTTCAAGCACAAACAGTATGTCTCTCCACCAGTCTAAATTTAGAAAATGCACAAATCTATTTGGATCTTTCAGTGCTTTCTTAAAAGCCATCTCCCTGGGCACTTGAACTTTTCACAGGGCTTTTTCTGTGGAGATAAGGAATGAGGAGGCTCTTCAGCAAACCCCGGAAGCTGGGTTGTCTGGGTTTCTCTCTAGGGTTGCTATTTCCCTCCTGTCCTACTTCCCTGTCTAATCGCAGGGGGTGGCTCCTGACAGCACACTGCCACGGGGACCCTCCATCCCTAACCATGGTTTCTCTTGTTTACACTTCTAGAAGCATTGCCCTCTTCATCTCTAATCCTCCCTGGAACCCTATGGGGAAGGAGATGTTATTACCACATTCCATAGATGCAGCTGGTATGTGGAGGGATCCTGGGATCCTGAAGAGCTCCTCCTCTCTATCCCATTCCTCTCGCTCAGGACGCCCAGGAGCTCTGGGAAGGGGTAGGGTATCGACACATGCTTCTGAAGGTACCAGCACCATATTTATGCCCTGTTCCTTAGCTGTCTCCTTCCTCAGCACTAACTGCCAGATGTGACTGAGGAATATCACACTGTTAAGGCACACATCACACAAACGAGAACACTACCCAAAATGCCTAAGCTCAGTGCGAACAGCCTTGGAAACTTACCCAGGCATTACACACAGTCATTCTGCTGTTTGCTTTGGTTTTTCTCCTTAATTTTAATCCTCACACCTCTTCTTTATAAACTATGCCAAATATTCCCTTCTGTCCATCCTTTGCTGCCATCCTCCGAGCAATTCAGACAATCTACTAATAAATGGCAACCCACTCCGGTATTCTCACCTGGGAAATCCCATGGATACAGAAGCCTGGCAGGCGACAGTCCACGGGGTCACAAAGAGTCAGATATGACTGAGCACCCACACACACACTAAAAATGTGCTTACCCAGGTCCTCAAAATAGGTCCCAACCTCTCCATGTCTCTGGGTCTTGAAAACATTTGTCTAGTTTCTCATTCTATAATGGAAGTTATAGGTTGATGTTTATGCTTCACATCAATTTCTAAATTAATATGTGCTATATCATCCTGCTAATTGATATGTATCTTTACTGAAATTTCAAATCAGCTTTTTGAAGTGGGAGGAAGGCAGAAAGCAACTTGCAAATTCTGTGCATAATGAAGTAAGGAACAAGCTCCCATAATGAAGACAAACAATTATACAACATTTGCATGATTCTTTTTTCTCACAACATGAGACAAGACACGGTAGCTGATTAGCACGCTGCCTTTGCTGCGAGTCTTGCTTCTTCTTTCCCCACCATTTGGTAGGATTCTCAGAGCCAAGAGCAGGTCACACTGCTTGGTCAGAGTTTTCCAATATTATCCTGGGGTTTGCTGGGCAGTCAAGACCACCCTGCCAACTTCAGCCTAACGCAGACTTCTTACTCTGTGACTACCCTGGGGTTGTGTCCTGCAGCTGATACACGTGTGCTCCGAGTGAGGCCCCCATTCAGGTTTCTAACCACTGAACTCAACTGGCCAGAGAGGACTGAGAACAGTTCTCACTAGTCCCTGGAGTATTTCCTGAGCATCTACTATGTCCCACCCCTGCGGTTGGTGCTAGAGATAAGAATGAACAATGAAAACCCCTGCTGCCCTTGAGATATTCACTGCCCACCAAGGAAGACATGTTAGTAACAATGACACGTACGGTGAGTACTCTGTGCATTCGAAGAAGGGAGTCCACTCTGATGGGGGGAGGGGGCAGGGAGGGTTCAAGAAGAGCTCCCCAGAGCAGGCAATACCTGAGATGAGACTAGAAGGAAGAACACGAATGGCCAACAAGCAGAGGAAGGGTGGTCACTGCAGACAAGACAGCCTCAGATGGAAAAGAAGCAGAGCTGGAAGGATGATTCAGTATTCCAGGAATGACAGGCGGTTTCCTGTACTGAGAGAAAGTGTTCAGAGAGGAAAGAGCCCCAAGGCAACGTGAGAGAGGCCAGTCGATAAGGGCGAGCTCCAAAGGACTCTGAACTGGACATGTGATCCTGGACTAATGGAGAGTCAGTGAGATTTTAACAGGGAGATGACAAGGAAAAATGTGTATTTCAGAGAGTACATTCAGGCTACCTGGACCTGATGGATATCATGTAAAATGATTATGATAATGAATGCTTTGGGTGCCTGCTGTGTGCTAGGCCCAGCGCTAGAGAATACACCAATGAGAAATCCTATAATCAATGCTGGCAAGCTTGGATCTGTCCACAGCGCCTCAGAAGCTGTCAGATGGCCTGTCAGAAAGTCTTCTCCAATTCAAATCCCAGCCCTATGACTTCCTAGTTGTGTCACTGGGTAGGTCATGTAACCTTTCATGCCTCAGTTTCTTCATCTGTGAAATGGGGCTACTAGTAGAACTCACCTCATAGAGTTATACTGTGAGGATTAATTGAGTTGTATGCAAAGTTCTCAGCATGGCTCTGACATAGGAAGTGCATAGGATTTGTTCTCACTGTCTCAACTACGACAGGGGCTCGAGGTGGAAGCCGTGGCCTGGAGAGACATTAAATGTGAGAAAAGGCGGGGTGTGGGACAGAGGGGGAAGTCCAAATGAATCTCATCATTTTGTTCTGGGCAATGAGGCAGATGGTAAACTCAGCAGGATAGTCTGGGATGAGAGGATGGCAAGATTAACTTGGGAAATATTGATATTGAAGAGCCAGGGGATGTTCAGGTAGGAATATGCACGTGGGATATGAGCCTACAGGGGAGAATGGGCAAGGCTGGAGGACTGGAATCCTCAGTAAGAGGTAGAAACTGTGGCTTGGAATGGCCCAGGGGGAGCAGGACGAGACGAGGGACCCGAGAAAACCAGGATGAGGGGCAGCTGGAGATCACAGGGGAGACTGACAAGAGCTAGTTCAAGAGCAAGGAGGAGCATCCAGAAAAAAAGGTACCATGAGGCCAGACGAGGGGTGGAACTGAGCTCTCAAAGGAGAGGAAGTCAGAAAAGCAAAGTGCTGCACAGGAGTGCCACGGTGTAAGGACTGAGAGAAATCCAATTGGTTTGACAGCCTTTTGGTGGCTGTCTCAGTCAGGGTCTAGTTAGCAGAAGAGAAACCACACTAGTTATTTCAACAGAGAAAATGTAATATAAAGAATCAGGTTAATAGGAGTTAGAGCTGAAAAAGCAAAAGGGAATATGGAGAAAACACAGAGACTGTTAACTACAGAAGCAATGACCTCCCTGAGCACCAGGGAACCAAGGGCAAAGATGGGAGTCACTGGGATCCAGAGCCTTGGAGAAGAGGCCCCCCTAGAGCTGGCTGCTGCCCCCTCTGCAGCTCAGAGGGATCTCAGGGAGCTGGACTCAGGGGAAGGGTTCCATTTGGCTGGTGCCTTAGAACCTGGAGGGTGGACCCAGAAGAGCAGGAGCTGGGACCTCTGAGGACAGAGTCAAGAGGGGGCTCTGGGGTGCTGGCAGGAGGAGGACACTGGACCCAACTGCCACGTCTGGCATGTGGGGTTGCTGCTGTGGAGGTACTAACCAAAACAGCAAGCAGCAGGGAAGAGCAAGCCCTTCCTGTCCCCTCATCTGCTGGTCTCCCTCTACTGTTCCCTCTCAGCAAGGCTCAGATTACAGAGAAGAAGGAGTTGGCTGACTCCTGGCCCGAGGTTCCCAAAGCAGCATCTACAGAGGTAGTTTGAGGCTAAGCAATCAGCATTATAATTTGCACAGAAATCCTCCCAGGGGTAAGCTAGTGTTTACAGGAAAGCCATCTAGCATGGGTTGAGAAGCAGAAATCAAGACAGTAAATCAGGACCATTTTTCCAAAACATTTTGCGGTAAAAGAGAAAAGAGGATAAAGTGGTAGAAAGAGGTAGATGCAATGTTCAGGATGGCTGTTTAACTACTGGGCCCTAAAGCAAGCTTGCAGAAAGGTGAGCGCCCATGCTGGTGACTCAAAGCATCTGAGGAGATGGGAGGTGGCTCTCAGCAAAGAACTGGAGTTGGGGAGAAGGGGGCAGTGAGGGGACTGGCCGAGAGAGAAGCCAAAGAACATGAACTTCTCTGAGAGGTGAAGAAAGATGCTGTGCCAAAACCAGACAAACCAAAATACCACTTTGTACATGATGTGCTGGGTCTACTACTAAGTGATCCCAACAGAAGGTGCCCTCATCTCCTAGTGCACAGAATCTTTCTGGTGTCCACATGGATCCTCACGCAGGCCTTCTCTAACCACCCTATCTGTCTAAACTTTTCACCTGCTCTCCTCATACACTTGAAATTCCCTTTCTGCCTGTCCTCCTGAGCACTCACATTTCATCTACCATAATTATTGGGTTTATTGTTGTCTCCACAAGAGACACTGTGGCGAACACAGTTTTGTTCACTGTCATAATAACCTAAAGTGAAAACAATGCTTGACACAAAATAGCCACTTGATAAATGTGTGTTGAATACATGAATGGATGAAATCCCCATGCAAGCACTACTGAAACAAAACAGAACCCTCCCATCAATCAACCAGGATTCAGTTACTATCTGCTGGGCCCTAGCGGGATACTGAGAAGGGGTATGGAGGAGTCCCTTCTATCACAGAAGTTATAATGTTTGAAAAAATGAAGCAACTTAGCCCACATGGTGATAAAACAATGACTGAACTCTGCCTGCCGTCCTCCCAGGCTGCGCTCTCCTCTGCAGATCAGTCTCCAATCATCTGTCTCTTCCTTGGACCCCTGGAGACTCACAGTCCTCAGCAGTCTTTCTGCTCCGCAGCCCAGGGTTCACTGCCTTTAGCTGGTCAAGGTCATGGTTCCACGGGGCCGAGTTCTCAGCCCCTCCTGGGAGCGGGATTAGAGGGTCTGGGCCCAGCCATGCAGCTCAAATGCACCTGACTCCCGTGGGTGTTTTGAAAGCCTCATCAGAGCTGACTTTGATGGGCAGCAGAAGCCCTGCAGGCAGCAGGCTGCCAGGACTGTCAGCCCCACTGGGGTGATGGGGGACAGGGTCAAATCACCACCTGTCAAGGTGTTAGAAGACACCTCAGACAGTTTTATGGAGGCAGGGGATGACAACCCATATCACCGAATGAGCGTGTGCTCTCCCTAGACTAGTCCCATACAATTCTGCTTATTCCTTTCTGAACAAACCAAAATTTAGTGTGCCCAATGCAAGTGCACACATACATGCACCACATGGAAATCCATAGACATCACACACCCTCACAACACACAGACACAAGCAAGGCACTTGAATCACACACATACAATCACAAGGCTTATTCTTAGCCAGAGAGTTTTGGGAAATAACTAAAAGAATGAACGAATGAGTGACACTAATGTTTCATCTGTAATCATTTAACAGAGGATGGAGCATAGTAGCCACATACTATCAACCCTTCCAGTTTTAAACACTTATTTACTGATACTGGAGTTTAATTTCTTTTAAGAGAAATTCAAAAGTCTGGAGTAAAGGGTTCCTCCCAAACACTTTTGCTGTTACTACCATTTATTATTTTTAAAAAAATCAAATGATTTGTTGAAGGACCTACTCCTTTAAATAAAGAGCTCTCTGAGAAGAATGGTAGTGTGTTTACTAATAAAGTATGCTGAAACAACAGAGTTGAGTTAATGGAAATTACACTGGACTGGGAGTGAACAGGATTCCAATCCTGTCTTTTTACGATTATTAGATGCAGCTGTCTGCAAATTATTTCTTCCCTCAGAGTCTTGATTTTCTCATTTATAATCTGGGAGGTGTGGTGGAGAGTCTTTACTTAAATATAATACACTGACCCTCCATGCACATCCACATTCTGTCCTAACACTTCCTTAAACATTAAAGAAGGAGAAAGGCTAGACACTTTAAGCATGAAAACCCATTATGGAGACAGGACATCAACAAACTTCCAGGAAATGGAGAAAAGAGGTTGGAGTGGTGACTAATCAAACAAGTAGAGGAAGCCACAGACTAGAGCAAAGAAAGACATACAGCCATCTCTCTATTAAACCTGGGGTTCTGGAATATCAGTTGCTAATAAAGGGTTGGAGAAATCCATAGACTGATTCTCAGCTAGAGGGGGATCTTGCTTTATACTCAGGGGACATCTGTCAATATTAAAAGACATTTTTGATTGTCATGACTGGCATCTAGTGGGTAGATGATGATGAACACCCTTTGATGTCCAGTATGGGTATCACACAAAAAATGGTGAGGCCCCAATGTCAAAACTGCCAAAGTTAAGAGACTCTAGACTCAAGAGTTAACATCACACTTCCAAATGCTCGCTTTACTGGCAGACTGACAGACATCCATCTATGGACTGCACTATGTCCTCCCAAAGTTCATATGCTGAAGTTCTAATCCCCAGTACCTTAGCATGTGACTGTATTTAGAGACAGGACCCTAAAAGAGGCAATTAACTTAAGGTGAGACCATTAGGGTGGGCCCTAATCCAACAGGACTATTGCCCTTATAAGAAGAACAAGGGACACCAGGGATACACACGCACAGAGGAAAAGCCATGAGAGGTTACTGTGAGAAGATGGCCCTGTGCTAGCCAAGGAGAGAGAAATGGGAGAAACCAAACCTGCCCACACTCTGATCTGGGATTTCCAGCCTCCTAAACTGTAAGAAAATAGATTTCTGTTGTTTAAGCCTCACGGTCTGTGGTATTTTCTTATGGCAGCCCTAGCAAACTAATATACCCAACATACAAGTAATGAGAAGATTCTTTTCCAAAGAAATGGAATGCCCATAGGGAAAAGGTCTTCAATCTGCCAACTACAGGTCCCTAGGACTGTTGCCTACTTCCTCAGATGACAAGAAGAGGAACTGCCAGCCTGCAAGCACTGCCTCCTTCCCTTTTACCTGCTCCTCCCTTCTTATGCATGATGGAGCAGCCAGAGAGCACTGAGCTTCTGAGGAAACTCTACAACACGAGAGAGAGACCAAGATAAACAAGCAGAACACACAACTCTGAAAGGAACAGACATCGTTTGGAAACACAGTTTAACTTTTTAAAATTCTCTTAATATTACTAAAGAGAGTAAAAATGTCATTGTGTCAACAAAATATAAACAGCTAACAAACTATTATAAAATAAAAATATGACTCTGAAATGCAAATAGATTATGAAGTCTAATAAATGATCAGATAGCAGAACAAAGAGATTAAAAAAAAAAAAAAAACAAAACCGAGAGAGAAAAGGAAAGATATATAGAGGATGAATCCACAAGGCATCACATCTAATCTACAAACTGACACAAAGAGAAAACCAAGAGGAAGAAACCAAAGAAATATCATAGAGGAGTTTCCAAGAGTCAAAGGACATCAGTATACAAATTAAGATGCCACTCAAGTACCCAAGGCAAGGAGGTACCTAAGTCATGTACGTGCACACAAATATGCCTCTAGACTCAGTGTTACGAAAGCCTGGTACATCAGTAATAAAGAGAAGATAATAAGATGATTCAGAAGGAAAGAGAAATTTTAAAGGTACCTCTAAAAGACAAGAAGTGCAACCAGCAGGAGACCTCTCATCATCGGCTACAATGGATCTGAAGACAGTAGAGCAAAGGCCTTCAGATTTATGTGTGGAAATGGATATCAACCTTGAATGTCATACTCAATCCAACAAATAAGGATGAGGGAGCAAAAAGCCATTTCCAGAAATGCATAAACTGAAAACACTACATTTCACACCTGCAAACAGTACTGCCTGGAGAGCCCTGGTCCTTGAGAGTGCCCTCTTTGAAGCTCTAAGTCCCCTCCAGGGTCTGGGATGTAGCAGTGCTGGACAGGACAAACCAAGTTCAGACCTGGTTCTGCATGGGTTCTGGCCTCCAGGGTATCTTCTTTGAAATTTCCTATGGCCTCCTCTAGTGCCTGGGGTCACCAAGAGCCAGTAGAACCCCTTGGTGGGGCATCCTAGCTTGGACCAGGGTCCATGTGGGCCTCAGTTCCTTTTGATCTCCACCCCCTGTGCTCTCCAACCATCTACCCTGCACATGAGTTCACCAAGATGCCCTAAGGACTCATGCTGTGGGGTTTCTTGAGGCTCTGGGTGGGCCTTGGTTCCAGGAGGGCATCCTGGCAAGTAGATTGAGCCTGCTATCTGGTGCTCTGTTTCTTTCACAGAACCACGTCAGATTGGGCCATGTGAGAATGGCACTGACGATTTTAAGTGACTCTCCAACATCAAACACAGGACAAGCTAGAGGGTCAGGACCAAGGACCTTCAGCCTGAGCTGCATGGGGGTCCCATGTCTCAGCACTTGCCTGGCTTTGTTTTGTGGTTCTGCCTCTGAATTTAGCACCCAAGGGCAACTGAGAGTGACAACAGGCATTCTTTATTCTGTGTGACCCCAGTGATGTTCTCTCCTGCCTCTACTGATATGAGGACGTCATGTTTTTCCAATCAGCTGAAGCCTTCCTGATGAGGGACAAACATTCCTGCACCCAGTGAGGCCACTCTGCTCATTTTTCTTATAGTCCTCTTCTTTGATGGCAGAGAATAGAAGGCAGGGTGCATTAACATTAAAATAATGACTTTTTAGGAATGCAGTGATTACTGCAGAAGGAATTCAAGAGAAGAGTTGGAAGACGTATTGTTCTATATTTATGTTATAAAATTCCAAGTGGTAAATTCAGCATAATCAGGAAACAAATTATTATTCACATTTTCCTACATACTCTGGGTAAGACTTGAAACGTGTGGTCATCAATAAAATACAGCAATATTCATGAGTGGCATGATGGGTGCCACCCATAAGTAATGATTACAGCATTATAAGTAATGATATAACCAGCATTCCATAAATGATGTTACATTAATGCACAAATACAGATCTACATTGTTTCAATGCAAATAGGTTCTAGAGAGCTTGGCACTGTGAATAATAAGTCTTGCTAGTTTTTGCTTATAGTGGAAGATACTAGGAATAGTGCATTTGGCAATAAAGAATACAGAGACAAAGAAGAACTTTAGCATACACTGACTGAACATTAAATATGTAAATATCTCACCTCTACCTAACATTCTAAATTACATCCAACAAAACACTGTACTCCACATGGTCTTTGTAATACTTTAAAAATTGATTATTTATGGAGAAAGAGGTCCCCCCAAAATGATTTGTCTGAGACCTCCCATACCTAGGAGCAGTTTTGAGGAAATTATTTGAGGGTTGACTTTAGCCTATTAAGGAAATTAAAACAAACAAAAACAGAAGTCCTGGGATCCAGGAAACAGGAGATTCGATCCAGAAAAGCAAAGACAAGTCTCAGAATAACAAACATGAGCACAAATCTAGCAGTGTGGCTCAGGAGCGAATAGAGGTTCCTGGGGAAAAGGGAGAAACTCCTGGAAAAACAAAATGCCATATAAGAGAGGTGACGTGATCACGGTTTTCCTCCTGGCTCTACAGTCAATCACTGTTACTTAACCACACTTAGGTGAAGGATTTATTGATTTTAAGCTTTTATAAACAACCTATAAATAAGGCATGAGACAATTATGATCATAAAACAGAATGGAAATGTCATTGACTTTAGTAACACAGACATAAAAATTCAAATGATAGAAACTGGGAAGCTCAAAGCAGTGAAGGGGGAGGGGCGGGTGCCTGTGCCTCATCTTTCCAAGTGTGAAGTCACGGATTATGGCCTTATGATAAATTTGGAAATTAAGAGTATATTTTTGAAGTTACAAAGTTATCCCATGAAGAAACTAAAACAAAGAAGTAATAAGACTATATTGGGAGGATGGGGAAGGACATGGTAGGTATAATGAACTCATACATCAGAGCAGCAGGTGCAAGATAATGTCTAGAATTGAATTCATAAAGATAATACTTTTTAGAGAATGGATCAGAGGTGCTGTAGGGGTAGGAAATTTGTTTTTCATTATAAATATTTTATTTTAAAACTACAGGCAGGCATTTCATTGATAAAAAGTAAATTTTAAATGTTTTGATGACTGAACAAGATGATTTCTAAGGTTCTTTTCATATCTAAAATCCAAGGGAACAAGCTCTCAAAGCTTAGTCCACTCAGGAAGAGCCCTGGGATTTTTCCCTTCAGAAAGGCTGACTAACTGATCAGGAGCCAGTCCATGCCACTGGGAATCTCATAAACGCTGTTTTGATAAAGGTCAAATTTTCCACTCCTGATTTTATCTTCTCAACAGCTCTAGGAAACGATTATTAAAACCATCTGCATTTTAGAGATGAGATGCAATGAGACAAAATTAATTGTCCTGAACGACATGAGCTTTAAATTGGTAGACTGCTGTTGGATACATGGCCTCGTTACTCAAAATTCTTGTCTTTCCCACTGTATTATACTTCTTGTGCAGAAAGATAAGACTAAGAAAAATTCTCTGTCCAAGAGCCAATTCCCCAGTGAGATGTTTATATAAATGCACTGCCCTGTGAATATAGGTTGGCTCCTTAGGGAATCTGATGGAGGAAGCTCCTTCTCTATTTGGGCTCATGAACAGAGGTGATCCATGAGCACACTTCACTAAGGCTTCAAGGGCTCATTAAAGGACCTGGAAACATCCATCCTAAGTGACTGGTTCAGACAGAAAAGAATCTTCCCGCAATGCAGGAGACATGGGTTCAATCCCTGGGTCGTGAACATCCCCTGGAGAAGGGAATGGCAATCCACGCCAGTATTCTTGCCTGGAGAATTCCACAGACAGAGGAGCCTGAAGGCCTACAGTCCATGGGGTTGCAAACAGTCGGACAACTAAGCAACTAACACTTTCTTGAGTGACTGGCACCAACATAGTATATTGCATTCACCAGGCACAGGCTATGATCCTTTGGACCCCCAACTGCAGCATTTTCCCTGCCCTTTGAACCAAGCTCTTTCCTGACATCTTTTGCAAGTCCCAGTCATGGTGAGGTACTCCTGCACTTCCTTCTGATGTTGCAGTGAGGAGACTGCTTCCAGGACAAGTAGCTGTCAGGAGTGGAGGAGTCCAGGAAGATGCTGGCTGGGATGCTTCTCATGCTTGCCAGAGAGAACTTCCCAGTACCTGTCTTCCCAGGGAGTGCTGGGCCACTCACGTTACCTGCCTCAGACTCCTGCTTAGTGCCACAAGGCTGCTGAACTTCTAAAGAGGGTACATTTCAGGTTAATATAGCAACAGAGTCCTTGACCTACAGAAACACCACGGGAAACTGGAGAGAGCTGGTGTAAATTTCCACTGAGAATTTGACAATCTAAGTGGCTCTGCCAAATTGGAAACTGCAACCTCACAGCAACTTTGTAAACTCATTATGGTCCCTCTGATCCCGCCTCTTCCCTTTGCTCCTTTCTCCTCTCCCAATCCTGGCTTCCCAGAGATGGGCTTCACAGGGTCCACCCTCTTGGGCCAAAACAAGTTGCCCCTTCCCTTCCCCTTTGTCTCTGAGCTTCACTTAGGAGACAGGCCAGTGAACTGGATAACTAATAATACCAGATGCTATGTACTCCTGTACTTTCCCTCTCAATAGCATGTCTGCATTCTCCAGGAGGCCTTCAGTGCCTACGTCTAAGTGCTTGACAGATGGAGAACATGTGGGCTCCGTGGCAGGTATACTGATGTGCTCATCACTTTGAAGCAAGTAACTCAGAACTCCTCAAATCCCCCCAAAGCAGCGACACCTGATGGCTGTCCTCGCACAGTGCCAGAGCTGTCCTGGGGCTCACTAGGAAAGACCTTAGCCCCTTAAAAGTCCAACTGTCAACTGTGCTTACTGCAGCAATATTAGAATATTTTTCTTTTGGCTGCTACATATTTCTTAATATTATATTTTAATATTATCTCAGTTTTGTACTCGGGTTTTCTTGGGCTATAGTGAGACCTGATTTACAAAAAATTTACCAAAATTACATTATTTAGCAAAACACACTTGGTGTTGATAGTGATCACCTCTTCAGTCCAAAGAAACAAGAGTATAAAGTTACCTTGATATGTGGACTTACATTTTTAGTTTTTAGAAACATTTAAAAAATTCATATTGTTATAAGCATTGGATACATTACTCCATCAATAGAAAATAGGTCTACTTTTTCAGTATATGGATAAAACACAGGAAAAGATACACTTAGGTACCAAGCAAATTGATGAGGAAGTTAAATAGTGATAATTTTTTTTTCAAAGATGTGATATAAAACAAGAAGAAAATACTCATGTGAAAGACAATTTAAAAGCAAGCTAGCACTGGTTCATATTTCTTTTAAAAGAAACAAAATGTAAAATTTGGAGAACAGACCTTAGGAGATACCAATATTATTGTAACACTTTCTATAGTCCCGAAGAAGGTGAATCTTGAGACGGGAATACAGTAATGAGAAAAATATTTAAATTAGTTGGATCTTTTTTATTTTAAAATTGGATAGTCTTCAGAATTTGTGTTTACATATCTATGTATCTATCATCTATCTAACATGTGATTGTGTATATTCAATGCCTTTTAAAATTTTTTTCCCTAACTACTGTTTATGATAAAATGAATTTGTCCAAAAATACATAAATAAAAAATTCATAAAGGGAATACATTCAAAGGCTCAAATTCAAGATTTAAAACAAGAAACAAGGAGGCAGGGAGATAAGTATGAGGAAAAGAACCACTTACATTATAAGTCTTAAAGAATGGTCACATTAGACTCATATACTCCAAACAAAAATAACATGTTTAAAATAAACACATAGGCTCTGTCTTTCAGTGTTTGGGATATGTAAACTTAGCCTAAATTTCTTGAATGGATATGCAATAAATCTATTTATAACATTTTCTCTGTCCTACTTAACTTATGACTAATCGTAAACAATTAGAGAGTCAGATGGCTGAGTATTTAAAGCAGCCAAACATTCCAAACAAACACAGGGGAATTTCTACTGAAAGCTGGAGACCTGAGCCCCTGTAGGTATATGGTTATGGGACGACTCAGGAAGAGCTGCAAATGGAAACTGCAAAAGGAATCTCCAGAATGCTGTAGTCTCAATGTAAGGAAAAAAGGGGGTGCCTTAAAATGTAAGTGGCATAGTCATCTTGGGGGCAGGGGCCAAGAGGACTCTCCACTTAGTAACTTCAGAAGCAACTTTCATTGTTTTCTGTGTATCTCATGAATTCTACCATGTGGACCTTTCTCTTAAAAATTTTGAAAATAGAAACCTTTAATCCACTTCTGTCTTTTTAATTATGCCAACATCACTAAAATCTCTCAACACCCCCCTCCAAGATAAATTGTTTATAAAGAACCCTAAGACTATCATTTCACGAACACTTGAAAATATTTTCTCAACACTGTCCAACAGTGCTCAAAAACCAGCCTGATATATATAAAGCCTCCTTTGTGGAATAACAAGATTATTTTTACCATTTTCCGAATCTCACAAATCTGACCTGTCACCAGAGAACCTCTAAAAATATCAGGATGATAATGATATCCTTCGTCACTTCCCTCCTAGCTTGTACCTTCACCACTAGCGTTGAGTTTTTATGTGTTTGCTGAGAGCCCTCTCTGATCACAGCACTCGTCATTTCACTGCTTCAAGATGTGGGACAGAATAGCTATCTTGGGAAGGTGGCTGATTTTTTTTTCCCCACCTTTAAAGACAAGGTGTTTTTGCAAAACATTCAGTTCAGTTCGCTTTCTGCCTATCTCTTAAATCACGTGTTTGAGTTGGAAGTGTACTGGAAAGGATCCTGGAAAACAAATGCTGACTGAGGAGGAACTTGTTTTTTCATTGCAGCCAATTCAATTCAGCAGCAGCATTTATCAAGCGCCTACTATGTACCAGGAATGTAAAGATGAATAAAATACTCTTTGCCCTCAAGTAGCTCACAGCTTACCAGGATAGACAATCCCAGTAATAGACAAGTAATAACAGCAAGTTGTGACAGGGCAATAAATCACACTGCATACTGCTGTCTGTATAACCATATGAGAACACCTGTAAGGGAGCAGCAAATAGTACTGAGGGAAATCAGAAAGGAAATGTAATGCAAAACCAAAGGATATTTCAGAGAGAGATCCCAGCAGTCTCTTGGTGCTTGGAAATGTGTCTCAATCTTGATATATCTGGAGCTGAAAAAAACATTGTCTCTTAAGAGTTGTTAGCCCCACCTGCTTTTTGGACAGAATTTAGAATATATTCTTGGAGGTAGATCCTCTTCCATTTGTTCTTGGTTCATTCTGGTGAGTCTTTATCCTGCTTAGAGAGAAGCACCTACTTATTGATCTTGCAGAAGCCCTGAACAGCAGGAGCATTTTATTTATTTATTTATTTTAATTGGAGGCAAATTACTTTACAATATTGTATTGGTTTGCCATACATCAACATGAATCTTCCACAGGTGTACACATGTTCCCAATCCTCAACCCCCCTCCCAACTCCCTCCCCATACCATCCCTCTGAGTCATCCCAGTGCATCAGCCCCAAGCATCCTGTATCAAACCTGGACTGGCGATTTGTTTCTTATATGACATTAAACATGTTTCAATGCCATTCTCCCAAATCATCCCACCCTCTCCCTCTCCCACAGAGTCCAAAAGACTGTTCTATACATCTGTGTCTCTTTTGCTGTCTCGCATAAAGGGTTATCATTACCATCTTTCTAAATTCCATATATATTCGTTCAGTTCAGTTCAGTCACTCAGTCGTGTCCGACACTTTGCAACCCCATGAATCGCAGCACACCAGGCCTCCCTGTCCATCACCAACTCCCAGAGTTCACCCAGACTCACATCCATGGAGTCAGTGATGCCATCCAGCCATCTCATCCTCTGTCGTCCCCTTCTCCTCTTGCCCCCAATCCCTCCCAGCATCAGAGTCTTCTCCAATGAGTCAACTCTTCACATGAGGTGGCCAAAGTATGGGAGTTTCAGCTTTAGCATCATTCCTTCCAAAGAAATTCCAGGGCTGATCTCCTTCAGAATGGACTGGTTGGATCTCCTTGCAGTCCAAGGGACTCTCAAGAGTCTTCTCCAACACCACAGTTCAAAAGCATCAATTCTTCAGCACTCAGCCTTCTTTATAGTCCAACTCTCACATCCATACATGACCACAGGAAAAACCATAGCCTTGACCAGATGAACCTTTGTTGGCAAAGTAATGTCTCTGCTTTTCAATATGCTATCTAGCTTGGTCATAACTTTCCTTCCAAGGAGTAAGCATCTTTTAATTTCATGGCTGTAGTCACCATCTACAGTGATTTGGGAGCCCCCCAAAATAAAGTCTGACATTGTTTTCACTGTTTCCCCATCTATGTGCCATGAACTGATGGGACCAGATGCCATGATCTTCGTTTTCTGAATGTTGAGCCTTAAACCAACTTTTTCACTCTCCACTTTCACTTTCATCAAGATGCTTTTTAGTTCTTCACTTTCTGCCATAAGGGTGGTGTCATCTGCATATCTGAGGTTATTGATATTTCTCCTGGCAATCTTGATTCCAGCTTGTGTTTCTTCCAGTCCAGTGTTTCTCATGATGTACTCAGCATATAAGCTAAATAAGCAGGGTGACAATATACAGCCTTGACGTACTCCTTTTCCTATTTGGAACCAGTCTGTTTTTCCATGTCCAGTTCTAACTGTTGCTTCATGAGACCTGCATATAGGTTTCTCAAGAGGCAGGTCAGGTGGTCTGGTATGCTCATCTCTTTCAGAATTTCCTACGGTTTATTGTGATCTACACAGTCAAAGGCTGTGGCATAGTCAATAAAGCAGAAATAGATGTTTTTCTGGAACTCTCTTGCTTTTTCCATGACCCAGTGGATGTTGGCAATTTGATCTCTGGTTCCTCTGCCTTTTCTAAAACCAGCTTGAACATCTGAAGTTCACAGTTCATGTATTGCTGAAGCCTGACTTGGAGAATTTTGAGCATTACTTTACTAGCATTTGAGATGAGTGCAATTGTATGGTAGTTTGAGCATTCTTTGGCATTGCCTTTCTTTGGGATTGGAATGAAAATTGACCTTTTCCAGTCCTGTGGCCACTGCTGAGTTTTCCAAATTTGCTGGCATATTAAGTGCAGCACTTTCACAGCATCATCTTTCAGGATTTGAAATAGCTCCACTGGAATTCCATCACCTCCACTAGCTTTATTCCTAGTGATGCTTTCTAAGGCCCACTTGACTTCACATTCCAGGATGTCTGGCTCTAGGTCAGTGATCACATCATCGTGATTATCTTGGTCGTGAAGATCTTTTTTTGTACAGTTCTTCTATGTATTCTTGTCACCTCTTCTTAATATCTTCTGCTTCTGTTAGGTCCATACCATTTCTGTCCTTTATCGAGCCCATCTTTGCATGAAATGTTCCCTTGGTATCTCTGATCTTCTTGAAGAGATCTCTAGTCTTTCCCATTCTGTTGTTTTCCTCTATTTCTTTGCGTTGATTGCTGAAGAAGGCTTTCTTATCTCTTCTTGCTATTCTTTGGAACTCTGCATTCAGATGTTTATATCTTTCCTTTTCTCCTTTGCTTTTCGCTTCTCTTTTTTGCACAGCTATTTGTAAGGCCTCCCCAGACAGCCATTTTGCTTTTCTGCATTTCTCTTCCATGGGGATGGTCTTGATCCCTGTCTCCTGTACAATGTCACAAACCTCATTCCATAGTTCATCAGGCACTCTATCAGATCTAGGCCCTTAAATCTATTTCTCACTTCCACTGTATAATCATAAGGGATTTGATTTAGGTCATACCTGAATGGTCTAGTGGTTTTCCCTACTTTCTTCAATTTAAGTCTGAATTTGGTAATAAGGAGTTCATGATCTGAGCCACAGTCAGCTCCTGGTCTTATTTTTGTTGACTGTATAGAACTTCTCCATCTTTGGCTGCAAAGAACATAATCAATCTGATTTCGGTGTTGTCCATGTGTAGAGTCTTCTCTTGTGTTGTTGGAAAAGGGTGTTTGCTATGACCAGTGCATTTTCTTGGCAAAACTCTATTAGTCTTTGCCCTGCTTCATTCCATATTCCAAGGCCAAATTTAGTATACTGTATTGGTGTTTTTCTTTCTGGCTTACTTCACTCTATATAATCGGCTCAGTTTCATCCACCTCATAGAACTGATTCAAACAGCAGGAGCATTTCAAGCACAGATACTTCACATGGAGGATATTCATTATTCTAATGATGACAAAAGCTACCTTCAGATCAGGCAGAGATGCATCAATGATATTGTTGGCTATGACAGCATCTATTCCATTGTCAACAGGTTTTTCCTTACTTTGACTACGGGAAGACAAGACATAAAGGAGATCCAAGCATGGGGAAGAACAGGTCTTGTTCCAGTGGTTCCTGCCACAAGAACTCCTGCCAAAACAAGCTCCTCCTCTGGCTACGGCCAAAGGAGCCAGAGAAACAGCAGGGGACTGTCTTCTGTGCTCACAGGGCCATGACAGTGGAATCTAGGAAGACTGATACTATTTTTTTTTCTCTGTAGGAACATTTGTTGAACGCCAGTACCTCGTTTTGTGTTAATAAGCACTGGAGAATGAAGAGAAGGTTCTATATCCATTCTCTGAGGTAAAGTGAACTTAAGGCTGTTGCAAGATCAAAAAAAATTTTAGCAGATGTGATCGTGGAGAAGCTGGGAGAGAGGTGGAACTCGGGTAGCTGCCTGGCCAAATGGCAAGGGGGAGACCTGGGGTCCTGTTCTCCTTTTGAAAAAATCTCAAGCAAGCCTGCTCCTTTCACCCCTGCTCAATGCCCTTGCTTTCAGTGGTTCCAGGAGTTTCCCGTTCTGCTCCTGCTGCTGCTAAGTTGCTTCAGTTGTGTTCGACTCTGTGCGACCCCACAGATGGCAGCCCACCAGGCTCCCTCATCCCTGGGATTCTCCAGTCAAGAATACTCGAGTGGGTTGCCATTTCCTTCTCCAATGCATGAAAGCGAAAAGTGAAAGTGAAGTTGCTCACTTCCTGTTCTAAGCCTTCCCAAAATTCCATTTCAAAATTGGCTTCCTTTTCTCTTCCTTCTTGTTGGCTTCTCCCCTCCATAGACATGAGGTTTTCAACTGTCCCTAATCCACTAAGCATGTTACTGCCCTTCTATTTGCTTTTTAATTGCCATTTTTCCCCCTCTCGCATCACCTTTTCCTTTCTCTTGTTCTTATATATAGGTTCATGCATTTTAAAGGCTTTACAATGAGGATTTGCCCAGGAGTGACGATAAGTGCAAGTATTCAATCTATGGGTTTCTTTCTCAGTTATACTTTATTTATCTATTCATTAATATTCCACCTAATTGAAAATAATATGATCTTGCATCTTGCTTAGAATTAGTACTCCACTCAACTCCCCAAAAGGACTTATAAAATTGAGACCCTCAGGCATGGAATGAACTATTATAAAGGTCAACCTATCTAAGCTCTTGTCAGATATTTAATCCAGGGAAGCCCTTCACTTGCCTGATAAAAATTTACTTTACTGAGTGAAATAGCATAAATCTATGTTATTTGCTTATCATCATGCATCATATTTAGTAACAATAGCTGGCACTAACAGTACACTTTCCACATTTCCCACTTTGTGCTAAGGGGCATTTATGCCTCCCAATGATCCAATGAGGGAGGTATTACACTCCATTGTATCCCCCCACCACCACACACACACCATTTTTCAGAGAAGGAGACTGAGATGTAGCTTAGGTTTCACTCATTTTCTAATAGCTTACAGCTTGCACATGACAGGCAGAGCCTAGTTTTGAACCAGCTTTCTCAGATTCCAAAGCTTATCCTCTGAGCTGTCCTGGTTCCCAGATTTAGGACTGTGTAACTGGCTTAGCAACAGCAGCAGCAGCAACTTGATCAGATCAGGTCAGATCAGATCAGTCGCTCAGTCGTGTCCGACTCTTTGCGACCCCATGAACTGCAGCACGCCAGGCCTCCCTGTCCATCACCAACTCCCAGAGGTCACTCAGACTCACATCCATCGAGTCAGTGATGCCATCCAGCCATCTCATCCTCTGTCGTCCCCTTCTCCTCCTGCCCCCAATCCCTCCCAGCATCAGAGTCTTCTCCAATGAGTCAACTCTTCGCATGAGGTGGCCAAAATACTGGAGTTTCAGTTTTAGCATCATTCCTTCCAAAGAAATCCCAGGGCTGATCTGCTTCAGAATGGACTGGCTGGATCTCCTTGCAGTCCAAGGGACTCTCAAGAGTCTTCTCCAACACCACAGCATCAATTCTTCGGCGCTCAGCCTTCTTCACAGTCCAGCTCTCACATCCATACATGACCACAGGAAAGACCATAGCCTTGACTAGGCGAACCTTTGTTGGCAAAGTAATGTCTCTGCTTTTGAATATGCTATCTAGCTTGGTCATAACTTTCCTTCCAAGGAGTAAGCGTCTTTTAATTTCATGGCTGCAGTCACCATCTACAGTGATTTGGGAGCCCCCCAAAATAAAGTCTGACACTGTTTCCACTGTTTCCCCATCTATTTCCCATGTAGTGATGGGACCAGATGCCATGATCTTCGTTTTCTGAATGTTGAGCTTTAAGCCAACCTTTTCACTCTCCACTTTTCACTTTCATCAAGAGGCTTTTTAGTTCCTCTTCACTTTCTGCCATAAGAGTGGTGTCATCTGCATATCTGAGGTTATTGATATTTCTCCCAGCAAGCTTGATTCCAACTTGTGTTTCTTCCAGTCCAGCATTTCTCATGATGTACTCTGCATAGAAGTTAAATAAACAGGGTGACAATATACAGCCTTGATGTACTCCTTTTCCTATTTGGAACCAGTCTGTTGTTCCATGACCAGTTCTAACTGTTGCTTCCTGACTTGCATACAGATTTCTCAAGAGGCAGATCAGGTGGTCTGGTATTCCCATCTCTTTCAGAATTTTCCACAGTTTATTGTGATCTACACAGTCAAAGGCTGTGGCATAGTCAATAAAGCAGAAATAGATGTTTTTCTGGAACTCTCTTGCTTTTTCGATGATCCAGTGGATGTTGGCAATTTGATCTCTGGTTCCTCTGCCTTTTCTAAATCCAGCTTGAACATCAGGAAGTTCACGGTTCACATATTGCTGAAGCCTGGCTTGGAGAATTTTGAGCATTACTTTACTAGCGTGTGAGATGAGTGCAATTGTGCGGTAGTTTGAGCACTCCTTGGCATTGCCTTTCTTTGGGATTGGGATGAAAACTGACCTTTTCCAGTCCTGTGGCCACTGCTGAGTTTTCCAAATTTGCTGGCATATTGAGTGCAGCACTTTCACAGCATCATCTTTCAGGATTTGGAATAGCTCCACTGGAATTCCATCACCTCCACTAGCTGTGTTCGTAGTGATGCTTTCTAAGGCCCACTTGACTTCACATTCCAGGATGTCTGGCTCTAGGTCAGTGATCACACCATCATGTAAGGAGCTTAATTGCTTCTGCAGGGTGGCTGGTGTGTGTTTTCTCCTTTTTCCCCTGGCAGTTTCTGCCACTGCTGTTGTGCTTCCTTACTGTTGCCTGCATTTGGGTCCTAAGGGTTATGACCCTCAATGGTCCCAGGCTGACTCTGATCTGCTATCTAGATGACTTCCTTTAAAGAGAAATGAGCCCAGGGTGGGGGGAGGGGGGAGATAATTTCAAAATCAATTTGGACCAAACAATGAAATAAATCTGTTATTAAAAAGAATTGTGATAGATACACTTTGAGGTAAACTATCCATGGCCCATTATATCAAGTCACTATCATTTATATGCTCAGTATAGTTAAATTAAAAGACGCTTACTCCTTCAAAGAAAAGTTATGACCAACCTAGACAGCATATTGAAAAGCAAAGACATTACTTTGCCAACAAAGGTTCGTCTAGTCAAGGCTATGGTTTTTCCTGTGGTCATGTATGGATGTGAGAGTTGGACTGTGAAGAAGGCTGAGCACTGAAGAATTGATGCTTTTGAACTGTGGTGTTGGAGAAGACTCTTGAGAGTCCCTTGGACTGCAAGGAGATCCAACCAGTCCATTCTGAAGGAGATCAGCCCTGGGATTTCTTTGGAAGGAATGATGCTAAAGCTGAAACTCCAGTACTTTGGCCACATGTGAAGAGTTGACTCATTGGAGAAGACTCTGATGCTGAGAGGGATTGAGAGCAGGAGGAGAAGGGGACGACAGAGGATGAGATGGCTGGATGGCATCACTGACTCCATGGATGTGAGTCTGTGTGAACTCTGGGAGTTGGTGATGGACAGGGAAGCCTGGCGTGCTGTGATTCATGGGGTCGCAAAGAGTCAAACACGACTGAGCGACTGAAGTGAACTGAACTGAACGTTAAATTAGAATACTGACTGAACCAAACATTTTGACTTGGATGAGTTCTTTTGGGGAAAATAACCACACATTTTGCCTGTCAATAATTTCAGTGGCTGAGGGCACATTATTGGAATTGGTAGATATAGTAGAAACTACGTAGAACCCAAATCAGAAGCCCAAGAACTGAAATGCAGCTCTGTGTCTATTTATTTATTTTTTACTGACAGTGATAATAAAATAAATTTATTGAATGTCTTTTACAAGCCAGATACTATATTAAGCACTTTATATAAATACCATTTTTGTTTTTGTAGAAACTTTTAGATGAGTTCTATAATTACCACTATTCTGATAAGAAAAGTGAAGCCCTGGAGTATTAATAATCTTGGTGAATCAGGCAGGTATTAAACAGGAGAGTCAGGAATTGAGCTCTAGCATTCCAACTCCAGAGTATGTCTCTATATTTCACCTAAGCTCTCTAGACCACAATTTCAGGACCTATAAGAGAACCTAACACAAAACAGTATTTTGCGTGCAGCTGAGACAGTGTACGCACAAGTGCTTGACAGAGGGGTTTCAGTTCAGTTTAGTTGCTCAGTTATGTCTAACTCTTTATGATCCCATGGACTACAGCAAGCCAGGTTTCCCTGTCCATCACCAACTCTCGGAACTTGCTCAAATTCACGTCCATTGAGTCGGTGATGCGATCCAACCATCTCATCCTCTGTCGTCCCCTTCTCCTCTTGCCTTCAATCCTTCCCAGCATCAGAGTCTTCCAATGAGTCATTTCTTCACATCAGGTGGCCACAAGTACTGGAGCTTCAGCTTCAACATCAGTCCTTCCAAAGAATATTCAGGACTGATTTCCTTCAAGATTGACTGGTTGAATCTTCTTGCAGTCCAAGGGACTCTCAAGAGTTTCCTAGAGCACCACAGTTCAAAGGCATCAATTCTTCCATGCTCAGCTTTCTTTATGGTCCAACTCTCACATCCATACATGACTACTGGAAAAACCACAGCTTTGACTAGATGAACCTTTGTTGGCAAAGTAATGTCTCTGCTTTTTAGTATGCTGTCTAGGTTGGTCATAACTTTTCTTCCAAGGATCAAGTGTCTTTTAATTTCATGGCTTGCAGTCACCATCTGCAGTGATTTTTGGAGCCCAAGAAAATAAAGTCTCCCACTGTTTCCATTTTAATAAATGCTTACTCATCAGTCTTTTTCAAGAGTCTCCAACAAGTGTTTAAGAAATATTTGTTGAATACCAACAGGAGACAGACAGTGGGAATGTGTCTAAGCAAAGGGAAGAGCCCAATGTCTGAAACCTCACATCTTTCTAAAGCATCCCTAGGATGCCTGGGGATGGCCCCACTAGTTCTGACAGTTGCACTAGTCAAGGAGACAGGCTCAGAAACTCGGAACTGTCGGTTCATTTAATTGTGCTGTGCTCTGCAGTGTTGAGTGTGGCACAGCGTTGCCAGTGACTTCCTTCATCTCCACCACTATTGCTGCAAATCTTGCCTGGCAAGAACATAAGATAGCAGAATTTTCTCTAGGACTTATTATGAATGTGTTCTAATAATAAATCCTGCCATGGGGAAGGCAATTTATCTACGTGAACACTAGTCTCCTAACACCCAAAGTGTGCTAGACATTTAAACCCTAGGAGAAAGCCTTGGGGAGCTCTGCCCCTGTACAAGGTCTTCCAACATCAGAAGGACTTAAGGGAGACATTTTTACTCTTTTGGGTATTTGGGAACCATGATCCAGATTTGGGATGGCATTGGGAGTCCCACAAGGAACTGAATGCCTGGGTTCAAATCGTAACAGCTCCCATCAACAGATCTCGCTAATATCCCACTGCTGCTGCTGCTGCTGCTGCTAAGTCCCTTCAGTCATGTCCGACTCTGTGCGGCCCCATAGACAGCAGCCCACCAGGCTCCCCCATCCCTGGCATTCTCCAGGCAAGAATACTGAAGTGGGTTGCCATTTCCTTCTCCAATGCATGAAAGTGAAAAGTGAAAGTGAAGCTGCTCAGTTGTGTCCGACTCTTAGTGACCCCATGGACTGCTGCCTACCAGGCTCCTCTGTCCATGGGATTTTCCATGCAAGAGTACTGGAGTGGGGTGCCATTGCCTTCTCCCAATATCCCACTAGGGACCCTTAAATCAGGAAAGGCTCAGCACACCACCCCTTAGAGGTCCTTGGTGTTTGACCTCAGTCCCACAGTGGAGGCTGAAAATGACAGTCACACGTTTGTGAAGAAAGGAAGGACTGGGGCAAAAGGGATTTGATTCATTGTTTTTCTGATTGTTTCCCAGATGGAGCTTATCCTAGAGACATGTACCTCTCTGGCAAGAAGCCATTCAGACTTTGAAAGGTTTCTATAGGAAGTGGGGCTGCAGAGTGGTTCAGTGAACAGGGTCCTTGTAGGCTGGGGGCTGAAGGACTGAACTACCGTCTCAGCTCTGTCACTGATGGAATGCTTCAGACAAGCTGCTTAATCTCTTTGGGACTATGTTGGTTTGTTTTTTAAATTTTTGGTTTTAATATTTTTTAATGAGAACATAGGCCTGGGTTTTCTCTCTGTACCCTTCTAATTGTAAATATATCTGATATTATCTATTATCCTGACAGGAATAAGCTGAGCTAACAGAATCAAATGATGTGTAGGGAACAGTCCCTGCTAATATTACAATCAAATACTTCTTGTTTCTCTGCTGAGTGTTTGATGGAACTATGAGTTATAGGCTGAGGTTTCTGAATTCTGTCTGGGCTTCCCATAAAAAAAAAAAAAAAAAAGATGAGCGCTGTGGCCTTTAAGCTGTTGAAAAGACCTATTTCTCATCCACTAAGTAACTCTGACACTGTGCACCACAGCCTGACAATTAAATTTCTCTCTTTCTCTTTAAACTTCAACCAACGGATATGCTACACTGAGAGTTAAACTGTTCTGATGTGAAGACATCTCTTTTCTCTCATCAGAGACTAAAAATCTGTCAGTGCCAGTTTCCTTATTAGTAACCAGTATGTCTGCTCAGACCGTGCCTCACAGTTTATACCAAGTGCAAATGCTCTCTGAGAGCAGAGGAACAAACACAGCTGAGGAATGGAGTAGAGCAGAGGCCCCAGCAGCTGAAATCGAATGTGCTGCTCACCTCACCAAGACAGGAGAAGAGGAAACTTTCCTGACTGGTGTTGTACACACGGTGCCCTTGGGGAACATTTTCTAAGGCTGCGTCTTGGAACTGCCCAGCTCAAGCCTTGGTCCATAACTGTTTTCCCCCTTCATTAGGCAACTCTCTTTTTGAATCAGCACAAGTGACAGAATCTTCTCCAAGGGCGCTGCCTCCAGTTTCACAAAATAACCAAAGAACCCTGTTCTTCCCTGCCACTACACGGGAAACACACCAGGTACCAAGAGCATTCCAATGTATCAATATGACTGGTGTGTTGCAGAGCAACAGAGTCTGGTCTGCATCCCCCAAAGACTCGGAAGCCTGTAAGTAAGCAGGCCTCAAAGAAACCTGCTGAGGGTCATTAGTCATGAAAAGACCAAGAACCCTAAACAGGTAGCCATCAGTCCCAGTAGAGGACGTAAAGCAAGAAAGACACACACAAGAGAGTCTTCACAGAATTCCATGTGAACATCCTGGAGACACAGGACACGGTAATGGAAATGAAGTAAAGAAGGGGGAATGAAACCTGGGATCTGGTCAGAGAGAGCCCTGGATCTGAAGGGCAAGGAAGTGAATGGGGCCTTCAGCAAAGCCTCTTCACTTTCTGCGGTCTTGGATCTCTTCAAAGGGCCAAGTAAGTGATTTCCTGCCTCCAAAGGACCCTATATTCCTTGACTGTCCCTTTACACAGAACCAGTGTCAAACAACATTTCTGGCTATTTAAGTGACAGTACCTGTTTTACTGTTAATAAAAATATACTGATGAGTTAAAACATGTCACAAGACTTATGTACCCCAATATTCACTGCAGTGCTATTTACAGTAGCCAGGACATGGAAGCAACCTAGATGTCCATCAACAAACAAATGGATAAGGAAGTTGTGGTACATATATACAATGAAATACTAGTCAGCCATAAAAAGTGATAAATTTGAGTCAGTTGAACTGAGGTAGATGAACCTAGAGCCTGTTTTACAAAAAGAAGTATGTCAGAAAGAGGAAAACAAGTGTCATATATTATCACATATATATGAAATCTAGAAAAATGAACCTATTTGCAGGGCAGGAATACAGACACAGATACAGAGAACAGATGTGTGGACAGCAGGGGAAGACAGAGGGCAGAAAAAGGAAACCATATCAGAAATGAAAGGGCAACCTATGGAATGGGAGAAAATGTCTGAAAATGATGCAACTAATGAGGGGTTAATATCTAAAATACTCAAACAGCTCATACAATTCAAAATCAACAAAACAATCTTACCAAAAAATGGGCTGCTGCTGCTGCTAAGTCACTTCAGTCGTGTCCAACTCTGTGCGACTCCATAGACGGCAGCCCACCAGGCTCCCCCATCCCTGGGATTCTCCAGACAAGAACACTGGAGTGGGTTGCCATTTCCTTCTCCAAGGCATGAAAGTGAAAAGTGAAAGTGAAGTCGCTCAGTCGTGTCCGACTCTTAGAGACCCCATGGACTGCAGCCTACCAGGCTCCTCTGTCCATGGGATTTTCCAGGCAAGAGTACTGGAGTGGGTTGCCATACAGAGGACCTGAATAGACATTTTCTCAAGGAAGACATATATATGGCTAACTGGCACATGAAAAGATGCTCAACATCACTAATTATTAGAAAAATGTAAAACAAAACAGTGAGTTATTACCTTACACCTGTCAGAAGAACTATCATCAAAAAGTCTACAAATAACAAGTACTCATGGGGATCTGGAGAAAAGGGAACACTTGTACACTATTGATGGGAATGTAAATTGGTGCTCCCACTATGGAAAACAGTAGGAGAGGAGCCTTAAAAAACAAATACTACAACTATATGAATACTACAATATTACAACATATGATCTAGCAATTTCCCTCCTGGGTATATAGCCAGAAAAAAACAAAAACACTAATTTGAAAAGATACATCCAATCCCAATGCTCACAGCAGCAGTATTTACCACAGTCAAGGTATGGAAGCAATCCAAGTGTCCATCAACAGACAAATAGATAAAAAAGATGTGGTATATATACAAATACACACACACAAAACACACACACACACACACACAAATGGAATATTACTCAGCCATAAAAAGAATAAAATATTGCCATTTGCAGCAATGTGGGTGGACCTATTAAGTACTATGCTGAGTGAAGTCAGTCAGACACAGAAAGACAAACGCTATATGACATCACTTATATGCAGATCTAAAAAACAAAGCAAATGAATGCACATAGCAAAAAAACAAACAGACAATGGATACAGAAAACACACTAGTGGTTACCAGTGGGGAGAGAGAAGAAGGGAGGGACAAGATAGAGGTATGGGACTAGGAGATACAAACTACTATGCACAAAATAGATAAGTAGTAAGGATATATTATACAGCACAGGGAAATACAGCCATTATCTTGTAATAACTTTTAATGGAATATACTCTGAAAAATTATGTTGCTGAATTATATTCAGTAAAAATACTGAACCACTATGATGTACTCCTGAAACTAAAATATTTTAATCAACCATACCTCAATGAAAAAATACTGTATTGTATACTTAAAAATTTATCCAGCGTAGATCTTATATTTCTTCTCACAATAAAATAGAAATTTTAAATAAAAAAATAATATTCTTCTGTCATAGCATGGTAATTATTTGTCTTAAGTACTTCATTTTTAATTTTTTTTTTTTTACTGCAGCAAAGTATACATCCAGAAAAGTGCACGTATGAGAAGCCCAGAACCTCACAACTGAACCACCATGGAATCAGCCCCCAGATCAAGACATAAAAACCATCACCAGAAGCTCTCCGCCTCATCCTTCCTGTCAATTCTTGGCATAGGTTAGTTTTGCTGGGTGTGTACTTTACACAGCTGAAATCACACAGTATGTTCTTTCTTTATGTCTGTGTCAGTTCCCTCACCTCTGTTTGGGAGCTGCATCCACACTGCTGGGCAGAGCACCACTATTCCCATCACTATACAGTCGAGCACCCACTATGAATATACCACCCTGGATCCATTCTGCTGCTGCTGGGCATTCTGGTGGTTTTCAGTTGGAGGAGAAGGGGACGACAGAGAAAATGATGGTTGGATAGCATCACCAACTCAATGCACATGAGTCTGAGCCAACTCCGGGAGATGGTGAAGGACAGGAAAGGTTGGTGTGTTTCAGTCCATGGGGTTGCAAAGAGTTGGACATGACTGAGTGACTCAATAATGAACAACAAGTTGGAGGCTATGTCAAATAGTACTTCTCTAAACATCTTGTTCCTTTTTTATGGTAAACATACATAGCAAGTCATATTTTTTAGTAATGTCTGGCAGCACAGTAGGTGGTCATGTATTTATACATTTTTCCAAGCTCCATTCTAGAAATCTCAGTAAGAAAGTATCTGCTGTGTGTATTTAGGAATCCATTAGGGAAAAAAAATAGGATGGTTTGACATTCACATCATCTCTCCATAATATTTTGGTGGTTTGTTCTCGAAAATCAAGCAGCAACAACTCAACTTACGCCACAGTCTTGGTTTCTGTGGGATCCTGGCATTCTCCCCTGACAGCCTCTTCCTCCTCCTGACAACAGCTTATAATCACCTCAGTCATGTTGTCTATTTTCAGCTCATATAAAAAATTTTTTTCAAAGATCCTTTTTCCCAGTCTGGTTTTTTTCTTCTTTAAAATTCTTCAGTGATTTTTAAATTAAGACATATATTAGATCCACTAGTTCAGCCTAGTGGCCCATCTTCAAAACAACAGTGACAATGTTTTATGGGGCAGCAGGGGAGAATAGTGTTTCTTTCTCCTCAAAGGAGACCCTGTGCTCTGTAATTTAAAATGGAAATCAAAATAAGCAAGTTCAGAAAAACTACTCCCAGGCTATGTGTGTGCTGGATGGGGTAGGGCAAAACACCCCCCGCCCCAAATTCTTTGCCATCGTCCCAGCAAGAGGTAGAATCTGGGTGGATTGTGACTAGCTTGACAATTTAGCACAACAGAAGTGATGCTATGTGACCTCAGGGCTGGGTCATAAGTGGCCATGTGGTCCCCACCTGGTTCTCTTGGAATGTCCACTTTCAGAATCTAGCCACCATGCCATGAGACGCCTGAGCCAAGTGGAGAGGCCACACAGTAGGTGCTATAGTCAACAATGCCAGTGAGTCCAGGCTTTGAGTCATCCCAGTTGCTCTGGGGTTCAATTACATCTCCCCAAAAGATATGTTGAAATCTAACACCAAATACACCTCAGAATGTGACCTTATTTGGAAAAAAAAAAAAAGAGTCATTGCTGATGTAATGAGTTAAGATGAGGTCATATTAAAGTGGCTCAGAGGGTAAAGAATCTGCCTGTGATGCAGGACACCCAGGTTCAATCCCTGGGTCAGGAAGATCCCCTGGAGAAGAGAATGGCAACCCACTGCAGTATTCTTGCCTGAGAAATCTCATGGACAGAGGAGCCTGGTGGGCTACAGGGGTTGTAAAGAGTTGGACATGACTGAGTGACTCTTCCACTTTCATATCAGAGTAGGAGGGCCCTTAGCATGTCCTCATCAGGGATGAGAACACCATGCAAAGACAAACACACAAGGAAGATGGCCATGTGAAGACAGAGGCTGAGACTGGCGTTATGCTGCCACAGGCCAGTGAACGCCTGGCAGCTTCCAGAAGAAGTTTCCGCCCTTGGAGGCTTTGGAGGGAACATGGCCCTGTCAACACCTTGATTTCAGATTTCTAGACTCCAGAGACGTGAGAGATTACATTTCTGTAGTTATGAGCCACCCCATTTGTAGCACCTTGTTACAGCAGCCCTCAGAAACACACATACACACAGCTAGGGTGCCAAACATGTGAGTGGCAAAGCCTTTGGTGATGCTGTCCACCAGCCGATCAAGTCTTCGGCTGGGGCCCCAGGCTCGTAGAACAGACAAGCTATCCCACTGCACTCTGAATTCCTCCCCCATAGAAAATGCAGCCATAATTAAGTGGTTGTTATTTTATGCTTTAAAGTTTGGAGTATTTTGTCACGTGCTAATAGTCAGTGGAGCAGGGGCCACTGGGGTTTCAGAGATGGCAGCCCTAGGCCTCAGTATACTCTGCACAAAGGACAGAACAGTCATTTCTGCTCTGCAAGTGTGCTGAGCAGCAGAGTGCCTGTCCCCTGCTTCCCACAGGAAGCAGGGGCACTCAGAAACAACAGGTACTGTAAGCTGGGCAATGCTGTAAAATTCCACAGATTATCTCATTTAATCCTCCAACAGTCCAGTGAAGTAGTCCTGTCATTAGAGCCATTTTGACAGGCAGCCTGCCCTAAGTCCGTACTATAGACTTTGGACACTTAGGGAAATGGCACCAAGAATCCAGGTTACTACAGTCACTGGAGAAATGGGCGTGACCTAGCTGGCTTCCAGGGCACAGTGACTTGAATGTTCATTTGCTTACTTAATGGATATTTCTTGAGTTCCGCAATGTGTCGCTATGTTAGCTAGGGAAAGCCCAGTCTAATGGAAGATAGAGACATGCAAATAAATTTTTTTTTTTTTTAGATCAGCCCAAAGTTGAATTACTTCAAAAGAAATTGTTGTGATTAGGAAAATAAGAGAAAAGAAAGCAAATAAGAAAAAGGAAACAATGGATTTTTCTGGCTGATGGAAAGAACCCTGAGGTCAAAGGAAGTTAAATAAAGTTCTTCACTAGAAGACAGAAGTCTGGGGGAAAGCAAGCTTGGGAATGTGGGATTCAGCTGTGACCTGGTTCTACAGATCTGAGCTGTGCATCATATACTCTCAGTGGCCTTGGGCATGTGATTAGATCAGACTCAGCACAGCTGGGACAGAAATGCTCACAAGCCCATCCAGATGAACCTCCTTTGGGACTGCATTCTCCTCTACGCCCTGCAATCAAATGAGCCCTTTGAGGTTCCAGAGGAAAGGGGAAAGGAGGGACAGACAGAAATAATACATTCAGGAGCAAAGCCTTCTACTCTCCCGATGCTCAGGGCAGCCTGGCCCCCACACTCCCTCACAGTGGTCACCTGGGTAGATGGGCAGAGAGACAATGTCCAGACCCGGGAGGATCCCTGTCATGGGTGGCCCTGACTGTCATCCAGCCACTCGAAGGGTGAGGATGCTGCCCTGGTTTGGGAGCCTGGCAGAAATAGGTACAACGAAGCCCCTGGAACCTGAGGTCAATTTACTGGATTTTGTCCCCTCAGTCCAGTCACGACTGTTTTAACCTTTCCATCAAGTGGAATGTTTCTTCAGCAACTTAAAATAGTTTCAAAAAATGTTTCACAGAGAAAAGAAAAGGCCAAGGTTACACAGTGTTGGCTCACTCATTTTGTGAACTAAGATAAGAACTCTGATTTTTATTTCTGATATATTTTATTACTGCTTTAAAGGGAGACAGTGAAAGGCATTTGGGGATGTTTGGTCAGGGGAGAAGGGGTCTGGCACAAGTCCAGGATTTCCACAGACCCTCCATCACATCCTCCCACTAGCTGTCTGTGAGGAATGGGGAGATTGAGCCCCTAACAGTCAAAGCATTCTTTGCTTCTGCTCACGAGACGCAATTCAATTCATTCCCTACAGGTTGCAGAGTGAGGGAGTCGTATTTCTGAAAGAACACTTAGTGTCTGCTTTTGAGGACCTTTTATTAACTTAATTACTTTCATTGTGTCCAGCCAACATAAATCCAGTACCACAACCAGATCACACTTGGAAATGGCTTTAGAATTTTCCCAGTTCCCACTAGATGTTCTCTAAAATGCTTACTGGTTTTTGCCCTTTCTGTGTATGAATTAATTGAACGAGATGGAGAAGGACAGTCAATAGAAATCCACTAGGAGGAAGACCTCTGAGTCTCCTATCACAGACAACAGCAAGCAAGGGCATGACAGATGAGGGATATGGTGTCAGAGGTAGGATGGTTAGCGTCTTCAGAGCCAGACCTTGTGGGTTTGAATCTGGGATCCAGGCAATTTAGAACAATTACTCAATCTCCCTGGACCCATTTCCCTCATTTGTAAAATGGAGATAATAATAGCATCTTCCTCCTAGAGGACCTGAAAGTGAAGTCGCTCAGTCGTGTCCGACTCTTTGCGACCCCGTGGACCGTAGCCCACCAGGCTCCTCCGTCCACGGGATTCTCCAGGCAAGATATACTGGAGTGGGTTGCCATTTCCTTCTCCAGGGGATCTTCCCGACCTAGGGATCGAACCCAGGTCTCCCGCATCGCAGGCAGATGCTTTAACCTCTGAGCCACCAGGGAAGCCAGTTGTTACCAAAAAATGGGTTAATACAGGAAAGGTCCTTTAATAACCAAGCCATAATGGGTTTGCTATTATTGTATTCATGCAGAAAAGGAAACAGAAGAGCAGGATAATGTGAAACTACTGAGAGCCTAAATGACAGAAAGCCAGAGCCAGCTCCTGGGTCCTCCTTCAGAAATCACTGTGGCCGTCAGCACCTGGGGTGGTTCTGTCCCTGTGGAAGCACACTCAGCAACGAGGAAGTGCCCTTAATACTTGTTCTCAAGTCACCACAAACCATGGGAAGTCATAGAAAACCAAGGGGAGACCTGCTTTCATTCCTGTATAGGTATTGTACATTGCGTTGGCAAGACTCTCTATGAGGTATACTTTGTAGGGCCAATTAACCAAGGATTCTTTCAAATCTACTTGGGAATTAAAAAAAGTCAAGGGACTGGCAAGATTGAATGGACTTGCCCCCCAGTCAAACTGCTTGATGTAGAAAAGTAGGGTGAGTGGAAAATGAGTAAGAGGAGGTGAACCATAAGGGTTACGTCTCTCTAATCCTGTACCAGATGGGTCCTTAATCCACAGTAAGTGTTCTTCCATGGTGATGTCTTAGACCTCTGCCTTTAGGATTATACATCCCTTAAAGTCTATAACCCTCCTCCTAGCACAATGCCTGACACACAGCACATCTTTTTTTTCTTTAAAAAAGAATGACTGGATGGACACATGAATGATATACTAGATAGACAGAAGGATGTCAAATTTCTTCAGATACCTAATCCATTTGAAAAATAACTATTTAGTTTTTCTCAAGTCCCCAAGATCTTAATTATGGAAACTTCTAGATTTCACCCAAATCACTTTTCTCTACAGACACAGACTTCTTGTGCATATCATTATACCACAAATTGTCTTTTCAATTTCCACTAAAATTTTATCTCTCACTTGATGAGCAATTTTTGTACTAGCTGAGACACCAGCTGAAACTGTTTCACAAAGTACTTTTTTCTTCTTTTGTGGAAAATATATGGTGAATTGCTTATATTCATAGAACCGGGTCACTGCTGAATTTCACATTTCACTGCTTGATTTACCCCAAACTTCTGTTTTCTAGTTAAGAACTAGAACTGTCTTCAACCTCAACTTTCTCTTTCCTTCTATCAGCAACACTGGGTTACCCTTATTTTCAAATCTTTAAAAAACACACACACAGAAAAATCTAAATCTTTTATTTCATGAACACACCATGATATATGGCAGTCTGGGTAGGTAGTTAGGTGATCTCAGCACCTGAGGGTCTTAACCACACATACCACTCTGGAAATGTGACACATCATAGAATTTGCTCCCAACTTGAGGCCCCTGATGTAATAGCTCAACTTGTAGACCACCTCATTCACACTTGTGTGATTTTTCTCACCATAAACAAGACACCACATTAATAACAGATTTCACATGTACAATTATCTGAAGAGTGTGACATCAATATCATCAATATTTCAAATCACTTTCTATAAAGTAAGACAGTGAACAGTTCTGGGGGGTTTTGTACTCCAACATTTATTCAGTGGTTGCGAGAGACCCTATGTTTCTTCAGGAAGTATAATATAATGTCAATTGGAGATAATATCGATTACTTTAAGACTGTGAAATGAAGGCAGATTTTTGGTAAAGAGTGATGTCAAATAGTGTCTGCTATGACGTAGTATGTGCAACTCACATATGTACATCCCTGTTCTGTGGGCTTCTCTTTCAGTTCCTATTCCAAGAAGGTTCAAAAACCAATCCCTTGGATTTCTGGACTTGACTTTGAGATGTGAGCAGATAAAGCACTACTTGCTTTTCTGGACTTACTTTGCTTGGGTTACACCCTGGGAAATATTCCAGGTGTTACTGTCAACTAGTTTTCTCAGTTCAGTTCAGTCGCTCAGTCATGTCCAACTCTTTGCGACCCCATGAACTGCAGCACGCCAGGCCTCCCTGAGCATCACCAACCCCCGGAGTCCACCCAAACCCAGGTCCATTGAGTCGATGAAGCCATCCAACCATCCCATCCTCTGTCATCCCCTTCTCCCGCCCTCAATCTTTCCCAGCATCAGGGTCTTTTCCAATGACTCAGCTCTTCACATCAGGCGGCCAAAGTACTGACGTACTTTCAACATCAATCCTTCCAATGAACACCCAGGACTGATCTCCTTTAGGATAGAATGGTTGGATCTCCTTGCAGTCCAAGGGACTCTCAAGAGTCTTCTCCAACACTACAGTTCAAAAGCATCAATTCTTAGGCACTCAGCTTTCTTCACAGTCCAACTCTCACATCCATATGTGACCACTAGAAAAACCATAGCCTTGACTAGACAGACCTTTGTTGGCAAAGTAATATCTCTGCTTTTCAATATGCTATCTAGCTTGGTCATAACTTTCCTTCCAAGAAGTAAGCATCTTTTAATTTCATGGCTGCAGTCACCATCTGCAGTGATTTGGGAGCCCCCTCAAAATAAAGTCTGTTTAAACACTGTTTCCACTGTTTCCCCATCTATTTGCCATGAAGTGATGGGACCAGATGCCATGATCTTCGCTTTCTGAATGTTGAGCTTTAAGCCAACTTTTTCACTCTCCCCTTTCACTTTCATCAAGAGGCTTTTTAGTTCTTATTCACTTTCTGCCCAAAGGGTGGTGTCATCTGCATATCTGAAGTTATTGATATTTCTCCCAGAAATCTTGATTCCAGCTTGTGCTTCTTTCAGCCCAGCGTTTCTCATGATGCACTCTGCATATAAGTTAAATAAGCAGGGTGACAATATACAGCCTTGATGTACTCCTTTTCCTATTTGGAACCAGTCTGTTGTTCCATGTCCAGTTCTAACTGTTGCTTCCTGACCTGCATATAGGTTTCTCAAGAGGCAGGTCAGGTGGTCTGGTATTCCCATCTCTTTCAGAATTTTCCACAGTTTATTGTGATCTACACAGTCAAAGGCTTTGGCATAGTCAGTAAAGCAGAAATAGATGTTTTTCTGGAACTCTCTTGCTTTTTCAATGATCCATTGGATGTTGGCAATTTGATCTCTGGTTCCTCTGCCTTTTCTAAAATCAGCTTGAACATCTGGAAGTTCACAGTTCACGTATTGCTGAAGCCTGGCTTGGAGAATTTTGAGCATTACTTTACTAGCATGTGAGATGAATGCAACTGTGCAATAGTTTGAGCATTCTTTGGAATTGCCTTTCTTTGGGACTGGAATGAAAACTGACCTCTTCCAGTCCTGTGGCCACTGCTGAGTTTTCCAAATTTGCTGGCACATTGAGTGCAGTACTTTCACAGCATCATCTTTCAGAATTTGAAATAGCTCAACTGGAATTCCATCACCTCCACTAGCTTTGTTCATAGTGATGCTTCCTAAGGCCCTGAGCACCCTGTCTCATGGACTGAACCTGGACTGACGATCTATTTTACATATGGTAATATACATGTTTCAATGCTATTCTCTCAAATCATCCCACCCTCACCTTCTCCCACTAGTTTTGAATCTATCCAAATGCTGTTTATAATAGCTAGAAGATGGAAGCAACCTAGATGTCCATCGGCAGACGAATGGATAAGAAAGCTGTAGTACATATATACAATGGAATATTATTCAGCTATTAAAAAGAATACATTTGAATCAGTTCTAATGGGGTGTATGAAGCTGGATCCTGTTATATAGAGTGAAGTAAATCAGAAAGGAAAACACCAATACAGTATATTAATGCATATATATGGAATTTAGAAGGATGGTAATGATGACCCTATATGCGAGACAGCAAAAGAGACACAGATGTAAAGAAGAGACTTTTGGACTCCGTGGGAGAAGGTGAGGGTGGGATGATTTGAGAGAATAGCATTGAAACATGTATATTACCATATGTGAAATAGTCAGTCAGTCCAGGTTCAGTCCATGAGACAGGGTGCTCAGGGCCAGTGTACCTGGATGACCCTGAGGGATGGGATGGGGAAGGAGGTGGGAGGGCGGTTCAGGATGGGGAACACAGGCACACCCATGGCTGATTCATGTCAGTGTATGGCAAAACCCACTACAATACTGTAAAGTAATTAACCTCCAATTAAAATAAATAAATTAACTTTTAAAAAAGATATATTGATTATCTCTAAAGATACTTCCTTTGCTGCCTGAAAATAGATTGAGTTTAAATTTCAAGTGTGCTATTAAAACTGCAAATCCTCCCATTAGGAAATCTCCTTCAAGACTGTCCTTCCACAATGGAAGAATGTTCTTTTCTCGTCCCCGCTGGCCTTTGCTCTATTTTCATCTCTGTCTCAGCCCAGCCCATGCCTCATTAAAACCACTTCATTGTGGACTGATGCATGAAACAAATGACATGTGAAAGAACCTCTTTTCTGACAATTTCAGCTTCATCAAAGGCAAAAATCTCTTTACTGATAACAATGCCTGAGTAGGAGCAGGGCTCGAGCTTTTCGAAGCCCTGGGTTTCACGGGCCTTCTCTCCGTGGAGCTCTCGGGTTGGCGATTATCACCATGAAGTGCTTGTAATTATCTGCTCAGGCCGCAGGACTTCTGAGACAATCCTGAGTCTCTCTTCAGGGCATTAGAAGTAACTAGGCTTCTAATTACCACATTATGCAGCTTTGAAATGAATTGAAATCTTGGATTGTATTCAATTAAGAAAATTTATCTGGAGCCCACTTGGAAACTGAGTACCCACTCATGCAGCTGATGGCTCAGACCCAACGTAGCTAAATGGCACTGTTACTTCTCCACATACACCCACCTGTTAATGCTGGTCACTTGGCCCAAATCAGCTGCACAGCAATATGATTCAATTATTAAGAGGATAGTGTAATAAGTCCTTTATTTTTATGAAACAGATACCCTGACATAATAGTTAAGGGTTTACAGCATCCTCTGAGATTACAGCAATTTTCCCAAGTGGCATGAATATCAGTATGCCCTGCGGACATGTTAAAATTCACTCTTCAGATCCATCAAATCAGATTTTCCAAGGGACGCACACACCCAGGAAAGTACAAGAAGCACCAGTTTCATCACAGTCTTTATCTTAAAAGATGATCACAAAAACACAATTCGATCTTATGTCAAATATTTATGAAGAAAATTTTGTGTCCTTCCTGCTAGATTCTCTGACAGACACGAAGAGGGAAAAAAGATAATACATGACAAAATATTTTTTCCTATGTATCAGATCCTTTGCATATTCACCTCTAAATATTCATAATATATGAGGTAAATTGTAGGTTTCCATTTTACAGATAAGGGAAATGGGGCTTAGAAGAACGAAGTCATTTGCTCACATAGCTAGTGAATAATGGACCCCAGTCATCCAGTTCGCTCATCTCATGCTCTGTCCACCACCTCCACTGCCTTACATTTCTCAAGTGAGGTAAGTTATGCGCCCAGAGCAGAACACAAGGCAAAATGCCAGAGCCCAGTAAGAGCAGACATGCAAGTTCTAATGGCATTGAAGCAAAAGAGCATGTGAGTGTGACCTGGACCAAGTTAGGAAGACTTCAAGCAAGAAGCGAGGTGGGAAGAAGACAACTCCTTACACCTGGCAGCCAAGTAGGGGTAAGGGGGGCAGCTCCTGTTTCTTGTGGAGATAAAACCCATAGCATCTCCCAGCACTGGGTAAGTGCTGGCTCGTACTAGGGAGACTTGGTGGATTCAGGGAAGTCTTCAGAGACATCCACCCAGACATCTTCCTGCCATGTTTCTGGGTCCAGGTTTTCTCAACCAGGGCCCTGACCTTCGTCTGACAGACCTGGCTCAGCAGAGCATTCAAAATCTCTGAACTCTGCAATTCTGTCTAAAGATGCTGCTCAGCCAGGCTCTTTGTAAGCTTTCAAAGACAGCCTCTGGCTCTCAGGTTAGTCTTTAACTGCTTGTCAGAGGCCCTGGTTTCTCACAGAAGGGTTTCCACAGCCTTCTCAGCAGTGCACTGGAACAACTAAATAGTAACCAGTTGACTCCACTGCCTCTATAGACAACTCTGTTTCGCCCCCTAATTTTCAAATGCTGAATCACTGCTTCTACAAGGGGGTCTCCCTGACTGGGGGTTTTCCCAAGTCACCTAAACTGCCGAAGGTTAGCACTTGGGCCCCACCCTGTGTCAGGGATCACCCATGCCCTAAACATCACTCAGAATCTTTGTAAGTTTCAGGATATTTCTCAGCCCTCTCTGACTTCAAGCCTATTTCACAACCCCATCTGATACCTCACTTTCTCAGACTGCTCTGGTTTATCACCTGCGCTAGTTTGGGTCCTCTAAGGCTAGATATGCAGGAGATCTGTAGAGAGATGCCTGTGAAGGTAAAGGGGAGAAGCAGAAGGCAGGAAGAGCCTTGGACCACAGAGCAGGTCTGTACTTGAGAATGAGAGGGGAAGGGAGGGGACTGGACAGGTAAAATCCGGAACTGGGTAAGGTCAGCTCGGCTGACTGGGGACTCCTGCTTGGAGAGGACCTGCCATCGCTCAAGGACAGATCTGCATTACTATCCTCACTGTGATGGGACAGTAACTGGGAGTGGCCCACATTTCTTGGCCTGGTCCGAATATGGTGGGGGTTCGAGCAAGCAAGCAGCTGGGGCTGCCAGGCGACACGGCTCTCTCCAGCATGACTGAACTGTGTACTTTAACAAGTGCACAGTAACATACTAAGGAACAAACTGTGTGACCAAGATGTTAATGACTGATAATGGCTTAAGGCATTCAGATCAGATCAGTCGCTCAGTCGTGTCCGACTCTTTGCGACCCCATGAATCGCAGCACGCCAGGCCTCCCTGTCCATCACCAACTCCCGGAGGTCATTCAGACTCACATTCATCGAGTCAGTGATGCCATCCAGCCATCTCTTCCTCCGTCGTCCCCTTCTCCTCCTGCCCCCAATCCCTCCCAGCATCAGAGTCTTCTCCAATGAGTCAACTCTTCACATGAGGTGGCCAAAATACTGGAGTTTCAGCTTTAGCATCATTCCTTCCAAAGAAATCCCAGGGCTGATCTCCTTGCAGTCCAAGGGACTCTCAAGAGTCTTCTCCAACACCACAGTTCAAAAGCATCAATTCCTCGGCGCTCAGCCTTCTTCACAGTCCAGCTCTCACATCCATACATGACCACAGGAAAGACCATAGCCTTGACTAGGCGAAACTTTGTTGGCAAAGTAATGTCTCTGCTTTTGAATATGCTGTCTAGGTTGGTCATAACTTTCCTTCCAAGGAGTAAGTGTCTTTTAATTTCATGGCTGCAGTCACCATCTGCAGTGATTTGGGAGCCCAGAAAAATAAAGTCTAACACTGTTTCCACTGTTTCCCCATCTATTTCCCATGTAGTGATGGGACGAGATGCCATGATCTTCGTTTTCTGAATGTTGAGCTTTAAGCCAACTTTTTCACTCTCCACTTTCATTTTATCAAGAGGCTTTTTAGTTCCTCTTCACTTTCTGCCATAAGGGTGGTGTCATCTGCATATCTGAGGTTATTGATATTTCTCCCGGCAATCTTGATTCCAACTTGTGTTTCTTCCAGTCCAGAGTTTCTCATGATGTACTCTGCATATAAGTTAAATAAGCAGGGTGACAATATACAGCCTTGACGTACTCCTTTTCCTATTTGGAACCAGTCTGTTGGTCCATGTCCAGTTCTAACTGTTGCTTCCTGATCTGCATACAAATTTCTCAAGAGGCAGATCAGGTGGTCTGGTATTCCCATCTCTTTCAGAATTTTCCACAGTTTATTGTGATCTACACAGTCAAAGGCTTTGGCATAGTCAATAAAGCAGAAATAGATGTTTTTCTGGAACTCTCTTGCTTTTTCCATGATCCAACAGATGTTGGCAATTTGATCTCTGGTTCCTCTGCCTTTTCTAAACCAGCTTGAACATCTGGAAGTTCACGGTTCACATATTGCTGAAGCCTGGCTTGGAGAATTTTGAGCATTACTTTACTAGTGTGTGAGATGAGTGCAATTGTGCGGTAGTTTGAGCATTCTTTGGCATTGCCTTTCTTTGGGATTGGGATGAAAACTGACCTTTTCCAATCTTGTGGCCACTGCTGAGTTTTCCAAATTTGCTGGCATATTGAGGGCAGCACTTTCACAGCATCATCTTTCAGGATTTGCAATAGCTCCACTGGAATTCCATCACCTCCACTAGCTTTGTTCCTAGTGATGCTTCCTAAGGCCCACTTGACTTCACATTCCTGGATGTCTGGCTCTAGGTGAGTGATCACACCATCATGATTATCTGGGTCTTGAAGCTCTTTTTTGTACAGTTCTTCTGTGTATTCTTGCCACCTCTTCTTGCTATCTTCTGCTTCTGTTAGGTCCACACCATCTCTGTCCTTTATCGAGCCCATCTTTGCATGAAATGTTCCCTTGGTATCTCTGATTTTCTTGAAGAGATCCCTAGTCTTTCCCATTCTGTTGTTTTCCTCTATTTCTTTGCATTGATCGCTGAGGAAGGCTTTCTTATCTCTTCTTGCTATTCTTTGGAACTCTGCATTCAGATATTTATATCTTTCCTTTTCTCCTTTGCTTTTCACTTCTCTTCTTTTCACAGCTATTTTTAAGGCCTCCCCAGACAGCCATTTTGCCTTTTTGCATTTCTTTTCCATGGGGATGGTCTTGATCCCTGTCTCCTGTACAATGTCACGAACCTCATTCCATAGTTCATCAGGCACTCTATCTATCAGATCTAGGCCCTTAAATCTATTTCTCACTTCCACTGTATAATCATAAGGGATTTGATTTAGGTCATACCTGAATGGTCTAGTGGTTTTCCCTACTTTCTTCAATTTAAGTCTGAATTTGGCAATAAGAAATTCATGGTCTGAGCCACAGTCAGCTCCTGGTCTTGTTTTTGCTGACTGTATAGAGCTTCTCCATCTTTGGCTGCAAAGAATATAATCGATCTGATTTCGGTGTTGACCATCTGGTGATGTCCATGTATAGAGTCTTCTCTTGTGTTGTTGGAACAGGGTATTTGCTATGACCAGTGCATTTTCTTGGCAAAACTCTGTTAGTCTTTGCCCTGCTTCATTGTGTATTCCAAGGCCAAATTTGCCTGTTACTCCAGGTGTTTCTTGACTTCCTACTTTTGCATTCCAGTCCCCTATAATGAAAAGGACATCTTTTTTGGATGTCAGTTCTAAAAGGTCTTGTAGGTCTTCATAGAACCGTTCAACTTCAGCTTATTCAGCGTTACTGGTTGGGGCATAGACTTGAATTACCGTGATATTGAATGGTTTGCCTTGGAAACGAACAGAGATCATTCTGTCGTTTTTGAGATTGCATCCAAGTACTGCATTTCAGACTCTTTTGTTGACCATGATGGCCACTCCATTTCTTCTGAGGGATTCCTGCCCACAGTAGTAGATATAATGGTCCTCTGAGTTAAATTCACCCATTCCAGTCCATTTTAGTTCGCTAATTCCTAGAATGTCGACATTCACTCTTGCCATCTCGTTTGACCACTTCCAATTTGCCTTGATTCATGGACCTGACATTCCAGGTTCCTATGCAATATTGTTCTTTACAACATCGGACTTTGCTTCTATCACCAGACACATCCACAGCTGGGTATTCTTTTTGCTTTGACTCCATCCCTTCATTTTTTCTGGAGTTATTTCTCCACTGATCTCCAGTAGCATATTGGGCCCCTACTGACCTGGGGAGTTTCTCTTTCAGTATCCTATCATTTTGCCTTTTCATACTGTTCATGGGGTTCTCAAGGCAAGAATACTGAAGTGGTTTGCCATTCCCTTCTCCAGCGGACCACACCCTGTCAGATCTCTCCACCATGACCCACCCATCCTGGGTTGCCCCACGGGCATGGCTTAATTTCATTGAGTTAGACAAGGCTGTGGTCCTGGTGTGATTAGATTGACTAGTTTTCTGTGAGTATGGTTTCAGTGTGTTTGCCCTCTGATGCCCTCTTGCAACACCTACCGTCTTACTTGGGTTTTCTTACCTTGGGCTTGGGGTATCTCTTCCCGGCTGCTCCAGCAAAGCACAGCCATCGCACCTTACCTTGGACGAGGGGCCTCTCCTCACCGCCGCCCTTCCTGACCTCGGTCGTGGGGTAGCTCCTCTTGGCCGTGCTCTTAGTGCACCGGTCGCAGCCGGCGAGGTGCGAGGAAATGGCAACCCACTCCAGTATCCCTGCCTGGGAAATCCCTTGAACAGAGGATACTGGTGGGTTACAGTCTATGGGGCCACAAAGAGTCAGATACAACTTAGCTACTATATACAATACACAGCATAATAGCAGAACCAATGGAAAAATAATTTGGTGTAACTGAATCTCCCTTTGTAGAAGAGATAAGAAAGCCTTCCTCAGCGATCAATGCAAAGAAATAAAGGAAAACAACAGAATGGGAAAGACTAGGGATCTCTTCAAGAAAATTAGAGATACCAAGGGAACATTTCATGCAAAGATGGGCTCGATAAAGGACAGAAATGGTATGGACCTAACAGAAGCAGAAGATAGCAAGAAGAGGTGGCAAGAATACACAGAAGAACTGTACAAAAAGATCTTCACGACCCAGATAATCATGATGGTGTGATCACTCACCTAGAGCCAGACATCCTGGAATGTGAAGTCAAGTGAGCCTTAGGAAGCATCACTATGAACAAAGCTAGTAGAGGTGATGGAATTCCAGTTGAGCTATTCCAAATCCTGAAAGATGATGCTGTGAAAGTGCTGCCCTCAATATGCCAGCAAATTTGGAAAACTCAGCAGTGGCCACAGGACGGGGAAAGGACAGTTTTCATTCCAATCCCAAAGAAAGGCAATGCCAAAGAATGCTCAAACTACCGCACAATTGCACTCATCTCACACACTAGTAAAGCAATGCTTAAAATTCTCCAAGCCAGGCTTCAGCAATACGTGAACCGTGAACTTCCAGATGTTCAAGCTGGTTTAGAAAAGGCAGAGGAACCAGAGATCAAATTACCAACATCCGCTGGATCATGGAAAAAGCAAGAGAGTTCCAGAAAAACATCTATTTCTGCTTTATTGACTATGCCAAAGCCTTTGACTGTGTGAATCACAATAAACTGTAGGAAATTCTGAAAGAGATGGGAATACCAGACCACCTGACCTGCCTCTTGAGAAACCTATAGGCAGGTCTCAGGAAGTAACAGTTAGAACTGGTCATGGAACAACAGACTGGTTCCAAATAGGAAAAGGAGTACATCAAGGCTGTATATTGTCACCCTGCTTATTTAACTTATATGCAGAGTACATCATGAGAAACACTGGGCTGGAAGAAGCACAAGTTGGAATCAAGATTGCCGGGAGAAATATCAATAACCTCAGATATGCAAATGACACCACCCTTATGGCAGAAAGTGAAGAGGAAGTCAAAAGCCTCTTGATGAAAGTGAAAGGGGAGAGTGAAAAAGCTGGCTTAAAGCTCAACATTCAGAAAACGAAGATCATGGCATCTGGTCCCATCACTTCATGCCAAATAGATGGGGAAACAGTGGAAACAGTGTCAGACTTTATTTTTCTGGGCTCCAAAATCACTGCAGATGGTGACTGCAGCCATGAAATTAAAAGACACTTACTCCTTGGAAGGAAAGTTATGACCAACCTAGATACCATATTCAAAAGCAGAGATATAATTACTTCGCCAACAAAGGTTCGTCTAGTCAAGGCTATGGTTTTTCCAATGGTCATGTATGGATGTGAGAGTTGGGACTGTGAAGAAGGCTGAGCGCTGAAGAATTGATGCTTTTGAACTGTGGTGTTGGAGAAGACTCTTGAGAGTCCCTTGGGCTGTGAGGAGATCCAGCCAGTCCATTCTGAAGGAGATCAGCCCTGGGATTTCTTTGGAAGGAATGATGCTAAAGCTGAAACTCCAGTACTTTGGCCACCTCATGTGAAGAGTTGACCCACTGGAAAAGACTCTGATGCTGGGAGGGATTGGGGGCAGGAGGAGAAGGGGATAGCAGAGGATGAGATAGCTGGATGGCATCACTGACTCCAAGGATGTGAGTCTGAGTGAACTCTGGGATTTGGTGATGGACAGGGAGGCCTGGCGTGCTGCAATTCACGGGGTCGCAAAGAGTCGGACACGACTGAGTGACTGGACTGAACTGAACTGAACTGAACTTGCTCTCCTCAAATCATACTACATAGGAAACTCTTCTGTATGGTATGTATGCCCTTGATAGCCTCATAAAATGAAATAGTACCACTTTAGAACTCAAAAGAAAATGATTCAGTTTGGGAGTAGGAAATGAAATGCTCAAAATAAAGTCCGTATCTGCCTCCCTATCTTGGGTTGAGAGGTGAATGTATTTAATATCAATATTACAACTGAATAAAGCAATTTTTCCACCTGCATTTTTAATAACCAGGAAAAGAGTAGTGATGCCAACCTGCAGGGACTCTTAAAATTGGAAGGGTCCTATAAATCATGTTCATTGTACATCAGTCTCCTATCTGCAGCAAACCTCTGTGCAATGTTCTCATCCCAAATTCCCAAGAGGCTCATTGTCCTTGGTTTGCATACCTCCAGCAACAGAGAACTCACTACTTCCTGAAGTAGTTCATTTTTAAAAAGTGATTGAGTCAGCACTCTTTGCCATAGGTGGCCATGGTTTTTCACATATTATCTCATTATGTCATTATCTCATAATGAGTGATTATCACTGATTCATAACCACTAGGGAGGAAGATTTTGTTCCCATATTTCTAGGGAGCCTGAGGCAGAGTGGTAAGTGATTTACTTGGAATTCAACTTCAAGCTGGGTTCCCTTACTCAGTCACAAGTGCCTTAGAATTGAAGAATCTGTCTCTAGTTTCAACTTTTACTGATTGTGGTTCACACAGAACAAGCCAGATATTATCACACACATGATGGCCACTGAAATATTACTTGAGCCAGGCCTTACATTATTTTAATATCCAGGTTACAAACACCGATTCTTCAACTATTCAGCTGCATTGTCCACAGATGCTTCACCAGACATACTCACTCAGATGCACTCAGGATTCTCATACCCCTCTAGATGTGATGTCCACTAAACTGAGCAATCCTATAGACGTGTTACCACGTATGCAATGTGGCAGGAACCCATCACCTCCCTTTCCCCGCAGACCATACTCCTGTTGATGAAAGCACACACCACATTATTAAGTCAACAGACTTATAAGCAACTAAAGCCTCTACGTTTTTTCCACACAGGCAGCTACTAAATTGTATCTCCCCTATCCTGTATTGGCATGTGTTTTTTAGATTGTATTTATTCTCCTTAACTTTAAGCATATTAAGAACTAGTCCACTGTTCTAGCCTGCTAAAATTCTTAACCCCTATGGTACCATGTGAAATCATGTCATCGTCTATAAAGCAGTGGCTGTGAAAGAGCATCTGAGTAATAATGAACACTGTAGAGACCAACCTGTCTCACCACCATCTATTTATTGGACCTGGTAAGACCCCATTCCCTCCTTCCACTTCTCCTCTCTGTCATAATGCTTCCCTCTCCTTTCTGACTCATGGCACAGCCCCTGGATCAGAAGCATCATACCCATCCCAGTTTAACAGAATCAGAACCTGCACTTTAACAAGATTTTAGGTGATTTTGCATGCACATCAAATTGTAGCTGCTCACTTGCACCCTGAGCAAGTGACTTCACTCAGCTTCCTCATCTATCCAGAGAGAGAAGGGTAAGAAGCGAAGTGCCCCAACAGCACCTAAGTCCTGTAATCCTCTGCTTCCTCTTACTTCCTAAGGTGCCATGAACTTGTTCCCAGAATCATCCTGACGCTGCACCATGAAGACAAGGGAAAATTGATGACTGATATAAAGATATGTCTCATCCCTTTCAATATTAATAGCTGTAAATGAGAATCTTTAGCTCTAGAGACGCAAGGGGCTGGTTTCGCTGTCTTGAGTCATTTGATCTCTGTCCTAATTGAATACCAGACTTAACTAAGTTCCAGAAATATGGCAGTAGCACAGAGACCTATGCCACAAATGGGCTCTGAGGGTGTCTTGTCTGTGTGGGGATAAGGAATGTTCTCATCTTTCCATGGGAGTAAAAAGGCTCCTTCTGAATCAGTTGATGAGAGTTCAAGTTTTAGCCAGGGTACTCATCTGTAAATTAGGGGTAGTGTGTTTTTTTTTTTTTTTGCTGTGAGGTGCACATGAGATTATTTCTGTGACATGCTTAGCCCAGAAGAACTTGATAAACAGTATTGTTTTAATTGTTATTCTTTTATCTCTAAGACAGGGATGCTTTTAATTATTCCACGGGGCTGGTGTATATACTAAATGATGTGTACAAATACACACTGTAAATGGTTATAAATTACCTAACACTTGTTATTTGCTGACTTTTTTGATCATCTATAACATAGAGAACAATTACTGAGCAAAGCTGTATAGGTATCTATCACCTGAAAATCAAAAGGAAGCTAAAGGAAGAAAAGAAATGAGCCAGAGAGAGACAGGGCTCCAAGTGAACTTGTCACCCATAATGTTACTACAAATCAAATCAATATTTCATCTGAGCATATTAGTTAGGATTCTAGAGACAAACAGAACCAATAAAAGATAGAGAGAGACCAGGGGTAGGGGTAGAGACAATAAATGAAAAATAATGAGAGAAATAAAGATTTATTTTAAGGAATTGCTTAATGCAATTTTGAAAGCCAGTTAAGTCCCAAATATACAGTGGAGGTTGATAGACTGTAGACCTAGGGAAGAGCTGACATTGCAGCTTGACCAGTATCACTCTGAACGCAGAATTTTTGCATCCTCTGGGGACCTCAGTCCTTTTCTCTGAAGGCTTTCAACTGAGCTGATGAGGCCGACCCACATTATAGGGTAATCTGCTTTACAAAGTCTACTGATCTGAATGAAAGTCAGTCAGTTCCAGTTGCTCAGTTGTGTCTGACTCTTTGAGACCACATGGACTGCAGCATGCCAGGTTTCCCTGTCCATCAGCAACTCAGGTAACTTGTTCAAACTCATCTCCATTGAGTCAGTGGTGCATTCCAACCACCTTATCCTCTGTCGTCCCCTACTCCTCATGCCTTCAATCTTTCCCAGCATCAGGGTCTTTTCCAGTGAGTCAGTTCTCTACATCAAGTATTAGACAAAAGTACAGGAGCTTCACCATCAGTCCTTCCAATGCATATTCAGGACTGATTTCCTTTAGGATGGACTAGTTAAATCTCCCACAGTCCAAGAGACTCTCAAGAGTCTTCTCCAACACCATAGTTCATAAGCATCAATTCTTTGGCACTCAGCTTTCTTTATGATCCAACTCTCACATCCATACATGACTACTGGAAAAACCATAGCTTTGACTAGATGGACTTTTGTTGGCAAAGTACTATCTCTGCTTTTTAATATGCTGTCTAGGTAGGTCATAGGTTTTCTTCCAAGGAGCAAGCATCTTTTAATTTCATGGCTGCAGTCATCATCTGCAGTGATTTTGGAGCCCCCCAAAAAATAAAGTCTCTCACTGTTTCCACTGTTTCCCCATCGATTTGCCATGAAGTGATGGGACCAGATACCATGATCTGAGTTTTCTGAATGTTGAATTTTAAGTCAACTTTTTCACTCTGCTCTTTCACTTTCATCAGGAGGCTCTATAGTTCTTTGCTTTCTGTCATAAGGATGGTGTCATCTGCATATCTGAGGTTATTGATATTATTCCTGGCAATCTTGATTCCAGCTTGCGTTCATCCAGCCTGACATTTCACATGATGTACTCTGCATATAAGTAAGCGGGGTGACAATACACAGCCTTGACGTACTCCTTTTCCTATTTGGAACCAGTTTGTTGTTCCATGTCCAGTTCTAACTGTTGCTTCCTGACTTGCATACAGGTTTCTCAGGAGGCAGATTAGGTGGTCTGGTATTTCCATCTCCTTAAAGACTTTCCCACAGTTTGTTGTGATCCATATAGCCAAAGGCTTTGGCATAGTCAATAAAACAGAAGTAGATGTTTTCCTGGAACTCTCTTGCTTTTTCAGATCCAACAGATGTTGGCAATTTGATCTCTGGTTCCTCTGCCTTTTTTAAAACCAACTTGAACATCTGAAGTTCACAATTCATGTACTGTTAAAACCTGGCTTGGACAATTTTGAGCATTACTTTGCTAGTGTGTGAGATGAGTGCAATTGTGTGGCAATTTGAAAATTCTTTAGCACTGCCTTTCTTTGGGATTGGAATGAAAACTGACCTTTTCCAGGCCCGTGGCCACTGCTGAGTTTTCCCAATTTGCTGGCAAATTGAGTGCAGCACTTTCACAGCATCATCTTTTAGGATTTGAAATAGCTCAACTGGAATTTCATCACCTCCACTAGCTTTGTTCATAGTGATGCTTCCTAAGGCCCACTTGACTTTGCATTCCAGGATGTCTGGCTCTAAGTGAGTGATCACACCATCATGATTATCTGGGTCATGAAGATCTTTTTTGTATAGTCCTTCTGTGTATTTCTTGCCACTTCTTAATATCTTCTGCTTCTGTTAGGTCCATACCATTTCTGTCCTTTACTGTGCCCATCTTTGCATGAAATGTTTCCTTGGTATCTCTAATTTTCTTGAAGAGATCTCTCGTCTTTCTCATTCTATTGTTTTCCTCTATTTCTTTGCACTGATCACTGAGGAAGGCTTTCTATCTATCCTTGCTATTCTTTGGAACTCTGAACTCAAATAAGTAGATCTTTCCTTTCCTCCTTTGCTGTTTGCTTCTCCTCTTTTCTTAGCCATTTGTAAGGCCTCCTCAGACAACTATTTTGCCTTTTTGTATTTCTTTTTCTTGGGGGTGGTCTTGATCACTGCCTTCTGTACAATGTCACAAACCTCTGTCCATAGTTCTTTAGGTACTCTATCAGATCTAATCCCTTGAATCTATTTGTCACCTCTACTCTGTAATCACAAGGAATTTGATTTAGGTCATACCTGAATGATCTAGTGATTTTCCCTACTTTCTTCAATTTAAGTCTGAATTTGGCAGTAAGAGTTCATGATCTGAGCCACAGTCAGCTCCCAGTCTTGTTTTTGCTGACTGTTTAGAGCTTCTCCATCTTTGGCTACAAAGAATGTAATCAATCTGATTTCGGTATTGACCATCTGGTGATGTCCATGTGTAGAGTATTCTATTTCTGAAAGAGGGTGTTTACTATGCCCAGAGCATTCTCTTGACAAAGCTCTGTCAGCCTTTGCCCTGTTTAGTTTTTTACTCCAAGGCCAAATTTGCCTGTTACTCCAGGTGTTTCTTGACTTCCTACTTTTGCATTCCAGTCCCCTATAATGAAAAGGACATCTTTTTTGGGTTTAGTTCTAGAAGGTCTTGTAGGTCTTCATAGAACTGTTCAACTTTAGCATTACTGGCTGGGCCACAGACTTGGATTACTATGATATTGAATGGTTTGCCTTGGAAACAAACAGAGATCATTCTGTCGTTTTTCAGACTGCATCCAAGTACTGTATTTTGGACTGTTTTGCTGACTATGAGGGCTACTTCATTTCTTCTAAGGGATTCTTGCCCATCAGTTCAGTTCAGTCACTCAGTCGTGTCCGACTCTTTGCGACCCCATGAATCAGGGCATGCCAGGCCTCCCTGTCCATCACCAACTCCTGGAGTTCACTCAGACTCACATCCATCGAGTCAGTGATGCCATCCAGCCATCTCATCCTCTGTCATCCCCTTCTCCTCCTGCCCCCAATCCCTCCCAGCACCAGAGTCTTTTCCAATGAGTCAACTCTTCGCATGAGGTGGCCAAAGTATTGGAGTTTCAGCTTTAGCATCATTCCTTCCAAAGAAATCCCAGGGCTGATCTCCTTCAGAATGGACTGGTTGGATCTCCTTGTCATCCAAGGGACTCTCAAGAGTCTTCTCCAACACCACAGTTCAAAAGCATCAATTCTTTGGCGCTCAGCCTTCTTCACAGTCCAACTCTCACATCCATACATGACCACCAGGAAAAACCAAAGCCTTGACTAGACGAACCTTTGTTGGCAAAGTAATGTCTCTGCTTTTGAATATGCTATCTAGGTTGCTATCTAGGTTCTTGCCCATAGTAGTAGATATAATGGTCATCTGAGTTAAATTCACCCATTCCAGTCCATTTTAGTTCATTGATTCCTTAAACATTGATATTCAATCTTGCCATCTCCTATTTCAATTTGCCTTGATTCTTGGACCTAACATTCCAGATTCCTACGCAACATTGTTCTTCACAGCATCGGAATTTACTTCCATCACCAGTCATATCCAAAACTGGGTGTTGTTTTTGCCTTGGCTCCATCTCTTCATTCTTTCTGGAGTTATTTCTCCAGTGATCTCCAGTAGCATACTGGGCACCTACTGACCTGGGGAGTTCATATTTCAGTTTCCTATCTTTTTGCCTTTTGATACTGTTCATGGGGTTCTAAAGGCAAGAATACAGGAGTGGCTTGCCATTATCTTCTCCAGTGGACAACATTTTGTCAGAGCCCTCCACCATGACCCGTCCGTCTTGGGTGGCCCTACATGGCATGGCTCATAGTTTCATTGAGTTAGACAAGGACGTGGTCCATGTGATCTGAATGAAAAGCTCATCTAAAAAAAAATACTCTCATAGCGACAGCCTGACTGGTGTTTAACAAAGTATCCAGTTACTGTGGCCTAGCTTAGTTGATATATGAAATTAACCATCACACTATGTTTTAGGCAAACACCTGCTCCACACAGCTTTTGTTATATCCTTGCCTTCTTGCTCGATAGACCTCTTATTTTATCAGAAAAAGCAATAGATTGCTTTATTCTGCCTGTCCACTGAAACTACATTGAGGCAGTGATAGGTTCTTTTTATTTATTTATTTTCTACAAGAAAGAAAGAAGTCTTACAACTTTATGTGAATTATAACAGCAAATTTTGTCACATGAATGTGATGTACCAGGCAATTTGCACACATTCTCCACAATAACAACTCTCAATTCTAAACATTTGCAACTATTGGCTACTTCACTGATGAGACACAAAGGTTTCTGACAGTTGTAATACTTCACACAATATCATAAGTGAGCTGCAATCAATTCAGTTGCTCAGTCGTGTCCGACTCTCTGTGACCCCCATGGACGTATGCCAGGCTTCCCTGTCCATCACCAACTCCCCGAACTTGCTCAAACTCATGTCCATTGAGTCAGTGATGCCATCCAACCATCTCACCCTCTGTCATCCCCCACTGCTCCTGCCTTCAATCTTTCCCACCATCAGGGTCTTTTCTAGTGAGTCAGTTCCTCACATCAGGTGGCCACAAGTATTGGGGCATCAGCATCAGTCTTTCCAGTGAATATTCAGAACTGATTTCCTTTAGGATGGACTGGTTGAATATCCCTGCAGTCCAAGGGACTCTCAAGAGTCTTCTCCAGCACCACAGTTCAAAAGCATCAATTCTTCAGTGCTCAGCTTTATGGTCCAACTCTCACATCCATATGTGACTACTGGAAAAACCATAGCTTTGACTAGACAAACCTTTGTCAGCAAAGTAATGTCTCTGCTTTTTAATATGCTGTCTCGGTTGGTCATAGCTTTTCTTTCAAGGAGCAAGGATATTTTAATTTCATGGCTTCAGTCACCATCTGCAGTGATTTTGGAGCCCAAGAAAATAAAATCTGTCACTCTTGCATTGTTGCAATGATTGCATTGAGTTGCAATGGTGAGCTGCAATAAGTGAGCATCTGAATCAAGTTCTATATTAATCCAAAGCCTTTGCTCATTCCAATGTATTGTATTGCTGATGGCAAAGATATCTTAATACAGTGATTTTTTATGACGTTTTTTAAAAGCTGGAACAAATGGTTCTGCTAACTTTTCTTCACTCTCACTGTTTATTACATCAGCATTTAACATCAGTTTAGGTAATAGAACAGACATTCGCCATTCTTTACATGTGATGATTCACTCTAATAATCTACTTCCCTTTTTTAATTGATTTGCCTTCACTAACTAGTTATGGTAGATCTATCAAAAGAAAGTTATAGATGATCAACTTCATGGTCAGTTGCAAAGGTACCTCCTTATCTTTAGTGGTCACTTACTGGAACCAACCTTTAAGAGGTCAACATAGCCCCTCAGTGCCATGCTGTGTCCAAAAACAGTCTTTCTAGGAAAACTGGGGTTAATTGTCCTGTTATGACTTTATTAAACACTTTAAAGTCCTGACAGAGAAATGAATCACCAAGAAAACTCACTCAACTCATAAAGAGAATTTGACCCAAATATAATGGACTGATAAAAAGAAAAAGGATTTTCAGATAATTACATAATGATCTTATAACTATTGCTACTTCCCCCTAGTAATGTATAAAAGCTGTTTGCACAGATGTTTTGTCTTTAGCGTGGAGCCCATAACAGTCGTGTTCCGTCACTTTAGGTAAGATCCTCATATCCCTTTAAATCTCAAAATGCCCATCCCACAAAATTAAGAGAACTAAATGAGAACACAAGTGGAGAGGGGCTTGAAACTGTAAATCAAACTATTCTAAGATTAAATTTTTATTTAAATTTTTAAAACCTGACTTGGGAGCACTTGAGTAGCCTAATCTCTACCTTAACAGTTTAATGACCAAGAGTTGAGAATACCCAGTAAATGGTAGTGCTGTATTCACAATCATCAATACCACGTCCATGGTCTAAATAGTTCCCCCATCTCACCCATGTCCAGCTTCCTTAAAACAGGAGGTGAAACCCCTATATTTATGGTGCAGAGCAGAAAGATGTACTACAAAGAGCAAGCACATCTGACAGCTCATAGAAATAAAATTGATAAAGGCTCCCCAGGTTTGTCAACAGTTCTAAAAATCTACACGATACGGCACTCAACTGTGAAGCTTAAAAAACTTTTCTAAACTATCAGTAATAATGACATGTTATAACCAACCATTATGAAGAGAAGAGTGAATTGTCTTTCAATTCTCCCTATAGAAAATACTGCAAAACTGTCATCACAGAAGAGATGGTGAAGAATTTACAGCCAAGAATGAAGGGGGAAATTTCTATATCAATGTGTCAGGCATTTGATTCTGTGATATTTGTTCTCAACAGCTCTTATAAAATCTGTATTTTGCTGTGATCTCTTGGTATAACTAATTCTGTACCTAATTTTGTGTTTTTAAATTTTGTATTCTTTTACTTAATGAGAAATATCAGAACTATGTAAGCTTTACACCCTTCAAAATTGAGTTCTACCCTGATTGTAAATTCTCAAGTCAGAAAGAACGTGATGAAAGTGTGATTTATGGGGGCAAACAAGGAATTAATGTTTAAATCCTATCCAAGTTTTTATTTCACAGTATTTACTTTTATAAGAATATAAACTACCTTAATTTGAGAAATACAAAGTAATATTTATACAAGAACTGTCTTAAAATGGTAGTTTGTGTCACACAATATGAAAGTTCATAACATTGTATGGAGACAGTGATCAAAACCATACAATGGAGGCAATAACCAAGAAAAAGAAATGCAAGAAGGCAAAATGTTTGTCTGAGGAGTCTTTAAAAATAGCTGAGAAAAAGACAGAAGCAAAAGGCAAGGGAGAAAGGAAAAGATATTCCCAACTGAATTAAGAGTTCCAGAGACTAGCAAGGAGAGATAAGAAGGCCTTCTTAAATGAACAATGCAAAGAAATAGAGGAAAACAATAGAATAAGACTAGACATCCCTTCAAGAAAAGTGGAGATATCAAGGAGATATCAAGATATCAAGATATGCAAGGATGGGCACAATAAAAGACACAAACAGGAAGGACCTAATAAAAGCAAAGGTATTAAAAAGAGGTGACAAGAATACACAGTAGAACTATATAAGAATGGTCTTAATGACCCAGATAACCACGATGGTGTGGTCACCCACCTACAGCCAGACATCTTTGAGTGTGAAGTCAGGTGGGCCTTAGGAAGCATCACTACAAACAAAGCTAGTGGAGGTGAATTCCAGTTGAGCTATTTCAAACCTTAAAAGATGATGCTGTTAAAGGGCTGCACTCAATATGCCAGGGAATTGGGAAAATTCATCAGTGGCCATAGGACTGGACAAGGTCAGTTTTCATTCCAATCCCAAAGAAGTGCAATACCGGGCTTGGCTTTTGGAGGTGCTGTCGCCATGTTGTCGGTCGCCGCCCGCTCGGGCCCATTCGCGCCCGTCCTATCTGCCACGTCCCGCGGGGGTGGCGGGCGCGCTGCGGCCCCTGGTACAGGCCACGGTGCCCGCCACCTCGGAGTCTCCTGTGCTGGACTTGAAGCGCTCCGTCCTGTGCCGGGAGTCGCTCAGAGGCCAGGCCGCGGGCCGGCCTTTGGTCGTTTCCGTGGGCCTCAATGTCCCTGCTTCTGTTCGTTATTCCCATACAGACATCAAAGTGCCTGACTTCTCTGACTATCGTCGCCCTGAAGTGTTAGATAGTACAAAGTCTTCAAAAGAGAGCAGTGAGGCTCGGAAAGGTTTTTCCTATTTGATAACTGCAACAACTACTGTGGGTGTTGCATATGCTGCCAAGAATGTCGTCTCTCAGTTTGTTTCCAGCATGAGTGCTTCTGCCGATGTGTTGGCCATGTCGAAAATTGAAATCAAGTTATCCGATATTCCAGAGGGGAAGAACATGGCTTTCAAATGGAGAGGCAAACCCCTGTTCGTGCGCCATCGAACCAAGAAGGAAATTGACCAGGAAGCTGCAGTTGAAGTGTCCCAGTTGAGGGACCCACAGCATGACTTAGAACGAGTAAAGAAACCTGAGTGGGTTATCTTGATAGGTGTTTGCACTCATCTTGGTTGTGTACCCATTGCAAATGCAGGAGATTTTGGTGGTTATTACTGCCCTTGCCATGGGTCACACTATGATGCGTCTGGCAGGATCAGGAAGGGGCCTGCACCTCTCAACCTTGAAGTTCCCTCCTATGAGTTCACCAGCGATGATATGGTGATTGTTGGTTAGAGACCTGGACTCAAGTTACAGGCTTTTTTCATTCTTCATGTGGCCTCAGAAGAGTTACTTGAGAACAAGCCTTCTGTGCTTTGAATTAGTTGATTTGAAATATTTAATAATTGCTAATAATGTGTTTGCAAACATGTAAATTGAATTTAATGTTGAATACTTTCAAGCATTCACCTAAAAAAGCCACCAGTAAACATTGTTATGGTCAAAGGGTGAAGTGTCTTTGATAGTTAATTCTAATTAAAAATTGTAGACGAGTGTATAAAATATTTGTGAAATCTGTAGTTGACTTTCTTGATTATTTACCTTCTTCTGTCAGGGACAGAGATTCTACAGAGCTCATGGTTAGGTTGAGGTAGAATTAGCCGGTCATCTCCCAAGACCTGGGAGATGTTTTTGGGCATTGGCAGAAACAATAGTATCCAAGTTTCTTTGCTGTTTTGCACACCTGGCTATGCACACCTTCCACTCCCACCTGTATGACAGGCTAAGAAGTTTTATTCATCATTTATGGGAGTGACTTATTAATTAGAATTCTTCAGTTTTAAGAGGCAGTGGTGTGGGGTATTTTGTGAGAGCAGCTTTCCAAAATGGAAGTGCTGCTCTGTTAATTCCTTCATCTGGTGGAGGTATTGATGTCCCCCAGAGCTCATACATCCGTCCTGTCAGGAGGCAGAGAGGGCATAGTATATCTGAGATTTAATACTACCTTTGTGTGAAAATGATCCTGCTGGTTTTGTTTCTTTGATGGTAACATTTTGAGGTGCTTCTTCTAGTTGGATTTGCAGACACCACTTTTCATTGTGCAATGAGGGTGGGGACGAGACAAACCTGAATTAATCCCCTCTTCTTTCTGCTGCTTGCTTCCAGTTCACAGGTCAAATAAGACCAAAATCTGGTATTCTCTGTAGGAACTGGAAGTGGGCTTTGCCCTTTGTTGAGATCACAGCTATCTTGATAGGTTTGTCTTGTCTTTTCTATTTGGAGGTGGGTTAGTAATGTACTCCACTGGGCACACCTTGTGATCACACATGTTTTTGTAAAATAGCAAATGAGATTTAGTGATTAGGTCTTCCAGAGGGGACTGGTCTTTCAGGGTTCTAGACTTTAAAATCAATGTGTGTCAGAAAATGTCAGTTTCCAGGCTTACAAGTAAATACTAATCTTTGGTTCATTTGTGCCATCCATTCTAGAGGGAAAATTAGCAGGTACAGTATACGGGGCACTTAATAGTATTTTGTTCCAGATCTCCATATAGTGACATTTAGGTTCAAGTATAAGACAAACCTGCAAATTTGCTACTTTTTGACATGTTCTCTACTTTAAATGGAGGGCTCTCTGACCTTTTGTGCATATGTAGATTACCAAGGAAAAGTTGGTATTGTTTCATTTAAAAATAGTGAAACTGTATCATGTATGAGTAATATATGTTTGTAGTGTTTGGATCATTTCATGTGAAGTGTTCCCCCCCCAAGAGAATCTATCTATTTGTTGGATATTTTGCTTGTTTATCATTTTGGTGAAGATTCTGTTTTTTAAATATTCATGGGCAAAATCCTATACCTTTTCCTATACTCATGCTACTTTTTTAATGGTCAGTTGCCCACAACTTAATGTTTAGAACTACAATATCTCCAGTAGAAGCTGACAAATTTTGAGGCTGTTTTCTTTAAGTGGCCCCAGGAACTATTCATAACTTCTTGGGATATACTAATGTAGGAACTTTGCATTTGTAGAATTATTGCTTGGAAGAACTTTGTGGGGTGATAAAGATTCAACTTTTAATTTGAAGATGAATTAAACCTTGAGTAGAGACCTTGAAACAGTGAATGAATCCTTAGAACCTAGCAAATTGTGTTGACTGTTCATTTGTCGTCCTATGTCAAAAAGTATTAATAACTGTGTTATTTGTACATAATTGAAGCTGCTGAGCTCCAGTATCCCGCAGGTAGTTGCTAGTTGTTAGTTGCATGAGTTGGGGGCATGGTGTAGTGGAAGAAGTACTAAACTAGAACTTTAGGGTTTTCTGGCTTTGCCATTTCCTAACCATGGGCCTGTCACTTATTCTCCTTAGGACAGTTGTTCTCTAAAAATCCTTCCAACTAAAATTTTATGAGCCCCTTAATCTTACTTCCATAATAGAATTGATTTCCTTAAATAAACATTTGTTGTATTTGGTCCAAAAAAAAAAAAAAAAGAAGTGCAAACCAAAGAATGTTCAAACTACCACATGACTGCACTCATTTCACATGCTAGGAAGGTAATGCTCAAAATCCTTCAAGATAGGCTTCAACAGTACGTGAACTGAGAACTTCCAGATGTTCTAGTCAGACTTAGAAAAGGCAGAGGAAACGGAGACCAAATTGCCAACATTCACTGGATCAGAGAAAAAACAAGAGAACTCCAGAAAAATATCTACTTCTGCTTCATTGACTATGCTAAAGCCTTTGACTGCATGGATTACAACAAACAGTGGAGAATTCTTTAAAAGATGGGAATACCAGACCACCTTACCTATCTCCTAAGAAACCTGTATGCAGGGCAAGAAGCAGTAGTTAGAACCAGACATGGAACAACAACTGGTTCCAAATTGGGAAAGGAGTATGTCAAGGCTTTATACTGTCATCCTGCTTATTTAACTTATATGCAGAGTATATAATGTGAAATGCCAGGCTGGATGAATCTCCAGCTGGAATCAAGACTGCTGGGACAAATATCAACAACCTCAGAAATGCAGATGATACCACTCTAATGGCAGAAAGTGAAGAGGAACTAAAGAGTCTCTTGATGAAGGCGAAAGAAGAGGAGAGTGAAAAATTTGGCTTGAAATTCAACATTCAAAAACTAAGATCATGGCATCTGGTCCCATCACTTCATGGCAAATAGAAGAGGAAAAAGTAGAAGCAGTGACAGATTTTAGTTTCTTAAGGTCCAAAATCACTGTGGACAGTGACTGCAGTCATGGAATTAAAAGATGCTTGCTCCTTGGAAGGAGAGCTATGACAAATCTAGACAGCATATTAAAAAGCAGAGATATCACTTTGCCAACAAACGTACATGTAGTCAAAGCTATTGTTTTTCTAGTACTCATGTACAGATGTGAAAGTTGGACCATAAAGAAGGCTGAGTGCTGAAGAACTGATGCTTTCGAATTGTGGTGCTAGAGAAGACTCTCAAGAATCCTGTGGACTGCAAGGAGATCAGTGCTAAAGGAAATCAACCCTGAATATTCATTGGAAGGACTGCTACTGAAGCCACCTGGCCACCTGATATGTATGAAGAGCCAACTCATTGGAAAAGACCCTGATGCTGAGAAAAATTGAAGGCAAGAGGAGAAAGGGGCTTCAGAGGATGAGATGGTTAGATAGAATCACTGACTCAATAGATATAAATTTGAACAAACTCCAGGAGATAGCAGAGGACAGAGGAGCCTGGTGCGCTACGCTCCACGGGGTTTCAAAGAGTTGGACATGACAGTCACCGAACAACAACTTCAATAAAAGTCACTAAATATTAATTAGAGAAGAGCTTATAGTAAAAAAAAAAAAAAAGTGCAACCTCTGTGGTTTAGATGGTAAAGAATATGCCTGCAATGCAGGAGACCCAGGTTTGATCTCTGAGTCAAGAAGATCCCCTGGGGAAGGAAATTGCAACCCACTCCAATATTCTTGCCTAGACAATCCCATGGACAAGGGAGCCTGTTGGGCTACAATTCAAGGGGTCGCATAAAGTCAGACATCACTGAGCAACTAACACTTTCACTTTATAATAAATGCTATGCCACATTCTAGCTTCTCATTTTTAATAAATAATAAAGAACATTTATTTATTTGAACTAATATGATTGCATTATGAATTAAGTGAAAGATAAAATATAAAAATTAGCAAAATGAAAACTACCTAGGGAGACAAAAGACCTGTATACAGAAAACTATAAGACACTGATGAAAGAAAGCAAAGATGAGACAGACAGATGGCTCTTGGGTTGGAAATACTATGTTCTTGCATTGGAAGAATCAACATTATGAACATGACTATACTACCCAAAGCAATTCAGTGCAATTACTATTAAGTTACCAATGACATTTTTCACAGAACTAGAACAAAAAACTTCATAATTTGTATGGAAACTCACAAAAACCCAAATAGCCAAAACAATCTTGAGAAAGAAAAATGGACCTGAAGGAATCAACCTTCCTGACTTCAGACACCAAGGCTGTAGGCTACTGACACAAAGACAGAAATATAGACCAATGGCACAAGATAGAAGGACCAGAGACAAATCCACGCAACTATGGACTCCTTATCTTTGACAAAGGAGGCAAGAATATACAATGGAGAAAAGACAGTCCCTTCAATAAGTGGTCCTGGGAAAACTAGACAGCTACGTGTAAAAGAATGAAATTAGAACTCTTCCTAACACCATACATGAAAGTAAACTCAAAATGGATCAAAGACCTAAATGTAAGACCAGAAACAAAATACGTCTTAGAGGAAAACAAAGGCAGAACACTGACATACATCACAGCAATCCTCTATGACCTGCCTCCTAGAGTGATGGATTAAAAACAAAAGTAAACAAATGGGACCTAGTTAAACTTGTAAGGTTTTGCAGAGCAAAGGAAACCATAAACAAGATGAAAAGACAATCCTCAGAATGGGAGAAGATATTTGCAAATGAAGCAATTGACTAAGGATTAATCTCCAAATCTATAAGCAGCACATGCAGCTCAATATAAGAAAAACAACTCAATTTAAAAATGGGCAAAAGACCTAAACAGACATTTCTCCAAAGAAGACATACAGATGGCTAATAAACACATGAAAAAATGCTCAACATCATTTATTATCAGAGACATGCAAATCAAATCTACAATGAGGTATCACATCACACTGGTCAGAATGGTCATCATCAATAAATATACAAATAATAAATGCTAGAGAGGATGTGGAGAAAGGGAACCATCTTGCACTGTTGGTGGGAATGCAAAGTGACACAGCCACTATGGAGAACAGTATGGAGATTTCTTTAAAGAAAAAAAAAAAAAAACTACCATATGACCCAGCAATCCTACTACTGGGCATATACCCTGAGAAAAACCACAATTCTAAAAGACACATGATAACATTGAAATATGTATAATATCATATCTGAAACGAGTCGCCAGTCCAGGTTCGATGCCTGATAACGGATGCCTGGGGCTGGTGCACTGGGACGACCCAGAGGGATGGTATCGGGAGGGAGGAGGGAGGAGGGTTCAGGATGGGGAACACATGTATACTTGTGGCGGATCCATCTTGATGTATGGCAAAAGCAATACAATATTGTAAAGTTAAGCAAAATAAAATTTAATTAAAAAAAATAAAGCTAGCATCTCTTCACAATCAAAAAAATAAAAAAAAATAAAAGACACATGTACCCCAATGTTCATTGCAGCACTATTTACAACAGCTAGGACATGGAAGCAACCTAGATATCCATCAACAGATGACCAAATAAAGAAGTTATGGTACATATGTACAATGAAATATTACTCAACCATCAAAAGGAATAAATCTGAGTCAGTTCTAGTGAGGTGGATGAACCTAGAGCCTGCTATACACAACGAAGTCAAAAATAGAAAAATATCATATATTAACGCATTTATAGAATCTAGAAAAATAGCACTAATGATCCTATTTGCAGGGCAGCAATAGAGATGCAGACATAGAGAAAAAAACTTGCGGACACAACAGGGGAAGGATAGGGTGGCATGAGTGGAGAGAACAGCGTTGAAACATAGACATTACCACATGTAAAGTAAATAGCCAGTGGGAATTTTCTGTATGACACAGGGAGCTCAACCTGGTGCTCTGTCACAATCTAGAGGGGTGGGATGGTATAGGGGATGGGAGGGAGGTTCAAGAGAGGGGACATACGTCTACCTATGCAGAGACATTACTTTGCCAACAAAGGTTCGCCTAGTCAAGGCTATGGTTTTTCCTGTGGTCATGTATGGATGTGAGAGCTGGACTGTGAAGAAGGCTGAGGGCTGAAGAATTGATGCTTTTGAACTGTGGTGTTGGAGAAGACTCTTGAGAGTCCCTTGGACTGCAAGGAGATCCAACCAGTCCATTCTGAAGATCAGCCCTGGGATTTCTTTGGAAGGAATGATGCTAAAGCTGAAACTCCAGTACTTTGGCCACCTCATGCAAAGAGTTGACTCATTGGAGAAGACTCTGATGCTGGGAGGGATTGAGGGCAAGAGGAGAAGGGGACGACAGAGGATGAGATGGCTGGATGGCATCACTGACTTGATGGATGTGAGTCTGAGTGAACTCCAGGAGTTGGTGATGGACAGGGAGGCCTGGCATGCTGCGATTCATGGGGTCGCAAAGAGTCGGACACAACTGAGCGACTGATCTGATCTGATGGCTGATTCATGTTGATGTATGGCAGAAATCAACATAACATTGTAAAGCAATTATCCTCCAATTAAAAAAGGAAGTTGCTCTCTCAAAGAACATGCTGTCTAGGTAGAGGTGAAAAAACAAAAATCACAAATTATAATGAGAAGGTGGAATGGCAAGATACAGGGTTATTAAACAATGTGACACTATTGTGATCTATTTATATCTGTTTTATTTTTTTGCTTTATTTTAATGTGTATTTAACAATGTTACAGGCATGCTACAATGTAATAAATAATTACATTTTGCATAAGTAACCAAATATGTCTGCCATGAATGTGGTTACTTCCTTTGATATTTCAAATAATGTAGAGTTTAGTTCTTTATCTTACCAGTACTGCTACATAGTCAATGAATGCTATAAGGAAACACAGGATGCAAATTACACAATTGTTCTAGCTGGGAAAAAAATATGGCTAATTTGACTTTCCTAAGCTCTTTCTCTCATCTGTTCTTTAAATCTGGGAAAAGAAATGACTTAATATAAAATTTCCATAAGGAAAGACCAAGTTCTCCTTCGGAGGAACTAGAGAGAGTTTAAGCTAGAAAACAAAGTCTTTGCATCTGAAATCTTTAAGAAAATAACATTCTCAATTCTTCAAGGTATAGAGACGAAAGTAATAAGACACCATGTGAGCAGGAAAAGTATTCTCACGTTAAACTGCCTGAATAATTCACCCAGCACCTTCCTCAGATCATTACTATCTCGGTAGTAAACATAAGAAAAAAGAGGACATAGATTCATCAGTGGAGTTCTGCCTTTATAAGTTACCTGGTCACTTGGACTCCAAATGCAACATGTGTCCTAACTCTAGAGGATATTCTTCAGTGCAGTTCATTTTAAAGGAAACATAAATATCACATGAAATTCCATGACAATGAAAAGAGCAAACTGAATTTTGAATAAATACCTCTTCTTCTATTTCAGTGAGATAGCAAATTTGGGCCCATTCCCTTGTCCCCACCTATAAGAAATGGTCACTCTTTTCTACAGAGATCCCTTTCTTCCAAGAAATTTAGGAAATAACTTCAAGGGTAGAGTTGGGCATGTACACACTCACATGGGAACCATCAGAAAGTGAAAGAACACATTTACAACACAAATGGAAAGGTGGAAATATTTTTGCCTGTTAAACTTTGACTTTCATTTCTTCATATATTCATCAAAGGGCATATGGGGGTACTAAGTATAGTTCTGGGAGTGCAAAGATGAGGAAGGCACAGCCCCTCAAGAACACAGGCTAATGAGAGAGACAGATACATAATTACAAGGCAATACAGTTACTGCTGTATATCAGGGATATGCGAAGAACTATGAGGGGACTTAGAGAAAGGGAGACTCTACATTTTGGGAAATTATGTGTGTGTGTGTGTGTGTGTGTGTGTGTGTGTGTGTGTATCTCTTTGCGACCCCATGGATTGTAGACCACCAGGCTCCTCTGTCCATGGGATTCTCCAGGCAAGAATACTGGAGTGGGTAGCCTCTCCCTTCTCCAGAGGATCTTCCTGACCCAGGGATTGAACCCAGGTCTCTAGCATTGCAGGCAGATTCTTTACCATCTAAACCACCAGGGAAGCCCAGGGAAATCATGGAGGGCAACATAAATATGTGAGCTCAGTTTTATAGTATTAGTAGAAACTCTAAAATTATGAAGTAAAGTTCCTATTGTAGGAATGTTAGTCCAGTCTCCATAAAGACACCCAAACTTTAGTTGGAAAGAATGGAGTCAACATTAAATTACTCCATGGATTCCTAAACAGTTAGATATAAATGCCCAAAACAAAAGAAGGCACAAGTATTAGACACCAAGTCCTCCTCTCAGAGAGACACAACTAGAAGTCCCAGTAGTCATGGAATGTTTATAGAGACAGGAAGCAAGGAAGAGGAAATTCAGCTACCATATAATAGTTCATCCCTGCTATTAAAAACATCATTGAGTCTGTGCTGTGCTGAGCTACTCAGTCATGTCCAACTCTTTGTGACTCCATGGACTGTAGCCTATCAGGCTCCTTTGTCCATGGAATTCTCCAAGCAAGAATACTGGGGTGGGTAGCCTATCCCTTTTCCAGGGTATCTTTCTGACCCAGGAATAGTACCAGGGTCTCCTGCATTGCAGGCAGATTCTTTACCAGCTGAGCTACCAGGGAAGTCCATCAGTGAGTCTAGTTTTAGCCAAATCCCTATCTCGCTGGCCTGGTCTGTTATATGGACTCAGTATCAAGCCACTGATTGAGCTTAACGATTCCATATGAAATAGGAATTCATCTATTTCAGTGCAGTTCACATCCAGTTGTATTGCTTTAAGGAAACATCTGGTATTGACTTAACATGATGCCTGTTAAATCAAAATCAATATAAATTAATTAACTTGAGAGTGTTGTCTAATTTCCTCATCTGTATTAATGCTGGTTTTCCAGTAGCAAATGCTTTGGAGTGAAAAACACTCATCTATGCATTTTTCCTAAGTTTCCCCCACTGTATTCAGTTTTAATTTGTGTGACGAGTTTCACCTCACAAAGTGCTTCCCTCCTATTTACTTCTTTCCAAACACACATTGAGGTCTGTTTATATATTAATTTCTACTAGAATCACAGACGTCTCCTCCATCAACTCTTCTTCCCAAAGGACTAAAACGGCCTCTTGAGTGGCTATAAATGTCTCATTATAAACACTTAATTAAAAACTGTGTCTCGGTTAGAGTCAATCTGGTCAGCACTCATCATGCCAAAAAGCCAAGTCTTTCAAGCTGTGCATTTTTACTCTTAACCTTCCAGGGTAGCTTTAGAATCTCAATCAATTCTTTAAAAAATGCAAATGTCCTTTTCCCTTTGGCTTAGCAGTAGCCACTGGGAAATACGCACATATAATTCCTTCCTGGCTACACATGAACTGTCACAATTATTGAAGAAGATACTCCAGGGCACATCAGCTTCCTCCAATCTGCCATTGCTGGCCCTTGAGCTTTCAGCCTCCCCTTGGCCCAGTCAGGTGGATAGTGAAAGTGCCTCTGCAGGTACGCCTGTTCACAGGATTCATCTTAATCTTTTCTCATGACTCTAATTCCACTTCTGCTGTTGGGCTCCTTGTCCACAGTACCCCTGCCTCCCACCTACTCTCCACTGTCTCAGTAGGTGCTCCAGGGCCCTTCCCAGTCTGCCCTAGACAGCCTTCCAGGTTCATCATCTGCATTTCCCTTAACATCCAACCCCAATACCCAGCCTACACTCCAATCATGGCATCACCAACAATCCCCAAACACACCACAGGGTTGTATGCCCCCTATGCCAGTGCACACATTCCCCCTGCCTGCAGTGTCCCTGGAGCTCTGGGGATTGCCTTCCCAGGGTTCCAAACTCTGTTGAGAAGCTACCTCCCCTGTGAAGCCATCTCTCACTGCCCCCCGCCCCCCATCCTGGGCTGAGTTGAGACTTCTCTCCCTTACTCCTAAAAGCATCACAGGTCCTTCTTTATCCTAGTATTTATCCACAATATTTAATTATGAGCTTCATAAATACCTCCCCAGAAGGCTATGAGCTCCTTAAAAGTGAAAAAAAAAATTTTTTCATCCTTATATTCCCAGCTGCTAGAACCCAACATCTGGCAAGTAATGAAAAAGTCTTCATGGGATGAATAGAAGGTGATACACACAAATGTGAGAAGTGTGGACTTTCCAACTTTCCCAGGCCCCTGGAAACACGTGAATCCCACACTGCAGAAATGGATGACCACTGCTCAGAGGGGCCCTAAATCCCCGATCAAGAAAAGAAACCTAGAAATAACACTGTTGTTCACAGCTGCCCTCTCCTCGGTCATCCCTACATCTAACAGGACGTGAGGATGAAGCATGGGGGCATATAGTCCATGAAAGGACCCAGAACAGGCCACTGTGGCATAAAATTCATTTTTATCTGAAGGTACTTGAATTCCTGAACCCCTTTAATCTGCCTAAAAGCAGAACTTCCTGAAAGAACTCAAAAGAATCTATAAATACTCTCTCCAGAGGTAACCAAGGAAAACTGATTCTTACCACCACAACCAAATAGATCCATCATCAAAAACAAAAACAGAACGACCCTCTCATATCTCCTATCCTCCTAAGGGCCCATTTATCTTTCCCAAAATGTATTTTTTTAAATGCCCTCTGCTCCCTGCCCTTTCCTATTAAGAAGTCATTTATGTTTCTATAAGTGCCCTTCTCCCTCTTACCTTACCCAATTAAGATGGTAAATAAAGCCCCAAATTCTAACTAGCCCCCTGAGTCACAATTTTCTGTGTACTCCTACCTATATACACATGAATAAAAAGCTGTTTTTTCTCTTGCTTATTTATCTTTTGTCAGTTTAATTCACAGGCCTCCAAACACTGAACATAAGAGCATAGAGGGAAAAGTTTTTTGTCTCCTACGCAAGCACAGACACATGCCTGTATTTGTGTGTATCTATACTTATGTGCCTCTATATACACATAAGCACATGGACAACTGCTCATGTCTACAGAATAGGGCAAAGAATAAATTCTTTCTCCCATTATCTTTGTGATTTCCAGTTGGCTGCACCTTAAGGTGTTGTTGTTTAGTCACTAAGTCGTGTCTGACTCTTTGAGACTCCGTGGACTACAGCTTGCCAGCTCCTGTGTCCAGGGATTTCCCAGGCAAGAATATTGGAGTGGGCTGCCATCTCCTCCTCCAGGGGATTTTCTCGACCCAGGGATCAAACCCACATCTCCTGCACTGGCAGGTGGATTCTTTACTGCTGAGCTACCTGGGAAGCCCCACATCTTAGGGTGAGGGGATTTTAAACTAAAAACACAGGGAAAAATAATACAACAGCAAATGACTGAATGGGGAAAAAATGCCCTCAACTTTGCAACAGCCCCAGGTTCTCTGTGGTCCATGTACTGGCAGAGCTCAGACAAACCCAGTCGATGGAAAATCCCCAGGTCTTATTCCCATTTCCAGCTTCTTCCCAAATAAGCCTTTTTTCAGCTGTTAACCAACAACATTGACCTTCCCTGTCAACCTTCATGTAAAGTTGCTGCTGCTGCTGCTGCTAAGTCGCTTCAGTCGTGTCCGACTCTGTGCAATCCCATAGACGGCAGCCCACCAGGCTCCCCCGTCCCTGGGATTCTCCAGGCAAGTAAGCAATAATTGTAAGGTACAGTTCGGGCCAAGGCAGAAAAGGAGATACGACCTCAATAGAAGTAGGTTACCTTTATTCAGGCAAGGAGGGGCGACAGTCGGCCTAAGGACCAGGCTGAGAGGGATCTGGGAGGCTCCATATTTATAGGGAGGTTTGTGGAAGCGATAAGGGAAACGTTAATCAGGAGGAATGTTTTGAGTATTCTTCAGTTGAGATGGCATTTGTAGTTGGGCAGGAGAAGGAAATGGCAACCCAGTCCAGTATTCTTGCCTGGAGAATCCCAGGGACGGGGGAGCCTGGTGGTCTGCCATCTATGGGGTCACACAGAGTTGGACACAACTGAAGCAACTTAGCAGCAGCAGCAGAGGGTGATAAGTCTTCTGGGCAGGTGTAGAGGGTGGAAGGTTTCTGGGCAGGGGGTGATAAGTCCCAGATAGATACAACTGGCCTGGAGCAGGACCTAAAGTTCTGTTTTGTTTTCTCCAAAGTTAGGTGATTCAGCAAGGGCCTTTGAGACTGTTGTTTTCTTTTTCTAGGCCCAAAGACTCCTTCATTAATAATGTAAAAGATGATGAAACCCAAGGGAGAGAGAGAATCAATCAAAAGAACAAAACTTTCCCCAAATTGGATCACTTCCTTGAATGAAAATGCCTGAATGCCTGTTCTCCACTCCTAAGCCTCATGTATGATCTTCAGTAGCACCTTCAAAGCAGGCTCCCCTCAGTCTGGACAGGCGCACCCCCCCACCCCCGCCCCCAGCCCCAGCAGCATCAGAGATGAGAGGGAATACCCACTCCCCACCTTCAACCAGAAAGTGCCAGCTTTGTTCTGTTTCAAAGTTGGGCTCCTACGGAAGATTCTATTTCAAGGCAGAGTTTTATAGCTAAAACAAAAATAAACAACTCCAGTCCAGAAAACGAGGCCATTGCTCTGATGAAATTCCATCTGGCTTTTACAAAAATAAGAACGGCCTAAGACTGGCCTAGCAGGCTGGGAGGTAACCTGTAGCTCCTACTCAGTCTCATGTAGGAGAAAGAATCCAAGTTAGAGACAAGAGACCAATATCCAAGTCGCATCCTGCTGTGTGTGACTGCCTCTCCTGCAAGATTCCTGGGCTCAGGAGGGCAGCAACCCTGTCTGTAAGCGCTGGGAGATGGCAGCCATTCAATGCCCACTTGTATATCAAACAACTAAACAGTTTCCTATCCTTGTCTGGGGAATTCTGGATCCTCACCTTGCTAAAGGAACTCTCTAAGCTTTAGCATTCTCACTGATAGAATAAACATAATTAGAATACCTCTCTTGTTGACTGTTTTAAAGAATGTCAGATCATTCACGTAAAATGCTCAGTGGTGTCCAACTCTTTGCAACTCCATGGACTATAGCCCACCAGGCTCCTCTGTCCATGGAATTTTCCAGGCAAGAATACTGGAGTGGGCCAATGCCTAACACAAAAAGCTGTCCAGTATGGGGTATCTATTACTTTTACAATTACTATTACTATCAGATCAGATCAGATCAGTCGCTCAGTTGTGTCCGACACTTTGCGACCCCATGAACTGCAGCACGCCAGGCCTCCCTGTCCATCACCAACTCCCGGAGGTCACCCAGACTCACATCCATCGAGTCAGTGATGCCATCCAGCCATCTCATCCTCTGTCGTCCCCTTCTCCTCCTGCCCCCAATCCCTCCCAGCATCAGAGTCTTCTCCAATGAGTCAACTCTTCGCATGAGGTGGCCAAAATACTGGAGTTTCAGCTTTAGCATCATTCCTTCCAAAGAAATCCCAGGGCTGATCTCCTTCAGAATGCACTGGTTGGATCTCCTTGCAGTCCAAGGGACTCTCAAGAGTCTTCTCCAACACCACAGTTCAAAAGCATCAATTCTTCAGCGCTCAGCCTTCTTCACAGTCCAGCTCTCACATCCATACATGACCACAGGAAAGACCATAGCCTTGACTAGGTGAACCTTTGTTGGCAAAGTAATGTCTCTGCTTTTGAATATGCTATCTAGGTTGGTCATAACTTTCCTTCCAAGGAGTAAACATCTTTTAATTTCATGGCTGCAGTCACCATCTGCAGTGATTTTGGAGCCCAGAAAAATAAAGTCTGACACTGTTTCCACTGTTTCTCCATCTATTTCCCATGTAGTGATGGGACCAGATGCCATGATCTTCGTTTTCTGAATGTTGAGCTTTAAGCCAACCTTTTCACTCTCCACTTTCACTTTCATCAAGAGGCTTTTTAGCCCCTCTTCACTTTCTGCCATAAGGGTGGTGTCATCTGCATATCTGAGGTTATTGATATTTCTCCCAGCAATCTTGATTCCAACTTGTGTTTCTTCCAGTCCAGCATTTCTCATGATGTACTCTGCATATAGTTCTCTTTAAAACACTTAAAAAAAAAAAAAAAAAAAACTCTTAAAGGCAACTAGATGGGGGCTGGGTATACTAGGCAAATTCCTTAAATTCTCTAAGTCTATAATTCCTTACCTTAAAACAAGAGTAATAATGCCTTTCTTCCAGGGTTGTGGTGGGCATAAGTAAGGCAGCATAGATATTCACATACAGTGCTTTCCATAAACATTTGCCTACTGTCAATCAACATGTTTAACTTGGCAGTGGTAATGTTAACAGCTTTACTCATGGAGTATATTCTATGAGTTTCCATAGATCGTTCAGTCCTCATAAGGAAAGCATTATTAGCCCCATTTTATGATGCAGAAACTGAGGATCAGAAAGGAGGCTCAGAAAGGTTAAGAAACTTTCTTGACATCACACAGCATTAGCCAGCAGAACAGTGGGACTGAAAGTGAGATACATCTTGGTCAGGGCAGTCCTTCCCCCACGGCCCCACCCTGCCTGTTTTTGTGCACCTCCGACTGTAGCAACAAACATCACCCCGTGTCCCTACCTCCTCTCCTGGGCTGGGGGCTCCCTTCCTCTCTTCTCCACCTGTATAACCCCTCAGTCGTTGTATTAGTTTCCCAGTTCCTGCCACAACAATGTGCTACAAGCTGGTTGGCCGAGAATGGAAATTCACTGTCTCACATCGTGGAGGCTGGAAGTCTGAAGTAAGGTGTCTTCAGGGCTATCTCCCCTCTGGAGATGAGATAGGAGGACCCCTTCCAGGACTCTCTCCAGGTTTATGTGGCTCATGGCAGCGTAATTCCAGTCTTCTCACGGCGTTATCCTTGTATGGGTGTGTGCCTTTGTGTCTAAATCTTCCCCTTTTAATAAGGACCCATATTGGGTTAAGGCCCACCTCACCCTAATGACCTCATTTTAACCTGATTATCTCCTTAAAGACTCTAGTCCAAATAAGACCACATTCTGAGGTTAGGACTACCATGTATCTTTTGGAGCAAATTGATTGCCTCCTCCTGGCTCAGCTGGGCTGGGTGCCCCTTCCCCTCTGCTTCTCTGGTGTCGAGTCCTCGTCATACTGTATCATCAAGTCCACTTGTCCACGTGGATCAAGGAATCAGGACTTTCATCTCCAGAGCTCCAGATCCTACTCAGCCCAGTGCTGGGCACATCATAGGCATCAGACATTTGTTGATGAATGAAGGCAGATGGTGATGGATTCTGCCAGCTGTGCCACTGGCCCCACTGCCTGCCTTCACCACAGGATTACAAGGGAACACACGGTCAGCAGGCTTGAGTGACCTCTGTCCAGACTCTAGCCTCAAGGACAACTAAGTGAGCTGGCAGACGTAGTCCATTTGTCTCTCATACCAGCCTGGTCCCGACAGCTGGAAACTTCAGCAAAGACAGGGACCCACGGGGTGAAACTTTAGAGCTCCAAACCTTTGCCCTGAATGTCATCTTTCAAGCTAAGTGCATGAACAGTTGCCAAAATGAAGGAAGATTTTTTTTCTGGTTGTTTTCCTCAATGACCCTCCTCTGAGCCCTGTGAACCTCTTCTTCTAGACAAAGATCCCTGAGGTGGACAGCAGCCTCACTTCTCCAGCATGTGGATGGGAAGTCGCAAGGCTGTCACTGTCACTGCTTCTCCACGTTCGCACTTCCTGCATGTCAAAGGCCACTTGGAGCTGCCACCCGACACTCCTGTCATGGCTGGAGCAGTCAGGAGCATTGCTTGGTGGCAGGCCCTTTGCTTCTATCTGTAGCACCTAGCCTTCTCAAAGCAAGTTTCAAAATAAAACCACTAACTAATCTGCCTGCAATGCAGGAGACCTGGGGTTGATCCCTCAGTCAGAAGATCCCCTGGAGAAGGGAATCGTAACCCATTCCAGTGTTCTTGCCTGAAGAATTCCCAGGATAGAGGAGCCTGGTGGGCTACAGTCCATGGAGTTGCAAAGAGTCGGACATGACTGAGCGACTAACACTTCACTTCAACTTCCCCCTGAGCATGATAATAAAGCTGAAGTTTCCTTTGGAAGTAAGCCACAACTGTCCTTCAGTAGCTGGCACACCTGTATTGAGCTTTTTATCCCCAACTGAAAGAACTGTGAAACAGGGCTGTTGTCTCTACGCAGCTGCTCACCCAAGGGAGCCCAGTCAGTGAAAGCTGGGGTGGATTCACTCTTTTGTTCCTCATGTGCTCTGGTGAGCTTGGGCAGCATAATGCCAATTTGTTTCATACACTTCCTTCTGATGTGCTCAGGTCCTTCACGGTGAAAGCAAAGTGCACAATCAGGTGCAGAGGAACAATGCAGCAAGGTGAAAAGGTGTCCATCGAGGAAGAATCTCTCCTTCTCCCATTCTGCAGAAATTCTTTAATGGTCATGAGGGTACAAGTTCTCCATCCTTATGGCCTTTGCTTTCTTTTCCACTGGTCATTTTGGTAATAAAGGCTAGCTTTCCATTATGTATCATTTCATTAATAATAATTGTGGTCATTTATTGAGCACTTGCTAAGTACCATCAAGTCTTCAGAGTAGTCTTAGCTGGAGCACTTAGGCAAGAAAAAGAAAAGGCATGCACATAGGAAAAGAACTAAAATTATCTCTTCCTGTTAAGTCAATTCAGTCGTGTCCGACTCTGTGACCCCATAGACGGCAGCCCATCAGGCTCCCCTGTCCCTGGGATTCTCCAGGCAAGAATACTGGAGTGGGTTGCCATTTCCTTCTCCAATGCATGAAAGTGAAAGTGAAGTCGCTCAGTCGTGTCTGACTCTTAGCGACCCCGTGGACTGCAGCCTACCAGGCTCCTCTGTCCATGGGATTTTCCAGGCAAGAGTACTGGAGTGGGGTGCCATTGCCTTCTCCAAAAATTATCTCTTAAGATGACATAATTGTATATATAGAAAACCCGAAGACTCTACAAGAAAACTGTTAAAACTAATAAACGAATTCAGTAGCACTCCAGGATACAAAAGTAACACATGAAAATTAGTTGTGTTTCTATATATTAACACTAAATATCTGAACAAGAAATAAACAATCCCATTTACGATAGCATTAAAAACAATAAAATACTTGGGAATAAATGTAACCTGGAGAATTAAATATGTATGCACTGAAAACTATGAGATTGATGAGAGAAATTGAAAAAGACACAACAAACGGAAAGATATCCCATGTTGGTGGATCAGAGGAAGACTGTTAAAATGTCCATACTACCCAAAGTCATCTAGAGATACAATGCAATCCCTATGAAAATTCCAATGGCATTATTTACAGAAATAGAAAAAACAATCCTAAAATTCATATGGAAACACAAAACACCCAGAATAGCCAAAGCAACCTTGAGAAAGACTAACAAAGCTGAGACATTTCACTTCCTGATTTCAAACTATAGTACAAAGCTACAGTAATCAAAATAGCATATTACTGTCATAAAAGCAGATATATAGACCAATGGAACAGAATTAAGAGCCCAGAAATAAGCCCACACATATACTGTCAACTAATGTTTGACAAGGGAACCAAAAACACTCAATAGGGAAAGGACAGTCTTTTCAATAAATGGTGTTGGGAAAATTGTACAGTCACATGTAAAAAAATGAAACTAGACCCCTATCTTACACCACTCTCAAAAATTCACTTGAAATAAATTAAAGACTTAAATGTCTGAAGTTATAAAACTCCTAGAATAAAATATATGGGAAAAGTTCCTTGACATCTGTTGTGGCAACAATTTGGGGGATGTGATACCAAAAGCACAAGCAACAAACTCAAAAACAAACAAGTGAGACTAGATCAAACTAAAATGCTTCTGCACAGTAAAAGAAATAATTGACAAAATGAAGACACAACATACAAAATGGGAAAAAATATCTGAAAACCATGTATCACATAGGAGTCAATATTCAAAATATGTAAGGAACTAATACAACCCAATAGCAAAAACAAATCTTATTAAGAAATGACCAATGGGAGGAGGAGCTAAGATGGCGGATTAGTAGGATGGGGAGAATACTTTCTCCTCCACAAATCCATTAAAAGAACATTTGAATGCTGAATAAATTCTACAAAACAACTTCTGAATGCCGGCAGAGGACATCAGGCACTTAGAAAGACAATTCATTGTCTTCAAAAGGAAATTACGAGCCCTGTGGTTAACTCCTTTTGCAAAGAAGCGGCCCGGACACCAGCATTTGCTATTAGCAAGCGGGGGCTGGGCTAGGAGGAGCAGCGCGGCCTGCATTGCTTTGAGAAAGGATTTGGCCTGGCTATCCTCAGTGCTATCTGAGCGAAATAACCAGACTGTTGGTTATCTACTACATCAAAAGCCAGCCCTAACTTAAGACACCACCAGGACTACGTACAGAACAAAGGACTGCACAGAGATGGCCGGCTGCAGGCCGTCCCACTCCAGTGACAGGCAGCCAGGGCTGGAGGCGGGCAATCACAGCCCTAGAGAGAAACTGTCTACAAAACTGTAAGTAGGTTTCTGTGCTGACTCACGCTTCTTGGGGCTCTGGATGGTCAACATCTGCCTGAGAAAGTGCACCAGTTGTATACCCAGAAAACTGAGCGGCGGGGAGGCGATAAGTCGCAGCAGCTGTGCTCACTAAACACTTCATCACCTGCGCTACTCGGACCTGGGAAGGGCATAAAATGCAGACTCAACCGAGTCTGTGCTCCTGAGGATTATCCGAGTGCCTGAACCTGGCACTTAGATTTGGGTGTTCATCTCCGCCCCCCTGTAACAGGGCAGAGATCAGATATTGAAAAGACCAGTAAACCACCTCAATAAAGAGAATTCAACAAACTACCAGAATATAGTAAGGACACTCTAAACTTGGCAATTTTAACAAGATGAAGAGACAAAAGAACACCCAGCAGCTAAAGGAACAGGACAGATGCCCACCAAACCAAACCAAAGAGGAAGAGATAGGGAATCTACCTGATAAAGAATTCTGAATAATGATAGTGAAATTAATCCAAAATCTCAAAATCAAAATGGAATCACAGTTAAAGAGTCTGGAGACAAGGATTGAGAAGATAAAGGTTTAACAAGGACCTAGAAGAAATTAAAAAGGGGCAACACATAATGAATAATGCAATAAATGAGATCCAAAACACCCTGGAGGCAACAAATAGTAGAATAACAGAGGCTGAAGATAGGATTAGTGAATTAGAAGATAGAATCCTAGAAATAAATGAATCAGAGGAGAAAAAAGAAAAACAAATCAAAAGAAATGAGGACAATCTCAGAGACCTCCAGGATAACATTAAACACTACAACATTCGAATCATAGGAGTTCCAGAAGAAGAAGATAAAAAGAAAGACCATAAGGAAATACTTGAGGAGATAATAGTTGAAAACTTCCCTAAAATGGAGAAGGAAATTACCACTCAAGTTCAAGAAATCCAGAGAGTCCCTAACAGGATAAACCCAAGGTGAAACACCCCAAGACACATATTAATCAAATTAACAAAGATTAAATATAAAGAACAAATATTAAAAGCAGCAAGGGAAAAACATCAAATAACTCACAAGGGAATTCCCATAAGGATAACAGCTGATCTTTCAATAGAAACTCTCCAAGCCAGGAGGGAATGGCAAGACATAATTAAAGTGATGAAAAAAAATAACTTACAGTCTAGATTATTGTATCCAGCAAGGATCTCACTCAAATATGAAGGAGAAATCAAAAGCTTCACAGATAAGCAAAAGTTGAGAGAATTTAGCACCACTAACGGAGAAGGCAGTGGCAACCCACTCCAGTACTCTTGCCTGGAAAATTCATGGATGGAGATAGCCTGGTGCACTGCAGTCCATGGGGTCAATAAGAGTCGGACACGACTGAGCGGCTTCACTTTCACTTTTCACTTTCATGCATTGGAGAAGGAAATGGCAACCCACTCCAGTGTTCTTGCCTTGAGAATCCCAGGGACAGGGGAGCCTAGTGGGCTGCTGTCTATGGGGTCGCACAGAGTCGGACACGACTGAAGTGACTTAGCAGCAGTAGCAGCAGCAGCACCACTAAACCATTTCTCCAACAAAAACTAAAGGACATTCTCTAGATAGGAATCACTAAAAGGGTGTATAAATTCGAACCCAAAACAATAAAGTAAATCCTATTTATCAGTAATTGCTTTAAAAATTGCTTTAATGGGCTGAATGCCCTAATCAACAGACAAAGACTGGCTGAATCGATACAAAAACAAGACCCCTACATACCTTGTCTACAAGAGACAACCAAAAGACTAAAATGGGTCAAATGGATACAAAAACTAGACTGCTATATATGTTGTCTACAAGAGAACCACCTTAAAATAGGGGATATATACTGACTGAAAATGAAGGGCTGGAAAAAGATTTTCTATGCAAATATGGACCAAAAGAAAACAGGAGTAGCAATACTCATATCAGATAAAATTGACTTTAAAGATCCTGAAAAGGAGACAATCAAGGTTATACATAACAACTTAAAGGAACAATCCAAAAAGAAGTTATAACGATTATAAATATATATGCACCCAACATTGGAGCATTGATATATCTAAGACAAACATTAATTAATATGATAGAAGAAATATGCAACAATACAATAATAGTGGGAGACTTTAATACCCCACTCACACAATCTGGCTGTAATAGACAAAGTAAAGAAGAAAACGTATTCACTTATGAGCCTCAAAAAATTAAGTTCACTCAGGAGAGTTAAAAAAAAAATAGACTTATTTGTTCACTCTGTAAAGGTTTATTGACTATTTTATGGGTCTGGTACCACTTTGTGTATTAGGGAGGAAGAAGTGACAAATGTGATCTCCTAAATAATATATTGTGGTAAAGATAGACTTACCAATACAAAATACCAAGATGTGCCTAAGATGAGGACACCCAAACTGGACTTTTAGTTTCCTGAACTTTTCATTTCCAGATCAAACCTCCTAATATAGGATGAATTCAACATGATTTTTTTTTAAGTGTTCTTTGTGATTAAAAACAGAAAGCCATTAGTTAAGAAATTACATATACTCCTCCCTACCAACCTAGATAGCATATTCAAAAGCAGAGACATCACTTTGCCAACAAAGGTTCGCCTAGTCAAGGCTATGGTCTTTCCTGTGGTCATGTATGGATGTGAGAGCTGGACTGTGAAGAAGGCTGAGTGCCGAAGAACTGATGCTTTTGAACTGTGGTGTTGGAGAAGATTCTTGAGAGTCCCTTGGACTGCAAGGAGATCCAACTAGCCCATTCTAAAGGAGATCAGCCCTGGGATTTCTTTGGAAGGAATGATGCTAAAGCTGAAACTCCAGTACTTTGGCCACCTCATGTGAAGAGTTGACTCATTGGAGAAGACTCTGATGCTGGGAGGGATTGGGGGCAGGAGGAGAAGGGGACGACAGAGGATGAGATGGCTGGATGGCATCACTGACTCGATGGATGTGAGTCTGAGTGACCTCCGAGAGCTGGTGATGGATAGGGAGGCCTGGCGTGCTGCAGTTCATGGGGTCGCAAAGAGTCGGACACGACTGAGCGACTGATCTGATCTGATCTGACCATCACTCCCCTTCTTTCTTCCCATTTCCCTCCCACCCTCATTGATCCTTTCCTTTGTCCATTAAAAAAAAAAAGGAAATGACCAATGGACTTGAATATCCCTTTTTCCCAAAGATGGCATACAAATGGCTAACAGGTACATGAAAAGATGTTTAATGTCGTTAATCATCAGGGAGATACAAATCAAAATCACAGTGAGATACCAACTCACATGTATTAAAATGGCTATTATCAAAATGACAAGAGACAACAAGTGTGATAAGGATGTGGAAGAAAGGAAACCCTTGCGCACTGCTGGTGGGAACAGAAATTAGTGCAGCCACTTTGGAACACAGTATGGAGTTTCCTCAAAAAATTAAAAATAGAGCTATCATATTATCTAGCAATCCTACTTCTGGGTATAGATCATAAGGAAATAAAATCACAATCTTAAAGGGATATTTGCTCCCCCACCATATTCATTGCAGCATTATTCAAAATGGTAAGATATGGAAATAACCTAGGTATCCATCAACAGATGAATGGATAAAGAAGATACACCCACACATACACACATCTCTGCACACACACACATATACAATGGAATATTATTCAGCCATAAAAAAGAAGGAAATCCTGCCATTTGTGACAACATGGATGGACTTTGAGGGCATTATGTTAAGTGAAATGAGTCAAACAGAGAAAGATAAATACCAAATAGTATCACTAATATGTGGGATCTTTAAAAAAACAAAAAGCCAAACTCACAGAAACAGAGATTAGAATGGTCCTTGCCAGGTGCTGGGGGTTGGGAGAATTAAGGATATGATACTCCAAGGATACAAACATCCTGTTATAAGATGAATAAGCTCTAGGTATCTAATATATAGTATAGTGACTATAGTTAATAATACTGTATTATCTACTTGAAAGCTGCTAAGAGAAAATCTTAAGTGTTCTCACCTCACACAAATATATTGTAACTATATGAGGTGATGGATAGGTTAATCAGTCCCATTGGGGTCATCATTTTACAGTATATAACTGTATAAATCATCACATTGTACATCTTAAACTTATACAGTGTGATATGTCAATTACATTCCAATAAAGCTGGAAAAGCAAAGCTTCCACAGCAACCTTCTGAATAGGCACCTTGTCCACACTATTGGAGAAGAAACTGAGGCTTTATCTGCCAAATGCTCAAATGATGGCAGATCCAGCATTCCAGCCCCGGTTGGCTCATCTCACTTCCGGCACCCATATTCTTGACTCAATCACCTTCAACATCCTCTGGTCTTCAGATAATCAAAGTTAGAAATAAAACTTTGAACTGAATGAACCTTAACTTTGTACTCTTTCACTTCTAGCATAGAGCACATACACTGATCTTACTGACATAACTGGAATCTTCCTCAATCATTCCCCCATCCCATGCTGCCTCCCCGCTGATGCAAACAGTGGGATGAGGCAAGGAGGCCACCTGAGTGGAAGCACAGAATGAAGCAGCTCCAGAGAGATGAAAATAACCTCCCTGTACCCCAGTAAACCTCCAGCAGATTGGGCCCCATGGGGATCCGTGTGCAGCCTCACCGTGACAGATATGCCTTGGGTTCCTGCCCCACACTTTCTACAGACTGTGCAGGAATGATACAGGTTCCTGCATGCCTCCCAGGCAAGGAACCCAGCTTTCACCAGGCGAGCAGAGACTTCTTTCAAAGTCATTCACTGTGCCAAGGCCAGAAGCCCTGCTAGACTGGAGTCCAGGGCTTGAGTCCCAGGGGTTTGCAGGAACTGAGTAAATAAAAAGAGGAAGTTAAGATAAGACCTTGGCTGTGCCTGGAGACAAGACCAAACACGTGTATTTTCTTCATTTTAATTCACTTCTAAACCCTTCACATGGATAAAATGAGACTGTTCTGGGAATATTTACAAAGGTGGACTTGTGCTATTTAATGTTGACCCTGCAGGAGGAACTGGAAGTACTCAGGGAGGAGAAGAGCCTTCAGCCCTCTCCACTGTTTAGAGTGTTCCCTCGGCTCCCATTCCCTTTGGGAGGAAGTCTGGGCATCATGCTCGGTACAGCACAGCTCCTGTTCAGTCCCAGGCCACCCCCACTCCTGTGCTTCCAGCTTCCAGAGAGCCTCTCAGACACCTTGCTCTCTTGTCTCCTGCTCATCTTTGCATCTCTGCTTACTCACCACCCTCTCCCGGAGATATCTCATCTCCCCAGAGGTGCAAGTCAGTACACATGCTAAGTTCTTTCCTAATGCCTCTAATCCCCACTGAAGCTGGCTCACTAGTGGATGATAAGCTCCCTGAGGGTGGGATTCGATGGATGACTACTTTGCATTAAGTCAATGATATCATGTTGAAAACTTGAACTTACAAATGAATGGAGTAAATGACTACAAGGTATTAAGCTTGATTTATTTCCTCTGCCCCTGGGAGGCCTCTTCCGTCTTCTCTAAGAACAGATTCCTCTTGTCTTGTTGACAAGGTCTGTCCAAGCAGGGTGTGTCAAGCCAAGGACCTAAGGGCTCTTTGAATTTTGACTGTATCCCATTAAAAATATAATCCATAAACCTGGGCCCAAGCTCCATTCATCAGACATGAAAGGCCATAGCTGCCATCATCAGTAACAGGGCTGGTCTTGCTGTCAACACCAGGGAATGAGGAGAGTGAAACAGGCCTAGCAACCCAGGGACACCAGCAGCTGCACCAGCTCTGACGGATTGCCTCTGGAGGACCAAAGGGCGTGTCTAAAAACAAAGGGGACCCTATGCTGCAAGAAGAGAACAGTGCAGCTATAAGGCTTAGCTGCTGTGGTGAGGGGCAGTGCTGGGGGGAGGAGGAAATCAGATCAACAGTGTTACTTTATCATTTCAGATATAAATTTGTCATATGGATCAAAGATATACTCCATATTCTTTATTAATAAAAACATGTTGCCAATTAACGCTGAGATGCTCAGAAGTAAAATCAACATAGACTCCTTTCAGTACTAGAGCAGGGATATAAAGCTGTCTCTTTACTGTGAAGGTTAATCTGATCAGGCTGAGGATATTTTGGCACTTTTCTGCCTCTGGAGTCATCTGAAGGAGGCTTCAGGCAGTAGCAGTGATGTGTCAGGGAGCCTAATGGAGCTTTTGCTCCCACACAAACTCCAGACAGGAAGACTCACACCCAACATCCTCCCCAACCCTTAGGCCCTTGGAAAGTGGCCAGGGGAAGACATCTTGCAGGCTATTCACCTAATTCTCAGCAGGTCCCCTTGCCAGGCTAGGCATACTGGGCATGCTTGTACTCTGTGACCCACCCTCCTGGCTATGGTGACCTAGTCTGGGCCAGAGTTGGAAATTTGGAGTCAGGGCTAAGAGTGTCCAGTTTCAGTCTGGGCTGGCCCCTGGAACAGAGGAGATACAAAGACCCACGGGCTGTGAATACAGGCGTTTTCTGCTAAGTGGACTGAGAAGTAGAGAAAGCCAGTGTAGAGAAAGGGAGCAAGAAGTGTCTGTAGACAAGAGAAAATAGAGACAAGGGAGGGGCTTCCTGGGTCCCCTCACCTGACCCTTTCTGCTCCCTCTCTCCAACGCTCTCCCCTCCTGCCCTGGACCCCTGTCCACTGTAAATGGATGGCTGGACACTCAGACCCCACAGAGCTCTCCTCCACCTGACCAGCCCTCCTGGGCTTGGTTGAATGCTGGCTGGGATGGCACTGATCTCAGCACAGCTTCACTCTTCTTGCCCTTGGTCATGAGGCATGTACTACCTCATGTTCCCAGCACCCAGACATGCACGACACGTATGCACTGAGTGAACAGATATCACCTTCTCTGAAGGCATCTCGGGGAGGTTGCTCATTCACTGGCTTCCCACACACCATGGGAATTCTTCATGAGCATTCCCTGCTGCTGCTTCTAGACACCACTCCTCCTCCCTTGTAAACCCAAAAAGCACAGACAAAAAACCAACTCTTCTTTGACATCACAGTCATCCACCCATCTCCATCTCCTTCTTCAAATCAAGTTCTCCCCCTCCTAACATGGGCCCTCTTCAGTCCATGGTCTGATTCCATCCAGCAATACCTTCAGGGTTTCACAGAAGTATTTCAGGGTAAATTCAGGCATGGCCTGGCGAAAACTAAACTGTCAAGTTGAGGGTAACTGTACCGTTGAGAGTAGACGTGCTAAACAAAGAGGGGACTTGAGTCAATCCTGCTGCGTTGGGCTCATGTAAGCAGCTAAAATAGAAGAGTCAGCTTTGAGAGGAGGAGTGCCTCAGTTCCCCACTAAAATCGAACTGAATGGACATTACAGCTTTTGGCATCTAAGACAAGAACTTACTTTGCACTGTGAATAACACCCCAAATCCTTTCTATTCGATCAGCAGCAAGACAGAACAAGATCATCCATCTATCCCACGGTACAGAGCCAGGATAGGAAGATGCCTCAGGAATGATGATCAGGGTGCTGGTGGGAGTGATCTAGTCTCCTCCTGTAAGGCTCTCATGACCTCTGTGTAGTTTAAACAAGTAAACCCTTCTGGGGAGATGTACTTCAAAGAAAGTTGCAATTATACACACATGTAGCTGCCTGCACCTCTCTTCAAACCCCTTTTATTTCTTGGTCCCTATGTAACTTGACAGTTGTGCATGTGGAAAATGATTAGGAAAGGGAGAGCTTCTTCCTACAGAACCAGAAAGCAGGTCAGCAGGAAGTGGACCTCCTGCCTACAGCAGAGGTTCAGGCAGGGGAGGAGGGAGGGAGGTTGGGGCGGGGAGTCAGCAGAGGTGGGTGGTGCACCTGCCCATCTTAGCAGGCAGGGTGTAATTGCGCGTGCTTTCCCAGGGCCTTAGCACCATTCCTGAAAAAGTGGTGGGTTGGAATGGATTGGCATTTGAGAATCAGCCACTCTGGTCCCCAATTGCTGCCCACTGCTTCTTGGGTGAGAGGAATCACGCAGGTGGTTCAGAGAAGACATTTCTCCCAGGTGGCCCTGACTGATAATATTACAGTTTACACAGGGCCAAGCAATATGCCCTCACCCTTGACCAAATTCAGGTACCTCCAGGGCAGTTCCAGTGACAGGTGAACACAGGTCTGCAGAGTCACACCCACATACACACACGCACACACTGTTTTTGTCCTGCCCTCCCCACCTTGAGCAGCTCCAGCCTGTGGTACAAAGAAGCCCTGGATGCTCACAGGAGGATGCGATGGCAGTGATGTCTCCTCTTGCTCACTGGTCTTGGGAGTTGCTAAACTCTCAAGGTCAAAACTTACATATCAAAATCAAATGGCAAAATTCTCTAAATCATGTACATCTTACTTTCCATGTCACTATATCATATGAATTATGTGCCACTGTATAGCTCAAAAGCATGTAACTGACCCATAAAATCATTAATGTTCCACTGTCCATCTTAGGAATTACCAACCAAAGTGGAAACAATACTCTGCATGAACTTCCCTTTTCAATTTGCATCCTCACCCAGATATCCAACCAAGCACATGAGCATGTCTAAACCTATGCTGGTGGCCACACTGCGAGCTGACTTCAGATGAGCCATTACTAGGCCTGCCCTCACTTCCAAGCCACATCTCTTGGAACATTCACGCCCACTCTCCTCCCACTCCACTCCTCAATATGTCTGCTAAGTAGAGGGCCTGGTCCCTTTTCCTGAAAAATGTAGAGTTGTCAGCAAATATAACATGTCTGACTCCAACCAAGTGACATCTTTCTGGCCTAAATTGTTTCTAGAAAGCTCGAGGCAAATTTATCAGACGGCTCCCAAAGTCTGTGCTTTACTCAGAAGGAGCAACATGTGGCCTGACTGAACCATTTCCAGCAAGACACTCTGCTGCTGCTGTCGCTTCAGTCGTGTCCAACTCTGTGCAACCCCATAGACGGCAGCCCACCAGGCTCCCCCGTCCCTGGGATTCTCCAAACGAGAATACTGGAGTAGGTTGCCATTGCCTTCTCCGCAAGACACTCTAGTTATTCATAAACCCTACAGATGAGGGGTCCATTCAGGCAAGGCTGGATGGGGAAAATGCCATTGTTGATGAGAGAAAGGGGAAACTAACAGGAGCAGCAAGACTCCCCTTCTCAAACAGGAAAGCAGGGGGACTAGACAGGCCCTCACAGTGGGTGCTTAAAAAGCTCGGTTTTATGTCCTATTCAAGAGCTTGTGACGAGTTAATTTTGATTTAAACTAATATCCTCCCAGTTTTAGATTAAAATAATCTACATAGCAATATTAATTTTATTATTAGCATTGTTTATAATCATGAAAAGCTAGAAGTCTATGCAGGAGACAACATAGCAAAATAAAACAACTCCACTCAATGGACTATTAGGACATAATTAAACAAGGATTCTGAAGGAATCCTTGAAGGAATGTTGTATTAACGAAAGTAAGTGCTTAGAATACAATGCTAAATCAAAAGGCAAAAGGAATAAAGGTGTGCATAATATATATCATGATTTCACATTTTAAAATGACACAATGCAAAGAAAAATAGAGGCTAGGAGACAGTTTACCAAAATGTAAATGGTGAATACATTTAGGGGGTCTGATTACAGTTTCTTTTTCTTTCTACATACCTCTGTTTTCCAAATTTAATGAACATTACAACTTTTAAAGACCTTATTTTGTTATAAATATGTAGTTGAAGATATAAGTGATGCTAAGTCACTTCAGTCGTGTCCGACTCTGTGTGACCCCATAGACGGCAGCCCACCAGGCTTCCCCGTCCCTGGGATTCTCCAGGCAAGAACACTGGAGTGGGTTGCCATTTCCTTCTCCAATGCATGAAAGTGAAAAGAGAAAGTGAAGTCGCTCAGTCATGTCCGACTCTCAGCGACCCCACGGACTGCAGCCTACCAGCCTCCTCCATCCGTGGGATTCTCCAGACAAGAGTACTGGAGTGGGGTGCCATTGCCTTCTCCAGAAGATATAAGTAAACCATCTCAAATGCCGCACTATAAAGATCCCATGGAATCAAAAGACACAGGTAGGAGAATTACCATATGAAACCAACCTGTGCATCTAAAGGAAGATGAGGGAAGGCTGAAGTGAGTTAGAAGCTGTTCATCAGATGGAAGATGAGGAAAACCTGCAGTGATTTAGAGGTTCCTGGAAGCCCTCGGGGTAGGGGGGCGGGGAACACCATGGGGCTTAGGCTGCCTTTCTCCTTTCTCCCTTCTGTTTTACCACAGGGAAACAAAGGGTCAAACAGCACTTGTCTACTGAGAACTAGAAGCTGTACACTGAAAGGCTGCCTTAGCCCAGTGCATTTTTAATTTTAATATTTCCAGGTTTGAAACTCTCAGGAACTTAGAGTCAGACCTCAGGCACCTTTAATATCCTAAAAGAACTACAATTTCAGGAGAGGTTTTTAACCCATTAGAAGATTGCATTCCTGCACACTATCACGTCTCTGTGGAAAGGAAGCAACTTTATTATTGCAAATCCAATGCCTAGCACAGTACTTCCTACCAAAGGGTAAGAAACACATTTGTTGAATGAATGCTTTTAAAATACTATCTTTAAAATAAATAAATAAATAAAATAAAATACTATCTTTTCTTAGAAACGAAGTTGGCCTAGGCAGAAATTGAAGTCAGTTCAAGGTTACCAAAAATTAATTATACTGTGGTATTTGGTTTTTAATTGCTATGACTACATGTTATTTAGACAAATAAATTCACTATTTTAATTATTTAAGAATTGGTCAAATTAACGTGTCCTGTCATCTTTAACACAATGGTTTGCACACAAAAGGTAATGAAGCTGACTCCACCATCCATCTAGGGCAACTTCCCTGGATCACAGACAGAATGCAAAGGAAGCAACAACCTGTGGAACACCACCTCTGTAAACCCAACATGGAATGATGACAACAGACCCAAACCACTCCCAAGAAGCCTACCTGCGTGCCAGACATTTGGTTCCAGGACTGGAAGGAAAACAGCAGCAGGCACTTTGCAAACCCCCAGCTGAGGGAGACCATCATGGTGCCCACACTCCCATGATGCCTTGCTCTTAGGCCCTTCTAACAGGCACCACCTGGAAGCCCAATTCAAAGTTGCTTTACAACGTCATTGGTTTCTAGCAATAGTTTGTGGGCTACACAGCTCAAAGATTTGCTATGCTATGCTAAGTCACTTCAGTCATGTCCGACTCTGTGCGACCCCACAGACGGCAGCCCATCAGGCTCCTCCGTCCCTGGGATTCTCCAGGCAAGAACACTGGAGTGGGTTGCCATTTCCTTCTTCAATGCATGAAAGTGAAAAGTGAAAGTGAAGTCGTTCAGTCGTGTCCCACTCTTAGCGACCCCATGGACTGCAGCCCACCTGGCTCCTCCGTCCATGGGATTTTCCAGGCAAGAGTACTGGAGTGGGGTGCCATTGCCTTCTCGGCTCAAAGATTTAAGTGACCGTTTTCTACGTTGTCAGCTCTTCAGCTTTCTGCTATCTCCTCAAAGAAGGGCTCTGTTGATTCTTCAGAATAAATATGAAATAATGATACTAAAAATCCTTTAAATAGGTGAAGTTCTGGCAGGTTTCCAGTGCTCTCTCATTTAGTATCAGACCCTCTGTCAGAGAATCAGAATTGGGTCGGGGGCGGGGGGTGGGGCGGAGGGAAACAGAAAAAAACCTTTACGGAAATAGGATTCTTGAGTTTAGACATACAGTAGGGTAGCTTCTCCTCTTTCTGAGACGCTTTAAAACAATTCAACGTGAATGCAGAAGACAGAGTGGATGGTCTTTTAAGCATTCTCAGTCTTCAAGAGATTGGCCACTAATGAGTTTCAGGAGGAAATTGTACCTTGTCATTTGACTGCCAATTCAATTCTAACAAACATTTCTAAAACATCAGACACAGATTTTCATACAGATGATGACCTGATAGCTTTCTCATCCACTTAAACCTACTGGTTGATTTTATCTCCTAGCTATTAAGTACCTTCAACCCTTCCTCCAACTGTTTTGTTTCCTTGAATCCTTTCATTCGATCCAAGTCCCTGTGAATGCACAATGTGTCTTCTGCAATGAAGAGGGTTCTCTTCCCCTTAAATCATATAGTCCTTTAAAAAGGAGGACTATTAACCACTGTGTCTTGGTCAAATTCAACTTGAGGACTTCCTTGGTGGTCCACTGCTTAAGAATTCTGCCAATGCAGGGGACGCAGGTTTGATCCCTGGTCAGGGAAGATCCCACATGCCGCATGCAGGGCAACTAAGCCCATGCACCACAACTACTGAGCCAGTGCTTCTAGAGCCGCTGCTCTACAACAAGAGAAGCCGCCACAATGAGAAGCCTGCACACTGCAACAAAGAATAGCCCCTGCTTGTACAACTAGAGAAAGCCTTCGAGCAGCAGCAAAGACCCAGTGCAACCAAAAATAAATAAAAAATTTTAAATTCCAATGTGGAAAATTACACTTTCCCTCCCTCCAGTTTTCCCTGTCATTTTAATTAGAAGCACTATTTAATATCCCACTCAAAATAAAACCTGTTGTAGAGAGGGCTGCCTTTAAGGGGCCTGCCTTTTCTAATACAGAGGAGACGATGTTTCAGAGACGTGTGACTAATACTCCAGGGGTAGGAGCTGAGAACACTGGGATCCTTTGGGAGTAGAGGTAGCTCCAAAGGATCAAATTGATTTTTATTTATGTCTGCAGTAGACAATAAGATGGATTTTTTCCCTCCAGCGTTTTGCAGCATCTTCTGAGATTCAGAATCAAGGCAAGAGCTGCCTGGTGATACTGTGTGGATGACGCATTCCGTGGAGCTGACTCTATGACATCATGTCATCCTGTTCTCAGTTAGAGCAGGCTGATGTGCCTGCCCCGCACACCCCAACCCTGTGAGTCACTGTGTGATAGATGGTCCAGGAAATGCAAAACGATGCTCTTCTGAAACCTTACAACTGAAAAATTGAGGCTTCCGGCCAGGGAATGTAGAGAGAAAAAAGTAAACTCTCAGGAGGGGCAGGTTCTCATTTCTGTTTTTCTTTTCACTGTTGTTTAAGTATGAAATCCTACAAGGGACTGTAGTGTATAAATAGTTGTTGCTACTAGCTTTGTCATTGATGTTTTATTGCCTCAAAAATGAAGTTTAATTTTCCACTAACTATAACTTTTTATTCTGAGCAGCTATGCCACCCCATATCCTAAGGAGTTTTATCATCAAAAATGACAGACTATATGTGCATTGTGAACATTGAATAAAATTGGCTGTATAAGCTCCACTTGTCCCTGAAGAATCCTGTAATACAAAACAATCTGATACATACAAACTTATAGTGGATTTGAATAATGATAAAACAAAATGTCAAGGATAATCTACTAAAGAAAAAGTTAAAATTTAGTCTTATCCAAATAGTTCCAATCCAAAGGTGTGGCGGGGTGTTGGGGGGTGGGGGGTGGATCACATGATGGACCTCAAACAATGGGAATTCAAAGTTTAAAATCTTTTCCTCTTTTGTCTCTACCTCCCAAGTGTCAGTAAATAAAATAATTAATAAACCAAAGGCCTAGTGAACAAAAACTGCAGAGAAAAAGAAACAGCAGAGATTAATGAAACCAAGATGTTAACAAGGATAGAATCTCTTTCTGGCAAGGCTGACCTTTCCAGCCCAGCACATATAGTACTTCTTACTCCTGTACCTTAAAACGTGAGGCCATCCAGACAAATTAGCAAGAGCCCAAAGCCCCAGGGTTGGAAAGCAATCACGCAGAAAGCACACACGAAATACTTCCCTTGCCTCAAAATCACTATCCTTTTCCTGCTAGAAATGCACTGTTAGTGGGCAGGACAGTGTCATGTTGGACTTTGGATGCTATGGGCTTGGTTTGGACCAACATCTGGTTAAATCTCAAGGATGTTTGTCCCATGAAGGTGACACTGTGGGTTCCATGAAGGAGAAGTCACTCCGTAGTCACTACAATAGACAAAGAAAGCCCTGGAACCTCTGTTGGATTTGAAGGTCAGCCAACCAGGCAGGACCTAACAGGCCTTCTGGTCCCAGACTCTCTAACACACCCCAGAGGAACAATAGTTCTCTTTGGACCACACTCCATTTGTCTAAATCACATGGAGCAATGAGGTTCACTCCAGTTCTCTTTACTGGATCTGGGGCTGAGAACTCAGTGGAGTTTCCAGAAATACTTCACATTACACGTGCTTTCATGTTTGACAGTTCACTCCCTTTGGCTTCATAGCCAGAGCACCGGATGCCCAGATGGTAAAGTAATAATCAGCTTTGCCTTTTTCCCACACTACTCAGGGAAAGCCATGGGAAATCTCAGCAGGTGTCCCAAATGGGTTCAAAATCAATGTCCTAGGAAAAAATAGTAACAACTGATGCTGGGAAAGATTGAGGGCAGGAGAAGGGGATGAGAGAGGATGAGATGGTTGGATGGCATCATTGACTCAATGGACATGAGTTTGAGCAAGCTCCACGAGTTGGTGATGGACAGGAAGACTGGTGTGCTACAGTCCATGGGGTTGCAGAGTCAGACACAACTGAGCAACTGAACTGAACAGCAATTTTTTAAATTGTCAAAATTTCAAAGTTATAATGATGTTCCTCTTGCCTTTTCTTACAAATTTTAGGGTAATCTTTATATCCATATAATTTTTGCTAGTATTTTAATAAGAATGGCATTAAACATTTCATTCAGAGAGAATTGACGTCTTTACTATGCTCAGTCTTCCAAACCATGAACACAATTTTTGTTGTTGTTTAGTCACTAAGTCATGTCTTCTCTTTGCAACCCCATGGACTGTAGCCTGCCAGGCTTCTCTGTCCATGGGATTTCCCAGGCCAGGATACAGGAGCGGGTTGCCATTTCCTTCTCCAGGGGATCTTTCTGACCTAGGGATTGAACCCATCTCTCCTTCATTGGCAGACAGATACTTTACCACTGAGAATGACACATTCTATTTGCCAATATTTTGCAAAAATTTTATGTCTCTATTTATGTGGGTATTGGTCTCTAATTTTCTTTTTCTTTTTTGTACTGTCTTTATCTGGTTTTTAGAATCGAGATAATATTGGCTTCATAAAATGGACTGGAAATGCTTCCTTTTTTCTGTTCTTAAAAGATTGTATAGGTTTGGTGTTAGTTCTTCTTTAAACATTTTTTAGTATTCTCCAATGAAAACTTCTGGGCCTGGAGATTAATTTGGGGAGGGTTTAAATTATTAATATAAGACTCTTTAATAGTTATAGGAATATTCAAGTTGTCTATTTCATATTGGGTGAGTTGTGGTAGCTTGTGTTTTTCAAGGAATTGGTCCATTTCATTTAAATTGTCATATTTATGTCATAATGTTCCCTTATGACTCTTTTGATAGCCACAAGGTGCTTAGTGATATTCCCTGTTTCATTCCTGCTATTTTGCATCTTCTCTGTTTTTTTCCTTTGTTTATCTTGCTGGATATTTGTCAATTTTATTGGTCTTTTGAAAGAACTGATATTCTGTAATAACCTAAATGGGAATATTTAGGTTGTGGGAATTTGAAAAAGAATAGATACTTGTATATGTGTAACTGAATCGCTCTGCTATAACCTGAAACTAACAGAATATTATTAATCAATGATAATCCAATATAAAATAAATTAGTTTAATTAAAAAAATGATGAACCAATTTTTGTTCCACTGATTTTCTCTACTTTTGTTTTTAATTTCATTGATATCTGGTCTTTATTAGTTCCTCCCTTATGCTTGTTTCCCACTTATTTTGTTCTTTTTCTAGGTTCTTAAAGTAAGAACTTAGATTAGTGATTTGAGACTTTTCCTCTTTTCTAATGAAAGCATTTTAATGCTATAAATTTTCTTTTCAGCAGTGCTTTAGCTAAGTCCCACAGATTTTGATGTAGTGAAGATTCATTTTCATTCAGTTCAGTTTCTTTTTACTTCCATACGATCAATACCCACAGATTACCTAGAAATGTATTGTCTAGTTTCCAGGTACATGGAGATTTTGCTGTGATCCTTCTGTTAGTGATTTCTAGATTAATTCCACTGTGTCCAGAAAGTACATACTATATGACATCTATTCTCTTAAAGTTTTATGGCCTAAGATGTGTTTTATTTTGGTATATGTTCCATGAACACTTGGAAAGACTCTGTACACTGCTGTGGTTGGGTGAAGCTTTCTATAAATGTCAATTAAATTTTGTTGGCTGACAGTGTTGTTGAGTTCTTCTAAATCCTTGCTAATTTTCTGTTTAGTTGTTCTATCAGTGTTAATAGAGGAATATTGAAGCTCTCCGACCATCATGGTGGATTTGTCCATTTCTCCTTTTAGTTCTATCAGTTTTTGCTTCATATATTTTGTAGCTCTATCGTTTGATGCAGGCATCTTTAGGATTACTATCTCTTCTTGGTGTACTGACCTCTCATCATTATATAATATCCTTTTCTGACATTTTCTTTGCTCTAAAGCCTACTTTATATGACATTAATATAGCCACTCCTGACTTATTTTGAGTAATGTTTACGTATGTATCTTTTTACATTCAACCTTTCTATAGTGTTATATTTGAAGTGAGTTTCTTATCAATAGCATATGGTTGAGTCATTTTTTTTTAAATGAACTCGGCCAATGTCAATCTGATAATTGATATATTTAAACCCTTTAATTTAATATAATTATTAATGTTATGACAAGCCTGCCATTTTATATTTTGTTTTCTGTTTGTTCTCTCACTTTTTCATTTCTGTTTTCTTTTCCCTATCTTCCTGTGGGTTATAATAAATCTATATTATTTTTGAATGTATCTCTATGTACAGCTTTTTTGGTGACTTCTCTGGGTATTGTATTATATATAGAAAACCTATATTTCTACTGACACTATGGAGGGGCAGGGAGGTGGTCTCATTGCCACTGGGCAGTGACGGAAGTCCTAACTCTCCACTCGGTCTCCTCCGACCCACTCCGGTCAAGAGACTTCCTTGCTGCAGTGAGGAGAGGGTAGGAATTTTTTCTTGAGTAGGTGAAGGTGACTCATGGGTTTTCTGTGGTGTTTAGCTGGGGTGAAGCAGGAATTGTCTACATGTTTTCTGTCTTCCTAAGTTTCCCCTTTCCTTATCATTTGGCTAGAGAGAGCAGATTTATGCTGGGGCTTTTTTTTTTTTTTTTTTTGTCTGAACTTGGTGGTGGTTCTGGGTTACCAGTTCATTAAGTTCCAAGTCTGGGATATATGAGACAAAAAGAAAACCCAGGAAACTGACCATTATGTTGCTCACTGGGCTCTGAGGTTCCTAGCTGTCTGCCTTCTTTTTTTCATCATTCAATATCTTGTGTTTGCTTTATATATATTGTCCAGGATGTGGGATTGTACTAAGCAGATGAAAGGGGGAAAAGTATGTCTACTCTTTCTTCTCAGAAGTGAGTGTTTTTTCCATAGCTATTTAGTGAAGAATTTAAAATAATAGGAAGACTATCAGCACAAGCATTTTGAGAAGACAAAGCATCAGCTAGCCATTATATTGTCAGATGAATACATTTATTATCAGATAAATATATAATCAGTCATTTCAGTCCAGTTGCTCAGTTGTGTCCAACTCTTTGTGACCCCATGAACTGTAGCATTCCAGGCTTCCTTGTCCATACCAACTCCCAGAGCTTGCTCAAACTCATATCCATTGAGTCAGTGATGCTATCCAACCATCTCGTCCTCTGTCATCCCCTTCTCCTTCTGCCTTTAATATTTCCCAGCATCAGGGTCTGTTCTAATGAGTCAGTTCTTCGTATCAGGTGGCCAAAGTATTGGAGCTTCAGCTTCAGCATCAGTCTTTCCAATGAATATTCAGGACTGACTTCCTTTAGGATGGACTGGTTGGATCTCCTTGCAGTCCAAGAAACTATCAAGAGTCTTCTCCAACACCACAATTCAAAAGCATCAGTTCTTCGGTGCTCAGCTTTGTTTATGGTCCAACTCTCACATCCATACGTGACTACTAGAAAAACCATAGCTTTGACTAGATGGATCTTTGTTGGCAAAGTAATGTCTCTGCTTTCCAATATGCTGTCTAGGTTGGCCATAGCTTTTCTTCCAAGGAGTAAGCGTCTTTTAATTTCATGGCTGCAGTCACCATCTGCAGTGATTTTGGAGCCCAAGAAAATAAAGTCTCTCACTGTTTCCATTGTTCCCCATCTATTTGCCATGAAGTGATGGGACCAGATGCCATGATCTTCATTTTTTGAACGCTGAGTTTTAAGCCAGCTTTTTCACTCTCCTCTTTCACTTTCATCAAGAGGCTGTTTAGTTCCTCTTTACTTTCTGCCATAAGGGTGGTGTCATCTGCATATTTGAGGTTATTGATATTTCTCCCTGCAATCTTAATTCCAGCTTGTGCTTCATCCAGCCCAGCACTTCACGTGAAGTATTCTGCATACAAGTTAATAAGCAGGGTGACAATACTCCTTTCCCAATTTGGATCTAGTCCGTTGTTCCATGTCCAGTTCTAACTGTTGCTTCTTGACCTGCACACAGATTTTTCAGGAGGCAGGTAAGGGGGTCTGGTATTCCCATCACTTGAAGAATTTTCCACAGTTTGTTTTGATCCACACAGTCAAAGGCTTTAGCATAATCAATGAAGCAGAAGTAGACGTCTTTCTGAAATTCTCTTAATATATAATAGCTATCATAAAATTTAAGTTGAACATGTATTTATTCTGATTCCTCTCATCAGAAAATTGAGCTTCAATTTAAGGCAAAGAAAAAAATTTTTTGTAATATGGAATGGTTCTTTCAATAATTCAAAAGATTTTCCATTTAAATCTTGATATTATAAGTGTTATATGAAAGTACATTTGTATCAGATTATTAATAAATGCCTGAATTTTGTGTCAGCTTATAGATAAAGCAGTTTTCCGATTAAATTTTACAACTGATACAGGCATTTATTGGCACTTGGCACAAAAGCAATCTGTTGTCTTAGCTAGATGAAGTCCAGCCTCTGTCTTAAATGCTCTGACCACACCTTGCATTAAAAAAATTAAAAAAAAACAAAACACCACAAATCTGTCTGCAGTGGGGAAGACCCAGGTTTGATCCCCGGGTTGGGAAGATACCCTGGAGAAGGCAATGGCAACCCAGTCTGGTATTCTTGCCTAGAGAATTCCATTGGCAGAGGAGCCTGGCCAGCTACAGTCCCTGGGGTCGCAAAGGTTTGGACATGACTGAGCAACCAACACCAAACCAAACCAAAAAAAAAAAAAAAACAAACTAGAGGCAAAATTCAGTTAACTTCTCTATCTACCTCAAATTACCAGAATTTTCTAAACTGTGGGAACATAAGAACATATTGTATTCAAGTCTCAGGCACCAACTCCACGCATGAGGGAGGCAGGCTTTCTAGTTTCTTGTACACTTTCATGCAGAATTGGAGAGTTTCTCTCAAATATTTTGATCAATCCATGTATCTTAAAGACCAGTAATTTCAACAAAAAATTCTAAACCCATTGTACAAAACAGCAAACTATTAATTTCACCAAGGAGAACTCATTTGTAACATTAACAAAATTCTAGTCCCATTTTGATCCAAGATGGCTGGAAGGGTTGAGGGGCTGTCTGTAAAATGTGTTGTTTCATTATATATCAACAAACCATTCTAGAAACAAGCATGCAGCCTAGGTTAACTGCCCAAATTGGAATGAATTCCAAACAATTCATACACACACGCTTATATGTCTAGACTGAATTATCTGAAACATAAAAACATAACGCACACATTGTTTTAAATAACTTACCTTCCTTATCCTAACAACCCACTTAGAAGGAATAGCGTGTTTATATGTCAGTGTAGGATGATCCCTCCACACCAAAAATTGTGAAGCACATTACTGTTTTTATGCTCTTGTAAAAACTAATTAAGTATTTATGCCCCCTTTCTCATTTTTCATGGAAACATCCACTGGCATCACCCAACTCAGCTGATTCAATTGCTGAGACATTGTGGACAAAGTAAGGACAGAAGGAAGGCAGAAACAGTGGACAAAACATCTCAGTTTTTCCAGAAGTGAAGCAGCTGGTAACTACCCGGTGTTATACAGTCACCTCTTGTAAGCTTCTGAAAGTCATTACTTTTCTGAAGCTTATATTAGCATGGAATAAGCACAGCATTTTTTTGAAAAGCTGTTTTCAGACTTTGTTGTTTTAACTTCTAGTAGAATAGAGGGAAGCGTTGATAAAGCTCCCCAGCCCCCTCCCAGGAGGGTGGTTCTCCAGTCGTGGACCCCATCCCAGACTTGCTGAGTCAGAATCTCCAGAATGAAGGCCCGCGACCAGCAACTGTAACAACTTCCCAGATAACGTGGGAGATCTCTGCTTTTGTGCCTTGTGGAAAATCACTTTAACAATTAGTTTAGTAGCAACATAACACAGAGAGGAAATTAGAGCTCTATGAGGAATATTGAGTATAAACAGAATGATCAAAAAAGCTCCAGTCATGGTGAACAATTAAAGGGCAGCCACCACAGGCCATCCTAGGGTTCAGACCAGGAGTATCACTGCCCACCCAACACCAAACTCAGGTCAACTTCTGGTGACGTTTGCTTTGTTGAGTCATGAGGCGAATGGTCATATAGGAAAAAAATTGGGGTTTTTTTCCTTTCAAATTCCTTTCTTTTTGAAATAAACTTTTTTTTTTAATTGCAACTTACTGAAACACTTTAGGTCTTAATGAAATGTCTTAACATGGAAACATGACATTTAAAGAAAAATCTATTAGTCAAAGAACGTCATTAATAAAAGGCGTTCTTTCTGAAGTTGACACTAGTGATTTAATTGATCAGCACCAAAAGCTAACATCAATCATCAAAGGGACAGGGGTAGCACTGCAATCAGGGACAGAAAGGAGGAGTTTGGAAGAAGTGTGTGGTATAAAGCCAAATATATGCAGAATAAACAAATACCTGTGCTGTCAAGAAACAAAGAAAAAAAAAAAAATGAGCCTTCATAAGCAAAATGATTGCAAGCAGGCAATGGTAATGTTAAAACTGTTTTTACAAGAACTGTTTATAGTCTCAATGTTTTCCACTTCTTGCACTGCTTTTCCTATATGTAGAAAGTTCACAATTTTGCAGGTAAAAAAAAAAGCAATATTTGACTATATATTTTTAATATCCTAAAAACCCCTAGAATGTCCAAGAAAGGAATAGATTTTAAAATATTTATTTCCAGAGAATATATAGCATCACTGGGGAAAGTTCTTCATTAATATAATTTTTTTAAAGAAAAGCAAAGATATGGAACTACATTTCAGTATGATGAACTTGACCCTAATTGTGTAAACATATGTACCCCTGTGTTTATTTGAGAGGTATTAAAAAGACTAAAATGAAATATATCTAAAATTTTAACAGTTAACTCTGGGTATTAAAAGCATATTATTTGCTACCATATACCTTTTTTTTGTTTCAAAATTTTCTATAATAAATGTGCATTTGTTTTATAATTATTGTATATTTTAAGTAATCAAGCTTCCATTCCCTCAAAAGAATTCTAGGAGATTTTTCTCCTTATTCACGCATGATTCATGTTCCTTTTAGCACAACCACCCCCAATCCATTAGAAAATATCCTTCAAGTACAAAGACACTGACCTCAAACTTCAACAGAGATCATTAAAACTTTCAAATTCTATGATTCTAGACATCTCTAGATGCCATATATTGGCACATTTATTTCATACATAAACAGGTTATAGGGTAATAAGAACTTTTATTCTTTTTATTATGTCAGGCAAAAGCTGATGTATCTGCCATTATGCCATTCACATTCTGTTGTACTAACTTTAGGGTTTAAAGAGAATATTTCAAATACTAACAACTGAGACTTCACCTCTTGGAGAGTCATCAGATCAGATCAGTCGCTCAGTCGTGTCTGACTCTTTGCGACCCCATGAACCGCAGCACGCCAGGCCTCCCTGTCCATCACCAGCTCCCGGAGGTCACTCAGACTCGCATCCATCGAGTCAGTGATGCCATCCAGCCATCTCATCCTCTGTCGTCCCCTTCTCCTCCTGCCCTCAATCCCTCCCAGCATCAGAGTCTTCTCCAATGAGTCAACTCTTCGCATGAGGTGGCCAAAATACTGGAGTTTCAGCTTGAGCATCATTCCTTCTAAAGAAATTCCAGGATTGATCTCCTTCAGAATGGACTGGTTGGATCTTCTTGCAGTCCAAGGGACTCTCAAGAGTCTTCTCCAACACCACAGTTCAAAAGCATCAATTCCTCGGCGCTCAGCCTTCTTCACAGTCCAGCTCTCACATCCATACATGACCACAGGAAAGACCATAGCCTTGACTAGGCGAACCTTTGTTGGTAAAGTAATGTCTCTGCTTTTGAATATGCTATCTAGGTTGGTCATAACTTTCCTTCCAAGGAGTAAGCGTCTTTTAATTTCATGGCTGCAGTCACCATCTGCAGTGATCTTGGAGCCCAGAAAAACAAAGTCTGACACTGTTTCCACTGTTTCCCCATCTATTTCCCATGCAGTGATGGGACCAGATGCCATGATCTTCGTTTTCTGAATGTTGAGCTTTAAGCCAACCTTTTCACTCTCCACTTTCACTTTCATCAAGAGGCTTTTTAGCCCCTCTTCACTTTCTGCCATAAGGGTGGTGTCATCTGCATATCTGAGGTTATTGATATTTCTCCCGGCAATCTTGATTCCAACTTGTGTTTCTTCCAGTCCAGCATTTCTCATGATGTACTCTGCATATAAGTTAAATAAACATGGTGACAATATACAGCCTTGACGTACTCCTTTTCCTATTTGGAACCAGTCTGTTGTTCCATGACCAGTTCTAACTGTTGCTTCCTGACCTGCATACAGATTTCTTAAGAGGCAGATCAGGTGGTCTGGTATTCCCATCTCTTTCAGAATTTTCCATAGTTTATTGTGATCCACACAGTCAAAGGCTTTGGCATAGTCAATAAAGCAGAAATAGATGTTTTTCTGGAACTCTCTTGCTTTTTCCATGATCCAGCGGATGTTGGCAATTTGATCTCTGGTTCCTCTGCCTTTTCTAAAACCAGCTTGAACGTCAGGAAGTTCACGGTTCACATATTGCTGAAGCCTGGCTTGGAGAATTTTGAGCATTACTTTACTAGCGTGTGAGATGAGTGCAATTGTTCGGTAGTTTGAGCACTCCTTGGCATTGCCTTTCTTTGGGATTGGGATGAAAACTGACCTTTTCCAATCTTGTGGCCACTGCTGAGTTTTCCAAATTTGCTGGCATATTGAGTGTAGCACTTTCACAGCATCATCATTCAGGATTTGGAATAGCTCCACTGGAATTCCATCACCTCCACTAGCTTTGTTTGTAGTGATGCTTTCTAAGGCCCATTTGACTTCACATTCCAAGATGTCTGGCTCTAGGTCAGTGATCACATCATCATGATTATCTGGGTCTTGAAGCTCTTTTTTGTACAGTTCTTCTGTGTATTCTTGCCACCTCTTCTTGATATCTTCTGCTTCTGTTAGATCCACACCATCTCTGTCCTTTATTGTGCCCATCTTTGCATGAAATGTTCCTTTGGTATCTCTGATTTTCTTGAAGAGATCCCTAGTCTTTCCCATTCTGTTGTTTTCCTCTATTTCTTTGCATTGATCACTGAAGAAGGCTTTCTTATCTCTTCTTGCTATTCTTTGGAACTCTGCATTCAGATGTTTATATCTTTCCTTTTCTCCTTTGCTTTTCGCTTCTCTTCTTTTCACAGCTATTTGTAAGGCCTCCCCAGACAGCCATTTTGCCTTTTTGCATTTCTTTTCCATGGGGATGGTCTTGATCCCTGTCTCCTGTACAATGTCACGAACCTCATTCCATAGTTCATCAGGCACTCTATCTATCAGATCTAGGCCCTTAAATCTATTTCTCACTTCCACTGTATAATCATAAGGGATTTGATTTAGGTCATACCTGAATGGTCTAGTAGTTTTCTCTACTTTCTTCAATTTCAGTCTGAATTTGGCAATAAGGAGTTCATGGTCTGAGCCACAGTCAGCTCCTGGTCTTGTTTTTGCTGATTGTATAGAGCTTCTCCATCTTTGGCTGCAAAGAATATAATCGATCTGATTTCGGTGTTGACCATCTGGTGATGTCCATGTATAGAGTCTTCTCTTGTGTTGTTGGAAGAGGGTATTTGCTATGACCAGTGCATTTTCTTGGCAAAACTCTATTAGTCTTTGCCCTGCTTCATTCCGTATTCCAAGGCCAAATTTGCCTGTTACTCCAGGTGTTTCTTGACTTCCTACTTTTGCATTCCAGTCCCCTATAATGAAAAGGACATCTTTTTTGGGTGTTAGTTCTAAAAGGTCTTGTAGGTCTTCATAGAACCTTTCAACTTCAGCTTCTTCGGCGTTACTGGTTGGGGCATAGACTTGGATTACTGTGACATTGAATGGTTTGCCTTGGAAACGAACAGAGATCATTCTATCGTTTTTGAGATTGCATCCAAGTACTGCATTTCGGACTCTTTTGTTGACCATGATGGCCACTCCATTTCTTCTGAGGGATTCCTGTCCACAGTAGTAGATATAATGGTCATCCGAGTTAAATTCACCCATTCCAGTCCATTTTAGTTCGCTAATTCCTAGAATATGGAGAGTCATAGCTTGCAGATATAAATCATGCATACATCCTGTTCCTAATTAAGGAGGAAGATTGTCATGTGTCATTGGAGACAACATAACAGACAACTGCTTCTGCCATGTCAGCTCTTGCATCCATCAAAATGTTACTGAGAAATACTCATGAGGATAAAACAAGGTTATATATACTCATGAGGCTAAGGATAATTGCCAAACACACATGTAGAGGACATTGTTTGCTACATAAAATCTTTACTTTCAAGTTATTCCAGTGGTATATATATAGCAAAGAGAGGGTTTGGGATTCAGGAGGGAAAATGAAAAAGGAATTCAAGCTCCAGAGTTGCTATATAGGAGAGCCTTGGGGATAGGAATCTGATTGATACGGAAGAAAGCTACTTGGTCTTGACGCTGCAGTCTCAGGTTGAAGTGCCAGTTTTCCCAGTTATTACCTTCGTGACCACTGATGAATCATTCAATTTCTTTAATTTCATTTGTGAAAGGAGAATTCAAATATCAAATGGATAGGATGAGAACTACATGAAGAAATACATGCAAGTTATTTACATCATAAGTCTTTGGATTCCCCAGTAAATGCCAGTTCATTTCTGGTCCCTCTGTGAGGAGGAAATTAAAGCATCCAGTTGTTGTCAGGAAATGGGTTTCATCGGCTCAGGTAGGGCGGGTTTGCTCCCAAGGGGCACAAGGCCCTGACAGGCAAAGAACAAAACTCAAGCCTGATCCTTCAAGACTACTTTTTCCTACTGTGGGTCAGGACCCATTCGTGGGATATACAACAGTTTACTGAGTTGCGATTAACATATTTCAAGTGAAATGGAATGGGCCACACTAGAGCTCATCAAATGTGGTAAGGGTAAATTTCATGGAAACCTATCTCAGTTCCACATATGTGTGCATATTAACACATATATACTGCATTTTAATGTGAAATGTATTTCTTACTGTGGATCAAGGTCAAATGTTTTTGAAAACTACTTCTTTAGAGAAAATGAGATTTCAAAGTCCCCACCCAAAGGCTCATGATTCTGAGTTTGAAAGAAGCAAGATAGGAACTGATTGAGAACAGTATCCTGTTCCCCACAGGACAGTGGTAAACATAGGCTGTTGAGACCTCAGCCAGATCCCTGACAGTGGTGCATGAGATCCTTGTGGGAAGATGCAAGCTGGGAGGAACCCTGTATACATCCTGCTCCTGGGATGCTGGGGCTTATTAGCAGCTCCCTTCACATTCCCCAGGGAAACCACTGGCCTACTCTCTGGGACACCTGGGTTTTGTTCACCTCCTGCTCTGTGGCACTCATCACCTAGGACCGGTTTTTTCATTACCTCCCTCCTGGCACACACCACTCCTGTGGCTGAGCTCTAGTTCTCATTCTTCCCCACCTTGCCTCGCTCGGAGATCTGCAGAGAGAGGACAAAGCAATACACAATAGATCAGAAAGATGCCATCATCTTACATGCCCAGAAAGTGAAGAGTCTTGCAATGATGGACCCAAACCAGGTGGAATGTGTCAAATTATCTAAAGAAAGACTGTGTCACAAAAAAAAAAAAAAAAAAAAAACTTGTGGAAACAAGAAGTCAGTCACTCATTGGTAGATCTAAGAACGATTCTCACTCCTATTCCCTTTTCACTTCCCAGTACATGGGATAGAAAAGCCAGATGCTGCTTTGCAGCTGGAGGAGTGGGTGGCAGGCCTGTACAGGGGCCGTGCAGTGGATCATGAAACACAGTTCTGGCTGGTAAGAAACAAGCAGAAGTCTGCTGGGGGTGACACAGTAGTTTTTGCTTTCATAATAAAGGGAACAGGTAAGGATGATGCCACCCCTGCCTTCACCTCCTACACCCTTGAATGAGAGATATAATGGTTACAAGGATGTGACATTTAGATTCAGACAGATCTGCATTCAAGTCTGTCTCCCCACTTACTGGAGGTGTGGTATTGGGTAAAGGCCTTAACATGCCTCATCTGTAAAGTAGGTTTAATAATGCCTGTAGATGTTCCAGTGAGAAGAGACAGATGTACCACGGTGATCAGATGTTCAGTCTTCAGCTGGTACATTGTCTTCAAGTGGCAGCTCTGTGAAATCGCCAAATGTCATCAGAAAGCACTCTCCACTGTTGCTGTTCTCTGGATGTTCATCCTTCACTGATTTCCTTGGTCCTATCCATGTCTCTGGAAAAAATCCACTCATTAAACTCTCTCTAACTGACCATTTCACCTATTTCCTGCTACAATCCCAACTGATGCAATCACCAATCAAGTATGCTTGTCTTGGGCGGGATTTCACTCCAACAAAGAATAACTAGCTCAACCAGGCCCCAGAGGCCCTCTTGATCTAAAGGCCCCCCGAGCCAAGCCTTCTGTCCCTTCATGTCTGCTTTTGACCCCCAATTACCCAGAAAGGAACTGGACCTTCCTAGAACATCATGAACCTGCCTCAGGGATGCACACACACACACACACACACACACACACACACATATCCCACCCAACCAAAGAAAAGGAAACAGCATCCAGGCAGGGTCACTTTTGTTGCTTAGTCCCTCAGTCATGAACAACTCTTTGCAACACCATGCACTGCAGCATGCCAGACTTCCCTATCCTTTGCTATCTCCCAGAGTTTGCTCAAACTAGGCAGGATCACTAGCTAGATTAAATTTTCAGATGAATAAAGGAAAAAGCAGGAAGGACTAAATGTTAGGATTTAAAGTTTAAAACACTTTAAACTCCATCTAGTTTCATGTTATGTCCCTAAAGCCTACTACAAGGCATTTGGTGAGCTCCAGAAATGCATGTACCTCTCTCCCCATCCAGAGCTCACCAGCCCTGGAGAAGAAGGGAAAGTGAGTGGCCGGGAAAAGCCCCCTCATAACTGTGCTGGAGAGAGGTGAGAGGGCCATCAGTGATTAGATGATCTCAGTAGTCTGGACTACCTTTCTGTTCCATGTCATGGGCATACTCTCCATTAATCTTGATTATGTTATCAAAAGCTTAAATTTCCATGTTTTCTTTTGGCATTACTTCTCTTATTTTATCCTGGACTCCTTTGAGAAACCTGACATCTGAGGTAGTGAGAAGCAACTTTCCTCAAGCTTAGTGGCCAACTTCCACTCATCATTTAATGTAAAATTTAACACAGCACAGTTCCAATTCCTGATGGAATCACACCCTCTGTTCCCACATTTTGGTGGCCTTGGGCTCCCAAAGAGCTTTTCCCTCTGGCTCCCCTTTGCTCAGTGGATTGTTGGGCTTCCTGAGTGTCCTCAGCTTCCGGGTGCAGGCACCCCAGCACCGCCTACACCATTCTATCCCCACACCAGCTATCTTGGGATAGGCCTTGGCTGCTTCCAGGACAGTCACTTGCTATTACCAGCAGTTTCCCAGCAATCAGCAGCAATTAGCAACAGCCTGCGTTCACACACATTAGAAACCACTCAGCAAACTCAGAGAGAAAAACTTCTGAGAATTTCAAAGAATGGCTGACCTCTTTCCATCTTCCAGCTGCAGCGAGAAGCCTCACACCCATCTCCCCAGAACTCTAAAGAGGCTGCCAGTGTACAGTAGACCTTGTAAAACCGGGAGAGGCTATGCTTTCTATGGGGTCTGCAACGTATCTTTCTGGAGCGCCCTCCTTGAGACACGGTTTGGCCAGATGCCAAGTGACTAAGCTCCATGCTGTCCTGTGATGAAGGCTCAGAAGTCATTCACCTTGAGCTCCTTCCATCAGCAAAGTGGCACCAAGGGATGAATCTTAACAACCCCGTCATTCCATCCAAGCCACCAATTGGCTACTCCCACCGACCAATGCCCAGAAGTCAAAGTCTTCAAAGACAAGGTGTGGACGTAAGTGTCGAACTATTGTTAGTTTAGAGAAAGCCCATCAGCAATCTATCAATACATATTATTAAACAAACATTTACTGAGTCTCTCCTATGTTTCCAGACACAGTACAGGTACTGGTATTCAGAGCTGAGGAGTTTGCAGTGTATAAAGAGAGAGAAGTCTAAGTAGACAGTTTCCATGCAGTGTTGTGATAAACGCTGTGGTAGCAAGAGGCACTGGGTGCTGGGGAAGGCTACAAGAGGACATCAAGAAAGCCTTCCTGGGGCTTCCCTGGTGGCTCAGTGGTAAAGAATCCACCTGCCAGTGCAGGAGACAAGGGTTTGATCCCTGGACTGTGGAAGATCACACATGGCACAGAGCAACAAAGCCTGTGTATCACAACTCCTGAGCTCAGGCTCCAGAACTCAGGAACCACAACTACTGGAGCCAGTTTGCCCTAGAGCACTTAGCAACAAGAGAGACCACCTCAAAGGGAAGCCTGAGCACCACAGGTAGAAAGTAGCCCCACAACTGGAGAAAATGAATGCCCACACAGCAATGAATGCCAAGTACAGCCAACAAATAAATAAATAAAATTATTGAAAAAAAAAAAGAAAGTCTTCCTGAGAAGGTAATGATCAAACAGAGCCTTAAAGAAGAAGTAGGACCTAACAGGGCAAGGATAGCCAAGGGCATATCAGACAGATGCTCTGAGAGGTGAGATGCTGGATACCTGGGCAGCTGCACTGGTAGGTCAGGGAATGGGATGGGCACAAGGTGGTGAGAGATGAGACTGAAGGAGGAGTCAGTGGAGGCAAAACTTAAGAGGTTCTTGATGAATTCCAAGTTTCTTTCAACCTCTATCTCTCCCTGGGTTGGAACGATCCCCTGGAGGAGAGAATGGCTACCCACTCCAGTACTCTTGCCTGGAGAATCCCATGGACAGAGGAGCCTGATGGGCTACAGTCCATGGGGTCTCAGAGTTGGACACAACTGCGTGATTTAGCACAGCACAGAGCCATGAAGGGATGAAATTTTAGATACAGAAGAGAACCTGGACATCAACTAATGTCACCAAGTAAGCTAAGGCCTAGGGAGGTCAAGCTAAGATTAGAGACAGCCCGTGGAGATGATGGGGAGCCAGTAGCTCACATAAGACTTGACAGTCCACCAAGCTCTTTTTCATCACACCTCCATAGCAGAGGAAAACACGAACAGGTCAAAAGACCTAATCCATAAGTATTAACCACTGCCTGGCCAAGGGATCTTCAGTAAGTCCTTTTATGGCTCTGATCTCACTTTCATATCTACGAGAGGAAGAGACTGGATCACTGGTGCTCTTTCCAGTTCTGACACCATATTTCTAGAATCTGTTACCACAAAGCCTGTACTGACAAACTGGAAAAAGGTAACTTCTCCTACAAAGACAGATAGTTACAATTTTCTGAAGGTCTTCAGTCAGTTCACTTCAGTCACTCAGTCATGTCCGACTCTTTGAGCCCACATGGACTGCAGCACACCAGGCCTCCCTGTCCAGCACCAGGTCTTGGAATTTACTCAAACTTATGTCCATTGAGTCAGTGATGCCATCCAACCATCTCATCCTCTGTCGTCCCCTTTTCCTCGCGCCTTCAATCTTTCCCAGCATCAGAGTCTTTTCAAATGAGTCAGTTCTTTGCATCAGATGACCAAAATATTGGAGTTTCAGCTTCAGCATCTCCTAAAGGATGATCTCCTTTAGGATGGACTGGTTGGATCTCCTTGCAGTCCAAGGGACTCTCAAGAGTCTTCTCCAACACCACAGTTCAAAAGCATCAATTTTTCAGTGCTCAGCTTTTTTATAGTCCAACTCTCCATCCATACATGACCACTGGAAAAACCATAGCTTTCACTAGACAGACCTTTGTTGGCAAAGTAATGTCTCTGCTTTTTAATACGCTGTCTAGGTTGGTTATAACTTTTCTTCCAAGAAGCAAGCGTCTTTTAATTTCATGGCTGCAGTCACTATGTGCAGTGATTCTGGAGCCCAAAAAGATAAAGTCTCTCACTGTTTCCACTGTTTCTGCATCTATGTGCCATGAAGTGATGGGACCAGATGCCATGATCTTAGTTTTCTGAACGTTGAGTTTTAAACCAAAGGTCTTCAGGGGGGCTATAACTCATATTTCTCATCATAATCCATTCCCCATTTAAATCAACTGGTCATGAATAATCTAACATCACCCTTACTGAAAGTCTGCAATTAAACCCCCAAATGAGGTGCCTCCATAATCTCTAGAAAATCCTCTGATCCCCAAAAGTCATTTTCTTACTCCAAACGAAAACTGTTTCATGATATGTAACCAGAGGCCCCAAAGCTTAACTTGCTTTCTTTTTTACTTTAAATATGGGCACTGAAAATTTACAGGGGCATTTCATAACAAAGAAATGAATATGTCACACCCTCTGTCTTCTTTGTCATTTATTATTAAAGACATCGGTGGGACAGCAGGCTCACATTACTTCAGATCCATCCAGGCCTGCTGGGAATCCTCATTATGAGCTGAGAAGCCCAACCAGAGAGGCCCTTCATTTATCGCCAGCCGGACAATGTGGCTGTTTCCACAAGGATGGAAGGCGCAGGCGGGACGACTCAGCAGGAGCAAAAGTATTCTTCAGGAGTGGTGACCATGTGTCATGCAAACAACCTCAGAAACAAGAGAAAAACAAAAAACAAAAAATGTAAACTTGTTAAGTTTTTCAACAATCGAGATTTTGTTTTTTTAAAAATCAGGTTTCTGTGCTTCAAGGCATTGGGCTCTATCGTAGGATCCAAACATGTAAAAACAACTCAGCCCTGCCCTCAAGGAGCTTACAGTCAAAGAGGGGAGATGGGAAATGAAAACAAGAAGCGCAAGAAATAGATGCCATGAAATCAGAAGTAAAGTTCAGAGAGGAGGGAAATCTCAGTGCACCGGGTAAGCAGTGATGTCTGCGACAGACAGGGAGGGGGTGGGACTTGGGCAGGAAGTGAATGAGCAGCATCCACCTTCCAGGTGGCCAGGGCCACCTGTTTGTCACCCCACACTACCCTTCTCTTCATGATTTCCCTCACAGCACTCCTGCCTCCCAGATTGCTTTCCTCCCTTCCTCTCTTGCTCCCTTCCTTCATTCTCTTGTTGACTGTATGTTTCCCCCACTAGAAGGCAGGTACTATGAGAGCAGGACTTTGTCTTGCTCTCTGCAGTGCCTACAGCAGTGCCTGGCATGCAACTGGTGCTCAATAAATGTGTGAAGGCAGGAGGGCAAGGCAGGCCCTACGGAAACCAAGAAAGCAGGCAGGGAGAGAGGGAGGCAGCAGGAAAGATACCATCCACAGAAACGACTCATGCCCCTACTCATCGTTGCCTTCTATCCTGTTACTTCTGAGAGATTTATCCTATTTTATCCTTTTACTTCTCTCAGATTACTTCTGAGAGGTTTACCCTGATGCCTCAGCTCACCCAATTCTTGACCTGGCCCTAAATTATTTTACAGTCCGCCCACTCCCTACCACATACCCCACCAAACTGCATGATCACTTGCATATGCTGTGTCTTTGTTCCTGCTGCTCCCTGTGCCAGGAATATCACCCCTTTGTTACACCTTTATATGCCAGATAAACGTCTGCTCACTCATCAAAACTAAAGGTGGCAATTTAGCAATATCTAACAAAATGTTAAATAGGTACTCCTTTTGACACATCAACCCACTTTTGCAAATGCACCCTTGGGACTTCTCACACAGGGTGAATGTCACCTCTTCTAGGAAGATCCCTCTGACTCCAGTAACACAGAGAACATCCCTTTTATAAATCATGGATCCCACAATTTTTAACTATCATTTACAAGCTTTTCTCCTGATATTGAACCTGAGCTCCTCATGAAACTTACATGAGAGTAGACAGACAAAAATGTAAGTAAGAGAGCAAATAAATACATAAACACATACTTTCAGATAAGAGCCGAAAATAAAATGGTTAATGCAATCTCCAAAGAAAGAGTGAGAGACTCCCTTTTCTAGTGTATTGTGCTCTTACTGGCTGTTTATTGAGATTGTCATGCTTTAAATGTAAATTCTCCCCTAAGGGTCTGTAATACGTATGCACTATGATACTCCATGGAATGTTATGGGCATCTGGGTTCTGTCTGCCCAAGTATGCTGTAGAATTATAACAGCAGAAACCACATCCTGTATATCCCTTTCCTGCCCCTTGTCACCTGGCGTAGCAGGATTTCATTTACTCCCTGGTTAATTAGTTATAAAAACAACTTGCGGAGAGAAGGGAACCCTCTTGCACTGTTGGTGGGAATGCAAACTGGTACAGCCACTATGGAGAACAGTATGGAGATTCCTCAAAAAACTGGGAATAGAACTGCCTTATGATCCAGCAATCCCACTGCTGGGCATATACACTGAGAAAACCAGAATTGAAAGAGACACATGTACCCCAATGTTCATAGCAGCACTGTTTGCAATAGCCAGAACGTGGAAGCAACCTAGATGTCCATCCACAGATGAATGGATAAACAAGCTGTGGTACATATACACAATGGAGTATTACTCAGCCATTAAAAAGAATACATTTGAATCAGTTCTAAGGAGGTAGATGGAACTGGAGCCTATTATACAGAGTGAAGTAAGCCAGAAACAAAAACACAAATACAGTATACTAACGCATATATATGGAATTTAGAAAGATGGTAAAAATAACCCTATTTACGAGACAGCAAAAGGGACACTGATGTATAGACCAGACTTTTGGACTCTGGGACCGGGAGAGGGTGGGATGATTGGGGAGAATAGCATTGAAATATGTATGATATTATATCTGAAATGTATTAATTGTTCAAACTAATCACTGTCATGTTACAATTTGTTCATATTAGATGTTTGTAATGTTTCTGATAATCAATAAAAGAGATTCTTGATACCTAAAAAAAAAAAAAAAAACAACTTAAAGCACAAGTGCTACTAATGAGTCCAAAGCATCATCTCTCTATAAAATGTTCAAACACATGGAGAGAGATGAACCTCAAAATGGAAGATGCTCATTATCAACTTAACAGAGATCTGTGACTGGCTCCTGACCAGTTCAGATTTAAAACAAACAAAACAAAGCAAAAAACTTCTAAGACTGTAGATCAGTATAATTCTAGTAGGTAATCTGAACCTCAGTTCAGTCGCTCAGTCGTGTCCGACTCTTTGTGACTCCATGAATCGCAGCATTCCAGGCCTCCCTGTCCATCACCATCTCCCGGAGTTCACCCAGACTCACGTCCATCAAGTCAGTGATGCCATCCAGCCATCTCATCCTCTGTCGTCCCCTTCTCCTCCTGCCCCCAATCCCTCACAGCATCAGAGTCTTCTCCAGTGAGTCAACTCTTGGCATGAGGTGGCCAAAGTACTGGAGTTTCAGCCTCAGCATCATTCCTTCCAAAGAAATCCCAGGGCTGATCTCCTTCAGAATGGACCGGTTGGATCTCCTTGCAGTCCAAGGGACTCTCAAGAGTCTTCTCCAACACCACAGTTCAAAAGCATCAATTCTTCGGCGCTCAGCCTTCTTCACAGTCCAACTCTCACATCCATACATGACCACAGGAAAAACCATAGCCTTGACTAGACGGACCTTTGTTGGCAAAGTGATGTCTCTGCTTTTGAATATGCTATCTAGGTTGGTCATAACTTTCCTTCCAAGGAGTAAGCGTCTTTTAATTTCATGGCTGCAGTCACCATCTGCAGTGATTTTGGAGCCCAGAAAAATAAAGTCTGACACTGTTTCCACTGTTTCCCCATCTATTTCCCATGAAGTGATGGGACCAGATGCCATGATCTTCGTTTTCTGAATATTGAGCTTTAAGCCAACTTTTTCACTCTCCTCTTTCACTTTCATCAAGAGGCTTTTTAGTTCCTCTTCACTTTCTGCCATAAGGGTGGTGTCATCTGCCTATCTGAGGTTATTGATATTTCTCCCAGAAATCTTGACTCCAGCTTGTGCTTCTTCCAGCTCAGCATTTCTCATGATGTACTCTGCATATAAGTTAAATAAGCAGAGTGACAATATACAGTCTTGACATACTCCTTTTCCTATTTGGAACCAGTCTGTTGTTCCATGTCCAGTTCTAACTGTTGCTTCCTGAGCCCTGCATACAAATTTCTCAAGAGGCAGATCAGGTGGTCTGGTATTCCCATCTCTTTCAGAATTTTCCACAGTTTATTGTGATCTACACAGTCAAAGGCTTTGGCATAGTCAATAAAGCAGAAATAGATGTTTTTCTGGAACTCTCTTGCTTTTTCCATGATCCAGTGGATGTTGGGAATTTGATCTCTGGTTCCTCTGCCTTTTCTAAAACCAGCTTGAACATCAGGAAGTTCACGGTTCACATATTGCTGAAGCCTGGCTTGGAGAATTTTGAGCATTACTTTACTAGCGTGTGAGATGAGTGCAATTGTGCAGTAGTTTGAGCATTCTTTGGCATTGCCTTTCTTTGGGATTGGAATGAAAACTGACCTTTTCCAGTCCTGTGGCCACTGCCTGAGTTTTCCAGATTTGCTAAACTTACTATCTTTAAAATGAACTTGTGACTTACATGCATCTTTATTTCGAAGTATAGAAACCTATGGCAAGTGTTTGATGCATCGCCTCTGTTATGCCCTCTGTATTCTGTTTTATAGCAGCCTCATAAGAGAAGACATTTGTTTATAAAAGAAAGTAATGTTTATTTTAAAATTCCTTCAGAATGCCAGGGAATATTAGAGGACGTTGATATTACTAAACGAGTAAGACAAATCTAAAATACCTATTTAAGAGAAAAATTACTTTCTCAATCTTAACCCATAATATTCATATCAAAACATGCAGTAATTGTTCTTTTAATTATTTTCCTGTTTGTCTTTTCTCTTTTGTTTTTCTGATTGGGTAAACAATGTACTCAGTGAAGAAAAAGGACGTTCTTTTCAGAACAAATAGGAGGGTAAAGAGAGGTTCTATATTGTTTGGACATTTACCATGGGAACATTTCCTACCTGAGGAAGAGAATAGATTGAGCTAGTTTTCAGTGGAAAAACATCACAGTGACTGAAATGTTTATTTTTTATTGTTGTCACTCACACCAAACTCCACAGGGTTCTTTCATTGTTTAAAAATGAGGTATCAAAGTTGTTAAGATGACAATTTTCTCCAAATTGAACTATAGATTCAACACAATGGCAATTATGATTCCACAAGAATTTTTAGTGGGAATTGACAAATGTGTTCTAAAACATCTATGAAAATGCAAAGGACATGGGAGAACCAAGACCTTCTTGAAAAAGAAGAAGGAGGGGGAGGGAAGGACGAGAAAGAGAATCGCATACGTAGTTGATAAAAATGAACAGGTATTGGGAATTGAGGATTAATGTATACACTACTGCATAGCACAGGAAACTATATTCAATATTTTGTAATAGCTTACAAGAGAAAAGAATCCTAAAAAGAATATATATATATATAATCTGAGTGAAACTAAGTAAAACTGAATCACTTTGCCATACACGTGAAACTAACACAATGTTGTACATCAACTATACTTTAATTTTTTTAAAAAATGAAGAGGCAAGTCATGGACTGGAAAAAAATATCACCATATATATTACTACACACTACCAGATGGGCAAAATTTTTTCATCTGTTTAAAAAACATTTAAAATTTAATAAATATTTTCAAGAATGTGGCTCATTGGAAACTCTTACACATTGTTGGTAGAAATATACGTTTCCAACTACAGTTGACTCCATTTGTTGCAGTAGTTATATTCTATACACTTGCCACAAACACTGAGTTAGCAAATATTGAACCATTGTTCCTAGAGGACATAAATGTTCCCTGCTAGTCTCTAGTCACAACGTTTTTGTCAACCAGTCAGTGCATAACCTCATTTTATGTGTATTTCTGTTCAAAGACACCTTATTTAATATAGACTTTGATTCATTAATGTTGAACTCATAGCCCAACTCAAGCCTGAAGGAAACATCCAACACAAATCTCTGTAAGGCACACCCTGCAGACAGGTCCCACTGTGTGACTCTGCCCTTTTGGTCATAGCTGATTGGGTCATTGATGGATACCTGACCCAAACTGGGCTAATCAGAATCTATCCCTCAAGAATTTTAAACTGAGAGCCATACTGCAGAAGCATTAGCAGCTATAATACTAATGGCCAATTTTCAAGTGAAGGTTGAGCTGTCCCCAGAACTGCTCTGCATAGCCCCTTCCTGAACACTAGTTATTCAGGGTTTCCTACAATTTCCATGAGGTTTCTCCTCACGAATCTACATTCCACAAGTTTTAACTAAGACACAGTCATGTGTTCATTCAACACACTTTTCAAGAATCTACTACCTGCCAGGCATATAGTTGGAAACTTAGAGAGTAAATCCAAATGTCAAAACAACTAACTATTGCAGACAGATTCTTTATTGTCTGAGCTGCCACAGAACCCCAGCTATATAGTTACTGGCTGTGAAAAGTACCACAGCAGAAAAGCATGGGTTCTCTTAGGGAATTACTTTTGTCACAAATGAGATAACATATGTAAAGCACTTAGCACAAGGCTTGACTACTAAAAGGCTCTCAGTGTACTATATTCTTTGGCCAAATTCTCTCTCGATAATTGTTCTGGCACAATGTCTTCCTGGGTGTGGCCCACATCCTGCCAAACTGTTCTAATTGGCAACTAATTTACTCCTTGCCTTTACTTTCTGCTGCCAAATTATTAGTCCCAAAATATCACTCTGATTATACTGCCTAGATGTATCCCATGCCAAAGAGTTTGGACTCTTTCCTGTAAGCCAGCTGTGAGGTTTCAGATGGGATAGATGTAGATAAGCAAGGTCTTGTCACCTGTACCCCTTAATCCAAAGGAAATAAAGACTCTGCTACTACAGAGGAGAGAAGGGGAAAGGTTGGGTGTCAGGAAGGTCACTGCAGCACTCATTATTGTTATCATGTGCTTAGTTGCTAAGTTGTGTCCAACTCTTTGTGACCCCATGGACTGTAGCCCGCCAGGCTTCTCTGTCCGTGGGGATTGCCATGCCCTCCTCCAGAGGATTTTCCCAACCCAGGGATCGAACCCAGGTCTCCCACATTACAGGCGGATTCTTTACCATCTGAACCATCAGGGAAGCATTATTTCTAGTGAGTTAATTAAGTTGTCCAGTTATCCAAATAAGTTACAACCAATGAGGGAGGTGGGTGGGGGACAAAAGAGTTGCTCTGAGGTAAGCCCTTCATCCTTCAGCGCTGAGAGGAAGGATTTGATCATCAGAGCAAACTACTATAGGGATGATCAATCCAATAAAAAGTTCGGCTGGCAGCTCTGTCTGCCTCCCCAGAGCCCTAGTGGATATCTAGGTGCTGGAGACATCCTCTTTGGGAAACCCCAACAGGTGCTACCCTGCAATCTCTGCTCTCCTTCTCCTTCTTTGCTTTATTCTCCCATTCTAAAGTATTCTGAGGCACTTCATGTGGCTACACAAGATCACAACAATTGTAGGAGGACCAGCTTGTCTCTGGTAGGACTCATAGTTGCAGGAAATAGGGTTTATTCCTGGAAAGAATTAAGGCATAAACACTTTATTTTATGAATCATACCATCCTGTGTGGAAGCAAAGTGCACCTTATGAAAAAATAATTACTGTTTATAAAACCAAACCCAAGTCTGCCCCTAAAGGAGGGGTGAGCTTGATGGAATGTTTCCTGTCTCTGGGGAGTCGCTGTAAGACCCAATTAAATAGCAACTTTGAAATGACCTAAGACTCAGGAAAACTGCTTCTAAACTAGCACTTAAATGTAAACTTCTTTGACTGTCAGCTCTTTTTCTCCCTTCAATTTTTAAATATAAGATAAAAGAGATCCTGAGAGAAAGTTCAGCAGATAGGGCAGAAGTAAAGCAGCATTTTCTACCTGCATGGGAGTCTGTCAACCCAATCAATTCAAACGTGAGTTGGGCTCCTCTCACCTGGAGTCCGGGAGTTCCTACTTTCCTCCTTGTTACCCATCTGCATTCTGGCAGGGATGGAGGACACCTGTCCCACTGGGGCTGGTGGGTTTGGATCCCAGCCACACAGCTTGTCTCCCTCCCTCATTGACCCTTACATTCCAGCATCCCTTTCTCAGGAGGCCAAATGGAAAGCAGCTAATTCAGAGATTCTCAAAGATGTTTTCTGGAGGATGATAGTTTGAAAAGCCATTGTGCAAAAGCTCGGGGGACCTTAGAAAATAAAGTAAAAGCACTTCGGAAAGGCCAAATGCAATAGTAGCTGTACACCCTTCAGCGTAATAAATGTTCTCTGATTGTTTTCCCCTAAAAAAGAAAGAAAGGACACATGCTATTCAGAACAGACTTTAGAATAAGCCCATATCTGTAAAACTGAGGAACCATTCTCTTAAACACTGAGATAGGAATTTAAATTGGAGCTAAGTATTAAAAGATTAATATCAGGTAGTATTTGCTCTTAAGAAACTCAGGTATAATAGAAAGACAGCCACTTTAAATGCTTTCAGGAATGATAAAATTTATATGATATTGACAAGAATATTTGCTGTTTTGAGGCTCAGTGTCCAGTCCCCCTTCTGATGTCAGCACCCAATTTCTCCTCCCCCATCAGATTCAGTCTGGGTGGAATAGCTCAGTCTTGGTAATCTTCCCAAGATCCAAACTAAGTCAGCTGGACACTAATCACTGAGAATTATTAAAGGTGCTATGGAAATACAGGGAAGCATTCACAATTCTGCCAGGAAAGACCATGGGAAACTTCCTGAAGAAAGTGATGATAGCTTTGAGTCATGATAGCCAATTAAAAGTTAGGGAAACAGGGTAAAAAATAAAGACATTCTCAGAGCATTAATTTGCAAAAAAAAAAAAAAAAAAAAGACATAAACAAAATCACAACAACAGAAAAATGACAGGGACCAGATATGACCAAAGTAGAGGTTGAACATGCAAGTAAATTTTAATTCCAGTAAAAAGTTTGAAAACAATATTGGTGTCCAGCCCTCACCCCATACATACAGAATCAGAATCTTTGGGACTGAGACCAGGCATTGGCCTTATATAAAATTCCCCCAGATAATTCTAATTGTAACTAGAAAATAAATACTCTAGGTCATAGCAGGCAAACACCTTGCCTACACAGCAGACCCAGCACAGGGTTACTTTACCCCAGGTTGGACATCTGAAACCGTGTCATTCTTTATCTATTTTATATCTATTTTCATATATCCTTCCACACTAGACTATGAGCAAGGACCCTGCTTGTCTTATTTTCATATCTCAGCCTAAGACCCATGATTGCTACTCACAAATATTTGTGAAAATACCACAGGGAGGAAGAAATTCACCTACCTTCTTCTGATGAACACTGGATGTACTGGTCATCATTTCTGTCCCTCAAGTAAAGAACCTTAAGGTCTTTAGAACCCCTTTTCAGAGTAGTCATATAAGAGGAATCTTTGGAAAAGATTAGGAAAGAACTAGCAACTTCTATTTGATAACCCAGCACCTTATTTCCTTCATAGCACTTGTCTGGAATTATATTTATTTATTGTTATGCTTTTTCATTACCTCTCACACTAGAATATAACTTTGTGAGGGCAGAGATTGTTGGAGGTTTTGTTTACATTTTAAAATTTACTACTAGTAGTAGCCTTACTACTGTAAGGCTATGGTTTTTCCTGTGGTCATGTATGGATGTGAGAGTTGGACTGTGAAGAAGGCTGAGCACCGAAGAATTGATGCTTTTGAACTGTGGTGTTGGAGAAGACTCTTGAGAGTCCCTTGGACTGCAAGGAGATCCAACCAGTCCATTCTGAAGGAGATCAGCCCTGGGATTTCTTTGGAAGGAATGATGCTGAGGCTGAAACTCCAGTACTTTGGCCACCTCCTGCGAAGAGTTGACTCATTGGAAAAGACTCTGATGCTGGGAGGGATTGGGGGCAGGAGGAGAAGGGGACAACAGAGGATGAGATGGCTGGATGGCATCACTGACTCGATGGACGTGAGTCTGGGTGAACTCCGGGAGTTGGTGATGGACAGGGAGGCCTGGTGTGCTGCGATTCATGGGGTCGCAAAGAGTCGGACACGACTGAGCAACTGAACTGACTGAACTGAACTGCATCCTGGGACATAGGTAAAGTAGGTTCTTAATAAATATTTGTTGAAGGAGAGAAGAAATCCCAAGGGATAAAAAAGATGGGGACAGCTTTCAGGAAGAGATGAAAGCAGACTGAATTCTTAAAATATATTGTCTATTTAGGCAGTAGGGCTAAGATTTATTAAATATTTTATTTCCTATGTCTTTATTGAATCTTCTGAGCCAGACACTCTTATGGTCTGTGAATTCAAAGTGAGTAAAACACAGCTTTGTCCCCGAGGGGCGGGTGGTCTAGTTGAGGAGACAGGACTATCAATCTGTGTGCGTATGTGTATGCTACGCTGCTTCAGTCGTATCTGACTCTTTGCGACCCTATGGACTGTAGCCTGCCAGACTCCTCTGTCCATGGGATTCTCCAGGTAAAAAATACTGGAGTGGGTTGCCATGCTGTCCTCCAGGACACCTTCCTGACCTGGGATAGAACCTGCATCCCTTGCACCGTCTCCTGCATGGCAGGCAAATTCTTTACTGCTGAGCCACCAGGGAAGCCCATCAATCTGTGTATTCTTGTATATTATCCAATGCTGGCAAAGGCCAAAGGGTTGCTATACGAAACACTGAAAAGATTACCTGACCCAGGGCAGTCTGTTCCATTTCCTCAGATTTGGATTCATCTAAATAGATCAATATGAAATAGGAGTTGCTGGTTGTTCAGTTGCTAAGTCACGTCTGACTCTTTTGTGACCCCATGGACTGTAGCTCCGCAGATCCCTTGTCCATGGGATTTTCTAGGCAAGAACACTGGAGTGGGTTGCCATTTCCTTCTCCAAGGGATCTTTCTGACCCAGAGATTGAACCTGCATCTCCTGCCTTGGCAGGTGGATTCTTTACCACAGAGCCAACACGTAAGCCTTATTAGTTTCCTAGGGCAGTCATAATAAAGTACCACAAACCAAGTAACTGGCACAACAGAAATGCATTGTCTCGAAGTTCTGGAAGCTAAAGGTTCAAGATCAAGGCTTTGGCAGGCTTGGTTCCTTTTGAGAACTATGAGGAAGGAGCTGATCCAGGCCTCTCTACCTGACTTATGTATGGTATCCTTGCAAGATATTCCCTCTACGTATGTCTATTTCTGTGCCCTTTTTTAAGAACCAAGTCATATTGAGTAAGATCCCACACTAATAACCTCAATGTAATTTGATTACCTCTCTAAAGATCCTATTTCCACATAGAATCACATTCCGAAGTGCTGAGGGTTAGGACTCCAAAATATCTTTTGAAGGGGAACACAAGTCAACCCATAACACAAGGCTAGTCCAATCCCTTTGTTCAGGCCAATGGTTGTAGTTCTCTGGCCTACAAACCTTTCTCCAGGGCTATTAGTGAGTAGTAAGGTGGAAATAGGGTTACACAGAGTTGGATACAACTGAAGCAGTTTAGCATACACACACACGAGATGGATATAGCTCACACTTTATACACGAGCTACTTGATACAGAAGCTGTCAAAAGCCAGAAGGAGGACAGAAGAGAAGCCACATGTTGAATAATTGGGGCTAATTATGGACATCTGTGTTTTCCGAGGTAAATAAACTGAGCTCTCACAAATGTGTCACCATTTGATTTCAGACTTAGGGTGACAAGAGTTTAGGCAAAGGGCAGTTGTTCTTCTCACTGTCAGAAGCAATCCCAAAGTCTGTCAGACACAAAGCTCACATCTGCAGAGGGCCCCCCATGGCAGCCCCTTCAAACCTATCCTGTCCTCTGCATCTGCTGCCGTCTATTCACGTCAAATGGCATTGCAAATTGCGGCAATGCAGTTTTTGGATCCTGACCCAAAAGTCATCAGTGCTCATGTGCCCCTTCCCAGACACTGTCCTCCCTTAGAACACAAGCTGCTTTCCACTAGGAAGTCTGGGTCTCTTGGAAACTAGTCAGTGGCTACTGTGGACTGCCAATCAGTGAATGAACTGCTGGAGTTGGTTTGTTTTGGAGTATGATTTCAAGTCATAACTGGGGGAGATGTCATTCCATATCAGCTGTCACTGATGATCACACTGCTTTGGATGTCTGCATGCTTTCACTCCTCCTCTCCATATTTTTTATTTCATTTAAAAATATTTATAATGTCTTTACTCCTTTAGGGGTTACTATAAGATTCAGTTGGGAAAATTGCATATGACTCCATACTATATTAGGAGGTGTCAACTACAAATTGGCACTCGCCATGGGCACGTGCCATCTCCCTCTACAAGGATCAGATTGTGTGCTGCTGTAGCTTCTGACTTTCAACAACCTCTGAAAGGAGTTCAAGGTGGGGAGCAGAAAACAGGCACTCTGTGCTCAGGGGAAAACTGGCAGGACAAGTCTTCAGATAGTTAGATATTTTCCCGGAGCCAATTTTATGAGCCCAAGTCTTTTATCTCCTCAAATCTAGAAAAGCATTAAAATCCTTCATGGTGACAACTGTTTTTTGTGACTAGCAGAAAGCTTCATGAGACTAGCAGAAACCTTCTGAAAAAATATGCGTTTGATTGCATGTACTCTCTCTTCACCAAAATCACATATATAGTGTCCTTCCCCCGCTACCTCTTTGGAGCAGTTCCTCAGAGCTTTCTGAGGTGCTGTCTCCTGGGCAGTAGTCCCCATTTTGCCCCAAATAAAACTTAACTGGAAACTCTCACGTTGTGCATTTTTTTTTAAGCGGACAGAGGGAAGTAGGAAAGACATGTCCACTCGCAAATCAGACACACCTTTCCTACTTTCCTCTTCTTTAGAGCCCCATGGGCATGAGATAAAACATCCAGAAACACTGTAATGTAAGGAAAAAACCTACTGAATTTAGAATCAGAAAACCTGGTCTGGGTTAACAGTCTTGTCAGAACCATGTGATACTTGGCAAGCAACTTTTTTATTCATCTTTGCTCAGCCTCAGAATTCCTACCTCTCAAAAACACACAGGTTAGGTTTAAACAAACGTACGTAAAAACTTTTTTAATGTAGTATAGAGTCATGGCACCCCACTCCAGTACTTTTGCCTGGAAAATCCCATGGATGGAGGAGCCTGGTAGGCTGCAGTCCATGGGGTCACTGAGGGTCGGACACGACTGAGCAACTTCCCTTTCACTTTTCACTTTCATACATTGGAGAAGGAAATGGCAACCCACTCCAGTGTTCTTGCCTTGAGAATCCCAGGGACAGGGGAGCCTGGTGGGCTGTCATCTATGGGGTCGCACAGAGTCGGACACAACTGAAGCGACTTAGCAGCAGCAGCAGCAGAGTCATATGCGGACTTCTTTGGTGGCTCAGATGGTAAAGAATCTGATTGCAGTGCAGGAGACCTGGGTCAGGAAGATCCCCTGGAGAAGGAAATGGAAACCCACTCCTGTATTCTTGCCTGGAGAATCCTATGGACAGAGGAGCTAGGCAGGCTACAGTCCATGGGGTCACAGAGAGTCAGACACAGCTGAGTGACTAAGCTTGACAGTCATAAGCAGTTTTCAAAACTGTGTCTTACAGAAATCTCAAAACCACAGCTTGGCTTGCATAGAGTGAGATTTCTTTGGTATCTGGTGAAAAATGGACCTTTTCATGTAAGTTTCTGTGACAATGCTATCTCTGAAACTAAGTAACAAATACCTCATTTCTGGGCAGGCTGAACTCTGGGATGTTAAAGTCAAGAGGTGTTCAGTTCAGTGGCTCAGTCGTGTCCAGCTCTTTGCGACCCCATGAATTGCAGCACTCCAGGCCTCCTGGTCCATCACCAACTCCCGGAGGTCACTCAGACTCACGTCCATTGAGTCAGTGATGCCATCCAGCCATCTCATCCTCTGTCGTCCCCTTCTCCTCCTGCCCCCAATCCCTCCCAGCATCAGAGTCAATGAGTTAACTCTTCACACGAGGTGGCCAAAGTACTGGAGTTTCAGCCTCAGCATCATTCCTTCCAAAGAACACCCAGGGCTGATCTCCTTCAGAATGGACTGGTTGGATCTCCTTGCAGTCCAAGGGACTCCCAAGAGTCTTCTCCAACACCACAGTTCAAAAGCATCAATTCTTCGGTGCTCAGCTTTCTTCACAGTCCAACTCTCACATTCATACATGACCACAGGAAAGACCATAGCCTTGACTAAGCGAACTTTTGTTGGCAAAGTAATGTTTCTGCTTTTGAATACGCTATCTAAGTTGGACATAACTTTCCTTCCAAGGAGTAAGCATCTTTTAATTTCATGGCTGCAGTCACCATCTGCAGTGATTGTGATGAACCTCAAAGGAGGTATTTCCTGTTACTTCCTGTTTTAGCATTTCTGTATAGACAGGGAGAGCAAACACCTAGCATTTTTATGGTGCTTTACCATTTCTAAACCATTTTTGCACACATGATTTGAAATTACCCCAGGGCAGCCATTCCAAAGTGTGATATTACAACAGATTGAAGGCAGAAGCAGATATGAAAAATTCAACTGTCTTCTATTAAGCCAAACATAAAAGCAATCAGCAAAAATGTAAAACAAGATGAACTTCTCACAAGTAATTTTTGATTTGTATAGTTGGTTTTCATTAAAAATTGCTAATTATATTAAAATGTAATAGGTGGGTTTTTTTTTTTCCAATTAATTAATGTATGAGAGTCCCTTGGACTGCAAGAAGATCAAACTAGTCAATCCTAAAGGAAATCGACTTTGAATATTCGCTGGCGGGACTGATGCTGAAGCTGATGCTCCAATATTTTGGCAACCTGACGCAAAGAGCAGACTCACTAGAAAAGTCCCTGATGCTGGGAGAGAGTGAAAGCAAAAGGAGAAGCAGGCGGCAGAGGATGAGATGGTTAGATAGTATCACTGACTCAAAGGACATGAATTTGAATTTGGGCAAACTCTGGGAGATTGTGGAGAACAGAGGAGCCTGGCATGCTGCAGTCTATGGGGTCGCAAAGAGTCCGACGCGACTTAGTGACTGAATGACACAACAGTGTATAATTATTTTAACTTCTAATATGGAAAATAGATACAACCCATGTCAACCAAGCTGGGAGACAACAATTTTTAATAATCCAAGTTCAGCCAAATTCAAGTTGGATCATGTCTGTTCCCAAGAGCAGTAAAATTATTCTAAACAAATCAAGTAACAGTATTTAACAATTACTGGGGCCTAGCCATGTGCCAGGTACTGTCCTAAGCCCCACCTAATCTTTGTTTAATCTCTTGTACCACAGTACTATAACTACTCCCATCTTACAGATGAGTAAAGCAAGGAACAGAGAGGTTAACTTTTCTGTTAATTTTGGTTAATTTTCCCAAGAGCACACAGCTGGGAAATAGTGGAGCCAGAATTTACATCCAGTCTTCTCTGAGGTCCATGCTCTTCATCACTAAAACATACTGTCTTTAAATCAAGCCATCATATGAAACAGAAGCCATAATAAATCCCACATGTTAAGTACTGGTTCCCTTACCAAGAAATAGGCAAGTATTGACTGGCTGTTAATGATTTAAAGGAGCCAATCTTCTTAAAGGGTCAAAGGTTTCTTGGTAAATTTTTAATAGCACAGTATGGAACAGGCCTAACTGATCTTACTTAAACACTTCGGTTGGGTGTTGTGAGGTGTTTTTGAAAATTTTCAAAACACCTTTTTGAAAATTGGTTGCATGGCATCACCGAAGCGATGGACATGAGTTTAAGTAGGCTCCAGGAGTTGGTGATAGACAGGGAAGCCTAGTGTGCTGCAGTCCACGGGGTTGCAAAGAGTCGGACACGACTGAGCGACTGAACTAAACTGAATATAGCTTTTAATACTATTTTAGGAGGAACATGAGAAGTACTTTTCAGAATAGTTATTCTGCCTGGCCCTATACAATTGGGGCCTTGTGCAAAGAAGGAAGTAGTCTGGTACACCACGAAAGGAGATGTTAATCCAGGCATAGGCCTAAGACTAAGGGATATAACATCCATATATCCCTCTGCCCCTCAGGTTTCTTCTAGCACTTTTCCTTGCTGGGTTATTCTGCTTTTCAATGGCTTCCCAATGACCCCAGTTAAGTTGCTGACTGACCTCACCCCTCAGGGGCTTCTCAAGTGGCACAGTGGTAAAGAATCCACCTGCAATGCAGGAGACTTGCAGGAGATGTGGTTCGATTTCTGGGTCAGTAAGATCCCCTAGAGGAGTGCATGGCAACCCACTCCAGTATTCTTGCCTGGAGAATCCCATGGACAGAGGATCCAGGAGAACTACAGTCCATTGGGGTGCAAAGAGTCAGACATGGATGAGCACACACATACTCACCTCTGAACCATTACATTCTACTTTGCAGTTTCACTAGGTAGATCTCAGGAGGCTATTTAAACACTAATTTCTTCTCCTCTGAAGAAGGCCCCCTCTGAGACCAGACAAGAGTCATTTGGGGTATAAATGAAAGAAATTATCAAGGAAATGTGGACATCTGAGCCTTCTCATCCCTGCCTGAGGCTGTCCCTGCTGCTCCAGTGAATGTTTTGTTTGGTCCTGCCTAGGTTTCCCTTCTTGTCCTGGTATTTCCTCCTGCCCATCTGCTTTTAGGGTGTTTAGGGTGAGTCTATAAAACTAAGTTCTGTATGTCAAGTTGTCTCCCTTCTTCCCCACTCTCCATTCCACCATCCCAGCCAAAGCAATTCCCCTACACAAACTAAAAAGACCTTAATTTAAAATGTCACGTGGCAAAACTTGCTGCTAAAGCTTCTAAACCAGATGAGGAAGACTATGGGTCCCTTCAGAAAGTTACTGAATTATCTCAAATGATATATAAATCAGTTTGTAAATCAAAGTCACACCCACAACCCATTATCACCTCTCCCTCCTGGGGCTTCCTCATTTGATTAGATTCATCACAGGATGAGTCAGGACACCATCGCTACCATCTAGCTCCCACTGAACACTTGCCAATGATTCACTGCTCAAGAAAAGCCATGGTACTCTGGGATTTAAAGGAGGCATTTTGAGTCCCTGAGCTTTTGCATCAACTAATTAGGAGCAAAGAATGTGAGGAAGGAAACCCTGTTCCTTGGCTCATTAATTTGATACCCTAGACCCTTGTGGGGTCCCAAAAAGTCAGACACAACTGAGCAACTGAGCATACCCACAGACCGATGTGGCGAAGTGAGACCAAAGCTTGGAGCTCTAGGAAGCTTCCCTGTCCTTCTTGAGCTAGAACAGCAATCACAGAGTTACCCAAGATGGCTCAGTGTGCCTGGGCAGAGCTGCTGTCCTTAACAAGGTGGAGGCTCCCAGACCTCCCAGGGTGCAGGAAGGAAGCATAGCCCCAAAGTATTATATTCTCAGCTTCCTTTCTGTTCTTAAACTGGGCTCACCGTTTCTTTGTGATATCCATCACTTCTCCTACCAGCTGTGAGGTCAGGAGGAAAAGCAATTAAGGGTATTATTAATCACCAAGTTCCCACTGAGAAGGGTCAAATTGCAGCAGGGCTTGACAAAAGCAGCAACAATTTTATAACCAGTGGAGTTATAAAAGCAGAAAGCTCAACATCTTAGAGCTATATTTGGGCTGCTTCTTTCTTAGCCCTGAAAATCTTTATTGAAGGTGAACATCCCAGAGGTGATTAAAAACTTGCCTTTCTTTGAATTTTGGAATTGTTTGAGCTCTAACAATATTTGAATTTGGCAAGCCTGGAGTCTCTTTTGGGAAGTTGCAGCAAAAATGAATTGGAAAATGTATCTGCACTTCTAAGGGAAAAGAAGAGAAAATTTTTAATCGCCTTTTGTTAAAACATCTATACTAGAACTTCTTTACTGAAATCCATAGAAAATCAGGAATATGTTTTACAGAATTAGTTTTGTACATGCATTAAAATATCTATTGAAATTCTAAGCATTTCATAGGATTAGTTCTATTCAAAAGTTCTGAAATGGGCAGGGTTTGTTTCAGCGTCTACAACCCTTTACCCCCACCAGCACTCATGTAGGGGACTGCTGGTTATTGTCCCTGAGTGATCTGATTGCTCTTCTAGTTGCTCTTTTCTCTGTGTGATTCCTACATATTCATTTACTTACTCAGTCAATCAAAAAATATCTACTGAGCATCTATTATGGGTCAGGGATACAGTAGAAAATAAAACAGACATTCTCCTCCTTTGTGAAGCTTATAATCTAGCAGGGATGACAAATATTGATTAACCAGAATTATTAAACATAAATTATAGCTATCACTATTGGAGAAGGAAATGGTAACCTCCAACATTCTTGCCTGAAAAATCCCATGGACATAGGAGTCTGGCGTACTACAGTCCACTGGGTCTCAGGAGTCGAACACAACTTAGCAACTAAACCACCATAGATATCATACTGAATTTCCAAACTAAAATGAAGTCACTTATGCCAGGAGCAAAATGGAGATGATCAATGCAGAAAACTTAATCCTAAAGGAACTTACAACTCTTCTCAGAAAACTTACAGGAATTTATATCTTTTCTCAGAAAACAGCAGAGGACGTCAGCCAATCCCCAAATGCCAATTCTGTTCATGCTGTCTCTGGACTTCCTTGTCACCTGACTTACCCACCCTGAGCAAATAAGAAAAAAAAAAACCACTAGGCAACCAATCAGTGGAAAAGGTCCACCAACTTTCATATTTATTCACACAAAAACCCCTCAGCCTATGAGCAGCCAAGACCTCATTGCTCTCACAGCCTTTAGTTGCCTGGCTTTCAGGTCAAAAGTCTTGCAATAAACTCACCCTTCTGTTTATTTCATTCCATGTACGGAGTTTCGTTTTACACAAGAGCATTTTACCAGTAAAGCTATGCATGCATGCATGCTAAGTTCCTTTAGTCATGTCCAGCTCTTTGTAATGCCATGGTCTGTAGTCCACCAGGCTCCTCTGTCCATGGGATTCTCCAGGCAAGAATACTTGAGTAGGTTGCCATGCCCTCCTCCAGGGGATCTTCCTGACCCAGGGATTGAACTGGAGTCTCTTACATCTCCTGCATTGACAGGCAGGTTCTTTACCACTACTGCCACCTTCTGCTAAGTCGCTTCAGTTGTGTCTGACTCTGTGCAACCCCATAGACAGCAGCGCACCAGGCTCCCCCGTCCCTGGGATTCTCCAGGCAAGAACCCTGGAGTGGGTTGCCATTTTCTTCTCCAATGCAGGAAAGTGAAAAGTTAAAGTGAAGTCGCTCAGTCGTGTCCGACTCTTAGCGACCCCACGGACTACAGCCTACCAGACTCCTCCGTCAGCCCCAAATCCATGGGTATCTCCTCTAAAAGACAATTTCACATTTTCTTACCTCTGCTAATTATATTAAAGGAGCAATTTTTCTCAAGCCCTCAGGATCTCCATTGTCTTTAGTTCAAAATAATCTATATGCCAAAGTGACACAACTTTGGGAGGCCAGTTCTGTTGGGAGGGTCTAAATTTTGCGTTATGTGTATTTTATCACAATTTTTTTTAAGGCTAAGATGAAAAAGTTTATCATTTTGGTTATTTAAAATTCTTAATAACACTTAGAAATCAAATAGAGCTTTCTTAACCTGGTATAGGTTATACCAAAACTCTAGGGCAAGTATATACTTAATGGGACAAAAGTATGCATATTCCTCTTTAGGCAAGGACTAAAAGCAGAGTTCCAATATGGTTTAGCATAGTTATAGAGGTTATAATTAACTCTAAAACTAAAGAAAAAGAAATAGCAGGTATAAGGATAGGCTGAGAAGAAATAAAAGTATTATTTACAGATGATATGATCATCAAACTAGAAAATACAAGTATATTAAAAACAGACAGTGAGTGTTTGAGAATTGGAAAGTAGAGCAAAATTAACAAATACAAAATCATCAGTAAAAATCAGCAGTATTTCTCACACCAGCAATAGTTAAGTAGAAAATGTAATAAAAAAAATAAGCAGAGCAACAAAATTATAAAATATCTGGCAATTCATTTAACAGGGATATTAAAAAACACTGTGGAGAATACCTTAAAACTCCAATAAAGAAACTAGAAGATTCACAACATAAAAGGAAAGTTACTTCACTACACTTGAAAATGACAACTTAATATTATAAACCAATATAATATTGTAAAGTAATTAACCTCCAATTTAAATACATTTAATTTTTTAAAAAGATATAATTAATAGCAAAGTGAATATATGAACAGGACTGATACTGAAGCTGAAGCTCCAATACTTTGGCCACCTGATGTGAAGAGCCAACTCATTGGAAAAGACTCTAATACTAGGAAAGATTGAGGGCAGGAGGTGAAGGGGGCAACAGAGGATGAGATGGTTGGATGGCATCACCAACTCAATGGATATGAGTCTGAGCAATCTCTGAGAGATAGTGAAGGATAAGGAAGCCTGGTGTGCTGTAGGGGTGTCTCAGAGTTGGACATGACTTCGTGACTGAACAACAGCAGCAACAAAGAAATCCCAATGAAAATTCCAGTTGGAATTTTTTTTAAGAACTTAAACTTATTCTAAGTTTATATGTATATTCAAAAGTCCAAAATTGCTAAGTCAGCCTAAAATCAGAGGGATACATAGGGGAGGTTACCAAACAGAAAGACATACTACGAAGCCACAGTAATAAATATGTGCTAGTTCTGGTACAAGAAAAACATATAAAATCAATGCAATGAAACAGGAAACTCAGAGTCAGGAATCCAACATACAATTAAAGTAATATCACAAATCATTGAGAAAGGACATATTACTTAGTTCCTCATTTAAGAAAATAGCTGATTGTGCGGAGAAATTAGGAGATTTTCTACCTAATACCCTAATTCAAAGATAGACTTCAGATGGATTACAGACCTAAATATGAAAGATAAAATATAAAGTTAATAGAAGAAAATATCTTTGTGATCTAGCAAAATAAATGATATCTTTTATTACCTCAAAATTAATTATTATTTTTCAACAGAGGACAACATGGATAAAGTTGATAAGTTAAAAATAAGATATTTTCAGTTTCTTAAGCTGACAAGTGATTAATATACAGAATATATAATCAGATCAGATCAGATCAGTCGCTCAGTCGTGTCCGACTCTTTGCAACCCCATGAACTGCAGCACGCCAGGCCTCCCTGTCCATCACCAACTCCCGGAGGTCACTCAGACTCACATCCATCGAGTCAGTGATGCCATCCAGCCATCTCATCCTCTGTCGTCCCCTTCTCCTCCTGCCCCCAATCCCTCCCAGCATCAGAGTCTTTTCCAATGAGTCAACTCTTTGCATGAGGTGGCCAAAATACTGGAGTTTCAGCTTCAGCATCATTCCTTCCAAAGAAATCCCAGGGCTGATCTCCTTCAGAATGGACTGGTTGGATCTCCTTGCAGTCCAAGGGACTCTCAAGAGTCTTCTCCAACACCACAGTTCAAAAGCATCAATTCTTCGGCACCCAGCTTTCTTCACAGTCCAGCTCTCACATCCATACATGACCACAGCAAAGACCATAGCCTTGACTAGGCGAACCTTTGTTGGCAAAGTAATGTCTCTGCTTTTGAACATGCTATCTAGGTTGGTCATAACTTTCCTTCCAAGGAACAAGCGTCTTTTAATTTCATGGCTGCAGTCACTATCTGTAGTGATTTTGGAGCCCAGAAAAATAAAATCTGACACTGTTTCCACTGTTTCCCCATCTATTTCCCAAGTAGTGATGGGCCCAGATACCATGATCTTCGTTTTCTGAATGCAAATCAATAAGATAAAGGAAATCAGCTCAATAGGCTAAATGACCAGAGAATATGAACAAGCAGTTTAGAAAAGAAAAAAACTGAAAAAGCTAACATGCATGGAAGAGATTTCCAATTCACTGAAAATCAGAGAAATGAAAAATACAACAATGGATTCTTTACCCTTGTAGATTAGTAACAAGCTGAAAACTGAATAATGCAAAATGTTTGTAGGAATACCCACTTCTAATAGGATTGCAGACTATTGCTATTCTAGAGAGCAATCTGGACTCACTTAGCCAAATAAAATAAACACATACCTAGAATCCAGAAATTCTCAGAGAATAATAAAAATATTGGGAGAAATAGTTACTATATATATAAAATATAGGGCTTCCCTGGTGACTCAGTGGTAAAGAATCCACCTGCCATGCAGGAGACACGGGTTCAATCCCTGGATCAGGAATAACCCATGGAGAAGGAAATGGCAACCCACTCCAGTATTCTTGCCTGGGAAATCCCATGGACAGAGGAGTCTGGTGGCTTACAGTCCATGGGGTTGCCAAAGAGTCGGATATGACTAAGCGACTGAGCAACTCCATGGACTGCAGCACACCAGGCTTCCCCGGCCTGCACTGCCTCCTGGAGCTTGCGCAAACTCATGTCCATTGAATCAGTGATGTTATCCAACCACCTCATCCTCTGCTGTCCCCTTCTCCTCATACAAAATATATAAACATATTTACATTAATAAATATTAATATCAATATTGATTAATATTAATATTATATAAATATATTTATCCAACAAAGAACTAATATATAAATATATTAAAAATCTTTTAATAACAAAACAGTTACAAAAAAAGAAAGGACTTAAATGAACACTTCACAAAGAAATATATACAAATGGCCAATAAGCAATGAAAATATTCTCAATCTCTTTAGTTATTGCTGCTAAGTCACTTCAGTCATGTCCGACTCTGCGACCCCATAGATGGCAGCCCACCAGGCTCCCTCGTCCCTGGGATTCTCCAGGCAAGAACACTGGAGTGGGTTGCCATTTCCTTCTCCAATGCATGAAAGTGAAAAGTGAAAGTGAAGTCGCTCAGTTGTGTCCAACTCCTAGCGACCCCATTGACTGCAGCCTTCCAGGCTCCTCCGTCTGTGGGATATTCCAGGCAAGAGTACTGGAGTGGGATGCCATTGCCTTCTCCTCTTTAGTTATTGGGGAAATGCAAATTAAAACTACAATAGGTTACCATTTCATATCCACTAGAATGGCTAAAATTTCAATGACAGTGGAAAATACTAACAAGAATATGAACATTGGAAGAGCATATATTTCTGGTAAAATTGTAAAATGATAAAAACATTTTAGAAAATTATTTATCACCCTCTTATAGAGTTAAACATACACCTCAAGATTGCCAGGAGAAATATCAATAACCTCAGATATGCAGATGACACCACCCTTATGGCAGAAAGTGAAGAGGAACTCAAAAGCCTCTTGATGAAAGTGAAAGTGGAGAGTGAAAAAGTTGGCTTAAAGCTCAATATTCAGAAAACGAAGATCATGGCATCTGGTCCCATCACTTCATGGGAAATAGATGGGGAAACAATGGAAACAGTGTCAGACTTTTTTTTTGCGGGGGGGGCTCCAAAATCACTGCAGATGGTGACTGCAGCCATGAAATTAAAAGACGCTTATTCCTTGAAAGGAAAGTTATGACCAACCTAGATAGCATATTCAAAAGCAGAGACATTACTTTGCCAACAAAGGTCCGTCTAGTCAAGGCTATGGTCTTTCCTGTAGTCATGTATGGATGTGAGAGCTGGACTGTGAAGAAGGCTGAGGGCTGAAGAATTGATGCTTTTGAACTGTGGTGTTGGAGAAGACTCTTGAGAGTCCCTTGGACTGCAAGGAGATCCAACCAGTCCATTCTGAAGGAGATCAGCCCTGGGATTTCTTTGGAAGGAATGATGCTAAAGCTGAAACTCCAGTACTTTGGCCACCTCATGTGAAGAATTGATACATTGGAAAAGACTCTGATGCTGGGAGGGATTGGGGTCAGGAGGAGAAGGGGACAACAGAGGATGAGATGGCTGGATGGCATCACTGACCCAATGGACGTGAGTCTGAGTGAACTCTGGGAGTTGGTGATGGACAGGGAGGCCTGGCGTGCTGGGATTCATGGGGTCGCAAAGAGTTGGACACGACTGAGTGACTGAACTGAACTGAACTGAACACCTACTCTAAACTTAGTAATTTCACTCCTAGGCATTCATGCAAAAGATTTGAAAATACATCTACAAAAAAGACTAGTACAAGAATGTTTATAGCAATGTTATTCATAACAGGTAATACACTGGAAACAATACAAATGCCCATCAACAGAAAAGTAGACACTTGTGCCTCCTCTATTTCCCTAAGGATTGAGGGTATCAGAGAAAAGGGGGATTGAAACTGAGGGACACTGTAGGGACCTCCTGAATACAAAAGCCCCTCTGTGTCCCCTGTTTCTTGTTTGTAGAAAAAGGCTTTGGTCTCCCAGGCCTTCCCTGAGTTCCAAAGAGCAGACTCAAGCAGTTACTAATTAAGGAAGTGAGGGAGTGCAGAAGCAAAGGAAAATAAGTCAAGAAACAATAGTTCAGCCATAAGATAGAATCCTAGTTCCTCCTTAAGGAATATACATAACATTCTGACGCACAGTTTTGAGTTTTATGCAGAAACTAAGACCCCTGCCCGGGTAAAGGATGGTGATCACATGCTGACCACAAGCACATAGACCCCAAACTGGCTGGAACCAGAAGGTTGACGATTAAGATTCCCATACATCACCCTGTTACCTCTCCACCAACCAATCAGAAGAAAATCATACCTCTTGCAGCCCTTCCCCTTAAATGTTGCTTTTAAAACCTCTTCCTTGAAAGACATCACCGCAACCTGGTGTCAGCAGATTGGCTTTGCTGCAAGGCGGGGAACAGACCCTAGTTCAGTTGCATAACACAACTGATACACATAGCAACTGAATGAGTCCCAAACACATGTTGAGCAAAAGAAGCCAGACATAGTGAACTAAGTACTGCATGATTCCATATGTATGATGTTCAAACACAGGCAAAGCAATCAATGGTGATGGAAAACACAACACTGTACATGTAAAACTACTCTGATCTGTACAAGGTCCATAAGGTAGAAAGAAAAGGATACACCAAGAATATCAGGCCTGTTTTGAAGAACACCAGGGAAACCCACAGCTATAGAAGCAACTTGCTAACAGCACCCTGACTAAGGATAACACAAATGAGACTAGGGCACTTTAAGGGACTAGGATGTCTGCTAGTGAACCTGAGACTTCATAAACTGAAAATCCACCATGTGTTACAGAAGGAATCCCCTCCCCCGACCCCAAATTTGCACATGTGACCTATGAAGAGGCCTGACGAGCAGTCATGCCTGCCTGTGCAGAACACTTTTCAAACTTGCATGGAAATTTACACTTTTCCACCAATCATTCTCAAAGCCCCCTCCTCATCTTGCTCCCCTCTTCCAAGATTAATACCCTGCTCGGTAGCCAATCAATGAGGGAGACAAATCTGAGCATTGCCTCCTGTCTCCTTGCCTGGCCACCCAGAAATAAAGTCTTTTCTTTCTGCAGAAGGCTGTTGCCTCAGTATTTGATCTTTCCACTGTGAGGCAAGCAACCAGACCACTTGCTCGGTCACGTGTGGGTTGAGAGTTGACTTGCTGGGAGCATAAAGGAACTTTCTGGGGTGATGGAAATATTTTTTATTCTGACTGAGATGACGTTATATAGTATAAGTATTTGTCAAAACAATGAATTATGAACTTAAGATCTGTACATTTCACTGTAAAAAAAAAATCATCTCCATGAAAAACATTGGGATGATGTTACCAAGAAAAGGAAGAAGAGACATGAACAAGTAAAAGGTGTAAACATTCACCTTGAGGGGAAGGGGAATGCAATGCTGAGAAGAATCAAAGTGGACACACACAAAATCACAGATCTCACTGATGAAAGCAATGTTCCTTAGGAGATTAATAGAAATTAAACTCTCCTATTTCATTTGGCTTCATAAAACATTTTCTGAGCCTATAAGATGAATCTTGACCACAATTAATTTTTTTTGGAAACAAACAAGTCTTCAGTGATTTTTCTTTTTTGTGCATGTAACTCACATTTTTCTTAAATATACAGAACCAGAAATGAAACCTGAAAATTGCTTTATATTATTCTGGTTGTTGTTTATGAAGAATTAACATAATACTTTAAAATAAATTTTGAATTAAAATTCATCAGACAGCCTTGTTAAAACCTCCTACAAGTATCCTGATATAACTGCATCATTGCCTTGAGAAAGCTACAATGTCCTCTACATTTTATCTTAAGATCATCCTTTGTTCAGGTAATTGCAAGAAAAATTCAGCAAGCATTAGGCAAAGTACTATAGTAAGGCTGTGAATTCCACAGTTCTTTTAAATTGGCCTGTTTTGTAATTATTTTTGCATTCTGATATTTTGTCTTTTTCTATTCCCTCTTTATTAAATCCTGCATTCACCTTTCAAGAACTCATCTCACTTATGTTACATTCAGATTTGCCAATGCAATAAGACAAACAATATAAGGCTTTTCATCAAAGTCTCTCCCAATCCTGTGTTCAGTCACTGGTAAATCTAACAAATATTTTAGCTGAAATGATTCATGTTTAGTCTTGGACAAAGGAGTAAAACATTATTTTCCAGCATACAAAAAACTCCTATCCCATATCTCCTTTTAAAAAATGGTCTTCTTTTACTTACTAGTATTAAGAAATGAATAGCATAAGGCTTCCCTGGTGACTCAGTGGTAAAGAATCCACCTGCCAGTGCAGGAGACACAGGTTCGATCCCTGATCTGGGAAGATCCCATATGCTGCAGAGCAACTGAACCCGTGCGCCACAGCTGCTAAGCTTGTGCTCTAGAGCCTGGGAGCTGCAACTACTGAGCCCATATACCACAAGAGAAGCTGCCGCAATAAGAAGCTCCTGCGCTGCAACTGGGGAGCAGCCCCTCCTCTCCACAACTAGAGAAAAAAGCCTGCACAGCAACGAAGACCCAGCACAGCCAAAAATAACTTTTATTCAGAAAACGAAGATCATGGCATCTGGTCCCATCACTACATGGGAAATAGATGGAGAAACAGTGGAAACAGTGTCAGACTTTATTTTTCTGGGCTCCAAAATCACTGCAGATGGTGACTGCAGCCATGAAATTAAAAGACGCTTACTCCTTGGAAGGAAAGTTATGACCAACCTAGATAGCATGTTCAAAAGCAGAGACATCACTTTGCCAACAAAGGTTCGCCTAGTCAAGGTTATGGTCTTTCCTGTGGTCATGTATGGATGTGAGAGCTGGACTGTGAAGAAGGCTGAGTGCCGAAGAATTGATGCTTTTGAACTGTGGTGTTGGAGAAGACTCTTGAGAGTCCCTTGGACTGCAAGGAGATCCAACCAGTCCATTCTGAAGGAGATCAGCCCTGGGATTTCTTTGGAAGGAATGATGCTAAAGCTGAAATTCCAGTATTTTGGCCACCTCATGCGGAGAGTTGACTCATTAGAGAAGACTCTGATGCTGGGAGGGATTGGGGGCAGGAGGAGAAGGGGACAACAGAGGATGAGATGGCTGGATGGCATCACTGACTCGATGGATGTGAGTCTCAGTGAGCTCCGGGAGTTGGTGATGGACAGGGAGGCCTGGCGTGCTGCGGTTCATGGGGTCGCAAAGAGTCGGACACGACTGAGCGACTGATCTGATCTGATACATTTCCCACATTTCATAAAACTAGTGGCAAGTTTTTAACAGAAAAAGTTTGCATAAAGAATATAGCTCATTAAAAATTCTCAAAGTTAAAGATTCTCTGAATATAACAAAACAGAAAAAACAGATATAAAAAACAAACTAGTGGTTACTGGAGGGGGAGTGGCAAAATAGGGCTGGGGATTAAGAGATACAAGCTATTATGTATAAAATAAATGAGCTCCAAGGATATCTTGTGCAGAACAGGGAATATAGCCAATATTTTATAACTTTAAATGGAGTATAATCTATAAAAATCTTGAATAACTGTGTTTGACACTTCAAACTAATATAATATTGTAAATCAACTATACTTCAAAAAACTCCTTCCAAAAGTTGGAGATTTTCTGCAAATATCTATTGTGTTAGAGAGAAAATAATAATTAAAAAAACCCATTGCTTTGCAGTTTGGGTCAAAGGCATATGAACTGTAGGAGGACAGGGGCAGTATCTTTTCGGTTCAGTATTGGTAGTCCTGTTTGGCATCATGCTTAGCACTTAGTAGGTGCCTTTTAATATATGTGTTGAATGAATGACAGGAACAGTTGCTCTTAACCAAATGAAGTATCATGAAACGTTGGGGTGCCATGATTTATTACAAGATATGTCCAGAGCAATTAGTCCTGGTAATAAAGAAATCTTTCTTCTGATAGCAGTTTCTCTGATAGCTCAGTTGGTAAAGAATCCACTTGCAACGCAGGAGATCCTGGTTCGATTCCTGGGTCAGAAAGATCTGCTGGAAAAGGGATAGGCTACCCACTCCAGTATTTTTGGATTTCCCTTGTGGCTCAGCTGGTAAAAAATCCGCCTGCAATGCAGGAGACCTGGGTTTGATCCTTGGGTTAGGAAGCTCTCCTGGAGAAGGGAAAGGCTACCCACTGCAGTATTCTGGCCCAGATAATTCCATGGACTGTATTAGTCCATGGGGTCTCAGAGAGTCAGACATGACTGAGTGACTCACTTCTTCTGAAAACCAAATTGTTTTAATACTTTTTATCTTGACATACTTTTAGATTTATAGAAGAGTTACAAAGATAGCACATAGAGTTTCTGCATACCCTCACTCACTCAGTTTCCCCTAATATTAATATCCTGCATAATCAAGTTATATTTACAAAATGAAGAAATTAACATTGGTATGATTCTATTAACTAAACTATAGACTTTATTTGGGAGAAGGCAATGGCACCCCACTCCAGCACTCTTGCCTGGAAAATCCCATGGATGGAGGAGCCTAACAGGCTGCAGTCCATGGAGTCGCTAAGAGTCGGACACGACTGAGCGACTTCACTTTCACTTTTCACTTTCATGCATTGGAGAAGGAAATGGCAACCCACTCCAGTGTTCTTGCCTGGAGAATCCCAGGGATGGGGGAACCTGGTGGGCTGCTGTCTATGGGATTGCACAGAGTCAGACACGACTGAAGCGACTTAGCAGCAGACTTTATTTGGATTTCATGGATTTTTCCACTAATGTTCTTCTCTGTTTTTGTTTTGTTTTTTCCTCCAGGATCCAGTCCAGGATACCATCTTGCCTAACCCTGACTTTTGGGAAAGGTAGTATCTGTCAGGTTTATTCACTGTAACATTACTGTTTCTCCTTTCTATACCGTTTCTTAAAAGCAAGGTGCTAAATCAAACTCACAATCAGAAGGAGAAGAATTAAGCTCCACCTCCCGGCAGAATTTGTGAATATATGTCAAAAATATTAATGCAATTAATACATGTAATTAAATATCTTTGGGGAAATGCTTGCAAGCTATGCAAATACTCTGTTTTTCCTTAAAGTTTCACCCACTAATTTTAGCATTCATCAGTGGATCTTGCCTGTAACAACTACTATTGTGGTGCAAAGAACACTTTTCTCAAGTGTTTATATAAATGTTATAGCTAATTGAAAATTACTCCTATAATGTCACTTTCACTCTAATAGACACTGTTGGTTGCCTGTCCCTTCCTGCCTGCTAACAGAACTCTAGCTTCAGAGCCTCTCTGTCATTTCCCTTGCAACAAACATTTTGTTTAGAAATTGACCCATGACGGAATTTAGGACAAGGAGACATAAGAATAAGTCTTGTCAGGAAGTTTCCAGCAGATTCTCCTTCACTCTCAAAAAGAGACACAAGAAAGGGATGCCCTGTCTTTTCTTATACTGTAGGCATAGCTGTGTGAAAATATAGAGCTTGGAGCAGCTACAGTCGCCTCGTGGCCTTGAGGAGATAAACCTGAAAATGAAAGTAAACACACTGGAGATGGCAGAGTGGAAAGATGGAAAGCCTGGTCTTGATGTTTTTGACTTGTTGAACTAATCAATTCTGGATCCCTTCTAACTCTGGTTTTAGTTTTGTGAAAGAATAAATCCCCCTATTATGCAAGCAACCTTGAGTGTTACTTGCAGCTGAAAGCATCCTGATGCACTTCTTTTCAAGAGCCCTTCTTGAAGTGGAGAAAGAGTTACAGCTGTAGATTTACAGCTCCCAGTTAGAAATTGTACACAACCCTGGAGAACATGCACGTGGGTGTGTGCCCTGCATGTAAACCTCACTGGGGCATGTGTCACAACATGGGGGGAAAGGGATTGAGAAAAGCAGCTGTGTGAAAACATACCTGGTCACAGTGATAACTTCTAAGATTCAGCCTCAATCCTAAAGATAGATTCAAAATCATTCTAGGAAATTTGGCCAAGTAGAAACTTTTATTACCCTCTGTTTCTCATTCTTTTGGCTCTCAGTATTTTTTTCTTTCAAAATATTCAAAAAACTAGTATATAAATTTAAAATAGAACTAGGATTATTTTAACAGGAAGTCAGTAATTGAAACAACATGATGTAATATGTGATCATCCTTTTCTTACTTATCCATGTATTTAACAACTCCTATGTATCTGTTATCATACAGGTACACTGAGTCCCTCAGGCTGTCTTAATTCACTAAGTGATTGATCTTATCTATCCCTTGATTAAATAGTTATAAGCATTACCTAATCTCCTTTTGAAAGTCAAATCACAATTACTACTTTCATTTCACTTCAAAAGGACTATTTTTTAAAGCCTTAGTAGGTTATTTAAATACATTAAATGCTCACCACTAGTCAATACATATCATGGCTTTCCTGTTCATAATTCTTTATTATTGTGATGTATCATTTAGTTGTCCATATTTCATCATCAAATTTTTTTCCCAACCAGAGCTCATTAATACCCTGAGACTGTGCATAATGGAAAAGCCTTTCTATTATTCTTATTTGGGAAAATAATTTGGCTGGGTATAAAATTCTTAACTTGCAACTCTGTACAAACCACTGCACTTTTCCTCTGGCATTTAATATTGCTGTGAACAAGTCTGAGGTCAGTCTGATATTTTCTCCCTGTAGATGTTTTTCTTTGCCTGGTTGGCAAACAAAAACACTGTCAAAGCACTTTCATCTGAATTTCCTGATTTCTACATTTTGCATTTATTGAAAGAGGAAACTAGCTAGCTCTCTAGGAAATTATTAGTTGTTTAGGAAACTGTCAGTGAAAGAGAATGCCAGAATAAGTATTGCTCAACATACATATCGGGGAAGGCAATGGCACCCCACCCCAATACTCTTGCCTGGAAAATCCCATGGACAGAGGTCCCTGGTGGGCCGCTGTCCATGGGGTCGCTAAGAGTTGGACCTGACTGAGCGACTTCAATTTCACTTTTCACTTTCATGCATTGGAGAAGGAAAGGGCAACCCACTCCAGTGTTCTTGCCTGGAGAATCCCAGGGACGGGGGAGCCTGGTGGGCTGCCGTCTATGGGGTCGCACAGAGTCGGACACGACTGAAGCGACTTAGCAGCAGCAACATACATATGGATTCTTTACAGAATGGTCACCACCATTCTCATCCTTTAAATTAGTTGAATAGGGAGGAGCTAAGACGGCGGACGAGTAGGACGGGGAGAATACTTTCTCCTCCACAAATCCATTAAAAGAACATTTGAATGCTGAATAAATTCTACAAAACAACTTCTGAATGCCGGCAGAGGACATCAGGCACTTAGAAAGACAATTCATTATCTTCAAAAGGAAATTACGAGCCCTGCGGTTAACTCCTTTTGCGGAGAAGCGGCGCGGACACCAGCATTTGCTATTAGCAAGTGGGGGCTGGGCTAGGAGGAGCGGTGCGGCCTGCATTGCTTTGAGAAAGGATTTGGCCTGGCTATCCCGAGCGCTATCTGAGCAAAATAACCAGACTGTTGGTTATCTACTACATCAAAAGCCAGCCCTAACTTAAAACACCACCGGGACTGTATACGGAACAGGGGACTGCACAGAGATGGCCGGCTGCAGGCCGTCCCACTCCAGTGACAGGCAGCCAGAGCCGGAGGAGGGCAATCACAGTCCTAGAGAGAAACTGTCTACAGAACTGTAAGCAGGTTTCTGTGCTGACTCACGCTTCTTGGGGCTCTGGATGGTCAACGTCTGCCTGAGAAAGTGTGCCAGTTGTATACCCAGAAAACTGAGCGGCTGGGAGGTGATAAGTCGCAGCAGCTGTGCTCGCTAAACACTTCATCACCTGCGCTACTCGGACCTGGGAAGGGCATAAAACGCAGACTCAACCGAGTCTGTGCTTCTGAGAATTATCTGAGTGCCTGAACCTGGCTGGCTTAGATTTGGGTGTTCATCTCTGCCCCCTCTGTAACAGGGCAGAGATCAGATATTGAAAAGACCAGTAAACTGCCTCAATAAAGAGAATTCAACAAACTACCAGAATATAGTAAGGACACTCTAAACTTGGCAATTTTAACAAGATGAAGAGACAAAAGAACACCCAGCAGCTAAAGGAACAGGATAGATCCCCACCAAACCAAACCAAAGAGGAAGAGATAGGGAATCTACCTGATAAAGAATTCTGAATAATGATAGTGAAATTAATCCAAAATCTTGAAATCAAAATGGAATCACAGTTAAAGAGTCTGGAGACAAGAATTGAGAAGATGCAAGAAAGGTTTAACAAGGACCTAGAAGAAATAAAAAAGTCAACACATAATGAATAATGCAATAAATGAGATCCAAAACACCCTGGAGGCAACAAATAGTAGAATAAAAGAGGCTGAAGATAGGATTAGTGAATTAGAAGATAGAATCCTACAAATAAATGAATCAGAGGAGAAAAAGAAAAACGAATCAAAAGAAATGAGGACAATCTCAGAGACCTCCAGGATAACATTAAACGCTACAACATTCGAATCATAGGAGTTCCAGAAGATAAAAAGAAAGACCATGAGGAAATACTTGAGGAGATAATAGTTGAAAACTTCCCTAAAATGGAGAAGGAAATTACCACTCAAGTTCAAGAAATCCAGAGAGTCCCTAACAGGATAAACCCAAGGCGAAACACCCCAAGACACATATTAATCAAATTAACAAAGATTAAATATAAAGAACAAATATTAAAAGCAGCTAGGGAAAAACATCAAATAACTCACAAGGGAATTCCCATAAGGATAACAGCTGATCTTTCAATAGAAACTCTCCAAGCCAGGAGGGAATGGCAAGACATAATTAAAATGATGAAAGAAAATAACTTACAGCCTAGATTATTGTATCCAGCAAGGATCTCATTCAAATATGAAGGAGAAATCAAAAGCTTCACAGATAAGCAAAAGTTGAGAGAATTTAGCACCACTAAACCATTTCTCCAACAAAAACTAAAGGACATTCTCTAGATAGGAATCACTAAAAGGGTGTATAAATCTGAACCCAAAACAACAAAGTAAATCTTACTTATTAATAATTACTTTAAAAGTTAATGGGCTGAATGCCCTAATCAACAGACAAAGATTGGCCGAATCGATACAAAAACAAGACCCCTACATACCTTGTCTACAAGAGACAACCAAAAGACTAAAACGGGTCAAATGGATACAAAAACTAGACCCCTATATATGTTGTCTACAAGAGAACCACCTTAAAATATGGGATATATACTGACTGACGGGGAAGGCAATGGCACCCCCACCCCAGTACTTTTGCCTGGAAAATCCCATGGACGGAGGAGCCTGGTAGGTTCCAGTCCATGGGGTCGCTAAGAGTCGGCCACGACTGAGCGACTTCACTTTCACTTTTCACTTTTATGCATTGGAGAAGGAAATGGCAACCCACTCCAGTGTTCTTGCCTGGAGAATCCCAGGAACGGGGGAGGCTGGTGAGCTTCCGTCTATGGGGTCGCACAGAGTCGGACACGACTGAAGCGACTTAGCAGTAGCAGTAGCAGCATACTGACTGAAAATGAAGGGCTGGAAAAAGATTTTCTATGCAAATATGGATCAAAAGAAAACAGGAGTAGCAATACTCATATCAGATAAAATTGACTAAAGATCCTGAAAAGGAGACAATCAAGGTTATACATAACGACTTAAAGGAACAATCCAAAAAGAAGTTATAACATTATAAATATATATGCACCCAACATTGGAGCATTGATATATCTAAGACAAACATTAATTAGTATGATAGAAGAAATATGCAACAATACAATAATAGTGGGAGACTTTAATACCCCACTCATACTTATACAATCTGGCTGTAATAGACAAAGTAAAGAGGAAAACATATTCACTTATGAGCCTCAAAAAATTCAGTTCACTCAGGAGAGTTAAAAAAAATAGACTTATTTGTTCACTCTGTAAATGTTTATTGACTATTTTATGGGTCTGGTACCACTTTGTGTATTAGGGAGGAAGAAGTGACAAATGTGATCCTGTCCTAAATAGTATATTGTGGTAAAGATAGACCTACCAATACAAAATACCAAGATGTGCCTAAGATGAGGATACCCAAACTGGACTTTTAGTTTCCTGAACTTTTCATTTCCAGATCAAACCTCCTAATATAGGATGAATTCAACATGATTTTTTTAAATTGTTCTTTGTGATTAAAAACAGAAAGCCATTAGTTAAGCAAGTACATATACTCCTCCCCACCATCACTCCCCTTCTTCCTTCCCATTTCCCTAAATAAATAAATAAATTAGTTGAATAGTCTTTTATTCCTCTTTGAGGCAGTCAAGGAAGAGATTAAGGTTGAGTTGCTTTCCTGGTCTCCTCCCTCTGAGAGAGTAATTAGTACCTCTTTGGCACAGGGATGATTTCATCCAGGGATATGGCAGCAGTTCCATTTGCTTCCTCGTCCTAATTTCCAGTTCTTGCTCACAGCTATGCCAAACTTTTTCAGTGTAGTTTTTGGGAAGTGAATCATGGAGCCACTGAATTAATTGGTGTTGTTCCAAGCCCACTGGGAAGTCTAGCAGTGGACAGAATCATATGACTCCAAAACAGATAATTCAAACATTAGGCCATTATGGTGTCTGTCCAAAGTGAAAATGTCTAGGAAAGGCCACAATCTCAGTTTATTCTTCATCTTTCTTGAACTCCCTGTAAAACACTTGACAATATATTCTTGTTCTCTTTGTGCCAAATAACATAAATACATAGAGTGCTAATTACTTCAATTCACATGAGCTAAGCAATTGGAAGTTTTTCCTAAGACCTTCAGACAATCATACAGATTGCATCTCAGTTCTAAGCCTATCCATTCACTACTTCTACATCTTTCTATCATTTATCTGCAAAAAGTAAAGCAAACCTTGTCCTCTTTTTTGCATCTGGTTATCCCCCTCCACAACACTCAGGTGCCCTCAGTCCTGCCTTGAACTGAAGAAGCAAGGGGGTTATCTAACTGGTAGGGATCAGGGGATCTGAAGACACACTAAATCACTCAATCACTCATGAAGTATATATTTATTAAATGCCTACAAAGCATTGTGCTAAGTATTGTGAGAAAATAAAAATGGTTCAGATCCAGGGCTTATCCTGAAGGAGTTTACTGTCTACCAGTAGAGGTAAAACGTTTATGTAAATACATATTATAATGCCAGGAGAGAGTATGATGCAGTCCACAGAGAAAGAGAGCCATCATAAGAGAGGTAAAGGAAAAGCTATTGAGTACTAACTGTTAGGATCTCAGAAAGTTTCATAAAGAAAGTAGCATGTGAGGCTAAGTAGGGTTCAAACCTTGGAAAGAGAAGGAAGGACAGTTAAGCTCAGCTGCAAGCATAGTGTAAGACAGAGCACCAGAGCAAACAGCATCTCCAGACAGTTCAGTACAGTGCAAAGAATCCTAGACAAAACCATGGGGAACGCCCCAGTTTTTCTAGCTTTTAGTCCTGTAACTTACATCATTTAACTTTTCTGAGTTTTTTCCTTTTCTAAAGTGGGAAAGACAACTATCATTCAAACTTGCATGATATTGTGCAAATAAAAAGAGGATAATGAAGTGAAAGTTCAGGGTTTCAGTTAAACTCATGTCCCCTTTTCTCAAGACTCTTCTCCACATTTGCCCTGAATTTCTACCTCATGAGTTCTCTTCACATTTTTACTCACCTTGCCTTCATAACCCCATCCTCTCCCATTGGAAAAATAATACAGATCTGATAAAATAGTCATCCCTGCTTCTTCCAGGCCTGAGTGTAGGTGGTATTGTTTCCTTTTTGAAAACAGCTCCAGATTGAAACCCTTACTAAGACTCTGCATAGAATTTATACCCTTTGATGAGTCCCACTGAGAAATAGAAGCCTTCCAAATTCCAGGACATTGGAGTTGGTATTTTTGGCTCCTCTTTCAGTGCCATTTCACTGCATTAGATACGTAGATGAAATGAGCTAATTATGGGTCAAAGTCATACATACATACAGATCTTCAAATTGTTTCTTCTGATAATCACAGCAGATTTCCTTGAACCTTGGGTTATAAATTATAAGCAGTTATGTTTGTGTGATGAAACTCCTTATAATCCAAGCCTATAATTATAGCAGAGCTTAAAATATATAAACATTCATGCACATTATAACAGTCACATTGTTTATCTTGATCATTTAAAATTATGTATCAAGAGAGGAGTGTCTTCCTATTGTTCCTGGTCCAAAATCTAGGTACAGCAAAAGGACCCTCACAAGAACGGGGCTTATACTTTTCATCTTTGTATTCCCAGTGACTGATACAGCACCCAGTACATACTAGATGCTCAATAAATATTCCTGGGACAAATTAATGAATGAATGAAAACTACATCTCAAATCCTGACTCTAGCCCCAAATTCCAACACAAAGCATATTAGATTGGTACCTTAAACTCAACAGGTTACAAACCAAATTCATCATCTTCTTCCTGAAAAAACATCCCCTTTTCATGATTTTCTATTTCTATTAATGGTACCAACATTCTCTGAGTCACATAAGCTCAAATCTGCATTATTTCCTCTTATATTCAGCTCCTTCCTGACAGTTAGCAATCTCTATTGATGAGTCTTTTAGGATAATTCTGACATTTGTTTCTACTTAAAAAAAAAAAAAAGTCTTTATTGATTTTGTTATTGCTTCTGTTTTATGTTTTGGTCCTTTGGCCACAAGCCATGTGGCATCCTAGCTCCCCAACCAGAAACTGAACCTGCACCCCCTGTACTGGAAGGCAAAGTCTTAACCACTGGACTACCAGGGAAGCCCCTGTTCTTTCTTTTTTCATTTACCTCCACTGTGGACCACCTAAGATGATGGAGCAATTTATCTTCCTGTGGCTATGATCATTTTGCTCCCTAGAGGGTAAGAGGTTATTTCCTTAGTCAGATGAACTCTCTAAACACTTTAACCTGGTACTATGGATCCCCCATGATCACATCCAGAATTACCTTTCCAGCCCTAACTTGTACACGTCCATTACATATAGCTTATGTCCCGATTCAACAGGGTTACTACTTCTCATCTTCTTCAGACCCTACACCTCTTCTCTAGCCCAAAGAGTCTATGTATCCTTGATGTCCAGCTCAAACATTTCTTCATCCATAAGTCCTCATCTGCCTCCTCAATCAGAATAAGTAACCTCTGTACAACCTTCCAGACCACTTAATTCAAGTTTCTTTTATGAAACCTTTACCACGTTTGGCTTTACATTTTAGAAGTTGCTGTTCTTGCTTTCATCATCCTCACTAATTTGTAAGTTCATCTGCTGCTGCTGCTGCTAAGTCGCTTCAGTCGTGTCCGACTCTGTGCGACCCCATAGATGGAAGCTCACCAGGCTCCCCCATCTCTGGGATTCTCCAGGCAAGAACACTGGAGTGGGTTGCCATTTCCTTCTCCAATGCATGAAAGCGAAAAAGTGAAAGTGAAGCCGCTCAGTCGTGTCCGACTCTTAGCGACCCCATGGACTGGAGCTTACCAGGCTCCTCCATCCATGGGATTTTCCAGGCAAAAGTACTGGGGTGGGGTGCCATTGCCTTCCCCGGTAAGTTCATCTACTTGTTCAAAAATATGTATGGAGTTCCTTCTGTGCTCATGGAGGTAGAATGGACACTTAGGAGTTAATAATAATGAAAACAGTCATAGTTCCCACCCTCGTGAAGCTTCCTTTGCAGCAAAAGAAATACGAGTGTTCAAGGGACAGGAAAGAGCCAGAGTGGCTAAAGAGGGAACATAGATGGGCAAGGTCAGGGATGTGGACAGAGTTAGCCTATAAGAGGTCTTTTGGGTCACGATAAGGAATGGAGTAATCTAATTGTGAAGAAGATACTGAGCTTTATGCAAAGGAAAGAGATGTTGGATTTGGATTTGGCAGAGGTCTCACTGCCTGCTGTGTGGAGAATGGATTGTAGGAAGACCAAGTTCAGAAGCAATTCCCATACCTAGGGCAAATAATGATAGTGTTTTGTTACCAGGGCTAAGTTTTGGAGATAAAGTCTATGGGACTTGTTGCTGTATTGAATGTAGAAAGAGACAGAAAGAAGAAGTAAGAGGGACTTCTAGCTCTCTGACATGAGCAACTACATTTCCATTTAGTTGGAAGTGGAAAATGTCGGGACAGCAGGTTTAGAAGGGTGATGAGTAGCTAAGAGAGGCTTGAACACGTTTGAATGCTGATGGAAATAATCCAGTGGAGAGAAAATGATTGAAGATACAAGACAAAGAAGAAATCAGTCTGAATGGGCCTCAGGACCACAAAGTCTGGTGACAGTCTAGGTGTTGGGGAGGGCTCAATGTCCCTCAGTAAATAAGATCTCAAACAATGGACCCCAACTAGTTAGGATGGAGGAACACTGTATTACACATGCATGAGTGAATGGATGAACAAATGAATGAATGAGTCTGTTCAATGACCACGATTCTCTACCCTAATCTCCATATCTTTCAGCAACAACATTAAAAAAAAATCATAGAACATTTTTATAACTTGATTACAAATACTTTTTCCACTTATGCATTTTATAAATTTTCTACAGTGAACTTATGCTATCTTTGAATTTAAAAAGAAAATGAATAAATGAATAAACTTTTTAAATAAATATCTTGGGCTCACAGACATATCCAAGTTCTGGGCAATCTTTCAGGGGGAAGGAGGAGACTAGCACAGTCAACATCATAGTGTTACTCAAGGCATTTGCTCTGTCTATTCACCTCGTCTCATGTCCTTGTCTACTCAGAGCATATACATCCCCCCAAGTCAGCTGCTCAGGTCCCAGCCATCATCTCCCACCTGCAGGAGCCACCATTCCTCTAAGAAAGCTCCTCTACACACATTGAGAGTCTAGTCAAAGTGCCCACCACCATTTCTCAAGTCACTATACATAGTTTTTTAATTTTTATTGTGTGTGTGTGTGTGCTGTCATTCAATCATGTCCAACTCCCTGTGACGCTGTGAGCTATAGCCCACCAGGCTCCTCTATCCATGGGATTTCCCAGGCAAGAATATTAGAGTGGGTTGCCATTTCCTTCTCCAGGGGATCTTCCTGACCCAGGGATTGAACCCGTGTCTCCTGTGTCTCCTGCACTGGCAGGCGGATTCTTTACCATTGAGCCACTATGGGGCTGGTGCACTGGACGACCCAGAGGGATGGTACGGGAAGGGAGGAGGGAGGAGGGTTCAGGAGGTATACACATGTATACCTGTGGCGGATTCATGTTGATATATGGCAAAAGCAATACAATATTGTAAAGTTTAAAATAAATAAATAAATAAAATCTACATTAAAAAATAGATATTATATTAATACATTTTAACATTCAAAAGTCCGGACAGTATATAATGAAAGCTTATACCACTGTTCCCCAGATACCCAGCTCCCCTCCCTAGAGGAAACAAACGTTGGCCATTTTTTATCTAGCCTCCTAGAGATAAATTATGAAACAATATTTTCTTAAAAATCGATGAACTCAGAGTTGGAGTGAACATAAGTATTATAAGTGCTCTTTTCACAGACACTTTGGCTGCAGTGACTGACAGTCACCGTGCATAACCCAGTCACCTATTGAGGGCCTACTGTGTTCTGTGGCAGGTATACCATTCACATGATCCTTTATCCTACTGTATGATGTAGACGTTTTATTTTCCTCAATTTACAGATAGTAGCTAATAATTTATCAGAGGGACTCATGTTTATGTGGTGCTTACTATTTTGTGGGCACTGTTCTATGCATTCCATTTCATTCACTCAACAAAATACATATTTCATATCTGCAGGTATGAGTCTGGGTGACCTCCGGGAGCTAGTGATGGACAGGGAGGCCTGGCGTGCTGCGGTTCATGGGGTCGCAAAGAGTCGGACACGACTGAGCGACTGATCTGATCTGATCTGATGTCTTAGGCAAGAGGGCAGTGACAAGACAGACAAAATCTCTGGCTTTGTGGAGCTTAGATTGGAGAAGGTGGACACTTATGACTAAACAAGGAAGCTAAAGTAGGTGAGATTGTGAAAGGTACCTAAATGGAAAAATGGTGATACGAAGTTCTCAATCATCCTTGCAGCAAATATATGCAGGAGAAACTGTTACTACCTTCTTTTTACAAGTAAAATAATTTGAGAGAGAGGTTAAGTAACTTGCCCAAGTTTTACAGAGCTTAAATAGATGGACAATGGATGCACCAAAGCGGGCTGCAGAGCGTATAGAGACCCTACCCATATAATCTCTATTAGCACCCCACCCCCAGCTTTGGAATGAGTAAGTTGTATTTTCTTTGTCTTCTGTATACAGCCCTGGAAAGGAGCCTCAGAGCCCCAGCTCCTACAAAGCCTATACAGCACAGCCATATGAGCACCCCAGTCATTGCTCTGTGAAATTCCACAGCCACGGCAGTAGGGGAAGGACAGAGTTGCTGAGTGATTGGCCAGTGACAAACAGAGAGAACTATCACTCATCCTGAAGACAGTCCTGGGAGACAGGCATTATTATCCCAGCAGGCACACCGAAGCTTTACAGATGAGCAACACTGAGAGAACTTAAGTCTCTCCTGCCCAACATCATAGAGGTAACAAAAGCTGAGGTGGGATTCCAACCCACACCACCCCAGTTCCTAAAGCTAAGGGAGATGATGGCCCCAGTGTGGACCATGGCTCCGGACTTCAAGATGCCCTTTCAGAGTCACATCTTCTGAGGGCAGGCACATCAGATTGCCCAGAGTCCAGGTCCCTGGCCAGCAAGGTCTTAGAGAGAAAGCAATAGGTGTGTGTTGAAAGAAAGTACTTATGAAATCATTTCTGAAGAAAGAAACAAAAAGACTCTTCAAAAGAAACCAGCCTCAAAAGAAGCAGTGTGAAGCGGTTGGCAGAAAGGAGAGATGGACTTGAGTCTTAAGTACTTTTCCACTCCCTGAACAATTTATTGAGCTCCCCTCCCCACCCGACCCTCCCCGTATGATTAATAGAGCTTCAAGAGCTGTTCAGTCTCCAGGCCATTTTGCTTTAGGAAGCTTTGATTTGAAAAATGAGACAAGTACTTTCAGAGCTGTCATTGATAGGAAATTAGGAGATAAAAAGAAATCTATTGAAATGGCTTTTAAATATGTACAAGGAGAGCCACAGGGTCTCAGCCATGTCCCTCTCCTCTGTCCCTCTTGCCCAGACCTGTCACATCAGAATAATGAACACAGACTGTGCCACCATCAGCGATGCAGAGGACAACTGCTGAAGGCACCGTGACCCATGTGGTCTGAGCAGCTGCCTCTCAAAACCTTGGGTTTTTAGGGATGTGCTTCCATAAAGTGGCATGGCTTCTCTGAAGCAGGATGTGAGACAAGATGACTGGAGAGCTACGGGCACGGGGAGATGACAGTCTGACTCAACGGCAGCCTTTAAGTGTAGTTCTATGTGGCTGTTTCTCTTTCTTTCAAGCATCCAAGATCAGAACCAAATTTGAGGATCAAGCACAACACTCGAGGCTCCTGCAGTCCACAACTGTGTGGTCTTTTGTGGACGGAGCTTAAGGGTATGAATTCCAATATCAAACTGGTTTGAAATACTGGCTGTACAGCTTACTACCTATGTGACTTTGAGTATCGTATTTAATCTCTCTGAGTCTCAGTTCCCTATCCCTCAAAACGAAGATAAAAATAGCATCTGCCTTGAAGGACTCTTTTAAGAATTAAGTTAAATAATGTACACAAATTTCCTTGCACACAGGAAGAACTCAATAAGAATCAGCTATAGTTATTTGGGGGAAAGTCTTAAAGGGGGTGTGAATTGGTACAGCCTCTTTGGATACAATTTGTCAAATGTTTAAAAATTTAAAATGCAGACTCCCTTTGACCTAGTGATTCCACTTCTAGGACACTTATTAGAACAACTGTGTAAATATAGGAGATGCTTCTCAGGTGGCACTAGTGGTAAAGAATCTGCCTGCCAGTGCAGAAGACACAAGAGATTCAGATTCAATCACTAGGTCAGGAAAATGCCCTGAAGGAGGGCATGGCAACCCACTCAAGTATTCTTGCCTTGAGAATCCCATGGACAGAGGAGCCTGGCAGGCTACAGTCCATAGCATCACAAAGAGTCAGACATGACTAAAGCGACTTAGCACACACACACACATACATATACTAAAGGATATTTGCAGGGCAAACTTTGTAATTTGAAAAACAGTGAAGTAAGTGTGCATCCACAGAGGAATGGTTAAGTGAATTATAGTTCACCTATGCAAAGGTATGTATCATTCAGTGAGTAACAAGGATAAGGTGTTTCAACAAAGTAAAAGGTCCTCAGAATATTATTCTGTGCACAGAAATAGGATGCAAGGCAGTATATTTTATATGGATTCATTTATATTAAATATGCAGATACATATTTATATTTGCATTTAAAAGATCGGAACAATCGACGTTAAACACTAGCTGTCATCTGCTCCAGGAAATTGGACAGGCTGGGGCTTGGTGGGGAGCAGGCATTCATTTTTTACTGTATGTGGTTCTCTATTAGTTGACTGTTGACAAGCAAGAGATATTTTATCATTTTTAAAAGAGCTCATACTTTTGAGCTTTAGCCTCTCATAGAAAGAGAAAAATTAAGCAAATCAGTTACAGACGCACTAGCAATTGAAACTTCAAGCATGTAATTATGTGGCTCACTTTAGCCATCCCAAATGAACAAAATTCAAAGTAAAAAATGAAACAGTTATGAAAATTTTACTTGGGGATACACAGTGCACATTTGATCTCAAACTGACTGAATATACACTTTGTTTTCGTCTTTACCAATGCAACCACATAGCCTCATTTTCTTTTCTTACTGATGAATTCCCTTATAAGCCCGTATAACTGCCTGAGAAGTGCTTCCACATGGATGTTTCAGTGTACTTAAAACAAGTGTCTGAAAACAAATGTATCATCTTCCCCAAATACCTTATTTTTCCTAAGAAGAGTCCCATTCTCCCCCACTGCCCAGGCTTGAAACCCTAACTTTAGTTGGTTGTGCCCTCTGTCTTACTCCCTCAGCAGACTGATGGGCAAGTACTTCATTGCTCTTCATCTGTGGTCTCTCTGACTTCGCCTCCTTCCTTTCCATTCCCAAGGCCAGTCCCTAAATGCAGGCTCCACCTCAGTGTCACCTTGTATCTTCAGGACAGGAGCTATAATATTGTGTCTATTGTCCCAACACACTCCCCACTGCAAACACAACCCCTAATAGACCATAAACTCCTAATAGACCATAAACTCCTCAAAAGAAGGATTCATGTTTTATTCATCCTAGTACAGTGTCCTGCCTAGGGACCAGTGGGTGCTACATTAATATTTTTTCAGTGAACAAATAGATGGGAAGAAGTAACTGATTTAGTAAGTAATTTCTAGCAGAGTCTCCTTTACCCAGCTCCTCATCCCCCAGCCATTTTCTTCAATAGTTCTCCTTAGCTGATGATTCAATAACATCATCATCATTGGTAATTTTCCAGTTCTCAGATGAGAGCTCAATCCTTTCAAATTCAGTCATGAATGCGATTTAAAGGGCTTTATTTGATATATTCAATGGCTTTCATAGAAAACTTTAAAAATTCAAAGCTATAGAAACTGAAAAATTCCAACTGGGCTTAAACTTCCATTGAAACTCTTACAAAATAGTAGAGATGAGCATTTATGAATCATTAGAGGGTTAAAGTGGAGAAGGAAATGGCAACCCACTCCAGTGTTCTTGCCTGGAGAATCCCAGGCACGGGGGAACCTGGTGGGCTGCCGTCTATGGGGTCGCACAGAGTTGGACATGACTGAAGTGACTTAGCAGCAGCAGCAGCAGAGGGTTAAAGACCTAGTTCCTTAATTATCAATCCTTAACATATTATTTTACGATGGGAATGCACATGCATTAAGAACAGACTGTAACTTATAAATCACTTCTAAATAGCTCTATGCCTATAATGTTCAGCTTATTAGGAGCTGTTAATATTCCATTACTCAGAGATCATTAGCACACTCTGCTAGCAGTATAGATCACACAATAGCAAGTGACAAGGGGAGAACACGAAGTACCCTAATTATGATTTCCTTAAAAAAGGTGGGGGGGGTCTGTCATGACCTCCCCAGAGTGTGAACTCTATCTGGCAAAGTCTGAGAATGCTAACCTTTCCTCCATGAAGTGGGCTACTATGGATGGAGGGGAAGATTACCTAAAGAGAAAACTAGTTGACATTTCTTATTGCTTTCTACGTGCCAGGCACAGTTGTAAATCTCATACACACACACACACACACACAAAACGTTATGAGGTAGGTACTGTTATCCCCGTTTACGAATAAGGGGGTCTTCCTCAGTGGCTCAGTGGTAAAGAATCCTCCTGCCACTGCAGGAGACACAGGAGTTGTGGGTTCAATCCCTGGATCAGGAAGATTCCTTGGAGGAGGAAATGGCAAAGCACTCTAGTTTTCTTGCCCGGACAATCCCATGGACAGAGGAGCCTGGTGGGCTAGAGTACATGGGGTCCCAAAGGGTTGGACACAACTGGAGCAGCTGAGCATGTGTGCACAAAGCACAAATAAGGACACCAAGTCCCCACTTGAGGCTAAGCAACATGGCCAAGGTTGTGCCTGCGTGTGTGTGCCAAGTCGCTTTAGTCGTGTCCAATTCTTTGCAAACCTATGGACTGTAACTCGACAGGCTCCTCTGTCCATGGGATTTTCCAGGCGAGAATATTGGAGTGGGTTGCCATTTTTTCCTCCAGGGGATCTTTCGGACCCAGGGATCTAACCAGCATCTGCTGTGTTTCCTTCATTGGCAGGTGGATTCTTTTACCACTAGTGCCACCTGGGAAGCCCATCCAAGGTTACAGAGCTTCTAAAGGGGAGCCTGGTGGGGTAGATACAGAGCTGTGCCACCCGGGTCCACCTTCAAGGAAGGACTTGTCTTATCTTGTGGGAGCACTGTCCAGCCTCCTGCCTGTAACAGCCTCCAGCTGTTAGCTCCTTCAGAGACCCCTCAGCTGTATAGAGGACCTTGAGAAGAGCACATGCTCCCCAGGGCAGCCCAAACCCAATGGCTGGTCACCGCCGAGGTAGAAAGGTCTGACCTTTGGGGCTCTCTGAGGGGCAGCTGAGGCAGGCCGTACACGTGCAGGGCAGTTAGACCCAGCTCACCCAATGGGGTGGGACAGGGTTTTGCTGAACCTGCAGTGAGTTCTCCTCCCTCCCTCCACCCCTGCCTTCCTCCCTCTCCTACCCACAGGGTCCATCTCTCTAACTACCCTGCACACTGTCCAAAGACTCTAGCTCACTTGTGCCAAATAATCTGACTCCACAGCCCTTACTCATAACTCTTTACTGTCTTCCCAGGTAGAGTGGCAGAAGGAAACCTGCAAGTCATTCTGTAGCCTCATCTTAGTGATTATTTCTGCCCCTGCTTATATCACACATGTGTCAGAACTGCTCAGCATAACGATACTATACCATGTGCTGTGCTGTGCTTAGCCGCTTAGTCGTGTCTGACTCCCTGCAACCCCATGGACTATAGCCCACCAGGCTCCTCTGCCCTTGGAATTCTCCAGGCAAGCATACTGGAGTGGGTTTTCATGCCATGCTTTGGCCCAAATTCTGGGAGGAGAAAAAAACTGAGGTCGTGACTAATATCTACATCAGTATCAGGCCCTAGAATACAGGTTTTTCTACTTTGATTATATCTATGTCTTATGTTTAATTCTGCAATCAATTCACCAATCCACAGGCTTCTCTCCTTCTGTTCATCTTACACCACTCCCTGCTTAAAGTGTGAACTACATGTAGGCACACTGATCAATTTTAAGGTTTCTATTAACTCTAAGTGGCTGATTGCACACTCGGTGTTCAGACTTGAATAACTTTTAACTTTTCTATGGGGAAATGCTAGCCCACAAAGGAAGGAACAGTGAATCTCTCTCTCACTCCCTCTCTCTTCTTTCTTGCAAAATGTCAATGGGACAATTTAGAAATGAAACCTAAAAGGACAGTAGAACCAGAGTTCCAGTTTCCCAGTATCACAACCTCCTAGGTGGAACACCAACACGGCCTCCCAAATGCTGTAATGGAATTGTCCATTGGGCCCTGATTCATGTTTGGTTGTGTGTGTGTGTGTGTGTGTGTGTGTGCACACGTGCACGCATGCGAGCACACTCAGTCGTGCCCAACTCTTTGGGACCCCATGGACTGTATAGCCCACCAGGCTCCTCTGTCCATGAGATTTCCCAAGCAAGAATACTGGAGTGGATTGTCATGCCCTCCTCAAGGGGATCTTCCCAATCCAGAGACTGAACCCACGTCTCCTGTATCTCCTGCACTGCAGGCAGACTCTTCACCACAGAGCCACCAGGGAAGCCCCAAGTCATGTTTAAGGTGCAGCAAATTGATGAGAGAGTCTCAAAAACATTTATCTTTTATTATTAGATTACTTTTAAAGTACATTCAAACCAGAAAAATCTATACTTCCAAGCACTGAACAGTATGGTAATTTCAAACCCAGAAACAAGAAAGAAAAATCAACTGGATGTATAAATAAATGAATCCAGGTGGAAATAATACACAACTGTACTTGTGATAAACACAATTTTAAAAATAAAATAAAAACTTCCATTTCAAAAGCTTTGTTGCTATTTTCTTCACCAAAGGTTAGTGTGTTTTAGTGATAAGTGCTTGTAGTGCATTACAAAGAAACAAGGAGTTTTCTAAGAAGACACTCATAAATGATAAAAGAAAAAACTTAGTCTATAAAACTTGAAGTGAAATCCTAGAGTGGCAATTGCATAGCATCCTCTGAAAATGTGTAATAAGGCTTGACCTTGGTTCCTGCTTGTACTTTCAGATCATGGGGAAAAACATCACTCAGGAGCGTATGAAATTCAGTGCATAGAACATAGGTGAACACAAAAATGCAGGTAGAAAAGAGGCTACCACCAAATCATCCCAAAGTCATTCCTATGGTTAAAACTCTGCCTTCCTGACTCTCCTGCAAGGAGCACTAGTGTCCCATTGATTTCATCCTTTAAAAGTCATCAGGCACTTATGTGAAGACGAATGTGCAGGCTTTTGACACACTCCCTTCATATCACTAAGAGTACACACCTCCTCCTCCGAACGTTCATTCTCTTCCTTAACAAAACCCACGATTGTCTCAACCCCTGGCATTTCCTCTTTAGTAAACACAGAACTCACACATAGGCTGAAAAACATCACTAGACATACTTCCTTTAGTCATGCAGTAATTCAGTTGCCATGGTAATCTTTGGTAAACTCAAAACGTACTTTGGAGGGGTCATTTCTAACGCTTGTTTTTTAAATTCTAGAACTTTCAAAAGTCTTTGAGGATAAAGGGGCTGAAAATGCTTTTCTCTTCAATGCCTCGCCATGGATTCACCGAACGGAGCAGTTATTGACACTATGACATCCATTACATCTCTGACAATGCTCACTCCATCACTGCCCACCTCAAGATCATTGTTATAGACTGCCCATATCTCCCCAACTCAGTGAAAGCATTAACTCAGGTCTCTGCGGCAGTGAAGGGAATTAATCCATGAAATAAGCACTCTCCCTAATAGCTCCCAAAGCTCACAATTGAGCACTGTCACTTTGGCCTTCCATCAATAATAGGGTGACAAAGTACACTCCAAAGCAGTTTAACAAAGGAACGTCAGATAACTCGGGACTTGAACACATCCAAGCTGCTACACAAGGAAACACTATCACACAGGAGGCTCTGGTGATTCACGGCTCTCACCCAGTTTGTTCATCAACCATGTAGAGGCTCAAAAGGTTTCAGGAAACACTATCTGAAAGATTTTTTGGCTAATAGACACTTTTGACAAGTGATCTTTCATCTTTATTCCAAATTATCTTCCTATCATTAGCCAAGGATAATATACAAGCATTTTTCAAATACAATTTCATGGACTGAAGATGTTCTAAAGACTTTTTAACCAGAGAAAGACACTATTATTGGCTTTACCAGACTCTGGATTTTTTGAAAGAACTTAATTAAATAAAATTAATGGTTTCACTCGAATTGAATAAGCAGTCACACTGTTTCCTTCTCTGCTGGCCTCTCCTGGTCACATTACAATAGGATGACACTCACGAACTAAAGCAGGGTGGGCTGCATGGTGGAAGGAGCACTGACCTGGGAGAGAAGAGTCTGCTTGACCTCAAGCAAACCATTTAATATCCCTTAGTCTGTTGCCTCATCTGTATATATGAGGATTGAACTACATAGGCTGAGCATGTGACTTCAGTCAGTGTAGCTGAAACACAGGAGAAGTAACATAGAAAGCAGGCTGAGGTTTGGTCAGGTAGGCAATGGCCAGGTCATGCCTTGTAGGTCTCCTCTAAGGTTTTGATATTTACTTTAAGAGCAGTAGAGGATATAATTCATTAAAGTATTTAAGCAAGGGAGTAATGTGATCAGATATGTATTTCAGAAAGAGTGCTGTGGAATTTAGGTTGGAGATCAGAGCAGAGGCATGGAAACCAGGCATTAAACAGCTCTAGTAGCCTAGGTGATAGATAAGTGTTTAGACTAGAGTGATGGCAATAAAGATGGAAGTAAGGGGGTGGATTTGAGAACTACTCAGGAGGCAAAATTAACAGGATTTTGTGATGCAGGGTAGAGAGAAGCACTTGTAAAGAATGATTCTTTAGAAGTTGATACTTTAGAATCAACAAAATCAACATGCAACCAGCTAGTTGCATGGTTGATGGTGCCATGGGCTGGAATAGAAAACACTGGAAGAGCACCAGTCTAAGAGAAACTGTTCAACATTTATGAGTTCACTTTGGACAAATCGAGTTAGAGGTGCTTTAAAATATCCAAATGGGGATGTCAAGACAGTAGAGAGGTCTGGAGGTTAGAGAAAGGATCTGAGCAGGAGATATAAATTTGAAAGTCACTGGTGTATAGAAAACAATTGAAACCATGGTACAGAGCAAGTATAGTTAGGAAAGAAGAAGGCCTATCCAAGATCTCAGAAACCCCAACAATTTAACCTCAGAGTGTAGAAGCAGGAGCTGTGAAAGAGTCTGGAAAGGAGAAACATAATTGAGGGGAAGCCAGAGTGTAGTGTTAGAGGAGCCAGGAGGGAAAGCCTTTGCTTTGAGGGAGGGCTCAACACAGACTTTAGTAACTGGAGGTCACTGACGATATTGTGAAACTGTATAAGCTCAGATCAAAGGATATCACCTAGCATCAGTCACATTGCAGGCCCTGGACCTTCAAGCCTAGTCCACTGTGGATGGTACCCTTCCTCAAAGACATGAAACCATCATGTCATCATATCAGGGGTGACCCTGTCCAAAGGTCCTCCTTTGTCCTCAATAATATAACACCCTCCTCTGAAATACTCCTTTTTCCCCATAATGTACTTTCTCCCTCTGCCACCTTCAGTTTTCATCCGATTTCACCCTCCATCCTTCTCTACAATTTTCCAGTTAATGGTGCTAGTCTAGTCTCTCCTTTGAAAAGAAGTGAGGGTAGGAAGGCGAGAGGAGGCTGGGGAGTCCCAGGGAAGTTCCTGGAACATGTGTGCATGAGGAGCGTGGCTGCTGCCTTAACAAACCTCATTAGTTTCCCACCTGGTTCCATGTGTGTATCTCTCTATCGACAGCGATTATGCAAATGTGGTATTTATTTTAATGAAAATGTCTGGTGTGTTTTGCTGTAACATTATATATGATTGACTGTGGTATTAAAGTAACAACTTGATAACAACTGCATAAGAATATGTGGAGCCCAGAAAAGAGAAGTTTGACACACTTCTGTCTTCTAACAGTGGCATGATTTTTGTGGGTTTGGGAGCTGAAATATTTTCTAAAGCAATTTCCATGATGTGAAGGAAATTCAGATAATGAGGATCCATACCTAGTCATTATTTCTGCCTGACTTCTTTGAAGGCACAGGAGTAGCTTGGGCTCCAGCTGGCTTGTTAACTGATCCTAGAGATCTGGTCTTCAGACCACATGTGAACTTTCACAGAGCTGTCCAGGCTTGGGGAAAGGGCATACCTCATTTTGGAGATGCAGAATGCCAGAGTGGTTTTAAAGTCAGACCACACCTCATTTTGAATTCTGGTTTCTGCCTTTTCTTGCTGCATAATCTTAGAAAAGTTACTTTTCCTGGGGGATCTCAGTTTTCTTATCTGTAAAGATAGAGGAAAATGCCTACTTCATAGGGTGTTGTATACACATCCTTTTTTTAAAGATTTTTTTAATATGGACCATTTTTAAAGCCTTTATTGAATTTACAATATTGCTTCTGTTTCATGTTTTAGTTTTTCTTGGCCCTGAAGCATGTGGGACTCTTAGCTCTCTGCATGCTTGCGTGCATGTGTGTGTTCAGTCGTGTCTGACTCTTTGCAACCCCACAGACTGTAGCCCGCTAGGCTCCTCTGTCCATGGGATTCTCCAGGCAAGAATACTGGAGTGGGTTGCCATTACCTTCCCTGGCCAGGGATCAAACCCACACCTCCTGCATTGAAAGGTAAATTATTAAACTCTGGACTGTCAGGAAAGTCCCCCACATCCTTAACTTGGGGCCAGCAATGTAGCTTCTGTTCTCTTCAAGTTGTTCAATTCACTCTTTTTAAAATGTCAAACCCTCTATATGTTCACACACACGATGGTTTGTCTTGTGGTTTAAGGCCATCCACTTACTTCCTGTGCCATCAGTGGGCCAGTGATAGTTTCAGGGTGTGATCAGAGGAAGCTGGATGTGAATATAGTCTATGCTCTCCTTGGGTTTCCAATCTGTGCTCTTCTTAGGTTTTAAAATGAATTGATACATTTAAATATTAGAGGCCTTATATATATAGAAATATATAACATTTTTAGAATGGCTTGGCTTTAAGATCTGCAAATAATCCAAAAGCTTTTTAATAATTAAAGGCCTCAACCTTCTCCCTCATGAAAAATTTAGCCAGAATTCCTAATGAAACAAAGTGATTTGAAATTTGACTCATATAACATAGGATTAAATGTTTTCAAACCAGGTTGCTCAAAAAGATCCCAAAGGCCTAAATAATTCATTGGCAGCCAAGAATTGAACATCATTTCTAAACCCCAAGTGGGGCCGAGCTGAATGAGTGGAGAAATAATACATAAAGTTAGACACAGTTTGGTGGGGCCTTCCCAAGCAGGCAGCCTGGGAACACCTCACCCCACACAGAAGAAATAGCGATTCATCATCTTATGGTACTATCTTCTCTATTTAAGAATAGCATTTAACAAGCTTATTTTAGAATCTGATTCATTATCATTTTTAGGAAACTAAAAGGCCTTAAAACTTCTCCATATTGTGTGTGATTGCACTTAATTAAAGTTCACATCTTTCGCAGAAAGGTGGGACATTGGTTCTAATTTTAAATACTAGTGTGACTGAGAGCATAATGCATGAGACCCAGGTTCTATTTCTGACTTGGTCATTACTTTTCCAGCTTTTCTAACTGCCTCCATTTTTCCATCCCCCCTTGTTGGACAGAGTTCATTAGAAATTGGCAGAGTTCATGACAACAAATTATGTCATCAGCATTCGTGAAACTATCAAGTCCATACTGTGTAGTAGACACCATTTGCTAAAAATACAATAGTGAACAAGAAAGGCTTGTTCCTAATCTCACAGAGCTTATGTTTGCTCCAAATATGTTTACTGCCATCCAGCCACCTATAGGACACTTTCAGGAATCACTAAAGACACACAGAGTCACTAAGTCAACCAAGTCAACAAATATTTGTTGAATATTGACAACACGCAAGGCATTCTTCCAGATGCAATGAGAGAAAAAAATGCCTCTCACTAGACCTGTGCTGCCAGAGGATAGAGATCACGCCATTGTGCTCTGCGTCCTCAAAGTCTAGCAGAGTGCCTGGTACTCAGCAGATGTCCAATAGGTAATTATTGAATGACAAAAAGAGGGAGTTTGTGAGGGAAAAAAAATCATGAGTCCTACTCTCAAGGGATTAGAATACACTGTAGACTTTCAAGCATTTGTGCATCTATGGATCAACAAAAATAAATCACAGAATGTTATATATAAAAAAAAAAAAACATGAAAGACACAAAAGAAGTAAGAGCGTAAACTCAAACAGATAGCTGTACATCAAGGTTCACAGCAACATTATTCACAATGGTTAAAGGCAGAAACAACCCAAATGTTCATCAATGGATGAATGGGATAAATAAAAAGTGGTATATTCATACAGTGGAATATTATTCAGCCTTAATAAGGAAATTAATTCTGATACATGATACAATATGGATGAACCTTGAAGACATTACAGTGAAGTCAGATACAAAAGGACATATATTGTATGATCCCACTGACATGAGGTGCCTAGAATAGGCAAATTCATAGAGGCAGAAAGCAGAGTGACAGTTACCAGGGACTGGAGAGAGATGGAATGGAGGTAGAGTTCAATGGGTACAGAGTTTCTGCTGGGGATGAAGAGAAAGTTCTGGAAGTGGGCAGTAGTGATGGTAATTATACAACGTGAATGTACTTAATGCCACTGAGCTGTCCAGTTGAAAATATTTAAAATGGCAAATGCTACATTTTGCCAAAATAAAAAAATAGTGATAGTTATAAAAAGACATAAAGGAGTTTGTAAGGCAGTGACAGCATCTGCCTGCCTTAATTAAGAAGAAGGTTCCTAGAAGCAGTATCGTGTGAACGAACTCTTCCTTTTAATGCCTACAAATCAAAGTTTTCACTGACAACAGTAAGAAGCAAACATTTGTTTTCATATGGTTCACCACTTTTCTGTGACTCCTTCTTATATAAAAAACTGGTGAGAGCAGCTGTTCCAGGGGAGATGAGTTGGAACTCCGAAGGGTTTGGGACCTAATGCCCTGGGGTAGGAAATGACTTACTTTTCACCACACATTTATTCCTTTTTTTTATCATGTACATTTATTTAAAAAAAAAAATATTAAAACAAATTTCAGAACAAATGACTTCTGATCATCTTTACAAATATTCCCTAAATGTGGTCTGAAAAAAGACACCCATTTCCTATCCTTCTTTTATTCAAAGTAAAAGTGAAAGCTGCTCAGTCATCTCTGACTGTGACCCCAGTCCATGGAATTCTCTAGGCCAAAATACTGGAGTGGGTATCCTTTCCCTTCTCCAGGGGATCTTCTCAACCCAGGGCTTGAACCCAGGTATCCCACATTGCAGGTGGATTCTTTATCAACTGAGCCACCAGGGAAGCCCAAGAATACTGGAGTAGGTAGCCTATCCCTTTTCCAGCGGATCTTCCCCATCCAGGAATTAAACTGGGGTCTCCTGCATTGCAGGCAGATTTTTTACCAACTGACTTTAAAATAGCCAATGTTCCAAGTCAGAAGCATTCATCAGATAGCTATCAAAGCACCTTCCCAATATGAAACTCTAACTCTCTCTTATAAGAACATAATATTTATAATATGGAATCTCCCTCCCTGCTAATCACCCTTCAACATACAAATATAAAGGACTAATAACATCAAATTATGCAGACAGTATAACTTTAACTACCACCTTAACTTCCAGACACAATTAAGTCAAGGTCTTGGCCCAGCTCTTTTAGTTCTATGTTTTAATTTTGGATTCCTTTCTAATAAACTGTACTTTATCGATGTATTCCTATGGCATAGCTGTTTATGATGGCAATGCCCCAAGTTAAAGTATCAGTTTCATTAGACTTCTTTATAGCCAGCTATATATGGCCAGGTAACTAAATTCTAGCCCGTGAGAAGTACTGTGTTATTCTCTAGAAGATTCCTCAGGCAGAAGACACACACTTTTGCCCTTCCCTTTGCCTCCTTCCTGGAAGTGACTTTGAAAATAGAAGGCATGTGCTGAGGATGGAGACAGGATGTGGAGTCGTTGACAGGATCCTGAAGCTCCCATACAATCTGGCTCCCTCCTGCTCTTTTACGTGGGGGAAGAAACCACTGTGTGGTCAGCCATTGTTATCTGGAGACTCTGTTACATGCTGTTTACATAAGCATTTTCTGTCTATTCCTCTCCCCATCCCCTGCATATTCGTTCTTCTTCATGCTGTTTTTCTGGAAGGTTTAGCTGTCCTGCACACTACACCCTTCAGATCCCTTCAGTCTGTTGCTCAGAGTCACTACTAAGTGTCCTCCTCTGCCTGTGACTGCTGTAGCTGTTTTATCAGCCCCTTCTTGCTGTCCTCCACACAAAATGTTCTGCTATCTTGCAGCTGGTTTCCTCTGAGAATGTCAGCTCCAAGAGGTCAGAGCTGTCCTATCGATTCACATCTATGTTCCTAGAACTTAGAACAGTGCTTGACTTTTAATAACTACTCCATAACTATTCCATTGAGTTCACTCAGCAAATATTGAGCACCTCATATGTGCCAAGCACCTTTCTAAGCACCCAGGACATCTCAGTAAATAAAACGGATTAACATCACTTCCCTGGGGCATTTACATTCTAGTGTGGGAAAAAGAAAAGTAAACAACTAACATTAAGTCAATCAAACAACCAATATAAAAAAAAAAATGAAAATTAAGCTAGTATGTTACTAGGGAAGAGGTGCTGTGGAAAGCCAGTGCAGAGCAAAGGAGGTTGGGGTCCCATGGTGACAAGATTGGCTGTAGGGAAATGGGGCAAAAGTTTTAAATAAAGAAAGGGGTAAGAGTTGGCCCTTTGAGAGGTACCATTTGAGCAAAGACTTAAAGGTTGTGAGGAAAAAAGCCATTCAGATATACCAGGGAAGAGCAGTTCAGGCAACTAGTATAATAAGGGAACAACCAGTGTGAAGGTCAAGTGGCTTCAAAAAATAGCATGAGTATGGCGAATGAGCCCAGAAGAGTGTGAGCAGGCAGGAGAGGGGAGCGAGAAGAAGCCAAAGAGATCTCGAATCCTGCAGGTCAATCTCAGTCTTCTGACTGCCATTTTGAGTGACATGGGGCAGGACAGAAAAAGGACAAGATATGGTTTTTATTTTAGGAGAACACTCTGACTGTTGAGAACAGATTATAAGGGACCAAGAATGAAAACAAGGAGACCAGAAAGGAGAACTGCAATAATTGGGGAAGAAATAGTTAAAACCATGGACCAGGATATAGCAAGGGATGGGGGAAATGACCAGATTCTATATACATTTGGTGGGGGGTAAGGGTGAGCCAATTGGATATGGGAAATGGAAAATAGAAAATGACTTCTGGGATGACTCCAAGTTTTAAGTCTGGGTGGCTAGAAGAATGGTGTTGCCGTTAACTGAAATAGGGAAAGCTGTGTGTGGACCAGGCTGGGAAGGAGGATTTTAGGGGCTATATGAGATGAACACTAGACATTCAAGTGGAGGTGTCCACCAGACAGCTGTGTGTACACATTTGAAGTGTGAAAAAGTCCTGGGTCAGGAGTATAAACTGTGGAGTCATCATGAATATATGAAAAAAGAGCTCTGGACAATGATGAAACATGTTTTTCTTTCTGTAAGGAATTTTTACATTTTGTAACTGCAGAAATGGCTTCCAAAGAATGTGAACAAGACCACTTATCAAGAAAACAAGTCCAAACCTCTGTAATTCTGTCCATTCCTTCATTTTAAGCATTGTATCTCAAAATGTGGTCTGCAGACAGTGAAGGACAGGGAAGCCTGGCGTGCTGCAGTTCATTGGGTCCCTAAGAGTTGGACATGACTTAGCTACTGAACGACAACAATATCCCCTGAATCAAAATAAAACTGACTTTTGTAATCAGCACACTTAATGATTCACACACATACTCAAATCTGAAAACCCCCTACTCTGTGTATGCAACTCTGTGGCATGGAGTGTCATTTGGACATTTCCTCTTTCATAAGTGGGTTGCACATGGTGGACACAGCCTAGGGAGAGTCACTAGGAACCCCTGATACACAATGCATGGTATAATAGGCTGACCATGTTGCATGGGATTTATCAATCCTCAATCAAATAAATGTCTGGGCAACATTTTGAATCATTTTCTGCATCATCTCCATAGCAACCTTCAGCCTAGGACTTTGTGATGGGTCTCTCTTGCTACCAGTTATAACGACTTTGGTTCCAATAAGCATGAGGCTTCATGACAGAAGCTGCTGTTTCTCAGCCATATCTGATTCTCTGGTGTCAACATTTAGAATCCTGTATTCCTCTGATAGTTTTTAAGTTCTTTGTAATCTCAGCTTTCTTCCTTTATTATTTTTCACTTGCTGATGAAGTTTAAAAACATTACATGACTATATACTATAGTCTAATATAGACTATATACTGCAGTCTAATATAGGCTATATAATATAATCTAATGAACTGAAAAGTCTTTACAAAGTAATTGGTTACTCACAGAAACAAACATAGCAGATACTTGAAAGGATTAGCCAGGTACCTTTGGGGAAATGCAAGTTCCAGGAGATTGTGCAAATCAATTTAACAGGTTTCTTGATTAATCATTTTTAGGCCTAGATTAAGGCCTAAATTCCTAAACTAAGGAATATATCTGAAATGTCTGGACCAGGGATGCCATAAACCCAAAGATCTCCTCAAGCAGTTTGTCACAATGTCTGGCTGCTGTGGGCTTCACTCATGCACATTTTCTGCCTGACCGTTTTGGAGACTAAAGTTACCATTCCCATCCTAGATCAATTGTTCTCATAGGTTTGAGATCCTAGAGCTACTCTTTCAATCTCCTATGTCAAAAAGAAAAAAAAAAAAGCCACCTGACACATGCTATGGAGAATCTGGTATTAGAGAATCTTTAGAAAGTTTTGTGTGTGTGTGTGCTAAGTCACTTCAGGCATGTCCAACTCTTTGTGACACTATGGACTTTAGCCCTCCAGGCTCCTCTGTCCATGAGGTTTCCCAGGCAAGAATACTGGAGTGGATTGCCATGCTCTCCTCCAGGACATCTTCCTGACCCAGGTATCAAACCTGTGTCTCTTATGTTTGCTGCATTGGCAGGCAGGTTCTTAACCTGCTAGCGCCACCTGGGAAGCCCAGAAAGTACTTGCTGCTGCTGCTGCTAAGTCGCTTCAGTCGTGTCCGACTCTGTGTGACCCCATAGACAACGGCAGCCTACCAGGCTCCTCCATCCCTGGGATTCTTCAGGCAAGAACACTAGAGTGGGTTGCCATTTCCTTCTCCAATGCATGAAAGTGAAAAGTGAAAGTGAAGTCGCTCAGTCGTGTCCGACTCTTAGAGACCACATGGACTGCAGCCTACCAGGCTCCTCCATCCATGGGATTTTCCAGGCAAGGGTACTGGAGTAGGGTGCCATTGCCTTCTCCGAGAAAGTACTTAGACTACTTTTTAAATGATAAAACCCAAATGCGTGGTGTCTGGATGGGCTTCCCTCATGGCTCAGATGGTAAAGAATCTGCCTGCAATGCAGAAGACCAGGGATCAATCCCTGGGTTGGGAATCCCCTGGAGAACGAAATGGCAACCCACTTCAGTATTCTTGCCTGGAGAATCCCACGGACAGAGGAGCCTGGCATGCTACTCCGTATGGCTGCAAAGAGCCAGATACCTCCGGTGGTATCTAGAGGGCTTAGTTTATAAAACCCTATGTATTTCTGACTTCATTTCTGCTTGACAAAAGGTTTGTGTTTTAAATTATAGTTGTCACTTTCATTTGTCTTGATTCTAGACTAATATCATACTATGTTTTTATGATTTTTTTTTTGTACAAAACACTATTAAGTTTGATTGATAGGTACACTTAAATTCAGCACTTAAATCTAGTGTAGAGAGACTGAAAATCCAGAACTGAAATTGGAAACCATAAGGAACCACAATTATGTGCTTATAAGAGAGCCCAAGTCTAAGGTCACTGGCCCGTAACATCTCCCAAATGGGCTCAGACCAGACATTTGTTACCCGAAGAGGACAGGACCCAGGAGGTGCAGAGTCAGAAAATGCCAACTCTGATGACCCACTGGCACTGTCCACTGTCCTTAGTACCTAGACCCTGGTCCTGGGGGAGGAAAGCACATGGAAGCCCCAGTCAGACATTAGTTGGAGGATGGGGTTCCTTGGGGAAGTCACTCCTCTTCTCTGAATGTAAACCAGAAGGAGCATCAGCATCAAATAAGGAAACATTCACTTTCCCTAATTAAACTCATGAGCTTATGACTCTTGACAGGCAGCAAGTTCGTGAGTCATGTTATTTAAAAAAAATTTTCCACTGCTTACTATTAAACAGGTCAACAAGGACTGCAAATATATTAGGCTACCCTTAAACTTTTATCCCCATTTTATATTTAAATGGGGGCTTCCCTGGTTGTTCAGTGGATAAAACAATCTGCCTACAATGTTGGAGACCTGGGTTCGATCCCTGGGTTGGGGAAGGAAATGGCAACCCACCCCAGTGTTCTTGCCTGGAGAATCCCTTGGGCAGAGGTGCCTGGTGGGCTGCAGTTCATGGGGTCACACAGAGTCGGACACGACTGAGCGACTAACACTTTTTAATTTAGATGGTACTGCATTCTGATCTTTTTTCCTCCTGGGAGGTGTTGGATCTTACTTTCAAAATTGTAACATAGAGTGTCTCCATTTTTTTCCTACACAAGGTAAGTAGGAAGCACTTGGTCATGAAAAATACTGGGACCAGTATGGAGCATGTTGGGAGCGAATACATGTGGCAGGGTACATCACAGTTTCTGGGAAACCCTTTTTATACCTTATTGGCAGGGTGGCATTTTGTCTTTTCAGTTAAAGTAACAGTTCCTATGGGGCCTTCCCAATGGCCCAGTGGTAATGAATCTGCCTGCCAATGCAGGAGACGAAGGAGATGCAGATTCAATCCCTGGATTGGGAAGATCCCCTGGAGTAGGAAATAGCAACCTGCTCCAGTATTCTTGCCTGGAAGAATCCCATGGACAGAGGAGCCTGGAGGGTTACTGTCCAAAGGGTCACAAAGAGTCAGACACAATGGAGCATGCACACAATGCCAGTGCCTACAGTCCCTACACTGAGGCAACCTGTTGTCTTTTTGTTCTGTTGCATTAGGCAGTCACTAAGTATCTGTTGATCATAAGCGATGCAAACCAGAAAGGAAAAATAAATAAAGCTATCCTATCATGTGTCCATTTCCAAGCCTGCAAACAGCAGGAGATGCTGTCCTGGAGGTTGGGTAGAAGAGCCGCAGTGTGTGGTTTACCTATAAGGCTAACCTGGGAGCTGTAAACAGGGAGAAAAATATAATGCAACAAAATGTTCCCAACACTTATTTACTTAGAAGAAATTGCGATGTACAAGTTATCCATAGTGTCTGCTAAATTGTCTGTTATTAAATACGTTGCCAAGGAAATAAATCCTTTTGTTGCATATTCTGAGAAAACAACTTTAAACAAGATGCCAAGAGGAAGGAAAGAAAAGGGAAAGGATATTTGGCAAAACATCCTTGTTAAAATGGCAACTGCCACGTCCCCTTTACTTTATAGCTGTTTAAAGATGATGGCGACAACAAAAACTAATAGTTCCTAAATATTTCAAACTATATATTTATATATAGAATTATGTAATATTGCCTTATTCAGCAAGTCTCTTTACAACAGCTATATATGGCAATTCACAGAAATTCCTCAAAGGGATCTCTAACTGCTCTAGCAAAAACTAAGAAAATAACTGACTTCCTCCATAGGAATATTTTTAATAAATCAATTATGATGAACTAGTTGACTGTGAACCTGGCTAACAATATTCTGTGTTTACTGGAAATACAGATGCAATGCTTCAAGCCACGGGGAGAAGGATGGGCAGTTAGACTCTCTCTCTGAGAACCCATAAGAAGCAGAAACAAAAGCTAATATGCAGCAACACCATTACCATCTTCAGGCCAGACAAGGATGGATGCAGTCAGAGGCTGTTGGCAGGCTTCCCTCTCTGGGTCCTGCCTCCCTGACCTTCTCCCTGGCCTATGATGCCCTTCCATTACCATCAACCATCATTCTCCAAAGTCCAGGCTTGCATCATTTCTCCCTTGAAATCAGGCAGCTATTTCCTACCTGTCTGGACTCCCTGCCTCCAGTCCTCTTCCACTTGGCTGCCATGAGACTGAAATTTCCATCAGTCTCCAGCCTTAACCCATACCATTCCTCCATGCCGGTAGCTCCTGGAGAGCAGGAACACTGTCTTTCTCACTCTTCTGTCTCCAGTGCTGGCATAGCTCCTGGCAAACAGTAGGTCTTCAGTAATTGTTGGTCAAATAGAGAACAAAGTGTGATAAGCAAACCCCTCCACAAACTGGCCCCCCTGATCATCACAGTCTCATTTCCTGCTAGCCCTGCAAATGTCTCAGCCATTCTGAACTGGTCTGTCCTCCCAAACGCATCGTGCATGTTCACATTTCCAGTCTGCAATGAAGCTGCTCCCTATTTAATATTCCTCACCCGTTTCTGTTCTGTCACCGCCTAACTCACCTGGTGATGTTCAGACTGATACATACTAAATGAACGAATGAACTCACAACTCTCAGAAGCACCTGGCCTCTCCTCCTGCATCTCACTGACAGGCTTCCCTGTCAACGCTGTTCTCCCCATCTCACTCCTTCCTGTCAAAAGTCATATCCCATCACATCCTCACATTAACTAAAACAAGTTCTGCAACCCTGAACCAGACTCAGTTTTCCTATTTGTTTAAAAATGTGGTCGGGAGACAGATTCTAGAGCAGTGTCAGCTTGGGTCTAATGTTTCTAATACTTTCATTCTTATTTCTCCCACTTTATGATGGAAGATCTGGAAATGAAAAAGTATATCATATGTTCAAGAAACAGAAGAATAATTCAACACTTAGGAAACACTGTGTGTATGGAGCAGCAGCAGGAAAGGCAACCATAAAAGGGACATTCGAGCTGGATTATGAATATGTCTGTTAGTCATACTTCATTCTATTATCATTAACGAGAAAAAATAGCTAATGGGGAAAGAGAGTGTGTGTGTGTTTGTGTGTGCGTGTGTGTGAAAGACACAGACAATCCCATCTGAGACATTTAGCTCCCAAGGAAACTGAGCCGAGCAGCCAGTGGAGGGTGTATACCTCTGGAATCCTGTTTACAACTCCAGCAGGACTCAGTCACTGCAGAGAAAACGGGCTTCTTCAGGCAAGGCTGGTGCAATGCAGAGATTGCCTGAAGAAGAACCAGAGCTAGAGACCTAAACCTCCCAAGAATTGAGAATCACACGGCTCAAAGAGCCCCCAAATCCTGCTTCATCTTGATCCAATCCTAGCAGCTGACACAAGCAAGCAAAGATCATATCTGAATAGGTGGCTCCTACTAAGGCAGATTTAATGGGGGAGAAATGACAATGCTTGGGTAGATCCATTTAAAGGGAAGAAATACGCTTCAACAATCAGTTACTATTTAGTGACTACTGAAGGAAAAGAACTTTGCTCCAAGAACTCTATGCCTGGCCAGAATATCATTTAATGGAAGCTGGTGAGTCCTCTCATTGGTGAGTCCCCTCCCCCGAGACTCTCCTCACTTTACCTGCACCTGAGCTGAGTAATAAACCTGTAAATTACCTGCTATCATGGCTCTGGCATAAATATCTTTAAAGGAGGAAAGAGCAAGCCCAGCAGTGAGAAGTGTCAAACCACAAAGCAGGTCAAAGAAGAGCATTTTCAAACATAGAAAGACTCAGAATTTATACCACCTATACACATTTTCAGAGGAAATCGTGCTAAAGCATAAAAAACAATGGTGATACATGAATCTAGTAAAATCCATAGTTATGTCAAAATACATGGTGGTATTATGTTTACATCATAAGAGACAGCCCACTTTTCAAGAGACAGAATGGAAACCAAAAGGGTGAATAATATCTTCAAAGTCCTGAGAGAAGGTAACTATCAATTTATACCTGCATATCCAACTAAACTGTTTTCATTAACTAGGACATTTTCAGATATACAAAAACTGCAAGAGTTTGCCATCAGGAAAACTTAATGAAGGAATCGTATAAGAATATACTTCAGGAAGAGAGAAAATGACCCTAAAAGAATTTTAAGAGACAAGAAGGAAAAACGAGCAAAGATATTTGTAAATATCTAAACAAATTGTTAAATCTAGACATATTATCTGTAACTATAATAATGTTTAAGAGTTCAAAAAAAGATCTAACTAAAATATTAACCAAGAAGAGTAAATAATTTGATGGGAGATGATCAAAGTTCACAACCTTCTATTATTCTGCGCGGAGTGTTAAGATACTGATTAACCTTAGACTTCTTGAAGTTAAATATAAATGGAAAAAATCCAGATGCAACCTTGATATAAAAAACATGTCTAACTTCTAAACAATTAGAAAAAAGGAATGAAAGAATAAAAATAACTATTCAAAATGAGAAAGAGAAAATGACAAATAAAAAGCAAGGAGACCATTAAAACAAACCCAAATATACTCTAAATTCCATTGAATGTTTTTTAATATTTATTTGTTTGACTGCTCCAGGTCTTAGCTGTGGCATGTGGGATCTTCAGATGCAGTGTGAAAATTCCTAGTTGTGGTATGTGGGATTTACTAATTCTCCTGATCAGTACGCGAACGCCGGCCCCCTGCATGTGGAGCGGGGAGTCTTGGCCACTGGATCGCCAAGGAAATCTCCCACTGAATGTTAATGAATAAAGCTTCCCAGTTAAAAGAGACTGTCAGGTGGATTTTTTTCCAGCTATCTACTACTCACAAGAAGCATACCTAAATAATGAAGACACAGGAAAGTTAAATTTAAAAATAAAAAAATATATATTTATTTCAGGAAAATACAGAAATCTGAATGAAAATCAAAGTACCATAAATTTTGTGAGACATGATAAAAGTATTACTTGAAGGGAAAGGTACAGCTTTACTTACCTACTTAAAAAAAAATCTGAAAATTAGGAACTTAACTTGAACCAGGGGCATCTCTTGTGGCTCAGCTGGTAGAGAATCCGCCTGCAATGAGGGAAACCTGGGTTCGATCCCTGGGTTGGGAAGATCCCTTAGAGAAGGGAAAGGCTACCCACTCCAGTATTCTCTACACATGGACATCACCAGATGGTCAATACCAAAATCAGATTGATTATATTCTTTGCAGCCAAAGATGGAGAAGCTTTATACAGTCACCAAAAACAAGACAGGGAGCTGACTGCGGCTCAGATCATGAACTCTTTATTGCCAAATTCAGACTTAAATTGAAGAAAGTAGGGAAAACCCCTAGACCTAAATCAAATCCCTTACAACTATACAGTGGAAGTGACAAATAGATTCAAGGTATTAGATCTGATAGATAGAATGCCTGAAGAACTATGGACGGAGGTTCATGACATTGTACAGGAGGCAGTGATCAAGACCACCTCCAAGAAAAAGAAATGCAAAAAGGCAAAATGGTTGTCTGAGGAGGACCAACAAACAGCTATGAAAGAAGAGAAGTGAAAGGTAAAGGAGAAAAGGAAAGATATACACCCATTTGAATGCAGAGTTCCAAAGAATAGCAAGAAGAGATAAGAAAGCCTTCCTCAGTGATCAATGCAAAGAAATTGAAAACAATAGAATGGGAAAGACTAGAGATCTCTTCAAGAAAATTAGAGATACCAAGGGAACATTTCATGCAAAGATGGGCACAATAAAGGACAGAAATAGTATGGACCTAACAGAAGCAGAAGATATTAAGAAGAGGTGGCAAGAATACACAGAAGAACTATACAAAAAAGATCTTCATGACCCGGATAATCACGATGGTGTGATCACTCACCTAGAGCCAGACACCGTGGAATGCAAAGTCAAGTGGGCATTAGGAAGTATCAGTATGAACAAAGCTAGTGGAGGTGATGGAATTCCAGTTGAGCTATTTCAAATCCTGAAAGATGATGCTGTGAAAGTGCTGCACCCAATATGCTAGCAAATTTGGAAAACTCAGCAGTGGCCACAGGACTGGAAAAGGTCAGTTTTCATGCCAATCCTAAAGAAAAGCAATGCCAAAGAATGCTCAAACCAATGCACAACTGCACTCATCTCACACCCTAGCAAAGTAATACTCAAAATTCTCCAAGCCAGGCTTCAATAGTACATGAACCGTAAACTTCCAGATGTTCAAGCTGGATTTAGAAAAGGCAGAGGAACCAGAGATCAAATTGCCAACATCCACTAGATGATCAAAAAAGCAAGAGAGTTCCAAAAAAAAATCTACTTCTGCTTTATCGATTATGCCAAAGCCTTTGACTGTCTGGATCACAACAAACTGTGGAAAATTCTTAAAAGAGATGGGAATACCAGACCATCTGACCTGCCTCTTGAGAAATCTGTATGCAGGTCAGGAAGCAACAGTTAGAACTGGACATGGAACAACAGACTGGTTCCAAATAGGAAAAGGAGTATATCAAGGCTGTATATTGTCACCTGCTTATTTAACTTATATGCAGAGTACATCATGAGAAACCCTGGGCTGGATGAAGCACAAGCTGGAATCAAGATTGCCAGGAGAAATATCAATAACCTCAGATATGCAGATGACACCACCCTTATGGCAGAAAGCAAAGAACTATAGAGCTTCTTGATGAAGGTGAAAGAGGAAAGTGAAAAAGTTGACTTAAAACTCAACATCCAGAAAACTAAGATCATGGCATCCAGTCCCATCACTTCATGGCAAATTGATGAAGAAACGGTGGAATGAGTGACAGACTTTATTTTGGGGGGCTCCAAAATCACTGCAGATAGTGACTGCAGACATGAAATTAAAAGACGCTTGCTCCTTGGAAGGAAAGTTATGACCAACCTAGATAGCATATTCAAAAGCAGAGACATTACTTTACCAATAAAGGTTCGCCTAGTCAAGGCTATGGTCTTTCCTGTGGTCATGTATGAATGTGAGCGCTGGACTGTGAAGAAGGCTGAGCGCCGAAGAATTGATGCTTTTGAACTGTGGTGTTGGAGAAGACTCTTGAGAGTCCCTTGGACTGCAAGAAGATCCAACCAGTCCATTCTGAAGGAGATCAATCCTGGAATTTCTTTGGAAGGAATGATGCTAAAGCTGAAACTCCAGTATTTTGGCCACCTCATGCGAAGAGTTAACTCATTGGAGAAGACTCTGATGCTGGGAGGGATTGGGGGCAGGAGGAGAAGGGGACGACAGAGGATGAGATGGCTGGATGGCATCACTGACTCGATGGATGCGAGTCTGAGTGACCTCCGGGAGCTGGTGATGGACAGGGAGGCCTGGCGTGCTGCGGTTCATGGGGTCGCAAAGAGTCGGACACGACTGAGCGACTGATCTGATCTGATCTGATCTGCTCCTTGGAAGAAAAGCTATGACCAACCTAGAGAGCTTATTAAAAAGCAGAGACATTACTTTGCCAATAAAGGTCCATCTAGTCAAAGCTATGGTTTTTCCAGTAGTCATGTATGGATGCGAGAGTTGGACTATACAGAAAACTAAGTGCTGAAAAACTGATGCTTTTGGTCTGTGGTGTTGGAGAAGACTCTTGAGAGTTGCTTGGACTGCAAGGAGATCCAACCAGTCCATCCTAAAGGAAATCAGTCCTGAATATTCATTGGAAGGACTGATGCTGAAGCTGAAACTCCAATACTTTGGCCACCTGATGCAAAGAACTGACTCATTAGAAAAGACCCGGATGCTGGGAAAGATTGAAGGTAGGAGAAGAAAGGGACGACAAAGGATGAGATGGTTGGATGGCATCACTGACTCAATGGACACGAGTTTGAGTAGGTTCCAGGAGTTGGTGATGGACAGGGAGGCCTGGTGTGCTGCAGTCTGTGGGGTCACAAAGAGTCGGATATGACTGAACAACTGAACTGAACTGGACTGAAGTTGAACTAGAGACATTTTCTTAAAAAAAGAATAACACTATCTAAGTTGAAGAAAGATGAATAAAATAGCAAAAATTAATAGGATGAAAAAAAAATACACTGGAGAGTATCAATCCAGTAAAAAACTAGATGTGTGCAAAAACTAAATAGAAAATCCTCTGGTAAGACTGATCAAGAATAAAGAGAGAATATGACAAAAATATTAGGAGTAAGGCAACAGCATAACTTTAGATAAAGAGGAGAATATTTGAGAGGCTCTTATGAAAAGTTTATGCCAATAAATTGGAAAAATTAAAAGAAATAGACAAATTTCTAGAAATATGTATCTTACTAAAACTGTTTTGAGGAGAAGAAAAATGACTCCGCTCATAAAAAAGAATTAGAACTTTAAAATCTCCTCACAGAGAAAACACTAAGCCTACATAATTTTATATGTGAATCCTACCAAGCTTTCAAGTAATCAGATATACCAATCTTATACAAACTCTACTAGAGATGAGAAAAAGAGGAATGCTCCCCAGTGTAGCCAATAATGCCAGTGAAACTAAAAATAGAAGTACCGTATGACCCAGCCATTTCACTTCTGAGTTTCCAAAGGAAACAAAACCCTAACTTAAAAAGATTCTCTGTACCCCCATGTTCATTGCATCACTATTTACATTAAGCCACAATAAGGAAACAATCTAAGTGTCCATCAATGTATAAATGGATTTTTAAATGTGCCATATATAGATATAATGGAATATTATTCAGCAAAAAAAAAAAAAATAATGAAATTTCACCATTTGCAACTACACAGATGGAACTTTAAGGCATCATGCTAAGTAAAATAAGTCAGACATAGGAAGACAAATACCACATGACCCACATATTTTAAATCTAAAAAAAAAAAATTACCAAAAAATCCAAAATTCATAGACTCAGAGAGCAAACTAGTAGTGAGGTGGTGGGGCAGGGAGCAGCATAAAATGAGTAGACTAGTAATATCTACCTCCTAGGCTCACTGTGAAGATTTACAATCATTGCTTGAAACATTGTACTTGCTGCATAAAATATTGGCTACATGTCTTTACTCTTATCACTGCCATCTACTGGATGGTACCATCTTCCTCCTCCCATCACTACCATCTTCCTCCTCCCATCACTACCATCTGCCTCCTCCCATCACTACCATCTGCCTCCTCCCATCTACCTAAACTCTACCCTGGCTCAAAGGCCAACCCAAGTTATTCTTACATAAAATTTTCACCCATTACTCCCTTCGTTATCTCCCTCCTCTACAGTACATAGTTCTCAACCATGTGGGTGAGGAGTAGAGAGTCACAGAGGTTTTAGAGCATCTGATGGGGATAAAAAAAAGTTTCTCTTCTTTAAGGTGCAGACACATACACATAGGTGTTTGCACCAAGCACCAAGGGATTCATGACCCCCTGAAGCTCACCCAATTAAGAATCTCTGTCTTCAAGTCTATGTTTCCCCGTCACCCACACTTCTCTCCTGAGGCCATATTAACAAAAGCACAATGCTACATGAAGCTAGAAGGGGCATGGAGAGAACCTAGTGAAGCTCGAGTCATAGATAGAGAAACTGACAAAGAGAGGTGAAGCAACTTACCAAGCCAGCCCCAACTATGAAGTAGGGAAATGGAGTCAGAACCTGTCTCCTGACACCTCACAAGGGTTCTTTGCAAAAGTGTGTTTGAATAACTTGTCTTCCACTCACAGAACTCTAAAGCCGAGAAATAACATTAGCTCATTTTTCAGATGGGATGATGAACCCTTGAGGAATTTGTCCCCAGGTAATCAGACCAGAAATCACCAAGACACATTCTTTAAATAATTACTAAACATACCAGAAATATTATTATATTTTATTCTACAGAAATACTTTATTTTATTGTGTTTTGCAGATAACAGTGTTTGTTTTGTTTTTACCACTTGAAAGGTTTGTGGCAATGCTGAATTACCAGATAATGGTTAGCATTTTTCAGCAATAAATTATTTTTAATTTAGGTATGCACATTGGTTTTTTTTTTTTGCTCCGTGGTAAAGAATCTGTCTGCCAATGCAAGAGATGCAGGAGATATGGGTTCTATCCCAGATTCAGGAAGATCCCCTGGAGGAGAAAATGGCAACCCACTCCAGTATTCTTGCCTGGAAAATCCCACAGATAGAGGAGCCTGGCAGGCTACAGTCCATGAGGTTGCAAAGGGTTGGATAAAACTTTTCACACACACATACTGGGTTTTTTAAAACATAATGCTATTGCACACTTAACACTAAAGTATTGTGTAAACATATTTTATATGCACTGAGAAACAAAAAATATCAGATGACTTGCTTTATTGCAAAATTCACTTTCTTTGCAGCGAGTTAGAGGAGAACTATAGTCTCTCCACCTGGGGTATGCCTCTGCTTTCCCTTCCTTGTGTTGAAATTCTCTGACTAGCTTTCTCTGAAGCAACACAAAACTGCCCCGATTTTATTATTTGAGGGAGTTAACTTTGAAGCTTTCTCTAAAACTTTTCTATAATTGTAATAATCAAAGAATAGCATCACTCCTAGATCTTGGGCCAGAAAAGATACAAAAAAAAAGCCAATCTACCATAAACTTTCATTCCCAGACCTGACCTCATAATATAAATATCTTAAAAATATTTTAAAATATATCTTCTATCTTCTTCCCTATAAGACATTTTTCCGGAACAGATAACAAATAGTAAAAGTGTATACTCTGCTCATTCTCTACCCTGCCTTAGAGTTCTCAAAGAACTTTAATGGTAAGCGGAAGAAAAAAAGAAAAGGAAAAGCATCATGAAAAACCTACAAAACACAATAATCAACCTCCACATTATTAAACACTGATTAGCACTTGTATAGTCACAGTCTCCTTGTGCGCACAGGAAGCTGTTTCACTATGGAGAGTCATACAACCAGCCTAGGAAATGAAATAAATGACTCAGGAAGAGGGGGAGGTTGGATACATCCGTCAAAAAATTCAATCAATAACCAAAAAAGAAAGTGCTTTATAAGAAAGTAATACTGGAGCATCAGAAGAGTATAGCTTTTCTTTTATAGTTTTGTTTTGTTTTTTTTTTAACTGCTTCTCACTTTAATTTTTTTTAAGGATGGCTTTCTTTCTTTTGTTCTTATTTTTTTGGCCTAGCTACCTAGCGTGTGGGATCTTAGTTTCCTGAGTAGGGATTGAATTCAGGCTCCCTGCCTTGGCAGCGTGGAGTTTTAACCACTGGACCACCAAGGAGGTCCCCCAAAACATAGCTTTTTAACAAAAGAAAAGGATCATACAGATGAATTGTAAAGGCCACGTAGTCAAAACCCATCATTTTCCAGATGAATAAACTGAAGTCTGAGACTTAAAGCCTAATCCACAGGCTTTCTAGAGAAGGAAACCCAGGACCCACCATGGGAAGGGAGATTCCACAGCTGAAATCCACACTGTCTTGGATAATGAGGCAGTTGAAATGCCTGGAAAATGTCAGGAACATTATCTATACATTCTCAATAATGACTTCTAATTGGGCCTTCGGAAGAGTCCACACACCACAAGCAACTGGATCTTCTGTGTCACCAGGCACCCCAGGAGCTGGCTGAGACTGCCATGCACTCTTGGGATGCTGACAAGGACACAATCACACGCCTATCTGCCACTAAGAGATCCTTTGCTTTCCTGTCTTCCTCTGGGAAGTAAAAACACAGAGAAGGAAAAGTGTGGGCTACAGAGCTTACCATATGTGGGGTCATAGTTTTAGCTTTCTGTTTGTTGCTTTCATTTTTCACAGACATGTTGTACAAATAGAAAAACAATTGGTTTCTGTACAAATCGGTTAGAAACAATTTTTGGCTAAGAGGACCAAGAATTAATGTTTGTTTGATATAGGACTAATCTCCCTGTGCATTTTTTATATTGCTCATATGAGAAATTTAGAAGAAAATTTTGATAGGCAGATCAATATATGTTCACACACGGCCCGTGACTGCAAAGACAAGTTGAAGACTGGGTGGCAAAGCAGTTGCTTTTATTAGGGGGAAGGAATTCAGGACTTAGTTACCTAATGTGAAGTAAATCCACTCTCAAGTTATTTACAAAAATTATTCAGATTTCATTAACTGAAAAAAAAAACCAAAAATATTTCTTACTCATTTAAATTTTACTTTTGTAAGTTAAAGTATAACAGAGAATGATAGTTTAATAAATGGATCTAAATTTTCCGTTATTGAATTCTTAAAGTGCAAATATCCATAAAATTCTGAAACTTCAGTTGTCCTTTTTATCTCACTCTTTCATTCTATATTGAACTCTAAATCTCAAACCAATTTTATTCCTTTGGATTTAATGATGCAGCCATGAATGAAAACTATCAGCCAGCGGCGCTTACTTATCTTACAGGTGATAATCAGATGTTGGCAAATGCAGTTTTCTCAAGTGGAACCATTGTGTATTTTACAGAGAACAAAACAACTTAAGTCAGTTCTAAAACGCTACGGTCATTTCCACTATCCTGAAATCCACAATGCCTTCCAGGCATAGCATACTGTTCAGTCTGCTTCTATACTAACCATACAAAACCTTAATTATATATCTTCTTCCCTTTTAAACAAAATGATAGATTTTTTTGTGTGGGTATCTGATTAAACCGAACTACATGAATACATAGATTTTTATCTATGATTAAGAAAATTTCAAAATTAAATTTTCCCTCAAGTACTTCTAAATTAAATTATAAATCCGTTTAAAAAAAAGAAGAAAATTAACCTTGTGGAAATAATGTGTTTTAAGAGTCTTTTCCTGCTATTGTATCAAATTATTGGAACATTGAATTTCCTCGACAAAAATACTCAAAATAACTGTGCTCACAGCAGGACTAGAGAATGGTTGGATCATTCCCCATGATTTCTGCTACCAAAAGGGGCAACTGAGAAATGTTTAGAAAGGAAATCTGAGTTAATCAAAAGAATGAAGAAACTGCTTACAAAAATGTTTTCCTGACCATCTAGTTATGTTTTGAGTGAACAAGAAAGGTACTAGCTTCCCATCTTTAACTCTCCTGCCCATGGCTGGGGGAGGGGAATCTCCCTAATAGGTTCACTTTTGTTATTGTTTCTCAACATCGTTACAAAAATAAAACCATTGCTTTTTCTGTCCTGTCCCTCATCTTTGTCTTTCTTGAGAGAAGTAAGTAAGGCTCTAGAAAATAGCTAAGATGGGAACTAGGATGGGGGAGAAGTATCTGGAAAGCAAGTAAAAGGAGCAGTATCATGCCATGTGAGTAAGAAGAGTAGTTTGGGGTCAGATCACTGACATCCAAGACCAAGAACAAGATAGAGAAGTTTTTGAGGAGAAGAGTGATTTGGATAAATCTGTGAAAGATAAATCTTCCAGATGCGCTCTAAGAGAGCACGGAGGCAGGAAACCGCTAGGATGCTCCAGGATGGGTCTCTGGGTACTAGTCAAGGTCCTGGCAGGAAACAGATCGCAGTTGGGCCAGGGAATTTCAGATTAACAAAGGCAATATTACAACAATGTGGACATGGCTTAAGGAAATGCACAAAGAATAGGAACACAATGGTAAAAGCCTTAACCACCCCTAGGTCTGCAAAGCAATTAGAGGAGATGGGAGAGGTGTCTGCATGTGGAGAGTTGCCTGATTGGAGCTATGGCCTTTCAGTTAGTGATCAGCCGACCCACACCAGTCTGCAGAGGGCTAGGGACAAGCAGGGAAGCGTGGCTGAGTGGTCTAAGGTACTGGGTTAAGGCTCCAGTCTCTTTGGGGGCGTGGGTTCAAATCCCATTGCTGCCAGCTTGCCTGGGAAATTCCATGGACAGAGGCAGGCTATATATTCCATGGGGTCTCAAAGATTCGGACAGGACTGAGCATGCAATGGACAAACACGCCTTCATCCTTCCCTCTTCACTTCTGATCTGTCACTGCCTCCTGCTGGTTATGTGCAGAAGCCAGAGCAGAGAGCAAAGTGGAGAAAGTACCTGGAGAAATGAAAGAGTTCCAGTCTAGGGTAAGGTCAAGGTCGTGAGGATGACAAAGGAATAATACAGAGACAAATTTTAATAGACTGGATTTATTTATTTATTTTTATTTTTTGGCTGTGGTGGGTCTTCATTGCTGTGCTTGGGCTTCTCCACTGCAGAGAGTGAGGGCTGCTTTTCTTTGTGGTCCTCGAGTTTCTCATTAGAGTGGCTTCTCTTGTTGCAGAGCACGGGCTCCAGTTGCAGCTCACAGGCTCTAGGGCTTGGGCTCAGTAGTTGCGGCACACGGGCTTAGTTCCTCTGCCGCATGTGGGATCTTCCCTGACCAAGGATCAAATCTGTGTCCCTTGAATTGCAAGGCAGATTCTTAACTACTGGACCACCAGGGAAGCCCAACAGACTGGCTGAATTTAGAGATGGGAAGAGAAAGGCCAAGGATGATATCGTAATTTCAAGCCTTACTAGACTAAAACAGATGATTACATTAGTGAGCCTGGTTTTACTCATTATTGCATTTCCAAAGCCCAGAACAGTGTTTTGGCCATAAAAATCCTTATATAAACATTTGTTGGAGGGGGGAAAAAAGGTAGTTGTATGGATGATGGAAGCACATTTTCAGGAAGATGATGGGTTATGTAGTCTTAGACATACTGAATTCAGAGTACGGTGGAAGGGCCCAGCAGGTGATCAGAGATTAGAGTCTAGAGCTCTGAGAAGGAAAGAGGAAAAGATGTACCTCTAAGAATCATGTGCACAGCAGTAGCGGCTGACACAATGAGAGTGGATGAAATGGCACTGAGAGTAGGTATATAGAGAAAAGAAGAGGGGTCTGAGGACCGAACTTGGGATCTAGCTGCATTATGTGACAAAGAAGCTAAGACAAAGGGGAAACTCAGGAAGAGGAAAAGACAATATGTACAACCCTCTGCCATACTATTATAGCATATTCACATGTATCTGCACAGCCCTGGTAGTTTCTTTCTTAACATTGCACAGTCTTGCCCAATATAAACATGATCCAAATGCGAGCTGCCTCAATAAGATTAATATTTCTTAAAGCTCCAAATCTTGGTCTTACTACTTTTGCTTACCTTGACTAGAACAGCCAACATTAATCCTTTTTTAATTTAGAAACTAGGCTTATTCTTTCAAACAAGCATGCACTGTATGCCTGTTATATATCCAGTGCTAGGTTCAGCAAAGTCAAAGTAAAAATCAGTTTCCAGTCATCAAGGAAATTAAAATTTACTTGGATTATAAAAAAACATCTCTTTTTCCCTAACTCAAAAGACTGACAAAAGAGCTCAATTCTACATAGCTGTACTTCCTGTTAAAGGCTTAATCATGCCATGTTGTAAATTTCTCTTAACCTTTCTTTCTTCTCCACTGTTCCATAAGGTCTCAGTAATCTTTGCATCTAGTGTCTCAAACATGGTAGTCATTCAAATGTTTGTTAAATGAATGAATGAATCTAAGCCAAGCCCAGAATAGTTATATCAGTGTCCTCAACGCTCTCCTATGGCAAACCCCAAGAGCTTTAAGGTCCAAGGAGGTTACCTAATAAGACCTATGACCTGGCCTCAGCCTCATGGGATGATTGGTATTAAGGACTTGGTGTTGAGTGTTAAGGCAAACACTCAGAAAATCCCCAGCAAATCCTAAAATGCTTTTTAAAAAAAGAGGAAGAAAGAATATTAGAGCCAAATTCCTGAGACATAAATTGCAGTCATGAAAAGTTTCCTGAGTGAATGAACAGAGCTGAGCTGAGAAAGTCAATCAGCTCAAGAAGAGCTCAAACTTAGGGAGCAAGTGTGACAGGTGTGTGTCTAAAGCCCTCTTTAGCAGACACTCAAGTGAATCTATTTCCTAATGGCTATAATGTTCATTTCTATGGGTTAATTCTTCAGCTAACCCCTTCTTCAATATGTGAACCATGAAATTCCTGATGTTCAAGCTGATTTTAGAAGAGGCAGAGGCACCAGAGATCAAATTGCCAACATCCACTGGATCATGGAAAAAGCAAGAGTTCCAGAAAAACATCTACTTCTGCTTTATTGACTATGCCAAAGTCTTTGACTGTGTGGATCACAATAAACTGTGGGAAATTCTGAAACAGATGGGAATACCAGACCACCTGACCTGCCTCTTGAGAAATCTGTATGCAGGTCAGGAAGCAACAGTTAGAACTGGACACGGAACAACAACAGACTGGTTCCAAATAGGAAAAGGAGTACGCCAACGCTGTATATTGTCACCCTGCTTATTTAACTTATATGCAGAGTACATCATGAGAAACGCTGGACTGGAAGAAACACAAGCTGGAATCAAGATTGCCAGGAGAAATATCAATAACCTCAGATATGCAGATGACACCACCCTTATGGCAGAAAGTGAAGAGGAACTAAAAAGCCTCTTGATGAAAGTGAAAGAGGGGAGTAAAAAAGTTGCCTTAAAGCTCAACATTCAGAAGAAGAAGATCATGGCATCTGGTCCCATCACTACATGGGAAATAGATGGGGAAACAGTGGAAATAGTGTCAGACTTTATTTTTCTGGGCTCCAAAATCACTGCAGATGGTGACTGCAGCCATGAAATTAAAAGACACTTACTCCTTGGAAGGAAAGTTATGACCAACCTAGATAGCATATTCAAAAGCAGAGACATTACTTTGCCAACAAAGGTTCGCCTAGTCAAGGCTATGGTTTTTCCTGTGGTCATGTATGGATGTGAGAGCTGGACTGTGAAAAAGGCTGAGCGCCTAAGAATTGATGCTTTTGAACTGTGGTGTTGGAGAAGACTCTTGAGAGTCCCTTGGACTGCAAGGAGATCCAACCAGTCCATTCTGAAGATCAGCCCTGGGATTTCTTTGGAAGGAATGATGCTAAAGCTGAAACTCCAGTACTTTGGGCACCTCATGGGAAGTTGACTAATTGGAGAAGACTCTGATGCTGGGAGGGATTAGGGGCGAGAGGAGAAGGGGACAACAGAGGATGAGATGGCTGGATGGCATCACTGACCCAATGGACGTGAGTCTCAGTGAACTCCAGTTGGTGATGGACAGGGAGGCCTGGAGTGCTGCGATTCATGGGGTTGCAAAGTCGGACACGACTGAGCGACTGAACTGAACTGAACCCCTTCTTCACTACTCCCAGTGAAGTGAAAGTCACTCAGTCGTGTCCAGCTCTTTGCAACCCCATGGACTATATGGTCTGTGGAATTCTTTAGGCCAGAATACTGGAGTGGGTAGCCTTTCCCTTCTCCAGGGGATCTTCCCAACCTAACCTACTCCCAACTTCCCATTAAAGGAAAACAAAACCTGTCAACCACACAATCAGCAGTGCTTCCCACAACTGACTACACCTATGGCTTCCCTGGTGGCTCAGATGGTAAAGAAGGTGCCTGTAATGCAGGAGACTTGGGTTCAATCCCTAGGTCGAGAAGTTCCCCTGGAGAAGGAAATGGCAACCCACTCCAGTATTCTTCCTTGGAGAATTCTATGAACAGAGAAGCCCAGCAGGTCCATGGGGTCTCAAAGAATTGGATTCAACTGAGCGACTAACACTTTGACTTTCGTGGCTTCCCCGGAGGCTCAGATGGTAAAGAAGCTGCTTGTTGTGCGAACCTAGACACTAGTTCGATCCCTGGGTTGGAAAGATCCTCTGGAGAAGGGAATGGCAACCCACTCCAGTACTCTTGCCTGGAGAATTCCATGGACAGAGGTCCATGGAGTCGCAAAGAATTGGAGATCACTGAGCAACTAACCCCTTTCATTTCATCACTAAGATATTTTGTTAAAATGAAGGTTCTGAGTCATAACATCTGGGCTAAGGCCAGAGATTCTTCATTTCTAACAAGCTCCCAGATGATGCTGTACTGCTGGTCAACAGACCACACTTTTCGAGTATCAAGAGTCTGGAAGACATTGCAGAGAATATTGTATGTGGTCTTAGAGCCAGAGTTTTGATCTCTCCTGCTCCCACACTTCCCGGCTGTATAACCTTAGACAAGTCATTTTACTTCTCTGAGCCTGCTTCTGTCATCAGTGGAATATAGTGAATAACAGTAGCCAGCACTTACTGAATGCTTTCAATGTACCAGGAACTAATGCTTCATAGTCATCAACTTATGAATAGGACTTAAGTTAAACAAGCTGACCAATGTGGGTACAAGAAACCCAGATCTTACTCTAGGTAGCTTGATTCAAGAACCTGGTGTTTAATCACTGTATAAGACTCCCTTTTCAGCAGAGTTCCCAGAGCCATAATGAGAATTAAATAATAACTCGTATTTAGCTCACATTTATTGAGCACTCACATGCTCAAGACCCCAGTGTAAGCTCCCTTGGGAGCATATTAACTCATTTATCTTCACGGCAGACCTGGGAGGTAATATTTGCAATCCCATCTTACAGGTTTAAAAATAGGCACAAACGAAGTTACACAGTCGAAGGTCAAACACCAGAGCGGTCAAGGTCGGAACCCAGGCAGTCTAACAGCTGAGCCCCGCGCTCTTCTGCTATCAGCCAGGAGAGGAGGTGGCCCCGGGCTCCGGGGACGAGACTTGAGGTCGCCGGGATGGGGGCACAGCCGCGCCCTTTCAGGGCGGTCTAACCGCCAGGCTCGGTCGCTGCCAAAGAAAACCAAGTCTCCGTTTCCACTTAGCTTTCTGTACATTCCCGGGTGAAGTGCCCACACCCGGGGGCACACCATGAACAGGTGTCAGGGCTCTGGTGAAAATGACTGGCTAAACATCTTGAGAACTGACTTTCTACACACACTAAAACTAACAGTCCCTCCGGGACCCTCTTAGTCCGCGGCCCCCAATCTTGTCCAGCTCGCACAGGACCACTCCCTCCCGCAGCTGCATCCTGGGAGCCAAGGTCCCCATGAGGCCTCGGAAGTCGTAGATTCGGCTCCGCCTACCTCCAGGCTCCACCCCAAAGGCCGCCTCTAATCTCATCTGCTCTCTAACACCGCCCTCTGCCGGCCGTTCCTCGGGGAGGCCGCTCCTTGAGCCCCTTCCGGGTGCCCCGGAAGCGGAACTTTCTCTTCCGGGTCGAGCGTCCAGGAAGCCGCACGTGTTTGTGGTGCGTGGTTTTAACCCGTGTCGGAGGAGAAGTGACTGGAACTGTGTCCCAGAGGCAGCGAACCGAACCGGAGCCATGGAGGGCCAGAGCGTGGAGGAGCTGCTGGCAAAGGCGGAGCGGGACGAGGCAGAGAAGCTGCAGCGCATCACGGTGCAGAAGGAATTGGAGCTGGAGTTCGACCTGGGTAATTTGCTGGCCTCTGACCGGAACCCCCCGACCGGGCTGCGGCACGCGGGACCCACACAGGAGGCCGAGCTGAGGGCCCTGGCGCGGGACAACACGCAGCTGCTCATCAACCAGCTGTGGCAGCTGCCTACCGAGCGCGTGGAGGAGGCGCTGGTGGCACGGCTGCCGGAACCCAGCACTCGTCTGCCGCGCGAGAAGCCGGTGCCCAGGCCGCGGCCGCTTACTCGCTGGCAGCAGTTTGCGCGCCTCAAGGGTATCCGTCCCAAGAAGAAGACCAATCTGGTGTGGGACGAAGTGAGCGGCCAGTGGCGCCGCCGCTGGGGCTACCAGCGCGCCCGCGACGACACCAAGGAATGGCTGATCGAGGTGCCGGACAGTGCCGACCCTATGGAGGACCAGTTCGCCAAGCGGATTCAGGCCAAGAAGGAACGGGTGGCCAAGAACGAACTGAACCGGCTGCGTAACCTGGCCCGCGCACACAAGATGCAGCTGCCCAGCGCGGCCGGCATGCACCCTACTGGACACCAGAGTAAGGAGGAGCTGGGCCGCGCCATGCAGGTGGCTAAGGTCTCCACTGCCTCTGTGGGGCGCTTCCAGGAGCGCCTGCCCAAGGAGAAGGTGCCGAGGGGCTCTGGCAAGAAGAGGAAGTTTCAGCCTCTTTTCGGGGACTTTGCGGCCGAGAGAAAGAGCCAGTTGGAGATGCTGCGAGTGATGAACAGCAAAAAGCCTCAGTTGGACATTACGAGGGCCACCAATAAGCAGATGAGAGAGGAGGACCAGGAGGAGGCGGCTAAGCGGAGGAAAATGAGTCAGAAGGGCAAGAGAAAGGGGGGCCGACAGGGTCCCGGGGGTAAGAGGAAGGGGAGGCACTCCCGGCCAAGGAGGGAAGAGGAAAGGGGGTTTGGGAGGCAAGATGAACTCTGGGCCTCCCGGCCTGAGTGGCAAGAGAAAAGGCGGGCAACACCAAGGAGGAAAGAGGAGGAAGTAAATTTCATCCTTGGACCTTATCTTAAACCAAGAACTGTACTTAATGCTAAGTTCTAGATACAGTACCCAGATGCACAAGATTTGGCCACTGCCTTCATTGAGCTTGAGGTTAAAGGGCCAGGTTTACCCTCTGAAGATGATATGTAAATGTTGGACTGGACAAATTAATGTATTTCCCACAACCAAAACTCTGGCTGGAGATTAAAAGTTGTATTTAAGGACATCTGAATTAGGGAAAGAATCTGTGAAAACTAGGAATGAGTTTTAAACAGCCTTTTTCTCTCTCTCTCTCTTTAAATTTTGGATGGGGTTTAAGGGAGAGACTTAATAGCTGGTTTTTGCATCATTTTGATGACAAGTTTGTGTATTTACTAAAGCATGTGGGAACAGAAAGGTTACATTTTAAGTAAAACCAATGACCTGGATACCTGGTACAGATTCTTTTCATTTACTTTCTAGAAAACATAGCAGCTAAATTATGATTTCAGCAAGACCACTTTTATTAGAAAAACTCATCCTGCTTTTGGTGTCAGATATAATCCTGAAAGTGTGTCTCCTTCAAAAATAAAATTTGATGCTTTTCAACACTGAAAACATTAATTTGCTGTAAATGATAAATTTGGCCTTCACTAAATAATGATAGTAATCATCAATCATAATTTTTTTTTTAATGTTTGTTTATTTGGCTGTGCTGGGTCTTAGTTGCAGTATGTGGGATCTAGTTCCCAGACTAGGGATTGAACCCAGGCCCCCTGTATTGGGAGTGTGGAATCCTGGCCACTGGACCACCAGGGAAGTCCTAATCCTAATTTTATACTTAAATCTTTATCAATATTTATATCGCAGATTTTTTTTTAAAGCTTCAAGTGGGATCTGTTTGGGAAAGAGAAACCTACAAAATCCTTACTTGCAATATTACTACTATCTTTTGATTCATTTGTCAAATTGACCTACTGCTTCTGCTGCTAACTCCCTTCAGTTACGTCGGACTCTGTGTGACCCCATAGACGGCAGCCCACCAGGCTCCCCTGTCCCTGGGATTCTCCAGGCAAGAACACTGGAGTGGGTTGCCATTTCCTTCTCCGAGGCATGAAAGTGAAGTCGCTCAGTCGTCCTCGACTCTGAGGACGACTCATGGACTGCAGCCCACCAGGCTCCTCCGTCCATGGGATTTTCCAGGCAAGAGTTCTGGAATGGGGTGCCATTGCCTTGAGCTGATCTAATTAGGAGGTGAAACATTTACAGTTATTCTGGATGTCTTTCCCTAACAGATTTCAGTAACTCGTCTTTGTAAAACTAAATACCTCCTGAAAAGGATTCACAGTATACAGATCTAGAATGGGGGGGGCTTTTTTGCTGTTGTTATAGCTCTGGGGAGCCACCATACTCTTGCTTTTTGGTCTGACACCTGATAGGAAATTTAGAGTTTGTCTCATTTTTCCATTGTCCAATTTTTATATGTTACTTCTAGAAATTGCTATGAAGACGAGACTAATTCCGATTTCATAATAGGTTACTAAAAACACATGCTCAACTTACTGTCTCATACCTTAAAAAGTTGAACTGTGCCATCACTGATCATCCGTTTCCACTGGGGCCTGGAGCACTTGGTGCTGTAACCCCTCCCTTCTCATGTAACCATGGCAAGTTTTAACCGTTGATTAAAAAAAGAAAACATAATGGTATCCTGAACAGCTTCTTCCAAACCAAACCGTTAATAGAGCATTTAACACCTTTTAAATTCTTCTCAACTGTCTGGGACTTTTTGTTGTTTGTTTTGTTTGGGAATTTTTCTGGCTTTTGTTTTGTGACTTGATCTAGCTGCTAAATCGCTTCAGTCATGTCTGACTCTGCGACTCCATAGATGGCAGCCCAGGCTCCCCATCCCTGAGATTCTCCAGGCAAGAACACTGGAGTGGGCTGCCATTTCCTTCTCTAACTAGTCTTGTTTTTTAAAAAAGGGGGGGGGGTGTGGGGGGGTGTTGCAAAGTTCTTATTTACTGTTAAATTTAAATGCAGTTGTGTTAGTTTATTCTGAAAATACACTTAAGGCAAAAGAGCATTTTAAGAGCATTTTAAAGGATTTAGGGAGGGGGTGATGGGGCGCTGCCCTTGTTTCTCCCTCCCCCACGTCCTTGCCTTGTGAAATTGAGCTTTTTATCTAGAGACAGGAGAGCAGATCAAAACCCTACAGAGCAGTTACCTGTATGGCAATTTCAAAGGTGGACGATGAGACCTTGCAGATGGGGCAGCCCTAGCTTCAACTAGTGGGAAAATGTTCCGCCGCCAAGCGCTGTGGCTGGGGTGGGCGGAGGAGAAGCGGAGGCCGGGATTGGCCGGCGGCGGAGGGGGCGTTGCCGCGGGAGGAGGGCTCAACTCAGCCATGACCGCCGCTCGCGCCCGGGTAGTACACTTGCTGAGGCTTCTGCAACGCGCAGCGTGAGTGCGGGGCGGGACGGGCGGGCTGACAGGCAGGGGACCTGAGGGTGCGGCCGAGCCCACGCAGCCCCCGGGGAGCGACCCGCCCGGGCCCGCGCGTTCTTCCTCGGATCATTTTCCGGGACGCGGTACCGCAGAGCGCGGCGGCCTGGACTCCGCTGTCAGTGTGCCAAGTAGCCAAGCAGCCAAACGCAGCCGCTTGTACTTCGCCTGATCTACCGTTGAAACTAAGGTCGAGAGGAGAGCTCCAGGTCCCAGTCGAGGCAGACAGAGCACAGCTTGGCACAGTGACCAAGACAAATGCATGTATCCAATCAGCACATACTGGGTGTATGGTAATGCATCAGAAACTATTCTAGGTGCTGGGGATACAACGACAAGAGGCTTTGGATCAGTTTAAAGTTAGCAGAGAATCGCATGAGGGGATAGCAGTGAAATTAGGTATTGGTTCAGTGGTAGCATTCTTCCCTTCCACGTGGGAGGTCTGGGTTCTGATTCCTGGCCAATGCAATGTCCTTATGTTGGGGCGTCCCAGGTGGCACAGTGGTAAAGAAATCTCTGCCAGTGCTGACACAAGAGAGCCAGGTTTGATCCCTGGGTGGGGAAGATCCCCTGAAGAAGCAAATGGCAACCTGCTGCAGTATTTTTGCTTGGAAACATCCCAGGGACCAGTCCATGGAGTCACGAAGAGCCGAACATGACTTAGCCACTGAGCACGTGCACAGGGGTGAAAGGGGTCTGTGCAGAAAGCAGAGGACAGAGGGTGCAGGAAAGAGGGAGGGATGTGAAGACAGAGGTGAACCACAAGGGACTCAGCCACACATATACATGCATACATTCTCCCCCAAACTCCCCTTCCATCCAGGTTGCCACATAACATTGAGCAGAGTTCTATGTACTTGCTATACGTTAAGTCCTTGTTGATTATCATTTTTAAATACAGCAGTGTGTACATGTCAATCCCAAACTGGGTTGCAGTGGGGGGAGGGGGTGGCAGGGTGGTGGGTGAGAGGGTTGATGATGCAGGAGAGCAAAGGAAGAACTGTTGGTAGTGATGTTTTGAAAAGCTGAGCAGAGCTGAGATTTAGTGTGCAGGGGAGAGGTTGGCCTTTGCTAAGATATGGCCAGTTTATCAGTGATACCAGGAAGGAAGTCAAAATAATTGTGCCAGACCCAGAAGGTGTGTAAATGAGAGCCTGGCTGTAACTTGGCAGAGTTCAGGAGGCCAAGGAAATGAAGTCAACAGGATGTGGGTGAGGAAGAGAGAAACCAGAGGGTGAGCAAGCCAGAGGGGAGAGGAGGGTGAGAGTTTTAAGCAAGAAACTCTTGCTTGATGACAAGGATTAAGTAAGGGGAAGGATGGGACATAGGGGACAGATGGAGGTCCAAAGAAGGCAAGAGAGGGTGGAATTCAGACCACAATTGAGGAGTAGAAATGATGAATTGAGGTAGTCTGAGAGCTTGGAAATTATATAACAAAAAGAGAAGCGGAGTGTCCTCCCACAGTGTCGAATTTTCCTTCCCTTTGAGCCCCTCTTCTTGTCCTGGAGGGGCATAAAGCAGCTTAGAACCTAGAAGGTAATGCCAAGTGAAGGACAACGCTGGGACCCTGCATTATTCGGTTTTCTCCGCGGGAGCCTGCAGATGGCTCAGGCCCTCCGGGATGCTCCAGAAGAAACCCTTACACGTGGCGCTTTCCGCCGCGCCCACCAGATGGCAACCTCGACTCACGTTGGCGACTCACACCCGCCCACGCCCGTGTTCAGTTTTTGAGATCTTGACCATCATTGAGTTTAACGCTTTTCCTTCCTTCCCCTTTCGCTTCTGCCCTCTCCCTTCTCAGCGGTTTTCAGTCCAAGTTGGCAGGCGGCGGTCGGGGATGGTGGGGTGGGGGATATGCACGCGCTTACCTCCGGGACCCACCAAGACAGGGTCCCGTGGGCAGTAGAAACACAAACCCTTTTGCGAGGCTCAATCGGATGGTGGTCAACAGAACAGGAAGCCAGAGATGGGACTGACCAAGGACTAGGAGGCGACCAAGATGGGGAAGTCAAGAGAGGGAACCTCTAGAAAGAGGAGCACATGGGATATCTGTAGAGGAGCGGACTGAGGTGAGGGATTGGGGAGAAGAAGGTGACAGGTGTGATCTCGGTTTAGGGGGACACAGAGGGCGGGTCCTGGGAGGAGACGAAATTCCGGAGCCAAGAAAGGCCAGAGGCGCCACATGGTGACCAGAGGGGCCCTGCCAGCCACTGAGGGCTTCCAGAGGAAGCAGCCCAGAGCCTGTTTGAACACTCTGAAGACAATGGGAAAATACAAGGAAAGTTCGGGAGGAGAGAGGTAGGGTCTGAGGCGCGAGTCGTTAACACTGGGTCAATTTGGCCAAGACTCCTAACCTAGTAAGAAGTGAGACCTCATCTTAAACTTTATTGTAGCCCAGGAGCACTCATCTCAGTTCCCCACGTCATTAACTGCTGCTTGAATAATTCGCTTCTGTTAGGTCCATACCATTTCTGTCCTTTATCGAGCTCGTCTTTGTATGAAATGTTACTTTGGTATCTCTGATTTTCTTGAAGAGATCCCTAGTCTTTCCCATTCTGTTGTGTTCCTCTATTTCTTTGCATTGATCGCTGAAGAAGGCTTTCTTATCTCTTCTTGCTATTCTTTGGAACTCTGCATTCAGATGTTTATATCTTTCTTTTTCTCCTTTGCTTTTTGCTTCTCTTCTTTTCACAGCTATTTGTAAGGCCTCCCCAGACAACCATTTTGCTTTTTTGCATTTCTTTTCCATGGGGATGGTCTTGATCCCTGTCTCCTGTACAATGTCACAAACCTCATTCCGTAGTTCATCAGGCACTCTATCAGATCTAGGCCCTTAAATCTATTTCTCACTTCCACTGTATAATCATAAGGGATTTGATTTAGGTCATACCTGAATGGTCTAGTGGTTTTCCCTACTTTCTTCAATTTAAGTCTGAATTTGGCAATAAGGAGTTCATGGTCTGAGCCACAGTCAGCTCCTGGTCTTGTTTTTGCTGACTGTATAGAGCTTCTCCATCTTTGGCTGCAAAGAATATAATCGATCTGATTTCGGTGTTGACCATCTGGTGATGTCCATGTATAGAGTCTTCTCTTGTGTTGTTGGAAGAGGGTGTTTGTTATGACCAGTGCATTTTCTTGGCAAAACTCTATTAGTCTTTGCCCTGCTTCATTCCGTATTCCAAGGCCAAATTTGCCTGTTACTCCAGGTGTTTCTTGACTTCCTACTTTGGCATTCCAGTCCCCTATAATGAAAAGGACATCTTTTTGGGGTGTTAGTTCTAAAAGGTCTTGTAGGTCTTCATAGAACCCCAATAGGAAACTCAAATAGGAAAAGGAGTACGTCAAGGCTGTATATTGTCACCCTGTTTATTTAACTTATATGCAGAGTACATCATGAGAAACGCTGGACTGGAAGAAACACAAGTTGGTATCAAGATTGCTGGGAGAAATATCAATAACCTCAGATATGCAGATGACACCACCCTTATGGCAGAAAGTGAAGAGGAACTAAAAAGCCTCTTGATGAAAGTGAAAGTGGAGAGTGAAAAAGTTGGCTTAAAGCTCAACATTCAGAAGAAGAAGATCATGGCATCTGGTCCCATCACTTCATGGGAAATAGATGGGGAAACAGTGGAAACAGTGTCAGACTTTATTTTTCTGAGCTCCAAAATCACTACAGATGGTGACTGCAGCCATGAAATTAAAAGACGCTTACTCCTTGGAAGGAAAGTTATGACCAACCTAGATAGCATATTCAAAAGCAGAGACATTACTTTGCCAACAAAGGTTCGCCTAGTCAAGGCTATGGTTTTTCCTGTGGTCATGTATGGCTGTGAGAGTTGGATTGTGAAGAAGGCTGAGTGCCGAAGAATTGATGCTTTTGAACTGTGGTGTTGGAGAAGATTCTTCAGAGTCCCTTGGACTGCAAGGAGATCCAACCAGTCCATTCTGAAGGAGATCAGACCTGGGATTTCTTTGGAAGGAATGATGCTAAAGCTGAAACTCCAGTACTTTGGCCACTTCATGTGAAGAGTTGACTCATTGAAGACGACTCTGATGCTGGGAGGGATTGGGGGCAGGAGGAGAAGGGGACGACAGAGGATGAGATGGCTGGATGGCATCACTGACTCAATGGATGTGGGTCTCAGTGAACTCCGGGAGTTGGTGATGGACAGGGAGGCCTGGCGTGCTACAATTCATGGGGTCGCAGAGAGTCGGACACGACTGAGCGATTGATCTAATCTGATCTGAATAATTTACAGAAGAATAACCCTACAGTGCTGGAAAGACTCTCAGTTGGCTTGTTGTCCATGGTGATTTCTGGCTTTTTCTATTGTGCAGTGTTTGTCAATAGCCGCTACTTTGAAAGTATCTTAAAACTAGAATGCAATGTTTGTTACTTTAAAACTTCCTAGCTTCAGATTTTCTGGTTTCACTCTATTTTTTCTGTTTTTGATTCCCTAGATGCCAGTGCCCGAGTCATTCTCATACTTATTCCCAAGGTAATAATACATTTTGTGTTTAGCCACAATTTCAGTTTCCACATTTGGCAATGCATTTGGGCAAAGTCAAAGCATGTGAGAGGAAGATTGATGCAGATGGTTGCTTTGCACTTGAAACTGATAACATGTAGTTCTAATTATCTGGAGAAGGATCGGCAACCCACTCCAGTATTCTTGCCTGAAGAATCCCATGGACACAGGAGCCTGGTGGGCAGCAGTCCATGGGGTCGCAAAAGAGCTGGACATGACTGAGCAACTGAACAACCACAGTTCTAATTATGTCAGCTGAATGCTATTTATAATGTCTTTCTTTTTGAAATAGAATTATTTGCCAAAGCTAAAAATGGTAGTGCAAATAGGATATTAGGATGGTCTGAGTTCATCAAACAGAATTAATTAAGATAAAATCTTCGAAAGGTTCTAATACATTGCAAAAAAGAGTCTAAAGAACAGTATGGTTCCCAGAAGAAAAAAAAAATAATTGTATTGCTGTTTAAAATAACACTATTTCTTAATAATTAAAAATAACAAAAAGTTTTCGGTTCCTACAGACATCTTAATCCTTACCAAGTCCATTGTCCACAGTGAACAGCAGGAGCTCACTGTAGGTTCAACATGTCCCCAGAATGTCACATGAATTATACTGACACAAAAACTGATTTCACCTCTTAGGAGAAAAGGTCACATCCTAACAGTGCTAAGGGATGAAAAAGGAGCCTAAGCAGAAACTCACCAAGAAGCTGACTGGGAGTAGAACAGATAGAGTAACTAACCAAGAACTATTTCCTGCCATGAGAGTGACTCATTCTTTAGGACCAGCCAAGGGACCACCCCAGTCTTTAACAGCCATCCACCGAGCAGAAGCATGCCATGCCTTTTCAGCCCTCCTGGACACATGCAGAATTTTGTCTTCAGCTGCTTTTCTGCAATTCTTAACTTAGTTTCAACAACAAATCAGTAATGTTTCCTATTTGGGGCAATAAAATTAGTAATTTAGAGAAAGATAATCTCAGTGTTTCCTAAGATCCAGTTTATGTCTTTTCCTAAATTTTAGTTACTGGAGTAATAGACAGTTTCTTTAAAGCCTGTCAGTATCAAAGAAATTTGAAATATGATTAAGGATACCCTTGCCCTCTACCAAAGGTAGATTGTTATCCAGTTGTGGTCTCCTTTCTTTGTCTTGTTAAAAAAATGGTAGTGAAAATTGTTCTGTAGACTTTTTTCCAATCTTATGACTGGTCAAGACTGATAACAATAAGTAGATGAAAACAAAGATAAAATCCACTAAGTAGAGACTTCCTGTTGTTCCAATAAGACAAAAAAAATTTTTTTTTGCTGCAGCTAAATCTGGCACCTTGCAAACAAAAATCTATTTATAAAAATGTTTATTAAATTTCCCAGAGAAAACTCAATAGTTCATAGGCATAAGCTTGAAAAATATCTTAGTGTGATAAGCACCCTCCATAGAGAGAAGTTTTATTTAAATAATCACAGTTATTAAAGAAGTGTAAGCAGGACTCTAATGAATAAATGTACTAATAGTTGTTCTCTAATAATAATCAAATCCCATAGCGTCTAGAGGACTTTTTTCTAGCAGATTTTTACTCATTATGTTTTCAAAAGTATTTTTTAATTTCAATGGAGAAAAGATTTTAAATAACTTTATTTTGACAGTCTGCATCAAGTTAGCATTACATTCTCTTAAAATGCAGAGTTTAATTTGAATTGAATAGGCAACAATGAAACTGAGAAATGTATTTTAAGTAAGCCTTCAAAGGAAATATTTACATTCACTGCTGAAATCCCAATTTACTATCAAATAACAATGTATTTGCTCCGTTTCTAAGGCCTACTCTGATGCTAACTTTTGTACTTCTAGCTCCTGGACTTTCACCTTCTGGGAAAACAACAGATTATGCCTTCGAGGTAGATCTAATTATTCATTCTTTTTTTTTTTTTAATATTTATTTCTGTATGTATAATATCTGGCTGCCAGATCTTCATTGCACAAGCAGGATCATTATTGCAGCAAGTGGGATATTTTTTTAGTCGTAGCATGCAAACTCTTAGTTTTGACATGTGGGATCTAGTTCCCCGACCAGGGATTGAACTCAGGCCCACTGCACTGGGAGAGCAGAGTCTTAGACACTGGATCACCAGGGAAGTCCCTATTCATTCATTCTTTTAGGAATGACCTGAAAAAATAGAACCAGAGTATTTCCCTAATGCATTACTATCTCATTTGAAGTCTGTTATTAATTGATGTTCCCTAACCTTATTGTTTGATCACCACCTATTTAGCAAAGTATTTTGTCAGGATAATGGAATATAAATATTCTGGTAAAATGAGAAATGCCTAGAATACTGTCTTCTGTACAGCCATTAAAACAGGACAGATTCCCAGTTCTACAGACTCTATCTTATATGTTGTATGATGAATCTTCTTTAGTTTTGTAACTATAACAACCCCCAAAGAGGTTCAAGTAATCTTTGAAGCAGGAATAAAGGAACAATTAATTCTGATGAATTTTTTTATCACACTGTGATTACATAATTATATGTTAAATCTCTGTCTCCTCCTAGTTTAGGGATCATAAGTTAAAATGTGACCAGAGGCCTGACAGTTAATCATTCCAGGTGCAGACTGGGAGGATGGGGCTGAGTTGGCTGAGAGCACAGGCCCATCTGAAGGGTGCAATCTGCCCTTAGCCCCACTTGGTTGCTGCCACACTGGAATGCAGCCAGTACTGCCTGATTGAGGTCTTCCCAGGTGGTGCTAGTGGTAAAGAACCCACTTGACAGTGCAGGTGACATAAAAGACATAGGTTCAATCCCTAGGTAGGGAAGATCCCCTGGAGGCAGGCATGTCAACCCACTCCAGTATTCTTGCCTAGAGAATCCCATGGTTAGCGGAGCCTTGTGCCCTACAGTCTATGGAGTTGCAAAGAGTCAAACATGACTGAAGCACCTTAGCGTGCATACACGCTGCCTGATTATTCAAGAAAGATAGAAGTCCAGATAGAAATCCAGATAGTCATATTGTTTTGTTTTATTTTTTTTTTTCCTTTAATTGGATAATAAGAGTTACTATCCAAACCAAAAAAAGAAATCTAAACATAATATGGATCAAACAAAGCATGTCTCCAGGCCAAAAGTAACTCATCATCCATCAGTATAAAAGCTCTTCTCTCGGCTGTAAACTATGAAGCCATGTTTGTCTTCTTCATAGCTGTATTACCAGAGCATAGCACATGCCTGGAACATAGCAGACACTCAGCAGTGTTGGTTGGATGAAAGGATGGATGGACGGAGGGATAGATAAATGCATGCAATGGGGGTTGGAGAGATGAATGATTGGATGAGTGGATGAAGGCATGAAAAATACACAAAGACAACATTAACATTGGAAAATAAGATACTGAAGAATTCATTTAGGTGTGGAGGCAAGAAGAGGCAGGCATGTCAAGCTGAGGAAACAAATGAGATTATGAAATGTTTGGGGGAAAATACATAATTCTAGTGTATCTGGAAGGAATGATTGCTTAAAGAAGTGTGATGTGTTAAGGCTGGTTGGGATGACTTAGAAGGCCATGCTGGTGCATATATACTTTATTATCTAGACAATGAGGAACTGTTTCAGGGTTTTAGAAATGAAATAACCAACTCTCCAAACACCTATCACCTAAATCTTTTATTTTTCCTCAGATGGCTGTTTCAACTATTAGATATGGAGCAGGAGTTACAAAAGAAGTGGGCATGGCAAGTATTTAAGATTTCTACAGTCTTCTACTATAAACATTATATATATTTAACAACAAGCACAGATTAACAACTGTTGATCCTTTGTTTTAATCTCATCTGATCTTAGAAGCTAAGCAGGGTCAGGCCTGGTTGGTCCTTGGATAGGAGTCCTTTATTTTGGACTTAATGTTAATTTTGTGAGAAGTGTCTATTACATTTCTTGTGCAATCAAACTTAACTTATAAGTTATTTTTCTTATTGTAGGACCTACAAAACATGGGTGCTAAAAATGTTTGTTTGATGACAGACAAGAACCTCTCCCAACTCCCTCCTGTACAGACAGTGATGGATTCCCTAGTGAAGAATGGCATAAACTTTAAGGTTTATGACCATGTGAGAGTGGAACCAACTGATACAAGGTATTCTTTTATTGTTGTTAAATTTACTTTAAGCGGAAGCCAATACATATCAGTGCTGATTGAAACTTGCCCCAGGCCTGACTGTGTAGCCCTCCAGGCTCCTCTGTCTGTGGAATTCTCCAGGCATGAATACTGGAGTGGGTTGCCATTTCCTTCTCCAGGGGATCTTCCTGACCCAGGGAACGGATCCATATCCCCTGCATTGCAGGTGCATTCTCTTCTGTCTGAGCCATCAGAGAAGCCCTATTTAATGGCATGGAAATTTATTTCTGAAAGTCCTGACATAATGGCATTCATTTTCCCTTCTCCAAGCTTCATGGAAGCCATTGAATTTGCCAAAAAGGGAGCTTTCGATGCCTTCCTGGCCGTGGGTGGCGGTTCCACCATAGACACCTGTAAAGCTGCTAATCTGTATTCATCCAGCCCTGACTCTGACTTCCTAGACTACGTCAATGCCCCCATTGGGAAGGGAAAGCCTGTGACTGTGCCTCTGAAACCTCTGATCGCAGGTAAACACTGTCTGTTTTATTTTGCAATTGACAAGAGGCCTTAGGGAAGATGTTGGTTGTGGTGTTTAGGTGCTAAATTGTGTTCGACTCTTTTGTGACCCCATGTACCATACTCTTCCAGACACCTCTGTCCGTGGGATTCTCCCAGGCAAGAATACTGGAGTGGGTTGTCATTTCCTTCTCCAGGGGATCTTCCCAATCCAGTGATCAAACTTGCATCTCCTGCATTGGCAGGCAGATTTCTTTACCATTGAGCCACCTGGGAAGCCTCTGGTCTTCATTACTGCACAGACAGAGGCAGTTTGGGTCAATGGTAGGGGTCTGCAGAGCTCAGCTATGAAGTCACTTTTTGAAGAAGGAAAGTCAGTGTTTATAGATCCTCAGACTCCTCTCTGGGCAGGTCTGTCTTCTGAGCCCTTCTGTTTTGTCCCACTTTGGCATCTGGGAGTTTAAGGGGAATGTTTGCTGTCATTTCTCTGGTGTTGTCTCAACCTTTTCTTCCACATGATGGCTCCTCAGCTGACCTGGGGCTTTGTCTGCCCCGGGACATGTGGCCAGCATAGCCTTGTCACGCTGGATGACATCTGCTCGGTGGCAACACAGGACACAGACACGCAAACCCAAATCAGGCTCCCTTGTCTGATCCACACAGACCTGGGGATCTTTTGGTCTTTTCTTTCCTCCATTTTATTGCTGTCGGCACATCACTGTTTAAAGCCTTACAGCTCAAATGCCCTAACTGGAAAATATCAGCTTAATGTCTTGTCCTCTATCTTCCCCACTCCTCCCCTACCCCCATTGTGCTGGGACGGGAGTGAGTTGATGGCAGATGAATGGCTTTGACGTGGAACGAGGGATCAGTGGGGCACAGCATAATTGATGTCTGGAGATTGGAACCCTGTGGTGAAACTGTGTCAGCATCACACAGAGGGGTGATTAGTAAAGTTTAGAAACTTGACTGAATTGCAAAACCGCGGAGCCCAGCAAAGGCAAGGTGTCACTGTGCTTGCTGCCAAGGGGGAATAAAGATGTCTTTTAGAGATGGCAAATATGAGCTTTCTTCCCAGAGATGGCAAGAGGCCTGCTTTTGAATTCCAAGCTGCAGCTGCTTAAACTCTGGCCCTGGGGGAGCCCAGGGCTCCCAGAGTGCCTCCCTGTTAATACAGAAACAGATACCACATGAACACATTAAACACACATGTGCATAATACAAATGTGGATGTGGTACATGCATGCTGGGCATACATACATGTTAGCACCATACGGACATCAGACATACATGCTGACACAGATACAAGCATCATGCATATGTATCAAGTACACATGCATTAGGTTTACATGCATGTTAATGTAGGCATGTACTTCATATATACTGAGTATTAATGCATGAGTAATTAATGCCAGCACACACACGTTACAGATGCCAGAAAGTTAATGCCAGCTCAGGGATCAGACCTGTTCTTCACATGTTAATGCAGACACAGTCATACACATCAAGCATGTGTGTGCTAAGTTGCTTCAGTGGTGTCTGACTCTTTGACCCTATGGTCCATAGCCTGCCAGGCTCCTCTGTCCGTGGGATTCTCCAGGCAAGAATACTTGGGTTGCCATGGGTTGGGAGAGGGTTGCTGTGTCTTCCTCCAGGGGATCTTCCCGACCCAGGGATCAAACCTGCATTTGACCCAGGGATCAAACCCAGGGATCTCCTGCATTGGCAGGTGGATTCTTTACCACTAGCGCCACCTGGGAAGCCATCCACATTAAGCATACATACATGTTAACACAGATACACACATCAAGCGAGTAGACAAGAGCAGCAAAGCTTTCTTCTCTAACTTTGCTCCTTATCTCCTGAGGCTGAATTAAATATCGCCACTGACCTTTATTTAGATGCGCTATTAAAATTAATTTTTTTGTTGTTCAAGTTCCAACTACCTCAGGCACTGGGAGCGAAACTACCGGAGTTGCCATTTTTGACTACGAACACTTGAAAGTAAAAACTGGTAAGAACTTCCTCTATAAATGTTTTTTAGTTCTCTTAGCTTTCAATTCCACTCCCTTTTCTTTAATCGTAATATTTAAAATTCGAAGAGTTACAGAATTAAAGAAAGAGTATGCACATAGACACATGTTCTTTCTTTTCCCAGATACATATAAGAGTATGAAGCAGTCTAATAATCTTGTTTTTGAGAATTACCTACAAAAGCAGATTGAAATGCCATGAACCAGGGCCATTTTTCTGCCCAAGTTAGTGACTGTATATCAATGACAAATGGTTATTCCCTTTCCCAGCTTTTTTACATTCTAACTCACTTTCTTTGAGATGTGATTTTTAAATAATAAAATGTGTAATTTTAAGAATCTGGTTTGATGAGTTTTGATAAATATATACACACATGTACCCACCACCCTAAGCAAAATATAGATATTCCCACTGCTCCAGAAAGTTCCGTCATGCTTCTTCCCAGGTAGCGTCTCCAGCCCCAGCCCCAAGCGCCCACTCCTCTGCCGTCCACCTCCTTTGTCGTCTGTATCCTATCATCTTCTCCAACTCTCAGCTGATCTGGGAGAAATGTCCCTCTCCTTGAGGTGGTTCAGCATCCTTCTTCCAGGGCTTTGTAGCAGAACAAACTGGCAATGAACTGCACATTTATGGTAACTTCTCTTTTTAAATTAAATTATATTATCCTGTGACATTGTTAAAGATACTAATAATAGTAAGCAACACTTAAAATTCTCCCTTGCATTTTTTTTTAAAGACTTCCCCATCATGTTATCTAATGTCATCCTTACAACATCTCTGGGAGGGATGGAGGCCCTGTGTCACCAGAGTCTGTTCTTACAGAGAACTCAGAGAACTCTCAGAGAGAGAACTCAGAGAGGCACAGACATGTGCCAGTGTCACGCAGTAAATCACAGAGCCAGGACCCAAACGAGCAGAGAGCTGGTAAACCAGTTCTCTGGAGTTTTATGAATAAATAAGCCCTGAGTTGTAGTGTTTGCGTGGTATAAATACTCCACTATAGTTACAACCTGGAGCTGGGACTAGATGGGATAGTGGCTTTTGTAAACTGCAGGGAGCTTCAGCTGCCCTGAAATTCCCAGGTTTCTGACTCCAGATCTCTTTCCGCTGCTCCTTGCTGCCTCCCTAAATGAGACCAAATCTTATCTTATATTTTGATTTTTTTAGGATAATTTGTTACCCTAAAGTTATTAGATTTTTTTAAAAATTGTGTTCATACCTATGGCCTGTGTTGCAAATCCCTGTCTTAGGCATTGCTTCGCGAGCCATCAAACCCACACTGGGCCTGATTGATCCTCTGCACACTCTGCACATGCCTGGGCGGGTGGTCGCCAACAGTGGCTTCGATGTGCTCTGGTAGGTACCCAGGCCCCCCGCAGGGGCTCTTTCGGGGATTCGGGTCAATGCACAGCACTTGACTGCTGAAAGCACTTACTAAGCTCTCACTGATTGTGCTCCACAACCTCCCTGGCTTTGGCTGTCATTATCCCCTTGCCTGGATGACAAGGCTGGAGCTGTAAAGAGGAGGTGAGGTCCTGGGTGAGTGACAAAGCTGCTGGACTGGGCCAGCCACAGCTGCAACCACAGGATCAGAGAGACAGGTATGCAGCATCTCAGGCCCACAGCACCGCCTCTGCTGCATCAACCCAGGGCCCCCAGGCTACAGCCAGAGGAAAATAGCAGGGACAGGAGTGTCCACTTCCTGAGCTGGACAGGCTCACTGTCAGCACTTACACGTCATCACTTCCCCACAGCTCTGTGCCAGGTGGAAAAGAAAACTGAACTGGAGACGTTTAGCAACTTGCCCAGAGCCACAGTCCATGTTCTCCTGGCTTTAGCTGCCATGTGCTGATGGCTCCCACATCCATGCTTCTGCTCAAGTTGTGGGTAGTCTGTTCCAGTGGCATCACAGGGACCCACAGGCACTTCACACTCAGCTGGCCCCAAAAGACTACCATCCATTTACACATGTACATTTTTTCCCCCATTTTAACATCTCTGAAATCAGGGCATATCTGTATATCTGCAGCATGCAGTATGGTTTTCTTCTTCAGTGGTACTTTTTAAAAATGGTGCATCTTATAATGTGCATGGCATCTTGGAGTTGATGAAATCTGACCATTCTCTCACCACCACCCTCTCACCGCTCACAGTGCCTCCTCCTGGGTTCCTTACCCTAGTGAGCAGCAGGACATAGTATGAGCTTTTCCCTTGTCTCGTGCCTACATCTAGCCACAGAGCTCACTCTCATCTGCTTGAATCTCTCCCATCTGCTCCCTGCTCTCAAGCCTCATGGTCCCACCTCAGTTCAAGCCTGGACCCAGTGCAGCAGCCTCCTCATCAGTTTTCCTGCTCACATCCCATACTCCTTCCATCTGTCCTCCATACTGGCCTCAAGAAGCTTCCAGAATACAATATGACCACTGCACACATACACACACACCCCTCTACCTTATCGGTCTCTCACTGCATTTCCACACCTCCTGTCTAAAGCCAAGTTTCTTTGGCCCTGGACTGTCCCCAGTGCTCAGCTCTTTATCTTCTTGGAGAAGTCATCCTTCATTTCCACTGGGGTATCCTGCCCTTGATGGAGCCTTTGCTGACTGGCCCCGCCTCCTCAAGAACCACTCTTGCTTTGCTCCTCCCCCCTGGGGGGCTGTGCCTTGCTTTGGAGATGCCCCTCTCTGCATGCCGTCTCTCTCACTGCACTGTGAGCTTGGCGAGGACAGGACCATCTTACAGACTTCTGTATCCCTGTCCCTTAGCAAAGAGGCTGTCACATCATAGGTACTCAGTTAACACCTGCTGAGTAAAATTCACACGAGCAGGGGGCAGCAGAGTCAGGGTTCATGTCCAGGTCTATCCCAGTCCGTGGTCTGCTTTTCTCACTGCATTATGCTGCCTACCAAGAAATGGGAGAAAACTGTGTCCAACTCTATCCTGGTCGATGTTGTCAGTGCTTTGGAGAGTTGTCCTCGAATAACTTGGAAATAAGGGAAATGAGCTGGGAACTGCATAATAAAAATGTTAATATAACAGACCAAAGCAGTCACGTGTAAGTGAATGACCCACAGACCCAAAGACTTTGCTGTCAATCAGAGGGGAGGGGAGTGAGCTCAGAACAAAAGACAGTGATGGCAGCGGCCCTTCCAAGGACTGACCACTGGAGAGGACACGTGGTCCAAGGAGAAGTCTGCCCCCGAGGCCCAGTGGCCTGTACTGATGATGGACACACCCATATATTCAACCTTAGAAGCAGTGACCCTGGTTAGGGCTCCATGGGCCTTGTGATCATAAATTAGCATCCACAGCTTTGACAACAGGGAGAAGAGATGCCATCTAGAAGACTCAGAGGGGAAGGCAATGGCACCCCACCCCAGTACTCTTGCCTGGAAAATCCCATGGACGGAGGAGCCTCGTAGGCTCCAGTCCATGGGGTCGCTAAGAGTCAGACACGACTGAGCGACTTCACTTTCACTTTTCACTTTCATGCATTGGAGAAGGAAATGGCAACCCACTCCAGTGTTCTTGCCTGGAGAATCCCAGGGACGGGGGAGCCTGGTGGGCTGCCGTCCATGGGGTCACACAGAGTCGGACACAACTGGAGTGACTTAGTAGCAGCAGCAGAAGACTCAGATATCTTCCCCCACCTCAGAGGTTCTATTTTCTCTTTTTTTTTTCTTTAAAAATCCATTTTCTTAGTGGCATGTGGAATTTAAAGTGAAGCAGTTTCTTTCCAGAGAGAAAGTAAGCTCTGACAGGTTATTAAAAAAATAAGCAGATATGTCATAGCAAAAATACCGTCTCCAGTTCAAAGAGGCTAATAGGAATACTCTCCACCAAGGAAATGACTTTCTTTACCATGCTGACCACAGTGGACACCCAGTTCAGCTGGGGGAACCCACAGCACTGGACAGTCATGGACAGAGGTTCTATTTTTTGTTGGAAGTCAGTAATCAGACTTCCAGGTTTTACACACAGTTTCCCTGGTAACTCAGGTGGTGAAGAGTCTGCCTGCATGCAGGAGACCTGGGTTCGATCCCTGGGTTGGGAAGATCCCCTGGAGAAGGAAATGGCAACCCACTCCAGTATTCATGTCTGGAAAATCCCATGGACGAAGGAGCCTGGCACACTACAGTCCATGGGGTAGCAAAGAGTTGGACACGACTGAGAGACTAACACTTCTGTGAGCTCAGTTCAGTGAATCTACTCCTGAAAGACAAATCCAGTCTTGGGCCCAGAATCCAGATACACAATGGGCAGAGGTTCAACTCTCCACCTTGGCAGGCTTGTTACCACCCCTCCGCCCTGCCCCACCGTGGACACCTCCTTACTGCTTTGCCCACATTTCCTATTTAGAACCACACACCCATAGCTTTTGTCTACCAACTAATTCTTTTTGAAGTTCTAATACTTTGTTTCAAAAGATGTTATCTGCCTCTCACATGTAGAGGAGAGTAAACTCTGGAGCATTCTAAGATGGAGAATGTAACTCACGCACATAGTTCATGTTACACTGTGTTCCCAGTGAGTCACTGATCTGGATGATTATGTTTATTCCCATCTTCTGCACTTGATTAGCTAGAATTCATGGCAGGCTGGTAGGTAAAGAAAACTCTGATACTTTGTTCTTAAAATTGCCAACCCTGAATTTAGGGCCTATAGGAAAAAGAAGTAGGTTTTTTTTTTCAGGCCAAGCATTAATAATAATGGTGAATCATAAACTTTACAAAGCGCTGGTACAATATGCTAAGTAATTTACATATGTCAATTTTCACATCTGCACCATGAAGAAAGACGTACTGTGAGCTATCCTCATCTTAGAATCAGGAGGTGGATGGTGACTCTGCTGGTCCCAGGCCCACAGTGGGAAAGCCTGCTGCCAGAATTCACACCTGGGAGCTGACCCACTGCACTGCACTCTTATAGGAGGCTGCTGCTGCTGCTGCTAAGTCGCTTCAGTTGTGTCCGACTGTGCAACCCCATAGACGGCAGCCCACCAGGCTCCCCCATCCCTGGAATTCTCCAGGCAAGAACACTGGAGTGGGTCACCATTTCCTTCTTCAATGCATGAAAGTGAAAAGTGAAAGTGAAGTTGCTCAGTCATGTCTGACTCTTAGTGACCCCATGTATAGGGGGCTAGTATAACTATTATGACCCTCCTTGGATAAGTAATATGGTATCTGATAAAGGCAGGGTATAAAATGGTAAATATACTTTAGAAGGAAGTCATTTTTCAGATTTAATGCTTTTCTTAACACAACGTAAATGTTTAAAAATTCAACATTATAAAGAGGTATTGGTACTAGAAAGGAACCATATGTAATCTTAACACATTCTGGTCAAAAACAGAGTAGTGCTGTTAAAGTCAGCTTCACTGCGTTGTTCTTCAGTCACTCAGTTGTGTCTGACTCTTTGTTACCCCCATGGACTGCAGCATGCCAGACTTCCGTCTTTCACCGTCTCCTGGAGTTTGCTCCGTCCCATGTCCATTGAGCTGATGATGCCATCCAACCATCTCATCCTCTGTCACTGTGTTAATTTCTATAATAAGTGGTGACTGTCATGGACAAGAGACAGATTAGTGAGAGGCCTTGTGATTATCAGCACTACAAAGGCATATCCACGGGGGAGTGAGAACCAAGCATTCTGAGGCAGAGTGTGATCTGAATGGAGGGAAGGAAAAAGAGGATGCTTTCAACTGTGTATTTTGACTGTTCCTTGCTAGCCACGCCCTGGAGTCCTACACTGCCCTCCCATATCACATGCGGAGCCCCTGCCCTTCAAGCCCCATCACTCGGCCAGCCTACCAGGGCAGCAACCCCATCAGCGACATCTGGGCAGTCCACGCACTGCAGATCGTTGCCAAGTATCTGAAGAGGTATGTTGTCCAGAGGGGACAGAAACAGGGCAATAAAAAAACAGTTTCCAACCTCGTGAAATGTGGCTCACTAGATCCTGAAATGTCCCGAATAAGCCTCTTCACCCAAAAAAGCAGTCACTGTGCATACAGAAGTACCAGAGACCAGCAACCTCTGGAGGGAGCCCCAAGGGGACAGATGAAAACCAGATCCCTAGATCTAGAAAGGCAAAGCCCAGGATGGGGACAACATGGGAGCCTGATTTATAAAGGATGCAGCTAAAAGGCTTTTTAGGGGGCTTCCCAGGTCGCGCTAGTGGTAAAGAACTTGCCTGCCAATGCAGGAGACATTAGAGACACAGGTTTGATCCCTGGGTTGAGAAGGTCCCCTGGAGGAGGGCATGGCAATCCACTCCAGTATTCTTGCCTGGAGAATCCCATGGACAGAGGAGCCTGGCGGGCTACAGTCCATGGGGTCACAAAGTCAGACACGACTGAAGGAACTTAGCACAGCACATGCAGAAGGTTTGTTCATCAAAACCTCAAAACCAAAGCTGGGGGAGGTCCTTTGAGATTTGGTCACCAAGGGCAGAAATGAGAACCATGAGACAGATGTTGGTCCTGCCCCATCAGGCCTTGTCCAGAGGCACACAAGGTCGACCCATAAGCAAATGCACATGAACCTCAATTTAAGAAATAAATGTCAGGTCTTTCCTGGTGGTCCTGTGGTTAAGACTTGGCCCTTCCTCTGCAGGGGATGCAGGTTTGATCCCTGGTCAAGGGACTAAGATTCCACATGTTGTGTGGCACACCAAAAAGAAAAAAATGTGTACAGTTGTCTGTCCTGGGAGACAGAAAAGTCTTCCTGAAAAGATTCCCACAAGCTTTTGAAAGATTTATGCATGAAACAGCCCTAATAGGCTCATGAGAGAGCAAAGATACACTTAGAGATGAAAAGTGATCCCTAAGACATTGAGATTCATGCAAAGTCAAACTCATCTTTGCATTTATACACAACGGAGGGAAAGAATAGTGCAGGTTTGGTCTAGATGTGACTACAGGGCCTCCTCTGGCTGGAGGGGTGGGGTCTAGGACCACATTTTGCAACAGATCTAGGGGAGGATCACAAACTATCGAGGACTCTTGGGCATCAGGGAGCATCTGTCTGCATAGAAGCAGATACAGATTATGGCAGGGACACAGGCTTGGCAGAACAGCAGTGGGAGATGATGAGGCAAAATGGACAGAGGAGAGGCCACAACTCCACCATCCACTACTTCATCTTGCTATTTGGGAATAAGGAACTGACCCTGGGTTTTGGAAAGAGACATTTGCCTGACTGTTCCAGATAAAAGAAGGAGAAAGACTGTGGCATTTTAGTTTCAGAGCAGGAACCCTTATTCCAGGCAGAATCACCGAAAAGCAAGTGGGAAGTGGTTCCTTTGGCTGTCTCAGGCATTCCACCCTGGGGCAGGGTCCTGGAAGCAGGAAGGCTGAACTGCATCTGAAAGCGGCCTTTGAGAATTTGCCTTTCCCGTATGGCACTGGGGAGGGATGGAGTGAGCGAAGGCTTGTCCTACAATAACATGCCAGTTCCACAGTAAAAAGTATAAAAATAACATGCAGGTTGCAGATACCAAAAGAGGTCTCCAGTGGGTCCAATGTGGGTGGTGCCACAGAAAGCACGATGTCTGGGCAGCTCGTCCGGCCTGTAGGTACCCCCAGGCGACAGGGACTCACTTCATCTAACCAGCCTAGACCCATGCATCCTGAGCATGTGTTTACTCTAGGTCCACTCACAACCACAGTCAAGGTCATTGACAAATGAAGAAGAAGAATGAGTCTCAGGGCACTTTTCTAGAGCAGCTTTTGCAGTTTAAGGGTCAGTGCTTTCTTCCCCTGGTACTTTTATCACATGAGCAGCCTGACGGCATAAAATATGCCTTTGCTCCAGCCACTGATGAGAAAATACATTTCCCTTCGATTTTCATCTAGAAGACAAGGTGTCATTTGAATAACTTGCCCAATTTTTCTTCCTATTGAATAGTGGTTTTTTTCTCCCCCATATCTTTCCCTAAGGAGGCTCTTTATTTCAGTAGGAAATGCCAATGTTGATATGTTATTGTTATGTATTTATATCATCCACAGGGCTGTCAGAAATCCTGATGATCTTGAAGCAAGGTCTAATATGCACTTGGCAAGTGCTTTTGCTGGCATTGGCTTTGGAAATGCTGGTGTTCATCTATGGTGAGCAAGTCTGAGATTTTATTTCTTCACCTAAGCTATTGCCCTTAAATTTTATTTTAGTGTCTATCATTTAGGATGTATTGTAAGATTTTAAACATGCTACAGAAAAAAGAAATTTAACTTAGGGTCCCATAATATTTTCTTAGCTCAAATGCAGTTTGTTGGGTCATAGATTATTTTTTCTTTTTGGTAACAGCCTTATTGACATATTATTCATATCCTATAAAATTTGCACATTAAAAATTTATAATTCAGTGGATTTTAGTATATTCACAAGTTGTGCTACCATTACAATAATCAATCTAGAACATTTTATCACCTTTGAAAGAAATCCCATATATTTTAATTGTCACCCACCAATCCTCCTATACCCCCAGTCTTAAACAACTACTAATCTACTTCGTCTCTATAGATTTGCCTTTTCCAGACATTTTATAGAATGGAACCAAATGATATGTGGTCTTTTCTGTCTGGCTTCTTAAATTTAGCATCATGTTTCCATGGTTCATCCCATACACGTTATCAGTATCCCTTTCCTTTTTCTTGCCAAGTAATGTTCTATTGCATGGATATACCACATTTTATTTACTCATCAGATGATGGACATTTGGGTTGTTTCCACTTTTTGGCTATTATTAATAGTGCTGTTATGAATAATCATGTATAAGTTTTCCTGTGGACATATGTTTTCACATCTATGGAGTATATACCTAGGAGTGAAACTGCTGGGCCACATGGTAACTCTGTGTTCACATTCTGAGGTCCTGCCAGGCTGTTCTCCAAAGAGGCTGTACTATTTTGCATTCCCACCAGCAGTGGATGGGGGTTATGATTTCTCCACATCTTTGGCACCTGTTATGGATTTTTCAAACACCAAACGCAGGATTTTCTTCTCCTGATCTCTCTGAAAAAGAAAGGGATTAGAATATTTGTTGATAGCCCAGAGTTAATCTGTTTGATCAGAAATGTATCAGTATGTTGCTTTAAAATTGAAAACCAGTGAACATGGAAAACTAAGAATTGGCCCTTGCCCTGTATGGGAGGGGACTTTGGAGGAGAATGGACACATGTATATGTATTGCTTCATCCCTTCGCTGTTCACCTGAAACTATCACAACATTGTTCATTGGCAATATCCCAAAACAAAATGAAAAGTTTTTTTTTAAAGAATTGGCCCTTGCTAGGGAAGTGCAATGAAATGGTCACCCTCAAACTCTGCTGCTGAGAGGAGCACAGATTGGCACCAACTTTCTAAGAAGCAAATGAGCAAAATCTACCCAGAGCCTGGAAAATGTCTCTACCCTTTGCCCCATGAATTCTACTTTTAGGAATGTAGCTGAAAGAAATACTCATGATATGATCAAAGACTTTCCTTATGAGGATATTCATCTAAAAAGCTATTTACAGTTGAAAATTTTAAGAATAACCTAAATTCCCAACAGTTTGGGAATGGTTAACTAAATTTCAGTATTCAAAGAATAAACCATCAAAAGTAATGTTTTAAAAGAGTAAAAATTATATAGGAAAGTATTTTTAAAGAATATTAAGTAACTATGTGCATGCATGCTAAGTTGCTTCAGTCATGTTCGACTCTTTGTGACCCCATAGACTGTAGCCTACAAGGCTCCTCTGTCCATGGGGATTTTCCAGGCAAGAATACTGGAGTGGGTTGCCATGCCCTCCTCCAGGGAATCTTCTCAACCCAGAGATCAAATCTGTGTCTCTTACATCTCCTATATTGGCAGGCAGGTTCTTTACCTCTAGCACCACCTGGGAAGCCCTAAGTCAACAGCAGTGTTTAAAACTGAATGCACAATACAATCATAAATTAAAGATACATGTAAGAAGACTGCTGCTGCTGCTACTGCTGCTGCTGCTGCTGCTGCTGCTGCTGCTGCTAAGTCGCTTCAGTCATGTCCGACTCTGTGCGACCCCATAGATGGCAGCCCACCAGGCTCCACCATCCCTGGGATTCTCCAGGCAAGAACACTGGAGTGGGTTGCCATTTCCTTCTCCTGTAAGAAGACTAGAAGGGAATATTCTATAATGGTTATCTTGAAGAAATAGGGTTATGGATAATTTTTATTTTTTACAACAAATATATATAATGGTTAAGAGAAATCAGACTAAAATATTGGATACTGTTAGAAAGGTACTTTGAAAGCTACATGAATCCTTTCTTATAGTGGAAGAACACCAAGCCATAATTTCCTGAATACTATGGAGCCTGAAAATGGTAAAGCATGTTCCTATCCAACAACTCAGAGAGTTTATACCTTCTGATCTGCTTTATGAGTGATGACAGGCATGGGGTACCTTTTTTTTTTGGATAACCATACAATTCACCAAAACACTTCATCTTTATATGAAGTATAAATTTTTTACTGACTAAAAACAAAGTCATCCAATAAAACCCACATTAACAGACTTACAGACCCTTTTACTATTGTAAAGCATTTCATTTTCAAAATATTAATTGTAAAGATATTAACTTCTCACAGTGTTTATCTCCTGGGTCATCTTATAAACTATTGTCCTATTTGTTCACTAAGAATTTGAGAGAGTAGGGAGCCTGGTGAGCTTCTGTCTATGGGGTCGCACAGAGTCGGACACGACTGAAGCGACTTAGCAGCAGCAGCAGCGGTTTCCCATTAAAACAAACAGAAAAAAATCCCCACAAATGAAAACCATGGTGCCTTTTCTCAATAGCCTTACAGACTGAAATAATCATATATGACTCAGTTCCCATTAGTACGTAGCATTTAAAAGAACGTATTAATCACTGGCAAGATGGATCGCTGGCGGAACAAGTTTGCACGTCTAGCACAGTACATCTTGGTTCATGAAACTCCCACCAACATATCCAGTTTGTGAAGGAGCACATTGCCAAGGCTGTGCCGAGCAAGATAGAAAATGCATACCCTGAAGATTGTTAAAAAAAAAACAAACTTCAAAATGAATTCTTGATTTCTTCAAGATCATAAGGTTAACCAATGTGCTCAAGGAGCACCTTCTACGTCAGTACTTTTTAATGGCATGTAGTTCTATCAACATTTGATTTTGAACATTTCAGCAGTTTTGTCAATGAATGTGCCAAACATCAATTGCATAATAATATATCCTTATAGGAATCAAAGAAAACAAAACATCTAACCTTGTAGGTTAATGATACTGTCAAGAGACTGTGAGGGGCTCTCCCATAAGAGTATCTTTGTATTGTTAACTTGAATTTCTGTTAGATGTATGTCAATATAAGGACTTTATTTTTTTTCTAGCCATGGAATGTCTTACCCAATTTCGGGCTTAGTGAAGACTTATAAAGCAAAGGATTACAATGTGGATCATCCCCTGGTGGTAAAATCATAATAAATGCCGTAATTTAATCTTAGATTCCTGTCAGTTGCCATCAATGTTTTTTGTCAATTCTTGATTGTTTGGAATACAGGATAAAGTAATTTAATATCTAGAATATTAGGCTGAAGGCCAGCCTTGCCCCGCAGTCACCGTGTTTCCTTTCTCCCCAGCCTCATGGCCTTTCTGTGGTGCTCACCTCCCCAGCAGTGTTCACGTTTACATCACAGATGTTTCCTGAGCGGCATTTGGAAGTGGCAGAAATATTGGGTATGAACCGTTCATCATAACTCTGTGACCCACATCTATGGAGCGTTTCCTAAGATTGCTTCTGAAGATAAGACATAAAGACTAATACCAAAAATACTGATTTGAGATAATCTAATTATAAAATGCCAGTGACCTTCCCAGATTCCTATCTAGCACTACAATTCTGTAATTTTGTGTTTCTAAGAGTCCATTAGCAATGAAATGGAGCCAGATATTTCTTACTTTAGGTTTATAGTAATAATATGTCCACTGTTTTTATCTCCAAGGAAAGTTAAATTCTGTATACTATTCATGTTACTAATGATTCTTGTTTTAATAGAAAATAAAGTGAGTCTAAATCAGGAAGTAACAGTAAATTCCCAATTATAGAGAACCTAAACAACTAGAAACTTTATAAAAAGTTCCCCAAAGAAGAATCTGTTTGCTATTCTGTTGATGAATCATGTCTATAATAAGATACCCACAGTGCCTTTTGAATCTTACAAGAAATACATTTATGATCACTTTGTGTATGTGCTTAGTCGCTCAGTCATGTCTGACTCTTTGTGACCCCATGGACTGAAGCCCACCAGGTTCCTCTGTCCTTGGAATTTCCCAGGTAAGAATACTGGAGTGGGTTGCCATTTCCTCCTCCAGGGGATCTTCCCGACCCAGAGATCAAACCATCCTCTCTTGCATTGGCAGGCGGATTCTTTATCACTGAGCCACCTGGGAAATTAGCCATGATATATTTTGATTTCCTGCAATCAAAATCCAGAGAATGCAATGGCACCCAACTCCAGTACTTTTGCCTGGAAAATCCCATGGACGGAGGAGCCTGGTAGGCTGCAGTCCATGGGGTTGCTAGGAGTCGGACATGACTGAGCGACTTCACTTTCACTTTTCACTTTCATGCATTGGAGAAGGAAATGACAACCCACTCCAGTGTTCTTGCCTGGAGAATCCCAGGGATGGGGGAGCCTGGTGGGCTGCTGTCTATGGGATCACACTGAGTTGGACATGACTGGAGCGACTTAGCAGCAGCAGCAGCAATCAAAATCAATAATGTATCTTAGATCACTTTAACTTTATACCCATCCATTCTCTTTCTTACCTTCTCTTTTTTTCTAAAACACTTCTTATGAAAAGCTGGAGGTTTGGATGATGTGTTTTATGGCAGCAATCTTGAGAACATAAAAACCTCATAAACCCCATTTCGTGTGTCACCCTCCACTTAATCCACTTTTGAGCTACCGCTATGTAATACAAACTGGTCTTGTCAGGCAAGCTTTACTTTCTGTCCAGCTGCTCTCCCAACTAGCTCTGTATCTCATTCTATTTATACCTTTTCCTGGATTTCTTAAACAGCTCTCTCTGTCAGAGAACAGAGAGGCTAAACCTAATCTATTTGGAGGCAAACCATATATAACTAGTCTCTTTTTGACCAATGCAAAGAAAGTGGACTTGGACTATAGCATGGGGCATTTTGGATAATAAATAATGCTACAATCTGTTCACAGATTGCTTCACTTCCTGGCAGTGAATGTGTCTAGCTAGAATAGATGAGGGACAAGGGTGCTAAGGGTTTGGGATTGGTTCTCTTCATCTGAGAACTGTCACTGCCACCCTGGCTGAGGGCAGAACCCCCTGGCCCTTCCAGACTGACATCTCTATGATTTTGTACATTAATTAGTAATCATGTCCAAATTGTTGTTCAGTCGCTCAGTCATATCTAACTCTTTGCGACCCCATGAACTGCAGCACACCAGGTTTCCCCGTCCATCACCGTCTCCCAGAGTTTGCTCAGATTCATGTCCATTGAGTCAATGATACCATCCAACCATCTTCTGCCCTTGCAAATCTCCAACCCTCGGCAGCCTTCTTCCTTATTCACTGATATGATGAAGTTCACTGCTCAGTCATGCCCAACTCTTGGTGACCCCATGGACTGTTGCCCACCTGGCTCCTCTGTCCGTGGGATTTCCCTAGGCAAGAACACTGGAGTGGGTTGCCATTTCCTACATATTACATACTGCTTTCTAAAAGACTCCTTGTTCTTAAATTTGCCCAAAAGGTTCTGTAAAAGTTATTTAAAGGAATTTGCCCTTTGGCAACAGAGCCCCCCAAAATTCTCTAGCTATAGACAGGAGATATATTCCTTCCCTGACCATACTGAATCCATTTGTCATCTCATTTTCCTCCTTTTTGGCAGTCAGTGGCAGAGTTTTTTGAACTTCTGTCTTGTCTCACAAGGTGTCTGCACAGGGCTTGTCTTCTTTTCTTCAGCTGTGACTGTGAGAAGGGACACTGAAAGCATAGACCTCTAGATGTCAGCAGATTCCAAGCCCTGAAAGTTACATAAACTGTTTTCTCCTACAGATTTTCTCAATCCTCCTCAGCCAAACGCCAGCCTTCTTTCTTGGTCTCCTTCCTGTGCCTCTTTTCTTGGCTCTGTTCCTCTTCTTCCCACCACACAGTGGGCCAGCTGCCCATTGGAGATGTGAGAGCCAAGTGAGCCCCCAACCCGCACCCCGGCTCCTCTCTGGAGGGGCTCCCAGGCTGGCCTATCTCTGGCGGGGCTGGCTGCTGGGCCGGTCCTCCACGGGGCAGCACAGCGGAGCCCTTGTCCTTGGGTGAGGGAGCCGGCAGCAGGTTATGTATTCAGCGAGCCTGGGGCTGAATCACACCCAGGGCTGGCTTCCCCCTCTCGCTACAGTCAGCGCTTTGTGTCTTCCAGGAGCTGACACCCGCACTGCCAGGAGGCCAGATGCTGGGCCTGTCTTGGCAGACACACTGCGGAAATTCTTATTCGATCTGGATGTGGATGATGGCCTGGCTGCCATTGGCTACTCCAAGGCCGACATCCCCGAGCTGGTGAAAGGAACGCTGCCCCAGGTAAGAGACACAGCCATCCTCACTCCCGTCCGAGAAGCGCGGAGCTGCAGGAGAGACGGGGTCCATCTGGGCATCTTAGAGGGGGAGATGGAAACCCAGATCTACCCACACCAGGCAACAGCTCCCCGTTTCCCCATTGAAAGGAGTCAAGGCTCCCTCACCCTTGTTTTCTTCCATAAACTGTGGCTTGTGTGAAGCTTTGATGATGTAACGAAGGGATCCTTTACAAAAACTTAAGGCAAAAACAACCAAGCTTATTTTGAATATAGCAGAATTTCCCTTTTCTCCATTTCTGCTTTCAAGAGTCCCCTATGAAACTATATGAAGTTAAGAGGACCACTAATGTTCTTTGCCAGTATAAAGAGTTACAAATTCTACTACTTTGTGAAGAACAGACATGGCCTTTAAATGAAGAGGATGACGAAATCACTTTTTAATTTATTTTAGATCTTGTAGATTCTATACATATACATATGTATACATATCTGTGTCACTTTGGGTCTTATTTTTATGTTCCTGAAGAATTTAAACCCAGCAGTTGTCCTTTACGTGGTAGAACCATAACAGATGTAAAGTTTTCCCTCTCAAGGCTCTTATGAAGACAGTTTATCCCCCTTTGGATATTTCCATTTAAGATCAGATACCCAGGTGGTATAGCACCAGAAGCTAATAGCCCAAGACCCTGTTCATTGTAACTTACCATAAAATAGAGAGCTCAGAGCCATGAGATGCCACCATGCTTACCAGGTCCAGAGCACTCACTAAGTTCTCCTATCCAAGATGGGGAAGGCAAGGATCACTTAAACACTGTAAGGATACACAGAAAAGATAAAAACTCTAATTCAAAAAGATAAATGCACCCCAATGTTCATAGCAGCACTATTCACAATAGCCAAGACATGGAAAAAACCCAAGTGCCCATCAACAGATGTATTGGCTTAAGAAGATGTAGTACATATATAAAATGGAATATTACTCAGTTGTAAAAGAATGAAATATTGTCATTTGCAGCAACATGGATGACCTAGAGAATATCATATTAAGTGAATTAAGTCAGACAAAGACAAATTTATGATATCATTTATATGTGGAATATAAAAAAACAATACAAATGAATCTATATACAAAACAGAAATAGACTCACAGACATAGAAAACAAAGTTATAGTTACCGAAGGGGAAAGGGAAAGAGGAAGGGATAAATTAGAGGTTTGGGATTAACAAATAAAATAGATAAGCAATAAGGATTTATTGTATAGCACAGGAAACTATATTCATTATCTTATAATAGTCTACAATGGAAAATTATCTGTGTTTATATATGTGCATGCATGCTATGTTGTTTCAGTCGTGTCTGACTCTTGGTGACCCCGTGGACTGTAGCCCACCAGGCTCCTCTGTCCATGGAATTCTCTAGGCAAGAATACTGGAGTGGGTTGCCATGCTCTCTTCCAGGGGATCTTTCCAACCCAGGGATTAAATCCATGTCTCCTGCATTGGCAGGCAGATTCTTTACCTCTGAGCCATCTGGGAAGCCCCATGTGTGTATGTATATATATTCAGATATATATATATATTCAGTTATATATACATTCAGATATATATATGTGTATATACATATATATATACTTTGCTATACACCTGAGACTAACACAATATTATAAATCAAATATACTCCTATTTAAAAAAACACTGTGAGGATAAGGCAGTTCTCCCCAAAGTCATGACATTCATGTATCAATCCCTGACATTGTTGTTTAGTCACTAAGTCATGTCCGACTCTTGCGACTCCATAGACTGTATAGCCTTCCAGGCTCCTCTGTCCATAGGATTTTCCAGGCAAGAATATTGAAGTGGGTTGCCATTTCCTTCCCCATCACTGACATTGGAACAGAGTGAACAGCTATACTCTCCACTCACCCAGCATCCTGCTGACCACAGTGGCAATGCTTTTCCCTCAGCACATTTCAGTTAAGCAAAGGCCTCAGACTTGCTTCTTCTCCACTTAGCAAGTACTGAGAATGTCGAAGACCTCCCATAATATCATAATATCATATTTGTATGGATTGGTTTCACAGACTTACCTGTCCATGCTGCTGCCAGGTCGCTTCAGTCGTGTCCGATTCTGTGCGACCCCAGAGACGGCAGCCCACCAGGCTCCCCCGTCCCTGGGATTCTCCAGGCAAGAACACTGGAGTGGGTTGCCATTTCCTTCTCCAATGCATGAAAGTGAAAAGTGAAAGTGAAGTCGCTCAGTCGTGTCCGACTCTTAGCGACCCCATGGACTGCAGCCCACCAGGCTCCTCCATCCATGGGATTTTCCAGGCAAGAGTACTGGGGTGGGGTGCCATTGCCTTCTCCGTACCTGTGCATAGGAGCCAGGTAAATAATAGCAATGAACAAAGTACTTTTTGTTCACTAGGGAATGGTGGGGACTTTGGTGAACTGGAAAGCACACAATCCATTTCATTGGGTAAGCAGCTTTTCAGCTACAATATATTATCACCAAACATAAATTCAGGTCCCAGCGATGGTAGAAATTGCAATTTTTAAGAGAAGTCAGCAGCTGGGATGTTTGTATTGAACTCCCTGATTTCCCAGTGCACAAACAAAACAGGGCCGGTGGGCACCAGTTTTCCCGATTTGGGGTCAGGCCCAGAGTAGGCTCAGTTTACATCCAGAAATGTAAATGGATGAGAAAAAGAGGAATCTCTAAGAGACCCTGGTTCTAAACCATTGTCCTAACCTGTAAGTCCAAGGGACTAAATTTAAAAAAAAACAAAACAAAAAAACAGCACAGTTGTTTTCCATATCTACTTAAGTTCCATGAGGTTAGGACCCTGTTTCGTTCATTCATCTTCTACAGCACCTGACGTGAGCTCACAAACATCTTAAAGGGGCAGCCCTCTCCTGTCCATATGAGCTTAATGACTGAATGGTGGACACTTTTTGAGCAATTTCCTTAGACTTAATAGGACTCAGCCAATGACAAAGATCCATGAAAGCCCACTCAGTGACATCAGAGATCAAGTGGTCACTATGATTTTGATGACTGGCTCTTATATTTCCTATAGCATGGTCACAACAACAGTATCCACTCTTCAGGAGGTCCTCTGAAAAGCTGTGCTTATTTATCCCAGGAAAGTGTCCAGGAATATGTGTTGTTCATTAGCCTCCAAGAATAGTATCCATCATTTTCAGATGAAACTGGATGATGTGCTGTGCTGTGCTTAGTCACTCAGTCATGTCCGACTCTTTGCAACCCCATGAACTGTATCCTGCCAGGCTCCTCTGTCCATGGGGATTCTCCAGGCAAGAATACTGGAGTGGGTAGCCTAGCCCTTCTCCAGGGGATCTCCTCTACCCAGGAATAGAACCAGGATGTCCTGCATTGCAGGTGGATTCTTTACCAGCTGAGCTACCAGGGAAACCCGAAACTGGGTGATAGTCTCAGCCATTTAATTGCTAGTGACAGTGCATCTTCTAGCCATCAGAACACACCAGCAGGTGTGGACAGTTTTAATTCTACTCTACCCAGGCTTCCACTTTCAAAAGCTGTTCCAAATGGCAACAGGTCCAGACTAACACTCAAGACCATCCACTAAAATAGCAACTTAATTAGGCATCATTGTGAAAGCCTCAGTGCACATGCCATACCGGGAAATGACAGACTAATTTCTTAGTTTCACAAAGGATGCGAGGTAAATTGAATCTTTTGAATACAAGTCATGTCTGTAAAGTAGGAAGCCAGGATTTCCTTCAGCTGTGTTCATAAAGCAGCCCCCAACCGGATGCTGCCTTTTTTCCCTTTGATCATGTTTTCACGATTAGGAGAAACACAGTTCATTTGAATTCACTGGCGCTAGTTCAATTTTGAAGTCAACATGAGAGATTTATATATGTATATAAGGGGAAGGCGGAGAAGGCAATGGCACCCCACTCCAGTACTCTTGCCTGGAAAATCCCATGGGCAGAGAAGCCTGGTGGGCTGAAGTCCATGGGGTCTCGAAGAGTCAGACACGACTGAGCGATTTCACTTTCACTTTTCACTTTCATGCATTGGAGAAGGAAATGGCAACCCACTCCAGTACTCTTGCCTGGAGAATCCCAGGGACAGGGAAGCCTGGTGGGCTGCCATCTATCGGATCACACAGAGTCAGACACGACTGAAGCGACTTAGCAGCAGCAGCATAAGGGGAAGGGAGAAATAGTCATAGGACTTTAAAAGGAATCTTAGGAATAAGCTTGTCTATTTTGCAGTTAAATTACTATTGGATTTTTGTTTAGTTTTTGGATTTTGTCGGGGGGAGGTTTGCAGTGAACATTTTGTAGGAATGCTATGGCAGTTTCAGAATGGTACACACGCAACAGACTCATCTTCACTTGTTAGTATCTACAGGACTTAAGGTGGTGGGAGGGATACACTGGCTGCTGCAGAGAATATCACCAGAAAGGATGTTCTGTGTAGTTGATACTCGATAAGGCTTCTTTTATGTTCAGATCAGATCAGATCAGATCAGTCGCTCAGTCGTGTCCGACTCTTTGGGACCCCATGAACCGCAGCACGCCAGGCCTCCCTGTCCATCACCAGCTCCTGGAGGTCACTCAGACTCGCATCCATCGAGTCAGTGATGCCATCCAGCCATCTCATCCTCTGTCGTCCCCTTCTCCTCCTGCCCTCAATCCCTCCCAGCATCAGAGTCTTCTCCAATGAGTCAACTCTTCGCATGAGGTGGCCAAAATACTGGAGTTTCAGCTTTAGCATCATTCCTTCCAAAGAAATTCCAGGATTGATCTCCTTCAGAATGGACTGGTTGGATCTTCTTGCAGTCCAAGGGACTCTCAAGAGTCTTCTCCAACACCACAGTTCAAAAGCATCAATTCTTCGGTGCTCAGCCTTCTTCACAGTCCAGCTCTCACATCCATACATGACCACAGGAAAGACCATAGCCTTGACTAGGCGAACCTTTGTTGGTAAAGTAATGTCTCTGCTTTTGAATATGCTATCTAGGTTGGTCATAACTTTCCTTCCAAGGAGTAAGTGTCTTTTAATTTCATGGCTGCAGTCACCATCTGCAGTGATTTTGGAGCCCAGAAAAACAAAGTCTGACACTGTTTTCACTGTTTCTCCATCTATTTCCCATGTAGTGATGGGACCAGATGCCATGATCTTCGTTTTCTGAATGTTGAGCTTTAAGCCAACCTTTTCACTCTCCACTTTCACTTTCATCAAGAGGCTTTTTAGCCCCTCTTCACTTTCTGCCAGAAGAGTGGTGTCATCTGCATATCTGAGGTTATTCATATTTCTCCCGGCAATCTTGATTCCAACTTGTGTTTCTTCCAGTCCAGCATTTCTCATGATGTACTCTGCATATAAGTTAAATAAACATGGTGACAATATGCAGCCTTGACGTACTCCTTTTCCTATTTGGAACCAGTCTGTTGTTCCATGACCAGTTCTAACTGTTGCTTCCTGACCTGCATACAGATTTCTTAAGAGGCAGATCAGGTGGTCTGGTATTCCCATCTCTTTCAGAATTTTCCATAGTTTATTGTGATCCACACAGTCAAAGGCTTTGGCATAGTCAATAAAGCAGAAATAGATGTTTTTCTGGAACTCTCTTGCTTTTTCCATGATCCAGCGGATGTTGGCAATTTGATCTCTGGTTCCTCTGCCTTTTCTAAAACCAGCTTGAACACCAGGAAGTTCACGGTTCACATATTGCTGAAGCCTGGCTTGGAGAATTTTGAGCATTACTTTACTAGCGTGTGAGATGAGTGCAATTGTTCGGTAGTTTGAGCACTCCTTGGCATTGCCTTTCTTTGGGATTGGGATGAAAACTGACCTTTTCCAGTCCTGTGGCCACTGCTGAGTTTTCCAAATTTGCTGGCATATTGAGTGCAGCACTTTCACAGCATCATCATTCAGGACTTGGAATAGTTCCACTGGAATTCCATCACCTCCACTAGCTTTGTTCGTAGTGATGCTTTCTAAGGCCCATTTGACTTCACATTCCAAGATGTCTGGCTCTAGATCAGTGATCACATCATCATGATTGTCTAGGTCTTGAAGCTCTTTTTTGTACAGTTCTTCTGTGTATTCTTGCCACCTCTTCTTAATATCTTCTGCTTCTGTTAGGTCCACACCATCTCTGTCCTTTATCGTGCCCATCTTTGCATGAAATGTTCCTTTGGTATCTCTGATTTTCTTGAAGAGATCCCTAGTCTTTCCCATTCTGTTGTTTTCCTCTATTTCTTTGCATTGATCACTGAAGAAGGCTTTCTTATCTCTTCTTGCTATTCTTTGGAACTCTGCATTTAGATGTTTATATCTTTCCTTTTCTCCTTTGCTTTTCGCTTCTCTTCTTTTCACAGCTATTTGTAAGGCCTCCCCAGACAGCCATTTTGCTTTTTTGCATTTCTTTTCCATGGGGATGGTCTTGATCCCTGTCTCCTGTACAATGTCACGAACCTCATTCCATAGTTCATCAGGCACTCTATCTATCAGATCTAGGCCCTTAAATCTATTTCTCACTTCCACTGTATAATCATAAGGGATTTGATTTAGGTCATACCTGAATGGTCTAGTAGTTTTCCCTACTTTCTTCAATTTCAGTCTGAATTTGGCAATAAGGAGTTCATGGTCTGAGCCACAGTCAGCTCCTGGTCTTGTTTTTGCTGATTGTATAGAGCTTCTCCATCTTTGGCTGCAAAGAATATAATCGATCTGATTTCGGTGTTGACCATCTGGTGATGTCCATGTATAGAGTCTTCTCTTGTGTTGTTGGAAGAGGGTATTTGCTATGACCAGTGCATTTTCTTGGCAAAACTCTATTAGTCTTTGCCCTGCTTCATTCCGTATTCCAAGGCCAAATTTGCCTGTTACTCCAGGTGTTTCTTGACTTCCTACTTTTGCATTCCAGTCCCCTATAATGAAAAGGACATCTTTTTTGGGTGTTAATTCTAAAAGGTCTTGTAGGTCTTCATAGAACCTTTCAACTTCAGCTTCTTTGGCGTTACTGGTTGGGGCATTAGACTTGGATTACTGTGACATTGAATGGTTTGCCTTGGATACGAACAGAGATTATTCTGTCATTTTTGAGATTGCATCCAAGTACTGCATTTCGGACTCTTTTGTTGACCATGATGGCCACTCCATTTCTTCTGAGGGATTCCTGCCCACAGTAGTAGATATAATGGTCATCCGAGTTAAATTCACCCATTCCAGTCCATTTTAGTTCGCTAATTCCTAGAATGTCGACATTCACTCTTGCCATCTCTTGTTTGACCACTTCCAATTTGCCTTGATTCATGGACCTGACATTCCAGGTTCCTATGCAATATTGCTCTTTACAGCATCGGACTTTGCTTCTATCACCAGACACATCCACAGCTGGGTATTCTTTTTGTTTTGGCTCCATCCTTTCATTCTTTCTGGAGTTATTTCTCCACTGATCTCCAGTAGCATATTGGGCCCTTACTGACCTGGGGCGTTTCTTTCAGTATCCTCTTTTATGTTCAGCAAAGGGGAATTGGTTTTCGCTGAAAGGAACAACCAGGCCAGTCATTCCTGACCAAACACCACAGCCCCTACTGGTGGCAGCACATAGGAGCCTGGAGGACAGAGGTGTCCAGTCGCCATAGCCTGGCTGCTCGGGGGCAGGCAAAAATACATGAATCTTCCAGGCTGGATTTCTGAAACCTCTGGAAAGAAACATTTACATCTCAAATCAAAACATCTCATTACTGAAAAGAGCTGGGGACCAAAGTGAGCACTTCCACTCTCTGGCAGACAGGCCTGTTGAAATGTTGCTTTATGAATGAGCTAAAAGTAGAAGTCTGAATTTATTTCAGTGTCTGCGTTACTCACTTGTCCTTCGGTCTTGTGTGTCTATAAATAATAGCATGGTGCAGAGCATGTCTGATTCCTCAGATATTAGCTTTTACAGGGCACGGGTGATCCATGCAAGGAAATATCACAAATTTTAAGGAAATATCACAGACCTTACCCCTGTGGAACCACTTATTTGTTGTTGTTGTTTAGCAGTGAAGTCATGTCTGTTTTGTGACCCCTTGGACTGTAGCCTGCCAGGCTTCTCTGTCCATGGGATTTCTCAGGCAAGAACAGTGGAGTGGGCTGCCATTTCCTTCTCCAGAGGTTCTTCCCAACCCAGGGATCGAACCTGTCTGTGTCTCTTATGTCTCCTGCATTAGCAGATAGGTTCTTTACCACTGAGCCACCAGGGAAGCCTGGAACCAATTGTTGGGAATCAGGAATGTGAAAAAGCAACTGAGCTCAGCTTGGCCTGAGCTGAGAGTCCTGAACTACATCACCCAAGATGAACAGGGTTGTTTTAAGGGCCCTTGAATCTTCCCCTGTGGCTCAGCCTACAATGCAGGAGATTCGAGTTTATCCCTGGGTCAAGAAGATTCCCTGGAGGAGGGCATAGCAACCCACTCCAGTATTCTTGCCTGGAGAATTTCATGGATGGAGGAGCCTGGCGGCTACAGTCCTTACCTTTGCAAAGAGTTGGACACAACTGAAGTGACTGAGCACTCACGCAGAAGGGCCCTTAAGCTCATCAGATAAGACTGCTATTATGAACAGAATGTGGCCATCTTCAGCCACAGCAAATACCCAACTTCAGTCCTGGACCCGCCACAAACAAGCATGTACATGAGTCACTGTGAACAAGTCTCTGCCATGCTGTGGATTTTCAAAATTCTTTAGCATCTGTACAAGATGTGTTGGGATAAGAGCTTTACCTTGGCTTCACCCATGCTCTTCAGCAATGCCCCTGAGCCTTCCTCTATCTGTCCATCCATTCCTTTTTTTGCATCGGTGGTAAAACATACCTGACATAAAAGTTACTATTTTAATCATTTTTAAGTGTACAACTCAATGCCATTAAGTACACATAAGTGGTATGCAACCATCAGCACTATCCATTTCCAGGACTTTTATTTTATTTTTCATTTTCAGAACCTTTTTTTGGCTGTGTTGGATTGTCCTTGCTGCATGCAGGTTTTCTCTGGTTGCAGCGAGCAGGGGTTACTCTCTAACTGCAGTGCGTGGGTTTCTCATTTCAGTGGCCTCTCTTGTTGTGGAGCACCAGCTCTGGGGAGCGCTGGCTGCAGTAGTTGTAGCACGTGGACTCAGTCATTGCAGGCTCGTGGGCATGCCCCAGATCAGGGATCAAACCGGTGTCCGTGCACTGCAAGGCAGATTCTTAAACACTGGACCACCAGGGAAGCCCCCAGAATTTTTAAATCATCCCAGATAGCAGCTCTTCTCTATCGCTGAATGGTAAACAGTAACTCCCCACACTCAGAGGAAGAGTCCCAGCCTGGGGCAGCCTCTATTCTTTCTGTCACTCTGAATTTGCCTATCCTAGGTACTTCATGTAAGTGGAATCATACTTTATTTGTCCTTTTGTGTCTGCATAATGTCTTCACGTAGCATAATGCCTTCGTGTGTCAGAATGCCATTCCTTCTTATGGCTGAATAACATTTCGTCATGTGGATAGGCCGCATTTTGTTTATCTGTTCAACTGCAGTTGGGCACGTGGGTTGTTCCCACTGTTCAGCTATGGTGAATAGTGCAACTGTGAACATCAGTGTTCAAGTATCTGTTTTAGTCCTTGCTTTCAGTTCACCTGGGTATATATCCAAGGAATAGACGTGTTGTGGTTAACTGACAAGCTGCCATAATGGCTGTACCATTTACATTCTCACCAACAATGCACAAGGGTTCCAGTTTCTCTGCAGCTTCACCATTATTTTCCATTTTTTGGATAGCCATCCCGATAGGTATGAATGGTAACTCATGGTTTTCACTTGTATTTTCCTAATGACATTGAGCATCATTTCATGTGCTTGTTAGCTACATATCTTCTTTGAAGAAACATCTATTCAAGTCCTTTGTCTATTTTTTTTTTCTTTGTCTATTTTTGAGTTGAGTTGTTTGGAGTTTTTAGCTATTTAGTTGTAGCAATTATATATCTATTTTGGATACTAACCCCTTATCAGATATATATATGATTTGAAAATATTTTCTCCCATTCTGCAAAGTTGTCTTTTCACTCTTGATATAGTGTCCCTTGAGGCATAAAAGTTTTAAATTTTGATGTAGTCCAGTTATCTCTTTTTTCTTTTGTTGCCTGTTTGCTGATGTCATATCCAAGAAATCACTGCCAAACCCAGTCATTAACATTTTCCCATTTTCTTCTAAGAGTTTTAAGGTTTTAGCTCTTACATTTAGGTCTTTATATTTAGATGCACTTAAAGTTAATTTTTCTTAATGCGTCCTTCCTTCTTTTCATTCTTACTTTTACCTGACAAATACTTATTGGCGTCTTAATATATATCATGAATTGTATGGGATACAGCTAAGAAAATAAAGTCCCTTCCATCCCTCATGGATCTTATATTCTAGTGAGGAAGACAGACAATAGACATCTGATCAAATCTATAAATAAGATATGAATGAAATCACTTCACGTAATGATAAGCAGTCTGAAGGAATTCCACATGGTGATTTCACATGGGACAGTGTGGCGGGAACTCCAGCGGACGTGGTCCGAGAAGGCCTCTGATTGGAGGCTGAGGCAGATGGGTGAAGAGCTGAGAGAAGCATTTCAGGCAGAGGGGAAAGACCCTGAGATACGGTGAAGACAGCATTTTCATGGGACTGAAAAGGGATGGTGGGTCCACGTGAGTTGAGTGAGTGTGAGAAGAATCAGAGCTGGGATGAGAAGCAGGGCCAGGTCTGGCTGGGGTTAGGGGATATGGTTTTGTTCTTCTAATTGCACTGGAGGGCGTTAAGCAAGGAAATGGTGTGCTCAAACTTGTAATGCAGGACCATCACTCTGGCCGCCCTGGGGGAGAATGACCTGAAGAGGATGAGAGTGGAGCAAAAGTGGAAGTAGCTCTTAGAGGATCTTCAAGTAAGACAGGAGCATGCAGTGAGTAAGACAGGCTGTGATGGGCAGAGAGGTGAGAAGTGGTCTGACCGGGGGTTTATTTGGCAGGTAAATCTGACAGACTTGCTGATGGCCTGAACTTGCAGAGAACAGAAAGAGCAATCAAAGATGACTCCTAGGGACTTCGCTGGTGGTCCAGTGGCTAAGACTTCATGTTCCCAATGCAGGGGGCCTGGGTTTGATCCCTGGTCAGTGAACTAGGTCCCACATGTTGCAACTAAATATCCTTCATGCTACAACTAAGCACTGGAGCAGCCAAATAATTTTTTTTTTTAAGGGATGACCCTAGATTTTTGCCTAAGGAAAAGTGGAAGGTGGAGTCAGGTCCTGTCTTGTACATGTGAACCTTGAGATGCCAGTGTCCCCTCCCACCATCTTTATTCATCCAGTAACTGTTGAGCACCTGTTTGCTCTGTGGGGTGCAGCCCGGCCCCATGGACCTTCCCCCATAGACCTTCCCTCTTCTACCAGGTGTGCCCCCACAGCAGTGCTCATCACAGAAAACAGACCCAGAGACCCACGAAAACCCAACCAAACACTGGCATGTTTCTTGATTTCATTTAGGCCTGGAAATCTGGGGGTTAAGGAGCCACTGACAGGAGTGACCACAGCAGTAGGAGGTGCTGGTGTCTTTGCTGACTCAGCTCAATGATCACTGGAGAAATTAAGGGAAGCATGGAATTTGTTTGAGGAGGTAGAGATAAAATCTTAATTTTTTTTTAAGTCACTTGTTGCCCGCAGCCTGAAAGTTAATGTTCTGGTGATCAGATCAGATCAGTCGCTCAGTCATATCCAACTCTTTGCAACCCCATGAATCACAGCACGCCAGGCCTCCCTGTCCATCACCAACTCCCAGAGTTCACGCAGACTCATGTCCATCGAGTCAGTGATGCCATCCAGCCATCTCATCCTCTGTTGTCCCCTTCTCCTCCTGCCCCCAGTCCTCCCCAACATCAGAGTCTTTTCCAGTGAGTCAACTCTTCCCATGAGGTGGCCAAAATACTGGAGTTTCAGCTTTAGCATCATTCCTTCCAAAGACATCCCAAGGCTGATCTCCTTCAGAATGGATCTCCTTGCAGTCCAAGGGACTCTCAAGAGTCTTCTCCAACACCACAGTTCAAAAGCATCAATTCTTCGGTGCTCAGCTTTCTTCACAGTCCAACTTTCACATCCATACATGACCACTGGAAAAACCATAGCCTTGACTAGACGGAAATTGTTGGCATAGTAATGTCTCTGCTTTTGAATATGCTATCTAGGTTGGTCATAATTTTCCTTTCAAGGAGTAAGCGTCTTTTAATTTCATGGCTGCAGTCACCATCTGCAGTGATTTTGGAGCCCCCCAAAATAAAGTCTGACACTGTTTCCACTGTTTCCCCATCTATTTCCCATGAAGTGATAAAGTCCTTCCTAATATACCTTAAGTCCAAGTTGCAAAGTCTTTGATGTCAAGGATGACCCTGTTCTATTTTCCTTGGCAGCACATGCAGGGCTTGGGGCCATGTCTTCTGCACAGGGAGAGCCTGGAAAGGGTGCCTGATCCACATAGCTTGGTTACTGTAGGTTGTGTTTTTCCCAAAGCTGGTGAGCTTCTGAACATTTGGGTAGAAGGCCCTCAGGCAACAGTAATGGCTTTTGAAAGCTTTGTGGGAAAGAGGTATCACTTGATAAATTCTGAGTTGGGAATCAGTGAGTACGAAGCCAACAAGAAATATGACTTTTAAAACTATGACTACTATCAAGTCACTGTTTCTCATAACTGAGTTAATTTACATATGAGTAGCTTTTACAAACTGTCTTTGCAAAGCCCTGGGTAACTGTTTTTGTTTACTGTTTCAGGAAAGAGTCACCAAGCTTGCACCACGCCCTCAGTCAGAAGAGGATCTATCTGCTCTGTTTGAAGCATCAATGAAACTGTATTAATTTTTGTTTTCACTGAAAGAACTACCCTTGGCCATCGTAGTTCTGATAACAGAAGTTGATCTAGCAAGAATTTTGTCTTTTCACTTCCACATATAACTCCGTTACCAGCTTGAATGTGATATAAATTTATCCTGTAGAAGATTCCCTGATGACCCAAGTCCAGCTGGACAAATGTCCACCATGCTGGACCCTCAGACAGACTTCAGGGATCCATGTTCCTACCCCAAACCCTGCAGACTGCCCTTGCTCCATGGATCAAAAGGGCAAATACCCAATATCTACCAAAAATGTTAATGCATGTACTCTTTGTCCAGTAATCAACCCCACATCTAGAAATGTATTCTATAAAATTCTAGCACAAGTGTGTAAAGAAATATGGCAAGAGTGTTTCTGGCAGCACATTTTCTAATAATAAAAAATTTGAAAGAACTTAAATATTCATTAATAGTGTATAGATAAATAAATCATGTGTGCTCAGTTGTTCAGTCGTGTCCAACTCTTTTCGACCCCATAGACTGCAGACCACCCCTCTGTCCATGGGATTTCCTGGGCAAGAATACTGGAGCTGGTTGCTATTTCCTCCTCCAGGAAATCTTACCAACCCCAGGGATCAAACCCGAATCTCTTGCATCTCCTGCATTGGCAGGCAGGTTCTTTACCACTAGCGCCACCTGGAAAGCTCTAGTTTTCAGTGTACTTGGCGGATTTATCTGTGTTTTAAATTGGATTAAAGTTTTAATCAAGTAACGTACATAATTACATCAAGATTTTTTAAAAAACAGATGAGAAGGGCATTACTGTGCCATTCAACCTGCCTGGGGCAGGTTTATCTCTTTAAACATCTTTGTTTACTTGGGATTTTAAAAATAACATTTAAATATTGTTTATTGGGCAGATGGTCTTCTCTGCTGTTGCTGCTGCTAAGTCACTTCAGTCGTGTTCGACTCTGTGCAACCCCATAGAGGGCGGCAGCCCACCAGGCTCCCCCATCCCTGGGATTTTCCAGGCAAGAATACTGGAGTGGGTTGCCGTTTCCTTCTCCAATGCATGAAAGTGGGAAGTGAAAGTGAAGTCGCTCAGTCGTGTTCGACTCTTGGCAACCCCATGGACTGCAGCCCACCAGGCTCCTCCGTCCATGGGAGTTTCCAGGCAAGAGTACTGGAGTGGGGTGCCTTTGCTTTCTCTGGTGGTCTTCTCTAATTACACACATAAAACATGTTCAGTACCAAAACCTGGTAATACAAAGAAACACAAAAGAAAACATTTGTTTACAATGGGCCATCCAGAAGATAATCACCACTAAAAAATAACAAAAATTTAAAATATATGTTCTCCCCATAATTTTGTGCACATATATAGTTATATGTATACATATGTATTTATATTTTTTTTAAACTTAGAATCACTGAGGTGTTATTTTAGTTCCTATAGAATGAATGTTCAAATTCTTCATGCCAAGTGCCCAAAAGGCAAGCACAAGAGAGTTTCAATAGAATTTCAGCTCTACCTTGCAGACTATATCTAGCTAAAATTCCCTCCAGCTTTTTAGGGGAATCGTGGATTCTGAGAGCAGAAGCTTTGTGAATAAGGTAGAGAACAGTGCAACTCTCTGTCTATCTGAGATGCTTTAGGAAACTTTAATAAATAAATGTTTAATAAATATTTCAAAATACATTTGTCAGGGAGGAAGGTGGGAGGGTGGTTCAAGAGGGGACATAGGTATACCTATGGCTGATTCATGTGGATATTTGGCAGAAACCAACACAATTCTGTAAAGCAATTATCCTCTAATTTCAAAAAAATAAATTTAAAATTAAAAGAAAGAAAAAAAGTACATTTGGCATAGCAAAAATATATACAGCCACCACCAAGAAAGTCCAGGTAAATTTGGGACCTCTTGTAATGTGTTTTTCTTTTCGCAGCTAGACTGTGAAGAAGGCTGAGCGCCAAAGAATTGATGCTTTTGAACTGTGGTGTTGGAGAAGACTCTTGAGAGTCCCTTGGACTGCAAGGAGATCCAACCAGTCCATTCTGAAGGAGATCAGCCCTGGGATTTCTTTGGAAGGAGTGATGCTAAAGCTGAAAGTCCAGTACTTTGGCCACCTCATGCGAAGAGTTGACTCATTGGAGAAGACTCTGATGCTGGGAGGGATTGAGGGCAGGAGGAGAAGGGGACGACAGAGGATGAGATGGCTGGATGGCATCACTGACTCGATGAATGTGAGTCTGAGTGACCTCCGAGAGCTGGTGATGGATAGGGAGGCCTGGCGTGCTGCAGTTCATGGGGTCGCAAAGAGTCGGACACAACTGAGCGACTGATCTGATCTGATCTGATCTGTAATGTGTTTTGTACGATGATTTGGCATCATTAGAACCCTGGATTCCACTTCCAGCCCCTCACTCTATCTGAGTCTTACTTTTTATTCAACCAAGTCCTCTGCAAGCTTGAAAATACCCTGACTGGATTTCAGGTACTGCTAAGTCACTTCAGTCGTGTCCGACTCTGTGCCACCCCAGAGATGGCAGCCCACCAGGCTCTGCCGTCCCTGGAATTCCCCAGGCAAGAACACTGGAATGGGTTGCCATTTCCCTCTCCTTTCAGGTACTACCCTGTCCTTAATGTGAGATTTTGAGTTTGGGAAATTTAAAATCATTTGAGATATGAAAATGCATTCGTTATCTCTCTGAAATGTTCCATGCCATTTCCACCAGTACACAGATGTCTCACTGTGACTCACCAGGAGGGGTGCTTGGTATTCATTCTAAGATGACTCTTAGAGGAAGGATTTAAAGGTCAAGCATGAAGAAACAGATTTAGGAAGCCTCTTGTTTTTAATCCTAATACCCATCATTTCAGTCCTCACAATTTGAGAATACAGAAGAGATGTATTTCTTGACTTAAGAGTATGACACAAGAGATCATGTCGATTTCTGTAAACCAAACATTTTTGTGTATCTGAAACAACAATTACACGTTTTTTCAAGTTGGATCCTACTTATGGATTGATTTCCTTAAATGATCCAACTGTTCCTATGGGTCACAGCTCCATTTACATGGATTAATCTAGTTGTTAAGGAAAGGAAAATTAAAGGAATCGTATGCAAAAGTTTATATAATATTACTTTCATAAAATTATCACATATGGTGGTATTTTCACTTAAAATACATCATTCCTAATTTATTTCTTGATACAAAATCACCAATTTGTTTCATGCAGGTCCTGTTTCTTGATTTTTGCCACAAGGCACAATAAATTGCTGGTGTGTTGCACTTCTGTCCCTTTCCCGTGCCCAGAGGAGGGCTGTGCTGGGATTGTCCTTGTGAGTGTGTCTGTGGACACAGCTGGGGGTGTTTTCCAGTGGTCAATGAGGTAAGTCTGCTCTTGTAAAAGAGAGACAAGTACAGTATCAAAATAGAGAGCAAAAACTGCTTTTCTGGCCTTTTAACCCTGAGAAAGATTAATGGTTGTTTAGATTAGAAACTCTACTCTAATGAGGGACTGTCGCCTCTAGGGAGTGGGTATGAGAAAGGGGGTTGTTCACCTCCAGGTCAGCATCGCACAGGCTGCAGGGCCTCTGATGACCAGCAACCCCTCGTGAAGACAGCTGCCCAGGCTCCTCCATTGAACGCTGGGTCCTCTGGGAGCTAGTGAGGAGGCCAGGCCACAGCCTGCTCCATCACCATCACAATGGCCTGCGGGAGGTGGTCCCCAGGGACAAACCACACTTTGAATGGGAAGAAATTGGTTCTTAAAGCCCTAGGTTGAATTACCAGCAGCTGGGGGTAGGAGGGTCTAATTTCTCATGCTATTATTCTTTCCAGCCACCCCAACAACTCTCAGAATCAATGCATATCTGCCCCCCCAAACTGCTCTAACTGTAATTTTGTCCCATGTGAAATCCCTCATGAAACTACGTGTGGGCCAGCCAACTTCAAAGTAACTCCGTCTCATTCCTTCTGGCTTTAAAATTGACTTTTTTCTTTGAATGCTTTTAATTGGTTTTCTAACTTATAAAATTGGAAACTGATTAAAATAACCATGAGCAGAAAGAAATAAAGAAAAACTACCATCATATCATTACCCAAACACAGCTGTGATCATTGGCTATATTTTCTTTCCATCTTTTTAATTTGATGGTGTCATTTCTAGCTCTTCTAGCTCAGCTCTTTTCCCTTAAGCCATGACATTTTAAGTATTTTCTGTGTTGCCATATAATCTTCAGGACCATTATTTTAGAAGGTACGTAACAGTTTATTGAATAGGAATTTAATCATTTATTCATATTACAGGGCACCAAAAGTACTTCCAAATTTTTACTCCTACCACTGCCATCACAATGAATAAATGAGAAGGTACATGTGGCTTGTCTCATATTCTAAATTAACTTCTTAGATTAATGAATCCCCAAATGGAATTTTTATGTTAAAGTATGGCCATTTTGAACTTCCCTGGTGGCTCAGTGGTAAAGAACCTGCCTGCCAATGCAGGATGTGCAGGAGATGCAGGTTCCATACCAAGGTCAGGAAGATCCCCTGGAGGAGGAAGTGTCAACCCACTCCAGTATTCTTGCGTGGGAAACCCATGGACAGAGGAGCCTGGCGGGTTACAGTCCATAAGATCAAAAAGAGTTGGACATAACTGAGCAACTAAAAAAACTTCACTTTACAGGGTTGTTATAAATGTCTGCAGGAAGTGCCTGACCTACAGTCTATACTCAGCACTTGTGAGTTCTCTTCCCTTCCTGAACACCCCTACATGATGTCAGCTGGGTACCAAGGGCCTCTAAACTTCCCCCAGGACAAGAATGTCCTGGGGCGCTAGTTTAGAAAGATATAGATCACCAGGCCTTTCTTCCATCCCCCAGAAATTCAGATCTTGTCAGCCTGGGTTTGAACTCAGGGATCTGTTGTTAGGTAAGTTTCGTTTAGGAAAATGAGGCTGCTCTGGGACCTGTTTGGCAGCTTCTCTGCATAGGTGGTGAGAAAAACAAAGTGGCGGCCTCAACCTTCAGCGTTCACAGAAACTTCTGGAGAGTTTGGAAAAACATGGGTTTCTGGGTCCCGGCCCCAGGGTTTCTAATTCAGTAGGTGCATTCTGAACTAGTTCCCAGGTGATGCTGCTAGTCTGAGACCACATATTAAGAACCACTGAACCCGTGGATTGCAATTTTCTCATATCTCAAATTCAGGAGATTCCAGCTGGAATTAGTCCCACCCAGCGTGGAGCAGGAACATGAGTCCATGATGAGGGTCAGGACAGAACCAGGACACTGACCACAGGACATCCTCTCCCCAGAGTGGGAGACCCCAGCCCCAGGCACCATCCTGCCTCTTTCCCACTGTGCCGGCCTCACCATGAAGCCCCTGCCTCCTTCATTTCCACCTGCTTTTCAGGCTGAAGCCTTTTCAGGGTATGGAGAGGTTCTTCCATTAAAGCCCAGACAGAAAGGAGACATTCACTAGTGATTGCAGCATTGAGGAAGACCACGGTATTGGCTGCAATCAGGATGTGACTGTTAAAAACTGCAGTAAGTACCAGGGCAATGAGTTTCATTTTTGTAAAATTGGTATAAAGAATAAAAGATCTCCCAGCTATGGGGTTAACAGACTACTAAGATCACTCTGTCTTACCTCTGTTTATAAAAAAGAAAACAAAAATTCTCCTTTTTACGTGTGCCAAGTCACTTCAGTTGTGTCCGACTCTTTGCTAGACCCCATACACTATAGCCCATCAGGCTCTTCTGTCCATGGGATTCTCCAGGCAAGAATACTGGAGTGGGTTGCCATGCCCTCCTCTAGGGGATCTTCCTGATTCAGGGTTTGAACCTGCATCTCTTACATCTGCTGCACTGGCAGGCAAGTTCTTTACCACAAGGCATTGACAGGTTTGATTTGTCCTGACATCTCTCTCCTTGGCCTGCAGGTGGCGCCTTCTTGCATGGCCTTATTGCATCCTTCCATGGCAATGGCAATCCACTCCAGTACTCTTGCCTGGAAAATCCCAGGAATGGGGGAGCCTGGTGGGCTGCCGTCTATGGGGTCGCACAGAGTCAGACACAACTGAAGCAACTTAGCAGCAGCAGCAGCAGCAGCATGGTCCTTCCTGTGTGTATCTCTGGTGTCTCTTTTGTGTCCAAATTTCTTCTTCTTCTAAGGACACCAGACAGATTAGATTAGGGCCCACCCATTTGATTAACCTTATACCTCTTTACATGCCCTGTATCCAAATGCAGTCACATGTGAGGTACTGGAGTTTGGGGCTTCAGCACACAATTTTGGGGAAACATAGTTCTGTTCATCACACTGGGTATCTCATTTCCCCTCTAAGAAGTCTGGAGGCCAAGCCAGCAAAACCAAAAGTTCTTGTAGGGGCCAGGATGGGGAGAGGCTAAGAGTGCTCACCCACTCACAGTGTTTCTGCTCTCAGATGACTTTCTGGCCCCTTGAGAAGGGAGGCGGGGTGTCTTATGCAACGGCTCCCATCACATTGCCCGGGGGTGGGGGACCGCTTAGTGGGCATTCAGGGAAAATTTGAGAACTGTTCCCTCTCTGACCCCCTCCCATACAAACTTAGGGAATATCAGTATTCTTGCCTGGAGAATTCCATGGACGGGGAATCTGGCAGGCTACAGTCCATGATGTCGCAAAGAGTCAGGCATGACTGATGAACACTTTTACTTTCTTTCACTAAATGTCCATAGATGGAGGAATGGATAAAGAAGATGTGGTACATATATACAATGGAAAACTACTCAGCCATTAAAAAAAAAACAAACAAATAATGCCATTTGCAGCAAAATGGAGGGACCTAGAAATTGTCATCCTGAGTGAAATAAGTCATATAGAGAAGAAGAAATATCATATGACATCCCTTTTATGCAAAATCTAAAAAGAAATGATACAAACTAGCTTATTTACAAAACAGAAATAGACTCACAGGCTGAGAGATCAAGCTTGCAGTTGGAGGAAGACTGGGGTAAATAGTGAGTTTGGGACTGATGTGTACACACTGCTATATTTAAAATGGACAACCAACCAGGACCCACTGTTTAACACACAGAACTCTGCTCAATGTTATGTGGGAGTCTGGATGGGAGCAGGGATTGGGGGAGAATGGATACATGTATATGTACATGTATGGCTGAGTCCTTTTATTGTCCACCTGAAACTATCACAACATTGTTAATTGGCTACACTCCAATATAAAATAAAAAATTTAAAACCAAAAAAATGAAAAGGGTTTGCTAGCAAATGAGGGGTAGACTTGAAGGATTTACATCAGAAAGGGCTAAAAGCCACTGGTAGGGAATTGTACAATTTTACATTCCCATCAGAAATGTGTGAGTTTCTCTGCATCCTCATCATCACTTGGTGTTACCACATTTTTTTTATTTTAGCCATTTTGGTAGGTCTCATTGTGATTTTAATTTGCATTTTTCTAATGGCTAATGATGTTGAACATGTTTTCATGCACTGATTTGCCATCTGTGCAAGAGGATTTGGTATCCTCTTTAGTGAAATGTCTGGTCATGTCTTTTGCCTGTTTTCAAATTGGATTATTTTTTTACTGTTGAGTTTTGAAAAAATGTTCATATATTCTAGATATAAGTCCTTTGTCAGATATGTGGTTTGCAAATATTTTTCTCCAAGTCGATTGCTTGCCTTTTCATCTTCTTACAGGGTTTTTCACAGAGCAAAAGTTTTCAATATTTTTTAAATTGAAGTATAGGTGATAGGAGAAATATCAATAACCTCAGATATGCAGATGACACCACCCTTATGGCAGAAAGTGAAGAGGAACTAAAAAGCCTCTTGATGAAAGTGAGAGTGGAGAGTGAAAAAGTTGGCTTTAAGCTCAACATTCAGAAAACGAAGATCATGGCATCCGGTCCCATCACTTCATGGGAAATACATGGAGAAACAGTGGAAACAGTGTCAAACTTTATTTTTCTGGCCTCCAAAATCATTGCAGATGGTGACTGCAGCCATGAAATTAAAAGATGCTTACTCCTTGGAAGGAAAGTTATGACCAACTTAGATAGCATATTCAAAAGCAGAGATATTACTTTGCCAACAAAGGTTCACCTAGTCAAGGCTATGATCTTTCCTGTGGTCATGTATGGATGTGAGAGTTGGACTGTGAAGAAGGCTGAGCACCAAAGAATTGATGCTTTTGAACTGTGGTGTTGGAGAAGACTCTTGAGAGTCCCTTGGACTGCAAGGAGATCCAACCAGTCCATTCTGAAGGAGATCAGCCCTGGGATTTCTTTGGAAGGAATGATGCTAAAGCTGAAACTCCAGTATTTTGGCCACCTCCTGTGAAGAGTTGACTCATTGGAGAAGACTGAGGCTGGGAGGGATTGGGGGCAGGAGGAGAAGGGGATGACAGAGGATGAGATGGCTGGATGGCATCACTGACTCGATGGATGTGAGTCTGAGTGACCTCCGGGAGTTGGTGATGGACAGGGAGGCCTGGTGTGCTGCGATTCATGGGGTCGCAAAGAGTCAGACACGACTGAGTGACTGATCTGATCTGATCTGATAGGTGATATACAATATTATATATGCTATAGGTGTACAATATAGTGATTCACAATTTTTAGGTTATACCCTGTAATTTTTACAAGATACTGCAGAAGTTTTTAATTTAATGAGATTCAATTTATCACATTTTCCTTCTATGTATCATGCTTTTTGTGTGAAGTCTAAGAACTCTGACTAGCCCAAGATCAGTAAGATTTTATCCTAAACCTAACACTGCAAACTTGTTGAACTGATTAATTCTGTAAGTTTACTGTGGATTCCTTGGGATTTTCTATGTTGACAATTATGTCATCTGCAAATAGGGATAGTTTTATTTCTTCATTTCCAATATGTATGCCTTTTATCTCCTTGCCTGATTGCATTGCTAGAACTTCCAGTACTATATTAAATAAGAGAAGCGAGAGCAGACATCCATGTCTTGATCCTGATCCTATGGAGAGAGCATTCATTCTTCTATATTAACTGTGATGTTAGCTGTAGAGCTTTTGTAGATACCTTTTATCAAGTTAAAGAATCTGTCATCTTTTTTAAAAACATTGTAATAACACAGTAGCTTTTCTTACTTCCTGATGCTTATGCTCAGATAATCTATTGGATATGGGTTATTTTTGTAATCAAAGAACAAAGCAATCTTCTCCATTTCCATTATAATCCTATTAAGGTATTATAATTTTATTATAATTACCCATGCAGATATTATAATTTTCATTTATCAAATAAATGTTTATATAATTTTATTTATTTATTTACTTTTGGCTGTACTGGGTCTTCACTCCTGCAAGCAGCCTTTGTCTAGTTGCAGGGAGAGGGGGCTACTCTCTAGCTGAGGTGCACTTGAGGCATCTGGGCTTTTCGTTGCAATGGCTTCTCTTGTTGCAGAGCCCAGGCTGTAGGTGCACAGCTTCAGTAGCTGTGGCACACGGGCTTAGTTGTCCAGTCACATGTGGAAGCTTCCTGGACCAAGCGTTGGCCCCTGTTCCCTACATGGCTAGGCGAATTCCCACCCACTGCACCGCCAGGGAAGTGAAAGTGAAAGTCAGTCCTCAGTTGTGTCTCAGGCCTCTTTGCAAACTCATGGACTGCAGCCCATCAGGCTCCTCTGTCCATGGGATTCTCCAGGCAAGAATACTAGAGTGGGTTGCCATTCCCTTCTCCAGGGGTATTCCCAACCCAGGTCTCCTGCATTGCAAGCAGATTCTTTACTGCCTGAGTCACCAGGGAAGTCCCACGTAAACTTTTTAAAATCAGACACTCCAAGAGGTAAATTGACTTGCCCAATTTACATGCAAATTAGTAGGGTGTGACTAGGTCCTAATAGCATTAGTTCAATAACATTTACTGTAAACCTAGTATTGATAATACAGTTGAACCCTTATATGCCAGGCACTATGAGTGCTTTACATGCATTATGCCATTTAATGCTCAAAACAACCTGACAAGGGTTATTACTATCCCCATTTTACAGATGATGACACCAAGCCTTGGAGTGGTTGGATAAGTGAACAAGGTCACACAACCAGCAAGAACACAGACACAGATCATGCTCTTGAAAACCACCCACTGCCAACTCCTGTGCCAGGTTTTGGGGATACAAAGCTGGATGAGGCTGTCCCTTCCCTGAAGGTGCTTTCAGGTGAGCAGGAGAAACAGATTAGCTTTGTAGCTTGGTTCCTAAAGAAGCCATGGCCCCAGTTAGTGAGATATCTCACCAGTGTTAGAGTTCAATAACATTTATTGAGTGAGTGGTCAGAAAGGAGGGGAGGAAGGGAAGGAAGGAAGGAAAGAAGGAAGGCAGGCATTAATCTGTTTTTGGGGGGCTGATCTAATGTGAATCATATTTTATGTAGAAGGTAACTTGGTGGCCAGTGATTAAGAATTCGCCTGCCAATGCAGGAGACACAAGAGATGCTAGTTTGATCCCTGGCTCAGGAAGATCCTCTGGAGTAGGAAAGGGCAACCTGCTCCAGTATTCTTGCCTGGGAAATCCCATGGACAGAGGAGCCTGGCAGGCTCCGTCCAGAAGAGATGCATGTGACTGAGCACAACTCTTTCTAGTAGAAAATATTTTCTACTTTATAGAAGTAGAAGGAATTCCTTAAACCAAAAAACTACCTGCCTCTACCCATCCTGGTCAGTTTGCATAACTGCTGGGCAACACACTGAAAACTATCAAATATAAAGAAAGGGACTGAAACATGGTTGAAATAACAGAACCAAAAAGTAGTAGGAGCTGGCCATCCAGAAAGAAAAGCAAATCCTTCCCACCCAGCTCTATGGAATAGCCAGACTCAGCCACAACTGCAGCCCAGGGAAGGCTTTGCTTTCCAAGTAACTTTGACCTGATTGTTCCAAAACTCCCGCCATCTCACAAGACCTCCAACACCAAGCCCGCCTCTCCTTGTGCACAGAGTCTTACCTACAGATAAGGTTTCCTGCAGGGCAGAGACGCCAAGAGACATTGTGGGGGACGCTCTCCTCTCTGTACACTATCCTTCCTCCTCTCCCATCCCCTAACTATCCCCTTTTACATACTCCTCTTCCTGTTTTCCCTCTGCGCTATTCTATGACCACTGGGAATTATTCATTCCCAAAAAGGAGAAATGAAAATTCAAGTTAACACTGATTGAGCATAGACTGGGCAACAACTTCTGTTCTAAGTGTTTTATTTAATAATGTATGATCAACCTAGATACCATATTCAAAACCAGAGACATTACTTTGCCAACAAAGGTCCGTCTAGTCAAGGCTATGGTTTTTCCGGTAGTCATGTATGGATGTGAGAGTTGGACTGTGAAGAAGGATGAGCACGGAAGAATTAATGCTTTTGAACTGTGGTGTTGGAGAAGACTCTTGAGAGTCCCTTGGACTGCAAGGAGATCCAACAAGTCCATTCTGAAGGAGATCAGTCCTGGGATTTCTTTGGAAGGAATGATGCTAAAGCTGAAATTCCAGTACTTTGGCCACCTTATGCAAAGAGTTGACTCATTGGAGAAGACTCATGCTGGGAGGGATTGGGGGCAGGAGGGAGAAGGGGACGACAGACGATGAGATGGCTGGATGGCATCACTGACTCGATGGATGTGAGTCTGAGTGAACTCTGGGAGTTGGTGATGGACAGGGAGGCCTGGCATGCTGCAATTCATGGGGTCGCAAAGAGTCGGACACAACTGAGCGACTGAACTGAACTGAACATTTCAACAACCTTATGAGTTGTTATTAATATTCCTCTTCACCCCAAACACACACACACACACACACACACACACACACACACACCTTGGTTCAAGCCCACCATCTCTTACCTAGTTCACTCTAGTCACTTTCTTCAATGGCTGCCCAGGCTCCAGTTCTTAACCACTTCTTCATCCTGCCCTCAGGATGGTTTTGATAAGACACAAATTGTCTGACCATGGCTTTCCTTTAATTAAAGTCTTTCGGTGGCTTTCCTTGGCTTTTAAGAGGAGGCACACACCCCATGGCAGACATTGGGACTGTCATGATCTTGCCGCTATCTCCCGACCCATGCTCCTGTCTCCCCATGAACTCTTGCTGCAATCACGCCCTCTCCCTGGAAAGTCAAAGAGCCCTCATCTGAGGTCTCTGAACTCCCTAACATCCTCTGTGTGCCCCTGGTGGTAGTGGTGATTTAGTCGCTAAGTCATGTCTGATTCCTGTGAGCCCATGGACTGTAGCCCACCAGGCTCCTCTGTCCATGGGATTTCCCAGGCAAGAATACTGGAGTGGGTTGCCACTTCCTTCTCTAGGAGATCTTCCCTAACCCAGGGAGCAAACCCTGGTCTCCTGCATTGCAAGCAGATTCTTTACTGACTGAGCTAACAGGAAGGCTCTGTGTGCCTCTACTGTGCTGCAGAAACATCGTATTCAGTGCTCACTTATTTCCTAGTCCATCTGCCCCTCTAATCTGGTAACAGAGGGTAAAATTGTGTCTTAATCATCTCTAGATCCTTATCGCCTGGCAGAATAGTGTTCCTATATAGCAGTACGTTTCCAGTAAGTAAGAGAATGAATAGTCATTCGCCAAATTCTCTAACTTTTCAAGTGAATTCATGCAAAGCCCATGAGCCCCAGATCCTTAGCTATAACCAATGAGTGCTGGAACCAACATCTTCTGTCCAATCAGATCAGATCAGTCGCTCAGTCGTGTCCGACTCTTTGTGACTCCATGAACCGCAGCACACCAGGCCTCCCTGTCCATCACCAACTCCCGGAGGTCACTCAGACTCACATTCATCGAGTCAGTGATGCCATCCAGCCATCTCATCCTCTGTTGTCCCCTTCTCCTCCTGCCCCCAATCCCTCCCAGCATCACAGTCTTCTCCAATGAGTCAACTCTTTGCATGAGGTGGCCAAAGTACTGGAGTTTCAGCTTTAGCATCATTCCTTCCAAAGAAATCCCAGGGCTGATCTCCTTTAGGATGAACTGGTTGGATCTCCTTGCAGTCCAAGGGACTCTCAAGAGTCTTCTCCAACACCACAGTTCAAAAGCATCAATTCTTCGGTGCTCAGCCTTCTTCACAGTCCAGCTCTCACATCCATACATGACCACAGGAAAGACCATAGCCTTGACTAGGCGAACCTTTGTTGGCAAAGTGATGTCTCTGCTTTTGAATATGCTATCTAGGTTGGTCATAACTTTCCTTCCAAGGAGTAAGTGTCTTTTAATTTCATGGCTGCAGTCACCATCTGCAGTGATTTTGGAGCCCAGAAAAATAAAGTCTGACACTGTTTCCACTGTTTCTCCATCTATTTCCCATGTAGTGATGGGACCAGATGCCATGATCTTTGTTTTCTGAATGTTGAGCTTTAAGCCAACTTTTTCACTCTCCACTTTCACTTTCATCAAGAGGCTTTTTAGTTCCTCTTCACTTTCTGCCATAAGGGTGGTATCATCTGCATATCTGAGGTTATTGATATTTCTCCCAGCAATCTTGATTCCAGCTTGTGTTTCTTCCAGTCCAGCGTTTCTCATGATGTACTCTGCATATAAGTTAAATAAACATGGTGACAATATACAGCCTTGACGAACTCCTTTTCCTATTTGGAACCAGTCTGTTGTTCCATGTCCAGTTCTAACTGTTGCTTCCTGACCTGCATACAGATTTCTCAAGAGGCAGATCAGGTGGTCTGGTATTCCCATCTCTTTCAGAATTTTCCACAGTTTATTGTGATCTACACAGTCAAAGGCTTTGGCATAGCCAATAAAGCAGAAATAGATGTTTTTCTGGAACTCTCTTGCTTTTTCCATGATCCAGCAGATGCTGGCAATTCGATCTTCTGTCCAATACATCCTGATAAAAACAACCTGGCAAAAAGTGTTCTAGGACCCACTTTTTAAAGAACTGGTCTTCTGAGAATGTTGGGAGAGCAACTTGGGGGTCCAAAGAACTTAGGAACCTCCTCTTACAGATCAAAACACAGAGAAACCCCCAGCTGAGCCGATGAGGAACAACTTCATCAAGAACAGACAACTATTTAGCCCCACAAAAGAAAATCTTCCTACTGGTAGTAAGGCCATTAACATGTCAGCAGCTTTTCCATTATGAATCTGACATTTCTTTCTTCTTCAAAGCTCCATTTGAGTGCTTTTTTAAATGAAATAATAAAGCCATCAACACACAATAAAAGCTCTATAGTATTTATAATCAGGTGTCTCTAGAGTATCCTATATGTTGAAGAAAAGATTGAGTTAGGAGGCCTTCCCTTCCAAATCCCTTAAAACCTCAGCTTTACAATGAGTGACTCAAACTCTTCTCTTGGGTCTTAATTTTTATGCGGCTTCTTATTACTTTTTTATCCCCTCTAAAACTCTTAAATCTCCTCAACACAGCTTTGGCTCCTTCCATGGCTGAACTGGCAGCCAGCTGATCTTTTTATTGGTGGGTAATGGATTTAGTTTGATTGCTGACACGGGAACAATGAGAGGATAAACAATTCCATTTGTGGCCATGAAATTCCCCATCTGTTGAGTGCGTTCAGGCCTGGAGAGTGGTGGGTAGAGACAGAGCCATGCCTGATGTTAATAGCCTCTGTCACACAGGCTGAACATGTGGCTTCATAAATCAAGAGCTAACAGCAACTCTAGCTGCCCTTGTCATTAACTCTCTGGCCATTTAAATATCCAAGAATTTACCATCAGGTTGAGCCTAAAGACCTGATTTGCAATTCTGATCTCATCAAGAGACTGGAGGTAGCAAAGGAAGCCAGAAATCATTTTCCTAAGTTTTTTTTAAAAAGTTTCAGATGCACATTCAAATATTTACAAATGAAATAGATGATATTTGAATGGGTTTCAAAATAAAATGGGTTAGGGGAGTGGGGCAAGGTATAAGTGAAAAAAGACTGGCCATGAGCCGATCATTGGTAAAGCTGAGTGATGGGAACCTGAGGGTTCGTTATACTATATTCTTCGTTTTTATATTTGTTTAAGATCATTCATAATTTAAATCATTCAAAAGTTAAGGTTAGAAAAACACTTCAAGATAACGGGAATATGGAAGTTTTTATCGTTTAGCATAAGCAATTTGGCCTAATTCTATCTTTTCTTAAAGAAAAAGGAAAAAAATTATGCTCACACAATGGTTCGAGGGTCTAACAAGGCAAACGAGCCATGACCACCAAACAGGAAGGGAACACATCCCAGAGGGAGACAACACCTCTGGGTGGTCAGGCAACATCTACTGTGGCTTTTCAGCAAACAACTCCTCCTCCAGCCCAAGCACTACAGCCTCCACTGGGGAGGACCTCCTGGCCCAAGATCACAACCCTTCCCCCGGCGGCCTCCATCCACTGCTAGTCGAGTAGGAGGCCTGGCCAACACCCTGCCCTAGTCTGGATAACTCTGGAGCACGCTTCATGGGCTGGCTGAGTTCCTCATCGGGACTACCTGGCGGATTAGCACTCCCCCTGCCCTGCCTCACCTCCTGCACTTCTGCCCCAGGGGCTGATCCTGTGAGCACCGAAGTCAGCTGTTGTTGTCTAGTCTGATTCTTTGCAATCCCGTGGCATGCACCATGGCAGGCCTCCTGCGTGCAAACTTCAGCTGAACCAGCTTCCTGGAAACTTGACCTGCCACAGGGCCCCCTCTCCCTCACAAATATCTTCCTCTTTCACTCTTCCCCAGTGCCATCCTTAACTCCTCTCTTTCTCTCACACCCACAGCCTATTGGTCAGAAATCCTATTAGAAAGTGAAAGCGAAAGTCTTTCAGTCATGTCTGATTCTTTGCTACCCCATGGACTGTATAGCCCATGGAATTCTCCAGGCCAGAATACTAGAGTGGGTAGCCTTTCCCTTCTCCAGGGGATCTTCTCCAACCCAGGGATCAAACCCAGGTCTCCCGTATTGCAGGCAGATTCTTTATCAGCTGAGCCACAAGAAATCCTATTGGTTTTACCTTAAATAACACCCAGAATTTGACCAGTTCTCACCACCCCTTCTACCCTCATCCAAGCCCCTGTTATCTCTCACCTGCGGTCCTTCAATGCCCTACTGACTCCATTCCTGCTCCTGCCCTGGCCACCCTTCAGCGCCTCTCAACAGAATGAAGCTCTCAAGTCAGGCATGGGGCAGCTCTGCACCAAACCCACTGGTGACTTCCCATCCCACTCAAAGTAAAAGCTAAATCCGTGCTGTGACTCAGCATGCCTAGGACAATTCTAGTTTACACCTAGTGTCCCAGCTTTTCACCTTCAAAAGTAGCCTAGTCTGGATCATCAACTGCATGGAACCCACCTAACAGGCCCTCCAGGAAGGAGCTTCCTGCTACCTCTGAAACCTTACCTCCTACTACTCACCCCTTCACTCTGCTCTGGAACTCTATAATCTTCTGCAAACAAGCAGACAAACTCCTACTGCAGAGTATTTCCTCTTGCTGTTCCCTTGCCTGTGATTTTTTTTTTTTTTTAACTTTATTTATTTGTCTGCACTGGGTCTTAGTTGGAGCATGTGGGATCTAGTTCCCTGAACAGGGATTGAACCCCAGGCCAACTGGATTGGGAGCATGGGTCTTGGCCACTAGACCACCAGGGAAGTCCCTGGCCACCCCATTTAAAATTTCAAATCTCTAACCCAACCCTTCCTATCATTCTTCCTTATTATATTTTTTTCTCATTTTTAATCTTATCATTATCTAATATGTTATGTATTTTACTTACACTGTTGTCTTAATCCATTCAGGCTGCTACATACCACACACCAGGCAGCCTGTCAACAACAGAATTTTACTTCTCTCAGTTCTGGAGATGGGAAAGGCTGAGATCAAGGCACCAGCATGGTCATGTTCTGGCGAAAGCCCCCTTCCCGCTGTGTCACTGGGGCCTTCCCCCTGTGTCCTCCCTTGGTGGAACGGGCTAAGGAGCTCTGGAGGGGTCTCTTTCACAAAGGCAGTAATTCAAATAATTTTAAAAATATTTATTTGGGTGTGCCAAGTCTCAGCTGCAGCACAAGGGATCTTTGATCTTCCCTGCAGCATGTGGGATTTTTAGTCACAGCACTGAGCTCTAGTTCCCTGACCAGGGATTGAACCCAGGCCCCTGCACTGGGAGCATGGAGTCTTGGTCACTGGATGACCAGGGAAGTCCCTCAAGTAGTTTTTAATTTCAGTGAAAACAAATAGTATAAGTATGCCCCATGCAATATTTGGGACATACTTATACTATAGGCCTTCCCTGGTGGCACAGATGGTAAAGTGTCTGCCTACAATGCGGGAGACCCGGGTTCGATCCCTGGGTCGGGAAGATCCCCTGGAGAAGGAAATGGCAACCCACTCCATATTCTTGCCTAGAAAATCCCATGGACGGAGGAGCTTGGTTGGCTACTGTCCCTGGGGTCACAAAGAGTCAGACACGACTGAGCGACTTCACTATCACTATACTAGAAAAACTGTTTGTTATTTCTCTTCAATTAAAACAAGATAACCTGTGTTTTATCTGACTACCTATACCCGCAAGCACGTGCCCTCCGATAAGGAAAGTCTTCACACATGAAGGGCATCACTTTGCATAAGTTAGAGATTGAAACCACCTCTCTCTCTGAGGAACTGAAAGGAGAATTGCTACACCTGCTAAAATTACAAATATATCCCCAATTTCACAAAACAAGCCACTGAAGATGAAACAGAGGTTTCTCAGAGGCCCACCGCCTGACATACCCCTCCCCACCCAAGTCTGCAAAGATTGACCTGGGCATGGTAGTGGACAGCCCAGGTTTGGAGTCCTGACTGACCCCCAGTTAGAGACTCTCTTCTATAAAGAGCAGGAGGCCCACCTTGCCTTGTAGGAAGACTAACATATAAAGTGCCTGGGACACAACAGGGGATCAACAGTGATGTCATTTGCATGGTGTCTGGCTCATGCTGGGGTTTGGTAAATGTGAATGAATGAACTTTGTATGGAGTGAGCCAGGAGGCCACAGGCCACCATTCATGTTGAGGGGCTGCCCCTGCCCTGTTCAGCCACTAATCTGCAAGCCTCAGGTGTTTTTATGCCCACATACTGGTGGGCAACTCTCCAGACCTGTGGAAGCAGAAAGAATGGATGTGTAGCTCGGGCATGCAGGTGTTTATCAAGCTGCTTAGGCAAGTCTGGGTTATGAACAGCCAGGATTAAAAACCATGGATCCAAGTCTCGGAGGAGTGCTCAGTCAAGAACCCTCTTCTTTTTTCTCTTCATCAGAGGTTCTCAGACTATCACAACCAGAAGCCCTGGAGGAGCTTGTACAACACAGACTACTGGGCTGCAGCCCAGAGTTTCTGACTTAGCAGGCAGGATGGACATGAGAATTTGCATGTCTAATAAGGGTGATGCCGATGCTGCAGTCTGGGGACAGCTTGAGAACCACCTTGCTCCATCCAAACCCCAGCTGCATAGCATCATCAGCAGGGGGTGTTTATTGTACCTATGTCTAGGCCCTAGAGGATCATGTTTAAACAGTCTGTGGGTTGAGGTGGGGCAGGAGGGAGAAACCTGAGCTCCTCTTAATTCTAATGCCTCCTGATCAGGAACATCCACTCTCCTTGAGCGAACCCTCTGCTCAAATCCCAAAGGGTGCCCTAAAACCAGCAAGGCTCCTCAGAAAGCCTGTCACTCAGGCCCCATCCTCAATACACTGGAATCAGAATTGCATTTTAGCAAGAATCCCTGGCAAACCCATCACAGTAAAGTCTGAGAAGCACTGCTTATGCTCCAGCCTAAATGGCACATCTCAGAGAGGGCCCCTCTGCCAGGGCAGGTCTCCAGAGCCCTCATGATGGAGAGAGAAATACAGAGGTAACACCACTCAGCCCCTTCCATTAGCTAGTCAAGAGGGTAGCCAAGTAAGAAAGTCTTTCACTCACATTGACTGATTGCCAGCTGAGTCAGTGCAGAAGCAACATTTGAAAACAGATGTGAGCATCTACGTCTGTGTGTCTATTTATGCTTTGCAAATGAGTTCACCTGTACCGTTTTTCTAGATTCTACATATATGTATAGAATATTTGTTTTGCTCTTTCTGACTTAACTTCACTCTGTGGACAGACTCTAGGTCTATCCACATCTCCACAAGTGGCACAATTTTATTCCTTGTCATGGCTGAGTAACAGTTCACTGTATATATGTGCCACATCTTTATCCACTCCTCTGTTGATAGACATTTAGGTTGCTTCCGTGTCCTGGCTACTGTAAACAATGCTGCTGTGAACACTGGGGTGCATGGATCTTCTCACAGAAATAGAGGCACAGATGTATAGAACAAACTCATGGATACCAAGGTGGGAAAAGGGGGTGTGGGATGAATTGGGAGATTGGGACTGAAAATATACACTATTGATATTATGTATAAAATAGATAACTAATGAGAACCTACTATATAGCACAAGGAACTCTACTCAGTGCTCTGTGGTGACCTAATTGAGAAGGAAATCCAAAAAGGATGGATTCACTTTGCTGTACAGCAGGAAATAATACAACACTGTAGAGCAACTATATTCCAATGAAAATTTAAAAAAAAAAAACAAAGAAGGAAGTGAGCATCCCATGCCAACAGTGTATAACTCTCCCCAGTGACTTCCCTCTACCTGGGAGAAGAGAAGCCCAAGCGCAGGACAGACTCTGCCTAACCTGGGGTGAGCATGGTCCTGGATGGGGTGGTGACCAGTACTCAGAGGTATGGGATATACTTGTTATGATGCACAGACTATAGACTTTGTATTCCAACACGAGGACTCAGCCATCCACCCCTCCACCTAAGCTAGAAGGACTCTATTAATTACAATCAATATTCTGGACTCAGAGCACAAAAACCAAACAGGATCATTTTGGCAAAAAAATTTAATAATATCAAGTTTCGCCAAGGGTGTAGCAAATAAGCCCCTCATAGCCTATTAGTGGGAGAAGGCAATGGCACCCCACTCCAGTACTCTTGCCTGGAAAATCCCATGGATGGAGGAGCCTGGTGGGCTGCAGTCCATGGGGTCACTAAGAGTCGGACACGACTGAGTGACTTCACTTTGACTTTTCACTTTCATGCATTGGAGAAGGAAATGGCAACCCACTCCAGTTTTCTTGCCTGGAGAATCCCAGGGGCAGGAGAGCCTGGTGGGCTGACGTCTATGGGGTCACACAGAGTCGGACACGACTGAAGTGACTTAGCAGCAGCAGCAGCAGCCTATTAGTGAAAATGTCAATGGATACAGAATTTTTGGAAGGCAAAAATCCCTCAAAAGTTTAAATATGCATATGCTATGACCTGCACTCCCCGAACTAGAATTATAGCCTGCAAAAATATTAGAAGACATATGTAAAGACACAAATATGGGGATGCCCCCTGCAGCATTGTTTCTAATTTTTTAAAAATGGAAAGAAGCTATGGGTCTATCAAGAAAAAAGTGGATAAATTTCTTATAGTGCAGTAGTTTCCTGCACATTTAACGAAGGGGAACTATATATGTCCCCACATGAATGAATCTGTGCATACATGCATGTGTAGTATAGCTCTATTTATATATTTTTTTAATTATTTATATATAGACATGAAAAAAATATGCAAATACACCCACTAATCTGTAAACAATGATTGTTTTCAGGAAGTGAGACTCAAATGGAGGAAGTAGATTTCACTTCTGCATGCTGCTGCTGCTGCTAAGTCGCTTCAGTCGTGTCCGACTCTGTGCGACCCCATAGACGGAAGCCCACCAGGCTCCCCGTCCCTGGGATTCTCCAGGCAAGAACACTGGAGTGGGTTGCCATTTCCTTCCCCAATGCATGAAAGTGAAAAGTGAAAGTGAAGTCGCTCAGTCGTGTCCGAGTCTTAGCGACCCCATGGACTGGAGCCTACCAGGATCCTCCGTCCATGGGATTTTCCAGGCAAAAGTACTGGGGTGGGGTGCCATTGCCTTCCCCGTCACTTCTGCATACCTATCTGCAATTTTAAATTTGTTATAGTAGGCAGGTATTATTATATAAAATACATCTCAAACAGGTAAAAATGATTTTTTAAGAATTGTTTTTTTCTGGATGTATTTCCTTACATAAGCTCATTTAGTTACACTGCTGCTGCAGCTAAATTGCTTCAGTCATGTCCAACTCTGTGCAACCCCATAGACGGCAGCCCACCAGGCTCCTATGTCCCCAGGTTTCTCCAGGTAAGAACACTGGAGTGGGTTGCCATTTCCTTCTCCAATGCATGAAAGCAAAAAGTGAACATGAAGTCACTCAGTTGTGTCCGACCCTTCTTGACCCCACTCAGTCTTAGTCATTAGACACAGTACAATATACTTGAATTAAATTTGTGCTTTCTTAGATAATAGTGAAAGCTGGACAATAAAAAAGGCTGACCACTGAAGAGTTGATGCCTTTGGACTGTGCTGGAGAAGACTCCTGAGAGTCCCTTGGACAGCAAGGAGATCAAACCAGTCAATCCTAAAGGAAATCAACCCAGAATATTCACTGGACGGACTGATGATAAAGCTGAAGCTCTAATAAATACTTTGACCACCTGATGCAAAGAGCCGACTCATTAGAAAAGACCTAATGCTGGGGAAGATTGAAGGCAGGAGGAGAAGGGGATGACGGAGGATGAGATGTTAGATGGCATCACCGACTCAATGGACATGAGTTTGAGCAAACTCTGGGAGATAGTGAAGGACAGGGAAGCCTGGTGTGCTGCAGTCCATGGGGTCACAAAGAGTCAGATACGAAAGAGCAACTGAACAACAACAAAGCAGGAACCCCTTAAGATTAAATCCAGGTAATCTTAATTGGCTTCTTGGTGTCCAGAGGGTTTTTTTTTTTTAATCAATTTAGTATCTGGTCCTTGAAACTACATTCATAATCTTTTAGCCCCTGCCTTTCAATATTACCTCTAATTAAGAATGTGTTCACAAAAATCTAGGATATCTTTTTCATAAATTGCTGCTAAACAAGTCACCCCAATTCTGTATTAAATTTTTTGTAATGTAAAGGCAGATGTTTTCATTTAGTTTTGTTAAGTTTCACCTTGTAATTTTTATTACCTAGTAAGAGTCTGTTACATAATTTGGGATCTTGCTTTTTATTGTACTAGATACTCCTCTAAATGTTATATGATCTAAAAGTTTAATCACTATGGAGGTTACAAAATGTATAGACATATCTTTTAGAGACTACTCTTTATAGTTGAGAATGACCAAAACCTATGTAAACTCAAGCACAAAGGAATCTATCAAACGGAGATGGAGGTGTCTTATTGACCATGAGACAGGAGAGACACAAGGCAGAAATGAGAAACTGTCAAGCCAGAGCAACACTCCCTCCCTCCCCTCTGTCTTGTTCAATCTCCCACACCCTTCCCTCACTCTCTTCACACTCCCCTCACCCCTACCCTCATCCTTCCCACTGGCCCTTACTGAGTGCAAACAGACCAGAACAGAACCACAGACCCACAGAGAGTAGGCCAGGGTGAAAGGACCTGCTACCCTCTGCCAGTTAAAGTCCTTTACATTATTTAAAAATTTATTTATTTATTTGGCTGTGCCAGGTCTTAGTTGCAGCCCTCAGGATCTTCAGCCTTCATTGCAGCATGTGGAATCTTTAGTTGTGGCATGCAAACTCTTAGTTGTGGCGTGTGGAATCTAGTTCCTCCACCAAAGATCAAACCCAGGTCCCCTGCAGTGGGAGAGTGGCATCTCAGCCACTGGGCCACCAGAGAAGTTCCTGAAACTCTTTACCCGGGCTTTGCATCCAGGCCTCAGGCCCCTTCTAGAGTCCTCTGGCTTCCCCTTAAGTCCACCCCCACTGACCCTGAAAGACACTGCAGATGTTAAAAGTTAGCACCTTCCCTCTGGCCCCAGACTAAGGCCCAACTTCCGTTTCCAGGAGGCAGCAGTTTGGGTTATATGTTCATCCTGCTTCAATCAAAGGGAACAGATTCAGGTAGAACAAACACGGCTTCCTAGAGCCATCCTCCGTGGCCAGGTGCAGTCCTCAGAGACAGAGGTGTAATGTTGACAACCACCTGGTGAGTAAACACTCCAGCTTTGTTTAACAGAAATATCAGTGGTCACCAAATCCAAGCCTAAGCCCAGGTCCACCCCCCCAGGTTCAAAGTAGGGGGATGGATTTAAAGGTGAAGAATGGACTACAATTTTAGTGGTTCAGTACATTGGCTTTGGAATCAAGTTGTGGCTCAGATGGTAAAGAATCCGCCTGCAAAGCAGGAGACCTGGGTTGGGAAGATCCTCTTGAGAAGGGAAAGGCTAGCCACTCCAGTATTCTGGCCTGGAGAATTCCATGGACTATAGTCCATGGGTCACAAAGAGTCAGATATGAGTGAGTGACTTTCACTTTCACTAAGTATTAAAATATATTCTGATTCTGCCATGAACTAGGTATTTTAATCTTAGGCAAACTACTCAATCTCTTTTGGCCTCAGTTTCCTCACCTATAAAACGGCAAAAATAACAGCTAGTCTCATTGACTAGTTGTAGACATTAAATGAGATTATATAGCATTAAATGAGATTATATAGCTAAGGCTTCTAGCTCTTAGCAAGCATCTAACAAATGCCAACCATCATTGTTAATATTACATCATCCTCTGGCTAATGGGCACACAGGAAGATGCTCAACATCACTAGTTATTAGAGAAACACTAAGCAAAATGACAATGCGGTATCACCTCACACTGGTTATAATAGCCACCGCTAAAAATTCTACAAATAACAAATGCTGGAGAGGATGTAGAGAAAAGAGAACCTTCTGACACTATTGGTGGGAATATAAATTGGTGTAGTCACTATGGAAAATAATATGGAAGCTCCTCAAAAAACTAAAATTAAAGTTGCCATATGCTCTGGCAATCCCACTCCTGGGCTCATATCTGGAGAAAACTGTAATTCAGAAAGAATTACATATGCACCCCTATGTTCACAGCAGTACTATTCACAATAACCGAGAAGTAGAAACAAGCTAAATTTCCATCAGCAGATGAAAGGATAAAGAAGATGTGGTGCACATACAGTGGAACATGACTCAGCCACAAAAAAGCATGAAATAATGTCATTTGTAGCAACACAGGCAGACTCAGAGATTATCATACGAAGTGAAGTAAGTCAGAAAGAGAAAGACAAATACCACATGATATCAATTATATGTGTAATCTAAAATATGACACAAGTGAATTTACCTATGAGACTCATAGACATGGAGAACAAACTTGCAGTTGCTAATGGAAAGGGGAGGTGGGGGAGGAATGGATTAATTGGGATTAGCAGATGCAAACTATTCTATATAGAACAGATAAATAACAAGGTCCTACTGCATAGCACAAGGAACTATATTCAATATCCCCGTGATCAGCTATAAGGGAAAAGAGTATGAAGCAGAATATATGTATAACTGAATTGCTTTGCTGTGCAGTAGAAATCAACTATACTTTAATAAAATAACTTTTAAAAATATTATATCACCATCATTATTGGTATGAAGAAATAAATCTGTAACAGTGCAATGAAAGCCAGTGGGTTTGACATAATACACCTATTTTGTGTGTGTGTGTGTGTGTGTGTGTGTGTATATATATATAGGATAAAATACGAGGTATACAGGATATATAGAAAACAATAGGATATTTAGGATAATGAAATATAACCTTCCTGTAGTCAGGTATCTCTAGTGTCAGACGCTGCTTGTTACCACATCCTTGTAAGCACTCGCAGGTTTCTACAAGGAGACGCAAAAAACACAGCTCTCTAGAAATGTCAGCCTTGTCATGTACTGGCATGAGGCAAGAACACTCTGGAAGAACAGCCCTTTTGTTTAAAATAGAAACTTTGAAGGAAGCCAAATTAACACATGACAAATTACTGAATAGCCAGTTCTTCTGGAAAGGGGAGGGGAAGAAAAGCCTTTTCGTTTCTGAAATGATAGGGGAACTGCCCGGTACCAAAAATCACGTTTCCTTTTCAGTATCATCCTCCAGCCACGCTTGGCGCTACCCGAGTAGGCGATTTCACTTCATCACCACTTCACAAAAGACTTCCAAATCCACTGCAGCAGGAACGGCAAAATAAAGATGTTAAATACATCCTGGCTGGGAGGGGACTGAAGCGCTAGGCTCCATCAAAGGTTTGCAATAATAGGATTCATAAAAAAAAAAGACAGATGGGATTAGAAAATGTTGCAGTGAAGACTCTGGAATGAAATGAGATCACAGCACCAGCCTGTCTTTTGTGAACAGGCACAATGATCCCAGAGCCAGATTGGATTAGGAGACCTCGCGACTAGGGGTTCAGAGAGAGGCCTCCCATCCCCGGACACTTTTGGGGAGAGAAGGCTGAAACGATGCATCAGATTTACAGCTGCAGTGATGAAAATATAGAAGTTTTCACCACCGTGATTCCTTCCAAGGGTGAGTAAAATTGCCCTTGACTGTTTTCCTTAACGTGGCTGTTTCTGTCAGAGGGTAAAAGACGGTCACGTGCTGTTTTACTACGTTTACCCTCAGGTCTCTGAGGTCGGGTGGCCTCTGTTGTGATGGTGTTTGTGGGTGTTTCTGAAAAGGGGAGGGGGCATGGACGAACATCGGTCATTGAGAAACAATCCATCAAGGGGAAAAGGAGGGCAGTTAAACACTGAATTCGATACTGGCAAAACCCAATATGCTGAGTAAAACTGACAGTGAGCCATTGTGTTAGGAAACAGGGATGAAAACAAAATTCCCAGGGCAGCTGAAGAGAGACTCTTCTCCAGGGAAAAAGAGGGTTCTGAATTGAGAAACAGCTGGCTCTAAAGTATGATTTCTCACTGTGCCGTGAAACAGGAGGAGGGAGCCTGCTGGCAGTGGTCCGATGAAGTGGTCCAAGAATTCCCTGACCCAGGCTGGCCTCCGCACAGACCCCAGGGCCACGCTCCCAAACTTAACCTGGAACCGGCACTGCCAGAGGGTGTGACTTTGTAAAACCCCTGCTGCTCTGAGGGGAACGGTGTCCAGTCCCAGGCAGGGTTCTGTGGCTCTGGACACTTTCCTCGCCCCACCTGCAGGACTCGGCTCTCTGTTCTGCTGCCTGTGCGCTCTCCCTGCAGCCCCTGTCTTGCTGGGAGAGCCCGGGACCCTGGCTTAGCCCTGGGTCTCACTGTCAGACTGAATGAAAAGGGCAGAATATCTGCTGGTGCAATGACCCCTCTGTTCAAACAACTCCTTTCTTCTTCCCATGTCAGCCATCAACAGGGCCACTGCTGGGGGGCAGGAAGGGACCCAGTCTGGCCGCAGAGAGACAGCCAGCAGAACATAAATTCAGCTTTAGACATTTATTGCCAGTTAGAGGGGAAGGAAAAAGAACTGGGGAGTCTGCCTGCATGCTGAAGTTGGAACTCTCTGGAGATTTTGGAAGGTACCTGAAAAGTCAAAGGTGACCCTCTGACCTAGCAGCTCCAGTCCTGTAAATACACACGGATGCTCACAGGGCAAAACTGAAAACAGCCTACATGTTCTTGAAGAGGGGAAGGGGTTAAAGGTGGTGTCACCAGACTCTGGAAGACCCCACAGCAGTCAACAGGGATGAACTGGGTCTGTGTGTGTGGACACAGGTCCACACTTAACCTCTCTGGGCCTGAGTTTCCAATCTCGTACAAAAGGAAGAACTAGAACTCATCTTCCAAGGTTAATGTGGGGGGAAATTGAGATACAGACAAAACGTATAAAGCATCTAGAATAGTACCCAGCAGGTAGGAAGCACCATTAAATACATCACTTACAGAGTGATTTCTATTTTTATTCTATGTTTACAGCAATGAATAACTTGAAAGCATAACATTGAAAGGGAAATAAAGCAGGCTAAAGATTGTTAAATTTGGAAATATGAAACAGTACTATATATTGTTTATACACACATATCTAGAGAAAAGCATTAAAAAAAAAAAACAACGGGCCGGAAAAACACCAAATTAGTGAGATTAGTAGCTCTGGGGAGGGAGGAAAGTAGAGTTAGAGGTGGGTAAAAAAGGGATCAAACCTGCCCTCTCGTTTGCTATTTCTTTTGCATGAGAAGAAAACAAATTGAAAGCAAATACAAAAATGCTAAAATGTCTATTTTCTATAAATGTTTTCCACTTAAAAAAATGTTAAGGGAGAAAATCCTCAAAGCTGAATGGCCCTTTTAAATCAAAAACTTATACAATTCAGGAGGAAAGTCATTCTTCACCTGAAGAGAATCATTCAAAACAGGGCCTTTGAGTCCATTTGCTTAGCAGGCCCATCAGGAGACCCACCCCCACTTGTGTGCTGTGTGACCTCAGACAGGCCCTCAGCCTCTCTGGGCCCGAGTTTCCAATCTTATAAAAAAGGAAGAACTAGAACTTATTTCCTGAGGTTATTGTGGGGAGAGGTGTGGAATTGAGATATAGAAGACATGTACAGCATCTAGAACAGTACCTGGCAGGTAGTAAGCACCATTAAATATTGGGTTGGCCAGAAAGTTCATTCAGGGAATTTTTCCATACGATGCTATGGAAAAACCCGAATAAACTTTTTGGCCAACCCAATGCATCACTTACAATGTAGTTTCTCTCTTTATTCCAGATTTACAGCATTGAATATGCTTAGTCAAAGATAAATACTCAACCCTGAATTTCTTTCTTGCCATTTTTATTCACGGCCACCTCCGGGTATTAAACCAGTCATCAGTATTCATGGTCATGTCACTGCTCAGGAAGCTGTTCTCTGGGAAAGGGATATTTACAGTTTTATCTTAGACTGTGAGTGGAAGAAGCCTGCCTCTTCCTACACCTTGTTTTGTCTCATCTCACCTTCTCCAGAGCCTCAGGCTCTCAGTGGGAGAAGACGGTGCCTGCCAGGTCTTCTTAAGTCACTGCTTATCAGATAGGTTCGTAACTCTTCATCCCATTCCCACCTTCCCTGCCTCCAGAAATACAAGTTGGTTTGATTTTCTCCAACAAGGGTTATAGTTCTCCCTGGCGTGTCCTTTCCTAAAAGCTCCTGTTTACTATACTCAATGTGCAATGAACAAAACATTCACAGAGCAAAATTTCAGAGGCAGAGGCTGTGTTCCACCACCCCAACTGTGTAGCCCTAACCCTCAGTATCTACCTATGAAATAGAGTTAATGAAGAGACCCAACCCCACAGAGTTGTTATGAGAAGTGAATAAGAGAAGGAAAGAAGCCGTCCATCACCTACTAGAGGCCAGGGTGAGCCATACCACACCTATGATTGTATTATTTCCCTCTTTCCAACACACACACACACACACACACTGGGTTCAACCTAAATCTATGCATTTTTTTAGCTGAGTCATCTTAATTTCTCACAAAAATATGGCAACAGCAAGTGTTACGGTGTTTAAGTAGTTAAAAGGCACAATACAGAGACCAAGTCTGTAACTGAGGACGAGTATGTGTATTTTCACTTCCCAGAGAGAAGGGGAGCCCTTTAAGGGAAAGATTTCACAGGCATAATTCACAGTAAACACAAAAGATAAAAATCTGTGGTTTTACCAAGAAGTTATACCAGAACTTACTTCCTGAAGCACACCAGTGGGTTTAATTCTAGGGTGAACAGCCTTCAGAATAATTCTCTTGGGAATAAATAACAGTAGAGCGGAGTTGGCAAGGGAAACCGGGGAACTGCAGGAGGAAATGGAGAAAACTCCAGAAAGAGAACTCCTGATGGATGTACAGTCTCCTTCCACCTGCCCTTACCTTGCAGAGAAAGAATCTTAATAACCACCTCTGAAGCCTGGGAACTCATTCTTTGCCAGGCACCAGGCTAAGGACTTGATAAAGATTAGTCCATTTAATCCTCACTGCAGCTCTTGGAGGTGCTTCCCAGGTGGCTCGGGGATAAAGAATTCCCATGCCAATGCAGGAGGTTCAGTCCCTGGGACAGGAAGATCCCCTGGAAGAGGAAATGGCAACCCACTCCAGTATTCTTGCCTGGAGAATTCTGTGGACAGAGGAGCCTTAGGACTACAGTCCATGGGGTCACAAAGAGTTAGACACAACTGAGCGTGCCCGCACACAGCCCTCGGAGGTCGTTGCGAGTTCCACGCCCATCTTCCAGATGAGGACAGGGAGTGAGGATGAGTCACTGACCCTGGTCACGTTGGGATTCACAGCGAAGGGAAAAGAGTGGAGACCCCTGGCTCAACCAGTTCCCTGCTCTCCTGCCTTCAAGGCTCCCTCACTCTTCAGAAAACACCAACAGAGCTCTCACCTGAGCTCTTACCTGACCTCTGACAAGAGGTTATTTCCATTCCAGGCAAGGTAATGACATGGCAGGATTTCACTTCTAAGTCACTCAACATCAATGTGCAAAAGAGATGCCCGGGTGCTTCCAGTTCCAACCAAATACACACCTTTTCCCAACCAAGGAATTTTTTTATGGCTAATTGACTCTGAGTTTTTTCATTGTGGTAAAATGTACATTATAAAAACTTTATCATTTAACCATTTTTAAGTATTCAGTTCTGTGGCACTAAGTACATTCACATTGTTGTCCAAACAACACCACTTTCTGTTTCCTGAATTTTTTCATCTTCTCAAACTGATGCTCTGTAGTCATGAAATCATAACCCTCCATTCCTTCCTTCCTCCAGCCCAACGTTCATCCATGTTAGAGCAAGTTTCAGAACTTCATTTTTTTTTAAGGCTGAATGATAGTTCATTGTATGTCTGTGCAACATTGAGTTTATCCATTCATTTGTTAATGACTCACCTTTGGGCTATCATGACTAGTACTGCTCTGAACTTTGGTGCATTTGATCAAAGAACATCTAAAATTACAGTTGCATCCTTCTTCTCTTCCCATCCCCCTCCCCTGTGCCCTGTGCCACTTCAAGTACAAACCCTCTCAGTGTTGCTATTGTAGCTGCATCAGCCTCAGGAAATGAAAGTCGCTCAGTTGTGTCCGACTCTTTGCGACCCCATGGACTATACAGTCCGTGGAATTGTCCAGGCCAACCCAGAGATCAAACCCAGGTCTCCCTCATTGCAAGTGGATTCTTTACCAGCTGAGCCACCAAGGAAGCTCTCAGCCTCATAGGTGTTCTCTAAAACAATTCCTTTCTCTCTCTTTGCAGTGACCAGTCCAGCCAGAAGAAGAGTCAAAAGCTCTCAACATCTCTTAACCAAGAATGTAAGAAAACTTCAGTTTTGATCCTTTTTGTTGACTTTCATTTAAAAAGCAATGTCTAGCTTCTTCACTTGCCCCACTCCATCCATGCTCTTAACAACCAGAAAGGTTTTCTGTAGCCCAGGTTGCTGCTGCATTGTCCATTGTCCACTTAATCAAAACAACTGACAAATGTCAACCAGGCAACAAAAAGCTCTGTACTGGACCCAATTTTGCATCAGATAGTTTTTGTTTTACATATACATTTTATTTTCTTAAACAGAATCCATGATATGGATACAGCATCCTTGATCTAGGTGTTCCCCTATTGTTAGCATTTGTAATATTTCTTTTTTCCACTATTATAAATAGCAGTGCAATAAATTTATTTGTACAAAATACTATTGGGGATTAATTCTGTGGTTCATAGGCCTCAAAATAGTATTAACAAGTAAAAGAAGAGTTTCACTCATCCATCATTGGCATTCCTTCTACTGTGCTAAAGTGGACAATGTAACAGTGATTTTTAAAAGATGCTTTCTGCTTACAGTTTTGTCCCATATTACCAGGAATTCTGAACAACTGCCAGGCTTCCAACAATGCTTTTCCTTTTACCTCCAACCTCATCAACATTTGGCTTTCATGTTTTTGTATTATTTTTTGCTACTTTAATAAGTACATGCATTACCTTAAAATTAGTTTGCACGTCTTTAGAGCCCCTGAATTTCTCATTTTACTTACAGATTTCTTTACAAAAGCTTTCAAAACATTTTTGTACTTTAAAAGATTTATTTTCAAAGCTAATTGTTCCCTCTTGGTTATACTGGAGTTTCTATTTCTATCACAATTTTTTTGTAGAACAGCATTTTGATTTTCTAAGGATCTCAATTTTTAAAATCCTATTCTCCATTAAAAAAAAAAAAAAAAAAACTTTCTAAGTGTCCTGGAAATGAAATTAGGTTTCAGTCATTGTTTTATATATATTTATTACTTTTTAAATTTCTAAAGCAGTTTGTTCCCATTGCTGCTAAGTCGCTTCAGTTGTGTCCAACTCTGTGGGACCCCATAGACGGCAGCCCACCAGGCTCCCCTGTCCCTGGGATTCTCCAGGCAAGAACACTGGAGTGGGTTGCCATTTCCTTCTCCAATGCATGAAAGTGAAAAAATACAGTGAAGTCGCTCAGTTATGTCTGACTCTTAGCAACCCTATGGACTGCAGCCTACGAGGCTCCTCCGTCCATGGGATTTTCCAGGCAAGAGTACTGGAGTAGGGTGCCATTGCCTTCTCCAATGTTCCCATTACAAAATTTCAAACACTAAAAAGATGTAAAATATAGTATCAGGAAAATCCTGAGAAGCTGAAGAACACAGTGGTTAGGTATGTAGATTAGAGTCAAACTACCTGTTTCTTATCCATTTCCTAGTATTAAATCTCTGTTCTATCCATTTCTAGCTTTGTGACTTTGGGCAAACAATCCCACCATTCTGGGACTCGACTTTGTTAACGTTAAAGTGGGGATAATGGGAGAAAATATCCCAAGAACTATTGGAAGGAACAAATGATTTAATACACACGAAGTCCTCAGGCTTTCCTGGTGACTCAGACAGTAAAGAATCTGCCTGCAATATAGGAGACTGGGGTTCAATCCCTGGGTTGGGGAGATACCCTGGATAAGAGAATGGCAACCCTCTCCAGTATTCTTGCTTGGAGAATCCCATGGACAGAGTTACAGTTCAGAGGGTCACAAAGAGTTGGACACGACTGAGTGACTAACACTTCCACTTTCTTTCTTTCAAGTTCTTAGTGCAAATCTAACACATACTGAGCATTCAATAAACACTAGTATTTTTAAGTGAAAATTTTTCATATAACAATACACAGTTATCATGCTTTATTGCTCAATAATATGTTGTTTTGCAATTTACTTTTTTCACTAAATATTAAAATCTTTACATGCCAATTAACACATATAGACCTTTCCCATTCTTTTTAGAGGCTGCATGACACTATATGAATGTACTATAATTTTTCACTCAAACCTAATCTGAAGTTTTCGAGATTATTTAACCAAATCATCAATAAATGGGGTTTTCCCATTTTTCCACTAAAATAGTGCCACAAGAAATATTCTTGAATGTATTTTTATGCTCTTATGCAAATGTTTTTGAGGGTAAATTCATAGATATGAAAATGCTGGGTCATCAAACCAACACCTTATACAATCCTGTATGCCAATTTTTTTTTTTAAAGAAAATACTTTGAGCATGATATCCTTTGAGGATATAAACACCGAAAAAATTTTAAAGCCATTGCCAAATTCTTAGCAACGGTTCTAAAGTTCCTTTACCAGAACAGTTAAACCAATACTATATGGCATCAATGTTGTTATTCTCTGACAATCTGATAGGGGAAACTATTTTAATTTGTATTTCTTTAATTATTTATATAATTTTTCATTTTCATAGATTTTTATATTTTTCCCCTGAGTTAAAAGACATGTCTTTTGCTCATTTTCCTGTCACTTGTATGTCCCTTTTTAAATTGACCTTTGAGAATATTTTTATATATTAAGAAAGAAAGGGCTTTTAATGAGTTTTTTGTTGTTGTTGTAAGGCAAGAATTCTTATTTCTCATGATCCCGAAAAACTTAAGACCACAATCTAGAAAGGAAAGTGCTTTTTTAAATTATTTATGTATTTTTGGTTACACTGGGTCTTCACTGCTGCACAGGGGCTTTCCCTACGTGCAGCGAGCAGAGGCTACTCTCTAGTTGAGGTGCAGGGGCTTCTCGTTGCACTGGCTTTTCTTCTTGCAGAGCATGGGCTCTAGGCCCTCAGGCCTCAGTAGATGTGGTGCACAGGCTTGGTTGCCCCACAGCGCGTGGAATCTTCCTGGACCAGGGATCACACCCACGTCCCCTGCATTGGCAGGTAGATTCTTAACCCCTGGACCACCAGGGGAGTCCAGAGCTCCTGAGTTTCAAGAAGCAGCAGGTGTCCCCACAAATGGAAAAGGGGGGTTGTCTGTAGGTAATTTCGACTTTGAGAACAGATTCAAGTTTGGTATTACAGATGGTGCCCGACGTATGACGTCTTGACTTTCATGACTGCTGTCTTTACTATGGTGCCAAAATGAAATGCATTCGGAAACCATACTTGAAATTTTGAATGTTGATTGTTTCCTAGGCTATCGATACATGGTTAGTTAGTTAAGTCCCTCAGTCGTGTCCGACTCTTTGCGACCCCATGGGCTGTAGGCCACCGGCCTCCTCCGTCCATGAGATTCTCCAGGCAAGAATACTGGAGTGGGTTGCCATTTCCTTCTCCTGGGGATCTTCCCAACCCAGGGATCAAACCCAGGTCTCCCGCATTGTAGGCAGACGCTACTTTCTTGTGACACTGGGCAGTGTAGCAAGCCACAGCCTTCCACCAGCCACACAATCACAAGGATAAACAGGATATACTTATGGCCATTCTGCATCCAGACAACCATTCTGTTTCTCACTTCCAGTACAGTATTCAACCAATAACATGAGACATTCAATACTTAATTATAAAATAGACTGTGCAAGATGATTTTGTCGAGGTTGATGTAAGTATTCTAAGCACATTTAAGGCAGGCTCAGCTGTGATGTCTGGCAGATTAGTTGTATAAAATGCATTTCGACTTACGATATTTTGGGGATTTTTATCAGGACGTAACTCCATTGTAAATTAAGAAATATCTAGATTCTGGATTTGAAGGATCACAAATCATTCATGACTCAGGGAAGATCCTTCGGGAATTAGGAATGTTTAGTTCTCATCCAAGTTCTTGCCTTGAATTCCTGACCATAAACAATGTTTGTGTCTGAATCACCACTTATACCAATGTCTACTAGCTTTATAAGGAGGCTGATGGCCTACAATCCATGGGGTCGCAAAGAATTGGACACGACTGAGCGACTTAACTAACCATGTATCGATAGCCTAGGAAACAATCAAAATTCAAAATTTCAAGTATGGTTTCCGAATGGAAACTAAAATGGAAACTAAATCTTACTTTTTAGGAGGTAAATAGGGTCCTAGGGAAGAAATTTCTCAAGGGATTCAGAACCTAAACAAAGGAGACAACTCTCTACGGTAGAGGTGAAGCTACATGGCATGAGGTACAGGAAGCCCCCAGAACATGGAGCACTGCCTCCTGGAACATCCAGCTGTCTTCAGCTAGGCTCTATAGACAATGGACATGGAGTAAATGCCGGGTGACAGTGCTGGACAGGGGAGCCTGGTGTGCTGCAGTCCATGGGGTCACAAAGAGTTGGACATGACTTAGACACAAAACAACAACAAAACTCCATAGAACCAAGCTCTCAGCTTTCTTGGGAATGGAAATTTCTGAGAAAGACTGCTGTGTTTATAGTTTATGACTCTCCCTCTCTAAAATATTTTTACTTTGAGAAAAAAATGACTCAAGTATATGAATACATATAAAAAATTGCTTTTGATTTTAAAACAAACAAAACAGAAGTTAGGATCTTGTCTTCAAATATGCAATCTTCCTACAGGTAAGCCAGCTTACTAACGCTCTCTGGCCTTTGAGCTCTCCTCTGAATTTCTGATTTCCCTAACTGGCTGACTCATCCTCTGCTCATAAAACTCACATTCAGCCATTCAAATTAGAAAAGACAGGAAAGGTCTTTTGCCACTGCTTTTACATACCAGTATTTACGACTTTTCCCTGAAATTCTTATTTGCATCTAGTCTCATCCCTTGGGCTACACCGTACCATGTCAGTTTTCTTCCTTTACAAATATCTCTTTCCTCTCTCACTCATTCTTAGTGCCACAGTTTCTCCCTCTGCGGACCACTCACAATTTACATTTTCTTCTTCTACAGTCACACACTCTCCCTTCTCTGGACAGTTTTACTAGTTTTTTCCCCCGCACTCTCTCTGATTCTTAGGCAATGTTATTGACCCTGATGCTGGGAAAGATTGATGGCAAAAGGAGAAGGGGGCGGCAGAGGATGGTTGGATAGCATCACCAACTCAATGAGTTTCAGCAAATTCTGGGAAATGATGAAGGACAGGGAAGCCTAGGGAGCTACAGTCCATGGGGTCACAAAAAGTTGGACATGACTTTGCGAATGAACAACAACAATTGACATTCTGATTATCCTGATGCGATAGACAACCTAAGAGTAGCTTAAAGGAATAGGTTTACACTAAAGCGTGGGTCAGTCAGGCCTCTCGGTTCAATGGAGCCACTGGCACCAAGATTCACAGCCTCTTCATAATAAGCAGTGGCACCACCACAGGAAAGATGGAAGAATAAGACTACAAATGTCACTTTTGCCCCAGATTTCAATCTTGAGGAGAAGGGCTGATCTGATTTTTTCAAAATGCACCAAGCAAACAATTTGCACTTGAAAATTCTTACCTGGATGTCAGCACTCCCTTAGGACTCATGAAACCATGGTCTGAATCTTGAGGACACAGGGCTCCCCTTGGAGCCTATGTATAAAATTAGAAAGTTGAGCTAGAACTTTGCTATGGATCCTATCAGCCCCTAATGATGATGATTCTCCATCATCTAGGTCCCACCTGTTTTTATGACTCCCTACCTGCCCCAAGGTCTCTGACATGAGCCCATCCAAGGAGCATCAACTTATCAGAATATAGCTGTTACACGAGTTCATTATCTACTTTCAGCAGGCAATTCGCTAACCTCAGAAAGGAAAACCCAACATTAAACACTGGTCTCTCCTTCACCCCTTCCCCAGTCTCACCCCTGTGGTCAAGGAGCTAAAGAACCTGCTCTCAGATTGGTTTGTTCTAAAACTAGCGGCAGCAAGGAACTTAGATTGGGTCCTTTAGACTAAAGAATAAGCCAGACTGTTGGGAGCCTTCAGAATCAGCTGTCCATTCCCTGGCATGGGCCTAACACACTGTCCCGAGGCCTCTCAGAGCCTCCCCAACTATGTGGCATGAGACACAAGCACAAGGCCAGCAGAGAAAGGGAAATCTCTCGAGGTGAGGCCTCTCCTCTTTCCTTTGCTGTGCTGGCATCCTTCAGGGCCAAGAAGATAACCTGCTGAGGGCCAGGGCCCTAGGTCATGACCTGGGAAGAACCCAGCCTCATCCCCACCCCAGGAAACTTGCATCCAGCGGGGCTCCCTTCCCAATAGCTGAAGCCTCTGCACTCTCTCCCCCGCTCCTTCCTTTTCCCCCTCTCCCCTCCACAGTGCAGAGAAGGGACTGCAAAGGAGGCCTTTCTTGTTCTTCAAAGGGAACTTTTTTTTTAATTAATTATTTTGGGCTTCCCTGGTAGCTCAGCTGGTAAAGAATCCACCCACAATGCAGAAGACCCTGGTTCAATTCCTGGGTGAGGAAGATCCCCTGGAGAAGGGATAGGCTAGCCACCTCAGTATTCTTGGGCTTCCCTGGTGGCTCAGATGGTAAAGAATCCAATTAAATCATTTTAATTGGAGGATAATTACTCTACAATATTATGATGGTTTCTGCCATACATCAACATGAATCAGCCACGGGAATCCTTTTCTGAAGAGGAAATGCTAGGCTGCCCCCTTGGACTTCACAGGCTTTCATGTCCTTACTTCCTCCTTCTACAAAATGGGTTGGAAAACACACCAGTTCTCATTCCTCCTTAGAGGAATGCTGAGAGCAGGAAAGTAAAATCTAAAATACCTGTGATGAGAGGTTGACAGTCAGATGTCTTAATGCCAGTAACGGGGCTCACATCTCTCCTGTTTGACCTGGAAGTCCACATTCGGGGACCCATTGCTGCTGTAGGGTCCGTGAGTGCTGCCCTGGGCTTGCTGGAAATCCAGCTTGCTAGAAAAGGCTTGCTAGAAATCCAGCCGAAACACCTCCCTTCTAATCATTTAGCAGTTTATAAACATGTCAACACAACATACTGTATCCCTCAAATGTATACAACTATATGTGTAAATTATGTCTCAATAAAGCCAAGGTGGAAAAGAATATTTTAAATAATTAGGGAAAAACCCCACCTCCAGCAGTGCCTAGAGGAGAAAGGGACCTAGTTTTAAATGGTCCGGAATTATCATCAGCTTTCTCCAAAGGCAAAAAATTAATGAGTCTAGTTCCCAAAATGGGCCTGAGAAGATTTAATTTCCTAAGCCAGATAAGACTAAATTGGAGATAAATTAATTTTCTAAGCAAAGGACTATTTGTGATAAATGGAAGCAAAGAGTGATAGCTCCCCTTCCTCTGTTGGGGATGTGATCAGTCACTGGTAAGGAAATGGACGACACGAGGAAGAGCCTGCTGTGTTCCTGAAATCTCTGTGAACGAGTAGTGACTGTGCCCCAACCAGCAAGGATGATCCAGAGAATGACCTGATTGCATGTAGTCTCAAAGTACCAGACCCGGGGTCTGAACTCCTGTTTGCATGACCCCAAATGGAGATTCATCTTCTTCATCATTAACAACAATCTGATAGGAGAAAAGACAACTTTGTTTTAATTTACATTTAATTATGGTTGTCCAGCACCTTTCATATTTACTGGCCACTGGTATGTCTATTATCAATTGCCAGCTGGTTTCTGGCCCCATTTTTCTATTGTTTTTTTCTTCTTTATTGACTGGCAAGAGTTTTATGTACACAGGGATAATTCCGTATTATCTGTAACAAATGTTATGCTGGGCCATAATCTTGTGTTCATTTTTTATTTTTTTAACATTCATCTTTGACCTGTCTGATGCTCATTTTGGTATGAGAAGTGTGGTCATGCATCTGGCCTGATATTTATTAAAGGTCTAAACTTCCTCCACTAAGATAAAATATCATCTTATTATAATATTTAAAATTCAGTCTTATTTGCCTCAGCTTCAACCACAATTGTTTTTTGCAGACAACAGAGGGGAATTCATCAAAGCCTGGACTGTAAGGGCTGAGACAGGTCCACCTCATCAGATACACCCCGTGCCAGGATCTAACACAAACATGCCCTCACAGTATGTCTGTGCAAGGAAGGAGCAAGTGAGCAAGAGAATGAGTGAACCCAAACCTCAGAGAAGCTGCTGTGTAAGGCTGGAGGTTCTACCTGCTTCACGGGACTGAATGAGCCCATTGTCGTTCGCAGCTATATATAAAAAATAGGCAGGATAAGACCCAAAAGCTGTCGAGATTCCCTTTGTCATCTCACCCTCAAATTAAGATAAAATATAGCACTATTTGTCTCAAAGTTTTACATTTAAATTATTTCAATAATTTAAATATTTTAATTTTAAAGGCCCATCTCGGTGGACCCTGACAAAAGTGGTATTCTTCTTAATGTACTTTTCCCCAAACAACTATTCAGCAGGTGATCAGTAGTAAAAACACTTTAGCATGTAGCAGTCTATTCTAGCTTGCCAGAATTTCCACTTATCAGCCACAAGTCACGGAAATTCATGTCACAGCTCCACCTGACACAGGCATTCTGCAAAGCGGAGGAAGTGTGAGTATCCAGGAACCGTGCCTGCTCCACTTGCCAACAGCTTCTTTCTTTTTGTCAGGTGGGGCCCAAGTCCTCTCCCTAGGTCTCTCTAATGGAGCATGCAAAAAGCCATGGTCTACATGAACAAGCGCTCCCACTGAGATGCAAAGGCTGCAAGACCCCAATTTCCAGAGCCATTCCCATTTCAAATTGCTGTTTTTGTTGTTCAGTCCCTCAGTCGCGTTCGACTCTTTGCAACCCTGTGGACTGCAGCATGCCAGACTCTCCTGTCCTTCCCTGTCTCCTGCAATTTGCTCAGACTCATGTCCACTGAGTTGATGATGCCATCCAACCATCTCATCCTCTGCCACCTCCTTCTTGTCTTGCCCTCAATCTTTCCCAAGGGTCTTTTCCAATGAGTCAGTTCTTTCCATTATGTGGCCAAAATATTCCTGTCCTATTGTTAAATCATATTCGTCTCTGAGGCAGAGAGCTGGCCTCCACTGGGGGCCTGATGGCCCAGGCTTCTGACTCTTTGAAGGGACAGCTGGTGGGGAACCCTCAGAAGCCTCATCTTCCTGCACCGTGGTACCCCTCGACTTGCTGGAGTTCAATACAATGGTTCACTGTCTCGGGCCCGTCTCCCCCAGGTTTTCTCACCGCTCCCCACAACAGCTCCAGCAATTCCATGTTGGCACAAGGTCCCAGGCCTGGGCCTCTGCTGTGGTGACTCAGGTCCTTCCTCCTCCCCGCAGGTGGTGATCGAGTCAGACCTCTACGCGCCACGCCCCTTGGAGCTGCTGCCTCACCGCACCGACCGCCGCGACGGTGAGGGCCGCTGGTCGGGCCGCTTCCAGAACCCGCGGCTGCAGGGTCCCCATCCGGCCAAGACTCCCGCCAGGCCTGGTAGGTGCATCCCGGCTCTGCGGCCCCCTGGGACCTGCCTGAGGGGCAGTGACCCACTTAGAGTGGCTGTCACGGTGTCTGCGTCCTGGCTTGGCTTTGCTCCCATCACGGCGCGGTCTTCCCTGGGGTCCTCCATCAGGCCGGGGCGGGGGGGGGGGGGGGGGGCTGCAGCCTTCCGCAGTGCATGCTGGTCCCGCTCTGAATACACCTGCTCTCGGCCCCACCCACCACCGCACCACAAAACACCTTCTGCCTTAAACCACTGGCTTCTGGATCTGCCTGATGAGCAAAGATGCTCTCGTCTACCATCTAGCTCCAGAGGCAGTCCTGTGGGATTCAGGAGGAGATAAAAATCACTCTATTCTGAAGGAGAGGAAACGGTATAGACACGACTCATGAAGTAAAAGAAGCTTACATTATGCTGTATGTGTGTGTGTGAAATTATACAGACTCATCAACTGCCATCTTAAAATCCCACTATTTTAAATTTGAATGGCTTAAACTATTTCAACAATTTATAAAAACAATTTAGAGACAAATTTGTTTTGAAAGTTGGAAACAGAGTCTTACCTTCCACACTATTTTTAAAAAATGGCTCCCACTCCAGCAGTTAAATAGGAATCTGTGTCTAGCTTGCTGAAGTCTTGATGGTGTTTTGCCTTTAATTCCTGGTTTAGTTTATTTCTGTTATGCCCACAGCCTATAGTTATTCATATTTTTAACTCCAGAAATACACAAGAAGTCTTGGATATCCTTTTCAAAGCTTTGGAGTGTCAACTATTTTGTATTTTACAAGAACTGAAATTAAACTCCACTGAGTATGGCTCTTCATCCAACCATCTTCCCTCTTTCCTCCTTCATAGATCTTAGACTACATCTCTAAAGTTTCTTTGGTCACAAACACACTGCTCCTGTTTTTACAAGCCTAAGTATGAGAACCCATAAATCAAGCTATATTCTCTAGTTAAGTGATTACATATATATCTTTTTTACAGAAAATGAAAGCATGAGGGAAACCACAATCTGCCTTGCAAATTAAGAGGAGATAATTTTTTTCTCTGTCTATATATAGGCAGGTGGGTGGATGGGTGCCTGTGTGTAGAAAAAAAGAATACCTTCTCCATAAATTCATAAAATGAATTTATAGCCATGTTGTTCAAACTTTAATGTACCAGAGAATCACCTGGGAATCTTGTTTTTATACAGAGTCTAATTCAGGACTGAGTAGGGCCCCGGATTTTGTTTCTAATAAGCTTCCAGATGATGCTGACAATGTTGACCCAAGACAACATATGGATGACCAAGGATTTAGAGACAATCTGATGGGTGGTTCTCAAAGGGGTGTCCCAGGAACAGCAGAATCACCCAAGAACTTGCTTGAAATGCAAATTTTTGGTCCCACCCAAGGCCTATTTAGTCAAATTCTGGGGTGGGTTCAGCCATCTGTCTTAACATGCCTGCTCCCCAGTGATTCTATTGGACCCTGAAGGTGGAGGCCCACAGATTCCTGCAAGCGCCCCCTGTGGATCTACAGGAGAGGAAATGGAAACCATGGAAACCAGCCGACCTACCATAGGTCACAACACCATTAGCAACAGACCTGAGATTAAATCTCAGGTCTCCTGGTTTCCCAGCCAATTGCCTCTTCCCCTCCAGAGAATAATGTCTTCCAACTGTCTAGTTTCAGGGGCTCCTTTCCTCCCTAAGCAGCCTGTGGAAGCCTGGACTGAAGGAGAGAACACTAAGTTATGAAATGAGGAGAGTCTGCCCAGCATGTGACAGTCAGCTCATGCAGGGAATGTGCGAGTCAGGTTAAAAAAAAATGACTGAGCTGGGCATGGATTCAACTCCCTCAGCTCCCACAATCTGACAGATTCCAGGGGAGGGTGAGAGGGAGGGAGGGTGTCTGAGTCAAAGCCAGGCCCAAGTGCTCTTCCCCGGAAAGGCTGGGCACTGGCCTCAGGCACAAGTCTGCCATCCTCCTGTGAGCAGGACATGTGTTTTGGGGATCTGACATCTGGAGACCCAGTTCTCTCCTGAGTTACAGGAGAAGGCTCCTGGGTTTGCAGCCTTCTCATGTGGCAGAAATATGCCCTGAGGAAGCTTAGACATAGCAGGACTCTGAAGGCAGAGGCCCAGCTGAGAAACCCTCTCAGCCTGCAGCCTTGAGCAGGTGAACCTTAGATGCCCAGGAAAGGGGATACCTCATCTCCTGGGCTGGTGGAAACTTTGCACCAAGGTGGCCTCGGACATCTCAGAATTGCTTGTTCAAACGTGATTGTCTTCCACTTTTAAACTTCTCTTCCTTTCTCAGCTGGGGTCGCTATCCATCTTTCCAGTAAATCACTGGGGTGTTGACCCCAACCTCCCACCTTGTCTTCCCCCACCCCTACTCCACATTACCAACCACTGACAATGTCAGCTCCTACATAGGTCTCGTCTCTTCTTGGTACCAACTTCAGGCTACCTGGGTGAGAATTCCTTCATCCCTGGTGTGAAGCAGCCAACCTTGGTCCTCAGCCACCAGGCCCTCTCCCTCCACAAGGCTGCTGGAGGGTCCTTCCACAGTAGAATCTGTTATCCCTTTGCATTAAACACTGTGTCCTCCCACCCCCAGCTGCCCTCCAGACCACACCCAAAGCCCTGCAGGACCCAGTTCTCTGCTCCCTCTCCAGGGCCAGCTCCTGTGACACTCCTGTCCCTGCCAATCCATACACAGAACAACCCTGAGCTGTGACCACTCATTATATTCTGTTATATCCTGGACCTTCCCTGACACGGTTCTTTCTGTGGATTGCCCTCCCTGGATCTCTCTGCCTGAAAAACTCCTCCCAGAATGGGTTAGGGGTTCCCTCGGTCAAGTTTCCCTAGCCCTGCAAGACAACCAAAGAGGTCAGCTTGCCATTCCCTCAGTCATCCTCACCCAGCTTCATTATAATTGCTGTTCATCTTTAAAGACTGCATTTCCTCACCTATTATTATGTCTGCCTGTAAGGACTTCCCCAATAGCTTAGTGGTAAAGAATCCACCTGCAATGCAGGAGAGGCAGGAGATGAGGGTTCAATCCCTGGGTCGGGAAGATTCCCCTGGAGGAGGAAATGGCAACCCACTGCAGTATTCTTGCCTGTGAGAATCTCATGGACAGAGGAGCCTGGCAAGCTACAGTCTAACATTCCATGGAGTCACAAAGAGTCAGACATGACTGAGCACAGCACATTGGAGGAGTGAGGATTGTAGTGAGGATTAAATGAGACAGTGTCTATGTGTCCCACACTCAGCACAGCACCTGACACAGTAAATACTGAAAAATACAAGCTACTGTCATCTCTTCTGCCAGAGCATGACACTTCGTGGTCTGATCTTGGTGGCCTGTGACTTCATTTTATTAGCATTGAGATGCTTTCCTTGGGGTGATGGGCGTGTTCTCTATGCTATAGTCTGATAGGATGGGGCTCTGCCAGGAACATCTGCCCCAGGAGGGACTCCATCAAAGGCCAGCTTTCCCCCACCCATCACCAGCTACTCAGCTCAACACCTGGATTCCCAGAAGCACGGGCCTCAGAAATAAAGGCACAGAAAGAAGGTTCTCATTTACATCTCAGGTCAGTGTCTCAGGACACTGATAACCTCCGATCCTCCCATCAGAGGAAGGCTCATTTTCACAGAGGTGCATTCAAGAGCACAGGTTAAATGATTGATCCCAGTTGTAAAGACTTAACTCCTGATAATGTCATGTGATGTGACTCCTTAGGAAGAAAGGAGGAGCTAAGGGCACATCCTCTGGACACCTACTACAGGCAGACCCTGTACTGAACACCTTCACACATGTGATCTTGTTAAATCTTAGTTCTAGCCCCCTGAAGAGTGCCAGTAAATATTTTTGAATATTTACTGTGTCAGGCGATATGCTGAGTATAAGACACATAAACAGTCTCATTTAATGCAGGTGACCCCCTCGACAATCGCCCCAATCCTGACCCTAGTTCATGATTTTGCCGCTCAGTAAAAAGGCCCTTAGAAATTCCTACGTTTGTGATTTGATTAGCTAACAATATAATTGATGCAGAACCAGAACAGTACCACCGAGTAACATCCCCTCCGTTCAACTTTGCAGTGGGGACGTCAGAACCCAAATCAGCAAATCTGTGTGGGAATCGAACATATGGCAAAGCTTTGGTAAGTAATCTAGCCTGGTTAGCTGTATCTTCCAGGCTTTAAACATCTCGCGGTATCTGTGCCATGAAGGGAAAACAAGCGTCCTTTGTCCCCAGCCTGGGGATTATCAGAAAAGTGCAGCTGAGGGTTCTCATTTCCTAAAGCCTGTCAACTAGTGGTACACCCCTGGCTGCTGCTCTCTTTCTTGCCAGATATTCAGCTCTTAGGCAAACAGAAGGTATCACCTAGCAGACATCTCACACGGGGGCGGGGGGAGGCAGTTTCTGTGGTAAGTCCCTGCTGGGTGGAGGTGCCTGGCCAATTCCCAGAGACAGCTCTAGGGGTGAAGAGATGCAAGGGTCTCGAGTTCTGTGAAAGCACAAAACACCATCATCTCAGAGGGAACCCTGAACCGCCTCCTCCGGGAGTACTGAGGCAAGTGTCGTCCACTGGGGTTGCCTGAGATGGATCCAATTGACCAAGGTTTTATATTTTCCCCTGGCTCTGTCATGGCATGCGGGCTGCCCAGGAGAGGGTGACCTTGGGCAAGGTGGCTCTTGGCGGCCAGGGACACCTGAAGAAGCCAAAAGCCACCTACGGCCCACCCACCCCTAGTTGGATGGCTTGTCCTTTCCTGAAGGGGCTCACATAGTGTGTGACTGGGTTTAGCTCAGCATCACCCTGTGAAAACAGATCTCCCTCATCATCTTCCGAGCAGGAACATGGGTACCCTCAGGGTCAGCAGAGGAGGGGTGAAGTGGTGGCTGAAGGAGAGGTCAGCTTGGGCATCCTGGACTCTCTTGGGCATCAGATCTCAAGACTCATGGATCATGAGAACTAGAACAGACTGGAGAGAATGTCTCAGCCATCTGCTCGTCTTTATGGAACAGACTGGGCAGAGATGTGAGTGCTTCACTCCTGGTCTGGGCAGGAAATCTAATTCAATTATTTCATTTAGGTCATCCCTGTATTAGGGAAATCACCCAAAGGGCAGTAATAGGACAATCAAGAGCTCCCTGACTCAACCCGGTACCCAGGGGCAACCCAGGGTGGTTTGGCTGTTGCCACAAAATGAAGGTTGTCAGGCTTGACAGCTTGAACTGCTGCCCTCAGCAAGCCCTGGCTAAGGGTAAGAGGGCAATCCATCACCTTGGATGAACTTGCCCCCATCCCTGGAGAGGTAGCTGCAGTCGGGAAGTCAGAGAGAGAGCGGATGGGACAGGCTGATGATGGAGATGTAATCTCAATGGAGGGGCAGCAAGAGGGCAAAGCGGCAGAATGACTGACCCTTTCCTCTGGGCCTGAGACCTTGGGGGCTGGGGTCCTGCAGCTCTTCGGAGGCCCACTATCCCAGGGTGGGGAGAGCAATTCAGAGCCCACACAGTCAAATCTGACTGGACGCTAATATGCGCTGGAGGAAACAGGATGGAGGACAGAGGGGGAAAAAGCAATTTTCTGGCTACTGGCACGACCGGAGGGACAGCTCCCGAGAGGCCACAAGGTGGCACAGTGGCTCTGCCCACAACCCTGGGCCAGCGCGGGAGAGCAGGGGAAGGTGGATCCTGGTGTCCTTGACCTGGAATTTTCCAGCAATTCCAGGAATGTAGTGACCTTAAGCCTTCCCTGGGGCTTGGGATGGAGGAGCAAAGGGCAGATCCACTGACTGAACAAACTCTGGACCTGGCCCTGCTCAGGCCCCCAGTTCCTTCTCAACTCAGTACGTGTCTCTTGAGCATTTACCACCTCCTTTAAGAGGAGAGCCAGCAAAGGGTTAAGTCCCAGACCCTGATCCAGGCCAAGCCACTCCTGGGGAGACTGCACAAGCAGAGGAAACAGAAGTGTAAAGACACGGAATTGGTGGGTTGCCAAAACATGACACACAGGGACTCAGTGCCGTGAGGACAAGAGATGGAGATAAATCAACTTGGGCTCCAGCCTAAGGGAAGACTTCCTGGAGGAAGTGGCCTTGAAGGGCAGGCAGAGATGAGGCTCAATCCAGAGAGTGAAGGAAAGGTTGGGTGAGGATGCAGAGTTGTGGGTGAGCATCAGAAAAGGCAGGACCAGCCCTGCTGGGACACACTGGGGAAACAGAGGCAGATAAGGGGGAGTCCTGTTTTGAGGACCTTAAAGAGCAGCAGGTAAAAAATCTGCCTGCAATGCAGGAGACTCGAGTTCTATCCCTCAGTCAGGAAGATCCCCTGCAGAAGGAAATGGCAACCCACTCCAGTATTTTTGCTTGAAAAATCCCATGTACAGAGGAGCCTGGCGGGTTGCAGTCCATGGAATGACAAGAGAGTCAGACATGAAAGAGCTACTGAGCACACACGCATGAAGCAGGGGACAGAGCTGACCTTGGTCCACCCTCAGCAGGGAGACCCTGCGAATCTGGGAGGGGCCTGGGGTGTGGGGCAGGTCTGGTGGGAAACAAGGAGATCCTGTCCTGGGGTGACTGGCCCTGAGGCTCAGTGGAGGAGAATGTCACTGCACTTGGCCACATTTCCAAGTGAGAACCTGCAGGATTTGACAACAAAGTGGACACAGATCAGGGGTACTAGGGGGACAGAGACCTCGGGCTAGAATAAGTTGCTCACTTTCAAGTTTCTTTAGGTGAGTGGTTCCCAAAGTGGGGTCTGGGGACCAGCAGCAGTTGAGAACTTGTTAGAAAGGCGGCTTCTCAGGCCAACATCAGACCTACTGAGTCAGAAGCGAGGGTGGGCCCAGTGCTACGTTGACATGCCCCCCTAGGGGAGCCTAGGGCCCAAGGCAGAGTGAGGTCCATTGCCCTGGGTTGATGCCAGTTCAGCAGCTTAGCCAATGCCCTTTCCAGTGGCTCCAGCCAGTGCGGGAGCTGGGGACAGGGCAACAACCTCACTCTCCCTTCTCACAACCCAGATGCCTCCGGTGGCCCGGATCTCCGTGAAAGCCCCCACGGTCCTGGAGGCGGCAGCCCCGGGCTCAGAGAACGTAGCTGTGCTCACCAGAGGGTAAGTGCTGTGCCTCCAGCAAGCTCCCAAGGGTTCCCCACCTGCTCCCATTCTGCGCAGAAGAGTAACAGGTGGCCTGGCTGACAGATCCCACAGAGATGCTAAAACAAAATCCCTGGAAGCCATAAATGACCTTCTAATGAGGGCTATAATCTCGGGTCTCTGTAGCACCTCATTGACTGTTTCTCTAGGATTAAGCTCAAGTGTTTTTGATGGTTTCTACTTTATTACTACCACTCTTTAGACCTGGAGAAGTGTCATTTGGGAGGAATGGTTAATTAGATAAATTAATCACAGGGCATGGAGAAGGAACTGGCAACCCATGCCGGTATTTTTGCCTGAAGAATCCCACAGACAGAGGAGCCTGGTGGGCCACAGTCCATGGAGTCTCAAAGAGTCCAACACAACTGAGTGAGTAACACACACACACACACACACACACACACATACAATCACAGGCCATACACAGAGCCTCCTAAAATGCCTCACACATTAGGTTCAGGCCCCCTGCCCAGGTAAAAAGTACATAAGATACAAAGGTTTCAAACCAAATTTATGAGCTGCATGTAACTATTAAGGTTTCCCTGGTGACTGAGTGGTAAAGAATCCGCCGGACAATGCAGGAGACAAGGGTTCGATATCTGGATTAGAAAGATCCCCTGGAGAAGGAAGTGGCAACCTACTCCAGTATTCTTGCCTGGGCAGGCCCATGGACAGAGGAGCCTGGCGGGCTGTAGTCCATGGGGTCGCTAGAGTGGACAAGATTGAGTGACAAAACTACAACAACATTACTATCAACTCTGCTCTAGAACCAGCAGCTAGAATAGCCGGAGCAATATCCACACCCCCAAGGACCACCCCACTGCCTTCAGTGGAACACTAAGAAGATAGCCACACCCTCACTACAATCCTCCAGACTTGGAGGGAGCAGAAAAGTGGCTTCAGGGATGACGAAGACTGTGGGCTCTTGACTCAGTTCTGCCTGGGTGGCTGGCACTGATGCTGACTTGCTGTGACTTCAGACAAGTTATTCAGACCTCTGTGTCCTCATTTCTTTAAAAATGAAACCAAAAAATGGGGATGATTATAACCACTCGAGGGGTTATTGTGAGAAGTGGATGAGATAATGTGTGGAGACCTTGCACCAATGATTGCATCATTTTTCAGGAAGCTTTACAATATGCGAATGGGAAAGACACATGCCTGGGGACATGTGAGATGCTCACAGATGAGGGACCATGGGCTTTCATATCAGCCCAAGGGGTGCACACCTTAAAAGCTGAGGGAGTTAAGGGAGGACCAGGCCAGTGTGAAGCCCTTTTAGATGAAAGAATGCAGTCTAGAACAAACAATAAAAACCAAGCCATTGACATATTGAGATGTGATGAGAGAAAAGTATGATTTCTTTCTCTTTTTTTGCCACACCTTGAGGGATATGGGAGTTCGATTCCCCAACTAGGGATAGAACCCACAGCCCCTGCATTGGAAGTACAGGGTCTTAGTCACTGGACCACCAGAGAAGTCCCAAAAGTCTAATTTCAATTGCATTAAGTTCTGGTAGCAAGTTGTTCTGAGCAGGTAAGGCTGCTGCTGACGGCTGCAGTAACCCGCAAACATGAACCCCCTCAAGAAATGAGCCGTTTGCCTCTACTGCAAAGCGTTCTTCTAAATGGCCCCTTTGTCCCTAAGTGTAGATATTCTCATGTCATTTTTTTCCTGGACCCTGGCTATAGAAAAGAAAACAAAGGCCGCTTCTTTCACTAAAGGAGAGCAAGTGAGGAGAAAATGAACCTTTACCGAAGTCAGCAACGTGCCGGATGCTTTATATAGTCTTATTTCCCTCCTCACAAAACCCCCAAGAGTTAGATAAAATTATCTCCATCCTACACGTGAGGAAGCTGAGGGTGGCCGAGGTCAAGTCAGGGAGGTCATAGTTCACTTTCAAGAGCTGACGCTTGGTGACGTCTGACCTTTCCAGCAAAATCGTTCAGGTTGAGGGGCGGGGCAGGGGTGGGAGAGTAGAATTTGGAACAAGAGCAGAACTTGAGATCCATGCGCCAGTGGACCCAGGTTCACCTCCTTCCCTTCCGCATGCAAGGACCCCCTGGGGCGGGGTGAGGGTTGTCATTCCTGCGTGAGGCCCAACAGTGACCTTCCATGTGGTCACAGGTCGTAAGGGCCCAGGAGGAACAGGGGTTCCAGCTACACTTGTCGAGGGCAACAGTTAACAGTCAGGCTCAGCAGAGTAACCACTCTCCCCGCCCACCTCGGCTTTTCTGTAGATCCAGACACCTCAAGAAGATGACGGAAGAATTTCCAACCCTCCCCCAGGGAGCAGAAGCCTCCCTCCCGCTAACAGGAAGTGCTCCCTGCGGCATGCCCAGCATCCTCCGGAAAATGTGGACCAGGCACAAGAAGAAGTCTGAGTATGTGGGAGCTACCAACAGCGCCTTCGAGGCTGACTAAAGGTGACCCCCCGGCCCAAGTGCCCTCCCTGCGCTGGCCCCAGTTCACTGCACAAGGGGAGGCAACGTCCGGATCGGAACTGAGCCACTTACTCACCTCTGCTAGTAGCTGGTCCATGTGCCGTCACCCTCCAATACTAACTAATCACCCCGGCTGAGGACATGGGACAGAAACCTCCCTCTAAGGCAAAAGGAAACTGTTCCCTTCTTCGAATCCATAAAGCCGTTGGTCTCAAAGTGACTTTGGGAGGTCATCAAGTTTATATCCCTATGTTTAAGCAAAATGGCACCAAAATCAAACCCACTTTCCCAACCCATTTTAAAGACCTCCAAGGAATCAAGCAGACAATTCCTCAGTCTTCCTTGGGAGTTGCTCTAATTTCTGGTATAAATGTAAGAGTTTGACATTTGAGGCACTTGTAAACACACTGGTTCTCACTGTTCCTGTTACTGTATTTCATCTTGATGAGGTATGATTTTTAGTGACAAAGCGCTTTATGTATTTGCTTAGTAGTTCTAATATCCACTTGAGGGTATCGTCAAGATCAGTTTTGATGATCATTTGGCATGATTGCATGAATTCTCTATTCTTTTACATGTGATTTTTCTATAGAAAAACATGATTTAAAATTTTGAATGCTAATCTTTTCTGAAGTGGCACAGTCTAGTGGAATTAATAATACCTTGCTTGGGTATGATTATTTTAGCTTTTAAAAGCATTCTCCCATCCATCACCTCTTACATTCACAAAACTCCTGTTAAAGAAAGCACAAGTATTCCCAGTCTACAGATGGGAAAGCTGAGGCCTTAAGAGGGTATGGAACTAGATACCAGATACTAAATACAGGTCCTCATCCTCAGTACTAGACTGCTTGCTTTGCTTATTCTAGCAGCTGATTTAAGAATATGTCTCTGGGGGCAGTCTTTGAAGGAAGCAATTTGACAAAGTTAGAACAAGTACATGATATAAATGAAATGCATCATTAGTGTAACACTGAACAAGAAATTCTTGTTTTTGTAGGTTGAAAATAATTATCAATTTCATAGGGTTCAACCTAATATATAATATTATGCTTTCCTTCTTTTAATGGAAATGTCATCAATTCTATTATCAATGTCAATAGCCTTAAAATAATAACATGATTATGACAGCTACCATTTATTATATGCCTACTGTGTGCCAGGTGCGATTCTGAGCACTTCACATACATTATCCCAATCTTCCTATCAACTCTGAGTAGGTGGCCTTTCCCATTTAGTAGACACAGCTTTAAAGCAGTTAAATGACAAGTCTGAAGGCACCCAACCCATAGCTGGCATCATGGGTTCAATGCCTATGTTGTATCTACTCCTTTCTACAGAACATTCAGAACATAGAGAAGATCCAAGGCTAGTAAATAAACTTCATCTCAAATGCTGCTGCTGCTAAGTCGCTTCAGTCGTGTCCGACTCTGTGCGACCCTATAGACAGCAGCCCACCAGGCTCCCCCGTCCCTGGGATTCTCAAGGCAGGAACACAGGACATAAATGATTGGCACAGGCTGCGTGGAATGCTGTGTGGGGCTGGAATCTGAGATAAAGAAATGTAGTGATCAATTGGTAATGTCTGCCTGTGGAGCTGATTAATGGGACGTGCCTTGTATATTTGTCATTTGTGGCCTCAAGTCTGCTTCCAGAAGGTTTGTTTTCTAATTCAGAAGCTTAAACTAACCCAACTCATTTAACAAAACCAGCGACTCCATGGTGAAATTTAATCTGAGACCAGGTTGGAAATTGCCATTTCTTAGTACAAAGGAAACTTTTGCCAACATCACTGATCTCAGACACAACAGTTATTCACATGCTGCTGCTTCATGGGCATGTGTTGCTTTTTGCTCTGGGAATTATCTGCTTCCATATCTCCAGGTGAAATGTAAGACGACATGAGGGTAAGAGGCCTAGGCTTTCACCTTGCTGACCTCTGCTTTTCAACTGTTGTTTTAGACTGAACACCCAGTCCTCCCAACAGAACATAACTTGGAGATGTGGACATCAAGGGCTCTTTCAATAAGGGCCACGGTGGACTGTGTAATATTCTTACAGTGAGCAGATGAAGGGGCCTGGAACAAAGATAGGGAGGGAACAGGTGATTTACATTGGACCTGTCAGACTATCCTACAACTATTTATTTTAACTTATTTACTTTACAACTGATGTCCTCTATTTGTATGTGGCAGCTGGAGATATATGTAGGATGGAGCTTATTTATTTTTCATTTAAAAATTTTATGATGAAGTATTTGCCTCATGTAGAATATTTTCATTGGCCAATTCAAATAAAGTATGCTTTGTTTGTGACATTAATAAATGCCCACAAGAGTATGCCTGGGGCTTCTTCACTGGATGGGAGTGGGCTTTCACAAAAGGAAAGAATTATGTATCTGGACCTCATTGCTCCTTTACCTAAATGAAAAGGATTGCAAGAAAGGACCTAGCATGCTCTTTCCATCCAGAGACAATGTCTGGTTTTGATATTACAGCCCTGCCCAGCAGTCAGCACCAGGCTCGTTTCTGCCCAGCCCTGACTTGGCTCAACCTGGGCTCTCAGGGTTCACTCGCCTCTCTGAAATGCTGTCCCCCAGTCTCCACCACAAACCCCAGGGGGCCCAGTGGCCATCGCTCTGTGCCCACCTCCTGGGCAACTTTCCTGGCGACCGCCCTCGTGACTCACGTCACTGCCACTTGCTGGAGAACGCCCAGCCTGGCTGCAGATGGCTGTCCGGGAATGCTGGAGCCTGGAGACCTCTGGAGCCAGAGGCAACAGGGATTCCAAGACATTTAGGGTAATAAAATTGCCTGTGTTAGAACCAAGTCCAGTCACATACTTCGGTTCATACTTGTGTGCCTTCTGCGGCAGCCCCTCCCCCATCCGGCCCCTAGAGCAGGCAGATGGGCAGTGGGTAGGAAACGCAGCCACAGCCAGAGTCGGATTGGAAAAGGAATCATGAGACATGCTGTCTCTAAGTTGGCAGAGACCTCGGACACGCAAGGAAAAGCACAGACGAAAAGATGACTCTCCTAGGGATTAGGATCGCATTTTAGTTTTCTCTTTCTTTTAAGAATGTCGGCCTCTTAAAAGAGAGGTTTGTGGTGAAGGCATGGCCACGGTGCAGGGGGAGAGAGAGTTCATACTGCAGACCAGGCCACATGCCTGGAAAAATACAGTGGACGGGGGTCGCTTTGGATGTGGAACAAGACTCACATCTGTGTGTAGAGCCCTTGGCCAAGATCACAGGTGTACAGTCTAGTACCAAGGCCACAGATGCAGGGCCCCACACCACGGTCATCTCCAGAACTGACTAAGCCCCATAGCAACCGTTGCCATGATCCCCCCCTGACCTTAACCAGCCAGCTCCCTGACCCCATATTAGGTAAAAATACCCATCACCTAATGCCACCCTTCCAGCAGGAATTTCTTTGTCAAGGCTATAAAAATTGGTTGCTAGCCCTTGCTTCCCAGGTGGCACTAGTGGTAAAGAACCTGCCTGCCAATGCAGGAGACATAAGAGACGTGGGTTTGATCCCTAGTTTGGGAAGATCCCTTGGATGACGGCATGGCAACCCACTCCAGTATTCTTGCCTGGAGAATCCCATGGACAGAGGAGCCTGGCGGGCTACAGTCCATGGGGTTGCAAAGAGTTGGACACAACTGAAGTGACAGCAGCAGCAGCAGCCCTTGAAATGCGTGGACTCTTCTTGAGCAGGCTCGCTGTTCTACTAGTGTCTCCACGCTCTACCAAAATTCTGTTCTCCTCTCATTCTGCCCTTATCTCTGGAAATGCTTTTCCAACCCACATGACACTAGGAATGTCCTTTGTTGGGAGGGAGCATGTAGGTCAGGAGGGGCGTGTGCTGCCGAGGGAGGGGAACTGAGTTAAGAAGGACTGAGGTGGGACCCCATCACTGACACGGCAGCTGGGCCTCTGCCCACCTGGTCCAGCCCTCTGTTGGGTCTGCATGGAGACAAGTACCGAGTCTCGGACCACCTCACCCCTAGGCCCTCCCTCTGTTCTCTGGGAAACCTCAGAGCCCTGGGCCAGCCCCTAGGAATACAGGTTGCCATGAGGCTAAACTCCCTTCTGCCCTGGAGGCAAACAGCCAGGGTTTTGTTTGTGGGCCTAAGTGGCAATTCAGCCCTCAGGAGGGAAGGCTACCTGGAATTCTGGGCAAGTGCTGACCCACGTTTCGGACCCCAGCTACAGAAGAGCAGGTTGAATTTCCTACTCTCTGACCACCCAGGCCCCAGAGTGCTTGAGGGAGAGACCCCACTCAACACCAGCCAACTTTGGCTCACAGATACCACAGAGCTCGGGATGAATTGGCAGCCCCTGGTGAATAAGACACAGCTATATCTGAAATCAAGGGCCGCAGCCAGCACTCCAAGAGATCGCATTCTCTGGGCAACCATATTCAGATAGAGGGCAAGAGGCAAAGCAAACAATGGTTGCTATGTTTCCGTCAGGACTAGTTTTGGCCACAGTAAAACTGGTGGCAGCAGCTGTTCTCGGTTTTTCAGGGCCCGCCCACCCCACCCTGGCCATCTTCCCAACCTGCATAAATGCACACCCCCCATATGTCTTTCATTCCCCCATTTCCTTCCCCCTGCTCCTTGACCTCTAGTGAAGCCTGAGCCCTCCCAGTGTCCTCTGTCCACCCAGGGCTCCAAGCTCCTTTATCCCAGGAAAGGCCTCTCATCTCAGGTACTCCAGTGCTCGGGATATCTCCAAATGCCAGAAATGCTCACTGGCTGTGAAAGCTTGAGAAGCTGTTGAACCTCAGGGAGACTCAGTTTCCACAGGAGTTAAAGAGAAAATGTGATATCTTCCTCCAAATGTCCTGGACAAGATGCAACGAAATGTGGGCGTGAATACGCAGCCATATGCAGCAGTATGGCAGTGCGTGTGGGAAAGCGTGGCAGTGCTCCCACACATGGTAAAGATCAATGCCCAGAGCTCCCTGAAGCACCCACGCACCCAGACCTGGTTACTCAGCCCCTCCCTGGGCCCCTGGCAGACCACCCCCTGGGCCAGCTGCTGGAGGTAACACCCAGCACTAGGGTGCATGGGCTACAGGGCCAACTCAGCGCCAGGGCTGGCATTGATTCTCTCATGGGTCCTTCACTCAGGCAATGCCAGATGTCAAAAACGTGTGCTTGTGTCTTCTTCCTAGAAACAATGTATTTGGATGTGGCTGTCTTATAAGCTGAGGCATAGACCACATAATTGTCAGGTGGGGCTACGGTCTGCAAGAAGAACCCTTTAAACTGTATCAGCCACTTGCGGCTAGAGTATGTGAATGAAGGAATACAAGAGTGTTTCTTGGGGGTCAGGAGATAAGGAGAAGGTGAGATGCTGAGGAAAGAAGGGAAGAGAGGAGCCCAGAAAGAGGAAGCAAATTCAGGCTACTTTCTCTACTTTGTCTAGAGTTCTGCTTATCACCACCAGTGTTTTAAATCCCTTGGATTCAAAGTGCTGCTGCTGCTGCTGCTAAGTCACTTCAGTCGTGTCCGACTCTATGCGGCCCCATAGACAGCAGCCCCCCAGGCTCTGCCATCCCTGGGATTCTCCAGGCAAGAACACTGGAGTGGGTTGCCATTTCCTTCTCCATTGCGTGAAAGTGAAAAGTGAAAGTGAAGTCGCTCAGTCGTGTCCGACTCGTAGCGACCCCATGGACTGTAGCCCACCAAGGTCCTCCATCCATGGGATTTTCTAGGCAAGAGTATTGGAGTAGGGTGCCATTGCCTTCTCTGGGATTCAAAGCACAGTATGCCAGAAAAGCAAACATCCTCCACAAAGAGGAAAGGAAGTGGCCACGACAGGTGGTCCCTCAGGGCCCCACGTGCCCACATCTGGTACGCCACAGTCACTTAGGGGTGGGGATGAGTGCCAGGCTCCCGGCAGGAAATCTGATTCTCGACCCAGCCCCATGCTGATTTGCAGTGCGTCTGCGTGTATGTGTGTGTCGTGTGTTGTATGTTATGTGTGCCCAGTTGATCAAGCTGCTTACATTTCTCTGAGCCTCCATTATCCCTCATCTGGGACACGATGATTTAATTACCTGCCCGGTGGCCCTCACAGACAAATGAAAGTTCAGAAGAGAGCTGGTGCATAAAAGGACTTTATGAATTGGGAACTGCATTTCTACCATATGGTATGGTGATAATCTACTCCATTGAGAAAGAAGCAGAGCTGGGAGTGGGGAGAAGTGACTCAGGAAGCTCAAGACAGGAGGGAGTGCTGAGGAGCTTGTCAGAGGCCTGGAATAGAAGCGTTTTCAGAGCCTGGAGCCAGACTCCAGGGCCAGGCCCGTCAGCAGCTGGTAGGCTCCGGCTGGTGGGGGCGGGGGGTGGGGCGGGGCCCCCCGGCTACCTGCTCCCTCCCCTCCACCCCAACCCCCACCCTGCCTCGGGTGGCCGGTGTCCATGGTGTCTACAGCCTGAGGTGGCCGTTTGTCTGGCCAGGCTAGTGCCGGCCAACGGCCGTGGCTCCCAGGCAGGAAGTGGAGGCACTGACCACTCCTTTGACTTCACTGAGAATTCAAACGGCTCTGCCCCGCTCACTGCCAAATGCTGCCCTGGCCTCCTGCCAACATTCCCTACCAACAAATTGACCCCTCAGATGGAACCTACAAAGCATATGGGCCCAGGAGCCCACAGGCCCCGAGGAGACATGCTGACCCCTGCCCCACCTGCCTCCTCTGGGCTCCAGCCCTTTTGCTCCAAGGCAGGAGATAGACACAGGTCCCTAGAACTCAAGACTGAAGAGATATGAAGGATCGGAGTCTGGAGGCAAGCTGGCTCCTGGCCGGCTTGGGCGTAACTAGGCAGGGATTCAGTGTTTCACAAACAAACACGGTTCCAAGGCATTCCTGCCGCTCACTCAGGCCAAGTACAGCAAGGTAATAACTCAAGGAACAGTGACCTCATCAGACAGGCAGGCTCCCCAGCCTCTCACACAAACCCCACATCCCCAAAAGACCTGGGGACTCGACTTGTCATGAAAAAGCCCACAGAGACTGTGTAGACCGAACAGGTGGCCAGTTTAGAAGCCGGCTGGGAAGCAGGATGGAGTTTTCCCCTGGCGTCTGGAGAACCCACCCTTCCAGGGGAGGGGTCCCAGCTTCAGAGCCCTGCCCCCACTGTCACACACAAAGAAACCAAGACAAAGCCAAAGTTGTGTGTCATCTCGTCTCCCCGGGGACCTTGGCAGCCGTTGGGAGCTGGGTGCTGCTGTGAAAGCGCTGAGCCCAGTCCTGTTTCATTTCCCCCATCTGCTCCTTTATTCCTCCTCGGGATGTGGGGAGAGGTGGAGATGGAGGAGGAAGCAGGAGGAGAAGGGATGCCCAGCTGCTCTGACTGCTTATTCCCCACTCCTTCAGCCAGAAGAGGGGAGGGGCAGAAAGCCATGGCTGGCCTTTGAAAAGGGAAAAACACACCCCCTGATGCCTAGGACTGTGTGCAAGGGACTACCCGAAGCCACAGGCTAAACCGGGTCTTCCTGGGCCCTCCAGCTGGGGTGTGATGGACTTCTTTACACTAAGATAATATCTGTACTAAGCAGAGCGAACCTTAGATGGTGTTTACCTTGTGCTAAGTCCTGTGCTAGTGGTGAAGGTGCCTTGGCTCTTGCACCACTCCAAACAACGCTGTGAGTAGGTCTTTCTGTTGTTGATATTTGATCGCTTAGCCTGACTCTTTGCGATCAAATATTTCAGTTAAATTCTGAAGCTCTCTCTGGAGGAGGAGTACAAAAACAGCAATAAATTGTATATTCAGTCAGTAGGTCATGTCTGACTCTTTGAGACCCCAAGGACTGCAGCACGCCAGGCTTCCCTGTCCTTCACGATCTCTCGGAGTTTGCTCAGAATTGAGCTGGTAAGGCCATCCAACCATCTCATCCTCTGCTGTCGCCTTCTCCTCCTGCCTTCACTCTTTCCCAGCATCAGGGTCTTTTCCAATGAGTCGGTGTTGTAGCCACACGTTCCAGGAAACAAACTCAATCAGAAGGACAATGCAGATAGTGGAGTGCAGTTTATTACACCTGTGGGCCCAAGCAGAGTCTCCTCTTAGCCAAGGACCCTGACCAGCATTTGTGAAAATCTTTTATACCCCAGGTGTATGTGTCTGAAGCCACCACTCCAAATTCCTTGAGACTTACACAAACCAAGGAAAATACAATCCCAATAACCCCATCATTCCTGTGCTATGTGCTCATGTGTTCAGACAGTCAAACAATTAGCCAATAATCAATAAATCTGAGGTTACACTCCAATAGACAGAGAAAAATTTATGGCCTGTCTGGAGGAAGGGGTGATTAGTGTATGGTTTCTCTTAGGCGATGAGTAACATAGCTACAATCTTCAAGGTTCCCCTGTCTGGAGGGGGTCTTATCCTTCTGTTGTTGTTTTCATAGGCACTAAATAGAGTTCAGAGTCCATTAGAAAGGTGGCTGAGCATGATCAGCATGAACAGGCCTAAGATGGAGTACAGGCCCTATGAATTCCTTCTTCATTCCCCACTCTTGATGCTCTTAACTCATATTATGAGCATCATTCATAGGGATATATTGCACCCTGGCTCTCCGACCACCAATTTGGGAGAATGACATCAACCTTCGGGTTACAGAGTTCATAATACATTGTAAAATTCAGGGGCCACAAAGCAGAACTATCAAGGCAACTATAACAGTGGTAAATACAGTTTTCCACCAACCACCCTTCACCCAAGATAGGACTAAAGTCCAGAAAGGAATGTTTTCATTTGACATTGCTTTTACTTGGTTTTTCACGTCATCTAAAGCAGTCGATACATTGCCAGATAAGTCAGGAATGTATACACAACATTCAACCTTAATTATAGCACAGGTCCCTCCTTGAGCAGCTGTGAGTATGTCCAAAGCCATTCATTATAAATTACTGCTTTTCTCATTTGGATTTGCTCTTCATTTAAGGCTTGGGTGGCTTTTGTTCTATCTAGGAGGGCCTGTTTTGTGAAATTAATCAAGGCCTCTACATTAATCATGATATCTGTTGTCCCTGTAGAGGATACGAATAAGGCAGCAATATACTCATATCATTGAAACATGGATCTTGTCCACCTAGCATGTAAATAAGGTAGATTTACCGGGGCTACTGGGGTAGATTTACAACAAGTAGGTTAGGCTTTTGTTACACTGGCGTTTATATCAAATGTAACCCCATGACCCAAGTCTATTGACTGTAGGTCTTACACCAAGAGAGCAAGGAGAGGTTATGATCGACAAGAGAAAGGAAAGTCTCTTTTTGTCATCCCAGAAAAGATCAGAGTGGTTTAAAATCTCCTTGGCAGAGCGGTGACACCCACCAAGGAAGTCCATCCATCACTGACAGAGGCATAGCCCTACATACCCAGCAGTTGGAAGTGTTGTGGAAGTCTGCATAGGAATGTGCCCATGAGATGAAAACATTGTCCTGAGTTGAAACGGAAGTTAAATTCAAAATCACGTTGACAAGGCCAAGCAGCAGGAGTTGATTGTGCGGCTTCATCCTGAAGGGGCTCATCCAGGATCTTCTTTTCCTTCTTCTTAAGGATGGTCTTAGTCTCTCGAGGGTCAGCGGGGTCCCTCTGTGCAGTCCATTCAGTGTTTTTTGGGTCTGTGTGGTATGTTCTCTTTACCCTCGTATGATGGATCCAAGGGACAATACCTGCAACATTAACTGCTGTAGGGGTAGTTAGAATAACATAAGGGCCCTTTCATGATTATACAGTGGAAGTGAGAAATAGATTTAAAGGCCTAGATCTGATAGATAGAGTGCCTGATGAACTATGGAATGAGGTTCATGACATTGTGCAGGAGACAGCGATCAAGACCATCCCCATGGAAAAGAAATGCAAAAAAGCAAAATGGCTGTCTGGGGAGGCCTTACAAATAGCTGTGAAAAGAAGAGAAGTGAAAAGCAAAGGAGAAAAGGAAAGATATAGGCATCTGAATGCAGAGTTCCAAAGAATAGCAAGGAGAGATAAGAAAGCCTTCTTCAGCGATCAATGCAAAGAAATAGAGGAAAACAACAGAATGGGAAAGACTAGAGATCTCTTCAAGAAAATTAGAGATACTAAGGGAACATTTCATGCAAAGATGGGCTCAATAAAGGACAGAAATGGTATGGACCTAACAGAAACAGAAGATATTAAGAAGAGGTGGCAAGAATACACAGAAGAACTGTACAAAAAAGAGCTTCACGACCCAGATAATCATGATGGTGTGATCACTGACCTAGAGCCAGATATGTTCAAATGTGAAGTCAAGTGGGCCTTAGAAAGCATCACTACGAACAAAGCTAGTGGAGGTGATGGAATTCCAGTTGAGCTATTCCAAATCCTGAAAGATGATGCTGTGAAAGTGCTGCACTCAATATGCCAGCAAATTTGGAAAACTCAGCAGTGGCCACAGGACTGGAAAAGGTCAGTTTTCCTTCCAGTCTCAAAGAAAGGCAATGCCAAAGAGTGCTCAAACTACCGCACAATTGCACTCATCTCACACGCTAGTAAAGTAATGCTCAAAATTCTCCAAGCCAGGCTTCAGCAATATGTGAACCGTGAACTTCCTGGTGTTCAAGCTGGTTTTAGAAAAGGCAGAGGAACCAGAGATCAAATTGCCAACATCCGATGGATCATTGAAAAAGCAAAAGAGTTCCAGAAAAACATCTATTTCTGCTTTATTGACTATGCCAAAGCCTTTGACTGTGTGGATCACAATAAACTGTGGAAAATTCTGAAAGAGATGGGATTACCAGACCACCTGATCTGCCTCTTAAGAAATCTGTATGCAGGTCAGGAAGCAACAGTTAGAACTGGACATGGAACAACAGACTGGTTCCAAATAGGAAAAGGAGTACGTCAAGGCTGTATATTGTCATCCTGCTTATTGAACTTCTATGCAGAGTACATCATGAGAAACACTGGACTGGAAGAAACACAAGCTGGAATCAAGATTTCTGGGAGAAATACCAATAACCTCAGATATGCAGATGATACCACCCTTATGGCAGAAAGTGAAGAGGAACTCAAAAGCCTCTTGATGAAAGTGAAAGTGGAGAGTGAAAAAGTTGGCTTAAAGCTCAATATTCAGAAAACGAAGATCATGGCATCTGGTCTCATCACTTCATGGGAAATAGATGGGGAAACAGTGGAAACAGTGTCAGACTTTGTTTTTCTGGGCTCCAAAATCACTACAGATGGTGACTGCAGCCATGAAATTAAAAGATGCTTACTCTTGGAAGGAAGGTTATGACCAACCTAGATAGCATATTCAAAAGCAGAGACATTACTTTGCCAACAAAGATCCGTCTAGTCAAGGCTATGATTTTTCCTGTGGTCATGTATGGATGTGAGAGCTGGACTGTGAAGAAGGCTGAGCACCAAAGAATTGATGCTTTTGAACTATGGTGTTGGAGAAGACTCTTGAGAGTCCCTTGGACTGCAAGGAGATCCAACCAGTCCATTCTGAAGGAGATCAGCCCTGGGATTTCTTTGGAAGGAATGATGCTAAAGCTGAAACTCCAGTACTTTGGCCACCTCATGTGAAGAGTGGACTCATTGGAAAAGACTGTGATGCTGGGAGGGATTGGGGGCAGGAGGAGAAGGGGATGACAGAGGATGAGATGGCTGGATGGCATCACTGACTCGATGGACGTGAGTCTGGATGAACTCCGGGAGTTGGTGATAGACAGGGAGGCCTGGCGTGCTGCAATTCACGGGGTCTCAAAGAGTCGGACACGACTGAGTGACTGAACTGCACTGACTGAAGGGCCCTTTCACCAAGGGGCTAGCAAATCATGTTTCCAATCTTTGACCCATACTTGGTCACCAAGCGTTAACTCATGAATCTGTTCCCCTATGGGGAACGGCACCCTTTCTTGTACAAATTTAGTTACTCGATTTATTACCTTACCCAGTTCCATCTGCTGTGAAATCCTATCCCCCCTTACCTGAGGCAAATTTGTTGACACCTGTTTTATTATGGGAGGGGGTCTCCCATACACAATTTCATATGGAGAATAGCCTTGGAACTGTGGGGTCATCCTGAGTCTGAGCAGAGCTGTTGGAAGAAGGTCCACCCAGGAGCAGTCAGTCTCTATGATCCACTTGGAGAGTCTCTTGAATGTCTGGTTGGCTCATTCCACCGTCTCAGAACTCTGGGCCTATATGCAGTGTGCAGTTTCCATTTGATGTTTAAAGTTTTGCTTACTTGTTGTACTAAATCAGCTACAAAAGCCGGGTCATTGTCTGAACCAATGCTGGCAGGAAGTCCAAACCTGGGAACTATTTCCCTAAGCAGGCACCGGGCTACTTCTGATGCTCTTTCAGTCCAGGTAGGAAAAGCTTCTACCCATCTTGAGAACGTACATACCATGACCAGCAGGTAATGGTACTGTCGGTGAGGTTTCATTTCAGTGAAGTCCACTCCCAGGTATTCAAAGGGCAGCGTGCCTTTCAGCTGAATACCCGGAGGTTTTTGTCTGAATACCCGAGAGGCAGCATTAACCTGTGAGCAGGCAGCATGGCCTAGGTGGGTCACTTGGTGTGTTTGACTTACCAGATTGTGTGCCAGCTCCTATGGTACCAATAATTTGCCACTTGGCAGTTCCCGCCATCCCTTTTCAGTCTTGATGGCCCCTTCTGCTTTGGCTAACCGGACAGCCATTGTCCTTGTTTTATCAGGCTAGTGCCATCAGTATATAGGACCCAACTAGGGTCTGGAACCTTGTGTCCTTCTTTAAAACAAACCCCAGATACCTTACCTCCTCCTTGCAGATTTGTGCCTTCTTCTTTGACACCCGGTGACCTGCTTCCATCAGCAGCTCGAGCAGTACTTTTGTCCGTTTCCAGCATTTTTCCTTGGTCCCGGCAGCCAGCAGCAGGTCATCCCCATATTGTAGGAGCCAACATCCATACTCTTCCAGATGGAATGAGTTCAGGTCAGAAGCCAAGGCTTCCCCAAAAATGGCTGGGGAGTTCTTAAACCCTTGTGGGGGAGTCCAGATGAGCTGTTGCTTGGTGCTCCTGACTTGATCTTCCCATTCAAAGGCAAAGATGGGCTGTGACGCTGGGGCAAGGCATACGCAGAAGGCATCCTTGAGATCTAGGCAAGTATAAACTTTAGTCCTCAGCAGGAGGAGGCTAAGTAGGGTATAGGGGTTTGGAACAGTGGGGTGTAAAGTCACAGTAGCCTGGTTGACTAGCCTGAGATCCTGTACAGGCCTATAGTCCTGTCCTCCTTCCTTTTTGACTGGCAGGACTGGCATATTCCAAGCCGACTGGCACTCTAGTAGAATCCTGCTTATTTCAATCTATTGATGTGGGGCAGTATGCCAGCCCAGGCCTCTATCGGTAGCAGGTACTGGTGCTTTCTAACCGGGATGGTGCCTGGTTTGAGTTCTATTATCACTGGGGCTTGATGTTTAGCCAGCCTGGGGGCAGGAGGGCTTGTCTTCTGCCCAGACCTCACGGAATAATTGAATTAGCTCGCTCTCATGCTCTTCCGGCCCACCCAGTTCTTCCTTTGGAGGCTCATGCAACCTCCACTCATCTTGGGGTGGTATTGAAAGAGAGAGAGCAAATAAGTCATAGTGTCCATCTGGAAGGTGGGCCTCTCCTCAGGGGAGAAAGTCACTTGTGCTCCTAGTTTGGAGAGCAAGTCTCTTCCCAATAGGGGTACTGGGCACTCAGGAATGTAGAATAATTCATGAATCACTTGGTGCCCCCCCATCTGACATTTTCTGGGCTGGCAAAACAATTTAATCATCTCTTCTCCTGATACCCCAGTTACAGCGGTAGTCTTTTTGGACAGTGGTGCCACAGGTTTTACTACCAACAGTTCTGCTCCTGTATCCACCATGAAGTCAGTGTTTTGGTCCCCCACTTTTAAGGTTACCACGGGCTCTCAGGGACCTGATATCTCTGAGCCCCAGCAGCCCTATTTAATTTCCAAGTCTGCAAGCCCCACAACTGCGGGGCTTCCTCTTCCTTCCTTGCCTTAGGGCATTCATTCTTCCAGTGGCCAAAAGCTTGGCACCGGGCACACTGGTTTGGCTGTAACGGGGCCTGGGGCCTCCGTCAGGACCAGTTGAAGGACTGTCCTGCCCCTGGGGCAGAGGAGGTTTTCAGGAGGGCCCGAGATAGACTTTCCCAGAGCAGCAGCTAGCTTTGCAAATCTCTTAAAGCCTTCTTCAGCGATCAATGCAAAGAAATAGAGGAAAACAACAGAATGGGAAAGACTAGGGATCTCTTCAAGAAAATCAGAGATACCAAAGGAACATTTCATGCAAAGACGGGCTCGATAAAGGACAGAAATGGTATGGACCTAACAGAAACAGAAGATATTAAGAAGAGGTGGCAAGAATACACAGAAGAACTGTACAAAAAAGAGCTTCACGACCCAGATAATCATGATGGTGTGATCACTGACCTAGAGCCAGACATCGTGGAATGTGAAGTCAAGTGGGCCTTAGAAAGCATCACTACGAACAAAGCTAGTGGAGGTGATGGAATTCCAGTTGAACTATTCCAAATCCTGAAAGATGATGCTCTGAAAGTGCTACACTCAATATGCCAGCAAATTTGGAAAACTCAGCAGTGGCCACAGGACTGGAAAAGGTCAGTTTTCATTCCAATCCCAAAGAAAGGCAATGCCAAAGAATGCTCAAACTATCGCACAATTGCACTCATCTCACACGCTAGTAGAGTAATGCTCAAAATTCTCCAAGCCAGGCTTCAGCAATATGTGAACCGTGAACTTCCTGGTGTTCAAGCTGGTTTTAGAAAAGGCAGAGGAACCAGAGATCAAATTGCCAACATCCGCTAGATTATGGAAAAAGCAAGAGAGTTCCAGAAAAACATCTATTTCTGCTTTATTGACTATGCCAAAGCCTTTGACTCTGTAGATCACAATAAACTGTGGAAAGTTCTGAAAGAGATGGGAATACCAGGCCACCTGATCTGCCTCTTGAGAAATTTGTATGCAGGTCAGGAAGCAACAGTTAGAACTGGACATGGAACAACAGACTGGTTCCAAATAGGAAAAGGAGTTCGTCAAGGCTATGTATTGTCATCCTGCTTGTTTAACTTATATGCAGAGTACATCATGAGAAACGCTGGACTGGAAGAAACACAAGCTGAAATCAAGCTTGCTGGGAGAAATATCAATAACCTCAGATATGCAGATGACACCACCCTTATGGCAGAAAGTGAAGAGGAACTCAAAAGCCTCTTGATGAAAGTGAAAGTGGAGAGTGAAAAAGTTGGCTTAAAGCTCAACATTCAGAAAATGAAGATCATGGCATCTGGTCCCATCACTACATGGGAAATAGATGGAGAAACAGTGGAAACAGTGTCAGACTTTGTTTTTCTGGGCTCCAAAATCACTGCAGATGGTGACTGCAGCCATGAAATTAAAAGATGCTTACTCCTTGAAAGGAAAGTTATGACCAACCTAGATAGCATATTCAAAAGCAGAGACATTACTTTGCCAACAAAGGTTCGCCTAGTCAAGGCTATGGTTTTTCCTGTGGTCATGTATGGATGTGAGAGCTGGACTGTGAAGAAGGCTGAGCACCAAAGAATTGATGCTTTTGAACTGTGGTGTTGGAGAAGACTCTTGAGAGTCCCTTGGACTGCAAGGAGATCCAACCAGTCTATTCTGAAGGAGATCAGCCCTGGGATTTCTTTGGAAGGAATGATGCTAAAGCTGAAACTCCAGTACTTTGGCCACCTCATGCGAAGAGTTGACTCATTGGAGAAGACTCTGATGCTGGGAGGGATTGAGGGCAAGAGGAGAAGGGGAATACAGAGGATGAGATGGCTGGATGGCATCACTGACTCGATGGATGTGAGTCTGGGTGAACTCTGGGAGTTGGTGATGGACAGGGAGGCCTGGCGTGCTGCGATTCATAGGGTCTCAAAAAGTTGGACACGACTGAGTAACTGAACTGAACTGAACTGACATATATTTCTTCTTTCCTTCCCTTCCTTTTTCTTCTTAATCAACTTAGTCTCAAAGTAGTCTGAGCTGGCAAAGCAACACAGGCATCCCTGCAGGATAAGAGGGCAGAGACACAGTGACCCGGAGGGAGGAGTGCTAGATCCTTTGAGACAAAGATACTCCTGGAACAATTGGAGAGACTTGAGTGGAATGAACAGATAGATGGCATTCATGTGTCCATGTTAGTTTCCTGATTGCATGATTCTGTTGAGGAGGTTATAGGGGAACTCTTTATGTGGAGGGCATCATGCCAGGAACTTACTCTTAAAATTTTTATTATTATTTTTGCCTTTCTATTTACTACATGGGGAATAGATGGAGAAACAGTGGAAACAGTGTCAGACTTTATTTTTCTGGGCTCCAAAATCACTCAGATGGTGACTGCAGCCATGAAATTAAAAGACGCTTACTCCTTGGAAGGAAAGTTATGACCAACCTAGATAGCATATTCAAAAGCAGAGACATCACTTTGCCAACAAAGGTTCGCCTAGTCAAGGCTATGGTCTCTCCTGTGGTCATGTATGGATGTGAGAGCTGGACTGTGAAGAAGGCTGAGCGCCAAAGAATTGATGCTTTTGAACTGTGGTGTTGGAGAAGACTCTTTGGACTGCAAGGAGATCCAACCGGTCCATTCTGAAGGAGATCAGCCCTGGGATTTCTTTGGAAGGAATGATGCTCAAGCTGAAACTCCAGTATTTTGGCCACCTCATGCGAAGAGTTGACTCATTGGAGAAGACTCTGATGCTGGGAGGGATTGGGGGCAGGAGGAGAAGGGGAATACAGAGGATGAGATGGCTGGATGGCATCACTGACTCGATGAATGTGAGTCTGAGTGACCTCTGAGAGCTGGTGATGGATAGGGAGGCCTGGTGTGCTGCAGTTCATGGGGTCGCAAAGAGTCAGACACGACTGAGTGACTGATCTGATCTGATTTACTTTGAAAACAAACCAGCAATCCATGCATTTATTCTCATGGTAAAAAGCATCAAACAATACAGAAATTATAATAGGGAAGAACCTTTGTAGTCTATTACAAGTTAATCACTAAATGGATGTTGCCTATAAGCTTAAATTATACATAATAGCGCATCTCTGGGAACCCTGCCTCCCAGGCAATGAATGTTAAGCTAAAATATCTTTGTTTAGCACACAGGAAACATCCTGATCAGGCCCACCTGTGAAAGACTGCAGGAAGGAAGAAATGAACACATTCTCTCTGGAGGCTGACCAGAATCAGGAAATATTTGACTCTACTCCCTCCCTTTTAGTATAAAAGAAGCCTGAATTCTGACTTAGGCATGATGCTCTTTTGTACACAAGCTCACCTTCTTCTTGGTCTGCTGGCATTCTGCATCACTAGCTATTTCTTGTCCCAGCAACTCACTTTTCAGTTTATTGACCTGTCTCGTGGTAAACTGTATAAGCTTGGACTCAGTAGCAAATCTATTCCTTTAAAAATATAACTGTTCCCCCACTTCCCTTCAATCTCAATCCCTTTTTCAGAAGTCAACACTATTATCTAGGTGGTATTTTCATAGAATAAAGTACATATGTAAAAGAACAGATCTACAAAGCTCTTGTCACAGGAAAAAAAGTGTAACCAGGTGAGATGATAGAGGTTAAACTTTGATCATTTCGTAATATCTAGCAAATCACCGTGTTGTACAACTTAAATAATACAATGTTCTGTGTCCATTATATCGCAATAAAATTTAAAAAATGAAATCAAAATTTCCAAGAAAAAATAATATAAAAACTTTTTTTGGTACTCACCATCAAAAACAGAAATACTGTTGTTAAATGTTCATTACATTGGTTGTCAAAGTCAAAAAATATTAGTAAGATATAGATTACTTTGGGAAAAAAATACATAAGCAACTTTTAAATAATTCAGGAGAAAAAAAAGTTCTTTGCACTGTGCTTTTTAAGTTCTGAATTTGAGATTGCTAAAAATAAATTTTAATGAAATAGAAAACAGACACACACAAAACATGAGCCTTGACAGAACACTGGTTCTTTGGTTGCAGACTCCCATGGTACGTCTTCATGGGTCTTCTGCTAGTAGAGGCACTAAAGAAAAATGTCTGGGGAGTCTGACCCCACCCAAAACAAACTGGCTAGAAATTCCAAGTGCTCTGAGCTGCCCCCCACCCAGGAGTGGAGGGTTCCCTCCTGGGGGATGCATGCTGCCCTGTCTGCTCACACCCTCTGGCCTCCACTTGGAGTTCCAGCCAAGAAGATGGCATAGGAACCAAGCTGTGACCTGCGGGTTCTCCATTGCCTGCTTCCACCCAACCCCTGGAACAAAGACGCCTTACAAGTTCTCCTCTTACCAATCACTCTATGGAAGAAATGGCACTTGTACTCCAGGTTCCCTGTCCACGAGGCACTGGTTAATACTGATGGAGAAACATTGTGAGAGGCAAGTGGTGTTTGAAAGTGCCCACCTGACTGATGGTGGTGTCCACAGCCTGGGGATATCCCCGCACAACCTCTGCAGCATGAAGAGCATGCCTACCTGCTCCTCTGGGCTCAGGGCAGAGGCAGTATCTTCCCCATTTTCAATGAACTAACTGTTTTGCTGGATAGCCTTTCATTCTATGGCCCAAGAGAAGGATAGAAATTCCTTCAGTGGTCCTTTTGTTTTTAAATTTATTCTTAATTAGAGGATAGTGCTTCACAATAGAAAGTTAAAGGTGGTGCTAGTGGCAAAGAACCTGCCTGCCAGTGCAGGAGACTTAAGAGACTCGGGTTCAATCCCTGGAGAATCCCATGGACAGAGGAACCTGGTGGCCTACAGTCCATGGGGTTGCAAAGAGTCAGACACGACTGAAGCAGCTTAGTACATTGTGTTGGGTTCTGCCATACATCAACATGAATCAGCCATAGGTATACACATGTCCCCTCTCTCTTGAACCTCCCTACCAGCCCACCCCCATCTCTCTCCCCTAGGTTGTCACAGAGCACCAGGATGAGCTCCCTGTGTTATATAGCAACTTCCCATTAGCTATCTATGTTACACATTGTAATGTTTATATTTCAGTGCTATTCTCAATTGCTCCCACCCTCTCCTTCCCCTTCTGAGTCCACAAGTCTGCCGGCTACATTCCTTTGGTGATCCTGACCAGCACCACGGCTGACTCGCAGAGGGAGGAAATGCTGCCTGGGGCTCCCAGAACAAGGAGGAGCAAGTCAGGCCCATAGCCAGCCCATTGCTCAGCAGGTGAGTTGGTTGTGAAAGAAGTGGTTGTCTCCCAGTGTCCAGGGTAACAGCACAGTGTGGATGCATGCAGGTCAGTGTGCCAAGCTCCCTCACATAAAACCCCTACACCATATGTTCTGGGAGGGGGCGGGGCACAGAAAAGAAAATAAACAACCGGATTAGCTTCTTGATGTGAGAATATTTCTCCAGCCTCAGGACATTTCTAAGGTCCTTGCATGCGTGCCTGCTCGGTCACTACAGTCGTGTCTGCCTCTTTGAGACCCTATGGACTGTAGCCCACCAGGCTCCTCTGTTCATGGGATTCTCCAGGCAAGAATACTGGAGTGGATTGCCATTTCCTTCCAGGGGCTCTTCCTGACCCAGGGATCGAACTTGCATCTCTTATATCTCCTGCATTGGCAAAGGGGTTCTTTACCACTGAGCTACCTGAGAAGCCCAAGAACAATGGGTCTAACTCCTAAGTAATTCATGCAGTGCTAGGGGAATGGAAGTGCTCCAGAATAGAAGTCCCTCCCCTCTCCATGAAACCTGGATTCGTGGTAGAGACTTCAGAAGCACACTGTCTTCCACAAAAATGAATACTGCATCTTGAAATGTAACTCCTGCCTTCCCTGTAAAACAGCAGAAAGCAAAAATTAGCCTCAAGAAACATCTAATTTAACAGTGCCAAAATTGGGATTATGGGGCAAGCAAGAGGGAAAAGGGGCTTCCTAGGTGGCTCAGTGATAAAGAATTTGACTGCCAATTCAGGAGCCAACCACAGGAGATGTGGGTTCAGTCCCTGAATTGAACCCACAGGTCAGGAAGATCCCCTGGAGAAGGAAATGGCACCCACTCCAGTATTCTTGCCTGGAGAATCCTATGGACACAGGAGCCTAGTGGGCTACAGCCCACAGGGTCGCAGAAGAGTCACACACAACTTAGTGACCACCACCAACAGGAGGAAGAGGTTAAGATAAGAAATACAAGCCAGCAAAAATAAGCTAAGAATTAGATGTGAGAGTGCAGCGGGAATCAGAGAGAAAAGAGAAGGAGCCTAAAGAAGCTTAGCATCAGAAAGCAGGATGATTTCAGACAGGATAAACGAATTATTCAGCCAACTGTGCCAGACACTAAGAATGAGTAGTATTAGCTGGTTGGAGGAAGTTAAACCCCAAGTGCAATCATGAAGCTGGCAGGTCATCAATGATTCTCAAATAAATCAACAGAGATAAAAATCCATGTGACTAACAAAGAGGTCAACAGGCAGCCAATGCCCCAGGACTTATATAGAAAATTAGAAACACTGTAACTAAACTAACCATTTATCTCCCAAATCTACACACTTTTGAAAGTGAAAACAGACACAAAAGTAAATTTAAATTTTATAAACTTTCCAATATGTATTTTTAGTGGACAAATTGAATTTATTGTATTGGTAAACTTATAAAATAGTTCTATTCCAAAGATACCTTCAAAAGTAAAATTTTTAAAAAGTAGCCAGTATGCATGTATATGAAAGAAAAAGATAGATAAAAAATGTATTCACATGGATTATCCAAAGAGTAAAAATAAAAACATTCTTGGTACATGTTTGTGTACATTAACTTGTTACTTGGTCATATTTTTCTTACTGAAATATGTTGAAGAATGTATTTTTATTATACTCTTAACAGTTTTAATTATCTCATGAAGTTGCCTGCAATTTTCTGCAAAGTTGTATGTATGATTAATAAATTTTAAAGTGTTTACATCTTAAAATGATTTCTGTATAGACCACATTAGTTTTAGTTGGGAAAATACTCTTTCTACAGATGTTAAAATAGTTGGTAACCTGAGAACAAACTCTGCTGAATTGAAGGCATTCACAATTCTAATTTTTTTTCTACATTGAAATGTGTCAGTAACTCAGATCAGGTATATTTATAGGTACTATCTCCTTTCTTAGGTCAAAGTACATTTCTTTTGTTCTTTTTTTAAATTGAGATAAAATTGACATATAACATTATGTTAGTTTCAAGTGTACAACATAATGATTCAATATTTGTATATATTGTGGAAAGATCACGATAAATCTAAACAGTCATCAACACAGTTACACATTTTTTGTGTGATGATCTACACTCAGCAACTTTTAAATATACAATTCATCATTACTAACTAAAGTCACCATGCTATACATTATATCGCCATGACTTATTTTATAATCAGAAATTTGTAACTTTTGACCCATTTTGCCCACCTATGACCCCAAAGTACATTTCTTTAACAAATGTTGGTATAAAATAAATCTGATCAAATTAAGTTGTATCTATTTATGATTCTTTTTAATATTTTGCCAAATCTAGATGCTGTAGATTGTAAGCCTTCTAGATACCATTCCACTCCACTTCAGAATTGAAATTTATTCAATTAAAAGTTGGAGTTTTGTTAACAGAGCCCCACAAATCAAGATTCTGCAAAGCACAAACACGAGTATAGATTTTTTAAATTATATCTTGTACAACTTTGGAGCCCTTGATTTTTACCTGTTCAATTTTTCCTTTCCCTTTTTAGGGATAAATTTCTCTGTCTTCCTATTTGTAATTTGGTTTTGAAGGCTACAGTTTGTTAAAAGCTTCCAAACACTAAAGTTTTTGGCCCTTCCTTCATTGACTACATCAATTAAACATTTAAAATTGATTTTAATCTTAAAGCAACCAGAGAACTTATTTACCAAAAAAACCAAAAAACAAAAACAGTTTCTTCTGCTACCAGTGAAGCCACCACATTAATATCAATTGCTTCTCTTGTTGTATATATATAAGAAAAGTTGGAATTGAAAATAAGTGAAATTAATCTAGAAGAAAAGGTATTTGACCTAAACGAAAAGTCACGCTTCACTGAGTAATATGTAGATACATCTTCTGCAGCTGAGTAAAACTTTTAAGTAGCTGCTGATATGTCCTCAGCAGATGTGTGTCTTCTGCTTTTTCTGTGGTCAGTGATATCACCATGGTTCCCCTCACTGTGGACAATAAATGTTGACATATGCTTTGTTCATGTTGCTGTTCAGTCATTAAGTCATGTCCGACTCTCTGCCACCCCATGGACTGCAGGCTTCCCTGTCCTTCACTATTTCCCAGAGTTTGCTCAAACTCATGTCCATCCAGTTGGTGATGCCATCCAACCATCTCATCCTCTGTGTCCCCCTTCTCCTCCTGCCCTCAATCTTTCCCAGCATCAGGGTCATGTTACAGGTTCATTATTGACTACTACTGTGAGACACAGAAATCTGAGTATTTAATTTTTCATTAAGCATGAACTTTTCACTTTTTTAGCTGAAAAACTTTTTTGTTTTCATTATATATTAACTTTTCTTTCTTTCTTTTTTTAAAGCTGTTGGCAGAAAGATTTATTGCAAAATAAAAAGGAATTCTACATGGGCTAGTTGCCCATTGCTTCTATAAACAAATTACCACAAACTCAGAGACTATAAACAATATGAATGTGCTGTCTGTCTTACAGTTCTGGAGGGCAGAAGCCCAAAATCAGTCTCACCCACTTAAAGTCAAAATGTTGGTTAAGCTGGTTTCTGCCTGAGGCTCAGAGGGGAGAACCCATTTCCTTGCCTTTTCCAATTTCTTTCTTTCTCTTCTGTTCTTTCGTTCATGACCGCTTCCTCATCACTCCAAATTCTTGATGAGGAAGAATCTACTACTGACCCAGCACCTGTGTCCCCCATATAAGGACCCCTGAGTATATCGGGCTCATTTCAAGATCCATATTGACTCACATCTGCAAAATACCTTTTTACATATGAGATGTGATATATTCACAGGCTCCAGGGTTGGGACATGAACATCTTCTAGAGGAGAGGGGAATTATTCAGCTTGCCACACTAAGCAAGTTATACACTAGATGAGGACTTCCCTGGTGGTCCAATGGTTAAGAATATGCATGCCAATGCAGGGGACACAGGTTGGATCCCTGGTCTGGGAAGATACCACAAGCGTGGGGCAACTAAGCCCACGTGCCACAACTGCGTCCAAGCTCTAGAAACCGCGAGTCACAGTTATTGAAGCCCGCACACCTAGAGCCTGTACTCTGCCGCAAGAGAAGCCACAGCAATGAAAAGCTCATGCACTGCAACTAGAAAGTAGCTCCTGCTCACTGCAACTAGAGAAAAACCTGTGCAGCGACCAAGACCCAGCACAGCTTAAATAAATAAACAAATATATAATTTTTAAAAAGCTAGATGAGATTTACACAATACAATAAATGACACAACCAACGTAGCAGCAACTTTGAGATACTCCCTATAAGCCCAGGGGCATAACTGCTTAACCCCTATTTCCTGAATACATCTCAAGTAAGCCTATATTGGGCTTCCCAGGTGGCTCCGTGGGTAAAGAACCCACCTGCCAATTCAGGAGACCTAAGAGACGCAGGTTCGATTCCTGGGTCAGAAAGATCCCTTGGAGAAGGGCAACCCACTCCAGTATTCTTGCCTGGGGAATCCCATGGACAGAGGAGCCTGGCAGGCTACAGTCCATGGGGTTGAAAAGACTGAAGTGACTTAGGTCATACACGTGTTATATTATCCTGTAATTTCTCATATTTCACATTGGCCTCATTGACTGCAGACTGGCACCTTGGGGACACAGCATCACACAGACCAAAGCGTGGGTCACAGCACAACTGGCTGGTACACCAAGTCGGCAACAGCGACCAGCACCAGGTCCAGCAGCATCAACCCCCAGCACCTGGGATGAGAGGATGTGCATTAACCCTGGCTGTCCCTGTCCAGAGCACTTCATTTCATCTGCAAACACTCTACATGCTGTCTTTGAAAAGGAGTGTTGCTGCATCTAGAAAGCTACAAGAAAAGAGACAGGATGTTTAGCTGTGTTTCAGACTTAACCACATGTTGAAGGGAGAACTCTGGCTGCTCTCCTGCATCTCACATACTACTTGCCAAGAAGTAAAAGCTACCAAACCCACCCCTGCTTATCTCTGTGCTAGTAGAAACGATGTGCTGAGTGCTAAGTTGCTTCAGTCGTGTCTGACTCTTTGCAGCACTGTGGGCTGTAGCCTGCCAGGCTCCTCTGTCCATAGGATTCTCCAGGCAAGAATACTGGCGTGGGTTGCCATTTCCTCCTCCAAGGGATCTTCCCGACCCAGGGATCGAACCCTAGTCTTTTGCATCTCCTGCACTGGCAGGTGGGTTCTTTACCACTAGCGCCACCTGGGAAGTCCAGTGGAAACAATACCTCCTTTAGGAAGGAACATCTAGGACAAATGCTAAGCTGGACAGGATGCCAGAATGAGAGGCATAATCAGGAACTGTCTCAAGCAAGACTAAACCTGTGGTTTGATTCTACTAAGTGTGATTTCATTAAATTAGAAAAAGTCCTTTAAATTGGGGGTCGGGGGGAGTTAAGATTTGCTAAGGAAAGATTAACCAAAATAATTGAGCTTCATGTCAATGGAATTTAACTTATATTGAGTTACTCTAAATTATGTAGCACATTCTTTATAAGCAGAAATTGATGATAGCTTATTTTACAAAGGAGATATCTGTTTTAGAGGAGACTTCTATTGTAGAGGAAAATGTTGAGACTGATCTCTCAGTTAGTTTAACCAATCAAATGCCTGCCAGTGCAGGAGATGTAATCACGGTTTCAATCCCTGAGTTGGGAAGATCCTCTGGAGGAGGGCATGGCAAACCACTCCAGTATCCTTCCCTGAGAAATCCCATGGACAGAGGAGCTTGGCAGGCTACAGTCCATGGGGTTGCAGAGTTAGTTGGACACAACTGAAGCAATTTAGCACATACACACAATCAAACATAAGCAGGGCAGCTTGTACTGGCCACTGTGTAAACTGCAATACCTACACCTGTCAATTCAGAATCTAGCAAGTGATGACAAATAGAAACTCTCCTCGGGTCAAAACTGACCCTCACTCTTTATATTCCACACTGGCTTCTGCATGGAACCCTCAGGATCACATTCCCTTTCTTCAAATTCTGCTTCCTAGGCTTCTGACCATAGAGTGCTCCAGGGTTCCCTTATCTCCTTGACTTTCTCTCTCCTCGCCCCTTGGCTGGTTTCTCTTCCTGCTCTCATACCCCAGCTGTAGGTGTCCCCCCTAAACAGGTCTCAGTCCTTTGCTCCCCCTGCTTCACAAGCATCATCTTGGAGCACTAGCTTCCATCCATCTCATGAGTAACATCTCTTTTCTTGATTGCCACCGGATGCTAGGATCAGTGCTTATGTTTAAAGTTTCAGCCGAAATCTGTCTCACTAATTCCTATCTGTGAATAGCAAATACTATTTTTGATACACAAGTGGATAAATAAAATATCTTTGACTTCATGGAACTTATATTTTAGTTGAGTGAGGTGGGGAGATGGGGTGCGGGGGAACCAAGGAGAGACAGTGAACAATAAACTAATAAAGGAAGTTGTATATAGTACATTAGTGAGTTTAAGTACTCAGCTCACAAGACTTGTAGCTATCATATTGGACAGCATAGCTCTAATGTCTTCATTCCCTGGGTTTCATTTCATTTAATCTGGAAAAATGTCAGAAACAAATCAAGCTGCCATTTTGGCATTCATTTTCTCAGATGGGAAGCAGCCCCCTGCATCCAGGTTTTCCCCACCACAATGCAGGTGGGGTCAAGTTGGGGGGAGGGATGTTGATGTGTTTGCTTTTCTGTTACACAAAAAGCAAATAAAAACACAAGTACACTGGCAAATCCAGGTGCATAGGCAGCTCCGCTATTTGCCCCCGGGCTCACACCCTCCAGGGCTCAGGGTCACTCAGATGATTCCCTTTCTTGATATAAAAAACACAGCAAAACAAACTGTCCCACAGACTCCGAAGGGCAATTACAAAGGAGAGGTTCCAAAAACATTCAGAGATGATGTCACCAGAATGAATGGACTGCTTGCCAAGGTCTTGAAGAGAACAGCCTTATTAGATTATACAGCCTTCACATTACTGTCTAATCAGAGACAGAACAGACTGTTTTGATACAGTTTTAGCGGGGGCAGCTATTTTGGCAGAGCTGTCCCAGGACCACCTCATCAAACATCCCCTCCACTCTGGTATCCCCAAACCCACTGTGCACCCCTGACCTTGCGCCAACCCCACCACAACCATTTATGGTTTTTTGGTGTTTTTTTTTGCCAAGTCCATTGTTTTCTGTTCTGTATTAGTCTTATGTTTTATTTATTTTTAATGGAAATTATATATAATATGCCATATTTGTATTAAAAAGATGGGAGATCATAAATACATGTGCTTGTGCTTGGAAAGAATAGACTTCCCTGGTGATTTGGACGGTAAAGAATCTGCTTGCAATACAGGAGATCTGGGTTCAATCCCTGGGTCAGGAAGATGCCCTAGAGAAGGAAATGGCAATCCACTTCAGTATTCTTGCCTGGAGAATCCAATGGACAGAAGAACCTGGCAGGCTACAGTCCACGGGGTCGCAAAGAGTCAGACATGACTGAGCAAATAACATTTGGAGAGAATATATCTGGAAGGTTTTTTATTTTTATTTATTTTTAAAAATACATTTATTTATTTGGCTGTGCCAGGTCTTAGTGGTATGTAGGATCTTTTGCTGTGGCACGTGCGATCTAGTTCCCTGACCAGGGATCACATCCAGGCCTTTTGCATTGAGAGTGCAGAGTCTTAGCCACTGGACCACCCCCGAAAGTCCCCAGAAGGATATTTTTTAAACTGGCAAACATCACTGTGTCCAGGGTGAAGAGCAAAGGACTAGGGATCAGGAATGGGGAGACCTCCCTCCCCATAAGATACATTTTCAACACTGTATATATATATTTTTATCATATGCCTCTTTTATTTTCTAAAACATTTTTTAAATTTAATTTTATGTATTTATTTGGCTGGGCCAGGTCTTTGTTGTAGCATGCGTGACCTTTTGTTGGGACACGAAGGATATTTTTTTAATTATTAATAGTTGCAGCATATGGAATCTAGTTCTCCTATAGTGAGTGAAAGTCGCTTGTTGTGTCCAGCTCTTTTCAACCCCATAGACCGTAGTCCACCAGGTTCCAGATCAAACCCAGGCCCCCTGTATTGGTAGCATGGAGTCTTACCCATTGGACCACCAGGGAAGTCCTTCTAGAACATTTTTTTTTTTAATTTATCTTTGAACAGTTTCAGGTTTACAGAAAAAAAAATGGGCAGAAAGTACAGAATTCCCATAAATTCCCTCAGCTCCCACACTCCATCACTGATGTCACGTACTTGTGTGGTGCACCCTTCTTACAGTTGATGAGCCAACGTTGATAAGTGGTGATGAAAGTTCACAGTTCACATTAGGGTTCACTTGATGTTGACTGTTCTGTGGGTTTTGACAAATAGAATAATGTGTATTTGCCCTTACCATATCGCACAGAACAATCTCACTGCCGTCCACATCCCCTCTCCCCCATCCATTGATCCCTTCTTCCCTCTAGGCTGGAGCAATCACTGATCATTCTACCATTTTCATAGTTTTGCCTTTTTTCTTCTTTTTTTCGTATCTTTTTTGGGGGGAGGGGGGTGTGTCACTCAGCGTAAGAGATCTCTGTTCCCTAGTTCAGGTCAGTCCCTCAGTCATGTCTGTCTCTGTGACCCCATGGAGTGCAGCACGCCAGGCTTCCCTGTCCATCACCAACTCCTGGAGCCTACTCAAACTCATGTCCATTGAGTCAGTGATGCCATCTAACCATCTCATCCTCTGTCACCCTCTTCTTCTCCTCCCTTCAATTTTTCCCAGCATCAGAGCCTTTTCCAGAGTCAGTTCTGTGCATCAGGTGGCCAAAGTATTGGAGTTTCAGCTTCAACATCAGTCCTTCCAATGAATATTCAGGGTTGACTTCCTTTAGGATGGACTGGTTGGATCTCCTTGCAGTCCAAGGGACTCTCAAGAGTCTTCTCAAACACCACAGTTCAAAAGCATCAATTCTTCAGTGTTCAGCTTTCTTTATGGTCCAACTCTCACATCCATACATGACTAATGGAAAAACCATAGCTTTGACTAGCGGACCTTTGTTGGTAAAGTAACGTCTTTGCTTTTTAATATGCTGTCTAGGTTGGTCATAGCTTTTCTTCCAAGGAGCAAGCATCTTTTAATTTCATGGCTGCAGTCATCATCTGCAGTGATTTTGGAGCCCAAGAAAATAAAATCTGTCACTGTTTCCATTGTTTCCCCATCTATTCACCATGAAGTGATGGGACCAGATATCATGATCTTAGTTTTTTGAATGTTGAGTTTTAAGCCAGCTTCTTCACTCTCCTCTTTCACTTTCATCAAAGGCTCTTTAGTTCTCCTTCACTTTCTGCCATAAGGGTGGGGTCATCTGCGTATCTGAGGTTATTGATATTTCCCCTCAAAATCTTGATTCCAGCTTGTGCTTCATCCAGCCCGGCATTTCTCATGATGTACTCTACATATAAGTTAAATAAGCAAGGTGACAATATACAGCCTTGACGTACTCCTTTCCTGATTTGGAACCAGTCCGTGGTTCTATGTCTGGTTCTAATTGTTGCGTCTTGACCTGCATACAGATTTCTCAGGAGGCAGGTCAAGTGGTCTGATATTCCCATCTCTTGAAGAATTTTCCACAGTTTGTTGTGATCCACACAGTCAAAGTCTGTGTTCCCTAAACAGGGATCAAACCCATGCCCCCCTGCATTGGAAGCTCACAGTCTTAACAACTCGACTACCAGGGAAGTCCCACCGTGTGTATCTTTAATAATTTTTCAAAAACCACTTTTAAGACAGTGAAAATATTTTTTTAAAGTCTATTCAAACTGAGTCTCATAGGAAGGCCCAATTCAAACTGTCATCATAAGGAAATTTAACAATATTGAACAAACCTATACAAATGTGTGTTGAGAAAGTTATTAAAAATATAAAAGAACATTTTCTGGAGAGCCTGTTCCTAAGGGAAAAGGGCTATATTGTGTCCCAAAAACCTTCCTTTCCCTCCGCCCCCTCTAATGTTTAAAGAATAATTAAGTTGATATAATCAAGATAGTTCACAAAGCAGAGGTATTTGCCAATATATTATCAATTAAAAGTCATAAATATGGGTGTTGTACCTCAAAGAGCCAGTTAGAGGCCTGGAGACAAAGAACTCCCAGATTCTCAGAATGGAGACAACACTCCGGATGACAATGCTTTTCCTGAGGGCACATAGCCACTGTGTCATCACTATTGACTTTCTGTTAGCTACCGCCTGCCCTGATGACCTGATACACCCCCGGTCCCCAGCTTAGCCCCAATCCCTATGTCAGAGAAAATCTGGAGATTAGCACGGAGGTGAGGTTCTGGGACTGAATAGACTGGCAAGGGTGAAGCTCTTGGTCTTTATTTATTCTTTATTATTGTTTTAAAAATTTATTTATTTGGCTGCGCTGAGTCTCAGCTATGGCATGCTGGATCTTTTGTTGCTGCATGTGGGAATCTAGTTCCCCAAGTAGGAATCGAACCCAGGGTCTCTGCACTGGGAGGAAGGAGATCCACTGGACCACCAGGGAAGTCCCTCTTTCTCTTGCTTTATTTGGTAATAAAATAACTAAAAAATAAGAGATTTTTAAGGCTTTTTCTAGGCTTCATTTTAAAGCCTGTATCAAATATACTTGTATCAAAACAACAGTGTCAAAATGCCAAGTGCCCTCCCCCACTTAATGGGATCCTGGTACACCTGTGCCTCCAAGGAGAGGAAATGGAAGTAGGCACAGGTGGAAGGGCCATTCAGTGCCACCTGTCTACTGCAGCTCCCACAGTGCATGTCCTATCTTACACAAACCGATTTCCTTGGATTAAATACATTCCACCCAAACACAGCCAATTCATTCATTTCGTATTCCCTATAGAGACTATCAGAATATCTGGATTTTCTAAGTCAATGCCAGATAGCAATACCAGAATTATCAGAATGAATCTTCTTGCTTGCTTCTAGTCACAGCCTGTGATTTAAAACGGTGGTGCTGTAATTCTACCATCTCCATGGTTTTCCTTACAAAACACATGGCGGTTCACCACCTCCAGGCTTAAAAGGTTTGTGTGTAGGGACTTCCCTGGTGGTCCAGTGGTGAAGACTCTGGACTTCCAATTCAGGGGGCACAGGATTAAAGCAGGGAGACTGGTTCCCCATAGCACCTTTCATTAGTAAATTTTCTGAATTAAGAAAAGCAGCTGAGTCACCCTGAAGTCAATGCTTATAAAAGTCAACCTGATGAGTTTGTCTCTCTCAAAAGTTACATCTCCTTTCTTGATACTCATCCACAATGTATTGCCCCTCAGCCAGAGATTATCCTTGGTTAGGAAGGGGCATTAAAACAAAAACAAACAGGGGGTTCTAATGCCAATGGTCTAAAAGCCTCCCTGAGTGAGTTTCAGTCATTTTTATTTTTACCTTTATTTCTCTGTGGTCCACATTTTTTTGGAGAAGAAACAGAATTCCAAAGGGCAATCTTATTTAAATATTCAGATACATCACTGACTGCTTGTAATGTATACATAACCTGTTTCTAGAATTTCTGAAGCATTTCAGTACCTGAGCAGATTTCACTGAGAGAGAAGTGTTGGGGAAAAACTAAGTGACCCAAGACCCGAGGTCCCAGCAGACATTTGTGAGCGGCTACTATAGAGTAAGCAACTAAACACACCCTATAGGCTCCAGGCTTCCCAGGTGGCTCAGTGGTAAAGAGTCCGCCTGCCAACCCAGGAATCTCAAGTTCAAGGAGGGCATGGTAACCCATTCCAGTTTTCTTGCCTGGAGAATCCCAAAGACAGAGGAACCTGGCCAGCTACAGTCCACGGGGTCACAAAGAGTCAGACATGACTAGACAACAACTTTAGGCTCAGCACCTGTTTTCACAAATGCATGCTCTCAGCTATTCCCCCAGGAACCTCGTCTTCTAAATGAGGAAGTGGCGGCTCAGAGAGCTTGTCCAAGGTCATATAAATACTAAGTATGTGTTGCATCAGTCATCAGATCAGATCAGATCAGATCATAGATTGATCAATTACCCACAGATACAATAGGTTTAAAGAGTGAAACAAGCAAGCACGAAATTACCTGTCTTTACATCCAATGGCAAAAAAAAAAAACCTCTTGAAAATGCTTTGAAATGGTGGCTCTGTGATCATGACCCACAATAACCTCTCCTGAGAGGGGGAAATAACTTGGCTACTTGTGGTTAGAAAATGCTGCCCCACCCTCAAATTCATACCTACCAAGTCAGTGAGCTCCCTGCTTACTGTGCCCACCTCCTGAGTCATATTAATGTACCAGGGGTAGGAAGGAGGGGAATTCCTTTCCACACTGAAGTCTTATTTCAGAAATGAGTGACTCAGATGCCATTGACAGACTTCCTACCCAACAAACAGCCTTATTAAGGAGCCATAGTCTTTCAGCACATACTTATGGGACTTGGGCTTCCAGAACCCCAGTTTTTAGCATATGGCTAAATTCTGGGTCCCAAGTCTGCAAACAACATCACCAGAAAGCTCTGGGGTCAGAGATTTAGTTTCCCTGATCCTAGGCACTTCTGTGAATAATATAAGGATTTTAACACCTACCATGTAGAGAAGTTGTGAAGAAATCAGACAGGAAGTCATGAAGTTGACACCAGCAGTTCTGGGATTGATGGGAATTCCTGCTGGACGGCCAGGAGAAAGGAAAGGGGATTGTCAGGAACTATTGTTGTCTGGTCATGTTTGGCTCTTTTGTGACCCCGTGGACTGTAACCCGCCAGGCTCCTCTGTCCTTGAGATTTTTCAGGCAAGAGTACTGGAGTACATAGCCATTTCCTCCTCCAGGGGATCTTTCTGACCCAGGGATCAAACCCGAGTCTTCTGCATTGGTAGGCAGATTGTGTACTGCTGAGCTACATTGGAAGTACTTTATCATCAATAGCAACAGCTAAAGTGCTGTCCCGGTGACTGCATTTCTTCAACTTAAACTGGGTTAAGTTTAAACTGGGTGCCCACAGGGGGCTGAAGATACCAAGGAGAAGGCAGGTGGCCATGTAGGGCTCCAAGCACAATGCAATGGGATAAATGAAGAAATTGAGGAGCAGCAAAGAGTCTGGGCCCCTGGAAGACTGACTTGTTCTTTTTGGAGTTTGAGGAGGACCTCAGGGGAAACGTGGGATTGGTTGATTGGATAGGAGCGAGGAAAAGAAGAGGCTGCCAGGTGGAGAGATGGCATTTTAGGCAAAACGGACAGCATAAGCAAACACATGGAGCCTAAGAATGTGCTTAGGGGTTGGAAAATAGTCCAGCTGGAGGGAGTGGAGAGTATGGTGGGAAAGGAGGACAGATAAAGCTGGAGAAAGGGCAGAGGGTGGGCAGCTAAGGGCTCAGCAGGTATCTTGATTCTGGTTGGCAGTGGAGAGGAGGAAGGTGAGGGCTCTGGAGAGATCTCTGTTACAGAAAGCGCTCATTAATGGCTCTGCATATGACATGATGAATAGTGCCAAGATGTTGAAAAGGAACAGAAAATAAACAAGAAGGGAGGACTTCCCTGGCAGCTCAGTGGTAAAGAATCTGCCTGTCAATGCAGGAGACACGAGTTCAATCCCTGAGCCAGGAAGACCCACATGCCAAGGAGTAACTAAACCCCTGCCCCATGACTACTGGAGCCCCCATGCCCCAGAGCCTGTGCTCTGCAACAAGAGAAGCCACCACAGTGAGAAGCACATGCACCACTAGAGAAAACGCCCATGCAGCAATGAAGACCCTGCACAGCCAAAAATAACTAAATTTTTTTTTTTTAAAAGGAGGAAAAAATAAGCAAAAAAGGCCATGAGCCTGGATACTATAATCAGCATTTGAATAATGACACAGATTATAGTGAGAAGTTCCCAGAGGTTCCTAATACTAAAACCCAGTGTATGGTGACTGCCATATGCTAGATGGTGTCTCCTTCCTAGCGGCACTTTCCAAAGTGTGACTGGGAGCCTATGGCTTCCAAAAGTGCATATAGTTCAGTCAGTTCACAAAGGTCCCTCTCCCTAAGCAATGAGGTCAGCTCCTGAGAGACGTCAGTTCCCATAGAACACCTTGATTTCTTTTCTTGGACTCAGCTTTCTCTGAAGGGCACAACTGTGCACTTGAAAATAGTTTTATAGTTTTGCTTTGCCCATTCATTCACTTACAAAACATTCGTGAAGACTTACTCTGTGCTGCTAGTAGTAGTTTAGTCGCTAAGTTGTGTCGGATTCTTGTGCCCTCACAGGCTGAAGCCTGCTAGACTCCTCTGTTCATGGGATTCTCCAGGCAAGAATACTGGAGTGGGTTGCCATTTCCTTTAGGAAGGTTATAAAATATGGAGATAACAGGAAGAGACGGCTTCTACCTCCATGGTGATGGCTCCTAATGTATACACAGCTATAATAAAATGAAATGTGCTAAATGGGCCTTAAGAACGACGACAAAAAATTTACAATAGCCAACACATAGAAGCAACTTAGATGTCCATCATGAGATGAATGGATGTCCAACTTAGATGTCCATTGACAGATGAATGGATGAAGATATATATATATATATTCCACTATATATCTATATAATGGAGTGTTACTTAGCCATGAAAAAGAATGAGGACTTCCCTGGTGGCCCAGTGGTTAAGACTCACACTTCCAACACACAGAGTGTGGGTTTGATCCCTGGTTGAGGAGCCAAGATACCACATGCCACGTGGCATGACCAAAAAATAAAAATAAATAAAATAACAATAATAAAATCATTTTTAAAAAGAAATCATTTAAAAAAGAATGAAATAATGCCATTTGCAGAAACATGGATGGACCTAGAGATTGTCATACTAAGTGAAGAAAGTCGGATACAGAAAGACAAATATATGATGTCATTTATATGTGGAATCTTTAAAAAATGATACAAATGAACTTATTTACAAAACAGAAACAGACTCACAGACTTCAAAAACAAGCTTATGGTTACCAAAGGGGAAATGTGGGTGGAGAAGGATAAATTAGGAGTTTGGGATTAACAAATATATATTACTATATATAAAATAGATAATCAGCAAGGACCTACTGTACAGCACAGGGAACTCTACTCAATATTCTGTAATAACCTATCTGGGAAAAGAATCTGAAAAAGAATGGATATATATATATATATATACACATACACACACACATATATATATAAATCACTTTGCTGTAAACCTGAAAATAACAACTATACTATAATACAAAATATAATTTGTTTTAAGAACAGCATCAAGAAGATATAATAAGGGCTCAAAGTGGGAAAGGTGATTTGAAAAACTTAGCTACTGCACATAATTTGAAAATCATGTATAAATCCTTGCTTCTCAAGGTGTAGTCCACAGAATCAGAACACAGGTGTCACCTGGTAGCTTGTTAGAATTGTAAAGATGATAAACTCTGCCCAGACCTTCTGCAATTTTCTTTTTTGACCCTGCCGCATGCCTGCGGGATCTAATTCCCTGACCAGGGTTAGAACCCATGCCCGGTGAAATGGCAGCATGAAGCTCTAACCACTGGGGCAGGCAATTTCAGGTTCTGCGTTTTAGTGAATCCTCTGAGGGGGTGTTTGCTCATCCAAGCATGGAAGACACTGGCTTAGTGCCCACAAGGTCCTAGAGCTTGTTTTAAATATGATGGTTGTCCTTTTTTTTTTTTTTTTTTTTTTTTAAGCAAATGATAAGCAGAAAGTGATCAAAACTAAACTCCTGGGATTGTAAGATTAACCTAACCACAACATAATCTTTCAAAATTAGTACTTCTTTTCTTTAAGCATGTCTTTTATTTCCAATTCTTCCTTTATTCTATATGAGAGGGATGCAGGTGCCTGGGTCTCAAAAAAGAAAGGAAAAGGTTTGGGGGGGGGCAGAAATCTGTCCCCTCTGGGAGGCAGACAGGGCCAGCAAGCTGCCAGCAGATTCTGTTCTGGAAACTAGAGCCTGTGTGCTTTGAGGTGGTCTGAGGCCATTTGCTCTTAGATCTTTGTCTCACCTGGCCTGACAGCTGTCCTGCTGCACTGCTACATCAGCGCCAGTACATGCACTTTCTTTTGCCAGTTTCATTTCATATGTGGTCCAAGAAACATCTGTTTAGCACCTAGTAAGGGCATGCTGCTGCTAAGCCACTTCAGTCATGTCCGACTCTGTGCGACCCCATAGACGGCAGCCCATCAGGCTCCCCTGTCGCTGGGATTCTCCAGGCAAGAACACTGGAGTGGGTTGCCATTTCCTTCTCCACTGCATAAAGTGAAAAGTGAAAGTCAAGTCGCTCAGCCATGTCTGACTCTTAGTGACCCCATGGACTGCAGCCCACCAGGCTCCTCCATCCATGGGATTTTCCAGGCAAGAGTACTGGAGTGGGGTGCCATTGTCTTCTCCAAGTAAGGGCATCAGATCAGATCAGTCGCTCAGTCGTGTCCGACTCTTTGCGACCCCATGAACCGCAGCACACCAGGCCTCCCTGTCCATCACCAGCTCCCGGAGGTCACCCAGACTCACACCCATCAAGTCAGTGATGCCATCCAGCCATCTCATCCTCGGTCGTCCCCTTCTCCTCCTGCCCTCAATCCCTCCCAGCATCAGAGTCTTCTCCAGTGAGTCAACTCTTCACATGAGGTGGCCAAAATACTGGAGTTTCAGCTTTAGCATCATTCCTTCCAAAGAAATCCTAGGGCTGATCTCCTTCAGAATGGACTGGTTGGATCTTCTTGCAGTCCAAGGGACTCTCAAGAGTCTTCTCCAACACCACAGTTCAAAAGCATCAATTTTTGTCGCTCAGCCTTCTTCACAGTCCAGCTCTCACATCCATACATGACCACAGGAAAGACCACAGCCTTGACTAGGCGAACCTTTGTTGGTAAAGTAATGTCTCTGCTTTTGAATATGCTATCTAGGTTGGTCATAACTTTCCTTCCAAGGAGTAAGCGTCTTTTAATTTCATGGCTGCAGTCACCATCTGCAGTGATTTTGGAGCCCAGAAAAATAAAGGCTGACACTGTTTCCACTGTTTCCCCATCTATTTCCCATGTAGTGATGGGACCAGATGCCATGATCTTCGTTTTCTGAATGTTGAGCTTTAAGCCAACCTTTTCACTCTCCACTTTCACTTTCATCAAGAGGCTTTTTAGCCCCTCTTCACTTTCTGCCATAAGAGTAGTGTCATCTGCATATCTGAGGTTATTGATATTTCTCCCAGCAATCTTGTGTTTCTTCCAGTCCAGCATTTCTCATGATGTACTCTACATATAAGTTAAATAAACATGGTGACAATATGCAGCCTTGACATACTCCTTTTCCTATTTGGAACCAGTCTGTTGTTCCATGACCAGTTCTAACTGTTGCTTCCTGACCTGCATACAGATTTCTCAAGAGGCAGATCAGGTGGTCTGGTATTCCCATCTCTTTCAGAACTTTCCACAGTTTATTGTGTTCTACACAGTCAAAGGCTTTGGCATAGTCAATAAAGCAGAAATAGATGTTTTTCTGGAACTCTCTTGCTTTTTCCATGATCCAGCGGATGTTGGCAATTTGATCTCTGGTTCCTCTGCCTTTTCTAAAACCAGCTTGAACATCAGGAAGTTCACAGTTCACATATTGCTGAAGCCTGGCTTGGAGAATTTTGAGCATTACTTTACTAGCGTGTGAGATGAGTGCAATTGTGCGGTAGTTTGAGCATTCTTTGGCATTGCCTTTCTTTGGGATTGGGATGAAAACTGACCTTTTCCAATCTTGTGGCCACTGCTGAGTTTTCCAAATTTGCTGGCATATGGAGTGCAGCACTTTCACAGCATCATCTTTCAGGATTTGGAATAGCTCCACTGGAATTCCATCACCTCCACTAGCATGGAGTAAGGGCATAGCATGAGCTAAATGTCAAGAGCTAAGGTCTACTCTGGTGTGGTCAAAGACGTAGAAATAATTGGAAGAATAGATAGAAAACAAGTTGTACGAAAAGAGAGATACTATGACTGCTCAGATAAGTGAGAGTGGTGGCGGGGTGAAGAATTTCCGGCTTAGGAAATCCAGGAAGGCTTCAAGAAGGAGGAAGTCAAACCAGTTGGGCCTTGAATGATAATAATTTCAAAGAGGCAGATCTAGAGTTAGAACTTTTTTTTTTTTTTAAGATTCTGATGAATTTTTTTATGTGGACAAATTCATTTTTTAATGAATTTGTTACAATATTGCTTTTGCTTTTATGTTTTGGAGTGAGGCATGTGGGGTCCTAGCTCCCTGACCAAGAATCTAATCTGCACCCCCTGCATTGGAAGGTGAAGACTTCACCACTGAACCACCAGGGAAACCCCTGGGACTGGAGCTTTTGAGAAAGAGTATCTAGTCCAGATACTAGATCACTTCATGGGAAATAGATGGGGAAACAGTGGAAACAGTGTCAGACTTTCTTTTTCTGGGCTCCAAAATCACTACAGATGGTGACTGCAGCCATGAAATTAAAAGACGCTTACTCCTTGGAAGGAAAGTTATGACCAACCTAGATAGCATATTCAAAAGCAGAGACATCACTTTGCCAACAAAGGTCCGTCTAGTCAAGGCTATGGTTTTTCCTGTGGTCATGTATGGATGTGAGAGTTGGACTGTGAAGAAGGCTGAGCGCCGAAGAATTGATGCTTTTGAACTGTGATGTTGAAGAAGATTCTTCAGAGTCCCTTGGACTGCAAGCAGATCCAACCAGTCCATTCTGAAGGAGATCAGCCCTGGGATTTCTTTGGAAGGAATGATGCTAAAGCTGAAACTCCAGTACTTTGGCCACCTCATGAGAAGAGCTGACTCATTGGAAAAGACTCTGATGCTGGGAGGGATTAGGGGCAAGAGGAGAAGGGGATGACAGAGGATGAGATGGCTGGATGGCATCACTGACTCAATGGATGTGAGTCGCAGTGAACTCCAGGAGTTGGTGATGGTCAGGGAGGCCTGATATGCTGCGATTCATAGGGTTGCAAAGAGTTGGACACGACTGAGCGACTGATCTGATCTGATCTGATCTAGTCCAGAAAAAGTAAGCCGGTGGGAAAATGAAGAGTTTCTCTGAGGATGAGTGTCGGAGAGAAAGCTGGAAAGAAGGCTTGGGGTTAGTTGTGCTGCTTGCTAAGCAGTGCTCAGTCACTCAGTTTTGTCTGACTCTTTGCAACCCCATGGACCGCACCCTGCCAGGCTCCTCTGTCCATGGAATTTTCCAGGCAAGAATACTGGAGTGGGTTGCCATTTCCTGCTCCAGGGTATCTTCTCGACCCAGGGATTGAACACATGTTTCCTACATCTCCTGCACTGGCTGGTGGATTCTTTACCACTGAGCCACCTGGGAAGCCCCTGGAGTTAGTCATAAATGGCCCCAAATGCCCAAATGTGGGCAGTAGGGAACCAAACAAGAATTTTTGAGAAGAGCAATGACATGACCCTATTTGTGCTTTGGACATTTTTTATACTAGGCATTCTTTTCTGGGGAGGGAGGAAGAATTTATGAGACAGTCCTATTGCTTCCCAAATGCCCAGCTGACGACAGTTATCATCCTCTTCTTTTCTGTCTTTTCATCTCCCTAGAGCAGCACTACCCTTGCCTTCCTGCCAACCACACAGTTAAGAGAAGCTCAGCATTTCAAAGTTACCTGGGGCTGGATGAGACTCCAGCATGACCAGCATGGAGCACAGGTGTGCTCTGATGACAAGTGTTAAAATCACCTATTTATCAGTCTGAGGTTAGAATGATTATCACTGGACATGTTTACCATCAGAAAGGAGAGGCTGATCAGATAAGAAGCCCCATTTGACAACAATCTGCTTTCACCTGTACTTGTTTCTGAGTACTTGTTGTTCTAAGAAGAAATGCTCAGGTTTAGTGTTTTTTTTTTCCTGTGAACCTGGTTCCTCTAAGCCAGCTGTTTCTTCTTTCTCCTAACAGCATCACAAAACTTGGGGACTGGATGGAACTCCTGGAGACTCCATCTTGCCAATCCCCTTACTTAGTGGGAAGGCTGAATGACTTGTCCAGCTACTCTCGGCCAAGCCAGAGAGACTTTTCAAATATACATCAAATGTAAGAGCTAAAGTGCTTAGTCGCTCATTCATGTCAGACTCTTTGCGACTCCATGGACTGCAGCATGCCAGGCTCCTATGTCCATGGGATTTTCCAGGCAAGAATACTGCAGTGGGTTGTCACTGCCTACTCCAGAGATCCCTACATCCTCCCACCCTTGTTGGAAGCAAGGGCTTGTCTGTGAACCATGTTCACAAGGCTGTTTTGTGTGCAGGAACAGCCAGCTCCAGCCTCATTCTGGACCACAGGAGGGGCCTCCCACGAGGCGCAGGGGTGGCAGCACCTCTGATGCAGAAGCAGGCAGCCCAGCTTGGACATCTCGACCTGGCAACCGAATCCCCAGTCCAGTGAGTGTTCTGAGAGCCTGTTTTCACTCAGAAAAACAGAAATGTAATGGAATTTTTAAACTGTCTAGAAGACTATTTTAAACTGAGAAAACAGAACTGACTCTGCTTGGCCGAGGCCAAAGTACACAGAAGTTGGTGTGAAGTCACTTCTGTGGTGGGAACTCAGTGAGACACGGCTAGGTGGCTTCCCGGAGGAGGTGCGAAGGAGGGATTCTCCGTCCTCTGCGTCCTTGTGGAGAATCACTGTATGTGGGGGGTACAGTCCCTCCCCATGAAGTGCTCAGAGTGGATAAGGATTATTTCTGAGAAATGCAGGGTTAGGTGGGAAGTTGGGCTCGCCCTGGGCAAAGTGTGGGAAGGGGCTTTGGGAGCCCCCATGCGCGTCCTCTCTTGGCCCCCTCCTCCTCCCTGCCTTCCCTCCCCAGTAGGGACCTGTCCGGCCCTCACCTGGTCTGCTTGTCCTCTCATCCTCCCCCCAGGCCTTTCCCAGCACATCTGGGCTGCAGACACAGCTCTCTGCTTAAGTGATAGGTGTGCGGGTGTGCTGGACACCACTGTGTCTAGAGGCACAACAGGGGCCTCTGCAGGGACACTTAGACCTGAAGAGGGCAAGGCCGTCGAGCAGATGTTCAGAATACAGAGAGGGGTCTTCACACAGCGTCCCTCCCCACTTGTCTACTGACTCAGGACAGTGGTGCTAGATCTCAGCGCTCCTTTCAGACCCAAACAACGCGGCCTTTGCCACTGGCCTGAGTAAGTCACATTTATTCTAGTTAGAAAGGGGCACCCAGGTGGTGGAGGCCCCGGGGTTCCATCTCCCTCTACCTGCCCCTCATCTCATATACACACACACACACACACACCCTGCCCCATCTTCTCATGAACACTGGGCTAAGATGTAAATCGGAGGATCCGCCTTGGGGGTCCCGTGTCCCTCCCTCCTCACCACCATCTTTTTTCTCTGCCAGTGCACACCCCCTGGATCCCGCACAAACCCGCCCCTTGTTTGACATCCTGTGCATTGAGTTCGCCTAACAACGGCTAGCCGTGCTCACTGGAGCGCAGATATCGCTCCGCTCCCTGAAAGGCCAGATGGAACCGCCCCCCACCCCCCCACCGCCACCCCCCGTTTGTAGGTCCACATCTGACAGCGCACAAGGCTTTTATCTCAGAAGGAAAGAGCCGAGTTCTGAGCGGCAATCCCGCCCCCAAGCACACACGGAGTCAAAAAGACATTTGTCCACAGGGCCCATCACAGGGAAAACTTTTGTTCCTTTTTTTTTTTTTTAAAGAATTTTCTCTTCCCGCCAAAATGTTTGTTTCCGATGCAGCAGCAGCAGCAGCAGGTCTGTGGAAAGCCCGCCATCTGACCTGCTCGCAGGTCCCTCCCCTCCTCGCGTCCCATCTGGTGTCTGGTGCGCACAAAGGCCCCCGGCCGCCCCGCCCAGGCCTTTCTGCAGCCGCCACCGGCCGTCAGGTCCCTGGGGCCCGCCCCGAGCGAGGGTCTGGTCCCCGGGCGCCCCGCGGCCTGAAGACCAACAGGTGATGTCAGCGGGTGTCCGAACTCTTGAGACTCACCAGGCGCCGGCACTCATGATTCACACGTGCGCGCGCCTCTGACTCAGCAGTTTCCAGCGGCCTGGACTGCAATTCACAAGGAAGGACCCGGGCCCAGACTGCTAAGGAGCCGCAGGACCACCTTTCTGCACAAGAGCAGAGAACTGGAAACAACTCCAGATTACGTCGATCATGGAAATAACCACACTATTAAAAAAAAAAAAAAAAACACAACCGTGTAGCGACTAGAGGCAATGCTGGAGACCTGTGTCTTTTGGCATCAAAGGCTATCTATCCACAAAAACATTCTTAAATATAAATAGCAAGTTTCCAAGTAATATATATAATGTGATTCTACTTTGCTATATAAAAAATATATACATTTATACATACATATACATGTACATAGAAAAAGTATGTATACCAAGATGTTAACTCTTTATTTCTGGATATTGAGTTTATGGCTGATTTTTATCTTCCTATTTTTGATCATATTTTCTGATTTTCACACATTTTTCTGTAATTGTAAAAAAAAATTTGTTTTTAATGAATGCTGGAGACAACTTTCTCATTTACTTATAGATACTATTTAAAGCCATGAACTAGAGGAGGAGAAATATACAGAAGAGAAGGGGGTCCCGGGCTGAGGCCTGGGAACTCCAGTATTTAGAAGTTGGACAGAGGAGGAGACAGGAAAGCAATCTGAGAAGGAGAAGCCAGTAAGAAGGGAGAAAAACCAGAAGGATCCCAGAGGCCGAGAAAAAGAACTGGCTCAGGCTCTGTCATGTGTCCTTAAGAGGGGTCAGGAGAATAAGACTAGGACAGCAAATGGGGCGAGGTGAAGATTTGTCAGATAAGAGGGAGAGCGAGGAACTGGAGTTCTGCAAAGAAATGGGAGATATGGAGGGCCGTGTTTTCTCAGACATGGAAACATCTCAACATTGTTGTAGGATGATGATAATGATCAGGTTAACCAGGAAGTCAGTGATCCAGCAGCCAGAGATGATGGGCCTAGAAGGATCTGCAAGCGCAGCCAGCTAGGGTGGCTATTCAACTCCTAGGACAGCCCGCCCCCCACATGGAGAAAGAAAACAGAGCTTAGGTGAGCACCAGTGCAGGCAGCATGGTAGGTGTGGCAAGGGGAGATGAGTTATTTCTAGGATGTATAACAGCTGCTTGAGGTGACATCGATGGACATTTTACAGAAGATCAGTTGGCACCATTGTGTGTTTGCCTATACGTCCCCATCTCCTTCATTTGTATGATGGCCTAGGGAAATAATTCCCTTTGCCACTCTTTCTCCATCAGCAAGCCTTTATCACTACATCGTGAAGAGTTACAGCAAAAGAAACTGATTAAAAGACTCAAAATCACACAAGTAAGTTCCCACAAGATTTATAGGGCTCAGCCACTGCAGGAAGTATAGATGTCATCATTTATTTATGTGTGTCTCCCTGGTGACATCATACATACACTTTCTCCTTTAGAAAGTGAACAGTAAACCAATATGAAAGTATAAATTACATTTACTACTTTATACGAGCTAACTTATATTTATCAACCATGCGCTGGCCTGTTGCCCTTCCTGGGTCCTGGGAGGGAGCAGACATGAATGTGATGTGGAGGAGGATGAGCTGTGGACCCAGAGCACAGGACTTCCAAGCCCAAAGATGGGGGCTTGGATAAGAGCAAAAGCTTTACATTATTACAATTACAATTCTCGTATCCAGCTTTTTTTTTTTTTTTTTTTTAAGCTTGATGTTCTGTTTATACTTTTCTGTTTCTACATGGTCTGAAAATAGAACAGGCTTTGGAATCAGAAGTTCAAAACATAGTTCTGCCTCTCATCGCCTATCTTCAAAGGCAGACGTAGGTCTTAAGGGGCCCAAAGCTTAGGGGCTTCTCTTTAAGAACACAAACTTGAGAGCAGAATTGAATATTTCTTTGAAATGAAGAAGGAAATCACAACACCTTTCCAGAGATTTCAATCTTGCCTTCTGAGATCTCTTTAGACAATTTATCAGAAACATTTATACAAAGATGCTCACTGATTACAATCTGTTTCCACCCCACCCCACTGGGGTCCTGACCCCCTAACCATGTGACTACTACCCTCCTGGGGCCCTTGCAAGTGGGGGCCCTGATGTTCATTTACTTTATAGTAAGTCTACCTTTGTCTGTGTGATCTGGGGCAGGTCAGACTTCTCTGACCCTCAGTTTGCTCATCTACAAAATGGAATCATAATAGCTACCCATGAAGGTTGCTGTGAGGACCAAGTGAAATCGTTCAGAAATCAGGGCTGGAACCTATGGGGATTGCACGCCATGATTCTTATTCCTCTAATGCCAGTGACTGGGAGATGGAGGCGAGATATGCAACACTGTGTACTGTGCTGGCTCCTCAGAGAAACCAGTTTCCTTCTAGTTAGTTTACAGTCATTTTTTAACAATTGCTGCCTGCCTTTCTTATGCCACTTGTAATGGATTTTTAGACTAATAATAGATTTTGTGAGCTTTTATTAACTCCTCCAGCAATTTAAAGGAGGAACTAGGTAAAGCCATCATTTATCTGGCTCATCCCCATTAATTATTTCTTCTAAAATCAATGGCCAAATAAAAAACAAATTTTTTTTTGATGCATTGATGCAATTAGAAAAATGTTAAAGGACTCAAGAGATTCAACGGCTTTGGCCTGTGAGCAGACGGACCATTCATAAGTTTGTAGTTTCTAATTCAGAGCAGTCTCAGATGAATTTCCTGCCCAAGCTGGTCTGCTTAGGGAACAAAAGCCTGGAGATGTGTCTGCTTCACGCCCCATTGGCAGTGCACACTGCCAGGGCTGGCCTCTCTGGTGGCCCGTACTCATCAGAGGGACCCGCCGCCCTTAGCGATTCGGCTTTTACAAATCACTGCAGGGAAATCCAGTTTGGACAATACAGAAGCGCGTCCCTTCATACCACTGGGACTTCGCTACAGTCCTTTATATCTTGTAAGTAACTCACAAAGGTTTCAGTGAACTATTTCCAATTCCTGTAGCCTCATCAAGAAAAGTACCCCCTTCTGGGGCCAACTTTTCCAAGATGCTAAAGTCTTAAGGTGACCACAAAAGTAGTCCATCAGCGACTGATTTCACACTTTACAACATAGATCCCTCCAAGGATCAGTTTCATGCAGCTGCATTTTACCTGATATCCTCTGGCTTTGATAAACAGGGGTTAATTAGGCATATGTGAAATAATACACAACCTGGGCACCCCACCAGGCAAGAGGTGCTAAGTGTCTCATTTTAAACGACTCACCTCGGTTTTAGTTCTGCCGTTAATGAAAAGAAAGAAAGAAAAAAAGCTGCAGTTACAGCTTCTCCAGCCTGAAGAACTTCTCCAGTAACATTGCCTTATATAACAAAGGAAGAAGGAATGGAGCCAGAGGACCACACGCTGGGCGGGAACGATTAACAGATGATTTTAACTAGGAGGCTTAGCTCCATCTTCCAAGCAGATCAGACTAATGGGAGAGAGGATGGGAGAGATACCACCTCAGTGCTGGAGAGAGGATACAATAAACCAGTTCACTGAAATTTTAAAGAGTGGGTGGTGAGGCATAACTATCACTTCCCAGGATTTTTCTAAGACTACAGTTTTCTCTTTCATAATGAAAAAAAAGTATATTTTTAAAATATTCGGAGATAATAAGCAAATGTCCTTAAATACGGAAAGAAAACGTCTGGTAACGGCGCCTTCTGTTAGAGAGAAAATTGACCTCAAATTTTAAATTAAATTTTCCAAAAGCTTCAACCCAGGTTTCTCCCCCACATCTTGAATTTTGGCTTTCATATTCTTCAAACGTTAGGCTGACCTGATTTTTCTTTCCGGTTACATCAGTGTAACTTGATGAATAGTGATTCCTAATAAGGAGAGTGTGCCCAACCTTGTTAAAAAGAAAAAAAGTTAAGAAAGAAACTAAAATACCATAACAGAAAAAAAGAGCATTTAAGATAAAGTCCAAACAAAGTTTTTAAAGATAAAATTCATCTTATAAGGGGCTATCTGGATAGCTTCTTTTCAATGACTACAATTTCTGAGCATTGTGTGATTTATATATTATATTCACTCCATTATTAAAAATTTGTCCATGGCTACATATTTGCTACAAATGCAACAGTTCACACTGTTATAGCACCCTAATGACTGCCCCCCCACCCCCGCCAATACATCAATGTGCAAATTTCCAGAACCTGTAAACATGTTACCTTACATGGTGAAACAGACTTGGCTGCTGCTGCTGCTGCTGTCACTTCAGTCATGTCTGACTCTGTGTGACCCCATAGATATCAGCCCACCAGGCTCTCCTGCCCCTGGGATTCTCCAGGCAAGAACACTGGAGTGGGTTGCCATTTCCTTCTCCAACGCATGAAAGTGAAAAGGGAAAGTGAAGTCGCTCAGTCGTGTTTGACTCTTAGTGACCCCATGGACTGCAGCCTACCAGGCTCCTCTGTCCATGGGATTTTCCAGGCAAGAGTACTGGAGTGGGATGCCATTGCCTTCTCCAGACTTGGCAGATGTCGTCAAATTAAGGGTCTTGACTTGGGGACCTTAATCAGCCTGGATTACCCAGATGGACCCAATGTAATCACAAAGGTGACAGAGGGAGATTTTGTCCACAAGAATGTTTGAGGGATGTAGCAAGATGACAATTCCACCAATCACTCCTGGTTTTGAAGATGGAAGAAGGGGTTGTGCACCAAGAAATGCAGGCAGCCTCTTGGAGCTAGAAAATGCAAGGGAATAGATTTCCTCCTAGAGCCTCCAGAAGCAATGTAGGCTTTCTGACACCTTGACTTTAGTCCATTGACACTGACTTCAAATTTCTGACTTCCAGACTGTAAAATAATAAATCTGCATTGTTTTAAGCAACTAAATGTGTGGTATTTATTACAGCAGCAACAAGAAATTAATACACAGAGTATAGTGTATTAATTCCCATTTTACACAGAGAGATCTAAGATCTTTCAAACTTCTATGATCCAAAATAGTTAGCACAGTGACTTGAATGAGCTGATATTGTTACCAAAGTAGGTCTGTTGGCCAATGCACAGCAAACCAAAGACTGAGATGCCAAGTTTCCCAGCCAAGAAAGAATTTATTACAAGACAGCCAAATGAAGAGCTGGGAGAACAAGTCTCAGCTTCACGTCTCTGAAGTCGAGGGAGCTGGGATATTTATGAGATAAGCAGGGAGGTCTCAGGTGTGTGGAGAAGTGATTGGAGGCAGGGGGAAAGGCACAGGTATATTTGGGTGACATACTTCTGCACATCCAAAAATGAAGGCGCTTAGCAGGATGTTAGGATGGAGTTTCCCAATCCTCTCATGTCTGAAGGTCATTCATCAGGCACCTACACAGGCCCAGTTTTAGGGTCAGTGGTCCCAACTGGCCTTAGCCAGTTGGCATGGGACAAAAGCTAACTCCATATTCCTAAAACAACTAGGCTGTATGAACCTACGAAGGCATAAAATTAAAGAGAGGAAAAAAAGAAAGAAAATAGAATGAAAATGAGCTTAAGCAGGGAAGGCAGTTTACAAGCAGAGGAGTTTTAATAAGCCATTTTCCTAACTGTAGCTCTGCAGGACAAACAAATCATGGTAGCCACCAGCTTCCATTCACGCTCTGGGGTGTGGTTTCAATATTCCTTGAGCAGGAATGACCAGATTATGGGCAAAAGCCAGGTGGGTCATAAAAACCAACCAACCTAGAAATTAAAATTGTCTAAAAAAAAAATCCATAAACATAATCTAATGAGACCCTTCACTTATTATTACATTGGGTATTTGTGGGTTTGGGGTTTTTTTTTTACATTATTTTTAACAAAAGAATTTACCTAATAACTTGTCTTTCAAGTCATTTGGAAAAAAAAACAAAATGCTATTTCAATGAATTCTAGAGTTCTATGGGACTTAATAATAGTAAACATAGTATGCTGACAATTAAAATAACTGATAAGGCCCTAATAGTATATGTTGGGCTTGATTTTTCTAGATTCAATATATAGTGACCAACTGTACTTGTTGGGAAGGAAAGTTCTGCCAGAAGCAGCTAGAGTTGGTAACTGAGAACCAGGAAAGTCAAAGAGCTTTCCTGGGAGGTGGCATTCCTTCTTCCAACACTCCCCAACCAGGTGACCTCCTGAAACTTTGAAAGATGCTGAGGTCACGTTCAGGCATGCACCCTAAACATCCTGTAGTTGTGGCCTCTGATCTTAGAATGCAGGGTTTCCGTGGATGCAACAGAAGCCTCTGAAGCCTGCCTGCTGAGGGGGAGTGCAGACTGGAGGTGTGTTCAACTTGGAGCCTGGATAGCAAATGCCAGCCAATAAATAATTTTAGCCTCATTCTGTTCATATTCTTGTATTTTATCTCCCTATTTCTCTCTGGAAAGATTCTGCTCAAACCTCATTTCCCTGGGGAAATCTTCTCTGCCTGACCACCCATCTAGTCAGATCCCTTCATTAGAGACATTCATAAAACACTGCATTCCTTTCCCTCAGAATGTTCCTCATGGTTTGTGGTCATATACTCTTAAGGTGGTTATTTGCTTAGTGTATCTCTCTCCCCACTAAACACTAAATCCCGAAAGATTGGAACCAGGTCCAATCTGTCCCTACTAGTTCATGGTTATGGTTTAACATCTGTAGAATGAATGAATGAATGAGGAACCTACAGTGTGAATCCAGGCTCCCCTCCTCATCCCCTAACAAACACTTGGCTAACCTATAATGAAGTCAGTGTAGGTGAGGCAAAATAAAACCAGAAGACAACACTAGAACAGGGAGTCCCCAACCTCCGGGATCCAATGCCTGATGATCAGAGGTGGAGCTGATGTAACAATAATAGAAATAAAGTGCACAAGAAATGTAATGCACTTGAATCATCCAAAAACCATCCTCCCCCTCCACAGTCTGTGGAAAAATTGTCTACCATGAAGCCGGTCCCAAAAAAGTCGGGGACTGCTGCTCTAGAACATTTAGAAAATATTTGTGAGGGCTCGGTGGGAGCTGGAACTCTTCAGAGAGCTGCAAATACAGGAGAGGAATTAAAGCATACATAAAAAGCCATGACAAAAAAGAGGAATAATGATAACCACCAGGGAGGGGCAGTGAGGACTCAGAAGAGGCGAAGTGACTTCCAGCGGACATCATCCTGCCTAGTTCACGGACTACCTTTCTTGATAGCATTCCACACTCCCTTGCCCCTCGATCCTTCAGCCACACCCATTTGGCAGATGGACATGCTGTGGTCTTCCTCTGCTGCTGCACCTGATCACCCTGCCTCGGTGCCGAGCAGGGCAGACTCACATCGCTCTCTGGGTGCAGAGCCCTGCCTGTGGCCACGCACTCAGCCCAGGGGATGGGCGGGGCTGGGTGAACACAAAAGATCACGACCTTGACCCACCTAGCCCAAGGGCCTGAACTCACATCTGCCAACCTAAAACAAGTCCTCGAAGCTGCCTGGCAGTTCCCCTGGGTGCCCCTGATCAAATCCCTTCCCCAGTCTTCTCAAGGACTGTTTCAGAAATCCTTTAGTCTCCTAAGATCTCTGATGGTGCTTCCCACTCCAACCATTCCTCCTTTTCTCTCTCAGCAGAAGACTTCGACTCTTGTTCTGCAGAGAAACTGAAGTCAAAGAGTGTCCTATGCTGAGGTGAATGCTGGCCCAAGGCAGGCCCCTTCCTGGGGAGCCCATTTCTGGTGACAGGCCCAAGAAGAACCTGGGTTCCTCTCCGGAGGAGCCTCAGAGGTCCCCATGGAGTTGGCAAGGCCTGCATCTCCCTCTGCTCAACCCTGCCTTCTCCCCTGCCTCCTTCAGGCGTTGGGGACAAGAGAACCCCCTCATTCATTGCCTGCCTGCCAACCTCCACCATGGTCCGCTTCCCAGGGAACTCGGGTTCCCCCCACTCTTCCCTCTTCTTCCCCCATCTCACCTTCAGCCCTCGGGCCTTCACCCTCTGGCCTTGCAGTCTGCATGTGGACACTAGCTCCCTTGGTGGGGCTTTAACCCGCAGGTCTTCGCTCTTCTCTACCTGATTGTCTCGTGCCTATCCATCTGCCGAGCTTCCCAGGTGGCGCTAGTGGTAAAGAACCCACCTGCCAATGCAGGAGACATAAAAGACGTGGGTTCAATCCCTGGGTCCAGGAGATTCCCTGGAGGCGGGCATGGCAGCTCACTCCAGCCAAGAGTCAGACACGACTGAAGTGACTTAAGCACTCATGCAACACACTTTCCATCTGCCAGGTCTCACTTCAAACATAACTTACTTCTGAGGAAAACAGATCAGTTTCCTTTGTCACAGCCTCCCATGGAAGGTGTTTCTCTCCTTCTGAAGTTGTTCTTCTGAAGTTGTTCTGCTGTGGCCTAAAATAGGTAGTGTTTCTTCTGAATTACAAAACATTTTTTTTTCTGTAAATTCCTAGTGATTGATAACTGCACTGCTCCGTGTGGTAGCCAATGACCACATGACTACTGAGCCCTTGAAACGTGGCTGGCTGGGCTTAGTTGTGTGTGAAATGCACGTTGGATTTCAAAGACTCAGAATGGAAAAAAAATGCAAAATACCTCACAAATAATGTATACTAATCATATGTTAAAATATCTTGGACATATTGGGTTAAATAAAATATCTTTTGAACTTTTTAACATGTAGTAGAAGCCCTCTTAGCTGACATCATTTGCACGCATTGTTAATTGAGTAAAAGTGTTAAATAACCTGGAGAAGGCCTGTGTGGGGAATTTGGAAGAAAGGATGTGGGTCAATTAGATGGGTGAATTAAGTGAATGCTTGCTTATAGAACATCAATGCTAAATAAACAAGGTAACAACACATTGTGCTACCAAGGGAAGCAACTGACAGAGTTAACTAACTAGGGGACTACCTTAGACAGAGCTGTAATTCGTTGAATGTGGAAATTTCAGTGGGATGGGAGTAAAAAGCTTGAACTTTAAGGTGGAGGCTAGGTTCAACTGTGGACTTTTATGAGGGATTAAAACAAGAGTATTCATTCAGTGCTCGCTTTGGCAGCACATATACTAAAATTGGAATGATACAGAGAAGATTAGCATGGCCCTTGCACAAGGATGACATGCAAATTCATGAAGCGTTCCATATATATATATTTTTTTTTTTTTGAAGAGAGTATTCATTCAGTGGAGTAGAGAAAGTTCTTACATGTAAACTTTTGGTATATTCGGTATATACAGACCAAAGAAGTAGTCTATATAGTTCACTTATTCCATGCAGAAATTTAACAAAAATTTACCAGAAGAAATGGGCCCAACATATGCTGGAGAATAACAGTGAAACACCCATAACAGGGCTAGCGTTGTAGATGCTTACAAGTACAGTTATCACAGGAACAGGCAAGGAATAATTCATTCCATTTGTATTTTCCTCTACTATCCAAATTTGATTTTTTTTAAAATGTGTTATTGAAGTACAATGTATATAAACACAGAAAAGTGCACATATAATAGTAGAGCTTGAATCCATCCATCAAATCAGCACCCAGAGAAATCCCTGGTGGTCCAGTGGTTAGGACTCCACACTTTCAGTGCCAAGACCTGGGTTCAATCCCTGGTTGGGGAACTAAGAGTCTACAAGCCATGAGGTGTGGTCCTTCCTCTTCCTCCGCCATACACACAAAAACACCAGCACCCAGAGCAAGAAATGGAGCATTGCAGCACTCCAGGGGCCCCCTCCCAGGCTCCCTTCAACAACCCAACCCTACTATAGTTTTGTCTGGTTTTATACTTTTATATAAACATACATGTATGTATTTTGTGCCCTGTGCTTAATTTTAAAGAATCAACTCAAATCTCAGATGTCTGAATGAATCTCAGCTTAGCATTGTACTGAGTTTGGACAAGCCTCTTAATCCAAGCCTGCTTCCAAATTCACAGAAGTGGGTTATAAAATGTTTACCTAATAGTTGTTGGTAGGATTAAATGAGGTTATGTATGCTTCTGGCACATGGTTGCAATTGTTACTTGTACTCAAACTTTTAGCCTGTGAACTTCCTGGGGTGGAAGGCACCTGGGCACAATTCTCCAGTTTAAAGGGAAAATCCACACTATCTGGGCAATGACCCAACATTCCCTTATTCTAACGAAACTTGGCTACTTGATCTATCTCACTTTTGGCCAAAGGGAGTAGAGATGCTATTTCTGTTACATACTATTCATCTCCCCTTCTAAAACATCAGCTTCCTCAAGGGAAGGGTCATGCCCTATTTACCATAATTCACCTAGTGCCAGGTACTGTAAGCATACAGGTAAGTACTGGTTGCTAGTTGAACAAATAAGTGCTAACTGTATTGAGTCTTAGGAAATTATGTCAGAATGTTATCCAAACTTTGGCAAAGTACAGTAGTAAAACCAGAGTAGTCAATATCCCTCCTTCTTTCCATGTGCTGGCCAGAAAAATCTACTCAAAGTTAGCACATTCTGTACTTGAAACTTGAATAAGCACACCAGATCTGAGGCCTTTAAAACTAAGGGCAGGAGAGTACACTGCTTTTAACATGGAGTTTACTCAATGTACTGATGCCAAGATATTAAAGTTTTCAAAAACACTCTCTTCCCAACGTGTCAGCCATGAATAATTTTTTTTTCCTGCTATACTTTATCTTGGTTTTCTACTAATATTTTTAACATCTTGACCTTGTTTAAAACAAAAAAACAGCCAGGGAAGGGGAAGTAATGCTCCCCTTCCCTGCTCTTATGGAACTGCATTTGGTTGTTTTATCCTCCACTACCTAATTAAAAATAACTTTTCACTTCTCACAGAGTCAGAGAGTGGGAAGTACCTCTTCAAAACCTTCCATCTGTTTTATATTACAATTAAAAGTCTGATTGGCTGGCAAGCCTACTGCTCTATAACTAGATAAATCAGGCAGGAAATCACATGGTTATAAAAGGAGCTCAAAAGATTTTTAACAAAATAATAGCTGACTATAAAGCAAAACCAAGAAACCCAAGCTATTCACAACCCATTGTGTAAAACAAATATGGTTAATATTTCCTAAGAGTCATGACTATTTTTTAACACGCTTTCAATATAACACTTCCTGAGACTAAGTACCACAGTAGATACAGGAGTTATCAAGAGCAATTCCTACTCTTCAAAACATAAAGTCTAATGGGAAAGTTTTATGGAGGCACCAGGATAATCAGGAAATGACACATACCTGTGCCCTGAAGGCTGCGTAGGATTCTAACAGGCAGGGAGACAAAGAGAAACAGCAATGAGGGGAGGCATGAAGGCAGAAGCACGCATACATTGTTCCTGAAAGATCCAGGTCGCCAGATCCAGATTAGGAAATGAAGAATTCTTGTTATTTAGGCAACAAACAACTGTGGAAGGTCTGTGAACAGGAGAGGTGATCAAATCTCTGTGTGTTTTCATACGTTTCTTTACCCTCACTGGAGAAGGAAATGGCAACCCACTCCAGTGTTCTTGCCTGGAGAATCACAGGGACAGAGGAGCCTGGTGGGCTGCTATCTATGGGATCGCAGAGTCGGACACGACTGAAGCGACTTAACAGCAGCAGTAGCAGCAGCAGCTTTACACTCACATGTAAGCAGTTGTCTTTCCTCTCAGGACTTACATTTCACACTGTAAATTAAGTGTTCTGAGTTCATGTGTCAGTTTCACTCACTTGATACAGACATTCCAATGAGAGGTAAACTCATTTTAGTCTCTTAAGCTGATGGGTTAATCCATCAGATTTCTAAACCAAGAAGGCTAACGGTAAAATCTGGATGGTGACATTGACTAAGGCAATATAATACTGCACAAACCTGTCTGGATGCCTAGGCGACACCCTGATATCACAGAACAATTTCTTGATACTTCTGGAGAATGGAGAGCAGAGTGGTAAGTGCAATAATCTAAGTCAGAGATGAAAGAATGGAATTAGAGCTGAGCCTTTCAGTGGGCTAAGATTTTAAAACAGATTTCAATGTGGAAGGTTAGGGAGAGGCACAAGGTTTCTCAGTGAGTGATAGAAGGGAAAGTAACACCACTAAGAGAACAAAGGAGGAGCAGGTTCAAGCTGGAGAAAAAGAGAACATCCTACATTTAAGGTGTTGACAGAAGAGTCATGTGGAAATCTCTAAAGGCAGTTGAAAATATGGCTCTAAATGAGGCTCAAGAAATGGAAATGTATTTTCATTTCTTGAGTAAAGAGGTCAAGTTGTGTTAACAGATGAAATCACCTGAAAGGGGGAAAATGGTTTAAGCACAAAATATTGGGTTAAGTCCTTCAAGGGTCAGTCAATATAAAATACAAAATCTGAGTGAAACGAGCAATGCCATGTCAGCTTGTACACAGATGCTTTATTTTGGATGTTAACAGTCAACATTGTATGCAAGATTCTCTTACAAGGTAAAGTTTTTTCCCATACATCAAAAAACTCAATTTAGTCAGGGTAATGGCTGTATTAATGCGAAAACCTTACAACAAAATGCAGTATTATATGTGTAGCCAGTTTCCATGCAAGTATGGCTGCTACATGTTATGTCTGGCATTTTTAACATACTGAAAGAAATTCAAATTGAACACAACAGTATAAAAGGTGATTTAAGATGCCTGACATGTTTAAGATTAAAAAATCTTCTTGCAAAAAGCAACAAAGCAGTTAACTGGAGGATTCAACCAATACCAACCGAAATATGTACTATGTCCAAAAATCCCAAGCTTATCTGCAATATATTACATGTGGGATAATTTAATGCTCAAGAAAAACTATGCTTTAAAAAAATATAGCTCTTCCAAGATATTATACTTTGGTAATTGGAGACTATGTACATCCAAACCAGCCAAGGGCTACATTAAAAAAAAAAGAAAAGATAAAAGGGAACCATTATGTGCTATTAGTTCAAGGTAACTGAAATTGAAATGATCCAGTATGATTTTGCTACAATCATTGGTTTTACAAAGTGAAATTTCTGTGAGAAGTTCATTAATTAGGAAGCAATCAACATACTTAACAAACATGCTAGGAAGATTCAAATTGGTTCATCTATTTGTTATCAACAAGGCATAATCTTAGTACCACACATTTTCTTCACTTCTCACTACATATAATATGCAAAAATGAGCAAGTAGATTTAAATAGCTTAAAATCCTTTTAGGTCTACTATTCAAAAGCTAGGCATTAAAATACTTTGTATTTCCATTTCCATCAACAGAGAATCTTAAGCTGTTTTTGTTTTAAGGCAGAGCATTTTGGTATTTGCAAGAATTTGCCTGGTAATGGTTGATTCCATTAAGTTAACTTGAGAACTTGCCATCATCATACTTTTTATGTTTTCACACAGTGCAAGTGGTGGTCGCTCTTTCCTTCTCTCATAGCAGCAAGCCGACTCTGCTATTTTCTATAGCAGCATACTTCAGGAGTGGAGAGGGAGAGAGTGTGTCAATTACAAATAATTACAACTACAGTGTACAATTCTATTTACCTGTCAGTGTTTAAGTTGACAGCATACCATTATATGTTTCAAAAAATTACATAAAATCTCTACACAAAAGCAAATAAAGACATTCTTTCAAGAGGAAATAAAGTAAGTGCAAACACCTAAAACAGGCAACTGAAGCAACTGTTGTAACCTGTAGAGAAACACAAAACATTTATAAAAGGACAAATATTTTTATAAATAAAAGATAATGTTCTCTACTTCTTAAACATTGAGTAAATATAATAAACTTCTAAGTGCAGACTGTTTTTAGGGACCAAGGTACCATATTATTTTTTTAAACAAAATGCAAAAATTTCAAACAAATATACAAATCATCAGATTAATTTATATGACCCCCCATATAATTTAAAAAGAAAATATTAAATTATTATTTAGTACATTTTTAGAACTACTTTATAACCAACATGATTTAAAGGACATAGTGCAATATTTAGGTAGATGTGACATACAGTATAGATACTGAATTCTTTGCAGCTATAACTTTCTACTGTTTCATACTTAAAAGTCAAAATTGTTCTTTACTATGTTATCTGTAATAACAGGAAACAACATTGGCTTCTAGATACCCTGTATAGGTTTAAATATCTACATTTAAGCTTTAAAAATGAAAATAAATTATAAAAACAGATTTCTTTCCAATTTACAAAGTTTTCCTGCTCCTACATACTGTACAATACATTCAACAAAACTCTCAGTTCTTCTGAGATTTATGGAGAAAATACTGACTCTTTACCAATAAGGAAAAAACATTTTTGCAATGCCTTTTGTTTTGAGGACTACGCTCAAATAAATACATTTAACACTGTAGTTAATTTTACTATTTTTTGAAAAACACCAAAAATTAGTAGTGCAACTTTTATTCTTTTAAATGCCTTCCCACTGTGTTTCTCTGTAAATGGTAGCCTAAGTAAATCAGCAGATATGCAAAAGTACTTCATAAGGCCATGTGTGTTTTCTGTATAGAGACTAATTTCAGAAATCACACATACTCGTAAGACCTATCTATAACAAAACTGCAGCATCAGGAAAGTAGCAACATATATCTTCTGAAGAAAAGATGTGAGAATTTACTTTCAGAATATCCTTGAACATTCTAATATGATTTCCCCATCTTGTTCTTTAAAAACAATTTTAAAAAAATCTCATGTCTTAAAAAAATAAACTATGAAATTGCCTACCCCTTACTTAAGTGCCTAGCTTTCTGCTTGTCCAATATGAAAAAGGATACAAACTGTTTTAGGGCTGTTTTAAAACTTTAAAAACAATCAACCAAAAAAATTCATTGCACCCTAACAGTATAGAATCTAGTAAGGGAGAGGGAGCATTTCATCAGTCTTAGTAACAATCACAGTATGAGAGCTCTTGAAGTGCTGCCTGTAGCTGTGTAAGTACTCAAATATCTTCTTGCTTGTTCAGTCATGATAAGTTGGTCTTCTGTCTTCCCATAAACCACTGTTTCCCATTCACAAGTTGACTAGGAAGGAAATATCAACAGTGATATGAAAACTGCTAAGAAAATTATCCATTCTACTTCACAATTAAGACTTTTAAAAAATCAACTAATTGACTGGATATTTGATAATTACTATAAAATGTTTTTGACAACGGCATTGTGATTCTTTTTAAATAACGATGTTTCAAAATCATATACTGTTTATGATCAATTGTTAGTCAATGTTTTAGCCATATACAGGCCTGTGAAGGCAGTTTAAAGTTCTATTTCCACAACTGCCCCTCAAATCAACTCTGGTTTATTTTTAAATTGGAGTATATAGTTGCTTTACAAAATCAGTCTGAGCACAGAAATATCAGTCTTTACTGCTTCAAAGTTTTGCAAAAGATTTAAAGAGGATATAATGTCAAAAAATGAACCGAGAATGCTTTATGTCTTGCAAATTAGGAAAAATAACACAAAGTCAAGTTTACACTTGTTTTCCTCTATTATCAAGGTTACTACTGTATAGGTATGACCTCCTATGTAATAAATTTTCCTGAAAAGTTCTGTGTTAAACACTGGTAAATCAGATCACTTTAAATGGATTCAGAGAATGCACGACTCTGTGAAGAGCAGTGGCTCAATAAGGAGAGGAGGCGCCACATGTCTGACTGCCAGAGACGTTTTCAAGGAATGCTTGAATGTCAGGAACACTAGTTCTGCAGTCATTGTGGCATAAAGAAGAGAACTTTTTCCTCCGTGACCTCTCAAATTCTCTAGGTTCAATTCTTAAGTACAGTAAAAAATTCTCCAGCTTTCATTTGCAGCGACATAATGACTGCACAGTATTTGAAAAAAACCATTTTATTTTACAACTATGAGCCAGAAAGTTCACTGGAAACCATTATATCAACAAAATCAAGTTGAAACTGCTTCCAACCACTTACCCTTTAAAAGCTGCAATTCAGGCTACAATTATTTATTACAGAAGAAGAGGTGCCAGAAGTAGATTTAGGTATTTTTAGTTTAAGAATGAAATAGTGCTTAAGAAATCACCAGGAGAATCCCCAGTTATAATTCCAGGTGTTTACTTTATATGTGCCCTGATGAGTGAGTCTCTCAGAAACCCAAATCTAGTTTGAGTGACAAAACGATGGTGAATGTCTAGTTACTGTTATAGTCAATTTTGAATTTAAAAGAGAAAGTATGATTTGTGATCAGTAGGTCCAAAGTGATAACTGAATACACAACAACAAAAGTCACTGAAAGAAATTTATAAATTCATACCTGAAGATTCTTTTCCAATGTGACAACTTTGGAAGTGTTAGGGTTTGGTTTCTTTTTATTAAGTGTATATGTTTTGTTGGTTGAATTTATATCTTGTTTTTCAGGAGTCAAGTTGCACCTATTGTCATGTATTTCCAATAATGGTATCATTAATAAAGATGTTGTAAATATATTTTCTGACTAAGAGAAAAAAGAAAGAGGAAAATAAAATAACTAATTCAAAAATGGAGACGAACAGAAGGACTATGGAGTAAGTGGTAGTGGAAATCCTGTGCATGTCCCTCCAAGAAATTTTTCGCTGCGATGAAATTTCTAGCAATGTAACAAAATTAAATATTTAAGAGGTGAACCAAAGATAAATACTGAAATTTCAAGCTTTGAGGACTACCACTCTTTGACATCATACGTAAGAGAGCTAAGTTCTCTCAAAACAAAACAAATATAAAAAGCAAGGATGTGAATGAAATATTCTCTACAGTTAACTGTTTCTCTCTGAATTGGGCTGAACAACACCAATGGAAGCCGTCTATGATCTCTAATGAATTAACCACACAATGAGTAAAGCACAAGAACCACTAGAGCTTAAAGCAACCATCTTAATATAAGGGAAATCCTTTACAAACCTGCAAGTCTGAAAGGTCTTCATTTAACAGTTGAGTACCTGGTTCTTCTTTTTCCCAATTATCTAAGATTAGTGATTTTCTGACCTTCTTGACAGAAGCAGTATGCTAGAATGAATAATTTACAATAGGGACATTATGGCCAAGTCACTGGAACATGATAAAGACTTTTAGCAACAATAATACTAAAAGATCACCTCTTGCTTGCAGCTTTTGTAAGCCGGTTCATCTTCCTCTTTGAGGAATATGTCTGTTCCAGTTTCTTCTTTTAAAACTTCCCGAATATCTTCTTCCAAGAAGGCAAGTGGCTGTGACTAAATTATTTTTAAAAGGGGTTTTAAAAAGCCTTTTATAGCACTTCCTTTTTTCTCCCCATATATAGAAACCCAACTTTTATACTTTTTCACTATTGGCATAATTTTCTCCCAGCCCCTAAAGATATATAAGCTGAATAAATTAACTAATCCATTGAATGGCAAAAATAATATTGCACATTGCAAGCACTGAATGAAGTGTGCCACTTCCTTATGGCAAGACACTAAATAAAAGTCTTCCTTTGGGGGAACCCATATTACTTCCTATTTTCATATTTCCTATTTTTCACCTATAAGAATGCAATATAGGCATATAAAAATGCAATAGTATTTTGAGACTATTTCATCGTTCAGCCCACATTCAAGTTTTTTTTTTGTATTCTCCCTTCCCACACTCCCGCACACACATAGCCAGTCACAGACACACATACACACACACATGCTTCCTGAACACTGTGACTCAGCTCTAAGCTTAAGGCTGGGTGTGGAGAGATGAATAAGGCTTAAGGCTAGCTTAAGGCTAGGTGTGGAGAGATGTTTGTCTTACCACTACATGAATTATGTAGGAATTATGTGAGTATTTGAGTACGTGAGTAAAAGCAGGAATTATGTGAGTATTTCTGTGTGTTGCTCTAAGAGCTCTTGTTTTAAGGATTATGTTTCACAAAGAACGCAGGTTATGTGTTCTTAAAAAAGAATCTGGAATCTGTTCTTTCGCCTATAAGAATGCAATATAGGCGATATTACTTCCCTATTTTTACATAAAAATAGGAAACAGAATAAATTTGGATGACAGTAGCTCTCCTTATCCTATTTTTATTGTAATTATTATACAGTGTGTAATTACTAGTTTGCATGTTTGTCTTACCACTGCATGTGTAAGCTGTTTAAGAGCTTTTTCTTCTGTATATATCTCTCCACACCTAGCCTTAAGCTTAGAGCTGAGTCACAGTGTTCAGGAAGCATGTGTGTGTGCATATGTGTCTGTGGCTGTCTATGTGTGTACTGGAGAGTGGGAAGGGGGGATACAAAAAAAAAAAAAAAACTTGAATGTGGGCTGAATGATGATATAGTCTCAAAATATTATTCACTTATCTTTCTATCAAGTAACTACAGAAAGTCACTCAGTCATGTCCAACTCTCTGAGACTCCATGGACTATACAGTCCATAGAATTTTCCAGGCAAGAATACTAGAGTGGGTAGCTGTTCCCTTCTCCAGGGGATGTTCCCAACCCAGGGATCAAACCCAGGTCTCCAGCATTGCAGGCAGATTCTTTACCATCTGAGCCACCAGGGAAGCCCTCAAATAACTAAGCACACTATATAACTCAGAAAAAAATGTAAATTATATTAAGACCTACTATAGGTCTTAAGATCTACCATAACCAAGACCTGTTTAAAAAAAAAAAAGTAATCAAAGCTCCACTAAACCAAAGAACAAACTGGCAGCATGTAATGACCAGCAGCTTACGTTCCCAGTCAACAGTTAGAATAGCATCCATACATAAACGAGATTTCACAGTACTTACAAAACCTTTAAAATGGAAACAGAATGTTTAAAGTGTTCTCATCTATAGCCTGAGACATGCAGGAATTATGTGAGTATTTCTGTGTGTTGCTCTAAGAGCTCTTGTTTTAAGAATTATGCTTCACAAAGAACACAGGTTATGTGTTTGTAAAAAGCAATCTGGAATCTGTTCTTTCGCCTATAAGAATGCAAGTGCCCTAAGATATGGTGCATATATAATGGAATACTACTCAGCCATTAAAAAAGAAAGAAAACAACATCGTATACAGGATCACTGATGGACTTAAGAGATTATCATACTAAGTTAAGTCAGACAGAGAAAGGCAAATACCATATGATATCACTCACATATGGAATCTAAAATATGACACAGATGAACTTATGTATGAATCAGAAACAGACTCACAGACAAAGATAACAGACTTGTGGTTGCCATGGAGGAAGAGGGGTTGGAGATGGAAAGACTGGGAATCTGGGGTTGGCAAATGCAAACTATTATATATAGAAAGGATAAAAAACAAGGTATAGCACATAGAACTGTAATATTATTCAATATCCTGTAATAAACCATAATGGAAAGACTGTATATATATGTAACTAAATCACTTTGCTGTACATCAGAAACTAACTTGACATTGCAAATAGACTATACTTCAGTTAAAAAAAGAATACAAGTGTCCTAGAAAGCCAAAGTCTAAGTACATCTGATCCACAGTAAGATACATAAGAAAGCTGAGTGGTTAGCACACAGCAGGTGTTCAGTAAACAACTGGAGGAATGAAAAGTCAGCTTGCTGCAAATGAGCCTGCAGATATTTTAGAAATTTTACTTACAAAATCTATACTTTCCTTTTATCTTGAATTTTTATGAAAATCACCTATTTTGGTGATGGATAAATTCTTCCCCAACATGAACAAACTGATAGGGACTTTAAATACCTGAAACCTTATTTCTTGTGCATTATTATTAAAATAACACTTTTTATTCAAAGTATCTGTTGGCGAAATGACCCTGAGGAACTGTTAGAATTTTTCAAATGTTTTCAAATTATTGCTTATTTTTAGAATTCTCAATTAGGCCACACACCCTTATAAAGACAGGAACCACACCTGACATGTTTAACATTACATCCCCACAAGACTAGCCCAGCAGCTGGGACCCATGAGGCAGTCAGTCAGTATTTGTCAAATTTATGATTTTTTTTTTTAAATGAGTAACAAAATGCTGAAACAAACTAGTTAGATCAACTAGGTAAGTCCATACAATGGAACAGTACAAAAACATTAAAAGTTATGAGATAAATGCAAGGTAATTTATTTAAATGAATGCAATTTATAAATTTTAAAAGGTTACCAAAAAGTATATAATGTGATCCCACTATTATTATGTATGTACATAAAAACTAAGAAGTTTAGAGAATGCTAATTTTTTTTTCTTATAGCAGTATATGGAGCTAAGTGGCAAAAAGACTTGATCAATTCTACTATGTACCCTCTAAAAGAGTATTTCAAAATAAGGAAAAGACAAGAACATTTGAGTGCAATACATGCTAGAAAACTGATTAGATCAAGTAAACCAGAATTTATTAACTGATTTACATAACTAAAGTACCCTAGAAATGACTACTTTAAAAATCATATTTTATTTCTAATGTACCTAATTTGTCAGAAATCTATATCTGCCTAGAATCAGAATGCTCATGACTCACCTAAGGTACTTCAACATTGACAATATATATATGAAAGTACAGATAACACTTGCCACCTCTATTCACGTACTACTACTGTTATCCATCATTATTAAAGTAATAATAGCAGCAACTAAGCACATACTACTTGAATCATAGTACCAGCCCCTTTATTTCTATTATCTACCTTCATAAATAATCTGCTGGGGTGTTTTGTAATATCCACTGAATAGAAGAGGAAACTGAGCCTTAAAGAGGTTATTGTGATCAGTTTCATAAATATTACTAGGAATGTGCTTATATAATTTTGTTGTTGTTTAAATCATTAAGTTATGTCTGACTCCTTGCGACCCCATGGACTGTGTAGCCCACCAGGCTTCTCTGTCCATGGGATTTCCCAAGCAAGAATACTGGTGTAGGTTGCCATTTCCTTCTCCAGTGCTTATATGTATCAAAATACTAAAATTATTTTATTATACTGTAGATAACTGCTACTGAAACTACTAAAAGGTAGGTTTTAGTATTAAGAAATGAGTTCTACTGACATTTGATTTGCTTTCTCCAGATGACATAAAGAAAGTGTGAATTCAAAACAAGCCAAGCAAGGGTTTATTTACGAGGAAAAAGATGAACACAAATTCAAACTTATAAGAGGTAAGTCTTTTTAATCCAGTTCATTGAACATCTATTTTAAATGTTAAAAATCAAAGATAAAAATATCAAAATTTGTGTCTTATTAAAATTAGGAACATTTTTAAAAATAAAAGGAGTATACACACCACAATTTTAAGAGGTCCGTATTTTTTCTCCTGAGCAGCAAGCGCATTCTTAAAAGGAGTAGGAGTCCTTGGTGTGGTACCCAATATAGATCTTCTAATAGTAGGTGTTCTAAACCTGTCCAATTATTCAGATATTTGTATTATAGTCAAAATTTGATTTCATGTAAGTTAAGGAAGACAAAGCCATCATAAAAGCACACACTGAATTTTTCTTGTATATATACATGCTTTAAATATTCCAAGACTTTTAAAATTTGCCTGCCTAAACTATTCTTATTCCAATCATCTTAAAACAGAAAAAAGATTAATGTAGAAATAAGTACTAAAAATGTTATTTGCTTAAGATCAAACTTCTATATTACTTTTAGCTGATTTCTAGTCTCCTAGGGATAAAATTCAAGGTTATGATTTTTTAAATTCTAAATCTCATATAAAAAAGATTATGATATATATATAAATGGACAAAAAGTTAATCTACTTTTGAAACTGCTTCCCATTTTCTTCAACACAATTATTAAGTATCTACTTACCCTACATTTTCCTTTTGATCTTTGGGGGTTGTTTCCTTATGAAGAGGAGTTGTAATGAGAACCTTCTGTCCACAAATAGGGGTTGATGTGAATGAAGGATTTTCTATATTAATTTGTTCATTTCCAGGACATGTGTTGAAAAACTAAAAAAAGAGAGTGTAGAGACAATTTCTAAAATGTCAAAATCCTACACAAATATCAAACTGATTAAATTTTCAAGTTATTTCTCCATTCCTTTCAGGAAAAGATACCAATAATAATATATTTACATTCCACTCAATAAAAATAAAGCTCCACGAGGGCAGGAAATTTTGTTTTGTTTATTGCTGCCTCCCCAGCTCTTAGAACAGTTGTTTAACACCTAACAGGTATTTCAAAAATAGCCATTTAACAAAAATCCAAAAGTAATAAAACACAGTAAAAAATTTCCAAACAGTGTATCTTATCAATGAGAATCTACAGAAGCCATAACTAGCTGCTTTGCTAAAGGTAAGCTTTGTACAATGGTATAACTGAAAAAAAGTTTTATGATTTTATTAATAAATGATCTTAAATGCTCCTTTCTATAAGAACATATAGAATTCAGAGTAAGTTTGTGCTGTGCTGTGCTTAGTTACTCAGTTGTGTCCGACTCTTTGTGACCCCATGGACTGCAGCCCGCCAGGCTCCTCTGTCCATGGGGATTCTCCAGGTAAGAATACTGGAGTGGGTTGCCATGCCCTCCTCCAGAGGATCTTCCCAACTCAGGGATCAAACCCAGGTGTCCCCGGACAGATGAGCAGGCAGATACTTTACTGTCTGAGCCACCAGGAAAGCCCAAGAATACTGGAGTGGGTAGCTTATCCATTCTCCAGAGGATCTTCCCGACCCAGGAATTGGACTGGGATCTCCTGCATTGCAGGCATACTCTTTATCAACTGAGCTACCAGGGAAGCCCCAGAATAAGTTTATATAATAAGAAATACAGCTGTGTGGCAAATGTTCCTATTTAGAACACAGTTCAAACTGTGTTGAACCTTTGAGCAGCCAAAACTGGTATCATAAGAGTCCATTTTCCAAATGACACAATTTACACACTGGATTTTAACTTACATGCAATTGTGAAATACTAATTTATTTTTGTAGCCAACAGATTAGAAGCAATCATAAGAAAAAGTAGAAACTGCTTTAAGGCTACTTATAACTGAAATGAGTTCTAGCTCTATCACTTCTGATGCCTGCAAGTCACAGGATAAAATCCAAGCTCTTTGCTATGGAATATACGTTCTTTATGGGATTCCCAGGTGGCTCCAATCGTAAAGAACCCACCTGCCAATGCAGGGGATGCAGAAGACGTGGGTTCAATCCCTGGGTTGGGAAGATCCCCTGGAGGAGGAAATGGCAACCCACTTCAGGATTCTTGCCTGGAGAATCCCATCGACAGAGGAGACTGGCATACTACAGTCCACAGGGCACAGAGTCAGACTAAACTGAAGCGACCTAGCACACCTCAGCACAGGACATGGTCTTTATAATCATGCCTCGGCTTTTCAGCCACTTTCCATCTTAGAATTTACTCAACAAAAATTGCAGGTATGCAAAACTCCAAAAACAAAACTGCTAGTATGCTCAACCCAGGTTCACTTTCCTCAGGACATTTTGTAACTTCTGAGGGTGCACTGGGGGTGGGTGGTAAATTTTCAGAGAAAACAGTGGCTGTGTAGTTACTGCCAGATATTCATCTTCCCAGCATCAAAATATACCTCCAATAATATCCCAACAGCCTCCAAGTTTACTTGGCCATTAAACTTCCTTCTTCCATAAAACTTTTTCACCTCTGTCAATATACTTTAAACAAATACCAGCTTCATCTCTTTCTTACTGATCTTGGACAAATTGCTTAACTTCTGAATTTCATTCTAACTACCTCCAGTTATCTTAGTTAATAAGATAAGAGCATTAACTTAGATACTATAAGAAAAGCATTTAGCATACAGCCTGGAATATGGTGTTCATTACGACAGACAGTATTATAAAATCAAAGAAACAGTTTGCCCCGATTAAGTACCTGCTGCCTAAAGATATAACTACAGGAGAAAGCAGGTTAATTCCTGACATCCCTAGATGACCTTCTGACACATGAAATTCTTCTAAGAAGCAGTTGTCTAGGAATATATACCTGGTACTTCTTGAATAGTCAGTTAGGAAACTGGCTCTCTGTCTCAGTTCTGCCATTAGATAACTGTGGGCAAGGCATTTTCCCTTTCTGGGCCTACTTCCTGATGAGTTTTACAAATGTGCGGAACTACGTATCTAAGACATCCCTTTCAGTTCTAAACACTGTAAAATAAAATGGAACTACTTCACTTCCCGGGATGCTTTTCTGATATATCCCAGCTCCGCACTCTCCTATACACATCTGATTACAGTATACATTTTTAAGTGTTACTAAAGCAATGAACTAAATGCTAGTGTGGATATCCAAGATCTAATTCAATCAAGTGCATCAACAGTTGGAAACATGAACAAAAACGACACAACTACCTGTGAAGGAGAAAATGGTAGTGTTTTCACTGGTGTGTGCTTTAGTGCTGTGTGACCACCGTCATTGAATGAGCTGTCGCCAAGCTCGCTGCCCGGGGACTGGCCCACTCGCATTCTTCTCTTCTTTCTGAGGATGGTTGGTGGAGTGCTAAACTTAGCCACACTTGGGGAGGTTAAAGGAACAGCCTCGCCATCTGCCCCATTACAACCGTTTCTTTTCCCTTCGAGTACAAGACTGACGTTAAACTGACATTCCATGGCGCCTTCGTTGTGCTGAATTCGCATTAGTTTAACTGGGGTGGACTTGACAGGCGAAGCAGCAGCATCAGAAAGATCGAAACTAGTAACATCACTCCATGCTACAGGATCCTGCAACAGATTAAATTCTTAACTAAAGTTATTAATATTATAACCTGGTTACGTCTAGTCTTGAACATAGGATGATGATTTCCAGAGTTAATTAACTACCCATTTTTATCCATAGAAATAGGCTTTCTTTGGTTCCTCTTTTTTTTTTTTTAAGCAAGACCATCTGAGAGGAACAGATTATGGTTTTACTACAACTCCAATTTGGAACATTTCAAAGTAACACTTCCTCTAATTCAGTAGCTGAAGCTTATTACCAAACTACTTCAAATGAAAGGAACAAATTACATTATTTTCATAAAACAGTATAGTTTGTCATAAAATTCCACATTCTATTCTATCAGAAAACTTTACTCTCTATTCTACATCTACATAATCATTTGGTAACATGTATGGCTTCCCTGGTGGCTCAGATGGTAAAGAATTTGTCTGAAATGCAGGAGACCTGGGTCAGATCCCTGGGTTGGGAAGATACCCTGGAGAACAAAATGGCAACCCGCTCCAGTATTCTTGCCTGGAGAATCTCATGGACGGAGGAGCCTGGAGGGTTACAGTCCATGGGGTCGCAGAGAGTCAGAGAGAACTAAGCAACTGACACACACACAAACACACATGGAGTATCCTCAAAGTGGTCACATACTGTGATTCAAAAATTCAGTTTAACCTAAGGGCATAATCATGGTTATGCACGAAGCTTTTTACACATATTCTTTAATTTGTAATACTGAAAAAACAACACCAGATAAATGTCCAGTAATAACAGTACGTTTGGTAAATAAAATTTGCTACATTCATATGATAGAATACCATCAAACCATTTATATTCAAGTTTAAAAACAAGTTAAGAAAACAGGGGACATGATCATGGTATAATCTGGGAAAAAAATTCACAAGCATTAGTGCACATCTGAGCTTAAAAATACATGCATATGTTTTATATGTATAGAACAGAGCCTGAAAGGAAATACATCAAATTATTAACTCTAGATTTATGGAGGATTTTCATTTTCTTCTTTAATTTTCTCTACTTTCCAACTATCTCTAATATACAACTTGTATAATAAATATATACATATATTTTTTGCCAAAAACCACTGCAAAATATCAGAACAAAATTAACCATGATGTACAAGGTAATGTGCAACATAAAACTGGTGAGTATCCATTAAACTGTTTCTGAATATGAAACCACATATCTATAATTGAGCTTTTTGATAATTTCACAATTTCAAACTTACAGATTCAATTAGTTCGAGAGTTTCTGCAAATTCTGGGATGGTCTGTAGAGAGGACAGCACAGCGTTTGCCTCCACGGCCAGGAACTTTGTAGGTGAGTTCTGCTGAGCAGACATAGTCTGATTTTCATCCATACTGTAAAACTCACTAGCGTGCTCCTCAAGGCTATTTAGAGTATTAGACATGCTGTCATCCATGAGGAAACTACCAGGCCAGCTAGAAAAGCTTCCAGGTTGCTGAAAGTACAGAAGAAATTTGAACATTACTTTTCATTCACAACCTAAGCAAAAATGTGGATTTTTAAGTATGAATTTTTCTAGGACAACGTACTTTGCAACATTTCAGCTAAAAATATAGTAGCAAATATACCATCTTTCCTTAAAATTGACCCCAAATTTTTAAAAATTAAACCTCATGTTGACTATATTTCTTTTGTCTAACTCACATTTTTTTTTAAACCTATAAAGTCATGGTGAGATAAAACTAGTATGTATATACTAGAAAATAAGGTCCAAACTCCTAGAATCTGACTTTTCTCTACCTTTCAAACTTCATCTCCCAACACAAGCCCTCTTCCCAGGGAATACAGAATACCCAACTGTAGTACCTGCAGTTCCTGGTGAGTTTTGGTCTTTTACCCTAGAAAAAGGGAGCATTCTCTTTATCTAGAAGGCTCAACCTACTGACCAGGAAAAATTCCTATTCCTCATTCAAGATACAGTTCAAATACTGGGAAGTACTCCATCCTATTATACACTACTAACTGTTCTGTTTATAATAATGTCCAAGTTCATCTCTTCTGCTAATATATATTCATCGCCTGTCTTTCAAGACTAAGCTCAAATAGGAATTCTTCCAGGGAACCCTTCTGACTACCTAAATCTCAACCTTCTATGAACTCCCATAAAACTGTGTGACTTATTTTATCACACTGTTTCCCCACTGCAAAGTAAATCCTTTGAATTCAGGGACTGTGCCATTTTTCTTGATCTCGCTAGAGATGTACACTGGCCAATTTACTTATCTCTCTAGCCTAGTAAAAAAACAAGAAGTGAGATCTTGAAGACCCATGGTTAAGAAACAATACATAATCTGAGAACTGTTAAGAATGGCAGATTCTAAGAGCTTCCATCATTAGGAAAAAAAGGTTTTTTTCCTTTGTCTTTTTCTTTTCTTTTGGTTTCTATATTAGACAATGGATGTTCACTAAACTTAACAATATGTAAGTAAAATCATGATGCTGTACACATTAAGCTTATACAGAGCTACACTTAAAAAAATAGGAAAAAAACAAGAAGTAACAGGATGTAAAGTGTACAGCATGGTCCAAAGAACCCTCTGCGGTGATGAAAATGTTCTGCACTGGAGGCTGCTCAACATGGGCGCCACCAGCCATAAGAATAGCAACAATGTGGCTAGTGCAACTGAGGAGCTGAATTTTTAAATTTTGAATTAAATGTGGCTAATAGCTACCATATCTTAGAGAACATATTGCTCAGTCCATTGGAAGCACTCAATAAACAGTACCTATGACTATTAAAATTAAAAATCACTAGAATGTAGTAGATATTTACAATAGCAAGATGTTAAGTCTAGAGTTAAGGTGAAAAAATAACTTTCCAGCATTGTTTCAAAACAAGTTCCATCTATTTTAAAGAGTCCTATAAATAAAAGAAATTAAAGCAATCTTATTTCACTAGCATAGCCACCTTTTGAGTTTACAATCACTTTTTGGAGATAACTTCCAAATCATATACATTTCAACTTAGTTTTCAGGCAGGAAAAAGATTCAAAGAGGGAGCTTACTAGGCCCACTGGCAAAACCATAGATTTTTTGTAATCACATACATCTGATTCTGAATACCTAGCAATTAATTTGCAGAGTTAATACAAGGATTACCAGGAATATATCTAGCACATCTACAAGAGTGGAATATAATGAATACTCAGAAAAATGGCAATTATTACCACATGAATAAATACTTTATATGAGTATAGAATCTGTTATACTGGGTGCAGTAATTTCCCTCTAAAATCGCCAATCTCCTTATTCAACCAGATCTTTATGACAGTGGATTTTAGATAGCAAGTCTAAAAAAAATAATTAGTAACTTTCTCCCTTTTTAATGCAAAATAGCAATTATTTTAGTTAATTATATTTTCCCACTAAATTACAAAATTACACTATTCTCAAAAAGTTTAAATATGCTTAAATCTGACTATATTATCTATAAATGTGGACCCTCTAATCATGGTTATTTATTTGCAGTTTCTTAATAAATCTGAAATTAACTTTAAGTATTCTGAAGGAGATCAGCCCTGGGATTTCTTTGGAAGGAATGATGCTAAAGCTGAAACTCCAGTATTTTGGCCACCTCATGCGAAGAGTTGACTCATTGGAGAAGACTCTGATGCTGGGAGGGATTGAGGGCAGGAGGAGAAGGGGACGACAGAGGATGAGATGGCTGGATGGCATCACTGACTCGATGAATGTGAGTCTGAGTGACCTCTGAGAGCTGGTGATGGATAGGGAGGCCTGGCGTGCTGCAGTTCATGGGGTCGCAAAGAGTCGGACACGACTGAGCGACTGATCTGATACTTCAGGTATCCCTATTTGCCCATGGTATTTGTAGTTTCAAAACAAAAGTTACTTTTCCCATGGTATTTATCTCATCCACTACAATTAACAAATGTCATTTTTATTAATACCATCTGAAATGATTTAAAGACATCACCAGTTGCCTCATAATACTATTTCAAGCCCTGAGGTTATTCTATTTAGTAATTTTGTATTAGTTCCCAGTCATTCTAAATATATTGTCCCCTGACTTGGCCCCAGATCAAGAAAAACACTTTCCTAAATGTAAAAAATCCCAGGATATTAAACTTTCAAAATTGTCATTTAAATACAAACTTTTTTTCTTCTTAGCACAGCCTATTTAACTTAGCTAGAATCATTATCATTTATCCTGATTTAATACTCAGTTGTTCTCATCAACCAAATCTCAGACAATACTTTTCATACCTGATAACCAAAACCCACTTCCATTGAAAGATTTCTTTAGACAGCATAAAACCTAAATGTTCCCTTTTCCTATATTTAAAACATTATTACTTTTTCCAATTTACTCAATTTGTGTTCTAATACAGTAGACAAGAAAACATTTTCAAAGGGAGAATAAAAATAATTTTGAAGCATGGAAATCTCTCTACATATCTACTTAAATTCCTTAAGTTTCTTTTTTTTTTCTATTAAGGCCATTATCACATGGAATGTCTATTAGAAAACAAAGCCTAATCTAATCCACACATTTTCACAAATACACATATTGAAGATTATACCTTAAATTTGTTTGATATTATTAAGAAGCATCTTAATACAAAACACTGTAAAGTATGTTCCAAGAGATGCATGTCAAAAACAGGCAACTTCACAGTTGCAAATTAGAAAAACTATTTTCAGTCCATACTAAAATCTGGAATCACAATGAATATGCTTTCCACTTGCTGGCATATAAAAGTCAGTGCTGATTAAAACTATAAAAGCATATAAAGCACATAAAAGATTCTAACAATAAAATCTAAACACTTTAGATTATTTCTTACTGATGGAACTCGTTTTCTTCTAACTTCATTCTCAGCCGACATAAGAAGCAACTCAAGTTCCTTTATTTTTTTTTCCTTATCAGGATCTTCATCTACAAAGGGTTGCTAAAATGAGTTAAACGAGAAAAAACAGATTATTTACAAAATTGCTTTTTTATTATTAATGTTCTAAGTTTTATTTTCTTCTATACAACATAAAGTCTATTCCCTCTAATAAAGCTTAATACTACAAAATCCCAAATACTCAGTATCACACTTATTCTGGGACCTAAAGAGGTGCTGCTAAATATTTTCAATTTAACAGAAAAGACTTGGGAAATTTAAATGCATGAAAAAACTTACACTATATTATCTAACCAATTTAAAAACTTATGTGTGGAATTTGTTTTAATTTATTGAATCTGAATACATTCTATCCAGTTTAGTAAAAATATGTTCATTCATAACTTGAATGTTTTAAGTTAGAAGAATGAAAGAACCACCTCACTGGTGTTGTGAACTACTTTACATTGGTACAGTTTATATTTCTCAAACACACTTAAAGACTTTCTCCTTTAATGTTATAATACTCAAAATAAGTAGATCAGATAGTATTGCTTTTGTTGCAATTTTATAGATGAGCAACAGGCGCTATTAGAATTTAAAAATGTTTGAGTGTTTCCTTTGGGGTTTGGTTTTGTTTTTTAATAAATAAAAGGTTACCTGAATAAAGGCAGAAGAAGCCTGAACATGTTCTACACAATTGCCTTCAGGTGATACATACTGATAGCCTGGGATCTAAAAAAGTAATTTAAAATTAATATCATTTATATCATATAACACATGATATTATATGTTATAATATATAACACATATGTTACGGTGTGTATGATATATATAACATATATATCATATGTAACATATAACACTATAAATTTTTAAAAATCTGAGGCAAAAACAAAAGCTGAATAAAATATCAACATGGAAAAGTCAGTATCTCTGTTAACTTTGAGTATTTACACATATAGTAATTTCTTAAGAGCTCCATCTTATTCTTAAAATCTATTGACTAAGACATAACTCTTAGCAAAGACCTATTTTTCCCTACATGAAATACGAGAATTACTTGGGCTAGATTTATCACCCAATCAGTCCACTTATTATCTACAATATCTACCAAGTGTTTTTTAAAATCTGCTATTAAAGGATTGCTCAAGACAAAGTAATTGTGTTTTATCACTCAGGGCAAAGGACTGATTGGTCCATATGAAGCACTTATGCGGCTGGAGACTAAAGCAAGTCTTCAATATTCACATCTCCTACTCCTACCACCGCCCCCCATGCCAATCTCTGTACAGGAAGATATGAAAACAGAGGCTGCTTCTATTATTTGTCTCAGAAAAATAATCAGAATCACTCATGTATTTTTAATACTTTGACAATAGAAAATGAATTATTCTGTCTCTTTTCTAAAGAATCTGTAATAAAATTTTTGAAATTGCATGCAAATTTAGTGTGCAGTGGTAGGGAGAAATTTGAGAAGAACCTCATAAGATTTTTTAAAACCTTGAAATCTAATAAATATAAATAGGAAATTGTCTATCTTCCATAATGGCCTATGTAAATCACTAATGCAGAAGCATTATGTATAACTTCTAACACAGAACTTAATTTTTACATTTGATTAATATTAGTTATTGCTCAACTTCCAATGAATTAGAAACATCTTTCTCAAACTTTTCATTTTAACCTGTGACAGTACTTCATACCAATCCATTTTTTTTCTTTCAAGTCAAAATTAGAATTAGCTTTTCAGCAGTTTAAATAACTTGAACTATGAATACACAAATCTTTCAAGAATCATTAAAAGTAAATAATTCTTAAAGTACAAGAAATACTCTCACATTCCAATATATTCTGACTGAGCATATTAAATACTCAATTGGCCCCAAATAATTTAAAAAATTATCCTGTGAGTTTAAAAAAATAAATTTAAAGATAACCTTTAAGGCAGAAGCAGAATGGTTCAGTTTATGCTGCTGAAATTTAGGACTCAAAAGAAAAATGTAAAGAAACAGACAACAGAAATCTTAAGGTACTAAGTATCAGCAGATAACTATACTGTCTTTGCAAGTTTTCCTATTTGTAAATTAAGATGTCACTACCTTTTTAAAGAGGTTCTTTGAAAATTATGTCTAAAAAAAAATAATGTCCATTTAGTGGAATAAAGTTAAATCTGGAATAAAATTAATAAAATTAAATACTAAGCACAGATTGTTAACCACAAGCCAAAATTTATCTTGCAGTAGATACTTTTAAGCCCTGACTTAATCTTTACATTCTATGTGACAAAAATTAAGAACTGCTCAACATGAAAAATGGCACGACAGACAAATAGACAGGGAAAAGGTAAAACAAAGCTCATGAAAACTTCTAATTTCTTGCAGGTAGGAAAATGCTTTGAAAGGAAAACAGAGCCTGTTCTATGATGAATGTGGGTAATCTGCAATGAACCGGTCTAAACAAAGGCTGAATTCACTCAGTCAGCTAAGCGATGAGGGAACAGCAAAGCTGAGTGCCAAAGAACCAATTATTTACCACACACCCCTAAATGATGGCTTGAAATATTTTTGACTGTTCTCTCCTTTAAACCATTATTTATATACACTCACCTCTTACAGGCAAGCTATACTACAATCACGCTAAAAAAAAATTTTTAAAGAAAACTATAATCAATACTAAAGCACAAATGATCATTAGCTTTGAATCATGAAGATTCAGGGAATGACAGTTAGGAAATGTACATACTAAGTTTCATAATTAGATACTGTAAAAATGATATATAAAAGGAAATATTTTAATGAATTTGTTCCCAAAATATTTACCAATCAAAACAAGCAGAGATAAACTTCCACTAATGGAGAAAGAAATGGCAACCCACTCCAGTATTCCTGCCTGCAGAATCCCATGGACAGAGGAGCCTGGCAGGCTACAGTCCATGGGGTTTCAAAGAGTCGGACATGATTTAGCAACCAAACAACAACAATGGTTTAACAGCTAGCAATGGTATATTTTTTCATTTTGGAAATTAAATGTCTGTTTCTCTTAATATATTTTGTTTTTATCCTACTAAGAAACTAAACACCTTCCCAAAGAGCAACTAAAAAAGATATTTAAACAAAAAAGTATTAAAAATATGTGCCTGAACAGGTATGTAAAATTGATTCTGGGTTTGCAAATGGTCCATAGTTGCACAAGGTTTGTGTTGAAGTTTAGATGAAGATCGTTCTGATTTTATTCCATCTTGTAAGTAGCCTTCCTGCTCCACTTTTCTTCGCATAGTAGAATTCCAATGATTTTTGATAGAATTATCAGTCCTAAGAAATTAAAGTGTATATTTTAAAAAAGAAAAAGAGGACTCCATAAATTTTTAACACCATATAAAGTATACAAAGTACTTAAATTTTTACAACTGGTAAAATTAGATACTTTTTTAAATTAAAAAAATATACTGTATGTCTGTATGTCAAATACACTTGTAAACACTGGAGATAAGGCAATGAGATAAAGTCCCAGCTCTCCTGAGGCTTACATCTTCATAGGAAGCATGACAGCAGGGAAGGAGGGAAGAAAAGAAAAACAAAAAAATAAGAAGAAAAACAGTGCAACGCACATCATTTAAAGTAATAAGAGAAAGTGAGTAACTACAGTAATTTTGATTTTGAGCAATTTTGAGGGGACAGTGAAGCTGAAATCTGAAGGACAAGAATGAACTAGTCATACAAGAACAGAAAAAAAATAAAAAAGAGCATTCCAGATAAAGAGCATAACAAGGGCAAAAGCCTTGAAGCCTATATCAAATATGATCATAAAAAGACAAAATCCCAGTATTCATCTTCACTTCTTATCAACAAAACATCTATGGAAGAAAAAGTTCATTGGCTTCCCTTTAACCTAAGTCCCCCGTGTAAAAATGGAAGCCTTCAACCTACAGCTACTTATAGTATACATTTTAAAAAATACACAAACATTTACTGAGAACCTATTTTATGCTAAGCACTAAGCTAGGTTCTATGGATAGTAAAAAGATGTATCAAAGACTGAAAACATCAGAAGTTCCTAAACCAGCTTCAGTAACTTAGATAAAAAAACTTAACACTAATTTCTCTAAGACAAATATTGCTCTGTATTATTTCACAAGTATATGAAAATTAATTAAGAATATATAGAATATAGTGCTCTATCTCCAAGTTTCATCAGGAAAGGAGCTCAACTTTAGCTGACCTGATTTCTAGTTGTAAAACTACCTTCTAACAAAAAGACACGAGAAGTTTGTTTTTCCTTTACATAAAGCCAATAATTGACAACAGATGGGCACTCCAATTGCTAGGTAAATATAGGATGAACTACATGAAATAAAATGGTGCTATCAAGTCTTCTGATTTTATCTTGAGAACCTATATGTAATGGATCGTATCTGCTTGGTTATGTGGGTAAAAGGTGAGATTTATCTTTTTTTTTTTTTTTCAGTTTCTTATCAGATTGTCTATGATGGGCATCACATTCTGAGTTAATGTCTATTCAACAATAAAAGTATTTTATTTCTGTAAAAAAAAAAGGATACATGTAAATGCATTTAATTAACTACTATATACTATACAGAGACTACAACAATAAAAAACAAGTGCACACCTTTTGAGTGAGGAATGGATTTTCCCAAAATTGCTGGTCTACTGTACTACAAATGGCTAGGAAGCTTCTGAACCAATGCAATGTATAGGGTATATGTAGCCCATCACTGCCCCTGCTGGAAACTCCATATTTTAGCCACATGGATATATATATACACTACTCAGGATCTAAAACATTAATTAAGAACTGAATTTTGTCTAATGCACTTTCAGAGCAATTTACTTCAGCCAGTGTATTTGTTATTCTCTGGTCTTATGCAAAGAATCCAATATGAAAGAAATCTCTTCAACTCAGATTCCATTACAGCTTAGTTTGTACAAACACTGCTTGATTGGCACTGATATGTAACCATAATTTGGGGGAGTGCATTAAATGTTTACATAATCTAAAGGTCTATCATTTTGTTGCAAAAATTACCACTATAAAATATTTTGGTAAAAAAGTAATTATATCCCTTCCCACAAAATGTACTACAAATATCGCAAAGGGTTGCTTGTATTCTGCAGTCTAAATTTTAATTATAAATAAAAGTCATGGGGTACCTATAAACATACTTAATGGTAACCATAGTAAAGATCAAGTTTAAAGTACAGGAAAATATATATTCATTTGTATAAGTACCTTCCAGGAAGTAGTTTGGCAATTTCTGCCCAACGATTTCCCAACCGCTTATGTGCTTCATAGATAATCCTGTCCTCCTCTTCTGTCCAGGACGACTTCTTTACCTCAGGATTCAGATGATTATGCCATCTTTCTCTACACTGCTTGCCTATTCTTCCTTTTAAATGTTTTGCAATTAAAGACCATCTTTTTGGTCCATATTTCTGAACTAATTCAATAACCTAAGAAAAAGAAAAATAAAGTTTAAAAAGTATGATTTTTTAAAAAATAAATAAGTCATGCGGATATACTGTAATATACAGTACAGTAGCTATAGTTAGTAATACTGTATTGCATATTGAAAGCTGCTAAGAGAATAGATTTGAAAAGTTCTTACCACAAGAAAAAATATGAATAACTATGTACAGAGATAGATATTAATGAGATTTGCAGTGGTCTAGAAAACTCAGCAATGGCACCCCACCCCAGTACTTTTGCCTGGAAAATCCCATGGACGGAGGAGCCTGGTAGGCTCCAGTCCGTGGGGTCGCTAAGAGTCGGACACGACTGAGCGACTTCACTTTGACTTTTCACTTTCATACATTGGAGAAGGAAATGGCAACCCACTCCAGTGTTCTTGCCTGGAGAATCCCAGGGACAGGGGAGCCTGGTGAGCTTCCGTCTATGGGGTCGCACAGAGTCGGACACGACTGAAGCGACTTAGCAGCAGCAGCAGCAGAAAACTCAGCAGTGGCTATAGGACTGGAAAAGGTCAGTTATCATTCCAATCCCAAAGAAAGACAATACCAAAGAATGTTCAAACTACTGCACAATTGCACTCATCTCACAACAAAGTAATGTTCAAAATTCTCCAAGCTAGGCTTCAATAATACGTGAACTGTGAACTCCAGATGTTCAAGCTAGATTTAGAAAAGGCAGAGGAACCAGAGATCAAACTGTCAACATCCGATGGATCATCAAAAAAGCAAGAGAGTTCCAGAAAAACATCTACTTTTGCTTTATTGACTATGCCAAAGCCTTTGACTGTGTGGATCACAACGAACTGTGGGAAATTCTTAAAGAGACAGGAATACCAGACCACCTGACCTGCCTCCTGAGAAATCTGTATGCAGGTCAAGAAACAACAGTTAGAACTAGAGATAGAACAGACTGGTTCCAAATGGGGAAAGGAGTAGGTCAAGGCTGTATACTGTCACCCTGCTTATTTAACTTATATGCAGAGTACATTTCATATGCATATCATATGAAATGCTGGGCTGGCTGAAGCACAAGATGGAATCAAGACTGCTGGGAGAAATATCAATAACCTCAGACAAGCAGATGACACCAACCTTATGGCAGAAAGTGAAGAGGAACTAAAGAGCCTCTTGATGAAAGTGAAAGAGGAGAGTGAAGAAGCTGGCTTAAAACTCAACCTTCAGAAAACTAAGATCATAGTATCTAGCCCCACCACTTCATGGCAAACAGATGGGGATAACAATGGAAACAGTGACAGACTTTATCTTTGGGGTCTCCAAAATCACTGCAGATTGTGACTGCAGCGATGAAATTAAAAGATGCTTGCTCCTTGGAAGAAAAGCTATGACCAACCTAGACAACATATTCAAAAGCAAAGACATTACTTTACCAATAACGGTCTGTCTAGTCAAAGCTATGGTTTTTCCAGTAGTCATGCTTGGATGTGAGAGTTGGGCTATAAAGCTGAGCATCAAAGAATTGATGCTTTGAACTGTGTGGTGTTGGAGAAGACTCTTGAGAGTCCCTTGGACTGTAAGGAGATCCAACCAGTCCATCCTAAAGGAAATCAACCCTGAATATTCATTGGAGGGACTGAAGCTGAAACTCCAATACTTTGGCCACCTGATGCAAAGAACCAACTCACTGGAAAAGACCCTGATGCTGGGAAAGACTGAAGGCGGGAAGAGAAAGGAACAAAAGAGGATGAGATGGTTGGATGGCATCACCGTCACAATGGACATGAGTTTGAGTAGGCTCCGGAGTTGGTGATGGACAGAGAAGCCTGGTGTGCTGCAGTCCATGGGGTCTCAAAGAGTCGAACACAACTGAGCGACTGAACTGACTGCCATAATATATATATTATGTTGTACATCTGAAACTAATATGTAAGTGAAAGTGAAGTCACTGAGTCATGTCCCACTCTTTGCGACCCCATGGACTGTAGTCTGCTAGGCTCCTCCAACTGTGGGATTTTCCAGGCAAGAATACTGGAGTGGGTTGCCATTTCCTTCTCCAGGAGCTAATATATAATTATATCCCAATTTTTATTTTATCTATTGTTTTAGGCCACCCCCTATAGCATGTAGGATCTTAGCTACCCAACCAGGGATCAAACCAGTGTCCCATGCATTGGGAGTGTGGAGTCTCAACCACTGGATCACCAGGGAAGTCCCACATACCTCAATTTTTAAAAAGTAATACCGTGATAGAATCTTATAACATAATTCAAGAATGCTGTTTTAAATGCATTAAATCCAAACCACAAGTATAATTAAGAAAAAAAATTTTGCTAAAAATATTCCTTCAGCATTTGCCAAGTTCAAAAATTGATCCCAAACTTATCTAAATACAAGGTATTAAAGTGACCTGTAAATTAAATTGTTTCATACAAAACTAATATGAAATAACAGTAAAATGTTGAGACTTAAAGATTTTCTACTCATATTTTTTTTAATGCTTAGCTGAAAGTCAAATAAATCATTTTGGAAGCAGGAAGGATTTATAGTTACTGTCTATTCATTACTTTCTTTCTCAAACTGAAAGGCTATAAATCACACATTTTAAAATCTACCATTGGCCACCAAGTAAATCAGATCAGTTCTGAGCCTAGTGAATTTTTTTTTTTTGAGTGGCAGTAAAAATGCTCTAATTTTCCAACTACATTAATAACATGATGCCATAAAGAGCATGAACTAAAGGGTAATTCTCAGAAGAGGACAGTAACTCTCCCATTCTTCTCATACTTTCATAACACAAAGAATTACCTTGGTTTTGAATCCTCTAGCTCTCTGGGAACACGATGATAAGACATCTGTCTTATGTGGGAGCCCATTTTAGGTTAAGAGGGAAAGTTAAAGAATAACTTCCTTATACCTCAACTTTTCAGATATAAGAATAAAATTAAATTGTTTTTAAAATGCTAACTGAATTTTCAGTAAGAAACTACGCCCTAAATGTCGCTAACCTAAGCTCTAAAAAGGTGACTAAGCTGACAGTATTTTTTATTCTACAAACCAAACTTGCAGACAGCAAAAGCTATATTATATTACAGTTGGTTTGACTCAATTCTGAAAAAACTACATCTCAAAATACTCAATTTTCAATGTTAGTGCAAGCAGTACTCAGAACAAATCCAGGTGATTTAAACATGTATTTATGTGACCCCAAACCAATGTATTAGTAAGAAAAAAAGCAAGTCCACCCACACAGTGAAAATAAAGAATATGAACATGTTACCCTCTGATCTTCTTCTTTAGTCCAGGGACCCTTTATCAATTCTGGATTTAAAACTTTCTGCCACCGATGTTGGCATTGAAAATCAGAACGATTCTGAAAGAATTTAGATGATTTTGTTAATGAACAACTGTTTTCCAAACTTTCACAACCTTAAGAAGAAAGTTTCCAGGAATAATACATTCAATAGCATTCTCTAAAAATGCAGTATTTATTTTATATGCCTATATCCCAATTCATTTTTAATTAAAGTTGTCAACATTGCTTAGAGTATAAGTAAAAATTATATATTTGAAATTAAAATTATTTATCTCTACACCCTGCCTGATAACACAGCAAAAAAGCAAAACAACACAGATATTAACATAAAGAAATGTGCTGATGAATTAAAGGGAGTAAACAGACAACTAAACAATGCAGACGTAGAAATTCAAACAGCATAGCAGCCTGGATTCATAGAGTATAGCAGTACCTAACTCTATACAATTCAAAAAAACCCAAAAGGCACTACTAGACTACTGCATGGTATTTAAAGGATGTTTATAAATGATAACTCCAAGTTATCAAGAAAAAACTAAATATATCCAGATTGATATATATCAGTTAAATATTTAAGCATTGAAATTCAAAAGGAAAATGAAATTTACCACGGTAAAGCCTTATGTAGAAACATATCAAACTTGAAAAATGATTAATAAGTGTAGCCTTATTTTTAGTCAATTCATGACCTAGTAAGTCCTGTGTATTACAAGGATAATACTAATAACACAACTTTTCCTTTAGTGATTTGGTTTCTAAAGATATTAGTTCATATATAGGATTACAGATAATTGAAGAACATAAATACAAATACTGTATTTAACCACAGCTCTCTCCTGATGCCTAGTGGACTTGTTTTTATTCATACTGAGAGTCTTCATGTATAGCTTCGATACATCAATGCTGATTCACTTTAAGGTTATCATTTTCTCAAAATAATCAGGTTGTTCTTGTACGTCCTTGTAGCATTTCTCTGTTGACTACATTTGCTGTTTTACCACTGAAGTTAAACTGATAAAGCTAATGTACGCAGCTTTTCTAATTTAGATTCTATTTATTGAACATGTGCTAAATGTAAGGCACTGTGCCAAACATCCTATACATTACTTCTAATTCTCACAGCAACATAGCTTCTTCTGGTTTTATTAGTTACCAAACTATTTCAATAGATTTAACTTCTCTCAAAACGTTTTAACATTGATTAGCAAATATTTATAAAGCCCTATCCAAACTTGGTATCATTTTTGCTTTAGGTCAGCCATCTTTTTAGGTCTGTCCTCTCTTTATGTTAGTCATCTTTTTAGATCCCCAGATAAACTAATTACTAAAAAAAAAAAAAAAACAAAACAGACTTTCTAAGTTTCCAACTGTAGGAAGAGCAGAACAAAACAGTTGTTTTTAGGACGGGAACCTAAATCTAAAATAAAGTAGACACATTTATGAAAAACAGCAAATGTAACCCCATGGCCTACATCATTAGTGTTAGCAGTATGAGAGAGTGTCTCACTTACTTGAAGATGACTAGCAATTAGAGTCCAATCATCAGTTCCATGTTGTTCAACCAACTTCTTTAACTTGTCATCCTATTGAGACAGGTTTATGAAAATGAAAAAGCTTTCCCTCACCCTATTCCCCTATTCCTGAATACACTGTCCAATTCTTTCACATCCTATCTGGTGGCCATTTTTAGAAGCACTGAAGCCATTATCACACATGTTCTCCCGTTTACTAAACTGATTCTGTCAGTCTCAACATCAACCCATTCTTCATGTATGGTTGAAGAAGAAAAATGTGCAAGTTAGCTGAGGGATAACTTTTCTCATGTTGTGTTTTTAAGTATCTTTAATACATATCTTATTAATCAACAAATACAAGTATGGAATTAGTAAACCATATTACACATAATCACCTCGTCTCTTGTCCATTTTACTCTGTTCCAGAGTTTCTTCAGCCCTTTTTGCTGTGGTACTTCATAATCATGATCAGCATACTGAAGGTCATCATCCTCATCCTCACTGAAAACAACACAATTTGAAATCAAGATTTTTATTTAAATATGTGAATTCAATCACTAAATCTGAACACATAGATACAACTAAATAAGCCACTCAGACTAGCAGACATATATCCAATGAGATTATTCAAAGTATAAAAATATTAACAGTCACATAATGGACAGGAGCTATAGTGCTTACTGATACCAGAGGAATGAAGCTAGATATGTCAGCAAGGGCCAAATGATAACCTTTACGTCATGCAAAGGAGATTGGCCTTTATTCTTAATCTGATCTTTAACCTACAGAGTTAAAGGAATTTAAGTAAAGGAGCAAAAGACAAATATCTTGTGTTTCAGAAAAAAATCACTGGCAGGAATGTGGAGAGATGGAGGAAGATCAATTACTGATCTTTCACAAGAATCCAAATAAGAAATTATTAGGGCCTGGCAATGATAATGGTAAAATATAAAACACAGTCAGTTAAAAGACATAATGTAAGAAATGAGCCATTTACAACACCAACAGCAAAAAAAGTTAAAATATGTAGAAATAATTTGAATATACAAGATCAAGATATAGTAAACTACAAAACACTATCAGGAGACACAGAAGAACAAATGAAAAAACAATCAGACCACATTCTTGGGCACGAAAACAGTATTACAGATGTCCATTCTCTGTAAATTAATTCATAAATTTAAATGAATAAAAATACCAATAGATTTTCAGAGGAACACAGACAAGCTGATTCTATAGTTCATATAGAAAAACAAACAAGCAGTAATACCCAGAAAAGCTCTAAAAAGAGAGAGAATTAGCACTACCAAATACCAGAAAATACTGCAGAGAAACAATAAATAATACTCAAATCAATGGAACAGAATAGAATATTCAGAAAAAAAAAACTCACATGGGAATTTCATCAATTATAATATCAATCAGTGTGGTAAGGATGGACTTTTCAACAAAGGGTAAGACAGTGGGTAGTTATTTTAAAAAATAAACCTTAAGTCCTACTTTAAAATAAAAGAATTCAGATGAAGCAAATATCCCACACTTTTAAAAATGAAAACATAACAGTACCTATTACGGTGAAAGTAAAAGTGTTAACTGCTCAGTCCTGTCCGACTCTTTGCAACCCAATGGATTGTAGCCTGGCAGGCCCCTTTGTCCATGAATTCTCCAGGCAAGAATATTGGAGTGGGTTGCCATTTCCTTTTCCAGGGGATCTTCCTGATCCAGGGATTGAACCCGGGTATCCTGCATTGCAGGCAGAATCTTTACCGTTGGAGCTACCAGGGAAGCCCTATTAGTTCTACCGTTTAGGGTAGAACTCTTATTTTTTATATCCTTGAGTAGAAGAGATCTAGATGGACAAAAATCGAGAAACCATAAAAGAATAAACCAACTAAGGTCATGATAGCAGCAACAGAAAGACACACATAAACTGAGAAAAAAGTATAAACAAAAGGATTTTGTTCAACTGATGAATATGAGAGACATGGGAAGAAGATTCAAGGACAACTCCAAAATTTCTGGCTTTGGAAACACAGAACTATCTGCTGAGATAAGGAATAGAAGGAGAAAAAGAGCTTTGGGAAGGAGAAGGGAATGAGGAGAGTAAGCAGTTTGGACTGATTTCAAGGTACTTGAGAAATACACAGGTGGATACTAGATATATCTACAAAGCATTGTCCAGTAGAAACATAATGCAAGCCACCTAAGTAATTTATTAGCAACCACACTTTAAAAAAACAGGTGAAATTAATTATAATAAGAAATAATATTTAACCCAATCTATTTTTAAGTGATCAATTCAACTTGTAATCAACATAATCACAAAATGTTTTACATTCTTTTCTTCTTACTTAAGTCTTTAAAATCTGGCATGCATTGTCCAGGAGAAAAGAGAGCCAAAGGCAAAAGAGAAAAATAACAAGAAGATGCAGCTGATAGAAACAGCCCGGGAGCAACAAAGTGAATTCCTAGCTTCAGACACAGGTAACCAGAAAAACAAAAATAAAATTGTTTAGATGTAATAAAATAAAAAGTACACAGCAATTCAGACTAGTAGTACATCAAGAGCTCAACAGCCACATGTGACCAGTGGCTCTCCTATTGGGCAGAGCAGATCTTGAAGACAACTTGGCATGTGGATCCTCTGCTCATCTCTAGGTCTAGGGAAGACTTAGTTTTGGCAATCACAAAATCCCATGGATGGAGGAGCCTGGTGGGCTGCAGTCCATGGGGTTGCTAGGAGTTGGACACAACTGAGTGACTTCACTGTATTTTTTCACTTTCATGCAATGGAGAAGGAAATGGCAACCCACTCCAGTGTTCTTGCCTGGAGAATTCCAGGGACGGGGCTGCCTGGTGGGCTGCCATCTCTCGGGTCACACAGAGTCGGACACGACTGAAGTGACTTAGCAGCAGCAGCACACAGACAAAAGTTAAAGCCACAAGAGCACAAAACCCTAGAAAAGAGAGCAGGTCTTAAGGATAAACTGAATTAGAGAATTCTGAGTAGTCAGTGGACTGAACAAGATATGAACATCTGAAAATAACATGAGCTAATATTTATTTAACCTTTCTGAGTAACAGACATTGTGGAAAATGAAGGCCTAGATTTAATATAAACTGTTTACAGAGCCTTTGCAGGAACTTCTAATTTCCTTGATTTGTCAATTACATCTGACCAAAAATTATTCTTATTTGACCAAACAAGATACCAAAATCCACCCCCCAATTAGCTATGACACCTAACTGCTTCTCTAGTTCAATGCACTTCAGTATTCCAATCCTTTCTCCCCTAAAGCCAATGTCTATTTAATAATCTGCCAGTCCTACATTTCCATATATGATTGTTTTGATAAACTATGCTGAAAATAAAAGCCCAGGCTTAATTAAAGAAATACCTGTTATTTGCAGCCATCTTCAGCTATCGGAAATATCACCTGATTAACGATGATTAAATTAAGTTGGAGATGGTTCAGGATGCAATGACTTCATAAATTTATAAGGCAGCTATTAAACCTGATAAAACACCATACCGAAGCTTACTTCCATGATATGCACTTGTGGCATCTATGCTTCCCATCCAAACAACTCAGGAGTGCAAAGACCATGTCTAATACGTTCACCTCTCTACACCAAGTCTAAGACTTGACCATTCAAATGATTGTAAAATTACTGAATGATTGCTTATGCTTTCACCTCTTCCAGCTATTCTGTATTCCAAAACTACCTCACTCTTTCCCAACCCAATCAAAACTTCCACCTCCCTCAATATAGATGATCTCAAATTGACATGAGAGAAAAAAAAAACAACCTTTTTTGTTAAACAAAATACCTCTAAGAGGAGGTGAAAAATACTCCCATAAAAAGAACTTTCAAAATCCAAATGCACCGCCAAGTGGTAGAATTTTAAGAAGCATAAACCTGCTGAAACAGATGTAAAGAAAATATTCAGTACAGAAGGTGTTCTTTGAGGTATCTACCAATACAGCCTAACCTTTCCTACAACTGTCCCCTGCAACATTAACACTTCCAGCCTTCCCAAACAGCCCTCGGTTATGGTTTTTACAGGTTCCCTCTTTTATTCCCTTTTCTCAGACCCCAACAGCTTCCCCAACAGCATATTTTAAAATTATGGTTTAAAAATTAGGTTATTTGAAAATAACTTTAAATTTGGGGACTCATTTATATAAACTTTGATTATTCACAAAAATACCTACATTAATCTGTACAAAATTCACCGTAAGGTTCTTACCAAAACATTTTAAAGATATGCGTCCAAAAATGTTGTTTTGGTCAAAAGACTAGTTTCCAAGGAATGATCTTCCTGAAAATGTATTCATTTTAACTTTAAAAATCTGCCTTATTTTTTAACCACATACTTGATTTGTGAGAAATTTCTATTTCTACAAGAGGTTTCATTATCTGTTTTGCAAAAGCATGGCCATCATGTTCAGGAAGCTGGGTTTTTTGAGTGGTTGAGTGTGAGGGAGGGTTAAAGCAGAATTCTTAGAATCCATCTCTCTACCACTGGGGCCTTCCTAGAATCTATCTACCTAACTACTTCTTGGTGCAAGCATTAAGTTATTTCTGTATTATTTATGTAATTGTTAAAAGGATGATAAAACTTTCAAGTAAGCATGACAGAAAAGATCCTAGGAAATTGTCACTAGTTACTCCTTGGAAGGAAAGTTATGGCCAACCTAGACAGCATATTAAGAAGCAGAGACATTACTTTGTCAACAAAGGTCTATTCTAGTCAAGGCTATGGTTGTTCCAGTGGTCATGTATGGATCTGAGAGTTGGACTATAAAGAAAGCTTGAGTGCTGAAGAATTGATGCTTTTGAACTGTGGTGTTGGAGAAGACTCTTGAGAGTCCCTTGGACTGCAAGGAGATCCTACCAGTCCATCTTAAAAGAGATCAGTCCTTGGTGTTCACTGGAAGGACTGATGTTGAAGCTGAAACTCCAATACTTTGGTCACCGCATGCGAAGAGCTGACTCATTTGAGAAGACCCTGATGCTGGGAAAGACTGACGGCAGGAGAAGGGGACGACAGAGGATGAGATAGTTGGATGGCATCACCAACTCGATGGACATGGGTTTGGGTGGACTCTGGGAGTTGGTGATGGACAGGAAGGCCTGGCGTGCTGCAGTTCATGGGACTGCAAAGAGTCAGACACGACTGAGTGAACTGAACTGAACTGAACAACATAAAGATGCCTAAGGATATTTACACTTTGCAAAGAAAACTGGGAAGGGATAAAACCCCACAAATAACCTCACCAATGTTCTACTTTTACCACTTAACAGTGAAAAAGTTTCACTGCTTAATAATGAAGTGAACTGAAGTCAAAGTCGCTCAGTCGTGTCTGACTCTTTGAGACCCCATGGACTATACAGTTCCTGGAATTCTCCAGGCCAGAATACTGGAGTGGGTACGGTAGCCTTTCCCTTCTCCAGGGTATCTTTCCAACCAAGGGATCGAACCCAGCTTCACTGCAGGTGGATTCTTTACCAACTGAGCTATCAGGGAAGCCTTAATAATGGTTAGACACCATCAAAATATTATACACCACCAAAACAAATCATATTTCATCTGCTTTATTTCTCTGATTTTTATTTCATTTTTTAGTTTTTCTGTATTGTAGCAATCAATGTTAGCAATATCTAATAGTTAAATAAAGTCAACTTTCTACTACTATCTATAAACAGATAAACCATTTCTAAGCCTAGAGTGACTAATCTAGAAGACAGTAAAAATAGGTGAAATTATTTCTCCAGTCACAAGGCAAAAATAGAAGAGGAATTTGGTCTCTGAATCTCTCTCCAGGAATTGGTCTTCAGAATCATTCTGCCAGTTTTATTTTTTAAGTCAAAGAAAATATTTATTCTGTAACTGTCTAATATATAACCTAAGTACTATGTTCAAAAACTTTTGTAGATTATGAACAAAGCAATTAGGGTAATTACGAAACAGCAAAAGGAAGCACACACACACAAATATTATGACTCATTAGACCAGGAAAATTGTTTAAAAGTAATTCTACACTGGGGTTAAGCTAATAGGATGTGATACTCATAACTTTCCCTGTGAAATAATATACAAACTATTCACACTTGGCAACATCAAGATAAAACATTCAAGAGAAGTTCAATTTTAAAGGACATCAATAAAAAAATAAAAATAAATTAAAAAAATAAAGGACATCAATTATTCTACCTGAAAAGATTAAAATGAGGTGTCCCAAAGGAAGAATTTGAAATTGTTTAAAATTTATTTTATTTAAATAGAAACTACAGATTTGAAATTAGAGAATTATCAGTAGTTCTATAAAATTTTTTCTAGCAAAACCACTTCAACTTGACAGTATTTTAAATTAAACTGCATCAAGCCTAAATATTTTTATCATAATCAAAAAATACATCTTTATTATACTGTCTTGACAGGATAACTGTGTATTTACATTTTTTTTAAGTTCAATCAAATTCAAGGCCTGAAAATTTACCAGCTTGATTTAGTAAAGTGAAACCAGGCCACCTAGTGGTTAACATGATGTACTGCATACATGAATATCTTATTTTCAAATCTGGACTGCAACCTAGCATTATTATAGTAAGACAAATTGGACTTCATCTGACCATGAATAGCAATAATGAAATATATACTGAAGGGAGTTCTACCTAGCAATCCGTAAACAAAAACAATGTGAGAACATTTCTATTTTATTCCATTAGCATGTGTATATTTTTAAATAAGGAAAGATGATTACAAAAAGAGTTCAAAATAGGAAATATATTAAAAGACTTACAGACCACAAAATCCAAACCTCTTATATTAAGAGACAAAAAACTGGGATATAGAGTTTACTTGCTTTCTCCAAATAATACTGCTAATTACAAAGCTGATTAAACATACCAGTTCTCATATTCCAGTATTCTTTCACCCATCTCACTAGAAGCAACACAGTAAAATTGCTTCCTACACACACACATACCCCATGGAAAAACATCTTCTAATTCAAGAGTTGGCTTTTGTCTTTCCAGTTTACTGTAGTTGCCAGTCATCTCAAGGGTAAAAACCTGAATCTGTTACTACTTAAATACATCTTCTAGCTTCTAAATGACATTTAAGCTAATTTTTAAGAGTGGAACTGGCTTTTAAAATCTAAAATTACTTACTTAACACATAAGTATGGTTAAAAATCACGTACACATTAATAACATATATACCAATTTTAGTACTGCCTGTAAATTATGTCATTAAAACCCCCAACGGGACCTAAAACTATTTAAAGTCACAACACTAAATAAACTTTTTCCTCTATGTAAATCCAGACCAGAGATACTACAGCTATCTTAAACAATGATTAAAAGAGCTAATATCCTTCAGCTGTTTCTCCCTGAGGTAACAGTTTTTTACTTTTTTTTTTTTCAGATCATACAGGAAAGGTTATTACAGGATTTATGCCTGTAGTCTTATGCAAAACTTTTATACAGCAAAGTATAGTTTTCAATCAAACAGTTCAATGGTTGTATAGTAGACACTTCAAAGTGACTGACTCATGTCCCTTCTCATTCAACTATAAATTAGATTCATAGTTAAAGGCATGAGACTATGCTGAATAAAGAAGATTGTTTATCCTTCAAAACATTTCACATTCTATTTTTTCTAGGGTAAATAAGTTATATTTACATATACAAGAAATAGAATTTATAGAACGAAACACATTCAAGGATAAAGGCCCTAACAAATACACCATTCAGAGATGATAGTTTCTCACATCTACCCATATATTCACATAGGGAGTGTAGCTTCACTACATTTAATTACTCCAGACTTATGACTCTTTCAATCATGCTATAATACATTTCAATTAATTTATACAGCTGACAAGATTAAAAGTCAGTAGTACAATTAATATTTAGATCTCAAAGCTCACAATATTGTCAATAAAACAAAATAACTTACACCAGCAAATTAATCATGAAATCGCTTTCTTCTTAGCCTATTATTATGAAGCATACACAAATTATGGACAAAAAAGTAACTGAAGAAGGCAGGGTTCTGACATTCAAGCGTCCATGTCTAACGCTAACTGCTGATGACAGCATTAGCCAAGAAACTGTTTCAAATAAGATTAACATACAGCTGCTGCTGCTGCTGCTGCTAAGTCACTTCAGTCATGTCCGACTCTGTGTGACCCCACAGACGTCAGCCCACGAGGCTCCCCTGTCCCTGGGATTCTCCAAGCAAGAACACTGGAGTGGGTTGCCATTTCCTTCTCCAATGCAGGAAAGTGAAAAGTAAAAGTGAAGTCGCTGAGTCTTGTCTGACTCTTAGTGACCCCATGGGCTGCGGTCCACCAGGCTCCTCTGTCCATGGGATTTTCCAGACAAGAGTACTGGAGTGGGGTGCCATTGCCTTCTCCGAGATTAACATACAGACAAGTAGATAATCCCGCACACTGAATACAAACTGTTACTGAGCTGACAATATTCGTTTGTCACCTTGCTTAAAGAAGGTATGCTTGAAAATTCAAAAGAAAAGGCCTAAATCAATACTTCAGTAATTATAGTTACAGGAGCTTTTAATATCTGTCTTTTCTGAAGACTGAGAAGTCAGTCAGGTCCTTGATGTTCTAGAGCAGTAATTCTTACCTGGGTGATTTTGCCCTTCAACAGACATTTGGTGGTAATGTCTGTAGACATTTTTTGATTGTCACCCCTGGGGAAGTGAGGTGTTACTGACATCCACGGGACAGAGGCCAGGGATGCTGCTAGACATTCTACAAAGCACAGGACAGCACTCCCCACTGCCCCCACCACTGCTTTCCCAATGCAAAGAATTATCTGATCCCAAATTTCAACAGTGCCTAAGTTCAAAATCCTCTACAAGAGAAGTGTGTGTGTATTTGTTCCACTTCAAAAGTTTGATCTATTCTGTAGTTGGTACAAAATAATAATCTAATAGGGACTTAATTACATTCTATGCTGATTTCTGCAAAAATACCTTACAGATAGCAGATCCTTAGTAAATGAATAGAGCAACAAATACTATGGCGTGACTGTTGACAATTTTTAACAGACATCTGCAATGAATGAAGTTACTACTAAATTTCAACTTGGGAAAAACACCTCTAGTTGAGACTTTGAAGTTGTGGATCCAGATAAAACCGTTTGGAAACGCTGTCAAACAACTTTTCATATTTATTGAATAATACTGACAACTAAAAGACACCCTAGTGTTTTTTGTCATATAAGTGATTCCTACACACTCAGTCTACGAGTAGCTACTAGAGTGACCTTTAAATAAAACCGAAATGCATAAATTCATCCTAGCAAGTTTTCCAAAACCACCACCACCAAAGAAATGCCCTATCTGTATGCAACCCTCAGGTACAGAGCCCAACGGACACACAAAATGTTAAGCGAATCAAACACATTGTTTTAAGATCAAGTTACTGGTGTTAACAGTGTAACATCTTCCCAGTAGAAGGAAACTGCGACCATGGGTATGGTAATCACAGTAGACATCAAAAAAGTACTCTCTTCTCAGCTATTCCTCAGAGGACTTCCACACCTTTCAAGGTAGCAGAGGGGTCCCCAACCCAGGTGTATCACAGAGCCCCTGTTTGTAACTGGCTCAGGAATCCAGAGAGGAAAGAGGCCCTAGGAACAGCATTTTCAGGCCGTCCGGGCAGGACACCACCACCTTCCGGTGCGGAGCGTATTCCCTGAAAGCGCACCGACTTACCTGCCAACAAATCCCAAAAAGTGGCTGTGGGACAGTGGGGAGCTGGACATATGCTCGGGGAGAATCGACTCCAAGGAGCCGCCTGGGCATCTGTAACTCACTTTCTGAGTCCGAAATGCCCTGGTCCCCAACTCTCCACACGTCACGGCTGCGCTCTAGCCAGCGGGACGAGGCGGCTGTAGCGCAGCGGGACGGAAAACTTCTGCCCCGGCCTCGGAGGGCCCGGGTAGGCGCGGGGGGATAGGAGGGACTCAGAGGGAAAGGAAAGGGAATCTGAGCCGAGGCTGTGCCCATAGGCCTGGGTGAAAGGGATGTCACCCACCTGCGCGACCTCTTCGCCATCCTTCAAGTACCGCATAGGCGCGGGCTGGGCGGGGACGCGAGTCAGCCTCCTCCAGCCTGGGGCGAATGCTCCTTCTCCCCGACCCTCTCCCGCCGCTTCCCTCGCTCCCGCTCCGAGGCCGACCGAGTGCGGAACGCAGGTCCCCGGCAGGGCAGGACGGAGGGACGGAGGAGCGGGCCGCGACCCGCCCCCGGTCCGCAGCGCTGCTTCTTAGCCCCGGCCCTGCCCGGTCAGGGATGCCCCGAACATGGCAGCAGGCGCGCTCCTGCCCTCCCCTGGCCCCTCCCGCCGCCTCTTAGCCTCCTAGCCTCGGTCCCAGCGCGGCTCTGCCGCGGGCGCCGACCCCCGCCCTCTCCCCGCAGCGGGCAGCTCTGCAGGACTCGTAGTCTCCTGCAGGGTTTTGTCCGCACCGCCGAATCTCGCGCCCAGCCTCCCTCAAGAGCCGCCGTTTGAATCTGCGCACGCGGCCCCGAACCTCATTGGCTGTGGTGGCCGCACGCGGGGGACAAGGGCGGGGCGGGGAGAGCGCGCGCGACTGAGGGCGGGGCTGGGGAGCTGGAAGCCGGGACTGGAACTCGCGGGAGTCCGGGAAGGAGCTGGGAGCCAGGGGGTGTGGCCGTAGGCAAGGCTCAAAGGTCTTGCTTGTGACAGGACCCGGAGCGCGCCGAGAGCCGCACCCGAGGGGGCGGGACGCCAAGGGCCGCGCGGGGCCTGCTGGGAAAGTGAGTTCCAGGCTCTCCGAGAGGCGTGTCCGGAAGCGGCAGCGAGAATCCAAGCTCCCGGAGAGGGAGCACTGACGGTGTCTCTGGGGGTTGAGCAGTCCTGTTCGCCGCAACCTTCTCTCGGCCAAAGCTCCTCAGTTCGCGGGGGCATCCCTGCTCACTAGTCTTTGGATTTGACATAAACCTAACCATAAAATTTGCGCGGCCGTTACTGTTTAAGCAAAAATGCGAGTTGTTTTTTTTTTGCCAGACATAACTACTGATCTAGCGAAGACTCTGTAGCGGGAAGGAGCAAGAGTGTAACAGGTGAAAAAATTTTTAGTTGGACACATGGAACGGGAAAGGGAAATAATCCGGGTCTGCGGCTGTCCTTCAAAGTACTTTAATCTCCTATCCGACTCTTCGGGAAATAACTGCTGCGCTCGGTGAAGGAGCCCTGGTCCAGAAGTAGAATGCAGGAAGACCGGAGCGGACTGGGAATTTCGCCCAGATAAATGAGTAGTCAACGGTAGAAGGTGACCTTCTCTCGCAAGAGAGCCGGGAGGAAGTGGGGAACCGCACTGCAGGACCTTCTAGCAGTTACAACTACTACTCTAGAGGTTTCAAGTCTAATACCTACGAAATGCTCAGTTCAAGCAGCATGAAAGTAGATTAACTACAGTAACGATTAGAAATGGTAAAGGATGCAAATTTGCAAGGTAACATGCTCTACTGCATAGAGCACGAAACCACATGTTAATATTATAACAGACTTATATTTTGCTATTTTGAAAATTTACGCATCAGTTTTTGCAAATCAGAGATGCAGGTGCACATGTGTACTAAGAAGAGCTTGCATGCACTACTTTCAAAACTTAAAACACCTGGCTTTTTATAGTTCCTTTTTCTCAAGGTATGGATTCTGGTAAGGTAAAACAGCCTTTCTTTCAAATCATTCCTTACTATGTCGCTAGTTCACTTAAAAAAAGAAAACCTAATTTAGAAAGTAATGTCTTTTGAAAACAATGTTTTCTTTACTCCTGGGCCATGCATTACTCCGCTTATTTACATCCTAACAAGAAAGAGTTTCTGCTATATTTTAGGCTATAGTCGGTTTTATACAGAATACTATTTTAGAGCTTGAAGAGAGTTATTTTAGATTTTGACAGCAAAGCGAATTCTTTTCATTTTAGAGATAGAGAAAAATATAATTTCTCAGAAAGATAACATTGCAGATTCATCATGTAAATTAGTTACAAAAAAACAAAATATGGGCTTCAAGTGGTTCACAGTATTTGAGTACACATACTCAAATGTCTGCCTCCAATGAGGGGAGACCCGGCTTCGATCCCTGGGTCGGGAAGATCCCCTGGAGAAGGAAATGGTAACCCACTCCAATATTCTTCCCTGGAGAATCCCATGGACAGAGGAGCCTGGCGGGCTACAGTCCACGGGGTCCCAAAGAGTCCGTCACGACTGAGCGACTTCACTTCACTTCACTCAAAGATACCATAACCTGGGACTTTTTTTTTTTTTTTAATAAAAACATATCTTTAATAAATTTACTTCTCAAAACTCAATAATGAGAAAAACAATAAAAAATGGGAAATTAGGGCATACACTTCACCAAAAAAGATATACAAATGGCAAATAAGTAGCATGGAGAGGTGCTCCACATCATTAATCATTAGAGAAATGCAAAGTAAAAGCTCAGGAGGTACCACTGAACAGCTTTTAGAATGGGAGGGGGAATGCTGTACTAGTGTTGGTGGAAAGGAAGAGGCCAAGCAAATATAACTTTCATACATTGCTGATAGGAACACAAATGAAACAGCCACTTTGGAAAACATGTTTACAGTGGCTTTATTTGTAATCACCAAAAGCTGAAAACACAAGGAACCTTGTCGCACATGTACTCCTCAGCACCCCAGGAGTTCGTTTTGAATAGTCTGTAAATGCTTCCCAAGACTTTCAACGGAAGTATAGGGGAAAATACCAAACAGGGCAAAGGCTGGGGACGAGTGCTGGAAATTTTCTTGAAAACTGTCTTAGTTTTAAAAACTCATTTGTAACTATAAAAATGAGTTTTAATTATGTACCGATTTACTTTCTCACTCCCAATCTTTAAATAAATCGCCTCATTATTGCTAATAGTAAATAAATGAGCAGAAGGTACACCATGCTTATCTTTCACATGACTGTACCAGCTTCTTATCCTAGAAAGGCCAAGTACCCCAAAGATTTGCCAGTGTTAGTGTGAAAAGCTTATGCTGGTTTAATATAGTACCTAATACACTGTAGTTTCAATAGAGCTGTATCAACCATTTCCATAATTAGATTTTTGTCTAACTATTGTTAGCTTGTCCAGCCCCTAGAATAGTGATGCACTCAGATGTGCAACATAACTGCAAAATGAATGGAAAAATATAAATAAGTACATAAGTATGCTTGCTACTGCTACTGCTAAGTCATTTCAGTCGTGTCCGACTCTGTGTGACCCCATAGACGGCGGCCCACCAGGCTCACCCATCCCTGGGATTCTCCAGGCAAGAACACTGGAGTGGGTTGCCATTTCCTTCTCCAATGCATGAAAGTGAAAAGTGAAAGTGAAGTCGCTCAGTCGTGTCCGACCCTCAGCGACCCCATGGACTGCGGCCTTCCAGGCTCCTCCACCCATGGGATTTTCCAGGCAGAAGTACTGGAGTGGGGTGCCATTGGGGATGCAAAATGTACAAATTAAACCAGATGTGAAATACCATTTTATGACTACTGAGGTAGCAAAATTTTTCTAAATCCTGCCAACAAAGTTTGAATAATTCTTTGATGTATTAAAACTGGTGTAATCCTTTTGGAATGCAATACAGAGCAAAAGCCATAAATGTGTGCACAGCCTTTGACAAAAATTTAGCTTTAGAAATATAATTCAATACAAGCAAAAAAGATGGGCTTCAATGCTAATAGTAGTATATCCCATTAGAACCCCAGTTTGGAAGCATTCACATTTTTAGACTAGTTTAAATGGTTCATCAGCAGTAAAAAAAAAAAAAAAAAAAAATGTATAGCCAGTAAAAAATAGTGTAATATTAAGGCAGTGCCATTAAACGGCTATTACACTACTAGGCCCTCCTTGGTGCTTCACATGCGTTAGTCTTAGGTAACATCCACAATTGCTATAATTGTAACAACCCTATGAGATAGTTACTGTTATTTTCATCCACTTTATAGATAAGGAAAATTGGGTACCAAAAGGTTAATTTGTCCAGGGGCATACCTTGACAGAACCAAGATTTAAATTAGAACCCAAACTCTAAGTCACTCTACTACCTTAATATCTATGGGCATTCAACTATAAGTATAGTGTAGGTGTAGAGACAGTGGGATATAGTGCACCGAAATAGCAGCAGAACTGTATAATTAGTATGATGTCATTTACATAAACAAAAACTCAGGGGAGTGTATATGTGAAGATGTGTCTTAATAGTCTAGAAGGCAATCTGTGCAGCTCTATGGAAAATCACTCCAAACTGTTGAACAGTGTTTTATTTTGCAGAGAGGAATGAAACAGGAACAGAACAGGCTTTAACTTTTTACCACATGTACTTTTGTATGATTTGACTTTGTTTTTAATCATAAATTCCATGTTTCTTTTTTAATTAAAAAAATTAGTTGATGATAAACTCTAAAAATTGCTGAAAATCCTAGAAAGAAATAGAACACATATAGTATATAAAACTTGTTCCAGTATTGATAATGCTAAATAAGCAAGCTTTGGCAGAATAATGAAACCATATATTATGTATTCAATATGAAAACCAAATCAGGTTTAGAACTCTATTTTGAGGGAACTTCCTTGGTGGTCCAGTGGCTAAGTCTATGTATTCCCAATGCAGAGGCCTAGGTTTGATCCCTGCATGGCAACCCACTCCAGTGTTCTTGCCTGGAGAATCCCAGGGACGGGGGAGCCTGGTGAGCTTCCGTCTATGGGGTCGCACAGAGTCGGACACGACTGAAGCGACTTAGCAGCAGCAGCAGGGAACTAGATCCCACATGCCCCAACTAAGAGTCCATGTACAGCAACTTAAGACCTGGTGCAACCAAATAAATATTTTTAAAAATAAATCTGGTTTTAATATGTAAATGTATTCTGTACAACGTCTATCTCCTCACTTTTCATTTACATTACAAATCTCTACTGTACATTTAGGGTGCTATTTTAAATTTAATAGAAGTTACAAATAGAAACTATACTAACATAAGCAGCTAGAGAATTCTTAGTTTGGCTTTTAAAGGCAAAAAATAAGGGTGGTTGAACTGCAAGAAAGCAATACTTTAAGAAAAAAAGTATTTTAAAGTATCCCAGTTTCAACTCTGTTTTCCTTCTATCCTTTTCTGGTAGATAGAATAATGCCCCCCTCCCCCACCCCCCAAAGAACTGATGCTTTTGGACTGTGGTGTTGGATAAGACTCTTGAGAGTCCCTTGGACTGCAAGGAGATCCAACCAGTCCATCCTAAAGGAGATCAGTCCTGAGTGTTCATTGGAAGGACTGATGTTGAAGCTGAAACTCCCAATACTTTGGCCACCTGATGTGAAGAGCTGACTCATTTGAAAAGACCCTGATGCTGGGAAGGATTGAGGGCAGGAGGAGAAGGGGACAAGAGAGAGTGAGATGGTTGGATGGCATTACCGACTCGATGGACATGGGTTTGGGTGGACTCCAGGAGTTGGTGATGGACGGGGAGGCCTGGCATGCTGTGGTCCATGGGGTCGCAAAGAGTCAGACACGACTGAGGAACTGAACTGAACCCCCCAAATATGTCTACTTCCTAACTCCCAGAACCTGTGAGCATATTACCTTAATGGCAAAAGAGACTTTGCAGATATAATTAAAGATCTTGACAGTCTGGAATATCTACATGGACCTAGTGTAATCAAAAATGTCCTTTAAGAGGGGAGGATGTAAGCAGAAGACTCTGAGAAATTGAAGATGTTACACTGTCAGCTTTAAAAATGAAGAAAAGGGTCATGAGCCCAGGAATGCAAACAGCTTCTAGGAAGTAGGAAGTCAGGGAAATGGATTCTCCTCGAGGCTCTGGAAAGGAACACAGCCCTGCTAGCACCTTGATCTTAGTCCAGGGACATGCTGTCTGTACCTCTGATCTCCAGAACCTTAGAATAATAAGTTTGTATTGTTTTAAGCCACTAAATTTGTGGTGATTTGTTACAGCAGCAGTAATACAATAAGAGAAATAGGAAACTACCTGCTCTGAAATTTTCAACATTTTTGACCTGGCATAATAAAAATGGTGCTTTCTCTTCAAAAAGTAATCTTTCAGTGTGTAAATTTTAGCCCTTACTTACAGCAAATGAGCCTACTAGCTGAGGATTTTAAACGAAAGTTAGGAATCCAAGATAAGGGAGAGGGTACTTCCCAAAGGGAAGTCAATTTAGAAAATTTTGGGAAATCTGTGGTGATTGAAGGTTGTTACTGCCATTCAGACTGCCAGGCCTAGAAACAGAAAAATGAGAGTGAACAAGGAAAAACTATGTTGAGTTCTGGTCAAAGTTCAAACAGGCAGTTAAGTGAAAAACCTGATAAATATTTAAGCCTGGAACCAACTCCTTTTTACTTATAAACCCAAGTATTCAAAGTATCAGGGGATTTTGCACTTTTAATATCACCGACTATATCCATAAGCACAACTACTATGTAAACCAGGGCAAGACTGTATTTTACTTTATTCAGACTTAAGAGTTGTTTGCCTAGTTTAGAAACTCACACCAGTGAAGGTATTAAGACACTCAAGATTTTAAGACTAATACAGCCCACCGGTATCTATTTGCAGCTATTGTCTACATATATATCAGTTGGATTAGTTGTGCTTCAAAGAGGTTTTATTATAAATCTCTTCTGTTTCTCATATTATAGGTAGAGCATTCAATTGGCTTTTTAAATTATCTGAATTTTATTTCAGTAGGATATAAGGACTAGAATATATTATTATAAAAGGGGGATACTGGCTCCAGGAGGGTTGAAAATATTTATCTAAATATTATCTGAAATTCATCCATATTCCTCTTTTATCTGCAGCATTTTGTTCTTTCCTTTCAGTCAAACATTTTGTGGCGGGGAGGGAAGCTCATAATTCTTAAAACGTGTCTTGACTACCCAATTAGTCTTAAGTCTTTTCACAATCTAACCTTTACCACCATCACACCATTGAAATTGTGGCTGTAAAAGTCACCAACCTCTATTAAAACCAATGGACACTTGAAGAAAGAAATCTGTTTTGCCTGAACTTTCTATAGGATTTGACGTCATTACTCCCTTTTGCTTGAAACTCTGGAAGGGATGGGCTCATACCCATGTCATTTGTGTCATCAGCATATGCCGCCAGTGAGTGAGACCACAATGACACAGTCACCAGAACAAGACAGTAACAACTGTTAACAGCTTGTAGTAGAAATGGAGGTCTTCAGAGGCTCCACGACTCACCTTAGATCAGAATGTATTAGTCACAGAGCACAGACTGTCAGTTCTCATTTCCAATGTTGCGTGTGGTCATAAAGCTCTTGCCTAAAAACTGAAACACATAACCATTCAGTTTTTAGCTCATTAATTATATACCACAAATAAAGCAAAGTTTAACATAATGTTATGCCCTGAAAGTGAATTCACTCAGTCGTGTCTGACTCTTTTGTGACCCCATGGACTGTAGCCTACCAGGCTCTGCTGTCCATGGCATTTTCCAGGCAAGAGTACTGGGGTGGGTTGCCATTTCCTTCTCCAGATCTTTCCAACCCAGGGATCAAACTCGGGTCTCCCGAATTGCAGGCACTCTTTACTGTCTGAGCCACCAGGGAAGCCCTAGGTAGGATTTATCCCATTTAAATGGCAACTGAGCTCGAGTTACATTGATGAATAACAGTAATAGCAAACATTTTACAGTTTACTCTGTCAGTGAAAGTCACTCAGTCATGCCCAACTCTGCCAACCCCAAGTCCTTGGAATTCTCCAGGCCAGAATACTGAAGTGGGTAGCCGTTTCCTTCTCCAGGGGATCTTCCCAACCCAGGTCTCCCACATTGCAGGCAGACTCTTTACCAGCTGAGCCACCAGGGAAGCCCTTACTATGTCAAGCACTGTTCTAATCATATGATGTGTTCACTGGTTTTATCCTCACAAAAACTCCAGGAGCAGATGTTATTATTATCATCCCAGAGATCAAACTGAAGCACAAGGGTCACATAGTAAAGAGTTGCCAGGGCTCAGATCTAAAAGGCTATTCACTGACTACTAAGTTAACAGTCTAACAAAATGGATATTAAGCATATACCTTAAAATTTAAAATATCAGTTGTGTTGTTAAGCTATACAAGTGTTATTTAATACTATTTTCTATACTTTCCTTCATTATCTCTAGCATTAAAAAACACAAAAATAAGTTCTCTCTTTATTAGAACATCTTTAACAAATGTGATTTGTTAATCATGTGATTCAGTAAGCATCACATGACCCAACTATGTAATATGTCTAAGGAAACTTTGCTTGCTCTTTTCTAATTAGATCCATTTCATTTGCACTGAAATCTGCATTAAGGGGATAAATCACTGTCCCTATATGATATTCCACTGAAGGAAGTTTTTAAAAAAAAACTTTATTATACTAAGAATTCCTTTATAAAACTGAACTACATTTTCATGTATTTTAATAATTAGGTATGATTCCAGGAAACTAAAGAATAAAAAGTTAATATGGAGAAGTTGAGGGGGAAATCAGTATGTATTAACTTACAGTTTTATTACTGATATAAAATTTTCAAATACTGTACAGTGAGGTGTGTTGTAGAACTCTATATAGATATGATACACTATCACCAATTATTACTCAAGGGTTATACAGCAATCACAAAATCAGAAAATAATGGATAACAGCCAGTGCCTTAGGGATGGTAGAACATCTATACTATTTTATTCAGCAGTTAAAGCACTTGCTACTTAATTTTTTCTAAATATTTACACTATTACATTTATTTTTACATATTCTAAATAACATTTCCCTCCAAAAAGCAGATCCTCCAGCTCTTGGCACTAATTCTCAAAGTCAAATGAACCTAAAAATACTGACAACCTCTTCAGGCTTTTATTGCTCTACCACAGGCATAAAAGCTCAGGAAGGGACTTGTGCATTCTAAAGAAAAGTATGCAATACCTTAAAATTTCAAATACTAAGTAATTGATACTCACAAGCACATAACATCAACTAAAACTTTTTACTAGTTTTCCTTTTCTTTTACAAGAGAATAATCATCGTATTAATATTATACTACAAAAGCATGTAGATTCCATAATTTAAAAAAATTAAATGTCAGATATACAAGTAATGGCATTTTCTCCAATAATTCACAATTTTTACAATTTCTGCTATTTTGGAACAAATGTTAAAATTCCCACGATTTAAGTATCATTAAATATGAATTGAAACACTTAGCATCTCAAAGAATTATTAAGAATGGCAGAACTTACAATTAACTATAAATCTTACATTGGTAATATAGCTCCCCTTTTGTTAAGTAAACATTCTACTGTGGTGTTTTCAAGTGAATACTTCTGGTTTGAAAAATTATACTGTGAAGAGCCTGAGGTTGTGCAATTTTGTAAATTACATGACAACCTTGATATGTAGGATATATCTATACCCCAGCTTAGAGTATGTATCTCTCTTATAAAAGTTGATTTTAAAGTCATATTAAATGATGAATGGAGTTTAATTCAGTTCTGCAAAAGCTTTTATGAAAATCTTAATATGTAAACTTTGTTCTGAGAACCATGAATCTTAAAATTCTGCTCTGCGGTATTTTATGTATGGACCAATTAAAATTCTTGTTGAAAAATAAAAACAAAATGGTACTGATATTCTGAAATAAACGTTTTGTATTGTCACTGTATTGACCAAAGCTTAAAGACAGAAATTACAAGTTTATTTCATACCTAAAGGTTAGTTATTAGTGAGGTCTAAATTTTTTAGAGAAATGTTCACTAGCAGCCAGTTAGTAGTTAACTACATAAAATAATACTGTTATAAATTCTGCATTTAGTAGCTAACAAGTGATGTCAGTACAATTCTCAAAAACCTGTCATTAGTAGTGAGTTGCTAGCAAGTGATCTTCCCTGAGGTAAGAGATCATATGCAAAAGTTTGCTAATTTCCAATAAAGTTAGATTCTTAAAAATAATGGCAATGAGGACCTGTGGCTAGGAACCATAGATGCATTTCAGATTGACATCTTAATTGCAAGCAGTAGACTTAATTGCAAAAAACCAAACTAAAACTCATCAGAAGATTTAAAGCAAATTTCACAGTCAATAGCACTTGGCTAAATGTCTCAGATCTTTAGCTTAACTTTTCCAATAAAATACCTGAAATACAGTGAAAGGAGGGGAAATGGGCCTTAGACTTGTTCTTTAGTTCCTGAGTAACCCTTCCCTGGGTGTTCATTATATTCTAGCTCATAATATTTGACAGTGTTTTGTTTTCTTCGATTTCAACCAGTTTCTCACACCAGTATTCTAGAGACATATCATCTTCAACTCTACCTGGACTGCGGGTCATCAATACAATCTTGGTATGACTAACTACACTTCAACTTTCAGTTAAACACTGCAAATGTAATTTAACTATAGGATTGAGTTCAAGTTATTATGTTTCATGGAGAGCTAAGAAAATATTTTAACAATTTATGATCCCCAGTTTACACTCAAAGTTGTGGCAATCACAAAAGGTAGTTCTAAAAATCATTCCTGAAATGTATGTATTTCATGATGGTAACCATATGGAAGGAAAAATGATGATAGTCTAGAACTTAAAGAAATTACAAGACTTTTTTGTGAAGATGATTCCTGGCCCACTTCTCAAATCCATTAATTCCTGCAACCGTATTTCAGTTGATTTAAAATAATGTCAAGAAACCTGACCATTCTTAGCATCAAGCCTTTTATTCTTTATCAAGGGAGAACCCAAACTATTATTAAAATATTCACACCTAAACCAGCTTCTAAACAGCACTGCCGTAGCAAGAGAAATTAATACTGTTGTCAGAGATTGAGCCTGCCTTCTGCTCTCCACAGGTGCATTCTAACTTGACTAAAGGGAGATTTAATAGGGAGATAAAATGTGTAGCTGATGTTTTTACTTTAAGCTATGAAATATATTTGTCAGTTATCAAACATACTGAGCCACAGGTGAAGAAAATATTTGCTAAAGAAAAGGTGATTATATCGTTTACCTGGAAGCAATGTATTTGTTTGTGAAAGTTTTCCTGTATTTAAACTAAAAAAAGGGGGGGGGGTGGTATTCAGTGGCTGAAAAAGCCAAAAATAATTATAGTGGTTAGTGATATCTGTAATTTTTAAATTTAATACAGAGAAGTCACCTGCATTAACTAAATGGGAAATATTATTTGGGAGCCACAGTTCTTTATGTAAAACTAATACACAATATAAAAGTTCTAAAATTTCCTTCTATTTATAGACATAGAGAAAGGTATTTGAAAGTAAATTTAGAAGAATGGAGATAAAATGTGATTTTAAACAGGTGATAATGTGATAAAACCCAAATGTGTATCTTGCTCAGATATCACCTGCAAAATGTCTATAGTTTCCATTCTTTCCCTATTCAAAATGGAGTAGTCTGTTTAATAAGTGGATTCAGGCAGAGACACTTTCATAGAAAGAAACCAAAACCTCCCTTATTTGGAAACACAAGTACTATCTATATTCCTTTTGAGTCAATTTGCTGAGATTTTTAAACACCCGATAATATACTTTCTGATGTACATTTTCTTAAAATGCAAACGGTCCTGCATCTATCACACGAGCAAACAGAGACAGCCAGGCTTTGAATGCTCTAGATAAGAGATTGTATTAACATACATTTTGTCTTTCATCCATTCAAATTCAACTTAATTTCAGTGAACAGAGGAAAAAGATGGATTAACGTGTACATTTCAGAATACAGATTTGCAGAATAGGATAAAATAGTGCGATGCCAATCTCAGGATAAACATTCTTTAAGGAGTAAACATGAAAGCTGCTTCTTGAGGAAACAGGCACTAAAGGTTTGATGAGTACACTATTTAAGCAAATGCCCAGTTGATCAGGGTATGATGCCGTCAAGTTTGCATCCAAATCCAAGTGAAGCTAACAAATGAAGAAAATCTAATGGATTTTAAAAAGAAAAAAAGGAAACATTTTTGGTTCAGAGGGGCTCAAAGACATTTAGCATATACAAACTTAAATACCATTGATCAAAATTGTAGAACAATGTAACCCATTCATAAAGATAAATTCTTATTTATAAATTCTCTGTGAATCTGACAAACTCTGAAAATTAGAGATTAACTACTGCTATCATTATTTTTTTAATTATTTTTCTACCACACTTTGCAATCAACTTTTCTGCAAGATTAAAGAACAAAAATTTGGTGGTACTTGACCAGGCCAGGATTCAAAATAATGGTAACATATTATCAACACCAGAGCACACAATTGGCTGTGTTGGCTCAGACAGCAACATTACTGAATCACATTGACTTTATCATTCTAGAATAGATACTTTCCCCCAAGCTTTCAAATCGGCAAAATGTTATATATCATTACACTACATTCTCAAGATATTTTCATGAAGAATACATATCTCTATGAATGTGTTTACGTCCACAGAAATGTCAGGATCCCAGTGTCTAACATATCCTTTATGAATTTCAAGATACAATTTAGTTCAGATAACCTTCAAATTTACATAAATCCTCTGACACGCTAATAAGTATGTGGAATGGTTATCCTGATGACATCAACATTAGCAAAATCTTATCTTCCCCCAGTTCTAGCCTTTTCAGAAATCAAATAGATATAGCAAGAGAATCTTCATGTTTGCAACATTAAGACTTTCATGGAATTAAAATTACAAAGAACTTCCAATGAACCACATATATGGAAGTAACTCATTTTAGCAGATCTAATAACTATTTTACAGGAATTCAGAGCCAGCCTGGGCAGCAGTATATTAAAAGCTATTGCCAATCACACACTTGCTATCATGCACTGAATAACAAGATATAATCTTTGAATTATATACGTACAAGATTTTTTAATGACTAATCAAGTTATGTGGCCCAGCCAACAAATATTACATATTCACAATAAACATTCTGCCTTTATTAGCCTCTAATTAAATCAAGAGTGATCCATTGGCTCAGTTGTGTTTGTCATCTCAGCATCTTGACTATCCATCTCTTCGGGCTCCTCCACGGAACTTCCCTTTTGTGCTTCTGACCTTCCAGCGAATGCTGCTTCCAGTGCCTCTGCCGCACAGCCATCGGCTGTTTCTATATTCAAATTTTCGGTGTCACCAGTTGGAGAAAAAGATTCAGGTGAGCCAGTCTGAAGACTCCCAGACTTCACAGAAGAACTCACAGCTTCCACTTTCCTTTGAGGAGGATCAGATGGTGACTGCTCTGTACTTTGATCCCGTAAGTGCTTGTCCATCGACGCCTGAATAGAAGACACCATTTCCTGCAATTTTTTCCGCTGGGCCTCAACCATATCAGGATCAAGCTGCCTGCTGTCTCTCGTTGTAACTACTCCAGGAGCTATTCGAATAAGCTCACTGTTACTAGGAGCAGCTGTGAATACAGAAGGCTCTGTCTTAATGGAACTACTACTAAAGTCTGTCCCTGTCGTATGCTTCCTTACAACTGGAGTCTCCCTGGCTCTTGGGTCAAGGTGTGGGGTACTGGATGCAGTTCCTAGAGAATGCCCTTTCCCCTGAAAGGCCGTTACATTGTGAAGTTGCTCAGATTTCTTTTTCACTACTCCACCACTACCTAGTTTTAATAACCCATGTGAGGGGCTTGATTCCCTACTTCTTGTAGTAGCCTCTGCTCGAACCTGACTTACAGCCTCTTTAACTAAATCTTCAACATCAGGACCAATGGGAAAATGTCCTGCAGCGTCCACACACAACTCCAGTCTATCTTCAGAAGCATTATAGACAAAGGTTTTGCCAGGCAGATGTGGGAAAGTACAATGCTTGCCATCAGCCATACCTTAAGAAAGGAAAAAGAATTTAACACGTTAAAATCTTATTTTAAAGGTGGAGTAAAGACAATTATAATTGAAAGAGTAGACCTCCAATAATAATTTATAGGTAATAGCTTTCAAAACAAAATTAATTAGCAAATAATTTATTATACTTATTAACATAATTTAATACATTACAAAATAAAAAGAAATACCACCATAAACCTTAAAGTAGTTCCCCAGAGGGTTTGAAATATATGTATCATTAACGTATTACAAAGTTAGGAAAGTTAGTCTTGAAACAAACAGCTGAGTTTAATAAAAAAAAAAAACACTAGCACTAGTGTTAGTAAAGCATTTGCTTAGAGTAAAGCAATAAGAATATGGACTTTCATTTAATAAAATTCAAATTATAAACTTTAAAAATTCCTGTAAGGGCAAAGTGTTGTATACATACACATGTTGTGTAATACTGAATTAAAAATCATAATAATTCTATTAAATTACAGAATACCAGAATAAAAAGTTTCCTCTGTGTGTATATATGTATTTTTCACAAATATAAAAAGTATGAACTTTCAAAATAAGATATTCCATAATTAAAGTAGTCAATATGGGGGCACATTTAGGAAAGTTAACATTAAGGCTTAGGTATAATTGCAAAGACTTAAGTATAACTGCAAGAAGTGACATCTGGTCATAATAAATTAATAATATCTTCTTCAACTCCTCTGAAATAGTTGTATTTCATGTTACAACTCTTATTCTTCTCTGGCAGACGAAAACCACCAAAGTAAGAGTGAGTTGTCAATGCACCTCAAATGGCCCAGTGTGATATGCTTTCTCATAGTCAACTGATGCAGCAGTAGAGGGTAAGAACTTTAAAGCAGGCTTCCCTTCATTTTCCAGCTGAAGAGTTTGGTCTCACTACGTGGTACTTCATATGTTTACACTTTTTCCAGCCTGGGCATAAAAAAACTGCATGTGTGTTTTAAGCTATCCACTATCTTTTTATATGTTAAGTTTTTACACTGTAAGTATACTCCAAATATGCAAAAATCAGACTTTTCAAATTTTATGAAACCATAGATTTTTCTATGTTAAAAAAAATGAATTTATAATAATATATGGGTATGTTTATAGAAAAATATAAAGCCAAAAGCAAACTAGTTTAAAATGAAGGAGACTGTTAGCAAGTACTATGGAAATTCAGAGAGGGGAAGGATGAGGGATATCTGAAATGCTTTATGGGCATTAGGTAGTCTTAGAAGTATTAAGAATAGTTTCTTCCTTTTTGAAAAAAGCTACAGAATGAGGGTAAGTTCAAATAAACATTCATTTTGGCAGTAAGATCCAACGAGAATTTCCTCTTAGCAGTACAACATTTTTGGCAGAAAGAACTGACAAAAATAGATGGACAAACTTTAAAATCAGAGATGTCTAAATCGTACCTTTCAGAGTATAACCCTGAAATCAGTTTTACCTTCTACCAATCCCCTACCTCAGAGATCTGTAAACCATGCCTAGGAAAAAAAGGTAGCAAAGAAGACAGACTTTGGAATGGTAAGGCCAGGGATACCCCGGGGCAAAGGTTTTACATAGTTATTTCAACAGAGAACAGCTACTGAGTCTCATTATGTGCCAGGAACTAAAGTAGACCCTGAAGATTAAAAAATAAAACATAATTCTTAGGAGATGGATATAAATACATAATTATAACACAACAGGTAAGTGTAACAATGACAGTACTTCAGTTTAGTTCAGTCGCTCAGTCGTGTCTGACTCTTTGCGATCCCATGAATCGCAGCATGCCAGGCCTCCCTGTCCATCACCAACTCTGGAGTTCACTCAGACTCACGTCCACTGAGTCGGTGATGCCACCCAGCCATCTCATCCTCTGTCGTCCCCTTCTCCTCTTGTCCCCAATCCTCCCCAGCATCAGAGTCTTTTCCAGTGAGTCATCTCTTCGCATGAGGTGGCCAAAGTACTGGAGTTTCAGCTTTAGCATCATTCCTTCCAAAGAAAACCCAGGGCTGATCTCCTTTAGAATGGACTGGTTGGATCTCCTTGCAGTCCAAGGGACTCTCAAGAGTCTTCTCCAACACCACAGTTCAAAAGCATCAATTCTTCGGCACTCAGCCTTCTTCACAGTCCAGCTCTCACATCCATACATGACCACAGGAAAGACCATAGCCTTGACTAGGCGAACCTTTGTTGGCAAAGTAATGTCTCTGCTTTTGAATATGCTATCTAGGTTGGTCATAACTTTCCTTCCAAGGAGTAAGCGTCTTTTAATTTCATGGCTGCAGTCACCATCTGCAGTGATTTTGGAGCCCCCAAAATAAAGTCTGACACTGTTTCCACTGTTTTCCCATCTATTTCCCATGTAGTGATGGGACCACATGCCATGATCTTCGTTTTCTCAATGTTGAGCTTTAAGCCAACTTTTTCACTCTCCACTTTCACCTTCATCAAGAGGCTTTTTAGTTCCTCTTCACTTTCTGCCATAAGGGTGGTGTCATCTGCATATCTGAGGTTATTGATATTTCTCCCGGCAATCTTGATTCCAGCTTGTGCTTCTTCCAGCCCAGCATTTCTCATGATATACCCTGCATATAAGTTAAATAAGCAGGGTGACAATATACAGCCTTGACGTACTCCTTCTCCTATTTGGAACCAGTCTGTTGTTCCATGTCCAGTTCTAACTGTTGCTTGCTGGCCTGCATATAGGTTTCTCAAGAGGCAGGTCAGGTGGGTATTCCCATCTCTTTCAGAATTTTCCATAGTTTATTGTGATCCACATAGTCAAAGGCTTTGGCATAGTCAATAAAGCAGAAATAGATGTTTTTCTGGAACTCTCTTGCTTTTTCCATGATCCAGCGGATGTTGGCAATTTGATCTCTGGTTCCTCTGCCTTTTCTAAAACCAGCTTGAACATGAGGAAGTTCACGGTTCACATATTGCTGAAGCCTGGCTTGGAGAATTTTGAGCATTACTTTACTAGCGTGTGAGATGAGTGCAATTGTGTGGTAGTTTCAGCATTCTTTGGCATTGCCTTTCTTTGGGATTGGAATGAAAACTGACCTTTTCCAGTCCTGTGGCCACTGCTAAGTTTTCCAAATTTGCTGGCATATGGAGTGCAGCACTTTCACAGCATCATCTTTCAGGATTTGAAACAGCTCAGTATGACCAACCTAGATAGCATATTCAAAAGCAGAGACATTACTTTGCCAACAAAGGTTTGTCTAGTCAAGGCTATAGTTTTTCCTGTGTTCATGTATGGATGTGAGAGTTGGACTGTGAAGAAGGCTGAGCGCCGAAGAATTGATGCTTTTGAACTGTGGTGTTGGAGAAGACTCTTGAGAGTCCCTTGGACTGCAAGGAGATCCAACCAGTCCATTCTGAAGGAGATCAGCCTTGGGATTTCTTTGGAAGGAATGATGCAAAAGCTGAAACTCCAGTACTTTGGCCACCTCATGCGAAGAGTTGACTCATTGGAGAAGACTCTGATGCTGGGAGGGATTGGGGGCAAGAGGAGAAGGGGATGACAGAGGATGAGATGGCTGGGTGGCATCACCGACTCAGTGGACGTGAGTCTGAGTGAACTCCAGAGTTGGTGATGGACAGGGAGGCCTGGCATGCTGCGATTCATGGGGTCACAAAGAGTTGGACACGACTGAGCGACTGATCTGATCTGATTTGATCTGATCAACTAGAATTCCATCACCTCCACTAGCTTTGTTCATAGTGATGCTTTCTAAGGCCCACTTGACTTCACACTCCAGGATATCTGGCTCTAGGCGAGTGATCACACCATCATGATCAGGAAGATCTTTTTTGTACAGTTCTGTGTATTCTTGCCACCTCTTCTTAATATCTTCTGCTTCTGTTAGGTCCATACCATTTCTGTCTTTTATCGAGCCCATCTTTGCATGAAATGTTCCCTTGGTATCTCTAATTTTCTTGAAGAGATCTCTAGTCTTTCCCATTCTGTTGTTTTCCTCTGACAGTACTTAATTCACTAATTACTTAAGGATTATATAACTCATGCAAAGCACATACCACAGTGCCTAATGTACATCAGGCAGTCAATAGTTTTAATTTCTCTTAGATCAAAAGGTTTTGTAATTGCTTCCACGTTTCTACTGTGAAGCTTTCCCTTGGCTATTCCTGGAGAGAATCATAGCAGCAACACATTTATCACAGTATTACTTAACAATGAAACAATGGAAACAATCTAAGCTTTCAACAAGAAGAGAGGGGTTAAGAGAACTGCGTCTATCTACTTAACAAAAGTAAAATGCAGCTACTAATACTGATATAAATAAGTAACCTATGATGCCTCAGATAGACAATAAAATATGCATGATGGTAAAATAGCAAAGTACTGTAATTACAATCATGCCCAAAAATGTATGTATAAGAGGAATATTTAGCACTTTTAAGTCATGTTCCCCATTTCTATATTTCTAGCCTTCTTAAACTTTTAAAAAACTTTAAAATATATATCAAAAAATCAATGCAAATACTGTGTTGTGATTAAACATAATCATTTAAGCTTTACATAACTTACATAGTCCTCTGAATTTTAAGAATCAAGGTATATTAAAATTTCTATATATATTATATCAACATTTCCACTGGACGTATATACCAACAGACATGTATAATTATATTTATAGCTACATTCTTTCTTACATCAAAAAACTGGAGACTACCTAAAGTGAATCAGAACAATGGATGAATTATATTAAAATGATAATAGAATACTGTGCAGCAGTGAAAATGAACAAATTAGTTGAGCCCATGAATTTGAATGAATCTGAAAAGAGCTGCATAAGAGAAAGTCACAGAGAGAATGTACACAGCATAATTCCATTTTTATAAAACCCAAACAAAGCACTAAACATTGTAAGGTTAGATACCTATAAAAGTATTAAAACTAAATTTGCCATTCATCTCTGCATTTATCTCTGTATAAACACCTTTAAGGAAACTTACTATGGTATAAGCAAATTAATTTAAAAACATCTTTCCAAACATAAACACCAGAAATATTAAAAGCTGATTTGTTATATTAGGCAATATGTCTGTTCAAACATAAATACAACCATCTATCTGTTAAGAGTGGATTTGAAAGTAAGAAAATTATGCTCTTTTCCAGTTTTTGGAGGGTAGGGGGTGTATGTTTAGGGGGTGAGGAGGGCATGTTACACTTTTGAGTTTTTGTTCATGAGATGAGGATAATCTGCCAAATGAATCTGTCCTAAAAATACAGATAACATTTTACCACAAATATAAGATGAAATTATATTTGAAAGGTAAAATAATTTTCTGATGGTGGCCCATTTCAAATGGCTATGTGATGGTCAAAAAATAATTCTGCAAATTACAACTGGGACTAGCTAAGTAATTATTAGGTACCAGGCCGTTGGCTGACTGCTTTATGTGTACAACCTCATTTTATCCTAGTAACAATCCCAAGATTATCACACCTACTATACAAACAAAGACACTGAAGCTTAGAAATCACACTGGACTAAGCAGTAGAGCCAAAATTTGACGTTAGATGTTCTTACTCCAGAGCGCTAAACTACCTCCTAATAAGAATAAACACCACAGGTAAGATTTGAAAAATATAATGAATCTACTGACATCTAACCCCCACACAATTCACCCATTTTTAAGTGTACAGTTGCGGAGAAGGCAATGGTACCTCACTCCAGTACTCTTGCCTGGAAAATCCCATGGGCAGAGGAGCCTGGTAGGCTGCAGTCCATGGGGTCGCTAAGAGTCAGACATGACTGAGCGACTTCACTTTCACTTTTCACTTTTATGCACTGGAGAGGGAAATGGCAACCCACTCCAGTGTTCTTGCCTGGAGAATCCCAGGGACAGGGGAGCCTGGTGGGCTGCCATCTATGGGGTCGCACAGAATCGCAGAAGACTGAAGTGACTTAGCAGCAGCAGCAGTGTACAGTTGAATGTTTTTTTTCAGTATATTCAGAGTTGTGTAACCATCACCACAGTCACTTTTAGAATATTTTCATCATCCCAGAAAGAAACCCTAAGTGCATTAGCAGTGCCTCCCATTTCCTTTCCCCATCCCGTTCCTGGCTCCAGGCAACCATTGATATGTTCTCTAGGTGGGCCTATTCTGTCATTTATATGACTTTTTGTGTAAGTGAAATAATATAGTATACGGCCTTTTGTTTCTGGCTTGTTTCATGTAGCATATTTTTAAGGTTCATCCATGTAGACTGTACCAATACTTCTTTCTATTGCCAAGTAATATTTCATTGTATATATATGCCACATTTTACTTATCTAGTCATCAGCCGATAGACATTTGCATGCTTTCCACTTCTGACTATTATGAATAATGCTATTACAAACATTTGTGTACCAGTTTTGTGTAGACAGTGTTCATTTCTTTCTGGTACACATGTGAAAGTGAATTGCTGGGTTGTACAGTAACTCCATCTTAAATCTTTTGAAGAAACTTTTGAAGAAGACTTTCTCCCCAAGCAACTATACCATTTTACATTTTCACCACAATTTCCTTGCCAATAGATCTTATTATCTGTCTTTTTGACCACAGCCTTACTAGTGAGTGTAAAGTACTAGCTCATTGTGTCTTTGATTTGCAATTCCCTATGGTTAATGATGTTGAGCGTCAGTTCATGTGCTTATTGGCCATTTATATATTTTCTCTGAATAATGTCTATTCAGAGTCTTTGTCCATTTTTAATCAGGTTGTCTTTTTACTGTTCAGTTCTTTATATCTTGGATACAAATCTATTACCTGATAGACAATATTCAAAATCTTCTTTCACTCTGTGGTTTATTTCACTTTCCTGTTGGTGTTCTTTGCAGCACAAACTTTGCTTTTTATCTACTTTTTTCTTTTGTTGCTTGTACTTTTGGTGTCATATCTAAGATTTTGCCTAATTCAAAAGGAAGATGTTTTATGCCTCTGTCTTCTTCTAAGAGCTTTCTAATTTTAGCACTTATACTCAAGTTTTTTACACATTTTGAGTTAATTTTGTATTTGGTGTGAGGCAGAGGTCAAACTTCATGACTTTACATGTGGATATTCAGCTGTCTCAGCACCATTTACTGATAAAACTATTCTTTCCCCCATTAAATTGTCTTAGCATCACAGCTAACATTTTAAAAATCATTTCAAACTGAAAACAAAAAACTATTTAGAAAACAATCAAGAGAATAATCATCCTTATACCACCCACCACAACCCTCCTACACACAAAAAACAACTGAGGGAAGTTATTTTCAATTCTGTGAAAGACACTGCATAAGGATCCCAATTACTGGGGGCCTTATCATCAGTTACAATTAAATAATAACTTAAAAAAAACATGAACTAGTATCAGTATATTTCAAAAGGTAGAACAAAGTGATAGATGTAAAGTTAAAAAGAAAGGATGCCAGAAAAAAACGGGGGAGGCAGGGGGATGCTGAGAGAGAAATCTATAGCTTTAAATGCTTATAGTAGAAAAAAAAATTTTATAATCAATAATATAAGCTTCTATCTAAATAAGCTTGGAAATACAAATTAAATCCAAAGCAAGCATAAGGAAAAGGTATACATAACAGCAGAAATCAGTGAAAATGAAATCAGGAAAATACAGAGAAAACCTATGAAACCAAAGTTGTTTCTTTGAAAAGATCAATAAACTGATAAATCATTAGCTGGACTGGTCAGCAAAAGACAAAAGGCAGAAACTGCCAATATTAGAAATGACAGAGCTATAGGCCTTACTGTGGAAAATTCTGAGAGAGATGGGAATACCAGACCACCTGATCTGCCTCTTGAAAAATCTGTATGCAGGTCAGGAAGCAACAGTTAGAACTGGTCATGGAACAACAGACTGGTTCCAAATAGGAAAAGGAGTACGTCAAGGCTGTATATTGTCACCATGTTTATTTAACTTATATGCAGAGTACATCATGAGAAATGCTGGACTGGAAGAAACACAAGCTGGAATCAAGATTGCCGGGAGAAATATCAATAACCTCAGATATGCAGATGATACCACCCTTATGGCAGAAAGTGAAGAGGAACTAAAAAGCCTCTTGATGAAAGTGAAAGTGGAGAGTGAAAAGGTTGGCTTAAAGCTCAACATTGAGAAAACGAAGATCATGGCATCTGGTCTCATCACTACATGGGAAATAGATGGAGAAACAGTGGAAACAGTGTCAGACTTTATTTTGGGGGGCTCCAAAATCACTGCAGATGGTGACTGCAGCCATGAAATTAAAAGACGCTTACTCCTTGGAAGGAAAGTTATGACCAACCTAGATAGCATATTCAAAAGCAGAGACATCACTTTGCCAACAAAGGTTCGCCTAGTCAAGGCTATGGTCTTTCCTGTGGTCACGTATGGATGTGAGAGCTGGATTGTGAAGAAGGTTGAGCGCCAAAGAATTGATGCTTTTGAACTGTGGTGTTGGAGAAGACTCTTGAGAGTCCCTTGGACTGCAAGGAGATCCAACCAGTCCATTCTGAAGGAGATCAGCCCTGGGATTTCTCTGGAAGGAATGATGCTAAAGCTGAAACTCCAGTACTTTGGCCACCTCATGCCAAGAGTTGACTCATTGGAGAAGACTTTGATGCTGGGAGGGATTGAGGGCAGGAGGAGAAGGGGACGACAGAGGATGAGATGGCTGGATGGCATCACTGACTCGATGAATGTGAGTCTGAGTGACCTCCGAGAGCTGGTGATGGATAGGGAGGCCTGGAATGCTGCAGTTCATGGGGTCGCAAAGAGTCAGACACGACTGAGCGACTGATCTGATCTGATCTGATAGGCCTTACAGACCTTAAAAAGACAGTAAGGCAGTATTATAAACAACTTCATGCCAATAAGACTACGAACTTAGATGAAATGGACAGATTTCTTAAAGGCAAAACTAACAAAGCTTACTCAAGAAAGGGATTAACCTTAAGAGCTCTTTATTAAAAAAATAAATTCACAGTTAAAAACTGTCCTATAAAGAAAACTGTCCTATAAAGAAAACTCCAGTGGTAGGCTTCACTGGTGAATTCTACCATTTAAGAAAAAAAAAAAATCAAAGCTATAACACTTCCCAACTCTATTTGTGAATTGAATTGTGTGAAGCCAAAATTACCTGATTAAACAGTCATTACAAGAAAACAAGAAAAAGAGATGGTTAGATGGCATCACCAACTCGATGGTCTTGAGTTTAAGCAAGCCCCAGGAGCTGGTGATGGACAGGGAAGCCTGGCGTGCTGCAGTCCATGGGGTTGCAAAGAGTTGGACACAACTGAGCAACTGAACTCAACTGACAAGAAAACCACATACCAGTATGCCTCATGAATATGCTCACAAAAACACTCAACAAAATACTAGCAGTTGGAATCCAGAATGTGATGTTGGTTCAACATTCAAAAATAAATCAATGTAATTCACACTACCACCAAACTAAAGAGAAAAGCCTTAAAATATTATTTCAACAGATGCAGGGAAAGAGCATGTGATAATATTCAACATCCATTCATAATACTATAAAATCATCAATAAACTGATAAAGGGCATTTCACCTACAGGTTTGAATGCTTTCCCCCTTAGACCAGGAACAAGGCAAGAATATCCATTTGCAACCCAAAATACAGTAATCAAGACTGTGGTATTGCTGGAAGGAGAGACATACAAATCAACAAAATAGAAAAGAGATCCTAGAAATAAGACTCACATGAATAAGGTCAATGGATTGCTTTAAAAGTAACTTTACTGATTATATGCTGTATATAATTCACCTTTTTCAAGTGTCTCATTCATGGTCAATTGATTTTTCAAGTGTCTAATTCATGGTCGACTGATTTTTGAATACAAGTCTCCAATAATTCAATGTATAAAGTATACCTTTTCCAACAAATGATGCTGGAGCAACTACTAGATATGTACACACACACACACACAAAATGAACCTCATCTCATACCTTACAACATATTAAAAAAATCAATTCAAAATGGATCATATACCTATGATCCATTTATCATAGGTATATGAATATAAATATAAATTAAAACTATAAAATTTCCATAAGAAAAATACAGAAGAAAATTTCTGTGACTTTGGATTAGGCAAAGATTCTTGGATAGGACACAAAAAGTATTAATCACCAAAGAATGTTAAATTGGTTATCAAAATTATGAACCTTTGATATTCAAAAGATAATGCTGAAGGAATGAAAAGACAGGTTATAAACTGGGAGAAAATATATCCAAAATACTTATCTGATAAATGATGTGTGCCCAGAATATCTAAAGAACTCTCAAAACTCAATTAAAAAAAAATTTAAACCAATTTTAAAATGGGCCAAAAAATAACAAGATGCAAATAAGCACAGGCTTCCCTGGTGGCTCAGACAGTAAAGAATCCACCTGCAATGTGGAAGACCTGGGTTCGGAAGATCCCCTGAAGGACGGCATGACAACCTACTCCAGTATTCTTGCCTGGAGGATAATCCCCATGGGGTTGCAAAGAGTCGGACATGACAGAGTGACTATGCACAGCGCAGTACAAATAAGTATACAAAAAGATGCTCAGTATCAGCAGTTATTAGACAAATGCAAATTAAAACCATTATGAGAGAATGACATAAATCTATTAGAATAGTTTTAAAAATAAACACAAATACTACCAAGTGCTGAAGGAATACAAAATGACCCAGTCACTTTGGAAAATGATCTGGAAGTTTCTTATAAAGATGAGCATATACTTAGCACATGACTCAGCAATCCCACTCCTAGGTATTTAGTATTTATCAAAGAAAACTGAAAACATCTATTCACACAAAGACTGTACACAAATGTTCTTAGTGGCTTTCTTCACAGAAGCCCAAAACTAAAAACAAACTAAATGTCCTTCAATTGGTCATAGCATTTTTAAAATGTGATATATACACACAGTGGAATACTACTCAGCAATAAAAAAATAAACAAAAATGAATAACCTATTAATACATGCAACCAGACAGATGAATCTCAAGCATTACATTAAAAACTGAAATTATCAAAAATTTTTTGTAAAGAGGCAAGATGATAAATATTTTAGGTTTTGTAGACCATATAGTTTTTGTCACAACTATTCAACTCTGCCAGTGCACTGTGAAAGCAGTCCTATGTAAGCATAAGAGTGGCTGTGTTTTAATAAACTTTATATACAACAGGCAGTGAGCCTGAAATAGCTCACAGGCAGTAGCCTGCCAACCCCAATGTTCAATCAAAAAGCCAGACACAAAAGATTAAACTATATGGCCCTATTTATATGGTGATATGAAAAAGGAAAACAAATAGGGACAGAGATCAAATCAGTGGCTGTCAGGGCCTAGGGATAGAGGTAAGTGATTAATTAGAAGGGCACAAGGCAACTTTTTGGAATGGTGGAAATATTCTATATCTTAAGTGTAGTAGTGATTATATGACTGCATATGTTTGTCAAAATTCACATGCCCATATACCTAAAAAGGATGAATTTTATTATATGCAAATTATGTTTCAATTATCTTGTCAAAGAAAGGGCGGGAGGGAGGGAGGAAAGAAGCAAGCCCTTGGACTGCAAGGAGATCCAACCGGTCCATTCTGAAGGAGATCAGCCCTGGGATTTCTTTGGAAGGAATGATGCTAAAGCTGAAACTCCAATATTTTGGCCATCTCATGCGAAGAGCTGACTCACTGGAGAAGACTCTGATGCTGGGAGGGATTGGGGGCAGGAGGAGAAGGGAACGCGACAGAGGATGAGATGGCTGGATGGCATCACTGACTCGATGGATGTGAGTCTGAGTGACCTCTGGGAGTTGGTGATGGACAGGGAGGCCTGGTGTTGCTGCGATTCATGGGGTTGAGAAGAGTCAGACACGACTGAGCGACTGATCTGATCTGATCTGATTCAATAAATCAAAAGAAAAAAAACTTTTTTTCGAACAATCAAAAATCAAGGAAATTTAAATACTGCCTGGTGATATGTTAAAAACTATTGTTCATATCTTTTAGATGTGATCATGGTATTAAGGTTAAAAAAAAACAGTTCTTTTAGAAATACATACTGAAGTCTTACAGATGAAATTATGTCTGAGATTTATTCTAAAACAGTCCATTTGAGTACATTTAAAAATGTACTGATAATTACTGAACCTGGGTGGCAGGTAAATAGGGGTTCATTACATTATTCTTGCTACTTTTATATGTGTGAACATTTCTACAACAGCCAAATTGAGTTTTGTTTTTTTAACAAGGAAAAAAAAGTACATGAGAAAGAAAAAACATAAAATAGAGATTATGCACTTGGTCTAAAAAGGTCAGGTAGGTAACAAAGTGAGAAAGCCAGACTGATAAGTCAGAAGCCAAAAGCATTCACATTAAATCTTTGAAAAAACATATGGTGTCTAAACATACATACTAGCAATCTCTCTATTAACACCTTAAAACTCTGAAGATAACAGCTACACACTTGCACATATCTTCATAAACAATACATACACAATGTGAAAAGAAGTTAAATGTAAAGTGAATTATTTCCTAGACTCCAGAAAACACTGAGGTATATAGTAATCACAGTCCAACACAACAACAAAAAAATGCTGCATTATCTGATTCTGGGATGGACACTAGCACTATAAATAAACTGGCCTCTAATTCTACAATTTAAATGAGAAAATATGAAAAAGAAAGTGATAGGAGGTTTTTAGTAATATTATAGCAGAAAACATAGTTGACCGTATCAGGATAATAATTCATTCTAACTAGGCAGACTGATACAGAAGAATATATGCCCTAACACTGGAAATCATTTTAGAAGAATATTATGTGAACTTTCTTAAAACCTTATAATAGCTTGAGTGGAGATATTATCCAAGAATAAAGTCAGAAAGCAACTATACCCATGGTTTTCTTCATAATGTTGTAGAATACACCACCCTGCTGGAACATGTGAGGAAGACCTTTTGCATAAGACCATACATCTTCTCCTGTAAAATAAAAAGATACAGTATTAGCAGAAAACCAGAGAGTTCAACCCAGGCTTGCTTTAATATGGATGAGCCTCAAACAGAGATTGTAAGGCAGATATTCTAAATGAGCAATGCAGTCTAGTATAATATACCATCTAGGGAGCAAAGTGGAATGAGGGATTATGGCCCCTCTAAATGCGACAGCCATGGCCAAGTGCTGTCACAGAAGAATATAGGTCCAATGGTTCAAGAACAAATGCATTTTAAGAGAAGCCAGAAATCCAAATTTCTAATGTCAATTCTCCCAGTTTTTAAACACAGGAACTAATTCAAAAATGACTTTAAAACTGCATGAGTCAATACTGGGCATATTAAACAGAATATACATGAAGACTCAATCCAGTTTAAAGTAAACTAGTATGCAACTATGGACTAGAACAACAGAAAAGGTTATTGAAAGATATTTACGTTTTTAAAGTAGAATATAAAAATATATTCTATATTTATGTTAAAACTAATAAAAGCAGATGGAAAGGGCTAGGGAGTAAAGTAAATAGGTAGACTGAAGATAAGTAATTAATGTATTTTGTTGTTCCAAAGTTGACTTTTCAAAATAGAAATTTGCTAGGGGGGAATGATGACATTTAGAATAAATATCAGAAGCCTACAAAATAGCCACAAGCAAACCACCATTTCACAGAAACATATTTTTCAAGAACACCCTTTGAAGTGCCTATTATCAATCAGAAGTTTCAAATAAAAAGTTAAGAATGATAACCACTATCCAGGAAGTTAACAAAGAATGGAAGGAACATAAAAGTTATTTTGGTTTGTGGAATATGGTTTTTGTGTGTGTGTGGTTTCATTATTTTCTAATCTGATAAAGTATATGTACTGCTTTTATACCAAGACTTTTTAAAGTTGATTTCTACTAGAAGACGATACTGTTGGATCTGAGCTTTGAATGGAGGTTATGATGATGTGAGTTAAGCATTCTGTACCTACAATCTCTCAGAGCTCTAACCCCTTCCCACATTCATAAATAGGAATATGAATCTGCAAGGGAGTTGGTGAAAGTATAAAGTTTAAAGTGTACAACAAAGCCTAAAATATATAAAAAGCCTCAGCACTTAGTGTTTCAGTTAATTAGAACATTTACTTACACATAAACACTTCATTCACTAATGATACAGTGCAACCGGAATATGGCAATATTTAAGGGTGAACACAGAAGTTTAATTTAAAATTTTGAATATTAATAAGAAACCCCAAATACAGAACGTTAACAACTCTGTCAAAAGTTCTGACTGCTGAATTTATCACTGAACTTTACTTGGATTATTTCTCTGGTGGTAACCTTTCATTTAGTTATTATCAACGTTATCTTAAATGTACTTAGTATTTTATAAAATACTGTAGGATATCAATTGTCAAATATTCTAGAATATCGAAACATATCAAAAATTATATGGTAGCACTTAATTATTTGGTCTGAATCTAGAAGTGAAGTGAAGTCGTTCATGAGTCGCTCAAAGAGTCAAAGAATCATGTCCGACTCTTTGCGACCCCATGGACTGTAGCCTACAAGGCTCCTCTGTCCAGGGATTTTTCCAGGCAAGAGTACTGGAGTGGGTTGTCATTTCCTTCTCCAGGGGATCTTCCCCACCCAGGGTCGGAATCTAAACAGGTGCCAAAATAATAAACTGCTCAGAACTGACCACCCAAATACTAGAAAGAAAAATGATGTGTCTTAGTACTACTTTATAAACCTGATGATTCCTTACTTAGCAGGAAGAACTCTAAAAAGAAAGAATTCTACTGAAGTGCTTATCAACCCTGTGTTTTTGTCATCTCCCTAAGGATTCTTTTTAGACATTATTTTCCTAATCTGCCTTCCTAATGACATCTGAATACTACAGACACACTGTTTATCTGATTATGTATTATGTATATATCTTACACTTGTTTCATAATAGAGTAAGATTTATTTTACCCTCCCCCAAGAACCAAGTTTCACCCCCTTCAGACTATATGGCCCCAGTAAGTATGCATACTCTATTGCTTTAAGGAAAGGATAGATACCATCTAAATTCCTCCCAGATGGCTCAAGTGGTAAACAATCTCCCTGAAATGCAGGAGCCTCAGGAGCTGCTGGTTCAATCCCTGCGTCAGGAAGATCCCCTGGAGGAAGAAATGGCAACCTGCTCCAGTATTCTTGCCTGGAAAATTCCACTGACAGAGAAGCCTGGTGGGCCACAGTCCATGGGGGCACAAGAGTTGGACACGACTTAGCGACTAAACAACAACCACTCAGCTCTGAGCAGGCACCTCACATGGCTTCATTTTCTCCTCACAACTGAGCTCTATTTCACAGAAGAGACAAGCTCAGAGGGTGTAAATCATTCTCCCAAGATCAAATAGCCATTAAGTGGCAAAGCCTGGATTTGAATCCTGGGTACATTCTACAGCTTATACTCTTTCCACAGTTACTAAACCGTTGCTGCTGCTAAGTTGTTTCAGTCGTGTCCAACTCTGCGCTACCCCACAGACGGCATCCCACCAGGCTCCTCCATCCCTGGGATTCTCCAGGCAAGGATATTGGAGTGGGTTGCCATTTCCTTCTCCAGTGCATGAAAGTGAAAAGTGAAAGTGAAGTCGCTCAGTCGTGTCCGACTCCTAGCGACCCCATGGACTGCAGCCTACCAGGCTCCTCGGTCAATGGGATTTGCCAGGCAAGAGTACTGGAGTGGGTTGCCATTGCCTTCTTCGAACTAAACCAGTACTAAAGGTCAAATCATGCTAGAACAAATTTGGCATTACCATCAACACACTCTCCTTATAGAAACCCACAGCATCAACGACTGATTGGAAAAAAAAAAAAAAGTCAAATTATTTCCTTTGGTGTTAATATATACACTTCCACTAAAGTCATGTTTGTAAGAACCAAGGAAAGGGATCAGAGATCAGAAAGCAGGAACTGTGACACAGCATAAGTCTCCCATCAGTCACAGACAGTTCGCATCCCTTCTAGAACTACCCTGGTTTAGGCCTGTCTCCTGCCTGAAGGGCTGCCACTGCTTCATCCTTGGTTTCCACTCTAATCTTCTCCCCAAGTCCCTCCTTCACACAGCCTTCAGAAACCTTTAATGATTCCCCCATATAACAAGGCAAAAGGTCTAGTCCCTTTTCATGGCATATAAGTAAGCCAAAGATTCCTTGTCCTCACTCTCGCCTCACATCTCTCATTAAATCTTGATTTCTACAAAGCAAACCACCAAACTGCTCCATTTCCCCAAAGGCCAATAACAGTTATGCATTCTTTAAAACTCAACTTAGGTGTCACTTCCTGTAGGATTCTTCAGTGGTGGGTAGGGAAATTCCTTCCTTGCTGCTCCTATGTTATAAACACCACAGCCCTGATCACAAGGCAGGTTGACTCAGTTAACTTTTCTGTTTCCCTTTCTATATCAGAACCTTTTCAGAGTCAGGAAAAGGTCAGTGGCCCATTCGACTTTCTACTTCCAGGGCCTGGCACAATGCTGCAGAGACAGGAGCACTTTGAATTCATGTAATGAATAAACAGTATAAATGAGGCTTTTTCTTTTAATAATGCCTGAGAGGAGTCTCTTTTAATAATGCCTGAGAGGAGTCCATGAAAAAACTTAGCTTAAGCACTATAATGACAACTGTTCTATAATGCTATATGGATAAAATGTTAACTAATGGTACTATCTGTATACCTCTTCATGAATTTAATGAAATCATAGCAAAAACAAAGGTAAAGACTTTTAGGTATAAACTTGGAGTTAAAAAATAAATAAATCACAGTAATGTAACATATATCGTGGTGACCATAGTTAATAATACTGTATTTGAAAACTGCTAAAAGAGTAATCTTAAAAAAAAAAAATGGGGGGGGGGCAGGTAGAATTACTTTCTACTATTTCATTGAAAAGCAAATTCTTAGAGAAGAGGACTAGTCTGGTAAAGCATGCATCTACCAAATGTTAATTCACATTCTTCTGATAGACTCCACTTATTTTAATTCAGCTGCTTCTTCACAGTGCAACAGTAAAATACTTACATTGAACATACTGTGCATAACTGTACAAAAAAGTCTATAACACAACCATAGAAAACCTCTGTTCATACCCTGTCTTCCTCAAATCTTTCCTAATAATCTTTAATTCTCCTACCTGACAGTAGTTATTATATATTGCAGTGATAGTATGGATGATTTTCCCTTCGGTTGTCTAATTTTCTTCCTCTTTAAAAAGAAATAAAATTTTAAAAGTATGTTAAAATAAATTATTTTTTAAATGATTTTTTCTAGATTTTAGAAAAAAATCAGTTAATCACTAACAACAAAATAATAAGGCTAAAAGTGAGTTTAAAAGGTCATCATTTCAATTTTCTAACTTTAGATATTTAAAAAGGCAATTTGAAGTTTCTACTTGGCAATTTATAAAGCAAGTAAGATTTTAAAATCTAACATATATGTGAAATATAGTTATTATAAAAAGAAAAACAAAATCAATTTTGAAATACTATTTAGAGTCCCCCCTCCCCAAATATCTAAGTTAATTCTGAACTCAAATACCTATTACCATAAAGTAAACTGACCAAAATGTACATTTAAACTAGGAACATGGGGCTGTTTCTGCTAGAAAAAATTCTAAAGTTGTTGCCATCCCTCTACCGTTCCTGCAGATTCTGCCATCTAAAATTGTATCTACCTTGAAAGAAAAGTGGAAGTGAAGTTGCTCAGTCCTGTCCCACTCTTTGCAGCCCTATGGACTATAGCCAACCAGGTTCCTCCATCCATGGGATTTTCCAGGCAAGAATACTGGAGAGGGTTACCATTTCCTTCTCCAGGGGATCTTCCCGACCCAGGGATCAAACCTGGGTCTCTCGCATTGTAAGCAGATGCTGTACCACCTGAGCCACCATCTACCTTACTGTCAGAATCATTTCTAAGAAAGGCATGCTTATTTCTCTCCTTCTACTCAATCCCTTATGCGTCTCTCAGTGTAATCATCAGCATTAAAAGATATATTTATCACACACATACATGCACACAAACCTAACTGTGTGGAAATGTGTACACAAACATACAGAGTCTGAGTCTCTCGGGAGTACAAGTGTTTAAGAGAACTACTGTATTCTACTCCCTATGTACTTGAGTTCTTTGAATTTTTAAAAGTAATATTATCTTATAATTGAAAAAATATGAAGAAAAAAGAAACAGAATCATGTTTAACTTAATCTTCAAAGTATATTATAAAAATCACCATTTATAATATACATATTTACCTTAAGATACATCTATATACATTCCTTTTATTCAATTTTATAACTGTTCCCCATTTAGAAATATGCTGTTTATACATCAATTAGAAAAGTTATCTGATAGTATGTTAAGCATAATAGATGCATTAAGTACTATCTAGATTTGAAAGTGTCCTTCACCCAATATTTGAAGGAAAAAATTCAAGAAGCAATAATGATATTCAGACTCCAAGTCATCTTAAAAATAAGTGTCTGAATACAAGGTGCGATTCTGAAAATACCCAAGGCAACTACAACATCAAAAAGTACTATGAAATTATGAAAAACTGTGTAAAAAAAAAAAAGCTGTGTAATTTTAAACTTGTATATTAAAAACTCATGCCATTCTTTCAGGAAGATAGAAAGTAGTTTCTCAACTCCTGAAAGGATGCTAACCTTTGCAGTAAAGTGGAGTAAATATAACAAGTAGCTTAATTCCATCAAAGCAACTCTGACAGCATATGTATAAAACTCTCATAAAACTGACCACACTGTTTTTCACAAATCTGTCTTTATCTCTTGAAAAAGAAAACTAATGAAAAGTTTTATGGAATATAATACTAAGAAAAAAGAAATTAGCCTAGTATTTACAGTGGATGATGTACTGTCTGTCATATCTACCACAAAAAGCTGGCCTTTGCAAAGCCAGAGTTAGAGTCACTCACATATTGTATAAATAATGAAGAGAACAGTGTAAAAATTGTTTAATAATGTCCAAGTGGTCTGGATAAAGAAGATTAAAATCTGTGAAATATTACAGGTAAGAACACTGTTATTTCATTTTTAACTAACATCATTAGATTCAAAGTGACAAGTTCCATGAACTGAGCAAAAGACTGATGTACTCACTGTCTTGATACAAACAAGAAATATAAATTCTATTTAATAAATATCCTACTTAAAAAACAATAGAAAGATAAATCACATGTCTCTGGCTATCAAGAAGTCAGCCTATTTAATGAGGATACACAATCATTATACATACATACACACATATATATGTTATATCTTTATGGCTTTCATCAACAGGTCTCCAGCTTCCTTTTTCTCTATATATAAAAATTATAAATGAAAGCTATAAAAGTATGGGAAGTCCTCAGTTGAGACCCTACAGGTAAATTTACAGAAGGCAAGGATCATGTGTGATTTATATTTGTATCTACAGCACAGTCTCGCTCATAGCAGACATTCTGCTGAAAGGATCTGCATTCATTCATTCAACAAGCATGTACTTAACACCTAGAAAGTGGAGGGCCAGTACTAGGTGATAGGGTCGTAAGTAAACCAACATATAAAATCAGGAAAACTTGTAACAGGTGCTATGAGGGAAATGAACAGGGTGCCATAACAGAGGGAACCTACTTGGAGTGGCTTAGCAAAGGTCTCTGAAACCCTTACCCCTGGGTAAGGTGGTCAGGAGGAAACCTCTTTTAAGAAAGTGGTATCAAAGCCTTAACCCAAATGAGAAGGAACCAGCTATTCGAACAGCATAAAGCTTGATGAGCTATTTGCTAAACTAACACATAGTAATTCACAATTTCTGCACTTTGAAATTTACAATTTTCTTAGTAAACCCTGTCATTTCCCATTTTCCAGCCCTCTCCAATCTAAACATCAAGAGTTCCCAGCACTCATTCACATAAGGTTATGTGTACTTACTTAGCTATCCCCATATTGAGATTTTTTACAAACTTAGCACTTTTAAGAAAATCTTCCCAGGAATTCCCTGGCAGTAATGTGGTTAGGACTCTGTGCTTCCACTGTCGAGGGCATAAGTTCAATCCCTGGTTGGGGACCTAAGATTCCACAAGCCCCACAGCATGGCCAAATAAAGAGAGTATCTTCTACATAATTAAAATACAGTTATGAGAGAATTAGAGGTAGAAAACTAATGCTTACAGAGGGACTAATATATGGGCCAGGCACTGTTTTCGTACTTTAAAGCAAAAAGTCAAGTGACACCACCATAAAATTAGCAAAGCACTCTGCTTAAATTCTGTGTCAGGAGTAGAAGGGGGAGAGTTAATGAAATGTGTGGGTTTTTAAGGTCAGCAACATAAATGCCAGATGTGGAAAGAGAAGAGATTATTAACAAGAAGACATCATCTTAGTCAATTCCTTGCAGTCCACAGTCCAGTACTCAGACATTAAGGTCCAGAAACCTCAATTCAAACTCAAAAAGTGATTAATCGTAAACAAGAATTATATTTTACTAATTTTCATTATTAAATAGTAATATATTATTATGCTGGCCAGAATTTTAGACTACTGATCATAATCTTACCGGTGCCACTGCATTTTTAATCTCCATGGAGAACACAACCTCCAAATGAATATAACCCTCACCTCACTGTCACCTCCACATCAATACTTACATCAGGAAGCTAAATGAGTGATCAGACTAGAAGCCTGATGACTATGGAATTGGTAAAGGCACACAGATTTTTCAGCCAGGCCATGGTGAGGACTGATCAAATAGTCCTGCCCCTCAACAGAGATTACCTTTCAGTTACCAGAATTTTCATGAGCCCCAGTTGACACATCTTTCTCCTTTGTACAGCACTGTATAAACAGTGCCAAATTCTGCTTTTCAACTGTTTTTCAATGTTCAATGCTGACCATCCATTCCATTTCTGCTGACACAGCCTTTCTTTAGCTATGTTAATGTCATCTATTTAATTCAATCAAAAAACCTTCCGAAGTGCCTATTACCTGCCGGGCACTATACAAGGTGCTGAGCACCCAAGGCTGGATATGAGCCACATCCTCTTCTATTTGAGAAAGATCTCTTTTCCTGACTAATCTCTGACCTGGAGATTACGGTTTTTTTAAAACGTGCCTTTAGCATACATCTAAGTTTACCCATTCTGTGCTGGTATTATTTAATTTTTGGAGAAGGAAATGGCAACCCACTCCAGTGTTCTTGCCTGGAGAATCCCAGGGACAGGGGAGCCTGGTGGGTTGTCGTCTCTGGGGTCGCACAGAGTAGGACACGACTGAAGCGACTTAGCAACAACAGCAATTATTTAATTTACAGAGTTCTGGGGGTACATAACTGTTACCTAAGTATCAACTACAAGAGGTAATCCTGTGTACAGGAGGCAACTGAAGACCTGAGCAGTTAAGCAGCTTGCCTAAAACCACTAAGTTAACAAGTACCGATGCCAGAATTCAAAGTGTAGGACTTTATGACTCCAGAAATCACAATCTTTTCCTTTACTCCACACAGTCTCCAAGAAACTAAAAACTCTTAAAAGACAGAAAAACGTAAAGTGCCCCTAGTAAGTACATTTCTTGACATATCCCCCAGTTCAATAATTACACCTGACAAAATAAAGTCAGCAATATTAAGTTATAAATTTGCGTAGATAGATACCCTATTAATAGATCCCCTATTAACAAGGCCCCCAAACTTAAGCCAGAAATAAATTATCTTCATTTTGGAAGGTCAAGGCCCAATTCATTGATATTTAGTACTCTTAGAAAAGACAAAAAATACCCAGATCACTTTTTTACTTGAAAGATCTCATCTCAGCAAAAATAAGGCCCCTCTAATATGTAATATATTTCAGTTTTACTTCTACTTTAAGCCTCAATAAAGCATACTAACAGTAATTTAAAAACAAAGATTAGCCAATAAAAATACTGTAAAAAGTACACCATTGGATCATTTTCCAAATCATTTAAGGCTTTAAATCACCTATTTGGTTGACAATATATTTTCCTTTAATTTGTGCTGAATTATTAAAAAGAAATGCTTCTTAAGGAATCCCATTAACATCTACCTCTGTTTATTATGTTTTTCATAAGTTATAATAGTTCATTATAACTGATGGCAAAGAGTCACTGAGCAAATTATTTAAAACACAAATCCCAATATACAAATAAGAAAAAGCTGATGGACTGGGAAAGGGAGAACAGGAAATGGATGAGAGATTATTAGGTGGGAGTGCAGTGAGCATGTAACCCAGAAACTGCAATTCATCAAACAGGAAGTCCTGAAATCACATGATATACAAGAAAATGAAATTTAAAAATAAATGACAAGGGACAAGGTGTACATGCTCAAAAGAGCCAAAGGGGTGAAAAATGAAAAAGGCTGTAAATGGAGCCATCACACTATGATTTTTTAAAAATGACAAGCAATACATTACATTTAAATAATCTAGTGACAGTAAGGGACTACTTTCACTTTCTTAGTTATGTTTTCCCAGGATTTACTCAATAGAGAATCACACTAACATCTATCCACTGTCAAAAAAACGAAAGAAAAGAATTTTCTTCTAAAATATATCATCAGTTTTTACGTTGACCGGATTTTTTTCTACAAAGACATGAGAAAAACTCAGTATATTACATTCACAGTTACCACACACCATCTGAGTTAAGCCAATCTTACCCATTAACGTTGCTAAAAGACACAAGGAGTACATTTCTTTGTCAGCTTGCTCCTGAAGCTCCTTAGATGACAGTCTGCCGGTGACAGCACTGTCTTCTGGTTTCACAGTGTGGGCCGAGTGGGCAGCAGCAGACTGACCCCCTTCGGCTTTACTTTTCAGAATCTCGATTGTGATTCTGTCACCATGCTGTAAAGGAACTGGCTCCTTTTCCATTCCTGCCTGGGGTGGCATTAACTCTTTAGGAGGAAAGCCGTATCGAATACATTGTAAATATGGCGGAATGTTGAATTCTCTGGCTATGCTTTCCTGAAGTTCAAAAAAGGTTGTTGAAGGCTTAAGTGTAACCATGGACTGCCGTCCATCATTAGTTGTGATTCGGATCTTTTTCTCCTTAGAAGTGGTTGGCGAATAGGGAGCCTTGGTAGGGGTGGCAGGTGCAGAGGATGGGCCATCACGAACAGTACTGGGAGAAACAGTCCTGGGCTGCCCCTTCTGTTCTTGTTTTAACTTCTCTGTTTTCCGTTTCTGCATCACAGAAGCCTGTTCTGTAATATTCTGTTGAATAGTTCTTTCAGTTTTACTCATGTTTAACTCCTCCTTGTGCAAAGTTTTCGCTTTCTGTCCAGTAAGGATAATTTTGGTTGGGAGCGGGGACTCCGACTCTTGTCCTTGTACATCTCCAAATCTTTGGGCATGAGCACCATCTATATTTACAGGAGTATAATCATCAGGATTCTTTTTGGCAGTCTGATGCAATATAGTGTGGACAACTTTCTGAACTAAAATTTCACTCCCAAATTCACCTGGAAAGTGCTTGGTAACAAGTTTCATCGCAACATCATACACATTGCTATTCAAAGATGCATCACTTTCATACTGGAACCAATACACTGTTTCTCTGACCACTCTTCCACCCCATTCCAAAGTAATAGGAAAAGCTTCTGGTAGATTGTCATACTCTTTCCCTTCCCAAAAATGTTTGAATCCACAACCACATTTGCCACCAGTGGACCTGGAATTAGTTCTGTCCCCATCCAAATACACAATAGATCCATCTCCTCTAACTCTTCGCACAGATGTGCCATGGCACCAATTACAAGCTGTCAGGTTACTCAAGCCGTGGTCTGGTACCAGGACATCTCTCACTGAATCATATGAGCAAACCAAATTGTTCAAGGGAAAGCTATAATTTTTGTCAGGCCTCAGCTGTCCATGAGTACTTTTTGCCAAGTTATACAGTTTCCCTCCCGGAGCCAACCACTCTGGAGGAACATGAAGTTCAGAAAGGGCACCACAGAGCAAACATTTGTGAAGGCGATTATCCATTACTGCTTTTTTAGCAGCTGCTGTGACTTCTTCAGGCTGAACTCCTATCACCCCGGTCCTCCTGTAGAAATACTGATGGACATCAGCCACCAAACTAGGATGGATACCATGCTTGTCCATAAAGACTTCTTCCATAGCAGCAACAAGCCGAAGTAAGTATTTATCCTGCAAACTTCTGTCTCCTCCAATAACGCAACCACCATCCTCCTCAAGTTTGATGTACTTCTTAATGAGGTCCTGAGGCACACCCCATGCTTTAGGAAGCAAATTCATAGGCAGTTTGGGCAAAGCAGCCCCTTTTATGCCTACCAAGGGGATATAATGGTTTCTACCAGAGCTACTCCAAGCGATACAGATTGGTTTGTTCAAATGACCATCTCTGCCGGTGCACTTCTCTGCAGGGATGAGCCCTGGCAGAAAGGTGGCTGAATAATCACCAGAGCTTCTCATGCCACTGAGCGAATCTAACAAAATAATAGGGCGATGAAGCACATTGGCGAGGCCAAATATGTGGATGTTCCGCAGGCCCAAAGGAACCCCCTCAGGCGGTACAAACAGAGGGTCACACTCGTTGATAATGTCCTCCCACTCAGCAGCATCAATGAAGTCATGGAACAGCGCTTGATACCGGGCCAGGTGCTGCTGGAAGTGCTGTTTAAGATTCTCTCTCAAGGCATGCCAGAAGAGCTCCCGGCCTACTAGGGCCCGGGACACAGCATGCACCAGGCAGTGCCCGTCCCCGTCCACATGCACGGGAATGAGGCATTCCTGACTTTTATTGGCCCGCTTGATGTCCTCGAGGGTGTCATGCAAATACAGGAGGCTTCCGGAGCGGTCCTTGCCGTAGCCCACCGTGTTGACATGCTCCGGTTCGATGAGGAAGGCGCGGTCACCAAGCAAAGCGCAATCGAACAGCTCGCCCTGGTTCATGTCTCGGAGCAGCTTAGCCCGGCCAGTCTGTTTGTCCATTCCGTAGCGAGCTAATATGGGCGACAGCAGTTTGCAGTGGTAGTTTGAAAGGCCCATCACCTTTACCAGTTCTGTGTTCTTCTTGGGTGCCCCCGTCACCCCGAGCAGCGCGTTCCGCAGCAGGTTGTGAAGCACTACGTCCGGGTCGGTCACCTCCTCCACCCCCAGCAGCTGTTGCTGCTCGTGCCGCTGTCCGCACTCGGTACACTCGATGCTGACGGAACCGGAGGCCGGGAAGAACAGACGCGCCTGGCACTTCGGATCCGGGCAGCTCCCAGAGAGGATTCTCCGGTCTCTCCGCTTCGAGAGCCCCCCGGAGTCGCCGCCGCCGCCGCTGCCAGAGACGGCGGAGTCTGCGGAGCCTCTGGGGGAGGCGGCGGCGGTGGCAGCGGAGGCGGCGGCGGCGGCTGAGACATAGCTCTCGGCTCTCGAATCTCGCTCCGCTTCCCAAGCGACCCTCAAAGGCTCATAGCCCAGACCCCCGCCGGCCCAACTCGGTCTTCTCCAGGCCCAGGGCGAATCACTTTCCTTTCCCTACCAGCTCCTCCTCCTCCTAAGCGAAGGCGGAAGCGCCGGACGTTGTTTCTCTTCTTACTTCTCCACTGCCGTAGCCGTTGCCCCGAACGTAACGGCCACCACCCTACCCCGCACTCACACTCACTCACTCTCGCTCTCTCTCCCTCAGACACACAGACATACACGCCCTCTCGGAGACTGCGCAGGCGCAGCTTTCGCTCTGCCCTCTGGGAATTAGAGTCTTTCAGCCTCTCTTCTGGCCATCAAATACTAGGAGCTTGGGTCCACAAAGAACTACAAGTACCGTGAGGCAAAGCGATTCGGTGCCCGCAGAGAGGAGGAAGAGGAAAGCAATAGGAATGGGGGCAGACAGGAAGAGACTCACTCACATTGCCTTCCGGAAGTTGTAGTTCTAGCTCAATCTCTTTTGTCGTCGTCCTCATTCTAAGGCCCAAGCAAAATGAGTATGAGAGACCACATTTCCTAGGATGCCCTGCGGTGCGATTAAGCTCACTTCCCCCTTAGGCGGAGGGAAGGATGCAGGGAAGCTTGGTTAAAAACAGAGTTAAAGGGAATGGGTGTCGGAAGCAGAGGGTCTGAAGTTCACGGCTCCTAGAAGGGGGAGGGGAATGAAAGGCTCTCAGTGAAGAAGGTACAGTAAATAAATGTCCAGCGACAGGGCGGGCTGGTAAGTTAAGTGAAATGGTCTAATCAAGGCTGGAGGTCATAAGAGAAAAAGGGGGAGAATAGTGAATTGAGTCTCGGAGTGTTAATTAATTTTTTTTCTGTCACACTCCTCATTCCCGCCTCTATTACAAGCCGCTGAGGCTTTTGAGTCCCCTTTTCTGCCTTCCCTCCCCCCAATTGGGAAGCACAGACGCCATTTGTTTCCTCGTTCAATGTACGTCTTTGCAGTTTACAGTGCAAATAAAAATACCTTGGATGTGTACAGAATTTAAGTACATATCCAAAGTCTTTTAAGTAGTTTTGTTTGCTCCTTACCCTCAGAGAGTAATAACAGCTATCATTTATTACGTTCTTGGTATATGTTTGTCATAGCATTTACGTACACGATAACATTTGATCTTCATAATGTTATAATAACCTTGCTAGGAAACACTTGCGAAAAGGAAATGACTTGCTCAAGTTCAGGAGCTCTCAGACCTTGGTCTGTACCCATTTTACAGACAAGGGACATAGGCAGGAAAGGTTAGGCCACTCTTGTACAAAATAGTAACTACCGTTTACTCACTTATGGCTTTATAGTTTACATAACATGATCACACAGATCATCCCACCCACACTCCCGTAACTCCTCTACCAGGTGTTGTTGACTCCATTTACAGAAACAGACTAGAAGGAATTAAGTTACTTGTCCAAAGTCAAATCACCAGGATCTCTCAGATCCAGAGAGTGCTTTTTATACCACTTATAAGAGAAAAAAGAAACTTTTAAGCCCAGACCTTTTGTTAGGCCTCAGGATCTCCTCTTAGTGACTCAAGGGGCTGTAAGGATGTTTACTGTGTGCTAGGAAACTGTCTTCTCATGCAAGACACATTCATATATTAATTGAAAGCTAGTATTTTTTTTTTTTAATAATGTACAGTCAGCCCCTTTCCCTTATCATTCTGGAAACTCTTGCTTTCTGAAACCTTAGATAAGTGCACCACCTCAAAACTTCCGAAACATTTGGCACAAAACAGATACATCAGTACAGTCCATGACCCCATTCGAGTTTTCTGTAGCTGCCAAGGCTATATTTACCACATTAGGTTTTTCTGAATAAAGAAAATTTGATGCTTTGAAATGAATTGTCTATAAACTAGACATCCCTAAAAGGTATTAGTACTGACTTTCACTAATTATTATCTACAATTTTCTTCTAAAGAAATGCGTTTTAGAAATCTTTTAAGTGTTAATTATTTTCTTGCTCAATTCTACCTGGCCTGTGCAAAAATAATGGTATCTCTGTATAAGAGAGATAATGTTACTTAACTTGAAGGGAATAATCTTCAATAAAGTTTTTCTTAAAGAATTGATTCATGCAGGAAACTTTTTTTCTATTTTAACAGTAGTTTGGTGGTACACTACACAAAAGGTCTTGGAACTGATTTTTAGTTCTAAGGTGAGAAATTAGATATGCCTTTTAAATGGAAATTATTTTCTACTGTGACAGAGAAGTTACACCTGTGGTGAAATTATATTTTTCTTATGACCAATGCTGAAGATCCAATACTTTGGCCACCAGATGCAAAGAGCCAGTTCATTAGAAAAGACCTTGATGCTGGGAAAGATTGAGGGCAAGAGAAAAAGGGGACAACAGAGGATGAGATGGTTGGTTATCATCACTGACTCAATGGACGTGGGTTCGAGCAAACTTCAGGAGATAGTGGAGGCCAGGGAAACCTGGCCTGCTGCAGTTCATGGGGTCACAAGGAGTCAGACATGACTTAGCAACTAAACAGCAACAGCATGATGAAAGCCTAGGTGAACAAGAAAGATAATGCCAGTGTGCAGTTCTGACATGGTCATGTACTTTCATGTCAGCATCGCCAAGTCACATTTTCCTTGTTGATGATAGATATGAACAGTGAAATGACATTTTTAAAAAATTGCATCTGAATATTTCATTCTAAATTGTGCCTTCACAAAATAACTACTTCTTCCCTACTGAAGACTGGCTTATCAATCATAATCCATTTGACTGGTCCAATGTTTCTTTATCCATACGGAACCTAGATTAGTTAGAAACAAAATTCCAAAACTAAATTTGGTATCTAAACCCATTTGTTACCATAGTTGTCCTGTGTTTAAGGGTTATAATTTTGAAAGAAAAAAATAGAAATACCCTGGATTAAAGGATAGTTAATGGGACGGAGAGGAGGTAAATTTTCAAGCAATTCTAAAATGAGATCATTTAACCTGAAAGTCATTTATTTAATGAATCTATAGATGCAACGGAGAAGGCAATGGCACCCCACTCCAGTACTCTTGCCTGGAAAATCCCATGGATAGAGGAGCCTGGTGGGCTGCAGTCCATGGGGTGGCTAAGAGTCAGGCACGACTGAGAGACTTCCCTTTCACTTTTCACTTTCATGCATTGGAGAAGGAAATGGCAACCCACTCCAGTGTTCTTGCCTGGAGAATCCCAGGGGCGGGGGAGCCTGGTGGGCTGCCATCTATGGGGTCGCACAGAGTTGGCCACGACTGAAGCGACTTAGCAGCAGCAGCAGCGTAGATGCAAAGTTCATCATTTATGCAAAGAAAGCTAACATAAATAATATATTAAAATTATTATATGTTGTATATTAAATTCGGAGAAGGCAATGGCACCCCACTCCAGTACTCTTGCCTGGAAAATCCCATGGATGGAGGAGCCTGGTAGGCTGTAGTCCATGGGGTTGCTAAGAGTCGGACACGACTGAGCAACTTCCTTTTCACTTTTCACTTTCATCCATTGGAGAAGGAAATGGCAACCCACTCCAGTGTTCTTGCCTGGAGAATCCCAGGGGCGGGGGAGCCTGGTGGGCTGCCATCTATGGGGTCGCACAGAGTCGGACACAACTGAAGCGACTTAGCAGTAGCAGCAGTGTATTAAATTATATTAACCAGGCCAAATCCAATATGTGAATTCTTTACAGGCACTTAGGCATGGATACCTATAAAGTAAAAAGATTCTTAGGACAAAACATAAAATCATAGGAGTGCAGAAAGCCCCTAACCTGCTTATGTGCAGGCAATACACGTGTGTCCTTCCACTTCCCCTAATGCCATGATCTTAATTGCATAATAATCTGCTTTATAGGATGCATAATAGTTCTTATTCTTGCCTCAGTATTCCAGATGGGAAAAATGAGCCGGAGATCTAATGTCAGCTGTTCTAATACCCACCTCTTCTACCAACATTATCCCAGCATCACTTATATCTGAATTGTCAAAATTAAAACTGAAACCCTCTTTTTTTTTTGTTTTCATAATTTCTATTATGGCACTTCTAAACTTCCTGTATTGCTTTTAACAAACCTGGTCAATGTAAGGAGCAAGAGGCCTCCACTTGACAATGGAACAATCATCATTGTTTGTTCTTTTTTATGTGGAAAAAAGAAGGGAAGCATAACTTTGGGGGTTATTAGAAGTGGGCCTCATGTTTTTGTCTATGAAAGGTACATCTCTACTGAGAATTGAATATGTCACTTCAGATACCTACCCTGGACATTGACAAGCTTTCGTTGAAGTTTGGGGTAGATGTGAGAGGGACTTAATTACTGAAGTAGGTATTATAGGAACTTAGAAGATTGCAGAACCCCACTCCAGTACTCTTGCTTGGAAAATCCCATGGGCAGAGGAGCCTGGTAGGCTGCAGTCCATGGGGTCGCTAAGAGTCAGACATGACTGAGCGACTTCACTTTCACTTTTCACTTTCATGCATTGGAGAAGGAAATGGCAACCCACTCCAGTGTTCTTGCCTGGAGAACCCCAGGGACGGAGAAGCCTGGTGGGCTGCTGTCTATGGGGTCGCACAGAGTCGGACACGACTGAAGTGACTTAGCAGTAGCAGCAGTAGAAGATTGCAGACGTTAATTCCTGTCCTAAAGAAACATACCAAAGGAACTCAAAGTCTAATAGAATGAATGTTATTGTTTAATTGCTAAGTCGTGTCTAACTTTTTGTTACCCCATGCACTGTAGCCCACCAGGCTTCTCTGTCCATGGGACTTCCCAAGCAAGAATACTGGAGTGGGTTGCTATTTGCTTCTTCAGAGGATCTTCCAGGCCCCAGGATCAAACCACATCTCCTGCACTGGCAGGTGAATTCTTTACTGCTGAGCCATGGGCTTCCCCAATAGAATGAATTGTTGTTCAGCTGCTAAATCATGTCCGACTCTTTGTAACCCCGTGAACTGCAGTACACCAGGCTTCCCTGCCCTTCACCATCTCCCAGAGTTTGCTCAAACTCGTCCATTGAGAATAAGCAGGCTAAACTAAATTGTTCATAAATACAAGCAGAATAAAGAATATAATCAAAATAGGATAACTGATTTACTTTGCTGTACAGCAAATTGGCACAATATTGCAAATCAATTATATTTCAAAAAATAAAAAACCGCAAGTGCTATGAAAAATTTACTGAGGACTTATTATAGGGCAGGTAGGGCAGATGTTTTAAGTATATTATATTAATTTTTAAAACAGTCCTATGAGGTAAGTAGGGTTGTCTTTATTATACAGATGAGAGAATTTAAAGCTGAGAAGTTAACATTATTTTCGTTATTACCACCCAGCTAGCAATTAGCAGAGCTGGGCTTCAAATCAAGGTTTTCTTCCTTGTTCAGCACTCAGTCTTTCCACTGCATCATAGCTGCTTAGTGATTTGAGAGAGAATTCACCAAGACATGAGAGTGCAAATGGTGGCCAGGAGCCAAACTTGGCTTAGATGTGTTTTTGTTCAGCCAGAGGCAGTTTAACTTTGCAAAAAATGTGGACGTGTTTGGGCAGTGGCCAGCATTTCACTCTTTAAGGTCATGCACCAGGCCCTCTTGAGACAAATTACCTGCCTGGCTCCAGGAAGCATTTGCATTTTCTATCACTGGGCAGTCACTGAGGATCCGGAGAAGCAGTAGCTCTTGAGAGGCTCACAAAGAAGGTATGTCCAAGGGTAGACATTGTACACAAGAGCTGCAGAGTATTTGAGGAAGAGTGATTGGCAGTACTTATCACTATGTGAGCATGAGAGAGGTCAAGTATAGAGTTACATGTTATGCCTTAGCACAGTCATTCTCAAACTTTTAGCAAGCTTCAGAATTGAATATAAAGCTAACATATGAATTGCTGGGCTCTACTCCAGAATGAATACATCTGGGCTGGAGCTTGAGAATTTACATTTCTAGCAAGTTCTCTGGTACTGCTGATGCTACTCATCCAAAGATCACACTTGGAAAATCACTGCTTACCTGACTGCAGGGCACTTTGAGAGAAGGTTTCAAAGCCAAGATTTTGTGTCTTGGTTTCCATTGTTTTAAGTACAAAAAGAATCACTTGACATAGAATGTCTAGAAAATTAAGTAAAAAAGAAGAAAATTACAGGGAACTCTATGTAATGCACTGTGGGGGACCTGAATGGGAAGGAAGTCCAAAAGGGAGAGGATGAGTATGTATATATGATTCATTTTGCTGTGCAGTAGAAACTAACAAAACATTGTAAAGCAATTCTACTCCAATAAGAATTAATGTTTAAAGGAAGAAAATTAGATTTCTCAGTTGTTAACATTTTTGATGGACTGTTCAAGTCCTTTATTTCTTAAAAAAAATAAAAGACAGAGGGAGGATATCCTTTTTTAAGAAGCCAAAATTGTATCATTCTCAGCCTTATCGTAATAGCTATTAACACTGAGTGTCTACTGTGCGCCAGGCTCTCCACATTTATTTAGTTAATCCTTACAGCATCCTTATGAGCCAGGTACTACTGTTATCTTTTTTATATTACAGATGAAGAAACTGAGGCACAGAGAAGTTAAGTAACTTGCTCAATGTCTCACTGCTAATAAGTGCCATGAAAGTGAAAGTGTTAGTCGCTCAGTCATGTCCGACTGTTTGTTACCCCACAGACTAGCCCACTAGGCTCCTCTGTCTATGGGATTCTCCAGGCAGGAATACTGGAGTGGATAACCATTCCCTTCAGGAGATCTTCCCAAACTAGGGATTGAACCCGGGTCTCCCGCATTGGCAGGCGGATTCTTTATAAGCCACCAGGGAAGCCCAATAAGTGGCATAATTAAGATTAAAACCCAAGTAGTCTAGCTCCAGAGTACACTCAGCTGTTGTGCTACACTGACCCTTGGGCTGTTCTGACCCTTGTGCTATATATACTACCACACACACAGTTCTTAACCTGTGTTCATTCATGTCATAAACAATCTTGATAACATTAACTATTCTTGTCCAACATTTAAAATGAACACCTCTTTTTAAAAAAATATTTCAAGCTTTCAAGGATGTACAGAAAAATAATATAAAAACCACTACTACGTTTAACAAATGTTTCTTTTGCAGAATATTTGTATCTGAATACTCCCTTCCAAAACATACATACACACACACACATATACTTGGTAAGACTATGATTTTTAGGTTTGATTTTACTTAGATTGTGCCTTAGAAGTTACAAGGGAAATCATTCCCCTTAATAAAAATAGGATATCCCTTAAACTTAGTAATGGAGGAAGAATTTCTGTGTAGTGAGCAACTCCACTGTTACTATTACCATTATCATAGCACAAACATACCATTCCCCTTAAACACCCTAGCCCAAGCATGGCTTTATTGACTACTTATAATAAAGGTAATAAACACAGTAATATACAGCTGGGTGATGCGAAATGAACGGCTTCCTCGGCTTACAGGCTGCTGGGCCTATCTATGTGGTGAAGGTCACATTCCACCAGGGTTTCATCTCAGTATTGCCCAATAGAACTGTCTGCAGTAATGGAAAAGTCCCTACCCGTCCTGTCCAATATGGCAGCCACTAGCCACACGTGGCTATTAGATATTTGAAATAAGGCTAGTGCAACTAAGGTGCTGAATTGTTCATTTAATTCGATTTACATTAAAGTCGCCACATTCGGCTGCTGCTGCTAAGTCGCTTCAGTCGTGTCCGACTCTGTGCGATCCCATAGATGGCAGCCCACCAGGCTTCTCCGTCCCTGGGATTCTCCAGGCAAGAACACTGGAGTGGATTGCCATTTCCTTCTCCAATGCGTGAAAGTGAAGTCGCTCAGTCGTGTCCGACTCTTAGCGACCCCATGGACTGGAGCCTACCAGGCTCCTCCGTCCATGGGATTTTCCAGGCAAGAGTACTGGGATGGGGTGCCATTGCTTTCCCCCAGCCACATTCAGCTAGTGGCTACCATATTGGGCAGCCCAGATCTAAGTCCTTAAAGCCCACACTAAAAATAATGAGTCCCCCAGGCCAGTGAATTCCTGGCTCTGGTAGGGGTCAGGGGATAAGCCTTGACTGCAAAAGAGAACAAGGGGACTTTTGGGGATACTGTAAATAGTCTTCATCTTGATTATGGTAATGGTGGAATGGATATTACATTTGCCAAAACTCATCTGATTGTGCCCTTAACATGGGGACATTTTGTTGTATGTAAGTTATACCTCAATAAAGTTGATTTTTAGAAGGGGGAAAACAAAAGATTTTCTGAGACAGGAGTTCTACCTCTTGTCTATCTCAAGCATGCCTTCTGCAATCCCAGTTCTTTCCCCAACAGCCCCCAAAGTCATTACTGCGACATAATAAGACCTTGTGTGATCTGACCCCTGGCTACTTCTCTGATGTTATTTCCCTGGCTGTGATTCAGCCACACCGGCCATTTTTGTTGCTGTTTAGTCACTAAGTCGTGTCTGACTCATTTGTGACCCCCATGGACTAGCCAGGCTCCTCTATCCATGGATTTCCCAGGCAACAATACAGGAGTGGGTTGCCATTTCCTTCTCCAGGGGATCATCCCAACCCAGGGATTGAACCCGTGTCTCCTGCATTGGCAGGCAGATTCTTTACCACTGAGCCACCCGGGAAGCCCAACCGGCCATCTTATTGGTCCTCAAACAAACACTCCTAGTACATTCCCGTCTCAAGGCTTTTGCATTTGCTCTTCTTCTAAACCTTCCCAGACGATATTCATTTAGGGATCTGCTCAGATGTCAGCTCCAAAAAGATGCCATTTGTGCCACCTCTCTTCAGCAGCACTTCTGTCCTTGCCACTGCCCATTCCGTTATCCCTTGCACTTTCTTTACAGCACGAATCACCATCTGAAATTATATAATTACTTGTCTATTGTCCTCCTTCCCCATCAAGACTGTAAGGCTGTTCATAAGGGCCGGCAGTTTGTTGATTGTTGGATCCCCAGTACCAGGCACACAGTAGCCTCAATAAATACTGTTGAATGAATGAATGGTTATCATCCATGGCACTTTCTCAGCCTGAGATCCAAGTATGTGTTCATAGAAAACCCACAAATTCTCTACAAAATTTAAAAAATTTGTGTTATCATTTCAATACTAAGTAATATGATTTTTCTAGATGAGCACTTTAAAACATGAAATTTCAAGTGCTGAGTTCACACTGAGTTAGGGTTTTGTTTGGATCTGATGAACACCAAAGGACATCCTGACAAAGTGTGTGAATACAGATTGAGAGCTGAGTCATCACACGTCACAGAGAAACCTCAACAAAAGAACCAGCGTGTTAACTGTCAGTGCCATATTCCAGTTAGAAGCAGAAATTGCACAAAACACACAAACGTGCTTATATTCACAACAACTATAGCTGTGAGTGAACTAGTTAAACACACAGAAATTGCTCTTTGGTTCCCAGCAAAAATTAAACTGTGTTGTGTAGTCCCCACATTGTGCCCAACTCTGTGTGATCCCGTTTACTGTAGCTCTCCAGGCTCCTCTGTCCATGGGATTTCCCAGGCAAGAATACTGGAGTGGGTTGCCATTTCCTTCTCCAGGGGTTCTTTCCGACCCAGGGATCTAACCCTTGTGGTCCTACATTGACAGACAGATTCTTTACCACTGCGCCAACTGGGAAACCCTAATAATTAGATTAAATGTTATTTAATCCAGATTGCTGCTACTGCTGCTAAGTCACTTCAGTCATGTCCAACTCTGTGCGACCCCATAGATGGCAGCTCACCAGGCTCCCCCGTCCTGGGATTCTCTAGGCAAGAACACTGGAGTGGATTGCCATTTCCTTCTCCAATGCATGAAAGTGAAAAGTAAAAGTGAAGTCGCTCAGTCATGTCTAATTTTCCAGGCAAGAGTACTGGAGTGGGGTGCCATTGCCTTCTCCATAATCCAGATTACAAACACTCAAAAATACTAACCCTATCTTATAGTGAATAAGACTGTTTTACAGAGTTATTAAGTGATACTCAATTAAAATTGACATTCCAGGATTTTGTGGCACCAGAATTCTTATGAAAATATGAAATCTGATTATTTTGCACTAACAGCAAAAATCTTGGAAGTTATTAATATTTTGTGCAAACAGGTATCATTTGCACTGCGATTATTAAACATACAGAGACATATAATGTGGATCATAAGTTGAGTCTTATACTCACAAACCTAACATTTTACAATTTTCATTGACATAGATTTTAAATGAATGGACCGAGTAACCATTGTCCTTGGGGCAGGAGAATGCTCATCACTGTGGTTGTATTACGGTTTCTTTTTCTTTTCCCTCAATTTAGAACCTGAAGGGTAAAAGAAAGTTGAAGAATTTACTAAAAGAAAAACTTTTATCTTCATTCCAGGAACAATTTTGAGTTTTTCTAGAATCGTTGGACCTCTCTCTGAACCTTCTAGCTCTCTGCCCTAAACACAGTCATGCCGTTCATGAACAAAAAATTAGAGCAAGAAGTACTTGACACAGTTTTTGTATGTATAGTTCATAAGACATATTTTAAAAGACAAGGGAAGAGCCAAAGTATAAGCCAGTACACATTTTTAGCCCAGTGAATCATGTATGTAAATTCATAATATTCCAAGATATAAATGCATCATAATGGTGATGGGCAAGAAGTTAAATCCAAGGCAGTCTGCAGGAGGGGGCTTTTCCGTCAGTGAGCAGGAGTATTTTGAAGAAATTACGTGCATGTCCTAAATTAAAGCATCGGCACTAGATGTCAGCAAATCTCAATGTGGAGAGAGTGATTAAGTGGATAGCATATCCCTGACAAGGACACCTCAGCCAGCATTTTCCCATTCGAACATTTATTTTCAAATAGCCTGGCATTTGCTAAGATGTGATCCCCAAATTCTATGGCTATTAATAGGTATTGTCCGGGGAAGGTTTCTACGGTCAGATACGTTGAGGAAAGGTTGAGTAAACTAAGTCTTTTTTCTGCTGAAGAACTTCTCAGAGCCTTTCTAAGCTGATGACAACGTTACTCTTTCCAGGGAGCAGTACTGACAGCTCCAAATGCCTAGGGAAAGGAAGGGCTCAGTGACCAGAGTCTGCTGGCAGCCCAAGATCCTAAGTTACACTTACTTTCTTTGCAGTTTTATTTTACTGTTTTTGGTTTGTTTTCTTTAGAGTGTATATTTCAAGGGTGATTTGGGGATGGTGAAAGAAGTAATGGCCTAAGCCACCCAGACCCTATTATTGACATGGAGCATTTCTACACTTCTTTGGCTGCAAAACCATTTTGAATCTGTGTCAGAGGCACACTCTTTTTAGGAAAAACCAACACAGACAAAGTTCGCCTCTCATTATGGTCTACCTTTATCTGGGTGCTTGAAAAAGAGTCAACTGCTTGCCCATATTTTCCGCTAAGATATGGAGGCTTTTTCCATTTAACGTTATACTCTAGTTAATATGTGGTTTTGTATAAGATGTGGGCAAAAGATTCACCTTATTTTATTTATCTCTTTATTTTATATTACAGAATATCAGTTGTCCCTAAACCTTGCATTAAGTGTGTTTTTGGTTTTGTTTTCAGGTCCAGAATCCTTCAGATCAACTTACCAATAAGTTCAATATGTAAAATAGTTAAATGTGGATGAAATGAGGAAGGATGAGAATTATTCCAACCGTCAACACTCCCTATACCTGTTCCCACCCTCTCTATCTAGGAGGCTCCAGGGAGTATTTTGAACATCATTGGAGTAATTCATCCCCTCATAAATGACTTTAAAACACCATGTCTGTAATATGCTACATTAAAATTTCTACCCATTGCATTTTTTTCTATTTTACTGCCAATTTCATACTTTAATTAATTTAGAACCCAATTTAGCTTTATAATACAACAAAGGAAGAGATTGAAACATCTAATAGAGTAAAATAACAGTATGATTTTGGGGGGGCTACAACATCAGCATATTTCTTTTTAAAATGATATTTACTATTGGTAAGAGTTGACTAGATACTTTCAACATAGAAAAGACTAACTTGGTAAAACTATATATTGATCCATAATGTGATAATGTGTGTCACAAGTTTACGGGGTTGACATTCTTTGCTTTACCACATCACTTACAGGATTTAATCCTAAATAAATTACCATAATGGATAGGAAATTTTTGCTGTTGTTTATATCATGGATAATATTGAAAATGGTCCAAATGTTTAACAATGTGGGACTGGTTGAATGAATCCTGGCACAGCCATGAAACAGGATACTCTTCAGCCATTACAGTGATGCTGTAAAAATAAAAGTATTTTATTGCTTACTGGTGATACATATGGCACTGTACCAAGCACCTTAACCATACTGTCTCACTTAAGCCTAACAATACCCCTAGATGATAGATATTATCATTCCCATTTACAGATGAGAAAACACAGAAGTTCGAACAGCTAGTAAAGAAGTGTTGCTGGAATTCAATCTCTGCTAACTCTCATTAATCAGTGTCCTAATGATGGGGGAAAATACTCACTTTTTACTTATAAGTTACTGTTTCCATGCAGTATAACTGACCTTAAACAGCAAACAAACAAAAAAAAACCACACCCTCTTATATGCAACTTCTTCCTAACTTTGGGAGTTACTTATACTTAGTATTGTCCCCCTCATCCCACCCCCATTCCCCTTCCCCCAGTGAATCTACCTTTGTGGATGTGTGCTTCAGTCACTTCAGTCATCTCCAACTCTTTGTGACCCCGTGGACTGTAGCCCACCAGGTTCCTCTGTCCATGGGATTCTCCAGGCAAGAATACTGGAGTGAGTTGCTGTTTGCTCCTCCAGGGGGATCTTCCTGACTCGGGGATCTAACCCCAGCCTCCTGCTTCTCCTGCATTGCAGGCAGACTCTTTACCACTAAGCTACCATATGTTAAGGGGCTTCCCAGGTGGCAGTAGTGGTAAAGAACTGCCAATGCAGGAAATGTAGAGACTCATGTTCCATCCCTGGGTCAGGAAGATCCCCCTGGAGACGGGAATGGCAACCCACTCCAGTATTCTTGCCTAGAGAATCCCATGGAGAGAGGAGCCTGGTGGGCTACAGTCCATGGGGTCACAAAGAGTCAGACACAACTGAAATAACTTAGCATGCATGCACACACCATGTGCTGGGCTTCAAATGCCCACTGAGGCCCAAGAGGACAAAGTGGACAGGGAGAAAAAGCCTATTCCGTAGAGATTCCTGGAGCATTCTCTGCTCTAGCCAGGAAGGTCTGGAGCAATGCCCTTTTTCCTAGAGGATGAATTTTCACTTACTCATCTGTCCAGCATGACTCATGCCCAAGAGTGTGGAGTAAATGAAATTTTACAATATTTATGTTTTTGTGACTTCTATAAACATGGCAGTGTGGAAAGCGCATGCATGGACTTTGGAGTCAGACAGACCTGAGGTAAACTCCTGGCTTTGATACTTAGTAGTTGTGCAACTTGGGGCTAGTCAATAACTTCTCTGGGCAACCTCATCTGTAAAACAGGAATAATGAAGTCTGCTTCACAGAATTGGGTATGAACATGCAATGAGCCAGCAAAAATGAAAGTGGACCCTGTAGCCCCTGGCACACATAGACACTTGGACCTTTTCTTCTGCTCTCAGATTGTGGTTTGGGGGGCAAGCATCTGCCAAGTCTTGTGTTTATTTTTACACTTTTCTACTATATAAAGTACAGTGCTTTGTTTACAGCAGCATCCTATAAATACAAGCTGAACAATGTTGGCATACATGAGCAGAAACTAAATTATGAGTAGGTAGATTTTAGGTGTGGGTTTTTTTTAAAAAAATACTTATTTATTAATATTTATTTGGCTGCATCGGAACCTAGTTGGGGCATGCAGGATCTTAGTGGTGGCCCCATGGGCTTAGTGGCCCTGCAGCATAGGATCTTACGTCTCCAGGGATCTAACCCTCATCCCCTGCATTGGGGCTTCTCTGGTGGCTCGGATGGTAAAGAATCTGCCTGCAATGTGGGAGACCTGGATTCAGTCCCTGGGTCAGGAAGGTCCCCTGGAGAAGAGAATGGCAACCCACTCCAGTATTCTTGCCTGGAGAATTCCATGGACAGAGGAGCCTGGTGTGCCATGGCTTTTACAGTCCATGGGTGGCAAAGGGTCAGACACAACTGAGTGACTGAAACTTTCACTTTCTTAACCATTGGACCACCAGAGGACTCCCTTGCTGCTGCTATTGCTAGGTGTGGTTCAATATTTAATAAGTGTTTATCCTATCATAGAGAAAATCTGCCAACTGTAGATAAATGGGATGTGGAGTCAGGGCCTAAGTGTCAGCTCGATGGTTTCCTGCATGGAGCCACCAACTCCAAAGGAGAATGGGAACCAGGCTCTGGGCTCTAGACTCACAAAGCCCTCAAGAGCACCATGTTTCATTGGCTCAAAGGCAGCCCTCTGTGGGTAGATAACAGCCTGCCCTGGCCTATCAGTGTCTCTTCTGACATGAGGGGTTCCTCTTATAAATAATTTGCTATGCCCAGTTTAAATGTTTTCTTTTTATCTTTTAATTATAAATTCATGAAAGAAAGATATCATGTGAAACTCCTTTACCCATAAACTGACATAGCCATACTTGCTATAACTTTAAAAATTTTTTTAACTTAATTTCAGACTTTTAGAAAAGCCAGAAGAATATTACAAAGAATTCCCATGCACCCTTCACAGTTTCCCAAGTATTAATATCTACCATTTGCTTATCCTTGTCTTTCTATGTTAGATCGGCAGTTTTTTGTTTGTTTGTTTTTTCCTGAGCCATTTAAGATAAATTTCCCTCCCTCCCTCTTTTTCCTTCCTTGTGTGTGTGTTAGTCGCTCAGTCATGTCCAACTCTTAGCAACCCCATGAACTGGGGCCCTCCAAGTTCCTCTGTCCATGGAATTCTCCAAGCAAGAATACTGAAGTGGGTTGCCATTTTCTTCTCCAGGGGATCTTCCCAATTCAAGGATTGAACTCAAGTCTCCTGCATTGCAAGCAGATTCTTTACCATCCGAGCCACCAGGGAAGCTGTCCTTCCTTGCTTGCTGTCTCTCAAATAAAACATTTAGCTAGAGCTGAGCTCCCCATTCCTCACCCATCTCCTTTCCTCTCTCCTTGCCTTCCCTCACCTTTGTCAGGGAACCTTTAACTATGTATGATTAGACCTAGAGATGAATTTTTGTTATTTTGAGACTTGTTTTGTAATCCAGAACTTGATCACTTTTATGAATGTTCTATATAACCCGAGAAAGAATGTGTACCCTCTAATTCTTCAAATGATCCAATAGCTATAAACCACTTACAACAGTGGCTAGCACAACATAAGCACTATAAAGTGTTAAATTTTTAATAAATAGCCATTTGGTTGTACAGTTTTACTAGCTCATATTTTTATTATTGAAGTATAATTGATTTATAAAATTATATTAGTTTTAGGTGTATAACATAGTGATTCAATATTTGTATGGATTATACTCCATTTAAATTTATTATAAAATATTGGCTATATTCCCTGTGGTGTACATTATTTCCTTGGAGCTGATGTATTTTATACTTAATAGTTTGTACCTCTTAATCCCCTACCCCTATCTTGCCCCTCTGGCTCATATTTTTTAACTGTATTGTTCAAATTGTATGTGTACAAGCTGTCAATATTTAGAGAAGTGGGTTGAAATCTCCCTGTGATTTTAGAGCTGTGTATCTTTGCCTGTATTCTTCTAACTCTTCCTCCTTGGCACAGAAGTGAGAGAGTCTAGTCATTGCCCGAATCCCAGCCCCTGATCCCTCCCGTTAGTGAGGGCTGTGCTTCAGTGCACAGCAGAGACCTAGGATGGAAGTTAGGACACTGGCTGAACAGCAGGGATATCACAGGGAAATGTAAGTTCATGAATTCAAACACACCAGGAACCACAGTGGCATCATCTCCCCTGCACAAGGTTCACTCTGCAACCTACTCATCACTTGCTCTGCTCTGATATTTTTCCTCTCAAATTCCCCCTGCTCCCTCAACCCTAATTCCTCCAAAGCGTCAGTTAACTTTTCAGATGATACTCACCATACTCCCTTTTTCCAAAATTCCAACTAAAATTTCAAGATTTGTATGATACTTACAGGACTAGAAGCTTAGTAAAAATGCTGCTACTGCTACTGCTGCTAAGTCACTTCAGTCGTGTCCGACTCTTTGTGACCCCATAAACGGCAGCCCACCAGGCTCCCCTGTACCTGGGATTCTCCAGGCAAGAACACTGGAGTGGGTTGCCATTTCCTTCTCCAATGAATGAAAGTGAAAAGTCAAAGTGAAGTTGCTCAATCGTGTCTGACTCTTAGTGACCTCATGGACTGCAGCCTACCAGGCTCCTCTGTCCATGGGATTTTCCAGGCAAAAGTACTGGAGTGGGGTGCCATTGCCTTCTCCCTAGTAAAAATGATTCTAAGCTAATTTAACAAAAATGGAATGTCATTTTTGTCTCCAGAATACACATGGAGAAGAGTAGGGTAAAGAGACAAAACTGTAAATCCTAAGCAATCGTGAAAATTGATAAAAGGGGAAAGAACTGTTTCCATTAGGGAGAAAACAATGGGTTGGGGAGGTGTTCCAAGACGAATGACAAGCTCAGGGAAGGTCGTGGTCTGGGACAGACCTCAGCCGTTGGAGGGCTGACGGAAGCCAATGGGGCAGGAATACAGCGAGTGCAGGTGAGTGGCCCAGAGGAGGCAGGAGAGACACACAGGGACTAGCTCACGTGGGCCTAGTGAGCCGTGAGCGTTTGATTTCACTCCAGGAACTGGAATCCACTGAAGGGTTTCAGCAGAGAGTGAGATGCCTGTATTTACAGTTTTAAATACAACTCCAGCTGGTAGGTGGAGAGTGAGTAGAGAAAGTCAGACATGGAAGCAGGGGTATCATTCAGGGCATCTTTGACAAAGGAAAGTTTTTGTGACCTCAGATTATTTTTCCCTCTTGTCAGAGAGTTTAAAAACCACAATGGCAAATAAAATAGACTTACAGTAACTTCATCTATAAAGAGCTGTTTATGCAGTTTGCAAATAACTATCATAGACTCTTCACAAGTCTGGAAGGTCGAGACTGATAACCAAAACTCCCTTTCCCACTTTAAAGTTTAGAGGGTTTTTTTTTTAAAAAAAAAAAAACATTTTATTTTGAAAGATTTAAACTTCATGAAAAGGAAGAGTATAATAAATTCCCATTACCTTGGGACTTAATGAATATTAAGTTTGCCGACATTTACTTCATCTATCACTTTTTTCATCTTTTGTTGAAGTAATTAAAGTGAGTGAAGTGAAGTCGCTCAGTCGTGTCCGACTCTTTGTGACCCCATGGACTGTAGCCCACCAGGCTCCTCAGTCCATGGAATTTTCCAGGCAAGAGTACTGGAGTGGGTTGCCATTTCCTTCTGCATTAAAAGTAATTAAAAGCAAATCCCAAATACGTAATTTTATTCCCTCACATATCTTCTCTAGCTCTAAAATACAAACATTTCCTACATACCACAAAGCATAAAATATAAACATGAAAATTTACTGCTAACATCTAGTATCAATCCTATTAATATAACCAAATTTCTCTGATGTCTCAAAAATGTCTTTTCACAGTTGGTCCACACCATGTAGTTGGATCTCAGATCTTTTAAGTCTCTTTTAATCCAGGGCATTGCTTTTATTTCTCCCTCTTTTTTTCTTTTCTCTTTTTAAAAAATTTATGTCATTGACTTGTAGAAACTGGATTAGTTATCCTATAAAATGTCTAAATATTTCATAATAAAAACTTTAAGTTAAAAGTAAAAGTAAGTTACAATAGCCAGAACGTGGAAGCAACCTAGATGTCCATCCACAGATGAATGGATAAGCAAGCTGTGGTACATATACACAATGGAGTATTACGCAGCCATTAAAAAGAATACATTTGAATCAGTTCTAAGGAGGTGGATGGAACTGGAGCCTATTATACAGAGTGAAGTAAGCCAGAAACAAAAACACAAATACAGTATACTAACGCGTATATATGGAATTTAGAAAGATGATAAAAATAACCCTATTTACGAGACAGCTAAAGAGACACTGATGTATAGAACAGACTTTTGGACTCTGGGACCGGGAGCGGGTAGGATGATGGGGGGAGAATAGCATTGAAATATGTATAATATCATATCTGAAACGAGTTGTCAGTCCAGGTACGATGCCCGATAACAAATGCCTGGGGCTGGAGCACTGGGACGGCCTGGAAGGATGGTGTGGGGAGGGGAGAGGGAGGAGGGTTCAGGATGGGGAACACATGTATACTGGCGGCGGATCCATCTTGATGTATAGTAAAAGCAACACAATATTGTAAAGTTAAGCAAAATAAAAAAAAAAAAGTAAAAGTAAGAACAAACTGTGGAGTTTGAGCCTTTTCAACTTCCAATAAGTTAGCCCATCTCTCTGGAACGTTCTTTGAAGTGTTTGGAATACAGTCCAATCCAGTGAACCATAACACTCACCACGCTTGGCAGACATACACAGGCTGTTAAACAAGAGAGCTTGTGCTGAATGTTTTAATTTTATCATTCAGCCTTCTCAGGTTCTTGACCTGTTTCCTCACTGTGATTTGTCTACTGTTACTAAATTAACGGCATCTGAAACATAGCATCGTTTCTGAAGCACTTAAAAACAATTAAGATAATGCTTGTTTGCTAACTTCAGTCTTCTGAAGTAGTTCAGACGTTAGAAAATTAAAAATAAGGGAGGAGCTAAGATGATGGACAAGTAGGACAGGGAGAATACTTTCTCCTCCACAAATTCGTTAAAAGAACATTTGAACACGGAGTAAATTCTATAAAACAACTTCTGAATGCCGGCAGAGGACATCAGGCACTTAGAAAGACAATTCATTGTCTTTGAAAGGAGATTAGGAGCCCTGCAGTAACTCCTTTTGCGGAGAAGTGGCGCGGACACCAGCATTTGCTATTAGCAAGCGGGGGCTGAGCTAGGAGGAGCGGCGCGGCCTGCATCACTTTGAGTAAGGATTTGGCCTGGCTATCCCAAGCGCTACTTGAGCAAAATAACCAGACTGTTGGATATCTACTACATCAAAAGCCAGCCCTAATCTAAGACACCACCAGGACTACGTACGGAACAAAGGGCTGCACAGAGATGGCCGGCTGCAGGCCGTCCCACTCCAGTGACAGGCAGCCAGAGCCGAAGCGGGCTACCACAGCTCTAGAGAGACATTATCCACAAAACTGTAAGCAGGTTTCTGTGTTAACTAACGCTTCTTGGGGCTCTGGACGGTCAACATCCGCCTGAGAAGGTGCACCGGTTGTATACCCAGAAAACTGAGCAGCGGGGAGGCGATAAGTCACAGCAGCTGCACTTGCTAAACACTTCATCATCTGCGCTACTCGGATCTGGGAAGGGCACAAAACGCAGACTCGACTGAGTCTGTGTTTCTGAGGACTATCTGAGTGCCTGAACCTGGCTGGCTTAGATTTGGGTGTTCATCTCCACCCTCTCTGTAACAGGGCAGAGATCAGATATTGAAAAGACCAGTAAACTGTCTCAATAAAGAAATCCAACAAACTACCAGAATATAGTAAGGACACTCTAAACCTGGCAATTTTAACAAGATGAGGAGACAGAGGAATACCCAGCAGCTAAAGGAACAGGATAAATGCCCACCAAACCAAACCAAAGAGGAAGAGATAGGGAATCTACCTGATAAAGAATTCCAATAATAATAGTGAAACTAATCCAAAACTTTGAAATCAAAATGGAATCACAGTTAAATAGTCTGGAGACAAGGATTGAGAAGATGCAAGAAAGGTTTAACAAGAACCTAGAAGAAATAAAAAAGAGTCAACTCATAATAAATAATACAATAAATGAGATCCAAAACACTCTGGAGGCAACAAATAGTAGAATAACAGAGGCAGAAGACAGGATTAGTGAATTAGAAGATACAATCCTAGAAATAAATGAATCAGAGGAGAAAAAAAGAAAAACGAATCAAAAGAAATGAGGACACTCTCAGAGACCTCCAGGATAACATTAAACGCTACAACATTCGAATCATAGGAGTTCCAGAAGAAGATAAAAAGAAAGACCATGAGGAAATACTTGAGGAGACAATAGTTGAAAACTTCCCTAAAATGGAGAAGGAAATAACCACTCTAGTTCAAGAAATCCAGAGAGTCCCTAACAGGATAAACCCAAGGCGAAACACTCCAAGACATATATTAATCAAATTAACAAAGATTAAATATAAAGAACAAATATTAAAAGCAGCAAGGGAAAAACATCAAATAACTCACAAGGGAATTCCCATAAGGATAACAGCCGATCTTTCAACAGAAACTCTCCAAGCCAGGAGGGAATGGCAAGACATAATTAAAGTGATGAAAGAAAATAACTTACAGCCCAGATTATTGTATCCAGCAAGGATCTCATTCAAATATGAAGGAGAAATCAAAAGCTTTACAGATAAGCAAAAGTTGAGAGAATTTTGCACCACTAAACCATTTCTTTTCCATGGGGATGGTCTTGATCCCTGTCTCCTGTACAAGCAAAATGGCTGTCTGGGGAGGCCTTACAAATAGCTGTGAAAAGAAGAGAAGCGAAAAGCAAAGGAGAAAAGGAAAGATATAAACATCTAAATGCAGAGTTCCAAAGAATAGCAAGAAGAGATAAGAAAGCCTTCTTCAGTGATCAATGCAAAGAAATAGAGGAAAACAACAGAATGGGAAAGACTAGGGATCTCTTCAAGAAAATCAGAGATACCAAAGGAAAATTTCATGCAAAGATGGGCACGATAAAGGACAGAGATGGTGTGGACCTAACAGAAGCAGAAGATATTAAGAAGAGGTGGCAAGAATACACAGAAGAACTGTACAAAAAAGAGCTTCAAGACCTAGATAATCATGATGATGTGATCACTGACCTAGAGCCAGACATCTTGGAATGTGAAGTCAAATGGGCCTTAGAAAGCATCACTACGAACAAAGCTAGTGGAGGTGATGGAATTCCAGTGGAGCTATTCCAAGTCCTGAAAGATGATGCTGTGAAAGTGCTACACTCAATATGCCAGCAAATTTGGAAAACTCAGCAGTGGCCACAAGATTGGAAAAGGTCAGTTTTCATCCCAATCCCAAAGAAAGGCAATGCCAAGGAGTGCTCAAACTACCGAACAATTGCACTCATCTCACACGCTAGTAAAGTAATGCTCAAAATTCTCCAAGCCAGGCTTCAGCAATATGTGAACCGTGAACTTCCTGATGTTCAAGCTGGTTTTAGAAAAGCAGAGGAACCAGAGATCAAATTGCCAACATCCGCTGGATCATCGAAAAAGCAAGAGAGTTCCAGAAAAACATCTATTTCTGCTTTATTGACTATGCCAAAGCCTTTGTGTGGATCACAATAAACTATGGAAAATTCTGAAAGAGATGGGAATACCAGACCACCTGATCTGCCTCTTGAGAAATCTGTATGCAGGTCAGGAAGCAACAGTTAGAACTGGTCATGGAACAACAGACTGGTTCCAAATAGGAAAAGGAGTATGTCAAGGCTGCATATTGTCACCATGTTTATTTAACTTATATGCAGAGTACATCATGAGAAATGCTGGACTGGAAGAAACACAAGTTGGAATCAAGATTGCCGGGAGAAATATCAATAACCTCAGATATGCAGATGATACCACTCTTATGGCAGAAAGTGAAGAGGGGCTAAAAAGCCTCTTGATGAAAGTGAAAGTGGAGAGTGAAAGGGTTGGCTTAAAGCTCAACATTCAGAAAACGAAGATCATGGCATCTGGTCCCATCACTGCATGGGAAATAGATGGGGAAACAGTGGAAACAGTGTCAGACTTTGTTTTTCTGGGCTCCAAAATCACTACAGATGGTGACTGCAGCCATGAAATTAAAAGACGCTTACTCCTTGGAAGGAAAGTTATGACCAACCTAGATAGCATATTCAAAAGCAGAGACATTACTTTACCAACAAAGGTTCGCCTAGTCAAGGCTATGGTCTTTCCTGTGGTCATGTATGGATGTGAGAGCTGGACTGTGAAGAAGGCTGAGCGCCGAAGAATTGATGCTTTTGAACTGTGGTGTTGGAGAAGACTCTTGAGAGTCCCTTGGACTGCAAGAAAATCCAACCAGTCCATTCTGAAGGAGATCAGCCCTGGGATTTCTTTGGAAGGAATGATGCTAAAGCTGAAACTCCAGTATTTTGGCCACCTCATGCGAAGAGTTGACTCATTGGAGAAGACTCTGATGCTGGGAGGGATTGAGGGCAGGAGGAGAAGGGGACGACAGAGGATGAGATGGCTGGATGGCATCACTGACTTGATGGGTGTGAGTCTGGGTGACCTCTGGGAGCTGGTGATGGACAGGGAGGCCTGGCGTGCTGCGGTTCATGGGGTCGCAAAGAGTCGGACACGACTGAGTGACTGATCTGATCTGAAACCATTTCTCCAACAAAAACTAAAGAACATTCTTTAGATAGGAATCACTAAAAGGGTGTATAAATTCGAACCCAAAACAACAAAGTAAATCTAACTTATTAATAATTACTTTAAACGTTAATGGGCTGAATGCCCTAATCAACAGACAAAGATTAGCCGAATCGATACAAAAACAAGACCCCTACATACCTTGTCTACAAGAGATAACCAAAAGATTAAAACGGGTCGAATGGATACAAAAACTAGACTCCTATATATGTTGTCTACAAGAGAACCACCTTAAAATAGGGGATATATACTGACTCAAAATGAATGGCTGGAAAAAGATTTTCTATGCAAATATGGACCAAAAGAAAACATGAGTAGCAATACTCATATCAGATAAAATTGACTTCAAAATAAAGGTCCTGAAAAGGAGACAATGAAAGTTACACATAACGACTTAAAGGAACAATCCAAAAAGAAATTATAACAATTATAAATATATATGCACCCAACATTGGAGCATTGATATATCTAAGACAAACACTAATTAGTATGATAGAAGAAATATACAACAACACAATAATAGTGGGAGACTTTAATACCCCACTCATACAATCTGGCTGTAATAGACAAAGTAAAGAGGAAAACATATTCACTTATGAGCCTCAAAAAATTCAATTCACTCAGGAGAGTTTTTTTAAAAAAAAATTTAAAAAAAGACTTATTTGTTCATTCTGTAAATGTTTATTGACTATTTTATGGGTCTGGTACCACTTTGGGTATTAGGGAGGAAGAAGTGACAAATGTGATCCTGTCCTAAGTAATATGTTGTTGTAAAGATAGACCTACCAATACAAAATACCAAGATGTGCCTAAGATGAGGACACCCAAACTGGACTTTTAGTTTCTTGAACTTTTCATTTCCAGACCAAACCTCCTAATATAAGATGAATTTAATACGATTTTTTAAAATGTTCTTTGTGATCAAAAACAGAAAGCCATTATATACTCCTCCCCACCATCACTCCCCTTTTTCCTTCCCATTTCCCTCCCACCCTCATTGATCCTCTCCTTTGTCCATTTTCCCCTGCAAAAAAAATAAAAAATTAAAAAAATAAAAAGAAAATTTTAAATAGTTGAACTGAAGGTAGCATCCTGCCAGCATGCTAAGTCGTTTCAGCCGTGTCTGACTCTTTGTGACCCCATGGACCATAGCCCACCAGGCACCTCTGTCCATGGGATTCTTCAGGCAAGAATACTGGAGTGGGATGCCGGGCCCTCCTCCAGGGGATTTTCCTAGCCCGGGTATTGAACCCGCCTCTCTTATGTCTCCTGCAACGGCAGGTGGGTTCTTTACCACTAGCGCCACCTGCAGGGGAGGTAGCCTCACTGAAAACCACATTTGGTTCCAATTTAAGGATGCACAGAAAAAGCAGCGACGAAACAATGCATGTTTTCTTCACCTCAGTGTCAGCTTCACCTTTGATTTCTTTGCTATAATTAGCTTCTGTTGCCAATGATGCCAAGAACTTACCTGCAGTAACTAGAATTAGATCACTGGTTCTTTTGGCTTTGTTGTTTCAACAGGTACATGAATGTTATTGTAAATTTTAAAGGATTTTTTAAAAAGTATCCATCTTATGCTAATCATTTTGAATCATTTAGTAGTTTGAAGATTCAAAGAAAAGCTACAATTCCAAACTGAGCATAAATCACGTATTTTAGAAAACTATTTGATATCATTTCACTTCTGTAAAACAAAGGTAATCTCTTCATTGAATGTGTCTCACACATTCTGGACTTAATCCTGGCCCTACCAGAGTACATGCTAGAGAAAACTTGTAACATAGTTTTCTCGTGTAAAACGAACATAACCTACTTAATTTATAGGGACTTAGGGCAATGGCACCCCACTCCAGTACTCTTGCCTGGAAAATCCCATGGACAGAGGAGCCTGGTGGGCTGCAGTCCATGGGGTCGCCAAGAGTCGGACACGACTGAGCGACTTCATTTTGACTTTCACTTTCATGCATTGGAGAAGGAAATGGCAACCCACTCCAGTGTTCTTGCCTGGAGAATCCCAGGTACAGAGGAGCCTGGTGGGCTGCTGTCTATGGGGTCACACAGAGTCGGACACGACTGAAGCGACATAGCAGCAGCAGCAGCAGCAGGGATAATAAGTGAGAAAGGATTTAAAGTGTAACTTGGGTAATTCTGGGTGTGTCTTTTAGATCTTAATAGATTAGGCCTTAAATTAGGAGCCATTTGACAGGGGTACATATTAGTTTTGGGGGGGAGGCACTTTTTTTGCCTGTACCATGTGGCATGAGGATCCTAGTTCCCAAACCAGGGGTTGAACCCACAGCCCCCTGTGGTGGAGGTATGGAGTTTTAACCCCTGGATCACCAAGAAAGTACCTATATTAGTTATTTTAACATGAAAGAGAGTTGGGAATCAGGATCCTTGAAGCCTCAACCAGACAGCTACTGTGGCTTCTGATGCCCTCTCTTGATCCATATACAAGATACGTGTGTAGAGAACCAGGCTGGAGCCTTGACATACTGTCTAGGATAAATTGGGTGGGCAGTGGATGGTCTTTCCCACAGTCCGGTGATCATTAGTCCCTCTTTTCTTTGTGCTCCTATAGCTCTTTGGATGGATCATATCCTACCTTGTACTATACTTACCGTGTACAAATATATACCCTCCACTGAAATATAAGTATCTTAAGAGCAGGGATCATAGCTGTCCTTCTAGTAAGACCTCAGTAAATGTTTATTTAATTAAATTGGCCTTCTAATGGTAGATAATGTTGATGCTTCCTCATCCTGCCGTTCAACTAATTGTAAAGTAGCAAAATCAACTTAAACCAAACCCAACTACACTAACAATAAGATTAACATTGACAGATAATATTCTAGAAGTTATAATGGACCAATTGTTGAACCAGTTGTTGGTTCAACATGATGTTGGTTCAACATCCATTTATTTAGCAAATGTTTATTGAGACCTTGATGTATACATCAAGTGTCTGGGAATGATATTTTATAATCATGAAAGAGCAATAGGAGTTATAAGTCACAAGAGTCCTAAAGGGAAATAGTTTACAGTGCTATATATAATTACAGTAATTTATTGAATAGCAGCTATACCAGGAGCTATACTACTTGTTTTTCTTACTGTAGATAATTGAATCTTCCCAACAGTCCACTTTACAGATGAGGAAGCAAACTTGAAGAGATTATGCAATTTGCCTAAAGTCATAATAGCTAGAATGTAAATTTAGAATTTAACTCTTGCCTTTATTAATCACTGCTGAATACTGGATCACCAGTGAGGCTTGCCAGCACATATGAGAAAATCAGCCTGACAGACTGTAAGAGTCACAGTGACTTCTAAGTATATAAAAGTTTAAAAATCTTTCCAATAAAGAGGGTCAGATTTCTCTACCGTAACAAGCCAGAGCCTCCACTCACTCCAGAATAACATGAGTTGACCTGTCCATGTATGCAGGTTCCCAAATCACTGCATCCCATGCTGGTACTTGTCTTTATTGTCATGATCAAATGCAATATATAACTCTAATTAGGCATCTCTAACATTTTATCCAAAGTGAGATTTATCTGAAGTGTTTTAATCCATTGCCATCCTTGTTCTTTTTTAAAAATTGTGAAAGAATCCACATAACAGAATTTATCATGTTAACCTGTTTAAAGCATCCATTAGTGTTAAGCGTGTTCACATCATTGTGCAACCATCACCACCATCCATCTCCAGAGTTCTTTTAATCTTGCAAAACCAAAATTCTGTACCCATTAAACAGCAAGTTCCCATTCTCCTTTTCCACCCCAGCCCTTGCCAATCAGTGTTCTACTTCCTGCCTCTGTGAAAGTGACTTCTCTAGGTACCTCACATACGTGGAATCATACAGTGTGACTGTCCCCTTGTGACTGGCCTGTTTCACTTAGCATAGCATCCTCAAGGGTTCTTCCCCAGTGGCTCAGTGGTAAAGAATATGCCTGCAATGCAGGAGACATGGGTTTGATCCCTGGGTTAGGAAGATCCTCTGGAGAAGGAAATGGCAACTCACGCCAGTATTTCTTGCCTGGAAAATCCCATGGACAGAGGAGCCTGGTGGGCTACAGTCCATGGGGTCAAAAACAGTTGGACACAACAGAGTGACTAAACCACCACCACCAGCATCCTCAAACTTCTTGTAGCAGGTGACAGAAGGGAACAATCTTATAGTCTAATCATGAGAACACATCAGGCAAACCCAATGGAAGAACATTTCACAAAATAATACCTGATCAGTACTCTTCAAAAGTATCAATGTTCTGAGAAACAAGGCGAGACGGAGACTCTTGCCATGTATTAGAAGATGCAGAGAAGATAATGGCACCCCACTCCAGTACTCTTGCCTGGAAAATCCCATGGACGGAGGAGCCTGGTAGGCTGCAGTCCATGGGGTTGCTAAGAGTCGGACATGACTGAGCGACTTCACTTTCACTTTTCATTTTCATGTATTGGAGAAGGAAATGGCAACCCACTCCAATGTTCCTGCCTAGAGAATCCCAGGGACGGGGGAGCCTGGTGGGCTGCCGTCTATGGGGTGGCATAGAGTCGGACACGAATGAAGCGACTTAGCTTAGCTTAGCTTAGCTTAAGGAAACATGGCAATTCAATGCGGTGTGGTGTCTGAAATTGGAGCCTCGAACAGGAAAAGGACATTTATCAGTGACATATTTTAGAATTGCTGGAGCATAAGATGAGAAGAGCCAACCCATTAGAAAAGACCCTGAGGCTGGGAAAGACTGAAGGCAGGAGAAGAAGACGACAAGGGATGAGATGGTTGGATGGCATCACTGACTCAATGGACATGAGTCTGAGCAAGCTCCAGGAGATGAAGGACAGGGAAGCCTGGCATGCTGCAGTCCACGTGGTCACAAAGAGTCAGACTCCCCCTGTACTGGAAGTGCAGAGTCTTAGCCACCAGGCAAGTCCCCCCCACCTTTTTTTTTTTTTTTAACAGTTTTATTGTTTCATTTTTTCCATTTAGATCTTTAAATCTCTGGTAAATTATGGGTAGCCAGTTATCCCTGTGCTATTTGTATTGAATAATCCAGTTTTCCCTCATTGACTTGAAATATAGCCTTGAGCATATATGAAACCCTCTACATAAAAACCCTCATTATTTTCTGGACTCGGTTCCACTTCAATGATCTACTTATGTTTTCTTGATTAGTACTACACTATCCTATTTACCATATTTTATAGTTCTTTTCAGTGTCTCATGAGCCAAGTCTTATTTTGCTAGTTATTGTTTTTCAAAACTTTCTTGGCTAGTTTCAAGCATTTACTCTTTTAGAGAAGCTAGAGAATCAACTTTTAAATTTAAAAATTCCATTGGGAGTTTGATAAAAATTGCATTTAATGTACAGATCAGCATGGGAAGAATGGGCTTTTAAAAAGCAAATATTGAGGTTTCTTATCCAGATATGTCTGTAAATTCTTCTTATCTGAAAACTCTATTACCAGCATGTAGAATACTATATTAAGTTGTGGTTACATAGAACACATCATCTCATTAATGTAGTAATAGTAGTGCTAGTACCACAAGTAGCAGTATTGCTGCTGCTGCTGCTGTTAAGTCGCTTCAGTCCTGTCTGACCGACTCTGTGCAACCCCACAGATGGCAGCCCACCATGCTCCCCTGCCCCTGGGATTCTCCGGGCAAGAACGCTGGAGTGGGTTGCCGTTTCCTTCTCCAATGCATGAAAGTGAAAAGTGAAAGTGAAGTGGCTCAATCGTGTCTGACTCTTAGCGACCCCGTGGACTGCAGCCCACCAGTCTCCTCTGTCCATGGGATTTTCCAGGCAAGAGTACTGGAGTGGGGTGTACTAAGTGCTGACGACATTATATATATAATCTCATTTAATCCTCACTATAATCCAATAAGATATTATCCATGTTTTACAGATGGAGAAATAGGCTCAGATTTGTTAACTTGCCAAAGTTAACAAAAGGAAGCCTTGTCATATTTCAAAACCATGTTTTTAATAACTACTATCTGGCCCTTCATTACATATAAAGTTAACACTCTCTTCGGGAAAAAAAAAAAAAGAGGAAACCAGAAAGCTCTTTATGGTATTAAAGATAAACATACCAACCTCTTTCTTTTTTAAAAAAAGTTCTTTAGTTATTTAGAATGAATTTTTAATTGAGATTTAATTGACATATAACTTTATTTTCAGATATATAAAATAATTCAATATTCATATATATTATGAAATGATCACTACAGTGTCTGGTTAACATCCATCACCACACATAATTACAAAACTCTCATGTCAATTTCCTAAAGGCTTTTAAATCAGAGGGGTTTTAAATTGTATCACATATTTTCCTAGCATTTCTTGAGAACCTTGCCATCTCCCTTGCCTGGCCTAATTTCTCCTTGTTGGCATCTCTGAGCATTGCCAGTCTTGCCTCCAGGGGGAGCCATTTCCCAATTTAATATTGTGGCTCGAGCATTAGACACTTAGGAATTCCCTGGCATACAGATAAGACCAGGAAAAATATTTAACAGAAATTTACAAAGGGCTCTGGAAGAAAAAAAGACAAATGAGTGCAGGGAGTAATAATACGCAACTAGATCATTTGTTCACTGAATGAAGTGCAGGCATTTCTGCATTAGACACCATAAAAGGATTCCTCCCTACCTTGCTTCCCACTACTTGCACAAAGTAGAAGCCACTTTTTCCTACCCTGTGTTATGTCCTCAAGGGCTTCCCAGGTGGCTCAGTGGTAAAGAATTCACCTGCCAATGCAGAAGAGTCGGGTTTGATCCCTGGGTCAGGAAGATCCCCTGGAGAAGGAAATGGCAACTCATTCCAGTATTCTTTCTTGCTTGAAAAAATCCCACAGACAGAAGAGTCTGATGAGCTACAGTCCATGGAGTGGCAGAGTCAGACACGACTTATCAACTAACCACCACCAACAACAAATTATATCCTCCAGCAAGTAAAAAATTTCAAAAACAGCTCTAAGATTGGTAAGATGAGTTTCAGCTCTGGGCTTTCTTCCAAACTCTAGTTTCCAGTTTCAGTATCTGCTTCTTTCCTACATGCTGGACACTAAGCTTGCCAGCCTTATTATTATTATTTGGCTGTGCCAGGTCTTAGCTGTGGCATGCAGGATCTTCAGTTTTGGAATTGGGATCTGTCTCCCTAACCAGAGATAGAACCTGGGCCGTTTGCATTGGGAGCACAGAGTCCCTGCCACTGGACCACCAGAGAAGTCCTGCAAGGCTTCTTCTTGGAAGATGGCATTGCTGACCCCTGAGTTGTCTATTTACCCTGTTGCTGGGAGATGGTTATCTGTGAGTCTCTCATGACCCTGCATGTCTTGCTCAGTATGCCCAGAATGCAAGACCCTGACTGTATTACTTATCTATTACTGCATAAGAGATTACTCTAAATCATAGAGGCTTAAAACCACAATCATTTACTTTCTGACAATATCTGTAGATTTGGAATCTGGGAACAGCTTGGGTGAGTGTCCCTGGGGCAGGGTCTCTGACAAGGCTATAGTCAGGGTGCTGGCCAAGGCTGCAGTCATGTCCTCACTTGAATGGGGGAAATTCTGCTTCCATGCTCACTCGCCTGGCTGTTGGCCGAAGGCATCCCTTCCTGACCGTCCAGATCAGATCAGATCAGATCAGTCGCTCAGTCGTGTCCGACTCTTTGCGACCCCATGAATCGCAGCACGCCAGGCCTCCCTGTCCATCACCAACTCCCGGAGGTCACTCAGACTCACATCCATCGAGTCAGTGATGCCATCCAGCCATCTCATCCTCTGTCGTCCCCTTCTCCTCCTGCCCCCAATCCCTCCCAGCATCAGAGTCTCCTGACCGTCCAGGTCTATCTATAAGGCAGTCCACAACATGACAGCGGTCTTTCTTAGAGTGAGTAAGTAAGAAAACAGAAGATGGTGCCCAAGACTGAAGCCACAGTCCTTTTAAAACCTCCTCTCAAAGGCAACATCCTGTCACTTCTGCTATATTCAGTTAGTTGGAAGTGAGTCAGTAAGTCCAGTCTATAGTCAAGAGCGAATACTGGGAGGCAAGAGCCACTACGGGCTGTCTGGGAGGCGCTCTGGGGTTTCCTGGAGGTGCAGTGGTAAAGAATCCACCTGCCAATGCAGGAGGCGCAGGTTCAATCCCTGGGTCTGGAGGATCCCATGGAGAAGGAAATGGCAACCCACTCCAGTATTCTTGCCTGCAAAATCCCACAGACAAGGAGCCTAGCAGGCACAAAAGAGTCGGACAGGACTTAACAACTAAATAGCAAAAAACAACGGAGGCACTCTACCTCTCACTCTACCCACACCATTTCCCATGACTGAGTTTGCAGTGGGCAGTCTTGAGAGATGAAGTAATTATCTCCCTCTGGGACAAAGAGCAGGCTTAGCTTAGTGCTTGCTGGAAATCAATGGGTTCCCCAGGCTTACTGTTCCCCAGCTGCAACACCAACCCATTGCATGTATGGCATCTATCTGGCGCCCCCGCCCCCACCATGTCACCTGTATGTAACTTGGAGACAAGAGGAATTGATACAGACATTCTGATGCTCATGTTTTTTTTTGCTGTAGTTCTTTTTCTCTCATGCAGGGGTCTTCTGTCTTCTTCCAGCATCTGTGAGACACCAGTTAGCTACCTTGTTGCCTTGTAAGTAGGATAAAATCAAATCACGGATCTCACAGTCCAACTGAACAGGACAACCTCATCAGAATTGTGTACAGGCCTGTGAGACTGGCATTCACAGAAGAGATCCATGTGCATACCCTTCATTTTAATTGACAAGTACTTATGTACCAGGCAGGCATCATTCTAAGAGTGTATGAACATAGACTCGTTTAAGCTATGAGGTAGCCCCTATTAAAAATCCCTGCCTGACAGGTGAGGAAGAAGAGGCACAAAGATGTTAAGTAACTTGCTTCAATTCCTGTGGCCCGTAAGTGTCAGAGCCCCGTTATACAAACGGATACAAAAACAATGCAGCTACAGCATCCACTGGTCGGCTGTAGCATGCTGCCTGTGCTTAGTGTTGGGGAGGTCCAGAGCAGAAAGATGAGGGAAATGATAAAATTAAGGACTTCTTCAAAGCATTTATTGACACCATTGGTACAGAGTTCTTCATTCCTAATGTAAACGTTACAGTTTCTGTGACTTCCTTGTGTACTTGAAGGGTAATCCCTACCAGTCATATTGGTCAATGATGTGACTTGATGGATTTGATGTGCTGCATTTGGCTCATTAGAATTTGATTTAGAAAATGTGCTCTATATTCAGACTCAGACTATGAATGTAAAAAGGCATTGTCCACACAAAAATCTGCACATGAAGTTTTTAACAGCTTTATTCACAGTCACCCAAACTTGGAAGTAGCCAAGATATCCTTCAGTAACTGAATGGATAAACTTGTATATCCAGGCAAGGGGAGATTATTCAGTACTGAAAAGAAATGACTTATTAAGCCAGGGAAAGATGAGGGGTGGGGTGTTAAATGCATATTACTAAGTAACAGAAGCCAATCTAGAAGGGTTATATACCATATGATTCCTCCTGACAATCTGGAAAAGGCAAAACTATGGAGAGAGTGAAAAGATGAGTGGTGGGGGTAGGGGGAAGGAAGAGATGAACAGGCAGAGCACAGAGGGTTTTCAGGGCAGTGAATCTATTCTCTTTGATACTATAATGTTGAACACACATCATTACGGGCTCCCCTGGTGGCTCAGACAGTAAAGAATCCACCTGCAGTGCAGGAGACCTGGGTTTTATCCTGGGTGGGGAAGATTCCCTTCAGAAGGAAATGACAACCGCCTCCAGTACTTTTGCTTGGAGAATTCCATGGACGGAGAGGCTAGGCAGTCCATGGGATCACAAAGAGTTGGACACGACTGAGGGGTTAACACACACACACACACATATGTCATTATACATTTGTCCAAACCCACAGAATGTACACCACCAAGAATGAACCTTAATGTAAACTATAGACTTTGTTTAGTAACAATGCATCAGTGTAAGTTCATTGATTTTAATGAATGTACTGCTCTGGTGGGAGATGTCAATAGTGGGAAAGGCTGTGCATAGGTGGGCCATCAGGTCTATGGGAGCTTTCTGTTACTTCCTGCTCAGGTTTGTTGGGAAGCTAAAACTGTTCTGAACAATACAGTTTATCTTTTAAAATGCTTTGAAAATTACAGTGTGTTTTAAAATGGAAAATATTGTTAATAGTGTCAGTGTGTATAGTAATTTTTTTTAACCTTACTCTGTACCTGTTCAAGTTCCCCACATCCTTGGCTGCATCTTTCTGCTTGCAACTTCCTCCTTTACTTAACAAGTGTGAAAGCCCTGACTCCCCATATGGGCTTCTCTTCCTCTGCCCTGTTGACCCTCTTTTGAACCTTTCCAACCCAGGTTCAATCCAGGTGTCTACATTCTCATGGCTACATTGGAACTGTACAGCTCTGCTGAAGAAAAATCACAACAGTGTTTTCTTTCTGTTTGATTTTTTTTTCCACACTGCATGGCGTGTGGGATCTTAGTTCCCCCAGCAAGGATTGAACCCACACTCCCTGCATTGGAAGTTCAGAGTTTTAATCACTGGATCACCAAGGAAGTCCCCCAAAATCATAATAGTCAACTTGCTGTCTGCAGTGCAACTTGCAGTCTCCTCTATCAGCTTATCCCTCAGTGTTTATTGCAACTGTGTTTCTCAAATCAGAGCTTTCTAGCTCAAAATGCATATTAATAAGTTTAAACTGTAGTTTTCTTTTTTTGACATTGTTTTATTTTGATTAAATATTTTCAAAGCCTTATGCCATTTATTCCCGTGCTATAATGTATGTCAACTTTTTGCATATATATAAAATGAGTTCACCTCATTAATTAATCCATTTTCTATTAAAATAATTGATCGAATCTGGCTACTAATTATCACACGCAGTAATATGGCAGATAAACATATCTATCAATGAAGACACACCCAAAAGTGCTTCTACATTAGAAAGAGGAGAGGGAAAATAACAGATAGGTTAATATGTTTAGAGTTGCTTTAATTCGTGGTTAGACAGGTCTCTTTAAGAAGGTTCTGTGGAGAAGTTGAGTCATACTCCCTTATCCAATGTGCCTCAATGCCCTAGAATACGTCTCCCTTGTTCTTAGATTAGGGCACCTTCCTTTTTCAAGTTACTCAGTCAAAATCTGGTCCAGTCCTTTCCACATCTCTCTTGTAACTTGACCATAGACCACTCTTGGGGGAGTACTGACCCCAGGGTCTAGGCAGTGGTCTCAAGGACAGAAATGGTATGGACCTAACAGAAGCAGAAAATATCAAGAAGAGGTGGCAAGAATACACAGAAGAACTGTACCAAAAAAATCGTCACGACCCAGATAATCATGATGGTGTGATCACTGACCTAGAGCCAGACATCCTGGAATGTGAAGTCAAGTGGGCCTCAGAAAGCATCACTACAAACAAAACTAGTGGAGGTGATGGAATTCCAGTTGAGCTATTCCAAATCCTGAAAGATGATGCTGTGAAAGTGCTACACTCAATATACCAGCAAATTTGGAAAACTCAGCAGTGGCCACAGGATTGGAAAAGGTCAGTTTTCATCCCAATCCCAAAGGAAGGCAATGCCAAAGAATGCTCAAACTACCGCACAATTGCACTCATCTCACACACTAGTAAAGTAATGCTCAAAATTCTCCAAGCCAGGCTTCAGCAATATGTGAACCGTGAACTTCTTGATGTTCAAGCTGGTTTTAGAAAAGGCAGAGGAACCAGAGATCAAATTGCCAACATCCGCTGGATCATCGAAAAAGCAAGAGAGTTCCAGAAAAACATCTATTTCTGCTTTATTGACTATGCCACAGCCTTTGACTTGTGTGGATCACAATAAACTGTGGAAAATTCTGAAAGATGGGACTACCAGACCACCTGATCTGCCTCTTGAGAAATTTGTATGCAGGTCAGGAAGCAACAGTTAGAACTGGACATGGAACAACAGACTGGTTCCAAATAGGAAAAGGAGTACATCAAGGCTGTATATTGTCACCCTGTTTACTTAACTTATATGCAGAGTACATCATGAGAAATGCTGGACTGGAAGAAACACAAGTTGGAATCAAGATTGCTGGGAGAAATATCAATAACCTCAGATATGCAGATGACACCAGCCTTATGGCAGAAAGTGAAGAGGAACTCAAAAGCCTCTTGATGAAAGTGAAAGTGGAGAGTGAAAAAGTTGGCTTAAAGCTCAACATTCAGAAAACGAAGATCATGGCATGTGGTCCCATCACTTCATGGGAAATAGATGGGGAAACAGTGGAAACAGTGTCAGACTTTATTTTGGGGGGCTCCAAAATCACTGCAGATGGTGACTGCAGCCATGAAATTAAAAGATGCTTACTCCTTGGAAGGAAAGTTATGACCAACCTAGATAGCACATTAAAAAGCAGAGACATTACTTTGCCAACAAAGATTCGTCTAGTCAAGGCTACGGTTTTTCCTGTGGTCATGTATGGATGTGAGAGCTGGACTGTGAAGAAGGCTGAGCGCCGAAGAATTTATGCTTTTGAACTGTGGTGTTAGAGAAGACTCTGGAGAGTCCCTTGGACTGCAAGGAGATCCAACCAGTCCATTCTGAAGATCAGCCCTGGGTTTTCTTTGGAAGGAATGATGCTAAAGCTGAAACTCCAGTACTTTGGCCACCTCATGCGAAGAATTGACTCATTGGAGAAGACTCTGATGCTGGGAGGGATTGGGGGCGAGAGGAGAAGGGGACGACAGAGGATGAGATGGCTGGATGGCATCACTGACTCGATGGATGTGAGTCTGAGTGAACTCCGGGAGATGGTGATGGACAGGGAGGCCTGGCGTGCTGCAGGTCATGGGGTCGCAAAGAGTCGGACACGACTGAGCGACTGATCTGATCTGATCTGAGGCAGATTTGAAAGGAATGATGCTAAAGCTGAAACTCCAGTACTTTGGCCACCTCATGCGAAGAGTTGACTCATTGGAAAAGATTCTGATGCTGGGAGGGATTGGGGGCAGGAGGAGAAGGGGATGACAGAGGATGAGATGGCTGGATGGCATCACTGACTCGATGGACGTGAGTCTGAGTGAACTCCGGGAGATGGTGATGGACAGGGAGGCCTGGCGTGCTGCAATTCATGGGGTTGCAAAGAGTAGGACACGACTGAGCGACTGAACTGAACTGAGGCAGATTTGCTAGATAGATATGGCTTATTGGCTTGCACAGTGTTTTAAGAAAACCTGAATTTGTTGTACTTCTTATTATTTTTACTGGCCATGATGCCCGGCTTGCAGTTCCCTGATGAGGGATGGAACCCCTGCCCTCTGCAATAGAGGCATAGAGCCCTAACTTCTGGCCCACGAAGGGAATTTCCTTTTCCTAGCATTTTGAAGTCATGCCATTTCACATGAAAATGTATATTGCTAGTTTTTATTGAAAAATGACCTGACCTGGCAACACTGGGCCTGTGCTCTTACATGCAGCAGAGAGGGCGCCCCCACCTGCCACTCACCAAGACTGAATGTCAGTTGCCATTCGCATCACTTTCACCAGCTCCAACGCTCAGCACCGGTGGTGCCACCTGGTGCCTCAGGTGTTTGTAAACTCTCCTACACCTGGTCCTGTTGCCTTTCACCCAGCACTACTTGTCTGGAGGCTCTGTGATGCTCTACAGAGATCATGGGCTTGGAATCAAATGGACTTAGCTCTGCCACTTTCCTACTGGGTGACCTCTGAGAACTTCCATTTCTTTACCTGTCAAACGGTGTGATTGGCATGGTTATGAGGATTAAAGGCAATATGTGGATAATGTGCTTCTGATAGAAGCAGCAGGAAGCAGGCAGTGAGTGTGGCCTGCCTCCATTGACAACCTCTGTCCTCAGCTCTCTGGAAGATGACAGGGCCACTCCTGTGGTCATCAACTTGTAACTGATTCGTACAATACTCTAGGTGTGTAGACACAAGTGAGAAAATCACAAGAAATGAGGGCGTCCTTAAGTAAAACTTATTTCCTGTAATTGTCAGCTGTCATCATCAAGGACAATTATAAGAAATAAATTTTAAGCACTCCCTAGTTTCGAGCTGCTATCATCAAGAAGGGCTTCTCAGGTAGCAGCACAGTGGTAAAGAATCCACCTGCCAATGAAGGAGACGTGGGTTGAATTCCTGGGTTGGGAAGATCCCTGGAGGAGGAAATGGCAACCCACTCCAATATGCTTGCCTGGAAAATCCCATGGACAGAGGACCCTGGCGGTCTATAGTCCATGGGGTCACAAAGAGTCAGATGCAACTGAGCACACGTCATAAGGAGTTAAGCAGTTAGCCAACAGCACCTCCATTACTCGCAGGATAATCTTACAGTATGCTCAATCAGACTTGTGCAATTAGTTCTATAAAGAAAACAAAAATGAAAATGTTTTTGAATTAGCATGGTTTCCAAAACTGGGGAAAACAAAGATAATTCTTCATATCCCAAGCTTAGCTGCATCTCTGCAGAGCTGCTTATAAATCTAACATTTCCAATTTGTTTTCCTTCTGCTGCTGTAACAAATTACCACAAACTTAGAAACTTAAAACAATAGAAATGCATTATCTTACAGTTCCACAGGTTAGAGATCTGACATTGGTGTTACTGGGCTAAAATCAATGAGTCAGCAGGCTGCATTCATTTTTGGAGGCTCTAGGAGGGAATCCATTTCCTTTGCTTTTCCAGCCTCTTTTAGAGACCACCCACATTCTCTGACTCTTGGCTCGTTTCTCCACCTTAAAAATGTATATATATGAACATTGGGGTACACATGTCTCTTTCAATTCTGGTTTTCTCAGTGTATATGCCCAGCAGTGGGATTGCTGGATCATAAGGCAGTTCTATTCCCAGTTTTTTGAGGAATCTCCATACTGTTCTCCATAGTGGCTGTACTAGTTTGCATTCCCACCAACAGTGTAAGAGGGTTCCCTTTTCTCCACACCCTCTCCAGCATTTATTGCTTGTGGACTTTTGGATCGCAGCCATTCTGACTGGCGTGAAATGGTACCTCATAGTGGTTTTGATTTGCATTTCTCTGATAATGAGTGATGTTGAGCATCTTTTCATGTGTTTGTTAGCCATCTGTATGTCTTCTTTGGAGAAATGTCTATTAGTTCTTTAGCCCACTTTTTGATTGGGTCATTTATTTTTCTGGAATTGAGCTGTAGGAGTTGCTTGTATATTTTTGAGATTAGTTGTTTGTCTGTTATTTCATTTGCTATTATTTTCTCCCATTCTGAAGGCTGTCTTTTCACCTTGCTTATAGTTTCCTTTGTTGTGCAGAAGCTTTTAAGTTTGATTAGGTCCCATTTGTTTATTTTTGATTTCATAGCAGCACTGTTTACAATAGCTAGGACTTGGAAGCAACCTAGATGTCCATCCGCAGACGAATCGATAAGAAAGCTGTGGTACATATACACAATGGAGTATTACTCAGCCATTAAAAAGAATACATTTGAATCAGTTCTAATGAGGTGGATGAAACTGGAGCCTATTATACAGAGTGAAGTAAGCCAGAAAGAAAAATACAAATATAGTATACTAACGCATATATATGGAATTTAGAAAGATGGTAACAATAACCCTTTTTACGAGACAGCAAAAGAGACACTGATGTATAGAACAGACTTTTGGACTCTGGGACCGGGAGAGGGTGGGATGATTTGGGAGAATAGCATTGAAATATGTATAATATCATATCTGAAACGAGTTGCCAGTCCAGGTACGATGCCCGATAACGGATGCCTGGGGCTGGTGCACTGGGATGACCCAGAGGGATGGTATGGGGAGGGAGGAGGGAGGAGGGTTCAGGATGGGGAGCACGTGTATACTGGTGGTGGATCCATCTCGATGTATGGCAAAAGCAATACAATATTGTAAAGTTAAACAAAATAAAATTTAATTAAAAAGTGTATATATATATTCATTTGACTGAGCCAGGTCTTAGCCGTGGTGTGCAAGACCTAGTTCCCTAACCAGAAATGGAACCCAGGCCCCCTGCTTTGGGAGCACAGTCTTAGCCACTAGACCACTGGGGAAGTCCCCTTCCTTTCTCCACCTTTAAAGTGAGCAGTGTTGCATGTCTCTGAACATTCTCCCAGAATCACATCTCTTTCTCTGACTCTTTTCTGTTGCTTCCCTTTTCCACTTCTAAGGACCCTTTGATTCCATTGGACCTACTCAGAAAATCCAGGACGTTCTCCCTATCTGAATATTGTTGTTGTTGTTGTTCAGTTGCTCGGTTGGGTCCGACTCTTTGCGACCCCATGGACTGCAGCACAACAGGCTTCTCTGTCCTTCACCATCTCCCAGAGTTTGCTTAAATTCATATCCATTGAGTCAGTGATGCCATCCAACCATCTCATTCTTTGTCATCCCCTTATTCTACCCTCAGTCTTTCTCAGCATCAGGGTCTTTACCAATAAGTTGACTATTCACATCAGGTGGCCAAAGTACTGGAGCTTCAGCTTCAGCTTCAGTCCTTCCAATGATTATTCAGGACTTATTTCCTTTAGGATTGACTGGTTTGATCTCCTTGCTGTCCAAGGGACTCTCAAGATTCTTAAGATTAGTAATGTTAATTCCACCTGCAACCTTAATTCTTTGCCAGGTAATGTAGCATATTCACAGATTTTGGGTACTAGGACATGGACATCTTTAGGGGAACCACCATCCTGCCTATCTAAACGGGTATTTTATATATGTAATATATATGTAATTTATATATATTAACAGTTTACCCTTAAACAACACAGGTTTAAACTGTGTATATCCACTCAAATGCAGATTTTTCTCAATAAACACATACTACAGTAACACCTCAGAGAAGGCAATGGCACCCCACTCCAGTACTCTTGCCTGGAAAATCCCATGGATGGAGGAGCCTGGTAGGCTACAGACCATGAGGTCGCTGAGTCAGGCACGACTGAGCGACTTCACTTTCACTTTTCACTTTCATGCATTGGAGAAGGAAATGGCAACCCACTCCAGTGTTCTTGCCTGGAGAATCCCAGGGACGGGGGAGCCTGGTGGGCTGCCGTCTATGGGGTCACACAGAGTCGGACACGACTGAAGCGACTTAGCAGCAGTAGCACAGTAACAGATGATCTGCGATTGGTTGAATCCATGGATGTGGAACTGTGGATATGAAGAGATGCCAAACAGTTAGTCACAGATTTTCAGCTGGGGTTGAGACAGAGATCAGCACCCCTAACCCCTACGTTTTTCAAGGGTCAATTATTCATACATATATGTGCATACATGCTCAGTTCTGTCCAATTCTGTGATCCCCTGAACTGCAGCCTGCCAGGCTGCTCTGTCCATGGGATTTCCCAGGCAAGAATACTGGAGTGGGTTGCCATTTCCTCCTCCAGTGAAGCTTCCTGACCTAGGGATCAAACCTGCATCTCCTGCACTGGCAGGTGGATTCTTTAGCATTGTGTCACCTGGGAAGCCCCTGTGTACTGCTAATAGGTTTCTAACTGGAATTTTATATTATCACAGACTTTTGTAAGAAATTTGGCTATTCATACCATGCCTCGGAGAAGGCAATGGCATCCCAGTCCAGTACTCTTGCCTGGAAAATCCCATGGATGGAGGAGTCTGGTGGGCTGCGGTCCATGGGATCGCTAAGAGTCGGACAAGACTGAGTGACTTCACTTTCACTGTTCACTTTCATGCATTGGAGAAGGAAATGGCAACCCACTCCAGTGTTCTTGCCTGGAGAATCCCAGGGACAGGGGAGCCTCATGGACTGAAGTCTATCGGGTCGCACAGGTCTGACACAGCTGAAGCGACTTAGCAGTAGCAGTAGCATACCATGCCCAAAGTTTCTGAATTGTTAATAGGGCTTCCTTTTTAAAAAGACAAATGGGTATAAATTCCTCCAAAGGTTGTGAGCTTTAGGATTTTGCTTATTTGCAGAGTTTAAAAGTAAACAAGACCTCAGGAAATCACGTGATCCAGTTTCTTGCCCTGAATCCCTCAAATCACCATTTTCTTGCTATGTAGGGAAATGGTACAGGATACCATTTTAAGTAGATAGGATCAGGATCATTCTATGATCTTAGTTTCCAGAAGTATTTTCCTCTACTTGTTTTTCATGATTGTTCTCCAATGAAGATAAGTAGCAATTAAAAATAATTTACCCCAATCATGGGTTAAAATTACAAGTAACGAGATGAAATTTGAAAGACGGGGTTGAAGCCAAACAATATGCTTGTAAAACTTCCAAACACATGGTACTAGGCTTGAAGAAACAACATAAGGCCAAAGTGGTAAAATAATTTAAAATGCAGTATACTGAGGAATATGTTCAATAGTGAAGGCAATCTACATTGCATACGAAAAAATTAAGGTGTTTTTCTCATTTTTTCTTTTGTTTTATCGAGGATATAAAATCCTCCCTGCAACTACAGTATATCTTTGTCTTTGTACCTGGAAACTTCCCCCTGTCTTAGCACAGTGCTTTGCAGAGGAAGTGTTTGTTGAATTAGTAATGTTTATATTTACATAAGATTGCATTAAAAGCACCTTGCAGATATTTATAAGAGAAAATGAGTTGTAAGTGGTTTATTTAAACACATAAAAACTACGTAGGTGTTTAAATGGCCAGTTTCAAATTAAAATCTCAACCCATGGGGAATCATTCCCTAGGTAAAAGGCCTGATTTGGAGGTCAGGAAAGGAATTGAGAAGCAGGTGATAGTTTGGAGTTTAGTCATGGGGACAGTCCTTTTCTTTCTTTTTTTTTTTTAATTTAATTTTACTTAGCTTTACAATATTGTATTGGTTTTGTCATATATCAAAATGAATCTGCCACAGGTTTACATGTGTTCCCCATCCTGAACCCTCTTCCCTCCCCATACCATCCCCCTGGGTCGTCCCATTGCACCAGCCCCAAACATCCAGTATCGTGCATCAAACTGGACTGGAGACTCATTTCATATATGATGTTATACATATTTCAATGCCATTCTCCCAAATCATCCCACCCTCTCTCTCTCCCAGAGTCCAAAAGACTGTTCTATACATCAGTGTCTCTTTTGCTGTCTCGTATACAGGGTTATTGTTACCATCTTTCTAAATTCCATATATATGTGTTAGTATACTGTATTGGTGTTTTTCTTTTTGGCTTACTTCACTCTGTATAATAGGCTCCAGTTTAATCCACCTCATTAGAACTGATTCAAATGTATTCTTTTTAATGGCTGAGTAATACTCCATTGTGTATATGTACCACAGCTTTCTTATCCATTCATCTGCTAATGGACATTTAGGTTGCTTCCATGTCCTAGCTATTGTAAACAGTGCTGCTATGAACATTGGGGTACACGTGTCTCTTTCAATTCTGGTTTCCTCAGTGTGTATGCCCAGCAGTGGGATTGCTGGGTCATAAGGCAGTTCTATTCCCAATTTTTGGAACAGTCCTTTTATATTTTAACATATTTCATAAAGGATTTAAACTACTGATGTGGGTGAGGATTACATTTTTAATTTCTACCTCTCTGTATCTAGCACACCTGGTGCACACCTGTATCTAGCACACCTGGTGCGCACTAGGCACTCAACAAATAGTTTTGTTGTTGTTGTTTTTTTTAATATTTATTTCCTTGGCTACCCCAGGGTTGTAGTTGCAGCATGAGGGATCCTCAGTCTTCTGAATCTTTAGTTGTGGCATACAAACTCTTGGTTGTGGGATCTAGTTCCCTGACCAGGAATCAAACCTGGGCCCCTGGCATTAGGAGTGCGGAATCTTAGCCACTAGACCACCAGGGAAGTCCCAACAAATAGTTATTGAGTGAAGAAAGAAGAGAACAAAAGTCATTAAATTCTTAGATGACACCAAACCAAGGAACAGGGATGGTGAAAGGTAACTAATATCTTGCTTTTTGAATTGTGCTGCTGCTGCTGCTACTGCTAAGTTGCTTCAGTCGTGTCGGACTCTGTGCGACCCCATAGACGGAAGCCCATCAGGCTCCCCCATCCCTGGGATTCTCCAGGCAAGAACACTGGAGTGGGTTGCCATTGCCTTCTCCAATGCATGCAAGTGAAAAGTGAAATTGAAGTCACTCAGTCATGTCCGACTCTTAGTGACTCCATGGACTACAGTCTACCAAGTTCCTCCATCCATGGGATTTTCCAGGCAAGAGTACTGGAGTGGGGTGCCATTGCCTTCTCCTTGAATTGTGCACCCATCCTTAAGAATGTTTCTGCATGCACATGAATTATGTATTTGTGACCCATGGTAACAGATTGTACACAATCTAAACCCAAAAGTAAAAAAATAAAATAATCAATATATCTAAAATAATTTCATGGTACGTTATTCCTAGTATAAGAGCCTTTTGCTTTCACTTGATGCTTTGTTATTGGTACATTATTACTCTTGTAAAATCTTGGCTTAATATTTTATGATATAGTGATTTGCACATGTGGTATTAAGGTTAGATTATTCTAATACTACATTTGAATAGCTTTCCCAGCTGGAAAAGATATTTCAAGAGAGTATTTGGATTTAAATAGAAGAAATGTTTTATTGTTGCCTCTTTCTATTAAAATACTCATTTTCTTTTTTAATCTCATCAATTAGTTCTGCAAAGGTTTATGCTGAAGCTTGACAAGGAAATTTCCATCTTCCCGGCTATCAATTAGCAATTCTGGCAAACTGCAGGCATACCTCATTTTATTATGCTTTACATTCTCATGCTTTGAAGCTACTGCAGTTTTTACAACTTGAAGGTTTGTGGCAACCCTGTGTCAGGCAAGTCTCTGGCCACCATTTTTCCAACAGCGTTTGCTCACTTCACATCTTGGCAATTCTTAAGATGTTCCAAACTTTTTCTTGTTATGATTTGTGATCAGTGATCATTGATGTTCCTGTTGCAAAAAGATTGTTGAAAGTTCAGATGATGATTACCATTTTTTTTTTTTAGCAAAAAAGTATTTTTAAGTTAAAGTATGTACATTTTAGGCTTCCCTGTTAACTCAGCTGGTAAAGAATCCACCTGCAATGCAGGAGACCCCTGTTTGATTCCTGGGAGGATGATCCCCTGGAGAAGGGATAGGCTACCCACTACAGTATTCTTGGGTTTCCCGGGTGGCTCAGATGGTAAAAGGAATCCGCCTGCAATGCAGGAGTCCTGGGTTCAATCCCTGGGTTGGGTAGATCCCCTGGAGAATTAATGGCAACCCACTTCAGTATTCTTGCCTGGAGAATCCCCATGGACAGAGGAACCTGGTGGACTATAGTCCATGGGGTTACAAAGAGTCAGGCATGACTGAGTGAGTAGGCACAGCACATGTATATTTTTTAAAGCTATAATGACCATCACACACTTCATGTAATGACAGTAGAGTATAAATATAACTGATATATGCACTGGGAAACCAAAAGTTTTGTGACTCTGCTGAGATACTCATTTTATTGCAGTGGTCTGGAACTGAACCTGCAGTATCCCTGAAGTCTGCCTGCAGTTTAAAAGCATTGTATTTAATCTTTTCAAGAGATGAGTTTAAGACCCAGTGAAATCCATTATTTGGAAAATACTTAAACACATTACAAATTGTTTCCAAAAATTTTAAGTGTACATGTATTAGAGTTTTAATATAACACACATACACGGTTTTTTATTGTAGTAAAAGTCACATAATACAAAACATACTATTTTAGCTGTATTTAACAGTATATTTCAGTGTCTTTAAGTACATTCACCTTGTTGTGCAACTCTCATCATCACCCATCTCCCAAATTTATTACCTTCCTAAACTGAAACTCTGTCTACATTATACTCAAAATCTCCATTCCTCCTCCAAACCTCCCCCCACCCATCCTCTGGCCTCTGGCATCTACCAGTGTGCTATCTGATCTTATGACTTCAAGTATTCTGGGTATCTCGTATAAGTGGAACCAAATAGTATTTGTCTGCACCTAATGGGAAATAGATGGGGAAACAGTGGAAACAGTGTCAGACTTTATTTTTTTGGGCTCCAAAATCACTGCAGATAGTGACTGCAGTCATGAAATTAAAAGACGCTTACTCCTTGGAAGGAAAGTTATGTCCAACCTAGAATGCATATTCAAAAGCAGAGACATTACTTTGTCAACAAAGATCCATCTAGTCAAGGCTATGGTTTTTCCAGTGGTCATGTATGGATGTGAGAGTTGGACTGTGAAGAAAGCTGAGCACCGAAGAACTGATGCTTTTGAACTGTAGTGTTGGAGAAGACTCTTGAGAGTCCTTTGGACTGCAAGGAGATCCAACCAGTCCATTCTGAAGGAGATCAGCCCTGGGTGTTCTTTGGAAGGAATGATGCTGAAGCTGAAACTCCAGTACTTTGGCCACCTCATGCAAAGAGTTGACTCATTGGAAAAGACTCTGATGCTGGGAGGGATTGGGGGCAGGAGGAGAAGGGGACACCAGAGGATGAGATGGCTGGGTGGCATCACCGACTCGATGGACGTGAGTCTGAGTGAACTCCGTGTGTTGGTGATGGACAGAGAGGCCTGGCATGCTGTGATTCATGGGGTTGCAAAGAGTCGGACAGACTGAGTGACTGAACTGAACTGAACTGAATATATATTGGTAGAGAAGGAAATGGCAACTCACTCCAGTAATCTTGCCTGGGAAATTTCATGGACAGAGGAGCCTGGTGGACTGCAGTCCATGCGGGCACAAAAGAGTTGGACACGACTTAGTAACTAAATAACAACAACAACAATGTATACTGGAATGCATTTTAAAGGTTAACTTAATATGTATGCAACAAACAGATTGTACCTTCTTTTTCTCACCTCCCATGCTATACAGTAGGTTCTCATTAGTTATTTATTTTATACACAATAGTGTATATGTGTCAATCCCAGGGCTTCCCATGTGGCCAAGTGGTAAAGAACCTACCTGCCAATGCAAGAGACTTAAGAGATGCAGGTTCAATCCCTGGGTCAGGAAGATTCCCTGGAGGAGGGCATGGCAACCTACTCCAGTATTCTTGCCTGGAAAATCCCATGGACAGAGGAGCCTGGCGGGCTACAGTCCCTAGGATCACAAAGAGTTGGACATGATTGAAGCAACTTAGCACGCAGGCACACATGCACATCAATCCCAATCTCTCAGCTTATCCCACCCACCTCTTCCCCTCTTGGTGTCCAAATGTTTGTTTGTTCTCAATGACACAGTTTTTTTTGCAATAGAATTACCCGTTTCCAAACATCATTTTCAAAACCTTCTCTCTGAAGTATTTCTTTCAAAACACATACTCTTAAAAACGAGGGTGGATAAAGTTACTTTCTCACTCATTGCTTCAACTTTAGCTTGAAAGGAAAGTACTAATCCCAGAAAAGACAGGGAAATTTGGATTCCTTGTATTTTCATCACAGGAAAATGCATCATTCATCTTGATATTTAGCTACTCCATGGTGGCTCAGATGGTAAAGAATCTCCCTGCAATGCAGGAGACGTGGGTTCTGTCCCTGGGTTGGGAAGATCCCCTGGATGAGGGAGAACGTGTCAACCTACTCCAGTATTCTTGCCTGGAGAATCCTCATGGACAGAGGAGCCCCAAGGGCTACAGTCTATGGGGTCACAAAGAGTCGGACACGATTGAGCGACTAAGCATAGCACAGGAAGTAATCAAAACTAGAGCTTGCTGCTAAGTCACTTCAGTCGTGTCCGACTCTGTGTGACCCCAGAGACGGCAGCCCACCAGGCTCCGCCACCCCTGGGATCCTCCAGGCAAGAACACTGGAGTGGGTTGCCATTTCCTTCTCCAATGCATGAAAGTGAAAAGTGAAAGTGAAGTCGCTCAGTTGTGTCTGACCCCCAGCGACCCCATGGACTGCAGCCCACCAGGCTCCTCCATCCATGGGATTTTCCAAGCAAGAGTACCGGAGTGGGGTGCCATTGCCTTCTCCTTATGTAAAGTTTATTTTGGTGGTAGATTTATATATTCTCTGTTCTGTTCAGTCGCTCAGTCATGTCTGACTCTTTGTGACCCCATGGACTGCAGCATGCCAGGCATCCCTGTCCTTCACCATCTCCTGGAGTTTGCTCAAACTCATGTCCATTGAGTTGGTGATGCCATCCAACTATCTCGTTCTGTCATCTCCTTCTCCTCCTGCCTTCAATCTTTACCAGCATCAGGGTCTTTACCAATGAGTTGGCTCTTCACATCAGGTGGCCAAAGTATTGGAGCTTCAGCTTCAGCATCAGTCCTTCCAATGAATACTCAGGGTTGATTTCCTTTAGGATTGACTGGTTTGATTCTCCTTGCAGCCCAAGGGACTCTCAAGAGTCTTCTCCAGCACCACAGTTCAAAGGCATCAGTTCTTCGGTTTTCAGCCTTTTTTATTGTCCAGCTCTCACATCTGTACATGACTACACAGCTTTGACTCTGTGGACCTTTGTTGGCAAAGTGATGTCTTTGCTTTTTAATATGCTGTCTAGGTTTGTCACTGCTTTTCTTCCAAGAGCAAGTATCTTAATTTCATGGCTGCAGTTACCATCCACAGTGATTTGGAGTCCAAGAAAATAAAGTCTGTCACTCTTTCCATTGTTTCCCCATCTATTTGCCATAAAGTGATGGGACTGGATCCCAGGATCTTAGTTTTTTGAATGTTGAGTTTTAAGCCAGTTTTTTCACTCTCCTCTTTCACCTTCATCAAGAATCTCTTTAATTCCTCTTCACTTTCTGCCATAAGGGTGATGTCATCTGCATGTCGGAGGTTATTGATATTTCTTCTGGCAATCTTGATTCCAGCTTGTGCTTCATCCAGCCCAGTGTTTCTCATGATGGACTCTGCATATAAATTAAATAAACAGGGTGACAGTATATAGCCTTGACATACTCCTTTCCCAATTTTGAACCAGTCTGTTGCTCTGTTGAACTCCATCAGGTTCAAACTGTTTCTTCTTGACTTGCATACAGGTTTTGCACATATGTAAACTTATTCCACCCTCAGTACAACCAACCCAGTGCAGTAGATATTATGATGATCTCTATTTTACAGATGAAGAAACTGAACCCAGAGATGTGAAACAACTTGCTCAGGGCTACATGGCTGGTGGTGGCAGAACTATGGTCAGAACTAGACTGTGTGGATCCAGGAGCTGTACTTTATTTATTTTTTTTTTTTTGGAGCTGTACTTTTAATCCTAAGCATCCTGAAAATGTTGATAGAAGATAAAAAGTTTTCCATGATTACTCCCTATTTCAGTACAAAGTACTATATACAGTCTATTGAGAGGATCTGTTTTTACAAAATTAATCATATCGATGACTTCTGATAGTGCACAAAACTGCAACACATTGATGGTGGATGAATGAGAGTTTCCATTCAAGTGGAAGACCACCCTTCTCAGGATACTCTGCAGAACAGACAAATGACTGACAAAGGACTGTATGAGCATGCTAGTGGTAGTGTGTATGTTAAATAAGTGTAAGCGTATAAGTGTTAATCGCCCTGTTGTGTCCAACTCTTTGCGACCCTGTGGACTGTAGCCAGGTAGGCTCCTCTCTCCATGAAACTCTTCAGGCAAGAATACTGAAGTGGGTCGACGTTCCTACCTCCAGAGGATCTTCCCTGGCCCAAGGATGGAAACCAGGTCTCCTGCATTGTAGGCAGATTCTTTACCATCTGAGCCACCGGGAAGCTTACATGTTAAATAATAAAGCTTAATTTCTTCCTTTTCAGATCAGATCAGATCAGTCACTCAGTCGTATCTGACTCTTTGCAACCCCATGAATCGCAGCACGCAGCCTCCCTGTCCATCACCAACTCCCGGCGTTCACTGAGACTCACATCCATCGAGTCGGTGATGCCATCCAGCCATCTCATCTCTCTGTCGTCCCCTTCTCCTCTTGCCCTCAATCCCTCCCAGCATCAGAGTCTTCTCCAATGCGTCAACTCTTCTCATGAGGTGGCCAAAGTACTGGAGTTTCAGCTTTAGCATCATTCCTTCCAAAGAAATCCCAGGGCTGATCTCCTTCAGAACGGACTGGTTGGATCTCCTTGCAGTCCAAGGGACTCTCCAGAGTCTTCTCCAACACCACAGTTCAAAAGCATCAATTCTTCGGTGCTCAACCTTCTTCACAGGCCAACTCTCACATCCATACATGACCACTGGAAAAACCATAGCCTTGACTAGATGAACCTTTGTTGGCAAAGTAATGTCTCTGCTTTTGAATGTGCTATCTAGGTTGGTCATAACTTTCCTTCCAAGGAGTAAGCGTCTTTTAATTTCATGGCTGCAGTCACCATCTGCAGTGATTTTGGAGCCCAGAAAAATAAAGTCTGACACTGTTTCCACTGTTTCCCCATCTATTTCCCATGAAGTGATGAGACCGGATGCCATGGTCTTCGTTTACTGAATGCTGAGCTTTAAGCCAACTTTTTCACTCTCCACTTTCACTTTCATCAAGAGGCTTTTGAATTCCTCTTCACTTTCTGCCATAAGGCTGGTGTCATTTGCATATCTGAGGTTATTGATATTTCTCCCAGCAATCTTGATTCCAACTTGTGTTTCTTCCAGTCCAGCATTTCTCATGATGTACTCTGCATATAAGTTAAATAAACAGGGTGACAATATACGGCCTTGACAAGCTCCTTTTCCTATTTGGAACCAGTCTGTAGTTCCATCCATGTCCAGTTCTAACTGTTGCTTCCTGACCTGCATACAAATTTCTCAAGAGGCAGATCAGGTGGTCTGGTATTCCCATCTCCTTCAGAATTTTCCACAGTTTATTGTGAGCCACACAGTCAAAGGCTTTGGCATAGTCAATAAAGCAGAAATAGATGTTTTTCTGGAACTCTCTTGCTTTTTCCATGATCCAGTGGATGGATGTTGGCAATTTGATCTCTGGTGCCTCTGCCTTTTCTAAAACCAGCTTGCACATCAAGAAGTTCACGGTTCACATATTGCTGAAGCCTGGCTTGGAGAATTTTGAGCATTACTTTACTAGCGTGTGAGATGAGTGCAATTGTGTGATAGTTTGAGCATTCTTTGGCATTGCCTTTCTTTGGGATTGGAATGAACACTGTCCTTTTCCAATCCTGTGGCCACTGCTGAGTTTTCCAAATTTGTTGGCATATTGAGTGTAGCACTTTCACAGCATCATCTTTCAGCATTTGGAATAGCTCCACTGGAATTCTATCACCTCCACTAGCTTTGTTCATAGTGATGCTTTCTAAGGCCCACTTGACTTCACATTCCAGGATGTCTGGCTATAGGTCAGTGATCACGCCATTATGATTATCTGGGTTGTGAAGATCTTTTTTGTACAGTTCTTCTGTGTATTCTTGCCACCTGTTCTTAATATCTTCTGCTTCTGTTAGGTCCATACCATTTCTGTCCTTTATCGAGCCCATCTTTGTATGAAATGTTCCTTTTGTATCTCTGATTTTCTTGAAGAGATCCCTAGTCTTTCCTATTCTGTTGTTTTCCTCTGTTTCTTTGCATTGATCGCTGAAGAAGGCTTTCTTATCTCTTCTTGCTATTCTTTGGAACTCTGCATTCAGATGTTTATATCTTTCCTTTTCTCCTTTGTTTTTCGCCTCTCTACTTTTCACAGCTATTTGTAAGGCCTCCCCAGACAGCCATTTTGCTTTTTTGCATTTCTTTTCCATGGGGATGGTCTTGATCCCTGTCTCCTGTACAATGTCACGAACCTCATTCCGTAGTTCATCAGGCACTCTATGTATCAGATCTAGGCCCTTAAATCTATTTCTCACTTCCACTGTATAATCATAAGTGATTTGATTTAGGTCATACCTGAATGGTCTAGTTGTTTCCCCTACTTTCTTCAATTTCAGTCTGAATTTGGCAATAAGGAGTTCATGGTCTGAGCCACAGTCAGCTCCTGGTCTTGTTTTTGCTGACTGTATAGAGCTTCTCCGTCTTTGGCTGCAAAGAATATAATTGATCCGATTTCAGTGTTGACCATCTGGTGATGTCCGTGTATAGAGTCTTCTCTTGTGTTGTTGGAAGAGGGTGTTTGTTATGACTAGTGCATTTTCTTGGCAAAACTCTATTAGTCTTTGCCCTGCTTCATTCCATATTCCAAGGCCAAATTTACCTGTTACTCCAGGTGTTTCTTGACTTCCTACTTTGGCATTCCAGTCCCCTGTAATGAAAAGGACATCTTTTTTGGGTGTTAGTTCTAAAAGGTCTTGTAGGTCTTCATAGAACCGTTCAACTTCAGCTTCTTCAGTGTTACTGGTTGGGGCATAGACTTGGATTACTGTGACATTGAATGGTTTGCCTTGGAAACGAACAGAGATCATTCTGTCGTTTTTGAGATTGCATCCAAGTACTGCATTTTGGACTCTTTTGTTGACCATGATGGCCACTCCATTTCTTCTGAGGGATTCCTGCCCACAGTAGTAGATATAATGGTCCTCTGAGTTAAATTCACCCATTCCAGTCCATTTGAGTTCGCTGATTCCTAGAATGTCGACATTCACTCTGGCCACCTCTTGTTTGACCACTTCCAATTTGCCTTGATTCATGGACCTGACATTCCAGGTTCCTATGCAATATTGCTCTTTACAGCATTGGACCTTGCTTCTATCACCAGACACATCCACAGCTGGGTATTCTTTTTGGATGGAGCTTTGGCTCCATCCCTTCATTATTTTGGGAGTTATTTCTCCACTGATCTCCAGTAGCATATTGGGCCCCTACTGACCTGGGGGGTTTCTCTTTCAGTATCCTATCATTTTGCCTTTTCATACTGTTCATGGGGTTTTTCCTTTTAGGTAAAACAAATACAGATAGTCCCTGACTCACAATGGTTCATCTTAAGATTTTTCAACTTCGAGATGGAGTGAAAGCAATATGAACTCAGTAGAAACCAAACTCTGACTTGTGAATTTTCATCTTTTCCTAGTTTAGGGATATGCTGTATGATCCTCTTGGTGATGGTGTACAGCAGTAGCCAGTGACAACTTCTGAACAGTCATGCAATCAGAAGGGTGAATAATCCATACCGATCTGTACCCAGATAAGTATTCGCTTTTCACTTTCAGTACAGTGTTCAGTGAATTACGAGATATCCGTGAGGCTTTGTGTTGGAGAATTTTACCCACTATAACCTAATGTAAATATTCTGAGCAGGTTTAAGTTAGGCTTGGCTATGATGTCTAATAGGTAGGGCATATTATATGTTTTCAACTTACCAGAGGTTTACTGGGTACGTAATCCCATCATAAGTTGAGGAAGATCTGTTAGATACTGGGATATTTTCTTTCTCAACTGTGGTAGATTGTCTCGAGTACTCCTAGGATGTATACCCTCCACTTTGGATGTTTTTGGTCTTAAAGAATTTGATAAAGTTTAAAAAAAATCGAGCCAATGACTTCCCTTGTGGTCTAGTGGTTAAAACTCTGCATGTACTTCCCCAGTGTAGGGAGCCTGGGTTAGATCCCTGACCAGGGAACTAGATCCCACATGCCACAACTAAGACCCAGAGCAGCCAAATAAATAAATAAATATATATATTTAAATCATTCATGAAAAATAGAGGTCTGGTAAAACAGGTGCAGAGGAGTGCAATAGGATAATCAAAATAATCCCTTAAATATAATTTGAGAAGTATAAGTAGGCTAAAGAAACATTTAGATTTCTGATTTTAGTCTAAATGTGGTGGCTCAGATGAGAAAGAATCTGCCCACAATGCAGGGAGACCCGGGTTCAATCCTTGGATCGGGAAAGTTCCCTGGAGAAGGGAATGGCAACCCACTCCAATATTCTTGCCTGGAGAATCCCATGGACAGAGGAGCCTGGCAGCCACAGTCCATAGGGCCACACAGAATCGGACATAACTAAGTGACTAACACTTCACTTCAATTGTAAATATAAGAATAATTCCAAATTGCATTATAGGAGTGTGAATTGAAAAGCTGAGAGAAAGCTCTCATATATTGTGGCTTGCCCAATCATTTCCAAGAAGATTCCATGACTCATAATAGCATCTCATCTAAAATAGAATGTGGAGAATTTGGAAAGAAGTTGTATGAGAGTTGTAAAACATTAGAAAGAGAAAGAGTAGAAAAAGCTAAAATTCTGTTTATTCTAAAAAACCTAGGGAATTTAAGGGTCTTTTGGTATCTGAAGAGTTATAGTCCCTTAAGCTTTATTAAGCCTTTGACAGATTTCTTAGGGAACTAGGTAAGGAAATGACAGCAATGCTCCTCCTTAAGTGAAGTTGCTCAGTCATGTCCGACTCTTTGTGACCCCATGGACTGTAGCCTACCAGGTTCCGCCATCCATCAGATTTTCCAGGCAAGAATACTGGAGTGGGTTGCCATTTCCTTCTCCAGCCAAAGGCTATTAAGCCTTTGCCATCTGAAATGGGTTCAATCATTAATCACACATAATTGACAGTAAGTAACTGAGTCACCAAATGAATGGTGTTTAAGAAAAGCTATTATTCCATACTGATAAGTAACTAAAATAATTATTATCTTCAAAGTTCACCTAGTAGGTTGGAGCTCAAAGGCCTAATACGATTCTCTGAGGAACATAGGAACTGCTGACTGACTTAACATAAATAAGTTATGGTCAACTATTAACAGACATGGTTTACTGTACATAACAGATTATCCAAACGAGAGACATAAAAAAACCAAGATAAAAAACAAGAAAGAAAAAGCAAGCAATTTACATTTTGTTCTTGATACTCACAACTAGATGGGAAGGCAATGACATTTCCTTAATAGGGGAAGATAATAGTCTTACTTCAGATAATGTATGGTCTTAGCAGGATTTAAAGCAATTTCTAGCAATTTTTTAATCAAAAAGCTGATGCTAGCAGTTTAGGGAGTTTGATCTGACACTTCGCCTTAGTTTTTCTCTTGAGTCTAATATAGAAAGTAAGAAAGTTCTGTGATCTGGAAGCTTTATATTTATCCTTCATATAGTTTTAAAATAGAGTTTTTTCTTTATTACCAATACAAAACATGCCTGAACATCAGGTATTTCAGTTTTGAGTTTGAACCAGAGATCAAATTGCCAACATCCGCTGGATCATGGAAAAAGCAAGAGAGTTCCAGAAAAACATCTCTTTCTGCTTTATTAACTATGCCAAAGCCTTTGACTGTGTGGATCACAATAAATTGTGGAAAATTCTGAAAGAAATGGGAATACCAGACCACCTGATCTACCTCTTGAGAAATCTGTATGCAGGTCAGGAAGCAACAGTTAGAACTGGACAGGGAACTACAGACTGGTTCCAAATAGGAAGAGGAGTACGTCAAGGCTGTATATTGTCACCCTGTTTATTTAACTTATATGCAGAGTACATCATGAGAAATGCTGGACTGGAAGAAACACAAGTTGGAATCAAGATTGCTGGGAGAAATATCAATAACCTCAGATATGCAGATGACACCAGCCTTATGGCAGAAAGTGAAGAGGAATTCAAAAGCCTCTTGATGAGAGTGAAAGTGGAGAGGGAAAAGGTTGGCTTAAAGCTCAACATTCAGAAAACGAAGATCATGGCATCTGGTCCCATCACGTCATGGGAAATAGATGGAGAAACAGTGGAAACAGTGTCAGACTTTATTTTTATGGGCTCCAAAATCACTGCAGATGGTGACTGCAGCCATGAAATTAAAAGACGCTTACTCCTTGGAAGGAAAGTTATGACCAACCTAGATAGCATATTCAAAAGCAGAGACATTACTTTGCCAACAAAGGTTCGTCTAGTCAAGGCTATGGTCTTTCCTGTGGTCATGTATGGATGTGAGAGTTGGACTGTGAAGAAGGCTGAGTGCCGAAGAATTGATGCTTTTGAACTGTGGTGTTGGAGAAGACTCTTGAGAGTCCCTTGGACTGCAAGGAGATCCAACCAGTCCCTTCTGAAGGAGTTCAGCCCTGGGATTTCTTTGGAAGGAATGATGCTAAAGCTGAAACTCCAGTACTTTGGCCACCTCATGCGAAGAGTTGACTCATTGGAGAAGACTCTGATGCTGGGAGGGATTGAGGGCAAGAGGAGAAGGGGACGCCAGAGGATGAGATGGCTGGATGGCATCACTGACTCGATGGACGTGAATCTCAGTGAACTCCGGGAGTTGGTGATGGACAGGGAGGCCTAGCATGCTGCAATTTATGGGGTTGCAAAGAGTCGGACAAGACTGAACGACTGATCTAATCTGATCTGATCTGAATCTGGCCCAAGAAACTTTGAGCTTTGAGCCACTCCCACCTGCAACATACAAAATGAGCACGTTCTGAACCATTTTCCACATCAAAAGTGACTCTTTGACACCCCATGGACTGAATATTCCAGACCAGAATACTGGAGTGGATAACCTTGTCCTTTCCTTAGGGGATCTTCCCAACCCAGGGATCAAACCCAGCTCTCCCACATTGTGGGCAGATTCTTTACCAGCTGAGCCACAAGGGCTCAAGGAAACAGGGTAATTCTGCTTTGTGCTAAGGCAGGATAAACCAATCTGTTTCAGTTCCAGTGAGTACTGGAGTTTTTCTAAATATACTTGCATTGCTGCTGCTAAGTCATGCTTGAGTCGTGTCTGACTCTGTGCGACCCCATAGACGGCAGCCCACCAGACTCCTCTGTCCCTGGGATTCTCTAGGCAAGAATACTGGAGTGGGTTGCCATTGCCTTCTCCATACTTGCATTGCTTTGTGTTTTATTAAATTACTTTACTCAGAAAATTCAGTAAGTTGGTCACTTTAATTCTCATATCCTTACCTATTTTTACAGCAGGCTTTTCTTCTTAGTTATTTTCTGAACCAATTCATGGCTAGGACTATGCCTTAAATTACTTTCTCAAAAAAAAAAAAAATGGTTTTTCTCTTTACTTAAGTTGTGGGAGACTGTGATTGGCTTGGGGCTTCCCAGGTGGCTTTAGTGGCAAAGAACCCGCCCGCCAACATAGGAGACAAAAGAAACGTGGGTTTGATCCCTGAGTCGGGAAGATCCCCTGGAGGAGGGCATGGCAACCCACTCCAGTATTCTTGCCTGGAGAATCCTATGGACAGAGTAGCGAGCACGCTATGGTCCACGGGGTCACACAGGGTCAAACACAATGGAAGGGACTTAGAACGCCAAGCACAGAGATGGTTGGTATATCAACGGATAAACATAGCTGGAAACTATAGCAACAACTCACAATGTCTGACCCACTTAAGTAGATGAGTATGTAGTAGAAGGAAGGAAAAAGTATAAAAAATTTATATAAAAACTATACAAATAACATGCATCTAGAACATCTTTCCTTTTCTAATCGTGGAGTTGGTAGTATTATTTTTACATCTCTAGTCTTGGTGAGTTTCCTGCTATAAAACAAATATTCTAATGAATACTGGCCTTCACTTCCATTTCCAGCTGACTTATGAATAGAGTCATTCAGGTCCTGTGACTGCCTATTTTATCAAATTTTTTTCCCTAAGGGAAGTGATAATCTTATATTGTTATACTCCTCAACTTTTCCATGGTTACAATAAAAGAATTATAACTAACACAGGACTTTATTATGATATAAAAAGTCATGATGGTTCAATATCAGACACCATATTAGAGAAAAGGCTTTCCATTTTGAAAAAAGGATGAAAACCAGGCACTCATCTTATCAGAATATGTTATTTAACAAGAAATACTGTATTCCTTGGTTGGGCTTCCCTGATAGCTCAGTTCATAAAGAATCCTCCTGCAATGTGGGTAGACCTGGGTTCGATCCCTGGGTTGGAAAGATCCCCTGGGGAAGGGAAAGGCTACCCACTCCAGTATTCTGGCCTGGGAAAGTCAAAAAGAGTCAGACACAACTGAGTGACAAAGCCTTCCTTCCTATTCCCTGGTTCAGATCAGATCAGATCAGTCGCTCAGTCGTGTCCGACTCTTTGCGACCCCATGAACTGCAGCACGCCAGGCCTCCCTATCCATCACCAGCTCTCGGAGGTCACTCAAACTCACATCCATCGAGTCAGTGATGCCATCCAGCCATCTCATCCTCTGTCGTCCCCTTCTCCTCCTGCCCCCAATCCCTCCCAGCATCAGAGTCTTCTCCAATGAGTCAACTCTTCGCATGAGGTGGTAGGTTGTTGTTTTTTTTTTTTAATGTTTGGGTCAGTAGTTTACAGTATTGCCAGTCCAATTTTCTAAAATTCTGAATATAACTATGTCTCAATATTTCTCTTTTTCTTTAATGTGAGACCCTTAATTTATTTTTATTTATTTATTAGAGTATAATTGCTTTACAAAGTTGTTAGTTTCTGCTGTACAAAGAAGTGAATTAGCTATATGCATACATATATCCCCTTCCTCTTATGATTTTTTTTTTTTACTGTTACTTTTTGGACTTCTACAAAAATCTCAAAGCTCTAAAAATTGACCATTCTTTATAGTGGTGGTGGTTTAGTCACTAAGATATGTCTGACTCTTGAAACCCCATGGACTCCTCTGCCAGGCTCCTCTGTCCATGGGATTCTCCAGACAAAAATACTGGAGTGGTTGCCATTTCCTTCTCCAGGTGATCTTCCTGACCCAGAATTTGAACCCAGGTCTCCTGCATTGCAGGCAGATTCTTTACCAACTGAACTACATGGGAAGCTCCATTCTTTATAGTAGTGCAAATGAAATATGAAAATTGGCATTTTTATATCTGTGTTAAAGCTATAATAATGTGAAGGCAGTCATCAGTCAGTTGATAATACGTTCCAGCCATTCTACTAGGTTCATTTGATCCTGATAGCAATTTCATCAGATAAGCACTATTACTGTGTGTTTTGGGCTTCCCAGGTGACTTAGTGATAAAGAATCTGCCCACCAACGCAGGAGTCGAAATTCCATCCCTGGGTTGGGAGGATCCCCTGGAGAAGGAAATGGCAATCCACTCCAGTATTCTTGCCTGGAGAATCCCATGGACAGAGGAGGCTGGTGGGCTACAGTCCACGGAGTTGGAGAGTTGGACACAATTAAGCATACACACACACACTATGTGTTTTACTAAGGAGAAAAAAGTACTATTATCATCCTTAAATTTTCGATGAAATCATTGTTCAGAGAGGTGAATTTGAAGTAGAGAGTAGCAGAGCCACACCTTAAATCTGAGTCTGATTCCAAAGCTTGTGCTCATAATTTCTACATTATAACAGATGAACAAATATTTGCCCTATCTCATGAAATGAATCATATTTGCAAACAAAATATTAGAACCCAGAGTCTAACAAAAAACTCTATTTTTAAAAAGTCCTTACGTGAATGTACACGAAACCTTTTATAAAGGCATAAACATCAGCTAGATATTGCTGAAAATTCAATAGCTTTTACAGTGTAAATTTTGAAATTGGAAACGTAAAGGAAAATGGAGATATGATCTATATCTATAGGTGAATATGATTAATTAAAGTGATCAGCCTTAAAGTGTGTGCTTTTAATTAAGTGAAAAAGTCCTTTAATAGTTCTGGAATATATTTATGACCTCTAGTGTTCTGAGAAATCAAGCTATTAAATTGCAGCTCTCAGATTGTAAATGCAAAATATCCGAAGTCTTATTAGCTTATCAGCTGAACATTGCCCACCAACCTTTCTGTCTTGAAATGTTTTGTGCAAGATGGGTGTGTGTGTGTGTGTTGTGTTCTTCACAGTAGGAGGACAAATTTCTCTTGAAAAGGTAATGGTTCCCAGATGTTTGTTTTTCAAACAAAAGAAAAAAAAAACTTGAAAAACAGTAATAGCCAGGTATTTGTCTATCATCTCACTTGGAGTTCATTGTCACAAAACTTCCTTTTGTCTGAGACATTTTTCAGTCCAGTGAATATAGCTTTCATTAAGAGATCACACTGATCACTTGTTGATTTTGTTACTAGAGGAACTTCTTTAGCTTCTCTGTGCTTTATTGTATGGATTGCTTTGTGTGGACCACAGAAAATATACAACGGACCACTGGCAATATGTTGATTAGTATGTATTGGATTTTAATATCTACTGTACTTTATGGCCATTTCCCCAATATATACATATATATTGAGAGAGAGAGATCCAAAAATAGCTGTGGAAAGGAAATTTCTCTGTACACAGGACCTGCCACTTTGTGAAAGCGCTCTCCCATCTTACAAAGGCCAAAATTCTGTTGATGAAAAAGTAGAAAATTGTGCAAATAATGCTAAATGAAGCACAGCTGTTCCCCTAAAATTATCTGGATACTTCTACATTACACCACCACACATGCCCACCAGACCATTCCCGGATGGCTCTGGGGGAGCCTCCGAGGGTCCGGTGGTCCTGCCTCCTGCGCGCACCAGGGTTAGAATCCCCGGCCGGGCTGGGCACGATGGCCCACAGCGCTCCTGGGCCCCAGAGCAGCGGTCACTACAAGCGGAGCAGCGGAAAAGCCCGGGGAGTCTAGGCGGGTTACCGCGGGGTCCCCCGAACTTGGCGCCCCGGGCGAGGCGGGGAGCTCTCGCGAGGGTCCTCGGGGAAGCGGGCGGAGCGCGGGTCTCTGCGGCTGGGGGTATCGCCCAGCCCGCGGCTCCGGCCCGAGGGGCTGGTCGCCCCTCAGCCCGGAGCGGGCGCCTTCCCCGCGCGCTGCCGGTCGCCCGGCTTCGCCCTGCGGGAGGAGCCGGCCGCCGTGACGCGTCTGGGAGGAAACGCCAGCGCCCGGCGGCCCTGCCGGGAAGGAGGAAGCACGAGAGCGCTCGGCTCCGCGACCGCCGCGCGGGGAGGCAGCACCGCGGAGCCGGGTAGGTGCGGGGCGGCGGGGACCTTGGGCCGCGGGGCGGGCGAACGCCCGGGCCGCAGTCGGGCCCTCGGGCGGGTGGGACCGGGCGGGGCGAGGATACCCGGGCCTCTTCGGCTGCCTCTTTCTGGAGCAAACGTGACTTTCCCGGGTCCCGTGGCGGCGCCCCAGTCCTTCAGCCCGGAAACCTCCGCGTTGGGCGGGTGGGAAAAGCCGTTCCCTCGCCCAGCCCTCGACTCTCAGAGTTTGTGGTCTTTGTTTCCTCGAGGTGAATTCGGTTTCTGCTTTCCGATTTCTAAACGCCCGAGGGGTGTCCCCGGGGACAGATGTTGTTAATCCGAGTGCAGCTTCGGAGCCGGGAACCAGGAGGGTGGGAGACCCCCCACCTGAGGTCGAAAGTGGGTGCAGGTTACCTGTGAGGATCTACGAGGGCACCGAAATCCTTAACCTGTTGTCAGCAAACCTGCCGTCTGAAACCTTAAGGCGTGGCTTATCCTTTAAGCTCTCTGTGATTTGAAACCTTTTCTGTCCCTTTTAGCGTTCATTTGGCTTTGTTGATTCCCAGTTGAGCATTGGTATGTGCCATCTAGAAATGCTTTGAGATTTTTAGATTTTGTCATTTTTAGTGGTGGTTACCGGGAAAGACAGAAAAGAGAAAGAATTCATCTGTTGAAACTTAAACTCTTAGGTTATTTAATTTAGTAGTGATTTCTGAAGCACGACTAGAGTTTCAGTTCTGCACAAGGCTGTACAGGGTACACTTGAGATGCAGAACACGACAGTTTCTAAGTCTTTATCAGGGTTTTTTTTTTTTTTAAAAAAAAAGAGTAGACCGTTGTGTATTTTGATTCTCTACTTTGTCAGTAGGTTGATCATTCACCCAGCCAATCTGAGAAGTGCTTTTTTATTTATCAAACACTTAGGTAGCTCTGACATGTGTTAGGCTCGATCTAAGTGTTTTATAAATATTAACTCAAATTATTAACTCAAAATGTTAAATTATAGCAGTTCTAGCGGTGTCCAGGCTGTGCATACTTCAGTTCCCTGAATGTCATTGCAAGAGCTTTTAGAAACAGAGGAAGTTTCAGGCATATTTTAGGACTGGGTGTGCCTTGTAGCCTGCTTGGCTTCCAATCCAGTAAAGCAAGCCATCACCCATCTACTCCCCTGGGGGAAGGGAGTCTGGCGCGAAGGGAGTGAGAACTCTTCTTACAAATTTCTGGCCAGATCGCTAGCTAGCATCTTCAATATCATGGTCCTTCTCAGTGGACAGAGTGCCCATCCTTAACTAACTCTGAGGAGACCAGAACTTTCCCTTTCTTCAGCTGCCACTGCACTGAGCTTAATTTTGTTTCCTTCCTAATAAATTTGACAATTGGTATGACTGTAGCTTGGGTTTCCCTGGTGGCTCACATGGCAAAGAACACGCCTGCAACGCAGGAGACCCAGGTTTGATACCTGGGTCAGGAGGATCCCCTGGAGAAGGGAATGGAAACCCACTCCAGTATTATTGGAGGATTCCATGGACAGAGGAGCCTGGCAGGCTATAGTCCATGGGGTCACAAAGAATCAGGCACAATTGAGCGACTAACATATATACACAGACGTGACTGTAGCTTAGATTTGAGGGTCAGACTGAACTTGAAATGTACTATAAAACAGAACATTTTTGTTTGAACACATCCACATAACAAACAACACTTTGTAATTTTACTACCATTTGCTGTAAACTGTAAAACTCAAGTAACACTGAGTTGATGGGTCAACCTTCTAGGTAACCATTTTGTGATTTGCAGATATATTGAGAGAATATTTTCCAGAGTTAAGCATCCTCTTCAGATGGGTGCCTTAGCCTGATGGCCAGATGGAAACCCAGAATGGTGACTAAAATAAGTATGGTTCTTGTCATTATGGTGATTATGAATCTAATGTCAAAATCCGCAAGTCATACTAGCTTTCTCTGTTTCATATATTTAAATTTCCAGGGAGATGATGAAATGACACTCTGAGCCTTATTTAATAAGATTATGAAGTGTCTCCGGGAAGCAAGAAGGCTCACTTTCTTCTGATATAATTTTATGGCATATAGACATTCATGAGTTCAGTTCAGCCAAATGGCAACCAATACTTCCATGGGTTACAAAGTGCTTCCGCATATACTTATGTGCTCTTCAGAGAGACCTCATGAGGTGGATAGCCAGTTTTCATTCCAACTTTTACAGATGAGGAAACTGAGGCATAGAAATGTGAAAGTGCATAAGCCTGGATAGCACAGCTGGTAAGAGGCAGAGCTTGAATGGAGAGCAGGTGTATGGACAGTGCCTGGCACGTGCCAGCCTGTAATAAACATTTGTGGAATGAACGACTTGCAATGACTTCAGACTTCTTGCTGTATTTCAAAACATTGTGTGTTGAGTTGTCACACCGTAGTTGAGTTGTGACTAAGGGATTACCAGGCCTAATCTAACACCTCTCTTTTTCAAACAGTATCTGCTACCACATAATTTCTACAAAAGGGATGAGCTGGAAAGCCCTTTGAACTCATTTCTTGGAACTGATCATCTCTGGTGTTTGAAAAAGCAAATAAGTTGGTTATTCCCCTTTTTCAGGCATCCTACTTTTCCCCCTCTGATTTGGACTTGCCGTTGGACACATGGCTCTCATGGTTGTGTGACAACTTTCTTGTCTCTTCCTGATCATTCGAGATCATTTTTAAGGACTGCCAATCACTGTAGGTTTTCATTCTAAGTGAACTCAATGAAGCCACCTGGGTTTATGAGCAAGTTCAAACACAGAGATCATAGGTATTATAATTATTTTGAAGTGTTTGACATCACTGCTATGTTTTTTGAAGTGTTAAAATTACTGTAGTATTTCAAAAAACAAACAAAAATCCTCAACTTTTCTCCTTCAAGTGTAACTCTGTGTATCCTAAAGTATGTTTCTTCTATATGGATAACCTTCAATGAGAGAGGAAAATATGGCCATTACCTGGTGGGAGGAACTGGGAAGGGCTCTGGAGGAAAATGAGAGATGGGGTGGGCTTTCCCATGAGGAATTTTAGGTGTTAAGAAACCTTTAATGAAGCCAGACTGAGTCATCTGCCTGTCAACGTTCTTTTGTATGGGGGTGGAATAAAATACTTTTGAAACCTGCCTCGTTTCAAAAACTACTGTACCTTTTCCAATCCTCAGGGATTTTTTTTTCCTTCCCTATTTGAAAAATTCCTGTAATTACAGGCTAAAACTGCTGATTCATGAAACTCAAATTATGTAACATGTTATTCCTGACAGAAACAGCCCCCATATTATGTTAAAGGACTCGGTGTCTCTGTTTTCCTTTACCTATTGCATTCTTTATGGTGGAGTCTTTGTTCTCATTTCACTTTTGAAAAAATTTAATGGAGAAAGATAGTACTGATTCCACATCTGATAGTTCATATCAAAGAAATTTTAACTCTATACTAACTCTGAGTTATAATTGTTGAAGAAGACAACATGGAAATCCGATGTTGGAGGCTGTTTCAGAGCCTCAAGAAGTAAAATGTTATTGCCTGTCTGAAGTTGAGCCAGAGAGTTTTCAAAGAGAACTAGGCAGGGTAAAATCTTGCCTTTGACCAATTTCTCAGGGCCTTTCATGTGTCTGACAGGTCCCGAAAACCTGCTTTAGTTCATCTCCTTGTAGCCACAGTTTCTTCTATTATTCAGCACTGAAATCTGTTTTCCTTGGGTGGGCAATGAGGGTGAGTGAAAGAAGGGTGATTATGTAAGGCAAATTGTGCAGGCTTCTCTGATAGCTGAGTTGGTAAAGAATCCACCTGCCATGCAGGAGACCCTGGTTGGATTCCTGAGTCCGACGATCTGCTGGAGAGGGGATAGGCTACCCACTCCAGTATTCTTGGGCTTCCCTTGTGGCTTAGCTGGTAAAGAATCCGCCTGCAATGGGGGAGACCTGGGTTCAATCCCTGGGTTGGTGAGATCCCCTGGAGAAGGGAGGGGCTACCCACTCCAGTATTCTGGCCTAGAGAATTTCATGAACTATATAGTCCATGGGGTTGCAAAAATTCAGACAAGACTGAATGACTTTAAAAAGAAAAAAAGAGAGGAATAATATGTAAGATGGAAAGTGGGCTTCCCTGGTGGCTCAGATGGTAAAGAATCTGCCTGCAATTCGGGAGACCTGGGTTCCATCTCTGGTTCAGGAATATCCTCTGGAGGAAATGACAACCCATTCCAGTATTCTTGCCTGAGAAATCCCATGGACAGAGGAGCCTGGTAGGCTACAGTCCATGGGGTTGACACAACAGAGCAACTAACACATCTAATATATTCAGATGCATAATCGAACTCACTGGTGGACTAGCCAATATACTGGATGCTGGATGAAAAGTCCTCAGTCCAGTGGGGCTTCACTAAGGACTTGACTGACCGCTTCCTTGAGTTGAAAAATGAGAAGGAACTTTATTATTCTAGTTATTTACCTCTTTGTTTTTTAAAATAAAAATAGGTCGAAGTTAAAATAATCTGATTTCCAACTCAGCATCCACAAATGCAGACAAATGTGCATAAGGACCAGTATATAGACTATATATATAATCTAATACATATATATATTACACATGTGTGTGTGAGTCGCTCAGTTGTATATGGTCAGCTAAAATGGAATATAGAAATCATCTTAATTTATTACTTTCCCAAGAAAACACTATGTTGTCTTTTTTCTCATTTTTATTTTAGTTTGTCTCATATTTTCTAAATATCCTTTTTAATTAAAAATGTATGCCCTTAAATTTAAACAGTTGAGAAGTGTGTGAATTAAAAAAAAATAAGTTCTCTTCACTCTAATCTTACCGACAAAGGTAACCACTGCTGGGTTTTTATTTTCTTCTAGTCTTGACCCCATGCTTGTATAAGTATGTATATCTGTAAATATATAGAGAGTTTTTTTTAAATGGGACTCATTCCATACAATTTGTCCTTTTGTCTCTTATTTAACACCTTATCATGGACATCTATAGGTCTGCATCATTGGTTTTGACAGCTGCATAATATTCCACTTTGTAATTAATTTATACATTTTCTATTTCTCTTTTCTATATGTTCACTCTTTGATATCTTTTAAAAAATATTAAATCATCAAAGTAATACATTTTTAAGAAAAATTAAAAGAAGAAAAAGAGGAAATAAGAATCATCAGTAAACCAGCACTCAATCACTGTTAGCATTTTAGAATATATTCTGTAAACTTTCATATGTATGTGCATATCCATATTTCCAATGCCATTAAAAATTTCCCTTCTACAGGGTTGTTTTGTTGCTTAGAGAATCGTGTTTGTTTAGTCAGCCAACGTCAGAGATTCCAGGCACTTTGGAGCCAGTTATTTTACTGTATTTCCTGGCCACCTGCCATTCCCCAAACCTGAATAACACTACTGGAAATTTATACTAGTGCTCATAAAGGGGATGAGGTGAGGGTGTCGGATGGGCCGAAATACCCATCCAAATCAGCATAAAGCATGTATCCTGTTGATGGAGGTGAGTCAACTTTTGTGTTCTGTGCACATCTAAAATACAAGATATTTAAGAAGAGAAATGATAGGATATTCATATATCATCTTTACGATCATAAAAGGAAAAGCAGAAATAATGGACCTGAACCAAGGGAAAAGTGTTGAATTCAGTTGAAGATTAGAACAGTTGAACTTCAGATGTTTTGAAATTAGTTTCCTAATGATAAGTACATTGTATGGAGTAATTGGCTTAACAGAGCTCCCTCCAATGGTAGGAATAGGTGACCTTGAAGTTTCTTGTGATCCTCGTCTTATAGGCTGTCTCAGAGTTAGTAACAGTTGATTTAGAATAATTTCATGCATACAACTGTCTAGTTACTAACCCCACCAGCTTTTCCAGACACTGTCTGTCTGAGCTAATCTCTCCACCCTCTTTTTCTCCTACACAGTGACCCACACTTTCCTCCTGTATCCTTCTGTGGCTTCCCCACTTCTCTCACTTTCTGAGAGTTTAGTCCCGCTTTTAACCTTGTTCTCTTTATTCTCTTCTTCCAGCTTTTGCTTTAAGAATATTTCTCTCTGTCCTTTCTCCATTCCTCCCTCTTTATTTTGGTCTTGAGCAAAAAAGATACTAATCATGGCGATGCTGTTAAGAACAAGCCTTTAATAAGGAAAAGGAAAGCTTTTAGTTTGGGAGGAAAGGTAGATATTATAAAGAACTAGTGTTTGAGAATACCCAGTAATTCCTTCCAAAATTTCCACAGAAGTCTCCACCCACCTCTTCATCTCTAAATAAGCTGTTTTTTTCCTTAAGCATTGGCATGTATGATAAAATTTAAAACTATTTATAATTTTTTTTGATTCATGTCATGGCAGTAGCATTATTTTGTGCTATTTTTTTTTCTCATTGAAGATGTTAACCATGTTATAGATTGAGTAGAGAGTGTTTTGGTCTTAAAAGCTCACTTCTAGATAAGACCACTGTTCCCTTTAGAAAATATTGGGTTGGCCAAAAATTTCGTTGGGGTTAAGTTTAGACATCTGGTTTAAAAGCAACCTGTTTGTCTTTAAGTAGAAGATGAAGAAGGTTCAGTTCAGTTCAGTCGTGTCCAACTCTGGTTTAAAAGCAACCTCTTTGTCTTTAAGTAGAAGATGAAGAAGGTTCAGTTCAGTTCAGTCAGTCATGTCCAGCTCTTTGCGACCCCATGGACTGCAGCACACCAGGCTTCTCTGTCCATCACCAAGTCTTAGACCAAAGGTTAGCAGTCTTTGAGAAGTGCTGTGTCAGGATTCCAAACCCTTTTCTTGCAGCCTTTCATCAGCAGAGAAATGCATTGGTGAGAAGCACATGTAGATCAGCCTTCCATTGTTGGGAGTTAGAGAAGTGGTGCTGGATGTAGGAATATCCCTGGAAGCTCTCTCAAGAGATACATGTGGGTGATTAAGCCCAGGTAGCTGACTTTCAAGGCTGCACGACTGAGCGACTTCACTTTCACTTTTCACTTTCACGCGTTGGAGAAGGAAATGGCAACCCACTCCAGTGTTCTTGCCCTGAGAATCCCAGGGACGGGGGAGCCTGGTGGGCTGCTGTCTATGGGGTCGCACAGAGTTGAACATGACTGAAGTGAGTTAGCAGCAGCAGCAGCAGCTGACTTCATAGCAACTTCAGCTCACCTATAACGGGACCTGAGCCAAATATTATAAGGAGCTCAGGACCAAGGCAATAGCTATTTCAGCTGCACTGAGAATTAAGCCCTATTTTTTCATAAGCAGGAATGAAAAAAGTTTTAAAAAGATATTTTTATCCAGCTTCCAGACAGGCTGGTGGTAAAATTGATGATGGCTTAAACATGAAAGCACTGTTTTATTTGCTTATTTGAACCTGGACTACTGTTAATAAACAGTCAGAAGTTAAGACTTTACTGTAAATAAATAAAATATGAACAACATATTTGTTCATAATTTACATTTTAGTCCATTTCAACATCAGTACTTTTATTTTTCTTTCTAATTCATCTGCTTTTACCTCCTACTCTCTTCTCATGAATTTTTGGTTTAATTTACTTTTTGTTTGTTGGGAAATGATCTTTTTAATTCATGAAAGATAAGATGCTCCAGTGTTTGGCTGCGAAGGATTTTTCAGAGATTTATGAAACTATGTCCCCTTCCTTGATTTTTGTGTCTGCCATATGCTGTGCTGTGCTGTGCTTAGTCGCTCAGTTGTGTCCATCTCTTTGCAACCCCATGGACTGTAGCCCGCCAGGCTCCTCCATCCATGGGAATTCTCCAAGAAAAGAAGTATTCAGTATCCAGTAGTATCCAGTAGAGTGGGTTGCCATGCCCTCCTCTAGGGGATCTTCCCAACCCAAGGATCGAATCCAGGTCTCCTACATTGCAGGCAGATTCTTTACCATCTGAGCCACCAGGGAACCCCCATGTCTGACATGGATTTTCTTTATTTCTAATTCCTACTAACATTAACATCATTTATTTCTGTTCCTCCTTTTAAAAATCCACTCAAGTGTGAACAGAAGCCCCTGTCCCATTGAATTTATTTGTTGCTTTAATCAATCTTTAAAACAAAGAGGTAGGTGACTTAGCCAGCAAAATCAAATTCACTCGGGCATAGCAGAGGAATTACAGTTCAAGAGACCTGGGTTTGATCCCTGGGTTGGGAAGAGCCCCTGGAAAAGAGAATGTCTACCTACTCCAGTATTCTTACCTGGGAAATCCCATGGACAGAGAGAGGAGCCTGGCAGGCTACATAGTCCACGGGGTTGCAAAGAGTCAGACACGACTGAGCTACCGACATACTTTATAGTTCAGGATGTGCAAACTATAGTGAACTGTAGGTGAGTCCAAAGAACAAAGGAAAGGAGAGGTCTTTTATACAGAAAAGGAAGAGAAGTTGGGAGGGACTGTTTTTGAATAGAAGTCTTTTGGAGGAGAGAGAAATCAGGGTTATGGAAGCCCCTTATTGGCTTAGTTGTTGACTTCTCACTGGCTGGGCTGGTGCTGAGCAAGGAGAAAACTTCCTTCCTCCTGCAGGGGTATATGAAGTAAGCATCCTGTTGAGGTCTGCAAGCAGCCACCACCAGGGTAATGTGTAAAAGCCCCCGCTTCAGGGCTTCCTGACTGTAGTTTATCTTATTTTTAAATTTTATTATTTTTTTAAAAATAATTTATTCCCTATTAAAATTTTTTAATTGAAATATAATTGACTTAAAATTTTATATTAGATTCAGGTATATAACCTAGTGATTCCATATTTATACCATATAAAATGGTCACCATGTTAAGTCTAGTTACCATCTGTCACCATACAAAGTCATTATAGTATTATTGGCTGTATCCCCTATTCTGTACGTTACATTCTTGTGACTTATTTTATAGCTGGAAGTCTGCCCCTTTAACTGTTCCTCACCTATGTCACTCATCCCCTCACCCTCCTCCCCTTTGGCAACCACCAGTTTGTCTCTGTATATATGAGTCTGTTTTTGTTTTGTTATGTTTGTTCATTTGTTTTGCTTTTTTAGATTCTACTTATAAAAGTGAAATCATATGGTATTATCTTTCTGTCTGACTTCTTTCACTTAAGCCTAATACCCTCTGTGGCCATGTTGTTGCAAATGGCAGTGTTTCATTTTTTGTGACTGAGTAATATTCATTGGAGAAGGAAATGGCAACCCACTCCAGTGTTCTTGCCTGGAGAATCCCAGGGACAAGGGAGCTTGGCTGGTGGGCTGCCGTCTATGGGGTCGCACAGAGTCGGACACGACTGAAGTGACTTAGCAGCAGCAATATTCATGGGAAATAGATGGGGAAACAGTGTCAGACTTTATTTTTTTGGGCTCCAAAATCATTGCAGATGATGACTGCAGCAATGAAATTAAAAGACGCTTACTCCTTGGAAGGAAAGTTATGACCAACCTAGATAGCATATTCAAAAGCAGAGACATTACTTTGCCAACAAAGATCCATCTAGTCAAGGCTATGGTTTTTCCTGTGGTCATGTATGGATGTGAGAGTTGGACTGTGAAGAAGGCTGAGCGCCTAAGAATTGATGCTTTTGAACTGTGGTGGTAGAGAAGACTCTTGAGAGTCCCTTGGACTGCAAGGAGATCCAATGGGTCCATTCTGAAGGAGATCAGCTCTGGGATTTCTTTGGAAGGAATGATTCTAAAGCTGAAACTCCAGTACTTTGGCCACTTCATGTGAAGGGTTGACTCATTGGAGAAGACTCTGATGCTGGGAGGGATTGGGGGCAGGAGGAGAAGGGGACGACAGAGGATGAGATGGCTGGATGGCATCACTGACTCGATGGACATGAGTCTGAGTGAACTCTGGGAGTTGGTGATGGACAGGGAGGCCTGGTGTGCTGCGATTCATGGGGTTGCAAAGAGTCGGACACAACTGAGTGACTGAACTGAACTGAACTGAATATTACATTTGGGGTCACAAAGAGTCAGACACAACTGAGTGACTGAACTGAACTGAATATTCCATTATGTATTGCCACATCTTTATCCATTTATTTATCCATGGATCCTTAGATTGCTTTCATATCTTGGCTATTGCCAATAATGCTGTGATGAACATGGGGCTGTTTCTGTTTTCTTTGGGAAAATACACAGGAGTAGAATCGTTGGATTGTATGCTAGCTCTGTTTTTTAAATTTTTGAGGAACCTCTCTACTATTCTCCATGGTGGCTATACCAATTTATATTCCTATCAACAGTGCATGAGGGTTCCTTTTTCTTTACATTCTTAACCAACATTTGTTATTTGTTGTTTTTTTGATGATAGCCATTCTAATAGGTATGTGTGATATGTCACTGCAGTTTTGATTTGTGGTTCCCTGATGATTAGTGAAGTTGAATATCTTTCATGTGTCTATTGGCCATCTCTATGTTGTCTTTAGAGAAAGTGTCTGTTTAGGTCCTCTGCCAATTTTAAAATTGGGTTAAATGTTTTGTTTTGCTTTTTTCTGATGTCGAGTTGTATGAGTTCTTTGTATATTAACCCCTTATCAGATATATCATTTGAAAATATTTCCTCCTATTCAGGAGGCAGGCTTTTCATTTTGTTGATAATTTCCTGCCTTGTGCAAAAACTCTTTAGTTTGATGTTTACTTTTGCTTCTGACCATTTTAAATGAGGTTTCCATTTTTCATTTTCACACTTTCATTGGAACATTTTAGGATTTAAAAATTTGCCTTTGAGATGCAGAATGATATGTTTATAAATTTCTTTGTCTTTCTGTGTAGAAAAATAATTATTTTTGCTTCATCTAAGCATAAAGAAGGATGCATAAGAAATTAACAGTGTTTATCTGTTTTGGAGATTGGGTGATGAGAACTAGGTGGGTAGAGAAAGGATTGGGAAGCAAACTTTCCACTGAGTCTCTTTTATGTTTTCTTGAGGTGTTTTAACCAGGTGAATATATAACCCACTTTAAAAAATTTTAAAAATTATATCTGTGAGTTCCCTGACTTCAGCACATATAGATGAGTCTCAAAGGATTAGTAGTATTTTGCAGGCATCTGGCCCTGGCTTTGTTCCCTTTCAGGAGCACTCTCAAGTCCTGTGACTAAATTCATTATGAAGCCTTCCTATAGGAAACAATAATACTACAAATATGGCCAAATCTTGAGTTATTGTTGGCTTCTCTGAAGAACCACTGAACTGAAATTGTCTGCAGGATCCTACAAACTGGATATTCAGTTTTTCCTAATAAAACTGTTATATAATGCCAATATAATTAGTGCACAGTTAGTTGATTCCTGATTGCCCCTGCTTCGATATCTGTTATCTGATCATCATGGTTATATTTCTGCTACTTAAAATTATATAAATTTGGTCTTTTAGAAAATAAAGATTTGTTTATTTTTAGTATTCAGATAATTCTGCTCTTTTCAGTGTATGCTAAACCCAGGAGTTTCATTCATCATGATTTTTGTAGTTTTTGTCATTTGTCATATGTATTTTACCCTTTGGAGAACAAAGAGAAACTAGTATTTATTTTGTACCTACCATGTGCTGGGTGCTTTAGAGATACTATTGCATTAAATACTCATAATAACTCTGTGGGGTAGGTGGAGGTTTCATTTTACAGATGAGCAAATTAGGATCTGGGCTTCCCTGGTGGATCAGCAGTAAAGAATTTGCCTCCCAATGCAGGAGACCTGGGTTCAATTCCTGGGTCAGGAAGATCCGCTGGAGAAGGCAATGGCAACCCACTCCAGTATTCTTGCCTGGGAAATCCCATGGACAGATGAGCCTAGTGGGCTATAGTCCATGGGATCACAAAGAGTCAGACATGACTACAACTTAGCAACTAAACAACAACAGCAAATTAGGGTTTAGTGAGGCCTCAAAGGTGACCCTGTGTGGCCATCACGGCGCAGCGCTGATCTGAAGCTGGTCTGGTCTACTTAGCTTTACCAGGGGGTCCCCTTTGCCTTTGAGAAGGGGGTAAAGACTAACTTCTTTCAAAGACCCTCATCAGAGAGAACAGGCAGAATTGATTTATAGGTAACTCTGATTACTATCTGGGAGGACCAACCCCACGTCCAAGGAGCCGTGGCTGCATGGGCGCAGGAGGGCCTAGAGGAGCTATCCCACGTTGAAGGTCAGGAAGGGTGGCGTGAGGAGAGACCCCTCGTCCAAGGTAAGGAGCAATGGCTGTGCTTATACCAGATCACACCAATGGCTGTGATCACACCAGATAATCATGATGGTGTGATCACTGACCTAGAGCCAGACATCCTGGAATGTGAAGTCAAGTGGGCCTTAGAAAGCATCGCTACAAACAAAGCTAGTTGAGGTGATGGAATTCCAGTTGAGCTATTCCAAATCTTGAAAGATGATGCTGTGAAAGTGCTGCACTCAATATGCCAGCAAGTTTGGAAAACTCAGCAGTGGCCACAGGACTGGAAAAGGTCAGTTTTCATTCCAATCCCAAAGAAAGGCAATGCCAAAGAATGCTGAAACTACTGCACAATTGCACTCATCTCCCAGGCTAGTAAAATAATGCTCAAAATTCTCCAAGCCAGGCTTCAGCAATATGTGAACCGTGAACTTCCTGATGTTCAAGCTGGATTTAGAAAGGGCAGAGGCTCCAGAGATCAAATTGCCAACATCCGCTGGATCATGGAAAAAGCAAGAGAGTTCCAGAAAAACATCTATTTCTGCTTTATTGACTATGCCACAGCCTTTGACTGTGTGGATCACAATAAACTGTGGAAAATTCTGAAAGATGGGAATACCAGACCACCTGATCTGCCTCTTGAGAAATTTGTATGCAGGTCAGGAAGCAACAGTTAGAACTGGACATGGAACAACAGACTGGTTCCAAATAGGAAGAGGAGTACGTCAAGGCTGTATATTGTCACCCTGTTTATTTAACTTATACGCAGAGTACATCATGAGAAACGCTGGACTGGAAGAAAGACAAGCTGGAATCAAGATTGCTGGGAGAAATATCAGTAACCTCAGATATGCAGATGACACTAGCCTTATGGCAGAAAGTGAAGAGGAACTCAAAAGCCTCTTGATGAAAGTGAAAGTGGAGAGTGAAAAAGTTGGCTTAAAGCTCAACATTCAGAAAATGAAGATCATGGCATGTGGTCCCATCACTTCATGGGAAATAGATGGGCAAACAGTGGAAACAGTGTCAGACTTTATGTTTCTGGGCTCCAAAATCACTACAGATGGTGACTGCAGCCATGAAATTAAAAGACGCTTACTCCTTGGAAGGAAAGTTATGACCAACCTAGATAGCATATTCAAAAGCAGAGACCTTACTTTGCCAACAAAGGTTCATCTAGTCAAGGCTATGGTTTTTCCTGTGGTCATGTATGGATGTGAGGGCTGGACTGTGAAGAAGGCTGAGCGCCGAAGAATTGATGCTTTTGAACTGTGGTGTGGACTGCAAGGAGATCCAACAGGTCCATTCTGAAGGAGATCAGCCCTGGGATTTCTTTGGAAGGAATGATTCTAAAGCTGAAACTCCAGTATTTTGGCCACCTCATGCGAAGAGTTGACTCATTGGAGAAGACTCTGATGCTGGGAGGGATTGGGGGCAAGAGGAGAAGGGGATGACAGAGGATGAGATGGCTGGATGGCATCACTGACTCAATGGATGTGAGTCTGAGTGAACTCCAGGAGTTGGTGATAGACAGGGAGGCCTGACATGCTGCGATTCATGGGGTCGCAAAGAGTCGGACACGACTGAGCGACTGATCTGATCTCTGATCTGATCTGATTACCATCTACTGATGAGGCTGTGGTTAAATGAGTTTTGAAAACTGGCCTTTCATTTTTACTGCATGGTTCTGAGATGGTATTCATTTTTCATCTAGAAGCTGCTGCCAGACCTCCGGAAAGAAGCTGACTGAAAATGTTTTAAATATATTACTTCCCTAATAGAAAGGAGCTAAAATCCTAAATTTAATTCTTGAATATGTTAAATTCTGAACCTACAGAATTTGAATGTCTTATTTGTTATCTGTAGAGCTGTCAAGTTCCTACTGTTAGCAGCCAATATCCAATGAACTTTACCAACTCTAACAAATCCTGTTGCCATATTCTAAAATCCCATATTGGCGATAGCCAGCCCCATTTGTATTAATCCTTAGAAAGGGAGCCATCTGCAGATACCATCTACCATTTTGCTGATTCTTGTTGGGTATTAGCTAATGCAAAAATATTGTGTCTTGCCAGAAAATATTCTTTAAAGGATGGTGCTGTTGCTGCTAAGTTGCTTCAGTCGTGTCCGACTCTGTGCGACCCCATAGACGGCAGCCCACCAGGCTCCCCCGTCCCTGGGATTCTCCAGGCAAGAACACTGGAGTGGGTTGCCATTTCGTTCTCCAATGTGTGAAAGTGAAAAGTGAAAGTGAAGTCCCTCAGTCGTGTCCAGCTCTTAGCGACCCCATGGACTGCAGCGTTCCAGGCTCCTCTGTCCATGGGATTTTCCAGGCAAGAGTACTGGAGTGGGGTGCCATTGCCTTCTCCGTCTTTAAAGGATGAGCTCCTGTTAAACAAGTAGGAATGAAAGAACATTTTATGATTCTATTCTCTAATAAAATATACTCATGTTTTGAATGAAAGGTGGGAAAGACACTGAGGAAATTCACACGATTAGAAAAGTTTAAAATGTCACAGAGGTGAATGGAGAAGACAAAATAAACCCATAGCATATTCTCTTACATTTAATATTTTAAAGAGAAAAGCAGCTTTATTGAGACCTAATTGATATGCCATCGAACCAATCACTTTAAAGTGTACAATTCGGTGCTTTAGTCACAGAGCTGTGCATGCATCATCACTATCTAATTCCGGAACGTTTTCATTATCCCCGCCAAAGCCCTGGACTCATCATCAGTCTTTCCTTCTCATTCCCTGCCAAACTCCCCCCTCTCCCCGCTGTGGCAGCGCTGTCGGTGCTCCGCCTCTGGCGATGATCAGTTTACTTTCCGTACGTATGTGCTTAGTGGCTAAGTGTATCCGACTCTTTGCGACCCCATGGACTGTGGCCTTCCAGGCTCTTCTGTCCCTGGGGATTCTCCAGGCAAGAATACTGGAGTGGGTTGCCTTGCCCTCCTCCAGGGCATCTTCCCGACCCAGGGATCGAACTGAGGTCTCCCTCATTGCAGGCGGATTCTTTACCATCTGAGCCACCAGAGAAGACCTTTCGGTAGGTGTGTTTGCCTATTCTGGATATTTTGTAAAAAGTGAAATCTTATAGGAATTTGCTGGTAGTCCAGTGATTAAGACTTGGTGCTTTCACTGACGTGGCTTGGGTTCAGTCCCTCGTTTAGGGAACTAGGGAGTGCTTGGAAAGTTACTTGGAGTGGCCAGAAAAGAAGTGGAATATGGTCTCTCTGACTGGTTTGTTTTACTTAGCATAATGTTTTTGAGGTCCATCCACATTGTAGCATATATTTTTATTGCTGAAAAAATTCCAGTTTTTCAGTTTATCATATTTGCTTATTCATTTATGTATTAGTGGATAGTTGAATTTTTTTCCACTTTTTGATGATTATTAATAAGGCTGCTGTGCATATTCATGTGCAGGCTTTTGTATGAACATGTATTTTCATTTTTGGGTGTATACCTTGCAGCAGAATTGCTGGGTCATGTATAATTCAGTTTAACTTCTTGAGGAATTGCCAAACTGTTTTCCAGTGTCTGCACTGTTTCCCAGTCCCACCAGCAAGGTTTGAGGGTTCAAATTTCTCCACATCCTCACCAACATTAATTATCTGTCCTTTTTGGACTTTCGTCATTTTAGTGGGTTTGAAGTGGTATGTCACTGAGGTTTTGGTTTTCATTTTCTTAATGGCTAATGATATTGAGCATCATTTATGTGCTTGTTGACCATTTTTAACCTTCGGAGAAAAGTCTGTTCAGTTCCTTTGTCCATTTTTTAATAGGGTTATTTGTCTTTTTTTGCTGAATTGTAAGAGTTCTCTATATATTTTAGATGTACAGATCATATGATTTACAAATATTTCTCCTATTTTTGTGGATTTTCTTTTACTTTCCTGATGGTTTTCCTTTGAAGCACTAAAGTTTTTAATTTTTATGAAGTTCGGCTAATTTTCTCTTCTGTCACTTGTGCTTTTGATGCCAAGTTATTTATCTAAGAAATTATTGCCTAGCCCAAAGTCATGGAGATTTACTACTGTGTTTTCTTCTAAGAACTGTTTTAGTTCTTACTTTTAGGTTTTTGATCTGTTTCAAGTTACCTTTTGGTTATGATGTGAGATAGGGGGTTCAACTTTATTCATTTGTATGTGGATATTCAGTTGTCCTATGTTGGCATTCATTTGAAAATCAAATGACCATAAAGATTTATTTCTGTACTTTCAATTTTATTCTACCCATCTTTTTAAAACTTATTTTTTGAGGTATAGTTGATTTACAATGTTATATTAGTTTCAGGTGTACAATTCAATACTTTCCTAGACTATACTCCATTTAAAGTTATTATAAAATATTAGCTGTATTACCTGGGCTGTACATTATGCCCTATATCTTATTTGTTTTATATCTAGTAGTTTGTACCTCTTAATTCCTTAATCCTGTCTTTCCTCTTCTTCCACTGTTCTCTCACTGGTAACTGGTAGTTTGTTCTCTGTGTCTATGAGACTGTTTCTTTTTTAATTGTACCCATTAGTTTTACTTTTTATTTTTTTTTTTTTTTGAGGGAGAATGCTTACAAGTATTTTATTTGAATAAAACCATTATAATGGCCATTAAAATGATGGGAACTATGGTGCTCATTATGAAAGGAAGTTACAGCATCACTGTATTTACAGAAGAGGAGGCAGCAAAGGTGTACATCTGGAGGTGAAATAACATTGTAAACTCAACCCATATTAAATACCATGAAAGTAAATAGAGTCAAAACACACCATTATTTACATGTTACTGAGAAGAAAGGCGGGGAAGGCAATGGCACCCCACCCCAGTACTTTTGCCTGGAAAATCCCATGGACGGAGGATCCTGGTAGGCTCCAGTCCATGGGGTCGCTGAGAGTCGGATACAACTGAGCGACTTCACTTTCACTTTTCACTTTCATGCATTGGAGAAGGAAATGGCAACCCACTCCAGTGTTCTTGCCTGGAGAATCCCAGGGACAGGGGAGCCTGGTGAGCTTCCATCTGTGGGGTCGCACAGGGTCGGACACGACTGAAGCGACTTAGCAGCAGCAGCAGCAGAGAAGAAAGGGAACATTACAGAGTTAAACTTTTGCATAACGTGTAACATTTATGTTAGCAAAAGCCTTTGAGTTTGTGGAAAATGACTGTGTGCCTTAATCTCACCCACCACTAGATTAAGACACTGGAACTGAGACTGATTCCTTCCTGATTTGACAGCTTTATTCTTGATATCCCTCTAAAAAGACACCAATGTGATTGTGAAAATGACTCATACCTATAGTGTAATTACCAAGTACCACATTCACATAACAACAAAAACCAAATGAAATATACTATGATTGTTTTACCTTTCAATTACTACTGTGTACACCCCACTCCGGTACTCTTGCCTGGAAAATCCCATGGATGGAGGAGCCTGTTAGGCTGCAGTCCATGGGGTCGCTAAGAGCCGGACATGACTGAGCAACTTCACTTTCACTTTTCACTTTCATGCATTGGAGAAGGAAATGGCAACCCACTCTAGTGTTCTTGCCTGGAGAATCCCAGGGATGGGGGAGCGTGATGGGCTGCCGTTTATGGGGTCGCACAGAGTCAGACACGACTGAAGTGACTTAGCATAGCATAGCATAGCACAGTATGTCATAAGTAGGCATAGTGGTGCATTTAGGAGCTGATTGTACTCCCTGTGTAAAATTTTAGGAATGAGCACATCTGAGTGTAGGGATACTTCCTTATCTTACAAATTAAAAGCAAGCATTTTCTACATAAAATTTTTATTTCTGTGTAAAATAAAGGCAACTCCTGAAGGTCTAACTAGGAAAAAAAAAAAAATACAACATTCAAAGCACTATTAAGTCATGAAACAAAGATGAATCTGAGGTAGAAGTCAAGCAGTATAACCCACAACCTTTTTAGGGGAGTATTTATTCCCAGCAACCATCATGTCTCTCCAGTAAGATTTAATTTTTAAAAAGTTCCAAGTTCCAAAAAAAATTTCAGTTTCTACAATCAGATATAAAACTATGACCAACAGAAAATACAACATAAACTTCTGTCATGTTAGCAGAGTAAATAATTTTACTAAAAGTTGCTGACACTTCTATTAGTAGTAGCCATAGGGAGGCCTTTGGTTGTAACCACAGTGTCCATATTGACAGGGGTAGTAAGGTTCTTGGGCTGTGGGTAATTGTTACCCGAGGATCGTCTATGCTGTTGATTGGATCGATTGTCACTTGGCCATTCATGTCTGCTGTCCCTACCTCTAAACTGTCTAACCGATTGCCTCTATTTCTCAGGTTGCCACCAGCTCTGCTATATTCCTCAGCAATCAGAGGAGACTCAGGAGGGTGTTTCAGGTATTCTTGGTATTCTTTGTCATCTTCTGTGAATCTGTTGGCAAACATCTCTTCAAAATTTGAAACAGCTTCAGAAGTGTCAGTCATTCTGCAATTCCCAGGGATTTGAGGTGGCTGTTGTGTTTAATGTTTAGATTGTGTAGATCTCTGGTCCACGTGCTGGCGCAGGACCTCTGTGTACACACCTTCAGCTCTCCCAGGTAGCAGTTAGTTTTACTTTTTAGCTGTCACATATAAGTGGAAAGCTCTTTCTGTCTTAATGCCAGCGCCACACTGTGTTAACAAGATTAGTGTGGCTTTGTAGTGAGTTTTACAAACAGGAAGTAAGAGTCCTCCAACTTTGTTCTTCCTTTTCAAGATCACTGTCTTATTTTGGGTCAGTTGCATTTCCATATGAATTGTAGGATCAGCTTGTCAGTTTATGAAAAAAATGGCAAGGAATTTTGACAGGGATTGGATTCACTCTGAGGATCAATTTGGAGAGTATTGCCATCTTAACAGTATTTAGTCTTCAGATCCATGAACCTGTATTGCTTTTCCATATCTTAAAGTCTTCTGTAATTTTTTTAAAATTTATTTTTATTTTTGGCTGCTCTGGGTCTTCTTTGCTGTTTGGGCTTTCTCTAGTTGGTGAATGGGAGCTACTCATTGCAGTGTATGGGCTTCTCATTGTGGTGGCTACTCTCGTGGAGCACAGGCTCTAGGGTACACGGGCTTTAGTAACTGCAACACACAGGCTCAGTGGGTGTGGCTCGTGGGCTCTAGGGCACAGGCTCAGTAGTTGTGGCATATTAACTTCGTTGCTCCATGGCATGTGAAATCTTCCTGGACCAGGGATAGAACCTGTGTGTCCCCTGCATTGGCAGTTGGACTCTTATTCACCAGGGAAGTCCTATAATTTCTTTTAACAATTTTCTGCAGTTTTCAGTGTACAAATCTTGCACTTCATTAAAATTTATTCCTAAGTATTTTATTCTTTTTGATGCTGTTGTTAATGGAATTATTTTCTTAATTCATTTAATGTTTACTTATGCTACTGTACTTACTTGATTTTTTAGTATAATTTATATAACAATATGCTAATACAATGATTTTTGAATATTGAACTTGTATTCTAAATTCTTTAAAAAGATTTTTATCTTTAAAAACTCTTAATTGGAGGATAATTGCTTTACACTGTTGTGTTAATTTCTGCTGTAAAACAATGTGAATCAGCCATATATATACATATATCCCCTCCATCTTGAGCCTCCCTCTCACTCTTCCATCCCACCTCTCTAGATCATCACAGAACTCTGAGCGAAGCTTCCCACTAGCTATCTATTTTACACATACTAGTATTCACACTTGCTGAACTTATTTACTAGTTTTAATAGTTTTTTTGGAGAATTGATTAGGATTTTTTTATACAGTCAGTCCTCAGTATCTGGGAGTTTTGCATTCCGAGATACAGAGGATGGACTGTATTCACGTACTGTTTTATATAAAGGCTTCTGGGTCCAATTTGGTATCTGTAGGGCCTCCTGGAACCAATCCCCCATGGGTACTAAGAGACTACTGTATATAAGATCTTATCATCTGCTTATAGAGATAGTTTTGCTTCTTCCTTGTCAATCTTTTAATCAAAAATTTATAATTTTTTTCTTTTTATATTTTTTTTTTCTTGCTTGGTTGCTCTGGCTAGAACCTTCAGTGTTAAAGAGAAGCCTTGTCTCATTCCTAGTCTCAGGGGAAGAGCATTCAGTCTTTCACCATTACATGTAATGTTAGCTGTGGTTTATTTATAGACACCTCTTACTAGCTTGAGGAAATTCTATTCTATTCAAAGTTTATTATGTTTTTATAATTAAAGAGAGTTAAATTTTGTCAAATGACTTTTCTGCATCCATTGAGATGATTGTGTGGTTTTTGTCCTTTATTCTGTTAATAGAGTATATTACATTGATTGGTTTTCAGATGATAAACCAACTTTGAATTCCTTTAATAAATCATATTTGGTCATGCTATATAATCCTTTTCATATGTTCCTGGATTTGGTTTGCTGGCATTTTGTTGAGGATTTTTGCACTTATATTGATTTATAATTTTCTTTTTTTTGTGTGTGATATCTTCATTTGGGTTTGGTATCAAGATAATTGTACAGTTGTTCTGTGTATTCTTGCCACCTCTTCTTAATATCTTCTGCTTCTGTTAGGTCCATACCATTTCTGTCCTTTATCGAGCCCATCCTTGCATGAAATGTTCCTTTGGTATCTCTGATTTTCTTGAAGAGATCCCTAGTCTTTCCTATTCTGTTGTTTTCCTCTGTTTCTTTGCATTGATCGCTGAAGAAGGCTTTCTTATCTCTTCTTGCTATTCTTTGGAACTCTGCATTCAGATGTTTATATCTTTCCTTTTCTCCTTTGCTTTTGGCTTCTCTTCTTTTCACAGCTATTTGTAAGGCCTCCCCAGACAACCATTTTGCTTTTTTGCATTTCCTTTCCATGGGGATGGTCTTGATCCCTGTCTCCTGTACAATGTCACTAACTTCATTCCATAGTTCATCAGGCACTCTATCAGATCTAGGCCCTTAAATCTATTTCTCACTTCCACTGTATAATCATAAGGGATTTGATTTAGGTCATACCTGAATGGTCTAGTGGTTTTCCCTACTTTCTTCAATTTCAGTCTGAATTTGGCAATAAGGAGTTCATGGTCTAAGCCACAGTCAACTCCTGGTCTTGTTTTTGCTGATTGTATAGAGCTTCTCCATCTTTGGCTGCAAAGAATATAATCGATCTGATTTCGGTGTTGACCATCTGGTGATGTCCATGTATAGAGTCTTCTCTTGTGTTGTTGGAAGAGGGTGTTATGACTAGTGCATTTTCTTGGCAAAACTCTGTTAGTCTTTGCCCTGCTTCATTCCGTATTCCAAGGCCAAATGTGCCTGTTACTCCAGGTGTTTCTTGACTTCCTACTTTGGCATTCCAGTCCCCTATAATGAGAAGGACATCTTTTTGGGTGTTAGTTCTAAAAGGTCTTGTAGCTCTTCATAGAACCGTTCAACTTCAGCTTCTTCGGCGTTACTGGTTGGGGCATAGACTTGGATTACTGTGACATTGAATGGTTTGCCTTGGAAATGAACAGAGATCATTCTGTCGTTTTTGAAATTGCATCCAAGTACTGCATTTCGGACTCTTTTGTTGACCATGATGGCCACTCCATTTCTTCTGAGGGATTCCTACCCACAGTAGTAGATATAATGGTCACAGGACTGGAAAAGGTCAGTTTTCATTCCAATCCCAAAGAAAGGCAATGCCAAAGAATGCTGAAACTACCACACAATTGCACTCATCTCACACGCTAGTAAAGTAATGCTCAAAATTCTCCAAGCCAGGCTTCAGCAATATGTTAACCATGAACTTCCTGATGGTCAAGCTGGTTTTAGAAAAGGCAGAGGAACCAGAGATCAAATTGCCAACATGTGCTGAATCATGGAAAAAGCAAGAGAGTTCCAGAAAAACATCTATTTCTGCTTTATTGACTATGCCAAAGCCTTTGACTTGTGTGGATCACAATAAACTGTGGAAAATTCTCAAAGATGGGAATACCAGACCCACCTGATCTGCCTCTTGGGAAATTTGTATGCAGGTCAGGAAGCAACAGTTAGAACTGAACATGGAACAACAGACTGGTTCCAAATAGGAAAAGGAGTACGTCAAGGCTGTATATTGTCACCCTGTTTATTTAACTTATATGCAGAGTACATCATGAGAAACGCTGGACTGGAAGAAAGACAAGCTGGAATCAAGATTGCTGGGAGAAATATCAATAACCTCAGATATGCAGATGACACCAGCCTTATGGCAGAAAGTGAAGAGGAACTCAAAAGCCTCTCGATGAAAGTGAAAGTGGAGAGTGAAAAGGTTGGCTTAAAGCTCAACATTCAGAAAACGAAGATCATGGCATGTGGTCCCATCACTTCATGGGAAATAGATGGGGAAACAGTGGAAACAGTGTCAGACTATATTTCTGGGCTCCAAAATCACTGCAGATGGTGACTGTAGCCATGAAATTAAAAGACGCTTACTCCTTGGAAAGAAAGTTATGACCAACCTAGATAGCATATTCAAAAGCAGAGACATTTCTTTGCCAACAAAGGTTCGTCTAGTCAAGGCTATGGTTTTTCCTGTGGTCATGTATGGATGTGAGAGCTGGACTGTGATGAAGGCTGAGCACTGAAGAATTGATGCTTTTGAAGTGTGGTGTTGGAGAAGACTCTTGAGAGTCCCTTGGACTGCAAGGAGATCCAACGGGTCCATTCTGAAGGAGATCAGCCCTGGGATTTCTTTGGAAGGAATGATGCTAAAGCTGAAACTCCAATACTTTTGCCACCTCATGCGAAGAGTTGACTCATTGGAGAAGACTCTGATGCTGGGAGGGATTGGGAGCAAGAGGAGAAGGGGACGACAGAGGATGAGATGGCTGGATGGTGTCACTGACTCGATGGATGTGAGTCTCAGTGAACTCCAGGAGTTGGTGATGGACAGGGAGGCCTGGCGTGCTGCGATTCATGGGGTCGCAAAGAGTCGGACACGACTGAGCGACTGATCTGATCTTATCTGATCTTATCAAGATAATACTGGCCTCGTTGATGAGTTCCTTTCTTTTCTTTTCTGTGGGTGGTGTGACATTTTGTGAAGGATTGGTATTAATTCTTCTTCAAATATTTGGTAGAAGTCACCAGCGAAGCCATCTGGTCTTGGGCTTTTTTTGTGGCACTTTTTCTTTATTTTAAATTACTAATCAGTTTCCTTACTTGTTATGTATGTATTCAGATAAGTACTATTTCTTCTTGATTTAGCTTCATAGCTTTTTTCTTCCAATGAATATGTTCATCTGGTTATCTACCAGATAATTTGTTGTATACAATTATTAATAATATTCTTTTAAAATTTTTATTTCTGTGAAGTTGGAAGTAATGTTCCGTATTTCATTCCTTATTTCAGTTCAGTTCAGATGCTCAGTAGTGTCTGATTCTTTGTGACTGCATGAACTGCAGCACGCCAGGCCTCCCTGTCCATGGACAACTCCTGGAGTTTACTCAAACTCATGTCCATTGAGTCAGTGATGCCATCCAGCCATCTCATCCTCTGTCATCCCCTTCTCCTCCTGCCTTCAATCTTTCCCAGCATCAGGATCTTTTCAAATGAGTTAATTCTTCACATCAGGTGGCCAAAGTATTGGAGTAGTCTTCTTTCTTTTATTCTTGATCAGTCTAGGTAAAGTTTTTCCAATTTTTTAAAAATTATTTTGAAGAACTAACTTTTCACTCCGTTGATTTTCTCTGTTGTTTTTCTATTTTGTATTTCATTTATTTCTGCTCTAGTCATTATTACTTTCTTCCTTCTGGGGTGGTGGGGAACAGCAGTTCAGGAGAAAGCATAGATCAAAGAGCAGACAACAACTATGCTATGCTATGCCAAGTCACTTCAGTCATGTCCGACTCTGTGCGACCCCATAGACGGCAGCCCACCAGGCTCCCCCGTCCCTGGGATTCTCCAGGCAAGAACACTAGAGTGGGTTGCCATTTCCTTCTCCAGTGCGTGAAAGTGAAAAGTGAAAGTGAAGTCGCTCAGTCGTATCCGGCTCTTAGAGACCCCATGGATTGCAGCCTAACAGGCTCCTCCGTCCATGGGATTTTCCAAGCAAGAGTACTGGAGTGGGGTGGACAACAGCTATAGAAGAATTAAAAAAGAATTTGACAGTGGAAAATGTATAAGAGTAGAAGAAGGAAGAGGAGGAAATAGTACTGAAGTCTTTATCAGTCCTTGGCAGAGAGGCCAGTACCCAGAAATGTACTCCTAGGCTTTCTAAATCTATATATGACTCTGGGATGGAAATTCCTGAGAGTTAAGTGTATTGTTGGAACATAGCCTCTTCTGTAGTGTAGTTATTGCAGTAATTGAATTACCTCTTTCCATTTAGTTCCTGTGGCATGCTCTGTTTTGGCAACACTGAATGTCCAAACAAGTAGATGTGATTCTTTTATTAAAATCTTTTTAGCTGACTTAGGGAATAGATAATAGATATGAAAATGCTTGCCATAGTTAAGGGCACAAAGTAGGCACTTAATAAATGTTGGCTGATATTAACTTGTCCATAACATTTCCTAGTATTTAATAGCCTACACTAGGGAATTTGCAGTGCCTAGGTTATAGTTTTTGATCTGCCAGTAATTTATTAAATGAACCTTAGCGAATGACTTTATTTTCTTTGACTTTAAATTACTCAAAGTTCTATCTACCTCTAAAATTTTACAGTTCTATTCATGTAGAAAAAAAAGCTTTAACTATAGATTCTTCTTTTAATAGAGGTAGAAGTTGTTATTTTTGTTCTCAACTTTTACAATTTTAACTAGGGTACATTGCGTGAATAAGATTCTTTATAGCATTATCTAAAGCCAACCACTGATTTGTTTGAAAACAAAGGGTTTCTTTGCAGTGTCATTTAGCCTGGCTTGCCATGAATCCAAGAATTATTCTACGCTAATCAGAGAACAGTAATGTAGTTGTATTTAAATTTAGAGTTCCACTGTCATTCACAGAGACGAATGGAGGTGAACAAGTACTTCTAACTTAATTTGCAAAAGTTATAAATGTATTGGTGGAATTCTCTGCAGGAATTATAGTGAAAAGCAGATTGGAAGCTTGGCTGAGATTGTAAGAGGCTGTTGGGGAAACTTGTTGCCTTCTGTTGTATTTGGTTTCTGAATCTGTGATTTTTTTAATAAAAAAAAATCATAGTCATGTAGATTTTACAAGCATTCTTAGCATTTTGAAATGTTGATATATGGTGTGACAGAGAATGAGACTGTGTGGTTGGTTACCTTAGCTTTTAAAGGAAGCCAATGCCTGACTTTCAAATGCTGTGCAGAATCAAAATCAAATCAAAACTCCCTTGTTTTCCTTTACACTTACTGCATGTGATACTGACACTTGTGTATTCTGGTTCCCACATGGGTGCTAGTTTTTCCCACACCAGCCAAGCCTGAGACACGAGCCGAATGTCCTACAGTTTAACTCAGTGCTGACACTGTCTTCTTGGAGCTTCCACGGCTTAAGGGTTTAGTTCTGTATACCTGCACTCCCACCCTTCAACTGCCAGTTGCAAATCCAGGTTGTTACCTGGGCTTCTGACCGGAGGCTATAAATCATTTTTCCACCACTCCTTTGGGTTCAATTAATTTGCTAAGTGGCTCTCAGTACACAGGAAAATAGCTTACTTACTAGATTACCTCCAGGTACACCAACTTGGAAGCTCTCCCAACCTCTCCTGGGACTTTTTTGGAGGCTTCATTGAGTAGGCGTAGTTGATTAAATCATTGACCATTGGTGATCAACTCAACCACCAGCCCCTTTCCCCTCCTGGAAGGTAAGATCAGATCAGATCAGATCAGTCGCTCAGTCGTGTCCGACTCTTTGCAACCCCATGAACCGCAGCACGCCAGGCCTCCCTGTCCATCACCAGCTCCCGGAGGTCACTCAGACTCGCATCCATCGAGTCAGTGATGCCATCCAGCCATCTCATCCTCTGTCGTCCCCTTCTCCTCCTGCCCTCAATCCCTCCCAGCATCAGAGTCTTCTCCAATGAGTCAACTCTTCGCATGAGGTGGCCAAAATACTGGAGTTTCAGCTTTAGCATCATTCCTTCCAAAGAAATTCCAGGATTGATCTCCTTCAGAATGGACTGGTTGGATCTTCTTGCAGTCCAAGGGACTCTCAAGAGTCTTCTCCAACACCACAGTTCAAAAGCATCAATTCTTCGGCACTCAGCCTTCTTCACAGTCCAGCTCTCACATCCATACATGACCACAGGAAAGACCATAGCCTTGACTAGGCGAACGTTTGTTGGTAAAGTAATGTCTCTGCTTTTGAATATGCTATCTAGGTTGGTCATAACTTTCCTTCCAAGGAGCAAGCGTCTTTTAATTTCATGGCTGCAGTCACCATCTGCAGTGATTTTGGAGCCCAGAAAAACAAAGTCTGACACTGTTTCCACTGTTTCCCCATCTATTTCCCATGCAGTGATGGGACCAGATGCCATGATCTTCGTTTTCTGAATGTTGAGCTTTAAGCCAACCTTTTCACTCTCCACTTTCACTTTCATCAAGAGGCTTTTTAGCCCCTCTTCACTTTCTGCCATAAGAGTGGTGTCATCTGCATATCTGAGGTTATTGATATTTCTCCCAGCAATCTTGATTCCAACTTGTGTTTCTTCCAGTCCAGCATTTCTCATGATGTACTCTGCATATAAGTTAAATAAACATGGTGACAATATGCAGCTTTGACGTACTCCTTTTTCTATTTGGAACCAGTCTGTTGTTCCATGACCAGTTCTAACTGTTGCTTCCTGACCTGCATACAGATTTCTTAAGAGGCAGATCAGGTGGTCTGGTATTCCCATCTCTTTCAGAATTTTCCATAGTTTATTGTGATCCACACAGTCAAAGGCTTTGGCATAGTCAATAAAGCAGAAATAGATGTTTTTCTGGAACTCTCTTGCTTTTTCCATGATCCAGCGGATGTTGGCAATTTGATCTCTGGTTCCTCTGCCTTTTCTAAAACCAGCTTGAACATCAGGAAGTTCACGGTTCACATATTGCTGAAGCCTGGCTTGGAGAATTTTGAGCATTACTTTACTAGCGTGTGAGATGAGTGCAATTGTGCGGTAGTTTGAGCACTCCTTGGCATTGCCTTTCTTTGGGATTGGGATGAAAACTGACCTTTTCCAATCTTGTGGCCACTGCTGAGTTTTCCAAATTTGCTGGCATATTGAGTGTAGCACTTTCACAGCATCATCATTCAGGACTTGGAATAGCTCCACTGGAATTCCATCACCTCCACTAGCTTTGTTCGTAGTGATGCTTTCTAAGGCCCATTTGACTTCACATTCCAAGATGTCTGGCTCTAGGTCAGTGATCACATCATCATGATTATCTGGGTCTTGAAGCTCTTTTTTGTACAGTTCTTCTGTGTATTCTTGCCACCTCTTCTTAATATCTTCTGCTTCTGTTAGGTCCACACCATCTCTGTCCTTTATTGTGCCCATCTTTGCATGAAATGTTCCTTTGGTATCTCTGATTTTCTTGAAGAGATCCCTAGTCTTTCCCATTCTGTTGTTTTCCTCTATTTCTTTGCATTGATCACTGAAGAAGGCTTTCTTATCTCTTCTTGCTATTCTTTGGAACTCTGCATTTAGATGTTTATATCTTTCCTTTTCTCCTTTGCTTTTCGCTTCTCTTCTTTTCACAGCTATTTGTAAGGCCTCCTCAGACAGCCATTTTGCTTTTTTGCATTTCTTTTCCATGAGGATGGTCTTGATCCCTGTCTCCTGTACAATGTCACGAACCTCATTCCATAGTTCATCAGGCACTCTATCTATCAGATCTAGGCCCTTAAATCTATTTCTCACTTCCACTGTATACTCATAAGGGATTTGATTTAGGTCATACCTGAATGGTCTAGTAGTTTTCTCTACCTTCTTCAATTTCAGTCTGAATTTGGCAATAAGGAGTTGATGGTCCGAGCCACAGTCAGCTCCTGGTCTTGTTTTTGCTGATTGTATAGAGCTTCTCCATCTTTGGCTGCAAAGAATATAATCGATCTGATTTCGGTGTTGACCATCTGGTGATGTCCATGTATAGAGTCTTCTCTTGTGTTGTTGGAAGAGGGTATTTGCTATGACCAGTGCATTTTCTTGGCAAAACTCTATTAGTCTTTGCCCTGCTTCATTCTGTATTCCAAGGCCAAATGTGCCTGTTACTCCAGGTGTTTCTTGACTTCCTACTTTTGCATTCCAGTCCCCTATAATGAAAAGGACATCTTTTTTGGGTGTTAGTTCTAAAAGGTCTTGTAGGTCTTCATAGAACTGTTCAACTTCAGCTTCTTCGGCGTTACTGGTTGGGGCATAGACTTGGATTACTGTGACATTGAATGGTTTGCCTTGGAAACGAACAGAAATCATTCTATCGTTTTTGAGATGGCATCCAAGTACTGCATTTCGGACTCTTTTGTTGACCATGATGGCCACTCCATTTCTTCTGAGGGATTCCTACCCACAGTAGTAGATATAATGGTCATCCGAGTTAAATTCACCCATTCCAGTCCATTTTAGTTCGCTAATTCCTAGAATGTCAACATTCACTCTTGCCATCTCTTGTTTGACCACTTCCAATTTGCCTTGATTCATGGACCTGACATTCCAGGTTCCTATGCAATATTGCTCTTTACAGCATCGGACTTTGCTTCTATCACCAGACACATCCACAGCTGGGTATTCTTTTTGTTTTGGCTCCATCCTTTCATTCTTTCTGGAGTTATTTCTCCACTGATCTCCAGTAGCATATTGGGCCCCTACTGACCTGGGGAGTTTCTCTTTCAGTATCCTATCATTTTGTCTTTTCATACTGTTCATGGGGTTCTCAAGGCAAGAATACTGAAGTGGTTTGCCATTCCCTTCTCCAGCGGACCACACCCTGTCATATCTCTCCACCATGACCCGCCTATCCCAGGTTGCCCCTCGGGCATGGCTGAATCTCATTGAGTTAGACAAGGGTGTGGTCCTTGTGTGGTTAGATTGACTAGTTATCTGTGAGAATGGTTTTAGTGTATTTGCCCTCTGATGCCCTCTTTCAAGACCTACTGTCTTACTTGGGTTTCTCTTACCTTGGGCGTTGGGTATCTCATCCCGGCTGCTCCCGGCTGTTCCCGGCCAGCGAAGCACAGCCATCGCACCTTACCTTGGACGAGGGGTCTCTCCTCACCGCCGCCCTTCCTGACCTCGGTCGTGGGGTAGCTCCTCTCGGCCACGCTCTTAGTGCGCGACGCAGCCGGCGGGGCGCTCTTAGTGCGCGAGGCAGCCGGCGGGGCGCTCTTAAATGGCGCGCCGGTAGCGGGCAGGCGAGGTCGCTCTTAAAAAAGTGATGATATCTCTTCTCTTATTTTACCTATCATATTGAAGACAGTCTGAGTACTCTAAGATGATCTTAAAAAGATGATCTAAGATGATCTGGAAGGTAAGGGGAACTAAAATCTCCCAAGTTTCTAATTAATCAGATTGATTGTCTTTGCAACCACTTCCCGGCCTTAAATTACCTAGGGGCTTTCTAAGAGTCACTGCATTAATATAGTCAGGTGTGACTGAAAGAGACTTATTATATGAATAACAAAAGATACCTATTTCACCTTTATCTCTCTCATCACTTAGGAAATTTCAACGGTTTTAGGAGCTCTGTACCAGAAACAGACAGACTGAATGTGTGTGTGTGTATACATGAAAGTGAAAGTTAATCACTACATTTGAAATTGAATTGACGTGTTCATCACTCAGTCGTGTCCAACTCTTTGTGACCCCATGGACTGTAGCCTGACAGGCTCCTCTGTCCATGCAATTTTCCAGGCAAGAATCCTGGAGTGGGTTGCCATTTCCTTCTCCAGGGGATCTTCCCAACCCAGGATTTAATGTGGGTCTCCCACATTACAGGCAGATTCTTTACCATCTGAGCCACCAGGGAAGCCCTGTTTATCCCATAGTATAATTAAATAAGAGCTGAAACCACCTTATGTGAAGCCCATTTAAATACATCAATTTTTATATTTATATTTATTTGTATATCTTATAAATGTGTAAATGTATATTTATATATCTTAATAGAAATCAAAATCTCATAGTACTGTACCTTGCTTAAAAATTATTAAAGTTATGAGAACTAAAACAGTTTTTTTCTACCTCTATTAAAAAAAAAATACACTTTAAATATCCATTTGAGCTTTCATGGGAAAACCAGGAGGCAATCATCCAAGTGTGACTGTGAGTTTTCCTTGTTTTTAATTTTAAATTCTTGCTATTAAAGTTCATTTACCATAATTCTATGTACAGAGAATTATATTCAAACTTAAGTTCAGTTTTAAAAGGAGGGAAAAGTGGCAAACAAGTTGCGAAACAGTAACTTAGGTAATGCATGTTGGTAATGAGTCATTACGGTTTGTTGTGTAAGTATGTACAGAAATGAGAGGCTCTATCAGGCATGCATCATGCATGCTAAGTCGCTTCAGTTGTGTCCAACTCTTTGCGATCCTGTGGACTATAGCTTGCCAGGCCTCTCTGTCATGGAATTTTCCAGGCAAGAACACTGGAGTGGGTTGCCATGCCCTTTTCCAGGGGATCTTCCTGATGCAGGGGTCGAACCCATGTCTCTTTAGTCTCCTGCATTGGCAGGCAGGTTCTTTACCAATAGCTCCATCTGGGAAGCCCCTATCAGGCATACAGCTCTTCTGAAATAACAGATTCCCCAAATCCTTAATGAAAAGGACAGTGTACATGTTCCATGGAAGTCACTTCTCATGCACTTTCTAACCATTAAAACATAAAGCCTGGGTCACTTGGAAAAGGTTTTGGGTAAGTGGTTGTGTTGAAAACTAGGTATTTTTAGGGTAATTCTACTCTGCTCTACCCTGGTCACCATTTGCCCTTAAACCTTTCTGGGACCCACCTGATCTAGCCCTGTCTTCGTGGGTAGGATTGACTTTCAGACTCATTTTTCTTGGTTAAAAAAAAGATGCAGGAATAAAAAGCAAGGAGCACTTTCTCATTTCCTCTGAGGTAGTTAGCTACAGACTTAACTTTTTCAACTTAGAAAGCAATTTTATTTTATTGTCTGTCATTAAAGTTTACCACTCAGGTTTCAATTTTTATGTTTCTCTTATAATTAAAGCAGAATGAGTCTTTGGACTGTGGTATTTAATAGAACCTTTAATTGAATCTTTAAACTTTAGTGTAATTATATGTAAAAATAGAATGTTTATTTAAAATGGGTATGTTATAAAATGGGATGAGTGTCATTGACAGGCATTGTTGTGTACAGAAGTAGCAGGTTGCCTCTGGTGACTCATCTATTTTCAACTTCTGTGACAGATTATACTAATAGTGGCTAAGAATGGGGGTCTCCAGACCATAGTTCAGATAGTGGTTCATTGGTCACTTACTGTAGAAACTGACTGAGCCTTTGTAGTTGACTGGTCACCTCACATCTTTAAAAACAGGGTAAAAAATGGAGGAAAAAATTTGCCCTCATTCTATCCTGCGTACCAGGAGAGGCTAATCTTCTCAAAGCTCTTTTTAAAAATTGCATGCGTACATTTCTTAACCTACAATAGCTCTTTATGAGTTCAAGTCCAAACTCCTCACCCTGTCCTCCCTATCTAGACTGATTTTGGGCAGCGCTTCTACAGAATCAGTCTGTGCAGTTAGATCAGTTTACTTCATGGGCAGAGGAGGCAGAAAATCTAGATTAGTTGTTCTCCTTTGAAGCAGATTTTGACTTTTCAAATCTAGGCTTTAGAATCAGTGTATAGAGTTTAAACGTGTGTGTTGGTAAACTAAACAGAATCTTTGTATTCACTAAATATTTATTGAATCCTGGACTGTGAAGTCAAGTGGGCCTTAAGAAGCATTACTACAAAAAAAGCTAGTAGAGGTATTGGAATTGCAGCTGAGCTATTTCAAATCCAAAAAGATGATGCTATTAAAGTGCTGCACTCAATATGCCAGCTAATTTGGAAAACTTAGAAATGGACACAGAACTGGAAAAGGTCAGTTTTCATTCCAATCACAAAGAAAGACGATGCCAAAGAATGTTCACACTATCATACAGTTGTACTCATTTCACATGCTGGTAAGGTAATGCTCAAAATCCTCCAAGCTAGGCTTCAACAGTAGTGAACCAAGAACTTCTAGATGTACAAAGTGGATTTAGAAAAGGCAGAGGAACCAGAGATCAAATGGCAGACATCCGCTGGATTATAGAAAAAGCAAAGGAATTACAGAGAAACATCTACTTCTGTTTCGTTGACTATGCTAAAGCCTTTGTGTGGATCACAACAAACTGTGGAGAATTTTTAAAGACGTGGGACTACCAGACCACCTTACCTGCCTCCTGTGAAACCTGTATGCAGGTCAAGAAGCAACAGTTAGAACCAGACATGGAACAATGGACTGGATCAAAATTGGGAAAGGAGTACATCAAGGCTGTATATTGTCGCCTTGCTTATTTAACTTATATGCAAGTACATCATGTGAAATGCTGGGTTGGATGAGTCCCAAGGTGGAATCAAGATTGCAGGAAGAAATATCAGTGACCTTAGGCAGATGATACCACTCTATACCCTCAAGATTGCAGAGTGGAAGGACATGTGCTCATCTTCTCTTGCAAGAACTCCAAAATCACAAGTAGCTGCTGAACAACCATCGACTGGAGACCGTTTGATCCCACCAAAAAAGATACCCTACATCCGAGGGCAAAGGAGAAGCCCCAACAAGATGGTTCAGTTCATCACTCTGGATTGTTTGCTACCTCATGGACTGCAGCACCCTAGACTTCCCTGTCCATCACCAACTGCTGGAGTTTGCTCAAGCTCATGTCCATTGAGTTGGTGATGCCATCCAACCATCTCATCCTCTGTCATCCCCTTCTCCTCCTGCCTTAAATCTTTCCCAGCATTAGAGTCTTTTTTAATGAGTCCGTTTTTTGAATTGGGTGGCCAAAGTATTGGAGCTTCAGCTTCAGCATCAATCCTTCCAATAAATATTCAGGACTGATTTCCTTTAGGATGGACTGGTTGGATCTCCTTGCTGTCCAAGGGACTCTTAAGAGTATTCGCCAACACCACAATTCAAAAGCATCAGTTTATGCTGGATCTTAGTTCCCTGACTAGGGATCAAGCCTTTGCCCTTTATAGTGGCAGCTTGGAGCCTCAACCACTGGACTACCAAGGAAGGTCCCTCATTATTTTCTTAAAAAAAAATTTATTTTTCTTTCATGCATATAATATTTTCTGTCTCTGTGAAGTTGTTTGTTTTTTTTTTTTGTAAATAAAAACCTTTGTCTATTCCTAGTATTCTATTTCCTATTTTTAATGTATTCTAGTTTTTTTTTTGTTTTTAATTTTGGTCCTTTGTGTTAGAGATTTCCTTTAAGTGCTTGATAATTATTTAAGAGTAAGACATTACTTTTTCAACAAAGTTCCATCTAGTCAAGGCTATGGTTTTTCCAGTAGTCATGTATGGATGTGAGAGTTGGACTATAAAGAAAGCTGAGCACCGAAGAATTGATGCTTTTGAACTGTGGTATTAGAGAAGACTCTTGCGAGTCCCTTGGACTGCAAAGAGATCCAACCAGTCCATCCTAAAGGAGATCAGTCCTGGGTGTTCATTGGAAGGACTGATGTTGAAGCTGAAACTCCAATACTTTGGCCACCTGATGTGAAGAGCTGATTCCTTTGAAAAGACTCTGATGCTGGGAAAGATTGAGAGCAGGAGGAGAAGGGGACGACAGAGAATGAGATGGTTGGATGGCATCACTGACTCAATGAACATGGGTTTGGGTAGACTCTGGGAGTTGGTGATGGACAGGGAGGCCTGGTGTGCTGCAGTTCATGGGGTCGCAAAGAGTTGGACATGACTGAGAGACTAAATTGAACTGAACTGAATTGAAGACACTAAAATAGGGGCTTCTATGCTGGCTCAGACAGTAAAGAATCTGCCTGTCAATTCAGGAGACCTGAGTTTGATCCTTGGGTCAGGAATACATCCTGGAGAAGGAAATACCAACTCACCCTAGTATTCTTGCGTGGAGAATCCCATGGATGGAGGAGCCTGGCAGGCTACAGTTCATGGGGTCACAAAGAGTCAGATACGACTGAGCAACTAACACTTTCAAGACACTAATGCTATGCTATGCTATGCTAAGTCACTTCGGTCGTGTCCGACTCTGTGTGACCCCATAGACGGCAGCCCACCAGGCTTCCCCGTCCCTGGGATTCTCCAGGCAAGAACACTGGAGTGGGTTGCCATTTCCTTCTCCAATGCATGAAAGTGAAAAGAGAAAGTGAAGTCGCTCAGTCATGTCCAACTCTTCACGACCCCATGGACTGCAGCCTACCAGGCTCCTCCGTCCGTGGGATTTTCCAGGCAGGAGTACTGGAGTGGGCTGCCATTGCCTTCTCCATTCAAGACACCAATCAGATCAGATCAGATCAGTCGCTCAGTCGTGTCCGCCTCTTTGCAACCCCATGAACCGCAGCACGCCAGGCCTCCCTATCCATCACCAGCTCTCAGAGGTCACTCAGACCCACATTCATCGAGTCAGTGATGCCATCCAGCCATCTCATCCTCTGTCGTCCCCTTCTCCTCCTGCCCTCAATCCCTCCCAGCATCAGAGTCTTCTCCAATGAGTCAATTCTTTGCATGAGGTGGCCAAAATACTGGAGTTTCAGCTTTAGCATCATTCCTTCCAAAGAAATCCCAGGGCTGATCTCCTTCAGAAGGGACTGGTTGGATCTCCTTGCAGTCCAAGGGACTCTCAAGAGTCTTCTCCAACACCACAGTTCAAAAGCATCAATTCTTCGGCGCTCAGCCTTCTTCACAGTCCAGCTCTCACATCCATACATGACCACAGGAAAGACCATAGCCTTGACTAGGTGAACCTTTGTTGGCAAAGTGATGTCTCTGCTTTTGAATATGCTATCTAGGTTGGTCATAACTTTCCTTCCAAGGAGTAAGCGTCTTTTAATTTCATGGCTGCAGTCACCATCTGCAGTGATTTTGGAGCCCCCCAAAATAAAGTCTGACACTGTTTCCACTGTTTCTCCATCTATTTCCCATGTAGTGATGGGACCAGATGCCATGATCTTCGTTTTCTGAATGTTGAGTTTTAAGCCAACCTTTTCACTCTCCACTTTCACTTTCATCAAGAGGCTTTTTAGTTCCTCTTCACTTTCTGCCATAAGGGTGGTATCATCTGCATATCTGAGGTTATTGATATTTCTCCCAGCAATCTTGATTCCAGCTTGTGTTTCTTCCAGCCCAGCATTTCTCATGATGTACTCTGCATATAAGCTAAAGAAGCAGGGTGACAATATACAGCCTTGACATACTCCTTTTCCTATTTGGAACCAGTCTGTTGTTCCATGACCGGTTCTAACTGTTGCTTCCTGACCTGCATACAGATTTCTCAAGAGGCAGATCAGGTGGTATTAAAAATGGAATAAAAGTTCTGTGATCTGGATGGAACTTGTTAAAGATGGAGACCATCACAGATTTCATCAGCAGCCTCTCTTCTCAGGACCGTACAGTTTTCCCAGGTAAGAAGCCTCTCATCTCCTGCCTGTTGTTGCCCTAAAGCCTGAGCCTCTTCTCAGGTTCTGCGGGCTCTGTCAGTGGGCTCCTGCCTGGCACCCGTCTCAGGCCCTCAGGTTTCCCCTTCTGCCACTCTACCTCCTTCTACTCCTCCACAGGCTTTCTGTCTTCAAGTAGGATATGTTGTGTCTTCCCTATTTTGAGTAGATTTCTGAGAAGATGAGGTGAAACATCTTTACACCAACATTTTAAAACCAGAAATTCCTTCTTGAACTTTTCAATTCACAAGTCTCTCCATATACGTCATTTAGAAAATGGAGGGAATATGCTGTTGTTTCTCCCACATGGGGATGTTGAGACCTAATCAATGTTAGTGCTTTTATGAAGATGAAATCTTCTCAAAAGTATTAACTGGCATGCTGTTTCCAGAGAGCATAGAAGGAATGCTATATATATATTTATATTACCTTATTTGGTTTACTATTTCAAAAAAATAAGAAAATTTAAATTTTGGTAGGCCAGTCTTTGTTGGTCTCTCACGGTCAATTCAGATATCCAGCGTATGACATCAGGAGATGATTCGTAATACGAAGCATGCTGAATCTTTGTGAAAGTTGTTAGTTCTCATGATTTTAAAGTGTGACGTTTACTTTTAAAATAGACTGTTTTATTCCCTAACCTCATTTTAATGTTTTTATTCTTTTTGAGCATATGACCATGGTTTTTCCTCTCAGTAAAGTTCAGTAAGATTTCTTACAGAGTAACACTTACAAATAAAAGACTGTTTTTAAGTAATTTAAACAGCCATACAGTTTTTTAATTAAAGGACACAGAATGCCTGTTTTTGAAAGTCCAGGTCTTGACTAGTAAGAGAATGAGGGTGGGGGGTGGGAGACTGAGATCCAGTATGGTGCCATGCTATGGAATAACGGTCTCAAGTTCTTTGACATGTGTGCTCTTTTAGGATAAAGTTAAAAAGCCTCTTGTCTTTCAAACTTTTAGCCACTTACCAGTTCAGTTTTTTTAAAAAGCTATTATCAAAAATTAACGCGGTATGTTTTCAGTTCAGTCGCTTAGTCATGTCCGACTCTGTGACCCCATGAATCGCAGCACATCAGGCCTCCCTGTCCATCACCAACTCCCGGAGTTTACTCAAACACATGTCCATCGAGTCGGTGATGCCATCCAGCCATCTCATCCTCATCTTTGTCCCCTGCTCCTCCTGCCCCCAATCCCTCCCAGCATCAGAGTCTTTTCCAGTGAGTCAAGTCTTCGCATGAGGTGGCCAAAGTATTGGAGTTTCAGCTTCAGCATCAGTCCTTCCAATGAACACCCAGGACTGATCTCCTTTAGGCTGGACTGGTTGGATCTCCTTGCAGTCCAAGGGACTCTCAAGAGTCTTCTCCAACACCACACTTCAAAAGCATCAATTCTTCGGCGCTCAGCCTTCTTCACAGTCCAACTCTCACATCCATACATGACCACAGGAAAAACCATAGCCTTGACTAGATGGACCTTTGTTGGCAAAGTAATGTCTCTGCTCTTGAATATGCTGTTTAGGTTGGTCATGACTTTCCTTCTAAGGAGTAAGTGTCTTTTAATTTCATGACTGCAATTACCATCTGCAGTGATTTTGGATCCCAGAAACATAAAGTCTGACACTGTTTCCACTGTTTCCCCATCTATTTCCCATGAAGTGATGGGACCGGATGCCATGATCTTTGTTTTCTGAATGTTGAGCTTTAAGCCAACTTTTTCACTCTCCACTTTCACTTTCATCAAGAGGCTTTTTAGTTCCTCTTCATTTTCTGCCATAAGGGTGGTGTCATCTGCATATCTGAGGTTATTGATATTTCTCCCAGCAATTTTGATTCCAGCTTGTATTTCTTCCAGCCCAGCATTTCTCATGATGTACTCTGCATATAAGTTAAATAAGCAGGGTGACAATATACAGCCTTGACGTACTCCTTTTCCTATTTGGAACCAGTCTGTTGTTCCATGTCCAGTTCTAACTGTTGCTTGCTGGCCTGCATATAGGTTTCTCAAGAGGCAGGTCAGGAGGTCTGGTATTCCCATCTCTTTCAGAATTTTCCACAGTTTATGCGGTGTGTTTTGCTGTAGCCCGCCTGGCTCCTCTGTCTATATTATGCTGTAATGCGGTGTGTTTTACAGCATAATATAGATAGAGCAACCAGACGGGCTACAGTCCATGGGGCTACAAAACAGTCAGACGTGACTTAGCAACCAAACAACAACAAAAAATGATAGATAGAACACAAGCATAAGTGTTGAACTTGAGCCCCAGCACTGCCAATTGCTACGTGAATCTGCACAAGTCAGTATTTCATTTCCTGGATCTGTAAAATGGAGTTCATAAGGTTTCCTCATAGGGATTCCATGAGAGAATGCATGTGATGTCCTAGTACAATGGTAGCTGGTTCTGTTGAGGTATGTGAAGAATCTGGCAAGCACCCTTTCCTCCTACTGCCCTCCTACTTACTCAGGATGTTCTGCAGATTCAAAACTACCACTAGGAAGTTATATAATATAGATCCTTTCTTCTACTAATTCATAGAAGATTTAATTTAGAGATAGTTTTGGTAAATTAAAAAAACACTGCCACTAAAGTAATATTTATGCCCAGAGCTTTCTAGAGTCAGTCCTGTCTGTGCTGAATTAGCAACCTATAAAAACAATAGTGAGTTGCTGGAGGAACTCCAAATTTTTGGAATAATTTATTTCCGAGGCTACTCAGGATTTGGGGGATTACCAAGGAGAATTTATCAATATGTCAAGCCTCGATAGATTCTTCCTTTTTCTGTTAATGTACTGTAAGTATGCTGGGCTCATCCTGCCTGTGGGGCATGCTTTGTTCAGACTGTTGTTGGAATCGCCAGCATTGCTATCCCTCTGGGCCTGACGTAATGCCTACTCAGGCTTGCGACCCATAGGACCAGTCCAGCCCTGCCCTGACTTGCGTTTTCCTGTAACACCACTGATTTTAAGATCAATAACCTCTCTACTCTGACAAGTAAAAGGAGCACACTCATCAATTTTAATTGTGAAAACTGCCTACATACTATGGTCATTAATTTGTCTGGGTTACTTTTACAGAGATGATAGACTCATCAATTTGAAACCTGTCATGTCAGAGTTGGCCATTAGGGATTTCTGACTTTGCTATTAATTATTTCCAGTGAAACTCTCAGTAGATATCCCTATTGTATGAATGCTTATATGAGAGAATGGTGAAGAAAATATGAAGTAAGGGATGGATCTGTTTTGTATTGTTCATAAAGTTATTCTGAATAATATACTTTATGAAGTTAGTTACCTTTGGTCACCATATAGCTGAATGGGCAAAATTTTATTTGTTTCATCTGATAGAAGAGTTACTATTTCGGTTGTTTCTTTTATTTGTAAGACTTATTCTAAATTTTGAAGGTAGATAATACACAACTTTATAGATCCATTTCTTATACTATCAGTCTCCTTGTATGCTTCTTTATTTAAAAAATAAAAGATTTAATATTCCAGGGATATAGTGGACTTAGATTTGAATTATTTAAAATATTTTTGTAAACTGTTCATTCCTTTAACATACAGTTAAACATATTAAGAAGAAGTTTGTGGCATGTATACATAGTATAGAGAATAACAACAAAACAAATATTCATGTATCTATCACCTGGTTCAAGAAACAGAATGTTAGCAATCCATTAGTTTCCCCATTGACCTTCCCCAATTCAGTTTATCTCCCTCTGTCCGAGTAACCATGACAAAACTTTATATTTGTATTTGTATTGTCCCTTGACTTTTCGTAAAACTAATTCTTGTTTATCCCTAAACAATACATTGTTGAACTTTTTCATTTTTGAAACTTTAACAAATGGAATAATTTCTCCTGATACTTACTTTTAATATAATCAAAGTAACACTGGTGACATTCACCCTTTCAATTCCGTATAATATTCCACAATTCAGTTACCTGTTCTTCCCTTGATGGACTTTTGAGTCATGGCTAGATTTTGGCTATTACAAACATTAACTTTTTAAAGAATTTGTTTGATATGGATTTTAAAAAAAAAGACTTTATTGAATTTGTTAGAGTATTGCTTCTGGTTGATGTTTTGGTTTTATTTATTTTTTTGGCTGTGGGATCTTTGCTCCCCAAGCAGGGATCAAATCTGCCCTCCCTGTATTAAGCAAATTCTTAACCACTGGACCACCAGGGAAGTCCTAAACATTGACTTCTTATACGTTTCCCATGAGCCAAAGCGAAATTGCTAGGCAAATTGCTTAATCTTTGAATTTCCTGAAAAATGCATTTGCTTTTCTTTGAACTTGAGGATTTGAGATTTAGATCATTTATTTCAAATCAAATAAATTTGTATAATTTATTTCAAAATTATACAAATGGATAATTTTATATCAATTTTAGCAGTTTTTCTAGGAAAATTGTTTGCTTTTGAAATTAGAGATAATTGATTTATTCAAAAAGGTCCGGAAATGAGAAATTCCTGATTATTTAGATATGTTTATATTATAGGTGAAAGGACTTCCGTCCAACATGGCGCTAGTGGTAAAGAACTGCCTGCCAATGCAGGAGATGTAAGAGACATGGGTTCAATCCCTGAGTCGAGAGAGTCCCCTTGAAGGAGGGTATGGCAACCTATTCCAGTGTTCTGGCCTGGAGAATTCTATGGACAGAGGAGCCTGAAGTGACTTAGCACATAGTTGTAGAGATATAGATATATAAATAAAATAAGATAGAATCAATTTCAGAAATCAGAATGTAATAATAATAATGGCTAACTTGAATATATACAAAACAGAAGGACTGTCCTGGTGTGTGCCACATGAATAACTTAATATCTGCCACTGCCTGGAAGTAGTTCTTTGTGTGTGTGTGCATAAATGTCTGAGTATGGAAAGTGAAAAAATTGCCTTCAGACTTCTTGATTTGGAGATAAAAGAGGAATTTTCTGTTTATTCAGCCTGTTTTGATTCCCAGTGCATCTCCTACTGTCTGGAAGTAAGATGGGCTATAAAAGGCTGAATTAATGTTTCACTGTGATGCTGAAAATGATACAAATTCAGGAAAAGATGAGTCAATAATAGCTATCATAATTGTCAACTTCACCATTAGTGTTTATCGCCAGTGTTTTCCTCTGTATATATTTGAGAATGTTTTACAAGTGAAATTTTGTGCTTTTTCTAATGTAATGCCCTCTCTTCTGAAAAATCCTTGTTTTACAACAATGTAAAATTCACTTTCTTTCTAGATTTCTTTCCTTCCTCCCTGCCTCCTTACTTAAGACATTATGCTTGCCCTTGCCTGGGCCAGCCACCTGTTTATATAAGTAGCAAAGATGCAGTAAGAAGCAAGATCCAATCCTGCCTGCACAGAAGTAGGAAGAGCTCAATGGAAGAGAAGAATAGCAGGTAGTTCACAGGCATCTTTTTTTTTTTTTTTGATAAGAGTTGGTTCGTATTTAGTCTTAAGAAAGGATGAGAAAAAGCCTCCACTGTTAAGATATTTTTAAAAACTTGTTCTTTAATTAAAAATAGATACTCAATAAATTTAAGTACTTGTTCACTTACTCTTTTTTTTAGGTCATTTTTATACCTATATTTTCAGAGCCTGAAAGAAAAAGAAAAATCATTGTGTTTCCTAAAATACCATCCTGTATTCTTGTTTGGATTGCATGAAAAAGAACTGCTTTTCTTATTACTTCAATAATTTTTTTTTTAATTCCATGAGTCATGACTTCTGGAAACTTATTTAGAAGACATATAGTGGTCATTGATCATTTTTGTGTGTGTGTGTGATTATTTTTATGAAATCATAAGTATTACATGCCATGTGGAACTATGTAAAAAGCACATAGGATGGTTTCCTGTATCCATGTTGTACTCAAACACTTAATAACACAAAAATGGGCTGCGCTTGAGGAGGAGAGGGCAGAACAATTCAGGCAGAGAAAGTGTGCAGCATGCAGGCTATAGAGAAACACAACTAGCTTTTTCCAGAAAGAGAGGAGGATGTTGCTGGACGGCTGGGGGAAGAAAGCCCTGGTGCTCCCACGGGGATGCTGAGGAAGATAAAGTCAGGTGGCCACTCTGTTTTAGGTAAGACTGGGGCAGTGCCGTCTAACCATCTCATCCTCTGTGTCCCGCTTCTCCTCCTGCCCTCAATCTTTCACAGCATTAGAGTCTTTTTCAATGAGTAAGCTGTTTGCGTCAGGCGGCCATAGTAGTGGAGCTTCGGCTTCAGCATCAGTCCTTCCAATGAATATTCAGGGTTGATTTCCTCTAGGATTGACTGGTCTGATAGGTAGTAGATGTTGGTTGAGTGTAACAGCATCCACTTAGATTAGAGCCCTAAGTCCTAACCTAAGTCCAGGTTCAAGGGCAGCTTCTCTAAGGAAGTCTGATTCAGATTCCCAAAGGGTTAGTGGGAGGAATTAGCCAAGTTTTGTGCGCTGAATTGTGCCCTCCTCTTTGCAATTCATATGCTGAAGACCTAACTCCCAGTACCTCATAATGTAACTTTATTTGATGAGAGGCTATTTAAAGACGTAATTAAGGCTATATGAGACCATTAGGGTGGGCCTTAAGCCACTATGGCTGGTGTCTCTAAAACAAGAAATTAGGACACAGCCACCCAGAAGGAGGACCACGTGGAGACACAGGGAGAAGACATCTGTCTACAAGCCAAGGAGAGTGGCCTCGGAAGCCACTAACCCTGCAGACACCTTGATCTTGCACGTTGAGCCTCCAGAATTGTGAGAAAATAAATTCCTGTTGTTTAAGCCACCCCATCTGTGGCACTTTGTTATTGCGGCCCTAGTTGACTAATAGGCAAAAAGCAGGTTTGCGAGGCTTCAGGTGGAGTGAATGTAGGACGACCTGGGGAGAACTGTGGTTGGCCATTTCAGTATTTAACAGGACTCACTCCATCTGCTTCCCTGATGGCTCAGATAGTAAAGCGTCTGCCTGCAATGCGGGAGACCCGGTTCAATCCCTGGATCAATAAGATCCCCTGGAGAAGGAAATGGCAACCCACTCCAGTACTCTTGCCTGGAAAATCCCACGGACAGAGGAGCCTGGTAGGTTACAGTCCATGGGATCACAAAGAGTCAGACATGACTGAGCGACTTCACATCGTCATGGTTATTCCATCTGTTTGGAGCCCAAGAAACAGGAGAAGAATAGCATGTCACCCACATTCACAAAACTAAACAGCTTTTCAAGTTACACAAAGATAAATGAAGAGTTCTAAAGTCGAGTCATGCATTTACTGTTTTAAAAAGATAATACTATGGGACAAACTGAGAGAGTAGCATTGACATATATACACGACCATTTGTGAAATAGATAGGTAGTAGGAAGCTGCTGTATACCACAGGGAGCTCAGATCGGTAATCTGTGATGATGACCTACAGGGGTCGGGGGAGGGAAGTCCCAGAGGGAGGGGATATATATATACTTCAGCTTATTCATGTTGTTGTACAGCAGAAACCAATACAACATTGTAAAGCAATTGTCCTCCAGTTTAAAAAAAAAGAGATAATACTAATTTTGATATGTAAAATTCCATGTTTATTGATGTCCCCCTCTCCCCTGACCTTACCGTGTGTAGACCTGCTTCTTGGTATGTTACATGCTCACAGGGTCCTTTTGCCAAAAGCATCTTTCTCAGCCTTTTCCTGCCCCTGAGAATCCAATATATAGTTCAAAATAGCCAAAATCTTACGTACATGATACCTCTGACTATTCAGGCCGCTAGTTTGTCCTCTTTTACTGATTATGTAAACCGATGGTTTTTCACAGGAAAGTCTCAGAACCACTTACACTCTTAAAAATTATTGAGGATCCCAAGGAGTATTTATGTATTATTATGTTATATCAGATCAGATCAGATCAGTCGCTCAGTCGTGTCCGACTCTTTGCGACCCCATGAACCGCAGCACGCCAGGCCTCCCTATCCATCACCAGCTCCCGGAGGTCACTCAGACTCGCATCCATCGAGTCAGTGATGCCATCCAGCCATCTCATCCTCTGTCGTCCCCTTCTCCTCCTGCCCTCAATCCCTCCCAGCATCAGAGTCTTCTCCAATGAGTCAACTCTTCGCATGAGGTGGCCAAAATACTGGAGTTTCAGCTTTAGCATCATTCCTTCTAAAGAAATTCCAGGATTGATCTCCTTCAGAATGGACTGGTTGGATCTTCTTGCAGTCCAAGGGACTCTCAAGAGTCTTCTCCAACACCACAGTTCAAAAGCATCAATTCTTCGGCGCTCAGCCTTCTTCACAGTCCAGCTCTCACATCCATACATGACCACAGGAAAGACCATAGCCTTGACTAGGCGAACCTTTGTTGGTAAAGTAATGTCTCTGCTTTTGAATATGCTATCTAGGTTGGTCATAACTTTCCTTCCAAGGAGTAAGCGTCTTTTAATTTCATGGCTGCAGTCACCATCTGCAGTGATCTTGGAGCCCAGAAAAACAAAGTCTGACACTGTTTCCACTGTTTCCCCATCTATTTCCCATGCAGTGATGGGACCAGATGCCATGATCTTCGTTTTCTGAATGTTGAGCTTTAAGCCAACCTTTTCACTCTCCACTTTCACTTTCATCAAGAGGCTTTTTAGCCCCTCTTCACTTTCTGCCATAAGGGTGGTGTCATCTGCATATCTGAGGTTATTGATATTTCTCCCGGCAATCTTGATTCCAACTTGTGTTTCTTCCAGTCCAGCATTTCTCATGATGTACTCTGCATATAAGTTAAATAAACATGGTGACAATATACAGCCTTGACGTACTCCTTTTCCTATTTGGAACCAGTCTGTTGTTCCATGACCAGTTCTAACTGTTGCTTCCTGACCTGCATACAGATTTCTGAAGAGGCAGATCAGGTGGTCTGGTATTCCCATCTCTTTCAGAATTTTCCATAGTTTATTGTGATCCACACAGTCAAAGGCTTTGGCATAGTCAATAAAGCAGAAATAGATGTTTTTCTGGAACTCTCTTGCTTTTTCCATGATCCAGCGGATGTTGGCAACTTGATCTCTGGTTCCTCTGCCTTTTCTAAAACCAGCTTGAACGTCAGGAAGTTCACGGTTCACATATTGCTGAAGCCTGGCTTGGAGAATTTTGAGCATTACTTTACTAGCGTGTGAGATGAGTGCAATTGTTCGGTAGTTTGAGCACTCCTTGGCATTGCCTTTCTTTGGGATTGGGATGAAAACTGACCTTTTCCAATCTTGTGGCCACTGCTGAGTTTTCCAAATTTGCTGGCATATTGAGTGTAGCACTTTCACAGCATCATCATTCAGGATTTGGAATAGCTCCACTGGAATTCCATCACCTCCACTAGCTTTGTTTGTAGTGATGCTTTCTAAGGCCCATTTGACTTCACATTCCAAAATGTCTGGCTCTAGGTCAGTGATCACATCATCATGATTATCTGGGTCTTGAAGCTCTTTTTTGTACAGTTCTTCTGTGTATTCTTGCCACCTCTTCTTGATATCTTCTGCTTCTGTTAGATCCACACCATCTCTGTCCTTCATTGTGCCCATCTTTGCATGAAATGTTCCTTTGGTATCTCTGATTTTCTTGAAGAGATCCCTAGTCTTTCCCATTCTGTTGTTTTCCTCCATTTCTTTGCATTGATCACTGAAGAAGGCTTTCTTATCTCTTCTTGCTATTCTTTGGAACTCTGCATTCAGATGTCTATATTTTTCCTTTTCTCCTTTGCTTTTCGCTTCTCTTCTTTTCACAGCTATTTGTAAGGCCTCCCCAGACAGCCATTTTGCTTTTTTGCATTTCTTTTCCATGGGGATGGTCTTGATCCCTGTCTCCTGTACAATGTCACGAACCTCATTCCATAGTTCATCAGGCACTCTATCTATCAGATCTAGGCCCTTAAATCTATTTCTCACTTCCACTGTATAATCATAAGGGATTTGATTTAGGTCATACCTGAATGGTCTAGTAGTTCTCTCCACTTTCTTCAATTTCAGTCTGAATTTGGCAATAAGGAGTTCATGGTCTGAGCCACAGTCAGCTCCTGGTCTTGTTTTTGCTGATTGGATAGAGCTTCTCCATCTTTGGCTGCAAAGAATATAATCGATCTGATTTCGGTGTTGACCATCTGGTGATGTCCATGTATAGAGTCTTCTCTTGTGTTGTTGGAAGAGGGTATTTGTTATGACCAGTGCATTTTCTTGGCAAAACTCTATTAGTCTTTGCCCTGCTTCATTCCGTATTCCAAGGCCATATACATATATAATATATATGTATTATGTTAGTATTTATGTATTATATATATATTATATATCTATCTATTAGGTATATCTACTATATAAGTTAAAACTGAGAAGTTAAAAATACTTTAAAAAGATACTCCCGTTACATATTAAATAAAACATTTTTAATGAAAAATAAATCCCCCCCACCTAAAAAATTAGATTAGCATAATTTTACATATTTCAGATCTTTTTAGTGTCTGACTTGATAGGAGACAGCTGGATACTTATACCTGCTTCCTCATTCAAACTATCACAACATATTGTTTTGATTAAAGTATGTGTAAAAATCAGGCCTCACAAAGCTGTGTAGTGAGAAAAAGCAGGGATATTTTAGCAGCCTTTTCTGAAAAATACGGAGATTCTTCTTTGATGCTATACCAGGACTTGGCAAGTGGTAGTTTCTTAAAGATTAGATGTAGTGTGCATACTGAATCCATATCAATAAACTTTTGTACTCAGTTACATTAAAGTCCAATGGTCCAAAAAAAAAAAAGGGAGGTTGGCAAGTTCCCTGGTGGTCCAGTGGTTAAGACTTCATCTTCTAGTGCAGGGGGTGCTGGTTTGATCCCTGGTTGGGGAGCTAAGATCCCACATGCCTCAGGGCAAAAAACGCAAAACATAAGACCAGAAGCAATATTGTAACAAATTCAACAAAAACTTTAAAATACTAAAACCACCTTAAAAAAGTCCAGTGGTCATTGTATTATTTTCCTACGGCTGCTATAACAAATTAATACAAACTAGGTGTCTTAAAACATCAGAAATTTACTCTCACAGTTTTCAGGCTAGAAGTCTGAAATCAAGGTATGAGCAGGGCTACACTTCCTCCAAAGGCTTGAGTGGTTCCTTACATCCAGTGGCTGTCTACCTCTGTCTTCACATGGCCTTCTCCCCCATATGTCTCAGTGTTGTCTCTTCCATCTCTTTTAAGGACACATGTCCTTGGATTCAGGGCCCATGTGGATGGTCCAGGTGATCTATCTCATGATTCTTTTAGGGGCCACCATTCCACCCATGGCCGTCCTCTCTCATTTTGAATAGATCCTTGATGCTTTCCTGGTTTTGTGACTTTGTGCGTTAGTCATTTGGAAAAATGCTGGCTCACTGATCTGTGCAGATCTTCCAAATGTCGACACATTTTGTTTTCAGTTCAGTTCAGTCGCTCATTTGTGTCCGACTCTTTGTGACCCCATGAATCGCAGCACGCCAGGCCTCCCTGTCCATCAACAACTCCTGGAGGTCACTCGGACTCACGTCCATCGAGTCAGTGATGCCATCCAGCCATCTCATCCTCTGTCGTCCCCTTCTCCTCCTGCCCCCAATCCCTCCCAGCATCAGAGTCTTTTCCAATGAGTCAACATTTTGTTTTAACAACATGTTAAAAAAATCATGTTTGTTAATATCACCAACCAAATGAATCAGAAAACTCTTTCAGAGGAGACAAGCAGTCAGGCTCATGGTGGCAGAAACAAATTTTCCAAAACTCTAAGTTTCACTTGAGGGCTTGAACTTTATCATTGCCAACAAATACATTGAGTTGTTTTCCTTGATGTGACAGGCTTACTTTGTTCATTTCCAAGAAAATGTCTGCCAAGTACCCAAGTTTGACAAATATTGTCGTTTGTCAGTTGTCCTTTTGAGTAAATATGATGTTTTATGTAAAAGCAGCTAGTTCAGCTTTTTGAACTCCAACAACCACTCAGGGATCGGCTTTCCCTCCAGACCATCTTTATTGAACAGCAGATTGCCTTATTCATACTTCCTATTTTGTCACAGAGAAAGGTACTCAAAAGTTGAGATTCAATAAAATTAATAATTTTTACTGCTCTGTCAGGGACATCCTTAAATGAACTTGGCTTTTTTTTTTCTGTTTTTAAACTGCAAGTGAGGGACAGTAGAGAATGCAATGCATACTAGTACAGCAGTGTGACTGCCTTAATTCAGGTCAGGGCACCAACCATTCTCGCCATTATATTACTTTTACACCATCAGTGCAAATGGCAGCACAGTGAAAAAGGCACATAACACATTAGTGTTAGTATGAAAATAGTTTGAGCTCACAGACCCCCTGAAAAAGTCTTAGCACCTTCCAGAGGTCCACAGACTATACTTGGAAAACTGGTGTATACCATTCAGTTACAACTAAATCATCATGGACTGGCTAAAATTTTAATGTATGGGTATTTCTTACATTGTTAATAGAACTGGTTCCTTAGAAATGAAATATATGCATGTACCTAAAAATTTAAAAAAATTGTAAAAGAAGCTTATAATGAAAAAGTCTCTCACCTCAGCATTCCTCTGAAGCAAATACTGTTTTAGGAAAAACCTTTTTATTATAGAAAATTTCAAACATATACAAAACTAGTCTGAGTTGTATAGTTAGCTTCCATAAACATGTTGCTCAGTTACAACCATTGTCTGCTGCTGCTGCTAAGTCGCTTTAGTCGTGTCCGACTCTGTGCGACCCCATAGACAGCAGCCCACCAGGCTCCCCCGTCCCTGGGATTCTCCAGGCAAGAACACTGGAGTGGGTTGCCATTTCCTTCTCCAATGCATGAAAGTGAAAATTGAAAGTGAAGTCGCTCAGTCGTGTCCAACTCTGAGCGACCCCATGGACTGCAGCCTACCAGACTCCTCCATCCATGGGATTCTCCAGGCAAGAGTACTGGAGTGGGGTGCCATTGCCTTCTCCTACTTATGACTAAATCTTATTTCAGCTAATCACTATCCCATTCCCTCCGTATATGTAATTTTGAAGCAAACCTGAGATATCATGTCATTTCACCATAAATATTTCAGTGTTATCTCTAAAATATACACTCTTTTAAAAAACGTAACACAGTAACATCATCATACCTAAAAGGAAAAGCACAGTGAATTCTGAATCAGATGTTTGAATTTCCCCACTTGCCTCATAATTTTTTCAGTTTGTTTAGTCCAATCCAGACAGGCATATGTTAGAATAATATGCATTCATTAGAATTGGTAGTTGATGCACCTTTTTGTCTTTTAATCTTTGTTTTTTGCCTTTCTTTTTTCTTTCACAAGTTGTATAATGAAGAAACAAGATCCTTTGTCCTGTAGAATTTCCCACTAAATTTTATTAATTGCATTCCTGAAATATCATTCACATCTGATCCTTTGTTGCCTATAAATTGAAAGTTAGAGCTAATAATTTGTGAGATTTGGGTTCAGGTTTTTTGGCAAGAACACTTCATAAGTGCTGGTCTGTTTTTCCATCAGAAAGCTTGAAAGGTCTGGCAGGTTTTCCTTTTATGAGGTGAGTAGCTGTCAGTGCCCATTGCCTTGATGCATTAACTCGTTGCTGTGGTTGTAGCCTCCAAGTCGTGTCTGCCTCTTTTGAGACCCGATAAACTGTAGCCTGCCAGCTTCCTCTGTCCATGGGATTTTCCAGGCAAGAATGTGGAATGGGTTCCATTTCCTTCTCCAGGGGATCCTCCCCACCCATGAATCAAACTCGCATCTTTTTTATGCATTGGCAGGTGGATTTTTATCACTGAGCCACCTGGGAAGTCCCACGGTAACTCATTAGGGGTTGCAAAATGGTATTTTAATTCTGTTCTTCATTCATTAGCTGGAATTCTATAAATAGAAACATCCCCTCATCAGCTCTTTGGTTAACTTAGGGTATAGTTTGTATTGGAAAGGCATGACAAAGGCGTATTTTTTATTCTTTATTTACCAGTTAAAAAAAATGATTTAGTTCCTTAGCATCATTCAAAAGTAATCCTTAAGGTTTATTTTGTATTTTTTAGTATCTTTGTAAACTTCCAGACTTAACATTCAGTGTGTTTCAGTTCGTCATTGTCATTATTATTGCTTAGGCTCTATTTTCCATCTTTGGTTAACTCTTTCAGTGACCTCTTGGGGCTTTGATGTAACTCTAGTAATCACTGACATCGTACCAGGGAATAAGGAAGACCAGGCTGTCTGTACATAGACTGTAGCCCGCCAGGCTCCTCTGTCCTTGGAATTCTTATCTATACACTTCCTGGTCAGCCAGTTCTGCAAGGAGCCTTAACTCATTTTATGTGTGTCTGTGTTAGTCACTCGGTCGTGTCTGACTCCTTGGGATCCCATAGAATGTAGAATTCTCTAGGCAAGAATACTGGAGTGGGTAGTCATTCCCTTCTCCAGGGGCTCTTCCCTACCCAGGGATTGAAACCAGGTCTCCCGAATTGCAGGTAGATCTTTAGCATCTGAACCAGCAGGGAAGCCCTAACTCATTGTAATGGTAAATATTTAGAGACCACTATCCAGATGCATACATGACCACAGGAAAAACCATAGCCTTGACTAGACAAACCTTTGTTGGCAAAGTAATGTCTCTGCTTTTGAATATGCTATCTAGGTTGGTCATAACCTTCCTTCCAAGGAGCAAGCGTCTTTTAATTTCATGGCTGCAGTCACTATCTGCAGTGATTTTGGAGCCCAGAAAAATAAAGGCTGACACTGTTTTCACTGTTTCCCCATCTATTTCCCATGAAGTGATGGGACTGGATGCCACGAAGGTTTTCTGAATGTTGAGCTTTAAGCCAACTTTTTCACTCTCCACTTTCACTTTCATCAAGAGGCTTTTGAGTTCCTCTTCACTTTCTGCCATAAGGGTGGGGTCATCTGCATATCTGAGGTTATTGATATTTCTCCCAGCAATCTTGATTCCAACTTGTGTTTCTTCCAGTCCAGCATTTCTCATGATGTACTCTGCATATAAGTTAAATAAACAGGGTGACAATATACAGCCTTGACAAACTCCTTTTCCTATTTGGAACCAGTCTGTTGTTCCATGTCCAATTCTAACTGTTGCTTCCTGACCTGCATACAAATTTCTCAAGAGGCAGATCAGGTGGTCTGGTATTCCCATCTCTTTCAGAATTTTCCACAGTTTATTGTGATCCACACAAGTCAAAGGCTTCGGCATAGTCAATAAAGCAGAAATAGATGTTTTTCTGGAACTCTCTTGCTTTTTCCATGATCCAGTGGATGTTGGCAATTTGATCTCTGGTTCCTCTGCCTTTTCTAAAACCACCTTGAATATCAGGAAGTTCACGGTTCATATATTGCTGAAGCCTGGGTTGGAGAATTTTGAGCATTACTTTACTAGCGTGTGAGATGAGTGCAGTTGTGTGGTAGTTTGAGCCTGTGGTCATGTATGGGTGTGAGAGTTGGACTGTGAAGAAGGCTGAGCGCCAAAGAATTGATGCTTTTGAACTGTGGTGTTGGAGAAGACTCTTGAGAGTCCCTTGGACTGCAAGGACATCCAACCGGTCCATTGTGAAGGATATCAGCCCTGGGATTTCTTTGGAAGGAATAATGCTAAAGCTGAAACTCCAGTACTTTGGCCACCTCATGCGAAGAGTTGACTTATTGGAGAAAACTCTGATGCTGGGAGGGATTGGGGGCAGGAGGAGAAAGGGACGACAGAGGATGAGATGGCTGGATGGCATCACTGACTCGATGGATGTGAGTCTCAGTGAACTCTGGGAGTTGGTGATGGACAGGGAGGCCTGGCGTGCTGCGATTCATGGAATCGCAAAGAGTCAGACATGACTGAGTGACTGATCTGATCTGATCCAGATGCAGGTGGTGCTCATTTCACTGGAATGGTCATTGATTTTAGACTTTTTCTGCCAGAGTTGAGTAATATATATATATGTGTATTTTACAGATAAAATGCAAAACAGAATGTTACTTCCAACTGAAATTCAGTACTTTAGATTTGTTTTTTATTTTAAATCACCTAGACCTCTTTTCTCCCACATCAAAATTCTTGATTCTTAAAGACACAAAGGTAGTTACTTATTTTATTTACCCCACCAACAATATGATTGCTCGAATTTAAGATTTTAAGGTTGTTTTTTTTTTTTTTTTTCAGTTCCTTTTGTCCTTAGGGTTTACCCTCCTAGAAATATACTTTGTTTTGAAGTCACTTGAATTCCTCTAATCAGCTTAGCTAGGTCTCTTGAGAAGTTCTCATCATGAGAATGAACCATATTTAATCTTCTCTGCTTTTAGTTGCTGTTTTATTTCCCTGATCAGATCAGATCAGTCAATAAGTCATGTCTGACTCTGCGACCCCATGAATCGCAGCATGCCAGGCCTCCCTGTCCGGCACCAACTTCCAGAGTTCACTGAGACTCACATCCATCGAGTCAGTGATGCCATCCAGCCATCTCATCCTCTGTCGTCCCCTTCTCCTCTTGCCCCCAATCCCTCCCAGCATCAGAGTCTTCTCCAATGAGTCAACTCTTCGCATGAGGTGGCCAAAGTACTGGAGTTTCAGCTTCAGCATCATTCCTTCCAAAGAAATCCCAGGGCTGATCTCCTTCAGAATGCACTGGTTGGATCTCCTTGCAGTCCAAGGGACTCTCCAGAGTCTTCTCCAACACCACAGTTCAAAAGCATCAATTCTTCAGTGCTCAGCCTTCTTCACAGTCCAGCTCTCACATCCATACATGACCACAGGAAAGACCATAGCCTTGACTAGGCGAACCTTTGTTGGCAAAGTAATGTCTTTGCTTTTGAATATGCTATCTAGGTTGGTCATAACTTTCCTTCCAAGGAGTAAGCGTCTTTTAATTTCATGGCTGCAGTCACCATCTGTAGTGATTTTGGAGCCCAGAAAAATAAAGTCTGACACTGTTTCCACTGTTTCCCCATCTATTTCCCATGAAGTGATGAGACCAGATGCCATGATCTTCGTTTTCTGAATGTTGAGCTTTAAGCCAACTTTTTCACTCTCCACCTTGACTTTCATCAAGAGGCCCTTTGGTTCCTCTTCACTTTCTGCCATAAGGGTGGTGTCATCTGCATATCTGAGGTTATTGATATTTCTCCCAGCAATCTTGATTCCAACTTGTCTTTCTTCTAGTCCAGTGTTTCTCATGATGCACTCTGCATTTAAGTTAAATAAACAGGGTGACAATATTCAGCTTTGACAAACTCCTTTTCCTATTTGGAACCAGTCTGTTGTTCCATGTCCAGTTCTAACTGTTGCTTCCTGACCTGCATATAGATTTCTCAAGAGGCAGATCAGGTGGTCTGGTATTCCCATCTCTTTCAGAATTTTCCACAGTTTATTGTGATCCACACAGTCAAAGGCTGTGGCATAGTCAATAAAGCAGAAATAGATGTTTTTCTGGAACTCTCTTGCTTTTTCCATGATCCAGTGGATGTTGGCAATTTGATCTGTGGTTCCTCTGCCTTCTCTAAAACCACCTTGCACATCAGGAAGTTCATGATTCATATATTGCTGAAGCCTGGCTTGGAGAATTTTGAGCAATACTTTACTAGGGTGTGAGATGAGTGCAATTGTGTGGTAGTTTGAGCATTCTTTGGCATTGCCTTTCTTTGGGATTGGAATGAACACTGACCTTTTCCCATCCTGTGGCACTGCTGAGTTTTCCAAATTTGCTGGCATATTGAGTGCAGCACTTTCACAGCATCATCTTTCAGGATTTGGAATAGCTCAACTGGAATTCCATCACCTCCACTAGCTTTGTTCGTAGTGATGCTTTCTAAGGCCCACTTGACTTCACATTTGAACATATCTGGCTCTAGGTCAGTGATCACACCATCGTGATTATCTGGGTCGTGAAGATCTTTTTTGTACAGTTCTTCTTTGTATTCTTGCCACCTCTTCTTAATATCTTCTGCTTCTGTTAGATCCATACCATTTCTGTCCTTTATCAAGCCCATCTTTGCATAAAATGTTCCTTTGCGGTCTGTAATTTTCTTGAAGAGATCTCTAGTCTTTCCTATTCTGTTGTTTTCCTCTATTTTCTTGCATTGATCACTGAAGAAGGCTTTCTTATCTCTTCTTGCTATTCTTTGGAACTCTGCATTCAGATGTTATTATGTTATTTCCCTGAATATCTCTATATAATGAATGTATATCTTTCTTGATTTTTGTCAACTTTGAACATACAGTTACATATAATAAATAAAACTTGAACTCCTCCCCTCACTGTGGTAAGGTCACCATTTTAAAATACTCCATTTATCACTCTATAACTTTTATATTTAAAAACATTTGTTTCTTCTATCAACAATAGATGGTGGGGTTGAAAGGTTTTGAAATTTTATACACTTAATGTACTATACATAGGACCCAGTGGAGCGCAATGTGCATATTAGATAATCAATACTTAGTAAATTAAGTTGAGTTTTTATTGTACTCTTTGCCAAATAAAATGTTAGTCTTCAATTAATGCAGATATTAGCTAAATTAATAATTAATTTTATAACTCATGATGTCAGATTAAAGAATTAGAATCAGGAATAGTCATCTTTGTCTCCTTTCCTTTTTCCTCATTCTCTGTAAATGACTTGGATGTAGCATCACTTTTTTAATATTTGTGTTATTCTGTTTTTAAGAGATATGTTATTGTGATGCAAATTTGGTGTGAATAGAGAAAAATTACAAAGGAAGAGAACTTGAAAGTGTTTTAATTAGGTAAAAGGTTAATCTACAATAAAATCTTAGAAAGTAAATTCATATGAATGAAGTTGTTAATGCTGAACTCTGGGACCCAAACTGGAAAAAAGCAAAAAACTTTTCCTTATTTATAACATAATCTATTGAATCATGAAAATAAGGTAGAAAATGATTTCCCCCCCCTTAGCATACAAAAGAATGCATAAAAATGACCTTGTGATCTCTGTGTCCATTAATGGAATCTGAATTAGGCAGCATTTTAAAGGAAACATGGGTAATTAATCATGGATTAAAACTTACTGACCATATCATATAAATCATTTCAGACAAATTTAAACCCAAAGGCCTACTCCAAATTCCAGTGTCAAATAAAATTATAGAGTACATTATTAATAAGATGACTTTCTGCATGCAAGATTAATAGAAAAGACTTTTGAGAGTTGAGAAAATGATTTAATTGGATGTCGAATTCAAAGATTTTATTTCCTAAGATGAACAACCTCTAATTGTTATTTTGGTGCACTGCTATATGAGATGAATGTAATTGCATCATAGATTACTAATTCTCTTTTATAGAGTTAGATTCCTTCACTATAACATTAATGTTTATGTAAACCAACATGCATTTAAGCAAAAAGATACATAAGCACTGTTTTACACAAGAATTTTATTGGAATTTGAGATACAGAAAATCACACTTTATATTGTCAGAAGTCTTTATCAAATTATCAGGCTCCTTTATATTTCAGCGTCTACAGTCCCATTGTGTACTTAATCTTTTATTGTGTTCCTTTATTATATACAGTTCATCCAGTTACATTTTTAATCGTGTGTTACATTGTGTTCTTGCCTCAAATTTGTTTCTCAGTGAAAATGCTTTCAGTCTTCCCTGATTGCTCAGATGGTAAAGAATCTACCTGCAATGCAGGAGACCCAGGTTCGATCCCTGGGTTGGGAAGATCCCCTGGAGAACAGTATGGCTACCTGCTCCACTCGAGTACTCTTGCCTGGAGAATTCAATGGATAGAGAAGCCTGGTAGGCTACAGTCCGTGGAGTCACAAAGAGCTGGACACAAATGAGCAGCTAACACTTTGACTTTCAAGAGACTTTCAGTACAGTGAAATCAAGTGTAGTTCTAAAAGTTATCAACCATCTCAAAATTTCAAACACAAAGTCTGAAAAAAAGTGAAAGTTTCATATTAACCTGCTCTGAAATATTAGGAAATGTTTTATTGGATACTCATTGACCTTTCCAAGCCATTTTATTATGCACAATAAAACTATTGTAGAGAGGTGACAGGGCATAGTAGTTAAGTGTATGGACTCTGGGGGAGTCCAGTGGTTAGGAGTCCATGCTCCCAATACAAGGGACACAGGTTGGATCTGTTAGGGAACTAAGATCCCACATGCAGTATGGTGTGACCCAATAAATAAATAAATAAAAGCATGGACTCTGGAACCAAAGTACCTGGGCTCTGGGACTTCCCTGGTGCATTCCCAATGCAGAGGGTATGGGTTCGATCCCTGGTCAGGGAACTAGATCCCACATGCCACATTTAAGAGTTCATATGCCACAACTAAAGATCTCATGTGCTGCAAGTAAAAAAAGAAAAAAAGATCCTGCATGCCACAACTAAGATCCAGTACAGCCAAATAAATAAACATTTTTAAAAAACAAAGTACCTGGGTTCTAATCCCAAGCATACTAGTTACTGGGTAAGTGACATTTGGCCATGTTACTTGACTTTGTATTTTTTTCACCTGTAAAATGGGGTGATAATTTTATATAGCTGCTCAATATATATAAAGTGCTTGGAGAGTGCAGCACATATGTGCTATAGAACTGGTATTAATGGAAATTATTATTATGACTTGTACTGTTAGCATTAGAAATTATTAAGGATACAAATAATTCTAGTTATTTTATATTAGTGTTCAGAAATATTTTTATAACCATTTCATCAGGAAATTGTAATATTACCCCATGTAATTTTCAAAGTGTTTTAGACATTCTGGAGCCAAATATATTCCCAGCAAAACACATCTCTAGTCTTGTAATGAAAGCCGAGAGGATTCATATGCAGAAATTCATTTTCTATTCATCTTTTTCCTTTAATAACCTTTAGGTGTCTTTTCTATGTAAGAGTGTCCTAAGGATCCTGGGAATAACAGGGTGAATCACTTATGGATCTTGTTGAGAAATCCTGGATAATAGAGGATATATAGATATAAAGACGTACTCTGAGGTAGAAAACAAGAGATGCAGATAAAATGCTCATAGGAGCTTACAGAAAAGAGAGCATCCCCACTAAAAGATTAAAAAAAAATCTTGAAGGAGCTTGTATTTGAATAATGCCTTGAAAAATCAGTTGGACTTATATATAGAGAGAAATGAAGTCTGTGTTGCATATAAAGGAATTTTGCTTAGAGCACAGAGTGCATGAAGGGGAAGTAAAGATCATATGATAGTCAAAATATAGAGGATCTAGGAGGCTAAACTGATAAGATCTCATTCAGTCATCATTAAGGTTTTTTTAAAAAATTAAAGTGAAATCCATATAACATAAAGTTAACCATTTTAAAGTCTACAATTCAGAGATACTTTGATCATTTACAGTGTTTTGCAACCACTACTTCTGTCTAGTTGCAAACATTATTATCACCTTGGAATTAAACCCCATATGCATTAATGAGTTATTGACCAGTCCCTCAGCCCCTAGCAACTACCAGCCTGCTCTCTTTTCCTTTGGACCTATCTATTCTGAATATTGTATATAAATGGATTCATTCAGGCTGTAAATTCTTGTGTCTAACTTCTTTCCCTTAGCATCATGTTTTTGCATTCACCCCACCTTATAGCATGCATCAGTGCTTCATTCCTTTTTATGACTGACTAGTACTCCAGTGTTCTTGCCTGGAGAATCCCATGGACAGAGAAGCCTGGTAGGCTGCAGTCCATGGGGTCGCACAGAGTTGGACACGACTGAAGCGACGCAGCAGCAGCAGCAGCAGCAGCAGTATTCCATTGAGTATATGTACCACAGTTTGTCTATGTGGATGGACATTTGGTTGTTTCCATCTTTTGGTTGTTGTGAATAATGCTATTAACATACATGTATAAATATTTGGGTAACTTTTCAGTTCTTTGGGATATATATATCTAGGTGTGAAACTTCTGGGCCACATGGTAATTCTATATTTAACTTTTTTAAGAACTGCCAAATTGTTTTCCCCAGCAGCTGTACCATTTTACTTTCCTACCAACAATGTATGAGGGCTCCAGTTTATCCACATCCTCACTAACAGTTTCTACTAAGTTGATTATTGATTATTGTTTTTTATTTTTACCCTAATGCATGTGAAATAGTATCTCTTTGTAGTTCTGATTTGAATTTTTCTAATGACTAGTTATTGGGCTCCAAAATCACTGTAGATGGTGACTGCAGCCATGAAATTAAAAGATACTTACTCCTTGGAAGGAAAGTTATGACCAACCTAGATAGCATATTCAAAAGCAGAGACATTACTTTGCCAACAAAGATTCGTCTAGTCAAGGCTATGGTCTTTCCTGTGGTCATGTATGGATGTGAGAGCTGGACTGTCAAGAAAGCTGAGCGCTGAAGAACTGATGCTTTTGAACTGTGGTGTTGGAGAAGACTCTTGAGAGTCCCTTGGACTGCAAAGAGATCCAACCAGTCTATCCTAAAGGAGATCAGTCCTGGGTGTTGATTGGAAGGACTAATGGTGAAGCTGAAACTCCAATACTTTGGCCACCTCATGCGAAGAGGTGACTCATTGGAAAAGACCCTGATGCTGGGAGGGATTGGGGGCAGGAGGAGAAGGGGATGACAGAGGAAGAGATGGCTGGATGGCATCGCTGACTTGATGGACATGAGTTTGAGTGAACTCCGGGAGTTGGTGATGGACAGGGAGGCCTAGCGTGCTGTGATTCATGGAGTCGCAAAGAGTCAGACACGACTGAGCGACTGAACTGAACTGTGATGTTCAATATCTTTTTATGTCCTAGTTGGCCATTTATATATCTTCTTAGGAGAAATGTGTATTCAGGCTGTTTGCTGACTTTTTAATTGTGTTATCTTTTTGTTGAGCTGTACAACTTCTTTATCCTGGATACTAGACTCTTATCAGATATATGATTTGCAGTTGTATTTTCTCACTCTATAGATTGTCATTTTAATTTCCTGATAATGACCTTTGATTCACAGAAAGTTTTAACTCTTTTTGGCATCATATCTAAGAATTGAAGTCTAATTTACCTATTTTTTCTTTTATTGGTCATGTTTATGGTGCCATGTCTAAGAATCCATTGTCAAATCCAGTGTCGTGAAAATTCACCCCTGTGTTTCCATCTAAGAGTTTTAATAGTTTTTAGTCTTTTAAGTCACTGATCCATCTTCAGTTAATTTTTGCATGTTGTGTGAGGGAGGAGTCCAGTTTGATTCTTTTACATGTGAATAGCCAGTTGGCCAAGCACCATATGAACAGACTATCGTTTTCCCATTGAATCATCTTGGCACTCTTGATGAAAATTAGTGGGCCATGGATGTACAGGTTTATTTATTAACTCCATTCTATTCCAGTGGTCTGTAGAGCTGTCTTTATGCTGATCATGCTGTTTTGATCATTATAGCTTTGTGACAAAATTTTAAATCACTAAGTGTGAGACCTTGTTCAGTGTTGTTTTGGCTATATGGCCCCCCTGCAATTCTACGTGAATTTGAGGATCAGTTTTTTCATTTTTGCAAAACAACAAAATTATCAAAGACTCTGAGAACTTAAATGGTAAAGGGAGGGAAGATTTAGGGAGAAGTCCAAGAAGAATCCAAGGTTTTGAATTAGTGTGACTGAGTATGAGGAGGTACTATGAATAAAAAATGATTGAAAGGAAAACCATTAATTTATTCACTTATGAGGGGAGATATTTAGCAGGTAGTTAGAAATTTGGAACTACAGTTGAGAAAGAGGTAATGATTCAGATAGACTTCCCACATGGCACAGTGGTAAAGAACCCACCTGCCATTGCAAGAGATGGGGGTTCAATCCCTGGATTGGGAAGATCCCCAAGAGGAGGAAATGGCAACCGGTACCACTGTTCTTGCCTGGAGGATTCCATGGACAGAGGAGCCAGGCGGGCTACAATCCATGAGTCTCAAAGAGTTGGACATAACTGAGTGGGTATGCTTGCACACGCGCATGCGCGCGCGCGCACACACACACACACACACACACACACACAGAGTTACTCTCCAGTACCAAATACACACACACACACACACAGAGTTACTTGCACACACACACAGAGTTACTCTCCAGTACCAAACACACACACACACACACAGTTACTCGCACACACACACACACACACACACACACAGAGTTACTCTCTAGTACCAAACACACACACATACACACACACACACACACAGAGTTACTCTCCAGTACCAAAGCAGGACCTTTCTGAATACTCTCCTGATTGAATTGAATTGGGAGGTTTTCTAGTTGGCTTGGTGTGAATAGCCACTATTCCTGGCCCTCTGTGAGTGCTCAGTATTGTTCCTTCTGATGCTTCAGTGGCTTGTTCTTTCCTCAACCCTGAGTAGTTTCCTTCCATGCATGCACTGACCAGCTCTGCTGAATTCTCAAGGAGGACTCTTTGCAAACCTCTGGGATTCTCTGTTGTTTGTTGATCTCCCGACTTTGTCCTGTGAATTCCAGCCATCTTGTTCTCCCTGAACACTCACAGCTCCATCTCCTCAGCTCAGGGAATCTGCTGGACTCACCTGTGATTCCCCTTTCCTTTCTATCACCTGTAGTTTCTCTGAAGGTTATAAACTGAGGTAAACTCTGTTTACTTCCCATCCCTGAGGGATCACTCTCCTTCACTGCCTAACATGCAATATCTTAAGAACTGCTGCTTTATATATGTTGTCTATTTCCTTGTTGTTGGTTTACATGGCCCTTGTTACTCCTTCTTATTCTTCTGGATTCAGCGGTTTCCCCAAGGCTCTGCTGTGTTTTTTTTTTTTTTTTCTTCTGGCTGCACTGGGTCTTTGTTGCTTTGCACAGGTTTTCTCTAGTTGTGGTTAATGGGGGGGGGGGGGTACACCGTTTTGTTCTGCCGGCCTCTCATTGCTGTGGCTTCTCCTGTTGTGGAGCACAGGCTCTAGATGCGTGGGCTCAGTAGTTGCAGTTCCCTGGGCTCCAGAGCACGGGCTCAATAGTTGTGGCACATGGGCTTTGCTGCTCCGCAGCATGTAGGATCTTCCTGGATCAGGGATCGAACCGTGTGCCCTGCCTTGGCAGGCGGGATCACGAGGTAAGTCCCAAGGCTCTGCTCTTAACAGTCACACTCTGAGGAGAGGAAAAGTTCCAAGAGTCTATAATAAATAGCCTCTGGTACAACCACTCTGTAAAATGAAGTGTGACTGTTGTTTAGTCTGCCTGTTTAATACTTCTTAAATCTCTAGAATATTAGAAAGGTTTGCTGTGACTGGTGATTTATAGATTGTTTAGGCCAGACTTCAGAGCTCTGCGGCCTCCCTTAAGCATGCCAGTGACATTTTCAAAACACAAGGAGCCATTGATAGATTGCAAATCAGTTTTCACTCTTTTACTTGGTATGGTTCTGCAAACTTGGTTCTGCTTCTACTTGTTTCGTTTGGGTAAGGTTGCAGTGAAGGAAATTTTACTTTCTAAAGATCTTAATAGTACCTAGGGCCCCCTAACACAGGCAGTTTACTGTGAATCGAGGGTTTATTTCTGGAATACTAAAACCTTTTCTAGTCCATCACCAAGAGGTGCTGTGTGATTCTTGTTTATCTTATTCTTAAAAGTTTATTTGAAATTAGAAAGGGAAACTCCTACAGCTTTATTTGCATGAAAAAGAAAAGGCCAGTATTTTAATTATAGCAAGGGAGAGAGAGAACTTAAGAAAAACTGAAAATAATCATAATCTGATGAATATATTTTTAAGGACTCACTATAGGGGCTTCCCTGGAGAAGACAATGGCACCCCACTCCAGTACTCTTGCCTAGAAAATCCCATGGATGGAGGAGCCTGGTAGGCTGCAGTCCATGAGGTCGCTAAGAGTTGGACACAACTGAGCGACTTCACTTTCACTTTTCACTTTCAGGCATTGGAGAAGGAAATGGCAGCGCACTCCAGTGTTCTTGCCTGGAGAATCCCAGGGAATGGAAGCCTGGTGGCTGCCGTTTATGGGGTCGCACAGACTCGGACACGACTAAAGCGACAGACATAGCAGCAGCAGCATAAGGGCTTCCCTGGTAGCTCAGACGATAAAGCATCTGCCTACAATGCAGGAGACCTGGGTTCTATCCCTGGGTTGGGAAGATGCCCTGGAGAAGGAAATGGCAACCCACTCCAGTATTCTTGCCCGGAAAATCCCATGGACTGAGGAGCCTGGTAGGCTACAGTCCATGGGGTCACAAAGAGTTGGACACGGCTGAATGAAAGTCAAGAAACACCTGGAGTAATAGGCAAATTTGGCCTTGGAATACAGAATGAAGCAGGGCAAAGACTAATAGAGTTTTGCCAAGAAAATGCACTAGTCATAACAAACACCCTCTTCCAACAACACAAGAGAAGACTCTATACATGGACATCACCAGATGGTCAACACCGAAATCAGATCGATTATATTCTTTGCAGCCAAAGATGGAGAAGCTCTGTACAGTCAGCAAAAACAAGACCAGGAATTGACTGTGGCTCAGACCATGAACTCCTTATTGCCAAATTCAGACTGAAATTGAAGAAAGTAGGGAAAACCACTAGACCATTCAGGTATGACCTAAATCAAATCCCTTATGAGTATACAGTGGAAGTGAGAAATAGATTTAAGGGCCTAGATCTGATAGACAGAGTGCCTGATGAACTATGGAATGAGGTTCGTGACATTGTACAGGAGACAGGGACCAAGACCATCCCCATGGAAAAGAAATGCAAAAAAGCAAAATGGCTGTCTGGGGAGGCCTTACAAATAGCTGTGAAAAGAAGAGAAGTGAAAAGCAAAGGAGAAAAGGAAAGATATAAGCATCTGAATGCAGAGTTCCAAAGAATAGCAAGAAAAGATAAGAAAGCCTTCTTCAGCGATCAATGCAAGGAAATAGAGGAAAACAACAGAATGGGAAAGACTAGGGATCTCTTCAAGAAAATCAGAGATACCAAAGGAACAATTTCATGCAAAGACGGGCTCAATAAAGGACAGAAATGGTATGGACCTGACAGAAGCAGAAGATATTAAGAAGAGGTGGCAAGAATACACAGAAGAACTGTACAAAAAAGATCTTCACGACCCAGATAATCACGGTGGTGTGATCACTGACCTAGAGCCAGACATCCTGGAATGTGAAGTCAAGTGGGCCTTAGAAAGCATCACTATGAACAAAGCTAGAGGACATGATGGAATTTCAGTTGAGCTATTTCAAATCCTGAAAGATGATGCTGTGAAAGTGCTACACTCAATATGCCAGCAAATTAGGAAAACTCAGCAGTGGCCACAGGACGGGAAAAGGTCAGTGTTCATTCCAATCCCAAAGAAAGGCAATGCCAAAGAATGCTCAAACTACCACACAATTGCACTCATCTCACACGCTGGTAAAGTAATGCTCAAAATTCTCCAAGCCAGGCTTCAGCAATATGTGAACCGTGAACTTCTTGACGTTCAAGCTGGTTTTAGAAAAGGCAGAGGAACCAGAGATCAAATTGCCATCATCTGCTGGATCATGGAAAAAGCAAGAGAGTTCCAGAAAAACATCTATTTCTGCTTTATTGACTATGCCACAGCCTTTGACTGTGTAGATCACAATAAACTGTGGAAAATTCTGAAAGAGATGGGAATACCAGACCACCTGATCTGCCTCTTGAGAAATCTATATGCAGGTCAGTAAGCAACAGTTAGAACTGGTCATGGAACAACAGACTGGTTCCAAATAGGAAAAGGAGTTTGTCACGGCTGTATATTGTCACCCTGTTTATTCAACTTATATGCAGAGTACATCATGAGAAACGCTGGACTGGAAGAAACACAAGTTGGAATCAAGATTGCTGGGAGAAATATCAATAACCTCAGATATGCAGATGACTCCACCCTTATGGCAGAAAGTGAAGAGGAACTCAAAAGCCTCTTGATGAAAGTGAAAGTGGAGAGTGAAAAGTTGGCTTAAAGCTCAACATTCAGAAAACAAAGATCATGGCATCTGGTCCCATCACTACATGGGAAATAGAAGGGGAAACAGTGGAAACAGTGTCAGAATTTATTTTTCTGGGCTCCAAAATCACTACAGATGGTGACTGCAGCTATGAAATTAAAAGACGCTTACTCCTTGGAAGGAAAGTTATGACCAACCTAGATCACATATTCAAAAGCAGAGACATTACTTTGCCAACAAAGGTTCACCTAGTCAAGGCTATGGTTTTTCCAGTGGTCATGTATGGATGTGAGAGTTGGACTGTGAAGAAGGCTGAGCGCCAAAGAATTGATGCTTTTGAACTGTGGTGTTGGAGAAGACTCTTGAGAGTCCCTTGGACTGCAAGGAGATCCAACGGGTCCATTCTGAAGGAGATCAGCCCTGGGATTTCTTTGGAAGGAATGATGCTAAAGCTGAAACTCCAGTACTTTGGCCACCTCATGTGAAGAGTTGACTCATTGGAGAAGACTCTGATGCTGGGAGGGATTGGGGGCAAGAGGAGAAGGGGACGACAGAGGATGAGATGGCTGGATGGCATCACTGACTCGATGGATGTGAGTCTCAGTGAACTCCGGGAGTTGGTGATGGATAGGGAGGCCTGGCGTGCTGCGGTTCATGGGGTTGTAGAGTCAGACACACCTGAGCGACTGATCTGATCTGAGCGACTTCATTCACTATAGATACATTTGTCTTCCCGGTGGCACTTGTGGTAAAGAATCCACCTGCCAGTGCATGAAACGTACAAGGCCTGGGTTTGATCCCTGGGTTAGGAAGATCCCCTGTGGTGGGCATAGCAACCCACTCCAGGATTCTTGCCTGGAGAATCCCATGGACAGGGGAGCCTGGTGGGCTACAGTCCAAGGGGGTCACAAAGAGTTGGACACAACTGAAGCAACTTAGCACACACACATAGGTACATCACTTGTTTGGCCATGGGGTGACAAAGAATGGGTAGGCTACTTTTTATTTTTATGTAGCTCCATGAATCTCAAAGATTTGGTCTTCAAAACAAGCAAATCTTATTTAATGATAATTTATTTTCCTGTGTCTTTGATCAGTCACATATAGCTGCCCATCAAAGCTTTGGTTGTTGTTGTTTAGTTGCTAAGTTGTGTTCAATTCTTAGACTCTGTGGACTGTGGACCACTAGGCTCCTCTGTCCATGGTTTAACTTGAAGTAATTGTGTAACTTCAGCATTGTAGAATTTCAGACAAAAACAGAGACTCGTCCTGTGATGGGTAACCTGAATAGCCTAATTGTAGATGAATATATAGTTTCTTTTAGGCTTTTTGAGATATTGAAAATAGCTTTTTCTTCCTGGATTGGCTGGAGCTTGGGGACATTCAGTAGATAGCTTATGGTTTAGTTTTGAAGATAAAAATGATAAATAACAGAGAAAACAAAACAAGTAGTTGTTGCTGAGTGCCAAGTGGAGCAGTACAGATTCTAAGCATTGCAGCCATTTTATTACATAGAGAGGTTCCTGAGCTGAGCTAATGTAGTCCTGTCAGGTAACTAGGACTAAGGAGAGGTATTCTGAGCAGAGAATCATGGCTATAAGTGTGCCATGGCAGAAGCGTTGGCTGTTTATTGTGGGTACCATACAGTGAGAAGACAGTCTGTCAGACAAATGTGTACATACACAGAGAGGAGTTGGAGCTTGTAGGTAGAAAAAGTAAGTGAGGGTCAGATGCAAGATTCTGAGTTCTTTGCATTTGTACTCTGGACAGAGATGACAGTGAAAATGAGAGGGATCATTGAAGAGACCTTGAGATGGAGAAATCAAGGACCTAGTGACTAGTTTTGAGGATTGAGAAGGAAGAAGCGTCTAAACTTTTGAGCTAGGACCAGAGTGTTACTATTATAACAAATAGAAAAGTCAGAGAGGAGCGCTTCAGTGAAATGATGCCAGAGATCTCTGAGGCTTTTCCTAAAATTCCCAATTTCTCTGCGTGTCTCCTACCTGGACAGCACCTTTCCCATGGCCCTTCTCCCTTATCATCGAACCTGGCAGGATAATGTGGAGTGAGGAAGCGTATTTAAGAGATCATGAGGTCTCCAGGCCTAATCACTTCACTTTACAGATAAGGAAATTGAGGACTTCAGATATTGTGACTTCTCTTCAGGCCACACAGCTAGGCTGGCCTCTTGGCACCATTTTCAGAAAATCTTCTAGCAAAGGTTTCTGTATATCATTCCTGTTTGTGGAAGAGTGAGTTGTGTATTTCCCCACCATAATTCAATTAGTTATTGACTCGATTCCCTAAATCGTTTTTTCCCCTTCCTAAATCAATTAATAATTAAAATAATTCCTTTCCAGAGATCTGATTTTTTTTTCTCTTTATCCATACACACCATGGCAAACTTCGTAGTAGTACACAATGGGCATCAATGTCAAACTCGGGTCTGCTCTGTTTAAAAGTTGTTTGAGGGGAGCTGTTTGAAGGGAAAGGGAATAATTAACATTAATTTAAATCTGGAATGATGGTTGGATGGCATCACCGACTCAATGGACGTGAGTTTGAGCAAACTCAGGGAGATGATGAAGGACAGGGAAGCCTGGCGGGCTGCAGTCCATTGGTCGCAGAGAGTTGGAGACGAGTGACTCAACAACAAATCTGGAGTGAGGATACTTTCTGGGAGTCCTTTCCACAATTTTTAAAACAAGGAGGCTGTGTGATGAAGATAGGTAAAGGAATTGCTTCCTTTCTTTGCCCCTCGAAACCGTTCCCTATGACTTCTCACGCTTGGAACCCAGAATTCGTGTGACTGTCCGAAGAGAATGAGATTAGCCAATGCCCTGAATAAGTGAACTCTTGTTACGTTACGTTGTCTCACCCAGTCCAACACCTTAGCTGGAACCTGGGCAGAGTGCCCTCTCTTCCCTTTCCCAAGCCTCTTTCCTCATCCTACCCCTCAAGGCTGTCTCTCTCCTTTCACCCTTTCCCTCTGTCAGCGTCCCGCCCTTCTTTCCTCGGGGTCGAACAACCCTAGGCCCTCCTGGGCTGCTACCCGCCTACAGCTCCGCTAGGAAGCTTCGCCCCAGGAGGCTGAGAGGGTGGAGCTGAGTGAGCAAAAGCCCGGCCCCTCCGCGGCTTGGGCAGGGCTAGCGACCGAGACAGCGCCGTTGATAGGTGGGGGCGTGGCTTGCCGCTAGGGACGGGGAACGCGGAGGGAGCCGGTAGGGGCGGGAGGCGCGGCGTGGAAGCCTGTGGAGTGTGGCGCAGCTGTGGCCGCGCTTCCCGCTCGCCACGCGCTGGGCGTCGTCCCCGAAGGTAAGCGTGGGCAGGTGGCCCGGCGCCGCGCCGACCCTGTGGAGGCACCCTTGGGGGGCGCGCCAGAGGCAGGTGTGGTTTGGCCGGACGGGTCCCGGTACCACTTCCGCGCGGAGCAGGAGCGCAGGGCGCGGGCGGGCGGCCGGGTGGCGTGAGCCCCGGGAGGGAGGAAGGGAGGGAGACAGGGTCGGGCTCTAGCTTCGGAGCGCGTGTTAACCGCACTAGCTCCGAGCCACGAAACTCTTCCCTCCACCCACCACACAAATCTCGAGAGACCTCAGGTACTGCAGAGACTTTATACTTTGTAACGTACATGTCTAGCTCGTGGTTCAGAAACTGTAGGAGAAACTCGGCAGTGAGCTTACCGGGAGCCTTTATTTTGACTTCGTGTTACAGTTTGCAGGAAGAGTGCCGCTGGTAATGGGACTGTTATTTCAGCAAGGACACGGAGGCTTGCACAGACAGTGGATTGTGGAGATTAAGCGGGCAGGCTTTGAAGCTGGAATGTTGGGGTTTAAATCTACTTATTAATTATGAAAACCCCGGCAGTTTGCTTAACTTTTGTATGACTTTGTTTTTGCATGCGTATAGTGAGAATAATAATAGATCCAGCATTATAGGATTTTTTCCTGAGGATTAAGTGAGTTACTACTTAGTAGTGTCTGGCTCATGTTAGTCGCTCAGTCGTGTCTGACTCTTTTGAGGCCCCATGGTCTGACCATGGAATTCTCCAGGCAAGAATTCTGGAGTAGGTTGCCATTCTCTTCTCCAGGGGATCTTCCTGACCTAGGGATTGAACCTGGGTCTCCTGCATTGCAGACATAGTCCACAGAAACTTGGGCCGTTTTCTTTCTTATGCAATCAGATGGGCATTCATCTTGAAAGAAAAACCTTCCTGCAGAACCATTGCTTGGAGGTTGATTTGGAACAGTTTTCAAAGACTGAATCCCGCTGGAAAAGTTCTCATTACTATTCTGTCGTGCTAGAGATGTGATCATCTCCCTTCTTCCAAATCAAAACCACTCTCAAATGATACCAAAACCTCAGCATCTTGAGGATTGTTCTCAAAGAGGCATGAAGAAAGGCAGCACGTTTTCAGTGAGTGTAGCCTCATTTTAAGGAAAAGGCAATGGCACCCCACTCCAGCACTCTTGCCTGGAAAATCCCATGGACGGAGGAGCCTGGTGGGCTGCAGTCCATTGGGTCGCTAAGAGTCGGACACAACTGAGCAACTTCACTTTCACTTTTCACTTTCATGCATTGGAGAAGGAAATGGCAACCCACTTAAGTGTTCTTGTCTGGAGAGTCCCAGGGACGGGGGAGCCTGGTGGGCTGCCGTCTGTGGGGTCGCACAGAGTTAGACACGACTGAAGCGACTTAGCAGCAACTTAGCTTAGCCTCATTTTAAGCACTAAACTCTGGTGCTCAAAAAGAAGTTCATCTCACTTTACACACAACTTATAAGTTGTACTCTTTTGGGTGGGTACTTATTTGTAATATCATTGCAGAATGAGGTAAATCAGAGTACATAAACTAACCATCATAAGAATCCTAACTTGCCAGGTTGAAACTCAGTATAGAAAGGAATCTGAAAAATCAGATGGGCTGCCCTTCATAGATGAGAATCATACCCAAAGATCCAAAACCAGCAAGTGACAAAGCTTAGACTAGAATTCAGCTCTGCTGAGAAGCAGATTATAAAATCAAAGGATGATATTACTTCTGGTGTTGATGATAGTACTTTTTATTTTTGACAGTTTTATGGCGCTGTGAATGATTTTTCTCAGCATCATCCTGCTTCATAGCTTAATTGCATGATTCATAATCATTCTTTAGCACCTTTGATTTAAATCACAAGTCTCAGAGTTGCCACATCAATGATTGCCTTGAGAACAAGATGATTGTCTTCAGCGTTGTACAAACATGTTCTAACAGCGCTTTAGTTTTGTTATTTTATACAGCTCTTTTCTCTCATGTAAGGAATGTAAACAGCCAGTGTAAACACATTGACCTTCTAGGCAGTTTATTATCATTGTGTTATTGGTGAAGTTTCCTTGGTTGGGTAAGATAGTTACCAAATGCTAGCGCAAGGAAATCAGACTAGAGTCCCAGTCATGAAAGAGATACATTGCAATTGCTACCAACTTCAAAAGCGTCCTGAAGTGAAATTATTTGGAGATACTGGTCTGTTGCTTGCTGACTGTCCCCTGGCTCCTTGTCGAGTCCACTCCCTCACCTGTAGGGATTTGTTCCGATGTTGCTGTATCAGTCAGACCCTCCTGTTTAAAATCCCATTCAGCCCTACTCTTCCTGTAATATATGTTTGCCTGTCTGTTTACTTCTCTGTTATCTGTTGTCTGCCACGAGACAGTAAGTTCCATGAGGACAGGGGTGCTTGCCAGTTGTGTCCACTGCTATTCCCGAAATGCCTGGCACCAGGGACGGTCACATGCCGGCGTTTCCAGCTAGGACTAGTAATTACTTAAGCCAGTTCACCATTCATTTTGCCATGTTCCACCCTCCCCCATTTCTAGTTATTTGTCCTGTTGTGTTAGTCGCTCAGTCGTGTCCAGCTCTTTGTGACCTCTTGGACTGTAGTCCACTAGGCTCCTCTGTCCATGGAATTCTCCAGGCAAGAATACTGGAGTGGGTTGCCATTTCCTTCTTCAGGGGATCTTCATGACCCAGGGGTCAAACCTGGGTCTCCACATTGCAGGCAGATTCTTTACTGCCTGAGCCACCAGGGAAGCAAAGCCTGGAGGCAGTGTTGATTCCTCCTTCTCCCTGGCACTCCATGTGCAGATAATAGCTACTGACTGAGTTCTCTTGTCAGTTTTTCGCAGTCCTGCCATTCCTATTGCTGCCACGTTCCCATGTCTTCATGTCCTCCTGGATTCCATTTTGTCCTCTACACCTTCAGCTCTACTAGCTCCCTTCTCGTTTGCCTTCACATCCTCACCTGCAGGATGAAATCCAGAGTGAGAAGGCTGGCGCTGAGTTCTCTGTAACACCATCTCAAATCCACTTTTCCAGCCTGTATCTCCCACATAGAAGAAAAGTGACTTCCAGCCTATACTTGTAAATGTGAAAGTAAAGTAAGGCTTTGATGGTGATTCCCTATAAAATTCCAGGGTTGCCTCACAACAGTTTCTCTTTCTTTTTTTATTAATAAGTAGGTCTTTTCCTCCAGGTGGGCAGGAATTCTGACAAATGGGACTGTATGACTGTTACCTGTTTGTTCTGAGGACTTTTGCTGCTGTTTCTAAGTGCCCAGCCTTCAAAACCTCTCACATGTTACTGCTACTGGTGATACCTGTATAGGTTTAGTTGGAAAATGTGTTTCCTGCCTCTGAAGTGTAGAGACTTTTAAAGAATTTGCCACACTCTGATTGTAGTTCTCTGGGCATTTTTTTTTTCTTTTTTTGGTACATACAAGGTCCTGGAGGACGGGAAGTATGACACAAAAATTCTAGTTACTTTTTTGAGGAAAGCAAGCTATGTACCCACTTAGCTCTTTTTAAAATAAAATAAAGTTCACCTTAATAGGTCTTTAAATCATGAAATATTGAGCCTCAGTGATCATTTCTACAAGATGGACGCTCCAGGAAGAAGGCAAAGGAAGCTCAATTCTAGAAGAATTCTTAATGCAAGTTACTGAGGTCTGGATTTTTGGAAGGGAAGCAATAGACCCAACACCCATGTAGGCTGCCAGGCCCAAGTTTAAAAAAAAATACACAGACTCACTTAGAAAACCATTAGAACAAGATAGAGTCATGAAGCCATCTGCAGCTTTGGATTTTCTTGTGAGGAGTTATTCCTAAGCTGTATTTTGTATTTGCATCTCTTGACATGAATAATACTGTCTCCCTTTGTTTTCTGAGCTGGAAGACTGAACATTTTTTCTGACCTGCAGAGAGCAGTTTACCTTCTTTTCCTTCATTGTTTCATAAAATGTTTGTGCTTCTTTTGTTGTTTATTTTCTGGATATATACAGAGGATAAATGCCAGAAGCTTTTAAATTCTTCAGAGAAAGGTGATAGATACAAGATTCTTGAATTTGTCTGTTGTTCAAGCTTCCGGTTATATTAAGTTTTCTGTCAGCATTTGGTTTCATATATTTTGCTTCATTTCATTATAAACATGCCCTTGCACATATTCTAGCTGAGTGATTGCTTTTATTTTACTTGTGATTTTTTTTTCGTAATAGATTAAATCTTGTTTACGGAACTTGTGTAGACATTTCTGCAGTTTAATTTTCTTTCCTTCTCTCTTGCCTCCCAAACCTCAACTGGAGTTTTTCCATTCTAGGGCACTCATTAGCCTAATTTATTTTCTTACAATATCTTCTAAATTTGTTTTACCATTGCTGTGATGAATCTGTAGTTTCTACTGATAGGAAAGAGTTGGTAGGGAAAAAAAATACACATATGTTAAGTCCTAATTTTTGTGGATTTTTAAAATAGTTATTCTTGGAATATAGTTGATTTACAGTGTTTTGTTAGTTTCAGGTGTACAGCAAAGTGAGTTAGTTTTACATATACATATATCTACTCTTTTTTAGATTCTTTTCTCATATTGGTCCTTACAGAATAATGAGTAGAGTTCCTATGCTATACAGTAGGTCCTTATTAGTTATCTATTTTATATTTAGTAGTATATATATATGTCATTCCCAATTTCCAGTTTATCCCCCTTCCCTTCTGTAGGTTTGTTTTCTACATCTGTGACTCTTTCTGTTTTGTAAAGAAATTCATTTCTACCATTCTTATAGATTTACATACAGGTGCTATCATATGATATTTGTCTTTCTGTGTCTCACTACACTCAGTATGACAGTCTCTAGGTCTGTCCATATTGCTGCAGATGGCATTATTTCATTCTTCCTTATGGCTGAGTAATACTCCATTGTGTATTTGTACCACATCTTTATTCACGCCTCTCTTGGAATTTAGGTTGCTTTCATGTCTTAGCTATTGTAAATAGTGTTTCAGTGAACATTGGAATGCATTTATCTTTTTGAATAATGGTTTTTTCCGGATATATGCCCAGGAGTGGGATTGCTGGATCATATGATAGTCCTATATTTAGTTTTTTAAGAAACGTCCATACTGTTCTCCATAATGTACCAATTTACATTCCCACTAACAATGTAGGAGGGTTCCCTTTTCTCCACACCTTCTCCAGCATTTATTTTTTGTTGATTTTTTGATGATGGCCATTCTGACGAGTGTGAGGTGATACCTTACTGTAGCTTTGATTTGCATTTCTCTAATAATTATTGATATTGAGGATCTTTTCATGTGTTCATTAGTCATCTGTGTGTCTTCTTTGGAGATAGATCTTCTGCCCATTTTTTGATTAGGTTAAGACCTAATTTTTGAAATGTTAAAACTTTAAGGTAAAAATCTGCATCTTTACTAACAACAGATAATGTGAGGTCAGGATTTAAAGCAAACATACTACAATTTAAATTGAAATTGAAAGTGTACTATAAATTTGTAATTGACTGTAAATTTTGTCTTTGGGAAATTTCTTCTAATGTGCTAACCAGTGAAATTTTACTGTCAGAAAAAGAACCTTGAAAGCAAATATTTGCTTTGGAGTAAAGTGTCCTTTATCACACTGTATAATCATCTGTGTTTACCCTGAGTCTTCTTTGTTTATAAAACACCTTAGTTAAAGGTGTTATCAGATAGAATCATTCATGCAAATATTTGAAAGTTGTAGCATAGACTAATTATATATCTGTGGCACTTGGTAAGCACTGTGTAACTATCTGTTAAGGAAAATTTTATTAAGATACTGTAGTATATTAGTATGTATGGTAATAGAATTGATCTTGTGAAAGGGGAGAAATGGGTGATTCTGGAGACTGATGAAGGAATAATGAGGCAGTGGCTGCTTTGAAGATCTTACTTACATTCTTTAGCAATTTAGAATTCCCAAGTGTTTCTTTCCACTCATTTGTTGAAAGAATAAACAAGCTAATGTATATTGGGGTTTACTGAGTGCATGGTGGTAAAGAAGTCACAAATTTTGCACTATAGTTAGGGCTTCTCAATAAACAAGTCACATGCTATCTTAGATGTAAATGCTAAAATGGAAAGCCCAGGATGATGACAGAAGATTCATTTGGGGAAGGAGCACTTTAGTTAGGGTGATCGTGAAGGTTTGTAGGAGAAAGTGACCTTTGAACAAAGGCCTCAATGTGAAGGGCTGAAGAGAAAGCCTTCCATCTAGGCAGAAGGGACCCAGGGATCAGAGACCAGAGTTGGGAACATGCTCAGTGAGTGTGAGCCTTGGGGAGAGGCTGTTCTGATTGGAGTCTAGTGATTGCAGGGGTAAGGGCCCTGGTGCAAGGCAGCTGGAGAGGTGGGAAGTGGTTAGGTCACATGGGTGCTTGTAGGCTGTTGACAGTAATTCAGAGTTTGGATTTTATTTTAAGGACGGGGAAGCATCGAAAGAGTTTAAGGAAAGGAGTGAAATTACCAAATTTACAGTGATTTTTAAAAATTGCTCTGGCTACTGTGGGAAGAATGGATTGAAATGAGATTAGAAGAGATACAAAGCTGAAGGTGCTCCCAGGACACTCTTGAGATGTGATGGTTATCCTTGTCTTTGTGAGGGTTTTTTTGGTTGGTTTTTGTTTTTCTGTGTGGTTTTTTTTTTGAGTTTTGGTGCTTCCTTAATCTGAATTCTGCCAACCTCCCCAGTCAGAAGCAGCTTTATCCCAGCTTTCCTAGGGCCTGCAGTGTTTTATTACCACTGCTGGTTCTGTGTCACTTGCCCCTGCGCTTTTCTCTTGCCTCATATAGGCACGCATCTACCTATTTCCCTGCCAGTGATCATAGTCCCCCAGAGAATCATCTCTGGAAGTGTTCTGGGTGGGAATGTCCTCCCCGCAACAGTACAAAAGCGTGGGAAGCTGAGAATAGGGCAGGTGTTCTGGTGATGGGGACCCCAAGATAGTGGCTTTGGGAGGCTGATGAGGGTAGAGCAGAGCATTGCTGCTGCAGTTCACATCCTTGCCCTGTCAGTTCTGGAACCAGTGAAGGGACATATTACTTGGTATGAGGTTAAGGCCTTCCTCTTTCTCCTAGCAGTTTTGATTTTAATACTGGAGAACAAAGGATTGTCAGCAGTCACTTCTGTCTCCTCACTCAGCCCCTTCCTTAAGTGTCTAATAAAATGCAGCCAGTTTTCAGAAAACCAACAAATTCATGTAACTTTTGTCCAGATTCTGGAACACTCACATCAAATTGCTGGGTGCAGACTATTCTGTATTGTGTCCCCACATTGGATATTGTGCACAAACTTTATTTCTGATTCTTGTATCACTGTTCTTTATCCAGAATCAGGATAAAAGGTGTCTCAAATAAGAGTTGCAGTAAGGAAAACTAGGACTGTTTTGTGATTACAGAATGAGAGCGAAATCAAAGAGGAGGGTGGGGTGGGAATTAGAATAAAGTAGGAAAACAGGAAAAGTTGTAACTGATTCATCATGTGTTAGGCTGGGGAGGTTACTATGTATCTTTCTTTGGCAGATCCTGTTAGATTTTTCAGTTCTTCAGCAATGAACTTAGTTTATAGATGTGACAAAGAGGTGCTTTGTTTCTGTTGAAACATTTCCAATGTATTTGGAGCTGGTAGTCTGTGAGGGGGAAGTAAACAGATTTAGATTATATACTCTTATGTAAACTTTCAATGAAGTAACCAGTTGTCTTGGGGTAAGAATGTCCTAGGAAGCTGCTTTTAATATAGTTTAAAAGCAGACCTACCCACTTAACTTATAGCCTTCTCAGGAGTAATTCCTGCCCTCATCTCACAATTATTTTTCTTGAATTCTCTAGGTAAATCCCCCTTCCCCAGAGCAATTCTCATACCAGTCCCCAAGCCATGCCCAGGGTCTGCATGAATTTTCTCTTTTCTCCTCCTCCACCGTCTCTGTTAGTTCCCTCCTTTGGATCCGTGTTTCCAAACACACAGTGTCCAGTTGTGTTCCTGCTGATGAAGAAAACCTGTAGGTCCTCCAGGCCTGCTCCTTCTGCTCGGAACAGGATCATTATTAAATTCCCTTTGTGCTTTGGTATGAATCACTGACCCCTCTCTGCCATGTTGAGTTGAGTGGATGCTGATAGTTATGAATGCACCTACCTTGTAATTTTGGGTAGGCTTCATTAGTCAGTACTGAACAGTCTCTGTGATTGTGGAAGAAATGAGTTAAGAAGGGCTCTGCTTTTATTGTAGAGGGAAAAGCAGAAGAATCTTCTGACTTTCTTATGAGCTGTGTTTTTTTTTTTTTTTTTCTGCTGTCTGAAACAAAGATGGACACAATCCAGGCCAATAATTGCATACAGTGGACAAAAAGGTGAACATGGTTATGAAGGGGGAAAATAAGTCTTAATTAGTATCTATTTTAATCAATTTATCCAACATTTTTAATATAACTTGAATTTGGAGTTTTCTATCATGAAATTTCATCTTTTTTCATATTTCTGCTTTTCGTAGGCCCAAATTTTTTTTAAGTTTTTATTTATTTTTTTAAACACCAAAAACATTTTGTATTGGGGGTATAGCCAATTAATGATGTTGTGATAGTTTCAGGTGGACAGGGAAGGGACTAAGCCATACATTTACAGATATCCATTCTCCCCTGAATCCCCTCCCATCCAGGCTGGCGCATAACATTAAGCAGAGTTCCACATGCTATACAGTAGATCTTTGTTGGTTGTGCATTTTAACTGTAGCAGTGTGTATATGACCATCCCAAACTCCCTAACTGTCCCTTCCCCCTGCAACCGTAAGTTCGTTTTCTAAGTCTCACAGGCCCAATATTTTAAAAAATTGAATTTATTAATGCTCAAAAAAAATCCTATGATAAGATCTATTTTGGTATTTTCTTTATTTCATAATTTAGCTCTTGATTGTCCTAGTGATGGGACCACCCCCACTCACAGCCCGCTCTGTACCAGGCTTTTGATTAGATGTTGAGGGTGATGGTCTCAGCAGCACTCCCTGTTGCCTCCTGGTGGCAGAGTTGAAAGCTGCTTTTCCTGTGTGCGGCTCTCTTTCTGTAACTCCATGGTTAATGGGCACTTGGTGCTCCATTGCTTTGTCTCCAAAGGTGATTTAGAAGGGATGTGTGCAGCAGAACTGTAGGAAATTGAGAGGCGGCGTGTGCACACTGAGCTCTTGGTGAGAGCTGTTGTTCACATCACAGTGCTGCCACCCAGAGCTCTGTAAGGATGTAGACCTGGTAGCCTCAGTTTCTTCATCTGTAAAATAGAAATAATGACCCTTGACTTCTTGGGTTGCTGTGAGAAGTAAGCTGTGTGTTGGATGTGAACACTTGAAACAGTGCCTGGTGCTAGCACTCAATAAACGTTACTTTCTCACCCTTAACAGTTTTGACGTTGTGGACCAGGTCATTTTTTTTTTTTTCCTGGCCATGCTGCCCAGCATGTAAGATCTTAGTTCCCTGACTAGGGATTGAACCTACATCCCCTGCTTTGGAAGTGCAGAGTCTTAACCACTGGATTGCCAGGGATGTCCCTTTTATTTATTATTGTTACTTATTTGTTAATTTTGTTGGGGAGGGGTACCAGGTAACTTTCTGTTGTAGGAGCAATGCAGGATGCATGGCATCATCCTTGACTTGTAAGCCACTAGCAGCCCCCCAAACTATGACAACCAAACATGTCTCCATTCGTTGACAGATGTCCCCTGTTGAGAACCACCATACATACAACATTTACTAGCTGTGACAGTATCTTGGCAAAGCATTCTCACTCCTGAGATCCTCTGAAAGTTCTTTTCTTATCTGACCCACTTCATTTTGTTACGTTGAACGTATCTGAGTTCATTCATGGTGTCAGGGCTTCCCAGGTGGCTCCGTGGTACAAGAATCCGCCTGCCAATGCATGAGACAGAGGAGACGAGGGTTTGTTCCCTGGGTTGGGAAGTTCCCCTGGAGAAGGGAATGGCTACCCACTCCATTATTCTTGCCTGGAAAATCCCATGGACAGAGGAGCCTGGCAGACTGCAGTCCATAGGATCCCAGAGTGGAAATTGACTGAGCGACTTCACACACACATCTGAACTCAGTCTCCTTAGAACCATGTGACCTCCCTTAGGCAAGCCAGCTGCCCCTGGGAACCAGTCTGCAGGATGATCTTGTGACTCTCCAGCAGAATGAAGGCAGACTGTTTTTCTGTTCCTCTTTGAGAGGCCCTCCATACCTCTGAACCTGCCCCAAAGTTCCAACTTTGATTCTCATGTGAACACATGGCTCTTTGTTCTTTTCTTTCTTAGTATGGGATTCCTTTTTTTAATTAAACTTTTAATTTTAGAATAGTTTTTTTTTTTAACTTACAAAATTGTAACAAAGATAGTAGTACAGAAGTACCCATGTACCCAACATCCATTTTTCCCTATTAATATTATTATTATCTGACTGCACCATGCAGCAGGATCTTAGCTCCCAGATCAGGGATCAAACCCACGCTTCTGGCAGTGGAAGCACGGAGTTTTAACCCCTGGACTGCCAGGGACGTGCCTAGAGTGAGATTCTTATATCAGTCTTCTTCTCACTCCATTTTATTGAGCTGCCTGGCCATTAGATTTTTAATTGCTTCAATTTTACAGAATAAATACACCTTAAGTATACAGTCATAGCAAGATTGCTTTTTCAAAATTTTGCTTCTGACCATTAAAAAACACGTCCATGAACCTTCTTCATCGCTTTCCAGAGGGCTCTTTAGAGCATACATGTGTTGTCAAGGTAGAGTGATCTAAAAGATGATGGTCCTAAAGTCAGACCACTGCCGGCCCTAATCCTGCCTCTACCACCTCAGGAGGTTACTTCATCTTTTTATGCTTCCGTTTCTCCTTGGTTTCCTCTCAGTGGAGCTGTTGTGAGGAGCAATCAGGTTAACACATGTAAAGCACAGTCTGGGTTATAATCTTGCTTAGATACTAAATATTAAATATTGCTAGGTTGCAGGTTCGACTCAGCTTAAGGAGAGCCAGTGTGGTATAGCAAATGAATACATATAGATTTGGGGAGTCACAGATTTGAGTTGGAATCACCCGTCTGCTGGATACTAGCGTGGACAAATGATTTGATCTTTGTATGATTTCTTCACAGCAATAATTTCATTATTCTAACTCCCTTTTCCAGAGAAAATTGAGGCAGATAAGTGTGATATCTTTCAAACATCTGTTCCCATACCTGCCTGGCTTTATAATTTGCAAAATAAAATTATTTATTTGGCTGCACAGGGATCTTTAGTTGCAGCATGGGAACTCTTAGTTGCAACACGTGGGACCTGGTTCCCTTACCAGGGGTCAAACTTGGGCCCCCTCTATTGGGAGCTCAGAGTCTTAGCCACTGGACCACCAGGGAAATCCCTGCCTGGCTTTATCTTTAACCAGCCTGAGGATCCATGACGATCTGTGTGCATGTCCCTTTTGTGTGTTCTCAGAGTGTACCATGCATACATCTGAAATCATACTTAACCAACTATCATAAATTCTGTATTGCTTATCATTCTACCCCATTAGTCAAGTTCCTTGCAGATAGAGTTTTCTCTTTGTGTTGCTCAGTGCGCAATGAAAGCTTAAGTATTTGTTGAATGAGGAAATATAAATTCATTTGAAGCAAATTGTAATGTATTTGATCCAGTTTACTGACTGACTGACTGAACGGTGCTAGGTTTTTGACACTCATCGCAAATCCTTAAAACAACCTTGTGAAGTAGGCATTGCTAGCTTCATCTGCTAGGTTAGAAAGTTGGAACTCCTGTCATTTAAACTTATGTAAGGACTCAAGGTAGAAAATTGTGCATTTCATCCCCATAAGAGCTGTGGTCATAGAAAAAAGAATCTCCCAACATGAGCTTCGGCCTTAAGAGAGAGAGGAACATAGCAGCGGCCATGCCACAGCCTGCCCAGGAGGGAGCAGGGCAAGGAGATGTATGTCCTGATCCCCTTCTTTCCACCCCATGTCCTGCCAGTGCCTCTCTGGATTAAATCAGCTGGCAGCCAGAGGGCCAGGGAACCTGTGCAGTGTGGGCTGTGGTGGTCCCTGTCCTAGGTTATGGAGTGTGGTGTGGAGCAGGGTGGAGTCTGAAAAGAAAAACAGAGAACCTCAGTGCAGTCTTCCTCTTTCTGTCCCTTAGCATTCGCTCACACTTGGTGCACAAAGCTTCTGTTCCTAACTCAGGAAACTCAAGGTCCTGTAGTCACTTCAGCCAGTTCATTCACGCTCCCATGTGGAGTCACTGCTAGTGTTCTTCATGTAAGGTGATAGAAAAAAAGGAAAATAAAATGTAGCTGCTGTAGTCTCTGCATCTGTAGCTGGTCCTCCGGCTCAAATGGCTCATCATTCCTTTTTTCCTTCTAGTACTTACTTTCTGTTCCCCTTACCCTCTGCCTGGTCAGTCATTGTTTACCAGATGTCGAGGGTTGTGCTAGTTTTCTCCAGCAAAAACATCCATTGGCATCACCATCTGATTAAATTTAGAGTCATCCATAGTCGTGCCCTAAGATCTTTGGGCCAGGTAGACAGACCCGTAAATGTGAATGTAGTAGGAATCAACCCCCCTATATCCTTCAGGTTTTTGACAGTGGCACTGGTTTCTGAGCTTCTCCAGGGATGTGGTGTAGTTTTCGATTTGCTTTCTTAGTGGGGAGACGGGGGAGAGGTCCAAGGATTCCTTCACCTTTTTTTCCATAATGGATTTTATGACACAGAACAGGAAGCCAGTGTAGGGATCTGGCCAGTGACTAAGTATCTATTTCCACTAAAATTCTAGGACTGGGAAAATAACCACAGGACAGGCCAGTGCTCCCATTGGCCCCACCATGCAGTAGACACCCAGGGTTGATTTTATCTCTCACCTGCTCTCTGGGGTGAGATGGATGCTCTGACTGGAGGGCTATGTTTTAGGTCTCCTGGGACTAGAGTCACTTCAGAGCTGGTGTCTGGTAACGTTTGGAAAATCCTCACTCTTCTCTTTCCCAGTGGCCAGTCACCCTTGTGAATGGCTGCAGGTGCTTCTTAAGTAAGGTCTGGAGAAAGTGTGATGGGGTGCACGTGTGGGTGTGTCTAGGGCCACAGTAATCTTATGTTTAGATTACCGTGAATGTACTCCCATATGTCTACCTCAGATTCTTGGTAAAATTGTTGAGATTCTGCACATTTTTTGGTGTAAAGTTGATCTCCTCTCAGAGTAGGCTTTGAACTTCTTTCTGGGCTCTTTCGGCTGTAATTCCCATTAGGAAGCAGTGAGGGATGGTGGGGTAAAGAGAAATGGTGAAACAATTTGAAAGGGCTTATGGGAGGGGGAGTTAGGAGGCCGTGTCTTCTCAGAGGGCAAGTCGCTACTTTGAGCTGAGATGTTTGGCCAAAAGTGGAGTTAAACACCCTTGTTGTTGTTCAGTTGCTTGGTCGTGTCTGACTCTTTGCGACCCCATGGACTGCAGCACGCCAGACTTCCCTGTCCTTTACCATCTCCCGGAGCTTGCTCAAGCTCGTGTCCATTGAGTTGGTGATGCCATCAACCATTTCATCCTCTGTTGTCCCTTCACGTCCTGCATTCATTCCCAGCATTAGGGTCTTTTCCAATGAATCAGCTCTTCGCATCAGGTGGCCAAAGTATTGGAGCTTCAGCATCAGTCCTTCCAATGAATATTCAGGGTTGATTTCCTTTAGGATTGGCTTGTTTGATCTCCTTGCTGTCCAAGGGACTCTCAACAGTCTTCTCCAACACCACAGTTCAAAAGCATCAGTTCTTCGGTGCTCAGCTTTCTTTATGGTCCAACTCTCACATCCATACATGACTACTGGAAAAACCATAGCTTTGATTATATGGACCTTTTTGGCAAAGTAATGTCTCTGCTTTTTAATATGCTGTCTAGGTTTGTCATTGCTTTTCTTCCAAGGAGTAAGCCTCATCTTTATCTGCCCAAGTGCTTGTATCTGTGATTTAGGGTCATTCACTTTTCTAGCTCTTGCCCTCATGTTAGCGTAAGAGATTTTACAGCGTTGCGTATTTAATTGGTTCTGCAACCCTTGTCATCAAACCATGCCTTGATTTTTAGTTGTATCAGATTAGCAGCTGTTAGGGGAAAAGGGCTCATTTAGAACAGCCGTAGATTTTCCGCTCATCTATTTGGGAATTCCGGAGAAGGCAATGGCACCCCACTCCAGTACTCTTGCTTGGAAAATCCCATGGATGGAGGAGCCTGTTAGGCTGCAATCCATGGGGTCGCTAAGAGTTGGACACGACTGAGTGACTTCACTTTCACTTTTCACTTTCATACATTGGAGAAGGAAATGGCAACCCACTCCAATGTTCTTGCCTGGAGAATCCCAGGGACAGGGGAGCCTGGTGGGCTGCCATCTCTGGGGTCGCACAGAGTCGGACACGACTGAAGTGACTTAGCATAGCATAGCATAGCATTTGGGAATTCACAGCTTTCAATTGGTCATTTGTTTTGTGTATATTCTCAGGGACAGTCAGAAGCAGCTACAGTCCAGGTCACTATTTTTGAAATCAACATTTCATCATATACTTGACCTTATGGCACCTTGCTAACCACCTGTACTTCATCGTGGGACAGGAAGTTTGAATGGTCTTGGTATCACTGTGTGCCAGATTGTCAGTGTCCTCTCCCCTTCCTCCATAGTTATGTTATCAGGATATTGATCAAACATGCATTTCATTTTTGAGGGTCAGTTTTCTGGGGTCATTCTTGGTGCGTTTACTGGAGTAGAAGGGACTCGAACAAAGGGACTGTTGACTAAGCTGGTGGGGGCAGAGGTGAGAGAAGCAACAGGACGTGGGGAAGCACCCCTTCTCACAGTGTTTGGAAGCCGTTACTGCTCCCAGGCCTTCAGCTGTAGCTTGAGAGGTCACCTGGTAGGAGCCAGACAGCCTTGTTTAAAGTCACTTAACCTCTCTGTGTCTCAGTTGCCTCATTTGTAAAATGGGAGTAAATAATTGGTTACTAGACAGGTTCCCAATTGGAAGCAGACTTCACCAGTTCCTCTTGATGCTAGGAACTTAAAAACCACCCTTTGAAAACCCTACTCTCAGTCCATCACAATAGAGTCCTTTCAGGTGAGAGTTAACCCTTGGTCCATAGGAAACATGGTTGTAAATGCTCCTGGAAATTCTTAGTAGAAAAGAAAGTAGACGATTTAGCTATTGAAAGGGACATAACAGAAACTATGTCTCTAACCTGGGCTGAGACTTAAGATCAAAAGTTAAATTCCTGCAAGAAGGATAAAATGGGTTCTGTGAGCCAGGAATGACAAATCAAGGTATTTTAAAATCATTTTGCTAATCCGTTCTTTTTTTTTTTTCTGTTGGTTAAGGTTGCATGATGGAGTTTGAACATTACCTCAAGAGGTTTTATGTTTTGGATTAGCTAATTGTGTTTGTCCTCTGCTGACTGTTTCTTTGGACTCACTTCTTCGTGTCCTTCTGAGGCAATAAACTCAAAGGGATTATACCATGGACTACAAGGAGAGCTGTCCAAGTGTAAGCATCCCCAGCTCTGATGAACACAGAGAGAAAAAGAAGAGGTTTACTGTAAGTATGTAATGTGAAGTTCATGGGACAAAATTGAATGTAGAGAATATTTCCATTTCTGCTTTTCTTCCTGAACCTACAATGGCCTCCCCTAGACTTGGCAGCTTATCTTTCAAATGATGTGTCCTCCACAGTCTTCTCTGTGTACTGTGATGGAGTACAATTTCCTTTTCAGTGTAGATGTTTGCCTGTTTCCCTGTCCCTTAAGAGATGTATGAACTGTCCGATAGACCCCCTCAGTCGAAAATGTGTGTACGCGTGCTTCTGTGACACATACACTTCTCAGGATCTGTGGACTCTGAAAGTCATTGATTCCATGTGAAGAACCACTGTCTTAATTTCCACATATCTTTCTTAAGACATTTGTCATTGTAAGATTTTTTTTTTAATGTGGATCATTTTTAAAATATTTATTGAATTTGTTACAATTTTGTTTCTGGGTTTTTTTTTTTTTTTTTTTGGCCCCAAGGCATGTCAGATCTTGGCTCCCTGGCCAGGAATCAAACCCGGATTTCCTGCATTGGAAGGTGAAGTCCTAATCACTGGACTGCCAGGGAGGCCCTGACATTTGTCATTTTCTACCTCATTGAAAAAATATTTAATCTAGTATTTATCTCTTTTTTCACCATAGAGACAAAGTCCATTTCTAATTTTACTTTTTATCATCATGGGGTTAACTCAGTGGTAAAGAATACGCCTGCTAATGCAGGAGACGCAGGAGATGTGGGTTCAGTCCCTGGGTGGGGAAGATCCCCTCACCAGAGGAAGTGGCAACCCACTCCAGTATTGTTGCCTGGAGAATCCTGTGGACAGAGGAGCATGGCAGGCTGCAGTCCAGGGGGTCACAAAGAGTCAGACACGACTGCGCAGTGTATCACCTTCTCCTCATCATCTCCTGTAGGACTTTATAAAGAGCAAGCAGTGGGTATTTGGCTGAGTCAGTATACCGGTGACTGCTATTGGGAAACACTTTTCTATTTAGTGTAATGCCGCACTATTAGTATTTAGTCTGGCAGTCTTGTTAGTATATACAGAGATCTGCTGTCTTCCTTTTCCTCAAAAACTGTCATTTATCTTGTCTGTAACAGATCTTCCTTGTAAGGCCGCACCCACTGAGCACTAGGAAGAAACTCATTTAACCCCATCCTGTTTAACAGTTTGACTGAAAATGTAAGCAGTTCTTTTAAGTAAAAACGCCTAGGCTGTCTTTTTCATTGTGGTCTCTTTCTCTTATGTGAACACTTGCTCCTTCTCCAACTTGGCATCGTGGTTTGTGGCAGGAGAGGTGTCCCCTTTCGCAGTGTTTGTTCAGTGGATGACTGACCTCATGGTAGCCTGGCAAAGGCCGGGCATTCTTGTCATCCTCTAGATCTTTGCCATTCCAGGTGTAGAGTGACGGGTCTGGTGAATATCTGGCTGTGGTTGACCTGATCCAACCCTGGGCCTCATGCCTGCACCTACAACTGGCATCCGCCGTTGACGGACTGATCTGTAATCTGTTCTTTGTTGGCTTGGTGAGTGAGGGTGACTGACTGCTGACTTAGCTTCTCCTTGGACCCCTGGGGGCTGTGGAGCCCACTCAGGCTCTGTGTGCTCTCCACTGCTCCTCACTCAAGTGGTCTGCCCCGGGCTCTGACCACTAGGAAACCTGGCCCCTGCCAGAGTCCACATCACAGGAGGGGTTGAGGAGTTAAACTAAACCCTCTGATCACTCCAGTCTGCCTTCTTAACTAGGTAGGGGCCCCCTAATGGTGGTTTTCTCCCAGAGCCTCGGACAGGGAGCTGGGAACAGCCCTTCCATAGCCTGCATGCAGGCCCAGAGCAGAGAGATTGCAGTGTGGGTCTGGCCATTTGACTCTCCTCAGACATTGTAGCATTGTCTTGAGCATTTATTCCACATTCATATAAGCCAGTTTTAGAGACATCATATTGGATTTCTCTGGCGGCCCAGTGGTTAAGAATCCACTTGCTAATGCAGGGGACAAGATTTTGATGCGTGGTCTGGGAAGATCTCACATGCCTCAACAACTCAGCCCTCTCTCTGGAGCCCACATGCCACAACTACTGAAGCCCGTGTGCTCTAGAGTCTCTGCTCTGCAACAAGAGTAGCCACCGCAGTAAGAACCCCATGCACCACAACTAGAGAGGAGCCCCTGCTCTCTGTAACTAGAGAAAGCCCGCGCACAGCAGTGGAGAACCAGCACAGCCAAAAGTAAATAAATATTAGAGGGAAAAACCATCATATTGATGTTAAATCAGAGATCAGTATACTTTAGGTAGCAGAATGGAATGTGCAAAGTTTTCATTCCTTCCGTCTCCTTATTTTTAACTTTGGAAAGTTCTCTCCTTCCAGGACAGAACCCCCTGCTGAATTTGTTGGAAGCTCATCCATAGCAGATACATGCAGTGGGTTATCTCAAGGGTCCTGTTTTTCATGGTAGGAGTATTTCCTTGTCTTCTGTGAAAGGGTGAGGGAAGCCTCTAGCATCACTCTTACCAGCTATTCCCAGAGCTGTCCCTGGCGTTCTCCAAGGCTCCCTCTAGATCACCTTGTTCACCTCCTCCTATTGGATGCTCAGATGGTACCTTGTCAGAGAGGACTTACTGACTACCTGCTATACAATAGCACCTTCACACCTCACCCTGCCCCTTTCACACGTCACCCTGCCCCTTTCACACGTCACCCTGCCCCTTTCACACTCTGTCCCACTTACCCTGTTTAGATTTTTAATAGCAATGATCACCACCTGACATACCTTTAGGTTTATTTATGTGCACTTCTCCTGAACTTGTTCTTTGAAGCAAGAACTTCCCTCACTATCATTTCACCAGTATCTAGATCAGACATGGACGTTTAGTAAGTGCTAGTGGCATTGAAGTTGAATGAGAAGGAGGGTTAAGTTCTTGTGTTTGTTGCTGACCACTATAGTACAGTCCTCAGTCCTCGACAAGCTTGGTTCTAGTCAGCGCAGATAGACCCCACCCAACCCAGCACAGACTCTGTCCAGCTTAAGCACGTCTGTATAATACTTGGAAACAAAAATAGGCACTGCATTAACTCTTCAGTAATATTTTTATGAATACTTCTCATGTGCCTTTTAAGTGACTTTATTCAGTTCAGCTTCTCTCAGAGAAATGCACTGCATTCTAGAAAGTCTTGACTTAAACCAAGTCTAAATTATACTTTCATTTATCCACTCATAGCACTGTCCTTGAGCTTTTTTCTTATGCCAGCTGCTGTTCTAGACATTGGAGATAAGTGGGTAGCAAGCATGATGGCAGTCCTTGCTCTCAAGGAACTTAAATTCTGGTGCAAGACAAGCAACAAGGATATCTTTTTTTAAAAAAACTTCATAAGATTTATTGTACTTGGTTTTGTTAAATTTTGTGTATTTTTGCAAATGAGAGTGTCTTTTCAAATTTGAAAGGTTTTTTTTTTTTTTACTTGTATTTTATTAGAACTTACTTAGTAAGCTCTTGTTCATAAATCATCCTGCTAATGAGTAACCTCACAGGGTTTTATCTCAGCTCCTGTAAATAGAGAGCAGAGCTGCCTCAGCCTGGAACCTAGGTTTGGTTCCAGTCTTTGCTGTTCTTGAGTATCCATGGGAAGCCACCTTATCCTGTCAGGAAGTCAGCACAGTGTTGTTTGTTCAAGAAGCTCATAATCATATAAAGCTAAGTCTCTGATCCTTTGGAAGGAGTCTTGCTTCCAGGCCCATCTGATGCTGACTACCACGGGAGATAAAATCTGTAGTCTGCTTTTAGAAACATGGCTCTGTTTTGCTGGCACTCTGATTAGGTTCTTCTTCCTCTACTTCTGCACTCTCTCCAAAGGGAGCCATGTCATCTTATAAACAACTCTTGACATCTTACACCCAACGGCTTCCTGTAAGACAACTTACTGTCCTCTTGGTTAACACCAGAGGTAACACCAAAAATCTCTCTTTACCCTTGGAGCTCATGTAAGGGTGCCTGGATGGTCTTGTTCTCTCTGCCTCACTTATCCAGGTGACTAATGCAATGGGTTGGCTTCACCTTCCAGGTGAGACTTTGTCCCTTTTCTCATGGGAGGGAGGGTATGGCTTTACGTTGTGGGGCCCTTCTAACTGTGGGTCTGTTAATGTGACCTTATCTTTAACAATACTTCAGAGTTCATACTTCATAAACGCACACAGTGTCAGAGAGATCTTTGCTCACAGTATTATCTAACTACGAAGTGGTGAGTGGAGCTTTCCAGTCTCTCATGGGAAAGGATAGTTTGTATAAATGCTTGTCTGGCCATCTTCTGAAATAAATTTTCTGGCCATCTTCTGAAATAAATTTACTCTGTTATCTACAGACTGTGGACAATTGTATTATAAACATCTCTTTCCCCTTATCTTCACTGTAAAATAGTGAGGTTGATAACACAAGACATACATCAGTGAGTTTTTCTTCATACACCTAGATACTTGTTATTTTTAGAAATGATAAAAAGATCTTTGGGGCCCAAATTGTTTTATCTTTGTTATGTTGAATTATATTCTGAGCCTCTCTATGGGATGGACTATGAAAGATAATTCTATAACTGTTGATTTGATTCTTGTTCTAGTGCATAGAAGGTTAGAATATTTAGATTTTAGTCTCACAAGTCTGTGAACTTGGGCAAGTTATTTAACTTTGTGGGGCCATCATTTCCTCCTATCTGCAATAGGGGTTGTAATATTTTTTCTGTTTACTTCATAGGGTTGTTGACTATGGTTATATGAAATTATGTGTGCATGAAAATGTTAAACACAGGCAAGAAAGTAGTAGGAAATATGAGAATAAAGTCTTAGTTTGAAAAATATTGTATAAAAGATGCCCTGAAAGGAGGAGAACTAATAACTGAGTATTTACTATGTGCCAGGCATCACTTTTGAAAATACTTTATCATTTCAGAGTAGTGGTTACCTTTGGGAAAGAAGAGAGCAGTGTCATCTGTTGAAACTGTGTTTTATTATTGGGGCAGGAAATCTGAAACAAGAATTGAAAAATGCCAGAATTCAGAAGATCTAAATAATGAGTACATGGGTGTTCATTATGTTACTCTGAAAACTACAGAAAATTTTTCCTACCATTTAAAAAATAAAACACCTTTCAACAAGATAAAAGAAGTGTTTGAGTTGATATACTTGTGTATCTTGGAGGATTGTATATAAATATTAATGTCTAATTATCTATTTCATAGGTATGAAAACATTTTATTTGCATATGTAAATAGCTAATGGGGGTTTCCCTCAAATTTTATTTTATTATTTTTAATTTCCACAGGTTTATAAAGTTCTGGTCTCAGTGGGCAGGAGTGAGTGGTTTGTCTTCAGGAGATATGCAGAGTTTGATAAACTTTACAATACTGTAAGTAACAGTCTACAAGATTTTTACTTAAAACATCTGAGAAAACTGGAAGCTGAGGAAATTATTTGATAATTAAACAATATTTATGTATATATATCAGACAAGCAGAAAAGATTCTTCAAAATCATCCAAATTTTGGAATTCTTACTAAAAAGGGTGAGAGAGGACTTCAGATAAACTACTGAAGATATAGATGTGTAGTCTAAAATACATTTCAGTGTCACAGTATTAGAAATAAATCCTTTCTATATTAGAAATAAATCCTTTCTATCTGCTTTTCTAATAATTGTTAATCATCATGCTGCTGCTAAGTCACTTCAGTTGTGTCTGACTCTGCAACCCCAGAGACGGCAGCCCACCAGGCTCCCCCATCCCTGGGATTCTCCAGGCAAGAACACTGGAGTGGGTTGCCATTTCCTTCTCCAATGCATCAGAGTGAAAAGTGAAAGTGAAGTCGCTCAGTCATGTCCAACTCTTAGCGACCCCATGGACTGCAGCCCACCAGGCTCCTCTGTCCATGGGATTTGCCAGGCAAGAGTACTGGAATGGGTTGCCATTGCCTTCTACGACAGACCTGCTGCTGCTGCTAAGTTGCTTCAGTCATGTCCGACTCTATGCGACCCCATTGACGGAAGCCCACCAGGCTCCACCGTCCCTGGGATTCTCCAGGCAAGAACATTGGAGTGGGTTGCCATTTCCTTCTCCAATGCATGAAAGTGAAAAGTGAAAGTGAAGTCAGTCAGTTGTGTCCGACTCTTCATGACCCCATGGACTGTAGCCCACCAGTCTCCTTTGTCCATGGGATTTTCCAGGCAAGAGTACTGGAGTGGGTGCCATTGCCTTCTTTGAATCATCATGCTATTTATTTGTAGTTAAATTGCCCAGCTATTAGCTTTAAGTGTTAGAGCAGAGAGATTGCAATGTAGGTCTGGCCATTTTTGCTGCAGTGTCTTCCACATTTATTCCACATTCATGTAAGCCAGTTTTAGAAATACCATGTATGTGCATGCTAAGTCACATCAGTCATGTCCAACTCCTTGCAACCCCATGGACTGTAGCCCACCAGTCTCCTCTGTTTATGGAATTCTTCAGGCAAAAATACTCGAGTGGGGAGCCAGTCCCTTCTTTAAGGCATCTTCCCAGCCCAGGGATCAAACCCATGTCTCCATTGCAGGCAGATTATTGTCTGATTCACCAGGGAAGCCCATTTAGAATAAAAGGGAAGAGAAAAAATAACATTTTCAATTTGTAAACATGTGTTTTTTTATGACTGTAGTTTGCATTTGGAAGCTTTTTATTATAGAACTTGTTGAACATGTATGGAACTAGACTAAATAGAGAACATCAGATAATGTACCATCCATCTTCAAGAATTATTGTACATGGTCATTCTTGTTTCATCTGTATCCCTAGCCAGCCCACTATAATTATGAAGCAGATCTCAGACATCATATCTTTCTGTTTGTAAATATTTCTGTGTATATCTCTAAAAAGATAGATTCTTTAAAAATATATAATGTCATTATCACAATAATTAATGTGAAAATGCTTTAATATCAAATACTCAGTGTTCATATGACTGGTTGATAATCCTGTGAAGTGTCTTTTTTTTAAAACAAATCATTATAAATTTTATTTTTTTGTTTTGATTTTATGAGTCGTCTTTTAATCACTAAGTTTCCTCCTCCACCTCTATTTTGTGTACAATTTTTTTGTTGGAAAAAACAGGGTCATTTCTCTACAGATTTTTTTATCTGAATTTTGCTGACAGCCTGCCCATGGTTTAGACTGATTAATTCACTCTCCTATTCTTTGTATTTCCTGTCATTGGAAATATATTTTTATACTCTCACACACACACACACTGTATATTGTGTGTGTGTGTGTGTGTGTATGTAGTATATGTTTGAGTTTTTTTGTTTGTTTCTAAAGCATTTAAAGTTACTAGAGAAATGTAAGGATTGGTAAGACTATGTAAAGAGTATATGTGTGGTCCTTTGATGTCAAGCTTATAGTAAAAATTAGCATTTACCCATTTTTATGGCTTTACTGCCCTAAATTGAATTTCTTCAGGACCAAGTTGTTTTTCTCTGGGGACAGGCAAATCTAAGAGACAAATGTGTTAGAATATTAACAGGAGAAAGGATTGAGCAGAGGAAATTGAAAATTCATCAGCTTTCTCAGAAAACAATTGCCAATCTATTAGAACACAGAAGTCACATTTCCTGACATCATAAACAGGGAGTAACAGGTATTCAAAACCTGTACCCCAGGTTCTCGTCCAAGTACTTAAACAATTTTAAGCCTCACAGCAAATCTATAAGTGCTAAGATTATCCCCATTTTCCACAAGAAAACTGAAGCACAGGGATGTTAAGTAGCTTGTCCAAGGTCACAAAGATTCTAATTGTTTTACTGGGACAAAAGAGAATTAGCCAGATTAATGGTATTTTATTGGCATACTTTAATATTGTACACTTAATCATGATATACTGAAAAGTATGATGGATTTTTATTTGAAAATTAGACTGTATTTTATTTTGGCATGTGTATAACTAGAAGACCTATGTAATAAGTTTATGTAATATTATTTTTTTCAATTCTAGTTAAGGAAACAATTTCCTGCTATGGCCCTGAAGATTCCTGCCAAGAGAATATTTGGTGATAATTTTGATCCAGGTAAGCAGTAAATTCTTAGACCAGCCATGAGTAATGTTAAAGTTTGAAGATGCAGTTAACATATTCATTGACCTGGATAGTAGTGTAACTCTGCAAAGCTGGTGGTCCTCAGGCTGTATGCCTGATTACCAGGCATTGTTTTTTAAACACTTTATATGTTTTAATTCATTCACTCCTCACAGCAGCCCTTGGAGGTTGGTATTACCATCATCACTATTTTATAGATGAGGAAGCTGAGGCACACTTTAGATAATTTGCCCAGGCTCACATACAGTTGCTGCTAAGTTACTTTAGTCGTGTCCGACTCTGTGCGACCCCATAGACGGCAGCCCACCAGGCTCCACCGTCCCTGGGATTCTCCAGGCAAGAACACTGGAGTGAGTTGCCATTTCCTTCTCCAGTGCATGAAAGTGAAAAGTGAAAGTGAAGTCGCTCAGTCGTGTCTGACTCTTTGTGACCCTGTGGACTGCAGCCTATCAGGCTCCTCTGTCCATGGGATTTTCCAGGCAAGAGTACTGGAGTGGGGTGCCATTGCCTTCTCCGCACATACAGCTAATAAATAGCAAAAAAGTTAAATTCAAGTGGTCTGCTCCTGCTGCTGCTAAGTTGCTTCAGTCGTGTCCGACTCTGTGCGACCCCATAGATGGCAGCCCACCAGGCTCCCCCATCCCTGGGATTCTCCAGGCAAGAACACCGGAGTGGGTTGCCATTTCCTTCTCCAATACATGAAGTGAAAAGTGAAAGTGAAGTCGCTCAGTCGTGTCCAACTCCTAGCGACCCCATGGACTGCAGTCTACCAGGCTCCTCCATCCATGGGATTTTCCAGGCAAGAGTACTGGGGTGGGGTGCCATTGCCTTCTCCGTCAAGTGGTCTGGCTTCAGATAAATCTGTTGATCATTAAGGATAATGTGCAGTACTTTCCTAACCTTGAGAGGCATTCCTTGTTATATCCAGAAACATTTACTAAATGTGTGGTCTGTACATGGCACCTTTCAGGCCTTTGAATGGGATACCAAGTATCCTATTGTTCACCTTTGGGAAGCCTAATGTCACCTAGAATCTCAGAAATCTGGAGGCTGTATGTATGTCTGAAGCTTCAACTGCAAAAAAATTTTTTTACTAGACTTTAAGAAATCAACCTAGTATACAAATGTCTACTTATTAGACAGAAATCTCTATCCACTAGAAATTCCATACGTAAAGTCATCTGTCTATGCCACAGGTGGATCCTGACAAGCTGTTGAGTTTCCTCCCTCCCCACCATTTTGCCGTCTCAGCTAACTTGCTTGTAACCATCAGACCTGTGATTCCTGAGTGTCTGCTTTCTTGGTTGTTCCTCAGGATATGAGCTCTCAAACCACTTATCTTGCTTCCTCTCTACAGCCTGACCTTACACTGTTTCTTAGTCGCCCAGACCTTTTCACCATACCCGGTGCAGTTCTGCCCATGATGAATAAACTCCTTTACCCTCCATCTTTTTCATATTTCTTTCACATTCTTGCTTTAATTAAAACTGACTTCCCCCCCGTGGCCCCAGGTTGCTGGAATCACCTGTAATCCTCTCAACTGAAGACACTTTATTCTTTTAATACTTTCTGAACCTTTGGACTGGAAAGGATTCTCATTTCCCCAATTTTTTTTTTTTTTTTCACTTCTCCTATTTTATGTAGATTGTTTTCCTCTTGGGAGAACTTAGCACACTTTATTGTCCTACCAGTCTGTTTTATCTGGGTGTAGATTTTACGAAGGTGGATACTTTATCTTTCTTGTTTATGATGCCTAGTAAATATTTGGTTCTCAATAAATATTACAAGAATTCTTTAATAGAAGATTGAGTTGACACAACACTGTCAGATTACACATTCCATGGGTTGACCCTATAGACCAGTGACTTTTGAGCTCTTGTTCTCTTGTATTCTCTTTAGCTGCAGAATAGTGAAATCTTATGCAGAAAATGTCATGTGTAGAACTAATAAAAATGGAACTGCTTTGTTGGTGCAGCAGTTAAGTATGTCTGTGGAGCATGGGTTGAAAAACATGGTGGAGGGCAGCATGGGGGCCTTAGAGTTACTTGAGCAAAATGGCAATATAATGTGAAACCCACAGTGTATATATAAGTATGCACAGCAGAAGAAAGACAAGATAGAGACTGGGAGGCTGGTGAAGGGAATATTCCAGGAGTCCTCCAGTTAGAGAATGAGAGCTGCAAGTAGGGTGGAAATGGGGCTAAAAATTGAGTCAGATGTAAGAACTCTTTTAATGAAAAACCTATAAAAAATCTTGGTGGTGGCTTGGGTAAAGGAGACATAGAGTAGAATCAGAGACAACTGATGTGTCCAACCTGAGGGAATGAGAGAATTAATTAATTTGAAGTGGCAGAAGGACACTTAAGGTGACTCAAACCACATATTAGTGATTAATATGAGACCGGAAGTAGGTTTAGAGTTTTGTGGAGCCCTCAATTAAACCCTGAAGTCAGAATCATTTTATCCAGGGAAGAAGGCAAAGGGATAAAGACCTGCAACATTGCTATTTCATTGTTGAAGGCAAAATGCAAGACAAGTTCTTGTGGTATTGATGTTTTTGCGGATTAATTATTTGACACTAAAAATTGATTTTTATTGAACATTTGGAAATCAGTCATGAGCATATTTTATATGACTTGGCAACAGTTAAACAGACTACATGCCATAGATTTTTGTTATCTATGGCATGTAGTATATCACGTTATACTCAACAAAGCAAAGATTGATAGAATGCTCATTTAATTAGGCTTTAGGGAAACAGACATTCTCATGTTTTGCTGGTGGGAATACAAAGTGGTACAAACCATATGAAATTTGGTAACATTTAGCAAAACTATCATGCATTTCACTTTGACCAAGAAATAACATTTCTAGGGATCTGTTCTAAACTGCATAGGAAATGATGTATGTATAAGACTGTTGATTGTGGCACTGTTTTTAATAGTAAAAACTGGAAACAACTGAAATAGCCTTCCATTATTGGAATATGATGCATCTGGGAAAAGGAACAAAAAAACTCTTTGTACATTACTGTGAAGTGATCTCCGGAATACCTGGTTAAGTGGAAAAAACAAGGTGCAGATGTGGACACTGTATGTTTTTTGTGTAGGAAAGGGTGTGAATATTCAAAAGGAAATAATGGAAGAATAAATCAAAAACTAAAAACTGATGACTTCAAGGAAGGGTCACCTGAAGACAACAGAGGTGGACATTAGACACCTCTGGATGAATCTTGTTCATAGCTTTGCACATTTTAAACAATTTAAAAGCAAAAATAAATGCAATAATATTGCATAATATGCATAATATGGAGGTCTCTAACAATTGAAAATAAACAAGGAAAAAAATCTGTAACCTAATTGGTGGTGAAACGCATGGAGAATAATTATTTTAAATGACTTTAAAACATGGACATTAACCTGTATATTCCTCGTGGGACATATGCTGAGGGCAAAAAAAGCACACAAAGCAGTATTACTCTGCATTCAATGATCTTATTGTTAATTTAGAGTTGTTCTTTTGTGATTATGTTAGTATTATGAGAAGCAAAATTTTAAGCAGAAGATGAAAGAGATACAAATATAAAATTGGAGATTTTAAGTCAAAGTCCTGTGATTTTTAAACTTGATTTGGGAATATAGTATGAAGTCACAATTTATTTTTCCCTTTCTAAAACAGTACACATTTCCTAGCTCCCCTGCTGCTGCTGCTAAGTCGCTTCAGTCATGTCCAACTCTGTGCAACCCCATAGACAGCAGCCCACCAGGCTCCCCGTCCCTGGGATGCTCCAGGCAAGAACACTGGAGTGGGTTGCCATTTCCTTCTCCAATGCATGAAAGTGAAAAGTGAAAGTGAAGTCGCTCGGTTGTGTCCAACTCTTAGCTACCCCATGGACTGCAGCCAACCAGGCTCCTCCGTCCATGGGATTTTTCCAGGCAAGAGTACTGGAGTGGGGTGCCATTGCCTAGCTCCCGTGGAAATGCCTAAAAACAGTAACAAATAAGGAGCAGCAAACACCCTTAGCATCCATCTAAATACCATTTCCCCTTTAAAGGAACCAGAGTTCCATGGAAAAGTGCCATTTCCAAATGCTGGGCAGGAAATGTGCAAGATATCCTAGGACAGCTTGCCGGAAAGCAAAGAAGCTATGTAAGAATACTGACTGAAGTTTTATCAAAAGGACTGCTGCTGCTGCTAAGTCACTTCAGTCGTGTCCGACTCTGTGTGACCCCATGGACGGCAGCCCACCAGGCTCCCCCATCCCTGGGATTCTCCAGGCAAGAATACTGGAGTGGGTTGCCATTTCCTTCTCCAATGCATGAAAGTGAAAAGTGAAAGTGAAGTCGCTCAGTCGTGTCCAACTCTTAGCGACCCCATGGACTGGAGCCTACCAGGCTCCTCTGTCCATGGGATTTTCCAGGCAAAAGTACTGGGGTGGGGTGCCATTGCCTTCCCCGTATCAAAAGGACACAGGAGCACAATTGATGGGGGCTTTTACCAGCCAAGAAAGTGAAGTAGCTCAGTCGTGTCCGACTCTTTGCGACCCCATGGACTGTAGCCTACCAGGTTCCTCCCTCCATGGGATTCTCCAGGCAAAAGTGCTGGAGTGGGTTGCCATTTCCTTCTCCAGGAAATCTTCCCGACCTAGGGATCGAACCTGGGTTTACCCGCATTGCAGGCAGATGCTTTAACCTCTGAGCCACCATGGAAGCCCTTACCAGCCAAAGATGGCACAATAAGACCATGAAAAAATAATTAACCTCATGTTTGACAGCTACCATGTAGAGTTTGCCCACACATCTTTCTGAGTTCTTACGCTGCAACTTTTAAGTCCATATGTGTCATTTCCTTTTTCTTTCCACTTTATTTTGGTGGTTACCAACCTCTATAAGATAAGTTTTACATACTTGAGGCAGAATTAGTTGTTTCTTCCAGTACTTCATGGCAAATAGATGGGGAAACAATAGAAACAGTGAGAGACTTTAATTTGGGGGGCTCCAAAATCACTGCAGATGGTGACTGCAGCCATGAAATTAAAACATGCTTGCTCCTTGAAGGCTGTAACCAACCTAGACAGCATATTAAAAAGCAGAGACATTACTTTGCCAACATAGTGAAAGCTACGGTTTTTCCAGTAGTTGTATGTGGATGTGGACTTCCCTGGTGGTTCAGACGGTAAAGCGTCTGTCTACGATGCAGGAGACCCGGGTTCGATCCCTGTGTTGGGAAGATCCCTTGGAGAAGGAAATGGCAATCCACTCCAGTACTATTGCCTGGAAAATCCCATGGACAGAAGAGCCTGGTAGCCTACAGTCCATGGGGTTGCAAAGAGTCAGACACGACTGAGTGACTTCACGTATATGTGGATGTGAGAGTTGGACTATAAAGAAAACTGAGCACCGAAGAATTGATGCTTTTGAACTGTTGTGTTGGAGAAGACTCTTGAGAATCCCTTGGACTGCAAGGAGATCCAGCCAGTCCATCCTAAAGGAAATCAATCCTGAATATTCATTGGAAGGACTCATGCTGAAACTGATACTCCAGTACTTTGGCTATCTGATGAGAAGAACTGACTTATTTGAAAAGCCCCTGATGCTGGGAAAGATTAAGGCAGGAGGAGAAGGGGACAACAGAGGATGAGGTGGTTGGATGGCATCACTGACTCGATGGACATGAGTTTGAGCAAGCTCCAGGAGTTGGTGATGGACAGGGAAGCCTGGCGTGCTGCAGTCCATGGGGTCGCAAAGAATAGGACAGGACTGAGTGAACTGAACTGCCTATACTTTTCAAAGTTAAAATTTCACTTTGAATTTAAGGATCTTTCTGTAGAGTACACACAGAGTTAGATATACTTTTTTATATTCTGAATAGTTTAATATCAAACCTTTTTGCTGATTGGATCTTGGAGTCAATATATAAATTACTTTTGGGGTATTTTTATAAAAAGAAGGACATCTTTACCACTGAAAAATAAAATTACAAAGGAACAAAAACGATGTAAGTTAGATAAGGATTGGCATATGAAATTTAGAGATGACAAATGCTAAAATGTGTAATCGTTTGGTGTTTTATTTATTCATTTGTAAACATCAGTTAAGTATGTTCCAAGACACTGTGTTAAGGGCTAATGTTAAAAATAAATTTAAAGGCATGACCCTTGTCTTCAGTGACTTACATAGAAAACACTTTTTTTTCTCAGTTTTAACCTCTGAAGAGAAATAGGTTTATACAAGATAAAAACCTATTTTTAGCAGCAGAGTTTTCATAATAGTCAGTTAACCAGTTAATCATCATTCCCACTTGCAAGGATTTCAGTATTTCCTGATTACACTTGTTTTTGTTTTTTGTTTGTGTGTATTTAAGTTAGTATGACTTTTCAGCCATCAGTGTCATAGTGTTAATTCTTATTCATTACCTGAAAGTATACAAGGAGTTGGACAAAGCAAACTGGTGACTCCAAGTTTTGTGGTGAGTCTGTTTAGAACCTAAAATAGGCATTTATGTGGGAGAGAATTTTCTTCAGCAAAATATGTTACATGCTTTATTTTAATGTTATAATCATATTTATAGATTAAAATATATTTGTTAAATATTTATTCCTTATTTTATATCAAGTATGAATTAAGAAATAACTTTTTAATCAAAATTCATTCTCTTGTGTTGGTCTATTCTTGTATAACTGTATTGATGATAATTACAGTCTGATGTAAATAATCCTAATAGTATTGTCTCTCTTAACAGATTTTATTAAACAGAGAAGAGCAGGACTGAATGAATTCATTCAGAACTTAGTTAGGCATCCAGAGCTTTACAACCAGTAAGTAATTGTCATTGTGTTCTGAGGATACACTGAAACCCAGCCTCAGATCTGTGGAATGTTACTTTGTGCTATATATTTTTGTGGAATCTTCCTCAAGCATTTTTCCCGTGGTGTTTTTAATCCTCTAAGAATTTTCCACCTTTTCCCTCCATCAACTCAAGGTCCTAGTTACTTTATTTCTTCCTACTGTACTTGTATTTGTTTTATAGATTTAACTTAAAAAAGACTTTGCACAGTTAAAACATTTTGCTGATTATTTGATGCTATATTTATTCATGCACTGAGAAAGCATTTCCTCATGTACCTCTCTGTGGGAATAAAAGAAGAAATGGGAATAAAAGGAGAAATGAGTGTTACCCTTACCTTCCAGAGGCATTGGCTTCCATGCTTTTAACAGACTTTTCAGAGTCACAACATGGGAGGACTGTATTTTTTAACTGTTCCCCTTGTAACAGTGATTACTATTTTATAGTTCTTTACAGTCTGTAGAGGATTTCTATCTTCTGAGCAGGTGCTCTGACCTCCTTTTTAACCTGATTTACTAAATTAGTAAAATGCTGGAGCTGGACCGCCTCTGACCAAGGTCTTCAGCCCAGTGCTCTGGGTTTCCTTTCCCCTGATGCTCACAGATAAGAAGAGGGTCCGGGGAAGGTCAGCCCCTGCTGTAGCTCTGAGATTGGCCTCTGCAGGGAGGAGCAGGTGGCGGAGGGGCACAAAACTCAGTAGGATCCTTGAATTCAGGGTTCCTATGTGTCTTGTGCAAAGAAGAACCTCCTCAGCAAAGAACCTTTTATCACTTGGCTCTTTATATAATTATTTTTTAAACATTATGCCTTTTCCCTCAGACAAATTCTGTGTTATCGTCAGCTTAGATCATCTACTCTTCTAAATAAAAACAAAATAAAAGTTAGTTTTTATTTTTTAATTTGTATTTATTTATTTATGGCTCTGCTGGGTCTTTGTTGCTGCAGGGGCTTTTCTCTAGTTGTGGAGAGTGAGGGCTGTAGTTGTGGTGTGCGGGCTTCTCATGGCAGTGGCTTTTCTTGTTACGGATCATGGGCTCTGGGGCACACAGACTTTGGTAGCTAGGCTCCCAGGGTCAAAGAGCACAGGCTCAGTAGTGTGGTGAGTGGGCTTAATTGCTCCGTGTTATTGTGGGATGTTCCTGGATCAGGGATCGTACCCATGTCTCCTACATTGGCAGGCAGATTCTTCACCACTGAACCACCTGGGAAGCCCTACCTTTCTAATGTTTAATTATTATTATATGCACTTGAGATTACTTCAAATTGACATATTTCTGACTTGTTTGAAATTCATATGCTAAGAGCTTGAGTTTGTCTCCTTTGACAGAACTTCACATGGAGTAAGTATAGAATAGATGGTGGTGATGTTTATTATTTCTGCTGGTATTTTGAATGCTGTTACTCAACTTCTGACAGTGTATGTTAAATTTGAAGTATTCATTTTAGATCTTGAAGTATGGTAGTATAAAGATGTTACATTTGGTATTGAAATTTAACTGAAACCAATTTGGTTATTTCAGTTTAGCATTATACTATAAAATACACAATTCTTAATTATACAGCCCAATAATAGACTTTTTCATATATATGCACCTCTTCCATTTAAAGTAGAGGACTTTTCCAGCACCCCCAGATTAAATAGCCAAGAGATTTTCTTTTAGCTTTCAATTTAATGTTTAACGGATGTTTTCTTTTTAATAAAAAGTGACATTTCACGTTTTCTGGATCTCCTCTGTTAATGGAACTTTGTTAGTTTTCACACTCTCCATTTGAACATCAAACTGTTTATAAAAATAGGTTTAAGAAAACAGAAAGAGAAGCCAATCAGCAAATGTATCTTGAACACCTACTACATGCCTATTCTTATTATGTGTGGAAAAAGCACTTCAAAAGTAGCTTTTCGTTAGTAGAGAAAAGATTATTTTTAAGATAACGTCTATTAAAATGGAATTTTAAAACTCAAATAAAATATTATTATTTCTCTGACCTGTGGATAGGAAAGGGTTTTCTGAGCATATTGGGAGTGAGTGATATGTTACAAAGTGCAACATTGATAAATTTGATTAATAAAACCTTTTGACCTCCAAAAATTACAAATGAAATTTAAAACCAAAAATATAAAAAGTTTCCCGTGAATAAAGGACAGTAGATAAATATACTTACTATAAGAGCTCATGCAGATAATACACACTTAAGAACCACCCCCAAATAGACAGAGCACATTAACAGATGCAAATGGCTGATTAATTACTAGAGAAACTGAATGTTTCCTTATCTATTTAAAAAATGCAAATGAACAAAAATATTTTAGCTTTATTGCAGCATAACACAAATAGAAAAGAGCACAAATTGTGACTGTACAGCTTAATGAATTATGAGAAAGTGAATATATCTGAGTATCACCCCCTCCAGGCCAAGGAATAGAACATTATTAGCACCCCAATATTGAATATGGTTCCTTGTACTATGCAGTAGGTTCTTGTTTTTTATCTTTTTTATATATAGCAGTGTGTATATTAGAGAAGGAAATGGCAACCCACTCCAGTGTTTTTGCTTGGAGAATCCCAGGGATGGGGGAGCCTGGTGGGCTGCCGTGTATGGGGTCGCACAGAGTCGGACACGAGTAAAGCGACTTAGCAGCAGCAGTAGTGTGTGTATATTAATCCTAAACAGTATGGAGGTTTCCTTAACAAACTAAAAGGAATTACTTCATGATCTGCAGTCCCACTCCTGGGCATATATCTGGAGACTACTCTAATTCAAAAAGATATATGCACCCCAGTGTTCACAGCAGTACTATATACGGTAGCCAAGACATGGAAGCAGCCTGAATGTCCGTGAACAGCCAAATGGATAAAGAAGATGTGATATATATGTGTATGTATGTATGTATATATATAATAGAATATTACTCATCCATAAAAAGTGAAATAATGCTACATGGATGGACCTAGAGATTATCATATTAAGTGAAATAAGTTGGACAAAGACAAGTACAATATGATAGAATTTATATGTGAAATCTGAAATAATGATACAAATGAAACGATGACAAAATAGAAATAGACAAAGAAAACAAACTGATGGTTACCAGAGAGGATAGCAACAGGGTGGGGGGGGGAGTAGGGGGAAGATATATTAGCATTTGGGGATTAATATATCTCAACTTTTTAAAAGAAAAAAAGAGAACAATTTAGGAGGAGGTACCCAGATGTAGAGATTTAACCGTTCCCCAGGATCGTCATTGGAGAAGGCAGTGGCACCCCACTCCAGTACTCTTACTTGGAAAATCCCATGGACGGAGGAGCCTGGTGGGCTGCAGTCCATGGGGCGCTAAGAGTCGGACTCAACTGAGCGACTTCACTTTCACTTTTCACTTTCATGCTTTGGAGGAAATGGCAACCCACTCCAGTGTTCTTGCCTGGAGAATCCCAGGGACAGGGGAGCCTGGTGGGCTGCCGTCTCTGGGGTCGCACAGAGTCAGACATGACTGAAGCGACTTAGCAGGAGCAGCAGGATCGTCATTAATCTGTGCAGTCTTATTTCCTCTTTATGGGCTTCCCTGGTAGCTCAGTTGGAAAAGAATCTGCCTACAGTGCAGGAGACCCCAGTTCTATTCCTGGGTCAGGGAAATCCACTGGAAAAGGGATAGGCTACCCACTCCAGTATTTCTAGATTTCCCTGGTGGCTCAGCTGGTAAAGAATCCACCTGCAATGTGGGAGACCTGGGTTCCATCCCTGGGTTGGGAAGATCCCCTGGAGATGGAAAAGGCTACCCACTCCAGTATTCTGGCCTGGAGATTTCCATGGACTGATAGTCCACAGGGTTGCAAAGAGTCGGACACAACTGAGTGACTTTCACTTTCTTTCCTCTTTCTATCCATTTGTTCATAGCCACTGTTGATGCCCACTTCAGCAGGTTTGTTATAAGTCTTTGGGTATATATTGATTGACTATTGCTTTGTGTCTGAGTGTTTAATGTGTGCACATAATGGTGCTTTGCTGTGGTTCCTTGTTTCTGACTGCTGGCTGGTCAGTCTTCTTTGCAGCCAGTTCCTGTAGCTTGCTTACTCATTTCCCTAGTGGTGGATGGCTGTTCTGCTTCTGATTCACAGCTATAGAGAGTATAACAATGAGTCTCCTAGTTATATGTCTTTTGCTGAACTTGTACATAATTCTTTTCTGTAGTTTATCCTTAAAACTGAAATTTCTGGCCCCAGGGAAAATGTATACTCAGTTTAACCAAATATTGCCAAAATGCTTTTCAGAAAAGTTGCCTCATTTTACATTCTTGTGAGCAGTACGTGAGAGTGTTCCTTTCCCTTCATCCCTGCCAACTTGGGGTTTTATGTATCTTTCTAGATTTTTCTGGCTAGTGGACATAAAACGACTTCTCACTGTTGTTTTGTTTTTTTCCTGGTAATTAGTGAAGTTGTCCATCTTCCTAAATTTCATTACCATTTGGATTTTTCTCTTCTGTGAACCTTTGCCCATTTGTTTCTTGGACTCCCTGTTTTTTTAAAATTAATTTGCTTATTACAATACAGTAATGATTATTATTGGATTTTGTTTGCCTTTCTTACTATAAATGCTACAATGCTGACTTTTGTTTTCATGTTAAAACAGAGAAAAGGTGTAGAAATGCAGTCATAATAAAGTTAATTTTTGTTTTTAGTCCAGATGTCAGAGCATTCCTTCAAATGGACAGTCCAAAACATCAGTCAGATCCATCTGAGGATGAGGATGAAAGAAGTACTCAGAAGGTAGTAAGAGGAATTGTATTTTTTAACAGAAAAAAAAAATACCATTCCCCAAAGATGAAATTATTGGCAACCTTAGCAGCCACATTTACTTAAAATTATTTTCTCCATTGTAGATTTTCTGCTGTGTAGAAAACATAAAAACAGATGTGTATACTTCTAACTGATCACTATTTCTTGTAAAATTGATAAAATGAGTACTTTTTATAACAAAAAATAATGTAAATTAAAGATTTGAAAATAGTAAGTTAGAAATATCCCTATTATGAACAGCCCAACCTATTTTTAATATTTCAGTGATTTTCTTTCTAATATATGAAAGATGTCTTAATATATGAATTTTTTAATTGCCTGATTTTAATTATACAACATATAAAGTTTGTGTTCTGCTCTGTTAACTTTACATCATACTTTTTGATCATCATGTATCTTCATCAAGATCACTGTAACTTGAAATGGTGAATTTTGACCAGCAGAAGAGGGCTTTTCAACCAGAACACTACATACCTCTTTCTCTGCTTTGTCAGGTTTTGATATGTAGAGCAGTCAATATACATGTGCTGGTTGGCGTTGACTAAGCTTTATTGCTGTAGGTATATGCACATAATTAATATGTATTCTGAATAAAGAATAGGTATTCTTATTTTTTTAATGAATTATGATATAGTAAGTTTGTGCTTTCTTTTGAAGACATTTTCAACATATACTTTAAAAGGTTATATTAGAAAGGTAAATTACCATAATTTAACTCAGGATTATTATGTAGCAGTTAAAAGTACATTATTAAAAAAGTATAATTGCAAGTGTTTATAAATATGATAATACCTTTATAATTCAAAATTGATTCATACTATTGGTAAATACATACATGAAAATGAGAGATGTACAGTTTTGTCTTTATAATGTTTTAATTTTGTCATGGTGCTGTTTTTCTAATTTAAAAGGTAATGTCATTGATAAAATCTTCATTTGGAAAATAGACATGACTACTAGAAAGTAGTTCTGATTCTCTAAGAGGTCCCTCAGTTAAGAGAAAAGGTTTAACTCTTTCCATTTGTGACAGGATTGCTCCTAGAACAATGTAAAAGGATATTTTAATTTCATATATGTGCAGTTGGTCAGGAGAAGGCAATGGCACCCCACTCCAGTACTCTTGCCTGGAAAATCCCATGGACGGAGGAGCCTGGTAGGCTCCAGTCCATGGGGTCGTGAAGAGTCGGACACAACTGAGCAACTTCACTTTCACTTTTCACTTTCATGCATTGGAGAAGGAAATGGCAAGCCACTCCAGTGTTCTTGCCTGGAGAATCCCAGGGACGGGGGAGCCTGGTGGGCTGCCGTCTCTGGGGTCGCACAGAGTCAGACACGACTGAAGCGACTTAGCAGCAGCAGCAGCAGTTGGTCAAAAGAGAGAAATAACCAGCTGGGAAAACATAGTAAATAAACATAAGAAGGAAAAATATCTGTGTTAAAAAAAAAAGCTCATACAAATGGATTTTCGAAAAGAATGATATTTAAGACTGTAGTAGATGAAAGGAACAGGACCATGAAGAAATAACTCTTGGTAAACAAATATATGGGAAAATGTTCAACCTTGATGCCAGTAGCAAATACAACTGTTAAATGACAGGTTTTTTTCCTCTACCAAATTAACAAAAATGCCAAGAAACTGAAATACACCAGGACTAATAAGGGTAAGGTAAGATGGGCATCCTTGGGCCTTACTGGTGTTATCATTTTATGCAGCTCTTGGAAAGCAATTTGGCAAAGTGTATCAAACATGAAAATAATTCATGTCACTTAGGAGTTGATGTAAATGAAACAACCCTTCTCACAGAAAAAAGCAAAGATGTTCACTTTAGTATGATTTATAATGAAAAGTTAGAATCAGTTTGAACATTCATCAAATAGTGATTGTCCCTATATATTATACATTTAAAAAATATTTCTCAGGATGATATTATTTTGACATACCATTAAATGAAATCAGGTGTAAAACTTTTTGTGCAAATTTACACAGTGTGAGCACGGTCAGTTTTTAGAAGTTAATGCAAAAATTATATGGAGGTGCTAGAAGTATTTGTAATCAAATTACTTGTTAGTATGGATTTTTAAAGACAGCTTACTACTATTCAGAAATATTTTAAGGAGTAAAATTTATGTAACCATGATTTTCTTTGTTAATCATGTTGAGTGTGTGTAGGTGTAGGTCATGTGAAGAATATCTTGCACTCCTGTAGGAAAATGCTTTTTGAAAAAATAACCAGGCTAAGAGAAATTGCTGGGTTCTGGCTCCTGTTCTCTCTGTTGACTTTAGATCCAGATTTTGTTTCTTGTTTCATCCATAAAATCTGGAACTTGGACTAGGATCTTTTACTGTTTTAAAATACCAATAGAAAGAACCTCTCAAAAAAAAAAAAAAAATCCTTGCTTCATCTTATACTTGTAAATATTTATTATTTTTTAATTAAAATTTATAGAAAATGTATGCGTTTGGTGCCAGCATTGTTACTTTATAAGAAGTATATACTTTAGACCCTTTGCCCTTAATTTAAAAAAATAACTTATTTTCTAGAGATTATAAGTTACAAATGAATTTAAGTGGAATATATATGACATATGTCTCTAATAAGAAATTTGCTTAGATAAAATTGTTGATTCTGATTAAAGAAAATGTTTTTAAAACTTATTTTATATAATCTTATATGATGTATAATTGTATAGGGCTCTGGTAAATGTGCATATTTGAAACATCTCTGATTTAATTCTTTGAATATATTAAGAATTTCATAGTGAATTTTTTGAAGCAGAATTCACTTCATTTGGCTTTTGTGAAAAGTGCTCACTGTAAAAGGATCACTAGTTTAATCTTTTGGGATTTTGAGTTAAATTTCTAGCTAATTATTAGCTAGAATTTTATTAGTTAAGTTGCTTTATGGTATACTATATTAATAGGTGAGTAAAGCTTTGCTTCTAAGTTAATAGGAGAGATTAAATGTACTTTGCTAACTGTTATAATAAGAGAAGCCTATCTAAAAATTACGTACTATCATAATAGTGGAATTAAGGAGAAAAGCACTCTTGGTTTTATGTGCTTGCTTTACAAGTAAATTTACCTCCTCCCAAATTAAAACTTTTATCCAGCATTTGCAGTTATAATCATCATCACATTATCATTTCTTATCTTTAATAATAGCTTATTAAAATATTTGAAAATTTAAAAACAAAAGCTATTTTAACCAGTTTTTTAATGTAAAAAAAAGATTCCTCTTAAATTGTTATTTCAGTGCCTGCCTCTTCTAAGGAGCTTTCTGCAGTTTACTTCATTCATTTGCTATCTTTGAGCTTGATTTCTGCCTTACCGTTTCCTTTACAACTTCTCTTGAAATTTATCATTAAAATGATTGTTTATGTTGATTGTGTATCTTTCCAAGACTCTATGCATTTATTGAGAATTAAAGCTTTAGGTTTAACATGGCAAATATCTGTGATACAGTTAGGTGTATTTTACTTCAGAAATATCCATTGACTGATAACCTTTGAAACTCCAGTAAGAACGTTAAATTCTTTTCTTTTTTTTCCATCCCAACAGCTACTCTCTACCTCACAGAACATCAACCTGGGACCATCTGGAAATCCTCAGTAGGTTTAATTTGTTTCAACAGTCTAAATGGATTTGAGGAAGATCTTTTTTTGTAAATGTGCAGATGTACATAATTATACCAGTTTAACTGGAAGCCTGTGAAATAGCACTGTGGTTACAGTGACTGTTGTACTGTCATACGCTTTTTTGATTCACTGCTCTCGCTTCTCTTTGTTAGAGTAGAGCTCTGAGGAGTTTGTAATCCACAGATTGTTGATTGGGTTCTGCTGTTTTGCCATTGTCACTTTCCTGGTGTGTGTGTGTGTGTAAGATGAGTAGATCATATTTCCCAGAGGAACGGAAGTCCTGGGAGGCACTTGGGAAGTACTCTGGCAGAAACATCTGTGCAGGCCTATTTGATATTCTCCTGGTACCCAATGTCATCAGTACAGCCCTGGTTGTTAGCCAGCTTGGTCCAGAGGAGACTTAATAAAATCAGCATATGAAAAGCTATTAAACTTTTTTTTTTTTTTCTGGTTTCTTCCATAGTCCCATATTTATTTGAACCCAGGGGAAACATTTTGGAGAACACCAGGAGTGGCAAATGTAGGCTGCACTTTAAGGTTCAACTCCAACAGTTCATTGGGATATGGAGGAGTCCAAGGCCACTTCCTGCCTCTGAGGAGGAGGGCCCTGACAGATGAGTGATGACTGCTGTGGGTTACAAGAGTGTAGTGTGGCTCTCCTCATAATTATCCTTCTGGGCTTATCAGATTAATTCTAAAGAATACTGTCTTAGCCCAGCATACTGTGCTGCTTCTCTCACCCTTTTGGTTCACATAGAGAATGAGTATGAAGTGAAGTGAAAGTCGCTCAGTCGTGTCCGACTCTTTGTGACCCCACGGACTGTACAGTCCATGGAATTCTTCAGGCCTGGATACTGGAGTAGCCGTTCCCTTCTCCAGGGGATCTTTCCAACCCAGGGATCGAACCCAGGTCTCCTGCATGCAGGTGGATTCTTTACCAGTTGAGCCACCACAGACGCCCAGTGAGTATAGACAGGACAAATGATAAAGGAGACTAAAGAAAGAATAATTAGTAAGGTAGGAAACCAGCAATGTGGTATCACAAAAGCAGATGAAGACAGGGAATAAATAACTGTTGACGTTGCTGATAGGGTGGGTTAGATGACGATTGAGAATGGACCATTGAATTTAATGTCACGGGTGACTTCTACGAGCATTTCAGTCATATGGTGGATACAAGAGAGTTTGTCAGGCAGCACAAAATGGAAATATGCTTCCAGTTAGGGTTTGTCACCAACAATTAACAATAGGACTTTGGCTGTAGCCTGGGTGTATATACTGTGTTTGAAGGATTTGCATGTTTTTTCACTATTACATTTGTTCAAAAAATTATTTCAGTATTTCAGCATATCATTAGAGAACAAAATAGTTCAAAGAGCAAGTTCTAGAAGAAGAAAAACACCTAAGCTTAGTTAAGTATTTATCTCCGTAATCCTGACCGGTTATTATTTAACCCAGACCTGGTATTACTCTCATGTTTGTATTGACTTTGTTTTGGTAATTAATTGAAGGACATTTAAAATGTGAATGGAGTCATTTCACTCTCCCTAGTTCAATTTAGGAATTCATCCTCTGTTAAAGAAAATAGCTCTTCTGGCTACTTAAGTTCAACTTTGTGCAGCCATCTGTTTTTGCCTGCATACAACCAGTGCTGCTTTTAACCTGAGGTTAAGATAAATTAAAAGGCTGTCATATTATTCTTTCTGCCTTCTCGATTCCTGGTTTTTCTACATTGCCATCTATTAGAATAAGTAGTTCGGAGAAGGCAATGGCAAGCCACTCCAGTACTCTTGCCTAGAAAATCCCATGGATGGAGGAGCCTGGTGGGCTGCAGTCCATGGGGTCGCTACAGAGTCGGACACAACTGAAGCGACTTAGCAGCAGCAGCAGCAGCAGAATAAGTAGAGAGTTCTTTTATTTTTAACATGCAAGTAGTGTGTATGCAGAACACTGTGGTGACTTTTTCCCCATCAGAAAATTTTCTTAGTGACTTCACCAGGTATTCCTACTAGTAACTTTGTTTTCATAATAATTTCCAGACTACTTAGTCCTTGAAATACATCACTGATTTATCTAGTCATTCAGTTTCCTTATTAACAATATTGTGAGGTTTATGGTTAATAAAAGTGATTTGCTACATTGAATTCAAAATGACAGATCATATATAGATAGATAGACCTTTTTCTCCCAAAAAGTCTATTACTGAAGCCCTTCTTAAGCCAAACTTAACAAAGCTTAAAGAAAATGATAAAATCTCTTATCTAACCAGAAAGTAGGTATTATTACTATTCATTATTACCTACTTCAGTATTCTTGCCTGGAATATTCCATGGACAAAGGAGCCTGTAAGGCTACACTCCATGGGGTCACAAAGAGACGGACGTGACTGAGTGACTATCACTCATTCACTCATTACCTTTTTTATAGTAAAGATAAGATCCTACCAGTGTAAAGGCTATGGAGTTCTTCTCATGCTGAAGTGTGCCCAAGATTTACTTATTAAGGAGTGAAGTATTAAAAACTATTGAAAAGTTAACATCTTACCAGTTTTCTTGAAGGCTAATTCTTGTCATTTTTCATTTATTTCAGTGCTAAACCAACAGACTTTGATTTCTTAAAAGTTATTGGAAAAGGCAGCTTTGGCAAGGTAAGAGTATTTTTATTTTTTCTTCAATAAATTAGTACTTAAAAAATGCATGTTTAAAAAAAATTAATTGTAAAGAGTCCGCCTGCCAGTGCAAGAGACACAGGTTCAATCTATGGGTCAGGAAGATCCTCTAGAGTAGGAAATGACAACCCACAACCCACTCCAGTACCCTTGCCTGGAAAATTCCATGGACAGAGTAGCCTGGTGGGCTGTAGTCCATGGGATCACAAAGAGTCAGATGTGACTAAGCACATACACACATAGTGATTTACAATGTTGTATTAGTTTCTGCTGTACAGCAAAGTGAATCTAGATAGATGGAGATTCTGTTTCCATATAGGTCATTACAGAATACTGCATAGAGTTCCCTGTGCTATACAGTAGGTTCTTACCATCTATTTTTTATATAGTAGTGTATTTATGTCAATCACAATCTCCCAATTTATCTCCCCTGCCCTCTCCACACTGATATCCATGAATCTGTTTCTACATCTGTGACTGTTTCTGATTTGTAGATAGGTTCATTTGTAACAGTTTTTTAGATTCCACATAAAAGTGATGATACAATGTTTGTTTTTCTCTCTTTGACTTACTTCACTCAGTATAACAATCTCTAGGTCTCTCCATGTTGCTGCAGATGGGATTATACCATTCTTTTTTATGGCTAAGTATCATTCCATTGTGTATTTGTACCACATTTTTATTCATTCCTCCATCAATGGGATGGACATTTAATTTACTCCCGTGTCTTGGCTATTGCAGATAGGGCTGTAATGAACATTAGGTGTGTGCATTCTCTTGAATTCTAGTTTTCTTTGGGATATATGCTCAGGAATGGGATTGCTGTGTTATATGGTAGCTCTATTTTTAGTTTTTAAGCAGTTTCCATACTGATCTCCATAATGGCTATACCAGTTTATAGGGGAATGTATGCTTTATATATGGGATACCATGGGGCTTTTTGGTATGCAGGATATAGAATTCAGATGCTTTCTCTACCTTCAAAGAACTGACAGAATAATTGAAGATACAAGGCATCTACTCAGATTCTAACCTAAAATTTATTTGTTCAATGAGTATTTTGTTGAGCACCTCTGTGCTAAGCACTGTTCTGGTCCATGTCAGATAGTATTGAACAAAAATGACATGCTTTGTACCTTTGTGATGCCTACATCCTATTAAGGGAAATAGTCAATTAAAAATATGCAGTCAAGTAAATAATTACATATAGTAATGGAGCTGTGCAGGGGATGAAGACTAGAGTGAAGAGACAGGAGAGTAGGCAGTTAGGGGGAAGCCCGTACTTAGGTGAGTTAGTCAAGGATAGCTTTATGCATATATATATACACACACATTCATGTTTTGGCTACACTGACACATGGGGGCTTCTTTAGTTGCAGGCACGGGATTAATTTCTCCACGGCATGTGGGATCTTAGTTCCCCAAACTGGGGATTGAACCCGCATCCTCTGCATTGGAAGGTGGATTCTTAACCACTGGGCCACCAGGGAAGTCCCTAAGGATGACTTCTTTGAAGAGGTATTATTTAAGTTGAGGCCATAAAGAAAGACATCAGTGAGCAGCTATGTAAATAGCAGTTGGAGAAGGAAAGGGAAGTTTGAGACCCCTGTCCCTCTTTGTGCAGTGAATATTGAGTGAATCACGAAAGTTGACAGTGTGCCACAGCAAGCAAGAAGAATCCCTAAAGCCAGAAGCATCGTAGATGGGAAGGCAGCTGCGGTAGCGTAGCGGGTAGAGTCAGGCAGGCCGTAGATGGGAGTTGTCAGAATCATCAAATGTATTTAAGTTCCTTTTTTGCATTATACTTCAATCTGTAGTAAAAATAAATATGTATGTGTTTAATTATAGTGTGCTATATTCATAGCTTCCAGTATCTAGATCTGGTTTGTTTTCTGAGTTCCCTAGAGACCAGAAACTGTGACCATAAAATTAAACCCGTGTGTGTTCATTAATTCAGCAAATATATGTTTGCCACCTGCTACACGCTGGGCATTGTGCTAAAATAAGCTATAGAAAAGTAGAAGTGCATCTTGCTGTCAAAATGCTCACAGTCTGTTGGAACGTTAGAGATAGTCTGCTGTTAAAGACAGAGAGCATTATCTTTTGGAAAGCTCACGTTTGGACCTAGAGTCAAATTGATCTATCTAATGTATATAATGTGAGGCATAGGGTCACACTTCACTTTTTTCCTCATGAATGTCAGCTGGTCCTACACAGTTCATTGAAAAGATTTTTCTTTCCCTTCTACTCTTCAGGGTAACCTCCATCATATATCCAGTGTCCATATATGTGTTGGATCTGTTTCTAGATTTTGTTTTATACTTGTTTCTAGATTTTATATTTTGTTTCATTAACTGATTTGTCTATCCTTGCACCAGTACCACATTGTCTTGAAAATGAAGGTTGATATTCAACAGAACATCTTCTCTCCTTGCTCCTCTTCAAGAAATTCTTCTTAGCCCTTTGTATCAGTCCTAAGTTTTAGAATTAGCACGTTAAGTTCAACAAGATTCTTTGGATTTTGATCAATTGCTTTGAATCTGTAGATCAATTGCTTTGAATCTGTAGATCAATTTGGAGAGATTTGTCATCTTACCAGTATTGAGTCTTCCAATCCATGATCATGGCATATGCCTTTGTTAATTTAATTCATCTTAAGCTTTTGTTGGTAGTGTTTTGTGGCATTATGTATTTAATTTTTGTGTATCTTTAATTGAGTGTATTCCTTTGTGTTTTGTTTTTTATGCGGTGAGAACTGGTGTTAAACCTGGAAGCTAAAAAAAAAAAAAAAAAAAAAACCTGGAAGCTGAGTATATGCATTACCTGTGACACGTTGGTTCTCCTCCAAGCTGTGTAGCCACCAGTAGTGCTTGCACATACCCACTAGGAAAGGCATGTCCCAGAATATTCATAAGCTTCATTGTTCATCATCTAAATGTCACTGAAAGAGTGGATAAATTGTGGTATGTCTGTGGAATGCAGTACTCTGCACAGTAATGAAGTATGAAAGCAGTGCTATTGGGTTGGCCAAAAAATTCATTTGGGTTTCCTGTAATATTGTATGGAAAAACCCGAATGTACTTCTTGGCCAGTCCAGTACATATCATAATGTGAACATGTTATATAGAGTGAAAGAAGTCAGGCAGGCATAACATTATCTGTGTGATCCCAGTATATAAAATTCATAGACAAAACTCACCTGTTTTACTGCAAGTGAAAATAGTAGTAATCTTTGAGGAAGAAAGGGGATGAATCATTTCTGGAATAGAGCAAATGGGAGGCCTCAGGCTACTCACAGTGTTTGGGTTTTTTGACCTGAAAGTGATTACACAGTGTGTCCGTTTTGTAATAATTTATTGAGCTGTAATGTTTGTGAGTTTTTCTACATGCATATTATGTTTAATAAAAGCTTTAAATCTAGCAAAATGCTTAGACACCAACAAAGTACAATAAAACAAAAGCAGAGTACACAAAAGAAAAAAAGCAAGCAGAAATGCAGATTCACAGTGAAGGTGAAAAATAGAAAAATATGTATGACAAACTAAAATAAATAATGGGAATCTCATATTCTAAGCTTTTCTGCAAATGGTGATCTTGGTTCCACTTTCCATTTGCCCATCTGTTTCTTAACTGTCTGTCTATTCTCCACATCTACTAATCTGCTGAAACAATGCCTGCCATCAAGGTACTTCCCAGTTGCCACATTCTTTGAATTACTTTCTCAGAACAAACTTGAAGATGAACCAATCAGAGTAGAGAAGGGAAGGTCAGGTGAGTGGGAGCTGTCAAGAAAAGAAAAAATAATGTAAGAAAGAAGGAACATTCAATGGAGTCAAGTATTGTAGAGAGCAAAAGCCTGAGAAATGAGAGAGATGCCAGCAGTTGAACTGTGGAAATGTACACCCTGAAGGTATTCTTGACTTTGTTTTTATGAGTAACAAACATCTTAATTGATAGACTTTATTTTTCAGAACCATTTTAGATTTACCAAAAAAAAAAAAAAAAACAAACTGAGTAGAGAGAAAATTCAGGGGGACTTCTCTGGTGGTTGAGTACCTGAGACTCCAAGCTCCTAATGCACGGGGCCTGGTTTTGATCCTTGATCAGGAAACTAAATCCCATATACTGGAACTAAAAATCCTACATGCCATAAGAAAGACCCAGCACAGTCAAATAAAATAAATATTTTTAAATTTTTTTAAAAAAGAAAGTTCAGAAAATTTCCAAACCACCAGTTTGCTCTATTAAGTAACATTTTACATCAGTATGGTACACTTGTTCCAAGCACTGGACCAGTATTGATCCATAATTATGGACTCAAGCCCATCATTTATTCAGATTTCCTTAGTTTTTACCCAGTGTCCTATTTTTTTGTCCCATCCAGGACATTAAGTTATCATGTCTCCTTAGGACTTTTCTTGTGTTTGAGGGCCTTGATGGTTTTGAGAAGCACTGGTTAAGTGTTTTGTAAGACATCTGTCTGTCTGTTGGAGTTTGGTGTTTTTCTCAAGACCAGACTGCGATTACAGATATAAGCGAGGAAGACCACAGATGTACTGAAAAGTAAGGCCCAGCATTGTCACCAGTGGCAGATCATCTCAAGACGTTTTGAAATATATCAGCTGATAGTTACACAACTTGTAGGGTGTCTTGAATCCCTTAAAATTTATTTCTAAAACTTTGGAGTATGTCTGCCTTTTTTCTAGGGCAAGATCTTCTAAGTTTCTTCACATCCATGATGTCTGTGTGCACCGCAGCCCATTATAGAATCTCAGCTACATACGGTGTTTGTTTCTCTGAGTGCTTCTAAATTTGAAACCTATAAGAGAAACCCAAATGTTAAAACGAAAATGCATTTTGATCACTGAGAAACCATTTTATTCTCTCGCTCTTTTTTTAATGTAGCCATGAAATTTATAGCCTCAGTATTTTCCAGAGACCCCTTGGGACTCAGGGCTAGCATACATACACACACAAACACACACATTTCTCAAGCAGTATAGATTTTGACACTTAAACTTAGTAAAAACCTTAAGCATTAGCATGTTAAGTGACAAACAATGCCTGGCTCTTTAAATCATCTACATTTCTTTGGTTTTAGTAAAATATCTAAGGGAAAGTGGAGTTGTAGAAACAAATTAGGAATTTTCAGCTTTCAAAATAAAAACATTATCTAGGTCTGTTGTGGACTTTATTTTTATAAAATATTGACTTAGTGATAAGTGAATTGTCTTTGTCAAAACATTGATATTTCTAACAGCGCAATCTTTAAATATAACAGGTTCTTCTTGCAAAACGGAAACTGGATGGAAAATTTTATGCTGTCAAAGTGTTACAGAAAAAGATAGTTCTCAATAGAAAAGAGGTAAAATAAAGTAGCTTTGTTTTTCCTATATCCATCTTCTCAGTTAACAGAATTGTTTTCTGGTGTATAATGCAAGTTGATTTTTTTTTACCTTTTCTTTTTATTTTTTTAAACAGCAAAAACACATTATGGCTGAACGAAATGTGCTCTTGAAAAATGTGAAACATCCATTTTTGGTTGGATTACATTATTCTTTCCAAACAACTGAAAAGCTTTATTTTGTTCTGGATTTTGTTAATGGAGGTGAGGTGAGTAATTAGTGTTTCAGTATTGATGATGTTTAGGGAAGAAAAATAGAATTGAGTTAGAGTTTTTCTTATCAGTTTTGGAAGCAAAGCCCAGAATAGATAGCTATTTGTTGAGTAGCAATAATATATAAGATGTTGGCTAATCAGCACAGTGCAGGATGTGGAGAAGTGAGACATAAAGTTCTTTTCCTAAGCAGCTTATGGTGCAGGTGGGAAGCTCATAAAAGAACCTTTTTATGAAGCTACAGACTTCTCTGATAGTTTTTTCACTGAGCTATGTAGCAAAAACATATATTGAAACGTTGGAATGAAACTTGATTTGTAATTTTTGATAATTAAGGTTTCAGCAATTGGATATAAACATTAGTCTGTCATTTTCCAAAATGTGCAACTGTTAATCAGATGAGATGATCCTGTAATAAAGGGTTCTGTGGTGAAGCTAGTTTGGAAAACGTTTCATGTTATAACCCCTTGGTGGTTTACAGTACGTTTCAGCATACTTGAGACTTTGAGAAATTAATGCCTTAAAGACAGCCAGGATTTATTTTTTTTTTAAACTTTTTTTAAATCACACAGTCACCTTTTGTTTGTTTGAACCAAATCTAATAATAATATTCCCCAAAACTCTGAGTCAGAGGGATATTGAAATATATTTTTGAGAAATGCTGCTGTTAAGATAGTAATTCCAGTAATAGCTAACTTGTGTTGAGCATTCTTATGACTCTTTATACATATTGTTTTATCCTCACAACAATTGTGTTGTATAAGACAAAGGAACTTGGTGAGGTACGGAGAAGCTAATAACTTGATTAAGTCATATGGGTTAGTCCATGTGAAAGACGTCCACATAGAGGTGGTGGCTAAAGTCATTGGACTGAGTTGGCTGGGAAGGTATCCAGAGAAAGAATAAGAGTAGAGAAACTGAGGACAGACACCTGATCAATCCTTGAAGCATTGGGGGTAGTAAGGAGCAGTAACTCTCCAAGGTAGAAGAAAGCCCAATGAGAGAGATCATTGTTTTAGAACCTAAAGATTTGGAGTAAGAACCTAGGGCAAATTTAGCTTAGGCAGGTAACCTGATGACTAGAGGGTTGGTTGTAAGAAATGAACTGAGGGACATCCCTGGTGATCCAGTGGTTAAGAGTCTGCCTTCCAATGCAGGGGACACAGGTTCAATCCCTTGTCAGGGAACTAAGACCCCACATGTTGTGGGGCAGCTAAGCCCATGTGCCACAACAAGAGAAGCCTGTGTGTACCGCAGTGAAGACCCAGCACAGCCAAAAAGTGAAAAAAGACAACTGGAGGATCCAGCTGCCACTGAGCTTCAGCCAGTTGTAACCACACTGAATTTAGGCTTAATGGTTCAGAGACCTGCACCCCCCATTTTCCTTCGCCCCCTGCCCGAACTAAAACTATGCATTTTTTCCCAAAAAAATGTTCCCAGTTTTTAAATGTTACCAGTTATTTTAGATTTTTCTGAAAATAGTATTTGGTTCAAACAGATTATATCTGTGGGTTCTGTTTGGTCTGCCAGCCACTAGTTACCAATTTCTGAATATTATTTGGTTTAATTCAAATAATAGTCCAAAAAGATCAAGTTAAGATAATTAACATGGAAAAATCAAGATCATTGGTCTTAATAATCCTTTCTAGGGGGGTTGCCTGGTGTGGTAAGGATACTGCCACACTTGAGGATTGAGTGGTAAATAGATAAGTAAGTTAGCAAGAGCAGGGAAAGAGTTATGGTTGAAGAGAGAATGATTGCTGGGCGGATGGGGGACAAAGGCAAGGCAGTATCAAAATTCTGTACTTTGGTGCTTTTTTATCTCATGTTCAAAGTTTAACAAAAATAAATCCTGTTTTTATATTTACAGAGTATATTTGTCTCACTTTATGTGTGAATTATCTTAGTATTCATTTTTTACTTCAATTTTATAGCTTTTTTTTCACTTACAAAGAGAGCGGTCCTTTCCTGAACACAGAGCTCGGTTTTATGCTGCTGAGATTGCCAGTGCATTGGGTTACTTGCACTCCATCAAAATAGTATACAGGTAAATTTTTTAAATTGCACTTCTGAAAATGTCTTTTTATTATTTTGTTTCAGTTCAAATTGAGTTTTGCTTTCTTTCCTTTTAATTTGATAGAGACTTGAAACCAGAAAATATTCTCTTGGATTCAGTAGTAAGTATTGGCTTTTAAAAATCTGCTGGTTCATGATTCTTGTTGATGTTATGCTTAGTGAAAAAAAAGTCAGCCTCAAAGGTTCCACACTGTGTGATTCCATATAATGGAACACATGTTCCATTCATACATGAGTGTTTTATATAACATTCTCGAAAAGTCCAAACCAGAGAGATGGAGAACAGATTAGTAGTTGTAAGGGGACCACGGACTAAGGGATAGGGGAGTTCAAAAATAAAGCAGTAACATAAGAGAATTCTTTTGTTCCCTTGGGTTGATGAAAGTTTTCTGATTGTAGAGGTAGTTACACAAATCTATATATCTCTATTGCATAGAGCTACACACAGGGCTTCCCTGGTGGCTCAGTGGTAAAGAATCCACCTGCAATGCAAGAGACGTGAGTTCAACTAATGGGTCGGGAAGATCCCCTGGAGAAGGAAATGGCAGCCCACTCCAGTATTCTTGCCTGGGAGATCCCACGGACAGAGGAGCCTGGCAGGCTATTTTCCATGGGGTCACGAAAGAGTCGGACACGACTCAGCAACTAAAACAACACATGCATATACACAAATGCGTACGTGTAAAAGAGTGAAAACTGAATAAGGGTGGCAGTCTAGCTAACAGAATTGTACCAGTTTCAGTTTCCTGATTCTGACACTGTCCTACATTATATAGGCTGTCAGCACAGGGTGGATGGGAGGAGGGAGAAGCTGGGGGAAGAGGACATGGAGCTTTGTGTACTATTTTTTGCGGTTTCCTTTTGGTCTATGATTATTTAAAAATCAGATGTTCTTTAAAAGTGTCAATTTATATCCATGCATAATTTTATTTTACTGCCCCTGTATTTGTCAGGGACATGTCGTCTTAACAGATTTTGGGCTTTGTAAAGAAGGAATTGCTATTTCTGACACCACGACAACATTTTGTGGGACACCAGAGGTAAGAAATTTATCTCATTTGTCATTCATGGAATTATACCTGAAATGCAAAACTGAATCACAAATTGTGTATATAAAATTTGAAATCAAAAAAGTAGAGTAAAGAGACTTCTCTGGTGGTCCAGTGGTTAGGACTCTGTGCTTCCACTCCAGGGGTCATGGGTTCAGTTGGGGAGCTAAGATCCTACATGCCTCATGCTGCTGCTGCTGCTGCCGAGTCGCTTCAGTCGTGTCCGACTCTGTGCGACCCCATAGATGGCAGCCCACCAGGCTCCCCCATCCCTGGGATTCTCCAGGCAAGAACACTGGAGTGGGTTGCCATTTTCTTCTCCAATGCATGAAAGTGAAAAGTGAAAGTGAAGTTGCTCAGTCGTGTCTGACTCTTAGTGACCCCATGGTCTGCAGCCTACCAGGCTCCTCTGTCCATGGGATCTTCCAGGCAAGAGTACTGGAGTGGGGTGCCATTGCCTTCTCCGACATGCCTCATGGTGCTGCCACCAAAAAAAAAAAAAAAAAAAGGAAAGAAAAGTAAAATAAAATGTTTTCAGCTTCCATCCAGCTGGGAATATCTGATAATCATCTCTTCTTTTAATAAACAAACATTTAAATAATAAATAAACATTTAAAACTTTATTGGTAGTTTTTTTTTTAACTCTGATTTTGTGATATCACCAGTAACCAACAAAGATAAATTACACTTTTTTGTGCTTATTTGTTTTTAATGTTAAAAGTTTATCTTTGATTTCTTCAAGCATTTGATTACATTTCTAATTCTTAAGAAAAAATCATGAATCAGTGATGAAAATGTTCAAAAATTAATTGTGATAATGTTGGAACAACTCAGTAAATATATTAGCAGCCATTGAATTGTACACTTTAAATGGGTGAATTGCTTGGTATTTGAATATCTTAATAAAGCTGCCTTTTTTTTTAAAGGAAATAAGCTAAAGCAAATATGGCAAAATGTTAGCATTGCTTATGTCTGGACGGCAGCTCTGTTGGTTTCTGTTATATATTTATAGTTTTTATATGGTTAAAATATTTCATAATGATGCTATTTAATGCAAGAAAATAAAGCAATGTGTATGGGGGTTGGGAATTACAAATCAGAATTTATTAACCAGAACACCTATTTTCTAATCATGTTAACTAGCAGAAAATGTATCTCTTTCCATTTGAGACAGTAATAATAATCCTTAAGATTTATGTTAAAGCCTTGTTATTCTAATTTCACACAAACACACATTTAAAATATCCTATTTATTGCGATCTTAAGTGCCAGGTAGCTTTTTTTTGTCGTCTAAATTTTAATGTGATCACAAACTATTAAACCCTTTTTATTTATTTTCCCATTTCTTTGTATCACAAAAAATCTGAAAATGTATTTCCTTGTATATATTTCATGTGGGAAGAGGAAATATATATTTTGGAATCTAAAATTCAAATTCACTGTTTTATATGTGTGAAATCATGATGCTTAAATGTTTTACAAGTTGAAGTGTAAATAGCCATCTAATAACTTATACAACTTTTTAAAATAATACATAAGAATTGCTGTCATAATTCTTAAGAATACAAAATTTGAAATCAAATTTTTTCTTTCACTGAAGAGAAAAAAATGAATTATAATTGTCATATTAAGAAATCTTTCTTCAATAACGACTTGTTTCTTCAAGAGAAACAAGAATAAAGAGAAATAAGATTTAATTAATTAATCTAAAATTAATTTTGTGAAAGACAACCCCCTGCAGAATACCTACTTTATTATGGTTTCTATACTTGTCATCCTTCTCTGTCTTAACTGCATCATCATTTCTGGGGAAAATACTTGAATATATGGTTTTTGAAAATTATCCCAGTGGACTCTCAAGTACCCCTGACCAAGAACCACTGATATACAGTGAGAATACCAAACCAACTGAAAATCTAGATAACATGTTTCATTTAGTGTGATGTAACACCTAAGATTTATTAAATTTCTCAGTTATTCCTAGGTTTTGTCTTCATTTGTTTCTGAGTTGTTCTAATAGTTAATCTTTTCTGTAGTATCTAGCACCTGAAGTAATCAGAAAACAGCCCTATGACAACACTGTGGATTGGTGGTGCCTTGGTGCTGTTCTGTATGAGATGCTCTATGGATTGGTATGTGTTTCTACTCTGTTGTTATGATTCCAGTACATTGTAATTGATTTGAGTTTTCTCTTTTGCCTTTCAGTAACCTTGTGGACTCTTGTTAATTAGATAACACTAACAGAACAGTAGTAACCTGGTTAAATGAATCCAGAACCATATTAGGGGTATGCACAAAAAGAAACCCTGTCATTTTTTATTGATTTTTTAGAATTATTTCTCTGCCACACTAATCACTACTTCAAATATTCTCACCCCACTAGCATTTTTTAGAAATAGATACCTAGTTATAACATTAAAATTACCCACTTTCATGCAGTTTACTCTGGCCATTCTGCCTAATTTCTAATTTTCTTAATTTAAAAAAGATGGAAGGAAAAAGATTTTATTTATCAGAAGATAATAATACCTTTAGGTTTTTGCCTTGTATTTTGTTTTCATAGGATTTAATTAGGATACTGGTGCTCCGCTTTTTTTCTTTTTTTTAATCACTGGGAGTCCTTTATTCCCTTTACCATAAACACCATGTCTTGAAGATTTCATTGGAAAAAAAGTGATGTTTACTATGTAATGTTTCCCCAGTTTTTATTAATTAAAGACATTATCAGCCAAAGCTTCTGATTAATAAGCCAAGTTGTTTTACTACATTGAGTTAATATCATTTCAGCCAGAACAAACATTTTTAGGTTCCCTTGGTGGTCCTGTGAGTGGCCAGCAGCCTCATGGTGGGAGCCATGCACTCCATGCTGCCCTCACGAGGCCACGCCCACCGTCACTGAGACCTGAGGTGGGCGTGGCATTTCTGTTTGGGGGGGGGTGGTGGGCGTGGCTTTTCTGTTTGGGGGTGTGTGTGTGTGTGTGTCCCCTGAAAACAGGGGTCATGAAATTTAACCCCTGAGGTATGCTGTGTGTGTGTGTGTGTGTGTCCCCTGAAAACAGGGGTCATGAAATTTAACCCCTGAGGTATGTTTTAGAGAATTTGTCTCATGTTGTTAACTCTGAATGACAGATGCCTATGACAGCCAACACTCTCTTCTCTGCCCTTGACCACAATCCACTTGTTAAAAAGACCCAGTTTTTCTGTGTTAACACAGGGAGCTCACCTTGATGCTCTGTGACAGCCTAGAGGGGTGGGAAGGGGGGATGCTCAAGAGGGAGGGGATATATGTATACTTATAGCTCATTCACATTTTTACTAATACAGCATTATAAAGCAATTATACTCCAATTGAAAAAAAAAAAGACCTAGTTTTCTGGTTATGCTGGTAACTTAGAAGACCTGCTAACCACGTTATATCTTACATTCTATAAGTGTTGAGTGTTTTTCATCCTGATATTTTCATATCCTTTTAATTTCTTTAGAAGTCTTTGAGAATATAAAATATCATTGCATGTAAAATGCAGCTGACTCAATAGGGAATATTTGACTCACATACTTCATTAATCAGGCTTATATTAATAAGCATGATTCAGAAATAAAGTTACATTTTAAAAATTGAAAAATTAGGTTTTTCTTTCCTGTACAAAAGGGGGAAAAAAATGACAAGCCTGTAACTTCTTTAACTTTAAAAATTATTTTTCCTTTAAAACTTTTAACTCAGTAATGAACTGGCCAGTCCTCACATTGAAGCTGTACCTCAGGTCTTTAAGTAGTTACAGCATCAGGACACTGCCATGGCCACAAGTTTTTAGGAAGAACACTTTCTAGAAATCCGTTTTAATTAGTATATTACTGTGTCTCAAGAAATCATTTAATGTTTGCCCTGTGTCAAATTTCTGTTTCCAGTAATTCTATCATTACGTCTTATGGTGAAGTTGGAGGTTGTTTTCTTTAAAACAGTTATTATTACAACTTTTATGCAATTCACACCTGTCTGCCCAGTGTTATTGAATAAACCGGCCCCTATTCATTCAGTGACCATGTATTAAGCTCTACAGTTTGCTGACTTCTAAAATCTCTTCCCATGGGAGGCCTTACTGCAAGGGTACACAGGCCCAGAGATGCCAGTGCTTCTCTGCAGCTGCTGGACGCAGACTGCTCTCTTTAGGTCAGGGCCAAGTCTAACAGTTTTAAACCCCATTTGTGCATAGTGCAGTTAATACTAACTGTCTTTCTCTATATTGTTTTTTTTTTTTTTTAAGCCTCCTTTTTATTGCCGAGACGTGGCTGAAATGTACGACAATATTCTTCACAAGCCTCTAAGTTTGAGGCCAGGAGTGAGCCTCACTGCCTGGTCCATTCTGGAAGAACTCCTAGAAAAAGACAGGCAAAATCGACTCGGTGCCAAAGAAGACTTTGTATGTACATCTTTCTCAGTAGCCTCTTTATTTATTTATCATTTGAAGAAAAATACTTATTTTATGTAGTATTTAATGGGATGAATACAGCTCCTAAAGAATAGTACCATGAAAAGGAAGCATGCTTGTCCCAAAAATTTTCACCAGGGTTTATATAAAACTGTACAGTGTATAAAACTTCTGCATATGCATTTTTTTCATTTGACCTTCAGAATAATTTGATCCTGTCTTTTTCATCCTCCATATCCAGCTTCCATATCCTATTATTTATTTGATTTCATTTATTAGCATTTTTGCTCCCCCCTTCTTCCTAAAAAAATAATGTATGGCTTGCATTTTTTGATTGCCTAAACTTTTAGCTCATTTTGTTTAGGAAGAATTTAAGTGCCTCCTGACTGCATGAGGTAGTAACTTTTGCTTGAACTATCGTTCAAGGACTTTTTTTCCCTGAGAATGTAAATGTGACACCTCCTTGAAAAAAATTATGGGATCTGCAGGGGTTTTTTCTTTTTTGTTTTTCACTTCAAATCAGAATAATTTAATTGCTAACAAATTTACTGGTGTTGCATTAGTGAATTCATGAATTACTGAGGAACATGAATTTTAAATTCATCAAAAGTTGTCAGAAGTTCTTGAGGGCTGTTTGTCAGTCTTGAACTTGAGCTGTGAATAGTGAACTCCCTGGTGGAGTGCAGGACTTGGGCTCCAGAGTCCACTGTTTTAGGGAGCCTTGCTAATGCTCCCTCCCTCCTTGTACCTCAGTCCTTTTATTGAATTCACTGGCAGAAATTGGAACCCTGGATGAATCAGTCCATCTGCCATCCCTTGGCTGGTGGACAGTGCTGATGGAAGTTAGACACCTGAGACCACTAGAAGCACTGTGAAGCCTAGTCACTAGTCTCTTGGATGCTTCTCCACCTCGTGCTCCTACTCTCTGTAGTGACTATTTTAGACCTTCTCTCCAAATTTCAGGGCTTCACCGGTGGCTTAGATGGTAAAGAATTTGCTTGCAATGCAGGAGACGCAGGTTCGGTCCCTTGAGTCAGGAACATCCCCTGGAGAAGGGAATGGCTACCCACTCCAGCATTCTTGCCGTTTTTATGTTCCTTTCCTTCTTCACTTTTAGCAGATGCTGTTGCCTTCTGTTTTATAGCGAAAATAGAATCAGCAGAGATGACTCCTCATGTAGACCCAGTGTTGTACAGCCCATTTACCTCTTGAGCTCCTCTGTGTGACAGTCCCCATCTTTTCCTATACTGCAGCCATACTGGGCTCTTTTTTTCTTGACCAAACTAAGCTGCCTGCCATCTCAGGCCCTTTGTATGCCACCTGGAATATTCTCCCCTCATTCTTTTTTGTCTGGCTCCTTCTTACTGATCTTCCAGAACTCTGGTCAGATATTACTTCCCCTGAGAAGCAGGATAGGTATCCTACTTTTTATACACTTTGTGGCTCCTTGTAGGAGAAAAAATGGAATGGGTATGAGTACTTTGCCAGCTTTCAACAGTAATAACCCAGAATGGAATTGTTTTTGATAGTAGAGCTTGTCACCTGAATTTTACCTCAGCCTCACCATGTAAAGGTCTCGTTCGACATTTTAACTCCACATTCAGCAGTAATAATAATTCTTTGTATCTAGGTAGTACTTTATTCCTTTCATACCACTTTTATTTCCATATTTGCCAGTGATTCTTACAACAACCTATGAAAAATATAGGGCAGAAATGTTAACCTCACTTTACCTGTGAGGAAACAATGACTTGAAGAGGATATAACTTAAGTTGGTCATACTGAGTTAACTCTCCCACGCCTCCTCTGGGCGCCTGTCCACTACACTGTTTTGCCACATTGAATGACATGAACATGTGCCTAGAAAGAACTTTGAAAGGTGTGGGACCAAGTGGGAATGGTTTGGCTTCCTAAAATTCTTCAGTGAGTACTCAGTATATTTTTTAGCATTCAGTTCAGTTCAGTCACTCAGTCGAGTCCAACTCTGCGACCCCATGAATCGCAGCATGCCAGGCCTCCCTGTCCATCACCAGCTCCCGGAGTTCACTCAGACTCATGTCCATCAAGTCCGTGATGCCACCCAGCCATCTCATCCTCTGTCCTCCCCTTTTCCTCCTGCCCCCAACCCCTCCCGGCATTGAAGTCTTTTCCAGTGAGTCAACTTTTCACATGAGGTGGCCAAAGTATTGGAGTTTCAGCTTTAGCATCAGTCCTTCCAATGAACACCCAGGACTGATCTCCTTTAGGCTGGACTAGTTGGATCTCCTTGCAGTCCAAGGGACGCTCAAGAATCTTCTCCAATACCAAAGTTCAAAAGCATCAATTCTTCAGTGCTCAGCCTTCTTCATAGTCCAACTCTCACATCCATACATGACCACTGGAAAAACCATAGCTTTGACAAGACGGACCTTTGTTGGCAAAGTAATGTCTCTGCTTTGAATATGCTATCTAGGTTGGTCATAACTTTCCTTCCAAGGAGTAAGCGTCTTTTAATTTCATGGCTGCAATCATCACCATCTGCAGTGATTTTGGAGCCCCCCAAAATAATGTCTGTCACTGTTTCCCCATCTATTTCCCATGAAATGATGGGACCAGTTCCTCTGCACTTTCTGCCATAAGGGTGGTGTCATCTGCATATCTGAGGTTATTGATGTTTCTCCCGGCAATCTTGATTCCAGCTTGTGCTTCTTCCAGCCCTGCATTTCTCATGATGTACTCCCCATATAAGTTAAATAAGCAGGGTGACAATATACAGCCTTGACATACTCCTTTTCCTATTTGGAACCAGTCTGTTGTTCCATGTCCTCTTCTAACTGTTGCTTCCTGACCTGCATACAGATCTCTCAAGAGGCAGGTCAGGTGGTCTGGTATCCCCATCTCTTTCAGAATTTTCCACAATTTATTGTGGTCCACACAGTCAAAGGCTTTGGCATAGTCAATCAAGAAGAAATAGATGTTTTTCTGGAACTCTTTTGCTTTTTCCATGATCCAGCAGATGTTGGCAATTAGTAAATAATAAATCTGTTTCTTTACCATTCTAGCTTGAGATTCAGAATCATCCCTTTTTTGAGTCACTCAGCTGGACTGATCTTGTGCAGAAGAAGATTCCACCACCGTTTAATCCTAACGTGGTAAGGTTACATCCATGTCTTTCTTTCTAAATAGTGAAGTGTGGGACTATAGCTCCTCATAATTTTAGGACTAGATCTCAAAATCTAACCTGAATAAAACTAAATCAGTGCCAAAATATTTATGAAACAGGTCAGGCACAACTGGTAACTTCAGGATGATTCCTAAGATTTTAGTTACTTTAGATTGATACAAATATTTTCCAGCCCAGTATCTGTAAAGTGTTTTCTTTAGAGCACGTATGAAAAAGGAATGAGCACAATAGGTTAAAAAAAATGCAAATTAAAGTGACCATGAGGTATCAAATTCATATCTGTTAAAACCTTTTAAGTAACACTAATGCACTTTTTCCTAGATTGATGTAAAACCAGCTACAGTCAAACATTATTAATGATAATGTAAATTGTTACATCCTATTTGGAAAACAGTAAGACAGTATTATAAAAATGCTTATGTTAGCTTGACTTGTTAAATCTGCTGATGGAAACATTTTACTTAAAGGATTAACAGCGTTGAAATGTTTGGAAATAAATATATAATGATAGGGAGATTATTAATAAATCATGAGAAGGCTAATAGTGATGTTACTAATGATAGCTTCCTATATGTAGGCATGTTATACTTCTTATGCATTATAGCATGTAATTTATGTGTCAAATAAGCTGCCAAATTACTGCTATTACTGTTCTTACTATACATGTTTGATAAATAAAGAAATGGAAACTCAGAGATGTCACTGTAGTAGAGCTGCAATTCAAAGCTGTGCCTGATTCAAGGTCATTATTCCTTCTATGCTTTCGTACATGGACAAAAGACACAAAATAAGCAATTCAGAATACTAAATACAGATGGTTTTCAAATGTATGAGATGTTCAGCCTCACTGACATTTAAGGAAAGCAAAATAAAACCCTAACATGTTGTTTTTCACCTAACAGATAAGCAAAGATTAAAAAATTAGCTCCTATACTGTCCTCAATACTAGTGTCCTTTACTCAAGCCAGACAACAATCCTATGAAATAGTACTGGTGTTTTCCACATAATACAGATGAATTAACTTAGGCTCAAAAAGGTTAAATCACTTGTGAAAGTTTAAAATTAAAATTGTAGAAGTAGAACTTGAGCTTGGGTGCTTTGAAAAGAGTCCTTTCTCACTCTTAACATGAGCCATGCAGTATTATCCCTCACAATACGAGCCATGAACGATCAAGGTACTCATAAAATATTTATAAAGTCAAATGAAGGAACATTTGTCATCATTTATTGAGTACCTTCTATGTATCAGATTTGGGAAATTTTATGTGTCAGCGCATCTAGTCCTCACAATAACCTTAACAGGTTTATGGTAGTATTTATATTTTACAGAGAAGAAATAAACTCACAGAGACAGGTTACTTTATATAAGGAATTATAGCTAGCAGCCTTCATAGCCAGTATTCAAACCTTAGTCTTGTTCCAGAGTCCATGCTTCTAGGGTTATAAATGAGAATTTGATGACTTTTATATACATACATGAATATAATTTTTAGCATTCTTTCTCCTCTGTTGGAGAATCTCTCATGTGGAAGGATCTAGCATCCTGGATTTCTCTGGTCTCCGCTCTGCAAGTTTGTAGACCTACTGAGCTAACTCTATCCTTGACTTCCATATCTTCTGTGAATCCATTTTAACTCTAATTTGGTTAGAGTTGGTGACTTGGACATTTTAAGGTTTCCCTTCCCCTGAGTGGAAAATATCCAGAGTTTCAGGGATGGGCTTGAAGAGTAAACCACCTGAGTTTGTATCCCAGTTTTGATCTGTAAATACGTTGGACGGAAAGAGTCCATTAGCTTGTATCAGCTTCCTGAAGGAAGATTAACCACTGCCTTTGAGCCTAAGTAGCCACGATACTTCACTTCCCAGGTTCCAGTCTCCTTAGGTCTCCAGAGCTAAGGGTGTCACAGCCAGATATTGAATGAATGACCTCTGTAGAATCACCTTTCACAATTTTACTTAATATTCATTTCTTTATCAAAAGGCCTCCCCAGAATTGAGAAGCTGGATGGGCAGGCATTTTATGGAAGAGCAGATGCAAAATGCTCTCTTGAAAACGTCCCTCAGCTCCTTTTCTAAACTTAGAGGTGATGATGGGTGGGTAGAGAGTAAGCAGATCAGTTACAGGACCTGAGAGTCACGTTAACAGAGGCAAGGACTCTGTCATACTGGCCTTCCTCACCCTTCTCTCTCCTCCCTCTCCCCAACAAGGAGAACCTTAACTGTGAGAAGGGCATGAATAATGAAAGTCAAAAAGGAAAAAGCAGGAAATGTTTCAGAGACATGATGGAGTAGGAAGACATCTAAACTTGCCAGGAATAAATGGACAGATCCTAAGAGGGCTTTAATGGGTGACTGCATCAATGGGAAAAAAAGATATGGTGAATAATGGTATGCTTTTTGATGTTTTAGGTGGGACCGGATGATATCAGGAACTTTGATGCAGTGTTTACAGAAGAAACAGTTCCGTATTCTGTCTGTGTGTCTTCTGACTATTCCATAGTGAACGCCAGCGTACTCGAGGCAGATGATGCCTTTGTTGGTTTCTCTTACGCGCCTCCTTCAGAAGACTTATTTTTGTGAACAGTCTGCCCTCCAGAAACCGTTAAGCAAATATAAGCCTACAGATGAGACGGAAACTTCTGTTTGTGTGAATATACTCAAATATGTTTAACTAGTGCCTCATTTTTACATGTAATGTTTAAAACTATGAAAAATGTATTTTCTGCTGTATGCAAGAAAATAGGGCATTTCAAAGAGCTAAGTTTTGGATTAAAATTTGTATTCTTGTTTATTAAGCTTATTTTTAAACAAATTTTAAAAGCTGTTGTTCTTAGCACTAACCTATTTTTTGGGGGAAAAAAAAAACTTTTTGCTAATGACTGTTTTTTTCCCCTCTAGGTTTACACTAACATCTACCCAAGATCGGCTGTTTTTCAGCAGTCTATTGCAGTTCAGTTAATGTATATTAATGCCTTTGTAGCTCTCTACTTTGACCTTTGTTCTCTGATCACAACTATGCAATTGGTACATGGTTGTTTAAGGAAAAAACCATATCTTTCCATAATGAATCACTGTTTGACATAATCATTCCTTGGTAGGATTAAAATATAAAAGCATAGTTAATTGACTGGCTGCTAGCTGATGCTTTGGATAACTGTTCATTCTACAGATCCAAATAAGAAGTAACAAGAGGAAATTCTATGTTTCTGAAATACCAGTTCAAATTTGTGAATTATTTTTCCTCTGGAGGAAAAGTGAAAGTTCAATAGTTAGAAAATTTAAATATTCCCAAAGATCTGAAGGGAAATAAAGTAACTGCTGGATTTTTTTTTAGGTGGTGCCAAAAATGAATGTCTCTGTTTTCATGTATTTATATTACTGATACATTCTATTTATGTTCTTTTTGGTCTTTTGAATATTTAATATATTGTTAAGTAGGTCTAAATCTTGGTATTTGCTTTTGCAAATAGCTGTTTGAAGCTATCTTCCTAATTGGTTGATAAGTAACAAGAATATTGCACTGTCTGTTTACCTAATTGGGAATTAAAAGAATAGCAAATTATGGGTCAGTATAAATCTATACAGTTTTACTACAGTGTAACAAAAGTTAAAAATAATTTAGGCAGATACATAGTATCTTATTTATCTTAGAAAAAGTACAGGAAATTGACCTTTAAAATCATACTAAAAACCAACTTGTGTACTTGTAAAAAAGGAGTATCTTCAGAAAACTAAAAATTATGCTTACCTTAGGGTTCTGATTCTTTAGAGATTTTTCAAGTCTTGTAGGAAACTGAAAGAGTTCACTGACACAGTTTTGATGCCTCAAGAACAAGTGTTCTTTCATGTAATTTTCTCTTGAGAAAGAAATTATAGAATTCCCTTTAGTTTACAATTATTCAGCAGAAGCAGGGACAGGAGAGTGTTCTTTTGTTAGATTAGTAATATTTGCATCCAATACACTGAATCTTCCTTTAGAGGTAAGACTTTAATAGCAACACTGTAAATATTTGGTTTATTTGGCACTACTGTAAGTTCTGCTTTTATACAAAGCTCTTTGCTTATTGTAAAGCAAAATAAAAACTGTAGTTTCTTGTATGATTTTTTTACTCAGCCATTCCTTAAACTGCCAAAAATTAAAGTGCAATATTGTATGTTTTTAACAACAGATTTTAAATAGAATATTGATGTTTCTCGGGTCACAACAAATACAAATCTTATAAGTATAATAAAAACTAGCAAAAAGATTAATGATCATCTAATGCCTGCCATTATTTTAAAATTGGTGATAGTTACAATAGTCATTGCAAACAGTAATTATTCATATATGTAAGGGAGAGAAGTATAACATTTTAAATATTTGGGCCTACACAGTAATTACTAGATTATCATAGGCTGACATGTTTAATATTCAGTGAGCAAAATCTCTTCCAAGTTTCAAGATTATCTTTTTTCTCAGAGCATGCTGTCTTTTAGAAAATGTATGCCATTTGAATAGTTGAACTATTTCTTGGTTATTGCCAAAATAAACTCAAAGGTTGAAATGAAGAAGCCCCAACATTCTTCATGTTATACATATCTCTTATTTTATTGCATATGGTAGAGTGTAGAGCTTCCAAACCTTTGTCATGTTACAGCACAGGCTGAAAATTACAGAATTTGGCACACCCACAGGGAGGTGTTAACTGACATAGATACTGGCAATAAGTAGTCTGCTCAAAAGTTTTCTATTCCAAAATAATTTTTGAACTTAGGAGCCAGCAAACACTGTTGGGGTATAATTTCAGTAATGATAAACATTTGAAAAGTGATTTAAATATTTGTAATATTTATTACTATAAAATTTTATCACTATAAAAATTTACCATTACCAATCTCTTAGCATACCTGTAACTTTTGTAGTGATTTATCCATAGACATACAGACCTTTACACAGATATTTTATGACTCATTCTTTTGTGTATCACATGCTGTATGAAAAGTGGGAGTAGGTATATAGGAACATTTTTGGTAGTGCCAGAATGATTTTTAATGAAGTGTGTTAAAATTAATAACTTATTTCCTCGTGTATGTAGTTTGGAAGTTAGCTGTTTTTGAAATTGGGATTTTCTGCCACTTACCTGTAATAGCAGTTTTTACTTATAGAAATAAAAATTAAGTCATTATTCTACCATCTTTAGTATTTCAGCCATTGTACCACATTACTGATAAGTGAATCAGGAATTTGGACCAAAGGGAAAGTGGAAAAGAGATAGAAACAGCATCACCTAAGCAATGCAGGTGCACAGAAATGTGCTGTGGTGACTTCCGTTTTCCCAGTTCCACGTGTATGGAGCTTAGAAGTTGCCTAATAAAAAGCTGAGCAGACTGAAATTTCAACAGCTTTTGTCAGATACACATGACAGTGGAGGACACAGGGCAAACTGCTGCCCCTAAGACTGGAGAGACGGATGGCCGAGTGTAAAGAGCTGTGGTTTACTGGAGCAGACAACCCCTGCAGGAGGCACTGCAGCGGTGGCAAAACCTATATAACAAATGCTAGAGATCACGTGCACAACCTTTTGAGAGTTCAAAAGTCCAGGGGAACCTGGTCACAGGGGTCCCCACAATTTTGTGAGATTTACCTCCCAGGGCTGAACCAACTTCTCACAAATACTAAGAAAAACATTTCCTTTTACTTCCAGTATGAGGAGGGAAAATGAACCATTTTCAAATATGCCAGAGCACTGTGTTCTTAACAAGGCTTGCTCCCAGAAGAAACTAGTTAATCTGAACCTGACTCACAGCAGTTTTATCAGAGACTAACTGACGGAAGGGAAGGGAAGTACCCAAGTTCAGTCCATTCTAGCAGTCCTGTCCCACCGAAGGGGTGGAGGTGGGAGGAGAGGAAACAGAAACACATGCAGTCTGTTGGACAACTGTGAAAGATGTAACTTACGTGTAATGAGAATACCAGAAGGAGAGAAAAAGGAATAGAAGAAATATTTCTCCAAATTAATTTCAGATACCAAATCACAGATCCAGGAAGCTCAGAGAACACCAGAATAAATGCAAAAACCACAAAACAAAACTATACCTAGGCATAAATTAGGAACAAAAATTCGTGAAAGAAGCCAGGGGGAACAAAGATATGTTACATGTGACTTCTCCTCAGGAACTATGATAGCAAGAAGAGAGTGAAGTGAAGAGAGGAAAAAGCCCACCAGCTTGGCAAAGGAGAAATACTTTCTCAAGACAAACAAAAACTGAGGTAATTTGTTGCAAATAGACTTGCCTTCCAAGAAAGGTTAAAAGAAGTTCTTTAAAGAGAAGAAAGGCTTCCCTGGTGGCTCAGATGGTAAATAATCTGAGTTGCAGGAGACCCAGGTTTCATCCCTGGGTCAGGAAGATCCCCTGGAGAAGGAAATGGCAACCCACTCCAGTATTCTTGCCTGGAGAATTCCAAGGTCAAAGGAGCCTGATGGACTACAGTTCATGGGGTTGCAAAGAGCTGGACACAACTGAGTGACTAACATTTTCACTTTCAGAGAGAAGGAAAATTATATAATTCAGAAACTCAGATCTATGTAAAGGAAGAGCATCCAAGAAGGAATAAATGAAGGTAAAATAAAAACTTACTTTTCTTGTTAATTGATCTAAGAGATAATTGCTTGTTTGAAATAATAATGTTATTTGAGTATGTATATAATGTATAAATATGCTTACTCATACTTTTACATAAGTAATATGACATCATCATACAAAGGATGAGAGGGAGAGAGTAAGATTAGTTTGTTGTTATATAAAGTATTTGCACTAAGGTACTTCACTATACTGTGAAGCCGTTAATGTTCTTTGAAAGTGGGCTTTGATTCGTTGTAGATATATATTGCAAACTCTAGGACAATCAGTTTAAAAAAGGAAAAAGTATGCTAAGAAAAGAGAAATTAGAATAAGTTAAAACCATGAAAGGCAAAAAAAGAATAGAAGACAAAAGCAGAAGCTAGGAAATGGAAAACAGTGACAAATGTGATAGATATTAATCCAACTATATCAATAATCACTTTGAACATAAATGGTCTTAAGTGCACCAATTAAAAGATTTTTTTCAGAGTGGATCAAAAATCAAGACCCAGCTCTATGTTGTTTGTAAGAAATCCACTTTGAATATAAAGACATACAGATTAAAAGTAAATCAGATCAGATCAGTCGCTCAGTCGTGTCCGACTCTTTGCGACCCCATGAACCGCAGCACGCCAGGCCTCCCTGTCCATCACCAGCTTCCGGAGGTCACCCAGACTCACACCCATCAAGTCAGTGATGCCATCCAGCCATCTCATCCTCGGTCGTCCCCTTCTCCTCCTGCCCTCAATCCCTCCCAGCATCAGAGTCTTCTCCAATGAGTCAACTCTTCGCATGAGGTGGCCAAAATATTGGAGTCTCAGCTTTAGCATCATTCCTTCTAAAGAAATTCCAGGATTGATCTCCTTCAGAATGGACTGGTTGGATCTTCTTGCAGTCCAAGGGACTCTCAAGAGTCTTCTCCAACACCACAGTTCAAAAGCATCAATTCTTCGGCGCTCAGCCTTCTTCACAGTCCAGCTCTCACATCCATACATGACCACAGGAAAGACCATAGCCTTGACTAGGCGAATCTTTGTTGGTAAAGTAATGTCTCTGCTTTTGAATATGCTATCTAGGTTGGTCATAACTTTCCTTCCAAGGAGTAAGCGTCTTTCAATTTCATGGCTGCAATCACCATCCGCAGTGATTTTGGAGCCCAGAAAAACAAAGTCTGACACTGTTTCCACTGTTTCCCCATCTATTTCCCATGTAGTGATGGGACCAGATGCCATGATCTTTGTTTTCTGAATGTTGAGCTTTAAGCCAACCTTTTCACTCTCCACTTTCACTTTCATCAAGAGGCTTTTTAGCCCCTCTTCACTTTCTGCCATAAGAGTGGTGTCATCTGCATATCTGAGGTTATTGATATTTCTCCCGGCAATCTTGATTCCAACTTGTGTTTCTTCCAGTCCAGCATTTCTCATGATGTACTCTGCATATAAGTTAAATAAACATGGTGACAATATGCAGATGGAGAAAATATATAGCATGCTAATACTAATCAGAGGAAAGGAGACGTAGCTATATTAATTTCAGAGGAGACTTCAGAAAAAGACAAGTTACCAGGCATAAAGAAGGACATTACATAATGAATGATAAAGGAGTCAATTCTTCGAGACAGCAATCCTTAATATGTAGGCACCTAACGGAGTATAAAACTATGTTAGACAAAAATTGATAAAACTAAGGAGAGATAAATGAATTCACCGTCATAGTTAGAGACTTCAACCGTCCTCTCAGAAATGGACAGGTCCAGCAGACAGCAGTCTGTGAGGACTTAGCTGAACTCAACACCATCCATCAACTGGATATAATTGACATCAAAGACTGCTTCATCCAAAAATAGCAGATATACTTTCTTCTCAAGTTCACATGGAACATTCACCAAGATAGGTCAAATTAGGGACCATAAAAAACAGTTAACCAGATTGAAAAGTATAGAAATTATATCATGTCTGCTCTAAAACCATAACAGAACAAAGCAAGAAATCAATAACAAATATAACTGAAAAGTCCCAAAATACATGAAGATGAAATAACATATAATAACACATAGGTCAAAGAAGAAATATCAAGAGAAATTTTAAAATACTTTGAACTAAATGAAAATGAAAACAATTATCAAAATTTGTAGATAAGAGAAAATGGTGCTTGGAGCCAATTGCTTGAATTGATATAATTCAACTTATTGAATGCATATATTAGGAAGAAAGATCTAAAAATAAGTTTCTACCTAAAACTTGTTAACTTTTGCTCAATTTTGCTGTGAAAAAAAAAACTGCTCTAAAATTTTTAAATCTTTAAATGGCATGACAGCAGGTCCTGTGTAGTTAGTTGCTGAAAGAGGAAAAAATGGAAGAGGGGATGAGAATGGAAAGGACTTTGATTTGCATAAAACAGTCCTCTTTCACACCACCACATTCAAGTTAAAAAATTAAAATGAACTAATCACTTACAAAGTATTTATCTTTATAAATCTCCCCAACAGATGCCCTATATGTGTATCTAAAATTAAATGTTGCTTCTTGCAAAGCATACTAGTTTTACACACTGTATATCTACTTTAAATTTTCAAGCCTCCTATTGGGAGGCTTCTGATTCTTAACCTGCCACTGAGATTTTGTTTGTGATGTTCAGTGATCTGCTAAAACAATAAAATGCCAAAAGTATTTACAACAATGTAGCAATCAGAAGCAATGAAATTTTGACTCTATAGATATTTTCATTTTCAGAGAATTTGCAACAGGCAGTAATGCACTGAATGCTTAAAATTTTAAGTGTTTTTTTCTATGTCTAACATACTTTAAAGGATGTACTAAATACATAAAAACCTATTGGAAGATTTTGTTGGACTTGGTTGATTTAAAACTCCATTATTACTTTGCATGGAAATGAATCATTACAGTTAACTGATTAACCAAAACTTTTGTATATATATTAATAAATACCTTTCAGAAGAGTCGATTCTACCTTAAAACAAGATCCAGCAGCAGCCCATAGTCTAGTTCTCATATAAAATAGTATTCATAACCACAGGATTTTAGTACAAGACAGTTTTAATAGAACTTTGCTGTTGCAGATTGATTTCTAGTTCAGCAAAACATTTTCTTCACCTCATCACTCACATAGATGATATTCTCCCATAGGAACAAACAAAGTCTGTGGTGTTTTGTCAACCCTATTACATATTGAAAGGAGTGGCTTCTATTATTTCCCAAGGAGAGTGGTCCAGGCTTCCAACTCCTGGGTCCCCCCAACCCAATGAAATACAGCAAGATTGATAACTGTTCAAAGTAATACTAACAGGGAAGGACTCAGCACAAGCTTTGTTTTTTTGGTAACAGCTTTATTGAGATTTAATTCACATACCATAGAATTCACCTATTTAAAGTATAAAATTCAGTGGCTTTTAATTTATTCAGAGATGTGCAACTATCACCACAATCAATTTTAGAACATTTTCATCACCTCAAAAAGAAACCCTGTATGGGTTAGTTCACTTCACAGTCATGTCCGACCGACTCTTTGCAACTCCATGGACTGCAGCATGCCAGGCTTCCCTGTCTATCGCCAACTCCTGGAGCTTGCTCAAACTCTTGTCCATTGAGTTGGTGATGCTACATCCAACCATCTCGTCCTCTGTCATCCCCCTTTCCCTCTCCACCTATAGGGGTGGATAAACAAAATGTGGTATATACATACAATAGAATATTATTCAGCCTTTAAAAGGAAGTTCTGATATGCTATAATGTAGATGAACCTTGAATGCATTTTGTTAAGTAAAATAAGCCAGTCACAAAGGACAAACACTCCACTTATATGAGGTACCCAGAGTAGTCAAATTCATGGAGACAGAACCCAGCTTGCTCTCAGGGGCAGATGGGAAAGTAGAGAGCCAGGGAAATGGGGAATTACTGTTTAAGGGGGACAGAGTTTCAATTTGGGAAGGCGAAAAAGTTCTGGAGGTGGATGGTGGTGAGGTTTCACAATGTGAATGTACTCAACACCAGTGATCGGTACACTTAAAAACTGTTAAAATGGTAAGTTTTATGTGAATTACCACAGTTAAAAAAAAAGTTATACCCATTAGCAGTCACTCTCCATTTCCCCTTAAAGCCCCAGAAAACCACTAATCTATTACCTCACTCACAGATTTGTTATTTCTGAACATTTCACATACATGGAATCTTAACAATATTTGGCCTTTCCTATGTAGCTTCTTTTGCTTTATATAGTGTTTCCAAGGTTTATCAATGTTGTGGCACATTTTAATACTCATTCTTTTGAGTATTAAAAGTCAGTTCAGTTGAACAGACATTCTTTTAAACTCACAACATCATGTTATATGGATATACTACATCTTATTTACCCATTTATCAGTTTACACTTTTTGGCTCTTGTAATACTACAAACATTCACATGTAAGTTCTTGTGTGAACATACGTTTTGCATTCTTTCTCATACTATCTATATATAATATGTATAATATATGTGGCACGAAATTGTTGGGTCATATAGTAACTCTCGGAGAAGGCAATGGCACCCCACTCCAGTACTCTTGCCTGGAAACTCCCATGGACGAGGAGCCTAGTAGGCAGCAGTCCATGGGGTCGCTGAGAGTCAGACACGACTGAGCGACTTCACTTTCACTTTTCACTTTCATGCATTGGATAAGGAAATGGATTGTTCCCCAGTGTTCTTGCCAGGAAAATCCCAGGGACAAGGGAGCCTGGTGGGCTGCTCTGTCTATGGGGTCGCACAGAGTCAGACACGACTGAAGTGACATAGCAGCATAGTATCTCTGTGGTCCTTTATCAGGGAATGTTTTCCGAACTGTCTACACCATTTTGCATTCCCACCAGGAGATTTTTATATAAGCTTTTTAACAAACATGAACATCCTTGGCCGGTGAAAACCAACGGTTTTTTATCTTTTTCTCTGTTCTTTGCCTCGCAAGGAGCGAGCAAGAGCCGTTATATTAAAGAGGATGGAATGCAAGTCAGACTAGGTGCTCTGGTGACTGGAAGGGGCAATCCCAGCAGGCTCTGCGCGACCAACGGCCCAGAGGTGCGCGCATGCGCACGAGGACATCGCTAGCTCCCGGGCTCCAGGTGGCGCGCGACAGGAGAGGTTCGGTGGGTGGAAGGGTGTCACACCCTGCTGGGCTGGGATCCACAGTGCCTCTATGGGTGGAAGAAGTCCTGGAGCTCAGGATGTGAGGCCGGACTTTCTTCCATCCACTTTGATTGTGAGGTGGTGTTTTTGTGCTGACTCGGTCAGGAGAGGAGACCCGACTTGCGCCTGTTTCTAGTGAACCAACACTTGGGTTCTTTAGGCTGTGGGGAAACCTGTCACATTTTGTCCCTGTTGGCTTATTTAATGCTTTACCAAAGGGTTCCATGTCTTTCCCTCCACTGTTCGCTTCCTTGATAATGCCAGTACTCCAGGACCACCGCTTTACACCGGTGATATCTAGAGCGTTATCGCTGGTCTTTTTAAAATTACTGAAGGCCAAGCCCTAGTTTACGTCGCCCTAATTCTTCTGTCTATCTGGACGTCCTCAGAACCGATCAAAGTCAGCATATCTGAAATGAATTTCACCTTGTCATTTCCCTACCCTTCCCCCGACTTGGGTATTCTATTAGAGCAGCAGAATCCACCCACACCAGTAGACCGGCGTGAATTTTTTAGAAGTCTAGAATCCATCCTCGGTCGTGGGGGTAGCTCCTCTCGGCCGCGCTCTTAGTGCGCGACGCAGCCGGCGGGGCGCTCTTAGTGCGCGACGCAGCTTAAGTTATGACAAACCTAGATAGCATATTCAAAAGCAGAGACATTACTTTGCCAACAAAGGTTCGCCTAGTCAAGGCTATGGTCTTTCCTGTGGTCATGTATGGATGTGAGAGCTGGACTGTGAAGAAGGCTGAGCGCCGAAGAATTGATGCTTTTGAACTGTGGTGTTGGAGAAGACTCTTGAGAGTCCCTTGGACTGCAAGAAGATCCAACCAGTCCATTCTGAAGGAAATCAATCCTGGAATTTCTTTGGAAGGAATGATGCTAAAGCTGAAACTCCAGTATTTTGGCCACCTCATGCGAAGAGTTGACTCATTGGAGAAGACTCTGATGCTGGGAGGGATTGAGGGCAGGAGGAGAAGGGGACGACAGAGGATGAGATGGCTGGATGGCATCACTGACTCGATGGATGCGAGTCTGGGTGACCTCCGGAAGCTGGTGATGGACAGGGAGGCCTGGCGTGCTGCGGTTCATGGGGTCGCAAAGAGTCGGACACGACTGAGCGACTGATCTGATCTGATCTGATCTGAGAATCCATCCGCTCCATTCTCTTTCATTCCTAATGCCCTAGGTTGGGCTGCTGCTGCTGCTGCTAAGTCGCTTCAGTCATGTCCGACTCTGTGCGACCCCAGAGACGGCAGCCCACCAGGCTCCCCTGTCCCTGGGATTCTCCAGGCAAGAACACTGGAGTGGGTTGCCATTTCCTTCTCCAATGCATGAAAGTGAAAAGTGAAAGTGAAGTCTCTCAGGTTGTCTACTTGAAAGTTATACAGTCGTGTCCAACTCCTAGCGACCCCATGGACTGCAGTCTACCAGGCTCCTCCGTCCATGGGATTTTCCAGGCAAGAGTACTGGAGTGGGGTGCCAATGCCTTCTCGGTAGGTTGGGCTACGTATCTCCAAAGACTAGAAAATGATCATAGAATTCCTCTATTCCAACCCCTCTTTCCACTCTGGCAGCACGCACTGATGTCCAAAATAAAAATCTGACCATATTACTCCCCTGTTAAAAACTTTGATGATTTCCCTTTGTCTGTATAATCATCATGGACTTCCAAATTTTTCAACCCTGTTGAACTTCACTGAAACATTTCATTATTAGCAGTCTCCCATCATTCGGCCTCCAAATTATGGTCTGATGAAACACGCATGGAACGTTCTGAACACAACACACGCTTTGAGATCGTTTTATTTAGATTAGGGGCACTGAGAAATAAACTCTGAAGTTCCCCGCCTCCCTGCCGGCGCCTCCGCCCTCCATGTTCTAGCCAAAAGGACAGTCTCACTTTGGAAAATGAGCTGAACAAGTAGCAGGGGTGTGGATTCAATAGTGTAGGCGTGAAAATTGGGAGAAGGGAGATTACCTCTATCCTTGAAAAACTTTTTCTTCTCTTCACCTCTTCCTCCAATTACTGAAATCTCACTTAACTCTCCGCCAGTTACTGAAATGTCACCTTTAAATATCTATGACTCAACGATATTAAATCAAAATGTCCTAAAACAATAGAAAATATTATTACCCCTACACGAGGAAGACCCCAAGTTTAGTGAACTCTTTCATATACAGTTCCTTCTGTGCTCTCTAGTACATTAATATTTCTCATAGCACATAAATTGTACAGAATTTTAACTTTTTTACATGTCTGCTTTCCCTCACTGTACTCTTGGAACAATAGGGAACTTATTTTACTGATCTTTGTATCCCCAGTGCCTAGGACAGGATGATATCCATTAAATAGTAAATGCCCAATTATATTTGATAATGAATAAATGTGATAGTCATTATTTTTTACTTCTCTAAATTGGCACCTCATTGAAGGCAGAATTCAATCTTAATCATGTCATCCCTAGCACCTAAAAGAATTTTTGGCATATATTGTTTCCAATTTTTGTTTGCTATCTATCTTTAAATTAATTTTATGTATTCCACTCTCATTGCTATGGTTTAATATTTTATGTTGGTCACTGATAAAAAAATGTAAAGCCAGAAGAGGCCTTATCATCTAATACAACCCCTTAATTTCCTACAAGTAAAGATACTTACCTGGAAAATCCCATGGACGGAGGAGCCTGGTCACAAAGAGTCGGACACGACTGAGCGACTTCACTATCACTATCACTAAAGATACTTAGCCAAGAGAGGTCAAATGATTTCCCTACAGCAACTAGAAAACTCTGGATTTAGAACCAGGTTTTCAGATCCCTTAGGCTAGGACCTCATTATCTAATATTTTTTTCAACAAGTGTATTTTGGTATACTTACTCTGTAAAGAGACATTTGAGGATCCTGTTCTTAAATTTGCAATCTTGTGAAGAATTTCATAACCTAGTCTTGAATAAAATATCATTTAGCAAAGGAAGCCGAAGTGTGGTTTCCCTTTGGGTAGGATTTTTCTGCACTGCTCAGCTTGTGGGATCTCAGTTCCCTGACCAGGGATTAAACCTGAGTCAAGGCAGTGAAAGCTCAGAATCTGAACCACTAGGCTGCTAGGAAACTCCTAGGAATTTTTTTAAGTGGGAAATTTTACCTCATTTTATTTCACTCTCAGTTTTACCTTTAATAGTGTAAACAATTTTATTTTATATCCTTAAATGTAAATTTTATTTTATTTCTAGGTGTTCTTATATTTTCTATGAGTATCAGTCTCTGTAGTCTTCACTAGCAATTGTGATTTAAGCAGTTAGTAAAAGAGAAGAATCATTAACGAGAAGAAAATGTCAAATCTAAAAATGAAAGAGGCAGCCCTTATCTATCTTGACAGAAGTGGAGGCCTCCAGAAGTTCATAAATGATTGCAAATACTACAATGGTATGTTTAGCAAAGGTGACTTTATTTTAGAAACTTTAAAATAAAGTCCTATATATAACTCACTTCATTTTTAAATTTGTGTATTTTTACAGATTCAAAACAAAGTTATGCTGTCTATCGATTCAATGTTTTAATAAATCCCTCTGATATTGTTGAATTGGATGCTGAACTTGGAAATCACATTTTACACCAGCCTTTAAAAGCTGCTCAAATTTTTCAATCAGTAAGTTAAAGAAAGAAATAATTTTATGCCACATGGAATCTTCCATAACTTCTTTGGTTTTCTTGTTTGAAATCACAGGTCTGTTATATTGCTGTTAAGACTCTCTCACTAATTGGACAGTTGCAGACTGAAACTCAAGTAAGTTTTAGTTAAATTTAACAAAGAAAACTAAGGTACCTTCAGGATAACTTGTAAATAAATATTTTTATATTAAAATATATTTTTTATTAAAACATTTTTTCAAAGTTCAATGGACTGCATGCACATCTTTACTTCCTGCATTATCACTTAGAACTTATCACTTATATTAAACATTTTAATAATAAAACATTTCAAACATACCCTAAAATAAAGAGAATAATACAATGAACTTCCATATTATCTATTGCTCAGATTTAATACTTTGCAATATTTTGCCATATCTGCATCATCAGTTTTTTCTGAAATATTTTAAGGCAAATCTTTAAAATACGTTTGATATTTCACCCCTACATACTTTGGTATGTATCAACCTCTAAAAATTGTGAACATTTTTCTTTTATAACCACAATGACACTATTACACCTTACAAAAAACAGTAATTTCTTAGTATTGTCTAATATCCTGTCCAGCCCAGATTTAAATTTGCCCAATTGGGATTCTCAAGAATCTCTCACAGCTGATTTGTTCAAGTCAAGATCAAAACAAGATGTATACATTATAACTGGTGCTTATATCTCACTATGTCTTTTTTGATCTAGAGGCATTTCCTTCCCCTCCTTTTTATGCCATTGAATTTTTGAAGAAGCTAGTTAGTTGTCCTGTAAAATGTCTTATAATCTGGGCTTGTCTGATTATGTTAATGTGGTATTTAACTTATTCCCTAGACCCCATATTTCTGAAAAATAGCAGTTGCTTCTAAATATTATACTTGCTTAGATTCAAATTCAACTCATTTTACAAGAATATATTATAGTGTCACATGTTACATACTGCCCTACATTAGAAGTGCCCTCTCTGTGGTTCCACTTTTAGCAATGCCACAATTGATCGGTGGGTGCAGATGATGTCAGTCTGACCTCTCCAAATCACAGTCTACCATCAGTTTTCACCTCAGTTTTTGCAGTTGTTGATAATCATTGCCTGTGTGTGTTAGTCACTTAGTCGTGTCCGACTCTTTGTGACCCCATGCCTGCCAGGCTCATCTGTCCATGGGATTCTCTAGGCAAGAAGACTGGAGCCAGTTGCCATTTCCTTCTCCAGGGGATCTTCCTGACTGAGGGATCGAACCCAGATCTCCTGAATCATTGCCTAGATTCTGTTATTTCATTAGGAGTTGCAAAATTGTGATTTTCCAGATTTTAGAAAACTTTCAATGTTTATTAGCTAAAATTATCCTGCAAGAGAAGTTTTTCTTTCATCAACTGTTTAATTACCTTGCAATACAATTCGTACAGGAAAAGCAGAAGAAATGTTTGATTCTTTCCATTTATAAATTCTTGGAGTGATAAGTTGAAATATAGCAGCTTCCAGTGATAAACAATATTTTTTGTTTGTTTTTCCATTTTTAAATTATGAGGAGCTATTAATACATGAATTTTTAAATATATCTGATATGTTTCAGTGAATCTTTGTCATTTTTTTTGGTTTTTATATTCTCTAACTTTGGTCACTGGGAGCTTCTTAAAGTTTGTTCTTATTTCCTTTTGATACATTTCATTAGTGTCTTTTCTGCCCCAGACCTGAAACTAACCATTTTTCCTAAGGAGCTCTGGTTCCTTTCAGTGAGAAATTATATTTAGGGATCTGGGCATGAGAAGTATTTATTGCCATGAGGTTGTCTTTGTTTTATAAATAAGTTTTTCAGGGAATGGTGAGGAAATGTGTGTATATATATATATATTTTTTAAACTTTTCCCTGATTTTATTTTATTTTTAATTTTAATTGCAAGATAATTTCTTTACAGAATTTTGTTATTTTCTACAGAAATATGTTTTTAAAGAAAGATAATAGTTCATAATACTTTTAATTAAAATATCAGATTATAAGGATTTTGCATTTTAATTTTACATTTAAATATCTTCTCTCTTAATGCTCAAAAGATTGGTTCCTAATACTAACAAATCATTTATTTGACTTACCCTACAAATATATTTACTATATTGTAATGCAAGTCCAATTGGATCTGCACTTTTTATTAATACTATTTTTTATGTTCTTATTAGATTAATATAGTGCTGAAGTTAACACATTTACCTCCTCTGCCAAGTTATTGTCTTGATCTTTGTGAGTTTCCACGTGATTATACATCTCAAAGATTTTATACAATGCAAGGAATTGTGATTGCAATGACAACTGTAACCAAGTATACACAAGGTGCAAGATTTCTTTGTTCAGATGAAGCATGCCCTCTTTCAAAAGGTAAATATTAAAATGTAAAATCAAAATAATATATTGTTTAATCTTAAATCATGTTTATATTTAGTTATGAAACATTCATAGGATAAAAAGAATGGGATAAAATTTGGGGTCTCCTAGGCTTCCCTGGTGGCTCAGATGGTAAAGAGTCTGTCTGCAGTGTGGGAGACCTGGGTTCAATCCCTGGGTCAGGAAGTTCCCCTGGAGAAGGAAATGGCAACCCACTCCAGTATCCTTGCTTGGAAAATCCCACTGATGGAGGAGCTTGGCAGGCTACAGTCCATAGGGTAGCAAAGAGTCAGACTCCACTGAGCAACTTGACTTTCACTTTCAATGTTTACAAGGACTTCCCTCATAGCTCAACTGGTAAAGAATCTGCCCACAATGCGGGAGACCTGGATTCGATCCCTGGGTTGGGAAGATCCCCTGGAGAAGGGAAAGGCTACCCACTCCAGTATTCTGGCTTGAAGAATTCCATGGAATATACAGTCCATGGGGTTGCAAAGAGTCACACCTGACTGAGTGACTTTCACAATGTTTACAATTCTACTTTGTATGACCTTGAAATTCATTCTTTCTTCCCCACCTCTCCCCTATAATTTAATAGGTGTACTTGTGTTGCTGATGTACTTGTTCTCTCACACAATTTCATGACTGTTCATGGTGTTCCCTCTCCACGTAATGTCCTCTCTCAACCCTTTGACTTAACTCCATTCAGTCTTTCTCCAGCTTTTCCATTCATCCCCACCTCTCATTGGGTTGGCTGCCCCTCCTGTCTTATCTCCGAACACTTTGTATTGAAATTGTCTGTTTTTGGTCACCACCTATTGAAATTGTGTGTTTAAATATCCATAAAACCAGTGCCTTAGCACAGTGCCTGGCAAAAAATAGCCATTGAACTGCTGTGAACTCACATCCAAACCCAATTTAATTATATGTTGAATTAGATTCCTTTTTAAGGATTGAAAATGGCAATCCACTCCAGTACTCTGGCCTGGAGAATCCCATGGAGGGAGGAGCCTGGTAGGCTATAGTCCATGGGGTTGCAAAGAGTCGGACACGACTGAGCGACTTCATGACATGACGAAAGGATTGAAAATAGAAAGCTAAATCTGAAGGCAAATTTAGCTTAACTCTGTTTTCTTTCAGGATTTCAGTATATAAGAGTGCATGTACCTGGTGCTACAGAATCTGCAACAGTAAGAAATGACTTTTTGTGTAACCTATGTTCATCTTCACTTCAAGAAGACAGAAAATTTAGAGTACTTGGTGGTAAAATGCATTTCTGTTTTATAATTGTAATTTAAAAAATAATGTCTGATATTTTAATGTAGAAATTAAATTGAATATATATCCTAATAACTAATTCTTTTTTGCTTTTTGCATTCAGATAAACAGATAGTTGAAATAATTACTGCAAAGTCACTTCATGCTTTTCAAGGATATTGTAACAACCAGCCATGTAGGTTTCAATCTCTTACAGTCTTCCTCAGAGGTAAGACCTGTTTACACTAAAATGTACTTGACTTTATGCTTGCTATACATGGTATAAACATGGTATTTATACATGGTACTTGTATAGCTTGATAATCATAGGTCTTCTCTTTCTTAAATATTTTAGAGTCATATACAGCTAATGTACCAATTATTTATTCAGTCACACAATATTCACCTAAAAAGTTATTAGCACATGCTATGAAGCACTATGTTAAATCTCAGGGTGACAGTTATTTACAGTAATGATCTCCCATTATTGTGTGTGTATGTCTTATGTAAGTATTGGAGTTAATGTTTTAAAATATAATGTTCATGAGGGTAGGACGTGAATTTTTACTGCACATAGTAAAAATTTAGTAAGTAAATTCATTCAATAAATGAATGAACTCCATGGTTTAAGACCTGTGAATAGACAGATTCTACAATAAAGGAGGAAATCATTATCAGTATCAATCACCCAGGGAAGAGTGAGTCTTCATTAAGAAGCCAGAATTGTGAAAATGAGGATGGATTCAGTCTCTTTTCTTGGGCTAAAATTGGAAGAATTAAACTGTTTTTAAAGAGAGATTTTGGATGCAACCATGTGTAGGGAACTCAAGAGTTTGGAAAGTAGAGACTCAAACAAGAATTCTTTTCACCATGGCTTGGCAAGGACAAGGCAGGCATGTAAGCCCAGATGACTATAATTTTTAATACCAAGTATTGTGTGCCAGACACTTTAACATATATTATCTCATTTGATCAGAGCAACTCTCAACTCTTTCAATTGTTGTCTCCATTTACAGTATGGAAATGGATGCACAGAGAAGTTAAATAACTTTTCCAAGGTTACACAGCTAGCACATGACATAGCCATGATTCAAACTCAAGCATTCTAGCAGCAAAGTCTATTATTTTAACTACTTAATTCTACTAAATACAAACCATACTTTACAATATAGAAATGTAAGTGACTATCCAACATATATTTTAGTAGAAAACCCTTTCTTCAAATAAACTTTTAATAGAACCCAAATGAATTTTTAAAAATTAAATTAATAAAAGGAGGCCTTTGAGGATTATCAGAAGAGATACCCAGACTTCCCAGTCTGATAGCCTTTCTCTTGATCCTTTTTTGACCTCAGGATACATTCACCAAACCCTAAGAGTCCGGGGAACAGCTGAAAAATGATTTGTTTAATTTTCCTCAGGGGTTTGGGGGGTAGGGGAAGAGGGAGTGTTGGTTTGTTTATTTGGTTTGGGGTTTTTATTTTCTTAAGTCTTGGGCCTGATTCTTCCCAGTGTTTACCAATATACTCTTTGGAGCTAGAGAGAGAGAGAGAAAGAACAGAGAGGGAGAAACAGAGATCACTGTTTACTCAAAGAGGGAGGTTAATCCTTGCTCCTGCTTTTAAGCCTTTCTTTCACAGCTTTACAACCATCCAAATTCTAACTGTGTAATGGAGGATCAAGATTTTTTAGTTTTACAGAATAAATTTTGAACTTGTGCAAAGGCTGTGCTCAATCAGTAAAGGTGAGAGGAACCTAGTAAAGTGTCTTGTGGGTAGACTTTAGACAGGAGCAGACCCAGACAAGAATTTCAATTAGGCTACTTAACTACTTGGGCTTCCCTGGTAGCTCAGACGGTAAGAATCCATGTGCAATGAGGGAGACCTGGCTTCAATCCCTGGGTTGGGAAGATCCCCTGGAGGAGGGCATGGCAACCCACTCCAGTGTTCTTGCCTGGAGAATCCCCGTGGACAAAGGAGCCTGGCAGGCTATAGTCCATGGGGTCACAAAGAGTCGGACATGACTGAATGACTAAGCACTTAACTACTTTAGCCTTGTATAAGTCACTTAACCTCTTGGTTTCTTTCTATATAAAATGGGGATAACAATATTTGTCTTAAAGTTTATAATTACATAGTGTGTTTAAAAGTACCTTGCCTATATTATAGACAGTACATAATACTTTTAAAAATAATTTTCTTCCCAAATAAAATTATTACTTATAAAGTCTTTTATTAACATTTTTGTTATTTAATGGAAGCATGTTTCATTTAAACAGAGTTGTCCTGTTTTGACTCTTGACTATATTATAGGAGACTGTTTAGTTGCTATGCCACATACTTCTTGAAGTTAATTCATCACTGGCTCAAAATGATGTATCAAAATTTATCATCAGTAAAAGTACCTCAATTTACATTATTCATGTCACTCAGTATGCATGTTATACTAAACAAAAGTAAATATTTAACAGCTAACTGAACTATTAAATTGTTACTGGTTTTAGATCTTTGAACCATATCATCAGTAAAAGTTTCATTCAGTAAACACATATTTTCTTTTGTCTTTAATAATTTTAGATGAATCAGTGAATACAATGAATATAGGAAATGAGTATAAGGTTATTGGAATTCCAACCTGTGTAAAAACATCACAAACTGCTGTCTGTGTAGAAGCAAATAGTATCACTTTTTGCATTCCAAAAGGTAAGGAAAATGTTAATATCATTTTTAACAATACTTGCAAGTTTAAATCCATTCATTCAGGAGATAAGTATTGGCTACCTGTGTGCTGGACACTCTTCAAAACACTAGGGATAGAGTTGTGATCAGGACAGTCAAGATTCCCACCCTTAAATCATATGGTAGATAGTGAATAAATCTAAACTAATAAGACAATTTCAGATAATAAATGCTATGAAGGAAATAAAGCAGGGTAATGTGGAAACTTGCCCCTAGGAATGATTCTTTTCTTTTGGCTAAACTCTATTTAGATTTTTTAAAAAGTAATTACCAATGAGAAGAATGTTTTAAGATGCCAGGAGTTAAAGAGTAGTCTAAAAGTTTTTCTTACCTTTGTTTTCTAGCTAAGGCAATGCTAAGTAACTTGTGATTGAGAAAAAGAGCTGGATAAAATAGCATCCTCTTCCTCATCTGAGTTTTTAGCCAATCGAGAAATAAGACAAGAGGCAAAGGCAGCTGGGGGCCAAAATATCTGCTTTATTACTGATAATTTTCTTCCAACTTAATTAAGCACTAAGTAAACAAAAGTGAAGAGCAGATCTACTCTTTTAATTTGGCAAACAAATATTTAAATGTAAGACAGGCTAGTTAAATCTCGAATAATAGATTTTTTTTTTTTTTTTTGAATCACTAGATAGCTTTTGAACTGTGGTATTGGAGAATACTCTTGAGAGTCCCTTGGACTGCAAGGAGATCCAACCAGTCTATACTAAAGGAAATCATTCCTGAATATTCATTGGAAGGACTGATGGTGAAGCTGAAACTCTAATACTTTGGCCACCTGATGCGAAGAGTTGACTCATTTGAAAAGACCCTGATGCTGGGAAAGATTGAAGGCAGGAGGAGAAGGGGAAGACAGAGGATGAGATGGCTGGATGGCATCACCGACTCAATGGACATGAGTTTGAGTAAACTCCGGGAGTTAGCGATAGACAGAGAGGCCTGCCATGCTGCAGTCCATGAGGTCACAAAGAGTTGGACACAACTGAGTGACTGAACTGAACTGAACTGAGATAGCTATCTAGAATAACAGAGGCCCATATTGAATTTAGGGCTTCCCTGATGGCTTAGATGGTAAAGAATCTGCCTGCAATGTGGGACACCTGGGTTCGATCCCTCGATGAGGAAGATCCCCTGGAAAAGGGAATGGCTACTCACTCCAGTATTCTTGCCTGGAGAATTCCATGCACAGAGGAGCCTGAAGGGCTATATAGTCTATGGGGTCACAAAGAGTTACTCACTACTGATCAACTAGCACTTTCACTTTCTTTCAAGTTGAATTTAAATACAATGGATTCTAGACACCTCTGCTTATTTTGAAGAGAAAAACTTAATAAAAGAATAAAAATATTGAAGAAAGAAAGCATTAATGAACAATAGACATTTTAAAGATCCCTTTCAGTATTTTCTGCTATGAAATCTTTTAAAATTTACTGATTTGGTAGCAGAACATGACTTATATGTAGGTGAAGTGTGCTTTCTCCTGCTAAACTCTAGAATTAGGCAGATTTAACCACCTAAATGTGACAAGACCTACCCTAGGTAGGCCTCCCTTAGTCCATGGACATGGCTGAATAGAAGAAATCATTGCTCCGTGATGACAGCCCAAGAGGAAAGAGAAAGGGACTGAGTAATATGTGCACAGCTCTTCCCAAACTGACCCATTGGATTAAATTGCTCATCCCTTTCAGGAGTTGGACAAAATAAGGGAGTGGAGAAGATCTAGAATGTTACAGTCTATGTTAAAGTAGTAGGGTATAAATCTTCCCTTTTAACAGAAGCACTCAAATATATCCCGTTCTGTTTTTTCAGTTCAGTTCAGTTCAGTCACAGTCACTCAGTTGTGCCTGGCTCTTTGCGACCCCATGGACTGCAGTACACCAGGGTTCCTTGTCCACCACCAACTCCTGGAGCTTACTCAGACTCATGTCCATTGAGTTGGTGATGCCATCCAACCATTGCATCCTGTGTCGTCCCTTTCTCCTGCCTTCAATCTTTTCTAGCATGAGGGTCTTTTCAAATGAGTCAGTTCTTTGCATCAGGTGGCCAAAGTGTTGGAGTTTCAGCTTCAGCATCAGTCCTTCCAAAGAATATTCAGGACTGATTTTAGCCCTTGTTAAAGCAGAATATTCAGTTCTGCTTTTTAGCCCTCACTAAATGTGATACTGTTTCAAACACAGAAATATAAAGGAAACACTGCGATACAGGAGCCTTATGATTTGACTTTGCTCACATAGGTCTTAAAAGAAAAAATTAGGAATTTACTTGCAACCCACAGGCAATCTATGTGGGCACACAGGGTGTGCATCCTTTTATTATGTTCCTTGGGTAGAAATGATAGACCAGAGTGACCTCTAATCATAATTTATTATCATTGTAATAATTTGAATGTGGCACATCTAGTCTCTATACCATTTGCTTGTTTTAAAGCCCTTTTTAATATGTGTATTAATGTTTACTTTCAGTTCCTTCAGGAATTAGTGACAATTTCAGGTGTCTCCTCTCTCTGACTTCCAGCTCATGCTGGAAGTTTACAGCCATACTTGCCAACATCTTTGCATCACAGATTGTTCCTCCTGGGACTTACAATTTGCTCAAGCTCTGTTTGCTAATGAGTCTAGTACAGACAAGTGACCGTAACAAGGAACTGGAAAATTTCTTGGATATTTTAATTGTAACAAGTGATACTCTACTCATAGACAGGTAAAATATATGCCATTACAAATTGATCACAGATTTACATAAATCTTTTCCATAAAGATTATTATGACAGATATTTAGAATTTATCTGATATAAATTGCTCCCCACTAGCAAGTACTCTTTTTAAAAAGTTTACTTAAATGTTCAAAAAGCTAGGAATGAACTTCATATATTAATATAGTATGTGCAATTATAAGGCAAAAACAAATTTATAGAATGAAATTTAAATTAAAAAAATAAAAGTCCAGTTAGCTCTAACTTAATTGGACAGATGATGTTTTGCTAAAATTAAAATTAAATCATAACATAAATATGGTGCTAACTGCCATGGATTGCACCAATTTAATCTTCCACTAATGAGCATGAGAATATTTGTTTAACAGTCTCACCAATACTGGGTATTATTAGACTTTTAAATTTGGCCCTCTGATGGGTGGAAACTGGTATTTTATTTTAATTTTCATTTCTTTTAACTAGAAGTAAGCTTTAGCATCATTTAGAATTTATTAAACACTTTTAATTATTCTTCTATGGACACAGTGACCATTGTCCATTTTTAAATTAATCTGCTTATTTCTTGTTGATTTGTGATACCACTGCAAATTAAACCCCTTGTCTCTCTTTCTGTTTGTCATTAACCTTTTCCTGTAGTATTTGGGGCTGTATGAGAGATTTGGTGTTTTGTTTTTTAGGTAATATTTACATAAAGTGAAGTAATAAGATCTTAAGTATGCAATTTGATGAATCTTGACAGATACGTGCATTCCTATAGCCATCACCTCAATAAGATATGAAACATTTCCATTTTCCATCACTTTGGAAAGTTCCTTTATTCTCTTAGTTAATTCCTATTTCCATAGGTGATTTCTGTCACCGTAAGTTAATTTTCCTGTTCTTGAATTTTGTATAAATAGAATCACACAATGCATCCTCTTTAGGATCTAATCTCTTTTGCTCAGCATGTTTTTGAGATTGGCCCTGTTGTGTGTGTGTCAGAGTTCACTTGTTTTTATTGATGAGTCGTGTTCCATTATATAAATGTCCCAGAATTTGTTTCTCCATTACCCTAGTGATGGACATTTGGGTTTTGCATGTTTTGACTATATAAATAAAGCTGTAATAAACATCTCTTGTACAAGTCTTTTTGTAGATTTGTGTTTTCATTATCTTGAATAAATATCTAGGAGTGGAATTGCTGTATCATAAGATAGGTGTATGAAGAAACTGTCAAACAGTTTTTCAAAGTGGTTGTGCAATTTTACATTCCAGCCAATGAGGTAAAGTTCCAGGTGTTTCTCTCCTCACCAACATACAGTATTGTCAGTCTTTATCAATTTAGCCATACTAGTGTGTGTGAAATGGTATCTCATTACATTTCTAAGTTGCATTTCCCTGATGACTACTGATCTGAAATCTTCCTCATGTACTTATTTGCTACTCATCTTATGTTATGAAGTGTCAAATTGTTTGCTGACTTTTAAATGGAGTTCTGAATGTACGTCGATTGTCACATGTATCACGAAACTTTTATTCCAGGTACAAAAATAGTTTGTATTTTTTTTCTTAATGATATATTTGATGAGCAGACCTTTTAGTTTTGATTATTATTTTCTTTTATATTTAGTGTTTTCTGGTTTCTGTTTAATAAGTCTCTGCCTGCCTCAAGGTCATGAAGATATTCTTCTGTGTTTTCATCTAGGAGCATATAGGTTTAACTTTTACAATAGGTCTGTTATCTATTCCAAGTCAGTTTCTGTATGTACTTTGTATATATGTGAGATAGGAGTCAAGATTAATGTTTTTCCTATACATTTATCAAACTTTTCCATACTATTTGTTGAAAAGACTTTCCTTTCCCCATTGAATTGCTGTGGTACCAGTATTGAGTTAAACTGGTTATATGGTTATAAATTTAGATACACAGTTTAACTGGGTATACATCCATTTGAACTTTCTTTTGTGCTGTTTTGACTTGTTTGTCTTGGAGAAGGAAACGGTTAACCCACTCCAGTGTTCTTGCCTGGAGAATCCCAGGGACGGGGGAGCCTGGTGGGCTGCCGTCTATGGGGTCGCACAGAGTCAGACACGACTGAAGTGACTTAGCAGCAGCAGCAGACTTGTTTGTCTACGATGATGCCTCACATTCTTGATTGTTGAAGCTCTATATTAAGGTTTGAATCAGGTAGTGCAACTTTATTCTTCATTTTTAAGATTTGTTTTCACTATTTTAGGTGCTTTGCATTTTCTTAAAAGGTTTAGAATCCATATGTTATTACCAACCTCCATCACACCAAAAAAGCCTTTAAGAATTTTGATTGGAACTGCTTTTAACTTATAAATCAGTTTTGGGGAGAATTTACATCTTAACAATGTTCATTCTTCCAATCCATGAATATGGTATATATCTCCATTTATTTAAATCTTAATTTCTTTCAGTAAATTGCAAAGGTCATGCACATAATTTGTTGATTACTAAGTATTTGGTATTTTTGATGCTTTAATCTGGAGACCCAGTTTCCCCCTCAGTCGATCCCATCCGGAAGCTTTCATAAGCCTCTTATCCTTCTCTATTGGAGGCAGACAGACTGAAAACCATAATCACAGAAAACTAACCAATCTAATCACATGGACCACAGCCTTGTCTAACTCAATGAAACTATGAGCCATGCCGTGTAGGGCCACCCAAGACAGACGGGTCATGGTGGAGAGTTCTGACAAAATGTGGTCCAATGGAGAAGGGAATGGCAAACCACTTCAGTATTCTTGCCTTGAGAACCCAATGAATAGTACGAAAAGGCAAAAAGATAGGACACTGAAACATCAACTCCCCAGGTTGGTAGGTGCCCAGTATGCTAGTGGAGATCAGTGGATAAATAACTCAAGAAAGAATGAAGAGACAGAGAAAGTAAAAACAGCATCCATTTGTGGATGTGACTGGTGATGGAACCAAGGTCCGTTACTATAAAGAACAATATTGCATAGGAACCTGGAATGTTAGGTCCATGAGTCAAGGCAAATTGGAAGTGGGCAAACAGGAGGTGGCAAGAGTGAACATCGACATTTTAGGAATTGGCAAACTAAAATGGACCAGAACGGGTGAATTTAACTCAGATGACCATCATATCTACTACTGTGAGCAAGAATCCCTTAGAAGAAATGGAGTAGCCATCATAGTCAACAAAAGAGTCCAAAATGCAGTACATGGATCCAATATCAAAAACGACAGAAATGACATTTGTTCGTTTCAGAGGCAAACCATTCAATATCACAGTAATCCAAGTCTATGCCTCAACCAGTAATGCTGAAGAAGCTAAAGTTGAACGGTTCTATGAAGACTTTCAAGACCTTTTAGAACTAATACCCAAAAAAGATGTCCTTTTCGTTATAGGGGACTGGAATACAAAAGTAGGAAGTCAAGAAACACCTGGAATAACAGGCAAATTTGGCCTTGGAGTACAGAAAGAAGCAGGGCAAAGGCTAATAGAGTTTTGCCAAGGGAACGCACTGGTCATAGCAAACACCCTCTCCCAACACACGAGAGAAGACTCTACACATGGACATCACTGGATGGTCAACACCGAAATTAGATTGATTTTATTCTTTGCGGCCAAAGATGGAGAGGACAGCAAAAACAAGACCAGGAGCTGACTGTGGCTCAGATCATGAGCCCTTATTGCCAAATTCAGACTTAAATTGATGAAAGTAGAGAAAACCACTAGACCATTCAGGTATGACCTAAATCAAATCCCAAACTATTATACAGTGGAAGTGAGAAATAGATTTAAGGGACTAGATCTGATACATAGAGTGCCTGATGAACTATGGACAGAAGTTCGTGACATTGTACAGGAGACAGGGAGCAAGACCAACCCAAGAAAAAGAAATGCAAAAAAGCAAAATGGCTGTCTGAGGAGGCCTTACAAATAGCTGTGAAAAGAGAAGCGAAAAGCAAAGGAGAAAAGGAAAGATATAAACATCTGAATGCAGAGTTCCAAAGAAGAGCAAAGAGAGATAAGAAAGCCTTCCTCAGTGATCATTGCAAAGAAATAGAGAAAAACAATAGAATGTGAAAGACTAGAGATCTCTTCAAGAAAATCAGAGATACCAAGGGAACAATTCTTTCAAAGATGGGCTCAATAAAGGACAGAAATGGTATGGACCTAACAGAAGCAGAAGATATCAAGAAGAGGTGGCAAGAATACACAGAAGAACTGTACAAAAAAGATCTTCATGACCCAGATAATCACAATGGTGTGGTCACTCACCTAGAGCCAGACCTCCTGGAATGTGAAGTCAAATGAGCCTTAGGAAGCATCATTATGAACAAAGCTAGTGGAGGTGATGAATGCCAGTTGAGCTATTGCAAATCCTGAAAGATGATGCTGTGAAAGTGCTGCACTCCATATGCCAGCAAATTTGGAAAACTCAGCAGTGGCCACAGGACTGGAAAAGGTCAGTTTTCATTCCAATCCCAAAGAAAGGCAATGCCAAAGAATGCTCAAACTACTGCACAATTGCACTCATCTCACACACTAGTAAAGTAATGCTCAAAATTCTCCAAGCCAGGCTTCAACAATACGTGAACCATGAACTTCCAGATGTTCAAACTGGTTTTAGAAAAGGCAGAGGAACCAGAGATTAAATTACCAACATCTGCTGGATCATCGAAAAAGCCAGAGAATTCCAAAAAAAACCCATCTATTTCTGTTTTATTGACTATGCCAAAGCCTTTCACTGTGTGGACCACAATAAACTGTAGAAAATTCTTCAAGAGATGGGAATACCAGACCACCTAACCTGACTCTTGAGAAACCTATATGCAGGTCAGGAAGCAACAGTTAGAACTAGACACGGAATAACAGACTGCTTCCAAATAGCAAAAGGAGTTTGTCAAGGCTGTATATTGTCACCCTGCTTCTTTAACTTGTATGCAGAGTACATCATGAGAAATGCTGGGCTGGATGAAGCACAAGCTGGAATCAAGATTGCTGGGAGAAATATCAATAACCTCAGATATGTAGATGACACCACCCTTAATGGCAGAAAGTGAAGAAAAACTAAAGAGCCTCTTGATGAAAGTGAAAGAGGAGAGTGAAAAAGTTGGCTTAACGTTCAACATTCAGAAAACAAAGATCATGGCATGTGGTCCCATCACTTCATGGGAAATAGATGGGGAAACAGTGGAAACAGTGGAAACAGTGTCAGACTTTATTTTGGGGCTCCAAAATCACTGCGGATGGTGACTGCAGCCATGAAATTAAAAGACAGTTACTCCATGGATGAAAACTGACCTTTTCCAGTCCTGTGGCCACTGCTGAGTTTATTGAGTGCATATTGAGTGCAGCACTTTCACAGCATCATCATTCAGGACTTGGAATAGTTCCACTGGAATTCCATCACCTCCACTAGCTTTGTTCGTAGTGATGCTTTCTAAGGCCCATTTGACTTCACATTCCAAGATATCTGGCTCTAAGTCAGTGATCACATCATCATGATTGTCTAGGTCTTGAAGCTCTTTTTTGTACCGTTCTTCTGTGTATTCTTGCCACCTCTTCTTAATATCTTCTGCTTCTGTTAGGTCCACACCATCTCTGTCCTTTATTGTGCCCATCTTTGCATGAAATGTTCCTTTGGTATCTCTGATTTTCTTGAAGAGATCCCTAGTCTTTCCCATTCTGTTGTTTTCCTCTATTTCTTTGCATTGATCACTGAAGAAGGCTTTCTTATCTCTTCTTGCTATTCTTTGGAACTCTGCATTTAGATGTTTATATCTTTCCTTTTCTCCTTTGCTTTTCGCTTCTCTTCTTTTCACAGCTATTTGTAAGGCCTCCTCAGACAGCCATTTTGCTTTTTTGCAGGCTTCAGCAATATGTGAACCGTGAACTTCCTGATGTTCAAGCTGGTTTTAGAAAAGGCAGAGGAACCAGAGATCAAATTGCCAACATCCGCTGGATCATGGAAAAAGCAAGAGAGTTCCAGAAAAACATCTATTTCTGCTTTATTGACTATGCCAAAGCCTTTGACTGTGTGGATCACAATAAACTATGGAAAATTCTGAAAGAGATGGGAATACCAGACCACCTGATCTGCCTCTTAAGAAATCTGTATGCAGGTCAGGAAGCAACAGTTAGAACTGGTCATAGAACAACAGACTGGTTCCAAATAGGAAAAGGAGTACGTCAAGGCTGCATATTGTCACCCTGTTTATTTAACTTATATGCAGAGTACATCATGAGAAATGCTGGACTGGAAGAAACACAAGTTGGAATCAAGATTGCCGGGAGAAATATCAATAACCTCAGATATGCAGATGACACCACTCTTATGGCAGAAAGTGAAGAGGGGCTAAAAAGCCTCTTGATGAAAGTGAAAGTGGAGAGTGAAAAGGTTGGCTTAAAGCTCAACATTCAGAAAATGAAGATCATGGCATCTGGTCCCATCACTGCATGGGAAATAGATGGGGAAACAGAGGAAACAGTGTCAGACTTTGTTTTTCTGGGCTCCAAAATCACTGCAGATGGTGACTGCAGCCATGAAATTAAAAGACGCTTACTCCTTGGAAGGAAAGTTATGACCAACCTAGATAGCATATTCAAAAGCAGAGACATTACTTTACCAACAAAGGTTCGCCTAGTCAAGGCTATGGTCTTTCCTGTGGTCATGTATGGATGTGAGAGCTGGACTGTGAGGAAGGCTGAGTGCCGAAGAATTGATGCTTTTGAACTGTGGTGTTGGAGAAGACTCTTGAGAGTCCCTTGGACTGCGAGAAGATCCAACCAGTCCATTCTGAAGGAGATCAATCCTGGAATTTCTTTGGAAGGAATGATGCTAAAGCTGAAACTCCAGTATTTTGGCCACCTCATGCGAAGAGTTGACTCATTGGAGTAGACTCTCATGCTGGGATGGATTGAGGGCAGGAGGAGAAGGGGACGACAGAGGATGAGATGGCTGGATGGCATCACTGACTCGATGGATGCGAGTCTGAGTGACCTCCGGGAGCTGGTGATGGACAGGGAGGCCTGGCGTGCTGCGGTTCATGGGGTCGCAAAGAGTCGGACACGACTGAGCGACTGATCTGATCTGATCTGATCTACTCCATGGAAGGAAAATTATGACCAACCTAGATAGCATATTAAAAAGCAGAGACATTACTTTGTCAAGAAAGGTCCATCTCGTCAAGGCTATGGTTTTTCCAGTGGTCATGTATACATGTGAGAGTTTGACTATAAAGAAAGCTGAGCACTGAAGAATTGATGCTTCTGAACTGTGGTGTTGGAGAAGACTCTTGAGAATCCCTTGGACTGCAAGGACATCAAACCAGTCCATCCTAAAGGAAATCAGTCCTGAATATTCATTGGAGGGACTGATGCTGAAGCTGAAAGTCCAATACTTTGGCCACCTGATGCAAAGAACTGACTTATTGGAAAAGATCCTGATGCTGGGGAAGATTGAAGGCAGGAGGAGAAGGGGAAGACAGAGGATGAGATAGCTAGATGGCATCACCATCTCAGTGGGCATGCTTTTGAGTAAACTCCAGGCATTGGTGATGGACAGGGAGGCCTGGTGTGCTGCAGTCCATGGGGTTGCAGAGAGTCAGGCACAACTGAGCAACTGAACTGAACTGAACTGTACTGATGCTGTTAAAGTGGTAGTGCTTTGTTAATTTTATTTTTAAGTATTTTCTTTGAATATATAGAGATAGTGTTGATTTTTGTATTTGTATCTTATTCTCTGTGTCCTTATATCAGTAGTTCAAAAACTTCCTCAGCTAATTCCAATGATTTGCCAATTTTGAGTCCCATTGTTCCATACAGTTAGGTTCTCAGCCTGACTGCCTGTTAGAATCATCTTGGAAAATGTTTTTTTAAATATTTATGCCTGTGGCTCACCCCCAAAGATTATAATTTATATTGTATGGAGTAAGGCTTAGCATTGAAATTTTTTAAAGACCCCAAGCAATTTTTTTGTAAAGTATCTTAGCATAATAACCTTTAGGCCCATCTATGTTTTCACAAATGTCAAGATTTCATTGTTTTTATGACTGAGTAATATTCCATTATATATATATGTATATATACACACCACATCTCTTTATCCACTCATCTATTGATGGACACTTAGATTGTTTCTATATCTTGGCTATTGTAAATAATGCTGAAATGAACATGGAGGTACATATATCTTTTCCAATGTTTTTGTTTTCTTTGGATTAATGCCCAGAAGTGGAATTGCTGGATCATATGATAACTCTGTTAAGGAATTTCCACACTGTTCTCCATAAAAAGCTACATCAATATATATTCCTACCAACAGTGCATAAGGGGTCCCTTTATTCACATTCTTGCCAACAATTGGTTTTTGGGTTTGTGTGTGTTTGATAACTGTCATTCTGATATGTGTGTTGTGATATCTCATTGTGTTTTTGATTTGCATTCCCCTGATGATTTTTTATGTTGACCATCTTTTCACATGACTGTTGACTCCCCAGGTGATTTTAAAGTGAACTAGGGTTGAGAACCACTGCCCCATAGACTTGCAAATTTTCCTTCTACATCTTACCCATTTTACATATCTTCAAATTAACATCTAAATTCCCTTGAATGACACATATTCTAGACATTTTATAGTGTCTTACCTGTCCTTAAGAGATCTGTTTCACCCTCTTTTGCATTGTATGTGTGTGTCTGGTCATCATAGTAGATCGTACCAGCAAGCTATGATTTCTGCAGCAAGGATTTAAAAGCTAAGCTAAGCTGCTGCTAAGCTGCTGCTAAGTCGCTGCTAAGTCTCTTCAGTCGTGTCCGACTATGTGCGACTCCATAGATGGCAGCCCATCAGGCTCCCCCGTCCCTGGGATTCTCCAGGCAAGAACACTGGAGTGGGTTGCCATTTCCTTCTCCAATGCATGAAAGTGAAAAGTGAAAGTGAAGTCGCTCAGTCGTGTCCGACTCTTAGTGACCCCATGGACTGGAACCTACCAGGCTCCTCTGTCCATGGAATTTTCCAGGCAAAAGTACTGGGGTGGGGTGCCATTGCCTTCCCCATAAGCTAAGCTAATCATATTCTTTTCTTATAATTTAAATTTTAGAAACGAAGAGGCTTGAGGCAATTGGCAAAGATATTAGAAAGCAACAGGATGTATCAAGAGTTATGTTGATACATAGGTAGCAGGGGTAGTCATGATGAACTATTTGCAAAACCTAAATGCAGAAGTTTTGAATAAATGAAAGAAAGCAGGTCATCAAAAGAGAGTCTTGGTTCAAATGTCATCTCTCTATAGCTTTCTCTGATTTTTTTCCGGGAAGAAATAAATCTTTTATGGATGTCCTCACAGCATTATTTTAGTACTCATCATATCGTATTTTACTTTTTTGTTTTCATCTCTCTAAGGTGCGAGCTTTCCAAGTTGAGGACCAAATCTCATATATGTTTTTATCCCCAGCACTAGTGCTCAATAAATATTAAATCAAATTAAATTTAATTGTATAGCTATTATACATTATGACTTCTGAAAATCAAATATTAAATAGTAGTAATTGATGATTTATTTTTTCCCTTAGGCTTTTGAATTTTAGTATAAAGCTTGTGCCCCGTGGTATACGTCATTCAGTCTCTACTGAAATTTTCCCTACTCTATCCAGGAATAAGTATGGAACTGGAGCAGTTAGCATTCAAGCTGGCAGTGCTTTGCTAGCTAAAGGTGGTATCTGCTTTATAGGAGACTTGGCTTCACACAAAAAAGATAAACTTGAACAACTCCAGTCAGGTAAACAATATTTCTTCAAATTAATTTTTACTTATTTAACTTTTCCATCAGTGTCATGGAGTTGAGTGTGCTAAATCATTACAGTCTGTTTGACTCTATGCGACCCTATGGACTGTAGCCCTCCAGGCTTCTCTGTCCATGGGATTCTCCAGGCAAGAATACTAGAGTGGGTTATTGTGCCCTCCTTCAGGTTATCTTCCCGACCCAGTGATCGAACCCAGGTTTCCTGCATTGCAGGCGATTCTTTACTATCTGAACCACCAGGGAAGCCTAGGACTTACCTAACAATAGAGATTATATTGTACACATTTTAGAAATAGAAAAATTATATTAAATGACACTTCTCATTTTACCTTGATAAATAAAAACAGGAATTTAATGTGTAAATGTACTGTTTAAGCCTTTGCTCTCAGTTGTAACACATGAATTTGTATTAGTTAGAGTTAGTCGCTCAGTTGTATCCAACTCTTTGTGACCCCATGGACTGTAGCCCACCAGGCTTTGTTCATGGAATTCACCAGGCAAGAATACTGGAGTGAGTTGCCTTGCCTTCCAGATTTATTTCCTCTTCTTGTGTTATTGCACTAGTTAGGATGTTCAAGATGATGTTGAAAAACAGTGGTGAAAAGGAACATCATGATCTTGTCTTGTTCCTGATCTTAATAGGAAAGTTTCAAGTTTCTCACCATCATGTATGATGTCAGCTGTTTTTTGATGAAGCTCTTTTTCAAGTTGAAGGAGTTCCCTTCTATTCTTAATCTACTAAGAGTTTTTAAATAAAGGGTGTTGAATTTTACCAAATGCTTTTTCTGCATCTATTGACATGATAATGTGATTTTTCTTCTGTAGCCTGTTGATATTATGGGGATTACATTAATTGACTTTCAAATGTTGAACTAGCTTTGCATACCTAACATAAATTTTATTGGCTGTGTTATATATATTTATTTTTATACATCACTGAATTAATTTGCGATATTTTGTTGAGAATTTTTGCCTGTGTATTCATAAGAGATATTGGTCTGTAGTTTTCTTGTTATATCTTTTATCTGATTTTGGTATTAGGATAATGCTATTTGAGCCAGATTTATAACTAACAAGGATATGGAAAAATAAGTATTGGGCAAAGAAAAGTTAGGACCTTGCATTCTTGGCATATCAGCAAGCATGTGCAGCAATACACAGGAGACATAGCATATTGCCTCTGCCTGCAAAAATAGACTCACACTCATATGTTCAACTGATTTTTGATCACAACATCAAAACAATGGGGAAAATGGGGAAAGTTTTTTCAACAAATGATGGTAGAACATCTGGAAAAGAATTAATATTTGTTCGTACCTGGCGATGGCACCCCACTCCAGTACTCTTGCCTGGAGACTCTCATGGAGGGAGGAGCCTGGTGGGCTGCAGTCCATGGGGTCACGAAGAGTCGGACATGACTGAACGACTTCACTTTCACTTTTCACTTTCATGCATTGGAGAAGGAAATGGCACCCCACTCCAGTGTTCTTGCCTGGAGAATCCCAGGGACGGGGAGCCTGGTGGGCTGCCGTCTATGGGGTTGCACAGAGTCGGACACGACTGAAGTGACTTAGCAGCAGTAGCAGCACAACTATACACAATAATTAAAGATGAATCATAAACCTAGATGTAAAAACTTAAATTATAAGGCTACTAGAAGAAAACATGAGAAATCTTTATGACTTAAGGGTGTGTTGTGTGCATGCTCAGTCATATCTGACTGTGTGACCCCATGGACTGTAGCCCGCCAAGCTCCTCTGTCCATGGGACTTTATAGGCAAGAACACTGGCTGCTGCTGCTGCTAAGTCACTTCAGTCGTGTCCAACTCTCAGGGACTCCACAGATGGCAGCCCACCAGGCTCCTGTGTCCCTGGGATTCTCCAGGCAAAAATACTGGAGTGGGTTGCCATTTCCTTCTCCAATGCATGCATGCATGCTAAGTTGCTTCAGTCGTGTCTGACTCTGTGTAACCCCATGGACAGCAGCCCACCAGGCTCCTCTGTCCATGGGATTCTCTAGGCAAGAACACTGGAGTGGGTTGTCATTTCCTTCTCCAGAGGATCTTCCCTATCCAGGGACTGAACCCTGATCTCCTGCATTGCAGACAGATTCTTTACCATTTGTGCCACCAGAGTAGGCAAAGATTTTTTGGACAAAACCCAGAAAGCAATTAACAGAAAATAATTGATGAATTGGACTTTATCAAAACTAAAAAGTTATGTACATCAAAAGGCCATTTAAAAAGTGAGTAGGCAAACAAAGGAAAAGAAAATAATTGCAATACATATATTTGACATAGGACGTATATCTTGAACATAGAAATAATTCCTACAGGTCAGTAATTTATAAAACAAAATGTATGTGTTAGTCACTCAGTCATGTCCAACTCTTTGTGACCACGTGGACTATATATAGCCCACCAGGTTCCTCTGTCCATGGAATTCTCCAGGCAAGAATACTGGAGTGGGTTGCCATTCCCTTCTCCAGGGGATCTTAACAACCCAGGAATCAAACCTGAGTCTTCCACACTGCAGGCAGATTTTTTTACCCACTGAGCCACCAGGAACCTCCCACCCTCCACCCCCCCCCCCACCCCACCACACACACACACAAACCTAAAGAACCAGATGCAAAATACCAGATTGTGTGTATTGTCTCACAATCTTTTCCTCTTTCATTCTTGACTTAGATGATCTGCTTTCTTTTTTTTCCCCCACACAAAAGAACATTGCTTAATTTCAGCCTCCTTTGTAACCTGCATGATACGACCAGTCTCCTTACCCCCTGCCTATTCATTCCAGTCCACAATTCTAGCTTCATGCTTTGGACTAATGGTTCTCATCATCAGGGGATACAGAAACATTCAAATATTTTTCTTGCTTTGTTCTTTTTATGGCAAATCCTCTAATTTAGCCATATCCTGCAAAACCATGAAGTTTTCCTGTATCTTTGCTATCCAAAATTTAAGTCATAAGATTCATTATAATAATATTTATTAATTTATAGCTATATTGACCAAAGTGAACTTAAGTAACAAATGGATAATGTCTCTTGATTTAGCTGTGGAAAGTAGAAGCATCACAGTCTACATCTCAGGAAAGAAGTTTGGGGATGATGTGGATCAACAAATGACTTTTCCAGTTCAGTGCAGTTTTTGGTCTTTTCTTGATATGGATTCACCTTCAAGGAGAAATATACAGAAAACCAATATGCTAATTGGTCAGATGGTAAAGTATATGTGTATTTTATTGTTAGAATGTTGTTCAAGGAATTTAGTCATGGATTTTAATCTCAATTTTTTAATAACAATTTGATGTTTTATTTCTGTGCTTACTTTCTGTCTTACTCAGATCCTGGAACTAAATAATGACACAGTTGTTTGCAATTTTTCAATTTTTATTCATACAGAGTGAGTATCTGCTCACTAGAAATTATTATTTAAGTAGGTAGTGGGGAGGTTTTCATGAATAGTGTGTAAGAAAATACTCAATCAGATCAGATCAGATCAGTCGCTCAGTCGTGTCCGACTCTTTGCGACCCCATGAACTGCAGCACGCCAGGCCTCCCTGTCCATCACCAACTCCCGGAGGTCACCCAGACTCATATCCATCGAGTCAGTGATGCCATCCAGCCATCTCATCCTCTGTCGTCCCCTTCTCCTCCTGCCCCCAATCCCTCCCAGCATCAGAGTCTTCTCCAATGAGTCAACTCTTTGCATGAGGTGGCCAAAATACTGGAGTTTCAGCTTTAGCATCATTCCTTCCAAAGAAATCCGAGGGCTGATCTCCTTCAGAATGGACTGGTTGGATCTTCTTGCAGTCCAAGGGACTCTCAAGAGTCTTCTCCAACACCACAGTTCAAAAGCATCAATTCTTCGGCACTCAGCCTTCTTCACAGTCCAGCTCTCACATCCATACATGACCACAGGAAAGACCATAGCCTTGACTAGGCGAACCTTTGTTGGCAAAGTAATGTCTCTGCTTTTGAATATGCTATCTAGGTTGGTCATAACTTTCCTGCCAAGGAGTAAGTGTCTTTTAATTTCATGGCTGCAGTCACCATCTGCAGTGATTTTGGAGCCCAGAAAAATAAAGTCTGACACTGTTTCCACTGTTTCTCCATCTATTTCCCATGTAGTGATGGGACCAGATGCCATTATCTTCACTTCTGAATGTTGAGCTTTAAGCCAACATTTTCACTCTCCACTTTCACTTTCGTCAAGAGGCTTCTGAGTTCCTCTTCACTTTCTGCCATAAGGGTGGTGTCATCTGCATATCTGAGGTTATTGATATTTCTCCCAGCAATCTTGATTCCAACTTGTGTTTCTTCCAGTCCAGCATTTCTCATGATGTACTCTGCATATAAGTTAAACAAACATGGTGACAATATACAGCCTTGACATGCTCCTTTTCCTATTTGGAACCAGTCTGTTGTTCCATGACCAGTTCTAACTGTTGCTTCCTGACCTGCATACAGATTTCTCAAGAGGCAGATCAGGTGGTCTGGTATTCCCATCTCTTTCAGAATTTTCCACAGTTTATTGTGATCTACACAGTCAAAGGTTTTGGCATAGTCAATAAAGCAGAAATAGATGTTTTTCTGGAACTCTCTTGCTTTTTCCATGATCCAGCGGATGTTGGCAATTTGATCTCTGGTTCCTCTGCCTTTTCTAAAACCAGCTTGAACATCAGGAAGTTCACGGTTCACATATTGCTAAAGCCTGGCTTGGAGAATTTTGAGCATTACTTTACTAGCGTGTGAGATGAGTGCAATTGTGCGGTAGTTTGAGCATTCTTTGGCATTGCCTTTCTTTGGGATTGGGATGAAAACTGACCTTTTCCAATCTTGTGGCCACTGCTGAGTTTTCCAAATTTGCTGGCATATTGAGTGCAGCACTTTCACAGCATCATCTTTCAGGATTTGGAATAGCTCCACTGAAATTCCATCACCTCCACTAGCTTTGTTCGTAGTGATGCTTTCTAAGGCCCACTTGACTTCACATTCCAGGATATCTGGCTCTAGGTCAGTGATCACACCATCATGATTATCTGGGTCATGAAGATCTTTTTTGTACAGTTCTTCTATGTATGTATTCTTGCCACCTCTTCTTAATATCTTCTGCTTCTGTTAGGTCCATACCACTTCTGTCCTTTATCGAGCCCGTCTTTGCATGAAATGTTCCTTTGGTATCTCTGATTTTCTTGAAGAGATCCCTAGTCTTTCCCATTCTGTTGTTTTCCTCTATTTCTTTGCATTGATCGCTGAAGAAGGCTTTCTTATCTCTTCTTGCTATTCTTTGGAACTCTGCATTTAGATGTTTATATCTTTCCTTTTCTCCTTTGCTTTTCGCTTCTCTTCTTTTCATAGCTATTTGTAAGGCCTCCCCAGACAGCCATTTTGCTTTTTTGCATTTCTTTTCCATGGGGAAGGTCTTAATCCCTGTCTCCTGTACAATGTCACGAACCTCATTCCATAGTTCATCAGGCACTCTATGTATCAGATCTAGGCCCTTAAATCTATTTCTCACTTCCACTGTATAATCATAAGGGATTTGATTTAGGTCATACCTGAATGGTCTAGTGGTTTTCCCTACTTTCTTCAATTTCAGTCTGAATTTGGAGCATTTTAAAAAATTGGTTACCACAAAGATCCCATGCTATTTGGGAATCACTTTAAATGAAGTATTATTTATAATTATTATTATTTAAATTATTAATATAATTATATTACTATAGTGTTAATTACATTAAATTATGAAATTATAATTGTAATAATTATTTTATTTTGTTATTATTTAAAGTGTTTGTGAAAATGCCAGTGTTTAATATTTGCCTTCTACATTTTTGTTTGAGGTAGGATTGCAGTTTAATTCCAGCTAATCTTATAGAGGCATTTGCATTATTGATTAACTGCAATGAATCATCTCCTTGCTACCCACTTCTTCCAACTGTGCAACATACTTTAAAGAAAGCCATTGATCCTGAAGGGCTGCTTAATTTAGCTTCTAAACAGTTCACAACTGAAGATATTGAAAAGGTAAAGGTGGAAAAAATGAGTGCCATGAATATCTGTGCTAATGTTTCTCAATTTAAATAAAACTCCCTTTGAACATTCAATTTTCCTTATTTAGAATTTTCTTTTATTTCAATTTGCTTTCAGCTTTTAAGAATTTTAAGAACACTGTAGAAAATATTTTAGATTAGATTAAAAGCTATAAGGACATAGATATTAAAATGTTGAGTGTATTCTTTGAATCACTAATCAGATCACCATGGTTTTTCTTTCCATTAAAACATTCAAAATAGAATATTTTTATAAAACATTATGATGAGAGGCTTTATGTATTATGATGTATTTATATCATTATGATGAGATACACAGTTTTTTACATTTTACAGACTATTCAAAGGGAATAGTTCTGACTATCGGGAGTATCTATCATGACTCACAAACCCATTTATTTTAATGTCTTGACCTGAAAACATGTGTGTGGCATGTTCAGAGAACCTGAGAGTTGGATGATGCAAGTTTAGTAATGACTCTCATAGCTATTAAAGGTACTCAAGTATTTACAAGTGAAGCCCTTTTAATATTAACTGTTGAGAAATCTGTCCCCAATAGAGTTAAAGTGTCTGTGTAGTATAGCTAAATGGCCTGTAACGTTGGGAAGTGGGAATCCACAGGTCAGTAAATTTTTTGTTCATACCTGCCTTTTTTTTGTAGCCCAAATTGCATGGATAAAAGGTTGAAAGGTGGAGTTTATTCACATAGATTAAAACAGAAAAAGAACAGTATTTATGATAAAATAAAATCTTTTCTTTTGTTTTAGTGTGTATAAAAAAAGGCAATTAGTCTTTAGGAACTGGGGTACTAAATGATATAGACATGCTAATAACCTGGAAAAATTTTTGCCCAGTTTTTCCCTGAAAAACAACAAAAAAAGTCTATGGATTTATTAATTAGTCAGGCATTTACTGAGTATTTAATATAGATGAGCCTCTTTCTGTTCCTTTATATTCTCCTAGAAATGCTCATTTTTCTTCCCTAGTTTATCATTTAATTGAGATATATGAAACAAGGGACAATTTAAAGCTGTGTTAGGTGGTGCTGACTATAAGTATTGCATGACTTCAGAAAGGAAGGTATCAAGTAGAATGCAAGAGTTAGGAATAACCCAAAAGGTGGTGAGACTTTAGTTGGGCCTTAAGAAAAGGTAAGATTTAAATTATCCTCCAATTAAAACTAAATTTTACAAAAAGGAAAAAAAGAAAACAAAAGGTAAGATTTAAATGACAGGAAGGATGGACATTCAAAAAAGCTAAAAATAAGAGCAAAGACATAAAAGTAGAGATGAGTACACGTGGAAAACTATGAGAAGACCTGTCGACTGGAGCAAAAATTATATTATGTAGTCATCAAGATTAGGCAACTGTTGAAGAAGTTGATAACTAGAGGCCAGCGCTGGCTCCCAGTGCTACATTCCCAATAGCAGAGACAACAGGTCTTTTATGAAGGGGGATGTGAATGTTTTATCACTGTGACCCCATAGCATAAAACCTAGAGAGAGCTATCAATGTTATTGATAGTATTGTTCTGTTCTGAAGGCCTGGAGGGAATTGTGGAATGTAAGAAAAATAAAGACAGGACATATCCAACCCAGGACATATCTAGATCTTTTTAAAAAGTTATATTTAAAATACAGATATAATAGTTAATAGCAACTTTATTCGGGGAAGGCAATGGCACCCCCACCCCCCCCCACCCCCCCACCCCGCCCCCAGTACTCTTGCCTGGAAAATCCCATGGATGGAGGAGCCTGGTGGGCTGCAGTCCATGGGGTCGCTAAGAGTCGGACACGACTGAGCGACTTCACTTTCACTTTTCACTTTCATGCATTGGAGGAGGAAATGGCAAGCCACTCCAGTGTTCTTGCCTGGAGAATCCCAGGGACGGGGGGAGCCTGGTGGGCTGCCGTCTATGGGATCGCGCAGAGTCGGGCACGACTGAAGCGACTTAGCAGCAGCAGCAGCAGCAACTTTATTATGGGTGGTTTTTCTCTTTTGTTTCCTCCTCTTGTTTTTCTGGTTTTACAACTCACAGAAACAAAAGAAATGGTGAATGGTGAAAAGTCTGGAAATGGTGTCATAGAATAAGGACTTGAGGAACTGGGAATCACTCAGAAAGAAAGCACAAAACTCAGAGAAAACAGTGATAATCATTAAGTTGAAGGCTTATTTTCTACCCAAAATCTTTCTGAATCTTCAAGGCCCGTCTTCATAGTAGTTAACACAGATCAGATCAGATCAGATCAGTCGCTCAGTCGTGTCAATTGCTGGTCTTTAGATGTGTTTTTTAAAAGGAAGGAAGGGAAGGAAAAAGGCCAATGAGAGAAAGTTTTCTAGAAATAAACTGTCAGAGAATTAAGACTATTCAAAGGGAAATGAGATTATGAGGGGAGCTGTCTCCCACTAGAAGGCTCTGAGTAAGCCTTTATTCCACTGGAAGCAAAGAATTGATAGTCATTCAAATACATTGCACAGAACATTTCTGTACTAAGAGGGAAGAAGAGGTTATTCTGGGTAGACTGTAATATTCTTTGTAAGTATAAAATGATTTAAAGTGCTCAGTGGCTTTGGATGGCTCATATATTTAAATCAGTTTTGATATAAATAAAGTATGCAAACTAAAATGACCATATACTTTGGATTTTTGTAATATAGGTTCTCTTAATAAAGTTTGAATCTCTTGAGTTTTTACACTTTCAATTTAGCTGCTTGCTTTTGCAAAAAATTTGAATGTCGAATTCAGCTTGGAGGCAGAAAGAATGATTCATGGCTATTACCTAGCAAGTCGCAGAATCAGAACAGATTCTATATGTGGATCAAAACTGTCAGCATCTGCATTAAAATATTTGTAAGTATGCAATTTTAAAACATTATTGACTTCAAAAAATCTTTATTTACCTTTTTTTTTGGCTGTGCTGGGTTCTCCTTGTATGGGGTTTACTCTAGTTGCAGAGAGTGGGGGCTACTCTTTAGTTGAGGTACACATGCTTCTCATTGCAGTGGCTTCTCTTCTTGTGGAACATGCACTCAAGAGCTCATGGGCTTCAATAGCTGCGACATGAAGGCTCAGTAGTTGTGGCTCCCTGGCTCTAGAGCACAGGCTCAGTAGTTGTGATCCAGAGGCTTACTTGCTGTGCCGCATGTGGGATCATCCCAGACCAGGGATCAAACCTGTATCTTCTGCATTGGCAGCCAAATTCTTTACCACTGAGCCACCAGGGAAGCCACCTTTATTTACTTTTAAACGATGTGTTTAATTAACTGTCTCACTTGTTTTTTGATTGCTGGGTGGTTGATTTACAATATACTTTGTTCCAAAAGAATTTAAGGTAACTTAATTATTTCTTCTGTTATAGCCTTACATGATTTGAACCTCCAACAATTTGTTTTCACTAAATTACTTTTTATTGGATACCTGGTATCAGGTACATCTGAAAAAAATGCACTGACTGAATTTTTTAATGCAGATGATTATTTTTTGTAAATGTGGTTCAGTTCAGTTCAGTTCAGTTGTCACTCAGTCACGTCCGACTCTTTGACACCCCATGGAGGCAGCACCCCGAGCCTCCCTGTCCATCACCAACTCCCAGAGCTTACTCAAACTCATGTCCATTGAGTCAGTTGACTTTCTAGATATTTTATAGTTGAGTTTAGAAAAAAAATTATGTTATTCTTTGTACTTTTAAACACTTTAGTACACTCAAGTACTATTGTTCCTTGAGAAGTTTTTTAAAACTAATTTTTATTATAAAAGTAAAGTATGGACATAGTGAAAGAAAAGTCTAAAATAATGAGTTAAGTCCCTTGCTAACACTACCTGTGATTATCTCACTCCCTGGAGATGATCCCTGCTAAGAGGTTTTGTGTGTCCTTTCATAAATTACCCATTCAGATACTAGCATATACAAATATATAGTTTAAATATGTGATATATATTAAGTACATATTTTATTTAAATGTTATATATTTTAGATTAATATGTTATTTAACATATTGTATAAAAATATTTTTATAATACATAAATACATATGTAGCCATATTGATATTCTTTTTGCCCAAATGGAATCATGCATACATATCATGATATCTTTCTATCAACACATAAAGAATTATCTCATTCTGTTTTAATAGCTCCCTTACAGATTTACTGTGTTATGATGTGGCTATTCCATAATTTAAACAGTCCTCTGTTGATAGACCATTATTTCATTTGATATAGATTAATATGTAATCTCAACCCAAATTATGAAGTAGGACCAGGGGTAAAAATAATCTATTAAATAAATAAATATCTTGTTATGGCTGCAGTATAAAATAAGACAAGTGGAGGACTGATAGGAAATGTCAAGTGTAGGACTAAAAGAGATAAATATGTTTAGTTAATTTCTCCAACTCTATCTTCATAGAACTAAAAAATTGCAACAGAAAGGGAAAGTAGAAATTAACTGTGATGTTTTAAAATGGCAAACAGAATTATATAATGCTGTTTTCTGAAGTAATATTTCAAATACTCAATACTCAGAGCTTAAAAGGTTTGAAAGCCCTATTATCTCATTTGCTTTTTCTCTGTCTTGAAAAGATATTTTTAATTTAAACTCACATAGCCTCAGTTTACATTTGACTCTACTAATCCAAGAATAAGACAGAATTAATTTTAATATGACAACTCTACTTTTTCCTCTTGTAGAAATAAATACTAGAGATGGAAATGGGTCTTATGAAATAGTCAAGTAAATGAAGCACTTCTCAGAAGAGTCATAAACCTTGACTTTTTCTCCCGCTTCTATAGACAGTGCCTATTAACACCAGCCATGCTTAATCTGCCTGCAATGCAGGATACCCCAGTTGGATTCCTGGATTGGAAAGATCCCCTGGAGAAGGGATAGGCTACCCACTCCAGTATTCTTGGGCTTCCCTTGTGGCTCAGCTGGTAAAGAATCTACCTGCAATGCAGGAGATCCTGGTTTGAGCCCTGGGTTGGGAAGATCCCCTGGAGAAGGGAAAGTCTACTCACTCCAGTATTCTTGGGCTTCCCTTGTGGCTCAGCTGGTAAAAACCCACCTGCAATGTGGGAGACCTGGGTTTGATCCCTGGGTTGGGAAGATCCCCTGGAGAAGGGAAAAGTTACCCTTTCCAGTATTCTGGCCTGGAGAATTCCATGGATTATATAGTCCATGGGGTTCCAAAGGGTTGGACACGACTGAGTGACTTTCACTTTCATGCTTTTCTAGAGAAGTGGAGCTGAACAGTGCTCTTTGCTTTCCCTGAAAAGCTATATATATATTCTGTCCTGGTCAAAATTTTTAGAAGAAGCTTGGGTGAGGACATCAGGAATATAATAATCAAATTTGTAAATGAGCAACTCTGGAGAGATCTTCACAGACTCAAATTATTATTTTAGTCTAGCAACAAGAAAATTAGTAGGACAAATGTAATGTATGGACACAGGTTCATGACATTGTACAGGAGACAGGGATCAATACCATCCTCATGGAAAAAAAATTCAAAAAAGCAAAATGGCTGTCTGGGGAGGCCTTACAAATAGCTGTGAAAAGAAGAGAAGTGAAAAGCAAAGGAGAAAAGGAAAGATATAAGCATCTGAATGCAGAGTTCCAAAGAATAGCAAGGAGAGACAGAAAGCCTTCCTCAGCGATCAATGCAAAGAAATAGAGGAAAACAACAGATTGGGAAAGACTAGGGATCTCTTCAAGAAAATCAGAGATACCAAGGGAACATTTCATGCAAAGATGGGCTCGATAAAGGACAGAAATGGTATGGACCTAACAGAAGCAGAAGATATTAAGAAGAGATGGCAACAATACACAGAAGAACTGTACAAAAAAGATCTTCATGACCCAGATAATCACAATGGTGTGATCACTCACCTAGAGCCAGACATCTTGGAATGTGAAGTCAAGTGGGCCTTAGAAAGCATCACTACGAACAAAGCTAGTGGAGGTGATGGAATTCCAGTGGAGCTATTCCAAATCCTGAAAGATGATGCTGTGAAAGTGCTGCACTCCATATGCCAGCAAATTTGGAAAACTCAGCAGTGGCCACAGGACTGGAAAAGGTCAGTTTTCATTCCCATCCCAAAGAAAGGCAATGCCAAAGAATGCTCAAACTAACGCACAGTTGCACTCATCTCACCCCACTCCAGTACTCTTGCCTGGAAAATCCCATGGACAGAGGAGCCTGGTAAGCTCCAGTCCATGGGGTCGCTAAGAGTCAGGCACGACTGAGCGACTTCACTTTCAATTTTCACTTTCATGTATTGGAGAAGGAAATTGCAACCCACTCAAGTATTCTTGCCTGGAGAATCCCGGGGAAAGAGGAGCCTAGTGGCCTTCCGTCTATGGTGTCACACAGAGTCGGACATGACTGAAGCGACTTAGCAGCAGCAGCAGCATACGCTAGGAAAGTAATGCTCAAAATTCTCCAAGCCAGGTTTCAGCAATATGTGAATCGTGAACTTCCAGATGTTCAAGCTGGTTTTAGAAAAGGCAGAGGAACCAGAGATCAAATGCCAACATCCGCTGGATCGTCGAAAAAGCCAGAGAGTTCCAAAAAAACCACATCTACTTCTGCTTTATTGACTATGACAAAGCCTTTGATTGTGTGGACCACAATAAACTGTGGAAAATTCTGAAAGAGATAGGAATACCAGACCACCTGACCTGCCTCTTGAGAACCCTATATGCAGGTCAGGAAGCAACAGTTAGAACATGGAACAACAAACTGGTTCCAAATAGGAAAAGGAGTGTGTCAAGGCTATATATTGTCACCCTGCTTCTTTGACTTATATGCAGAGTACATCATGAGAAATACTGGGCTGGGTGAAGCAAAAGCTGGAATCAAGATTGCCAGAAGAAATATCAATAACCTCAGATATGCAGATGACACCACCCTTAGGGCAGAAAGTGAAGAGGAACTAAAGAGCCTCTTGATGAAAGTGAAAGAGGAGAGTGAAAAGTTGGCTTAAAGCTCAACATTCAGAAAATGAAGATCATGGCATCTTGTCCCATCACTTCATGGCAAATAGATGGGGAAACAGTGGAAGTGGTGTCAGACTTTATTTTGGGGGCTCCAAAAATACTGCAGATGGTGACTGCAGCCATGAAATTAAAAGACACTTACTCCTTGGAAGGAAAGTTATGACCAACCTAGATAGCATATTGAAAAGCAGAGACATTACTTTGTCAACAAAGGTCCATCTAGTCAAGGCTATGTTTTTTCCAATGGTCATGTATGTCTGTGAGAGTTGAACTGTGAAGAAAGCTGAGTGCCGAAGAATTGATGCTTTTGAACTGTGGTGTTGGCAAAGACTCTTGAGAGTCCCTTGGACTGCAAGGAGATCCAACCAGTCCATCCTAAAGGAGATCAGTCCTGGGTGTTCATTGGAAGGACTGATGCTGAAGCTGAAACTCCAGTACTTTGGCCACCTCATGCCAAGTGTTGACTCATTGGAAAAGGCCCTGATGCTGGGAAGGATTGGGGGCAGGAGGAGAAGGGGATGACAGAGGATGAGATGGTTGGATAGCATCACCGACTTGATGGACATGAGTTTGAGTGAACTCTGGGAGTTGGTGATGGACAGGGAGGCCTGGCTTGCTGTGATTCATGGGGTCGCAAAGAGTCGGACATGACTGAGCGACTCAACTAAACTGAAGTTCTTTAATTAGGTCCCAACCTCCCTGATACATGTGTGAATGCATGGGAAAGGGGTGATCTGCCTTAATATAAAAAAAGATTTGAGATTTTATATTTTTGTTTAATATGAATAAGTGATATAATAGGGCTGTAAATAATACTGTGATTTGGTGTTGTATTAATAGAACATAGTATCAAGAGTGAGAAAATGCTAATTCTGCCCCAAGTCTTCTCTACTGATCAAATCACACCTTAGTACTGTACTGAAATGGAATATTAACCAAATTTGGTCACAAGGAGAGTAGCCAGGATGATAAGGGGCATGAAAATCATGTCACATGACATATTAAAAGAACTAAGAGGGACTTCCCTGGTGGTCCAGTGGTTAAAATCTTACACGTCCAAAGCAGGGGGTGCAAGTTTCTTGGTCAGGGAACTAAGATCCTGTATGCTGTGGAATGTGGCCAAAAGAAAAATAGAACTAGGAATATTTATCTTGGAGAAAATAAACTATGGAGCAACTAGAAAAGTTGTCTTTGAATATCTGAAGAGCTGTCTTATTTAAGAAGTGTTAGATTTGTTTTGAAATCCCAGAGGACAAAACAGGGACCAGTGGGTGTAAATTGCAGTGAAACCAATTTCAGTTTACATTTATATAATCTTTGTGGGTGAGTCCCCAAATTTTCAAATGTTATTTGAAATCACAATAACCCTATTAATTTTTATTATCCCCATTTTATAGCAGAGCTTCAAAAAAAATCTCAGAAATTAAATGATTCATACAAACTCACACAGCTAGTAAATTTCTAGAGACATAGTTCAGATTTTCTGATTCCCACATCCAACAATCATTCAAGTGCCTTAAAGCTAGCTTAAAAATAATAAAGGAATGGATTGCTTCCTGATTCTGAATGAATCCTAGGGTAAGTTCAAAAGAGACCAAATAATAAGTATCCTGGGATGCTGTATAAAAAATTCAGTTATCTGATGGGATGTTGTAATTTGCTCTCTCAAATCTCTTCCAACACGGAAATTTCAAGATTCTATGAGGACTTCCAGTGGGTTAAGAACTGGAAGAAAAGACCAAAGACGTGTCTATAAGAGATATTTAGTTAATTTTCTAGCTGTGTATTTAACTGAACAGAACTTAAGGAGGGTAATGTATAGAATAATAAAGAAAAACCAGGATAAAAGCCAATTCTCTGATAACAAATCAGGAGACTTCCTCATTCTGAAACAGTCTATTCAACTTGGTAGAAAAAAATGCTTTTAAAGAAACTAAAACTTGTTTTAAAAATAAGAATATGCTGATCTTTAAGGGTGGCTTATGTTCATACATATCTTGGCTTTTATCTGCCAAAATATATATTCTTTATAATATCAGCATATTTTGATTGGCCTCAATTTTCTCTTTTAGAGTTTCCCTATCTGAAGCCCATGCTCGACTGAACTTAAGGAATAAAGTGCTTAAAGAAGATGTATTAATTGCAGCCTTATTATTTGAAACATCTCTAACACTGAAATATGGTAATCTATTATTAATGATCACTACAAATAATTATATTTAAACTTAAAGATTCTTAATCTGTTAAGATGTTACATATATATTAAATATTATTTTAAAGAATAATAAATTTCTACAAGATAAGTCCAGTTTGAATTTAAACATTTAATTATTGTTTACAGGTCATATCATTATCTGATATTAAGTTCTTAATTGTCCATGGTTATTCCTATACTTCGGGGAAGGCAATGGCACCCCACCCCAGTACTTTTGCCTGGAAAATCCCATGGACGGAGGAGCCTGGTAGGCTCCAGTCCATGGGGTCGCTAAGAGTTGGACACGACTGAGCGACTTCACTTTCACTTTTCACTTTCATGCATTGGAGAAGGAAATGGCAACCCACTCCAGTATTCTTGCCTGGAGAATCCCAGGGACAGGGGAGCCTGGTGAGCTTCCGTCTATGGGGTCGCACAGAGTCGGACACGACTGAAGCGACTTAGCAGCAGTAGCAGCATTCCTATACTTTAACTTTTGCATTGCTTAGAAAATTCTGAAAAAAAAGTACTTAATATGATGCATGAAATGATTTTAAATTTATCTTCCTTTTAAATTATCATGCAACATACAATTGTCAAGCAAATCCCCCACAGTGGAATTAGACACTAAGCCAAAAAAAAAAATGATCAACTTGTATCACCACCCTTTCTGAATTACTAGTTATAATACTGTGACTATAGCATTTAATTATCTGAAATCAAAGGAGCTTATTATGGTTTTGCTGACTAAAATATAAAAAGAGCCGTTGAAGGTGAGAGTAAAGAGAATTATCCTTACAAAGTTCTTTTTGAATTATTCAGCTCAGTTCAGTGGCTCAGTCATGTCCGACTCTTTGTGACCCCATGAACTGCAGCACCCCAGGCCTCCCTGTCCATCACCAACTCCTGGAGTTTACCCAAATTCATGTCCATTGAGTCAGTGATGCCATCCAACCATCTCATCCTCTGTCATCCCCTTCTCTTCCTGCCTTCAATCTTTCCCAGAATCAGAGTCTTTTCAAATGAGTCAGCTCTTCGTGTCAGGTGGCCAAAGTATTGGAGTTTCAGCTTCAGCATCAGTCCTTCCAATGAATAATCAGGACTAATCTCCTTTAGAATGGACTGGTTGGATCTTCTTGCAGTCCAGGGGACTCTCAAGAGTCTTCTCCAATACCACAGTTCAAAAGCATCAATTCTTTGGTGCTCAGCTTTCTTTATAGTCCAACTCTCACAGACATACATGACCACTGGAAAAAACATAGCCTTGACTAGACAGACTTTTGTTGACAAACGAATGTCTCTGCTTTTTAATATGCTATCTAGGTTGGTCATAACTTTCCTTGCAAGGAGTAAGCATCTTTTAATTTCGTGGCTGCAATCACCACCTGCAGTGATTTTGGAGCGCCCCCCAAAAATTCAGCCACTGTTTCCCCATCTATTTGCCATGAAGTGATGGGACCAGATGCCATGATCTTCGTTTTCTGAATGTTGAACTTTAAGCCAACTTTTTCACTCTCCTCTTTCACTTTCATCAACAGGCTCTTTAGTTCGTCTTCACTTTCTGCCCTAAGGGTGGTGTCATCTGCATATCTGAGGTTATTGATATTTCTTCTGGCAATCTTGATTCCAGCCTGTGCTTCACCCAGCCCAGTATTTCTCATGATGTACTCTGCATATAAGTTAAAGAAGCAGGGTGACAATATACAGCCTTGACACACTCCTTTTCCTATTTGGAACCAGTCTGTTGTTCCATGTCCAGTTCTAACTGTTGCTTCCTGACCTGCATACAGGTTTTTCAAGAGGCAGGTCAGGTGGGCTGGTATTCCCATCTCTTAAAGAATGTTCCAGTTTATTGTGGTCCACACAGTCAAAAGCTTTGGCCTAGTCAATAAAGCAGAAATAGATTTTTCTCTGGAACTCTCTGGCTTTTTTGATGATCCAGTGGATACAGGCAATTTGAAGTATTATGAGACATTAATTTTGATGAGATATACCATCCTTCAAACATTAGTTCTGCTAACATAATAATAAAACAGCAAGTTATTTTACCAAGAAAATGGTTTTTATTCAGGAGCAGGAAAGAATTGCAATTCAGGACATCGCAAATCTGGTAGAGCAAAGAAAAAGAAACTTCTATAGAGGAGAAAAACAGTTGGGAGGGTTGTAACAGAAAGTCCACTGGAGAAAACTAGGAGTTCCAAGTTTAGTGTCTTTTCATTGGCTACATTGTGACAGTCTGTCTTTGGCAGAGCTGCTGCCAGGCAAGGAGAAAAATCTTTCAAATCTTCTTCCTCCTGCTGGTGGTACTAGATTGGTGTTGCTTCTTGCTGGACATGCAAGATAGGTTTCTTCCTGTTGGGATCTACATTGATGTTGAGAGGTACCTGTATGAGAGCTCCCCCTTCTGGTCTCCCGACTCCATTTTAGTGAGATTTTTACTCTATTTTCAGTTCCCGCCCTGAGCAATGAAGTATTAACACTGACTTTTCTGTGTGTATATATTTAGTGTTTTAATTTGCTTCAGATTCAATTTATAATTTTTCACAGACATCCATTAGAACTTTGTTCTTATGTAAATCAAGAATTCTTAACCTAGGATCCATGGATACTGAGAGAGTCCTTAGGGGCTTGTGAATCCCTAAGTTACATGTGAATTTGCATATGTATTTGCTTTCTACCTTCTTGCTTAGCAAGAGGAATCATTCATTAAGTTTTATGCAGTATGTCTTAGAGCTTCATGACTCAGAAAATGTTAATTATCATCCTGAATTAAGAACTTCCCTGGTGGCTCAGACAGTTAAGTCTGCCTGCAATGCAGGAGACCTGGGTTAAATCTTTGGGTCAGGAAAGATTCCCTGGAGAAAGAAATGGCAATACACTCCAGTATTCTTGCCTGGGAAATCCCATGGACAAAGCAGCCTGGCGGGCTACGGTCCATGAGGTTGCAAAGAGTCAGACATGATCAAGCAACCAACATATTCACTCACCAAAAAAGAAAATCACTTGTTCCCAACCAGCAATAAATAAGGATATGTATTTTTATTTGTAATTTGCTTTATCTTTACATTCTTATTCTGTATTTTAAAATATATTTGATAAAATTTAAGACATTATGTACTATAAAGAAAAAATGCTGCCAATTTTACTAAGACAAACTATTACCATCAAAATGTTAAGACAAAACTAGATTTCAGAAGATAAAAATGTATGTTTTTGAATTTAGGAAATATGGTACTACAATGTTCAGGACTCCTGTGACTGAATATGGCTATTTTCACTTGATAACTATTTGTCAAGACTTTATTGAAGCATTTAAGAAAGCTTTTGTTGAGGGAAATAAAGCTATGTGAAGTTTTTCCTTTAGTTACTTTTTGTTTCCATAATGAGTGTCAGTTAGGTATATTCTTTTTTTAAGTCTTAGGCAAAATGATGTTAAGAAGTCTATTAAGTGTTAAAGATAGGAAAATAAGCCCTACTCAGGGATGTTTTTCTTGGATGCAAAAACCAATACCTGTGCTTGTGAACTGGATTTAGGAGTTGGGGCAGTGGGGAGAAGGAAGAATTAAAAGAAAACTCTCAGGTTTCTGCCTTGAGCAATTGAGTGGATCATGTTGCCATTTACCAAGACTAGAAAGAAAGGCTTGGGTCCAGTTGTTGTTGTTGCTGTTCCATCCTTAAGTCTGACTCTTTGCAACCCCAGGGACTGTAGGATGCCAGGTTCCTCTGTCCTCCATTCTTTCTTGAAGTTTGCTCAGATTCATGTCCATTGAGTTGGTGATGCTATCTAACCATCTCATCCTCTGCTACCCGCTTCTCCTTTTGCCTTCAATCTTTCCCAGCATCAGGGTCTTTTCCAATGAGTTGGCTCCTCATCAGGTGGCCAAAGTATTAGAGCTTCAGCAACAGTCCTTCCCATAAATATTCAGGGTTGATTTCCTTTAGGACTGACTGGTTTGATTTCCTTGCAGTCCAAGGGACTCTCAAGAGTCTTCTCCAACACCACAATTTGAAAGCATCAATTATTTGGCTCTCAGCCTTCTTTATGATCCAACTCTCACATTTGTACCTGACTACTGGAAAAACCATAGCTTCGACTATATGGACCTTTGTTGGCAAAGTGGTGTCTCTGTTTTTTAATATGCTGCCTAGGTTTGTCACAGCTTTTTTCCCAAAGAGCAAGTGTCTTTTAATTTCATGGCTGCAGTTACCATCTGCAGTGATTTTGGAGCCCAAGAAAATAAAATCAGTCACATCTTCCACTTTTTCCCCTTCTATTTGTCAGGAAGTGATGGGACTGGATGCCATATACTTAGTTTTTTGAATGTTGACTTTCAAGCCAGCTTTTTCATTCTCAAGAGGCTCTTTAGTTCCTCTTTGCTTTCTGCCATTAATGGTATCATCTGCATATCTGAGGTTATTGATATTTATCCCAGAAATTTCGATTCCAGCTTGTGAATCTTCCAGCCCAGCATTTCACATAATGTACTCTGCATAAAAGTTAAATAAGCAGGATGACAATATACAGCCTTGTATTCCTTTCCCAATTTTGCACTAGTCTGTTGTTCCATGTCCAGTTCTACTTCTCAACCTGCATACAGGTTTCTCAGGAGGCAGATAAAGTGGTCTGTTATTCCCATCTTTTTAAGAATTTTTCACAGTTTTTATGATCCACACAGTCAAAGGCTTTAGCATAGTCAGTGAAGCAGAAATAGGTGTTTTTTTCTGGAACTCTCTTGTTGCTTTTTTGATGATCCAGCGGATGTTGGCAATTTGATCTCTGGTTCCTCTACCTCTTCAAAACCCAGCTTGTTGGGTCAGGGGTGGAGAATCAAATTATAGGTACATGTTTAAGACATCCTATTTTGCCTGGAAAATCACATGGACGGAGGAGCCTGGTAGGCTCCAGTCCATGGGGTCGCTGGGAGTCGGACACGACTGAGCGACTTCACTTTCACTTTTCACTTTCATGCATTGGAGAAGGAAATGGCAACCCACTCCAGTGTTCTTGCCTGGAGAATCCCAGGGACAGGGGAGCCTGGTGAGCTTCCGTCTATGGGGTCGCACAGAGTCGGACACGACTGAAGCGACTTAGCAGCAGCAGCAGCAGAGACTTTATCAATAGACAGATGCAATAATCTGGGGTTTAGAATAGTTTTAAACTAGAAATATAATTTAGGTATTATCAGTACAGAGATGGTACTCAAAGCCATGCAGTGGATGAAATCACTGAGAGAGACTATACAGAGAACCACAGGACTGCCTTTGAAGAATTCCAGTATTTAGAAAAGGAGTTGAGGGGGAGGAGCTAACTCATGAGACTGAGGAGCAGTTGTATTAGAGAAGTCAAGAAAAAAGTCTTTCAATAAAGGAATGGAGTATGTGTTGAGAATTTGAATAAGATCAGATTTGGCATCTAGATTCGAGCTGTTTCAATGGAGTTGGGATTTGGGTGGGGTACGAAGTGAGGCTATGGAGATAGCACACACAAACTTTGAGATGTTTGACTATGAAGATGAAGAGAGAAATAAAGAGTATTAGCTAGAGAAGGTTGTGTGGTCCAGGAAGGGATTTTTTTAAGATGGAAGGTAATAGTTCATATGCTGTGCAGTAGAAAGTAAACTAATGACACTATAGAAAGAAGCGTGAAGTCTTTAAAAAGGTGAGAGAGGATGGGATCTGGAGCGTGTGTGAAGGTAAAGGCCTCGCTCTGGAATGGAACATAATAGTCACTGTGGGGTGGGGGTGGGTGGAGATAAAGTGTGGGACATGGCAACCCACTCCAGTATTCTTGCCTGGAGAATCCCAGGGACGGGGGAGCCTGGTGGGCTTCTGTCTATGGGGTCGCACAGAGTCGGACACGACTGAAGTGACTTAGCAGCAGCAGCAGCAGCAGCAGCAGAGAAACAGGTTTTTCAGGCAGTGCAACTGCCCATTTGAGGCTTCTTTATTTAAAGTGAAATCAATACCAATTATTGTTTTTCTGCCTAGCAACCTAATGCAGGCATAAACTTTGTTGAAAGTATGCCTTCACATTTAGCATTTGAAGTATTTCTCATTTTTACTTTTTCCTTCTTCACTTAGGGGCCGCTGTATTTTGTGTTGCTCCAAATGCAGTGTTTCCATTTGAACAGTATAATGAAGAATATTTAGAGCAAAGGGATGTCTATCTGACTGAGTGCCAACAACAGCTCCAGCAGTTTATTGCTACATATGGACCTGGGACAGCTATTTTTGCTAGTGATGAATAAACAGTAAGGAAACTTTTTTTCTTCATTCCTTTTTAAGCAATGGAAAAAAGTGTGAATGATTTAAGTGATGCTTCAGGCAATCTTGTGTGTACATACATTAGAATGTACCTACATTGTGTAGGACACATTAGAATGTCATCTTAAAATATATTTCTTCAAATTGCTAATGGAATAAACACTAATCCAAATCTCAAAGCCCGCAGAAATTTATGTTAGAATTTTATTAAAAGAAAAAACTTCTGGTTAGCCTAGTATACCAGTGACCCACAGATTAAAATATAAAGAATGTTACAAACTAAGAAATGAAAAAAAGTTTTGTGTTTTTGTGTAGTTCCCTCTATTTGTCTCAAGATGGCAGTAACACTTTAAATATTTACATACAAAGTTAAAACCATTTTTTCCTTAATTTGTGAACTTGACAAATTGATGGGTAAACAACAGCATTTATATAACCAAAAGCCTTCCATTTAAGAACTTTTCATGCTTTACTAGATATTGTCATGTCTATTACATTGTTTTAGAAACCCTAATTTTAGGATAAGAAAAAGCTTTGGAAATTTTCCATTTTTAAACCAAGTTAAATGAAAAAAAAAAAGTTACACTGAATTGAGGAGCAGTAATTGGCTCCTTAAACCCAGGTGCAAGATACCAAAATGCAAACAAACCAATTTTCAAACCCTGTCTTCATTTTTAGAGGGACGATATCTACTCTGAAAAGGTAGGAATATGATGAGAAAATATACTTATAAAATCCCCAAACCTTTTCATTTTCCAAAGTTTTAGTAAAAGACTACTCACTAAAAGGAAAATGTCATCACAAAATTGCCATTTATCAACCAAGACACTATCACACATCAGTTCTGTAGAAATGGGCACTTCATGGAGTTTAACCATGAAGGCAGACAGCTCTCACTCTCGAGGGCTTTGACTCATCATTTACTATTTTACTTCCTAGCCATTCATTCAGCTGTATTTATTGAATATCCACTAGCGCCAGAGACTATAGTGTTTTCAGAAGGCAAACCTCGTCTTTTAAAAAAATGTGTATCACAAATTAAAGCCTTTACTTTGTGGTTTATGTATTTAGGTTTGTTTTTTGTTCCCTATGAGATGAAGGCAAAACACATTTCTTTATAAAACTAGGACCTATAAAATGGCATCCTCTTTACAATTGTGAAGTGTTCAGATTCTGTTGATGAAAAGGACTAGTATCAAATACAGGTGAAAATGGTTTTCAAATGTCACCCCTGGTGGGAAGGCATTATAAAGATATTGCTGTACACTTTATACTGATTTACCAAACTGAAATTATAACCTTGATAAAAGCAAGGATTTTATGTACTGTGGGATACAACAGGGGAAAAGCAAGATTCAGCTAAATTTAAATCATCTTGGTAGGATTTCAGTTGTTTTCAAATTTGCATGCCCTGGACAGACTGGACTGTCACTACTTGCTTTAATCGAGCATATTATTATGTATACTAGAATTAGGAAAAATTGTACTTTTCCTTAGATTAACTCCCAGATCCCTTTTTAATTCATAAATGTAAAAGCAAACCAAGAATAAAACTAAAATTTAAAAAAATCTGTAGGTCACAGGTGAAACCTTTACTTGTAAGGCGTCATTTAAGGAGTTGAGAAAATTTAAACTAGTATACCCTTGAACACAGGTTTGAACTACATGAGTCCACCACATACAGGGTGGGTTTTTGTTTTTGTTTTTTCAATAAATACATACTATGCTATACAATCTACAGCTTATTGAACCAGAGGATGTGGAACCTTGGATACAAAGGGTGGACTATAAAGCTGTACTGGATGTTTGATGCTGAGAAGGGTTGGTGCCCCTAAACCCCTTTGTTGTTCAAGGGTCAACTGTGCTTGTTTTTCAGATACACAGAGATTCTGAAGGGGGAGGCCCTCATAATTATCTAGTACATAGTGATTAACCTCTGCAGAAACCCCCGATGGCAAAAAGGGTGAGTGAGAACTGGACGTACTAAAAATGTCTCCCCAGCTGCCACTTCAAAAAGAATCACTATCCAGAGGAGCTGGTTACTGACAAGAATATACTATCCCTAAAGTACTAAAAACAAATCTGACCAGTAACTATGAAAATGAAGCTATTTAAAGACCTGATATATTTTAAAGAGAACAGATTTTATTGCCCAGCAATTAAAATTATTTGAAGATGTACTCTTCTCCATAATTTATTGTGAGATGAACGTTAAATAAAATTTTAATTTTTGTCACTTGCTTTATAATGCATGTCTTCTTGAACAACTCTTCATTTTTCCTTCGAAAACGTCGTGAGCCACACCTCTGGGGAAAAATCAGAAACCAACAGTGAAAATCATTCCATACTCAAAACTTGAAAGTAATACACCTGACACACAAAGGCACCTTCAACAGGAAAGCAAATGGCCTCAGCTTTTTGGAGTTTATCAGATACTATACTTTCAAACTGTCAACATGTGGCTGCAGGACAAATCATAATCACTTACTTGAGGTAATGAAGAGTTTTTAAGCACCACTGCTAAGCACTTGAACATTCATTTGCAGCTACTTATCTGCTGAAAAGAACAGTTCACTCATTTTAATAAAAAACTGCATTAGATTTGAGTAATTCACATAATATATATTACTGGCATCTCAGTTTTAAAGTTATTTCTTCAAAGATACCCTCAGCTGGGTAAACGGCAAAAAGTAATTTGTCATCACTGTGCCAGTTATTAAACATTTTGGTATTGTGCCTCAGGAACAATACCACAAACACATAAAAAAAAACACACAACTTAACATTATAACTTTTGGTACCTTGTTACATGTGCAGCCGTCCTCCTTGTGTTTTCACAGCCATCTTCTATGACAGGTTTTTGGAAAACATTTATCACAATGATCTTCATCTTCAACTCATAGGCACTGCTGCACCTAAAAATTAAATATATTTCATCGTGAAATATACATTTGCACTTGTATCTGTTTGGCATCTTATATCTAGTATGGACAAGTAGGCTCTTTTCCCCATACTCATCAAGAACCATTTAAGAAAAAAAAAGAAAAACTTACAATCTTTCTGACTCCCAATCAACTTTTAATAAAAAGCACTAACAAGTGGAGTAATTTTCTGCAGTTTAACACATCTCTAAAGGGCTGGAAGCACAAGCTGGAAGAAGCATCAAGATTGCCAGGAGAAATATCAATAACCTCAGATATGCAGATGACACCACCCTATGGCAGAAAGTGAAGAGGAATTAAAAAGCCTCTTGATGAAAGTGAAAGAGGAGAGTGGAAAGGCTGGCTTAAAGCTCAACATTCAGAAAACTAAGATCATGGCATCTGGTCCCATCACTTCATGGCAAACAGATGGGGCAACAGTAGAAACAGTGTCAGACTTTATTTTTGAGGGCTCCAAAATCACCGAAGATGGTGATTGCAGCCATGAAATTAAAAGATGCTTACTCTTTGGAAGGAAAGTTATGACCAACCTAGATAGCATATTGAAAAGCAGAGACATTAATTTGTCAACAAATGTCTGTCTAGTCAAGGCTATGGTTTTTCCAGTAGTCATGTATGCATGTGAGAGTTGGACTGTGAAGAAAGCTGAGTGCTGAAGAATTGATGCTTTTGAGCTGTGGTGTTGGAGAAGACTCTTGAGAGTCCCTTGGACTGCAAGGAGATCCAACCAGTCCATTCTAAAGATCAGCCCTGGGATTTCTTTGGAAGGAATGATGCTAAAGCTGAAACTCCAGTACTTTGGCCACCTCATGCAAAGAGTTGACTCATTGGAAAAGACTCTGATGCTGGGAGGGATTGGGGGCAGGAGGAGAAGGGGAAGACAGAGGATGAGATGGCTGGATGGCATCACCGATTTGATGGACATGGGTTTGGGTGAACTCCGGGAATTGGTGACGGACAGGGAGGCCTGGCGTGCTGCAATTCATTGGGTTGCAAAGAGTCGGACATGACTGAGTGACTGAACTGAAAGGAACAAAAGAATGTGCTTGCTGCTTAATTATACTTTTTTTGGTAATCAAAACTGATAAGGCTCCCAGTTTAATACCTATAATGACTTGGGTATGTCTTGATCCCTTTGATTGGTTAGGCCCTAATAATTCCATAAATGATTTTTCCAAGCTGCAAATGGATTCATTAGCATAGGTAAAAATGATGGATGTATTTATGATGTTCTTTTACTGTGGCAGCACAGAATTTAAGACATGATGGTCCTAATGAGTACCTAACTATTGCTTTTCTGTCTCAGAGCTTGACATGGATGAGGTGAGCCAGGTTAAAGGTTGGATATATAGAAACAATGTGCGCGGACGTCTAACTAAAAACATTATTATGGCAGCTCTAATATAATTTCAGAGCAGAGATACATGATGTTGACATCATTACTGGACACAGTCCTGTGGAATTAAGTCCCAAGTTGCCTGAAAGCATATTTATGTACTGCAAAGGGCACGGTCAGGGCCACAGATCATATCCCCTAGAACCCCAAGAGGATAAATCATTGAACCAGACAGCTACTGGAAATGATTTATGAGGACATAACAAATACTGGGCCTTGCAAAACAATTTATCACTTTAAAGTCTTGAAATGCTGAGATATTTCACATAATATTAAGAACACAAACTACTGGTTACAAATATTTTCTACTTGGAAAACTTTAGTTTAATATATGATTCATAACACTTCTGACAACTACATACAAGTTCTATTTAAGGCCTGAAACAACCAACACTTAGGGATATGTTTGTATAAAACTGCTATCCATTCTACTCCCCTCAAAAAAACCCAAGTTTGGACACAAAATCCCAGATGATGGGCACCTCAGGAGAGAAGGAATGGGATAGGTAAGCAAATGGATGTTATGGTATCAATAATATTCCAGTTCTTAAATGGATCGCTGGACTCTTGTGTGTTTATTATGCTTGTGTGTGTTAGTTGCTCGGTGGTGTTCACGACCCTATGTACTGTAAGCCACCTGGCTCCTCTGTCCATAGAATTTTCCAGAGAAGAATACTGGAGTGGGTTGCCATATTTTACTCCATGGGATCTTCCCGACCCAGGGATTCTTTACCACTGCGCCACCTGGGAAGCCTTAATTATTCTTAAGGACTTACATAAATTATCAAAATTTTAATCAAACGGTTATTTTGTAAAGTTTTAAAAAATTCCAACACTTAGCAATGAAAATAGGGTTCCAGTCACCATGCCTCAAAAAGAATGACTGAAATGCCAAATATAAGTTACTTCAAGCCATCACATTTGCCCTGGTGAAAGTTAACTATTGGGATTGTTTGAGATGAAAAAAACGTGTATTTCAAATCGGGGGGAGGGAAAAAACCAAAACACCTGACTATAATAAGTCTCATCGACGAGTACTTATAACTGTGCTTTTAAACAGACAAAAGGTCTTCCAGCTCTTGATCAGTTTCTTCTGTATCAAGTTCAGAATACACATCTCTACATAAATCCAAGCATCTAAGGCTACAGCCGTCATTTATAGCCTAAGGGTCTTCTAACACCTACGGATTGTTCTGCAACTTCAGTGCCACGTCTCTAGAGCCTATTTACAAAGGAAGATCCAGGAACAAATGCCTACAGTGCGCCACTGCGCAGTGCCCAGAATTCACTGTTAGCAGGTTAACCGTGCGCGTTAAAGTTTTAAAAACAACCAAAAAGTCCAACCAAGTCAAGACTGCCTTAAGATTTAAGAGGTAATCCCTTCCCCCTTTACAGACGTTTCCTTAGGAAGGGTAAACGAGCGCACATTTAAGGGGCCCCGAGGCCGAAAGGCCGCACACAAAGGTTTACTTGGGATACAAAGGGGCCCGGGTCGAGATCTAGGCTGGGCGCGAGGCCACCTGCCTCGGAACCCAGAGAATGGCAAAAGGCCCTTCGTTAGTATGAGCTGAGAACAGTCGAAATCGGCTTTTAGTAACAAGGGTCGGCTAAAACTCACAGGTAACGGTTACTCACAAAATGCGATTGAGCAGAAGGCACGGAGGAAAGCTCGAGGCGGCGTCAACCGGGTGGGGGAGGGGAAGGTGGCCTCCTGGGATGACTTGGAGGCCGAGGCCGCGCCGACCGCTGGGCTGTGCCCAGCAATGGACGGAGGCCACCGGGATGGGGGTCCCGGGGCGGGACGCACAAGGCGGAGGGGCCCGAGGCCGACTTACAGACTGTGGCACGGACTCGGGTTCCCGGGAGAAATAAGAAAATGATCTAACTCCGCGGGGACTTCCCCCCTTGAAGAGCCAGGCGACGTGTCCACGGGCGTTACCGCCACGCCCGTAAGGCAGACGGAGCCTCAAAGCCCTTCCTTCTCCCGCGGCCAAGCGGAAAAGAAAGCGCTGTGGCCGGGATTGGCGTTCCGACGCTCCAAGCCTGGCCCCGCCCCTTCCGGGCCTGGGCCCCGCCCCTCAGCCGGCGCGTGTTTGCGGTGCGGCAGTTTACTCGGAGAGCTGAGGGCTGCTTTTGGAATTTCGGCATTGGCCTTTAGGGCTGCTGAGGACCTCATTGTGAGCTGGTCTGTAGACTATGTAAGTGATTAGTCTACCAGTTTGTAATGGATCCAAGCAACCAGAAAATGCTAAAGAAAAGAAAGTTGCTCCCATTCCTGGTTTCATTTGCTTGGACTTTTACTTCCTCAGGTAGTTGAGTACTTAGAAAAGTGGTATTGGAAACCCCGATATAGAGTAACGGTACCCAGAATCGACCCGTTAACACTCACAGAAGAACTTGTTACCAGAAAAAAAGAAGCTGTATAGTTCTTTATATTATGACAATAGTTATTGTTGCTGATTTTATTGATAATAAGAGTAGAGGGTGAAGAAAAAGCATTTATAAAACACTTGCCTTGTTTATAAACTTACCATTCGTTAGTTTTCATGCTTTGTGTTTTATTACGCTTGTTTTTCTCAAGTCTATTATATCTTGAATCTTGACTGTATAGAACTAGGCTTTGGTAGAGACAGGCTGATGATCTTGTCAGAAAGAATGCACATGGAAACATATAATTAAACAATAAACAGTAAAAGACACATCACCTCTCCTTTGAAAACTGGAAGTTGATTACATATTTTACATCGTTTAAGATATCAAGATGGAGTAACTATGGTGTCAGGCATTCAGAATTGAGCCGGGTGGACATAGTTGGGTGTGGTTTCAGACATATTTCTGCATCAGAGAGAAATTGAATTTTCTGAACTGTGTCAAACTCAGGACACCACCAGCCGGTTTCAAAATAATAATGTATTAGCAGCTGCTAGAGCGACTGATCTGATCTGATCTGATCTGAGCTACAACTTTATAGTTTCAAAGGTTACCCCCTATCTTTCTCAGCTATGTATCATTTCAGTCCCAAAGCAATCTTTGTTTATCAAGCACCCTTCAGTTCAGTCGCTCAGTCGTGTCCAACTCTTTGCGACCCCGTGAATTGCAGCACGCCAGGCCTCCCTGTCCATCACCAACTCCCAGAGTTCACTCAAACTCACATCCATCAAGTCGGTGATGCCATCCAGCCATCTCATCCTCTGTCTTCCCCTTCTCCTCCTGCCCCCAATCCCTCCCAGCATCAGGGTCTTTTCCAATGAGTCAACTCTTTGCATGAGGTGGCCAAAGTACTGGAGTTTCAGCTTTAGTATCATTCCTTCCAAAGAACACCCAGGACTGATCTTTAGAATGGACTGGTTGGATCTCCTTGCAGTCCAAGGGACTCTCAAGAGTCTTCTCCAACACCACAGCTCAAAAGCATCAATTCTTCAGCACTCAGCTTTCTTCACAGTCCAACTCTCACATCCATACATGACTACTGGAAAAACCATAGTCTTGACTAGACAACAAAGTCCATCTAGTCAAGACTATGGTATTTCCAGTGTGCTGCAATTCACGGGGTTGCAAAGAGTCGGACACGACTGAACAACTGAACTGAACTGAACTAGGTTGGTCATAACTTTCCTTCTAAGGAGTAAGCATCTTTTAATTTCATGGCTGCAATCACCATCTGCAGTGATTTTGGAGCCCCCAAAAATAAAGTCTGACACTGTTTCCACTGTTTCCCCATCTAGTTCCCATGAAGTGATGGGACCAGATGCCATGATCTTAGTTTTCTGAATGTTGAGCTTTAGGCCAACTTTTTCACTCTTTTCACTTTCATCAAGAGGGTTTTTAGTTCCTCTTCACTTTCTTCTATAAGGGTGCATTTGCATATCTGAGGTTATTGATATTTCTCCTGGCAATCTTGATTCCAGCTTTTGCTTCTTCCAGTCCAGCATTTCTCATGATGTACTCTGCATAGAAGTTAAATAAGCAGGGTGACAATATACAGCCTCAACGTACTCCTTTTCCTATTTGGAACCAGTCTGTTGCTCCATGTCCAGTTCTAAATGTTGCTTCCTGACCTGCATACAGGTTTCTCAAGAGGCAGGTCAGGTGGTCTGGTATTCACATCTCTTTCAGAATTTTCCACAGTTTATTGTGATCCATACAGTCAAAGGCTTTGGCATAGTCAATAAAGCAGAAATAGATGTTTTTCTGGAACTCTCTGGCTTTTTTGATGATCCGTCGGATGTTGGCAAGCACCCTTACTTCTTGCCAACTCCAGTCCTAATTACTGACAAACAATTTATGTAATCTTGTGGTTTTCTGCCTTTATGAGTTTCCCCCACGTTACAGTGTGGCAGAACATAATTTAGGTGCTTCTTGGAGCTCTAGCTCCCCAGGCTGCAGTCCCAACACACCCAAAATGAACACCTCTTTATTGCTGCCAGATCTCTGTTCTTGGAATTCTTGGGTAACAAATCCTAAAAAACTGATACAAATCCAGGGCAGGATATGTTTGCCCCAAAGAAGCATTCTGTTAGAATCTAAACCTAGCAAAACAAATTGTGATCGTGTGACGTCGCTTCAGTCATGTCTGACTCTTTGTGATCCTATGGACAGTAGCCCGTCAGACTCCTCTGTTCATGGGATTCTCCAGGCAAGAATATTGGATGGGGTTGCCATGCCCTCCTCCAGGGGATCTTCCTGACCCAGAGATAGAACCTGTGTCTCTTAAGTCTCTAGCATTGGCAGGCAGGTTCTTTAGTGCCACTTGGGAAGCCCTGTGAATATTCTTAATCTCATTGAACTATACACTTAAAAATTGTTAAAATGGCAAGTTTATGTTATGTATATTTTATAACAATACAACTAAAATTTAAAAAATATTTTAGAGGAAAAAATTTCTGCACTTCACATGACTCACCTCACCTTTTGTTTTCCCTCTCTTGCTGCACACAAATCACCCTGCCCAACTCTTAGTTTTTAGAACGTGGCAAACAACTTTCACATCTCAAGGCGTTTGCTCTTGCCTGGAATTCTCTTATCCAAGTTTTTTGAGTGACTAACTACTTTCTTTTATCTTAGCTTCTAGGTCAATTGTTCAGTGAGGCCATACTTGCCCTTCCTATCTAAAGTGTGGTGGTGGTTTAGTCACTAAGTTGTGTCTAACTCTGGCAACCCCATGGACTGCAGCCTGCCATGCTCTGTCCATGGGATTTCCCAGGCAAGAATACTAGAGTAAGTTGCCATTTCCTTCTTCAGGGATCTTCCCAACCCAGGGATTGAACCCAGGTCTCCTGCAGTGCTGGTAGAGAATCCACATGCAATGCAGAAGACCCCATTTGATTCCTCGATTGGGAAGATGCACTGCAGAAGGGATAGACTACCCACTCCAGTATTCTTGGGCTTCCCTGGTGGCTCAGCTAGTAAAGAATCCACCTGCAATGCGGGAGACCTGGGTTCAATCCCGGGGTTGGGAAGATCCCCTGCCCTGGAGAAGGGAATGGCTATCCACTCCAATATTCTGGCCTGGAGAATTTCATGGGCTATATAGTCCATGGGGTTGAAAAGAGTCAGAGGCAACTGAGCAGCTTTCACTCACTCACTTACAGTGCAAGAGATGTCCTTCACTGCAAGTGGATTCTTTACCCACTGAGCCACTTATTTAAAGTGAGTTCACTGTAAAACGTATCCTTTTTTGTTTCCTTCATAATCTGTAGTTACATTAAAAAAAAATAAATTCTATACTTTTGCTGCCCTCACTGAAATATACATTCTGTGAGAGGAAACATCTTGTCTGTTTTGCTGACCATTTTATTCCTAGTACCTAATATAGTCTCTAGCATTTAATAGCTATTGATTGAATAAATAAATGGATCTGTATTTGCTGATTTGGAAATTATTTCAAGATATGTTAAATTTTAGAAGCTAGATGTAGAAGGTGTTTAGTAAAATCCTATTTTTTCCTAAATAAAAAGAACATGCATTTATTTGACTATATAGATTTTTTGAGCAGTTCAGAAGGAATGTTGGTAATGTATGTCTCTAGTTGGTTTTGGAGGGAAAGTGATATTTTAAATTTTTTTTTTTTTTGTATGCCATTCACTACTGTTTGGATATTTACTGTGTGTATGCAATTTTATAATTAAAGTAAGTTGAAAAATTATTAAAATAGTACATTTTCTCTTCTGACTGCAAAAATATACCATTTCTATTTGCCTCCTTTCTATTTGAAGATTTGCCCCCTTTCTGTTTGAAGATTTGCCCCCTTCAGCCATCATTCCCTTATTAACATCATGACAAGTGTTCAGTATTCTCCAGCAAGGAGCACCATCTTAGGGGTTGCCAGTCTCTGGGTTGCTGAAGTGAGTTAACGCTGCCAGTTGCAAATACAACTAAAACCACTTCAAAGGGAAAGTTTCATGGTTTATATGATATGTTGTGCACGTGTGTTCAGTTGTGTCCGAATCTTTGCAACCCCATGGACTGTAGCCCACCAAACTCCTCTGTCCATGAATTTCCCAGGCAAGAATACTGGAATGAGTTGCCGTTTCCTCCTCCAGGGGTCTTCCTGATCTAGGAATTTGAATCCACATCTCTTGAGTCTCCTGCATTGGCAGGTGGATTCTTTACCACTGTGTCACCTGGGAAGCCCTAAATATAACGGTTTATCCAAATGTAACTGTTTAAAAAATAGTTATTTTTTGACAGTATAACTTGGATTATCTTAGAAAGTTTACATTTGGTAGACATATATGTGCATTCAGGGCATACAGGGTATTATTTTCTTAGAAGCTGTCAGAATCTATCATCTGCACTTCCACATGTAAATCTCATTAGTAAATTAATACATTTGGCCTTCAGTCCTTTTTCATATTAGTGAATGACTCGGAGAACCTGGTTCCCCTCGATGTTTGCTGCAGAAAATGAGGTTGGAACTGGAAGGAAGTGGCTATAATAACCATATGCTTGTGCTTTCCCTGGCTCAATGGTAAGCATGTCAAAATAGAGTTAAGCAAGAGAAATGTAAATGACCCTAGTCATAACTGCATGACTTTCATATATATGATCCTTTTACCTCCGGCAAGATTATTTTTAAACATAATATTGACATTAAGATAATCATAGCATTTATACCTCTCGTCAAGGTTAAAGTTCTAAATCTGTGAAAAATACATTAAATTGTCAGAAAATAGGGCACTGATCTGAATGAAAGTTGATTCTTAAACACTTGAAGTACATGAACTTTACTGAGATAAGTTCAGTGAAAATTACCTAAATTACTTACGATTTTTGCCCGGATCTAAAATAATGAGTGGCTTTAATTGTCAGCGTGAGACTCTAGGGTTTTCCTTTTCTGTTTTGAAATTTAACTTTTATGTAAGGCTTGCAAACAACTACTTCAATCCTATGACAAATTTTGAATGTAATGGAATTAAAATTTAAATTATTCAAGCTGACCAATGGGACCTGAGGGGAAGTCTGCTACGGGAATTCAGGGAAAGTTTTGTTCTTTGATGAAAAGGCACAAGTGGGAAGAAGCAGCTTTTCATCCCCTACATATGATCACCATCGATCATCGGTGAAAGAATTCCTGGCATCGCCACAGCCCTCTTGTTAAATGAGGGGAGCTTCCATTGATGGCAAAATGGAAAGAGAAGGAACCAAGCAACTTAAAAATAGTCAGCAAGTTAAGCAGCCAGGAAGCCTCTCCAGCTTCTTCTTATGTGAAATAATATACTTTCCTTACTGTTTAAACAAAAATTATTTAAGAATGACTACATAGAGAGTAGAAAATGTGGAAGTAATTGAAAAATTCAAACTAAGGTTAAAATATGATGTTATTGTACCTCTGTGATGATCTAATATGAATTATGTCCTGAAATTAGCACCCCATTAAATGTAAATACAGTGGAGATTCTGAATGTTTTTTCCTATGATGTCTCCTTATACTTAGGCATGAGTTTCTCTATGTCTGTCTGCTGGTGTTTTGGTAAATAGGAGCTCAAAACAACAACAAAAGAGTAAAACCCAACTCCCCCCAAACAAAACCCTTATCTGTAGCATTTTCAGATGTCCATGCTGTTAATTGGGCCTCCCTGGTGCTACAGCAGTAAATAATCCACCTGCAATGCAGAAGACGTGAGTTTGATCCCTGGGTGGGGAAGATCCCCTGGAGAAGGAAGTGGCAACCCACTCCAATACTCTTGCCTGAAAAACCCCATGGACAGAGGAGGGCTACAGCCCATGGGGTCATGAAGGAGTCAGACACGACTTAGCGACTAAATGACGAAAATAACAATGCTGTTAATATATCATGGTGATTTCAAGCTACTAACAACTGGCTCACAAGATACCTGAATACTTGAATAATCAACAACTAGCTTTCCTAACATACCATTGTCTCTAGAGGGTGAACTGCCCGGTTTAAGGATCCAAGGATAAATTCATCTTCATACTTAATAGTCAATTGCTTTCCAAATAGTTGCTCTATACCCTTGTCAAAACTTGCTGTTTTCAGAATTTAAACAATTTTGTCAATATGATAAATATGAAATGGTGTTAACTGTTATTTTAATTTGCACTTGCTATGAGGTTGAAAAGATAATTTTATAAATGTTTTGTTTTTCCCTTAATTTTTTTTCACATTTTTAATCATTTGGGTTTTCTTTTCTGTAAATCATAGACTTCACAGCTTTGCCCAGTTTTTTACTGAAGTATCCGTAATTTAAAAAATTTGATTTATGGGATTTCTTTCTATATTCTGGATACTAATCTTTTGTCAGTTAATAGTCACATGCACTGCCAATAACTTTTCTCAGTCTGTTTTATTTTTTAGTTGTAGTTATGGGTAACTTGTTTGGAAATTTGTACTTTTCTTTCTGCTTATGAATAACTTCCTGATACCCAATACCTCTGCATTTCTATGCAAGGTTTATGGCTACCCTTAAATACAAATCCTTTAATGTGCATTTTAAAGCCTTCCTTCATTTAAAAATTGGGAATAATATAACTTATTCCGAAGATTTTTGTAAGGAATAAATGTGATAATATATGTGAAATACCCATCCTTCTTCCCCAGGCACTTTCTTTCAAAGCAGCGCATTCTTTTCACTTGGTTTTTCCTATAACTAGAATGTTCTTCTTGTCCCTCTTTGCCTTCTCAGTAAGGCTTCCTTGATTTCTTAAGACTGGGTCAGGTTCTTTGTTACCGTCCTGTATCCATCCCCAGCCTTCCTCCCTGACAATGAAACCCTGATTTTGTTTGTGTTATGTGCCTGGTTCTAGGGCTAAGCCTCTTGCTTCAGTCTGTTTGCTTGCTTCCCCAGCCTCCTTTTATCTGTTTCTATACGTCAGAGGATGAAAGGCTAAGTATTACACAGCATTCCAAAACTCTTCAGCAGCTTAGATTCTGGGTGTGAATTAGATCCTACCAATGAAACACATTTGTATAAAACCCAGTTTCTAAATTGAGCTACATGGGCAGAAAAGCAAGCTGCGAGGCATCCATTGTGCTGGCCTTTACACAGCAAAGGCTGCGCACTTCTGGAGTCAGCTTCCAGGTTGTGGAAGGGCAGGCAGAGTCCAGGTTGTGGCAGAAAGTTCAGCTGCTTTGGCAGCCAAGTTCCATGGAATGACTTAAGAAGTTGTTCCTAGAAATCCAGCTCAAGTTGGTTTCATCCGAGTGATGAAAGTCACTAATTCCTTGTAAGAAGTCCGACTGTTTTTAAACTGAGCAAGAGCAGATACCATCCCAAACCCAGACTGATAGATACACCTCCCTTACACCTAGGGGCGACCTTGTAACCCACTTCTGGCAAAGGAGAAATATGTAGAAGCTTTGGCCCTTGATAAATTTACAAAGTCATCTTACCAGCCCTGGACCTCCTACTTGTAGATTTCTTTTACAGGAGGGAATAAAGTCCTAATTTATTTAAGCCAGTATGGTTCAGACTTTCTAATTAGCAGCTGAATGCAATTCCTAACTGATATGACAAGCAGTGAACAATGCATGCCATAGTATTAAGAAAATATTTGTGGACCAACTGATGATTGATGAACAAAAGCACTGAAGCATGAAATGGCTCTGTGTGTGTGTATGTTTACTATAACCTGAAGTATAAAATGGGTGGGCTTCCCAGGTGGCTCAGTGGTAAAGGACCCGCCTGCCAGTGCAGGAGACACAGAGATGACGATTGATCCTTAAGTCGGGAAGATCACCTGGAGTAGGAAATGGCAACTCACTCCAATATTCTTGCCTGGAGAATCTCATGGACAGAGGGGAGCCTGGCAGGCTACAGTCTATGGGGTCACGAAGAGCCGGACATGACTGAGCACACAGGCACACACACACACAAAGTGTAAAATAGGCAGTCGTAGAGGACTGTGGTCAGTGATATAGACAGAGGTTTCATAAGCCAAGTTAAGGGGTTAGACCTGCTCTTACACAATGAGGAAGCACTGAATGGATTTGATCAAGTACATTACATCCTCAGGTTTGCACTTTTGGTAGGTTACTTGAGTGCAGCCAGTACAGAAGGCAGGGGAGCTTTTAAGTATACAGATGGTAAGACAAAAGATGATGAATACCTGCAATAATTATTGTTATATATTTTTATGACTGTGTATCATTAGGCAAATTCTTTAATGTAGAATTGCTAAGTCAGGGTATGTACACTTAACATATTGAAAGAGAGAGATGGTGAAACTGTGTTTAAAAAGCTTGCAGCCATGAAATTAAAAGACGCTTGCTCCTTGGAAGGAAAGTTATGAACAACCTAGATAGCATATTCAAAAGCAGAGACATTACTTTGCCAACAAAGGTCCGTCTAGTCAAGGCTATGGTTTTTCCAGTGGTCATGTGTGGATGTGAGAGTAGGACTGTGAAGAAAGCTGAGCCCCAAAGAATTGATGCTTTTGAACTGTGGTATTGGAGAAGACTCTTAAGAGTCCCTTGGACTGCAAGGAGATTCAATCAGTCCATTCTGAAGGAGATCAGTCCTGGGTGTTCATTGGAAGGAATGATGCTAAAGCTGAAACTCCAGTACTTTGGCCCATCTCATGCAAAGAGCTGACTCATTGGAAAAGACCCTGATGCTGGGAAGGATTGGGGGCAGGAGGAGAAGGGGACAACAGAGGATGAGATGGCTGGATGGCATCACCGACTTGATGGACGTGAGTTTGAGTGAACTCTGGGAGTTGGTGATGGACAGGGAGGCCTGGTGTGCTGCGATTCATGGGATTGCAAAGAGTCGGACATGACTGAGCAACTGAACTGAACTGAACTGATACTCCAACAGTGCTATAATCGTCATTTCCCCACCCTCACTAAAAATGGATATTTCACATTTGTGTCATTCTTTTTTGGTCACATTTCTCCATTTAATTTAACCTGGGAGAGAAAAGGCAGGAGGATAAAAATGACAAAGATTAATTTTCATCAAAAACATAAATACTCAAGCATTATGGTTAAAACAAGTTAACTCTTGTATACCAGAAACATTAGTCATCATCACTTACTCATTCTCCCTCCCAGTTTTATTGAGATATAATTGACATATAACACTGTATAAGTTTAAGAGGTATTACATAATGATATATATATAGATGATTCCCACAAGTTCAGTTAACATTTATCACCTAATTATAATTTTTTCTTGTGTTAAGAATTTTTAAGATCTACTCTCTTAGCAACTTTCAAATATATAATACAGATATTACTGTATTTACCATACCGTAAAACCAAACACCCAGTATCTTTATGAAAAGACACACAAACTCACCTAAGATAAGAAATGTAAATTTTAAAAAGCAATGAAATAAAATATTTCACCTATCTGAATGCTATAAACTATCCCCAGGACTTATTTTGTAATTGGATAGTTTATAGCATTCAGATAGGTGAAATATTTTATTTCATTGCTTTTTAAAATTTACATTTCTTAGGTGAGTTTGTGTGTCTTTTCATAAAGATACTGGGTGTTTGGTTTTTTTTATGAACTTAGTACTCATATCATTTGCAGCATTTTTCTGAGTAGCTGGTCTTTTTAAGTTCTGAGAGCTGCATTATATAAAGGAAATCACTAGTGTGGCTATCATGTGTTGTGGCTTTTTTCCCAAGTTTTTCTCTTTTTTTCGGTCTTTTTACCTTATGTTTTTTCTTTCGTTTTATGAATTTTACATAGTCAAAATTACCAAGCTTTTCTTTTGTGGCTTCTTGGTTTTTATTTATTCATTTATTTAAAAATTTATTTACTTTTGGCTGTGCTGCGTCTTTGTTGCTGCACTTTGGCTTTCTACTACAGCGGGAGTTATGCTGTAGTTGTGGTTTGCAGGCTTCTCATTGCAGTGGCTTCTCTTGTGGCTCACAGGCTATACAGCACTCGGGCTTCAGTAGTTCTGGCACGTGGGCTTAGCTGCTCCACAGGATGGAGGATCTTCCCAGATCCGGGATCGAACCCAAGTTTCCTGCACTGGCAGGTGCATTCTTTGCCACTGGACCACTAGGGAAGTCAAGCTTCTTGGGTTTTTGTGTCACGCTTCACCTCATCATCTTTAACCCTTTTTCTAACATCTAACCAGCCAGAAACGACAATCCTGACTTATTTTGAGCTGCCTACGTGTACTTTCTTAGCTATTGCTGTGCTGTGATTAGTCACTCAGTCATGTCTGACTGTGATCCCACGGACTGTAGCCGGCCAGGCACCTCTGTCCTTGGGATTCTCCAGGCAAGAATACTGGAGTGGATTGCCATGCCCTCCTCCAGGGGATCTTCCCAACTCAGGTCTCCCACATTGCAGGTAGATTCTTTACTGTCTGAACCACCAGGGAAGCTCAAGAATACTGGAGTGAGTAGCCCATCCCTTCTTCAGGGGATTTTCCCAACCCACGAATTGAACCGGTGTCTCCTACATTGCAGGCAGATTCTTTACCAGCTGAGCTACCAGGGAAGCCCTTCTTAGCTATTATTTCACATCAACTGTGGGCTGAGGGGAAGAGGAGAAAAGGCAAGGGGCCAAACACTAAGCCTGGTGCTTATTGCAGTGATGGTTTGATCTTAGCTGGAAGTCAGGTTCATTTCAAGGCAGTCATTCCTATATGTCCCAGAACATCACATCTGTAGCCTGACTGAACATGGGTGGACCAGGCCTCCTTCTTCTGAGAGGAGGATCTGGAAATAGCTTCCTGCTTCTCACCTCTCTCCCCTCTCTTGACTCTCCTGTCTCTGCCATTGTTGTTATTCAGTTGCAAAATTGTGTCCAAGTCTTTGTGACTTCATGGATTGTAGCACATCTCTGCTGTTGAATCCCACTTTTTTCACTTGCTATTATTTCCCAGTTTCAAGAGGGCTCTGGTCTAGGGGCTTACTGTCAGCAAGAGGTCCACGTGTGCTACACACAGTAAGGACAGTTTTGCATTTAAGAAATATAAACAATTTAAAAATTTTGACATGTATGACATACTTAAGTATGTAAAGCATTTGCTGCTGCTGCTGCTAAGTCACTTCAGTCGTGTCCGACTCTGTGCGACCTCATAGACGGGAGCCCACCAGGCTTCCCGTCCCTGGGATTCTCCAAGCAAGAACACTGGAGTGGGTTGCCATTTCCTTCTCCAATGCATGAAAGTGAAAAGTGAAAGTGAAGTCACTCAGTCATGTCCGACTCTTCATGACCCCATGGACTGCAGCCCACCAGGCTCCTCTGTCCATGGGATTTTCCAGGCAAAATACTGGAGTGGGGTGCCATTGCCTTCTCTGATGTAAAGCATTTAGGTGCCTTATAATAGCACACATTTGTAAATTAAGTGACTTCAGAACTTATTTGAAAATAAGAACGTCTAAAATCAGTTCTTATTTAGACCTCACATTGTTTTAAAAGGCCCCCAGTTTTTAATGGCCATAAAAACAGAGACAAGTGACTTAAGTTCATCCCCAGACCTCCCCATGGACATACTTCTTGGTCCTGAGAGGGCAGGAATGCATGCGTTTCTTCAGTAACATTCATGTGTACAGGAAATGACTATTGACATAATCTTTAAGCCTAATAGTTAAGATTATTCTTCAGTTTATAATTTAAAAGCTTCTGACAGCTATGTGCTGTGGTATAATTTATAATGAAAGTCTGACTGATTGAGGTATATTTCACTGAACTGGTTTCTCTTATGAGTTGAAACTAAGGCTTGTGTAAACATAGGAAGGGAAGCCTTTCCTGGGCTTATGTAGTTGGGCAAGAATATTTAATGTCCCTCATTCCCAACTGTGCTGCAGTACCATCTGTGCTGTACTCAAAGTTTATAGAAAGCAAATCTACAGGATTTAAGGGGCATTTATTTTTTTCAATAAAATAACCACATATAAGACTGCCAGCTACCAGCGTGCAGCAAAATAAAAGTACAGTTTTTTGAGATATACAATTTTGTAGTACTCCCTTCAGAGAAGGCAATGGCTCCCCACTCCAGTACTCTTGCCTGGAAAATCCCATGGACAGAGGAGCCTGGTGGGCTGCAGTCCATGGGGTCGCTAAGAGTCGGACACGACTGAGCGACTTCACTTTCACTTTTCACTTTCACGCATTGGAGAAGGAAATGGCAACCCACTCCAGTGTTCTTGCCTGGAGAATCCCAGGGACGGGGGAGCCTGGTGGGCTACCATCTATGGGGTCGCACAGAGTCGGACATGACTGAAGCAACTTAGCAGCAGCAGCAGCAGCACACAGAGCTAGGAAAGAGCATTTAGGTTAAACTGCCCTCTCAAGGTATCTAATATATGAATTTGGATCAGAAGCAATCTGTTTGACTTATCATTTCTTCTCCCTGCCAGTTAAGAATACAGTTTTATATACAGCCAGCATGCAAAGTGTCTTAAAAGATGCCAAATACAATTCATGTGTTGATTTCTAACAGAATTATGTCGGCCATGGTGGAGATGTTTGGTCTGGATTGGATTATTTCCTCAGAATGGCACTATTGACACACTGAAGACTAAATAAAAAGATTAAATACTGCTGGAAAATATATAGAGAATTACCTCTATAACCACCCCCCCCCCAAAACAAACACAAAAACCTAAACCAAAAAAAGAGATCTTATTAGAGCTTGAAAGCTTTCTTTTTGATAATAACTGGCTAGCTGCCTTCATGAATATCAAATGAGACCTTTTGGAAAAAGGAAAAATTATTGAATAATTTAACCTAAAAAGCAATTTCAACTAAAATACTGTGCGTTTCAGTGAGGACAACTAGCATTTATTTACTTTTCTTATAGTTTTTTCTTACTTTAAATAAATTCTCCATGAGTAGATAAGAAAATTACTGTTTAGGATTATCAATAACTTTGCAGATTGAAGTAGTTGGATCAAAAAAGCCTTATCAAAATATAAAAACAGTTTTTAAAAATATTTATTTTTATTTATTTACTTGACTATGCTGTATCTTAGTTATGGCATGTGGGATCTAGTTCCCCCAACCAGGAGTCAAACCCGGGTCCTCTGCTTTGGGAGCATGGAGTCCTGGACACTAGACCACCAGAGAAGTCCCTAAAACCAGTATTTTCTATCACCAAATAATGTATGAAACAGATACTTTCACCTTCACTCTATTCTAAACAACCATTTCCACTGTGAGACTTTTACTTTTCCACTTCATTCCTTTTCGTTATTATTTTTTAAAACAGGTATGTATATACTTTTTAATGTAGCTTTACTGATGTATAATTGACACACAAACTGCACTATAAGCATTTTTATAATCAGAAAAAGAAGCAACAAATATTTTAAAGGTCTATTAGAACTGGTTATGCTTCTGAAAAGGTATTTCCTTATCCACTCAAATTATCACTACAAAGGAATTGTAAATATATGACTATTACTGAGAGAGGTGAGTGAACTGAAGACACTTAAAGGAGGATTTCCCTCGCAGATTATGGGATAATATGGTGATCCAGTATACCCTCTTCCCCTCCATATTACATACTCCACTAAAGATAGTATGGTGAAGAAGCTAATACCAAGTAGGTGTCTATCTTCTAGAAAGATTTTCAAGTGTTGCCATAGGTATTTGTTAAATAACTGCAGAGATAGATATAACAGACTAAACTAGGTTTCAAATTGGTACTTTATTTTATTTTAGTAATATCCTTTATCTTGACCATGCACCATTAATTAAACAGCATGCTTCTTTTAAACTTTGAGTGAAAATATGCAATTTCACCTCAAGTTTTCCAACCTACCAAATGCTGTTACCATATTTAGCAATTTAATAAAATGTTATAAAGCTTATGAGAGAACTATAGTTCTTTGGCATTAAAACATTTGTAACTGGACAAGAAGAAATAAAAAGTAATACTGTTAAGACAATGACTAATAATTTAGAAGGAGGATTTAGAAAAGTCTGATAATTCAACAAAAATCATAATTATTCCCCAACTAAATGCTTTAAAAATGGCATTTTTCCCCTGGAATTCTTGCTATCACATTTAGTGTTTTCAGTTCAGTTCTAGGTAACTTTAAAGAATTTCTGATTTCATTCCTTAAAAGATTATTTTTAGCACTTTTTTATTCTAGTAATTTATAATAATGAATGGCTGAATCCATCTCATTTTATTTTGTATTCCTTTCAATGGCACATGAATGAGTAAGTATACTCACAAATATTTAAATATACAAACTTTTTGCTACATATTAATATGCAGACATTTTTTATTATATGCCTTTTCTTTTTAAAGACATGCTTTGGTCACATTACAATGAGTATATTCACATTAAAATAAAAGTTACAAACTATCAGACATGAGCCAAGACTTGATCATCCTCAAATCGACTTTGCCTTCAAACAGTCTTTTATTTCATTTCACTGCCAAAAGCTGAAGTTAAATGGAGGAGGAAATGAAATGGTGGTTCAGCTGCTAAATTAATTCAACCAAGGCCATTCATACACATTTCTATTTGATAATCTTGGACCAAACCCACAACTTTAAAACTGCAGGTTATCAAGAAATGAATGACCTTTACATACCTGGACAGTGAAATAGTAAAGAGTGAGGAGAAAAAGAAGAAAGGGAGATAAAAGGGAATCTAAATCAGCAAAGATGACAAAAGAGACTAATAATTTTTTTTAACAAGTGTCTCTACTACACTCTGTTGTTTTGAGATTCGATGTGTTCCCTGATAAATATTCCCACTTCTCAGCTAGGACCATCAAGCTCCTGCCAGAACTGAAACCACTGGTTCAGTCAGGCAAAAGAGCTGCTCCCTGGGTACTTTGTGTGCGGGGCAGTGGGAGAGACCCAGAGCAGAGGGCTTTTCCTGCTTGTGGGTCCAAATTGGAGCATCCTGTATCTCAGGATGGTCACTCTGTGTCCTTAGACCTTTACAAGGTACAGATCAGCCCCAGAAGTCCCAAGTCAGAAAGGACTTCTCCTGTTTCATAAGGGTCAGGTAGGTTCACTATGAACAGCAGCTTACAAGGGGAGAAGGAACCTGGCCAAGGTTGTGACTGTGAAGTCAAGGGGCTCACTGGAGGCCCCCGACAGGCGTGAACATGCCACTCTCTCTAGGGGCTACCTAGTGCAGGACCTGAGAGTAGGGTGGATATGGTGTGACTGGGGGGCAGGGAGGGTGGCAAACCCTGCTGCCCAATGACAACCATCTGCTGTTCGCAGAGGGTTGCAGGGAGGCCCAGTGCCTTCCATAATTTGGAAACACAGTAAGATATTTAATAATCCTCTAGGAAGGCGGCCAAGACTTGTCCTAGGAAGCAAACCATTTCTAATATTCCAAATAAGTTTTCTAAGAGGGAAAAACAGTTATAGAAGTTACTGTGTTGCCATATAGCTCAACAGTCTTCACATATATTCAGCTAAAACTGAGTAAATGATCTAGCACCTTCCAGCTGGAATGGCTTCTTAGACCAATTTTAAGCACATGCCGGTTTTCTCAAAAATGAAATACTGGTGTTTTACAAACCCAGTTTTAATTTTTTTAAACCAGGAAGATTGTATAGATGAGCTTGTGATAGATATGCTATAGAAAACATATGTATTCTTTGGCTATATACACAATTCTTTGTTGTCCTATGGGTTTTGTGTTTTTTTTTTTCCCATTAGTTTCTCCTGCAATTTATAGTAGTGACTCTCTCATACTGAATGGACAAGCTGTGTATTTTTACATTTGACTGAGGATTTCATTCCACATTTACTTAGATTAGATAAATTAGAATATCCAACTATGGATTCACATGAAAACTTTCAGAAATAATGCTTGTTATGTCTGATGAAATAAATATAGTTATTTCATATCAGTTAAAAACAACATCACTTTATACCAGCTCCCATCAGGGGAGAGCCTAAGGCTGAGAGTCTGTTGGAATATTGTCATGATTTGTTTTTTCTCCAGAGACAGGATGCTTCAGAAACTGACCAGTAGCACCAATGTACAGTCTTGATCGCATGGGCCATTTCTGAAAAAGAATAAACAATAATTCAAAAGTTAGTATCTACAGACAGTGTGAAATAATAATATTAAAAATTCCTAATGCTTCAATGCAAATGCAATGCTATGTAGCTAGTAACAGCTGTGATTACAAAGTTTAAGTGATGACAAAAAAAATGTTTATTAATGCTAACAGCAAAATTTAAAATACACCCAGACTCTGATGATAACTGTATGAAATAATATGCATGCATGTGGACCAGAACTGCAAAAAATTATGAAGAATAAATATATTTAGGTGTAGGAAAATTTATCTATCTACAATGTTTTAACTTTAAACTCAACCTTAAACAAAATCACTGGCTTTAAAAATGTTCTAAAAAGTTATATGTGGTGTTATGCATCGACATTTGTCAAAGGATTACAATGAAGAGTGACTAATTCAACTACCTAAACATTTTATCCTGCTAAAAGCAATATCCAGAAGTTGCAAATATTAGAATGTTTGGGGTTACACAGCTAGAACACCTAGTTTAAATATTTGCTTGTACTGGCATCACACGCTCTAACCTTCAGTCATTATCACATTTCTATTCTGATTGTGACTTTTCTAAATTCACCTTTAAAATGGCCAGCCTCTCAAATAACATAATTAATTTCCAAACAGGATGATGATGAAAAATACACTACACAGGTAATACTTTCAGGATGGACTTTTTTTTTCCTTAGAGGGAAGTGTCATATAATTTTGGTTTAAGGTCTTTGGAATACTAATTAGAGAAATACTTTTTTTTTTTTTTTAAATACAAAGATAAGTCTTTAGACTAAAGTGCAATTCTTTAAGGTCGGTAGTGGGGTCCCACACTCTCCAGAGAGTAAACACCGCTGTGAGCAGCAGGCTACTTTCACCAGTGAATGTACATAGGCAGACTGCTGGTTACACAGCACCATGAAATGTTCTTTTTTAAAAAAACTTAAAATTAAAATTAATATATTTATTTGGCTCTGCCAGGCTTCAGTCGTAGCACACAGGATCTTCAATTTTTATTGCAGCATACAGGAGTTGCGGCATGCAGAACCTTTAGTTGTGATATGTGGGATCTAGTTCCCTGACCAAGGGTCAAACCTGGGCCTCCTGCATTGGGAGCACAGAGTCTTAGCCACTGGACCACCACTGGAAAGGGTGGTCCTTGAAATGTTCTTAAATGCCTGGAAGATAATCCATGGTGCTCAAACAGAGGTACAGTTATTAACAATTCAAAGTCCATAAGAAGACTTCCCTGGTGGTACAGTGGTTAAGAATCTGCCTGCTAATGCAGAGAACATGGGTTCCCTGATCCAGGAAGATTCCACATGCTGTAGGGCAACTGAGCCCATGCTTTAGAGCCCGTGTTCCACAAGAGGAACCACTGCAATGAGAAGCCCGACCAGAGAGTAATCCCCATCCGCCACAACCAGAGATAGCCCGTGCACAGCAATGAAGACCCAATACATCCAGTAAATAAATGAATAAATAAATAAGTTTTTTAAAAGTTCATAACTCTGGCTTTTCAACACAAGTTGCACATTAGGATCACATGGGAGCTTTAAAAAAAAAAAAAACAAAAATTAATGGCCAAATCACACTCCAGAACAATTAAATCAGACTGGACCTCTTCATAAAAGTATAAGGTAGAGCCAATTCTCATCTGGAATACTATAAGCTTGCCTTATAAGCCTTCCAAATACAGGGACTGTCACCTCAACTGGGATTCCAGATGTAAAATGTAGCATAAGGAATAATAAGTAAGCATGTGAGTTTTATGCCTCCAGATGTGATAACTGAACTTGCTCCAATGTGGTTTAGATCATTTTAGAGTCCTAAAGTCAGATTATTCTGCTCAGAATGTAGGAGAACTTCAACACAGATTAAATACAACATCTGTGTTACTTGGAATTTAAAATGTTCCACTCCCATATAATCTTCCTATAAACAAACTTGTATTTTATATTCAATACAGTAATAAGACTGACTGTTATTTATTTTTGCAAATCCATTTCAGGTTTTGTTTTAAATCATAGAAGTGCATTCATGTATGCTCTGGATGTATCATATTGGTCCTATTCCTGGGATTTCCTTGACCAGTTGGGAATGTGAAGCATTTTAGAAATTTGCCTGGGATTTTTTGATATGTCTGAATTTGGCATTGTTAGACCAGAGTTAAGGCCTGCATTATACTGAAGAATCCAGTGTCATGGTATTATGGAGTGAACATTTGTGTTCCCCCAAAACTTACTTGTTAATGCTCTAACCCCCAGTGTGATGATAATTTGGAGAGGTAATTATGGTTAGATGAGGTCATGAGGGTGGGTCCCTCATGATAGGATTAGTGGCCTTTTAAGAAAAGGTAGAGCTCCCCTTCTTTGAGAAAGAGTGAAGTTGGCCAAATGCAAGACAGGAAGAGAGCTCTCGCTAGGAAGTGAGTTGGCCAACACCATGATCTTGAATTTTCCAGCCTCCAACTGTGAGAAAATAAATTTCTGTTGTTTCATCTACCTGTCTATGGTATTTTGTTATCACAGTCTGAGCTGACTACCACATCCAGCAAATAGTATAGGGCATAGATCGTCAATTTGAAGTGCAGATTTTCAGGCATATCATAAAACAAGTGCTTTTATTTTTAAAAAACTTAATTAATTAATTTGGATGTGCCAGATGTTAGTTGCAGCACATGGGATCTTTGAACTTTGTTGAGGCATGCAAGATCTTTACTTGCAGCATGCAGGGTCTTTAGTTGTGGAAGGTGAACTCTTAGTTGCCATATGTGGGGATCTGGTTCCTTGACCAGGGATCAATCCCTGGCCCCTTGCACTGGGAGCATGCAGTCTTGGCCACTGGACCACCAGGGAAGTCCCTAAATCTGTGCTTTTCAATCTTTTACGCTACTGCCACATTTTCATGAGTATAAAAATCTCATGCTCAAACCTCAAATGTAATTTGAGAATTCTACACTTGAGAATGTAGATAATAATAATTTGAGAATGTGAATTAAAACACATCAAAAAATAAATAAAATAAAAATATTACTGAATGCTCTCTGTTAGTTCTGTGTGTTACCTGGGTTTCACTGTATTGAGAATCACTCTAAAACATGCAACCAAGAGTGGAGACCAATGAAGGCATCTGCTCTACAGCCTTGCTAGTAGGTAAGTGGCCTTCCCGGGTGGCCCAGAGGTGAAGAATCTGGGTGAAGACCTGTCTTGCCAATGCAAGACATGAGGGTTTGATCCCTGGGTAGAGAAGATCCCCTAGAGCAGGAAATGGCACCCCACTCCAGTATTCTTGCCTGGAAAATTCCATGGACAGAGGAGCCTGGCGAGCTACAGTCAGTGGGGCTGCCAAGAGTCAGACACCACTGGGTGACTGAGCGCACACACTACATAAGTAATTTATATGTAATTTATGAAACAAACCTAAAAATGTTTATGTGGAGTTTTACCTGATATTTCATGAACTTAGTAAAGTTTCCTTTTTAATAACTTTGTGTCCCTGGATTTTCAAAAAGGCTACTAAAATTTTTTTTAAATGAATTTAATGTAGACACACAAATAGTTTTAGGAGTCAGAAATAAACATATAAATAAAATATTGGTTAGGTTGCATGGCAGCATCACACCAAAAAAACCAGGTGACTGATTTACATTTCACTTCTCAATGGTCTGTTTTAGCATTGTGTAGATTAACACAGTCCTGACTTTCTACTTTACCTAAGAAGGCATATTTAAAATTATGTAGTTTCATTAGCTTAGAACAATCTAATGCACTCATATAATTAACCAGAACTAAACTGGAAACAAAAGACTTTAAAAATATATATTCTTGATTTTTGGAGTTAAATGATTCCAAATTAACAAAACAAAGTAACAAAATTTATTTTTAAAAAAATTACTGTTTATCTGTGTTATCAACAATGATTCTCCAGGGGAAATGCAATTAATAAGGCCAACTGTGCTTTTCTTACAATGTAAGTATGTGAAATACAGCCCTGTTCTTTTGGAGCTCTGCTCTTTCAGATGCTGGTGCTGATCAGAACTGTTCACATCCCAAATGCATATAAAGTGTTGTTTTAGCCTATCCTCTGGGATCCCAGTCTCTTAAACCTTCCAGTTTCATTTGAGGTATTCTTTTTTTTTTTTTAAGATTCCCAGGAGAGCTTCCACTGGACCAAAGGGCAAGTCTCTTGAGGTACTCTTACTGTAAATTCCCAACAATGCTAACAATGCCAAATCTCCAATACTGATAATAAGATGATTATTTTGATGATTCAAAATTATGGCCTTGAAATATTTGTTAATGGATCTTTGATCATCAAAGTAAGGCCCAGTAATACTATGTTGTAAGACAGAAAAATAGTCATTTTGGAACACTCTTTAACTAAAGGTTACAGTACCTTTTATAGATTAAAAAGTATAAATAATTAGAATATTTCTTTGGCATTAGATTAATCAACAACTGGAGAAGGCAATGGCACCCCACTCCAGTACTCTTGCCTGGAAAATCCCATGGGCAGAGGAGCCTAGTAGGCTGCAGTCCATGTGGTCGCTAAGAGTCAGACATGACTGAGCGACTTCACTTTCACTTTTCACTTTTATGCATTGGAGAGGGAAATGGCAACCCACTCCAGTGTTCTTGCCTGGAGAATCCCAGGGACGGGGGAGCCTGGTGGGCTGCCGTCCATGGGGTCACACAGAGTCGGACACAACTGAAGTGACTTAGCAGTAGCAGTAATCAACAACAGACTTAATATTTAAGCATTTTGGTAGTATCTGTAAAATAAAGTGTCACAAACAGTTTCAGTTATGTACACAGAATCTCTTTCCTCTGCACTGCCACAGCACAAGGTTATAGTCTCTTATGGCACGCACAGCATTCTCTCTTAAAATTGTTGTTGTTCAGTCGCTAAGTCCAGTTTGACTCTTCTGCGACTCCATGGACTATAGCGCGCCAGGCTTCTCTGTCTATGGGATTCTCCAGGCAAGAATACTGGAGTGGGTTGCCATTTCCTCTGCAAGGGGATTTTCCCAATTCGGGGAATGAACCCGCACATCTCCTGCATTGGCAGGCAGATTCTTTACGGCTTAGCCACTGGGGAAGCGGAGAAGGCAATGGCAACCCAGTCCAGTACTCTTGCCTGGAAAATCCCATGGAAGGAGGAGCCTGTGCGGTCCATGGGGTCGCTGAGTCAGACACGACTGAGTGACTTCACTTTCACTTTTCACTTTCATGTATTAGAGAAGGAAACGGCAACCCACTCCAGTGTTCTTGCCTGGAGAATCCCAGGGACAGGGGAGCCTGGTGGGCTGCCGTCTATGGAGTCGCACAGAGTCTGACACGACTGACGCGACTTAGCAGCAGCAGCACTGGGGAAGCCTGTGTCTTATAATACTGTTATTGTATTTCTGTCTTTTTCTCCATTCTATGTTCATTTAGGGCAAGGATTGAGTCTTACCCTTAATTGAATTCATTCTCTTAACAGTGCTTTGCACATAGTAGAAACCCAGTAAATAATTTTAAAATAGACTAGTCATTTGTTCAACCACCATCAACATTTTTTAATATTTATTTTTATTTATATGCCCAGGTCTTAGTTGTGGCATCTGGGATCTCTGATCTTCCTTGCCAGCATGCAGGATCTTTAGCTATGGCATGTGGGTCTAGTTCCTTAACAAGGAATAGAGTCCTGGCATCCGTGCATTGAGAGCACAGAGGCTTAGCCACTGGACTACCAGGGAAGTCCCTCAATTTCATTTTAAGAGCTAATCTTTGGCCGTCTTTCATTATCCCTGTAATTGTCTTTTAAAATCAAAATAATTGATTCAGAGGACAAATGAGATATAATTTTTCTTTAAAGAGTTATAAGACTACAAAAACATTTGGTATGGGAATTAGGGCAAAAAGAAACTCTTGTTAAGCTTATTGTTACATGAAATTTATGGTTTTAGCATTCATGAAAATTATGGTTTTAATGTTACTCATTCGAAAAAGCACTGCAAGAAACAAAAGTGAAAAACAACGGGATTTCTCATAGGATTTCTCTCTCCCACAGAGGCATTTAACAGATGCGCCTACTTAATGTTGAAATAAACTTTGTTAGAGTATAATGTCAAGTCAAAAGAAATCTAATATAAATGATGCATTTGACTAGCAATCTGAGGTACCTAATATTAATCTAATATTGATAGATTAATAACATCTAATGGTTATATACAAAACCCCTCAATTAGTAATGAATAAGTTTCCAGCTGAGGTTATATAGTACATGAATGGAATGGAATAGGCTATCATAATTATGAATAAATAATACTTCAAATATTTACACTTAATATTTGAACTAGTTTGAATATCATCATGTTGATTGCATTTGCAAAGTAAATTTTGTTAAAGCTTACCACAGAATTTTAAGTTCAGTTAATATTAGAGGATGTATTTTACCTTCATTTCAATAATGATTATTCAATAATTTACTGAACATTGATACACTTAAGGCAAAGTCTTAATTTTATATTTGTGTGTGTGAAAATGTGAATAGTGGAATAAAAATTTTGAATATTTAGCTTTAGAAAATATAGGGAAGGAGATTCATTTTGAACAGAAAGCCTGATCAATGTAATATTTAAAAACAATTAGATCTAGGAGAAAAGGATGATGAGAGTCTAAATATTGCAATATAGGTAATAAATCATAATCATATAAACTGTACTAAACAAAACCCCGACCAATTTTGTACATTACTACCTGCTGCTGCTGCTGCTGCTAAGTCACTTCAGTCGTGTCCGACTCTGTGCGACCCCATAGACGGCAGCCCACCAGGCTTCCCCGTCCCTGGGATTCTCCATGCAAGAACACTGGAGTGGGTTGCCATTTCCTTCTCCAATGCATGAAAGTGAAAGTGAAGTCGCTCCCCATGGACTGCAGCCCACCAGGCTCCTCCTTCCATGGGATTTTCTAGGCAAAAGTACTGGAGTGGGGTGCCATGGCCTTCTCCGACATTACTACCTACATGTAATGTAAAAAATATTATACAAGAGGAACTGTCTTGGCTAATTTTGCACATTAAAGAATTTGAATATAGTATTTAATCCAAACACAAATACATGCCAATTTATTATGAAAATTACATAAACTCATTGTAGTTTTTCTAACATTCTTGGTAGTTGCCTAGTCTATGATAGTTAACATTAAAATGGACTGAAAATTTACCATATGGGGATGCAGAATGGTCTCATTTTACAAAAAAATTTCAACATTGGTTTCCTAGGGTGAGTTAGCAACAGATAATTCCATCACCCTATTTAATTTGTGAAACTTTAAAAAAATTGACAAAAATCACAAGGGGAAACATAACTATGTAAATTTAAAATCCTCAAAGGCTCTGATAACTAAAAATAATCAGGATGTGCAACCAAGCACCCCACCAGGCACCCCCGAAAAACTTGTCATCTAGGAAAGGTATCCTGTAGGTTGCATCATCCTATAGTGGGCATGAGACTCCCCCTACCCAAGCCACCCCAGGTTTAAGCCACTACCTTCAAACCGTTAAGGAGTAACCTAGTGCAGTGGGGACCTCCCTGCCGGTGACTTGGCAGGCGAAGATCGCTCTCCGGGTCTGTCCCCTGTCTCACCCTGAAGGAGCGGTGAGAGCTCGCTGGTATCTGCCCAAACAGTGTCAGACTCGGCAGGTCATGGAGCCTTGCTCCCGGGCCCGGCTCCTCAGTGCCTTGCCCGCCTACCTTGACCGGGTGTAGGTAACCATCCCCGCGAAGGGCTCCCAGTCCTGGGTCCGCCGGCGCCTCGGCATCGTCCTGCAGGCTGCGGGTGAGGTGCGCAATATAGGTGGTGGCCAGCAGCAGCACGTCCAGCTTGGACAGCTTTGTGTCGGGCGGCACCGACGGCAGCGTGCGCTGCAGCTCCAGGAAGGCGTGCCGCAGAGTCTGCACGCGGCTGCGCTCCCGCGCCGCGTTCGCGGCCGCTGGCCGCCCGCCTCCCGACCTCGCGCCGCCTCCTGGGCCCGAGGGTCCCGGCCCGGTCCGTCCGGGGCTCAAGTCTCGGACTGCGACTACCGGGTGCGCGGGCTCGCTGCTGGAGATCAGGGGGCTGCCTGCGGGGCCGCCGCGGTCCATAGCGGCTTTCCTGCAAAGGACCGAAGGCGCGGTGAGGCCGCGGCGCTGGTCGAGCTTAGCCCGGATGGGAGCGCAGCCCTCTCGCTCCCTCTGCGCACCCCGCCCCACCATCCGATGTGGCTCTGGGCCATCTCAGAGTTGAGCACCTTTTGATTGGGGGCACTTTTGCCTCCTGGGGTCTGGGGAGAGTGGTGGGGCCCGAGGATTCCTAGACGGGTTAGAAGACTCAGGAGGGCCCCGGTACCAACCAGCTTTGTATGCTATGCTTAGTCGCTCAGTCGTGTCCGACTCTTTGCGACCCCATGGACTGTAGACAACCAGGTTCCTCTGTCCATGGGATTCTCCAGGCAAGAATCCTGGAGTGGGTTGCCATTTCCTTCTCCAGGGAAATCTTGACTCAGGAATCGAACCCAAGTCTCAGCATTGCAGGCGTATTCTTTACCGTCCGAGCCACCAGGGAAGCCCAACCAACCTTACTTTCCACGAACAATTTAGTCAAGAGGGCTACGATACTGGGGGAAGGAAGATTTCAGATTCAGAACTTGTTCGCGCGTCTGGATTTTTAACCTGCCCATCCCGCGGGAAAGATGGAGCGGGTCAACTCGTAGAGCACGCCGTGGCCCGCGGTGCCCGCGCCGGCCGCCCTCGCATTATGCGTTCCGGAGGCTCGGGGTCCCCAGGGGCGACGGCAGAAGCCCGGGGCGGTTTCTGCCAGAGGGACTTGTGGCCTCATCTCAGACTAAGGCACCCGCCACCCGTCCAAGTCCGGGAACTGCGAGGCAGGGGGTCGGACTCGGGTCCTCACCTTTCCTGGAGTGGCTGCGCGGGAATTGAAGCGTCTAGCCGGGTCTGCGTGGCCTGGACCACGCCGGTCACTCCATCTTCGTCCAGCGGATTGGGTGCGCCTTTTATGCGGGCTTGTGCGAGGCGAAGACTGCTTGTGGGCCAAGCTAGGCGCCGGTTTGACTACGGCAGGACCCGCCGACGTCCTCTGGCACCTGTGGTGCTGTGCTGTGGTGCTGCGTGCTCCCGGAGCCTCTCTGCATCTGGAGACTCATTAATCAAACCGTCCGGCGGGGCGGGGCCATAGGGGGCGGGGCGTATTCCTGGCCACGCCCCCGCGTTCAGGTTCTCCCCCAGGTCGGGCCCCGAGCGTGGTACGTCAGGCGCCCGCAGAGTTGGAGGCCGGCGGGGCCGGAGTCACGGCTTGGGCTCTAAGGACCCCAGCGCGGCCTCGCGAGTTACCTTGTCTCGCCGTGAGCCTTCCGCCTCGGGCCCAGGCTGAGCCCCGGGCGCCTTCCAGATCCGCGCCGGGCCGAGGCGCGAAGGTGGCCGTTCTGTGGAACGCGCCTTAACTTTCGGTGAGGACGTGTGGCGTGTGCCTCCTCGACGCGCTCACAGTTTGCTCCACCACAAGGTCAACGTCTCCTGCCGTCTTGACTGCTTGAAGCGTAGTCCCGCAGTCTCGGGACTCCGCGACCAGTGTTTTGAGCCGCCCGGAGGTAAACTGCACTGAGTTCGAGCGTGCCCACGGTCTGTGGTACTTTTAGTTCCCCCAGTCGCAATTGCTTCTTCCCGAGGCCGGCGCCTCCATCGTCCCATCCCCCCCCCCGGGGCCCCCCTTTGTTTCCGTAGTTGGAACGGATTTGGGAGTTTCCCTGCGGGGAGCTCGCCCGAGGTGTTGTACCCTCGTGGCTCCACGGGGAGCTGGGATGGCGGCCGTGTGGGGAGGAGCTCCGTCCAGGCTCCTTGAGAAAAGGGAGCGCTGCCCGGGGAAGCCCGGGCCCTGGACGCCCCCGACCTGGTGTGGCTTCCGCTCGTTTGGAACCATCGCCTTCACAGGTGAAGTTTGAGCAGACGCCCAGTATTTCCCAGCAATGTGATTAATTCATCCTTGAAAACAATTCTTGCGTCAGTCTTCTTTGAGGGTCGAGACAGAATATCGAATTTAAAGTATCATTAATGAAACCGTTCTTGTACATGTGACATAATTTCATCCTTTACCATATATTTAAAAATTGGAGCTGCCAACAAGTACAGGGCTTTCCTGGTAAAGAATCCACCTGTCAATGCAGTTTGATCCCTGGGTCAGGAAGATACCTTGGAGGAAATGGCAACCCATTCTAGTATATTTGCCTGGAGAATTCTCATGGCCAGAAGAGCCTGGTGGGCTACATTCATTGGGGTCGCAAAAGAGTCAAACACGACTTAGCGACTAAATAACAAACCTAGTACATAGTAATGGTGGCACTTACTTCATTTGAGTATAAAGTTCCACACACTTTATTAGTAACTCAGTAATCCTCAGGTTTTCATCTCAATTTCCATTCGATATAGTCAGATTTACACTTTAAGATAAAGAAGCACACCAAAATACCGTGAGTTCAGAAAACGATTACTTTTGATGAATGAGAAAGCACATCTTTATCTTCCCAGAAAATTGTATGTAATGAGGAATAAAGCAATTGTAAAGGACTGTTTCAGATTCTATAAAGAAGCAAATCAAACAGGAATTGCAAAGGTTTTGCTTATATAATGAGAGACTGTAAAGCTACAAACCACAAAAGATGCTGTTGTCTAGTGCTATAAAGGTAAAGAATGAAACGTTTCAGATCACTGAGGTTGAATTTACTGTTTTACAAATTTGCTTTCAAATTATGAAGAAGGTGAGGTTCACGTACATCATTTTTTGTCAGCAAGCTTTCAGATGCCTTCAAAGAGAGAGTTCTGTATTGACACAAAAAAACCAATTAAATTAAATTAAATTATTTAAATTAAATAAGCATTTAAATTATTTCAAAACAACATCATCCAAAACAGGTAGGAAACGTATATAATCTAGGGCACATTAACAACAGTGAAGGCTAATGATTAGTTACTAAACTGTGAATCTTCTCAGGCTTTAAAGAAAGCAGAAACAAAGATTGTGCCCCTGAGGTAGGGAAGATTATGGAAAATCTGTGAGTTGAGAGAGGTGTGGAAATAACAATATTGGAGTGAAGGTAGGGGCCAGGACTAGGGTAGGCAAATTAGGTGCTCAGGGCTCCTTATATTTTGCACCCTGGCATCTCACAAGCTTTCCCCCTAGCCTAGACTGCTAGAATCTTCTGCTACTCTAGGAGTTGGGGCGAATGTGCATGTGCGGCACAGTGCAGGCACTTCACTGCTAATAATGACTGGCCAGTCGCCTGCTGAGTTGTCCAACAGGTTCGAAAGGACTGATGTAACAGGACCCGCCACCTCAGGCCACCCCCTTGTCTTGTCTGCTGCCACTCTAAGCAGCCTCTGAATCCTCTGATGACTCTAGTCCTAATTCCTGCGAGACTCCAGTATTTGCAATTACAGTTGAAATGGAGAATAAACATCTTCAAATTTTCAACATTATATAAATTAGTAACAGGTATCTTTTAAAGTGCTAAGTGTTTTACAGAAAGCACTTTTATTGTCTCATTTAGTCTTTACAGAAAGCCTTTGAGGACCTTATAGTTGAGAAAGTAAAGCTAAGAGAGTTGAAATAAGTTGTCCAAGGTCACACAGTTACTAAGTGGCAGAGACAGGATTCAAGCCAGGCAGATTGACCTTAACACTTGTGCTTTTTACTATACTATTTTATTTACTATTTGTAGGGATCTTCATTATTTGCAAAACTTTTTTTTTTTTTTTTTTGTATCTCTTATCTCAGTAAAGAGCATTAACTTTAATCCCTATTAACAACCCAAATACTATTTTCATTATACATCTTTCTTTGAAATTCTTGCCTTATCTGGTTTTAGAGTGCTATAGATTTTATTTCACTGAGTGTGATTAGGCCATTTAAAAAGATATTTATTTATTTGGCTGCATCAGGTCTTAGATGTGGCATGCAGAATCCTTATTTGCAGCATGCGGACTCTTTAAGTTGTAGTGTGTGAGATCTAGTTCCTTGCCAGGGATCAAAGACTGCGTTGGAAGTTTGGAGTCTTACCCACTGGACCATCAGGGAAGTCCCAGTGTGATGTAGGTCTCAAAATCATACTTATCTTTTTAAAAAATGTGTCACATAGATAATGTAAAATGATCACATATACCAGTGAAGAAAATATATTGTTTTGTTATCTGTATACAGTTGGTGCTTTTTTCACCTTTCAACTATTTCCTTCATTGTTAATTAAGGTATAATTTACAGACTTAAACAGTCCTTTGAGTATATAGTTCAGCAGTTTAGATAAAACATTTACAGTCATGTAACTACTACCACAATAAAAATATGCAACATTTCATTACCCCCTCAAAATTCCCTTGTATTGACCCTTTGTAGTCAACCCCAGGTCCACAGCAACTACTCATGTTTTCTGTCTCTGCAGTTTTGCCTTTGCCAGTAGGTCATGGAATCATACATTGTGTAGCCTTTTAAGTCTGGTGTCTTTCATTCACCATAGTGCTTCTGAGGTCTGTGTCATTTCATATATTGCTAGTTCATTTCTTTTTAATGCTGAGTAGTATTCCATTGTATGGGTGTACCACAGTTTGTTTATCCATTCCCTGCTGAGGGGCTTTTGGGTTGTTCTCAATTTTTGGTGATTCTTTGTAAGCCACGAAAAACATTAGGGTTCAGATTTTTGTGTGAGTATATGTTTTCATTTCACCTGGGGAAATACTTAGGAGTGGGACTGCTGAGTGTGCTGAGTGTGTGTTTAACTTTGTAAGAATATGTCAAACTTTTTTCCAAATTAGCTGAACTATTGTTTTTGCATCCCCACCAGTAAGTGCATGACAGTTCTGGTGGCTCCATATCCTCGTTAGCATTACTTGATTTTTTTTTTTTCTTTTTACCCACTGTAATGGACATTTTTAAAGAAAAAATGTTGATCCAATATTTACAACATTTTAAAAATCAGATGATTCCACAATCTAGATATCTTGCTTGCTAGATAATCTGATTTCCCAAGTTCAGTTTGCCTGCCTGGCTGTAGTGTTTTGGAGCCAAGTAGCTACAGTTGCCTTTAGTTGGACAGCATGCTCTCCAGTTTACCTCAGTCACATTCTCACCTGCTTCCCTTACTTATTTTATCTGCCTTTACTTTAGGGTGTTTTTGAGACCCCCCCCCCCCCCGGCAGTGTAATGTTTTTGAGACCCCCTGGCAGTGTAATTAAGAACTTGATTTTTGGAGTCAATGACCTGGATTCACGTCCCAGTTCTGACTCCTGGCAATCCTGTGACGTTGGGCTCCTCTGACTGGGTTTCTCCAACACTCATTTTCCCTATGTATAAGTTGGGGCTAATAGTACTCTTATCTCAAAGGGTCCTACTGTGTTTTATAATTTGTTTGGGTAATGAAGACTAAGCTTTCAGAATAGATATTTTACAATGGAAAATAACTAGTACAGTTCTTGTAACTTACATAATTCTTGTTCATAGAGTAAGCCATTGACAGAGTTGAGACTAGACATCACAAAAGCTAGATTGCTGCTGCTGCTGCTGCTAAGTCGCTTCAGTCGTGTCCGACTCTGTGCAACCCCATAGACAGCAGCCCACCAGGCTCCCCCGTCCCTGGGATTCTCCAGGCAAGAACACCGGAGTGGGTTGCCTTTTTTTTTCTCCAATGCATGAAAGTGAAAAGTGAAAGGGAAGTCGTGTCTGACTCTTAGTGACCACCCCATGGACTGCAGACCACCAGGCTCCTCAGTCCATGGGATTTTCCAGGCAAGAGTGCTGAAGTGGGGTGCCATTGCCTTCTCTGAAAAGCTAGCTTAGACTGTTCTAAAAAAAATTTTATTGCTCATTACTATTACTTTCTTTTTTCTTTTTAGGGAGGTGGGAGTTCTCCTAATTTCAAAAGAGTTCTTTGAGAACTGCAAACCAAAATCTTAGCATTATACCTATATTACTGATGTGTACAGTTATTTTGCATATAAAAATTAGGCTGAGGTTGGATTTAACATGGCAAAATTAAATGTAGTTAGAGCTTTACAAGTGAGTTTATAGAAGATCATCCCAGAGTTTCATGACTAAAAGTATTATCTAAGTTTTAAAAAATTCTTCTTGAAGCACATAGGAGATCTGTTGTTACAACTGTTCAAACATAGCATAGCCTTAACAGTGGTAAAAGCAAATGATTTTTTACTCTTTTTAAAGATCACTTTTTAACTCAAAGAAACCCAAAGCTTTCATTTCTAACTAAAGTTAGTAGGTATTTTATAAATAGTTAAATAACATACAGTGAACATTTCCTATGAATTAAAGGTCCCAGGGATTCACATTCCTTAAAGGTGTCTGAACCTAAGGGCATTTTAACCCAGCTAGGAAGTTATTATTTTTACATTAACAGACGGGATGGATTGACTCAATTGACATTGCTTGGGCTTGAAAGATAGTTAATCAAGTAACAGTTTGCTCTTTTCATTGTACCGTGCTGTGGGTACTGTATTCTCAGTGGATCTTATTTACAATGTATAAATGTATTTAATGCCTATTTTTAAATTACTAAGCTCAAATACCTCCTAGCCAGCTTGAAAAGAGAGGAAACATCTGTCAGAAAGTATTTACTGTGACAGAGAAAGAGGCAATAATTTGCACATTTTTTGTTCCATACCACATACTATTTTTAATTGAACAGTGAAGGCATTTGTTCAGAATCAGCCTTTAAATAAAAAAATAGTGTTGAACTAATCTTTAATTAAAGTATACATTGATAGTATCAAGTTCAGTTTGGGGGTCAACAGCAACGTCAATGAGTCTGACTTTTTCCTCCCTGTAGGGAAGGCAGGCTTGTGTAAATATACATGAGCACAGACAGCATGCATTTGTAAAGGAGGTGGAAAACATTCCCCTGTCATTGGACAGATGTTGCTTCACTGTGTTCTACACAGGACACAGGCACACAGTGTGTAAACCTTAAAAGAGTGTGGGGCTTATACTTCTAGAGTTTTAGAAGAAGCCTCTAAAGCTCCTTTCCACCTCTGATCCGGCTCCCCACCTTGAATCTTAAATGTAGACTGTAGGGGACTCTCCTGCTGATAGCAGCTCATTAACCCTCCTTCAAGTAATTAAGGGAGGGAGTTAGTTTAATCAACTTTTTAGAAACTAAAAATCTGTTCTTAAGAGCTGTGTATTTTAATACTTTACTAACCTTCTAACTTTATTCTCATTGTCTCATGGTGGTGGTGGTAGTGTAATTGCTAAATCGTATCCAACTCTTGGGACTCCATGGACTGTCTCATAGCCTTACACTAAATTAGTAAAATGTTAGCAAGAGGCACACCCTAATAGTCTATTATCAAGAGCTTAATGAAATTCCATAATAGGTTTGGTCACCTTTGATTGAAGGTAATATTAACTGGTGATATTTCCATTTAATAAGACTTAAATCATTTGTGATAACCAAATCAATGTTTTGGTGTGCCCTCAGTGAAAATGTGCCCTTAGGAGATAAAAGATATTTAAAAGAAAATGTTGGGGCTTCCCTGGTGGCTCAGGGATAAAGAATCCACCTGCCAATGCAGGAGACATGGCTTTGATCCCTGATCCTGGAGGATCCCACCTGCCGTGGAGCAACTAAGCCCGTGTGCCACAACTGTTGAGCCTGTGCTGGAGAGCCTGGGAGCCACACTTACTGAAGCTTGTGCACTCTAGAGCCTGTGCTCCACAACAAGGGAAGCCACCACAGTGAGAAACCTGCACACTGTGGCTAGAGAGTAGCCCCTAATCTGCTTAACTAGAGAAGAGTCCACACGGTGATGAAGACCCAGCACAGCCAAACATAAATAAATGAAAATTAAAAATGAAAATGTTTATGTAATACTTTTTCACAAAATAAAACTTAAGAATCAGGATTGAATATAATCAGTTTCACTGACGAAAGAAGCAGGACAATATATTCTTCTCACAGGAACCCCTCTATGCTGGTGGTTTCTTTAGGGTAGCCTATCTCAACAGTACTTAGTATTGGTAGTTGAAAATGCATTTAGCTTATGTTTAGCATTCCTAGTTAGGAACTAGGATTTGTCAGTGCAGTCCTAGTGACCAGAGCTTTGCTTGGGGCTGCAGAATATGTAGGACGTGCCACAGCTCACAACTGATCTAACAGTATGTGTGGCAATGTACAGATTTACCAATATTGTTTTCTGAGGCTTTGTCCGTTTTTATTGTTTTCTTTTCCACCTTGATGATACACTAGCAAGACCTTTCAAAATGCTTGGCAAAGAAACAAAATGTAAGAACACTGTTGTGGAATTGACGTTGAGTTATGTAAATCTTTAAGAAACTTTTGGGGTGCTATGAACAAACTTGCTACGGTTTTGATGGCAATGGACATAATCAGGTATGGTAAATTCACACACAACTTCTGTTTTGTGTGTGTATGAATGGAGAGGAAGCAAGATCCGAACTAGGACTCCTTACTTATCCTATCTCCTCTCCCCAGATGAAGCATTTTCCAGACTTATAGGATTCTCTCCCTCTTAGGCCTCTCTCGACAAGCCTAAGACACTCTTCTGGGAATGGGGGTAGCAGCACTGTTGCTCATGAATTTTCTTCAGGTGGGTTCCATTAAGGAATGCTGAGTCACCATCCCTTGATTGGACCCTTCAAAGAGGGTCTCATGACAGACCCATGTGACCTTCATCAAGCAGTTCTGGAAAAAGGAAATCTATTCCAAAGTACATCTACTGGCTCTGATTACTTTCTTAATGAAATTTGCTATTGCCCTTTATTATAACATAGTGACTACTATGATGTGGGGCTTCCCAAGTGACTTAGTGGTAGAGAATCAGCCTGCCAATACTGGAGACACAGGTTCCATCCTTGGGTTGGGAAGATCCCCTGGAGAAATAAATGGCAAACCACTCCAGTATTCTTGCTTGGGAAATCCCATAGACAGAGGAACCTGGCAGACTACAGTCCATAGGGTCCCAAAGCATGGGACACAACTTAATGACTAAACAACAACAATTATACATTCTATGCACTATAAAAACCTTTCAATGGTGGACCAAAAAATAAAAAATACAAAGCAAAGCCAGAGCTTGCTTCACTTCACTGTTAACATGAGGGCAGACACACTGAAACCATAATCACAGAAAACTAGTCAATCTGATTACATGGACCACAGCCTTGTCTAACTAAATGAAACTAAGCCATGCCGTGTGGGGCCATCCAAGATGGGAGGATCATGGTGGAGAGGTCTGACGGAATGTGGTCCCCTGGAGAAGGGAATGGCAAAACACTTGAGTATTCTTGCCTTGAGAACCCCATGAACAGTATGAAAAGGGAAATAATAGGATACTTAAAGAGGAACTCCCCAGGTCTGTAGGTGCCCAATATGCTACTGGAGATCAGTGGAGAAATAATTCCAGAAAGAATGAAGGGATGGAACTAAACTAAAAACAATACCCCGTTGTGGATGTGACTGGTGATAGAAGCAAGGTTCGATGCTGTAAAGAGCAGTATTGCATAGGAACCTGGAATGTCAGGTCCATGAATCAAGGCAAATTGGAAGTGGTCAAACAGGAGGTGGCAAGAGTGAATGTCAACATTCGAGGAATCAGCAAACTAAAATGGACTGGAATGGGTGAATTTAACTCAGATGACCCTTATATCTACTACTGTGGGCAGGAATCCCTTAGAAGAAATAGAGTAGCCATCATGGTCAACAAAAGAGTCTGAAATGCAGTACTTGGATGCAATCTCAAAAATGACAGAATGATCTCTGTTCATGTCCAAGGCAAACTATTCAATATTATGGTGATCCAAGCCTATGCCCCAACCAGTAATCCAGAAGAAGCTGAAGTTGAACAGTTCTATGAAGACCTATAGGACCTTTTAGAACTAACACCCAAAAAAGATGTCCTTTTCATTATAGGGGACTGGAATGCAAAAGTAGGAAGTCAAGAAACACCTGGGGTAACAGGCAAATTTGGCCTTGGAATACGGAGTGAAGCAGGGCAAAGGCTAATAGAGTTTTGCCAAGAAAATGCACTGGTCATAGCAAACACCCTCTTCCAAAAACACAAGAGAAGACTCTACACATGGACATCACCAGATGGTCAACATCGAAATCAGATCGATTATATTCTTTGCAGCCAAAGATGGAGAAGCTCTATCCGATCAGATCAGATCAGATCAGTCGCTCAGTCGTGTCCGACTCTTTGCGACCCCATGAACTGCAGCACGCCAGGCCTCCCTATCCATCACCAGCTCTCGGAGGTCACTCAGACTCACATTCATCGAGTCAGTGATGCCATCCAGCCATCTCATCCTCTGTCGTCCCCTTCTCCTTCTGCCCTCAATCCCTCCCAGCATCAGAGTCTTCTCCAATGAGTCAACTCTTCGCATGAGGTGGCCAAAATACTGGAGTTTCAGCTTGAGCACCATTCCTTCCAAAGAAATCCCAGGGTTGATCTCCTTCAGAATGGACTGGTTGGATCTCCTTGCAGTCCAAGAGACTCTCAAGAGTCTTCTCCAACACCACAGTTCAAAAGCATCAATTCTTCGGCGCTCAGCCTTCTTCACAGTCCAGCTCTCACATCCATACATGACCACAGGAAAGACCATAGCCTAGACTAGGCGAACCTTTGTTGGCAAAGTGATGTCTCTGCTTTTGAATATGCTATCTAGGTTGGTCATAACTTTTCTTCCAAGGAGTAAGTGTCTTTTAATTTCATGGCTGCAGTCACCATCTGCAGTGATTTTGGAGCCCCCCAAAATAAAGTCTGACACTGTTTCCACTGTTTCTCCATCTATTTCCCATGTAGTGATGGGACCAGATGCCATGATCTTCGTTTTCTCAATGTTGAGCTTTAAGCCAACCTTTTCACTCTCCACTTTCACTTTCATCAAGAGGCTTTTTAGTTCCTCTTCACTTTCTGCCATAAGGGTGGTATCATCTGCATATCTGAGGTTATTGATATTTCTCCCAGCAATCTTGATTCCAACTTGTGTACACTCAGCAAAAGCAAGACTAGGAGCTGACTATGGCTCAGATCATGAACTCCTTATTGCCAAATTCAGACTTAAATTGAAGAAAGTAGGGGAAATCACTAGACCATTCAGGTATGACCTAAATCAAATCCCTAATGATTATACAGTGGAAGTGAGAAATAGATTTAAGGAACTAGATCTGATAGAGTGCCTGATGAACTATGGACGGAGGTTCATGACATTGTACAGGAAACAGGGATCAAGACCATCCCCATGGAAAAGAAATGCCAAAAAGCAAAATGGCTGTCTGGGGAGGCCTTACAAATAGATGTGAAAAGAAGAGAAGTGACAAGTAAAGGAGAAAAGGAAAGATATAAGCATCTGAATGCAGACTTCCAAAGACTAGCAAGAAGAGGTAAGAAAGCCTTCCTCAGCGATCAGTGCAAAGAAATAGAGGAAAACAACAGAATGGGAAAGACTAGAGATCTCTTCAAGAAAATTAGAGATACCAAGGGAACATTTCATGCAAAGATGAGCTTGATAAAGGACAGAAGTGGTATGGACCTAACAGAAGCAGAAGATATTAAGAAGAGGTGGCAAGAATACACAAAGAACTGTACAAGGTGGCAAGAACTGTACAAAAAAGATCTTCATGACCCAGATAATCACGATGGTGTGATCACTGTCCTAGAGCCAGACATCCTGGAATGTGAAGTCAAGTGGGCCTTAGAAAGCATCACTACGAACAAAGCTAGTGGAGGTGATGGCATTCCAGTTAAGCTATTTCAAATCCTGAAAGATGATGCTGTGAAACTGCTGCACTCCATATGCCGGCAAATTTGGAAAACTCAGCAGTGGCCACAGGACTGGAAAAGGGCAGTTTTCATTCCAGTCCCAAAGAAAGGCAATGCCAAAGAGTGCTAAAACTATCACACAGTTGCACTCATCTCACACGTTAGTAAAGTAATGCTCAAAATTCTCCAAGCCAGGCTTCAGCAATATGTGAACCGTGAACTTCAGGTTGTTCAAGCTGGTTTTAGTAAAGGCAGAGGAACCAGAGACCAAATTGCCAACATCCGCTGGATCATTGAAAAAGCAAGAGAGTTCCAGAAAGACATCTATTTCTGCTTTATTGACTTTGCCAAAGGCTTTGACTGTGTGGATCACAATAAACTGTGGAAAATTCTGAAAGAGATGGGAATACCAGACCACCTGACCTGCCTCTTGAGAAACCTGTATGCAGGTCAGGAAGCAACAGTTAGAACTGGACATGGAACAACAGACTGGTTCCAAATAGGAAAAGGAATGTGTCAAGGCTGTATATTGTCACCCTGCTTCTTTAACTTAAATGCAGAGTACATCATGAGAAATGCTGGGCTGGAAGAAACAAAAGCTGGAATCAAGATTGCCAGGAGAAATATCAATAACCTCAGATACGCAGATGACACCACCCTTATGGCAGAAAGTGAAGAGGAACTAAAAAGCCTCTTGAAGGTGAAAGAGGAGAGTGAAAAAGTTGTCTTAAAGCTCAACATTCAGAAAACGAAGATCATGGCATCTGGTCCCGTCACCTCATGGGAAATAGATGAGGAAACAGTGGAAACAGTGTCAGACTTTATTTTTTTGGGCTCCAAAATCACTGCCGATGGTGATTGCAGCCATGAAATTAAAAGATGCTTACTCCTTGGAAGGAAAGTTATGACCAACCTAGATAGCATATTCAAAAGCAGAGACATTACTTTGCCAACAAAGGTCCGTCTAGTCAAGACTCTGGTTTTTCCTGTGGTCATGTATGGATGTGAGAGTTGGACTGTGAAGAAGGCTGAGCGCCGAAAAATTGATGCTTTTGAATTGTGGTGTTGGAGAAGACTCTTGAGAGTCCCTTAGACTGGAAGGAGATCCAACCGGTCCATTCTGAAGGAGATCAGCCCTGGGATTTCTTTGGAAGAAATGATGCTAAAGCTGAAACTCTAGTACTTTGGCCACTTCATGTGAACAGTTGACTCATTGGAGACGACTCTGATGCTGGGAGGGATTGGGGGCAGGAGAAGAAGGGGACGACATAGGATGAGATGGCTGGATGGCATCACTGACTCGATGGACGCGAGTCTGGGTGAACTCCGGGAGATGGTGATGGACAGGGAGGCCTGGCGTGCTGCAATTCATGGGGTCGCAAAGAGTCGGACAGGACTGAGCGACTGAACTGAACTGATAGTAGTGGTATCACATTTGACTCTCAGATTAGTTTGTTGCAAAATCTTTGAAGTCAGGAGTATCTCATTTGAGTTTTTATTATACTGAGTACTGTTGGCATATAGCAAGTGCCTGTTAATTTTATGAATAAAGGAAGTTGTTTCCTGGTATGGTTTATCTTTACATTAAATCAATAACGTCATTCATAAAACTGAAAAAAAAAAAGCAGTTTTCTTCTCATCAGGAGATTTAGAGCTGATTCGTAATAAGCTAAATTACGTATACGCCACCTGGGAAGCTCATGTGTATATTCAGTTTAGAATTAGTGGTAAAGAACCCGCCTGCCAATGCAAGAGACCTAAGAAATATGGATTTGATCCCTGGATTGGGAAGATCCCCTGGAGGGCTTGGCAACCCACTCCAGTGTTCTTGCCTGGAGAATCTCATGGACAGAGGAGCCTGGAGGGCTGAAGTCCATGTTGTCGAAAAGTGTCGGACATGACTGAAGGCCCTTGGCACGCACGTGAGGTTAGAATAGTGATTCTTAAACTATTTTTTAGATCATATATCTCTTTGAGAATCTAATGAAACTTTTAATGCATCCTTCAGGGACCCCAAATTAAGAACGTTTGGGTTGGAGAAGTGGTGAAACTAGCCTGTCCCTGTTGTGCTGTGGCTTCCCCTTCCTTTCCACCACCAGATGCCCTCTACTCACCAATGGGCCGTCATTACCATCTCAGCCTCGGGCTCCTTTGCTGTTATCCCTGCATATTCAGACATCTTTACCTGCTGCTTTTGGGACTTGCCTGAGTCACCTGCCTTATTCCAGTTGACGTATCTGGTCTGTGACTCCCAGCTCTTCCTGAACCACTGCAACTTAATGAGTGTTTTGGCAGGTGAACAGTGAATCTTTTTTTCCTTTGGTGCTTAGTCAAGAAGAATTGAGAACAGAGAACTAGAAGATGGATGGAGGACCTTTCTTCCTCTGTGTTGTTGACAATGAGGGTGTCCCATCCTTCCCGCCAAGACATAAACCACACAGAAGTATTTGAAAGAACCTACCCATGTCTTCAATAATTTTAGAGTTATCTTCTTGGGAGCTTTCTGGAGCTGCATTTCCATTTGTAAGAAATCTCTGTATATCAGAGAAAAAAACTAATTTTGGCTTATCCACCCTTGGGTAATAAACAGGAACTATGTGATGCATTGTTTCAAAGTTACCTGTAGTGTACAAAGAATTAAAAGCATTCTGCTTTGAAACTAGTAACTAAATTGTAAACATGACATAGAACAGCATTGGACTATCTATATTTTGAGAAAGGGAATTAAATATGACTAAATAGTTTCATAGCAAAACCAATAAAAAGTTAATGTCCAAGATAAAATATAACAGATTTTCATACATGAGAACCCACACAGGAAAGTTCATGGTCAACTCTCATAGACAAAATGGGTACACCAACATTAATTAATATTAACTACCCTTGCGTTTTGCTGTTATGTGTTTATTTTTTCAGTGTGTTTAACCTTTAGGGAGTACATTAGTCAGTTACAGTTTTTGTAATCTGTTCATACCTTATTTTGTAATCTGTTCATACCTTATTTCCACACTTAACATCATTTCCCTGTTAAGTGGAACAGGGAAACATCATTTCCTCGTAACTTTCTAGCAATGATTTTTCTTTTAAGAAGAAACTTCCTTAATCAACACTAATTCTCAGAGCTTAGCATAATCTTGGGCATATCCACAGTGCTCAACAAGTGTTTATTAAATGAATAAATGAATATTTCCATCAAAACACTACAAAAGTAAATGCTGAAAGTTATTAAGATATTTTGAACTTCATTAAAGTATTTAACTACTTCTGATTTTGAGACTGTATTTAGGACAAGATTTTTTATTGTAAGATACTTGAAGTTTAAAGACATAATCCCTGTAATTTTATTATTAATAGAGCTCCAAATTTACAGAGATACCAAAAATATGTCAAAGATCAAGATATTTAAAAATGACCATCTTCCTAAGAATTCCTCTTCACTTACGAAGTATTTGGTTGTGCAGAGGTATCTTTAAATGGTTCATATTAACTCTTGTAAAGTCCTGAAGGTATACTGTAGATTTTAAAAAGCACAATATACCTTCTAGACTTTAATTCACGCTTTCCATTTCTCCTGAGCAGCAATAACAGAGAGACTTTACATAAAGACCATAGTGCAAGCTATTGGCCAGGTGAATAGTTACTGTGTGTTACATGCATGTGTCTAGGGATGTCACCGGTTGTAAGCCTGGGAGGCTCAGGAACTGCACCATTTGTTTGCAAAGGGTTCACAGAAGCATGTAGGTGACAAGAAAGAAGAATATATACAAATGGCCAAGAGAAAATACCTAAGTACTCCTGAGCAAAGGGCTACCCTGGTGGCTCAGCAGTAAAGAATTCACCTGCAGTGCAGGAGCCACAAGTGTTCAATGTATAATCTCTGGGTCAGGAAGATCCCCTGGAGGAGGGCATGGCAACCCACTCTAGTATTCTTGCCTGGAGAACCCTACGGACTGAGGAACCTGGCAGGCTATAGTCCACGTGGTCACAAAGAGTCGGGTTTAGCACACGCCTGAGGCAAACTCAGATAATTTCTATTGCAGGTAGTCAGCTTTCAATTTAAATTTAATTTAGTTGACCTTACAGTCTATTTTTCAATAGAGTAAATATTTTATTAAATATTCAATAGAGTAAATATTTTCAGTAGAGTAAATTGTTTTATTCAAATAAAATAATTTATTTGAATACTTATAAAATTTCAAAGTTCTTTCATAATATAGTCTCATTTTTCTCCCTAGTTTCTTTGTATTTGCAAAAATTATATGTTTACATATCATGTATTTATACATTTGCAGATTTTTCTAAATTCCTGCCAAACCGAAGTGAATTTCTAAGTAGGGCAGACATTATTGTCCTTATGTCCAAGCATGAGTCGTCCACCGGTCATCAATAGAGTAATTACTAGAAACCAAAGCTCTTTGATAAAGTCAGATAACTTTGATTAATTACTGGGCCTCCCTGGTGTCTCAGATGGTAAACAATCTGCCTGCAATGGGGGAGACCCAGTTTCAGTCCCTGAATTGGGAAGATTCCCCTGGAGAAGGGCAGGGCAACTCACTCCAGTATTCTTGCCTAGAGGGGAGCCTGGCAGGCTACAGTCCATGGGATTGCAAAGAGTTGGACATGACTGACCAACTGACATTTTTACTTTCACTTACTGCTATCTTTGTGACCTTAGACAAGTTATCTCATCTTTCTAAAACTCAGCTTTCTCAGCTGCAAAATGGATATAATTTTTCCCACAAGGTAAAATGATTAAAGCAGTAATGCATATAAATATCTGAAATGATTGGAACGATAAATATTGGTTCTCTTTTCTTCCTTTGCCCCTCTTTTTGGCTTCCTAGACTGGAGTGTTTTCCATTTTAAATTATTAATGGTTATCATGATAGCAACTACAATAAGATATGAAATGATGCTTCTGTACTTTGTAGCATTCCATATGGCTTTTCAAAAAAAATTGTGGTAAGAACATTTAACATGGAATCTACCCTGTTACTGTTTTAAATGTACAATAAATACATTATTGTTGACTCTAGGTACAACTCTGTGGGCTTCCCAGGTGGCGCTAGTGGTAAAGAACTGCTTGCCAGTGTAGTATACATAAGAGACATGGGTTTGATCTCTGGGTCAGGAAAATCCCCTGGAGAAGGGGATGGCAACCTACTCCACTGTTTTTGCCTGGAGAATCCCTTGGACAGAGGAGCCTGGTGGGCTATGGTCCATAGAGTTGCAAAGAGTCAGACATGACTGAAGCAACTTAGCATGCATGCGCAACTTTGTACAGCATATCTCTAGAGCTTATTCATTTTGCTTGACTGAAACTTTATATCCACTGATTAGTAACTCCCCATTACCCTCCCACCCACAGCCCTGGGCAGCCACCATTCTACTCTTTGATTTTATGAAATAGACTATTTTAGATACCTCATATATGTGGAATTATGGAGTATTTGTCTTTCTGGAACTGGCTTATTTCATTTAGCATAATATCCTCAAGGTTCATCCACATTGTTTCATATTACAGAATTTCTCTCTTTTTTTTTTTAAGGCTGAATAGTATTCAGTTGTTTGTTTATACCTTATTTTCTGTATCCATTCATTCATCAGTGGACATTTAGGTCTCTACATCTTGGCTATTATGAATAGCAATAGCCAACTGCAATGAATATAGTGTTAACATCTCTTCAAGATCCTGATTTCAGTTCTTTTGGATAAATACTCAGAAGTGGGATTGCTGGATCATATGGTCATTCTGTTTCTAAATCTTGAGGCACTGCCATACTTTTTTTCATGTTGGTTGCACCATTTTGCATTCCCACTGACAGCATGCAAGGGTTCCACTTTTATCCACATCCTCACCTACATTTGCTGTTGTTTTGTCATATGATAATAGTTTTTCTGACAGGTATGAGGAAATATTTCATTGTGATTTTGATTTGCCTTTCCTGGTTAATTAGTGACATTGAACATTTAAAAAATATACCCATTGGCCATTTATAGGTTTTCTTTGGAAATATGTCTGTTGGAAATGCTGTTGGGAAAATGGAATCAATTAACTTGCTCAACAAAGGGTTGCCACAAACCTTCTATTTGTATAAAATGTAGTATCAGGGAAGTGCAGTAAAGTGCAATCAAAAAATGTGTGCCTGAAATTATTTATTTATTTTTGAAATATAGTTGATGCATAATATCTTGTTAGCTTCAGGAGTGTTACATAGTTATCTGACATTTGTATCATTGTAAAATGATGACCACCATATGCTTAGAAGCTCCAGTACTTTGGCTGCCTGATGGGAAGAGCAGACTCATTGGAAAAGACCCTGTTGCTGAGAAATAGAGGGCAGGAGGAGCAGGGGGCAACAGAGGATGTAATGGTTGGATGGCATCACTGACTCAATGGATATGAGTTTGAGCAAACTCTGGGAGATAGTGAAGGGCAGGGAAGCCTGGTGTGCTGCAGTGCATGGGGTCACAAAGAGTTGGATACAACTTAGTGACTGAACAGCAACAACAAATAAGCCTAGTAACCATGTGTCCTCATCCAAAGTTATTGTAATATTGTTGAGCATATTCTTTGTGCTGTATGTTCTGTCCCTGTGGCTTATTCATTTATAACTGGAGGTTTACCTTTTAATCCCCTTCACCTGTTCATCACACTCCTCCTGGCAACCACTCTTCTGTATGAGTCTGTTTTTATTGCCTTGTATTTTAGATTCCACATATGGGATCATTCAGTGTTGGCCTTTCTCTTTTTGACTTATTTTACTTGGCATAATACCCTCTATATCGACCTATGTTGTCACAAGGGGTAAGATACTATTCATGTTGTTAATGGCTGAGTAATATTCCATTGTATATATCGCATCTTCTTCGTCCATTCTTCCATACCCAGTAATGAAGTTACTGGATCACATGATCACATGATCCATTCTATTTTTAATTTTTTGAGGCACCTCCATACTGTTTACCATGGTGGTTGCACCAATTTATAGTCCTACCAACAGTGCACCAGGGTTCGCTTTTCTCTACATCCTTGCCAACACTTGTAATTTGCCTTTTTGATAATTGCCATTCTGACAGGTGTAAGGTGATATCTCATTGTGGTTTTGATTTGCATTTCTCTGATGATTAGTGATGCTGAGCATCTTTTTGTCTGTTGACTGTCTGTATGTCTTCCTTGGGAAAAAATGTCTATTCAGGTCCTCTGCTCATTGTTTCATTGGGTTATTTGTTTTTCTGATACTAAGTTGTGTGAGTTCTTTATGTATTTTGGATATTAACCCCTTATACATCCTGTCATTTGTAGATTTCTTCTCTCATTCACTAGGCTGTCTTTTTACCAGGTTGGTAGTCTCGTTCACTTTGTAAAATCACTACACTGTCTTCTCACCAGGTTGGTAGTCTCCTTCACTTTGTAAAAGCTTTTGAGTTTGGTGTAATCCCATTTGTTTGTTTTTGTTTCCCTTGCCTAAGGAGACAGATTCAAAAAAATATTCATTGCCTATATTTCTTCTAGAAGTTTTGTGGTGTCAGCTTTTACATGGAGTAAACCTTTAATCCATTTTGAGTGTATTTTTGTGCATGGTGTGAAAAACTGGTCCAGTTTGATTCTTTTGCATGTAGCTGTCTAGTTTTCCTAACACCATTTAATGAAGAGCCTGTCTTTTCCACACTGCATATTCTTGCCTTCTTTGTTGTAAATTAATTGGCTGTATAGTTGTGAGTTTATTTCTGGTCTCTCTATTCTGTTCCATTGATCTATGTGTCTTATTTTTGTGCCAGTACCATGCTGTTTTGATTACTGTTGTTGTTGAGTCACCAAGTCATGTTCAACTCTTTATGACTCCATAGACTGCAGCATACCAGGCTTCCCTGTCCTTCACAGTCTCCCAGAGTGTGCTCAAACTCATGTCCACTGAGTCAGTGATGCCATCCAACTATCTTATCCTCTGCTGTCCTCTTCTCCTCTTGCCTTCAATCTTTCCCAGCATCAGGGTCTTTCCCAATGAGTCAGTGAATATTCAGGACTGATTTCCTTTAGGATTGACTGGTTTGATCTCCTTGATTACTATAGCTTTGTAGTATACAGCTGACCCTTGAATGACACAAGTGTGAACTCCTCAGGTCCACTTTTACATGGATTTTTTTCTATAGTATATACTACAGTATTACATGATCTGAGGTTGGTTGAATCCTCAGATGCAGAACCAAAGATATGGAGGGCTGACTGTAAAATTACACGCAGATTTTCAGGATTGGGGAGGGTCAGTGCCCCTAATGTCCTCATTGCTCAGGGTTCAACTGTAGATTGAAAACAGGGAGCATGATCCCTCCAGTTTTATTGATTTTTCTCAACATTGCTTTGGTTGTACTTCGGCATCTTTGAGGTAATACTGAAAACAGGTAAATCCTTACCCTGGGTCTAGTTTTGCCCTTCACAGCCAACCACGTATAAGCAGAGAGGGGGAAATGCCTCTTGACCATTTTGTAAGTTTCAAATCTTGAGAAATTCATATTGCCAATACAGTATCATCACTCACGTGAGATAAAAGTAACAGTTCATGTTCAGTGGATACAGTATGGCAAAATCATCAGAGCTTTCCACCTCCTTCTCTTCACCTCAACCTCCTTGTTCTAGAGTGATAGAGCTCCTAGGATATACTGTCTATGCATAAAGCCACACTACACTGTTTTATTTCCTCTTTCCCTGTTCTCCTGGTCTAACTTCTTTCCATGTCTCCATCCCGTTAGCTGTGGAACTAGAAAACGAACATGGAACAGAGGAAGTGGCTCATTCCAATGCTGTTGACTACAGAATTGGTGAAGAGTGAATTCTAGGATACTCCCCAATATGATAAAGATGATTATTACACATTACACTTAGCTACAGTTAGTTTCATTAGTTAGGCTATACTCGGGAGGTTGCCATATCCTTGTAATACCACCTTAGGCATATTATAATCAAAATATTCAAATGATAGTGTATGTACTTAAGAAAGGGGATGGGCCACCAAGTATAGGCCACATATATGACTGTGATACATCTTTATTTTTTATCCTGATGAAAATGTGATTTTTGTGCTGTTGCTAAATGAATATACTTGTGACTTCAGTTTCACAAGTTATATAGCTGACTGTTGTTTCACCATTTAGATAACTAGTATCATGCACTTTTAAAAAAATTTTGACTGCACGGTGTCTTCGTTGCACCAACCACATGGACTGTTCTTGCGGCCTGGGCTCAGTAGTTGTGGCATGCAGGCTTCTCTAGTTGCCATGTGTGTGCTTAGTTGCAGTACCTGAGATCTTAGTTCCCTGACCAGGAATGGAATCTGGGCCCCCTGCATTGGCAGCGTGGAGTCTTATCCACTGGACCACCAGGGAAGTCCCCATGCACTTTTGCCAGATATAAAATTATACATTTTCCATGCCCTCATGGCTCTCTGTTTATATAGCCAACATAATTATAACTCAGTATGAACTAAACATAGCTTTTTTTGATAGTAGCTACCATTTTCATATATAAACATTATAGGAAATTTTTTCTAGAAATTGTAATCAAGTTAAGAAAAAAAGCCCATTAAAAAAATGAAGCAAACCCTCCTAATTTTTGGCATTTTGTTGTTGTTGTTGAGTATAATATTCCTTTTGCTGATAGGAGTGAACGACTAATGAATGACGGCCTACTTACTGTTGCATGAGTTATGTGTGTCCTCATTCTTACTGTTCTTTTTCTTGCTGGTTTTCTTGGCATCTTTGGATGCTTTCCAATTCATTAGGAATTGTCTTTCCACGTTTTTAATTTCTTTTCCATCAAGGAATTCTGGAGAAAAAACAATATATATGTTTAAAACGTAATATATACATGTTATAAATGCTATCTATCAGTACAACATAAATATTACTATATAATACATAAATATTATAATACATATACAATATATATACTGCTGGTTTAGGGCACATGAACTTAAGTTACACTCTAGACTGAAATAAATTTATTTTTAAAATACCTTATTTATACAACTTCTTGTATTTGTACAACTTCTGTTGAGCTTTTACCTTTATTTTTTCTGATTTCAAAAAGAATATGTGCTTTTTATAAACAACTGAAACGTGATGGCAAAAACATAAAATGACTCCGTAATTACTATCCATCTCTCTCCTTTCCATGACTAACAAAGAGAATCACTATAAACAATTAGATGTCTGGTTGCCCTTCTTGAAGCATAAGTTACATTGTGCTTATGTGCTTACAAAACAAAAATGTCATGCTATGCTATGCTAAGTCACTTCAGTCGTGTCCAACTCTGTATGACCCTATAGAGGCAGCCCACCAGGCTTCCCCGTCCCTGGGATTCTCCAGGCAAGAACACTGGAGTGGGTTGCCATTTCCTTCGCCAATGCATGAAAGTGTCATACTTAACAAAAATTAAATATTTAATAATTTTATGGTTATTCATAGAAAAAGAAAAGTATATTTTATGTTAATGTAAATAAGAAGTTTTATATATGTAACATGGTATTTTAAAAATACATACATTAAGATATAGGAAATAATGGGAATAATACACATAGCTGGCTTCTTTATTCTACGAATTGAGATTTCAGCTATTTTCATGTTTTGTTCCTTTTAAAAAGTTTTGAAAATTGAGCATATTCAGTTACACAAATAATTTTTGTATGTTGTATGTATGATATTTGGAAAATTCAAAGAAATGGAAAAAAGCAAAACATTGCCTGTATTTCACAACCCGAAATAATCACTGAAAACCACTGACAATACTTTAGTATATTTCTTAGCATTGGTTTGTTTTCTAGGTATGTACCATGTATATATATGTATATTATATAAAAATGGAACTCTCTATATAGTATTAACATCCTACTTTTTTAATATTATATTGTGAACATTTTATCATTGTCTTTCTTTAAAGACAATGTTTAATGAATGATAGTATTCTAAATATAAATATACAAGTAATTTACTTTAAAAATATACCTAATATACATGATTGTTCTTCCTGTGTGTTCTCTGTTTCCTACTCTTGGCTGATGGGGTAAAGGGTAGGCAGGGTGTGATCCTTCCATAAGTGTTTTGAAAAATAGTTTTGGATACTTTTGATACACCTCCTGTCAACCCGTCCTTCCCTCAAGAGAACCACTGTACTAGCGTTGTGATTAACCAAGGTTTAGTACAGCTATGAGCTTTGAAATGGTTTTGCCATATGTTAGTTTTTATGGGGTCGCAAAGAGTCGGACACGACTGAGCGACTGAACTGAACTGACTGAACTGATGCCCAAGTACAGAATGTCAGGTGGCTCTAGTGATAAAGAAAGTGAAACTGAAAGTTGCTCATCTGAGTCCAATGCGACCCCATGGACTGTGTAGTCCCTGGAATTCTCCAGGCCAGAATATTGGAGTGGGTAGCCTTTCCCTTCTCCAGGGGACCTTCCTAATCCAAGGATCCAACCCAGGTCTCCCACATTGCAGGTGGATTCTTTACCAGCTGAGCCATAAGGGAAGCCCGAGAATACTGTAAAGAACCCCCCTGCAAATACAGGAGATGTAAGAGACATGGGTTTGATCCCTGGGTCAGGAAGATACTCTTGAGGAGGGCATGGAAACCCACTCCAGTATTCTTGCCTGGAGAATCCTATTGTCAGAGGAGCCTGGTGGGCTACAGTCCATGGGGTTGCAAAGAGTCGGACATGACTAAAGTGACTTAGCGTGCATGCATGCATGCACGCACAGAATGTCATAGAAACTCCCACAATCTCCTCTGTGAGAGGGCAATGCTTATCCTTCTGATACTGTGTGAGCTGGTCCCTACTGAAGAGCACTGGTCCATTTCCCCTTATATAGTGCATATTCAGGAGTGTTATTATTTGTAAGGGTCTCATAAAGGGACTCCCTACTTTGCTCCCATTTCAAATGAAAGGAACTCCAATATGTTCTTAAGGTGCCATTTGGCAAATGTCAAGCAATGAAAACTTTGATCAGTTTTACCTACAGAACCAAGAGTCTCGTGGCATCTTCAGAGGATTTGTGCCAATGAAAACTTGGCAAAAGGTCAGTTATGACTAAATATTTTTTGTTGGTAACAGCCACATTTTCTTTTTTAAAGAAAGTGATATCTTAACTATTTCTGAACAGAATATATTTTTTCATGTTTTATTTCTCAAGTTTAACTTTTGTTCTTATTAAAATAGCAAATTTAAAGTTGACCATTTTTGTAGGTCCAGATGTTATATTCATATTTCTGAAGGCTTGCTGATACATTAACTAAAGAGTTAACCAAGTCTCTTTCTCTAGGAAAATTATATTAATATAAGAGAAACATGTACCCAGTGATTTGGACACCAATATCATTCTATCTCTGTATTTTGGTTTGAGACAAACAGGATTTCTATTTAGATCCATTTTCCACAGCTTCATCAACTTGTTCAGTAAAAACTCCAAATCCTATAATTAGAGGAGAAAAAAGCAAGACACAGGTATTTCATACTTATCAATATTTTTTTCATGTCAGTTAACTGTTTTTAAAGGTAATTACTGTTTTCCATGGAGTTCTAGCTCAGTGCCAGGTACTTAGATGATGTACAATACATCTTTTTTTTGATGAAATGGTCCATAGTATTAATAGAAAGGGCTAAAGATGAGACAAAAAGTTAAGGTCCTGAGTTGGGGACCACAGAACTGTACTCTGTCACACTAGCTTAAATGGACCCAACCTGTATCTCAGGAAACACTTTGCCTTTCTGGCTATCCATGCTACAGAAGATGCCTTGTTCTTAGCAGAGTTTATGGAAGTTTACAGATGAAGGTCATTATGGAGTAGTAAGTAAGCAGTCCATTGACATTGCAAGCAATATAGTTGCTTTTCCTTTTAAAACCTACAAAAAATGTATCAAAGGGAGAAAATGGATTAAAAAAATCCCATGTGTGTTTATTACCCAAAGATCACTTAAAAAGTATTTCTTTTTGGCTGCGCTGGGTCTTTGTTGCTGAGTGCAGGCTTTCGCTAGCTGCTGTGAGCAAGGGCTACTCTCTAGTTGCGGTGGCAGGTTTCTCATTGTGGTGGCATCTCTTGTTGTGGAGCACAGGCTCTGGAGCACACAGGCTTCAGTAGTTGTGGCATATGGGCTCAGGAGTTGCGCATCACCAGCTCTAGAGCACAGTGTCAGTAGTTGTGGTACATGGGCTTCGTTGCCCTGTGGCTTGTGGAATCTTCCAAGACCAGGGATCAAACTGGTGTCCCCTGCATTGGCAGCCAGATTCCCAACTGCTGAACCACCAGGGAAGTCCCAAAGATCACTTTTAATGTGTTATGTATCCTTCTAGTCTTTTTTGAGTATCAGATCAGATCAGATCAGTCGCTCAGTTGTGTCCGACTCTTTGAGACCCCATGAACTGCAACACGCCAGGCCTCCCTGTCCATCACCAGCTCCCGGAGGTCACTCAGACTCGCATCCATCGAGTCAGTGATGCCATCCAGCCATCTCATCCTCTGTCGTCCCCTTCTCCTCCTGCCCTCAATCCCTCCCAGCATCAGAGTCTTCTCCAATGAGTCAACTCTTTGCATGAGGTGGCCAAAATACTGGAGTTTCAGCTTTAGCATCATTCCTTCCAAAGAAATTCCAGGGCTGATCTCCTTCAGAATGGACTGGTTGGATCTTCTTGCAGTCCAAGGGACTCTCAAGAGTCTTCTCCAACACCACAGTTCAAAAGCATCAATTCTTCAGCGCTCAGCCTTCTTCACAGTCCACCTCTCACATCCATACATGAACACAGGAAAGACCATAGCCTTGACTAGGCGAACCTTTGTTGGCAAAGTGATGTCTCTGCTTTTGAATATGCTATCTAGGTTGGTCATAACTTTAGGAGTAAGCATCTTTTAATTTCATGGCTGCAGTCACCATCTGCAGTGATTTTGGAGCCCAGAAAAATAAATTCTGACACAGTTTCCACTGTTTATCCATCTATTTCCCATGTAGTGATGGGACCAGATGCCATGATCTTCGTTTTCTGAATGTTGAGCTTTAAGCCAACCTTTTCACTCTCCACTTTCACTCTCATCAAGAGGCTTTTTAGCCCCTCTTCACTTTCTGCCATAAGGGTGGTGTCATCTGCATATCTGAGGTTATTGATATTTCTCCCAGCAATCTTGATTCCAGCTTGTGTTTCTTCCAGTCCAGCGTTTCTCATGATGTACTCTGCATATAAGTTAAATAAACATGGTGACAGTATACAGCCTTGACGTACTCCTTTTCCTATTTGGAACCAGTCTGTTGTTCCATGACCAGTTCTAACTGTTGCTTCCTGACCTGCATACAGATTTCTCAAGAGGCAGATCAGGTGGTCTGGTATTCCCATCTCCTTCAGAATTTTCCACAGTTTATTGTGATCTACACAGTCAAAGGCTTTGGCATAGTCAATAAAGCAGAAATAGATGTTTTTCTGGAACTCTCTTGCTTTTTCGATGATCCAGTGGATGTTGGCAATTTGATCTCTGGTTCCTCTGCCTTTTCTAAAACCATTGTCAGTCATACTGTGTGTACAGTTTTATGTGTATCATAAACATTTTCATGTTTTAATAGCTTATAAGAAAATCAGCTTATTGATATTTAAAGGGATGATTAAATTGTTCTATGGTTGAAAATCCAAATAAATGTGAGAAAAACAGATTAGTCACCTTTAAGAACAAGCTTTCTGTTTGCCCTCATCACCTCCTCTCTCTCCCTGTTTTTTTTCAATCCAGTGTTACTGTCTTTCTTTCTCCAGTGTCTTGTCTTTCTGTCATTCCTTTCCTTGCTTTCTCTCCTCTTTCTACTCTGTAGCCCATGATTGATTTTTAATAATTCAGTGGCCATAGGCAAAAAAAGGAAAACTACCTTCAATAGGGCAAAACCATTATTTTAAAGCAAATGTTTTGCTGACAATAATAATAAATACTGATAATAACTAATTCTGTGGACAGCTTTTGGTTTTCTGAGAACTGCTGTATACATATGATATTGTGCATATCCAAGAGGACCACTTTTCATTAGAATATGAGAATTACAAAGTTAATAAAAGTTTCAGAGGATAGCAGCAGGCAAACACATATTATTCTTTTGTTTTCTTCAGGCCAAGACCAAACTTATCATAGGTTATAAAGGAAAAATTAGAAAATACAAATTATATATACATATTCTTAATTTCTAAGCTGAAAGTAATTGTTAATGCATTGGCTGGTATTTTTATTCCCCATAGTTCTTGCCTGGAGAATCCCAGGGACGGGGGAGCCTGATGGGCTGCCGTCTATGGGATCGCACAGAGTCGGACACGACTGAAGCGACTTAGCAGCAGCAGCAGCAGCAGCAGCAGCAGCATTTCCTCACCTTCAAAGCTTGATACTATTTAGCATTGTATATCTATTTAACTATTTGTATCTTCCACCTTATTCTTTGCTTGATCCATGTTTACTGTTGCTTAGATATTTCATTTTTCCATTTTTGGAAAAAAAATCTCATATAATAAGACTATATTTGTTCTTTAGACTTCAGAATATATATTTACCATGAAGCTTTGGTAGCAGGTCCCTTCTACATATTAAATATCCTCCCAAAACTGTAAAAGGAGGTAACAAAAAAGGAACATCCAGATAGGTGCCTGTGTCTACATGAAGAAATGCTGTATTTTGGGGAATAATTAGAAGCACAGCTGGGTTTTCAGAACCCACTGCAGAGCACTTTAATCTTTCAGAGACCAATGTCTTCCCATATAAAGTAGTATTTCTAGTTCTGCTTACTTCAATGTTCATCAGGTATGTATTGAGTTATGGGTTAATTTCTGTGCTAGACTCCGATGGATTCAAATAAATAAGTTATGTGAAAAATACAAGGAATTGTATAAGCAATTGTACAAGCAATCCTAAACTTTGTGACATTGCTTCTTACTGTTTGACCTTAGGCAAGTCTGTGACCTTGTTTATAAAGTGAGGGTAATTAGAGGATTAGTTGCTGTGGCATGTAAAGTGCATGAGGCAGAGCAGATAGGCAATACATGTGTTATTTCTCTGCCTCTTTGTCTGCCCTGCTACCCCTGAGCTAATTCTCTCTTAATTTTGGTCAACACAGATCAAAAGTGACATTAAGAGAGAGTCAGGTTCTGATCTACTGACGAGTAACTGATGCCTTAAAAGAAAGTTCTCTTCGAAAGTTCTAACTTCATCCTTCAGTCCTGGGTCGTGGGTTATGCCCTCTTCTCAGCATTTGTTCCACAGCTTTTGATACAGCCATAATTATTTTCTGTGAGAATTTCATTATATTTCTCTTAGTTTAAAAACCTCTGGAAGGATGGAACTATGCATTGCATCTTTGTACTATGTTGAATATTATGCCCATTATAGTAACAATAAGAAAACTTTAAAATTTATATGGATAAAGAGTCCTGTATGTTTTTATTAATTGTTCATCACTTGATAAATGACCCTCAGCATACTCCTCCTCCCAGTGTATGTTTATTTAAGACTAAACTAATCCGGTGTTGAAATATGATTACCCTTTGGATACGCTCTGGTTGTGCATTGCCTTCCTGTCTTTCATAAAATGCTTTCACTTTTGTGCCCTTCAGTATGTTGCTAAAGGGAGCAGACACTTCTCTGGACAGTCTCGGTATGATAAATGATCATGTCATGCTATCACTTAGAGGAGTGCTGCAAAATACTAAGGAGCTGATTTTATTTCCCATGCAGGGTTGGTGTCTAAGCTCTAGGATAGGAGCGTGCTGCACTGGCAGTGCTCTTGCTGCAATTAATGATGGCCACTGATGAACCTGTATTTGACCAGCATGCGCCAATCTTTATTGGAAACGTCTAGCCCAACTGTCCTAACTAAATCTAAAGACAGCCATTTGTCATCCCTGTGACTGCCTGTCATCATCTGCCTGGGAAAATCTATAATTTTGGGCTTGTTCCTGACTAAACTGTGAAGTGAATAAATTTATCTTTTGAGTTACTTTGCTTGTCAGGATCAATATTGAGCAGAGGTTGAATAAATTAGAAACTGGAAATACATGACAGGCCATAGTGGTTTATTTGTTTGTATCTTATAAGTCAAATATTTTATAAAAGGCAAGCACATCAAATTTTTGATTTTCACTGTTCATTCTAAGATGCTTTACCTCGTGATAAATGGGCATCAGAAAACTAATGAAGTAAATCACTGACTGATATATCTGACTGGGAGATGAACTTTTCAGATCATTTTATTGACTTAGCAAACTTTGCAGACATAAAAACTGAAGGTAAAGATTAAACTGTTTTTCAAGTTGTTATACATTTTTGCAGCCATGATATTTATTTGATTTAATAGTATCAGCAAGATATATAATATTGGCCTTTTACTAGTTCATGGCTCATCAAGTTACTTGCAGAAATCCAGGTTTTATTATAAATGGTTAATACATTGTTGCATTCTTTTAAAAATATTTATTTAGTTGGGTGTGCTAGGTCTTATTTGAGTCATGCGAGATCTTTAGTTGTGGCATGCAGACTCTTAGTTGCACTATATGTGGCATCTATTTCCTTGATCAGGGATCGAACCCAGACCCCTTGTATCTGGAGCATGGAGTCCTAGCCACGGGACTGCCAGGAAGTCTCCATTGCCTCATTCTTATTTAAAGGAGTTACAGGGGAAAAAATGCAAATAAATATTAGTCAAAAGTAAATATTTAAACTAGAGCCCTATGAGTTAAAAAAGGGAGTTTCTAAAAGTATGGATTATTATTTGGCTTAAAATGTTTCTTTCTCCTCCTCAGTGATTCATTCTGCCACCATTTTTATTAAAGAGAACTGGGTCATCTGGCATAGAGTTTTCTCAGTTTTCTGTCTTTGGTCTCACACTTCCTCTTCCATTCCTTTTTCCAATTTTTATCAGCAAAGGAAAAGTCCCACCTCTTTTCCCAAATGAATCAGTTCTCTCATCCTTTCCTCTCCACAGGCCTCCTATTCTTGGGATCATCCTTCTCTTCAGTTTCCAGTCTCACCACCTCCTCTGGGCTTTATCCTATCTTACCCACCATCACTACACTTCCTTAAATAGTAGTCCAGACCAATTCTTTTCAAACTTTTATGTCCTTATGAATCATGTAGGGTTCTTGTTTAAATGCAGATCCTGATTTAGTAGGTATCGGGGCAGAAGTTGAGATTCTGCACTTCTGATGCTGCTGGTTCTAGGACCACACTTGGAATTATAAAGGTCTTGGTCACTGCCTCTGCTTCCTCAATCACTGGGCACTCTTACAACCTGGTGCGTTTGATCAGGCACCACTAACATTACCACTGATCCATACATTGACAATTTTGTACTTTCTTTGTCTCAGTTCTTGGAAGCAACTTACCCTACTTGACTGCATCCTTTATGGCTTTTCTTGCAGGCTCCCTGGGTCCTACTCTTACCTTCCCCAGGGCCTTTGCACATGTTATTCTCTTTACTTGGTAAGCCATTCTGTTCTTTCAGAGCTCAGCCTAGCACTGCCTTCCTAAGGGAAGCCTTCACTCAGCTCCCTAAGGTAGTTCCCCTAGTTATAGGCTTTCAGAGTGACACTTCTCCTTTATAGCACTTGCCTGGGGTACAGTTTTACTTATGTTTTGGATAGTTATGTGCTTAATGTTTCTCTTCCTCTCAATGCTGAGAGATCTTTGAGTTCAGGGACTGGATCTGTTTTTTTTTTTTTTTTTTTCTCATTATTGTCTTCCCCTTTGTCTAGCAAGTGCTGCCACATGGTAGGTGTTTTGAATGAATGAAAAAGAAGAAATAGTGAATGCCTGCATGAATGAATGGATCTGAGGTGAGAAGCAGAACAAGAGTTTAAGCAAGAGATTATATGGAACTGTTCTGAAAATTCTGCTGATTAGAAGTGCTGCAGACATAGAATGGAGAGACAGGATTTATCTTCTATTTTGTTTTTTCCTCTACCTTTTCTTCTACCCGCACCTTGTCTCCCTCACCCAGAGTCTCTGCCTGGACTTTGGACTAGGGAATAGGAGAGATGCTGGCAGGGCTAGAAGATCTTGGGGGAAGGAGTCCGTGGCAGCTGTGGGTGAGAGGGAAGGAAATGAAATCCCAAATAGCAAGGAGGACAGAAGCTATTTGCCCAGATTCCTCCAGGTCCTTATGCAACCATCCTAAGGGACCATTATTTTTTTCATTTTTTTATTTCATGTATTTTCTGTAGATGCATATGAGGAACCTACAGTGTCCAAATAAAGGCAGCTGGTTTGAGTGCTAAAAGCCATCAGTAATTATAGTGGTTTGGTTAGAATTCTCTAATGATGTACATTTCTTTTTCCCCATGGCACAAAGCTGTCTGTTGTTGAAGACTCTTAGGATGGATGTCAGTGACTTTATGTATGGCACATTGAGCTTTCTCTCCCATGGCACAGGGCTTGATGTCAGCAGCTTTGGGGCAACTTCAATCAATGAGTAAAAAGAATGGAAAAATTAAAGCCAAAAAATGGAGACGCTAATCCCAGGAATATATAAAGAGAGCTAAGTTAATATTCTGATGCTAACCTTCCTGCCCTTTGACTAAGCCTTCGGAGGATGATTTAAAATGACCATAAAAGCACATTCCAAATGACTCCTGGGCAAGTCTGTATTCAGACATCCAAGAAGCTGTGTCTAAGTGTTTTTAATTGTGTGTATCTTCTTGCTGGAAGCAAAAGAACTTGAGATTTCATCCTCACACTGTAAATATCTTTTCTTTATGGAAAGGAAAAAGCAACTTCTGGTGTATCTCAGCCTCTGGAACTTACTAAATGATATGCATTCCTTCCCCAGATTGTTGAATATTTTAAATTGTTATTGTATTCATTCATTTTATAAACATGTAGTAGGTGTCTACTATGTGCCAGGCACTGGCCTGAGCTCTAGGATGTCCTGAAATCAACAAAAATCCTTGCTCTTAAAGGCATTTTGATATTTGGGGGAATTCATTTGTAGTAGAATAATATTTATTTTAGTAATTATCTACTGTTTACAGTAGTTATCACAAACGTAGACAGTGTATTAAAAAACAGAGACATCACTTTACCAACAAAGGACCATATAGTCAAAGCTATGGTTTTTTCGGTAGTCATGTACGGATGTGCGAGTTGGACTGTAAAGAAACCTAAGCACTGAAGAACTGATGCTTTTGAATTGTGGTGCCAGAGAAGACTCTTGAGAGTCCCTTTGACAGCAAAGAGATCAAACCAGTTAATCCTAAAGGAAATCAACCCTGAATATTCATTGGAATGAATGAATATTCAGCTTCAGCTTCAGCTGAAGCTCCAACACTTTGGCCACGTGATGTGAAGAGCTGACTCATTAGAAAAGACCCTGATGCTGGGAAAGATTGAGGGCAGGAGGAGAAGGGGGCAACAGAGGATGAGATGATTGGATGGCATCACTAATGCAATGGACATGAGTCTGAGCAGACTCTGGGAGATAGTGAAGGACAGGGAATCCTGGTGTGCCGCAGTATATGGGGTTGCAAAGAGTTGGACAGAACCTAGCAAGTAAACAACTACAGTGGCTATGAGATGAGCAAGGTAATAGTGCTAAATTTGGAAACAAGACCAGGAATAACTGTTTTAGAGTCAGTGGATAGCTGTCTGAAAGTGCTTTTTTTTTTTTTTCTGTAAGTGCTTTTGAAACAAGAGTTCTATTTATGGGGGAAAGAAGCCTATTCTTCCTCCTATGGTCTTATGTAAAGGAATTATATCACAGCCACCTCATTGCCAAACCAGAAACTATGAGGTCTTGGCAGTGGTTCAGCTCACGAATGACTGGTTCCAGGAAGTCTTCCCTAGCTCTAGGCTAAGTTAGTGATACTATAATACTTATGAAAACAGAACCACATTGTAGTCTGATCACTTGTTGACTTTTTTTTTTTTATTCCCTGGGCCTGTACTCTTTCTTCTTCTGATCTACATGGAGTAGTATAATGCCTGGCAAACATGTAGATGCCCAATGCATGTTTGAATGAATGAGTAATTGAATGAATGTGGTATGATATGGCATAATATGACCAGAATATAGCTAGTGCAAATTAGAATAAATTAAAGATACAGGTGTTTCCCTTGGAGGAGCAGCAAGGAGAGAGTTCATGTCTAGTTACAGTTACTAGAAACTCGTTCTTGGGAGATCAGAGTTAAGAGGCAAGAAATTTAGTGTCTTGTTCAGTCACTCAGTTGTGTCTGCTCCTTGCGACCCCACTGACTGCAGCATCCTAGGGTTCTGTGTCCTTCACCATTTCCCAGAGTTTGTTCAAACTCATGTCCATTGAGTTGATCATGCCATCCAACCATCTCATCCTGTCATCCCTTTGTCCTCCTGCCTTCAATCTTTCCTAGCATCAGCGTCTTTTCTAATGAGTCAGCTCTTCACATCAGGTGACCAAAGTGTTGGAACTTCTGCTTCAGCATCAGTCCTTCTAATGAATATTCAGGGTTGATTTCCTTTAGGATTGATTGGTTTGATCTCCCTGTAGTCCAAGGGGCTCTCAAGAGTCTTCTCCAACAGTTTGAAAAGCAGCATTTCTTCAGCACTCAGCCTTTTTTATGGTCCAACTTTCACGTCTGTACATGACTACTGGCGAAACCATAGCTTTGACTATACGGACTTTTGACAGCAAAGTATCTAGAGGGAAACATTTGATAGAAAAATAACAGAGTAGAAAAAGCATATACTTCCTTCTCAGAGAAACATCTGTCTGTTGGTGAGGGATGGAGATCTTGGGGTATGGAAGAGAAAATCAGGTAAGAGCAGAGTTATGCAAATAAATACATTACAAAGTAAAGACTAATGAACTAGTTTTAGAACAAATTTAGAATAGTTTTAAAAGTAAGTTTGTAGCTCTAGTAAAATAAGTATTTTCGACCATAATTTCATGTAAATATTGAAAACTTTTTTCTTTACCTTACCTTCACGTGCAGAAGTTGGTTGTCAGCTGCTATGAGCTGATTAAGATTCTCCAGTATTTCTAAGTCTCTTATGTCATCAATATTATTATTGCTGATATTCAATATAGAGAGGGATTTCTGTAAGAAAAGGAACTATTTTAGGATTAATAAATAATCTACTTATATGCTATATGTAGAAACCAGAAATCCTAATCTGTGAAAAATTTTAAATTGATCAGTTCAGGCTGTTTTCCTCTTTAGACAAGAAGATAAAAATCCTTGTAAATTTTGTTTTTATGCCATTTCTTTTTCGATGAAACTTTTAGGACTCTGGTAATTATAATGTAACTTACTATTTTTGTCTAAAGTTCCTTCATAAATCCGATTTTTCTCTTCCAAGATATGATAAAAATTTATAGATAGAAGCCAAGAAAGAAGGAAAGAGAGAAAAAAGATGTCCCAATAAGCAAATAACACATTGTAGAAAAAATGCTTATTTTAGTTTAAGCAAATTATCCTTCTGTGTTAAATATCACTAAGATTAGGGAGAAACAGTTTTCATCTTTGTTTTTCTAAATAGGAAACATTATCAAGAATTGAAAGAATATCTTGTTTGTATTTTTATCTATATCTCTCCATATAGTTTTCTCTTGGTAATTTGTATGTTCAGGAGCCAGGTAAAATAATAATTACCAATTAACAAGAACTTCAAAATCAGCTGTTAATGAGGATGTAAGTATATAACGAGCAACACTAAGTCAGAGGCATCTAAACTCTTAAGGCTCAGGATTCTCTACCAAGATGGAGACAACTCACTCAGGTATCCCACCTTTAGAGAAGATACTTCCTGATACTTTTCAGGACTTGAAGTATAGCTTTAAAAGTATTCCTTTCATATAGGATTTCAGAATCTGCCTGAATCTATGCCTAAATGAGCAAGCAAAAGTGTTTTCAGTGGCAATTTGTAGTAGAACTAGCCATCCCCACAGTGGGGTAAGTCTACTTGGTTCAGCTGAGGTTGAGCTGAAACATAGTTGTTTCTATAGGAGAGTAGGGAGGATAGGATAGAAATCAGGTCACTCCTTTCTTTTCCAATTTAAAGCGCTACCCAGGACTTCCCTGGTGGTCCAGTGGTTATGACTCCATGCTCCCATTGTATGGGAAAGTGAAAGGGTTAGTCACTCAGTTGTATCCGACTCTGTGACCCCATGGACTATAGCCCTGTAGGCTCCTCCTTCCATGGAATTTTCCAGGCAAGAATACTGGAGTTGGTAGCCATTTCCTTCTCCAGCGGATCTTCATCACCCAGGGATTGAACCCAGGTCTCCTGCATTGCAGGCAGATTCTTTACTGTCTGAGCCACCAAGGAAGCCCCATTGTAGGGGGCCCGGGGTTCAATCCCTGGACAGGGAACTAGATTTCCCGTGCCGCAACTAAGATCCCATGTGCTGCAACTAAGACCCAGAGCAGCCAAATATATTATGTAGGAAAAATTAGTTTTAGCCCTTAAATTCTCAACTGACCATATAAACATGCACAGTATGTACAATGTCCAGATAAACCTTCACCACCTTCCTTTTTTTTCATTATAACCATTGGTCACTATAGTCTTTGTCAGAATACTCAAATGCAGCCTTACCGCCAGAGAATGAAGGGTTCTTGGATCAAACACGAGCTTTTCTCCAAGGGGAAGCCTCTGACTCTCAACATGAAGTTCTCTTAGTCCTTCTAGTCCTTCTAAGCCTTCTATGACAGCAATGTAATTGCCTCCCAGATATCTGCAAAATATAAAACAAAATTTTAAGTAGGCATTCTGAGACATCACGGTCTATATGTATGATAAAAACATGAAAAAATCATTGAACTATTTGAAAATTATACAGTTGACCAATGAATATTGGGTGTATGTATGGGGTTTGGTTAGGGACGCTGACCTTCATATAGTGAAATTTGCATTTCCTGTGGTCATGTATGTATGTGAGAGTTGGACTGTGAAGAAGGCTGAGCGCCGAAGAATTGATGTTTTTGAACTGTGGTGTTGGAGAAGACTCTTGAGAGTCCCTTGGACTGCAAGGAGATCCAACCAGTCCATTCTGAAGATCAGCCCTGGGATTTCTTTGGAAGGAATGATGCTAAAGCTGAAACTCCAGTACTGTGGCCACCTAATGCGAAGAGTTGACTCACTGGAAAAGAGTCTGATGCTGGGAGGGATTGAGGGCAAGAGAAGGGGACAACAGAGGATGAGATGGCTGGATGGCATCACTGACTCGATGGACGTGAGTCCGAGTGAACTCCGGGAGCTGGTGATGGACAGGGAGGCCTGGCGTGCTGCGATTCATGGGGTGGCAAAGAGTTGGACACGACTGAGCGACTGATCTCTGATCTAGAGTGGGCACTCTTTATCCCTGATTACTTCATATTTGCAGATCTACCAACTGGACCACGGACCATGCAGCTCTATAGTGTTTTCTATTGAAAAACCTCAGTAGTCAAAAGTCATCTGTACATGCAGAATGTTCTTTTGTATTAAATCAGTGAAAGATTTATTTGATTCTTACAATTAATTAATTCTGAGAAATGTTCATTTTTAAAATAAGAGAACTGGACTAGTCCTCTCTATCAGTGCTCCTCTTGTGGTAGAGTGCATAAGAATCATTTGGGTTATAGGTTTAAAAGTAAAGATTTCTGAGCCTAACTGCCAGAGATTCTGATTTGGTTACCTAGGTTGGAACCCAGAAATCTGCATTTTTAAAATTGATATATAGTTGATTTACAGTATTGTGTTAGTTTGCGGTGTATAGCAAAGTGATCCAATTATATATATATATATATTTTTTCAGATTGTTTTTCCATTATGGGTTATTAGAAGATATTGAACATAGTTCCCTGTGTTACATAGTAAATCCTTTTTGCGTAACTATTTTATACAGCAATATGAAGTTTTAATAAGCATCTCCCACCTTACTTCTTACCCCCTTTCTGAAGACTTGGCCTGCGTTTTGGAAAGCAGTGATAGTTCTTCCAATATGGGGAAATTGGATCCACTGGGCCCCACTGTTTAATTAAAATCATAGGCAGTAATGCCTTTTACAGTCAAATCTACATCAACATTATCAGTTCTATGACCCTGCCCTTTTGAGATGTGTGATTCTGAAAGGCACAGAACTCATTTGGGTTCCATTGACACTTTTTTCACCAGTTGAGCCTAAATAAGCATGTTTTAGATATCCCTATAAGCCCTTGAGACAACTCACCCTCCTGCAAAAGAAGCATACCAGGGCTTACAGAATACAGATTATCAAGTATTACATATATAACAGATACTGCAGAGGAATAAAAATGGGACAGATAAAGGAAATGCTTGCATGCAAAAATATTACTGTAATGATGACAATTACATTACTGAGAAATAAAAGCACTTACAGTTTTTCCAGTTTCTTTAATGACCTGAGGTTCTCTATACATGAAATACAATTGTTTTGTAGGTATAAGTGGGTCAGATTGGTGGCATAATTCAGGTTAGTGATTTGACTAATGCGGTTATCATACAAATATAAAACACTAAGATTTTTACAAAGAGAGAGATCTTCCTAAAATGAAAACAAAAACAGATCATATTTAATTTCTTATGAAAACTTAGAGGATCGTTTTCAAGAAAGCTTTTCACTCAATCATTCTACACATTTCATTAAGGTTAATATATAAGAACAGAATTCCCCCATTCTTAGCACAGTCAAAATAAGACCAGAATGCTTACAATATTAGTTCTAGGCTTTAGTATTCTGTAACCTTATCAATAAAATTGTTTTTGCTAAGAAAGGTTTTCCCAGTGCAAGCAGTTTTCCTTGGAAACAGTTAGACTCCTCTAGAAGTTAAAGCGGAGAAGGCAATGGCACCCCACTCCAGTTACTCTTGCCTGGAAAATCCCATGGACAGAGGGGCCTGGTAGGCTGCAGTCCATGGGGTCGCTAAGAGTCCCACACGACAGAGCGACTTCACTTTCACTTTTCACTTGCATGCATTGGAGAAGGAAATGGCAACCCACTCCAGTGTTCTTGCCTGGAGAATCCCAGGGATGGCAGAGCCTGATGGGCTGCTGTCTCTGGGGTCGCACAGAGTCGGACACGACTGAAGTGACTTAGCATAGAATAGCATAGCATAGAAGTTAAAGCATCTAACCAATTATTGCTTCAACTTTATGAATCAGGGCTTAGTCTTTCTGTAGGATTGGAAATAAACTGTGTGGTTTGGAATATTTCAAAACCACTGGAAATCATCTAGATATGCAAGAAACAATGGATTAATAAGCTATAATAATGTGATTGAAGGGAATACCATTAAATATCCTTTAACTTCTTTAGTAAAGTAATATCTTGTAGATCTCATTAAAAAAATGAAAACAGTGCATTCAGTATGACCCATTATTGTAAATCTATATGACTATATGTATAGTATGTATAGGGGGCTTCCCTGGTGGCTCAGGTGGTAGAGAATTTGCCGGGGTAATATGAGAGACCTGGGTTCAATCCCTGGGTTGGGAAAAATCCCCTGAAGAAGGGAATGGCTACCCACGCCAGTATTCTTGTCTGGAGAATCCCATGGACAGAGGAGTCTGGTGGACTGCAGTCCAAGGGGTCACAGAGAGTTGGACAGGATTGACTGACTAACACTTATGTCTAGAAAAAAAGGGAGAAAGGATATCACTCTTGGTTTTTCTGTGTAAAAGATTACAAGTCAATTTCTTTCTTTTTATATGTCTTTATATAAATGAACACTACTTACTTTTGAAGGTAAGAAAATACTTAAAGATATTTTAAAGGGTCTATCATTTTTTGTGTTGTGGTAGAGTTAGAGTAAGTAGGCAAGAGATAGGAGTGAAATTCTGCTAAAAAATATCCCAGCTTTCATTAAGATCTTTTAAAATATAGCCACATCTTGGGAACTAGTTGGATATAACAATTTCTATACTTTACATTGCTAATTATATAAAAATAAGAAATAATTTCAAGTTCTTACAATTGCATCTATATTTTTATCTGAAAAGTTTATATGAGTTATTTTCTTCAGATATTGTAGAGTGTTTTCTTCTTTTCGGGGTTTAAGATTGCTGTTCTTGGCAATTAGATCCAAAGTCAGTCGAACCATGACTTCTCTATAAATCAAACTCTTGGCAATAGCTCTCTTCTGATAACCATGTTAAGAAGCAGTTTAAGTATTGTTTTATGCCCAACTTTCTAAAAAGCAAAGAAAAAAAGGAGTATTATGTACACAGCAATTTAGGAAAAATTACTTTGACTTTTTAATATCTATAACTATTGATAAAGTAGTTCACAAGCAGTTTTAGGGTTATGTTTTTTCTAAGTTTATAGTTTTAATTCTTTTCATGCTGCTGCTGCTGCTGCTAAGTCGCTTCAGTCGTGTCCGACTCTGTGCGATCTCATAGACGGCTGTCCCTGGGATTCTCCAGGCAAGAATACTGGAGTGGGTTGCCATTTCTTCTCCAGTGCATGAAAGTGAAAAGTGAAAGTGAAGTCAGTCATGTCTGACTCTTAGCGACCCCATGGACTGGAGCTTACCACGCTCCTCCGTCCATGGGATTTTCCAGGCAAGAGTACTGGGGTGGGATGCCATTGAGATATAAAACACCAAAATTAAATTACAGTGTAAATTCAGTTTTACTTTTAAATCTTTTACTCTCCCTAGTGTTGACTTGTTATTGTGGATGGATCATTTTCCCTCTTTGAGTTGAAAAAGACCTCAGTATCATTTAGTGTTCTCCCATGAAGAAATTAAGGGCCAGAGATTTGTCTGAAACCAGTCAAGTTAGTGACAGTTGAAAATGAGACCAGGCCTCCTGGCTCTTTTTTTCATAGTACCTTAGTATCCAAAATCAGGACACATGGTGTGAAAACCTTTAGTGTATTCATAGGACAGTGGTGAAAATACTTCTAGATAAGGCCAAAATGTGCAAAGCAAAACTTTAATATATTTAGAAGCAAATATAGGTCTTTCTCTTAAAATTAGGATATGGAAAGAGTTAACTTATATGCTACAAAAAGCATAAAACATGAACAAAAAATTTCTTGATACATTTTACTACATTAAAAAAATATAGCTTCTGCTTAATAGTATCTCTCCACCTTGATTAGTCTTGGTTCCTAACTCTTTTATTTTCCAATTTTTTTATTATGATAAAATACAAAGTTTATCATCTTTACGATTTTATGAGTGTATAGTTAAATTTTACTAAATATATTTATAGTGTACAGCCATTGCCATAGTCTATCTCTAGTATTCTTTTCAGTTTGTAAAACTGAAATTCTATTCCTGTTAAACGATAACTCCCTATACTCACTTGTCTTCCATGGCCCAGGCAACCACCATTCTACTTTGTCTCTATGACTTTGATGATTCTAAGAACCTCATATAAGTGGAATAATATTTTATTTTTGTGACTGGCTTATTTCACTTAGCATAATGTCCTCAACATCACCAACTCAATGGACATGAGTTTGGGTAAACTCTGGGAGTTGGTGATAGACAGGGAGGCCTGGCGTGCTGCAGTTCATGGGGTCTCAAAGAGTCAGACGCGACTGAGCAACTGAACTAAACTGAACTGAATGTCCTCAAGGTTCATCCTTGTTGTAATGTAAGTCAGAACTTCCTTCCTTTTTTACTATTGAATAATATTCCATTATATGTGTATACTAGATCTTGTTTACCATTCACCCATCTATGGACATTTGAGTTGATTCTGTGTTTTAACTATTGTGAATAATGCTGCTATGAACATGGATGTACAAAAATCTCTTTGAGATTCTGTTTTTAATTCTTTTTGGTATATGTATGTAAGCAGGATTACTGGATCATATGGTAATTCTACTTTTGATTTTTTTAGTAACTACTATTGTTTTCCACAGTAGTTTTACCATTTTACATTACAACCAACTGCACAAGAGTTCCAGTAATTCACATTCTTGCTAACACTTGTTATTATCTTTATTTTTTATAGTATCCATCCTAATGGGCGTGAGGTAGTATCTCATTGTAGTTTTAATACTCATTTCCCTAATTAGTGATGTTGAGCTTTTTTTTATGTGCTTATTGGCCATTTGCCTATCTTCTTTGGAGAAATGTATTCAAGTCCTTGCCCATTTTTAATCAGGTTGTTTTCTTACTGAGTTGTAGACCCCTATCAGATGTATGATTTACAAACAGTTTCATGTTCTTTGCCTGTTTGAGATTTAAGAGTTCTCTACATATTCTGGATATCAGTTCCTTATCAGACATATTACTTGCAAGTATTTTCTCCCATTCTCTGTATTGTCTTTTTACTCTGTTGATAGCACAAATTTTAAATATTTTCATGAAATATAATAATTTGCCTACTTTTTATTCTGTTGCCTGTTTTGTTGATGTCATTTCTAAGAAATTATTGCCAAATCCAGTATTGTGGAGCTTTTTCTCTTCATTTTCTTCTAAGAGTTTTATAGTTTCAGGTCTTACATTAAGGTCTTTGATCTATTTTGAGTTAATCTTTGATTTGATGTTAAATAAGGGTCTAACATTCTTTGTATGTGGATATACAACTTTCCCAGCTTCATTTGTTGAAAAGACTGTCCTTTCCCCATTGAATGATCTTGACACCCTTGTCAAAAATCATTTGACTCTATATGTGAGGATTTATTTCTTTCTATTTTATTGCATTGGTTTATGTCTGTCTTTATTCCCAGTACCATGCTGTTTTGATTGCTATAACTTTGCAGTAATCAGGAAGTGCAAGTCCTCTAGCTTTGTTCTTTTTCAAAATTGTTTTGGATATTTGGATCTCTTGAGTTCCTTATGAATTTTAGGATGCATTTTTCTATTTCTTTAAAAAAAAAAAACCCACAAATCCATCATTGGGGTTTAGATAAGGCTTGCAATAAGTCTATAGATTGCTTTGGGTATTATTGACATCTTAACAATGTTAAGTCTTCCAGGCCATGAAGAAGGGATATGTTTTCATTTACTTCTGTCTCTTAAATTATTTTCCAGCAGTGTTGTATAGTTTTCAGTGTATAAATCTTTCACCTTTTTGGTTAATTCCTAAGTGTTTTATTCTTTCTGATGCTTCTGTAAATGGAATTTTAAAAAAAATTTCCTTTTCAGGTTGTTGTTTGTGTATAGACATGCAACTGATATTTGTTGACTTTGTATCCTGCTACTTTGCTGAATTCATTTATTAGTTCTAACATTTGTGTGTATGCATATGTATAATCTTTAGTGTTTCTATGGTTTAGATCCTATTACCTGCAAACAGAGATAATTTTACTTCATCTTTTCCATTTTGGATGCCTTTTATTTCTTTTTCCTGCCAAATGTTTCTGGCTAGAACTTCCAGTGTGCTGTTGAATACACATGTTGAAAGTGAGCATTCTTGCCTTAGAGGAAATGCTTTCAATCTTTCATTATTAAGTCTGATGTTCACTTTGAGTTTTTCATATGTGGCTTTGATTATGTCTGGGTAGTTTCCTTCTATTACTAGTTAGTTGAGTATTTTTATTGTGAAAATTTAGATTGTTGAATTTTGTCAAATGTTTTTTCTGTATTATCTGTTTTTTCTTTCATTCTGTTAATATAAAATATTATGTAAATCAGTTTTTATATGTTGACCATCCTTATATTCTAAGGATATATCCCACTATTCATGGTGTATAATCTTTTTAATATGCTGCTAAATTTGGTTTGGTAGTGTTTTGTTGAGTGTTTTTGCATCAGTCCTTGTAAGGGATATTGGTCTGTAATTTTCTTTTTTTCAGGCTTTTGCATCTTCTTAATTTTTTCTTTTCTTTAACTTTTTATTTGGTTTGGGGAATAACTGATTTAACTAACAATGTTGTGATAGTTTCAGGTGAACAGCAAAGGGATTCAGTCATACATATACATGTGCAGTTTTCTTTTGTTGCAGTGTCTTTGACTTTGGTATCACAGTAATGCTGGCCTCACAGAATGAGTAAGAATGTGTTCCCTTCTCCTCAGAGTTTTGGAAAACTTGGTGTTTTTCTTAAAATGGTTGGTTGAATTCACCAGTGGAGCCATCAGAGCCAGGGCTTTTCTTTGTTGGGAGATTTTTGATTACTGATTCAATTTCCTCCCTAGTTACATGTCTATTCAGATTTTCTATTTCTTTGTGATTTAGTGTTGGTAGGTTTTATGTTTCTAGTATTTTTTTCTATTTAATCTAGGTTATCCAGTTTTTGACATACAGTTGTTTATAGTATTCTCACAATACTTTTCATTTCTGTAGATTGATAGTAATATCCCCACTTTCATTTCTCATTTTAGTTCTTTGTGTCTTTTTTTTCTTCTTAGTCTTTCTAGCTAAAAGTTTGTCAATTTTGTTGATCTTTTCAAAGACCTAGCTTTTGGTTTCATTGGTTTTCTCTATATTCTCTATTTCACTTATCTGTGCTCTAATCTTCATCATTTTCTTCTTTCTACTAGCCTTAGTTTAGTTATTTTTCTAGTTCCTTTAGTTGTAAAGTTAGCCTGTTGATTTGAGATCTTTCTTGTTTTTTCTGTCAGCATTTATAGCTATAAATTTCCCTTAGTATCAATTTTATTGTGTCCCATGAGTTTTGATATGTTGTGTTTTTCATTTTCATTCATCTCTAAGTATTTTCTAATTTCTCTGTGATTTCCTTTTTGATTCATATGTGTGTTGCTTGTTGTTTATTTTCCAATTTTCTTTTTGTTACTGATTTTTGACTTCATACTATTATGGTTAGAGCAGATACTTTGTATGACATCTATCTTTTAGAATCTATCAGAATTTAATTTGTAGACTAACATATGGTTTATCCTGGAAAATGTCCCATGTGCATTTCAGAAAAATGTGTGTGCTGTTGTTGGGTGGAACATTCTGTATGTGTCTGTTAAACCCAGTTATTTTATGATGTTATTTAAAACCTCTATTTCCTTACTTCTGTCTGGTTGTTTTAGACATTACTGAAAGCAGAATATTGACGTCTACAATTAGTACTGTAGGATTATCTGTTTATCTCTTCAGTTGTCAGTTTTTACTTCATATATTTTGATGGCTTCTCATGAGGTGTATAAATGTTTGTCTCTGTCATCTTGTTATCTATTTTCTATATGCCTTATAGCTTTTTGCCCCTTGTTTTCTGCTTTCCTGTGTTATTTTTTGTTGAGTTGATCTTTTGTAGTAAAACTAAATTCCTTTCTCATTTTCTTTTGTGTATATTCCAGAGCTGTTTTCTTTATGATTACCATGGGGATTACATTTACCATCCTAAAGTTATATCACTCTAATTTGAATATGTGCCAGCTTAACTTAAATAAAGGGGCTCCCCCAGTGGCTCAGAGGTAAAGAGTCTGCCTGCAGTGCAGGAGACATTGGAGACATGGGTTCAATCCCTAGGTCGGGAAAATCCCCTTGAGGAGGAAATGGCAACCCATCCCAGTATTCTTGCCTGAAAAATCCCATGAACAGAGGAGCCTGGTGGGCTACTGTCCATGGAGTCACAAAGAGTGAGACATGACTGAGCAGCTAAGCACAACTTAAATAATATGTAAAGCTCAGTTCCTTTATAGCTCTCGCCCTACCTTTTTTGATTGTTGATGTCACAAAGTTACCTCTTTATACACTGTATACCTAAAACAATTCTTTTAAATACATTAGTTACTTAAATTATATAATAAAATATGGAGAGTTAAAAACTAAAGTTATAATAATACTAGATTTTAGACTCATGTTTTAAAATATATGTCTCTTGAGTCACATGGAAAAAGAAAAAGTGCAGTTACTAACCACGGTTACAAAAATTCCAGCTTTTATAATTGTCCACGTATTTACCTTTGTTGAGATCTTAGTTCCTTCATATGGCTTCGAATTACTACCTTTAAATCACTAACTAGTGTTCTTTCATTTTACCTTACTGGACTCCCTGTTGCAGGGCAGGTCTAGTGCAGTGAGCTCCCTCAGCTTTCGTTTACCTGGAAATGTATTTTTGCCTGACTTTTGAAGAATAGTTTTGCCAATACTGAATTCTTTTTTTCTTTAGCACTTTGAATATATACGTCCACTGTCTTTTGACCTGAACATTTCTGATGAATAATGTGTGGATAATCTTATTAGGGGTTCCTTGTATGTAATGAGTTATTTCTTGCTGCATTTAAGATTTGTCTGTTGAAAGTGTGATTATAATGTGTCTCAGTGTGGGTCTCTTGAGTACATCTTACTTGGAGTTCAGTGAGCTGCTTGCATGTTTTGATTCATGTTTTTCATCAAGTTAGGAAAGGTTTCAGCCATTATTTCTTCAAACATTCTCTCTGCTCAATCCTCCCTCTCTCCCCTTCCTTCTTTCTTTCTTCCCACTCTCCTTTCTGGGACTCCCACAAAGCATATATTGGTCTGTGTGATGCTGTATCACAAGTCCCTTAGGATCTGTTCACTTTTCTCAGTATTTTTCTTTTTCTATTCCTAGACTCAATAATTTTCATGGTCCTCTTTTCAAGATCATTGGCTGATTCTTATGCCTGTTAAAATCAGCCTTGAAACCCACACGTGGATTTTTCATTTCAGTTATTGTACTTTTCAGCTCCAGGATTCCTTTTTAGGCTTTCTACCTTTCATTGATATCTCCATTTTGTTCATGTATCATTTTCTTGACCTTCTCTACCTCTTTAGTTTTTCTGAGCATCTTTAATACAGTTGTTTTAAAGTCTTTTGTCTAGTATATCTGCCATCAGGTCTCTTTCAGGGACAATTTCTGATTATTTTTGAATAGATCATACTTTCCTGTTTCTTTGTATACCTTTGTTTGTTGTTGAAAACTGGACATTTTAATCTAATATTGTAGCTTTGAAAATCAGATTCTCCTCCTTCTCTAGAATATATGGTTTGTTGTTATTGTTTTTGCTTTTTTGATTGTTACAGACTATTTCTGTGCTGGGGATCAGCCTGAAGTGTAAACTTAGGTCTTCTCAGGTGTTTCCTGAGTCTGAAACCTTTCTCTTGGCATGTACAGGGCAGTTTCTGGTTTTCCCTTTATGTGCAGCTGCTTTTGAATGCCCTAGTGTTTTAATGTTTTGTTCCAAAAAAGGAAAAAAGAGAAAAATAAATGGAAGTTAGTGGAAAGGGAGGCTGCTAAGTCACTTCAGTCGTGTCCAACTCTGTGCGATCACATAGATGGCAGCCAAGCCGGCTCCCCTGTCCCTGGGATTCTCCAGGCAAGAACACTGGAGTGGGTTGCCATTTCCTTCTCCAATGCAGGAAAGTGAAAAGTGAAAGTGAAGTCTCTCAGTCATGTCCGACTCTTAGCGACCCCATGAACTTCAGCGTACCAGGCTCCTCCGTCTATGGGATTTTCCAGGTAAGAGTACTGGAGTGGGGTTCCATTGCCTTCTCTGGGAAAGGGAGGCAGTAGCCCTGTAAATCCCCCCGAAAGTCATTTCAGCCAGAGGGAGTGGGGTTTGTAAGAGTGGAGAGAGGTGCCACCTCTTTGTCTGCATCTCTGTAACCAGAAGCAGCAGTCAGTGATAGGAGGGCAGATCCTCAATATTTGTTGGAAGGGGTACTTTCTGCCCACCTGGTGCCTGTAAGCTGTGTGCAAGATGCTACAGAAACCCCTGCCCAGCTTCCTGCACAGGGTTGGGTCTGGGGGATGGGTAGCTATTGTAGAAGTAAGATCTGAAATTGACTGAAATGAACCACATTTTATGCAGTTTATCATCTAATTCTTCCTTGGAAGTTGTAAGCCTTCAGCAGACTCCAGCATTCTAAAATAGTTACAGTGGACATGTTCTATCCATGTAGCTGCTGTTTAGGCTCCCTATTCTGCTGCAGTTCTGGAATCCTCACCTCCGTAACTTTTTCATATACATGTAAAAAAAAAATCAACTTATCATGTTCCATAAAAAATCTTCTCAGAAATTTATTAGGAATTGCATTGAATTGAGAAATAATTAGTGAAGCACTAACACCTGGGCTTCTTAGGTGGCTCAGTGGTAAAGAATCTACTTGCCAGTGTAAGGACACACAGGAGATGCAGGTTTGATTCCTGGATTAGGAAGATCCCCTGGAGGAGGAAATGGCAACCCCCGCCAGTGTTCTTGCCTGGAGAATCCCATGTACAGAGGAGCCTTGTGGGCTACAGTCCACAGGGTCTCAGAGAGTCAGACACAACTGAGCAGGCACACATGCACACAACATCTCTCTGAATTATCTTTTCCATTACTATGGTATGTGTCTCCATTTTAGAAGTGTTTCTTTAAATGACTTTCAATAGTTGTATAATTTTCTTCTAATTAAGGCCACACATGAGGTTTTTTTTTTTTTTTTTTTTGAATAATTTTTAGGGATCAAATATTTTTGTTTATATTGTAAATGTCATTCTTTTAGGAATTATATTCTCCGTACCTAATGTGTTGAAATGCACTGTTTTAAAAATATTTAAAATACTTTAAAAATATGATTTCTTTGGCCCATATCTTAAAATTCTAGAAACTTTTCTAGAAACTTCAAATACATTTTTTACACTGATAACTATGGTAAAAATGCATATCATAAAGAAGTTATACAACCCAAGGTTTTTCCCTTATAGCTGAGGCAGGAGACTGCTATACAGGTGGCCATGCAGGAGCAGCCCTATACTGTGAAGAAAGCGATGTCCTTTGAGAGTGACTTTGACTTGGGAGACAGGCGCCATGAATGACTTCTCCCTTCTTCCCCCCATGGACTTTTAGGGGAGACATCGGTTTCAAAAGGTCCCTTTGAAAATACGTGGTGTTCTTCTGGGTTATACACTTTCTTAATTTGCTCTCCTTCTATCTCTTAGTCCTTTCCTGCCTCTCTCCTGCTTCCCTGAGATTACAACCCCTGAAAAAGTGTTATCACATGAGTTTTTCCTTCAGGTTCTGTTTTCTAACCTGGGCTAAAACATAAGTTTTAGATCATCTGAATCTTCATGAATGACCATGCTATAAATGGACTTTGTCTCTACATTCCAGTGCACAAATTGGTGTTTGTACAGAAATTAATTACCTCAGAGAATTAGAAAAGGAAAGAGGCTAACGTCATATTTAAGTGAAGTATATATTAAACCAGAGGAAGGCCAATGGACCTCATCAACAAGTCACAGGCAAGCTTCCCAAGGGTTTGAATATGGAAAGGGAGAGAATTGAATCAACCAGTAACACAATAATAGAAACTGTTGACTCAGAACAATGTGCATTGTAGCAGTCAGATCCACAAGAGAGGATTTGGCTTCATCAATACACCACCATTGATCTCCTGAATAGAATATCCACCTTTACTGGTTCTATAGTTTTAGAGAAATTATAAGCTTCAGGAGTTTAAACTGAACCTAGTTTGGATTTGAATACACTTTAGAACAATATAATAAAAATAGTTATATCAACATTTGTGAGATGTCCCTGATTTTCTTTTAAAAGAGTTTCATTATTTTCTAAAGTTTTATAAACTGCTTTTTCACAATTTATCCCTGCTATATATCTCTGTTATCTCAGGCATCCACTTGCTAGGATGTCTCTATCTCTCCAGATCACTAGTGGGGACAGCTTAAAGTAAAAGTGAAGTTGCTCAGTCGTGTCCTACTCTTTGTGACCCCATGGACTGTAGCCTACCAGGCTCTGCCGTCCTTGGAATTTTCCAGGCAAGAGTACTGGAGTGGGTTGCTATTTCCTTCTTCAGGGGATCTTTCCAACCCAGGGATGGAACCCTGGTCTCTTGCATTGTAGGTAAATGCTTTTACCATCTGAGCCACCAGGGATGTTAGCTTACACCTGCTCTACTACACAGAGAAGGCAATGGCAACCCACTCCACTACTCTTGCCTGGAAAATCCCATGGACAGAGGAGCCTGGTGGGCTGCAGTCCATGGGGTCGCTAAGTCGGACATGACTAAATGACTTCACTTTCACTTTTCACTTTCATGCATTGGAGAAGGAAATGGCAACCCACTCCAGTGTTTTTGCCTGGACAATCCCAAGGACTGTGGAGATTGGTGGGCTGCTGTCTATGGGTTCACGCAGAGTCAGACATGACTGAAGTGACTTAGCAGCAGCATCAGCAGCTCTACGACAAGTGCTTGGGGAATCCACTTTAGTAGACCCCTTGACTTTTATCGTTTTGGGCTCCAGCAGGAGAAGGCAGTGGCACCCCACTCCAGTACTCTTGCCTGGAAAATCCCATGGAGGAGTCTGGTAGGCTACAGTCCATGGAGTCGCTAAGAGTCAGACATGACTGAGCGACTTCACTTTCACTTTTCACTTTCATGCATTGGAGAAGGAAATGGCAATCCACTCCAATGTTCTTGCCTGGAGAATCCCAGGGACACAGGAGCCTGCTGGGCTGCCGTCTATGGGGTCGCACAGAGTCGGACATGACTGAAGTGATTTAGCAGCAGCAGCAGCAGCAGGCTAGGCCAGATGCAGGGGACCTTTCTGAATTCGGTTTGTATATTTCCCTTAGGTAGCTCCAAACTCAGAAGAGGTATAATGCCAGCTATGAGGCTTTCCCTTTTTTCAAACCCACAGATCCCTCTCCTTCAGCTTCGCGGCTACCCCTCCACCCTTGTCTCCCTATCCTAGAGGTGTTTTTCAACCTTGCCTGATTCTAGCCCACGGTTTGAAATACAGACTTTAAGACTTTTTTCTGGAAATTCTAGATATCTGGAGAAAAGGGTTAAGAACCTGCATTTTAACAAGTGCTCCAGGAAAGTCTCACAGGCAGGCAAGTTTGAGAAACATGGCTCTAGGGCCTCCTCGGTTCCCACACTTCGCCTCAGAAGGCATCTCACCGTTCGTGGGACGCACCAGGTCGGTAACTCAGGTTTGGTAAATATCGCAGGTGCCAGCCTCCTTCCTGGTGCGGTTGCTGAGCAACCAGACAGACGCTCCTAGTCAGACGCGGCTCACGGGAAATGTCGCTCGGTCTCCGGAAGCGCGCTCCTCTGTGGCCATGCGCCAACCTCCCTCCTCTGTGACATAGCAGCCGGGGGTTGATGGGTATCCACGAGGCAGAGTCCGAGTGGATGTCGGTTAGCGGAATGAGGCCGTAAAGCGTCGGTCACATTACTGTTTTCGTGGACCCAGAACAGTTTTTGGCAGGTCACCATTTCCCCCTACTGGATTCTCCTTGCCATCAGCTTTGAACGTTTCAGTGCTGTTACTACGTTTCCCCAATAATAGGGCAGGAAAAGAATTGTCTGAAAGTACAGCCCATACTTCACTTTTCCTCTGATAAAATCCAAACTCTTCAAGGTGACTGTCCAGTCCGTTTATAATGACCAGTTTCACTGCTTGCTCTTGCTCTCTTCAGTATTTACAGTTTGGCATTTGGCTCTGTATGCCCTGTTCTAAAAAAAATTTTATCCCTTCCTCCTTAATTCTTACTTTGTCTTTTGAGATTCAAGCAATCAGCTTGGAATTAGCACATTTCTTTCTTTCCTGAAGCCTTCATAGGTTCTCAGTCTTAAGAGATACTTTTATCCGTCCCCCACCCCCAACCACTGGGATGTGGTAACTTCTTTAGTATAGCACAAACACACTACAATATGTTTGTTACCCATATCTCCAATAAGATAGTAAATTCTTTGGGGGTAAAGATTATTTACCTTTTACCTTGCTATTCCCAGGACCTGGCAAAGTGCCTTGTACCTTAACAGTCACCCCCAAGTATTTAGAAAATACATAATGTACAAATGAAGAAGAAGAATAATAGAACAAGAAACTGACATTGACAATGGAAAGATGGGCTCATTCAGTTCAGTTGCTCAGTAGTGTCCAACTCTTTGCAGCCACATGGACTGCAGCAAGCCAGGCTTTCCTGTCCATCACCAACTCCTGGACCTTGCTCAAACTCATGTCCATCAGGTTGGTGATGCCATCCAACCATCTCACTCTCTGTCCTCCCCTTCTCCTCCTGCCTTCGATCTTTCCCAGCATCACGGTCTTTTCCAGTGAGTCAGTTCTTCTCATCAGGTGGCCAAAGCATTGGAGTTTTGGCTTCTGTATCAGTCCTTCCAATGAATATCTGATTTCCTTGAGGATTGACTTGTTTGATCTCCTTTCAGTCCATGGGACTCTCAAGAGTCTTCTCCAACACCACAGTTCAAAAGCATCAGTTCTTTGGTGCTCAGCTTTCTTTATAGTCCAACTCTCACATCCATACATGACTACTGGAAAAACCATAGCTTTGACTAGATGGACCTTTGTTGGCAAAGTAATGTCTCTGCTTTGCTCACACGTCTCCACTTCACAGGCAGTTTCTTGGAAAGGGGGCTCATTAGGGATTTGGTAAAGTGAGCAATCTGCATTAAGGACTCTACGAGCTGGAAAACTGTAATAGCTCTGATCTTTAGGGTGGGAGTACAGTGGAAAAGTCATTGCTGTTCTGAACAAAGAAGTGTCAGAGTAGAAGGTTGTTAGAATTACCAGGTGGCTTGAAGCCCATGTGGACAGTCCATCTTGCCATTTTGCAGATAAGGAAATTCTCAGAACCTAGAGAGAGGTGGCAGAGAGAGAATTTAGCCTTGCGCTCCTAATTTCAAGCAAAGGTTTCCCCTCCTTATATTTCACTTGACTGTCTCAGTAAGAAGAATAGCCTAGAAAGAGGGACAGGGGGATAGGGACAGATGTCCTAACCCCATTCAGGACATTGTTGCTATTGTCCAGTTGTGAAGTAGTGTTGGTCTGTATTAGGGTTAAGGCAAAGAAAGTGACATGGAATGAGCAAATTTAGGAGGCATCTTGAAGCATGATTTAATAAAGAGAGACTGGATAGGATAAGGGGAGGGAGAAATTGGAGATAATTCCTGGATGTTAGTTAGGATAAAGGAACAATACTGGAGAGGTAATTTGGGCGGAAGTGGATGAATTTCGTTTACACATGTTAAATGTGAGGTGAGAGGTTCAGTAGTTTCCAGAATAGAGCTAATCATTTAAACCATGGAGTCATAACTGGTGGTGGGGGAGGAAAGAAGGGACAAACAAGTTAATAACTAAGCCAACTAGTTTGAATGGAAAAGGGAAGCAAAGCTAGTTATCAGAGAAAGGTGTGTCAGAGGTAAGATCTGTTCTGAGAAGAACAAATAACTTGCGATTCAAAAACCAGTCTAATCAAAAAATTAGATTCAGATGCTAGGGAAAGAATTGTAGAAGGAGGGTATCTAAGTTAATGAACAGCTCCAGAAGGATGCTGCTGCTGCTGCTAAGTCACTTCAGTCGTGTCCGACTCTGTGCGACCCCATAGACGGAAGCTCACCAGGCTCCCCTGTCCCTGGGATTCTCCAGGCAAGAACACTGGAGTGGGTTGCCATTTCCTTCTCCAATGCATGAAAGTGAAAAGTGAAAGTGAAGTCGCTCAGTCGTGTCCGACTCTTAGCGACCCCATGGACTGCAGCCTACCAGGATCTTCCGTCCATGGGATTTTCCAGGCAAAAGTACTGGGGTGGGGTGCCATTGCCTTCCCCGACAGAAGGATATGATGATGTAAAAGAACGATCAGAACAATATGGCTAAAACACTACAGCACAAACCAAGGTTGTTCTTATCTATTTTAAAGGTTATTTGGGAACAATAGATCGGCAGTATATGCAGGGCCATCCTATTCCTCTGTATAGCCCTCATTGAATTTGCTAACACTATTTTATGAGAAACATGTTTAGCAATGCCTTATTGAAAACCAGTTGCTCTGTTAATTAATCTTTGTATTATAGCAGTTTCATATGTCATTGTAAAAGGAGTATGAGCTCAATTGTGGAAATATTATATATATATATTTAAATGTCTGAAAGGAAATATATCTATGTCTGTGTCTATATTCTTTAGTTGCTAAGTTGTGTCCGACTCTTTTTGACCTTATGGACTGTAGCCCACCAGGCTCCTCTGTCCATGGGATTCTCCAGGCAAGAACACTGGAGTGGGCTGCCGTTTCACGCTCCAGGGCATCTTCCCAACCCAGGAATCCAACTTGTGTCTCCTGCCTTGGCAAGTTTTACCAGTGAGCCACCAGGGAAGCCCATCTGTGTCTGTACATGTATAAAATTAGATACAGATATATTCTTATATCTATATCCCAAAATATTTAATTGTGGTTATTTTTTTGGTGGTGGAATTATGACTGTTTAATTTTTCTTCTTTTTTTTTAAGTTATCAACGTTTTTAAGAATGATAACATTATATTCTGAATGTTCATATTGGATTCTGTTCTTTGTAGAAGAGAAAATCTCTTTGAGACAGCTAATATTAAAATAGTTTTAAATGGTTGAATCACTAATTTTTTAATCCAACAAGTTCCCAGGTGACTGGTTGATGATTATATAAATTCTAAATAAAACGAACCAAGGTATTTCTTTTGAGTTCCAAACCTTTGCATCCAGCCAGCTGCCTGACACTCATTCCACATGAATATGAATGTCCCAGAGACCAAAAAAACCCCTTGAACCTGTCAAGAATTGAACTCATTTGTATCCTTCACACATGTGCTCTGCCTCTTCTAGTTTCTGTCTTGCCCACAGTCGACCCTGCTACCCAAAGAAGAGCCTGAGAGCCATCTCCAGGACTCTCATATATTATTAGTATCACCATGTAGAGTCAGCACATCAAGTCCACTTAAGCTCAGAAACGACTTTAAATCCAGCAGTCTAACCATGCTTTCATCAGTACCTAAGAATGGACTGGAAAGGACTTTGACAAGTTCTATTAATTTTTTAAAAGTTCTTTTAATGTTAGTACACTAAAGTTTCTCAAGTTATATTTTTAAAGTTATATTAGATGTGACTGTAAATTAAGCGCTCTAAGCTGCAAATCAGTTTCATTATCTTAAAGTCACATTTATATCTAATTATATTTTAGTTAAGTATTTTAGAGTAAAAATGTTTTCTGGAAAATATTTTTGCTAACATTGCCACAGATGTTCTAACTGAAGCAATGTTTTATTATGTTTTATTCAGAAATGAAGATTCCTGGAACATCTAATGTCAGTAGAGCCTAACACTTTAGTTTGAGTCTATCAGGAAGCATTTACAAGAAAAGGACTTATAATTTTAGAAAAAGTTAAGGTTTCAGAAACAGTTCATTGCTTATGTTTTAGGAATTAAAAAAAAAATTTGTCTCTTGAACCACGGGTGGGGAACCTCTGTCTTCTAATAGAGTTCCAAGACACTGCTTAAGTTTATCAGGCCAATAATAAGTTCAGCAAAAGTTTAATTAGTTGATGATGGATTGAGGCTAAAAGCAAAACTAAGCAATGTAATACACTGTAGTCCAGTGTCTTTCAAAACAGTTTGTGAAAATTATTGAAAATGTCTTGTATATTTGTATTTAATTGTTTTGTTTTTTGGCTCCTGTCTGCTTTTTTGGTTGTGTGTGTCTGTGTGTGTGTGCTCAGTCATGTTTGACTCTTTGCGGCCCCATGGACTATAGCTCACAAGGCTCCTCTGTCCATAAAATTTTCCAGGCAAGAATACTGGAATATGTAGCCATTCCCTTCTCCAGAGGCTGGTCCTGACCCAGGGATTGAACACGCATCTCTTGTGTCTCCTGCATTGGCAGGCAGATTCTTTACGTGTTTGAAAAGGGTTTCATCCTTCTTGTTTGTTTTGAAAATGACTAGTACTTTTTTTGTTGTCAATTTTTTTTTTTACTAGTGTGCATTTCCATTTGCATATTTCTGCAGTAGTGATCCTTTATTGAAAAATTTTAAAAAGCTTTTTTTCACTCTTGTTTTAAATCTGCTAAGAAGTTTGGGAAAAGATTTTCATTTTATCATAATCTTAACAGTGAAAGAAGTCAGCCTCCCATAAAAAGGCATACATATTTAATTTTGTCATCCTAAAAACATATGTTGTTAATGTTTCTTAAGGGTAAACTGAAATGTCTATTGCATTTATTTCTTGATTGAACAGATACTTACTAACTACATGTAATGTTCTTATAGTGTGATATTAATGTAATGAATATAGTATTATCAAAGATGTTTTAGCAGGAGCCTGAGAATTAGAAAGTATAATTTCAACTTGTGCTCCCAAATCCCAAATTTAATAGAGCTTTTGTTTCAGTTTGTTCTTTACTGAAATAAAGCATTTTTTAAGCTGGGTTATAGTTGCTGTATAGTATTTTTATTTATTTGGCTATGTGGGTCTTAGTTGCTGCATGTGGGATCTTCTGTCTTCATTGTGGCAGGTGGAATCTTTAATTGCAGCATGTGCAATCTTTAATTGCAGCATGTGGTGTCTGGTTCCTTGACTAGGGGTAAACCCAGCCCTCCTACATTTGGTGCGTGGAATCTTAGCCACTGGACCACTAGGGAAGTCCCAATATACAATATTATAATAGTTATAGGTATATATATAACAATTTTTAATGGTTGTACTCCATTCATAGTTATCAAAATATTGGCTGTATTCCCTGTGTTGTACAATATATCCTGTAGCTTATTTTATACACAGTAGTCCTAACCCTTTCCATTCCCCACTGCTTTTCTATATCTGTGAGTCTGCTTTTTGTTTTAGTAACTAGTTTGTTATATTTTTTAGATTTCACATGCAAGTGATATAATATAGTATCATCCTGGTATCATACAGTATTTGTCTTTTTCTGACATTTCATTTAGCCTAATACCCTTCATGTGCATCCATGTTGTTGAAAATATATATTATATATATATATATATATATAATATATATACACACACATACATATATACACCACTTCTTTATCCATTCATCTTTGATGGACATCAGATCAGATCAGTCACTCAGTCGTGTCTGACTCTTTGCGACCCCATGAACCGCAGCACGCCAGGCCTCCCTGTCCATCACCAGCTCCTGGAGGTCACTCAGACTCGCATCCATCGAGTCAGTGATGCCATCCAGCCATCTCATCCTCTGTCGTCCCCTTCTCCTCCTGCCCTCAATCCCTCCCAGCATCAGAGTCTTCTCCAATGAGTCAACTCTTCGCATGAGGTGGCCAAAATACTGGAGTTTCAGCTTTAGCATCATTCCTTCCAAAGAAATTCCAGGATTGATCTCCTTCAGAATGGACTGGTTGGATCTTCTTGCAGTCCAAGGGACTCTCAAGAGTCTTAGATGCTTCTATATCTAGACAATGTAAATAATGCTATGATAAACATTGGGGTGCAATTAGTGTTTTTGTTTTTTTCAGATATATACCCAGGAGGGGATTGCTGGGTCATATGGTAGTTCTGTTTTTAGGTTTTTTGAGAAATCTCCATACTATTTCCCATAATAGCTTAAAGCACTTGTTAATAAACTATTTTTAGAACTATTTTGAGATAACTAGAAATCCATAGTATTGATGTCTGTCTAAATGAATTACTATTTCACCAGTCCATAGTTCCTTAGTTTTAGGTAATGTGTTGTTTTACCTTGAATATTAAGACTAGTTAGAAACTTAAAAAATAATCTCCCTTGGAAAGTGATGTTTGTATATAGCTCTTACATTGGTGGCATATCAAGTTAACTTCTCTGAAGGTATAGAACTTTTCAGATGATTGTAATTATTCAACATGGTATGCCTTCTCGTATAAGAATATAAATTAATTTTTTATTTAGTCTAATTTTTGTTATTTAAGCCCAGAATCTTAATATCCTCAAGTATACTAGAAACACATGAAAGAAATGATAGGATTACATAGGAGTTGAAGATTTAAAGCTAAACACATACATGTTTTAAAGGACTTACTTAGTATCATCAATAATATAAATAATAAATTGAAGTTTATTTAAATAATACATTGATCATGGAGTATAAAGTGAAAATTCTAGGAACAAAAATGAACATTTAAATAAAACATTTATTTAGAGATGTACTTATACAAACTTAAATTTTCAGGAAGGAAAGTAGTTTAAAGTTATGTTTTGTAATGGTAAACATATTCATAGTTATGTAATAGATATTTATAACCCCCTTATAACCTAACATAAAGGTCACAAAGCTCTATTCTTAAAAATATATTGCTTTATGCATATTCCTCTTAGGTTATGAAAAGTACAACTGCAGTTCATCAAAATGTGCCCCAAGGCACAATACCATTTTACTCAGTCATTAGAAAGTTTAGCATAATTGCTTAGTATAATCCAAAGAAAATATGAGTACTGACATCAGGGACTCTCCAAGTTGTTAGGCAATTGTTCCATAATTTTTGGCACCAAGATAATCCACATGTTGAAAAAGCAATTAATCATTGGTGTTAGTTATCAAGCTATGATTTTAGCTGTTTCCTCCCAAATTTGACCTGAAATGACAGAGTTCCTTATTTTATTTTTGTAATATTCTGATTTCTGAGATCAAAAGTTTAAATACACCAGTCTGGTTACAATTGACCTGATTTTTGTGTTACTAGTTTTCTAAAATAAGTAGATCATAACTTTATAAAGATAAATGGCATTTCTTCCAGTAATATTTGGATAGACAGGTTAGAAATTTTTAGAAACTTGCAAACTGATTACTTCAGAACAGACTGATTACTTGAAGTCCTTAAACTAGCATTTGACTCTAAGGAGGTAAATTTATCTGCAGCTAAAACTTGTATTGAAGATAGACTAGAATGAGAGAACATACAACTTGATATTTAATTTTCAAATGTAGTGACACAGACACATCAATTATTAAACAATGAGTGAAATAATTACCCTATCATAATTTAATATAATCAACCTTTATATCAAACAGAGGAGCAAGACCAAGAGCCATCATTTGGTGTAGTATATTTTTATATCGTCAAAAAACAAAAAACCACATTGCTCACCCATGTGCGTCTCTTTGGAGTTTATAGTTAAAACAATCCAGAAATTTAGAAAGAAACTTTGGAAACTCAACAGTCTGTGTTCCGTTCATTTTAGTCAGCTGCATGTGGATACAGTGCAGACTTAGCAATATAAATGAACTCTTCTCTGCATGCATGACTTATGCATCTGTACCTCATCATTCACAGAACGGTTTTGGAAACTGAAACCTCTGCAATAATGCAGCTCTCCAACACCCAAACAGTCCCTCTGACTCACTGTAAAGTTACTTACGCTCCTGCTCTTCAGTGTTTATTTTCAAGTGGCTGCACTATAGGGCAGTTTATTATTCTATTGTGTGATTCAGTGATTTTTCAAAACCCTGAATACCAGGTAGTCATACTAATTTGTAACAACAGTCTTCAGACTTGATCCCTCAGATGGAGCACGTGATGTTTAGTTCAGAGCTGATTTTCCAAATTCAGAAACAGCGGAGCGCAAATGGTTTCTCTGCCCCATTTGGCTGTTTGTTCTTGGCAGTACAGTTGATTTCAGAATAACTCGTGTGGTATCTTATTGTTAATTGATAAATAAAATGTGTAGATTGAAGTCCTATAACTGGACAGTGTAACCTAAAATGATACTAAATGCATAAAGTCTCAACAATATATATAGAAGTTAATGTTGTCAAACTGTTTGGAGCTGGGACCTTGAGGTGAATTGTTTGGAACTAGGACCTTGAGATAGTAAAACAATCTGGAAATTTTGGAGCAGCTTTAGTTCTGGGATCTCGCTTTCCCTTCATGGGTCCCAATCCCCAGTGCATAACCATTGACTTCTTTTTCCATCTCTGCTCCAGCCTGTGCTTCTGGCTCTGGCTTTATTACTTGGATGTTGGGGTTAAGATTGACATTCCCTGTAATCACCAAAGAGCTTGAGAAATTATCTCTGAAAAAACTTGAAGCCAAACAAAAACCAGACTTCTTAGAAAATGGCCTTTTTAACTCCTGAATAGCTCAAGGCTATAAGATAATAATCTGTAGGAAAAGGCAATGCCAATTCATGACTTAATTTCTGAATAACGGTGGCTGCAAATTGAGCCTTATGAATTGGATCACTTATACCAAAAATGTTCATGACAATACATTAAGATTTTAAAAATATACTTCAGAAATATTAATAAAGGTTCTTGCTTTTTAATAAAGTAACTGCATTTACAATAAAATGCAACTACTCTTTTCTGGGGCTGTTTTCACGTGGATTGTACTATAAAGCAGAGGGGACATCGTTTGTTGTCTCTGTGGTATCAGTTTAGCCTCAGTGCGTAGTAGTCATGAATTTGGTGTATTACTGACCCCACTTCCAGCTGCAGGGGTTGCCCTTAATTAGTTTAAACCAGTCACTATAAATAATCATATAAATTATATTTATGTATATAAATAATCATATATAAATAAACTTAATTCATCTAAACCAGTCACTATAATAATCATGACCCTACGTAGCCAGTCAGAGTGAAGACAGAACCTTATTGTGACAGCCGTGAGCAGCTCTTTCCAGTGACTAGATGGTGTGTTGTGCCGTTTGGGAGGTATCCAGCTTGAGACTTAGGTCAGCATGTGGAGGGCAGAGCTTGGGAACCATTAACAGAAGGCTAATACAACTATGCCTAAGCCAAGTATGATTTTGGACTCTAAAGTTAGGTGAACCAACAATCTCTGTTCAAGCAACTGTTTTTGTTTGCTTTTGTTGCTACTTGCAACCAAGGCATAATAGCTGAAATACTGAGTCCAGTGAAGTTAGGACTTGACAAGTTTTTTTTTCTGGCAGTTCTCTTTCTTGTTAGCTAGACATTTCCCATCACACCAAGATGACTCAATTGATTAGATCACCAATGTCAAATTAAATATGGATAATAGTATTCACATCTTAGAATGAAAACTGTGAGTTTGTTTTCATGGTGACTTCATTGACTCCTTACTCTTTCATGTCAAAACTTTAAGCCTTCAATCTTGTCTGTCAGAGAAACCTCAATGACTTTGTTATTGTTTCCAATTGAATGGCTCAGTATGAGTTGGTATCACTGAAGGCTGTGGCAGTAAACAGATTTTAGCTGCTTATTGGGGGCGTGCATGTGTGTTTGGTTGCTTCAGTTGTGTCCGACTCTGCGACTCCATGGACTGTCATCCACCCAGCTCCCCTGTCTATGGGATTCTCCAGGCAAGAACACTGGAGTGGGCTCCTCTAAGGGATCTTCCTGACCCAGGGACTGAATCTGCGTCTCCTATGTCTCTTGCACTGGCAGTCAGGTTCTTTACCATCAGCGCCACCTGGAAAACCCCACTTACAGGGGGCAGTCATCTTTTATTTTAAAAGGGCCTAAAAATGAAGGTCAGATTGAGCCATCTGAAACTGGGATGCCTGCTTTTATTTAAAGGAGTATAAAATGAGACCAAAAATGCTGCTGTATTATCAACTATCTGAGAAAGTATTTGGATACTAATGTTAATTGGCTTCCTCATTTTACTAAAGACCACTTCATTGGTAAATCTAATGTAAAACTTTAAGACTTTGTTTTCCTTGACCTCTGGGCCACACGTGAGGTCACTCATAAATTACTTCTTAAAGATTTCTTACTTCTCTGCTCTGTGGTTTCCTCTTCCGCTAACCATTTTACATCTGATGTTTGCCATGTCTTGGGCCCTCTTCTCATTTTTTATTTCCACAAATCATCTCATCTGATCTCATCTAGCCCTCGTCAAAACTTAACCTAGTGCTCTTAGAAACATCAGTGTAATACATTTCTGTTGCTTAAAACTCTCATTAACTCCCTATTGCGATTAGGATAAAGTCCCAAAGGCCCCTGCAGGATCTGTACTTACCTTATTGACTAAAGTCATCGATTGTTACTCCCCATGTACTACTCCACTCTCAAGTCTAACTGAATCTCAGTTCTTAATGGTTCTAGATTCTTGCTCTCTGCCTCAGGCCTTCCACATATCGCTATACTCTTTGCTTGGAAAAGTAATAGCCTCCCTGGTTTGTTTGTTTGTTTGTTTTTCCTGGCTAGTTCTCCTATCTTTCAAATTTCAGCTTAATGTCAGGTTACTTCCTTCAGGAAGTTTACTGGGGTAGCTCCTCTTTGGGGGAGTATTCCTTCTGAGAGTTCTTCTGTTCAGTTCAGTCACTTAGTTGTGTCTGATTCTTTGTGACCCCATGGATTGCAGCACGCCAGGCTTCCCTGTCTATCAGTAACTCCTGGAGCTTGCTCAAACTCATGTCCATTGAGTTGGTGACACCATCCAACTATCTTATCCTCTGTCATCCCCTTCTTCTCTTGCCTTCAATCTTTCTCAGCATCATGGTCTTTTCCAGTGAGTCAGTTCTTCGCATCAGGTGGTCAAAGTACTGGAGTTTCAGCTTCAGCATCATTCCTTCCAATGAATATTCAGGACTGATTTCCTTTAGGATTGACTGGTTTGATCTTGCAGTCCAAGTGACTCTCAAGAGTCTTCTCTAACACCACAGTTCAAAAGCATCTGTTCTTCAGCACTCAGCTTTCTTTCGTGGTGGTTTAGTCGCTAAGTCATGTCTGACTCTTACAACCCCATGGACTATATAGCCTGCCAGGCAGGATTCTCCAGGCAAGAATACTGGAGTGGGTTGCCCTTTCCTTCTCCAGGGGATCTTCCTGACCCAAGAATTGAACCCAGGTCTCCTGTATGGTAGGCAGATTCTTTACCAACTGAGCTACAAGGGAAGCCCAATTATATGTATATAAAAGCTATCACTGTATTGCCTTTTCTCACATCCATACATGACTATTAGAAAAAACATAGCTTTGACTAGACAGACCTTTGTTATCAAAGTAATGTGTCTGCTTTTTAATATGCTGTCTAGGTTGGAGAAGGAAATGGCACCCCACTCCAGTATTCTTGCCTGGAGAATCCCATGGACGGAGGAGCCTGGTAGGTTGCCGTCTAAGGGGTCACACAGGGTTGGACACGACTGAAGCGACTTAGCAGCAGCAGCAGGTTGGTCATAGCTTTTCTTTCAAGGAGCAGTTCAGTTCAGTCGCTTAGTTGTGTCCAACACTTTGTGACCCCCATGAACCGCAGCATGCCAGGCCTCCCTATCCATCACCAACTCCATCCAAACCCATGTCCATTGTGTTGGTGATGCCATCCAGCCATCTCATCCTCCATTATCCCTTTTTCCTCCTGCCCTCAATCTTTCCTAGCATCAAGGTCTTTTCAAATGAGTCAGCTCTTCGCATCAGGTGGCTAAAGTATTGGAGTTTTTCAGCTCCAACATCAGTCCTTCCAATGAGTATTCAGGACTGATCTCCTTTAGGATGGACTGGTTGGATCTCCTTGCAGTTCAAGGGACTCTCAAGAGTCTTCTCCTACACCACAGTTCAAAAGCATCAATTCTTTGGCGCTTAGCTTTCTTTATAGTCCAACTCTCACATCCATACATGACCACTGGAAAAACCATAGCCTTGACTAGATGGACCTTTGTTGACAAAGTAATGTCTCTGCTTTTGAATATGCTGTCTAGGTTGGTCATAACTTTCCTTCCAAGGAGTAAGCATCTTTTAATTTCATGGCTGAAATCACCATCTGCAGTGATTTTGGAGCCCAGAAAAATAGTCTGACACTGTTTCCCCATCTATTTGCCATAAAGTGATGGAACCGGATGCTATGATCATAGTTTTCTGAATGTTGAACTTTAAGCCAACTTTTTCACTCTCCACTTTCACTTTCATCAAGAGGCTTTTTAGTTCCTCTTCACTTTCTGCCATAAGGGTGGTGTCATCTGCATATCTGAGGCTATTGATATTTCTCACAGAAATCTTGATTCTAGCTTTGTGCTTCCTCCAGCCCAGTGTCTCATGATGTACTCTGCATATAAGTTAAATAAGCAGGGTGACAATATACCGCCTTGACACACTCCTTTTCCTATTTGGACCCAGTCTGTTGTTCCATGTCCAGTTCTAACTGTTGCTTCCTGACCTGCATACAGATTTCTCAAGAGGCAGGTCAGGTGGTCTGGTATTCCCATCTCTTTCAGATTCTCCAGTTTGTTGTGATCTACACAGTCAAAGGCTTTGGCGTAGTACCCAGCCACTTTAATTCCCCCCTCACAGCAGCATACTTAGGTTCTTGTTAACTTAGCTTTAGACTCCATTGTTTAGAGAATTTACAAGGTCTACCTTGTTCAGAGTATCTCCAGAGAGTAAAACTGGGCCTCATTCAGTAAAGGCACTTGGTGAGTATTTTAACGACTTAGATACCTGTGCTAGACTCTGTCTCAAATAACTTATTTGACTTTCAGGAAAATAATTTATGGTGTGACTTGGTTAATGTTTTATTGGAACATAAAAATGTTATATTAAATTGTACTTTTACTAATAGATCAAAAGAAGGTTTGCATCATGCATGCTAAGTCACTTCAGTCGGGTCTGACTCTCTGCTACCCCATGAAGCGTAGCCCATCAGGTTCCTCAGTCCATAGGCTTCTCTAGCAAGAATACTGGAGTGGGTTGCCATGCCCTCCTACAGGGGACCTTCCTGACCTGGGGACTAAACCTGTGTGTGTCTCTTACATCTCCTGCATTGGGAGGCTGGTTCTTTACCACTAGCACCACCTGGGAAGCCCCCCAAATAGCCTGCTGCTGCTGCTGCTGCTCAGTCACTTCAGTCGTGTCCGACTCTGCGTGAACCCATTAGACATCAGCCCACCAGGCTCTCCTGCCCCTGGGATTCTCCAGGCAAGAAAACTGGAGTGGGTTGTCATTTCCTTCTCCAATGCATGAAAGCGAAAAAGTGAAAGTGAAGTCGCTCAGTCGTGTCCGACTCTTAGTGACCCCATGGACTGCAGCCCACCAGGCTCCTCCATCCATGGGATTTTCCAGGCAAGAGTACTGGAGTGGGGTGCCATTGCCTTCTCCCAAAATAGCCTACAGCACCCCAAATTCCCAGGCAGACTCCCATCCACGTACTAACCAGGCCCAACCCTGCTTAGCTTCAGAGATCAGGTGCGTTCTGGGTGGTATGGCTGTAGATAAGGCTTAGGCAAACTGAAACTGGCTCTGATAGTACAGAAAGTAAAATGCTGAAATCTTTTGACTAATTTAAACAGGCAGGACTCTTTTAAAACAGAAAAGTTCTAATATTTCTTTCCCTCATATTTTAAAACATTAAGTGATACTAGAAAAAGAATGTAATCCCTCCCACAAAACAACAAAAGAACAATTTCATTTTAAAGAATTTTATTATAGGATGTTAATATCCAGGACACCTTCAGAGCATCTTATTCTTCTAATCAGATTTTTGGTAACTGGTTTTAAAGTGTTACTTGAGTATTTTTCCTCATACTGGTTTTCAGGCAAAAGTACTACTTGGTGCTTGTTTAAGAGATGTTAATTTGATTAAACAGTTTATCCTTAATAACCTGAGACATCAATCCATGGATAGCTTCTATGGTAGTTTTACAGCTAGAAAGAAAACAGATCACATAATGTCACAAGAACTGAGAACTGTTTCAAACGTGCAACTTGCATGCCCCGCCCCCCGCAACAATTCCATCCTTGCACCCCTAGTAATGATTCTGGTTCTATTCATACTCTGCAAAACATACTGTATACCATACCAATCTACAGTTTACTCTCTATGGTATACCATAGTGATTTTTAGCCTTCTGCATGTATTTTGATTGTTTCCTACTTATTAAATTTTCCCAAAAGAATGACAATGTAAATATCTGATAAGATTCAAAAGTTATTTTATTATTTTTGAAAAGGTTTGGGAAAAGTTGTATTTTAGAAGGTTACTGAAGTTATTTATAATTCAGAAATATAGATTGATTCCAGTATTACATTAAAATCTGCTTTTCCTTGTTGTTCATTAGTTGGAATTATTTAAAAAAACGATTTTAATGAACCTTATGCTTTTTTCTCCTGAAAAGTCAGAGACATCCTTCAAACAACGCAAAGGTAAAGTCAGATTAGTGGATGAAGGACTTAAATTTTAGAACTGATAAAAAAAAAAAACAAAAAACAACCCACCAATATTCAGAAAAGATGCAATTCTTATAAACTTATCCCTAAAGGAAAATTCTCTACTATTGTACCACTACTCTTCTCCTTCCTACTTTTCTTCCTATATAGTTACATTCCCACAGTGACATTTTTGCTTCCTAAGAAATTGAGATGTAAATACAGATAGAACTATAAATCAGACACATATAAAGACAGATAAGCAAAATGACATATTCAGAGCAAGTATCAAAAGCAAGCCCTAATGTCAAAGAAAAATGTGATTTTTATCCAGGCTGCTACCTTTATACCTTTTATTACTCATAGAGAAGAAATAAATGAGGTCATTCTAACCCAAGATAGCTTCTATTCCAACACATTTTGGCCTTCCGTCTCTCTTTTCTTTGCTATCAACTAATTTAGTTCTTCTCAAAATGGATACCAAGATAGTGATTTATGTAGATGTCAACACAGTCTTCCTTTCCTCTCTATCCCTGTCATATTAAAATTTAAATTTTTGTGAAAGTGAATATTATATTACTTCCCAATTCTGTATGCATCTGAAGGATCACATAATTATTTCATATGTTATATCAAGTTTGTTCTTAATAAATTCTTTACTGAGATTTGAGATACTAAATTACTGTATAAAGGATTATTTCAGAAAAATAAGTTGAGAGATAATCATTTCTCTGATATTTAGGGTTTAAAACTTTATAAAAATTTGAAATTTGATAAACTTAAGAAATCTTAATTTAATCCTTCACAAAAGGATTATATTAGAATAGATTAGGACATCTTTTTGCAAAGTTTTGTTTTGGTTTTCATTTAAAGACCCAGCAATGGACTGGTTTTCTTTCTTATACTTTATGGCTGAAGCTGCTGCTGCTGCTGCTAAGTCGTTTCAGTCATGTCCGACTCTGTGCCACCCCATAGACAGCAGCCCACCAGGCTCCCCTGTCCCTGGGATTCTGCAGGCAAGAACACTGGAGTGGGTTGCCATTTCCTTCTCCAAATGGCTGAAGCTAGAAAAGGTGAAAGGGAGTTTTTCACAACATCACCTAGACCCAGAAGCCTTTAATATTCTTACCTGCTGTCTCCTAAATTTTCAAAGTTAAAACCTGCATCTGACAACCTTAAAGGTTAACATTTAGGTACCACTGTAAGTTATGGGTTGAACTGTAAGGAATTTGAATCCTGTTATTTACAAATCTTGAGAAAAAAAAAAGTTAGGGGTAGGAATAGATTTGCTCTCACCTGTCTCGTGTAGCTTTGGCAAGTTTGTCTTCTGACTTTCGATCATGTGTTTCTAAACCCAACATGAAACTTCCTCGTCCCAGCTGGGCTTCTGACTGTTCTAATTTTTCAGACAAATCGAAGACCTGACCGGTGGTATAGTCTGCATTCTATGGGGAAAATGATATTGTATCAATATACAATACTAGTCTATCATGTAAAAAAATATACATATGTAAATTTTCTTCCATATAGAGAATTTCATTTACAAATAATTCTACTATGAAATCTAAGTGGATGGTCAGTGAAATAAGTCAAATTATACCTGCAAAAACTTGATTCCAAAGCTCAAGCAGTTGAGTATAGAAATTTTCCCCTTTTATAGTTTAAAGATTAAATTTGGAATTGTCTTTTTCGACTGCTTAAATCTAGTAATTTGTTATTATGAGAGGCTTTGAAGTACACAGATTTGAGTCCAGATTGTGGTCCTCCTGCAGATTAGCTGGGAGGCCTTGGGAGAGGTCCTTTACTTTTCTATGCCTTTCAGTCTTCCTGTGAAAATGGGGGAGGAAGGTGATAATTTCTACCTTAAAGCTATTGTGAGTGATGTATACAAAGCTTGTAGGACTGCTGATGACACCTAGCAAAAGCTTAACAATTGTTAGCTAATTTTGTTACTTTTTTATGTTGAATTTCCAGAATTAGTACTTATAACACATTTAAAAAATTACATTTGTGTTTTAGCTTTTCTAATTACAAAATTAATAGTTATACAGAAAATCTGGAAAATGTAGAGCAAAATATATATATATATATAAAAGAAAATACCTACCATCCCCTCCACCTAGCTATAAACACAATTTTTTTTTTAAAGAGTATTGCTATATACTCACATGAGCTTCCCAGGAGGTGCTACTGGTAAAGAACCCGCCTGCCAATATAGGAGACTTAAGAAACATGGGTTTGGTCCCTGGGTTGGGAAGATCCCCTGGAGGAGGGCATGGCAACCCACTCCAGTATTCTTGCCTGGAGGATCCCATGACAAAGGAGCCTGGTAGGCTATATACAGTCCACAGGGTCACAAACAGTCAGCATATGCACACTCACATTTGGTAAACTGAAATATTCTATATACTGCTGATATGTCATATATTTTTAAAACCAAAAGTTTAATAATCACATATGTACATTTAAGTGTACTTAAGTGTAATGTTTTTGAAAAGTTTCTACTGGAATATCTTTATGTTATTCTATTTGCTCAGTCTGTAAGATACAATAAAGGTAGTACAGTTCAGTCACAAGACATTTTAAAAACATTTGCTGTCATCATAGTTACTATAAAAAGCCCTTTAAAATACTACCAGCTTTCCACTGATTTTACAAACTTATGATAATTTTTTAAACATGCAATTATATTCACTTTGTCTGTATCTAAATGGTTTAGGTCATCAATACATCCTTCCCCAACAGATTTGGAGAAAACCCTAATGTTTGTAGATCACTTCACATCTAGAAGGTTTAGCTGCAGATATAAAAATGTGGGATGGCAGAAACAGTTATACTATTAAAATGAAGAAAGAAACCAATTACATTTCAAACAGAGAAAACTAATATAAATCAAAAAAACTTTTTTCTGGTAGCTTTTAGATTACATGCTTTAGCTGTAAAGGGAAAGAGATGACATACATTTATTTATATATTTTTGTTTCTTAGAATGCTGTAATGTACTAGGTATTAAACTACACACAAAAAAGGAGGAAATATAATTTAACCTTTTTCTTGATTATTAATGTCCTCAATATATGCAGTGCTGGAATACAGGGACAGCCACAGGCTGAGTAAGTAGAGCTGGCTGTTTTTGTACAAAGGTTCAGACAGCTCCAGTCTTACTGCTTCCTGCCCATGTCATCATGTGTCACTTCTGGCTGCTATCAGCATACTTGCCTCTAAGGAAACATGACACATGAGGCATTTAGCAGTGCTAGGTAGATAGAAAACATTTAATAAATGTTTGCTATTATGATCACTCTTCCTCTTTCTAATTTACTATTTCTGACTGTTGAGGATAAGAAATAAGAAAAAAAATCATAGTAAATATGCTCAAGTGAGGTTTTTACCCATGAGTGCAATGAATCAAATAAGCAAAAAATAATTTATTGAGGCTTTATTATATGCCTGCTGCCGCTGCTGCGGCCAAGTTGCTTCAGTCGTGTCCGACTCTGTGTGACCCCACAGACGGCAACCCACCAGGCTCCCCTGTCCCTGGGATTCTCCAGGCAAAAACACTGGAGTGGGTTGCCATTTCCTTCTCCAATGCACGAAAGTGAAAAGTGAAAGTGAAGTCGCTCAGTCATGTCCAACTCTTCACGACCCCATGGACTACAGCCTACCAGGTTCCTCTGCCCATGTGATTTTCCAGGCAAGAGTACTGGAGTGGGGTGCCATTGTCTTATTATATGCCTAGTACTTTGCTAATTACTATATATATGCTATGCTATGTTATGCTAAGTCACTTCAGTCGTGTCCGACTCTGTGTGACCCCACAGACGGTAGCCTACCAGGCTCTGCCGTCCATGGGATTTTCCAGGCAAGAGTACTGGAGTGGGATGCCATTGCCTTCTCCGTACTATATATATATTTCATATAATTCTCAGTGTACTTAACAATGTGGGTATTATTTTCATTGGGCCCAAGAAAGGCTCAGACACATTAAATAATGCTGTGAAGGTCACACATGGCTAGTAAAATGGCAGACTTGTTTCTGAACTGAGTTTATCTTAGTCCAAATTTAGTGGTTCTAACCACTATGTTATACTGTACTATATGAAATGGCTTACTTAAAAAATAAATAAATAAATAAACAAAACTGTTTCTTGACTAAGATCTAGATAGAGGTTTCTGTCTTCTTCTAGGTATTAGATTTTAATGATATATTGGAAAATATTGACTTTTTCATTTTTTTTTTTTTTTGGTGGTAGCAGCAATCTGCTTGCTATAAGGTAGTGATATTCTGATTTCTTTGGGGGACATTCTTAGTCCAAGTGCTCCGGAGAGTTTCTGCTACTCCAGCCCAGCAGTAAAGCAGTAACGGACTGCCTTGGCTCAACTACTCATGGTGTTCATTCCCTTGGCCCAGAGCAGGTTTAAGGTTAGGCATGTGACCTACAAAACTCAGACACATAGTGAGGCTTTGTCTGGGAATATGTTAAGTGGTGTGTATGTGTGTGTTGTGTATCTTGATCTTTTCTTTTGAATGTGGAATTGGGAGGTCTAAGCTAATACTGCCATCTTGATTTCACATGAAGTCTGAAACTGAAACCAACTGACCTGAAATCAAAGCTGAGAAAGGAAGACCAAGACCTCATAATATTGTCTGAATGCAAACTCAGGCTGTGCCTGAAGTCAGCCCTCTTCCTGGTACTCCTGGACTTTGCAGCTTACATGATTCTCTTTTTTGTTTTAGCCAGGTTGGTTGGGTCTCCTGTCACTTGTAACTAGAGTCCTACCTGAGACACACAACAAAGAACACTATTGGTATTTTTCTCTAAGTCAGAGATAGATCTCACCCTCATCTGGTCTCAACAGTACACAACACAGATCCTAGCTTGGCCTAGTATTCCAATCCACCTCTGGTCATGCAGAATCTGCTCCCAAGCCCACCATCTTGGCAAAGTCAGTCTTTCCATGAAAAAGAGTTTCAGACATTAAACAACTTATGTAGATTGATAAAATTCAGACACATTCCTTGCAAGCATAGTACTTACCGTAAGCAAGCTAGAGGAACTCAGCGTATTCACCCAGTATTTATTCCACAAAAGCTCAAGCAATTTCCGATCCAAAGAGGATTTGAAATATGAGACTTCTAAGGCATAGTATCTAATGAAACAAAACCACAAATCTAGTAAGTAAAACACATTCAACCACATCGCATAAAGGTTATGGCCAAATTTAAGTTAATTACATTTTATATCCAAATAGTCATGCTTTAATTTTTTCCAACAGAATAACAGGTAAATAACAGTAACTGGTTTTCTTACTCTTCAGAGGGGTGGCTGCAATTCAGTTAAGCAAATATTCTTGAGTTATATTTCTCCCCTCTGTAAAGCCCAGAAGTTCTCAAAAAATTATTAATAACTAATCAAAATTTCTGAATGACATGTATTTACCCATGCCACTGACTTCATAAATTTCAGCCAACAGTAATGAACTTCCCCTCTCCAAGGTTAGCTATTACTTTTGTTAGGCTTTTAAAAATACCAAAAATGACATGTGGATTCTCGATTCCTCCCTTTCTAATCCTCTAATTAGGAACAACTGCTTTTTGGAAAAGCAAAACTTTAAGGTTGGCCATTAAAAGCATATAAAAGAATTGCTGCTGCTTCTAAAGGCGCCTAATTTATAATCAAGGGAAATTTGCTTAAATGTCTGAAAAACTTATTTTTTTTAAAGAACTAAGTATTTAAATATGTCACTATGTTACAAAGAAACAAGGGACTTCTTCACCTTAAGGAGCTTACTCTTTTCATGGGACACGTGGGATGAATCCATGAAAAGTTATAAATATAATGATATATGTTGAATAACAGTAAGTGATGCTATAGTGCATATTTAAAATTAATCATCTGCCAATTAAATGTGAGCAATAATGAGTACTCTTAGTATAGACAGAACAGCCTGAGAAGCTCCAGGGAAAAGGCAGGATTTCGAGTAATCCTAACATGAGTCTATAGTGTGGCTATGTTAAGAGCAAGGAGGAAGCATTAGGCAGAGAGCCCTAACTCACAAAAAGGAAAGTCATGAAAGGAACAAGAAGTTAATCAGTTTGCCTGGACAGTTTAGGGGGAGCAGAAGGATTTTGTAAGGGAAATTTAGGAAGCTATGTTGGGGTCTAGCTAGCAGAAGACATTACATAAAAGGCTAAGAAATTATCTTCTAGGTACTTGGGACTCATGGAAGGTGTCTGAGCAGATCAGTGATATAGCCATTTATATCAGTGTTTGAGAAAGCCAGCTGTGGTAAGATGTGTCAGAGGAGAAATGGGAAGCAGGGAGACCACAAAGGATGCCACTGCAGTGGAGCAGATGTCAGGAGAAAAAGGCCTCACAGGTTAGTGCTGTCGAAGATGAAGGCACAGGGACAGAACAGAAATGTGTGTTCTTTCAATTCAGGAGTGAAGAAATTTTAAAACAGTAAGAATTTAAAGACAAGTAAGGGCTTTATAAATAAGATATCCCTGCATATGTGTAGATGAAAAGGACATAGCTATAGTGAAATGTGGAAGTGGGATGTGGAAACAGTGTATTTCTTGAGCACTTACGTCCTGGTGCTTTATATATACTCATTTAATCTTCCCTAGAACCACAAAAGGAAAGATTTATTATTCCCATTCTAGGCAGAAGAAACAACTCTAGAGTAGAGACTTGTCCAACACCACAGAAAGTGGCAGCAAAAGGATATGATATTATGTCTGTTATCAAAACCTCAGTGTAGACATTTAAGACCTTGTTTAAGAAGTGAAGCCCCGGGAGTTGAGGCAGTTAGGTATGGAGGGAGGAGGCAGGGGCTCAGGTGGCAAGGTCAGTTTTAGAAATGACAGGTTGTACCTCTGATACTTTAGGGGAAAGAGAGGATGAGTAGAGCAAAAGATGTAGATTATAAAGGATGGAAAATAAGGGAGCTCAAACAGGAGGGTCTAGAATAGACTTTTATGTTTAAAAATTTGTGGGTCACCTTAATGTTATTACTGTCTTAATTCCGTAGGCTGATGCAGTGAAATTTTTTGGTCTAATATTAGCTGCAAATCTCAGTAGCAGAGTTGAAAGCAAGAAGAACATTCAAAATTACTCGTGGAGCTAAATCCTCATCTTCTGTACAGGAAGTCAATAATAGATACTGCCTAGAACTGAAAATCAAGAAGTAGCACTATCAGCATGCTGTTTGAAGTTAATGGGGTAAATGCTTAAATGGAGCATAACTATAATAGTTGAAGTGATTTCCTCTGGGGGTGGGGGAAAGGGAATGGTATTTTCATAGAACCAGTGACTCTTTAAACTATGAGCTTGTATAACATTGATAACATACAAGCTAATTTAAAAAATCTGTTGTGTCCTATTTTTACTAAGGCTCTTCAAAGTTAAATATATTTAATATCTGTATTAGATTCTATGTTGAAAACGAATTTTGGATTATGATCTAGAATTTAAAATAGGAAAGAAAAAAGATCAGTGCAAACTACAAATTATAGCTCATTGTCAGATGATTTAGGAAATGATCTATAATGAGTCTGCTCTTAACTTGGCACTATGTTTCACTGAAGATTTGAAATAAAAATAAGCAACTTATTTGCCCTATTAAAAAAGTTTACTCTTTATTTAGGAACTGGTCCTAAGTAAGAGAGTATCTTTGAACATCCTGCTTATTCCAGGTTCAAAATTTTAGGCTCTAGCAATGCAGGTAGTTAGAAAGCAGCAACTCCTCTTAGAGAGGCTCTTTTCTCAGAAAAAAACAGGAAATGCAGGTTTGTTTGGGCCAGGAAATGCAGGTTTGTTTGGGTATAGAAAGCACAGTATGCCTCATGGTCTTTGTTTCAAAAGCTGCTGCTGTTGATAAGAGAAGTAGAGTAGGTATTAAAGAAACTGCAACTCAATATAAATGAAAAAAATTGTTAACTCAAAGTGAAATTATTACAGCAAAGGTGTTTTCATGCTTAGGAGCAATTCTCTCACATAGGAATGGCTTAAATTCTTTTCAATAGAGCAAATTAAGTGATTTAATTACAAACCTCTCATTGGTTTATAAATGAAAATAAAAATCTTTTTTTCCAGAAGTATGCCAAGGATCAGACATATTTAAAAATTAAATTCTAGAAATTCTGGTATTTTCTAGGAATTCTAAACAGAAAAATAAGAGCAGTAGTAGCACATGAGTAGTAAAGTATTCCTTGAAGTTAGGATAGGAGGTGTGGAGAAAGGGACAGTAGTAATCAGGCAAAACTTTTTCTTTTAGGGGGGTGCCCACACTTCTATGTGCCATGCCCTATTTTAATTGTTAGGATATAGCAGTGAATTGATTTCTCTCTCATGAAGTTCACATTCTAATGAGGTCAATAACAAGGAAGCAAAAACATATCAGATGGTCATAAGTGCTAAGAAGAAAAATGAAGCAGGGAAAGGTAACAGTGACTAGAAAGTGCTAATTGAAATAGGGTGATCAAGGAACATTCTCTGTTAAGGTGACCCTTAAACAGACACTCGTTGACTGAAATAGTGAATCACATGGAAATAACAAAGAATGTTCCAGGCAGAAGGATTAGCCAGTGCAAAGGCCCTAAGGCAGGAGCCAGCCTAGTATATCTGATAAACCATGAGGCCACTATGGCTAGAATAGACAGAGCAAAGGCTTAGTGACAAGAAGTAGAGTCCCTGAGATGGGCTCAGAACGATTGTAGGGGCCAGTCTACATAGGTTGTGTGGTCCATGGTAAGCACTATAGATCTTATTCTTAATGAGATAGGAAATCACTCTGAGAAGGATGAACATGATCAGACTTACATTTTAACAGAATCTGTTTGGCTGACAAAAGCCCTTTAAGGGGTGGGGTGAAGTGCAGAAGCAAGAAGACTAGCTAGAAGGCTAGTGCTCTGATTTAAGTTCCAGATGGCTGTGGCCTGGGTGTCAAGGTGATAGTAAGAGAGGTGATATATTTAGAAGGTGGAGAAAATTGTCTTCACTGGTTTACCGATTTAAAAAATTGAATGTAATTCACATAGCATGAAATTCACCATTTTAAAGGAGTATACAATTAAGTAGTTTTTAGTATGACTTCTTTAACTCTTGGAGTAAAAATGTTTAGGGAGAACTTTTGCTATGTGGAAACTGGGTACATTGAGGGCTGTAGAAATTGCTAGCGTCAGGCTGGCTCTGCATACAGCTTCCTTCAACTTTTACTTTCATTAACAGGCCAAGTATCTTATACATTGATAAAACGTATATAGATGGGTGAAAGGCAAATAACATGTTAGATTAAAGATGCAAACATTATCCTAAATTTATATATTCTTACTATTATTTTAAAAGGTATTATGAAATGCATTTCATCTGAATTTTTTTCTCATCTATAAAATTAGGGGCTTGGTCTGGACGATCTTTGAGGTTTCTTATGATGATTCTGGCATCAGATACATTTTTAAATGACTTACTGTTTGCAGTGTACACCAAAGTCTTCTATTTTATTAAGTGGGATGGTCTGGTACTCAGAAGGTCCTTCATCCGGAGGCTTGTAGCCCTAAACAAAAATGAAGAAAATAGAAGACTTAAACACAACAGAGGAAAAACATATGTTTTCTATATGACTTTGTGTTTACAGAAACATTCATTTGGGGGAGCCAATTACTGAACATAAACGCCTAATTTAAAAAAAAGTATATTGCTTATACTCTTCCTCAACCCCATTTGGTGGCTGAAGGCTAGATTTGGCTTATAGATTAATTTTTCTTGTCCTTAGGTGATATTCACTTGTGCTCATATCTATTTCAGATTGCAGTAGATAGTAGGTGGCCATGATGCACAAATCCTTATTAACAAAAGAACTGCTTTTCTAGTAGAATTAACATGCAGCACAAATGTATTACCTTTTTGCTAAAGACAATTTGTGGTAGTTGGGCTTCTATTTTGTAAATACCATTAAACTGTTTTAGGACAAAATGAGATACTAACTATAACACATCTTTAAAAATAAACCAAATATTTAAAAATTGAAAAACTATAAAAACTAGGAATTTTTCAAATTACCTTTGGATATGTCCTGAAGGCTCCAAGATTCACTTTCCCTGCAGATATTGTTCTTGTTGGGTCAATCTACAAGATATATTTAATATCTGCTGACTTATGTGTTTAAACATTATAAGCCTAGAAATACATATGTACATATAACACTATAGGCACACACACATAATTAAAAATAACCAATAGGGAAAAAAATAACCAAATTGGAAAATCACAGAAGTTCAACAGAATGGTTAAGTATGGAAATCTCTTCATTTATTTAGAGATTAGATCTAGTTATTATACTATTTAAGAGTATTAATTACAGATTTGCTCATCTCTTTTCCAGAAATCTTTTTAAACAGATGAACAATTTCGACCTTAGAGTAACCTGAATTACATCTAAAATACTTTAAGCATAGCAAGAGCTGTTCTAGCAATTCCTAGAACAATCAGTTCACTCAACATCGACCAGATGCTCACTGTGTGCAGGGAACTGAGACACAGGTGCTATGTACATTCTCATCTAACAGAGGGTGGGAAAAGATGCAGAGAAGTTACATAACTTGTTCAGAGTCCCAGCTACAAAGAAGTGGAATTTAGATTCAAACCTAGGCTGGCACCAGAGCCTTGCTCTTTACCATACTGTTTTTATTTCCCTGTATACCTGTTTTAGTAAATCTTCATGAAAATTAATTACAACTGGTTGTAAAAATACTTACTACCACTGCTACAAATGGTTCCTGGAACTGCTGATTGAGCATCTGAGTACTAACATCAATTCCAGAAAGCCAGCAGCCATAGCCAGGGTGGCTATGATACCAGCCAATTGCATTTTCAAGGCGGCCAACCTAACAAATGAAGAGAGCAAAGGAGCTTGAGGTTCCTGTTTAATCTTAGAGATGCTTGTGATTTGTCTATTTATACAGTCCTACAGTTATATAAGAGTATACAGGATAATTATAGCATATGGTGCTTAAAAAATATTTTTTTACATAATACATGCTCAAGGCACAAAATTAATAAGATACATGTACAATAAGGTCATTCAGTCTCCTTCCACCTCCTTCCCCTCAACTAGTTTCTCAGCCTAGATGTTACTGTCATAGGCTTACACACCTGTCTTCCAGAGTTACTCTCTGTATATAGAATATATTCTTTGCATATATGTAGATTAATAAAAACACACAATGGCATACCACCAATAGTATTCTACACTTTGCTTTTTCACTCAACAAAATATTCTTGGATTTGTTTCACATAAATAAACATATAGATCAGATCAGATCAGTTGCTCAGTCGTGTCCGACTCTTTGCGACCCCATGAACTGCAGCACGCCAGGCCTCCCTATCCATCACCAGCTCTCGGAGGTCACTCAGACTCACATTCATCGAGTCAGTGATGCCATCCAGCCATCTCATCCTCTGTCATCCCTTTCTCCTCCTGCCCCCAATCCCTCCCAGCATCAGAGTCTTCTCCAATGAGTCAACTCTTCGCATGAGGTGGCCAAAATACTGGAGTTTCAGCTTTAGCATCATTTCTTCCAAAGAAATCCCAGGGCTGATCTTCAGAATGGACCGGTTGGATCTCCTTGCAGTCCAAGGGACTCTCAAGAGTCTTCTCCAACACCACAGTTCAAAAGCATCAATTCTTCGGCGCTCAGCCTTCTTCACAGTCCAGCTCTCACATCCATACATGACCACAGGAAAGACCATAGCCTTGACTAGGCAAACCTTTGTTGGCAAAGTGATGTCTCTGCTTTTGAATATGCTATCTAGGTTGGTCATAACTTTCCTTCCAAGGAGTAAGCGTCTTTTAATTTCATGGCTGCAGTCACCATCTGCAGTGATTTTGGAGCCCAGAAAAATAAATTCTGACTCTGTTTCCACCATTTCTCCATCTATTTCCCATGTAGATGGGATATAGATAGCTACCTTTTAAAGGCTGGCTGGCAGTTCACTGTGTGGGATATAATTTATTTAATCAGCTTGATATCCAGTTACATTTAGGTTGTTTTCAATTTTTTGGTTTTAAACACACATAATGAATGTGAGAATTATAATTTCTTTTAAAAACTCAGATATAGTTTATATATGTATAATATATATAGACATTCGTTGAGATGTACAACATAATGATTCAATATATGTATATACTGTGAAATGATCACAGTAAGTACAGTTAACATCTGACACCACATGGAGTTACAAATTTTTTTTCCTTGTGATGAGACCTTTTAAGATCTACTCTCGAGAATTTTAAAAAATCCATGCTAATCTCATATATGTTACATATAGTTAAGAATAACTTAAAATATAAACTTTAATGGAGGAGGATAGTTTTAAGTTTAGAAACTCAAAACTAACTATGAGACTCTTAACTTGCAGTAACCAAATTTTAGGGAACAGCATTCTTACCTGTTTAGCATTTTCTATGTATGCAGCCATGTACTCATATGCAGCAGCCTGAGCATTCACTCGTGTTTCCGTGCCCTCTACTGGCAAAGCAAAGCTGTCCATAATGATCATGGTCTCACCATCCACCTTGCCCAGCATCAAGCCCATCACTTCCAAGTTGCCTCCTGATCTGGCATGCATCACCATTTTCAGTAGAGCCAATGCTGAGATTTTGCAGTACTTAAAGTAATGGTGACTACAAAACAAAGGCATGGTGTAATTAACTTTCTTATATAAGTACAACTGTAAGACAGTTTTTGTGGAGATTAACAAGTAAGTATTGAAGCAATTTACACTGAAGGAATGGGGAGAAAGCATATATATATAGGATGAGGGAAAGAAAAACAAAGTAGAAAAGGAGAGAGTTCCTGAAGGGGGATGGAAATCATAAACATAATCCTGCAAATTACTTCCCATTGGGGGAAGGGAAAAGTATGAAATAATTTTAAAATACGCTATTCGAGTAGACAGAAGGGAATTACACGACCATTTCAACAGACTTTTTCTCCATTAATTTTGGAATCACCAAATCTAGGTTTCTGACCCTGGTTGGTCAGTTTTGCCTCATTATTCTCCCACTTAACCTTCCAGGCCTAACAGTTAAGAATGTGGGCTCTGACATCCATCTACCTAGGTTTGAAGCCTTTTACTGCCATATCCTGGCTGTAACCTTGAGACAGCCACTTAATGTCTGTGCCTGTTCATAGAGTTGTTATTTGGAGGAAATGAATAAAATAATGTACGTAAAGTGCTTGGCTTAGTGCCTGACACATACAAAACTTTTTAACTGCTAGCTGCATTATTAACCTATCTTTTATAGTACTCTGAGAGTACAATGTGTTGAGGGTTGTAGCTTCTCTCTGTGGTATCAGTCTAAAAATGTAAAATGTAGCCTTAAAATCTTTAGTCCTACTGTGATCAGTGTTTCAGTTTGTTATCTGTGTATGTGACTAAACTACTGTTGAATAAAATTCCATTTCAGTCTCATTGATGTAGCCAAAGACAGCAAGGATGACTGTAACTGGAGATACAATCACACAATGAGGCTGATAATTTAAAATATTCAATAGGCTATATCAATCTAAGTATGCAGCCTGCTACAGAAATAGCAGACAACCAGGCAAAATAACCAGTCTGTAAAGAGTGTCAGTGTCTTTGAGAAGTCTTTTTAAAATGTCTGCCCACAGATTTCAATCACAGATGAAAAATAGAGACCTGTCCTTGGAAGTCAAGACATGAATTAAAATCTTCACTCCTCTATCTACTGGGAAAAAAAGACAGTCCATTATTGTGTTTCTATTACATACATTCTAGACCCTTTTTTATACATGACCTGATCTAATCTTTATAACATCACCAACAGATAGGTCTTTTTTCTCTTTTACAGATAAAAAAGAAAAGTAAATTTCAACTAATTAGTATAGTTGTGAGATTTGATTTTTGGTCTTAACTGTTGTTCACTTAAGAATTCATTGCCTCTGTGTAATTATGAAGTAAGTTATTTACTGTATTTGCTTGTTTTCATATATGCAGAAAAGGAATAAAAATACTGCGTTGTCATAAAGATTAAGTGACATATGGAAATTCCCAGCTCAAAACTCAGCCTGTAGTTAAGTACTCAGTAAACACTGCTGAATCTGAATTCCCACAGGTAAAGCTTGCCTTGGAAAAACCTGTGAGACAGATGAAATGGTTTTTGTTGTTGACCAGCGCTTTCCTGTCTATCCATTAGAGAGACTGTGTGACCTTTTTACTCTTTCCATACAATATCTGCTGTCAGGAAAGGATAAATACTGCTGCAAAGAAACCTTGACCTGTCATCACTCCCAGGGACACATGAGTTTTGCTAAGGGGCAAAAACCTTAAGTTCTATTGATATAATTTACAGTTTCTGGGAAAAAAATGGTGGAGTAAACATTGTGGGAGACTGAGTAGAGTCTCTTTGTTTCTGAAATAATTACCAGCAAAAAAGAAGCAATTATAGATATAAAAGATTACAGACTAAAACAAGCTGGCTCATAATTATTTTAGAAACCATTGGATTGACTCAATATCTGAAGATAGCTGTAGTCCCAGTCTGAAATCAGCTGAAGATCCCAACAAAGTGTATATGGACACAAGGTTGGAGGCAGAGTGTGCAGTATCTCTAACGTACGTGGGCTGAGAAGGGCAAGCCCAAACTACCGCTTGTCGTTTTCCTCTTCCATTCTCCCAAGGCAAACGAGACAGAAAGGGGGAATCAAGCAAGCCCCAGTGGAGGGTCTTACGCTTTATTTGCAGGGATAGAAAGGTAAAATAAAATTTCTTAGACGATTCCTTTTTCTCCTTGCTGCAGGGGGAAAGACAAGCTCTCTATCCCCAACTCCCACTGCCCCTGGGTCTCTTAAAAGTCCCGCCACCCCTCCCTCCCCTGCGTTTCGCCAGGGACCTCCTCACTCCTTAGTCCAGGGCTTCGCCGCCAGGATTTCTTGCTGCTGTTTCTTGTCGTATTTGTAGATTTCATCGACACTCTGGGCTTCCTGCATGTTGTTGGCTAGCTCCCACGTTTTCTGGGCCATGCCACTCCCGGACGCTGCCATCGCCGAGGAATCTGATAAGCTGTCGCCTCCGCAATCGAGACGCAACTTTATCTCGCTAGGTTTTTGGGCGTGGGCTCCGGACCCACCCCACCGCAGGTGCAAACTCACACTAGGCTCTCGGGGCAGCCATGACACCCAGCACCGGAGGTGAAGTTGGTACGGACCATCCGCGGGATGGCGGGGGTCCTTAGGGGACGCGGCTATATACACAGCAGTTACACAATAGTTAAGAGGCAGAGGAGTCGTTTAATTACTGAAAAGAGAACTTACTATCTTGGAAAATTATATGTGTGAAATAGGACGAAAACAGTAGTTACCTAGGGAATGGTATAGCCTTCTGCACCGGAAGAAGGGCATGTAACGTTATGCCAGAAACTGGAATCGACCCTCCTTGTTCGTTCTGCGCAGGTCCGGCTTCCGCCATATTAAAAATGGGAGTGAGTAAAGTCGCTCAGTCGTGTCCGACTCTTTGCGACCCCATAGACTAGCCTACTAGGCTCCTCCGTCTATGGGATTTTCCAGGCAAGAGTACTGGGAGTGGGTTGCCATTTCTTTCTCCAGAGGATCTTCCCGACCCAGGGATTGAACCCGGGTCTCCCTCTGGTCAGACCGTCTGAGCCACCAAGAAGCTGCAATGGGGCAGAGAACTGTTTTTTATGTGGGTGTAAGCAATGGCAACCCACTCCAGTACTCTTGCCTGGCAAATCCCATGGACAGAGGAGCCTGGTAGGCTGCAGTCCATGGGGTCGTTAGGAGTCGGACACGACTGAGCGACTTCACTTTCACGCATTGGAGAAGGAAATGGCAACCCACTCCAGTGTTCTTGCCTGGAGAATCCCAGGGACGGGGGACCCCGGTGGGTTGCCGTCTATGGGGTCGCACAGAGTCGGACACGACTGAAGCGACTTGGCAGCAGCAGCAGCAGCAGCAGGTACTCTTAAGATTGTTGAAAGCCAAAGAAAAAAAGATGTCTATGGAAAAGTGGACACAGAGGTAGTTCCGAATGCCGCTTTTAAGAGAATGATAACATGGCATCCTAGTTTACTTCCAGATGAATCATTGCACATGCGTAAAGCCCTTTGACTTGTAGTGGTTTGGCGTTAAACTTTCCTAGAGGGGCGTTCTCTAGCGTCCCAAGGTGGCCATGGAAACTCGTGGATGGCTATGGTCGTGCCTTTTGGCGCGTTTGTAAAAATAACATCTATACGAGCTATTAGTGTTTTGCAAGTGTCCAGTACCCACTTCTTGAAGCAGTTTACAGTTTAATCTTCTACATTCCACTGTGGAACCACTTCTGTCCCCTAAACCGAATTAATCTAGGGGGAATATGTTGTCATCTAAGAGTTAATACAGTGTTTAATTATTTCATTAATTTGCTTGTTTTAGGTATCCTTCTTTCTCCTATCCCCCATTCCACGCTAGATTCTAAGTTCCAAAACACAGGGACCGGGTCTGTATTCCTTGTTTTATCCCTAATACCTACCATAAATGCTCAGTGTTTATTATATTACTGGGAAAAATAAAGAAGTGGGGCGGGGGGGGGGGGGTAGCTTCACCTCCGCAACTTCAACTTTTAGTTACCTTGAAAGTTTGCATAAGTGGTCAGCGTTGCCTGGAGTGCTTTCCCCTTACTTTTCTGACTGGGAGCTCATATTAATATTTAAAAAGAGAGGTCAAAGATCTCTAGCATGCAATCATTCTCAACTTCTTTCTCTCTCCAGTCATCTTCCTTCCACGACGAATCTAAATGTCTGTAGGTGCTTCTGTAGCTGTTACATATTGAAATAATGTATTTGTTTACTTGCAAGTTTTTCTTTTCACTGTAAGCGGGTGCACTCTGCTCTGGGTTGTATCCTCCGCTCCTAGAAAGGTGTGTGACATTTGGTTAAGACAAATATATAGGAATTACGGAATCCACAGCCCCGCCTGCGGTTTTGACATTATCTTTCAAACCCTCATACAAGGTGACTTCAGATAAAGGACCCTTAGCTGCACTGGCCTGGGAAGCTAGAGAGAGATCTCTTTTCTAGTGGTAATATATGGCCACTAAGTATTCGGGTGAACTGAGTATTTTGAAATTAGTAATAAAGCCTAGGACAAATAGTGCCCGGAGAGGTGTGCCAACAGTTTTTCTCTACCTTTTCCCCCTCTGTTCCCTTCAGGCTCCCCCCACTCACTTCCCCCAGGCTCTGAACAGAGGCCAGCTAGGACTTGGAAGGTTTGAAGTGGGCAGAATCAGTTTAGCCTGGGAAAGTGGCTCCGGCAGTTGAATAGTCTCAGGCGGAGTCCCAGCCCAGATTCGGGCGAGCCCTGCGAACCGCCGGGCGTCCATGCGGCCTCCGGAACGGCAGGGGGCGCCCCAGGCCGCGAGCCTCTGCCCCGCGGCCGTAGTGGGGCGGAGCCACGCCCGGCCGTTGGCGAGGGGCGGGCGGAGGGCTCGGCCCGAGAGGCGGAGCCCGGGTGGCTTGTCACACAGTTCCCGCGCTGGGCGACTGCCGTCGCCTCTTCGGACCGCGTCTAAGAGCCTCGCTAGAACGCTGTGCTGTTCCCCGACGCCAGACCGCTTAGCTGAGTAAGCGTCCGTCGGCCACGGTGGGGAGCGGGCCTGTCAGGGTGTGGCCGGGCTTGAGGAGCGTCCAGGGGCTGGGTTCGCGGCTGAGGGCCTCATTGGGGGCCAACGTCCTGGGGTTACCTGGGTTGGGGTGGGGTTCCCTGCGTCCCTCGTGGCCGCCGGGCTGTGGTTGGTGTCTAGCAGCTGCGGGCCCCGGGGTCCCGGACCTCTCTGGGGTCTCGCTGCAGCGTGGCTGGGGACGGTGCTCGGTGCCCAGGTTGCTCTGTGCGTGAGGGTCTCGCCGTCGCCAGACTGGCCCGGGGCGGTGCCTTGGTTACGTGGTCTGGACTCCGGGCCGCAGCTCCCACCGCCGCCGCCCTGGGTGCTGTTGAGACCCGGTTGCCTGACAACGCGTTGACGCTTCCCGAGGAGACTGCCACCCACGGCGCCGGAACCCGGAGACCAGCTGCGCCTCGGTTCTCGTGCCTCCTCTCCCCATCAGCCGCTCTCCGCTGCTCGCCAGTGCCTGTCGAAGCACCATTCCTTTCACTCGGGGCTGGTTAATGGTTAACGTTTATTGAGTGCTTGTGTGCCAGCGGTGTTTCTCAGTGCTTTGCTTTGCAGGTAAAATTGGATTCCCACAGCCCTGTGAAGTCGGCGCTGCTATTATCCAGTTTTCCCTGGGCTCCTTGAGCTTCAACTTGTTGTTTCTAATTGCCTTGATTTTAGGGTAGTTACCTACGATTGGAAGCACGTTTGCAATAACTTAGCACTGGGATTCATCCTTTGAGAGAAGCTGGGTCTGAAGATTATAGGATGAAGTTTAGCTTGGATTTCTGGGAAGACTAATGTCTATAGTAAACCACTACCTCGATTCCAAACACCTTGGGAAATGCAGGAGTCTAATAGTAACCAATATGAGTTTGTAAAAAGCCTACACAGACGGTGTTCAACTTTGCATGAAAGAATGGCTTTTCATGTTCATAAGCAAAAAGGAATCCTATGGTAATCCGTAAAATGTTGCTTTCTTTTCTGCATATTTCTTCTTACTAGAAGTGCACTGACTTTCTGATGGTTAAGTGTATGCTGAAGTGCTCCTCAATGATGAAATTTGGAGTCTCCTTCGCACGTGGCACTAGTGTTAAAGAACCCCTCCTGTCAGTGCAGGAGGCCTAAGAGACGAGGGTTTGATCCCTGTGTTGGGAAGATCCCCTGAAGGAGGGCTTGGCAACCCACTCCAGTATTCTTGCCTAGAGAACCCCATGCACAGAGGATCCTGGAGGTCTGCAGTCCATAGGGTCGCACAGAGTCGAACATGACTGAGGTGACTTTGCACCCAGGCACGCAGTACAGATAACCCGATGAAAGGGAGTAGGTGGTTTTAGATCGATAAATTGAACAAGGGTGCTTTCACTGAATGGATTTGGTTGTGCCTTCCACACACACAGACACACACAGAGGCATGATGATGGATTGCTTAGAGTGAGTTCCTCTAGGATTGCTTTTTCCCTCTAGTTTTTTCTTTAAATTAAACCTCCAGTTTTGAGTCACTTAGTTGGCTGTTTCATCAAATGATTCTTTGGTTTTACAGGTTGTTGTCTAGTGATGGCAGATGGGATCAGCACAGCTCCAGGTGCTCCGTTGCTAATACCTATACTATGAAATAACATCTGTCCCCTCCCCCCACTGGAGAATCATTTAAGAGTTCTTTGGACTTCATCTTCAAAAGTAGCCAGAAAATTCAAGTGACAGGTTAACCCAGAATATCTTTTGCAGTTAGTGAAATTAGGGTATAACTAAGAACATTCAGAATACCACACACACAGTTCAGGTGATGCTGGTATAGTGATGGGACAGCAGTGATTGAGATTGAAAGTAATTAGCATGCACATTCTCTGCTGGGGAAGACTAAGGGGAAGCAGGTGGTCAGCCTAGAAAAATATTTCTCAGTGGATTTCCTATGAAATCAGTGTGTCTTGGGTTTAACTTTGAAATAAATTTAAAAATTGGGGGGGGGAGGGTGCTTTGAGTACAGCATTTCTCAAATGAAGTTTTTAGACTTAACCTGATTAACTATTACAGACTTTGAGCAGATTGCAGATTATCCTTTAACGTCTTTCTGACTTAATTTCTGATTGCTTTCCTGAGTGGGAGACAAAAGTGTTTGAATAAATGTTTTGGAAGTTCTGCATAACTAAACGTTTATCTAATTTATGTTACTGTTCTTAGCATTAATGATGTATTATTAACAGTTACTAACAGACTTATTGTGCTTTTATAAATTTGTGTGCTCTCTCTATCCTAACCCTCAGTTTCCTTTCTCCTTCCAGTAACATGGTATTTACTTAGCAATATTTAGAGAGATTTGTCAAAGTTTAGATATGCCCTTGGAAGTTTCATTCATGTGGATGTCATCTGCCAGGAGAAAAAGATTTAGCACCTTTCATTAGGTGGCAAGATCTTCATGTGGATGGGAAATGAAAAACATTGTCTTGGTTCAGCTCAGAACTCCCTTTTTATCTTCTAAGGCTTTTTCACAGGCTCCCTGCTGCACCCCACACTCCTATATAATCACTCCCTGCTATTCTGTTCTCTTGCACTGCTGCTAAGTCACTTCAGTCGTGTCCGACTCTGTGCGACCCCATAGACGGCAGCCCACCAGGCTCCCCCATCCCTGGGATTCTCCAGGCAAGAACACTGGAGTGGATTGCCATTTCCTTCTCCAATGCATAAAAGTGAAAAGTGAAAGTGAAGTCACTCAGTTGTGTCTGACTCTTAGCGACCCCATGGACTGCAGCCCACCAGGCTCCTCCGTCCATGGGATTTTCCAGGCAAGAGTACTGGAGTGGGGTGCCATTGCCTAGGGTCTCTTTTTTTCCTGACAGCCTCTTCTTTTATAGCTTTAAAAATCACTTAAAAAACTACTGACCCATTTTTACTAACATGGACTCTACTCTGAATTCCAGACGTATCCAGATTGTTTTCTTGATACCACTATTGGATCCTTTATGGATGGGTACCTCACATCAACCCCAGTCTGGCTAGACTGTGAGTCAGGGTGGCAGGGGACGTAATGTCCCCAAATTTGAGGGCAAGGATCATATATTGCACTTTTCATTCCCCTAGCATCTAGAACAACGTCCTCCTTTGGGGTGGGAGTTACTTTCCCTTCCTAATACTTCCATAGAAGGGTGGAAATTTGCACTTCACCAGAGAGAAAGGATGGGAACAATATTTTCCCTTCATTTTGTGGTTATGAGATTGGGAGAAGGCGTCAGGCATACTCAGTTCTTTCTGGTTTCTCTGTTTTTTGGATTGACTCAGGTTTTTCAGAATGAATATGTTTCTGGTCAGCTTATATTACTATCTATATAATAAACATGAAGGGCCTATGTTTAAAATTTAAAGGTATTGATTTGGATTATGATAAATAAGTATCCTTTCTTGGTGATATGAATCCCAGTATACTTTGGATGCAGAGAAGGCAATGGCACCCCACTCCAGTACTCTTGCTTGGAAAATCCCATGGATGGAGGAGCCTGGTATGCTGCAGTCCACGGGGTCGCTAAGAGTCGGGCACGACTGAACGACTTCACTTCCACTTTTCGCTTTTATGCATTGGAGAAGGAAATGGCAACCCACTCCAGTGTTCTTGCCTGGAGAATCCCAGGGACAGGGGAGCCTGGTGGGCTTCTGTCCATGGGGTCGCACAGAGTTGGACACGACTGAAATGACTTAGCATAGCATAGCATAGCATACTTTGGATGAGTACTGATACATGTATGCAAAGACTATGAAGATACAATGAGAATTAATAAAACAGTTGTGATTTATTGATTTATTTTAATTAGGCTGTGTCAGGTCTTGTGGCATGCAGAATCTTTTAGAGTCATGTGAAATCTTTTGTTGGGATGCCTGCACACTCTCTAGTTGGGGCATGCAGGCTCTGGAACACATGGGTTCAGTAGTTGCACTACGCCAGCTTAGTTGCTTCACAGCGTGTAGAATCTTAGTTCCTCAACCAGGGATGAAACCCACATCCCTCTGCATTGCAGGGCGGATTCTCAGTCACTGGACCACCAGGGAAGTAAGTCCCTGGTTATTAATGTCTATGTGACAAAGGTACCGTACAGTTTGTATGTACTGAATCATTGCATTTTTTTCTTCTTAGCAACCCCTGGAGTGAGTAGGTCCACTTTACAGTTGAGGAAACGGAGGGACAGAGAAATTAAGGAACACATTGAGGTCAGTCACATATAGAATTGGTTTCAAATCCATGTATTTCACTTAAACTGATTTTCTGAAAACTTTATCATCTACATACTATATATACAGCTACTGGGGAGAAAAACTGGTAATATCTTGGGAAAAGTATGAACAATCTTACATTGTAGAGTGAAGGAAGAATGAAGAATCCCATTTAGATTTCCTTAGGTTGATCTTCTTTATAACTTAGTCTCGAAATTGTAAACCTTTTTTACTCAATTTTGTACTTAGACTGTATCCATTAATTCAGTCTCTGTGATTAAGTAATTCTTGAATAAACTTTTAGTTGAAATATGTTTTATTTAAGTTGTCACATGTTTTTAGGAGTGAGAAGGAGAAAAATGGCCATGACAGCTAGAGGCCGGCATGTAACCAAGGGCTTGGTGTTGCTAGAAACTGGCCTGACAATATTGCTTAGACTTGATGTTCTTCTGTTGAAGATATGCAGTTGCACAGAACATCAATATCAGACAGAGCTGCTCTGTGTCCATGGTAGAGCAAGCGAAAAACAGTACTACTCCACCGTCATGTCCAAACACAGATGAAACAAGAGTTGTCCCAGCCACAAAATAACTAACGTCCAGTTGGTAATGATTGCTGCTGCTCTGGAGAAGGCAATGGCACCCCACTCCAGTACTCTTGCCTGGAAAATCCCATGGATGGAGGAGCCTGGTAGGCTGCAGTCCATGGGGTTGCACAGAGTCGGACATGACTGAAGTGACTTAGCAGCAGCAGCTGCTGCTCTACTAGTTACATCTTTAGCCTCCCTGTGGGTAAGATTTACTAAGATGTCCAAGCATAGAATTATGCTCACTTCCTGACAGCATGGAGAAGGCAATGCCTGGAGAGTCCCATGGACGGAGGAGCCTGGTAGGCCGAAGTCCATGGGGTTGCTAGGAGTCGAACTCGACTGAGGGAGTTGACTTTCATGTATCGGAGAAGAAAATGGCAACCTACTCCAGTGTTCTTGCCTGGAGAACCCCAGGGACAGGGGAGCCTGGTGGGCTGCCATCTATGGGGTTGCACAGAGTCGATGGGCTGCCATCTATACGCACAGAGTCCATGGGTTGCCGTCTATGGGGTCGCACAGAGTTGGACACAACTGAAGCGACTTAGCAGCAGCAGCCTGACAGCATTTAGTCCTGAGCAAAGCTCTGCTTCCTTAAGCTAGCTAGCTAGTGTGTGCTCAGTCATGTCTGACTCTTTGTGACTCCATGGACTGTAACCTGCCAGGTTCTTCTGCTCGTGGGACTTCCCAGGCAAGAGTACTGGAGTGGGTTGCCATTTCCTCCTCCAGGGGATCTTCCTGACCCAGGGATTGAATCTGTATCTCTTGCGTCTCCTACAAGAAAGAGATGAGTGGATTCTTTACCACTAACACCTTCCTTAAGCCCTCCCCCAAATCAACTAATACAAGCCCAGCCTAAGAATCTTTCTTTAGTTTAGTCCCTCAGTCGTGTCCGACTCTCTGTGACCCCATGGACTGCAGCACTCCAGGCCTCCCTGTCTATCACCAACTCCAGGCGTTTACCCGAACTCATGTCTGTTAAGTCAGTGATACCATCCAACTATCTTATCCTCTGTCATCCCCTTTTCCCCCTGCCTTCAATCTTTCCCAGCAACAGAGTCTTTTGAAATGTGTTAGTTCTTCGTATCAGGTGGCCAAAGTATTGGAGTTTCAGCTTCAGCATCAGTCCTTCCAGTGAACACCCAGGATTGATCTCCTTTAGGATGGACTGGATGGATCTCCTTGCAGTCCAAGGGACTCTCTCAAGAGTCTTCTCCAACACCACAGTTCAAAAGCATCAATTCTTCGGCTCTCAGCTTTCTTTATAGTCCAACTCTCACATCCATACATGACTACGGGAAAAACCATAGCTTTGACTGGACCGACCTTTGTTGGCAAAGTAATGTCTCTGCTTTTTAATATGCTGTCTAGGTTGGTCATAACTTTTCTTCCAAGAAGTAAATGTCTTTTAATTTCATGGTTGCAGTCACCATCTGCAGTGAGCCCCAAAAGTTAAAGTCTTTCACTGTTTCCACTGTTTCCCCATCTGTTTGCCACGAAGTGATGGGACCAGATGCCATGATCTTTGTTTTCTGAATATTGAGCTTTAAGCCAACTTTTTCACTCTCGCCTTTCACTTTCATCAAGAGGCTCTTTAGTTCTTCTTCACTTTCTGCCAAAAGGATGTTGTCATCTGCGTATCTGAGGTTATTGATGTTTCTCCTGGCAGTCTTGATTCCAGCTAGTGTTTCATCCAGCCCAGCGTTTCTCATGATGTACTCTGCATATAAGTTAAATAAGCACAGTGACAGTATACAGCCTTGATGTACTCCTTTTCCTATTTGGAACCAGTCTGTTGTTCCATGACCAGTTCTAACTGTTGCTTCCTGACCTGCACACAGATTTCTCAAGAGACAGGTCAGGTGGTTCCTGGTATTCCCATCTCTTTCAGAATTTTCCATAGTTTATTGTGATCCACACAGTCAAAGGCTTTGGCATAGTTAATAAAGCGGAAATAGATATTTTTCTGGAACTCTTGCTTTTTCCATTATCCAGCGGATGTTGGCAATTTGATCTCTGGTTCCTCTGCCTTTTCTAAAACCAGCTGGAACATCTGGAAGTTCATGGTTCATGTACTGTTGAATTCTGGCTTGGAGAATTTTGAGCATTACTTTACTAGTGTGTGAGATGAGTGCAATTGTGCAGTAGTTTGAGCATTCTTTGGCATTGCCTTTCTTTGTGATTGGAATGAAAACTGACCTTTTCCAGTCCTGTTGCTACTGCTGAGTTTTCCAAATTTGCTGGCATATTGAGTGAAGCACTTTCACAGCAGCATCTTTTATGATTTGAAACAGCTCAACTGGAATTCCATCACCTCCACTAGCTTTGTTCGTAGTGATGTTTCCTAAGGCCCGCTTGACTTCACTTTCCAGGATGTCTGGCTCTAGGTGGGTGATCACACCATCATGATTATCTGGGTTGTGAAGCTCTTTTTTGTATAATTCTGTGTATTCTTGCAGGAGAAGGCAATGGCACCCCACTCCAGTACTCTTGCCTGGAAAACCCCATGGATGAAGGAGCCTGGTAGGCTGCAGTCCATGGGATCACTGAGGACCTCTTAATATCTTCTGCTTCTGTTAGGTCCATACCATTTCTGTCCTTTATTGAGCCCATCTTTGCATGAAATGGTCCCTTGGTATCTCTGATTTCTTGAAGAGATCTCTGTTCTTTCCCATTCTATTGTTTTCCTCTATTTCTTTGCACTGATCACTGAGGAAGGCTTTCTTACCTCTCCTTGCTGTTCTTGGAACTCTGCATTCAGATGGGTATATCTTTCCTTTTCTCCTTTGCTTTTCACAGCTATTTGTAAGGCCTGCTCAGACAGCCGTTTTGCTTTTTTGCATTTCTTTTCCATGGGGATGGTCTTGCTTCCTGTCTCCTGTACAGTGTCACAAACCTCCGTCCATAGTTCATCAGGCACTCTATCAGATCTAGTCCCTTAAATCTGTTTCTTACTTCCACTGTATAATTGTTAACACCTTTTTAATAAGATACTCCAGAGTTCCCCATGGTGGCATTGACATCCCTCAATTTGATGAGTAATAAACCCAGCTAGTTTAACTATAGTAATGTGCCTGGTGTTCTTTGGAGGGTATTACCAGAAGAAAGCTTATTAGTATTTTTGACTCTTCGATTTAGTATTTGAGATGTTATACTCTAATCAGATTAGACAGCAGGGCAAAATTAGAGATAATTAAACATGTACTTATATCTGCTAAATTTTATATTTTAACTATGGCATCTTTTTAAGAATTTTATTTATTTATTTATTTTGGCTGCGCCTTGTCGTAGTTGGGGCATGTGAACTCTTAATTAGTTGCAGCAAGTGGAATCTAATTTCCTGATCAGAGACTGAACCTGAGCCTCCTGCATTGGGAGGGCTGAGTCTTAGCCACTGGACCACCAAGAAAGTCCCAGCTAAGGTATTGATGTATTTTATGCTCACTACCACTGCTTAAAAAATGTTTATTGCTATGATAGCTGTTCAGTGAAATCAGTTCTAGAATTTATAATTGATGTTAAGTTATTATAATAAAGAGAAATCCACTTATTTATAAATTCAAAGTCTGGTTAGAATTAAGAAATGAGCATGTTAAACTGATAATTATTAACAGACCTTAATTAACTCTTTAACAGTGAAAGAAGCCTGTAAAATGGTTTTTGTTTTTAGATTTAAAGACATTTCTGCTTAAATTCTTTATAAAATCCTATAGCATATTATTATGTATATATTATCCCATCATTATCTTTTATTTCAGACATAAAATACTTAGGAAAACTAGGAGGTTTTAAAAAGTGACTTTTTCAGTTGAAACTACTCTTTGCTGTTGAACTGTTTTGAATTTTTATTAGGCAAAGCTCTTTTGTGAAAAACTGCACTTAACTCTTCTTGGTTTGCAATATATTTTGCTAAGGCCACATTTTAAAATCAGTGTTCTTTTTGGAAGTAAATAATAAAATGAAGTTCACATTATGTACTACTTAACTATAGTAATATGTTCCAACATACTTCTTTTAGGTAAAACTTGCTTTTCTACATTTCTTCAAATTATTATTGTCCTCCAAACATTAAGGGCTTCCGTGGTGGCTGAGCTGGTAAAGAATCTGTCTGCAGTGTGGGAGACCTGGGTTTGATCCCTGGGTTGGGAAGATCCCCTGGAGAAGGGAAAAGCTACCCACTCAGAATTCCATGGACTGGAGAATTCCATGGACTGTACAGTGCTTGGAATCGCAAAGAGTTGGACATGACTGAGTGACTTTCACTTTCCAAACATTAAATTTTGTGGATGCCTTTTTCTTTAGCGCTCTTGGATTTAATATTGTTTATTACTTTTTTCCTCTTTTTTTTTTCTTCTGTAAATTACATTGACTGGGTTTTGCTTTGTATCCTCTTTTAATTATTCCTTCTTTGTACTCCCCTCCACCACATACCCCAGCTTCAATTCTTCTGTTACCACCTCAAATGAACATTCCTATCATTTAGTTCTGGATCATCTTTTTTCCCTGTCTGCCTTAATTTTTCAGATCTTCAACTATTATCTTTAAAATTATTAACTTTTTAAACAAAGATTTCTAATGTGGTCCACTTGAATCTGTTGGAAATTTCCATCAGCTAGTTGGTCATCATCAGTGACTAACTGTAACTTAACACAGTGAAACCAAACCTTGCCAAACTACCCAGCTTCTTCTGATGTATTTCTGTCCAGGAATCTATTAATGTTTAGTTTCCAGGACTTAAAACTTCAGTTAGCACTGGCTCCTTTCTTGCCACACATTGAATTAGTCATTAATTTTTGTGGATTTTTCAAAGATTTATTTCAAAATAAATTAGTTTCAGTGAGAAAAAGATAGTTTTTTCAAAAACTGGTGCTGGAATTTATATCCAGATGCACACAATTGAACATTGATGACCCTGACCTTAAACATTTGAAATGGATCATGGGTATAAGATGTAAGAAATAATACATGTAAGAGAGGTGGTTATAAAACTTCTAAAAGAAAACATCGTTGTTCAGTTGCTAAGTTGTGTCCGATTCTTTGTGACCCCATGAATTGCTGCACGCCAAGCTTCCCTGTTGCTTCTTGACCTGCATACAGATTTCTCAGGTGGCAAGTACGGTGGTCTGGTATTCTCATCTCTTTAAGAATATTCCATACTTTGTTGTGATCCACACAGTCAAAGGCTTTAGTATAGTCAATGAAGCAGAGTAGATGTTTTTTGGAATTCCTTTGGTTTTTCTATGATTCAGCATATATTGGCAATTTGGTTTCTGTTTCTCTGCCTTTCCTAAATCTGGCTTGTACATCTGTAAAAGTTCTCCATTCATGTACTGTTGAAACCTAGCTTGAAGGGTTTTGAGCATAATCTTTCTAACATGTGAAATGAGTACAGTTGTAAAGTAGTTTGAACATTCTTTGGTATTGCCTTTCTTTGGGGTTGGAGTGAAGACTGACCTTTCCAGTCCTGTGGCCATTCTGAGTTTTCCAAATTTGCTGGCATTAAGAGTGCTGGCATACTGAGTGCAGCACTTTAACAGCATCATCTTTTAGGATTTGGAAACATAGAAGAAAATATTTGTGATCTCAGGTTAGGCAAAAGTTTCTTACATATGATACAAAAGGCACAAACATTTGATTAAAAATTGATGATAAATAGATAAATTAGACTTCATAAAATTTAAAAACATTTGCTGGTTGGAACACATCACTGCACGTATTCATAGCTGCTTTATTTATAATTGTCAAAATCTAAAAGTATCCATGCTAGCCTTCAGTGTGGGGTGAAGGAATGGATAAAACTGTGGTACATCCTGACACTGGAATACTTTTCAGTGCTATAGAGAAATGAGGTAAAAAGCCATGAAAAGTCAATGAGAAACCTTAGTAGTATGTAATAGTAAGTGAAGGAAGCCAATCTGAATAGGCTACATACTGTGTGTTTACAACCATATGACATTCTGGAAAAGGCAGAACTATGGAGACAGTAAAAAGATCAGCAATTGACAGTGGCTGGAGGGGAGGGAGAAATGAAAAGGTGGAATACAGAGTACTTTTCGGGCAGTGAAACTACTCTGTATGATACAGTAAAGGTAGATCCATATCATACAAGTGTCCAGACCCTTAGAATGCACAGCACCAAGAATGAACCCTGATATAAACTATGGACTGAAGGTGGTATGATGTGTCAGTAGAGATTCATCAGTTGTAACCTGTGCCATTCTGGTAGAAGATATTGATAATGGATGAGAGACTACATGAGTCAGGGCAGAGGATATAAGGGAAACCTGTACCTTATACTCCATTTTGCTGTGAACCTAAAACTGCTGTAAAAAAACAAAGTATTAAAAAAAAGAAGACATTAAGAAAATTTGAAAACAAACTGCGGACTGGGAGGAAATATTTACAAAAGGTGTTTGATGAAGGACTTGTATCTAGCTTATATAAAAGTTTTTTTTGTTTGTTTCTTGCATCTCAATAAGAAAGCAATTTCATTTTAAAAATGGGCCCGAAGATTTGAAGACTTTGGGCCAATGGTTATATATATGGATATGTGAATAAAGACGTGAAAAGATGTTCAACATCATAGTCATTAGAGAAATGCAAATTAAAGCCACAATGAGAAACTTTAATATACCCACTAGTGAAGTGAAAGTCGTTCAGTCCTGTGCGACTCTTTGTGATCCCATTGACTATATAGTTCATGGAATTATCCAGGCCAGGGTACTGGAGTGGGTATCTTCCCAACCCAGGGATCGAACCTGGGTCTCCTGCATTTCAAATTCTTTACCAGCTGAGCCACCAGGGGAGCCCAACATACCCACTAGAATGACTGTCGAAAAGACTGAATGTACCAAGCATTAGCGAGGATATATATAGCAGTTGCAACTCTCATACACTGCTGGTTGGAATGAGGGGAACAGTTTCTCAAAATGTTAAAACAGAGTTACAGATGACTCAGCAGTTCCGCTCCTAGGTATTTATAGAACAGAGTTGAAAACACATAAAAGCCTCTATACAAATATTCATAGCAGCATTATTTTTAAGCTTTCAAATGGAAATAACTCAAATGTCTAGCAAAGTATGAATAGATAGAAAACATTTCCATATAATTGGATGCTATCTGCCTGCCATCCAGGAGACACAGGAGACATGGGTTCGATCCCTGGGTTGGGAAGATCCCCTGGAGGAGGAAAAGGCAACGGACTCCAGTGTTCTTGCCTGAGAAATCCCATGGACAGAGGAGCTTGGCAGGCCACACAGTTCATAGGGTTGCAGAGAGTTGGACACAATTGAGTGACTGAACACACACAGTAGTAAAAAAAAAACAACAACAAAAAAAACCCAAAAAACAAAAACAACTACTTACTGATAGAGGCAATTATAAGGATGAATCTTGGAAACATTACATTAAGTGAAAGAAACCATATAAAAAAGACATCTATATGAAATTTCCAGATTAGGGAAAATTAGACAGAAAACAGAAATTTGCTGCCCAAGTCAGGGGTGGGAGTGAGGATTGACTGCAAAGGGGCATGAGAGGAACTTTTTTGGGGTGATGGAAGCATTATAAAGTATGACTGTGGTGATAATTGTACTACTGTGTGGATTTACTAAAACTTTGGTTCACTTAAATGAGTGAGTTGTGTGGGATGTAAGTTATTCCTTAAGAAAACCAACAACTTTGGATTTAAAAAATCCAGGACTTACAGAAAAAAAAAAATTCATGAAGTCTTAACAATAAACTGAAAAATAAATCAGTGGCAACTGATAAATATATATGCAGGGAGTGATAAAATTTGGAAATTAGCATTTTGCAGGCATCAGGAATCAAAGATTAGATCAATTAAGAATCACCAGTTGATGCTAAATCTTGGAAATTTTGTTCAGGAGCAGAATATTTGCATGGTGTAAAAATACTATTTTATAGACTGCTTATTACTTACAAGGAAACAGTAGTGCAGAGTTTAGTCTTGACCACCATGTGATAAAAAGTAACATCACTAGTAAAGAGCAGGTGAATGTGTGTCCATCACTGTTGACGCCTTTAGGACACATCACCAAGTAATATTCTTTATGATGATGCATAACCTGAATTTAGTCACAAAGAAACATTAGGCAAACTCCAAATAAGGACTGTTCTGTTAAAAGAGTAGGTGGTGGGTGGGCTGTATTACAAAATATTAGTGTCATTAACAACAGTAAGGTTGTAGAAATGTTCCAAAGTGATGGGTAAAGAGACATAACAGTGAAATGCTATACCTAACCTAGACTGGATCCTAGATGGAGAGAGAGAAAAATATGGTGTAGAGGATAGTATTAGGTCAGGTGACAATGTTGGAACATGGACAATAGATTAAAAAATGTTACTGAGGTTGACAAGTATGTTGAGGTTATGTAAGAAAATAATTCTTAATACACACTGAAATGTTTAGGGGTAAAGAGCGCTGATATATGTAATTCATGCTGTGAATAACTTTAGAAAAAAATGTGTAAAGAGGACAAACTTGTGTGCACAAAGGTAAAGCAAGAGGTACAAAATCTTAAGCAACAGAGAATGGATAAATAATATACAGATATTCTCTGTACTATTCTTATTGTAACTTTTTTGTAAGTTCAGAATTATCTCCAAATGGTTAAATTTTAATAAAAGTATTTTGATTTAAGGCTCAAAGGTTTTTTTTCTGATGTGGTGTGGTAGTTGTTCATTTTCCTTTTTATTTCTTTTCTGATATTTTGAAGTATGTTGAAGGTTTTGGGGGGAGTTGAGATTGAAAGCTGGTAGGCAAATTTCATTCAAGCTTGTTATCAGTTTGATAACTGACACTGAGTACTAAATGTAGACTAAACCTGCGTGTTAATAATTAGCCTAAAGATATTCTGGTATAGCTGTGCTCACTGAAGGGTTTTTAAATATTTAGACTGTGATCTTTTTTAAAAGATAATTTTATTTTTGGCTGTGCTGGGTCTTCGTTGCTGTGCAGGCTTTTCTTTAGTTGCAGAGAGTGGGGGCTGCTCTTTAGCTCAGGTGCTTGGGCTCCTCACTGTGTGGCTTCTCTTGTTGTGGCGCCTGGGCTCTAGGGTGTATGGCCTTGTTAATTGTGGCTCCCAGGCTCTAGAGCACAGGCTCAGTGGTTGTACACAGGCTTAGTTACTCCAGGGCATGTGAGATCTTCCCATATCAGGGATTGAACCCATGGCTCCTACACTGGCAGTCGGATTCTTTACGATGAGGCCACCAGGGAAGCCCTAAAAATTTATTAAAAAAATTTTTTTTTATTTTTAGTATTTTCAAAATGGCTGATAATTTGGATGAATTTATTGAAGAGAGAAAAGCCAAATTGGCCAGAGACAAAGCAGAATTGGAAAGTGATCCACTGTACATGGAAATGAAGGTAAAGTTAATCATTTTCTTCTAACGTGTTTCATTAAATTGTCTCTGAAGATTACCCTCTTTAAATGCAAAATTTCTTCTTCTGGGAGTGAGAAGCTTCTGTTTCATATTTTAGTTTAACTGTGCTGTTGTTCTAAGTCTGAGACCCTGAACCTGGATAAGATTTCAGTAATTTTGAATGCAATTTTTCTTCTGTGGTGTTTTGTAGCTCAGTTTCTCTTCTCTCTTATTGGAGTTTTAATTAATAATTTATGTGCTTCCTAACATGATTAGGAGACTAGTTCTAATGCAAGGGATTTTCAGAATATAAATAGAATAGATGTAAAAGCAATTTCTCATATTCTTTGTGTAAAGGTACATTTTTTTAATGAATCAGTATCTTAACATTTTGAAATCTACAAAAATGAATTTATACGGATAGTTTCTTTTGTGTATTTACTTTTCAGAATATAAATTTGTTAAAATGTTTCTGAAAGCAGTGTCTGAAAAAGCTTTCTTAAAACTTTCCTAGCTTTGATATTCATTGAGACTGCTGGGTACTGTGCTGGGCTCAGAGAATATAGCCATGGTCTAGACAGATGTGATGCTTTCTCTTGTGGGCTCAGTGTGTGTAATAAGAAACAGTATGTATCTTAATCTATGCCATATGGGTCATCCTAATTAGAGGAATCGGATATAATGTCTTGCCCAAGACAGTCTTGCTTTTCTTGTTGTGCCAGTGTCTCATCTGGTTTAGCATTTGCCCTGGACAAAGGTATCCTGGTGGAAATGATAAATAACATGGACACCATAATTATAAAATAATTTTATTCATATAGCTAACATTTATTGTGTGCTAACTATGGATGAGGCATAAAGTCTTTAGCGGTTACACTGATACTTCACATCATGAATCTATGAGATAAGTACTGTTGTCATTTTCCAAACGAGTAAACTGGTACATAGTAACATTAAGTATGAGACTTAGGTGACAGAATAGTAGAACTAGGCTTTGAGCCCTGGCAACCTGAATCCAGTGTTTATTCTCTTAACTATCTTTCTTTCCATAGTACCTGCCATGTACAAGGAGCTGTGCCAAGGACTTTACATGTATGATAGCATTTAATCATAAAATCCCAGTGAAGTAGGCAGAATTTTTGTCTGTTTTACAGATTCCCAAAATGAGGCTTACGGGGTTAAGTAAATCGTCCAGGCACGTACAGGATTGGATTCATGTGTCCAGCTCCACATTTTATGCCCTTAACCATTCTCTAGTACTCAGGACTGACAGGTTTAGGAGGGAGTTATTAGATCTTTAAATATAGGTTTATTATGATTTCTACCCACTCCAGTGTTCTTGCCTGGAGAATCCCAGCGACAGCGTGAGCCTGGTGGGCTGCCGTCTATGGGGTTGCACAGAGTTGGACATGACTGAAGCAACTTAAGCAGCAGCATTATGATTTCTAATACTATAGCAGTTAGATAATAATCTTCAAGTCTTTAGGTCAAGTATCACCTATTCAATCAGGCCTTGCAGTTCGTCTGTTATCATTTCTGGGCCTCCTTACAGTTGTTCTTTTTTTTTTTTTCCTGTTTCTCCTCTGTATCACTCACTATATAAACTAATTGTGTGTTGTGTTTATTGTTTGTTATCACAGTAGTTTATAAGCTCTGTGATGGCAGAGATCCTTTTGTATTTCTTCACTTACCTGTTTTTGATGCCTAGGCCAATATCTGGTGGGAACTCAGTGAATATTTGTTGATAAATCAGTGAGCTAAATAATAGAACATTGCAGCACTAATAAATACCTTTGAGTAATTCCTCAACCCTTACACTTAAATTTTGTTTTAAACATACTGAAATTAATTGTACATTTTTGGAATTTTTTTTTCCCCCACTGCTTTTGTAAATGTTATGTCTCTTTCAGGGAAAAGCATCAGAGAAGCTTTCTGAAAACAGTAAAATATTAATCTCCATGGCTAAGGAAAACATACCACCAAACAGTCAACAGACAAGGGGTTCTTTAGGTATGTTTTTAGGTGTGCTAAATTGAATTTAAGATATTCTTAGCAGGCTGTCATGAAGGAGCTTTGTCTTGTCAGAAAAAAAGACAATTTTTGAATTCTAGTAACTCCTTCCTTTCTGGAATCTTATATGTGACAGTGTGGTCTACATATGAAATATTGTATACTGAGAAACTTGTTTTCATTGTAACTGTTACTGTCTTGGTTATGATTTATGGAAATCATAGCCATAAGTATGTATCATAATTGAAAATTTTGAATGGAAATTGTGTGAGAAAGTATGTTAACTGTTGAATAATAATGGTGGACTTGCTTTTATTTAAAATAAAAGAACTATACTTAAAAGATAGAAAATATTACTGATGACTATTTTGAATTGTAAAGTTAATATTTAGCTATATTGAGTCTTTGATTATGGTTTGGTGTGAAAATATTTGGGATACTACTTCATTTTAGCTTTTTGGTAGGTGTATTTTTTTTTTTTTTAAAGAAAATATATGAATATTTAAAAATTACCTTGTGAATTACTGATGATAACTGAACCTTTTTCACATTAAAGAAGTCAAATATGATTAATCCATTTGGTTAAAGCATTTCTCATGTGGATGACTTTTCGTGGCCATGAGTATACTCCTCAGTTGTTAGTTGCTTTGCATTTGTATTCTGCTAGGAGTACATGGGGATGTTGGCCAAAAGACTGCTGAATAGTTTAGTGGACTCTCTATTTCTACTAGAAAAACAGCTCAAAGTGAATGCCATACTTTTAGTATCATATATATATGAAAACCTTTTCTATTCTGAGTCTGTTACAAATTATTGGCTAATATACAGCTTTTGCAGAGAAGGCAATGGCACCCCACTCTAGTAGTCTTGCCTGAAAAGTCCCATGGACAGAGGAGCCAGCCTACCAGTAGGCTGCAGTCCATGGGGTCACTAAGAGTTGGACACGACTGAGCGACTTCACTTTCACGCATTAGGGAAATGGCAGCCTACTCCAGTGTTCTTGCTTGGAGAATCCCAGGGACAGTGGAGCCTGGTGGGCTGCTGTCTACGGGGTTGCACAGGATCGGACACGACTGAAGCGACTTAGCAGCAGCAGCATACAGCTTTTGAAGGAGGAAATACCAACCCACTCCAGTATTCTTGCCTGAAAAAATCCCATGGACAGAGGAGCCTGGCAGGCTATATAGTTTGTGGGGTTGCAGAGAGATGGACACGACTGAGCACGCACACATGCCTGCAACTTTAGTGAACTAAGTATTATATTTTGGTTAAGTGCCTTAATCTCTAAGGCACTCAGTTTCTTTATAACATAAAGAGGTTAGATTATCTTCCGGCCCTAAAATTTTATGAATTGAAAAATTAATTATTCTGAGAGATAGTTTTTTGAAAGTTTGATAGTAGGTTCTCTCAAGCAGTAAGATGAATTCACTGACTTTCTGGAGTTACGAGTTGCTTTGGAATGTGGCTGTCATGCCTTTGCAACCTGCATTTTTAAACTAGGTTTTTTATTTTTAAGAACTATATTAAAACTTATTCTTTATTACATTCACAAATCATGTAGAGTTTAAAGTCCAACTTAACAGATAATGACTTCTCCCTCTTCCCTAACTGGTATCCCTTATTCATTCACAGGACTTTATTTACCATTAGTATGCTCATTACTCCTTAATCTCTATCCTAATTCCAGTTTCTTTGGTGAACTCCAGACCTATATGTCTAATGTTTTAATGACATCTGTACTTGGATGTCTTGGACTCAGAATCAACATGTGCAAAATTAACTTGACTCCTCTCAAACTTAAGTGAGCTGGTTTTGTGGTCATCTTTGACTTTTTTCCCTTTTTGTATCCCACAGCGAATAATTACATAGTTCAGAGATTCTAACATCTAAACCTCAAATAAGTTGACTTTTCTCTAATTCCATAGAGATCATTTTATGTAGGCGTCCATTGGCTTTCACTTAGGTTTTTTTTCTAGTGTTCTTTTTGTTGTTCAGTCTAGCCTTCTCTATTAAATCTCTGCACTGCCAGTTGATGTCCTCCCCCAAACCGAATCTGATCATGTTAGTCTCTATTTCAGACCCTTCAATGGATTCTTGTTTCCGTTACGGTGATTTTACTCTTTTATTACCTTTACCAGATTGTGTTGGCCATCCCTACCTTATACTCCTGTGACATTGGCTCTTCCCTTGAAGAGCAGTTTTGAACTTGTTCAGCTCTCTATTTTACCCCAATAGCACCCCAGCTTTTCTGCCATTGTACGTTTATTGCTTAACACAGTGTCTGGCACTTTGGTGTTTAAAAAAGATATTTTGAATGAATGAAGGTCCCATGGCAAAAATAAGCAATTTTTTAGGTGTGTAGAATTTAATTTTCTGGATTATTTTTTTTTAATTGCCAACTGGAGTATAATTATTTTTGATGCACATTGAATCTTTCTAAAGAATAATAATTTGATTTTGTATCTTCAAGCATTCAGTTACTGATTTCTTATCTGAATAACTGTGGTCTTAAGATTAGGCCAAATACTTAATTTTTGATGTTAGGAAAAATGTAAAGTAACTTGGCAACAGTTTTCCGTAAGTGATTTGAGGAATTATAAAACAAACTGGTCTAAAATTTATAGATTGAATTAAGCTCAGTGACACCATACTTTGAGTGAGTAATTAAGCATAGTAGCTATCAGTGATAGGTAAACTGGCAATATTTGTTTTAGCAAACGAAGACAGTCTATTAATAGCTCATTGTATAGCTCTCATGTACCACTGCTGCTGCTGCTAAGTTGCTTCAGTCGTGTCCGACCCTGTGCAACCCCATAGACGGCAGCCCACAAGGCTCCCCCGTCCTTGGGATTCTCCAAGCAAGAACACTGGAGTGGGCTGCCATTTCCTTCTCCAATGCATGAAAGTGAAAAGTGAAAGTGAAGTTGCTCAGTCATACCCGACTCTTAGCGACCCCATGTACCACTACATTTTTATGATTATGTAAATTCATTTCTGTTAGACGATGATATTCATGGATAATGCTTATCCATGTAGCTCCTTCTTCCACCATTTATACCTCTGAGCAAAGGATTTGAGGAGTGTTAAGACTTCTGCAAGTCTTAATCTACAAGACTTCGCTTACTTCAAATACCAGGTGAAGTGTGGGGTTCACGGGCCATCCTTCCTTCAGACGAACTGTTTCTACCACCTCCTCAAGTTTGATAACTCTCTAGATGACTCCCAGAGCTCAGGAAAGTGCTGTACTTATCATTACAGGTTTATTATAGCAAAAGGATACAGATGAGCCAGCCAAAGGAAGAAACATACAGTACAGGGCCTGGTCTGTGAGGGTCCAAACGTGAAGCTTCCATAAGCCTCAGGGATGTGTTACCCTCCTAGCACATCAATAGGTGACAGTACAGAGTACTGCCACCCAGAATGCTCACCCGAGCTTTGGTGTCTAGAATTTTTACAGGGGTTTCATTGTATAAGCATGAATGATTTTGTCACTGTCCATGTGGCTCATTCTCTCCAGACCTCCTACTTTCCTGAGGTCAGGCTGATGTCACATGGCTCAAAGGGCCAACCCTCCAATTACATGTTTGATCTTTTTGGTGTGAACAGTCCCCATCTGTATTATCTCTTTAGCTTAAACCATCTAGGGACTCATTGTGAGTCACCTTATTAGTATCAACTTATAAGTTTGTTCTGGGGACCTGTCATGAGTAACATATGATCTCATGACTCAGAAGATTCCAAGAATTTAGAAGTTACCTCCCAGAGACAGAGGCTAGCTAGATTCTTTCTTATACACAGCATGTGCATGGCTTAGTTGATACATGCTGATGAAATGGTGTCATTGATAAGGAGTTGGTTAGAATTATTTAGATTTAATGAAATTATGAGAAAATTGACTGAAAACAATCTGTAAAAGCAAATGCTGTTTTCCATCTCCCTAAACCATTTCTAGGCATAATACTTGTTATTATTTTATTTAAAAATCCTAAACCTTTCTGACCAGCTCATTTTCATGTTTCATAAGCATTATTGATGAGAAATGCTTCCTTTAATTTTTAAATTTAGTTCTGTCATACCTCAGTCAAAGATCATCCTCTCATCCTGTCTCTTCTTTAGAGAAGTTGAACATTTCCCTTTAGATTGGTTGAGGATTATTCTTTTCATTTTGATGTTTTATATCCAGGAAGACATTTTTAATAAATAATACAGTAAATACTTTCAACATTTTTTTTATACGTGTGTATTTTGACTCTACATCCATAGATTTTGTACTGCTTTTAAAGTGTAGTTCCTGGCTCAATGATAAGGATGAGAGCATAGCTGTATTTAAGGTTTTTTCCCCCCTTTGTTTTTCATTAAAGAAATAAAGGAAAACGTGCACATGGTAAAAAAAAATGACACAGAAGTATATAGCATGAGAATTGATGATCCTCCTAACCTTGTCCTCTGGTTATTTAGCAGTTTCTTGTATACAGTTTAATGACTAGACTGCACACGTGTATAACCCTCTGTTTTCTGTATATGGTAGCATAAATCCTGTTGTGCGTTTCAAGATACCACCATTTACAGTATAGGGGCATGACCGTGACCTCTTGAGATTAAAAAGAACCTTGCTGTTTATTGACAGACCTGGAGCAGTTACTGTCTGCTGCTAGGGTTTCCACTGCAGACTGGGTGTTGGCTGCTGTCTGGAACTTAGCTTGTAAATAGTTTCTTACACTGATAAAAAGAATGTGTCATTGTGCCTAAACTTTACATAAACCATATGGTTTATGTAGAGTACCTGCTTTCTGTCTCTCGAGTCTGAAATTTTGGTACGTACTAGGCAGAGGATGCCTGAGTGACCAGCTCCTATTAAAAACCCTGGGCACTGAGTAGGGAGCTTCCCTGGGAGACAACACTTCACGTGTGCTGTCATGGCTTGTTGTGCAGGAATTAGGCACATCCTGTATGATTCCACTGGGGAAGAACTCGTGAAGTTTGAACCTAGTTTACCCTGGACAGTGCCACATTCCTGTTAGTTTTGCTTTGTATCTTTTCAGGGTAATAAACCATAATTGTGAGTATAATGGCTTCTGCATTCTGTGAGTCCTGTCAAGTCAACAGACCTGGGGATGTCTTTGAAGACTCCCAACACAGTCCTTTTCAGTCTTATTTTTTCTGGTTCCTTTATTTCTCCCTCACCTCTAAACTTTAGATACTCCAGAATCCATCTTTAATGTTTGTAGGCCCTAGGTGTTTTTTATCCATCTGCCGTTTCTAGGCAGTATCACTCATATCAAAGTGCCATTGATTTCAGGCTCCAGAACCTCCAAAATTTATTTTAGCTTTCATTCTTAGAAGTCAAGTAAATCTGCAAGCAAAAAGTTTGCAGATTATTGAAGTAAGAAAAAATTTTATTCTTGTTACTAAAAATTAGTATGATTTTTAAAAATTCATTCTAAATAACAGTTGTGCTTATGGAAATTTGGAAAAGAATTATAAGGAAGGAAAATTACATTGCTGCAATTTAAAAATAATATCAGAAAAGAAACAACAGCAGAGTTTCATATTGCAGCGTCATTCTAGGGTTTAACTAAAAAAATTTTGGATATTCGACAAAATAAAAGAAAATTGTTTTTATTAATTTTTAGTAGTACTTTTAATTGTCACTCCTTGTAGCATATGTGGTCTTGAGTGAGTGAAGTTGCTCAGTCGTGTCCAACTCTGCGACCCCATGGACTGTAGCCCCCACAGGCTCCTCCATCCATGGGATTCTCCAGGCAAGAATACTGGAGTGGGTTGCCATTTCCTTCTCTGGTTTCTCTTATTCCAAGCTAAATCCCAAACATTCTGCCTCTTTGGTGTAGTTTGCACAAGTCAAATGGGTCCTTTGTAATAATGTCTTTTAGCTGAAGTTCGCCTCAAAGTATTTGCATCTCTTGATAAGTCATTTGCTTATGGAAAGGCTTAGTATTATTTCCTATAATCTGCCCTTTGATTATTTTGATGTAATACTTTTTGATGGTAATATAATACTGAAAAGAAGAAACTAAGTGTTCCATGGTAATCAGTATTTACTATGAGTGCTATTTAGAAAATTAAAACGAATTTTAAAAAGCTTACACACTGTGGTTTTAAATATTTAACCCATAGCCACTATGGAAACCAGATACTTTTAATTGCTCTAGCTCTGAAGCATAATGTTAACTTAGAGTCACTGATGTTGTATTTGGTGAAGTGACATCACTTGAACTGACCCTAAGGTGACATTGATGCTTTACTTGCCCCTGGAACAATCAGAAGACAACTGCCCTGAAAAAGTAAGTCTCACCATATTTTTCAGTTCATTAAGTCAGTCAGGATCCCGTTGTTAATACTTAAAGTCCACAGAATATTTAAATTGTTCTATACAGTTCTTAATTTTATGTCTATGACCTACCTCTAATATTGTAAAATATTGGTACCAGATAACAAAAATAATTAAAAAGTATTTTCTGTTGACTGAACATTTAGTTAATAAAATTTTAAATAATTCTGAAGGCATTATGTATTCTAACTCATCTTTTAAGACAGTTATTACAAATACTATTTGAATCAATAGTAAAAAGCAGATACTCATGATAAACTTTATATGAATAGTAATTATAGATGAAAATGAACCATACTTTTCTTTATTTTCTTTCATATAAACCCACCAAGCAGAGTTGAAAATCAGGAGTAAAAGCCACCTTAAATACATGACTTAAAAAGCTGTAAATTACTTGTTCTGCTGAGTAGGAAAGCTGAGCACATTGTGGGCATCATCCTTGTAGCATTGTTTTCTTTTCCTCCTTGACACAATAGTGCATCCATTGTGACCCTGTGTGACTAGAGACATGTAACTCTGGTTACTAGTCATTATGCTTACTCTTTGTATGCAGTCATACTCCTAAAAGCAGAAATGAAATACTAAGAATAGTGTTTTTCTTCTTAATCTTTCTCTTACTTAGGCATTCATTCATATATTCATATACACATTTATTGTAAAGTTGAATAAAGCGTGGACCATGCGTTCATGGATTTTATAGTTTAATTTCATGTCTGAAATTCCTTTCTGAATGTGAGAAGCAAGCCATTTTTCTCTTAGGCTTAAATTCTGTCTCTTTGAAAATAGGTTTTTAAATTTCTTTGAGGAAAGAATGTCTTTCTCAGATGAATTTATATAGAATGCTTTAGAGTCTTCTGGAAGAGAATTGGGAGCATGAGTAAGAGATGTCTTTAAGGAGTCCTCTGTCATACCCTCGTCATTAGGAGTTAAGTAGGCCAGGAGTGTTTATGAAGAGAATTCCGGTTTTTATGGTAGGAAGGGGAATTTAGTATTACATACAAATCAATTGACATTTATATTTATACTACTTTGGTTTTATTTTTGCTCCTGAAACATTTTAGTGATGTAACAAAGCAGTGATACGACCAGTCATGAAAAGTTTCCATCATTTAAATGCATTATGAGGAATAAGGCAGAAAAAATGGTAATATCCTTGTTGGTGTATTACTTATAGTCAGTTGTTTCATCTGTATTTCTTGTAGCTGACTTTGAGGAATATTAATGTTGTTCAGAAATAATATTTTATACTTTAGTATTGCCTGCTGCTAAGTCGCTTTAGTCATGTCCGACTCTGTGTGATCCCATAGACGGCAGCCCACCAGGCTCCCCCGTCCCTGGGATTCTCCAGGCAAGAACACTGGAGTGGGTTGCCATTTCCTTCTCCAATGCATGAAAGTGAAGAGTGAAAGTGAAGTCGCTCAGTCGTGTCTGACTCTTAGCAACCTCATGGGCTGCAGCCTACCAGGCTCCTCCGTCCATGGGATTTTCCAGGCAAGAGTACTGGAGTGGGATGCTATTGCCTTCTCCGTTAGTATTGCCTAGTAGGACTAAAAAAGCGAAAGAGGCTTCAGAAATTGTAACACTTATGTGATATCGGTGCTTGACATAGTGTTTTAGTATTAAAAATATTTTTAAAGTATATAATTTGATTTTAATTGTTTTATTAAGATACAATTTACATACCATAGAGTTTATCCATTTAAATTGTACAATTCAGTGATCTTCAGTGTATTTACAAGTTGTGCAGCCATCACTATGGTTATCACCCCAAAATGTAATTCGATTTTTGAACTCTTGCATAAGAAGGCCTTACTCAAAATGGAAGTTTTTCTTAGAAAATTCTTTTACAGAATTTCTATTTGGAATGGCAAAACTCTGGAAATGGATAGTGGTAATGATTGCACAACATTTTGAATGTACTTAATACCAGTGAATTGTATGCCTGAAAATGGTTAAAATGTCTGTTTTACCACAATAAAAATTAATATCCATTTATATGACATCAGAATTGGCAACTTTGGAAGTTTTTGGAAATTTCAGCCTAAACCGTGCATGGCTGGTTTTTTCAGGCATGTTATATTCAATATCCTGTGATAAACCATAATGGAAAGGAATATGAAAAATTCGCTGGGTTGGGAAGATCCCCTGGAGAAGGGAAAGGCTACCCACTCCAGTATTTCAGTATGGGATCGTAAAGAGTCGGACATGATTGAGCGACTTCACTTTCTTTTTATATGTATATGTGTAACTAAATAACTTTGCTGTACAGCAGAAATTAGCACAACATTGTAAATCAGCTGTACTTCAATTAAAAAATGTTATGACACATATTCTTTTATGTTAGAATAATTTTCACAGACTGAAAGACACATATTAAAGTTGTTGTAGGTATTTTAAAAGAAATTTCAGCAGAATTAAATGAAGAAGTAAAGGTAATTGGCTTTTCTTTGCTTTAATTTTGCTGTCCTTCAGAAAGCGAGATGGGAGGGACTTCCCTGGCAGTCCAGTGGTTGAGACCTCACCTTCCAATCTAAGGAGTGTGGGAACAGATCCCTGTTTGGGGAGCTGGCATCCTGCAAGCCTTGCAGCCAAAAAAACCAGAGGTAGAGCAGAGACAATGTTGTAACAAGTTCAATAAAGACTTTAAAAATGGTCCATGTCAAAAAAAAAAAAAAAAAGAAAAGCAAGATGGCAAACAATGCAGAGCCATCTATCTAAAGGGGGAAGAACTAAATATAACACACACCCACATAGTACTATGAAGACACCTTTTATAGATGTATTAAAAGCCTCTGGAAGAAGACACAGGTACAGCAGTGTTGGTTGTTCTGGGCGGGAGAAGTGGGTGGGAGGGATATTTTCCATTGTTTGAATGTGTTACTTATTGAAACATTTCAAATAAAAAATTTATTATCCTGATCCAAGTCTCAGAATCCACATGACTGTGTTCCTTCCTACTGTGCTTTGTTATAAGACACTGCATTGGAATTGAGATTGGGTTGCAATGAGCTACATTGCTTAAGAAGTTGTTTTCTTTCTAGGAATTGATTATGGATTAAGTTTACCACTTGGGGAAGACTATGAACAGAAGAAACATAAACTGAAAGAAGAATTGCGACAAGATTACAGACGCTATCTTACTCAGGTAATGAGTTCTAGTAACTCGTTTGGTTTTGTGCTTTAGAATTTACCTCCTGAATTTATTTCCATAACATTTTTTAGTCATATACATTAATATTTACATTTTTAGGAGTATCTAGCAATGTACTGTAGTGAAAGTTAAGTGATATATATGACATTGATAGAGAAAAAAATGATTCTGTGAATTGGAGCCATGAAATAACACAGACTTTTGACCTTTTAAGGAGGACAGTGGGTTCTAATTTTAAATGAGATTGTAAATTCTTGTTGTTCATGTTTTTTGTAAAGTAGTCATGGTGTAAAATAGCCCAGTCTACTACTCTCTTCCCCTCAACCATGTATTAAAATGACATGTGGAATTCTAGTTTCTAATTATTTTCTTAAGAACTAAGCTTATAAAATGTCATTCAGCATATTTCCTTAACTATCAGGTTTTGCTTTATGGTTTAATCTATTTACTTAGTGGAACTCTTGTTTTAAGTATTTTTTGTTAAATTATATGATAACTAATTATTACAAGTTTTAAAATATAGTTTACTAGGTTATAAATGTATCTAAAAACAGTCATCATGTTTCTAGTCATCCCAAGAGATTCTTTAGTTTCTTCCTACTTTGTAATGTTTATTCCACATGTATGAATCATCTCTTATTTATTCTGATTTGACATAAAGGGAAAGGACTTTGAATACATTTTACCAATGATTTGTTTCCCTTGACTTTAGGGTATTACACAAGCAAAAAGAAAGGTAGGGTTGCCTGCAAAATGTTCTTCTTTACTGTTTTGTTTTAGATCTAGTAGCTTGTGATTATTTGCATATATGATATTGTTGTTCGCAAACTAATAAAAATAACTTCATTTGTGATTCAGAGACTTTTTAATGGCACCATTTTGGATCCTTGCTTTTAGCAAAATCACACTCTATACATCGTACATTTCCATTAGTACAATCAGGCATTCTTTTTGATTCCTGCTTTGCATTTGTTTTTGTTGCTTTCTTATGCATCTTTTAGAAATATTCTGCAGCTATTGTAAATTCTTTTGTTCTCAGCATGCACATTTTTGTTCTTCAAAATAATTATAATTGTATTAGTTGCATTAAGATTAATAAAATGACAGAATATTTAAGATATTCTAAGATATTTTTGAACTGTTTGTTGTCAGTCTGGATTACTTGATATTTTGGTTCCCAAACCTGTGGATTACATTTGCAAACATATATTGGAAAATGACTGTTTTTAAAATGAATCTCACACATCCATTTATCTTTCAGCCAACACTTTTTAAACACTTGTCATGGAGATGGATCTGGTATGAATTTTGTCTTCAAGGGCCTTAGAATCTAGTTGTAGAGATAACATTTATACAATTCAGACAGTGATAACTCTTAACAAGGCAGGTACTGTAATGATCAGGAAAGGCCTCCAGATTTTTGACTGATCTCCTTGCCCTGATTCTTAGCCCATTCTCCATGATACTTTCCAGCATGATCTTGTCCCTTACTAGTTGAAATCCTTCTGTGTCTCCTCTCTGCCTTCAGGATAAAAATCCAGGTTCCTTAGCATGACATGAGCAGTCTCTTCATGGTCTAGCCTGCCTGCCTGGCCTTGGGCCTCATTGTCCTCTCCCCTTCCCTACTGCTCGTTGGCTGAGGTTTTCCTTTAGTATCTGCCACAGTCCCTGGGGCTGCAAGAGTTGGACAAAACTTGCGACTAAACCACCACCACTTTCACTTGTGGATTTTACATTATGTTATAGACACAATGTTTTTAAAAAAGAATGGCACTGGAAGATATAAGAAGAAATTGCCTTTATGAAAGAGAAGAATTGAGGAGCACAAATCTTTAAATGTAAAGGGCTGTGAAGGAATTTTTGGTCTTACATCATTAAGAATATAGTTGTGGTAGAGGAACAGTAGTTCCTTAATATGACAAAGACAATTTTTGGTTGACATCAGAGAAGGCGGGAGTGGAGAGGAAAGCAAGGGAGAAAGAAAATTATGTAGGATATGGGGAGGCGGCTGCCATGGCTTCCTTGACCCCTGGAATATGTACAGTTTCCAAGTCCCATTCTCTCTGGATTTCTTGTGGCTTCCAGACTTTTGCAAGAGTATTAACTTTAAAAAATGATCAAATCTTAAAGTTCTGCCAAGAAGAGCCACATAAACAGTTAACTACTATCTTCTTTCTAGTCTTTAGAATAAAAAACACTTGGCCATCTAAACACAAAAAGAACATATTCTCAGAGGAAGTTTTTAAACTGAGTCAGTAAATTATTTCCAGCCCAGACCTCTCTCCTGAACCTCAGACTCTTGACATTTTCACTTAGAAATCTAGTGGGTATCTTGTGTTGAGCATATCTAAAAAGGGAACTCCAGTTTTCCAATCTTTTGACTCCTATCCCCTAGAAGCCTGTAGGCTACCTATCAACTATTCTTTTCATTTTATTTATTAATTTTTTGGCCACAGCACTTAATACCTTCTAACATACTGTAGAATTACTCTTCATTGTGTTTATTATTTCTTGTCAGTTTCCCCTGCTGGAATGTGAACTTTGGGAAGGCAAAGATCTTTTGTTTTCTTCACTGTTAAGTCCCAGATGTATCGAACAGTGTAGACACTGTTGCACTCAATAATTACTAAATGAATGAGTGAATGATTAAAGTTCAGTGAAGCTCACTGTGTCATCCTTATTACTAGTTTTTTTCATCTTATTAAAAGGACAGGTGTCATTCTGGGCCGAGTTTAGAGTGGGGCATGGCTTAATGAATGAATAAGGATGCAGTATTTCTGTATGCTCAAAATTGGAACTCTGTGTTTTTTGATACATGTGTAACTACAAACTGACTAGGTTTACATTGTACTTTGGTATATAGGGATCAGACTGACTCAGGGATCTAGTTGTGTGTCAAATTGTTTCTCTTAATAAATAAGCTTAGAATTTATATAACCACTTTTCAAATTACCTTTTGTAGCACAGCTTATTTCTAAATTCAGATTAGTCTGTTTTATCATTTTGTTCCCATGATGTTTTGAGTATAACTCTGTTGCAGTACATTATATTGTAGTTGTTTCCATGTTTGTTTTTTCATTTGAATTATAAATCTCTTAAATATAGGGAACATATGCTTGTCTTTTTCTCCCTGTCACCTGTAAAAGTAACAGAAAAGTATTAGATTGCTTGTTTTATGAATACAGAAAAGTCATAGAATTAGGTTAATAAGTATTGCTTGATTTAATCCTCATTACCTAATAATATAGATGTTATTATTATTGTTTTACAAAGAAACAGAAGCAGATAAATTAAGTAACTTCTCCAGATTATATGACTACTCAGCACCAGTACCAGAAAGTTGGGGATTATATATATTTTTTATGAATCCCTTGTGTTTGTTTTATGGTGTTCAAAGAGATTTTACATTTTTTTAAATCCTTCTTGATCGTGTAGCAGCTTTGTTAAGGCAGAACAGATTCCAGTTTCATTTTACAGAAGAAAGTCTGGATCAGAGAGATTAAGTGACTTGCTCAGTGTAGCACAGCTGAAAATTGTTGTAGCTGGTCCAAGAGCCCAGGCCTTTGGATTCCTAGACTGATGCTCTGTCTGTCACATTGCATTACATAAATGCTTAATGGACAGGAATGGAGAGGCTCAGAAAGAAATAATGTTCATAGTTTTTGTCTTCTGGCATTTAAATAGATATCCATTAATTGCAGAGAAATTAGAAAATTCTCTTTTTGGTATAGTCTTCACACATTTGTAGTTTCTGTCTTCATCTCCATTTCATTCTGTTGCTCTGAATAATGTAATAATTTAGACTATGTTAATAGAATGTAAAGCACATTTATGAAACATTTTATAAAGTCAGTTAGGTAATATATTTTTTTAACGTGTGTGTCTATATACAGAAAAATTTTCTATCCACGAGTGAAACAGATCCATCTACGCTGGGAGTTTCTCTTCCTATTGGTGAGAGGTTATCTGCTAAGGTAGGTGGATAGGAATAGTTGTTATGGATAGCAGTTTCTTGAGGCATCAAAATCATGAAAGAGCATATTCTTGATTTAAATGCAAACAAGTTTACGTCATTTTCCATACTTGATTTTTTTCAAAATCTGTTGAGTCTCTACTGCTGCTGCTGCTAAGTCGCTTCAGCCGTGTCCGACTCTGTGCGACCCCATAGACGGCAGCTCATCAGGCTCCGCCGTCCCTGGGATTCTCCAGGCAAGAACACTGGAGTGGGTTGCCATTTCCTTCTGCAGTGTATAAAAGTGAAAAGTGAAAGTGAAGTCGCTCAGTCGTGTCCGACTCTTAGTGACCCCATGGACTGCAGCCCACCAGGGTCCTCCGTCCATGGGATTTTCCAAGCAAGAGTACTGGGGTGGGGTACCATTGCCTTCCCCGTTGAGTCTCTAGCATTGTTTAAAAAATGTTTTGGAATGTTACATTTGTAACCATGTAATATGCTACATTCCTTTAATATATTAATTAATTGAATATTCAGAATTCATTTTTTAAAGCATTGGTTTCTAAGCTATAAAGTTCATAGTATATGAAAAAAATTATCAGTGAGATGAGTGGATGAGAGTATGCTGCTAAGTCACTTCAGTCGTGTCCGACTCTGTGCGACTCCATAGCCGGCAGCCCATCAGGCTCCCCCGTCCCTGGGATTCTCCAGGCAAGAACACTGGAGTGGATTGCCATTTCCTTCTCCAATGTATGACAGTGAAAAGTGAAAGTGAAGTTGCTCAGTCGTGTCCGACCCTCAGCGACCCCATGGACTGCAGCCTTCCAGGCTCCTCCTGGGATTTTCCAGGCAAGAGTACTGGAGTGGGGTGCCATTGCCTTCTCCAGGATGAGAGTATACTGAGCTTTTATATAGGTGACTTTTGGGCTCTTTGAATATGTGTTCCTATCACAAATAAATGTATATTATCTTAACAGAGGGTAGTGATTAAGCACTGTATTCCTCTTGCAGATATTCAAATTCCCAAGCTAGATCAGAATCATGATATATAAAGCAAATAGACAGTAAGTTTCAAAAGACAGCCTCACTTCTTACAAAACTTTTTTAGATTGTGCTGTTTCAATGATGCTGAAGGTATTGGGGCCTAAGAACATTTCCTAATACAACGTATTTATGTTTCAACAGAACGTTGATATTATAACACTTTAGTTACTATTGATAATTTTATGTTTGTATGTTTTAAATAGAATGAAGATCTTTCCTTAAACTTGGGAAGGAAATGGATAGAAGCAGATCTTTCAAGGGTGTGGTGTGAGGAATTAGAGGCAAGAGATACCCGTGAGAATGAAAGTAGGAAGGTAGCCTGGTCAAGTCTTGGAAACATGCTAATGACAGACCTACTGGTAAACACATTCATGTACTTCCTGGTGGAAGAGATTTATTTATGAATGCTTTTGGCAGAGTGCACCGGGATTCTCTAGGATTGCTATTGGTAAAAACAAACCCAGAATTCAGGGACTTACTGATCACAGGTCCAAAGAAGGGATCATCTAAGTTAAAAAAAAACTATGTGTTTCAAAATCAAAGCCACGCCCTCATGTTAGAGATCTCGTGTGTTAATTGGAACCTAAGCATGTAGTAAACCTTATTTTGATGTGGCCAGAATGGACGAGGGGAACTGTACTGGTGGTCTCTGATCTCTTCCTGCATCTCCTGTGCCTTACAACTATTCCTGCCTTTGATATTATTAGTAAAGTTTGATGCTGAGTAGGCTCTCTGAATTGTATGAGTCTGATTTGACTGTTAGGTACTTTTTCCTAATGTTGAAATTAGCATTGCCTTTTTTTTTTTTTAACATTACCTTTTGGTTTTCTATTTTAAGGAAAGGTTGAAACTTGAGCGTAACAAAGAATACAATCAATTTCTCAGGGATAAGGAAGAATCCACTGAAAAGTTCAGACAGGTAGAAAAGAGTACTGAGGTAGGTTTTGCTTCTAAATAAATCTTTACATGCTGAATATTTGTATTCACTTGAAAATATTTTTATATTATTAAACATTTCACTTAGTTTTTATATAAATATTTAAAAAGCCAAACTGAACCAAACACAGGAGAGAGATTTAATTTTGTAAATGGTTTTATCTCATACTGAAGAACTTACTCTGCTTTTTAACTTTAACTTCATGGAGGGGATTTAATTTTAGAGATTGGTTTTAAGTCATGTTTATATTTTGTTTTTAAGTGATTTTTTGTACTGAAAAATTTCTAGCTATATGTATGTATATACATATATATGTAAAGAAATATAACCAAATTTAAGAGTGGTTGAAAAATTTACTGCATCCTATATTCTCTGTGTTGAGAAGGCATTTAATTTGAAATACTCTGAACAAATGTTTAACTGCCAAAATATGTGTAAAATCTCCTTGGGATAGTTTATCTTCTCTTTTTGTAACCATCTATCCATATTATTGTTGTCTATTTATTTTGTATTTATTAAGTTTTATTAAAGGATAATACTTCCTTGAAGGTTATTTCCTAAAGAAAAGATATTTCTTATGGGTGATTAAGCCTTTGAGTTGAGATGGTAAATAGCTTAAGCATCATTTGAGAATTTAATTACCTTTTAGAAGATAGCATCTCATTAAGATCTTTTTCTTCTTTTTTTTTTATTAACCAGCAGAAGAATCAAAGAAGTAAAAAACCTATCAGTCAGATTAAACCTGATTTACCTTCACAAATACAGTCATCTTGCGAAAATTCAGAGGGTCCTAGAAAAGATGTCTTAACTCCTTCAGAGGCATATGAAGAACTTTTAAACCAAAGACGACTAGAAGAGGACAGGTACCGAAAATTAGATGATGAAATTGAATTAAGGAACAATAGAAGAGTCATTAAAAAAACCGACGAAGAAGTGGGCATTTCCAGTAAAAAACATCAAAGGTTTGACAGCAAGACTGACATTCCAGATAGAAGATTTCACAGGTTTAATGAGGATCGTGCTTTTGATAAACAGTCTTACAGACCAGGCTATGATCCAGAAGTAAGTGAAGACATGGATGAGAGGTTTAGATATGAAAGTGATTTTGATAGAAGACTTTTGAGAGTTTATACGAAAGACAGGTATTTACAACTTCATTTTTATTTTCTTTATTGGCTTAATATTACTCTTGTTACTTTTTATCATTATGTTAGATGCTGTTTCATTTGATATACATATTTGATTAATTTTAGGATGCTATCAGTTTTATACCATAATTTATGTGTCACTGAAGTACAAAGAAAACAACCCATGATAAGGAAAAAGAGACCCAATTAAAAAGCTAGGACACTGAAAGGCTACAACTTAGGTAAATATAAAATTAAAAGGGAAATAAACTTTCCCACAGAAAAGGACAGAAAAGAAACTTCCACTTCTCAACCTTGGCACTGAGTGGAGGAAGTTAAAAAGAACTTCCCTGAGAATTTGAACTGTAAGCCAGTACTGATTCAGGTTTTCAGTCTGAATTCATGCTGCAGTATTGTCCAAAACCGGAGAAGGCAATGGCAGCCCACTCCAGTACTCTTGCCTGGAAAATCCCATGGACGGAGGAGCCTGGTAGGCTGCAGTCCATGGGGTCGCTAAGAGTTGGACACGACTGAGCAACTTCACTTTCACTCTTCACTTCCATGCATTGGAGAAGGAAATGGCAACCCACTCCAGTGTTCTTGCCTAGAGAATCCCAGGGACAGAGGAGCCTAGTGGGCTGCCGTCTATGGGATCACAGAAAGTCGGACATGACTGAAGTGACTTAGCAGCATTGTCCAAAACAGCCCTGAGGTGAGAATTCAGTTATCTCATTCTCCTAGGGTGCCATGGTGACTGGCATGAGAAAAGTAACTTCTCCCTGCAATAATTGACTTACAGCCAGATTCAAGGCTGTTTGAGTTTCAGAAGTTAAAATGTGGGCGGGGCGGGGCACTTTAAAATAGATGAAATACAGTTCATTCCTTTAATGTTTCTATGCTCTTAAGTACTTTTATCAACATTTTTGCTTTTAAGTTACTTATTGAACATTTATTTAAGTGAAATGGCACTTACTATTTTTGATCAGATTTTTAGGTGCTTTTCAGTTTCTTTGGATGTTGTTTCTGTGACACTATTTGTAATTAATTGCTACAATGGGGTCTTATTAAGTCATTTGTCTTAATACTCAAAGCTTGCTTTAATCTAACTTTTGATTTTAAGATAGAAATATGATCAGATCAGATCAGATCAGTCGCTCAGTCGTGTCCGACTCTTTGCGACCCCATGAACTGCAGCACGCCAGGCCTCCCTGTCCATCACTAACTCCCAGAGGTATGATAGGATCTGATATTTTCATTGATTAGGTAACCTGTAGGGATTAAATGTAAATATTGAACACTTTATGGGACTTGTTTCATTCATTCATTCATCCAAATAGATTATTTTTTAAATATTTTAGAAAAATTTCTGAGACATAATGCTGCATGATTATTATTCTAATTATTAATAATCATATAAAGCCTTTGCAGTTCTTTCTCATCTTCTCTTTATTCTGTAGTTATTACATTCTGCTCATATCCAGTCTTCTTTTTTTTTTTTTAATTTTTAGTTTTTTAATTGGAGGATAATTGCTTTACTAGGTTGTGTTGGTTTCTGCTGTACAACATATTTACTTTGATTTAGGTAATCTGATTGAAGGATTAGAATTTTGTAATGCCAATTATAGTTTATTTCTTCTTTGGATCTAGTTGTACTTAAGAAAATGCTCCAAATTCTGTAACATGTTATATTTGAAAATGTTTATACCTGGAGGTTGTCAAAGGCTGCCTGAACTACAGGAAGTCTCAGTTGGGGAAATACAGATATTTTTGGACTCTTGGTACTGCTTTAACTTGAACATGAGAACTTTTCTTCCTTATGGTGTCAATTTATGTTTAGAGTGTAATGTAATGTATACCTTTTAAGATTGGAATTTCAAAAAACTTATTATGATGGTTGTTTTAACATATTTTAGTCTATTATTTTTGTAATTATACCTTGTGATAATTTTTACATGAACTAACAAATCAATTTCAGCCCAATCTTTTTTCTTATGTATCCCACGAATGAAATGAAATTTCTATATAAAATCTTCCCCAAGCAGTAGTTTAGATTAAATATATAGGTCAGTGAGACTAATTCCTGTTATACATTTTAATGTTTTTAACAATATTTCTTAAAAATGTGAATCATTATTATACATTTTGTTATTGTGTAAACTTTTACGTCTCTAAATGTAAGGTTTTTCACATGTATCTCAATGGCTGCTGCTGCTGCTGCTAAGTCGCTTCAGTCGTGTCTGACTCTGTGCGACCCCATAGACTGCAGCCCACCAGGCTCCCCCGTCCCTGGGATTCTCCAGGCAAGAACACTGGAGTGGGTTGCCATTTCCTTCTCCAATGCATGAAAGTGAAAAGTGAAAGTGAAGTCCTCAGTCATGTCCTACTCTACCAGGCTCCTCCATCCATGGGATTTTCTAGGCAAGAGTACTGGCAGTTGAGGTTAAAATTGGATTTCTGTATTTCAGATTTGTAGATTTCTTATTTCCAGCAAAAAAGAAAAGATTGAAATCACTAGATTTATTTCAGGCAGAGTGGTTGCTATGAAAAATTACTCTGCTTGTTAGTGAAATTTTTGAGACTAAAGAAATGTGTACCATCATTTGGTTTTTTGCTTTAACTATTCTTAAAACTGTTGTTCCTTGGTATTCAAGGGGGATCCATTTTAGGACTCCTCAGGGATATAAAAATCTTTGGATGCTCAAGTCCCTTCGGTTAAAGTGGTGTAGTATTTCCTTATAATCTATGCACATCTTCCCTTATGCTTTAAATCATCTCTAGTTTACTTATAATATCTAATACAATGTAAATGTTATGTAAATAGTTGTAACTGCTATGGAAATAGTTCAGATCAGATCAGATCAGTCGCTCAGTCGTGTCCGACTCTTTGCGACCTCATGAATTGCAGCACGCCAGGCCTCCCTATCCATCACCAACTCCCGGAGGTCACTCACACTCACGTCCATCGAGTCAGTGATGCCATCCAGCCATTTCATCCTCTGTCAACCCCTTCTCCTCTTGCCCCCAATCCCTCCCAGCATCAGAGTCTTCTCCAATGAGTCCACTCTTCGCACGAGGTGGCCAAAGTACTGGAGTTTCAGCTTTAGCATCAATCCTTCCAAAGAAATCCTAGGGCTGATCTCCTTCAGAATGGACTGGTTGGATCTCCTTGCAGTCCAGGGGACTCTCAAGAGTCTTCTCCAACACCACAGTTCAAAAGCATCAATTCTTCGGCACTCAGCCTTCTTCACAGTCCAACTCTCACATCCGTACATGACCACAGGAAAAACCATAGCCTTGACTAGGCGAACCTTTGTTGGCAACCTGTTTGCAAGAAATTCAAGTTTTGCCTTTTGAAACTTTCTGGAATTTTTTTTCCCCTCAAATACTTTCTATCTGAGATTGGTTGCAGAACCCACAGATACACAAAGTGAAAGTGTTAGTTACTCAGTTGTGTCTGACTCTTTGCGACCCCAGGGACTGGAGCCCGCCTGGCTCCTCTGTCCATGGAATTCTCTAGACAAGAATACTTGAGTAGTAAGCCATTCCCTCTTCCAGGGGATCTTCCTGACCCAGGGATAGAACCTGGGTCTCCTGCACTGCAGGCAGATTCTTCATCGTTCGAGCCAGCAGGGAAACCCCCACAGATACAGAGGGCTGACTATTTATTGTAATCATTTTTTCGCTCTGCAGGTCATTTTCTTTTCTTTTTTAATTAATTTTATCGGAGTATATAGTTGGTTTACTGTCTACTTAACCGTAAGTTCTTGAAAACAAATAATCACTGCTGATTTTGAGAAGTACAAAGTTCTTCATACTTCTAAATTTCCCACATTCTTTTTTTTTCCCTTTGAATAGTCAACATGCAGTGAATTCTAGTTTTGATTTTGATTTTTAGGTTTTTAATCTTAGTTCTTTTCTAATTACCCTATTAACTTTTCCATATACCATTATGTATTTATTAATAAAATATTTCCCTCACTTTAAATATGAGAAGATAAAGCCCAAGAATGATTTTACTTTCTTAAATTAATCCATCACTGACAGTGTTTTAAAATAGGTAACAGATAGCATTAGCTTGACAGTTGCACTGTGTGTGTGTATGTGTGTGTAGTTTGATACATATTTGCCAATTTAAGTAAATTAATAATGTTTTAGGAGCTTTCTGAAGTTGAGTATAATACTGCTTTATAATACTTTGAAACTTTTTTACATGCTTTTAAAAAAGATAGTCATCCTAGTCTTTATTATTTATTAACTTGAGCTGTAGAAGTTAATATACTAACTACCTTATTATGTTTTATTTTACAACCAATGTTTATGTAATGGATAAAGGAAATTTTTAGCCTTAAAAGTGTTTCTTTTTTAAAGTTTTTATGTGATTAAGGCAGTTAGCACTTGCAGTTTAACTTTTGAATTTGTTAGTTTGTAATTGTGATTTTCATTTAAGAAAATTCTGAAATTGTGCTTCATGTGAAATTAGAATCTGAGATAGAATCTGACTCAATAGACTAAGTGCTTGCTTAGTGTAGGACACTCTTAAGTGTGCATGCTTAATATGTAAGATATAAATGAGGAGAAATGGCTTATTAGAACATGAGTTTATTAAACTTGGTATTACTTTTTTTTCTTATTTTTCATTTTTATTTGGAAAGACCATTTTTATATCATTTTCACCACATTAAAGATGGGATCAATATTAGAAAAACCCATTATTGAATTAAAGTGAATATCAAAATTGGAAAAGAACAGAAAACAAGGAGAAAAATAGTTACCAACATTTAACAGCTCAGTAGTTTTTTTTATAATTTCTATAGTTGAGAGTCCCCCTAGCAAAATTCATTCACATTAGAGAAATTTTTTATAGGAAAACAAACAGGTAGTGTAACCATTATGAATTTTGTGATTTAAGTAAGGAGGAACTTGATTCTTTCTCCCTGTAAGCTGTGTCAGGACCAACAGGTGGTAAATATTATGTCATTCTTGATAGCATAAACATTGTAAATTTATTCCTGAAGGAGTTTTTTGATTCTGTGGTTTATTAATGAAAAATATTTTTTATTATCATTTAGAAATTGTTCATTCACATTTAACTTAGCTGAAAATACTTGTGGTTTTAAACAACTTGCTTTTTCTTCTGTAAGAGAGTAATTATTTTTAAAAAGATAAACGTGTTAATTTTTAGAGTAAACTTGGCCTCTAACCCGTACCTGTTTTCTTTGGGCCTTGAAATTTGAACCTAATTACCTAGAATTAGTGACCCATGTCTTCAAGGAAATAGAAAAAGCTTTTTCTATTTAGCACAGATTTAACTTTTTTTTGATAGTAAGATTGTGAAATATTTTGTAATTATTTTATTTCCTCAATCAAATCTGATTTGATATATCAAAGGAAGTAAAGTTCTCCTTTTATAAGATCTGTCCCTTTCTGAAAAAACCTCAGTGGCTTGAGGTGTGGTAAGTGAACCTGTAGATCAAAGGTGGTAGAATACTTAGATAAGTTAGTTCTGGGTCACAGGGATGGTTTTAATGTGGAACTGGCTCCCAAGTTATAGCTAAACAGAAGGAACTTACTGGCCCTAACTGGAATCCCTGGATCTGAATAAAATTAGGCTGTTCTTCTATGATTGATGAGTTCATTACTTGTGGATTTTATCATCCGTTAGTTGCCCCTTAATGTGAAGAGGGCTGAAGAGATAAGAAGATACAAATGGTGAAAGTGTTGCTGCCTCTCACCAGTTCCCCTGTCTTGGGACTTCATTTGCTTCAATAAAATAAAAATAAATTGTGAGAGCCTCAGAAAACCAGTTAAAGCCAACTCACTGGGATAGTTAAGAGTGATTAAATGCTAAATTTATTGGAAAAATGAAGGAGAGTTCAATAAATGAAGGAAATTCCATTATAATTATAGGGGCATTTTAGTAATAAGTAAGGTGGTTAACTTTCCAAACTATAATTTGACTTCACAGCTTGTTAGGTTGCTTTCTAGGATTTTTGTTTGCTTCTTTGCTTTTTTTTTTAAAGGTCTTGTATTAGTACTTTAAAAAATTTTATGAATCTCTATTTGTAAGTAGTAATTTTTCCTTGATTTAGCAAAGTAAGCACAATCATGTCATCAGTCATTTCATAAAATTGAGTAGGATGTCTTCAGATTTTATTATTTTAGTGAAATGCATATATTTGTTCTTTTTTGGCTTCTTAAATATTTTTCCAGTCTTGAATTTATTATGATTATAAGTAACAGAAGGGGAGTTTTATGATTTAATTAATTTTTTTTTCTTTAATGAAAGGGTATACTTTGAAGTATCTTTCATATGGCCTTTTTGTTAGGAAATCTGTATGGTTTTATTGTAGAATTAGCAGAGACCTTGACCTTATGCATACATAAAATCATTTCTTAAATTTCTTTAATTTAGAATGATTGAAATTTCTTTTTGCATTTTTGGTGCTTGCTTTATTAATATACATTTCTATATACTAAAGAGCTGATAAAACATTGTAGATATGCTAAATATAACATACTTTGGGTGTGCTTAATTGCTCAGTCGTGTCTCTTTGCAACCCTCTGGACTGTAGTCAGGCTCCTCTGTCCATGGGTTTCTTCAGGCGAGAATACTGGAGTGGGTTGACATTTCCTCCTCCAGGGGAGCTTCCTGACTCAGGGATCAAACTGAGGTCTCCTGTGTCTCCTACATTGCAGGGAGATTCTTTACCCACTGAGCCATCAGGGAAGCCCATACTTTGGGGACAACTGTATAAAGATAAGCCACAATTACAAGTCCAAATGTTTTTAGACAACTGAAAATACAGGAAGCCACAAACTTTTCAATAAATTTTAGAGAGAATTTTTGTATGTCTTAGTCTTTAGTTTTGGTTAATTCTGATTTAATCCCAAGTTATGTGTTTTAAAATGTATAACTTTAAATGTCTCTATATTTGAATACTTTCACTGATGTATGCTCTGCTTTATCACGTTAACTAATTCACTTCTGTCTGTTGTGTTGTGGATTTGTAAGACCATCCCCAGGTTTGGCAATTCACTAGGACTCACAGCACTTTGTGTATGTAGTTATGTACATGGCTGTGGTTTATTAATAGTGGAAGAATACACAGTAAAATCAGCAAATGAAAAAATTGCATGGCACAAAGTCTGAAGGAAACCAGGAGCAGGCTTCCAAGAGTTCCCTGCCAAGGACATGCTTAATTCCTACAGTATCAAAGTCTGAAAACAGGGGTGAAGTGTTGTCTACCAGGAAAGTGCATTAGAAACTCACTGTCCAATGTTATTATTGGGGGCTGGTCATGTAGGCACCCTTTTCCTAGCATGTGCCCAAATTCTACACTTGCTGAGAGGAAGGAGTTCAGCATAAACTCTATTGCTTGTACAAACAGTTGAGGCACAGTGGGTCACACTTGCCAGTTCTGAGAATGGTGGACTCCCACAGTCTGTGTTCCCGGGTACCCCTAAGGGCCGTTCTTGCAAACAGGCCTTTGTTAAGGGTGGTGGTCTCAGGCCTGCTGTTTACCCTTTTCTGCACATGTGTGTTTGTATAGATGCAGTATAACTAAATCTGGTTGCCTGGCACTATTAACTACAAAGCTGACTTAAAGTTTATATATCCCTGTTCTTTAAGTGATAGAAGTAAGGAATAACAGTAAACTGATATGTCAGTTTAAAAGAGAGATTTGAGTCCTTTGGCTTTAGATATAAAATCAGCTGTGTTGTGATAAATTGAAATAATTTGAAGTTGTGTTTTGAAAGGGACTGGGGAGGATTCTGTTTTAGATGTGGATGAAAAATGGAAGCCATAAATCTGTTCTGCCACAGTTCATATAGTAGTAAGGTTACAGTTCTGAGTAGTCTTTCCTCCACAGGGGATATTGAAAAGTATAATGGAAACAAAGAGAAGATTTTACATGCTGGCTCTGTGGAGAGTGATGTTCCTTTTCTTCTGAAAATTGGTTTTTCTTAATATGATAATGAAATTCACCTAAAATATTGAATAATACTTTAATAATCACATTTCTTACCAGTTGACCTCATGAGAGAGATTATAGTTTAACAACCATGCAAAGAAATATGACTTATGAAATGCTGATTTTCATGGGTGCTGATAAAGGTTGGTGTGAAAAGTCATATTGGTTTCTTGATGTGAGAAATTAAGCTCAAGGAATCCTTGTTTGCCAAGTGGAAATAAAAAAATAAAAAACACTTAAAAGTTATTTTCTGGAAAGAATTCTTAAGAAGAAAATAAATTAAAAAATTCTAATCTTCGTTTTTCTTGTTCATGAAATTGTGAGTAAAATGACCTAACCATTTTCTACTCATGTATCAGCCTATTTGCTTACAATGTTCTCTATTCACCTGTGGGTATTATTTAGTATTTCATTTGATTTACAGTGTTAGCAAATGTTGTGGCTTGCTACATTTGGTTTAATTTCATAGTAAGACTGCTGCTGTATTTGTAAGTTAAAAGGTTTGTATATGCAGTGAAATAATTCTCAGAATCTGTGAATTCTGATGTAAAAAAAAAGATGTCATTTTTGAAATTTAACTTATCTTCATGAGAGCAAGGACCATGTCCACATACTCAGTGCCTGGAATAGTACTTGGCATGTAGTAGGTGCTCAATAAATACTCTTTGACTAATTGAATAATGAAAAAGTCTTATTAGTATTTTCATATTTTAATATTAAGATTTTCTAGAAGTTATATTGAAATAATTTATAACTGATCTCCCTTTGTTTTAAAGACTATTGAATCTAAACTCTTAGTGTCTCATTAACCAGCAGATCATATTGTCAGATGTCATTTGAGTTAATTTTCCAATGTATTTACAGTAAAACTTCATTATAACGCTTTGTTCCCTTTAATATTTCCAACATCAAATGTAAAATCACCAAAGAAAGATAAGAGAAGTCCACTGTATGTGGAACAAACTCTATAAGCTAATATGTTTTTAAGGATGTACGGGAACAGACGAGGCAATGAGCCTCCTATGGAGTATGATGGTGATGTCACAGAACAGTCAAACATACGAATTTCATCTGCTGGAAATCAAAGGTATAGTATGTAATATAAATTCTGCCCTTCAGCCATTGCACTGTAAAACAGCAACTGCTAAAACTGGTATGCTAGAAAACTAGAAAGGTATAGTATGTTAACAGCCTTGCTTATTAGTGAGAGAGGATTTAGGGGAAAGGGGGAGGGAGGAATTGTGTTATATGAAACTTTTGGTACTTTACAGCATTCTCTTGAAGGGCAAGTTTTGATTATAAAGTGTGCCAAGGTGTTCTGAGTCCTATCATTATAAAATCTATAAATTTGAACTAACGAAAGGAAAAATAAGCATATAATTTAATGGACCAAAGATCAATTTAAAATATCTTGGAGTTATGGAGGGGACATAACTTAGAATAAATTGAAAATGTTCTTGTAATATGAGTTTCCTTTTCAAAACTATCATTTTCAACATTGAGTAGATAACATTTTTGCTTACTTTGTAAAGTTAGTGCTCATACATAATTGTGTTATATTGGGGTAAAAGAAATTATATGCATTTTATATTCATGTTCTTTTTCTATAGTTTTTTATCTTTTGGTGGCTTTCTTGTATTGTACATAAGTGGTTCTGAATTTATAGTGCATAACGAAGATAATATTGTGTGTCAGAAAATTGTCTATTTTGAGTCTATCTGTATTTGGATTTTCTATCTGAGTCAAATTAAATTTACTTTGAAAGAGTTGTCTCCCCGCCCCGCACCTTGATTCTTTCAAGGAAAGAGTTTCTTTTAAAGATGATCTTTTCAGAGTGTGGGTGGTATAGATATCATCCTCTTTTTTTGGAATTTATTTATGTGTACTTAGACGTTCATTTTCCTTACTGGGGTAACTATTCTTATGAAAAAGGGTTTTATTTTATAAAACCCTTCACTGACTGAATCTGGAGTCAGTGAAGCTGGCTGAAGAAAAAGGTCACATATTTATGTGAATGCCTTGGGGGTCCCACTGTATAAAGATATAAAATGCCGTGATTTTACCTTTATTTTAAAAACATGTAATACCTGTTATGTTAGTAATATCCACAGTGTGTTGAAAGGCCAATAACTCACACCTACATTTCACTTTAACTTTTTTTTCCTGAAAATTGTTTGAGTCTTGATTTTTTTTGTTTTTTTTTGTTTTTAGTGCTCAAGACAATGAACCATCCAAATCTACTTATCGAGAGACGTGCAGTCCTTTTGCGGGAATGCTCTTTGGTGTGTACATGCCCTCCAGTTAATGAGATTTTTGTGGAGTGTTTTATAAAAGGTCTTTAGTGAGAACTCAGTGTTGTAATTAGTACCACTCTTACTAATGATAGAAAAATTTCTCTAGTGCTTACTCTGTGATAGGCACTATTCTAAACATTTAGTATGTATTATATAGCTCTGTGTATAATTTTAAAGCTAAATAGCTTTTATTTAGTGATGAACTTTCTGTAGATGATAAATGAAGTATTAAATTCATTACAATCTTTAAAATTCATATTTCACTTTATTGTAGTGTTGCTATTTCTTATATTCTTTTTTATATGTAATAGTTTTTTTCTTGATTATTTTTCTTTAGCTACCACAAAAGTGCCATACATTTTAGTTTAGCTCCCCTGAGTGAAGTCTCTTTATAAAATCCTTTCCCATGTTCTTTACATTTAGTTTCTGAGAAAGTATTTTGGTTATACTTTATAATTATAATCCAGATATTCTGTTTATTTTGTCAGAAATGAAGGTCATTGCTTAAGCGTGTTGATTTGTTCTATTAACTTGTTACATTTAATTTCAGAAAGGGTGTGAAGAGAGAGTATTTCCTGTGTGTAATTTTTAAGTAGAAAAGTGGTCTGTTCTTTGTGTAAATATGTTAGAAAAATTGCCTGAGATTCTATTTCAGTGAAGTATATGAAGAAATTGGAGTATTAAGAATGCAATTTATATTCATTCAACCTAAAATCAATCAGTAATTTAAATTTTAGCTTCAGTTCAGTCACTCAGTTGTGTCTGACTCTGCGACCCCATGGACTGTGGCACACCAGGCTTCTCTGTCCATCACCAACCCCCAGAGCCTGCTCATACATCCAACCATCTCATCCTCTGTCGTCTCCTTCTCCTCCCAGCAATCCTGCCTTCAAAAATTCCCAGCAAATTTTGGCTTAGAGATATATATTTGTGTGATATTCTCACTTCTGTGTCCTTGAAATGGCTATTATGAGAAAAATGGCATAATACCCAGAGTTTTATTCTAATGTCTTTAAATGAGAATTGACCAATTTAACCTATCAATAAGTCAGAGTAATGGCTTTCTTCTTGGGATTCTTTTTTTGTTAAACATGGTAAAAATTGGAGAAATGCTTTTCTGTGTTGGAAACCCACTGACAATTTTATCAGTAAATGGATTACTATACCCTAAAATTTTAAAAATGAATGGTATGAATTTATCATTAATTCAACCCAGGAATTATGGATTGATATTTGATAATAGACTCTGTTGCTTGGAATAGACTTTTAAGCTCATTTAATTCAGTGATTTACCGCATGGTTGGATCTTTTATCCCCAGCTATATTTGTGTGTCCCCTTAGGGAACTTTCCCCTGAGGCAATACATTCCAACTTGAGGTGACTCTGATAGTTGCAGTATTCTCATTTCTCTCGAGCTGGAATTTGTCTTCCTTTGATTTTTCCCCAAGGATCTTGTTTGGAGCCTTTTGCTTTCTTTAAAGAATTAGGACAGTTGACTGCTGAGAGCAAAAATAATATATTGTGGGGTTTATAATGGAATCATGGATCATTCAAAAGAATGTTTTTACATTTCCATTATTTGGGGATTTTCCTGCTGTCTTTTTGTCATTGACTGCTTGTTTAATTCCTTTGTGGGGAAAATAATTTTTAAATTTCAGTTATTTCAAAATTGAATTTTTTAAGTAAAATTTTAAACAGTGGCTCAGAATTTGGTCTGTCTTGGTGAGTGTTTAATGTGTACTTGAAAGAATGTGCATTGTGTGGTTGTGGAGTGTAATAGTTTGTAAATGTCAAGCCATTTGGTTGATAGTGATGTTCATGTCTTATACATCTTTAATGACTTGTTTAGAGAGAAGTGTTCAATTCCTGACCACCTTGTTCTTAGTGTAGGGCCTGGAGGGATTTTTGCAGCGTTTTTGCACCTTCCGCAGTTTCCTCCATGCCCCCGACAGACAGGATCTCTCTCGCCAGTTTTCCTTGCTCAGCAGTGGTTTGCTGTAGCTTGTTCCTCGATGCCAGGCTGGCCCTGTGTATTTGGTTCTCAGCAATGAGTCTTTCTTAGTGTTCTGCTTCTCCCCAGGGTGGTGGCCAAACTCTCCTTTGTGTTTGTGGAGGGTCTTCTATGTAAGAATTTCCTGCTTCTCCCCTAGCAGTAGCAGACCTTTGCTTTGTATGATGTCAGAACTCTGGGTCCAAGGTTTTCTGTCCTTCAACCAATAGATTTCTGTATATGAGAGAAGAGTCTGGAATGTGGGCAATGGTTGGTTGGTTGATTTTGCCTTGGAATGCTGTCTTCCAGGTGTCTTGTGTTGCCCCATCTCCAGCCTCTCATGAGCGTCAGGTGAAGGCAGCAAGTGAGTGCAGATTCCCCTTGTGTCTGGGGCTTAAGAATTCACTACCATTTCAGTTATTTTCTTTTTACCTACTTACTTCTAAAGTGAAAGTATTAGTCACTCTGTCATTTCTGACTCTTCGCTACCCTGTAGACTGTAGCCTGCCAGGCTTCTCTGTCCATGGAATTCTTCAGGCAGGAATACTGGTATGGGTTGCCATTGCCTTCTCCAGATTCCTTACTGTTAAGGGCATTGCCCATTTCTCCATACACTGGTAAAGGTAAAACACTTGTCTTGTCCCATCTTTCTATGAATTGGTTTTTATACCCTTTGAAATTCAGTTTACCTGGTTGCTTATAACCTCAGCTCTCTGATGGGCTTATTTTTATTTATTTTTTTATTTTTTTGTCTTACCCAATTTATTTCTTTTATCTATTTATTTATTTATTTTTATTTTGCTTAACTTTACAATATTGTATTGCTTTTACCATACATCGAGATGGATCTGCCACCAGTATACACGTGCTCCCCATCCTGGACCCTCCTCCCTCCCCCCTCCCCATACCATCCCTCCGGATCGTCCCAGTGCGCCATCCCCAGGCATCTGTTATCGGGCATCGTACCTGGACTGGCGACTCGTTTCAGATATGATATTATACATATTTCAATGCTATTCCCCCAAATCATCCCGCCCTCTCCTGGTCCCAGAGTCCAAAAGTCTGTTCTGTACATCAGTGTTTCTTTTGCTGTCTCATAAACAGGGTTATTTTTACCATCTTTCTAAATTGCATGTATATGCGTTAGTATACTGTATTTGTGTTTATCTTTCTGGCTTACTTCACTCTGTATAATAGGCTCCAGTTCCATCCACCTCCTTAGAACTGATTCAAATGTATTCTTTTTAATGGCTGAGTAATACTCCATTGTGTATATGTACCACAGCTTTTTTATCCATTCATCTGTGGATGGATCTGATGGGCTTTTTAAAAGTTATGATTTTGTAGATGAGCTTTTTCCTATTGTGCTGCTACTGCTGCTGCTGCTAAGTCATGTCAGTCGTGTCCGACTCTGTGCGACCCCAGAGACGGCAGCCCACCGGGGTCCCCCGTCCTTGGGATTCTCCAGGCAAGAACACTGGAGTGGGTTGCCATTTCCTTCTCCAATGCATGAAAGTGAAAAGTGAAAGTGAAGTTGCTCAGTCGTGTCCGGCTCTTTGTGACCCCATGGACTGCAGCCCAACAGGCTCCTCCGTCCATGGATTTTCCAGGCAAGAGTACTGGAGTTGAGTCCCATTGCCTTCTCCGTTTCCTATTGTAGGATATGAACAATGTTCTCTTGTGGCTTTCTACTTTCTAAGCAGGAGTCCCTATTTGGTTCTTCATAATAGTTTTATTTTATCCTTATTACTATTTTCAGTTAAATATTTGGGCATAGTTTTGGTGGCTGTTTTAACATCTTTGTTCGTTGTTACATCATCTCTGTTTCTGTGATTTTTTTTTTCAACTGATTAACTTTTCTAATGGTTATAGGTTACTGTATTGCTGTTCTATTGTTGCATTACAGATTACTAAGATTTAGTGGCTCAAAATGTCACACATCTGAGTTTCTGTTGGGTCCTCTGCTCAGGATCTCATAAGGTGTCAGCCAGGCTGTTTTTCATCTGGGGTCTTAGAGGGAAAGAAGCGCTTTCAGAGTTTTGGCTCAATTCATTTTTTTGTGGCTGCATTACTAAGGGCCCTGGCTTCTTACTGTGTATCTGCTAGACACTGTCCTCAGTTCCTGGAGGCCGTCTGCTGTTTCTTGCCACATGGTCTTTTCCTCCAAGACTGCTCGTTTTATCATGCCACCAAGGAGAATCTCTGAACTCAATGAGAACTTTTATCTACTTATGTCAGACCCACCCAAGATCATCTTCCTTTTAATTAGTTCAAAATTGATTTGGTGCTTTAATTAAATACATCTGCAGATTCCTTTCACCTTTGCCACATTCATTGGCTGGAAGCAAGTCATCAGTCCTGCCACACTCAGGGGAAGGTTTGTACAGGAAGTTTGCGCCAGAAGGCAGAAAAAGAATGTAGATATGTCTGCCACATTCATGTTTTTCTGTTACCTAAGGACCAGTCTCTCTGAGGCCTTATTTTAAACTCAGCTGGAACATCTAGAGCAACCTTCCCTCGAGGAAGATTGCTCAGCCTTCATGGCTTGCTTCTCTTCCCTGAATACTCTTAAAGGATCACCAAGAACTCCAATCTAGCTGGCTGGAGCTTAAATTTCTCCCCACTTCATTGGAGGAGGTCTGTGAATTCAGTTTATGCTGCTGCTGCTGCTAAGTCGTGTCAGTCGTGTCTGACTCTGTGCGACCCCATAGACAGCAGCCCACCAGGCTCCCCCGTCCCTGGGGTTCTCCAGGCAATAACACTGGAGTGGGTTGCCATTTCCTTCTCCAATGCATGAAAGTGAAAAGTGAAAGTGAAGTCTCTCAGTCTTGTCAGACTCTTTGTGACCCCATGGACTGCAGCCCACCAGGCTCCTCTGTCCATGGGATTTTCCAGGCAAGAGTACTGGAGTGGGGTGCCATTGCCTTCTCTGTCAGTTTATGGGTTCTTCGTAATTTTTTGCCCAGCCTAATGGAATTTCACTCTGCATACACTGACTAGTTCACAATAAAGTTCAGAGGAACCCCTTTACAGATTTCCAAAGCCCCTTTACGCTTCTTCTTGAATCTTTGGCCCAAACTTCTAGCCACTTTAGCTTTCCTAATTTTGACCTTTATTTGCTCAATTTAACTGTTTCCCATGTTAAATTGTTTCCCTCCCTATACCCGTGAAGATTGCATACAGGCAGAAACGGAGGGTGTTTGAAAGGTGCTAACATTTATTTACCTTCTCTCAGGTATTACACTTGTTTGCTACCTGTTGTCCAGTGTCTGAAAAACAGTTATTTCATATATTTTGCCTAGTTTTATTATGTTTTTTTTTAATGGAAGGAGGCTGAGTTTTGTGCTTGTTAATTCCATCATGATCAGAAGCAGAATGGACGTATCTACTTTGATTATAAACCATTATTATTAACCTTAACATGATTTATATTACCTTATGGGAGCTTCAGTGTTGCTGACATCTGTGCTTAATGGACAAAAGGAAACTAATAATTAAGGTAGTAGAGAAGTTTCTGGTTCAGTTGCATTTTTGATATCCTGTGATTTGTGTAGTTTCCCAGATTTTGCATGACTGGATTTTCATGTAAGTGATACCAGAGTAAAAGGTTCACATATTTTTTTTTCTGTAGAATTGAAATGACCATTGAAATTTTTTGAGCAGGGTGTCATCATGATTAATGTTGTACTTTAGGACAGTTAATCATATGTAAGTGTGCTAGATGTATTAGAATAGGGAGGGAAGAAGTTGTAGAGACAAGTTAAAAGGTTATTGCTGCGATTCAGGTAAAATATAGAGTTCCTGTACATGACCACAGGAAAGACCATAGCCTTGACTAGGCAAACCTTTGTTGGCAAAGTGATGTCTCTGCTTTTGAATATGCTATCTAGGTTGGTCATAACCTTCCTTCCAAGGAGTAAGCGTCTTTTAATTTCATGGCTGCAGTCACCATCTGCAGTGATTTTGGAGCCCAGAAAAATAAAGTCTGACACTGTTCCACTGTTTCCCCATCTATTTCCCATGAAGTGATGGGACCAGATGCCATGATCTTCGTTTTCTGAATGTTGAGCTTTAAGCCAATCTTTTCACTCTCCTCTTTCACTTTCATCAAGAGGCTTTTTAGTTCCTCTTCACTTTCTGCCATAAGGGTGGTATCATGTGCATATCTGAGGTTATTGATATTTCTCCCGGCAGTCTTGATTCCAGCTTGTGCTTCTTCCAGTCCAGCATTTCTCATGATGTACTCTGCATATAAGTTAAATAAACATGGTGACAATATACAGCCTTGACGTACTCCCTTTCCTATTTGGAACCAGTCTGTTGTTCCATGACCAGTTCTAACTGTTGCTTCCTGTGAGAGCTGGACTGTGAAGAAGGCTGAGCGCCGAAGAATTGATGCTTTTGAACTGTGGTGTTGGAGAAGACTCTTGAGAGTCCCTTAGACTGCAAGGAGATCCAACCGGTCCATTCTGAAGGAGATCAGCCCTGGGATTTCTTTGGAAGGAATGGTGCTCAAGCTGAAACTCCAGTATTTTGGCCACCTCATGCGAAGAGTTGACTCATTGGAGAAGACTCTGATGCTGGGAGGGATTGGGGGCAGGAGAACGGGATGACAGAGGATGAGATGGCTGGATGGCATCACTGACTCGATGAATGTGAGTCTGAGTGACCTCCGAGAGCTGGTGATGGATAGGGAGGCCTGGCGTGCTGCAGTTCATGGGGTCGCAAAGAGTCGGACACAACTGAGCGACTGATCTGATCTGATCTGATCCAAGGTTGATGGCCATAACAGTAGAGAAGAGGGGCCTCACATGAAATAAGAAAGAATGAGATAGCAAAGTTATAGTGACATTTTGAGGCTCAATTATTAGGCTGCTAACAGAAAACAAAGGGACAGTTGCTTTTGTGAAGTCCATTTTGAACACACTTGTTAAATTTAAGGGGCTTGTGAGAAATATTAGTAGAGATAGTATCCTGATTTTTGGAAAGTGGGAATAGAAATTATTCTCTTATTTAAGAAGGTTTTTGACTAATGTAGAATTTTGGGACGGATTAATGTGCCTTGTGTTTGACACATAGTAGTTATTCATAAATTATAAAACTAGAATAGGTAATGTTACATGTGATTTTACCTTCTATATTTGCTGCATATGTAATAATTATACTCTGATATAATTACAATGAAAATTAAAAAATTGACTTTGCAGTTACATGTATTACTTCAGAGTTAAGACTGCCTTTTTTTTTTTTTTTTTTTTACCATTTTCTAGGGAGTGAAGATCGAGAACTTATTCAGAGAAGGAAAGAGAAATATAGACAAGAACTATTGGAACAAATGGCTGAACAACAGAGGAACAAGAGACGGTAATGAAAGGTTTGCATTTAACAACGATGTTTTGAATTTAAATATGTTTGTTTATAATGACATGGTAGTAACTATTACATGGTAAAATAAGGGAATATTTTTCATAATACAGTTCTGTGTTTGTAAATCATTCTGTTTCAGTCTCCACATTGTAAATCAGCCAGGGTAATAAAACAGATACTTTGAGGGTGATCATTTTCTTCATCACAGGTAACAAAAGAGACTGTGTGTTCATTCTGTAATAGGCCTTATACATATTCTCATTCTTCAATTTTAGGGGAGCACTTAATGTTATCTACATGCCCACTGTGTTATCCCCATGTATGCTATGCTATGCTATGCTAAGTCACTTCAGTCGTGTCTGACTCTGTGTGACCCCATAGACGGCAGCCCACCAAGCTTCCCCGTCCCTGGGATTCTCCAGGCAAGAACACTGGAGTGGGTTGCCATTTTCCTTCGCCAATGCATGAATGTGAAAAGAGAAAGTGAAGTCGCTCAGTCATGTCTGACTCTTAGCGACCCCATGGACTGCAGCCTACCAGGCTCCTCTGTCCGTGGGATTTTCCAGGCAAGAGTACTGGAGTGGGGTGCCATTGCCTTCTCCGATCCCCATGTATAGTAGGAAGTAAAAAGTGTTTTGTCTTTTAACAATGAAATGGTAAGCACACGTGTATGTACATGCCATAGAAAAATAATCATGAGAGATACACAGATATTTACATTGTATACAACTCTCAGAGTTTGTAATCGTTCATGTAGAAAGACCTCTGAAATAATAATTTCACTTTAAAATTAGGGATAGATATTTTGGTTCTAGAGAATTTGAGACTTATCACCTTTTAGACTTGCTTTTTCTTAGAGGAAGCCAATATCTCTTGTCTGGTATTAGCCATATTTAAGATTATTTTTCTGGAATACTCTTACTGGAGAGTATCATGTTAATTTTTAATCCTCCCTTTTGTGAACTGAAGATATACATGTACCCTAAAAGAAGTTTTCATTTGTTTTACTAAGACTTTGTTTTACTTCTTTATCCTGTGTAAATGCTTAGACTTTGAAGTATCCCAGGCACTGGTTTAGAGATATTTATTCCAAGTCAGTTTGCATGTGAATGCTTGTTTATTTTCCACCAAATCAGAAAACTTAGTTTTCAGAATTATTTAAGGTTTTTATTGCTAATTAAAGAAATTATTTACTATTTATTTTTGGAGATGTCATTACATGGACTTTGTAAGTTTGTTTCAATAATGATTATGATTTTGATACTGTTTATTATAACCTTGTAATATATAAAACTTTAATTTTGTTTAGAGAAAAAGATTTGGATCTCAGGGTTGCAGCTTCTGGAGCACAAGACCCTGAGAAGTCGGTAAGAGTTCTTGCCATCTTTTAATGTTTAATCTTTCATTCAAATAAGGCTCAGATGTAGTGGCAGGTAGAGACCGAGCATATTGGGGAAAATGTAAGAGTAGACAAGTTTGAACAGTAATAAACTAAATTTAGTAGTCCTAACTCTTGTTTACTTCTCTAAGATAATTTTTCCCTTTTCATATATGTATTCTTAAAGTTTCTTATAAATTAGTCCTTTCACTTTATTTTCATGCACTATTTTAGTTTAATATAAAATGAATGTTCATTGTGTTTTGATAATGTTTGTTGTATTAGAGGGGTTTCCAGAGAAATTGAAATCTTTAATTCTAGTCTTTAAGCATTTTAGTAATTTTTACTTAATGTAAATCTAGAGGTAATAACCTTATATTACTTTAATTTTTAAATTTTCATAATTGGAATGAATTATACACATCATTGCAGTTGAGTAAGGAGAAGGTAATAATTTATTACTCTTCTCAAAAGCTACTTTTTTTTTTTTTTAGTTGGATGTGTAGAATTTATTTGCTAGGGCAAGTTTTTGTTTCATCTCTAAGAAACTTTAATTTCTTTAAAAATTACATTAAAAAGTTTGTTTTTAAAAAGAATACAGCAACTGAAAATAACTGTTCTAGGCAACTTTTGTCTTATATTTTCTTATGCTAAATATAACCTGTAGATTCTTCATTTAAAAAATTTTGATGCTGCACCAGTATCACTCTTAGTGTACTTTTTGACTTCTCATAGAGTAAAACTTTAAGATTCCTGAGAAATCATTCTTGAGAAATTTAAAGTGCTAGGAAAAAAGAATAAATTCCAAAACTGCATATATTTTCCTCTTTCAGTTAACACCTTCCAAATAGTTTTGACAGTCAAGAATTTCCTTTTAGAATCTTGAACTTTTTAATGTAATGTGGTGGCATGTTAAACCTCGCATTTATAGTTACCTTTGTGTTTAATGGATCTTCTTATTTGTATTTAAACAACTTCTAGAGTGTCAAGTTGCTTTTTATGAGAATAAATAAAAATGTTACATGTAATAGTTATTTAGACCATCACTTTTGGGTTTATTTTTGATGTACAAATCTTAGAAAAGGGCACTTAAATGATATTCTGGAGCAGAGGTTAGCAAACCATAACCTGTGGCCAAATCCATTTGCTGCCTGGATTTTGTCAAGTTTTATTGCATCACACCCTCCTGGCTAATTTGCTTACGTACTGTTTTGGTCTACTTTAGAAGTTACAAAGAGATCATGTGGCTTAAAAAGTGTGATATATTTACTAACTGGCTCTTCACAGAAAATGTTTGCTCACTCTGCTCTAGAGAAACTTTAATGTTAGAATACTTTGATGACAATTCAGAGAGTAGTGAAGCAGCATAGTGTTGTAGTATAATAGAGTTTTATATTTAGAATTAATATCTGGCTCTAGTCTTTGCTTATTTATTAATGGTGAAACCTTAGGTGATTTATTACTTTCATGGAGACTCAGTTGCTCATTTTATAAAATAAGAATTGGATCTTAAAAATCTCTTATAGCTGTAAAATTCTGTTGTGTGTGCTCAATCGTGTCTTACTCTTTGTCACCCTGTGGACCGTAGCCCTTCAGGCTCTTCTGTCCATGGGATTCTCCAGGCAAAAATACTGGAGTGGGTTGTCATTTCCTCCAGGGGATCTTCCAAACCCTAGGATCAAACCCAGGTCTCCTGCATTGGCAGGCAGATTCTTTACCACTGAGCCAGCTGGGAAGTCCCAAGTGTTTCTGTCTCTGCTCTGTGTCTAACTTACGTGCTTGCTGGCAGTCTGGGATAGAGGGTCTTTTCAAATCTCTTCCATCTTTAAATTTATGATTACATGTGACACACAGATTTTTCTCTTTATTTTAGCCTGATAGACTAAAGCAGTTTAGTGTGGCACCAAGACACTTTGAAGAGACGATACCACCTGAGAGACCCAGAGTAGCTTTCCAGACACCTCTCCCTCCTCTGTCCGCCCCATCTGTCCCACCCATCCCATCAGTTTACTCCATCCCATCTCAGAATGAAGATGTGCACAGTGGACTCAGCAGCACTCTTGGTGACATGGTGCCTCCCAGGTGCTTGTTTAAAATGTTTTGTGTTTGGAAATTAGGTAAGGTATCATTATATTTTATATTTAGAAGTAGTTGCTGAAGCAGATGATGGTATCCTTCAGAGATTTTCGTACAATTAATGGATTTTGTCAAATAATTTCTGTTGAAATGTGTTTTCATTGTTGATCTTTGCTCTGTTAAAAAACAAGAGAAATTCTTATAACATTCTTTTATTGTTTAAAGATGCTTCAGTATTTTTAAAATGTATAACTAAATAATGTATTTAGTTTTAGGTCATATTTTGGAATGTCTATTTTAATATCTTTTAACATATAAAACCTGGACATTTTCAATTTTGTAATTTCCACTTGGCAAACATTGAATACTTCCTTCAGTTAATGCAGAAAAAGTTTCTAATGTGACTGTTTTATATATATTACTTTAGTTTGTTTTCTTCACCTCTTTCTCTGTGATTACTTACAGGCTATGCAACTCAAGTATTTGAACTAAAGTGTTGAGATTATAAAACCTGTAATTTAGGTATTAGGGTAAAGATTTGATGTCACAGGTAAAAGGCATCATACTATATTGGATTAAACATAAAGAAAATCTTGTTAATATTGGTATTTCCTGGTCTATACTTTCTTATCTCAGGATTTTTGCTCTTTTTTTGTTCACTATTAATGTATTAATTGACGGATTGCATTTAATCAGGTGTTTTCTTTTTTCACATTGATACTTTCTGGGCTATACATTTCTTCAGTAAGACTTGGTATCATCTTTTAGTTACTGCTAACAAATTGTCTAACCATTTTTACTGTACTTATCAGATGTTTGGTTCGTTTCATCTGATGGCTTCCCACCTAAAAAGGCTAGATGATATCAGCGTTGACTTAGGGATTAAAATGGCTGCTTCACTGCCTGGAGTTTGGGCAAACCAGACTTTTATTGAACTTCAGTTTTCTCACTTGTAAAAGTAGAATAGTAACATACATATGTGTGTGTGAGTTTGTGTATATGTTTTTAAATCCACAGTTAGAGGATTGTTATGAGGATTAAATTTTATATAAATCTCTAAAAATTTAAGCTTTAATGATACTAAAAGTTTTCTTTTATAGTAATTTTTCAGCTGTTTTGTTGATGTATCTACAGAGTAAGGATAGTAAGATTAGACACATAAATGCTTAGTAAATGTGAAGAGTATTCATGACTGAAGAGAACTTTAATGCCTTCTCAGCTCTCAGAATTATTTTGAAGTATACAAAGGAGAACCTAAGATACACACTCAAATGTGAAGACATTCTAGGATGCCTCCTTTCTCTTTCTGTTCATCTAAAGGAATCTGCTTTTTACCTTTTAACAAATGGAAAATATTGCTTTGGTAGAAATACAGAGATACTTCTTAATCATTAATGAAGTGCTGATGTAGATATTTTCCAGAAGTTTTAACTTTATGAAGTGCTGAAAATTAAGCCAAAAATTTACTGTTGATATTTAAGTAGTTTCTTTTTCATATTATAGTTTAATTCCTTTGAAAGAACAATACATTTTTAGAGTTTAAAAAAAAATACACCCTTCTCTCAGTTCCATGGAACCACATGTAATGCCATTCTGTACCTCTGCCCTTTCTTCTTGTTGTTTCCTCCTCTGTGATTCACTTTGGCAGCGTGGTTGAAGCATTGCCTTTCTTGGAAAACATCCTTATACTTCCTCCCCTTCTCTATGTGATCTAAATGTTCCTACTCCATATAATATAAATGTTCCTGTTCTTTTAACACCCCATGTCTCCTTGTATTGCTTCATCTGCTCTGTGCTGTGCAAAATTGCTTCAGTCGTATCCAAATCTTTGCGACCCCTTGGACTGTAGCCCACCAGACTTCTCTGTCCATGAGATTCTCCAGACAGGAATACTGGAGTTGGTTCCCAGGCCTTCCTCAGGGGACCGTCCCAACCCAGGGATTGGACTTGTGTCTCATTATGTCTCCTGCATTGGCAGGCAGGTTTTTTTTTTTTTTTTTTTTTTTTTTTTTTACCATTAGTGCCACCTGGGAAACCGCTTCATTTGCTATACGCTGCTATAATGGTTGTTTTATTTCTATATTATTTCTGAGGGACAGAGACCATATTTGTTCAATACTGGCAGATGGTGACAAATTAGATACTCATTGAGTAACTGTGGTACCTTCAATTCTGAAATTTTATATTTTTTGCTTTTTGAATTATAATTTTTAATAAGATATTGAAGCAAGATGATGACTTTTTCTAAAGTAGCAATTAGATTTTCAGTAAGATTTTTGTAAAAGAATACTATCTTGATTTTTTTTTTAAGTTGCAATGAAATATGAGAAGAATTTCCCAATTTTCTGTTGGTACAGAGTTGCACCTCTGCCTCCACCTCCCATGCTGCCCCCTTTGGCTGCAAACTACCGAACTCCTTACGATGACGTGTACTACTTCTATGGTGCCAGGAATACTTTGGATCCTAGTCTTGCTTATTGTAAGTTATCTGTGGGGTAAACATTATTGTACAGCAATTCAGTCAAGAAAATTGGTTTCTGTGCAAGCAAAAAAATATCAATGAGAAAAAGCACAGTTTTACTTAATTCCAATATTATATATTTATTGATTTAGTAAATGCTCTACTTTAAAACTCAGTTATAATTCATAGTTATTTCCTTTTTATCTAGATTTAAGAAATAACTATTTCATGTTTTCTTGCATTATTCTTTGCTAACTCTTAACTCGGAAGGAAATATGTTTTTTTCCCCTTAGGTAGCATTTTCAGTATGTGACTTTTCCTTTAGGGGTAAAGTGTAATTAAGTGAGTACTCTGACACAAATGTGTGTGTTTTCTTTTTAGATGGTTCAGGGATGATGGGAGTACAGCCTGCTCCTGCTCCTTATGTTACAGCTCCTGTCACCCACCAGCCAGTGCAGCCTATCGTGTAAGTAGTTAAAATAATACTTTGTTTCAAGATTAATTTGTCTTCCATTGAACCTGTATTATTCAGTGCACTCTTTTTTGTTCAGAACAGATATAACTTATTTTAATTTCTAGTTATTACATACATAACCAGTGCACAATGCTGGAAAAGATTGAGGGCAGGAGACCACACAGGATGAAATGGTTGAATGGCATCACCCACTCAATGGACATGAATTTGAAGAAACTGTGAGAGGTAGTGAAGGACAGGGAAGCCTGGCATGCTGTAGTTCATGGGGTTGCAAAGAGTCGGACACAACTTAGTGATTGAATAACAACAACGTTATATGCAGTGCTTTTAAGTCAGTGCTTCATATTTCATAGAAAGCACATTTTAAAAATTAAGAATAACCTCTCTTTCTTTTATTAGAAAAGTCATTTGTGTGTCTTATTGATAAACAAGAGTACAAATGTGTAAAAAATTGAAATCACCTAAAATCTCATTCATCCAGAGGTAGATATACCTAAATATGTATTCAGGAATCCATTTTATGTACAAATACAACCACAAAAATATATACAGAACACACTATAGCATCATTTTTAAAAAATGACCTTTTTATTTAGAGATAAGCATAGATTCATTTGGTGAAATTATAAGCAGCAATCTTGTGTACCCTTTAGTTTCTTTTAGCATTTTCAATATTCAGTTGCTAATATTTTGCAAAACTGTGTTCAGTATCACTCAGATACATAACACTGAATACAGTCAAAATACACTCCCATCATTGCAGGGATTCCTGAAGATGCCCTCTTATAGCCAGACATAGTTCTGTCCTACCCCAGTTCTCTCCTTCAGATCAGATCAGTCACTCAGTCGTGTCTGACTCTTTGCGACCCCATGAATCGATTTACGCCAGGCCTCCCTGTCCATCACCAACACCCGGAGTTCACCCAGACTCAGTCCATCGAGTCAGTGATGCCATCCAGCCATCTCATCCTCTGTCTTCCCCTTCTCCTCTTGCCCCACCTCCCTCCCAGCATCAGAGTCTTCTCCAATGAGTCCACTCTTCACATGAGGTGGCCAAAGTACTGGAGTTTCAGCTTTAGCATCATTCCTTCCAAAGAAATCCCAGGGTTGATCTCCTTCAGAATGGACCGGTTGGATCTCCTTGCAGTCCAAGGGACTCTCAAGAGTCTTCTCCAACACCACAGTTCAAAAGCATCAATTCTTCGGCGCCCAGCCTTCTTCACAGTCCAACTCTCACATCCATACATGACCACAGGAAAAACCATAGCCTTGACTAGACGGACCTTTGTTGGCAAAGTAATGTCTTTGCTTTTGAATATGCTGTCTAGGTTGGTCATAACTTTCCTTCCAAGGAGTAAGCATCTTTTAATTTCATGGCTGCAGTCACCATGTGTAGTGATTTTGGAGCCCAGAAACATAAAGTCTGACACTGTTTCCACTGTTTCCCCATCTATTTCCCATGAAGTGATGGGACCAGATGCCATGATCTTCGTTTTCTGAGTGTTGAGCTTTAAGCCAACTTTTTCACTCTCCTCTTTCACTTTCATCAAGAGGCTTTTTAGTTCCTCTTCACTTTCTGCCATAAGGGGGGTGTCATCTGCGTATCTGAGGTTATTGGTATTTTTCCCAGCAATCTTGATTCCAGCTTGTGTTTCTTCCAGTCCAGCGTTTCTCATGATGTACTCTGCATATAAGTTAAATAAACAGGGTGACAATATACAGCCTTGATGTACTCCTACTGATCTATTTTCTATTTCTGTAATACTTCAAGCATGTTTTATAAGTGGATTTTTATAATCTGTAACCTTCAGGGGTTGACTTTTTAGAGTCAGCATAACTGTCTGGAGATTCATCCAGGTTTTTGCATGTGTAAATTGTTCATTTTTAAAATTGTTAGTAGCATTCAGTGGTTGGGATGTACCACAGTTTAACCATTCACTTATTGAAGATCATCTAAGTTATTATGAATTGATGCTTTTGAACTGTGGTGTTGGAGAAGACTCTTGAGAGGCCCTTGGACTGTAAGGATATCCGACCAGTCCATTCTAAAGGAGATCAGTCCTGGGTGTTCTTTGGAAGGACTGATGCTCAGGCTGAAACTCCAATACTTTGGCCACCTCATGCGAAGAGTTGACTCATTGGAAAAGACTCTGATGCTGAGAGGGATTGGGGGCAGGAAGAGAAGGGGACGACAGAGGATAAGATGGCTGGGTGGCATCACCGACTTGATGGATGTGAGTTTGAGTGATCTCCGGGAGTTGGTGATGGACAGGGAGGCCTGGCGTGCTGCAATTCATGGGGTCGCAAAGAGTCGGACAGGACTGAGCGACTGAACTGAACTGAACTGAAGTTATTATGAATAGAGCTGCTGTAGACATTCTTGTACAGGTTTTTTTTTTTTTTTTTTTGTAAACACAAACACAGTCTTTATTTCTTTAGGATATTGCCTAGGAGTGTTTGTTGGGTTGTATGGTAGTTACAAGCCTACTTTTGTAAGAAACTGCCAGACATTTTTCAGAGAGACTGTACTAGTTTCCTTTTGTATCAGCAATGTATTAAAAACCTGTTTTTTTTTTTTTAAAAAAAAAAAAACAAAACAAAACAAAGAAAAACCTGGTTTCTTTATATCTTCCCCAATATTTGGCATGTGACTTGTGTTTAGGCCATTCTGATAGGTGTATATATAGTGATTGGGGTTTTAATATAGTTTCCTAATAACGATAATGTTGAACATCTTTTCATGTGTTTATTTACCATCTGTAAATCTGTGGTGAAACATCTTTTGATATGGCTCAGATGGTAAAGAATCTGCCTGCAATGTAGGAGACCCAGGTTCAATCCTTGGGTTGGGAAGATCCCCTGGAGAAGGGAATGACAACGCACTCTACTATTCTTGCCTGGAGAATCCCATGGACAGAGGAGCCTGGTGGGCTACAGTCCATGGGGTTGCAAAAAGTTCGACATGACTGGGCTATTCAGACTTTGACTTTTCACTTTTTTACTTTCTGTTGATGTCTTTTACACATTTTCCAATTGGAGCATTTTTTTTTAATACTGAGTTTTTAAGAGTTTTTCATATATCCTAAGTATTAGTTCTTTGTCAGATATGCGGTTTGCAAATATTTTCTCGTGGTCTAAAGTTTGTCTTTTCATCCTTTTAGAAGGGTACTTGTAAATTTTAAATAAGTCCAATATATCAACTTTTTTTCTGTGAATCATGCTTTCCGTATCAAGTATCTAGGTACTTGTTTCCTAAGCCTGGATCCAAAAGATTTTCTACTGTTTTGTTTTTAAAAAAACAAAAGAACTCTTTAGTTCTTTGTTTTCCTGAAAGTTTTTATAGTTTTACATTTAACTTCATAATCCATTTTGAGTTATTTTTTGGGTAAGGTGTTAGATTTAGGTCAGGGTACCCGTTCCCTGCCATGTGAGTGGCAGTAGCTTCCAGAACCATTGGTTGACAAGATCCTTTTTCCTGGGAATGGGTTTTATACCTTTGTCAAAACAGCTGGGCATGTTTTTGTGAGTCTCTTTCTGGGATTATTCTTTTCCATTGTTCTGTGTGTCTGTCCTTGTGTTGGTGTCACTTGATAATTGTAGCTCTGTGGAAGTTAGGAAATTGAGAAGTATGAGTTCTTCGAAGTTGTTTTTCTTTTCCAAGATTCTTTTTTGACTATTCTAGATCCTTTGTATTTCCATGTGAATCTTACTTGGGATGAGCTGCTCAGTTTGAGATTTTGATGGAGAGGAATATAAAATCTGTAAATCTATTTAGTGTTCAGTTCAGTCACTCAGTCATGTCCGATCTTTGCAACCCCATGGACTGCAGCACACCAGGCCTCCCTGTCCATCACCAACTCCTGGAGTCTACCCAAACTCATGTCCATTGAGTCATTGATGCCATCCAACCATGTCATCCTCTGTCGTCCCCTTCTCCTCCCACCTTCAATCTTTCCCAGCATCAGTGTCTTTTCAAATGCATCAATTCTTCGCATTTGGTGGCCAAAGTATTGTAGTTTCAGCTTCAGCATCAGTCCTTCCAGTGAATATTCAGAACTGATTTCCTTTAGGATGGACTGGTTGGATCTTCTTGCAGTCCAAGGGACTCTGAAGAGTCTTCTCCAATACCACAGTTCAAAAGCATCAGTTCTTTGGCGCTCAGCTTTCTTTATAGTCCAACTCTCACATTCATACAGGACTATTGGAAAAACCACAGCTTTGACTAGACAGACCTTTGTTGGCAAAGTAATGTGTCTGCTTTTTAATATGCTATCTAGGTTGGTCATAACTTTTCTTCCAAGGGGCAAACGTCTTTTAGTTTCATGGCTGCAGTCATCATCTCCAGTTATACTGGAACCCAAGAAAATAAAGTCTCTCACAGTTTCTATTATTTCCCCATCTATTTCCCATGCAGTGATGGGACCCGATGCCATGATCTTCATTTTCTGAATGTTGAGCTTTAAGCTAACTTTTTCACTCTCGTCTTTCATTTTCATCAAGTGGCTCTTTAGTTCTTCTTTGCTTTCTACCATAAGGATGGTGTCATCTGCATATCTGAGGTTATTGATATTTCTCCCAGAAATCTTGATTCCAGCTGTGCTTCATCTAGCCCAGCGTTTCTCATGATGTACTCTGCATATAAGTTAAATAAGCACAGTGACAATATACAGCCTTGATGTACTCCTTTTTTGGTGGGTTTCTTAGCATTTTTCTGTATATATAATATGTCATCAGTTAATAGAGGTTACTTTCTTTCCATCTAATGCTTTTTTTTTTTTCTTGTTAAATTGCCCTGACTAAAGCATCCAGTGCAATGTTGAATAGATATTATGAGAATGGGCATTTTCATTTTATTCTGCTGTTAAGCAGAAATTTACTCATTTCGTCAAGATAATTTAATTATCTTGGCATCTAAGGCATTCAGTCTTTAACCATTAAGTATGATGTTTGTTGCAGATTTTTCACATTGCTTTTATTAGCTTGAGGAAGTCCCCTTGTATTCTTTGTTGATTCAGGAAGGGGTATTTGGTATGTTCTTTCAACATATTACTGAGTTGGAAATTGAATTTTGTGAAATGCTTTTTCTGCGTTTATTGAGATATCCTGTGGTTTTTGTTCTTCATTCTGTTAGTATGGTGGGGATTTATTGGATTCAGATATATTAAATCAATTTGAGTTCCTATGGTAAATCTCACATGGTCAGCGAGTACAGTACTTTTCATATCTTGCTGGACTTTTCAGTTTATTAATTTTTTGTTGAGGACTTTTGTCTGTGTATTCATGAGTGATACTGGTCTTTGGTTTTTGTTTTGTTTTGAAGTCTGTCTGATTTTGGTATCAGGATGATACTGGCCTAATAGAATTAGTTGGATGTGCTCTTCCATTTTCTATTACTTTGGAGAGTGTGTTGTGTGAAACATTGTTAATTTTTTCAGTGAGGTAGAATTCACCAGGAATGCAGTTTACCCTCATCTTTTCTTTATGGATAATTTCCTGATTACTAATTTAATCTCTTCCCTTGTCATTGGTTAATTTATATTTAAGATTTTTTTCTTGCACCAGTTTTGATAGTTTGTGTCTTTCTAGAAATTTACCCATTTCGTCAAGATAATCTAATATGTTGACATATAGTTGTTCATAGTATTCCCTTACAATCTGTTTTATTTTTATAAGGTCAGTAGTAATGTTTCTTATTTTATTTTTTTATTTCAATAATTTTAGTCTTGTTATTGTACATTTTGACTAAACATTTGTCAATCTTGTTGATCTTGTTAATGAGTCAGCTCTTGGTCTAGTTGATTTTCTCTTTTGTGCTTTTAGTCTCCATTTCATATTATTTCTCCTTTCATCTTTTAATTTTCTTCTTTCTATTTCCTTTGGGTTCAGTTTGCTTGTGTATTTTCTAGTTTTTGAAGGTGGAAGCTTATAGGTTATTGATATAGTGTCTTTTTAAATATGTATATAATACAGCTAAACTTTCCTCTTATTGTTTTAGCTTCTTCTTAAATTTTATACATTATCTTTTTGTTTTCATTCATCTCATTATTTTTCAGTTTTTCATTTGATTTGTTCATTGATCCATTTGTTAGTTTGAAGTGTATTGTTTAATTTCCATATGATTGTGGAAGTTTTTAATAGAGCTTTAATATAATTCCATTGCAGTTAGTGGAGAAGGAAATGGCAACCCACTCCAACATTCTTGCCTGGAGAATCCCAGGGACAAAGGACCCCGGTGGGCTGCCGTCTATGGGGTTCCACAGAGTCAGACATGACTGAAGTGACTTAGCAGCATTGCAGTTAGAGAACATATATATTTTTTTAATTTATTAAGGTTTATTTTAAGATTGAGGCTTATAACATGTGGTCTGTGCTGTAGAATATTTCATATGCACTTGAGAAAATTAGCATTTTCCTGCTGTTGGGTGGATAGTTCTATCAATGTGACTTAGATATAGTTGGTTTATAGTTTTGTTTATTTTCTGTATTTCCTTACTGAGCTCCTGTGCAGTTGTTTGTTATTAAAAGTGTATTGAAGTCTCCAGTTATTATTTTTGATTTATTTCTCTCTTCGGTTGTGTCAGTTTTTGTTTCCTGTGTTTTGAATCTCTGTAGCTATGTGTACATCTGCTCATAATTGTTATATCTTACTGATAAGTTGACCCTTATCAATATAAAGATTCCTTTTTTGGTTCCAGTAATGCTTTTTCTTTAGTGTTAAATGTAGTATTCCATTTTAATTCTCTTGCTTCTTTTAGTATAATTTGTGTGTCATTTTCTTTGTGGTTTCCTTGCAGACTGAAATTTATGTTTTTAATTTAAAAGAACCGAGTTCATATTAACACCAGTTTGATTTCCATAATATGTAAAATGTTTTCTCCAGTATAATGCCATTCCTTCCCTTCTTGATGCCACTATTGCATACAAAGTATATTGTTATATATTTAAGCTCATCAATAGTTTTTAACTGTTCCTTCTTTCCTTTATGTAGTTGTCTTTTAAATCAGAGAATATAGCTGCAAATAAAAGCATATTAGTAATATCTTTAACCTTTACCTATGTAGTTACTGTTAACTGGTGTTCTTTATCCCTTTGTGTTTACTCCGGTTACTGTCAAGAGTTTTTTATTTCAACCTGAAGTGCATCATTTACTATTTCTTATAAGACAGGTCTGTTAGTGATGTCTTCTTTGAGTTTTATTTAATAATGTTCTAATTTCACTTTTATTTGTGAGGCATAGTTTTCCTGGATATAGAATTCTTGGTTGACTTCCCCCCGCCCCGTCATCTCTCTGAATATGTCATTTCCTTGCCTACTGGCCTTTATAGCATTTCTGATGAGCTATTAATCTTACTGAAGATCCCTTGTATATGATGAGTTTTTATTTTCTTGCTACTTTTGCAGTTCTTCTCTTTGACCATGATGTGTATAGATACGGATCGCTGAGCCTTTTTGCTTTGAGTTTGATGAGTTCTGTATACATAATTTCTAAGAAGTACAAGCCCTGGATTACCAGGGGGAAAGAAAAATAAAAATAAAAAGGAAGGGTAGAAGGGGCCTTCAATTACTAGGGAATACTTTACCCAACCGTTAGAACCTCTCACCTTTGACGAAATTCCCATCCGAGGCCTCCATAAACAGGGCAAGGTTTTAGGGATTTTATTAGTCTTATACCATCAATGCCATTAATAAAATCTGTGACTCAGTGAAAAAAATTTTATTTGAGATAGTCAGACTTTTTACTATAATTATTTGTTTTATTCTTAAAATGGCTAGGAAGTTATTACTTTATTTTGGAGTAAATTTATTAAGTAAATCATTAGTTATGATATTACTTGAGGGACTTCCACTGCATTCAGAGAAGTGCATAAGTCATGTGTATATTGCTTGATGAATTATCACAAGTGTTTTTATTTGTATGTGAATGTTTTACTTGTGTGTAACTGCCACCTAAATTAGGAAATGGATTCAGTAAATTTGAAAGTTCCATTAATTTTGAAAGCAGAGATAAGGGGCATTTACTTAAAAATTTTTCTTTGAACTATAAAGAAATAATTGCTCTATTTTGTGTGTGTGTTAGTCTCTTGATCATGTCTGACTCTTTGCGACCCTATGAACTGTAGCCCACTAGGCTCCTCTGTCACGGGATTTCCCAGGCAAGATTACTGAAGTGGGTTGCCATTTCTCTATTTTAAATGTACTTATATGCCATGCTGTTTCAAAGAAGTATTGCATCTTCTTCTTGTTTTGTCATAAAAGAATTTAAATTATTAATTGTGTATTTGTAGGAGTACTGTTGGACAGAATGAGCTGAAAATTACCAGTAATCGAGCAATAAATTCAGGATTGTTTTTTGAAGATAAACCAAAGCCTTCAAAACAGTCATTTCAGTCTTACCAGGAAGCTTTGCAGCAGCAGGTATCCATTCACTTTTTTCATTTGTTCATTCATGTAATGTTAAACATCTTATGTGTTAGTACAGTGGCCCTTTAAAACTCAGAGTGTGGCTGAGGAGAAAGAATTCCATTTATTTATCATTAAATGTGATAAAGTTTGATATAGACAGGCTGGAATGCATGGGATAGGGAGAGTAATTGCCTTGGCTATTAGGAGGGCTTCATGTGGTTGATGGCTTTTGAGTTTCATGTTATACAGTGAATAAATATGAAATTCCTGGTGTATTCAGGGAATGGAATTGATGTAGGAGAAGGGGCTGGAGTGTTAGATTATACTGGATTGTGAAAGATAGCAAGTAAGGGGTTTTCAGTTTCATCTTGTTATCTATCGACAGTCAAAGGGAGGAAATCTCAAGCCAAAGAGTGAAAGAAATATTATAATTGATGTGAGCAGATGTGGCTTTTAGGAAGATATCTGGTTGTGATGTGGACGGTTGGGAAAGAGATGTGGCGGAGAAACCTTTTAGTAAAACTATTAGGTAAGTCCAGCCAGGAAGTAACAAGGTCCTGTACCAGATGGAGAAGATGGGCAGGACATCAGAAGAGACATTTCTTGGATTTCATTAATAGGACTTAAATTTAGGGACTCAGGAAAGAACAGGGCTTTAAGATGATTCTGAGTGTTGTAAGAGGATGATAAAGCTATGAACTCTTAAGGATAGGGAAAACAGAGGCAGAACACTTAGGGAGGAAGATGACATTCTACTGTGGTTTGTAATATTTGGAGAGAGTTTACTTAGGAATAACTATCAAATGTATGGATTTTGGGAGGGAATAGTTATATCTTCTCCAGAGAGGTCCCTGGAATTCTAGGTTTATATATTCACCTGAGGTACCCTTCCTTCTACAAAATTCCACTGGGATTTCTTCTAAAGCTCAGATTTTTGTTCTGTTTTCTACACTAGGCATCCTCCTTGAAAAGTGGGCTTTTTAAAAATTACAGAATTACCAACATTATTTTTTTGTGTTAGGAATCTATAAACAAGAGACTGTATTTATCTGTTTTCAAATGAGCATATTAAAAACACCACTGACAGAACCAGAATCCCTAACCCTAGAATTTTTTTTATATGTGATGACTTCCTTGACCTTCCTGAAGTAGTCACTTAAATTTGCCATGCATATGGTAATGATTTTAAAAGTAACTTTCCAAAATGTAGGTCTTTATTCATTGCCTATTTATATGTCTTTAAAGACCAACCCTGTGCTTACACTTGATGATGATAAGACTGTTTTGTGTGCTTTCATAAAGTGTACTTAAATAGCCTGGCATTCCCTAGAGAGCTTTGAACCTTCAGTATCTTTGAACTTTGGGAATGGAGTTTGCTCAAGGAAGAGTGGGTCTGGTGATGGGTAGGGAGTAGTTGGCCCAGGTCTCAGAGGTGTGGGGAGTAGTTTGTGGCTGGCCAGGTACCATGAAAGGGTAGATGAAGAAAATGAAGGTAGGGAGAGTCTGTTGGAGCCCATGAAAATGGTGAGGTTAGGAAGGGAATAGCTCAGATAGAAGCTGCGAGTTGGGAAGATGAAGTTGTCTTAGTCCAAGTGGCACCAGTGGCTAGAAAGGGCCCAAGTGACAGGATGTGAGGGAGTAGCAGCTATGTATTCCAGCTACCAAAGTGTTTTTTAATTGTTTTTGCATATATTTGTGATATTAAATTTATAGTAAAGTATACTGGGAAAAAGTCTAATTTTCTAATAACAAAAATAAAATCTGATCTTAAAACTAATTTTTTGTATCAGAATACTTGTTAGCAGTTAGCAGTTATTACAGATGTTTCTTAATGTTGTTAAGATTCAAGAAAGACAAGAAAGAAGAAAGAAAGAACGTGAAGAAAAAGAAGTATATGAAGCCAAATTAGAAGCTGAAATGAGAAGTTACAACCCCTGGGGGAAAGGTGGAGGTGGTGCTCCTCTGAGAGATGACAAAGGAAATCTGATAAGTATGTTATTTCTATTGATTTTTTAAAAAATATTTATTTATTTGGCTGCATCAGGTCTTAGTTGCAGCATATGGTATCCAGTACACTGATCAGGGGTTGAACCTGGACCTCTGCAGTGGGAGCACAGAGTCCTAGCCATCGAAACAACCAGGGAAGTCCCTGATTTGTTGTTTTTTAAAAGAATGTAAGTTTAACTTTTAAAAGAATGGGGAGTAGAAAGAAGTGGGAATCATAGTCTGTAAGGAAAGAATGGCACCCCACTCCAGTACTTTTGCCTAGAAAATCCCATGGACGGAGGAGCCTGGTAGGCTGCAGTTCATGGGTTCGCTAGAGCCGGACAAGACTGAGCGACTTCACTTTCACTTTTCACTTTCATGCATTGGAGAAGGAAATGGCAACCCACTTCAGTGTTCTTGCCTGGGGAATCCCAGGGACGGGAAGCCTGGTGGGCTGCCGTCTCTGGGGTCGCACAGAGTTGGACACGACTGAAGTGATGCAGCAGCATCAGCAGCAGCAAGGAAAAGTCTCTTTTTATACAGCTTGATGCAGAAGAGGTATTTTGATAGTAAACATGATAGCATGTTAAGCCTTTCTTCATTTATTATTATTACAAATTTTTCACCCTCTAATGATAACTCAATTGCAGAGAAAAGTTTGTTAGTTAGCAAGTTTTCACCCAAACTAGTAGTTTGAATTTTTTTAAGTTTTCTAGTAAAAATAATAAAATCCTTACTGCAATATTTTTAAACTGATAAGGTGTCTTAAGTGATCTGATGTAGTTGTGGAAAAAGTGAAAGTGAAAATTAAGTCACTCAGTCATGTTCGACTCTTTGCGACCCCCTGGACTGTAGCCCACCAGGCTTCTCTGTCCATGGGATTCTCCAGGCAAGAATACTGGAGTAGGTTGCCATTTCCTTCTCCAGGGGATCTTCCCAACGCAGGGATCGAACCCAGGTCTCCCACATTGCAGGCAGACGCTTTAACCTCTGAACCACCAGTTGAGCTCAGTTGTGGAATGTTATGTTTAATTCTTATATGCCATATACCCGCACAATGCAGGGGCTCTTGACAAAAACCTGGCTTCAGAAATGTTTGGCAGATTGCAGAATTTTATTGATTTATCTTTCAATTATGTATCCTTAAAAATGTTTTATCTAGAAATCACACAACGGGGACTTTGAAAAGAGACTTTTTACAACATGTTATATATGTTGGGATGGTCTTCAATTAGCTTAGAATAAAAGCAGAGAAAGATAATGGGTTTTTAAAAATCATTTAATTAGAAATGGGAAATGAATAATTAGAAAACCCATTAGAGTGATACAAAGTAAATTTGATGTTCTTCAGGTTTATGCTTTGTTGTAGGGATAACTGAGTGATGCAGTCAGAAGATATTGGGGGTATTGAGTTACTAGAGTTCTTAATGGCTATGCCTTTGATTCTCTGTTAAAGATGGCTTTTTAAAAAAGATATATTAGAGGCCCACTTAGATTAATGAGGAAACTCTTTTCTTTCCCGATGGATTTATTCCTTTCCTATATTCATCTCATACTTTCTTCACAATTTTGAAGATTAGAACTCTTATTCTGTTTATAAATAAGATGATTTTAGGTGATCCATTAAATATGATTTAGGTGATCATATGTAATAAGATGATTTTGGGTGATCCATTAAACATATATTTAAAATTATATATTAACTGGAATAAAATATATATTACTGGTTTTCCATTTATGGGTGATACTGTAACATTTCCTTTGAAAGTAAAGATATTTAAACGAAAAGTGGTCTAACAAAGAACTCCTGTTTCTCAGAGGCTTAAGGCAGTGTAAGTTACTTCTCACTTAAACTGCATTTGATGCTATTTGAGTGGTTCTCCAAGAGCTGACTTGGGAATCTGCCTCTTCCACTGTGTCACTCTTACCATTTTGGAGTCTTTCATTTCTAGCTGCACAGACATGGTCCAGAGGATGGGAGAATAAGTTGAGAATTTTGATGGGGCCTGACCTAAAGGTGGAGAAATATCACTTATGTCTTTGTTCAATTGTTCAAACCTATTTATAAGGTTCTAAAGTAACTTCTTGGGAGGCTGGAAGGGTTTCTTTATTCCCAGGCGGAGGACATAAAAAGCATCTACCCAGTCTTTGCTATAATAAATTTAAATTATGAATTGATAGAAGCATAATAGTTACCATGAAGGGACGTGCTTATGTAACAGAAACTTTGGGAAACACTGGAATAATTTCCTAGAAGTTTCCAGCTTGCCTCAAAGATTGTTTCCAGTTCAGAGAATATAATTATAGTGTCCTATATGTGTTTAATTGGTGGAAGTGAGTAGGATAAGTGTTTGTTATTGAATTATAAAACATTGTTTTAGAATTGCTTGACCTAACAGGAATGGAGCAAACCTTTCTGAGATTTTTATTTTTAATGGTAATGTTTAGTTTGCTTATTTAATGCTTCAGTTATGCCATGAAATTAAAAAGGTGTGCTATTTTATCAAATGCAGTGGACTGTTTTTTAATGGTATTTTCAAAGCAAGTAAACTTGAAGAATATGTTTGTTTTGTATTTAGCTGTTACATTTGAGAAAAGGAGAGGGAACCTAATTTTCCTATTATATTCCCAATATGTAGTAAAAATCAGTGTTTTCTTTTACTTCAGTAGATGGCCAAGACCATATAACAGAGATTATGTTGGATGACTTTAATTCAGCTGCTGGCTTTTCTAATTGCTCCTGTTTCATCTTTCATCTTTTATTACAAAAAAATTAAAGAAATTGAATGTTCACCATATTCTTAGCTCTCTGAGAAAGATCTCTTTGTAAGGTGGTTATTAATAAATATCAAAATCTGTTACCCATACAATTTTAACATAGCATCAACCCTTTGAGAGTAAGTACCTCTCATTTTGATTATTTGTAATACATTTAACATCTGTTTCCTTTCTCAGTTTTTTTAAAGTTCCCATAAAGAAAAAACTGAGTATATTGTACAGTGAGTGAATGGATAAACTGTGGTACATTCATATGATGGGATGCTACTTAGCAGTTAAAAAAAAGAATGAACTGTTGATTCACAGAACAATTTGGGAGACTCCAGCGAAGACCTAAGAGAAAGAAGCCCTTTTACATACACATATATTCTCAAAATATGAGGAGCCTGGTAGGCTCCAGTCCATGGGGTCGCTAAGAGTCGGGCACGACTGAGCGACTTCACTTTCACTTTTCACTTTCATGCATTGGAGAAGGAAATGGCAACCCACTCCAGTATTCTTGCCTGGGAGAATCCAGGGATAGAGGAGCCTAGTGGGCTGCTGTTTATGGGGTCGCACAGAGTTGGACACGACTGAAGCGACTTAGCAGCAGCAGCAGCAGAAATGGAGAACAAATCACTGGTACCAAGATTATGGCTGAGGACAGGAAATAACTATGATGGAATTTTGGGAGGTGGTGGGACTGTTCCAATTCCTGATTATGGTGATGTTACTTGACTGTGTATTAAAATTTTAAAAAATTGTACACTAAGAGAAAAAGTAAAAAAAAAATTAAAAATACTTAACCAGTTTGAAAGATAACAGAAATATCTCATAGTTCTAATTGATTAATAGCAAGATTGTTTCATGTATATTTGATTAGGTATTTATATATTTTTTATGTATTATATATGCACCAGTTGGATTTGTTTGTTGTTATGTGATTTATTGAGAGATAATTTGCATATGATACAATTGACCCTTTTAAGGTGTCAGTCAGGGCTATAAGTCATTCAAAGGCTTGACTGGGACTGGAGAATCTGTTTTCTCTATGGCTCTCTCACATGACTCAGGAGGCCCCGGTTCCTTGCCATGTGGGCTTCCCCTTAGAGCTCCTTAGAGTGTTCATTATGGAATGGTAGCTGGCTTTCTTCAAAGTGAGTGAACCAGTAGATCTAGCAAGATGGAAACATAATGTCTTTTATGAAGTAGCCTTGAAAGTTTTATACCATCATTATGCAGAATCTTGGGCTTCCCGAGTGGCTCAGACGGTAAAGCAGCTGTCTGCAATGCAGGAGACCCGGGTTTGATCTCTGGGTTGGGAAGATTCCCTGGAGAAGGAAATGGCAGCCCACTCCAGTATTCTTGCCTGGAAAATCTCATGGACCGTGGAGCCTGGTAGGTTACCATCCATGGGGCCGCAAAGAGTTGGACACGACCAAGTGACTCACTATTGCAGAATCTTTGTCATAAGAAGTAATCCACACTCTAGAGGAGGGGACTAGAGCTCCATCTTTTAAGGAATGTTTATATAAAAAAAAATTTATGAATATGTTTTAAAACTCCACATGATATTTTTTCATTAGGAATACTAATGATGTTGGGTAAATGTCACTGTGACTTGTTTTGAATTGCTACTATTTGTTCTATATTTAGATAGTCAAAGTTCTGAGGTAAGGTACATATAAATATGGTTTTTATGGATTGTCAAAAATGTATACACTCTTTAAGTTCTCTACTAATTTTGAATTTATTTTGTAACATTATTTTTGAAAAATTTCTTACAAGTTTTGATAATCTTGTTTCTGTTTTCAGGGTACCAAGATAACCATTTAATTATTCCAGCTCTGGTCCTGTTGGTTCTCTTCATTTCTATTAAGCATATTAATTATAGGAATGTGTTTATTGAAATAAATGGCTTATTTTTTCCCTCTCAGCTGATTTGAATAGGATGCACAGACAAAATATAGATGCCTACCATAACCCAGATGCAAGAACATATGAAGATAAAAGGGCTGTTGTATCTCTAGACCAAAATTTAGCCACTTCAAATGCTGAGAACCAAGAAGATGCTGCAAATAAAAACTCAGGTTTTTAATCATATATATATATATATATTTTTATGTTTCTAAAGTTGTTGAGTAGCATTTCTCTTCTGTTCTCCAACAAAGTTCTTATTAAGATTTTGAGAATTTGGTTATTCTGAGTCAGAAAGCATAACACATTATTTATGCTATTTTACAATAACTTTTCTATATAGGTATTTTGAAAAAATGAATAAAGAGATACATTTTGCTCCTTAATATTATACTATGTATTTCTTCTCAGCTTTATTAGTTCTTATATATACTTTAGGTGCTGCTAACAGCTTCATTTTGATAGTGGGAAGGACATTTCTTAAATAGTTTTCTTTTTTTTTTTTTTTTTTACCCATACAGAGTTTGGTTCTTACACCCATAAGAATTAGTTTAAATTAGTGAGAATATACCAGATGTTGTATATGATAAATTATACAGTGAAATTCATTTTTTGTTTGTTTTATAAACATTTGCGCTCCTTTATAAGCCACAGTGTACAAAGAAGTAAATAATTTACTTTGACTTCTGGTCACAGCTCCCTTTCATAAGCATATACCTTTGGTTTGGTATTAAACAGGGTCCTTTAAAGATTCTGTAAATTAAAGATTATTCAGTATCTTTATGACTTGCCAGGAAAATTTATAATCATCTTTCTTTATCAAGTATATGTGAAAATATGTTACATATTTAGAATTCAAGTGAAGTTTAAAGAATATAGTACCTTATACTGTAATTTGATGCCTATAAAAATAACCATTTATTTAAAGCAAATTGAATTATTAGGACTCAGAGTGAGAGCCAAATTAATAATTTCATCAAAAAATCTACTTTTTAGTAGTTCAAAAATCAAAACTAGATTCACTGTCTAAAAATCTACTGTAATCAAAGTAGGAAAATACTTTCTTTTTTTTTTTTTTTTGGAAAATATTTTCTTATAATTAGAGTTTAAATAGTGATACAGACTGTCCATGGAAACAACCCTACAGTACATCTCTTGAAGTATTCCAAAAGGCTGCAGAAATTAGTGCTACTATCAAAGGCTTGAAAGATGCAAGGCTAATAATTCAAATCAGAGCTCACCATTTAGTCTATCTGTTTGGCCAATAAGTCATATGTAGTAAACATGTAAAAAAAATTTTTAAAGAGTGTATGATCAGTCAGGGATATTTTGAAAGGACTTTTTAATACAGTGTTCTTGTCTAAAATTAAAATTTTTGAGAAAGCACAAAGTGTTTACTGTAAATAAATGGGGAATGTGACCAGAAGTCAAAGTAAACTTATTTTATTTCTTCATACATCAAAACACCTTTTCATTTTATTTTAGAGAATTTTTGCTTCTTCCTGATTACCATTATTTTTCTCTTCATTGGCTTCTTCTTCTGGAGCAGTCTGTATTGAGATCAGTGGTACAGACCCCTGCTCTACTGTTCTCTTCCACCCCCTGTATTGTTTGTACATAGTTCCCTCTTAGCTTAGAACTTTCTCTGTCGTAGTAATAACACGTCAGGCATCTAGCTTTGCTTACTAAGGAAAAACACAGGAAAAATAGAAAAGTTTCCATGATTTTTTCCCAAAAAAGAGCACAACCTTGATGCCTGAATATGCACAGCAGAATTTGTTATCTATTTTTATTGTGTCTAACACTAGGGTTTTGGTGCTAATTCGTGGCCAGGATGTGGTCAGGATGCTCTAGTTTAAGAAATCATAAAATGTTTAAATTCCCCTTTTTTGTGCATTGAAATTCCCTAAATTAACTTTCATTTCCTAAGAATTAACCTAAAATAGACTTCCTTTTTTTTTTTTTTAATAGACCTTCTGAATGCAAAAGAACTATTGAGAGTCACCTAATTTGTTGCTATGCCATCATATATGTATATGAGTTTATGTATTTGTGTGTGTGTATTTATATACATGTGTTCACACATACAATATACATATGTGACAGGTATTGTTTTAAAGGCCTTAAGGGAGCTCAAATATGCCTGGAAGTTGAATATCTTAATATATACTTGAGATTCACAATCCTCTAATATTTTGTCTTTATTAGGCCTGTTTTAAAAGCTCTTCTTAATGTTTGTTATTTTTCTTTTACTTCATGGTTTTTGGGTGAAAAATCATGTTTATAATGTTCATACTAATTTGGATTAAATTTACTTTTTTGCTTATTATGATGCTTGAAAGCATTTTCATTTTCTTTATTTAGAGCATGTCTTTCCCTTTGGTTTTGTTTTTATAATGTTTTTATGTTTAAAGGAACTTACCTTGCCTGTCTCTAACAATATTTCTTCTCTTAATTGCCTTAAAGATTTAGAATTTGACAGATCTCAATGTGAAACAAACTACTCAGTTTTGTTTTGCTGATGAGCTTTTCCTCCATAACCTAAGCTTTTAATGTTTAGGTATTGATTTGTCTTTCTGCTGATCTATTCAAGTAAGCATTAGTAAATTTAAATACAAAGGTGGCTTACAACCACTATATGAGTGAGAGAAATAAATGCTTTAGATTGATGGTATAAGGAAACTAAAAAATGATATATTTTTATATAAATATAAAATGATATAAAAAAGTTATGTGAGCCTTAAATTTGCATACAATTTTTTTCTGCATTCAAAAGACTGCTGGGGTATACTTATTTTCCAGGTTGCTTTTATAAAATAATATTTTTCCTTTCCCAGAATGTTTAATACTATTTATAAATAACATATATATAGCATATTTTTAATCTTCAAATTTATATCATTAATCTGATACAATTTTTAAATAAAAAGTATTGCAGTGATTAAAAGTCATTTTAATTTTGTAAAAATTAAAAATGTTTTTAGAGCTAATTTTCTAATTTGTGTTTTAAACCATGGATAGGAATCCACTGATTTTTTAAAAGCAATTTTAGAAATTTTTTATATGTGTATACATAATACATTTTAATGTGTACTTAAGCTGTATTCTTAAGAAAAGGATATTTACATCATACATAAGAACTTAAATGTGTGCTTTATAAATTTTATTTTAAAGCCTTTGCTGCAGTGAGAGTTGCTTAGGTTACTAACTTTTTATGTTTCCTTGATGACTTTCAGATATAGCTATATTATGATTTTTCAACTGTGTATTAATTTTTTTTAGTTTCACCATTTTTTCCTTCTCTTTTCATCTGGTCTTTAGATTCTAATCTTGGTCGTCTTCCAAGTTTAGCCTCTGGGCTTCCATATTTAGTGCATTTTTTCAAAATTTCAGTTTATTTAGCAAAGTCTTTATTCTTTAACCTTTACGTTTGCTAAGCACTGGCTAATAGTATGTTTTTGCAAAATTTCCTTTTCAAGGTCATATGCAAACACAGAGCTCTCCTTTTGCTCGGGGAAATATTTTTAGTGAGCCTCCAACTGAACTTCAGATTAAACAGCAGGAATTATACAAGAATTTTCTTCGTTTTCAGGTGAAATGCTTATTTGATCATGGTTTCAAAGTTTCATAAAAGTTTTAATAAACTTGCAAAGATTTTATCCACAAGATAAAATCTTAAATTTAGAATACTAAAGTGCCATGTAGTTACCTAAAATATCTAATTCATATTAGATAGAAATTATATTATTTAATTTATATTATTATACTGTTTTACTTATATATGAAAAAGGAATAAGGAAACTTGTTAGGTATACCAGTTGACTTAATCTTTTTAAAATTTTGTTAAATCATTAATTGTTAGAGAGTGCTGGAATTTCTAAAACTGAAACTCTTAAAATGTTCACCTATCAGGCATAAAATGAATCTTTCTAGATGTTTATGTGTTAATAGAAATAGTTTTTTTCTAAATGACTTTATATTCTTGACTCAGTTGTTTAGTTTGTAAGTAAATATTAAAAATACTCTCACATTTTGTATTTATTTGCTTCATTTATGTGTGTAAGCAAATTGCATTTAAAACACTAGAAATGCCCAGAGGAAGACACTTGAGCATCAGGTGTTTATTAAGCAAATGGGTTTATTGAACTCTCATACTGTGTCCACCCTTGGGATGGAACCGGAGGTGAATGAGGTACCTGCCCATAGTGGGCTCACAATATTTTCTCTTCTTACCATCCTCCCTTCCATACCCACACTTACAACCCAGTGTCAGATTAATTCTTTGGCCAGGTTAATCTTCCTTTGATATAATTTCTCACACTTTTCTTCTTTATTTAAAATCTGTCAATAGCTTTTCTAAATAAAATGTCCAATTCCTTAGTCTGACACTTAAGGCTATCCAGTCTGATCCCAGCCTCTTAAATTCTTAAAGAGAGTCTACTCAAATATGCCATCTTTCTGATCCTAATTATTATGGACTCTTAAATAAGGCAGTGACATAATGGATGTGGTCTTAAGGATAATTGATCTGGCAATACTGTTGAAGTATTTTGGGTGGATTTAAAGGACTGGAAGCATGGGTCACAGACAACTAGCCAATCTGATCACATGGACCACAGCCTTGTCTAACTCAGTGAAACTAAGCCATACAGTGTGGGGCCACCCAAGACAAGACGGGTCATGGTGGAGAGGTCTGACAGAATGTAGTCCACTGGAGAAGAGAATGGCAAACCACTTCAGTATTCTTGCCTTGAGAACCCCATGAACTGTATGAAAGGCAAAAAGATAAGACACTGAAAGATGAACTCCCCAGGTCAGTAGGTGCCCAGTATGCTACTGGAGATCAGTGGAGAAATAACTCCAGAAAGAATGAAGGGATGGAACCAAAGCAAAAACAACACCCAGTTGTGGATGGGACTGGTGATAGAAGCAAGGTTTGATTCTGTAAAGACCAATATTGCATAGGAACCTGGAGTGTTAGGTCCATTAATCAAGACAAATTAGAAGTGGTCAAATAGGAGATGACAAGAGTGAACATCGACATTCTAGGAATCAGCGAACTAAGGTGGACTGGAATGGATGAATTTAACTCAGATGACCATTATGTCTACTACTGTGGGCATGAATTCCTTAGAATAAATGGAGTAGCCATTCTGGTCAACAAAAGAGTCCAAAATGCAGTACTGGGATGTAATCTCTGAAACAACAGAATGATCTCTGTTCATTTCCAAGGCAAACCATTCAATATCACAGTAATCCAAGTCTATGCCCTGACCAGTAATGCTGAAGAAACTGAAGTTGAACAGTTCTATGAAGACCTACAAGACTTTCTAGAACTAACACCCCCAAAAGATGTCCTTTTCATTATAGGGGATTGGAATGCAAAAGTAGAAAGTCAAGAAACACCTGGAGTAACAGGCAAATTTGGCCTTGGAGTACAGAATGAAGCAGGGCAAAGGCTAATAGAGTTCTGCCAAGAGAACACACTGGTCATAGCAAACACCATCTTCCAACAACACAAGAGAAGACTCTACACATGGACATCACCAGATGCTCAACAACAAAATCAGATTGATTATATTTTTTGCAGCCAAAGATGGAGAAGCTCAATTGGCTCAGATCACGAACTCCTTATTGCCAAATTCAGTCTGAAATTGAAGAAAGTGAAGAAAACCACTAGACCATTCAGGTATGACCCAGTCAAATCCCTTATGACTATACAGTGGAAGTGAGAAATGAAGTGAGTTAAGGGACTAGATCTGATAGAGTACCTGATGAACTATGGACAGAGGTTCGTGACATTGTACAGGAGACAAGGATCAAGACCATCTCCAAGAAAAAGAAATGCAAAAAAGCAAAATGGCTGTCTGAGGAGACCTTACAAATAGCTGTGAAAAGAAGCGAAAGCAAAGGAGAAGAGGAAAGACATACCCATTTGAATGCAGAGTTCCAAAGAATAGCAAGGAGAGATAAAAAAAAGCCTTCCTCAGAGATCAATGCAAAGAAATAGAGGAAAACAATAGAATGGGAAGACTAGAGATGTCTTCAAGAAAATTAGAGATACCAAGGGAACATGTTATGAAAAGATGGACTCAATAAAGGACAGAAAGGGTATGGACCAAACAGAAGCAGAAGATATTAAGAAGAGGTGGCAAGAATACACAGAAGAAGAGTACAAAAAAGATCTTCATGACCCAGTTAATCATGATGGTGTGATCACTCACCTAGAGCCAGACATCCTGGAATGTAAAGTCAAAGAGGCCTTAGGAAGCGTCGCTATGAACAAAGCTAGTGGAGGTGATGGAATTCCAATTGAGCTATTTCAAATCATAAAAGGTAATGCTGTGAAAGTGCTGCACTCAATATGCCAGCAAATTTGGAAAACTCAGCAGTAGCCACAGGACTGGAAAAGGTCGGTTTTCATTCCAATCCCAAAGAAAGACAATGCCAAAGAATACTGAAACTGCTGCACAATTTCACTCATTTCACACTCTAGTAAAGTAATGCTTAAAATTCTCTAAGCCAGGCTTCACCAATATGTGAACAGTGAACTTCCTCATGTTCAAGCTGGTTTTAGAAAAGGCAGAGGAACCAGAGATCAAATTGCCAACATGCGCTGGATCATGGAAAAAGCAAGAGAGTTCCAGAAAAGCATCTAATTCTGCTTTATTGACTATGCCAAAGCTTTTGACTGTGTGGATCACAGTAAACTGTGGAAAATTCGGAGAGAGATGGGAGGAAATACCAGACCACCTGACCTGCCTCTTGAGAAACCTATATGCAGGTCAGGAAGCAACAATTAGAGCTAGACATGGAACAACAGACTGGTTCCAAATAGGAAAAGGAGTCCATCAAGGCTATATATTGTCACGCTACTTATTTAACTTCTATGCAGAGTACATCATGAGGAACGCTGGGCTGGAGGAAGCACAAGTTGGAATCAAGATTGCCGGGCGAAATATCAGTAACCTCAGATATGCAGATGATACCACCCTTATGGCAGAAAGTAAGAAGAACTAAAGAGCCTCTTGATGAAAATGAAAGAGGAGAGTGAAAAAGTTGGCTTAAAGCTCAGCATTCAGAAAACGAAGATCATGGCATGTGGTCCCATCACTTCATGGGAAATAGATGGGGAAACAGTGGAAACAGTGTCAGACTTTATTTTTTTGGGCTCCAATATCACTGCAGATGGTGATTGCAGCCATGAAATTAAAAGATGCTTACTCCTTGGAAGGAAAGTTATGACCAACCTAGACAGCATATTAAAAAGCAGAGACATTTGTTTGTCAACAAAAGTCCATCTAGTCAAAGCTATGGTTTTCCCGGTTGCCATGTATAGATGTGAGAGTGGAACCATAAAGAAAGCTCAGCACTGAAGAATTGATGCTTTTGAACTGTGGTGTTGGAGAAGACTCTTGAGAGTCCCTTGGACTGCAAGGAGATCCAACCAGTCCATCCTAAAGGAGGTCAGTCCTGTATATTCATTGGAAGGACTGATGCTGAAACTGAAGCTCCAATACTTTGGCCACCTGATGGGAAGAACTGACTCATTGGAAAAGACCCTGATGCTGGGAAAGATTGAAGGCAGGAAGAGAAGGGGATGACAGAGAGTGAGATAGTTGGCTGGCATCACCAACTCGATGGACATGAATTTAAGCAAGCTCCGGGAGTTGGTGATAGACAGGGAAGCCTGGCTTGCTGCAGTCCTTGGGGTCGCAAAGAGTTGGATGTGACTGACTGACTGAACTGAGGGTAGAATTTAGGGAAAAGTAAAGAAATCTTGTCATTTTGTAGTCTTTTACTGTTTGTAAGATAGGTTTACATATATTTTATTATTAAACCTCCCAACTCTCTGAGGAAGGTATTACTGTTTTTATTTTGAGACCAAAAAAAGGCTGAGGCTCACCTATGGTGGCAGAACTAGCACGTTGACCCCAAGTCTCCTGACTTTAAGTATCATACCTAGAGATTCCACACTCTCCAGTGTCTTTCTTCTGGGAAAAAACTAGTAGTATTGTGGGAAACTTTGACTTACTACTTTCAAAATAAGTGCAACCTTCAGTTCTCCCAGCCTATAAAATGGTGGTTTATGTATTTTTCTTTTAGGAGTCTGTTAAAATCTCCTGCTTTCCCCCCAAACAAAATCTATTCCAGAGCTCCAAGAAAATGTAAAATAGCTAAATGGTATTTATTAATATCAACAATATAGTATCAGACAAAATGAATCCCTAAAATTAAGTGTTAAAAGAAATGTTATAAAATGTTCAGATCTGTGCACAAAGATTCAAAGGAAGCCTTAGCTCCATGTCTGCATAAATAAGTTTTAACACGTTATACCATTAATAGTTTTAGTGCAGCAAGTCTTTATGTGCTTCAGATTTGGTGAATAATACATGGGAGTGTTTAGATGTCATTTTAAATTGCAACTTTAAAAATAATTAGCAAGTTTAATAAACTATTTGCAGGACCATTGAACTACTTTTGTATTATATGGTTTGCAAACCATTGACCTGAGCAATAACTTTTCTTTTTCTGTTGAAGAGCACACAGCTCTTTTTTGTTGTTGGCATTTTTGTTGGAATGATATTTCCATGGATTCATTAGGTGTGAGATCATTTATAATTGTGACCCATTAATAGTCAAATGACCTGGTGATTGTGATTATTTTTTTCATGGAGGAGAAAAAAGGAACTGAGTGTTCAGTGTGTGGTTTTATTGTATGGTTCATGAATGATGTTTTCTTTAGGGCTATTGTTATTGAGGAGGTGATTACATACATACCACTTAGTCCTAAATATTAGGACTGTACATATTTAAAAGGTTTGTGATAAATGCTGGGAAAAGCCCTAGCATGTAAAGTTGTGGCATAGGTAAGAAGACTGCAGTTCTTATAGCTCAAAAGTTTGACAGCACTAAATATAGCAACCTTGAAACTAGAGGAAATGCAGACAAGAACACTTAAAATATTGTGAATAGTCATGATCAATCCATACTTAAGAGGGATAAAAATTTATTGATATCCTTAAACCAGCATCATGAATCCTCAGGTCCCATGCTGACATTCTTTGTCTCATTCATGATGGATATAGACTATCTCTTAGAGTCTTCTTCCTGTCACATCTTAGACTTTGCCTTATAATATTCACCTAGAATACTCAGCACTGCAGGTTTCAGGTGGCATTTAAACAAAACTTAATTATGAATCCTTGTAGCTTATATCTTCATATACCTTACATCTTGTCATTAGAAAGGAAATAAAGGCTATTCTAGAGAAGAGATTTCTACTTAAAAAATGGTTGCTAAAACATTTCACTGCTGTTTCAGGATACTAGTCACAAGGAACTTTGAGATATAGTAGTAGTCATTATAGAATAATACAATCATTAATTACTAAGTATTGGACCGTCTACATAGGAACTTTTATGTTTTTTACATACATATTTTCATTTCAATATTTGATCAGTACTTTGAGATATAGACATTAGTAACTCCTTTTACCAAATGACAAAACTGAACCAGAAAGTTTCATAAGGTCTGTGGAAGCTGGAATTTTACTTAGAGCTCTTATCATTATATCATGGGGCCTCTCTAATACAATACAGGAAACTGAAAAATTTAGGAACTTACTTTTACTTACAAAAGCAGGATATAAAGGTTGAATTCATAGGATAAAAGGGTAAATTAAGTAGTATTCTAACTTTTCAGTAGTTTCACAAAGTAATAACTAGGTTTAATTCTTTAGATTGAGGAAAAGAAGCAAAGAGAAGAAGCAGAGCGAGAGAGATTAAGAATTGCTGAAGAAAAAGAAGAAAAACGGCTTGCAGAACAGAGGGCTCGAATCCACCAAGAGTATGAAGAGGAGCAAGAAAAGAAAAGGGAGAAAGAGGAGGAGGTGCATTTTTTCCCTACTCTCTTTTTCTGCTTAGTCTGAGAGTGAACTCCTTACTTTGACTTGAAAAGATACCTATTACTTACGAAGGAGAACAGTCTTGGAGTACATTTAGAAAATAGCAGATCATTATGCATTTGTTAGATGTTATTTTATAAAAATGAAATACTAAAGTAAGAAAAGAGATAAATGATGACTTTTTTTTTTACAGCCAAAAAATAGTTTAGGCTGACTAGCATGTTGTAATATTTTAGATGCCTAATATTTTACTATTAAGCAGACCAGTATGTCATCTATGGGCTTCCTTGATAACTCAGCAGTAAAGAATCTGCCTGCAGTGCAGGAGACACAGGTTTGATCCCTGGGTCGAGAAGATCCCCTGGAGGAGGAAATGGCACCCCACTCCAGTATTCTTGCCTGGAAAATCCCATGGCCAGAGGAGCCTGGAGGGCTAGAGTCCAAAGGGTTGCAAAGCATCGGACACAACTGAGCGACTTGAGCACATATCATCTATACCCTCCATTTTATCTCTTAATTTCACACAAATATGAATAAACTGAATGTGTGTATGGAGTGTGTATTTTTTCTTTATTTTAAAGCAAAGACTGAAAAACGAAGAGCTTATTCGGTTAGCTGAAGAAAGACGAAAAGAAGCAGAAAGAAAGAAGAAAGAAGAAGAAGAAAAACATAACCTACAACTTCAGCACTACTATGAAAGAGAAAATATGATTGGGGAAGATACAAAGGTAAGTTTCAGACAAAAATGTCTGTGGAACCCATTGTTTAACCCATTTTCCATGTAAAAGTAGAGTGGTCAGCAAAAAGAGAGCAGAGGAGGTGCTTTTGTCTCTACTTTCGTCATGGTACTTTTCTGGGTGCAGTGCACTGAACTTCCTGTACTAGATGATGTCACTGTGCTTTGTTATATTTTCCCTGCTGTGAACAGAGTAGTCTTGTTCCCATGGTCCATAGACCAGCACCCTACGAACTGTTCCTGGTAAGATTGAAAGTGTTTGAAAACTTTCCTAGCAATTTGTCATGATAATTTTATGTCTGTTGAATCTGTTAAAAAAATAAAAGTTGGGTTTGGATTTTGTAACATGTGTTAAAAGTTTTTATTTAGCTAGTACAGTTGACCCTTGAACCAAGCCCACGGGTTAATCCATGTGTGTAATTGATAATTGGCCCTCCATACTTGCAGTTCCTACACGTCTGTGTAATCAGCCCACCACTGCCTATAGTACTGCAGCATTTGATACAGAAAAATCTGTGGAAGTGGACCTGTGTGATTCAAACCTACATTGTTTAAGGATCAACTATAATTCATTCTTACTCTTTTATGCATCTGTCTATGATGGATTGGAAATTAAAAAAGAAACTTGTGGCTCACTGCAGATTGATTTGAAACCCATGTTTCTGAGATGGGGGTTGATTCACCCTTAGGTGTGTGAATCTAAGTTATTAGACAGGTGTTTTCTCTCTAGAAAATCAGTTGGCCCTTATGAAAATCCAGTTCATATCTTTGCTTATATTTCAGAGCTGTATTTAAAATTTAGTCATGTCCATCTGTTTTGCAACCTCATGGACTATAGCCCACAGACTCCTCTGTCCATGGGATTTCCCAGGCAAGAATACTGGAGTGGGTTGCCATTTGCTTCTCCAGAGGATCTTACTGGCCCACGAATCAAGCCCACATCTCCTGCGTTGGCAGGCAGATTCTTATCACTGAGCCCATAGTATCACTAGGGACTTAATAAAAATTCATCTTCCTGGTCTCATCTACAGTGTAGCTGATTTGTTGTTCAGTCACTAAGTCATGTCCAACTCTTTGACTCCATGGACTGCAGCACACTAGGCTTCCCTCTTCACTGTCCCCTGGAGTTTGCTCAAACTCATGTCCATTGAGTTGGTGATGCCATTCAAGGATCTCATCCTCTGTCTGCCCCTTCTCCTCCTGCCCTCAGTCTTTCTCAGCAGTATCTGATTTACTAAGTGTGATTTAGTCACCCATAGGGGTTTGGATGCAGTTGGCTTGTGAACCATACGTTGGAAAATCCCATATCTTATAGGTTTAGCCCAATTTAATTTTTAAAATATTGTTTTCAGAAATTTAGATTTATGCAAACATTATTTCATCTAAGTAGAGTTGACAAAAAGATTACTTGAAACAACAGACTGGTTCCAAATAGGAAAAGGAGTACGTCAACACTGTATATTGTCACCCTGCTTATTTAACTTATATGCAGAGTACATCATGAGAAACGCTGGACTGGAAGAAACACAAGCTGGAATCAAGATTGCTGGGAGAAATATCAATAACCACAGATATGCAGATGACACCACACTTATGGCAGAAAGTTAAGAGGAACTAAAAAGCCTCTTGATGAAAGTGAAAGAGGAGAGTGAAAAAGTTGGCTTAAAGCTCAACATTCAGAAAACGAAGATCATGGCATGTGGTCCCATAACTTCATGGGAAATAGATGGGGAAACAATGGAAACAGTGTCAGACTTTATTTTTCTGGGCTCCAAAATCACTGCAGATGGTGACTACAGCCATGAAATTAAAAGACGCTTACTCCTTGGAAGAAAAGTTATGACCAACCTAGAGAGCATATTCAAAAGAAGAGACATCACTTTGCCAACAAAGGTCCATCTAGTCAAGGCTATGGCTTTTCCAGTGGTCATGTATGGATGTGAGAGTTGGACTGTGAAGAAGGCTGAGTTCCGAAGAATTGATGCTTTTGAACTGTGGTGTTGGAGAAGACTCTTGAGAGTCCCTTGGACTGCAAGGAGATCCAACCAGTCCATTCTGAAGGAGATCAGCCCTGGGATTTCTTTGGAAGGAATGATGCTAAAGCTGAAACTCCAATACTTTGGCCACCTCATGCGAAGAGTTGACTCATTGGAAAAGACTGATGCTGGGAGGGATTGGGGGCAGGAGAAGGGGATGACAGAGGATGAGATGGCTGGATGGCATCACTGACTCAATGGACATGAGTCTGAGTGAACTCCAGGACTTGGTGACGGACAGGGAGGTCTGGTGTGCTTCGATTCATGGGGTCGCAGAGTCAGACACGACTGAGCAACTAAACTGAACTGAACTGAGTGTGCTGCTCTGGTATATTTATGGTGTGTTTTGGTACATTGTTCAATATATAATCTTGTGCAGATAATGTGAGCCATTTCTGACTGGGGCAAATATACTCTTTAAATTTCTCACCCCCAGGTTTTATGGTTATAGAAATAAGTATTCACAATTTGAATTTGCTGAAATGTTGTTTAAAGGGGAATCTATGAGTCAGATCTATGTTTTTCTATTTTCAGTATTTCAGGAACATAAGGCTAATATCCTTCATTCTTAGGATATATAATTGGATATATATTTTCTCAGCCTTTTAAAATATATCAGTCAAGTGCCATATCACTCACATTTTTAATTGATAAAGTTTGTTTTTTAGAGGAGTGTTTGGTTTATAGCAGAATTGAATGGAAAGCAGAGAATATTTTATTGTAAAATTGATTATTTAAAAATGAAAGTTGTTTCTCACAGTTCTGCTTCTGCCACTTCTTACACCTAAAAAAATGCTTCAGTTCAGTTCAGTCGCTCAGTCGTGTCCGACTCTTTGCGACCCCATGAATCACAGCACGCCAGGCCTCCCTGTCCATCACCAACTCTCGGAGTTCACTCAAACTCAGGTTCATCAAGTCGGTGATGCCATCCAGCCATCTCATCCTCTGTCGTCCCCTTCTCCTCCTGCCCCCAATTCCTCCCAGCATCAGAGTCTTTTCCAATGAGTCAACTCTTTGCATGAGGTGGCCAAAGTACTGGACCTTTGTTGGCAAAGTAATGTCTCTGCTTTTGAATATGCTATCTAGGTTGGTCACAACTTTCCTTCCAAGGAGTACGTGTCTTTTAATTTCATGGCTACAATCACCATCTGCAGTGATTTTGGAGCCCAAAAAAATAAAGTCTGACACTGTTTCCGCTGTTTCCCCATCTATATCGCATGAAGTGATGGGACCAGATGCCATGATCTTAGTTTTCTGAATGTTGAGCTTTAAGCCAACTTTTCCTCTCCTCTTTCACTTTCATCAAGAGGCTTTTTAGTTCCTCTTCACTTTCTGCCATAAGGATGGTGTCATCTGCATATCTGTGGTTATTGATATTTCTCCTGGCAATCTTGATTCCAGCTTGTGCTTCCTCCAGCCCAATGTTTCTCATGATGTACTCTACATATAAGTTAAATAAGCAGGGTGACAATATACAGCGTTGACGTACTCCTTTTCCTATTTGGAACCAGTCTGTTGTTCCATGTCCAGTTCTAACTGTTGCTTCCTGACCTGTATATAGGGATATGTAATTTTATGACTGTTTTATAGTTTAATTGTGATGTATCAGAAAGTTTTAGAGCAGCTTTGTTCCTTTTAATGCATTTTATCCTCAATTTTGAAATTAACATTGCTAGCTGTTATTTTTTAATATATGCAGGCCTAAAATATATTTGTCTACTATTTTAGTTTTTACTTTTTTGTCTGCATTTTTAATTTCTAGTCTGTATATTTTAATGAGTTGAAATTTGTTTTTTATCCTAATCTGAGTTATAATCTTAATGAGACATTGAATCCATTTATGTTTGTCATAGCCAACGTATTTGATCATATTAATTGAATTTCTGACTTTTTTGTTTGTTTTTGTTTCCTTGACAGTTAATTGTTTGTTATGTGGACTGTGCTTTCTTTGCTTCATTCTTTGCAGTCCTTTAGAAGGTTTAATTTGTTGCTATACTTCTGCTTGTGGTGACCTATAGTTTGTTTTTAAATTTTGTCTCTCATATAGTTCTAATTGTATTAGTCACTAGTGAAAGTAATGTTTGATTTTGTACTATGCAGAATGAACAATTTAACATCCACCTTTATAAATACACATTTATATTTTTACCCAGATAATCATTATTGCATTTTGTTGGGAGTATTTGTATTTGCAGCATTTTGATTTTAATATGAAGTTGGGAGCTATTAGCTTTATTACACCATGACCTGAAACCCTGTTTTATTCTCTCATGGAGATGCAGAGCTCTGCTCTGACCCTTGATGTTCCTGGTAACAAGGGAATCTAGATTTTAGAGACTAATTTGAGCTGATTTTGGAGAAGGCAGTGACACCCTACTCCAGTACTCTTGCCTGAGAAATCCCACGGATGGAGGAGCCTGGTAGGCTGCAGTCCATGGGGTTGCTGAGGGTCGGACATGACTGAGCGACTTCACTTTCTCTTTTCACTTTCCTGCATTGGAGAAGGAAATGGCACTCCACTCCAGTGTTCTTGCCTGGAGAATCCCAGGGACGGGGAAGCCTGGTGGGCTGCTGTCTATGGGGTCACACAGAGTCGGACACAACTGAAGTGACTTAACATAGCATAGCATAGCAGTTGAGCTGATTTATATCATTTTCCCAGAAAGGGTTTTTGTTTCTTTTTTGTTGTATCCTATTTCTTTTTATTATTAAGACAGTTTTTTATTTTGGCTATATTTTTTTGTTTTTACTACTTTCCCAGTATCTGGTATGCTATTGCTTTACTTCAGTTTGTTGAATTTTTTAATCCTAATCTGATGGTCATATTCTTTAATCAGATCAGATCAGATCAGTCGCTCAGTTGTGTCTGACTCTTTGCGACCCCATGAATCGCAGCACGCCAGGCCTCCCTGTCCATCACCAACTCCCGGAGGTCACTCAGACTCACATCCATTGAGTCAGTGATGCCATCCAGCCATCTCATCCTCTGTCGTCCTCTTCTCCTCCTGCCCCCAATCCCTCCCAGCATCAGAGTCTTTTCCAATGAGTCAACTCTTCGCATGAGGTGGCCAAAATACTGGAGTTTCAGCTTTAGCATCATTCCTTCCAAAGAAATCCCAGGGCTGATCTCCTTCAGAATGGACTGGTTGGATCTCACAGTCCAAGGGACTCTCAAGAGTCTTCTCCAACACCACAGTTCAAAAGCATCAATTCTTCGGTGCTCAGCCTTCTTCACAGTCCACCTCTCACATCCATACATGACCACAGGAAAGACTGTAGCCTTGACTAGGCGAACCTTTGTTGGCAAAGTAATATCTCTGCTTTTGAATATGCTATCTAGGTTGGTCATAACTTTCCTTCCAAGGAGTAAGCGTCTTTTAATTTCATGGCTGCAGTCACCATCTGCAGTGATTTTGGAGCCCAGAAAAATAAAGTCTGACACTGTTTCCACTGTTTCTCCATCTATTTCCCATAAAGTGATGAGACCAGATGCCATGATCTTCGTTTTCTGAATGTTGAGCTTTAAGCCAACCTTTTCAGTCTCCACTTTCACTTTCATATTCTTTAATAAGGATATGTAAATCCATTTGTTTATCCTAACCAATATATTTGATCTTACCTAGTTTAATTTCTGACTTCTTGGGTAGATATGTTTTTTAATGGAAGATAGTTAATATACAATATTAATATTATTGGTTTTGAGTGCACAACATAGTGATCTAATATTTTTATAGATTTTTTTGATAAATATTTTATTAAATTAAAGCAATAGTAGTCCGAACCTCTTTGGTGGTCTTGTTAACTATTAGGGGCGTGTATGTTTGCGTATGTGTATGTAAACATGTATGTGTGTGTGCAAACACACACATACATGTTGGGGTATGTGTATATACACATAGACGTATGTTGGGGAGTATGTGTGTATATGCATATATATATATATTTCCCACCCCCTCCCCCCACATCAGCACTTGAGACAGCCTTCTCCTGTGGTTCCTGCTCTTCAGAATAAGATTGCAAACAGACTCCAAAGACCTCCTTCAGTTGACAGCATTATAACTTCCTTTACTCAGGTATATGTTTTTTCTTTTGATTGTTCATCTAAGATTAAGGGGATTGAATGAGTTTTCTTATTCATCTTAATTAGCTAGATTACTTTTTCCGATCTGAAACACAGGTTATGTTTACATTAATTTGTCTGTTTCTTCAGTTGTAAATGGTAATACTTATAAATGATTAAACTTTGGTGCCCCAAAGTTTAAATTCTTTTGACAGCTCATAATTTAGCATGTGGCTCTTGTTCAGGTCCCTCAGGAATGCTTTTTCTTTGATAATATATCTACTAGCTAGGTGTAGTTACGCTAACAAAGTCCCTTGTACTTTAGACTGAATTACAATTAAAAGACAGCCAGGAAAATGTTCCAGAAAGGGTTGATCCTTGAGTTGACTCTTGAAGAGTGAGTAGGAATTTGCCAAAAAGAGGATGAGGAAGAGCAACTTCCAGCACATGCAGAATCTTGGAGGGAACTGTAAGCCATGTGGCAGCATGGAGAATACATGGTTTGGTCTGGCCTCATAATGCCTGACCACTGACGTAGGGGAGGTGAAGGTTAGAACATATGCAGGGTGTTGTATGGAGTGCTATGGGGCTTGACTTCATTCTATAGGATACCAAAGAGGCCAATTACTAGAATAGACAAAGAAATGTATTAGAATGTCTTCCTCAACCCCACCCTCTGTGGTTCTGATTTAGTAGGTCTGTGGTCATGTATGGTGTTCATGTAATGTTTTAAGTAGGAAAATGACACGGCCGTGGTTGTCTTGCATAATATTCTCTCAGACAGTGGTATGGAGATGCATCATGGAGGTGGAGCAAAACTATAAAGTTAAGATGCTTTTGCAGAAGTCCATATGTGATTTTGAGAACCTAAACAATAGCAGTGACATTAAGAACTGAGAAAGGGTGACAACTTCAAGATGTTTGTGAAACACAGATAGTGGTATACTGACTCTGTGTGGTGGGTCGGAGTCAATGACAACTTTATAGGGTAGGCAGTTGAAAATACAGGTCATGGCTAAGGAAGGAGCTCTGCACCGGATTTGTAGTTTGGAAACTACTAACATTACTGCCTAAGTAGTACGATAGTCTCGTGTGTGTTTAGGGGAAGTAGAGGGCTGAGGATCTAACAGTAGAGAATTATCACCACTTAGAGCAAGGAAATAAAGTGTCAATGATAGTAATTGCTACTAGCCAAGTAAAATAAGGGCTTAAAATGCCCATAGAATGCATTGCTGAGGGATCACTTGGTAGGAGCTGAAAAGGCAGTGGCTGCGAGGTGAGGAGTGAATGGGAATAAGGAAGCAGGTGCCATACTGCTGCACATACTTTTTTTTTTTTTTTTTAAGAAGAATGGCTGTGAAGGAAGGAGAGAATGGATGATAGTGAGTGAGTGATGAAGGGTGAGGTTAGTTTTTTAAGCACAGCCTGATAGAAAGGTGGTAGAGAAAGAAGAGTCAGGGATGGAGGAGATGGGGGTCCCCTGTCAGATACAGAGCACAGGTGAGTGTACTGTCTTTGGCTGGGGCAAGGTCGCTCCCATTGCAGTGGGAAGAAAAAACAGATGTAGGTAAGTTTATAGATAGATTGGTTGGAAATCTGGTTCCTCTTATTTTTTTTGTCTTTAGTTCCTCTTTTAAAGCTTCTGAGTAGGGAAGACATATACTGACTTTATCTTTGTCGTGATTGTTAAACAGGACAGTTTGATGTCCATGGCACAATCTCCTCCAGTACCTGCCAGGAAAAACCAGCTTCGTGCAGAAGGTAGAGCTGACTAATAAACCTGTACTCTAGACTGTTTCCTTTTTTCTAACTTTTTATTGTTCTGAAAAATAAGAATCATAGAATATTGCAAAATAGTACAGAGAGGTGCTGTGCACCCTCCCCGTAGCTTCCCTCTGTGGTGCAATATCACAGCCAGGAAATTGACATTGGCATGCTCTACGGACCTGCGTCTGGTTTCACTTACACTAATTTATGTGTTTGTGTGTGTGGTTCTGTGCGTTTTTATCATGTGTAAATTGTGTAACTACCACACAAGGTTACAGAACTGTAACCTTGTGTATCATACACAACCTTCCTTTGTGTATCATCACAAAGGAAAACTCCATTTTGCTGCCCCTTAATAGGGGAAGCATTAAGGTTCCCCTTAATAGGGGAACCATTCCCTCCCCTCAGGAATGTTTCTAAATGTTTGAAATTCTTGTATCGTCAGAAGTGTGTTTATGGGTTAATGTTATTATTAATGCTTAATAATGTCCATACAATACATCTATATATAAAGCCTTAAAAATAACTTTCCATAAAAATATAACTGAGCATTTTAGCTGTAAAAGTCAGGTTATGTTTAGTGTTTAACCTTTTATTCATGTATCTCTCTTATTTTTCACTTATTGATGGGAATTTTCAGAGGAGAAAAAAAATGTAATTATGGAATTATCAGAAATGAGAAAACAGCTTCGTAGTGAAGAGCGACGTTTGCAGGGGCGGTTACTACACATTGATAGTGACGACGACGTTCATATAAGGCAAGTTCTGAATACCATAGTTTTGTCTGTTCTTGTATTCTTTTCTGTCAGAATCAGGAATCGGAATCTCTCCAGCAATTTTACAGTTTTGGAATAGGATTAATTATCATAAACCCACATCTATTAGAATTTTGCAAGCTTGAAAAAGGCTTTTAATGGATTATTGGTGAAATTGTAATGATTGAAAATAGCTCTCCACCCCCATCCCCCCAGAAGAAATAAGCTAAATAATTATAGTCTAGTGGAGGGACTCACTAGGTGGTTCTAGTGGTAAAAATTGGCCTGCCGATGCAGGACATGCAGGAGACATGGGTTCAATCCTTGGGTCAGGAAGATCCCCTGGAGGGATCCCACTCCAGTATTCTTGCCTGGGAAACCCATGCACAGAGGAGCCTGGCAGGCTGTGTTCTATGGGGTTACAAAGAGTCAGACACAACTAAGCACATTTCACAAACAACAAGCAAGGGAGGGACTCAGTACAACTAATACAAAATAATGTGTGATTTCTTTAGTCTATTTGTGTTTGTAGTATATATAGCATCTTTATTTTCTTTTTTTGGCACAAGAGCTCTTTCTTTTAGCTAATATGCTATTTAATTCACATTCTTGAATTTTATGTAGATAAAGTTGCCTTCATAAAATGTTTCATTACAGTTGTGAAATCTGTTCACTGTGAAAATATGGGATATTTAATGAATATTGATATAACCAAATATAAAATATTTAGGTTGAGCATTTTAATTGTCCCTCTGTACTGCCAGTAATGTATTTATGGCAGTGGTGATGACAGTGGTAGTATTGATAGGAGGAAGAAAGAAAAAAGAAAGAAGTAGGACTTTCTTAAGGCAAACCAAGAGTCTTATCCCTAACCATGATGTTTTTAATAGGATTAGACAGTGATAAATCAGTAGTGGGAACACGCCATTCTTCAAGCTGTGTCTTTAGGATAGATTGTCTCACTACAGAGAAATCACTGCATGAAAAATAATTGACTAGGACTCAGATGGATTCAGAAGTTGCTTCATAAGCTAATCTAGGTGATAAGGAATTCCAAGATAAGAAAGTGATAGTTGAAGACATAGACTCAATTCAGTTCAGTTCAGTCGCTCAGTTGTGTCCGACTCTTTGCAACCTCATGAACCACAGCACACCAGGCCTCCCTGTCCATCACCAACTGCTGGAGTCCACCTAAACTCATGTCCATCGAGTCTGTGATGCCATCCAACCATCTCATCCTCTGTCGTTCCCTTCTCCTCCTGCCTTCAACCTTTCCCAGCATCAGGGTCTTTTCTAGTGAGTTAGCTCTTCGCATCAGGTGGCCAAAGGTTCAGCTTCATCAGTCCTTCCAGTGAACACCCAGGACTGATCTCCTTTAGGATGGACTAGTTGGATCTCCTTGCAGTCCAAGGGACTCTCAAGAGTCTTCTCCAACACCACAGTTCAAAAGCATCAACTCTTTGGTGCTCAGCTTTCTTTATAGTCCAATTCTCATATCCATACATAGACATAGACTAGACAATTATTAAACAATCTCCTTACCTCCCCTTTTTGGTCTTAAAATGTCGAGCATAGAAACTTGGTCCTTGAAGGGAAAATAATAATAGGAGAAAACTTCAGAGATGGAATAACCAAAGACAGTTACTTTTTAAAACTGTTTTTAAAATATTTTCCTTCAGCAGTGTATTGTTTCCTGAAATATTTATGTTCCAGCAAAATAGCTTACAGACTATCAAACACTTCTGATCGTTTTTGCCAAAAGGCCTCATAAATTTTGTAAAGCAATATTCTTCAAACTGTAGGTTGCAGTCTTTTAGTAGCTTGTAAAATCAATGCAAGTGGGTAACTACCACATTTTCTTTGAAGAGTGTTTATCTAAAAAAAAATTTATTTTGGCATAATTTTAGATCATAGGAAGGTTGCAAACATAGTTTCTATAGACCCCTCACCCAGTTCTCCCTATTGTTAATATCTTACATTCACAGGATGTTTGTCACAACTAAGAAGCTGACATTGGAATATTGACCACAATCTAAATCCCAGACTTTATGGATTGCTACAGTTCTTCTATCAGTATCTAAGGAGTCCTGGTTCCATGTCTATAAACCAGGCTCTTGGTGGACATAACCAGATAATATGCATATGTATATATACTAAATCATAAACATCTGTTATTGTTGTGTCTATCAATTTGTATATTATCAATTTGTATATGCGTTCAATTATACTGATATTTATGACTGTAGTCCAGGATATGGTAGGATTTTAATGTAGCATGTTAACCTGCATAATTATGCTTCACTTAGATTTTTGTTAGCATTCTCTAGGCGTGTTCTGGCTAAGTAAACTAGGTGAGGAAATGTCAAGATATAGACTGGCTAGGTAATGGAATGTTAACTCAAGGTGGTAATTTTCAACAAAGAATTCTTCTGTAGTAGGTCAACTACCTGGAAGTAATAGGTCAGTATTGGTTTTCTATATTTACTTTCAAGATGTTATAAATGCCTTAACTGTTGCAACTTTCCATATTCCAGACATGCATATTCAATTAAATGTAATGGATTATTGACATTTTATTTCTTTTCATTCATAAACTGAAGACTATATGTGCTCTTTTTTGGCAAAACAGTATAATAAAGAGAAACCAGGCAGCTTTTCAGTTTTCTCACTTGTAAATCTTGCACAATAATTTCTACCCCACACGATTCTAGTGAAGAATAAATGGATGTATTTATTGGAAAGTACCTTGTAAATTCTATGTGCTAACTTAAGTTAGATAATATATGTTAGAATTGCCATCATTTAGCAAGAATTGGTTAAATATATTTTACTTTGGTGTAGTTTTCACTGTGTGTTGTGATCAGAGACATTTTAGTGTTGGTTCTTTATTCCAGTTTTATAAATAGTTTCACAAAAAGAATCTCTTATTTGTTAATTCATCATATTATTGAATTCCTCATATATGTTAGGCACAGATGATGCAGTCAAATGTATAGTAAGTAGCAGAGCTGGTCTTTGAATCATGATTTCTTTGACCAAAGACTACTGTTTCTACTACATGAACATTTTTAAGGTAAAGCTAATTTGTTCTATTCTTCCAATAAGATACTTTGCTTCCGAGCATTTTGAAAGATACAGTGACCTTGTAAATAACCTATTTTAATACAGGGAATTGAAATAACAGCTACTAGAATCAATTTTTATAATATACTGTAGTGAAAGATGCCAGATTTCTTGTATAGGGAGTTAAATGTCAACTCAGATTTTCTTCTCATAAAAACGCCTTTATCATAATGTGTTATTATCTATAGGAAAAGAGAAAGTTCCATGGATGTATTTGATATGGCCAGACATCGGTTACAAGCTCCTGTCAGAAGACCGTCACCTAAGAGCTTAGACTCTGCTGCTTCTCAGAATATTCATGACTTTAAGGAGCTGAAAGATAGAGGTAAGAATGCTGCTATTTTAAAGGTAGAGCCAGAGTGTTCTACCCATATTCAAGGGTCTTTAAAGACATTTGTATGCTTTGTTTCAAGTAAAGTTTCATTTATGGTATCTATTTTAAGTGATAATGAATAAAACTTCTGTATTACTCTAGTTCTTCAGTTTACCAGTCTGGTGGGGATAGAGCTTTGGTGTAGCTATTTTTTTTTGCAGGGCATATAGCCCTTAAAGTCACAGGAGTGGATTAGATTAGTGACATAGTGTGAAGAGTGGCACCTGGCATTTAGTGGAGGATGGACAGCAAGATGAGCTTAGGGAAAGGGATGAATAAAAAGTCAGTGATTGGAGGAAAAGCAGGAGAATGTCAGTTCTGAAACTGAGGGAACAGAGTCTGCCAGGGAGAAGGGTTGTGTAAAGTGAATATTGGAAGGTGTCAGTCACATCAGAGGTCAGCAGTGACCTCAAATAGACCTTTTTGGCTGAATTATTGGATCAGAAGCCAATTACCTTTGGAATGAGGATTGAATAATTAGGAAGCACGGTGTTGGAGGCAATAAGCATAAGAACCCTTGGAAGAAGCATGGCTGGGAAGGGGGGATCACAAGGTCTGGAACTGGAAGAACTTGTTAGGATGCTGATGTGAAAGCTGTTAGAGAATTAAGAGACTTATAGTATAGAGGAGGGAGGGAATGACTGCTGAAGAGAGCAGAGTCCCTGAGCAGAGGAGAAATGAAGGATTGTTGAAGGAAGGGACTGAGGAGGAGGAGAGAAAGCTAATTAGGGAAGTTGGCTTGCCAGGGTAACAAAGGCCTGGGAGACTGAAAATGTGTAGGGGAACCAGAATGTGTTATATGTGATTTTTATTCAGAAGCACTCTCAGAGCAGCCTTAGGAGCAGAGGAGGCAGGCTGTTGGATGGTGATCATATAACCTATACCAGATGAGTTTACTTCTGTTTCTCATTTTTAAAGTATTATCTATTTTAGAAGTTTTGAAAATTTAGAAAGAGAGGGAAACATCTCTTTACTCAAATCACCTAAATATAAAAACAGTTGATATTTGGTATATTTACTAGTCTTTCTGAGCTTAATTAAAATGAAAAAGATAAAAGCTAGATGTAATTATGTTATTCAATTTTATTTTCCACTTACATATACATGTCATCAATTACATATACCATAGTTATGTTTTTATGCTATCATTTATTGGTTACTTATTATATGCCAGGCGTTCTATTAATCCAGTAGTAGATTTTGGTCAGGGGACTTTTTGAGGTCAAAACTATTTTTATTATAAACTAAGACATTATTTGTCCTTTCAATTTTTATTCTTTGAGAAGTTATATAGCATGTGATAACCTCATTGCTCTGAAGCTAATAGAATGTGTTTTTGTATTTTCATGTTTTAAAAGTTTCTTAGTTTTAATTTTTAACGTGATGTGTGGGACAGTGGTGAATAAAAGCTCTTTGGGGGTCCTTAACTTTTAAGAAGGTAGGTCTTCAAAACAAAAAGGTTTAAAACCATAAAATTGGGGCATTCATCTCCCTGTTAGCACAACTAGTCCTCATTCATCATATGACTTAGTTGTTAATGTCTCTTGTTTTTACAGAGAGGAAACAGTATGGAAGTGGGGAAGTCAGGTGAAGCCAAGTCCATGTGTCCAGAGCCTCTTCTGTTAACTTTGCTCTTAGTCATTGTCTAACTCTTAGATATTCAGCATGTTCCCATTTTCCACTGTTATTATGGAATAAGGTCTGGCTGGCTGCTTGTTGCTTTAAAAAGTCAATACTTATAAAAGTTGGTAGGAAGGAAAGTTGTTCTCAATCAGAATGCTGACAATCTAGGGAGATGGTAGACTCATTGTTCCTTTCAAAACCATCTCCGAAGATTCTGATGGACCATGAAAGTTCTTACATGGAAGAAGGGAAGTAATCTCAGTTAATCATTGAGATGGGGGTCAGAGTCTTTGCCCTCCCCCAATCTGTGCAGGCTTGTGGACTCCTGATCTTTCTTTAGATGCTCTCTGATTCACACGGTTTGTTTACAAGATTACTGAAGGGGAAGCTAGGGAAGAGATATGGTCATCTGTTAATCACCTGTTCCTCATTTCTACATATGGAAAGAGTCAACAAATTAGGCAGGGTATTGCGTGATCAAAAGATGTGAAAGGTGTGCTAGGGCTTGAGGTAAGTAGAGCTTGGGGTGCCTGGTTTAAGGTTAGTGACAAGACAAAGGGACCACCTGCAGAGAATTCTTTCCTGCCAAAAGCTGCTTACAAACCCCCACTTGTCAGAACATCTTTCCGTTTCTGTAGGATCACATGTGAAGGTCCCTTTTCTTTAACTTCATGCTGACACAGGATGCTATATTAGAGATGTTGACATGCTCTGTAGCATCTCTCTGCTGGCAGTCGTAGTTGCGCATTTACATATATGGGCAGAACAAGCTACTATTTTGATGCCCACAAAGATATCGATTAGTATGAGCAAAAGTGTTAATCCCATTCTCTTGAGGCCAGTTTTTGGAATTGTCCTAGCCATAAATTCAGTACTGCTCAAGATGGAGCAGTTTATGTCGTGGATGCAGAACAGTCATCATGCATTTTCCCTCTGGTGAGAGTTAAAAGTATCTGTAGAACAACTCAGGAATTGCAGCAGACACAAATCTGGAACTTTGTTGTCCTAATCATTAGCTGCTTGAACCTGCTTTTTGGTGACTCATGGAGGCCTGGGAGATTTCAGCCTTTTTATAAACAAGGGGATGGAGGTTGGGGCACAGGATTCTGCTTGATTCTGCTATGGGTCAAAAGACTTTTTAAACATGTGATTTATATCTTTATTCTCAAGATTTAAAAATTAAGGTTTAACATTTTCATTCTGATCAGTGATATTCTTGAACTTGTGCCATAGGTGAATTCTTAGACTGTCATTTCCTCTAGAAATTACGTCCCTCTTAAAGCTCCAGCCAGCCTGTATTTTTACCTTGTTTTTGGTTTTTGGCATGATATTTATAAATATTAATTGGCTGATAACATTATGTTTTCATTTTTCCAGTACATTTAAGGGCTCAGCTGTGATTCAGTGTCTGGTAGCTGCCAGAGTCACAGCCATCTGACCGACTGACGGCTTGGATGCTCCTGCACATGGTTGCAGGCTCTGGGTAGCGTCTTGGGGAAGTGGGGAGTTGGGATGGAGTATGTGGCAGTAAGGTGCTGCTTGTTCTGGGGCTCCCTTATAATGCTGAGTTTGTGAAAACGTATTTATTTAAAGAATATTAATTTCATGTTCATTAGTTGTATGATGATGTGCTTTGACTTTGCTGATGTCTCATTATTTATATTGTTTCTTGATTTTGAATTTAGGTTATTCATATGTTATCTATAGCGAAGTTTTATAAAATCTCATTTGGAAACAAGATTTAACTTGGTTATATAACTTATTTTTGTACCAGATTCAGAAACGCGAGCTGATCCGAAATCTATGTACCCAGATGATCCAAGAGATAATGACACCTTGGAGATAGAACAGCAAGCCTTGCTAAGAGAGCAGCAGAAGAGACTGAATAAACTAAAAATGCAGGAAGGTGCTAAAGGCAAAAAATAATCATTGCTATTTGAGATCGTTTCAGTGGGTTGTTTTTCTGTCGGCTTTCTTTCTCCATCTCTAATATTGATTTCAGTCCAAGGCAGGCTGCCTCCACTGGCAGCCCCATGCTCACATGCCCCTTTGGTTTGTAGTCCCAGAAAAGAGCAAGTCTCAGAGAGGGCTCTGATTGGCTGTCCATGCATGAGAGGAGTCCATCCATTCACTGTAGCCAGAAGGGTTGAGTAACCTTGACGAGACCAGGAGACATCTGCACCAGGGGAAAGAATGCCTGGCATACACACCAGTGTCCTGGGGGACATTTCTACCGTGTGTGTCTGTGGGTTTTGATAGAGCATAAAATCTTTATAAATAAGCTCCATACTGGGCTATAAGTATGCTGCTGCTAAGTCACTTCAGTCGTGTCCGACTCTGTACAACCGTATAGACAGCAGCCCACCAGACTCCTCCGTCCCTGGGATTCTCCAGGCAAGAACACTGGAGTGGGTTGCCATTTCCTTCTCCAATGCATGAAAGGGAAAAGTGAAAGTCAAGTCACTCAGTTGTGTCTGACTCTTAGCGACCCCATGGACTGCAGCCCACCAGACTCCTCCATCCATGGGATTTTCCATGCAAGAGTACTGGAGTGGGGTGTCATTTCCTTCTCTGGGGCTATAAGTATCTCTCTGTGTAATTAGCTAATCAGCAAATAACTTATTGAGTGCCTACTCTGAGCACGGGTACTGCCCCATATCCAGGGAATATGGGGATGAATGAAATATGCTGCTGCTCTCAAGGAATTTATACTCTATTGGAAAAGTTAGATGCTAAGTAAGTATAAGTGTGATGAATGTTGCAAAGGAGAAATCTAGGGTCCCTTGGGAGTGTGTAACTGGAGGTGGGGTGGGCATCCAGGGGTGGAGAAGTGCTAGTGGCCTCAGAACATCGATGGGTCCTGCATGACCCTCACAATATCTCACCAGTTTTGCCTTCCTTCAGGCCATTGAGTGCAGCCATGGGAAATGAGTCATAAAAATACAACAGTTAAGCAACAAGAATAGGAGGAGACAGTCCTACCAGTTATTTTTAGGAAAATTAAAAACCCTACTTAGCAGCCTTGCCTGACCAGCAGAATCTGAGGAGCCTGTTTTGACCATGTGAGAGGATCACAGGAGTAAGTTGTCTACCACGTCAGGTCCAGATCACAGGGCAAGACTTCAGTGGAGGGGATAGGGCACGTCCTCCCTCCATCTGTACAGAATTTTTAACAGTGGTCTTATTGATCACCCTCTGACAGCAGAGGAACCCAAAGTCCGTGATAAATAGTAGGCATATCATCAGGAGAGAGGAGAGAAGCAAGTGCAGTCTTCAGTCGTTACATCCATTTTGGTGGAACCTTCCTTTAGGTGACCTAGCTGATGATCTGATCTGGTGTGATGTTGGCAACTCGGGGACTGCTTATGGGCTAGTCTCAGCCTATGTGGATACAGGTCAATTTTGGCACTGTGGGTATACACCCTCTATGGCAACCGCCCCAGTTTGTACCAGACACTGTGATGACTGAATTCATGAGAATATGATTTAACTCACAACAATCAAAAACATAGCTATAAAGGAATACAGGCTACCAATAGTAGTGTATTTATTCCCAAAGGCAATAGCTAAAAGGCTAAAATGCGCTATTCAGAGGAACACATTGAACCCTGGTCATATCAGAGAGGCCTTTGGGATAGCTAATCAAAAAACTTCACCCCTGAAACCAGGTGCTTGGAGTTGAATTCATTTCCTTCAATTCCACATAAGGGAGTTGTTTAACTTTTCTCAACAATTTCTACACAGATTGCAGAAATATGAGAGGAGATGGTTATGTTTCTATAGACATCAGTTTTAAATTCACAGTGATTTTACTTTTTTTATTTATTAAATGTGAATGGAAGAATTTTATGCAGCTAGAATGAATTGGATGCTGGGTTATATTTATTGATAAACAAGTAGTATCTTTAAAATATTCTGAAATGTGATCATTGAAAAGTAATTTCCAGTAAGGAATTAATTACAAAAGATGCTCTAAAATTTATTTGTAAAGTATTTTCTAACCTTTTGTCTCATTTTTACTCCTCATTGACTACAGTTGACTTGGATGCTGTCCCAAGCACTAAAGTTCGAGACCACAGAATGGTAAGAAATCAGTTATAATTTTTCAAGCTAGTTTTTGAGTGATAGAAGATTTTAGGAATATGGTAAGGGAGTATTCCAATTTTGAATTCTTCAGAAATACTGAGTTAAGAAAGAATTTAAATCTTGTCCCATCAGTGTTATGGGTAGCTAAAGTCTAATATGTAGAGAAAGCATAGTGTAATGACCAAGAATAGGACTCTAGGGCTAGGCTGTTGAAGTTAGTATGTTGTTAGCTGTGTAACTTTAGGCAAGGTACTTAATGTTTTATTTAATCTTTCTTTGCCTCAGTTTCCTAGTCTGTAAAATAGGATGACAGTACTTAACTCTGAGGGTGGCTATAAGATTAAAATCAATCAATATCTGCAAGCACATAAGGATAGGCCTAGCATGTAGTAATTTCTCCATAAATGTTTATTAATTGGATAAAAAAATGGCTCAAAGGCTATTATGAGGATTAAATGAGATAAAACATCAAAAACCCTTGTGCGGGCCTGTTCAATAATGAATGCGATCAGTTTTAGTGCAGTCAGTAGTAGTGGGAGTAAGAGTCTATAATTCATGCAGTGGAGAGACCTGTAAAAGCCATAACTTATCCTGAGAAAGGGACATCTGTGTGCAGACTGAAGAGGGAGGGGACCAGCCATTTTTGTTCAGCAAATATTTGTGGAATACCTACTATGGACCAGATAATATTGTATGTGCCTGGGGGCACAGGACTGAACAAAAATCTTTGCCCTCTGAGGGATTACTTTCACTCAGTTGTGTCTGACTCTGCAACCCCGTGGACTGTACTGTCCATGGAATTCTCCAGGTCAGAATATTGGAGTGAGTAGCTTTTTCTTTTTCCAGGGGATATTCCCAAGCCAGGGATTGAACCCAGGTCTCCTGCATTGCAGGCAGATTCTTTACCAGATGAGCCATAAGGGAAGCCAAGAAACAAGGAGAAATTATAAAATATTTAGTTGGTAGGTCTAAGATGCCCACTAGACAGAGAGTTGGGAGGTGGCGAATAGATGGCTAAGAGGAAAAGTTTGGGGAAAGATTGAGGTTGAATATAAATTTAATCTTCCCCACACTAATAATACTAATAATACAGGTAATATTATCTCCATTTTCAGATTTTAAAAATAAGGCTCAGCTAGGCTGAACAGTATGAAAAGGCAAAATGATAGGATATTGAAAGAGGAACTCCCCAGGTCAGTAGGTGCCCAGTATGCTACTGGAAATCAGTGGAGAAATAACTCCAGAAAGAATGAAGGGATGGAGCCAAAGCAAAAACAATACCCAGCAGTGGATGTGACTGGTGATAGAAGCAAGGTCAGATGCTGTAAAGAGCAATATTGCATAGGAACCTGGAATGTCAGGTCCATGAATCAAGGCAAATTGGAAGTGGTCAAATGAGATGGCAAGAGTGAATGTCGACATTCTAGGAATTAGCAAACTCAAATGGACTGGAATGGGTGAATTTAACTCAGATGACCATTATATCTACTACTGTGGGCAGGAATCCCTCACAAGAAATGGAGTAGCCATCATGGTCAACAAAAGAGTTAGAAATGCAGTACTTGGATGCAATCTCAAAAATGACAGAATGATCTCTGTTCGTTTCCAAGGCAAACCATTCATTATCACAGTAATCCAAGTCTATGCCCCAACCAGTAATGCTGAAGAAGCTGAAGTTGAACGGTTCTATGAAGACCTACAAGACCTTTTAGAACTGACATCCAAAAAAGATGTCCTTTTCATTATAGGGGACTGGAATGCAAAAGTAGGAAGTCAAGAAACACCTGGGGTAACAGGCAAATTTGGCCTTGGAATATGAAATGAAGCAGGGCAAAGACTAATAGAGTTTTGCCAAGAAAATGCACTGGTCATAGCAAACACCCTCTTCCAACAACATAAGAGAAGACTCTACACGTGGACATCACCGGATGGAAAACACCGAAATCAGATTGATTATATTCTTTGCAGCCAAAGATGGAGAAGCTCTATACAGTCAGCAAAAACAAGACCAGGAGCTGACTGTGGCTCAGACCATGAACTCCTTATTGCCAAATTCAGACTTAAATTGAAGAAAGTAGGGAAAACCACTAGACCATTCAGGTATGACCTAAATCAAATCCCTTATGATTATACAGTGGAAGTGAGAAATAGATTTAAGGGCCTAGATCTGATAGAGTGCCTGATGAGCTATGGAATGAGGTTCGTGACATTGTACAGGAGACAGGGATCAAGACCATCCCCATGGAAAAGAAATGCAAAAAAGCAAAATGGCTGTCTGGGGAGGCCTTACAAATAGCTGTGAAAAGAAGAGAAGCAAAAAGCAAAGGAGAAAAGGAAAGATATAAACATCTGAATGCAGAGTTCCAAAGAATAGCAAGAAGAGATAAGAAAGCCTTCTTCAGCGATCAGTGCAAAGAAATAGAGGAAAACAACAGAATGGGAAAGACTAGAGATCTCTTCAAGAAAATTAGAGATACCAAGGGAACATTTCATGCAAAGATGGGCTCGATAAAGGACAGAAATGGTATGGACCTAACAGAAGCAGAAGATATTAAGAAGAGGTGGCAAGAATACACAGAAGAACTGTACAAAAAAGATCTTCACGACCAAGATAATCACGATAGTGTGATCACTGACCTAGAGCCAGACATCCCGGAATGTGAAGTCAAGTGGGCCTTAGAAAGCATCACTACGAACAAAGCTAGTGGAGGTGATGGAATTCCAGTTGAACTATTTCAAATCCTGAAGATGATGCTGTGAAAGTGCTGCACTCAATATACCAGCAAATTTGGAAAACTCAGCAGTGGCCACAGGACTGGAAAAGGTCAGTTTTCATTCCAATCCCAAAGAAAGGAAATGCCAAAGAATGCTCAAACTACCGCACAATTGCACTCATCTCACACGCTAGTAAAGTAATGCTCAAAATTCTCCAAGCCAGGCTTCAGCAATATGTGAACCGTGCAATTCCTGATGTTCAAGCTGGTTTTAGAAAAGTCAGAGGAACCAGAGATCAAATTGCCAACATGCGCTGGATCATGGAAAAAGCAAGAAAGTTCCAGAAAAACATCTATTTCTGCTTTATTGACTATGCCAAAGCCTTTGACTGTGTGGATCACAATAAACTGTGGGAAATTCTGAAAGAGATGGGAATACGAGACCACCTAACCTGCCTCTTGAGAAATCTGTATGCGGGTCAGGAAGCAAGAGTTAGAACTGGACATGGAACAAAAGACTGGTTCCAAATAGGAAAAGGAGTACGTCAAGGCTGTGTATTGTCAACCTGCTTATTTAACTTATATGCAGAGTACATCATGAGAAACTGGAAGAAGCACAAGCTGGAATCAAGATTGCTGGGAGAAATATCAATAACCTCAGATATGCAGATGACACCACCCTTATGGCAGAAAGTGAAGAGGAACTAAAAGCCTGTTGATGAAAGTGAAAGTGGAGAGTGAAACAGTTGGCTGAGAACTCAACATTCAGAAAACTAAGATCATGGCATCTGGTCCCATCACGTCATGGGAAATAGATGGGGAAACAGTGGAAACAGTGTCAGACTTTATTTTTCTGGGCTCCAAAATCACTGCAGATGGTGACTGCAGCCATGAAATTAAAAGACGCTTACTCCTTGGAAGGAAAGTTATGTCCAACCTAGATAGCATATTCAAAAGCAGAGACATTACTTTGCCACAAAGGTCCGTCTAGTCAAGGCTATGGTTTTTCCTGTGGTCATGTATGGATGTGAGAGGTGGACTGTGAAGAAGGCTGAGCGCCGAAAAATTGATTTTTTTTTTTTTTTTGCTTAACTTTACAATATTGTGTTGCTTTTGACTGTGGTGTTGGAGAAGACTCTTGAGAATCCCTTGGACTGCAAGGAGATCCAACCCATCCATTCTAAAGGTGATCAGCCCTGGGATTTCTTTGGAAGGAATGATGGTAAAGCTGAAACTCCAGTACTTTTGCCACCTGATGTGAAGAGTTGACTCATTGGAAAAGACTCTGATGCTGGGAGGGATTGGGGGCAGGAGAAGAAGGAGACAACAGAGGATGAGATGGCTGGATGGCATCACTGACTCGATGGATGAGTCTCAGTGAACTCTGGGAGTTGGTGATGGACAGGGAGGCCTGGCGTGCTGCGATTCATGGGGTCACAGAGTCGGACATGACTGAGCAACTGAACTGAACTGAGGCTGCTATTTGCTCAGTGTTACCAGTTGGTGCTGGTTTTGAACTGATTGTGGTGGTAACAGCCTCACAGCAGCAAGTCTCTACCCATACTACCTGCGAGGTACTTGGTATGTATTTGCTCTGAAGTTCACAACAAGGTCTGCCTATCCCCATTTTACTTAAGAGGAGACTCAGACCACGATCACACAGCCAGTGAGCAGTAAAGTCCATGTCTGGACGTAGGCTGAACTCCAGAGCCCTTCCCTGTCCCACGTTACCTGAGACGTATAGACATCTTTTCTGAACACGCTGTAGGTTTCTCTGTATATGGCAACTACATTTCTCAGTGAAAAGGCACTGAAATGTAACCACTGGGATTTTAGTTAAAATGCTGATTAATAACACCATGTTTTGCTGCATAGAAACTGAGCATGAGCCAACAGTTTAACATGGCCGTTACAAAAGAAAAGCTAATAGATTTGGGGCTTGCCTTTCTAGAGACTGGATTATATGGAAACTCAAGGTGAGACTGGGAAAGATTGTCGTGGAGAAGGTTGGGCTGAGGTGGTCACTCTTTCCAGTGTGGGAAGGACTGTGAAACAGAAGAGAGGCTGGACAGTATGCACAGTGTTAAGGAGAGCTGCTGGTTCAGACCATTTGGTAATTTGAGAAGCTATTATCACCATTACTGTCATTCTTGAAGGCAGAAGTAGAATCCTTAGGTTTAAAGGTTAAAGAATTCAGTATATGGAAGACCTCAGTGAAAGATAACTTTCTGGTAACCAATACTGTGTCTCAGTGCGTGCACTTCCTTAGAGGTTAGTGGACAGCTCTTCACTGGAGTGTTCTAGCACATCCTAGAAATCTGGTAGGGAAGTGCAGGGAGGGGTGTGGGGTGACTTTAGATTTCTTCCAGTGTATAAGAGGACATTCTCTGCTCTAAACCCTAGATGTAAGTTTCCTACCTATAATTTGAGAGCTCATTACAAGCCCTACCCTAGCATTACCTTCCCTACTCTTAAATCCCCGTCTATCTGTGCTGTCTTTGTGGCACATGCCATCCCACGGGGCTGTCGTTATCTGAGGGCATGCCTCTCCCCATGGGATGTGACCCACTCCATAGCATAAACTCTACTCCTCTTTCTATTTCTAGTTCCTCACATGCAGGAAATACTAAGTGCACTCAGCAGATTTATTGAGAGAATGAATAAATCTTGACAATGATGTAAAGACTTTAGATGTTTAATTTGGTTCATTGCTTCACACTCTATTATATTTTTATCAGCGGTAACGTAACTCTTAAAAGGTCTTTTCCTGTGGTTTCTAGCATTGGAATGTGGTAGAAGAGGGAACCAGCCAGTCCTGCTTCTCCCCATGCACTTTTGCTAGTTTTGGGGAGTGTGGAGACTTGTGCCTCTTTGTACGGATTTGTTGTTTTTCTACACAGGACTAATAAAAATAGTCATTAATATATGATGTTTCTTTTAGCCCAGAGAGGACACTGATGATTTCTTGAAAAACTCATTATTAGAATCTGATAGTGCTTTTATTGGTGAGTATGTTTATTTTACCAATCTATTTGTTTAAATTTTTAGCATTATTTATATTCAAGTGTTTTTCTCCATATCTAAAAAATCAGTACTTTACTCTTTGTTTGTGCTGTGCTTAATCGCTCAATCATGTCCGACTCTTGGGACCCCATGAATTGTAGCCCGCCAGGCTCCTCTGTCCGTGGGATTCTCCAGGCAAGAATACTGGATTGGGTTGCCATTTCCTTCTTCAGGGGATGTTCCTGACCCAGGAATCGAACCTGGGTCTCCTGCACTGCAGGCAGACTCTTTACAACTGAGCTATGAGGGAAGCCCACTCTCTGTTTGGACCTCATTAAAATTAAACTTCAGTGCTCTGCAGATGGTAAGAAAATAAGACAAGCCAGAGACAGGGAGGAAATATTTGCAGAAGACATGTCTAATAAAGGACTCCTATCCCAAGTACACCAGGAACTCTTAAAACAGTTAAGACAACAGCCCTGTTAAAAGATGGGCAAAAGATCCAAACACTTCACCACAGACAGGATGGCAAGTAAGCGTATGAAAAGGTCCCCCATGTCCATCATTGTCATTAGGGAAACACAGGTCATGTGTCATCAGGGAAACTCAAATCAACACAAGACACCACCACATAGCTATAGAATGACCCAGATTTGGAACATGGACACTGCCAAATGCTGGCAGAATATGGAGCCATAGGAACACTAACTCATTGCTGGTGGGAATGGAAATCAATGCCATCACTTTGGAAGACAGTTTGGTGGTTTCTTACAAAAGTAAACATACCCTTACCATATGATCCAGCGTTCACACTCTTTGATATTTACCCAAAGGAGTTGAGACTTATGTTCACACAGAAACCTGCACACAGATGTTTTTAGCAGTTTATCCATAATTGCTAAGATCTGGAAGCAACCAAGTTGTCTGTAAGTAGATGAATGGATAGATCCAGACAATGCAGTATTATTTGGTGCTAAAAAGCATTGAACTACAAAGCCAGGAGGAGAAATGGAGGAACCTTGAATGCTTGTAAGGGAAAGGAGTCAATCTGAATAATCTACATATTGTATGGTTCTAACTGTGACTTTGTGGAAAAGGTAAAACTATGGAGGCAGTTAAAAATCAGTGGTTGCCACAAGGTTACAGCAAGGGGAGGAATGAGTGGTGGAGCTATCCTGTCTGATACGGGAATGGTGGATATGTTAGGGAGGAATGAGTGGTGGAGCTATCCTGTCTGATACGGGATTGGTGGATATGTTCAAAGCCAGAGGATGTACAACCCTAGGAATGAACCCTAATTATGGACTTTCAGCAAAAATGGTGTGTCAGTGTAGGTTCATTGGTTTTAACAAATGTGCCATTTTGTGGGGGCTGCTGATAGATGGGTAAACTCTGAATATGTGGTGGCAGGGGGTTTAGTAGGAATTCTCCATGCCTTCCACTCAGTTTTACTGACTTTAAAAACTTGTAAACAAAGCCTTTAAAAAAGAGCAAGTGAGTTACTGGTGGGGTATAATAAAGAAGTCAGAAAACTTTTATTTTTGGAGTTTTAGAAAATCCCACATCTCATTCAATAGAATACAGTTAAATTGCTGCTTTAAAGAAAAACTATACATGAAATTTCGAAGATCATGGCATCTGGTCCCATCACTACATGGGAAATAGATGGAGAAACAGTGGAAACAGTGTCAGAATTTATTTTTCTGGGCTCCAAAATCACTGCAGATGGTGACTGCAGCCATGAAATTAAAAGATGTTTACTCCTTGGAAGAAAAGTTATGACCAATCTAGATAGCATATTCAAAAGCAGAGACATTACTTTGCCAGCAAAGGTTCGCCTAGTCAAGGCTATGGTCTTTCCTGTGGTCATGTATGGATGTGAGAGGTGGACTGTGAAGAAGGCTGAGCGCCGAAGAATTGATGCTTTTGAACTGTGGTGTTGGAGAAGACTCTTGAGAGTCCCTTGGACTGCAAGAAGATCCAACCAGTCCATTCTGAAGGAGATCAGCCCTGGGATTTCTTTGGAAGGAATGATGCTAAAGCCGAAACTCCAGTATTTTGGCCACCTCATGCGAAGAGTTGACTCATTGGAGAAGACTCTGATGCTGGGAGGGATTGGGGGCAGGAGGAGAAGGGGACGACAGAGGATGAGATGGCTGGATGGCATCACTGACTCGATGGATGTGAGTCTGGGTGACCTCCGGGAGTTGGTGATGGACAGGGAGGCCTGGTGTGCTGCGGTTCATGGGGTCGCAAAGAGTTGGACACGACTGAGTGACTGATCTGATCTGATCTGATACATTAAATTTCAGTAATTTGAATATCAATTGTATATTAAATGATAGTATTTTATCAATGTTTCATTTCCTGAATGTGGTACTGAGACTGTGGCTAAACAGTCTGTGGCCCTTGTTCTTAGATGGCCTCTGCTAAAGCATTTAGGGACGAAGTATCATGATGTCTTCAGCTTACTATTTTTTATTCTGCAAAAAATAAATAAGCCCCAACAAAATATTACATTGTACAATTCCATATGGAATCTTAGGAATAGTACATCTCCAGACTGAAGGCAGATCAGTGTTCACATGGGCTTGGCAGGTAGAAGTGGGGAAAAGTGATTTTGTGATCAAAATACTCTAAAACTAGAGTATAGTGATCGTGCAGTTCTTTAAAAATCACTGTATGTTTATTGTGGGCAGATTTTATCATATGTAAGTAATATCTTAATAAAACTATTAAAAGACAGTCTTGGATTAGCTCTGAATGGAGATGTGAAAGGTGGACGTTCACAGCTTACCCCTGTGTTCTCTAGGTGTGCATGGCGAGACGTACCCTGCCATTGAGGATGGGGGCTTCCTGCTGCTGTCTCCACTGCCCTCCGCCAGAGAGCGCAGGAGGAACAAACTGAAAGGATTGGACTTCGTATGTATGAAACGTCCTTTTGTTTTTTCAAGTTTAGGAAATAGAGGTCTGGGCTGACTGGCTAAACCGGTGTGGTCCAGTAAAGAAAGAGAACATGCTCTCAATTAAGCCGGACATGGGTCTGAACAGAGGCTCTGCCACCAAATGCTGGACAACCGTAAGCAGGTTACTGGGACACAAAGGTCCTCTGAGTCATAACATATAATTGATTCCTTGTTATTGCCAAGTGATATTTCATTGTAAGGATATTCCACGTTATTTTTTTTTTTTCCAATTGTTTGATAGACGTTTGGGTTGTTCCCACTTTTCTCTGTTATCAATACAGCAGCTTTTAACATTAGCATATAGATGTTATGTTTTCTTTTCCTATAACATCTTGAGGAACTACCAGACTGTTTTCCAAAGTGGCTGCTCCACTTTATATTCACACCCACAGTCTGTGAAGGTTCCAGTTTCTCTACACCCTGGCCAACATTTGTGAGTGAGTGTAAAGTATTATCTCATTGTGGATTTGATTTTGTATTTTTCTGACAAAATGATACTGAGCATCCTTTCTTGTGCTTCTTCGCTATTTGGAGATTTTCTCTGGAGATAGGTCTATTCAAATCCTTGGCCCTTTTTCTAATTGGGTCATCTTTTCACTGTTGAGTCCTAAGCTCTTTATAGATTATGGATCAGATCAGATCAGATCAGATCAGTCGCTCAGTCGTGTCCGACTCTTTGCGACCCCATGAACCGCAGCACGCCAGGCCTCCCTATCCATCACCAGCTCCCGGAGGTCACTCAGACTCGCATCCATCCAGTCAGTGATGCCATCCAGCCATCTCATCCTCTGTCGTCCCCTTCTCCTCCTGCCCTCAATCCCTCCCAGCATCAGTCTTCTCCAATGAGTCAACTCTTCGCATGAGGTGGCCAAAATACTGGAGTTTCAGCTTTAGCATCATTCCTTCTAAAGAAATTCCAGGATTGATCTCCTTCAGAATGGACTGGTTGGATCTTCTTGCAGTCCAAGGGACTCTCAAGAGTCTTCTCCAACACCACAGTTCAAAAGCATCAATTCTTCGGCGCTCAGCCTTCTTCACAGTCCAGCTCTCACATCCATACATGACCACAGGAAAGACCATAGCCTTGACTAGGCGAACCTTTGTTGGTAAAGTAATGTCTCTGCTTTTGAATATGCTATCTAGGTTGGTCATAACTTTCCTTCCAAGGAGTAAGCGTCTTTTAATTTCATGGCTGCAGTCACCATCTGCAGTGATTTTGGAGCCCAGAAAAACAAAGTCTGACACTGTTTCCACTGTTTCCCCATCTATTTCCCATGCAGTGATGGGACCAGATGCCATGATCTTCGTTTTCTGAATGTTGAGCTTTAAGCCAACCTTTTCACTCTCCACTTTCACTTTCATCAAGAGGCTTTTTAGCCCCTCTTCACTTTCTGCCATAAGGGTGGTGTCATCTGCATATCTGAGGTTATTGATATTTCTCCCGGCAATCTTGATTCCAACTTGTGTTTCTTCCAGTCCAGCATTTCTCATGATGTACTCTGCATATAAGTTAAATAAACATGGTGACAATATACAGCCTTGACGTACTCCTTTTCCTATTTGGAACCAGTCTGTTGTTCCATGACCAGTTCTAACTGTTGCTTCCTGACCTGCATACAGATTTCTTAAGAGGCAGATCAGTGCCTGATGAACTATGGAATGAGGTTCGTGACATTGTACAGGAGACAGGGATCAAGACCATCCCCATGGAAAAGAAATGCAAAAAAGCAAAATGGCTGTCTGGGGAGGCCTTACAAATAGCTGTGAAAAGAAGAGAAGCGAAAAGCAAAGGAGAAAAGGAAAAATATAGACATCTGAATGCAGAGTTCCAAAGAATAGCAAGAAGAGATAAGAAAGCCTTCTTCAGTGATCAATGCAAAGAAATAGAGGAAAACAACAGAATGGGAAAGACTAGGGATCTCTTCAAGAAAATCAGAGATACCAAAGGAACATTTCATGCAAAGATGGGCACAATAAAGGACAGAGATGGTGTGGATCTAACAGAAGCAGAAGATATCAAGAAGAGGTGGCAAGAATACACAGAAGAACTGTACAAAAAAGAGCTTCAAGACCCAGATAATCATGATGATGTGATCACTGACCTAGAGCCAGACATCTTGGAATGTGAAGTCAAATGGGCATTAGAAAGCATCACTACAAACAAAGCTAGTGGAGGTGATGGAATTCCAGTGGAGCTATTCCAAATCCTGAATGATGATGCTGTGAAAGTGCTACACTCAATATGCCAGCAAATTTGGAAAACTCAGCAGTGGCCACAAGATTGGAAAAGGTCAGTTTTCATCCCAATCCCAAAGAAAGGCAATGCCAAGGAGTGCTCAAACTACCGCACAATTGCACTCATCTCACACGCTAGTAAAGTAATGCTCAAAATTCTCCAAGCCAGGCTTCAGCAATATGTGAACCGTGAACTTCCTGACGTTCAAGCTGGTTTTAGAAAAGGCAGAGGAACCAGAGATCAAATTGCCAACATCCGCTGGATCATGGAAAAAGCAAGAGAGTTCCAGAAAAACATCTATTTCTGCTTTATTGACTATGCCAAAGCCTTTGACTGTGTGGATCACAATAGATTATGGATACAACTCCTATATTAGATGTATGACTCAACAGATATTTTCTTGATGGTGTCCATTGAAGCATAGAAGCTTTTGATCTTGACAGAGGTAGAGCTTACCAATCTTATTTTTGCTTGTGCTTTTGCTGTCGTATCTAAGAAACCATTGCCAAACCCATGATCGTGAACGTTATTTGTTTTCTTCTAAGAGTTTTAGCTCTTAAATTTAGGTTGGTGAATCCTCTTTGAGCTAATTTTTGCAAACGTAAGGGTCCAAATTCGGTATTTACATGTAGATAATGTTATTTTGGTACGATTTGTTGAAAAAAATCCTAGTGAATTTTACTGGTTTTTCTGCCCGTAAGTATAAGGGCTTATTTCTGGACTCTCTATTTCTATTCCATTCATCTATGTCTACCCTTAGGCCAGGACCACCCTGTCTTGATTAGTATAGCTGGACTGATTCTTGGCCCCCGATGTTTTAGTTTTTCCTTTTGTGTTTTGTAACTCCCCACCTTTATCCACTCTGGTAGCATTTATATGTTATCACCAAATGCTTTACCTTCATCTGAGCCTGCAAGGATAAATACAAGTTAGAATATAAAAGCTACAGATTTAATTTTGTTCATCACTATACGGGGAAGGCAATGGCACACCACCACAGTACTTTTGCCTGGAAAATCCCATGGACAGAGGATCCTGGTAGGCTCCAGTCCATGGGGTCGCTAAGAGTCGGACACGACTGAGCGACTTCACTTTCACTTTTCACTTTCATGCACTGGAGAAGGAAATGGCAACCCACTCCAGTGTTCTTGCCTGGAGAATCCCAGGGACGGGGGAGCCTGGTGAGCTTCCGTCTACGGGGTCGCACAGAGTCGGACACGACTGAAGCGACTTAGCAAATACATTTATCAAGGTTTAAGAACATGTTTTGATTCACTGGTTTATTGTGAACATATTTTATGTTAATGATCATTTCTGAAGTTCTGTTTTCTTAATTACAGGATAACAGTCACCCTGATGTGCCACCAGATGGTGTCTCTTTAAAATCTGTATCCAGTATAAATATTGATCAGCTTAGAATGAGAAATGAAGAACGAATGCGAAGACTGAATGAACTTCAGAATAAACCTATTAATACAGGTAAAAGGCCAAGTATAATAGCCAACAGCAGATTTGGTGAAAACTCAAACCTGCTTCATGGAAGTTTTCACTGATGGCTGAGAGAGGAAATGAGTTCTGAAATCCTTTGCGTGGTAGAGCCTAGGATTAATTTTGCAGCGGATTCTCTCTAGCAGAGGGACTCCTCCTTTTCAAGTGGATTCTAGACAGATAAGGTCTTTTGTGTTAAACATACCCAGACTTTGCTTTCAGCAGGGATGTTGATGTGTACTGATGTCTTGCTTCCCTACCGAAGAAGCTGTTCCATTGCTCAGTTGTGTCAGACTCTGCAACCCCATGGACTGCAGCACGCCAGGCTTCCCCGTCCATCACGAATTCCCGGAGCTTGCTCAAACTCATGTCCATTGAGTCAGTGATGCCATCCAACCATCTCATCCTCTGTCGTCCCCTTTTTCTCCTGCCTTCAATCTTTCCCAGCACCAGGGTCTTTTCCAAGGAGTCGCTTCTTCGCATCAGGTGGCCAAAGTACAGGAGGTTCAGCTTCAGTCCTTCCAGTGAATATTCAGGAGTGATTTCCTGACTGGTTAGATCTCCTTGCAGTCCAAGGGACTCTCAAGAGTCTTCTCTGACACCACAGTTCAAAAGCATCAATTCTTTGGTGCTCAACTTTCTTTGCAGTCCACCTCTCACATCCATACACGACTACTGGAAAAACCATAGCTTTGATGAGACAGTCTTTTGTTGGCAAAATAACGTCTCTGCTTTTTAATATGCTGTCTCGGTTGGTCATAGCTTTCCTTCCAAGGAGCAAGCATGTTTAAATTTCATGGCTGCAGTTACCATCTGCAGTGATTTTGGAGCCCAAGAAAATAAGAGTCTGTCACTGTTTCCATTGTTTCGCCATCTATTTGCTAGGAAATGATGGGACTGGATACTATGATCTTCGTTTTTTGAATGTTGTATTTTAAGCCACCTTTTTCACTCTCCTCTTTTACTTTCATCAAGTGGCTCTTTAGTTCCCCTTTGCTTTCTGCCATAAGAGTGGTGTTTCTCCTGGCAATCTTGATTCCAGCTTGGGCTTCATCCAGTCTGACATTTTGCATGTACTATGCATGTGTTAAATAAGCAGGCTGACAACACACAGCCTTGATGTACTCCTTTCGCTATTTGGAACCAGTCTGTTGTTCCATGTTCGGTTCTAACTGTTGCTTCTTGACCTGCATATAGATTTCTCAGGAGGCAGGAAAGGTGGTCTGGTATTCCCGTCTCTTGAAGAATTTTCCATGGTTTATTGTGATCTACACAGCCAAAGGCTTTGGCATAATCAATAAAGCAGAGGTTTTTCTGGAATTCTCTTGCTTTTTCTGTGATCCAATGGACATTGGCAATTTGATCTTTGGTTCCTCTGCCTTTTCTAAATCCAGCTTGAACATCTGCAAGTTCACGGTTCATGTACTGTTGAAGCCTGGCTTGGAGAATTTTGAGCATTACTTTACTAGTGTGTGAGATGAGTGCAGTTGTGCAGTAGTTTGAACATTCTTTGGCATTGATCTTCTTTGGGATTGACGAAAACTGACATTTTCCAGTCCTGTGGCCACTGCTGAGTTTTCCAAATTTGCTGGCATATTGAGTGCAGCACTTTCACAGCATTGTCTTTTAGGATCTGAAATAGCTCAACTGGAATTCCATCACCTCCACTAGCTTTGTTTGTAGTGATGCTTCCTAAGGCCCACTTGACTTCGCATTCCAGGATGTCTGGACTGAAGTGACAGATTATCAAAAGTCAACTTTAAAACCTTGTTCTTTATATAACACATCTTTTATAAATTTGTAGTGGTACAAAGAATTTTTTTTTAACCTTTTTACTTGGCTTTCTGTATGTGGATAAAGCAAAAAAGCTTCTGGATAGTGTTTTCTTTTTAAATGTCAAAATATAGTCTTTTTTTTTTTTTTTATCATGCAGGGCATTGTCATATCTCACATCTTTGGTGAACAGCGGGTTAACAGCTTGATCACTGAGCACAGGCAGGCAGGACACTTCCTTAGGCAACTCATGAGCTGCTCTGCCAGCTCTTGGCCACCTTCTTTATGGCACTGCTATCAGTCTTGAGGATAATAGGATGATACTATAGTAATAAGCCCTCTTATTAGCTTTAGCAAATAGCAGAGTGGTCTATTTGAACAATTCACCATATTCTGTTAGACTACTGCTACTGCTAAGTCGCTTCAGTCATGTCCGACTCTGTGCGACCCCATAGAAGGAAGCCCACCAGGCTCCCCTGTCCCCGGGATTCTCCAGGCAAGAACAGTGGAGTGGGTTGCCATTTCCTTCCCCAATGCATGAAAGTGAAAAGTAAAAGTGAAGTCGCTCAGTCGTGTCCGACTCTTAGCGACCCCATGGACTGGAGCCTACCAGGATCCTCCGTCCATGGGATTTTCCAGGCAAAAGTACTGGGGTGGGGTGCCATCGCCTTCCATTTTCTAATAACTATTTTTTTTAAGATTTTTGAAAGATATATTTTAGATCCAACTTTTAATGTTATACTGATTTAAAACTGTACCCATACCATCTCTATCAAGATATCATGTGTTCATTGTAGGAATTTCTTAGCAAATACCAGACAACATGGTAGACTAACAAGAGAAGTACTTTTCATGCCATAGCTAGAAAAATGTGGACAGCAAATGCTTGCTTTCTGGCTAAAAGACATTTTAATCTGTACTGAGAATTACCTATTCCTCAATTTCTTTTAGAACCAGTAAGTTGAATTAATACTGAACAGGGATATACTTAAATTGAGAGAAAATAAACCATTTGAAGTATCTTTTTCAGAAGACTTTCAACTTCTAAACTTTTTAAAAAACATTGTCCTTTCAAACAGCTTTTAAGTATGATGTAGATTGATTGCTCATTGCATTGATTGCACATGTCCATTTGCTGAACTAATGCTTCACAGACCAGGAGATGTAATTAAGAAAGAAATTGACATCACAGGGTAGGGAAGACGTATTTTCCTATTATTATATCTAATGAGAAGTTAAATAGATATAGAAGCTCTGCATATAACCAATTAAAAGAATGAAAAATGGGAGCTACATCTTAATGGAATAAATACAACCTCTTAGATTAGGGAGAAGAATGGAATTAATTTCATCCCTGTCTAATGTTTTCCTAAAATGACCTTATTTCCTTAAAACAGTGTTAGGAGTATTTCCCAAACCTTGCTAAAAAGTTTGGTGTGGTATCCTTCAGGGGACACAGAGTAAGACTGTGGACACTTTTCTAGCCATCTGTGTCCTTGAATCCCTGTGAGTGCTGGGACCATACAGTCACCTTGCTCAGTTGATCTCGTTTTGTTCCTTATGACTGGCCTGTTCCTGGGTTTGCTTTCCTATCTCTCTAAGGAGGGGTGTGGACAAAACAGGACAGTTTAGAACACAATGCTGTGGAGAAATGCAGAGCTTAATGGGTTAGAATACAGGAGGTCGGTTCCCATCACCTACCTACCACTCCTGTTACCTGAGTCAAGTCTCTCTTGCCTCCTTTAGATGATGAGAGTTCACTGGTTGACCCTGATGACATCATGAGGCACCGGGCTGACGACGGATCTAACTCTGTAGCCACTGAGCCCTGGCTCCGCCCAGGCACCTCAGAAACACTGAAGCGATTCATGGCGGAACAGCTGAGGCAGGAGCAGCATCAGCAGGGTCCTGGCAAACCAGGCGCTTTCACCTGGCAGGGCCTGTCCACTGCACACGGTTAAATCAGTCTGTACTGGACCCAGTAGTGCCTTTGAAGGTGAAAGGCATGTGAAACCTGAACCTGAATAATATGTGCTACTTTTGGCCTGTACATGGCAGTTACTCATATTCCATCTGTATATAAGGTATATTTTTTCCATGATGATGTATATGATGTATTTATATTATGTACATAAAAAGCCATGCCTATTAATTTATATAATGTAGAATTGTATAGAATTATTTTTGCACAACTTTTGCCATAAAGTAGGGTGGTAATGAACTCTTGGAATCAACTACCATATGTGCATTATTTTAAATTCTGCTTGTAAGATAAGGTGAATAAAACAAGTATCTTAACAGTACTGTAAGAATACTCTTTGCTATATGTACATCTGCTATTGTTACCACTATTCAAAATCATTTTTTCACTTAGTAAATATACTGGTTATAGCTATTGCTCTGTAATCAGAATCAGATGTGCTATTTCCATTTCATTTAGAACTACTGACTCAGTATAAATGAGAGTTGTTAGTGACTATATTCCTGTGAGCCATGCACTTACATGTCACATCTTTCTGCCTCTATTTTTGTGCCAATGAAGGCAGTAAGTTTGCTCTTTATATGATGTAACTACTTCTTGATAAAAATAAATTATTTTTATTACCAATGTCAGTTTCTTAATTCAACTGGAATTGAGGTTTCTATATAGAAGTCGAGGAGAGGCAGGAGAACCTGGGGTCGAGGATGGAGACCCCTTGCTGCATGGCTGAGGACCCTGTGGTGAGTGATCAGCCCTCCTAAATGCTAGAGGTGCCTTTAAAAAAGGGAAGACTAATTCAAATCCTTAGAAATATTTCTTGTTCAGATTCTAGTAATGAGAACCGAGAACACGCCTAGGCACTGATGGTATGCTTCTAAGATCAGGTAAGCACACTGTTAAGTGGGAAACTTCTCAGATATTTGGAATTTTAGTAATCAAATTATTTATGAGAGATTTTTCTTCTTATGTCTTCACCTGAGTAAGATGAAAGCCTCTGCTGGAGAAAAGTCCTGATTTTATACTATAAATAATAATAACACACAGCCAGGTCCTCTAAAATACCCTGAGACAGGCCTAGATGGTCACGGGGGCTCCTGGCTCTTGCAGCATCCAGCTGGGCTTGCACAGGGCCAGGTCCTGAGGGTAACAAATGTAGTGCACTTACAAATGCTCTGTTCAGTGACTGCTGGTGACCTGAGAGATGCAAGGCCTAAGACTGAATGCGCTCCTGTTTTTTTAACACAACCATCAAAATACAGTCTTTACATGTTCTTTTTTCTTTTCAGGTTGTTGTACCACTCGACTCTGAGGACACATGCTGCCACCCTGCAAGCTGCCTCAAAGGTAACTTTAGCTCTTTCTCTCAGCATTCGTTCACATAGCACTGCCCTATTCTGGGTTCATACACGCACAAAATATTAAACTGAATAGCCTAAAGTTGAGAGAGCATGATATGGGGGAGGATCAAACGCCAGGAGCTGGAGAGAAAATATCACAACCAATGGACATCGAATTCACATGGAGCTGTGAATGAGAATATCCTTTCCCTAGTTAGGCTTTTAAGGAAAAAAAGTCAATGAAACATGGGGCCGTGGATTACATAGGTTTTGATTGCACTGATGAAATAATCCAAAAACTTTATTGACCTATAACCTGATTAGAATATGCCAGATGAGAATCAATATTGTACAGAAAGTTGTACAGAATTTTTACATAGAAAACTTTACATCTGTACCATATACATTTTATCCATCTGAAAAAATTTTCTACATCCACTGTTAATACGGAATGCTTGACAATCTTGTTTTTTTTAACCATCAGAGCACAATTCACAGTATGAATACGTTTCCAGTAAATCTAACCTCCCCAAACCATGCCAGATTTGTTATTTTAATATATTCAACATTAAATTCTGTACATAGAGTAAAATCTACATCAAGCCCCGCCACCCAAAAGAAAAGAAAAGGAAGTGACAGCAACCGAGATTCATTCTGCAGTGATTCAAGTTTCGGTCCATGAAGGATCATTCTATTTTAATGGCTCATCTTTCAAAGCCCTAAGAGAAGTGTATTACAGGTAGTTACATCAGCAGGGGTATGTTCCACCTTTGTTGGTGTTGATCATGACAAGTGTCAGCCACAACAGCTTCTGGGCATATTAAACCCTCAAAATAACCACCCCGTAAAGAGGGCAAAACCAAATCCCCACAAAATAAAATAGACAAGAATTTCAACCCAAATGTTTAGTGCATTTGACAAAATATTATAGGTATTTAGCAAATGAATAAGAAAATAAAGAAATAAAACAGTGCAGGAAGAACTCTATAATGTCTTAAGATTTTTATATTACAGACCTGCATCTCTGTACATTTTTCACAGAAGGATCATTACCAGTATCTCAGATAACCTGAGTGTGCAAAAATCTTCAGAATAAGAATACCATAGTTGCTAAATAACTTTTACCATGAACAATAATTTCTTCTTCTCCCCTAACCCCCAATTATAAACATTTTATCCTTCAAAATACAGCTCTCCTGAGTTGTACTTCTTGCAGAAGTTCAAATCTTTACATCTAGAGTTCTTTGGGTAAGTTTCACTTCCATACCTGCCAGAAATATGTAGGGCTCTCCCTGCCACCAAGGACAGGAAAGGACATGTGAGCATACAAGCTGACACCGTGGGAACAGGTTTTTTGCTTGTGAGCCCAACACGACAAACAGAATCCACCAGGTTACAAAAGGGACGGACAGGAGCACTGCAGGTTCGAACTGAAATTCTAAGCTTCTTAGAAGTAACCTTTAGACACAGCAATCCAGAGAAACCATTTTTCAGGTAGGAAACCTCAGCTCCGGGGTCCTTTTAAAGAACGGAGGGATGTAAACGCCAATAAAAATATGAAGTTCCCGTCATTGCTTGTTTATTCCAAGTTCCTGTTCAGGTGGTTGTGATATCTGAAAAACTACTCCAATTCTCAGAAAAAATCTTCTAAGAACAGCACGAAGTTCAGGAATCAAGTCAAATTGCATAATTTCACATAAGAGAGGGTAGTAGAATGATGCATGAGCTTTAAACTGGGGGGAAATGAATTCTCTGTTAGTAATGTTCTCATTGCAAACCACAGAACCTCAAAGTGCCTTTAGAAGGAACCCGCTTGCGGACACTACCCTGAGAGTGAAGACAGGAGACGCATCTGCATAAAGCAGAGATTACTGATCATGTGCCTGAAAGACTGATGTATTCAGAAGTTCATATGTACATGATTCACTTAGTAATCCATCCTTATTTTGGAAAACATTTCTCATTACATTTCCTTGACAAACTTATGACAGACATTTAGTATTTATCATTGTTTTCCCTTGGGTAATAGGCAAAAGAAGCCAAGCAAGAATCAATGGTTACTGAAACTATTCTGTCTGGTAAATAGAGTTGTCTCTAAAACTTCAAATTCTATCTAATATTGCAATATAAAATATGAGGGCTCCATACATTCTATTATATTTCTGTTGTAGTTTAATCTCTGAATACTAGCTGTCTGCCTGTTTTCTCTCCTTGGCTGTTCTCCCACCTCATAAGGTATGAGGGAGCGATGTGACAGTGTTAAGAAGGCCAAGTGTGGGACAAGGCAGATGGATTGGAAGTCCTCAGAGTCCACTTGGCTGCTGGTTGCTGGAAGGTACTTCTCCAAGCTCTACCTGGCCCAGGTCAGAGGGGCACACACATGGGCACAGAGCGGCATTACATGGCATCTGTGGGGCCCACAGTGTCAGCCTCCAGATTAGGCATTTTTAAACCTAGAGATCACAGGAACCCGTTTCCATTTATGTGGGCTATACACTGCTACATTTTTTAACGAGTAAAATGTGTATTTCTGAAAAGTCTAAATGGTATATACAGCTATACATTATACATCTGATCTTTGTTTTCTACTGATTAAAATTCTTAAATGAATTTATGGCCCATTCCCACAGAATCAGTCCCTCTGGCAGAGGAACAACGGGAGCCTGCTGCCCAGATGCAACCATGATCGCAGCCACGCCTGGCATTTGTCTTGGATGTGACAGGACAGACTCCAGGGGTTGGGATGGGAGCCGCAGTGGGGGTGGGTGGGGGAACCTAGGCAGCTTGTTGGTATCCTAAGGGATTCTGATTCCTCCCCTAGTGCAGCCCTACAGGATCACTCACTGGTGAAGAGAGTGGGGTGGGGAGGGCCTGCACCCCCACCTCCCACTCGGGCATGAGCCCCTCAGGCTGGGGATGCTGGTAGACAAGGTGCCTGGTACTCACCCTATTATCGCTGATCTTCAGGACTTTAGTCAGAAATAAGAGCAGTAAGTTAGTCCAGGCTTCCCGATGACTTTCCGATGTTAGGGTAAGAAAGTAACTGAGCGCTTCGCTGCAGACACTGAAACGGAAAACGTTCCCCATCACGCTTCCTGGTGGTGCACCTGCTGGCCTGACATCACGGCGCAGGAACAACTGAGACCAGGAGGACAGTGAACAGTAACTACTGTCAACTGGAGCCTATCAGGAAACCCGCACTTTCTTCCTTTCGGAAGTTCTCTCATATGCTAGACCGCCGCGGAGGAGCACAAGCACAGGACTGGTGTCGAGACTGTGGCTGAAACCCGGGTGGCCGTTCCCCTCCTGCACCGAGCCCTCGATGCTTTGGGGCCTTAACAGCCTCATCAAGAACTGGGGAAACGGCCCAGGTGACTGCCAGAAGTTCTAAAATGAAATTAGTTGGTTTCTGAGAACATCTATTCTCTTAAGAAGACAAAAAAATACAAGGGAAAAAAGACTATTCTTTCTAAAAGAAAATCTTAAGTTGTCATGGAGTAAAAATCGAACGCAAACAAAACTAACACAAACTCCACATACTTTTTCAAACTAAATGTCAGCAGGAATGTTTTCCACTTTCAGAAATAGATCAGTTTCTAAAAACAAATATGACATAAAAAAGAGTCTAAAAATTAAGACACAGAACTTCCTCCTTTGTCCTGTAACAGCAAAAATAAGACAATTTGCTTATATCTCAACAACTCTGCGGAAGCACATTTGTCTATAAGACTGTGTTAGCTTTTACAATCTCTTCCGCAGGCCCCAAGTCATCTGCCCAGTTGTGGACTCCCCAGGCACGGTGCGGCCCTCCGCACTCTGTACTGAACAGCTGCATGGGCCGAAGCCCCGAGTCTTACTTTAAGAGCCTCTGCTGGACCTCCTCCCAGGCGCTGGCCCGGCTCTCGTCCGTGTACATTCGGAAGAGAATGCGCAGCCCGCACGCCAGGCTGCTCGTCTCCTGCTTCAGAAGGTTGGGCTTGGATTTGCCCTTGAAGCCTGCAGAGGGGAAGTCAGAGTTAACAGGAGGGGAGGCGTCTAGTGAAGGTGCACAGCCTGCGTGGAACGCAGAATGGTCATAGGTCAGCAGCCTGCAGGCCCAGGCAAGTGAGGAGCCCAGTGCCCTTGGCAGAACGGTCTCAGCTGAACAGTGGCCACAACTTGGGATGAATAAAAGGGAAAGAGTACCGTCTATTTACAGAAGCGAGGCTGTACAAGAAGGGGAAGAATGAACAGAGCCTGGGTGGGTTTAATGAGGTGGTAAAGAGATACCATGGACGAAATAAAATTCCTAAGTGTACAGCATCCAGCACTGTCAAAGGACTTTGCTGTTGAAGGAACAGCAGCTTCCTTCTTTTTTATGCATATTCTTCAGCCTCTCCTTTCAGCACTGCTGCTGCTACTGCTGCTAAGTCTCTTCAGTCATGTCCAACTCTCTGCGACCCCACAGACAGCAGCGCACCAGGCTCTGCTGTTCCTGGGATTTTCCAGGCAAGAACACTGGAGTGGGTTGCCATTTCCTTCTCCAGTGTGTGAAAGTGAAGTCGCTCAGTCGTGTCCAACTCTTAGCGACCCCATGGACTGCAGCCTACCAGGCTCCTCCGAATTGGCCCCAAGTAACTATTTCTTTAAAAATAACACTGTCAGTAAAATTGTTAAAAAGCTTGCTTCTTACTTAAATTTTCCAACTTGTTCAAAAACAAATCTCCCTCCCACTTCAAAACTTATGTTCTGGCCACACCCTGGGGAGCAGGTACTCAATACAGATGCCTTCATGCCTGGGACCCTCTCAGCTCTAGTAAGTAGACGGTACCGATAGGAAGGCCCAGGCTGAGCACAGAAAGTGAAAAACAATGTGAAAGCCAGTCAGTCGACAGTGTGATTAAACACGGGGAGACTCATCCACTCAGGCAGTTACTCAGCATTTTCTAGGCCAGAGAAAGACCTGTAGGTGAAGTGTTCGCGGACGGCTGGTGAGGACTCAGCGTTCGCGCTGTGAGTCCCCTCATGTGACCCCGCTGCTAGCCCGCTAAGGGCACGGCCCGCCCAGCACAGCTTACCCGCCTTCCACAGAGCCGTCCTCTGTTCGTTGTTGGAGTTGAAAGCTTTTGCAAATCTGTGCGACTCTAACAAGCAGTCCAGGAGCTTGAAGAGTTGTTGTGATGTTAAAAAGCGATACATTCCTTGGTCTTGAGTGTCCACTCGAACATCAAAGTCCACAGCGTCTCTCTTTGGAAAACAAACCACCACAGCATAGGCACCCACAGTCACAGTTAGAACCAAAGACAACTTCTATGAGCAAGCCATAGAACTTAATCTGTCTCAACAGTAAAAGACCACCTTCTCTTACTAAATCTCCAGATTCTTCATTCCTTGCACCCTTCTCACTGAGCACCACCCCCAATGTCTATGGCTCCCTGCCCACAACTCTTGACCCCAGAGCTCTGCCCCAGGAGACCCTCGGCCTCCGCCTCCTTCACGTTCCTTGCCGTGCTTAGGTCCTCACTTCTGTTAACCAGTTTGAGGCTGTGGACTGTAATCATAAATATCCTTGTGCATAACCCACCCGTTGCCCCTTTAGTAACTGACTGGCAAACCCCCTACTCCGCAGTGGATGAAGGATCACTTGCCCTAGTACAGCTGACTGCAGCCTTCTCAGCACAGCTTCCTCATGGAGCTGCAAGGCAGCACTGGCTCGGGGCTCCTCCTGCCTCTCTGGTTCTTGCCCCCAAGCTCTTCACCCACGGCTCAATCCCGAACCCCCTCCCTGCTGTGCCCACACTCTCAACCGCAGCCATGTCCTCAGTCCCATGGTCTGGGCTCACAGCTGTGGGGCGACGGCCCCCAAATGGCCCCTCTCGCTTGGCCTCTGCTCGGAAGCCCAGACGACAGAGCTGACCCCTGCACTCGCTCACCTGCGCCGCGGCTAAGTTTTCCGCGTCCTCCTTCCTACTTGTGGCGGGGAAGAACACGATGTTGTCGATAGTCTGGATGAGTTCCAGCTGCACAACACATTTAATCAACAGGGCGGCAAACAATTTTTGTTCTGGAAATTCTGTGAGGAAACCCACCCCAATGCACATGCAAACAAAAATTATTTTGAATCCTTTATAATTTCTGTGACATTACAATGCTAAGGAAACATTAACATGTATGAAGGTAACTTGCACACATCACACTGAAGGACAGCCTGCTTCTGCACATGAGCACTCAGTAAAAGCTGCATTTCATCAGTATTCAGAAGAGCCTTAGAAAATTCACTTCTTCAGTAAACAAAAATATTCAAAATAATGGAACAGTGAATACATTCAAGAAGGTGCCAGGACAAATTTTAAATTAATATTTAGGTTATTCCTTAATAAAAATGTATCAAATGGATTAAAAGCTACAGTTTCAATAGCATTTGCTACAAACCCAAGTTTGACCTTTGACTACAGGTAATATAAAAAACTGAATATAAAAAAGCCAGAAGAAAATAACAGGAGCTAGATCTGTGAGGCAGGGAGTGAGGGGCTCAGAACTGACCAACTGGAAGACACGGAGGGTCAACCAGAGTACTTGCTTTATTTGGATCCAGGCTGGTGGCTGCATCTAAAATGGCCTCCTATTTCTAAAGCACAATGATCCCAGCAGTCCACACAGAGTCACGCCTAGTGCAGGACTAAGAGCAACCGCCCTGGAGGTGACCGGTGCTCAGACATGGCCTGGGGTGGAACACGGCTGCCTTCCTCTGGCCTGAACCACTGCTTGGAAGGGCCGTTTCTCTAAGGACACAAAGACTCGTGGAAGGAAGGACTTTCCACCTACATGGGGTCAGGTGAGCAGATGCAGAAACACAAGGTTAGGAAAGACAATTCAACTACTGAGATGCTCAAGAGCCAGCAGCACTGACCCAACCAAGGTCAGTTCTCCGGGAAGCCTTTCCAGGAGCTGGATGATTGTCCCTGGTGGGGTGGGGTCGGTGGGGGCCCGTACACTGGCCTCAGGACATCAGGTCCAGCACTAGACGCCTTGACAACCCTTCAAATTTTCTCTACTTTGCTTTTATCACAAACTCCCTTTCCTGGCACCAATTTCCAGAATTTAGTTTTTTGTTTTTGGCCACACCTGCAGCTTGCAGGGTCTTAGTTCCCTGACCCTGAGCCACGGCAGTGAGAGCCCTGAGTCCTCACCACTTGGACCCGCCAGGGAATCCCCCAGTTTCCAGAAGTTAAATTCAGGTTTTAGGAATTGGGGGAAGACAGCCAAACAACTTGCTTAAATTTATTCTCTATTAGGTCATGACGGCTCCTTTCCAGATAGTTTTCAGAAATGTTGCTGTACTGAATATTCAGTTCTTAGTGGTTATTAGGTTTCATGTCAAAAAATGTAAAAGACCAAAGACACCCCCAAGTCCAAGTTGTCCCTTCCTAGCCCTCCCTCATCCAAGTCATAACCACACTCCCAGGCTTCTGGGATAGGACACGCAGGCCACACCCACACTCGGGGCGGCTGAGGCTGAGGACACGTGTTCTCACCAGCCACCACGTCTGCGTGGGCATTCAGAGCTGTCGCGGGTGAGGAGCTGCACTCAGCCTCACCAGCAGGGACCAGCAGTGTGTCTAGGGGACAATGTCTATCTAAACAAGTCTGCTTCACAAGGGCTACAGGGTCATGTTAGGGCCCGTTTCACCGGGGCAGCAACAGCTTCTGAGGGTGAAGGAGGAGTGAAGCAGCCGCCATCTGCGCTCCTCTGAGCCACGTCCTCGGGCACTGCCGCCGTGCCCTGCACGGAGGGCTCTTGGGGGACATGGGAGCTCTTCCTAAAGGACTGCGAGGGGATGGCAGGAGGAAAGAAACGTGAGCCCTCGGATCAGAGGGGCAGGGGGCAGCACTCTCCACCCAGTTCAAGGCATGTGCCCAGATCAGCTCAGTGAAAACTTGCAACTACGTCTTTCCCTTCCAAGGTCCAGTCCTGGGGCTAAGGGCAGAGCCATGTACTGTGGCATTTTCCAGGGTAGACAGAAGCTGGTATGGATTTTAATAGCTGTGCTCCAGAAAACAGGAATGAAAAATGAAAATGGACAACTCACCACCACCTATCTCCCTTCTAAGAAGCGAGACACAGTAACTGAAGCCAGAGGCTCCTTTCCAGGAGGTACAAAATCTGTCTTCCCTCAACAACAAGTATAAATACTGAGGGTTAATAAAAATACCCTGAAAACAATAAACTGAAAATGGATCAATTCCCTAAATCTAAGAGCTCTAAGTATAAAATTCTTAGAAGGCAACACTAGGGAAAATCTCCCTGACCTTAGTTGGCTGCGGGTGGTTCCTAACCATGACACCAGAAGTATGAGCAACAGCAAGACAAACTGAACTTCAGCAAAAGAAGAACTTTCATGCAATCAGAGCATATCATCAGAAGTGAAAAGATGACCTACAGAATGGGAGAAAATAAACCCTTGCAAATCATTATGTGATATGGGGATAGTATCCAGAGTATGTAAGAAACTCCTACAACTCAACACCAACCAACCCAATTAAAAATTAGCAAAGGACACGAATAAGTATTTCTCCAAAAATGATTACAAATGGCCAAAAAGCACATGAAAAAATACTCAACATCAATCAATCAGGAAATACAGAGTAAAACCACAATGAGATAACATTTTATACCCACTAGGATGGCTATTATTAAGGAGAGAAAAATAAGACTGAAATGTTTATGAGGATGTGGAAAAAATGGAATTGCTGGTGGGAATATAAAATTGTGCAGCCACCGTGGAACACATTTCCCATTTTCCTCCAGGAAGGAGGCTGTCTTTTCTCAGTGTTGTTAACTTTTGTTCAGTAAATGAAACTGAACCAATTTAGTGAAAAACAGGGGAGTCCTCCTTCTTTGTGAAAAGAACTAAAGGTGAGGGGAGGTGCAGAGGAGCACCGGGTTTGGGAGGCAGCAGAGTGCTCCTTGGACGCCCTGGCCACTACCTCCCTTCTTGCTGAGGACAGAGGAAGACCTGTTAGGCCCCTCTTCCGCAAGAAGAATACCCACATGCTTGTAACAAACATCAGCTGAGAGAGCTGTAGGAAAAAAATGAGCCGTAGGAAAAAAATGAGCCTTGCAGGTGTCAGCAGAGTCCTGACCACCTCCAAGACAGCCTCTATCAGGGATGTCCAAGCTGCGGCAAACTCAGTAATAAAGTGACCGCATAACCAACTACAGTATGTGTGTGAGTAAAAGCAAAACTTTCATTTGTAAAGTCTTGCATACACAAAACAAAATACACAATTGATTAAGAGAAATAACTCACTTGCTGTGGGTTTAATTTTGCTGATTTCTTCATTCACAGTAGAGACAGAAGCCAACGGAGCTTGCTGTCTATTATCTGCAGATCTTGGCTGAATAGAATCATGAATATCTACAGATTTCTGTGATATTGTATCCTAATAAAAAAAATTCATTTTAAGTACAACAAATAAAGCTTAATGATGAAAACAGTTTTTATTACATTGTCTTTAAAAAAGTAATTTACACTGTTTGCCTATGAAAATGACAGGGCACACACTGCAATAATGGACATAATGGGAAAAGTATTTAATATACACACAGATAAGAGCTGGTAATCTTTTAAAGAAAAGCTTACTTTCTGACCCTCACTGAGATCAGGCCTGACAGCACCCAAGGGCAACAGATAAAAACACTAAGCTTCACCGTGTGGCAGAACTTGTCAGCAATATCCATGAACTGTCATGAAATCCAAACAGAACGTATGTAGTGGGTGCGGTCTGTGCACACTTAGTGCAGGCTGAGCCCAGGAAAGCTCTGTAAAGGAAGGGTGCTCTGTCACCCCAGACCAGCATCCAGAAAAGTCAGTGAGAAGGTGGCTGACAAGGAGACTGGCCCTGCAGAGAAGCTGACAGGTCCGCAGAACCACACCAAAATCCAGTTCCAGCTACGTGTAACCTTGGGAAAGTCAGGAATCTAGTTCCTAAGCTGAAGTTTTCTGGTCTGAAAATGAAGACGACACTTTCTTGGCAGGTTGTGGAGGATTTGGTAGTAAATGCAAGGCACTTGCAGTGTCAGACGGTATGTGGTGGCTGACAAGACTACTCTGCCAGCTCCACCTGGTTCCAGCATGAGACCAGAAGCAGAGCCAGGGCAGTTGCAGGTCTCAGACAGACCCAAGGAAAGACTGAAGATCACTGCCGGCCTCCACAAGTGACCCTTTTTCTTTCTTTCAGTTTTTACTTTTGGAATGAGAATCTTTACCCATGCTTGCCCATTGTATTTTGCAAGGGGGTCATTTATTTTACAGGTTCACGGATACACAAAAATTTTGCTCCAGAACAGACTATGTACCTGATCTAGATGACTTAGAGGCCAAGATCTGGAACTTCTGATACGATGATATTTACATGAGATTTTGACTTAGTGCTGATGCTACAATAAATTGAGACTTTGGGGATGTTGGGACGGGATAAATGTCTTAGCCCAGAAGACAGACATGAATTTTGGGGCACCAGAGGGTAGACTGCAGTGGGCTAAATGGTGGCCCCAAAAAGCTAAGTCCAAGTCCTAACCTTTGGTACTTATGAAGGCTACATGGAAATAGAGTCTTTCGAATTAAGGAACTTTGAAGTCATTCTGAATTTAGGGTGGACCCTAAATCTAATGACTAGTGTCCTTAAAAGAGAGATCTGATACACAGATCTGACTTTACACAGCTACGTAAAGATGGAGGCTGTGAATGGAGGGATGTGTGTACAAGCCAAGGAACAGCAGGGGTTGTCAGCAGCCAGTAGAAGCTAGAGGCAGCAAAGCTGGGGCAGGAGTGTGGCCCTGCCGATGCCTTCAGTTTGGACCTCTGGCCCCCACAACTGTGAGAGAATAAACTGCGGCTGCTTTAAGCCGCCAAGTTTATTAGTAATTTGTGACCACACGCCCAGGAAACAAATATCCAGGGTGAGGGTCTGCTGGAATTCTTTACACTGCTTTTCCAACTTTTCTCTACGGTAAAATTTTTATCAAAATTTGATGTTTAAACAATATCCAATAACATCTGCAGCTTGGCATGTACACCCTTATGTAAACTGGTATCGTGCAGGCACTTGAGAAATCATTTAAATCTTCGTCTCAGAACCATCTATATTTTACACCATCTTTCTAAAGGAGCTGGGCCCCTATTAAAGGATATGCCCCATGGTAAAATTTCTTATCATGAATAGTTCAATGATTTAAACTAGGATTGATTTATTTAAACTTACCAACTGGTTTTCACTCACAGGAGATGGGGTTGGAGGGGCAGTTTCTCCAGAAATGGGACGCCAGGTCAAGAGCCTTTGAAATACCAAAACCATACCAATCACTGAGAGCGTGAGACATGCCACGGCCAACACACTTTGAAATAAAATAAGCTGGGGAAGTTCAAGTTGTCCTACAAATGATTCGGGTGCTATCAACCACGAGGCAGCAGGACTATGTCTTAGTTTCCCCCCTAGTAAAAACTCACCTACGATTCAATTCCAAACTTAACCCTCAGAATAGGATGACAAATAACTATGAAATACAGTGTTTACAAATAAAGTTTTCTTAGACTATTCACAGTAACTAAAATAAATGCTGAGATTTTTTAAAAATTCAGAACCACTGCTTGGTTTAATCTGCATGAATAAAATCTTATAAAAGCACTTCATTGTAACTCAAATTTAGATGATGAGACTAAAGGTTCTGGTTTATAAAACAATTGATGTATTTGTTAAATACATCACACAAATTCATATATTATTTATATGAATTTTCATATATTTTATATATATTTTCATATATTCATACTATAAACACAAATTCATAGAACACTGAGATATCTGACAAAGCATCTGTTATGAGAAATCACTAGTTAACTATCAAATCTTTTATGTCCTTCATTCAATACAAAGTGGTATAAAATCTTACGCATGTGGGATTGTGGTTTTGAAGATGTCCAGTGTGCAGTTGCATGTTTTATCCCAGATTTCTAGTGTAAATTTTTCACCATTCAGAATAACAACATTCTCTAAGCAGTTTGTACCAGATCGTGCCAACTGCTCATTGTCTGGAAAAGAAAAGAGCAATTCATTTGTGTATCACCAGGGTCACATTTAACACTGTGTTATTTACAGGGACAGACCTACCTTGCTGCACACACCAGTAGAGCTGGGCAAAAATGTCATCCAGAAGGACATCACTGAGCACTTCTAAGTACTGCGTGAACACGTCACAGATCGCATAGAGCGCATGATTGCACGTTGTCGTCATCCATTCGGCTTTCTACAAGGGAGACAGTAATCACACGAGAGCAGGCCGCTCGTTAGTTTCTACAAGCTACAAAGAAAATGTGTGTGTATTTAAAAAAGACTGTCCATGTTCCTTTCAGAGTGCTTAACTCCATGTAGAATATACTCACCTCAACTTCATATCTGATACCTATTTCTCATTATCTCATAAATCTACGCATAGAATAACTATTTTCTGCACTGTTTTGATTATAAAAAACCATCACTGCATTGTCCTGTTAGTAGTGTCTGCTACTGAAAAGTCATAGCATTAACTGCAACAGCTGGTCTTGCTCCAGAATATGACAGAACATGGAAAAAAAATAAGAGGAAGGAAATGATAAGAATTTTCCAAGTGGGGTTAGCATAGGTTTAAAATAAAACTAGTGTTAAGAAATTTATTTTTCTCAAATGGACTAATCTGATTCATTCATTCATGGTTTTATGCCCCTGCATAAACATGTGTCTACTTAATAACATGTTTTAAGTAAGAGTCTACTGGTAGATCTAAAGTAAAATCCTCTGCAGGTCAGAGAGGCCCCCAAATTTGCATTTAACACACTATATGGAACGAAATGCAAAGACTTGATGTTCTCTCCCCACAAACACTGAAACACATTCTGTAACTGGTTTGTAGTAAAAGACCTAATTAAACTTAAAAGCTTTTGCACAGCAAAGGAATCAAACAAAACAAAAAAAAAACCACCCTCAGAATGAGAGAAAATATTTGCAAAGGAAGCAACTGACAATGGACTGGTGGTGGTTCACTAGCTAAGTCATGTCCGATTCCTGTGACCCCATGGACTGGAGCCCTCCAGGGTCCTCTGTCCATGGGATTTTCCAGGCAAGAATACTGGAGTGGGTTGCCATTTCCTTCAGGGGATCTTCCCGACCCAGGAATTGAACCCAGGTCTCCTGCATTGCAGGCAGATTCTTTACCGACTGAGCTATGAGGGAAGCCCGACAAGGGATTAATCTCCAATATATACGAACAGCTCACGCAGCTCAATATCAAAAAACAAATTAAAAAATGGACAGATGATCTAAAGGACATTTCTCCAAAGAAGACATACAGATGGCCAAAAAGCACATTAAAAGATTCTCAACATCATTAGTTATCAGAGAAATGCAAATCAAAACTATCATGAAGTATCACTTCAGACCAGTCAGAATGGCCATCATCAAAAAAAATCTACAAATTACAAATGCGGAGAAGGCATGGAGAAAAGCAGATTCTCTTACATAGTTGGTGGGAATGTAAATTGGTGCAGCCGCTATGGAGAAGAGTATGGAGGTTCCTTAAAAACTAAAAATAGAGCTACAGCTACCAGAGGACCCAGCAATCCCATTCCTGGGCATATATCTGGAAAAAAAACATGATCTGAAAGAATACATGTACCCTGATATTCACTGCAGCACTGTTTACAATAGCCAGGACAAGGAAGCAACCTAGATGTCCATCAACAGGGGAGCGGATGAAGACAATGTGGTGCATATGTGTATCAGTCATAAAAAGGAATGAAATAATGTCATCTGCAGGAACATTGAAGGACCTGGACACTGTTGTATTGAGGGAAGTCAGAGAAAGACAAATACCATATGGTATCACTTACATGTGGAATCTTAAAAAAAAAAAAAAGAGTACAAGTGAACTTATCTACAAAAACAGATACAGAGGTACAGATGCAGGAAACAAACTTATGGTTACCAGGGAGTTGGGGGCAGGTGGGGATAGGGATAAACTGGGAGACTGGGACTGACATATATATACTACTGTGTATGAAGTACATAACTAATGAGAATCTACTGAACATTACAGGAACTCTACTTAATACTCCATAATGGTCTATATGGAAAGGAATCACAGTGAGTGAGTAGATGTATAAATGAATCACTGCTGTAAAGCAGAAACTAACACAATATTGTCAATCAACCATACTCTAAAAATTAAAAAAATTAAAAGACATTGAAATAAATAAATAAAACTTACCATGTATTCTACATTCAACTCAGAATAATAAGTCACTATAAATACTAAGTAGAACTACTGATGTTTTTAGCTGTGACAGTATTAAAATGAGGAAAAGACACTCAAAGTTCAACAAAAATACCGAAAGCCTTAACTCACTCCTATTGTCAAAACTGCACTGTTTTGATGACAGAAAACATGCTACAAGGACACACTACTGTATCATAATGCCTGAAAGAAGAGATCGCTAGGATTTTTTTTCTGTTCACTGTGCTTAATCTGAAATATTAAAATGTATTAAGAAAAAAGAACCTTTTGACTTGACTATATTAAATGAGAATCTCTTACCTCTGTCTGCTGTTCTGGTAATTTCATGTTGTCAAAGATTCTGAAAACAATTCTAAATAAATCCTGCCACCAGTGTTTTTCATAAGTGTAGCCGTAAGTTTTCATTATTTCAAACATTACTGTTAAACCCCTAAAATGAAAAAATATAATTAGAAAAGCTAGCATACTACATCAGTATCTCCCTCCTAAAACAGATTTTTATAAGTTAGTTCACAAGTTACTGAAAGCTAAGTTTAAAACAACTGATACTAAACTTTTAAGAAATTTAGGTTGTAAACAGGTTTTTTTAGGATGAATTGTTTAAGGAAAAACTCCAAAGGCCCTGGCCTTCAGTTTTTTATTTTTCTTCTACTCCCTCTCCATCACTGCAGCATTTAAAAAAATGTACATGGGAACTACAGAGTGAGAAAGATTATAATTTTGGTGAATACTAATTCGGTGGCTCTATGACCATGGAAAAAAGTATACTGATATGTTTAGGAACAAATAAAATTAGATTTTGGAAAATCTTTTTCAAAGAACTATAGGAATTTTTAGCTAATACCCCACTTGTTCATGTAGTATCCTCAAACTAAAGGATTTCTCAAACTAATTCACTAAGACCCCCACTCATGGGGGCAGGGTGTCTACTCCCCACCGTGTGCCAGGCCAGAGCAGCACGTGTCACACCTCGAGAATAAGCTGCTTTAGTATTCCATTCATTCTCTTCTGAGGAAGTGTTAAAACTGAAACTCAAAATTGCCTTCTGATTCCTTATTATCCTTCTTGAAATAATGCCTTCATGTAACCATTAAAAAGCTTGATCTTTTCTCTCTTGTTAAATTTCTTCTAAGAAAATATAGGTACCCTTCCACTTAGAAAAGGTTTATATTTCCCAAAGTCTGGTCATAGGTCAGAACAATATTTCCTATGAAATACTCCTTGAGGACTTGAGGGCTTCCTGAGATGGTCTAGCTCATTTGCTGCAATGCTACCCCCTGGGCCTGGTACCAATACACGCGTGGTACACAGTAACACACAATTGTTCAACGGATGTAAAATAACATTACGGTAGTTTGGTCCTAAGGCAAGTTAAGTTTGTTTGCTCTCTAAGATACCTAATGTGTAAAACTACAGTAAAGGAATTTCTGTGGAAGAAAACACACTGTATGTTTCCCAGAAAACCCTGTTTGAGTTCCATGCCCGCCCCCCCAACTCCCCCTCCACACACACACAATGAGACAGGCTGGTTCCTCCCACTCCAAGTAACTGGATGCTGAATAACCCCCCATGGCTGGGCTAAGCAGACGTGAACATCCTGCTTCTTGCAGGCCCCCGGAGCAAACACAGATCCACAGAGGTTCCCAAGGCTTTCTACCTCTCGAAGGAGTTCTGCTGAATATTTAAGTTGTTGGTATACGGAAAAGAATATGGAGGGCTCTAAGTTAATTATTTAACCCTAAATCTACAGAATTTTGAGGGACTCAAATGAGAATGCATGTGAAAGTACTCTATAACTAGTGTGTTACACAAATTGCAGTGCTGCATTTTTCACATTTTCAATTTTTTTTAAATTTATTTTTAAACTTTACAATATTGTATTGGTTTTGCCATATATCAAAATGAATCCGCCACAGGGATACATGTGTTCCCCATCCTGAACCCTCCTCCCTCCTCCCTCCCCATACCATCCCCCTGGGTCGTCCCAGTGCACCAGCCCCAAGCACCCAGCATCGTGCATCGAACCTGGACTGGCGACTCGTTTCATATATGATATTATACATGTTTCAATGCCATTTTTAGATGTAATTGAAATAACTGCCTTTACAAATCCTGGAGTGAGATAAGAAAATCAAAGCCATCCCTGGACAAAGCTTACTCACATTTTCTCTCTCTTTACCACCTAGAACACTAATTTTCTCTTCTTAAGAACTAAACCCATCCATAATCTGCACACAGGATACAGTGAAAAGCAAGGTGGCATGGTCCCAGACAAGGACAAGTAAGAGACTAAGAAGGCAGGTCCGTTCGTCCCCTGCCAAAGAGATTTCTACAAATAAACACGGGCAGGGAGGGAGTGCTGAGTTTCTATGACTTTCACTTACCACACCTTAGTTGCTCTACTGAAGTGGTGGACATCTGAGAGTGGTATATGTAATCAATTAGGAGGCTAGCTTGAATTTTATCAAGCTTCCTAACAGGTCCACTGACAAAAACTCCTCAGGGCCTAAATGTGAAATGAATGTCAAATGTGCTTCTGATGACTAAATTCTGTGACAAGTTTCCAAGGTTTGAGAATATTTTGGATTATTTTAAAGTTCGTAAGAATCTGTTGTAACAAATAACACTCTAAAAATCAAAAACTTCTTAGGCTATAAAACAAATTTAACCTTGGCTAGGGATGGGTGTGGTTCTGGCATAAGAGGCGGGAGGAAGGAGAGATTCCTTCTTTTATAACATTCTATCACTGATTTGCTACAAGTCTATACTACCTTTCTGATGTCCTGCGGACAGATATTAGGATACTCAAGTTGGTCGTTTCAATTTGGCAGTCAAAAATACAGAGTGAGAAAAACTACATTATGGGCTTGATAAGAATGCTAACAAACTCATAACAAGTTCTTGTGAGTATAAAATGTGTGAACCGAGCATTTGTCTGGTTACATCACACCCACAGCAGTTTCTTTACAAATGCACTGGACAGTCATACAGATCTTTTATTCAGAATATACTTTTGAAAGAGTTCTTTTTCAACAGGCCTATGTTACTCAAAACTAGGTTACCGGCCAGTCTTCAAAGAGAAATGGTTCTTTACCTAAAAGCCACCAGGGACATGCATTTGGAAATTCTTTTCTCATTCATCAGAAAATAAAGTTTGGGACTAACTTCAATTTCTGATTCGAAACAAAAGTATGAAAAGACAGAATGTGTAAATTAACACGGAATCTAAAATTCAAACTTGGAAATAATCAAAATTTAAGGAAAAGTAATCTATTTCCATTTTTTGTTGTTCTATTTAACATATTTTAAAATTTGCCTATGTAATAATTACTACATTTGATCAAGTTAAACTTATGTTCACATAAGAAAGATTAATTTGATTAAAGTCAAAATAACCCTTGCAAAGTTTTAATTACAAATACTGATTGTTACCTGGTTCTTACATCTAATTTGCATCTATTGATGATACATGATAACTCGAAGAGAATTGGGAACCAGCCTCTCACCCACACTCTGTCTTCAGGTGCCACATTCATGTCATCACTTGTGTACTCCTTGAAAGCCTTTAAAAAGAAAGGTGGGTTTATTAAAGACAAGGCATTAACACCTATATACATTTCTCCAAAGCAGTTCTTAAACACTCTGCAAATCAAAAATGAGCAATTTGATTAAAAAACACTTATAAAAAGATGGGGATTATAACTGCCTACAGAGCATGGAAATAGAGTCCAAAAGCTGCTTTCAGCTCCAACTCCATCATCAGCTTTCCACTTCAGGCATTTAAGTGGTTATAACATCACACAGCCACACCACCACACTGCGGAGGTGTGCGGATCGAACGCATGTAAGACGTACTGAACACACCACAGGTCCATGTCAGCATGTGACAGAAAACTATGAAGCCATCTTTTCTCCTGATGACAGTTACAAAGATATTCAAGTCAAAGCTGGCTGCCAGCTTGCCAATTCAAGCTTGCACTCCAGTGCTTACAACCGCACTCATCCACAGTTACCTTCAGTGCTGCAGAGCTTGACACACAAAAAACAGTGTATCAAGGTCTCCTTCACTATCCCTATGAGCAGGGGCACATTTTGAGCTTCTTTGTGCCTCAGATTCCTTATTTAATGGGGCTATAACACAATCTATCCCATAAAGCTGTTATTGAAAATTAAACAAGTTTTTACATGTGAAACACTCAGAAAAATACCCCATCTTCAATAAATGTGACAACTCAAGATAATTTTGAAAAACGCTTCATATCCCCTAGACTCCCAAATAAACTTAGATCTCAGACTAGAAATAAATGCTAAATCACATTTTGTTTACTAAACGATGCTATACCTGAGGTCTATCAGACACGTATTTTGCACAATGGCGAATAAGTCGAATTGCTTCCATACTTGTATCTGGGAAAGCTGCATTGCACGCAAATTCAGACAAACATTTCACTGCATCCTGGAAAGAATCGATGGTCGCTGGAAAGTGTTTTTCAAACACAAGGGCTATAAGGGAGAAAAATATATCCAAATAAAGATTTTTAATTATTTCTAATTATCCCCAAATATACTGAGCTCTAGATATAATGGATACTTCTTAAAGGTTAAGCGTTTTGATTCCAAAAAATATGGGTTCCAAAGTCTGTCTTGACCAGTCACCTGACTGCCATGAGTAGTGGGAACAGCGAGATAGGCCTGTGTTTTGTTTTTACTATAAACCCGGCACCTAACAGAGACTGGTACACTCAAATGGTAAAGAATCCACCAGCAATGCAGGAGACCTGAGTTCAATAGTCGGGTGAGGAAGATTCCCTGGAGAAGGGCATGGCAACCCACTCCAGTATTCTTGCCTGGCAAATTCCATGGACAGAGGATCCTGGGAGGCAAGTCTATGGGGTTGCAAAGATCGGACATGACTTAACGACTAGACAACAATAAAGTGCTTATCATTAGCATGATACTTAATTTACTAAATTTAATAAGCAAACAACAAATGACAGCTATGGTGATGTCATCACTCTTGATGTTGATGACAACGATGGTCATTATCATCTTCTAAGAGAGGCTTAATGAACATCTTAGGTGTTTCCAAGTCAAAGGAGGCTGTGTAGTACAGTATCAGAAACAAAGGCTATGTCTTAAGACTCTGGTTTTGTGCCTCAATCCATCACTCATTAGTTTTGTGTCTTTAGACAAATTACATAACCTCACTAAATCTGCATTTCTGTATCTAATTAAAAAAAAGATAATAAAGATATTTTTCTCATACAATTATTGTGAAAATTGAAAATACATGCAAAGTGCTTATAGTGCTTGCCATGCAGTAAACATTCAATAAATGTTAACTATAATATTATAATAATGGTAATACTATCACTTTTTACTCTGCTTCTATAGGCAAAACTTGGTAAAGCCCATGACAAGCCAATAATCTTACACTTGAGCTATCCTCTGAACACACTGAAGTTGTGTTGTGCTGTGTTCTAACTTGAACAGAGCTTAGGGGATACTCACTGACAATATGTCCCGTTGTCTGGAATGCAAGCTCAACTATGCTTTCATCTTGATCCGATGCAGCAAGATGAAATACAGAGAAGATGTTCTTCCATCCGGACCGAATGTTAGCAGCTTGAGAGTTAACCATCTGTGCTATACACCGTACAACCATATCGCGAATTGTTGGAGACCTAAAACAGTAATATAATTGCTTGGATAAATCTCGTCAGGTTTTTTGCCCCCTTCTCTTCTGTTCCACCCTCACCACCCCACCCACTACTGTGGAAAATACACTATTTTCCTGATGTTAAGCAGTTCAACAAATATAATACCTGTTCCGTTTCATTATATGTTCAAAAGGTCTTAAGAAATCCTTCTGGAATCTGAAATTAGCAAGCTCCCCTTTCTCTAAGAACTTCATTGACAGCTGCCTCAGGGAGTCTACTGCAAAAATAGCTACATCTTCATTAGGATTACAGCCAACCTGTAACAGCAACAGAAATACAGGATGCTAATTATCAGCAGAAAAATTGGTAATTTTCCAGAAAAATATATCATTAATAGCAAAGACAGGTAAATTCAAAGATTCTCCACAGCGGCACTAAGTATGCTAACAATATTTCTCAACAAGAAGAACATATTTTAACTAAATTCTTAAAACCTAGAACAATTACTTCTAGAAGAAAAAACAAGACAAAGTGTTTTCTAATCTAATTACAAAAAAAATGTAATAAAAAATTGATTAGAAAGGAAAAAGGCCTCAACTAGATTATGGTAAGGGAATTTTAAACAACAAAAAAAAATTACAAATTAAGCAAATTGTATAATTACTCAAATACCTTATTAAAATGATCTCCAATAACTTCCCAAATTCGAGACCACTGCAATCTTATTCTTCCCATGTTGTAATACGATATTTCTACTATTTTTTGCAGACTAAACATTCTTGGATGCGTAGTAGAAAGTAACTCATCCATAGACACAGCACAGAGCCAACGGACAAAATCCACTATGACAGAAATAGATTAACGTTTACTTTAAAGCTTAAAGTCTTTTAGCCCAAAAGTCAGTTTTTTAACTGAATGTACATACTTACCAATGGCATTTCCATCTAGCCTTGTGGACCCTGTAAATATTCTAAAGAAAAAACAAAAATCACAATGCAAAAATTTATAAAGTCTCACTTCTGATCTATCAATTAAAAAACAAGTGGCCTAGTTTACTAACTACTTTTATCTGTAACTGAATGTGTACTTTGTACCAGACAGTTTAGTGACAAGTGTAGTTGGAATGTACCCCCCACCCTTGCACTGAATGATATTAGAGAATGAATACATTGCTGCAATGTTACTAGTAAATTTATCAACACTAGGATGGGTATTTCATGAGCCTCAAAATAAGAGACTATTAATCTGTAAAACTAATAACTGGCATACACAAAACACACTTTTCAATTTTCCTGAGTATTTATTAGTTCAAACATGTTCTTAAAATGAAAATTTCTACTTTATTTTTATAAATAATGTACATCTGATTAAAAAAACTCATGTTGAATTACAAGTGATGAATAAAACCTTACAAATAGTTTCCAACAGTTTAACACGTATCTAACCCCTTTTCTTAGAGCATTCAAACGTTGAGTTAAGCTATGCTATGCAGCTTTGCCCTGCCTTCTTCACTGAGCTCTTTTTCTGTGTTTCGAAGTTTCATAAAAGATTTCAGCATAAACACATGAGTCTTCTTAAAGTCTGCATTTTTACCCATGTTCCGAGTTTATAACGAAGGGTCTGATGTGGTGACTTCAAGGATAAATTGATATTCGTCAATGTAAACTGTACATGATAGGATTTGGACGATAAAAAGGAAACCTCAAAAGCAGGAGCAGGTTCAACATTAAACTCAGAAACAAAGGGAATCATAGTAACAGTACAGCAACCAGCAATCACAGGATGGGTATTACCCAAAGTGCTTTATATCTATATCTACCTATCTATTTATCTATATATCCACTCATATAACCACCACAGATACCATGAAGTACGTTAGACTCCCAATCTTATCAACACGGAAACTGAGGCACAAAGATACATAATAACTGTCCAAAGACCACAAGGCTAGTACATGCTAGAGCCAGTCAAACCAGGACAGGCCGACCCCAGAGTCCACCCTCTCAACCACCCCACATTTATCTGAGAAAAACAGAATTTTAACATTTACAATACATTCTAGTTTTTTCCTACTACCACAGTCTAAATGTTTTGAGTATATCATGATTTTCCAACCTCTATGCCCTTGAAGGTCTATGCGTCCTGGCAACAGTGAATAATGAAAACAAGAAGGAAAAGCAGCTTAAAAACCGACAAGGTAAGAACTCAGAATCTGAACTCCTGCTAAAGAGATATCTTCACACTTGAAGGTCTATGCGTCCTGGCAACAGTGAATAATGAAAACAAGAAGGAAAAGCAGCTTAAAAACCGACAAGGTAAGAACTCAGAATCTGAACTCCTGCTAAAGAGATATCTTCACATTTCCTCTATTGCTCTTGTGAAAACAAAACAAAAGTTCAAAAATCTGACTGAAAACACTATGAGGAGTGGGGAAAAAGAGCAACAGGGCCTCAGTGAACCTAGTTGTTAGACTGGATCCAGGAATTTAAAATAAAGGCTACAGACCTCTCACATGGAAGATGAGAAGTGCTAGACTCTGCATTATGAATGTCATTAGCTGTTTCTTAAACTAGAGGTGTGCTCCTGGAAGGCTGCTGCTGCTGCTGCTAAGTCACTTCAGTCGTGTCCGACTCTGCGTGATCCCATAGACGTCAGCCCACCAGGCTCTCCTGCCCCTGGGATTCTCCAGGCAAGAACACTGGAGTGGGTTGCCATTTCCTTCTCCAATGTATGAAAGCGAAAAAGTGAAAGTGAAGTCGCTCAGTCGTGTCCAACTCTTAGCGACCCCATGGACTGCAGCCCACCAGGCTCCTCCATCCATGGGATTTTCCAGGCAAGAGTACTGGAGTGGGGTGCCATTGCCTTCTCCATCCTGGAAGGCAGTGGCTATAAAAACCATACCACAGAGTCCAACCTAAACAGTACAAAGGAAACAATAGGAAAAACAACAAAGGAAACAAAGAACCTTTTTTAAGCAAGAAGGACGCAAGTGACAAAGAGCAGAGGAGGAAAGAACAGCAGCAGAGGACTCCAGGGAAAGCCGCAAGGACCTCTGTGAAGACAGCCAGAGAGAACTGCAAGCAAACAGCCAGGCTCTGCAGACAGTGTGAGTAGAGGAGCATCCATCCTGGGAAAGAGCATTTTGATTCCCACTCACTCTGGTAGCCTCTGAGGGGTCATTATATTTCTAGAAATGCTCCATTAAAGATAAGTCATATGGGAGAACAGAGTGGTCTAAGGGAGGCATTCATAGTAAAGCCTTAATATTCTAAGGCAGAAAAGAGCTATGCTTCACAACATCAACTATAAAATGGACTCTACACGCCTGTGTGAAAAGCAGAGAACAGACGCATGAGAATCTTGAGTGTTAATATTAAAAGACACGCCCCTGAAAAGTACAAGTAGGAAAAAAAGATTGACAGATTTACTGAATTCTTACACATTATAATAGTGATGAAACAATGCAAAAAAAAAAAAAAGAGGAAACTTGCAGATTCTAGATCAAATCAACTTTCAGCTGTATGCAACACACAGGCAGATGAAATGACTGTGTATCTAAAGTCTTCATAGTGAAAATATCAGAGGTAACATTTATGGCTTAGACTCAATTGAAAGATGTTTATGAGAAAACAGGGAGGAGTAGACCATTTTAAAGCTTTTGATGCAATCAAAATTTTTTCCATTAAAAAACAGAACCTATATATAATTAAGCAAAGAATTATTATTTTCATTTTGCATGTTTAGTTCTTATACTTATCACAACAGATTATTCAGAACAATAGGCCTAAGGTCAGAAAAACGTTTTTGCTGAATAAGTACAGGACTTTCAAGGATGATGCCTGACAATACTCTCAACCACCATCTTGACTACCAGGGCTGTCTCACTGAGTTAGCCTATGGAATCAGATTATCACAAATAAAAATTAACTCAGATACTCAGAAAGAAATTCAGAAGCAATTTAATGAGAAACTGTGATACGTACCACATAAGAAAATATAAATCCTATAACAAATCAAAGATGTAATTTTTGATGCTTTCATTATAAGGTAAAATGTAAATACTGAGGTTGTGCACAAAAGTGTGGACCCTGAATTTATGTTGTAAAAGTATCTGGTGATGATGAGTTTGAGACAGTGACGTACTAATAGAATTTGTGCTAAGACTCCTCTGAAATTGCACACTCTTAAAATGGAGAGGCAGATCACCTGTTCAAATGACTGACATATTTCTCTGCAGCAGAGTGGCCAGCTAGATAAATCAGAACTGGCTGTGGTCACATGAACTATGCTATGGCAACAAGACCAGTAAGTAAAATTTAACTCTTGTCTGGGTAGATTTTCCTAACAGTGATGATGTGTTTTTGGGTGGCTAGAAAACCATCTGGAGGAGGTCTACCCTGGCAGCAGCAGGACAGACACTACAGTGCTCTGGAGCTGCACACACGGGCAGACAGGCCGAGAGGCTGAGGGCAGCCCTGGCACCATCCCTCAGGTTCTCTGCTAATCAAAGTGTCACTGTGATCATCACGACCAGACCGGCCTGGCTGCAGGAAGGAGTAAGTTATCTGATTCCCCTCGTCTCAGTTTCCTCATCTGTAAATTGAGGACAGTAATAATACGTATCTTATAGGCTACTAAGAGGAGTAAATGAAGTAACACATGGAACGCACCTTTTCTGTTTAATATAATCAGTTATACATACATTCACTTTAAAAAAAAATTCCCTTCCCAGAGCGCACTCTGAAAAGCATACGTTAAGCCTCAGAGTTACACAGTAGATATAAAATGATATACAATCTTTTTTCAACCATCCTAAGAAAAAGGCAAATTAAGCCCCTCCCTCCACCCCTCCACCCCCAAAAAGCAAGTGGGCACATGGACACTAAGAATTCTTTCCAAGTAAGAAGCTCCAGGGAGTACTGCCAGGGTCAGTAACAACTAAACACTCTAGTTCCACCTAAGAGCAAAAAGTTTTCATCTACAACAAAGTAAAATAATAGATCAGCAGGAGTCTCTAAGCATCGAGGAAAGATTACAATACACACTGTATTTTTGACAGTTCTCATCAGAAGTGTTAAAATGTAAACACCAGTGTCACAAAATGTTTTAATTATTTCGGCATCTATATGGAAAATGTTCATCTTCTTAAAAAAAAAAAAAAAAAACCTAGACATTATTTTAAATACTGGGGATTTTTAAAATCTAGAATATTCTAAATATTCTAGAATATCCTACAGTAAAACAAACCATAATATATTCTTTTAGAAATATTTAGAAATAGTCTTTTAGAAAACCAGACTAGAGATGAGGAATATCTCTTAATGTATATACTTGGCACTTAAATTTTCATACTGTTTATCTCCTTCCTATGTTCTGTGACTTAAAAGCAAAATTGTAGGTACTTCATCATTTAAATCATAGAATATCACAATAGGAAAGATATTTTGGCAATATTTTTTTTTTCTTTTTACTAATGAGCAACACACATCTAAATGCTACAGAATTAAAACAGTATTCATCTGAAAAGGGAATAAAACAGATACCTTACCTATCTACAGCAACAACAACACTTTGAGAACTGGTTTCTCCAATGGATTCCTGAATACTTGCTATCTGCTTCCAGTCCACATTTCCTCCAACTACCACACAGAAAAGAGAGTCATTTCAGTGTGAAAATAATTCAGCGAAAGAATGTACCTACAGTTCTAAAACACAATTCTAATAAAATTAGTTATTTTCCTAATGAAAGAAAGCTTTGGGTGAACAATTTTTTTGGCATCAGTGACTTACTGAGTTATGCTAAGTGGTATACAGACATGGGTAAAGACAAACTTGTTTCAAAGATCACACAAATTAGGGACACTGAAATTTTTAATCACTCAATGACATGAGGCAGAATTTCTCTCAATGTTTAAGAGAAAGCCCCTCCCCCGACCACTCAGCCCTGCACCGCACAGCATACAGAACCTCCCCACCAAGGAGAGAACCTGTGGCTCCAGCAGTGGAAGCGTGGAGTCCTAATCACTAGACCACCAGGGAAACCCCTCCCTCAGCATGTAAGAAACAGAACCAACCCCAGTTCCAAATGCATCGACTTAGGAGGGTTCCCAATTCCATACAATTAGATCTCTCCGGTACTGTAATCTTCAGTCCCTTGTTTACAAATGTTCACTGAAAATTCAACTGGTATGCTGCTATAGTATCCTCTTATTCAAAAGAATCACTTGGTTTTTTCCCCCAGCACTGGTTCCATGTGTTTGTAGACAGCAAAACAATTCCCCCAGTTCTCAAGCTCTTAATATCTTCCCCTTCCATTACCACTAAATCTTTCTTCTGGCCTGTTTTTCATTTGCTTCATTCATTTTCATTCCTACTTAGTTTAGACCATTATCATTTCAGGACTGGGATTACTCTAACAGTTTACTGCCTTCCTTTTGCTGATTCCCAGCCCTCGCCCCCCCGCCTTAATCTCCTTTCTTCTCCTGGAGATTAATTTTCCTAAATCACCACCTTTATTTTGCTTACTATTAGTTTCAGGATAAAGTATAAGCTTTTCAGCCTAGGACTTAAGGCAGCTCCCTCCAACATATGTCTCTATTCAGGTCATCACCTAAAGTTTATCTACTGAGACCCAACCTGAGTTCTCAATGAAGGATTCCCCTTCACCTTCCTCTGAATGAAGTGTTTCCTTAAATAAGCACTGCTCAGCTCAGAATTTCCTCCATTTAGTTTCTCACTATCAGTGATGTCAGGTGTGCCACTGCTGCCTTCTCGGCCAGATATAAAGGTCCCAGGACAGGAAGCAAATCATACCCTTTTTTCCCCTTCCTCTACCATACTCAAAGCAGGTGCCCAACAAGTATTTGTTGACTGACTAGACACTTTGAATGCAGATGTACTAGATGGTTTTATTTAAACCAGCTGAACTCAAAATCTACTCCAGGAACTTAACAAAAAGAAAAGAATGTGACCCCTGTCCTCATGCAGTTAATGATTTACCAGGAGAGACAGACTTATTACCTACTTTCACATACTCTGATGATTATTTCATGGCTGAATTCAACTAATTATATATAACACAAGTGTGGCTAAACAGAACTAATTTTTATAGGGGAAGGGAGAATGCAGGTGTTGTTAGCTCATGGAAAGTTTTCACATGTGATGGAATATTAATTCAAGTTAGATCGGATCGGAAAGGATCATCATGCAGGAAAGAAAGAAGAAAAAGCAATTCAGGAAGAAAGAGCAGCACATATGAAGTAATGGAAACAGGCATGTGAAGTTCATGTTCCAACACACTCGGATGTAGCCATTATGGAGGATGATCTGGCAGGGGACAAGGAAGGAGAGAAACAAACAGTAAGAGATGAAGCTGGACAGAGACCAGACACAGACTGTGAAGAACCTTGACCATCGTGTTTAGCATTCTACTTTCGAAAACAGGGAACCATTAGGTCTTTTAAAAGACTGACATGATCCAGTCTATTTTCTGAAAAATAATTCTGGTAGTATCTGTAGAACACAGTGAAACATGAAGAGCCACGGAAGCCATGCAGACAAATTAAGGGTCTATTTCTGAAATACAAGTGAACAAGGATGAAAGCCTGAAATAAGCTACTGAGAAATAGGGTGGTAGGAGGATAGGGTCAAGAAAGATGAGGTATGTGGCATGTTACAGGAACTTAATGAAGAAAAATCTGTGAGAAAACAATGCCAGTCACTACATAACTTCGTCTGTGTATCAACTGAATGTCCTTCCCACATTTCTGTGGGTATTCTTCAAATACCCACAGAAGGTATTTCTGTACCTTCTCTATTTAGATATAATAATTTGTAATCATTAAACCCATTTAAAGAAGATTTAAAATGCCTAACAATCCAAGAACCAATTTCATACACATATGACATCTATCAAACATTTGTATGACAGTACAAGTTACAAGTAATAAGCCAATAGTTTTGGTTTTACCAAAGAAATGACTCAAAAGAACAAACATTTAGATTAACTAAGAACAAAGACATAAGATGTCATAATATTCACTCAAGATTTATATGACCAAGCAACTGAATTTTAAAACTTTAACACATATAATAGTATGCATATAATGCAAATCTAATAATTCATAAGCTATTTATTCTTAGTAACAAAAGTTTCCTATTTTTCAAAATTAAAAGTATAGTCTTGTATCACATCTATAAGGAAGTGAGATAAACATGCATTCAGCCCTATTAACTTGGTTACATCAATATTTGAGGTATAGATTCTGTTAACAAAGGAGGCTAATAGTTTATTTTTAAAAAACAAATTATGTACAGATGAAACCAGCTCAATCGTCTGCACCACAACCTCTTCCAGCTTCGGTATGGACTAAAGCATCCTGAGCAGATGCCAGGACACCGCAGCACAGGGTGGACACCTGCTACGCTGGGCGAGCCAGAAACCAGCTACTGAGATGAGCTCAACTTAGGGGGAGCTCTGCCGAACAGGGGCTGAGTCAGCATAGGGGCTCCCTCTAGGATGCAGACTAGAACCTGAGACCTGATCCCTCAGCAGTGAGAGCAGAAGGGAGCAGGCCGTGGAGCAGAGAGCAGTGGATGACACAGAGAAAGATGAGAGGTGAAGGGTGTGGTCAGTCGCTCGTGTGACTTGGAGGCCTGGAATTTTTATCTCAATCACATTTCCAGATTCCAAATGTGTTTAATTTAATATAAATTCCTTTTTCCTGAAGGGAGAAAGCAGGTCAGATCACCTCTTCGCACCTAAGCAGCAGAACAGCACAATGATCAAATTAATTTTAACTCATTTTCAAGTATTCCAGTAAACATGATCAACAAGGATGATTTCTCTTGTTTTACTAACACTGATAGAGTTCTCATGTCTGAGTCAGGCTTGTAGGTTACATAAGTCACCAACCATGCGGGTGCTCAAGCAGTTCTAAATCCTGCAGCTGTCTATACCTGCACTTCCCAGAACCACAGAACACCACTGGTATTTTACAAGTGAGGTGCAGACTGCACTGCTGAATCACCACTGCAAACTCACTCAACCTGAAGCCACAACATGGTCCTTGTCTTTACTCCCCTCCCTGTGGGTTGCTTTTCAAGCCTGAAATTCTTCTGAATTTCCTAAGACTTTTATTGCCAGCAACAATGAAGAAATCACTAAATGATAAAAGGAGAAAGTCCAGAAGTACAATGTTCTATATAGCACAAAGCCTTAAAAGGTAAATATAAGTATTCTTAGACTTCAGGTGTATTCCTTCATGTTTTTTTTTGTTTTTTTTTTAGGTTGTATCTCTAGATTTCTCTGTTGGAAGTGAGGTAGGGAGGCCAGATAAAGAATAATCCAGAAACATGCGAGAGCTGGATCATAAAGAAGGCTGAGTGCTGAAGAACTGATGCTTTCGAACTGTGGTATTGGAGAAAACTCTTGAGAGTCCCTTGGACAGCAAGGTGATCAAACCAGTCAATCCTAAAGGAAATCAATCCTGAATATTTATTGGAAGGACTGACGCTAAAGCTGAAGCTCCAATACTGTGGCTACCTGATGTGAAGAGCTGACTCACTGGAAAACACCCTGATGCTGGGAAAATTGAGGGCAGGAGGGGAAGGGGCCAACAGAGGATGAGACGGTTGGATGGCATCACAGACTCAATGGACGTGAGTTTCAGCAAACTCCAGGAGACAGTGGAGGACAGGGAAGCCTGGTGTGCTGCAGTCCATGGGGTCGCAAAGATTGAGACATGACTTAGTGACTGAACAAAAACAACAACAATCCAGAAACAGTATAGCAGCACTAAGTCCACTTATATGTTAATACATTGTAATCCTGACAACTCTATAAGGAGATTCTACTGTTAGTTTGGAAAAGAGGAACCTGAAGCTCAGAGAATTAAAGTAACTTGCACACACATCTTGCACAAGTGCAGAAGCACAAGTAAAGAAGAAACATGGAAGAATTCAAACCCAGAAGTACATATTCAAAGTCAAAGACAGTCTGAACATTGTTTCTTCCCTGGTAGAACATTTTCCACTTATAACTAGAAATGTATGGTTTTGGTTTCTCTTCATCTGCTTTTGACAGTACCTTCCTTTTTTCCTGCTGGGTTAAACCTGGCTGCTCCTGTCTGCACTGAATTCAAGGGGAGCCATGGGACAGTTTCCACACCGGCCTAAGACTTGGGTTATGTCTGCATAGTGCCGTTAAAAAAATGTGCATGTGAATGCTTTCTCCTGGTGCCCCCAACTATTTATCATCTTAAACAAGCCTTCACTCATTTAACTTATCTGCTTAGTCTTAAAAGCAGGTAATTCTTTAAAACATTTTTTCAGATTATTTTCCATTATCAGATCAGATCAGTCGCTCAGTCGTGTCCGACTCTTTGCGACCCCATGAACCGCAGCACACCAGGCCTCCCTGTCCATCACTAGCTCCCGGAGGTCACTCAGACTCACATCCATCGAGTCAGTGATGTCATCCAGCCATCTCATCCTCTGTCGTCCCCTTCTCCTCCTGCCCCCAATCCCTCCCAGCATCAGAATCTTCTCCAATGAGTCAACTCTTCGCATGAGGTGGCCAAAATACTGGAGTTTCAGCTTTAGCATCATTCCTCCCAAAGAAATCCCAGGGCTGATCTCCTTCAGAATGGACTGGTTGGATCTCCTTGCAGTCCAAGGGACTCTCAAAGAGTCTTCTCCAACACCACAGTCCAAAAGCATCAATTCTTCGGCGCTCAGCCTTCTTCACAGTCCACCTCTCACATCCATACATGACCACAGGAAAGACCATAGCCTTGACTAGGCGAACCTTTGTTGGCAAAGTAATGTCTCTGCTTTTGAATATGCTATCTAGGTTGGTCATAACTTTCCTTCCAAGGGGTAAACATCTCTTAATTTCATGGCTGCAGTCACCATCTGCAGTGATTTTGGAGCCCAGAAACATAAAGTCTGACACTGTTTTCACTGTTTCTCCATCTATTTCCCATGTAGTGATGGGACCAGATGCCATGATCTTCGTTTTCTGAATGTTGAGCTTTAAGCCAACCTTTTCACTCTCCACTTTCACTTTCATCAAGAGGCTTTTTAGTTTCTCTTCACTTTCTGCCATAAGGGTGGTGTCATCTGCATATCTGAGGTTATTGATATTTCTCCCAGCAATCTTGATTCCAATTTGTGTTTCTTCCAGTCCAGCATTTCTCATGATGTACTCTGCATATAGGTTAAATAAACATGGTGACAATATACAGCCTTGACGTACTCCATTTCCTATTTGGAACCAGTCTGTTGTTCCATGTCCAGTTCTAACTGTTGCTTCCTGACCTGCATACAGATTTCTCAAGAGGCAGATCAGGTGGTCTGGTATTCCCATCTCTTTCAGAATTTTCCACAGTTTATTGTGATCTACACAGTCAAAGGCTTTGGCATAGTCAATATAGCAGAAATAGATGTTTTTCTGGAACTCTCTTGCTTTTTCCATGATCCAGCGGATGTTGGCAATTTGATCTCTGGTTTCTCTGCCTTTTCTAAAACCAGCTTGAACATCAGGAAGTTCACGGTTCACATATTGCTGAAGCCTGGCTTGGAGAATTTTGAGCATTACTTTACTAGTGTGTGAGATGAGTGCAATTGTTCGGTAGTTTGAGCACTCCTTGGCATTGCCTTTCTTTGGGATTGGAATGGAAACTGACCTTTTCCAATCTTGTGGCCACTGCTGAGTTTTCCAAATTTGCTGGCATATTGAGTGCAGCACTTTCACAGCATCATCTTCAGGATTTGGAATAGCTCAACTGGAATTCCATCACCTCCACTAGCTTTGTTTGTAGTGATGCTTTCTAAGGCCCACTTGACTTCACATTCCAGGATGTCTGGTTCTAGGTCAGTGATCACACCATCGTGATTATCTGGGTTGTGAAGATCTTTTTTGTACAGTTCTTCTGTGTATTCTTGCCACCTCTTCTTAATATCTTCTGCTTCTGTTAGGTCCATACCATTTCTGTCCTTTATCGAGCCCATCTTTGCATGAAATGTTCCTTTGGTATTTCTGATTTTCTTGAAGAGATCCATAGTCTTTCCCATTCTGTTGTTTTCCTCTATTTCTTTGCATTGATCACTGAAGAAGGCTTTCTTATCTCTTCTTGCTATTCTTTGGAACTCTGCATTCAGATGTTTATATCTTTCCTTTTCTCCTTTGCTTTTGGCTTCTCTTCTTTTCACAGCTATTTGTAAGGCCTCCCCAGACAGCCATTTTGCTTTTTTGCATTTCTTTTCCATGGGGATGGTCTTGATCCCTGTCTCCTGTACAATGTCATGAACCTCATTCCATAGTTCATCAGGCACTCTATCTATCAGATCTAGGCCCTTAAATCTATTTCTCACTTCCACTGTATAATCATAAGGGATTTGATTTAGGTCATACCTGAATGGTCTAGTGGTTTTCCCTACTTTAGATTATTATAAATACTGGAGCCTCTTGAGGAAAGTGAAAGTGGAGAGTGAAAAGGTTGGCTTAAAGCTCAACATTCAGAAAACGAAGATCATGGCATCTGGTCCCATCACTTAATGTGAAATAGATGGGGAAACAGTGGAAACAGTGTCAGACTTTCTTTTTCTGGGCTCCAAAATCACTGCAGATGGTGACTGCAGCCATGAAATTAAGAGATGTTTACTCCTTGGAAGGAAAGTTATGACCAACCTAGATAGCATATTCAAAAGCAGAGACATTACTTGACAAGCAAAGGTTCGCCTGGTCAAGGCTATGGTCTTTCCTGTGGTCATGTATGGATGTGAGAGCTGGACTGTGAAGAAGGCTGAGTGCCGAAGAATTGATGCTTTTGAACTGTGGTGTTGGAGAAGACTCTTTGAGAGTCCCTTGGACTGCAAGGAGATCCAACCAGTCCATTCTAAAGGAGATCAGCCCTGGGATTTCTTTGGAAGGAATGATGCTAAAGCTGAAACTCCAGTATTTTGGCCACCTCATGCGAAGAGTTCACTCATTGGAGAAGACTCTGATGCTGGGAGGGATTGGGGGCAGGAGGAGAAGGGGACGACAGAGGATGAGATGGCTGGATGGCATCACTGACTCGATGGATGTGAGTCCGAGTGACCTCCGGGAGCTGGTGATGGACAGGGAGGCCTGGCGTGCTGCAGTTCATGGGGTCGCAAAGAGTCGGACACGACTGAGCAACTGATCTGATCTGATTATACAGTAAATCCTTGTTACTTATCTATTTTCTGTATAGTACTTTGTATCTGTTAATTGCATACTCCTAATTTACCCCTTTCTCTCTCCCTCTCCCTTTCAGTGACCATAAATCTGCTTCTATGCTTGTGAGTCCATTTCTGTTTTGTATACAGAGTCACTTGTATTATTTTTTACATTCCACATGTAAATGATATCATATATTATTTGTCTTTCTTTGTCTGATTTAGTTCACAAGTATAATATTCGCTCAGTCCATTCAGGTTGCTGTAAATGGCAGCATTTCATTCTTTTTTTTTAATGTAAAAGGAGGTAATTTTAAACTGCACCTTTCTCCCACCCTCAACTATATGGTTAAGACTAAGGGTCATTTAATATTGTAAACTGGACCAGGCCAAAAAGACTTACAGTATTATCTTGCTTCACCCTTATAAGGTTAGCCAAAGGGCATTTTAATCCTAGCCCTCTAATAATATTTCATTCATACAATAAAGTTACTCATACTGAGCAAGTTAGAAACAACTGTGATACTTCACAAAAATAATTCAAAAAATTCTCACCTAGCCCTAGCCCCACAAATTCATCAGGAGCCTGATCTTTTGCTCCAGTAAGTGATCCTTCTCTGCCTCGTACTGTTCCAGAAATGTACCGAGGCTTCACTCCAGTTCCTATAAGTTGAGCAAGCTCCAGCTGACTGATGCACTTCAGAATCTTAATTACAAGAAGAAAAACAAATTTAAATTCCGTGTTAAAAATCTTCATAAAAATGTTTAAATCTACAAAGTCACAATTTAAACACAGACTACATTATAAATCAGCAAGTTAAATATACTTAATCCTGAATGTACTAATTTTCTCCTGAAACACTTAAGCATGTCACTGATATAATATTTAGCGTTAGCTCATTTTATAAACCAAATTGCAAAAGAAAAAAAGAAAGTACTTATACCTCATGCCATGAATTTCCTAAGTAATTTCCATCTGTATGAGCCACTGTGATAAGCGTTTTGATTGTGTCAATGTTCTTCTGCTTCATTTCAGTAATCCCAGAACTCACTGTCAGTAAGGTAAATCTTGCCAGAGCCTGGACGTATGCATCTCTTTCCAGCTGTTGAAAGAGACAGAGAAAGAGAGCTCACAGGGTTGTAAGCACAACAGAGTAGGCTCTGGTTCCCTACTGATGAAATGTTTACTTAATTTAGTAAGTTTTCAACTATGTCATGAATTACGTATGATACCTCAAAACTATAGTTCTTTACATTTTAATATGTATGAATGAAGCCAAAAAGGATGAATTTTTAAAACTCAAAGGCAATGATGGTGTCAAATCAAGATGAAATTTCAGCAGCAATAATTTATATAGTAAGAAAGCATTCATTGAACACATGTTTCAACTGACTTGTGTGAAGTAGCAGAAACTTGATTTACAAATTTGCTCATGTTTCCCCAACAGTTAAGACTATGCTTTTTATGCTATAACATTCATAATTAAATGTGAAATGGGTTTTCAAAAAGAAAGTAGGCAAGCATTGGATAAAATTTATTATCAGACAAAGCATATAATTTACTAGAAAGGACTATCTTCATAAGAATTATGTCCTTGATACTTGAGTCTCTTAAGGATAACCTGTTCTTAGGCTTCAGTTATAAAATAATATCTATAAATATATGAAATATGAAAAAGTATTATATGATTCAATAAATAAGAACATGCAATATCAATAAGATACTCAAATTACAATAGAGGAATTCAAATTCTTGGAAATTTCCCACACAGCTAATATTCTATACAGAAAAAAACTGCAACACGAAGTTATGATGATGAATGGTAGACACATCAACAGAGAACTACCCGGTTTTGTCACAGCTTCTTGGAAACTTAAAACATTAAGATTCATTTAAACTCCACTATAAACTTGAAATTAGTTTTTTAACAGTGTCAACACAAGAAATAATTTAAACTATAGTAATGACATAAGTAATTTACGTTTTCCAGTCTGGCTACAAATGCAAAATTCTGTTACCTGAATGCTGAAAATGCATGCAATTCTGATTGCACATCGTATACCTTCCAGGCAAAGAGAGGCTACTTCAGTATCATCACAGTCTTGCAGACCCACACTGAATGCAGCCAGAAAAGGGGTCCAAGCCAGCTAGAAAAGGTAAAAATTTAAACTACATCATGAACATCAAATGATAATCAAACTTTAAGATAAGACCACATTAACATTTCTCAATGCTTTCAGACAACAAATGATTTGTGGAAGTTCTTAAAAAGAGCAATGAGTTTCTAGGCATGGTTATTTGGAGAGCTTTCTTAGAAAAAGAGGAGAAACTATATAATGCTGCCTGGGCTTAAGTAAGTAGGAGAGCAAAATTGTAAATTCAAGAGAAGATGGTAGATACATTTTAAGCATAGTACCTATGAGTTATTCACATTAATAAAAAATGGGGATAGTCTATATTCATAAATTATATTAATTTTACCCCTGACTTCAGAACTCATTTCTCTCTGCAAGCTGTGTCTCTTGCAATATTTCATGGACTAATTTTATTTCCAAAAAAATCCTTTTAACCATTTTCTACTTGTAAGACTTATGTTACTGACTACTCAAAGTCCTCATATCAAAACATATATCTATATATATACTGGTGTGTATATACTGGCATGTATATACGTGTGTGTGTGTAACTTTGAAATGTCTGATGTAGGAGTATTGGCTTCTTTTAATAAATCAAAATGAAGCAGAACTATATATAGTCACACAGATAAAGAGTATTTATGACAACATGGTACAAAAACAATAATTGGAATTTTTAAAAGATGTAAAAAAAATTTCTGCATTATTAAGATGGAATTACCCACAGCTTTGTAACCTCAGGAAGTTCAGAAGTTTAGTTCTTAAACAAGGGAACGTAAGTCACAGTACCTAACTTCCAGTCTTAGCCTTGTCACTTATTTCACCTCTTCTTTTCCTGAACTTCATTTCCTCCTCTTTAGTACCTGGACTGCCACTACAGAGATGCTATGGGAAGCATATGACGGGCAGGACTTTAACATACAAAGCACCACAGGAGAGCAATGCATTATGCATGCTATGCTATGTGAAGAAACAACACATCTCTATTTGGAAACCTATGTGATATATACAAGGAGAAGTATAAGCTTCTTAAGCCTGTGACAGCCCCACTGCAAATTAAAGAATGATCTGTATTATCAAATTATACCTAAATAACATCCAGGGGACAGTGAAATTTTCTGCTCAAGTGTATAAACCTCTGTAGAAAATGATCTGCCCATATGTAAAAAGGTTCTTAACTAAATCCCTTAATATCACATCACTTCTAGGACTCTCTCATTTATTCCTTGACTCAACCAATGCTTAGTTACTGAGCATTAACTCCAAGCCAGGAACTGTCAGACTTTCAGAAAAGTCACCAGAACAGATGTACTCCCTTACCTCTCAGAGTTTAAAGTCTAGCACAGACGTTAAGGTTTAAAATAAATAAATGTGTAAATACACATAAATACAGTGAAGGAAGAGCACAGCACGTATGAAAGGAGACCTGACTTAGGCCAGGGCAGAACTCACTAAGAACGTAACACTGAAAGTAGAAAAAACAACTTGGGCAAAGAAGGAAAAAGCATTCTAGACAAAGGACACAGCTTGTGTGAATGCTCTGAAGAGAAAATAATTTAGAGCATTCTAGAAACAGAAAGAACGCCACTGTGACTGCAGCAAGGTAAGAGGAAATCTAATGATGAGGCTGGAGGCAGGTGCAGCCAGATCACACCTGGTATTCAGACCCTCGGGTTGTGTTAGGTTTCACCACGGTTGCAAAATCAGTGAATGGCTTTAAGGAAGAAGGTGACAGTTCATTTGTATTTTAAACATTCTGTGTTCTGTACATGGGTAAGAGAAGCACAAAAGCAGACATGGACACCTGACAGGAGAACACTCCAGCATTAAGAGTGAGAAATGAAGGACACTGTCTGAAAAGGTAACGACAGTAGAAATGGCAGAGAGAGGAAAGGTTCTCAATTCCAGCTCAGAGGATCAAACAAATGCCACCTCCTCCAGAGAAGAGACCATAAAAGCTATTTAGGAAGAATTCCCAGTAACATGGGAAAACACTCATGTGAGAGACAGCAAGTTACAAAATTCTATCCACAGTAGGGTCACAACTGTTTAACAAGAGAAAAAGTAGTATGTAAATATAGTAAGAGAAATGTTCTGAGTGGCAGAATTATGACTGGTTCCTTATTCTTTTTGTTTTTTCCATCCTCCACCTCCTGTCTACCAAAAACATTTGCAAACAAAACAAAGGTATAAGATTATTCAAAACAGAACAAAAACTTGCTTTGTAATTTATTTCATAGTAAGTGCTTTTAATTTCAATCTCATTTCCTATATTACAGTAAAAGAGAGGCCGGCAATACTCCACTATTTCTTCTAACATTCTCTCCCCAAATTCCCACTCTGAACCTGTAACTCTCCATCAACTTTTAGAAATATCACGATCACACAGACCTTAAAGCAAGGGTAGAACTATAACATATGAGAGCTGAAATATCATCATCTTTTACTACCCACACAAATGCAGTTTAACGTCTGAAGAACTCAAGTGATAACCTCCACAGACCATCTAACTGCACTGTCTCACAAATGGACATGTACTTGACCCATTTTTCCTTCTCTAGGAAAAATTCCCACTTTCCTTGACTAGACTCCCGTCCACTTCCCTATAACCCTTATGATGCACTGCTTACTCATTCTGGAATTTGTAGAAAGGATAGAAAAAAAGCACAGGAAAATGAAGAGGGAATGGAAAAGCAAATTATAGAGAAGCAGTAAGTACCATCCTTACTAGATCTATAAACATAAAAGAAAGCTCCCTTTTGTTCCCAACGCTACTTTCTGGGCCCCAGGAGCACTCAGAACCCTCAGATTAGCCCTTAGGCCATAGGTACTGGAAGACAGCAAGAGGCTCAAGGTCACTTTGAGATGTCAGGGAACTCCCAAGATCTAAAGATAACTCAGAGGAAACCAGGCCAGAGATTAAAACTCCCCAAACCTTTCTATTCTTAAGGTCACACATCTATCAATTACTAATCATGCACACCTAAATCACATGGCTTTCACTTCTGGGTCTATACTAATGGGCTGTATCACTGTACTGCCTTAACTTAAAAATATGCTGAACATCAGTATATATAAATGTATATATACTGCAACCCAAAGTCGTTAATAACTCTTACCTTAAACATGGGTCTCACATGCTCCAAATGTGTTGCACTCGTGAAAGGTGCCTGAACGTGGCTCACAGCCTCCATGAGAGCTTTAGCGGTCTTGGCCATCTGTTCCATCTCTAAGTTATACAGGAGTCTTCTTTGTTTTTCACTGGCTACGTCTGAAACAGCAAACACTATTAGCATTTAATATATAAAGCCTTTAAGAATGATATTTTGATGTTTCAGCATAAAATCATCAACACAACCAATGAATACTAATTCAAAATGGTTCTAAGAAGCCAGATGCAAAGGCCATATAATATATGATTCCATTTAGATGAAATACCCAGAGTAGTAAATCCATAAAAAAGAAAGCAGACTGGTGGCAGCCAGAGGCTGAGGAAAGGCAGGGGACGTGGAAGAACTGCTTAATGGATACGGGGCTTTATTAGGGGGTGATGAAATATTTTGGAACCTATCAAGGTGGTGATTGCATAACACTGTGAACATACTAAATACCAGTAACTGTTCACTTCAAAACAGTTCATTTTGTGTTATATGAATTTTACCTCAAAAATGGGGGAAAAAAATCAACTAGGCTTCAGGGATCTGCAGGAAATCTACGCAAAGGGAAAAGAGCAGGCACAGATCTGCCTCACTGAGAGCACCAGGGAACGGCCCAGACAAGGGCTACAAGAACAGACGAGGGGCCAAGGCCCACCTGTGCGACTTGCGGGGTCTCCTGAGTTAACAAGAAAACAGAGGCCTCACATGCAGGATGACTGCAGAAGGTCAGCACACTGCCACCCGCTTCCCACACCCAGCTCTCTCAGTGACCTGCTCACTGTGCACAGAGCAGGCCAGAGAAAGAGGGATAGGAAGATGTCATTATGTGGGTACGAAAAGGAAAATGAAATCAGATAACTGGCATCTAGTCAGGTGTAAAAATGAAATCCTGATCAATACACTCAACGGTTTTTCAAGTAGAAGAGAATGATGTTACCGTGTGAACTGCCGACTGGCGCTGGACTGCAGTAAGGGCCAAGGACGCCAGCTTCTGGGCCAGCCTTTGCCACTTGTCAGGGTTTAGGCACAGAGATTTAACAAAGGCTTTCGCACTGCACTCAGCTCATAGCTTCTCTGATTCTAGGTGTCCTAATCTCTCTGCACTTGTGATTCCTTGTCTATAAAATGAGGGAGAACTTACTAATACTCCTCTACTCCCCGAAGAGAAGGCTATTTACACTCCACAATCCCTTCTAACATTATCTCCAGAGCCTCTGACTCCCACCCTGTAATTCTTCATCAACTTCTAGAAACACATATCACACAGGCCTTCTGGACTCTCACTCCTGTCAACAGCCACAGTCTATGGGGTCGCAAAGGGTTGGACACAACTTAGCAACTGAACACCAATAACCTTTCAACAGCATTTTGCTGCTGCAATCTGTTCTTTCTGATGAAGCCTGAGATTTCATTTCCAAGTGGAAGCTGTTCAGAAAGGCAGGAGCTCTCCTTCTGTATTACTGAGCCACGACCCTAACCTCATGCCTGTAGTCCGATTTTAGCTCTACTTTAATCACCACTGTCTATACATATAGAATGTTGAGAATGGAGCCAGGCACAGGTAACTCCTGACGCCGGTCAGATCTAGGAATGACAGAGTGATATAATTTCTGGTGCATGTCAAGTAGTGATTTCCAACCCCCTGAGCTCCCCCATGATCCTAACCTTCCTCATCTCCCTGAATCACCCCTACTTCTAGCTTCTGTTAACGTGTAATGAAGGTGAACCAATGGAAATAAGTTGCTTGCAGATAACAAGGAGGCAAAAGAAATAAGAGTTGAAGTCTGACTACTGGGGTTGCCTAACCAATCTGTCTGCTCTCCAAGTCCATGCTGAGGTTAACTGCCTCGTGGACAAGTGTATACTCAACGCATGCGAATTCATGCATAGTATGTAGCATTTTCCATTTATCATTGGTCAGTGCTATCTTTCTTCAGGATATAGAGAAAGACATAATCAGATCATCAAACAATGTATTATAATACTTTTCCTTAGAATAAGTGATATTTGGTCTACTCTAACTTAACTTTTTAAGAACCGTAGTTTTTCCTCCTAAACAACCAGGATTCGGTTGATCTGGACACTTACTCTGTTTACTTGACTTTGCAGGGATTGTCAGCTCCTTCGTTTCTTTCATTGATATCTTTTTTCCAGCTATTTCATTATAGATGGCTGACAGATACTCTTCAGGGAGATCTTTACTGTCATTGATGCCTCTATTCATCTTAATGTACTGTTCCTTGGTCATTTTATTTTTAACCTAGAAATGAACAACTGTTATAATTCTTAAAAATGAACAGAAAAATACTCATATAAGAGAATCCATAAATACTCTGAGACAGAAAGTGGAAAATACTAAACAAGGCAGACATTAAAGTGAAAAAAGGAAGTCACAGAAAATGAGGCCAATGTAGCAAAGACCCAGGTTGGCAATATGCTAATTCACCTTGCTGTGATGTCCCCGAGGGATCTGTGGTAAGAAAACAGGAAGATGGAATAATGAAACTGTTTCTGCCCAAGGTTTAAGAGTTTTAGCCAGAGTCTTTAAAAAAGGATCATGACAATCATTAGAAACTTATGCTACCAAAAAGATTCAGATCTTCATTCAAAAGAACATAAGTGTGTTTGCTAATGATTTGCAAACTGATTTTATGGAACAGTGGATGTGAGTAACACGAGCTGAAATTTAAAATCAGATAACAACCTGCTGACTGACTCAGTGTAGTTAACTGAATGCTAGGTGATGTGGGCAAAGTATTCTTTGAACATTTCATCTTGTTTACGAGTACGCACAACAGTAACATCATGCTGCATACCATGGTAAGTCTGTGGAGTATAAATCTGTGGTATGTAAGATGGTGGCCCTGCCGCTGAACTTGGTAACTAGCACAACCAAAACTTTTCTGCCCATGGATAAAACCCAGAAGTCATGACATCTCTATATTTACTTATTAGTTAAATATATTTCTACCACTTTCCACAAAGAATTTAAGGCACCTCTAAAGGTAAGGCTCTTGTAAATTTTGAAGAAAGTACACAGAATAACAATCAACATCAGGAGTAAATCATCAGAAGTTTGCAAAAATAACTATAGAGAAACCAGAAGGCCCAGAAGACATAATAACTGGGATACAAACATTTAACTAGTTTTGTGTTTTTGCGTGCTCAGTCATGTCTGACTCTTTGCAACTCCATGGACTATAGCCCACTAGGCTCCTCTGTCCATGGAATTCTCCAGGCAAGAATACTGGAGTGGGTTGCTGTGCCCTCCTCCAGGGGATCTTCCTGACCCAGGGATCGAACCCGCGTCTCTTACGACTCCTACATTGGCAGATGGGTTCTTTACCACTGCACCACCTGTTCTGACTACTCTGCAAACAGATCTTTCTAGAATGTCAGAAAAGATGAGCGGAGCAGTTTTCCTACAAAAAAGCAAAAATATTACCATAAAAGTTTTCAAATGTAATCATTATTATTATTCAAGGGAAAAACGCTCTAATATACTAAAACTTTAAAAACTTTAGTTAAGGCACTTAAAAAACATTAAAAGAAAGCAACTTCACCTAAATTTCTAATGAGTACTAAAAAAGCAATGACCCAGGGACAAAATAAATGACCACACAAGTGCTTCCAGTAAGAGGCTACAAGATTAGCATCACTGGAAATTTTGAACATGGTACAATATTTTAACATCATACCAATGAGAGACAGAGACGGACACAAACAAATCTTGGCAGAAAATCTTAAGTAGCAATAAAGTATATTTGTGGATCTAGGTTGGGAGGGAGGGGAAGGAGCTCCCAACACGTTAGAGAAGAGCATACATTAGTTCCAGGTACAGAAAATAAAAACACGCCGCTCAAATGGAACACTTCTGCCACAGTGGGGTTCTGGGAGTAGTGTAAAATATAATCTTTTCTTCTCTGGGTCATCTTTTATGGAACACTTTACTCTTGACGTTTATTCTCATGTGCTTAAATTAAGCTGTGACTAAGTTTTAATGCTTAAACCTCTTCAAGCTAATTGTTACCACTGATGAAAATGAATAAACAAAAAAATTTAACATGTTCCAAATATATCTAAAAATTTAAAAACTGATTCACACTATATATAAAAGGTAAATGTTCTAGTTAGCAAAGGAACATAAATGATTGTGAAATTCACTTATATTTTAACTCTGAAAACAATAAAGTGGAGAATTAGTTTTAATAAAATTCTTTAAAGTTACTTGTATTCTTTAAAAAAAAAAAAAAAAAGCAACCATTTGTGACAGTTCATCTGGTCCTGCATCATAAATTACATGGGGTCCTGATAATGGGGTTCAATTTTCTGTTAGGCCACCTATCCTCACAGGGACTCCTCAGCTGTTTCAGAGCCGGCAGGCTGAATGGGAGCAAGGACACCAGCCTGACAGGGAGCGGCATCTCAGAGGCAGCGAGCACTGCAGTGTGGGACTCCAGGCACACGGTCAGTGACAGCAACAGGGCCACAGAGACACAGCACTGACTTCGAGAATGCTCCCTAACTGCTATGCATCCAGAAATGTTTAACAATCTGGAAACTGTGAAAGAACATTCAAAGACGTTTAAAAAGAAAATAACCTACACGAGAGTGTACATATATAAGAAGTATAAGGTATCTAAAATATGGCACAAATGAACTGATCTACAAAACAGACTCAACAGACACAGAGAAGAGACTTGTGGTTGCCAAGAGGAAGCGAGGAGGGGAGAGAAGGAAGAACTGGGAGTATGCGATTAGCAGACATAAACTACGATATAGAGGATGGATAAACAAGGTTGTACTATACAGAACAGTTAGAACTGGACATGGAACAACAGACTGGTTCCAAATAGGAAAAGGAGTATGTCAAGGCTGTATATTGTCACCCTGCTTATTTAATGTATAGGCAGAGTACATCATGAGAAATGCTGGACTGGAAGAAGCACAAGTTGGAATCAAGACTGCTGGGAGAAATATCAATAACCTTAGATATGCAGATGATACCACTCTTATGGCAGAAAGTGAAGAGGAACTAAAAAGCCTCTTGATGAAAGTGAAAGAGGAGAGTGAAAAAGTTGGCTTAAAGCTCAACATTCAGAAAACTAAGATCATGGCATCTGGTCCCACCACTTCATGGGAAATAGATGGGGAAATAGTGTAAACAGTGTCAGACTTTATTTTTCTGGGCTCCAAAATCACTACAGATGGTGACTGCAGCCATGAAATTAAAAGACGCTTACTCCTTGGAAGGAAAGTTATGACCAACCTAGATAGCATATTCAAAAGCAGAGACATTACTTTGCCAACAAAGGTCCATCTAGTCAAGGCTATGGTTTTTCCTGTGGTCATGTACGGATGTAAGAGTTGGACTGTGAAGAAGGCTTAGCGCCAAAGAATTGATGCTTTTGAATTGTGGTGTTGGAGAAGACTCTTGAGAGTCCCTTGGACTGCAAGGAGATCCAACCAGTCCATCCTAAAGGAGATCAGTCCTGGGTGTGCATTGGAAGGAATGATGCTAGAGCTGAAACTCTAGTACTTTGGCCACCTCATGTGAAGAGTCGGACACAACTGAGTGACTGAACTGAACTGACTGAAACAGAACAGGGGATTATATTCAATATCCTAGGATAAACTGTAATAGATAAGAATATTAAAAAAAGAATGTCTATGTGTATAACTGGGGCTTCCGTGGTGGCTCAGATGGTAAAGAATCTGCCCGCAACTTGGGGAGATGTGGGTTCTATCCCTGGGTTGGGAAGATCCCTTGGAGATGGGAATGGCAACCCACATCAGTATTCTTGCCTGGAGAATCCCATGGACAGAGAAGCCTGGAGGGCTGAAGTCCATGGGGTTGCAGAGAGTCAGACACGACTGAGTGACTATCACTTTCACATGGGTATAACTCAATCACTTTACTGTATAGCAGAGACTGGCACAACACTGTAAATCAACTACAATAAAAAAAGAAAATTAAGATAGACACAGATGCATTTAACGTTATAATTCATTAACAGAACAAAATCTGTTAAAAGTATGACCTTCTAAAAACAAAGGGAGGCAGTGTAAAACGTAGTTACTTTTGGTTTAGAGTGAAAAATCTGACAGAAAATTCTTGATAGGAAAATATCCAAATAAGTCTTTATCTGTAGACTGCTTTACAAAACCACAGAAAAAAGTGTCATGCTAGATAATGAAAGCCCTGGAAGTCAGTTGCTTCTACAATACTACCAGTAGCAAGCCAAAGACAAATTTTAAATGATTAAAATCTTACATGTGGTCAATACTTTCTGTATCAATCCTGCCTTAAACATCTCAAAATACATTTCCAAAAAATTCCTATAAAGTTTAATCTCAAACTTTACAATTTGTCCAGTTCATCTCAGCTTAATAATAAGTATATAGTTTATGAGCAACAGGTATCATTAGGAGCTCATCCCTAAGAAGCATTAAGAAATTCTTGCAAATAGGTTTATTTATAATTTTCCCCAAGTTTTTGGAAACTAAACCTAAAACCTTAAAAATAATGTTTTTATTAGTGGCTATCAGAAATCAAGTGACAGTTCCTTAATATTTAAGAAGAAATTACAATTTTATGAAGCAAATGAAAAAACACCTCTTGGATGTCTTATATTTTAAAATTACAGTTAATACCATACCTGTGGACTGTGAAGATCTGTGGTCAGCATGATAATTGAATAAGCCAAAACATAAGCAGTATCCGCACTGGCAAAAAGGGTTTGTCTGGAAAAATAAATGTGTCATGTTATAAACTTTTACTGTTTACATGCATTATTTAAATAACTTACCTCTACCCCCACATCACTTTTCATTTTCTCTCTCAAGATTTATGTTCTACCTCATAATATTTTATGGAATTGCCTCATCACTTCCAGATCGCAGATAATCTAAGTTCTCTGGGGCAGTGGGTTATGGATCACCTGAGGCTCCCAGAAGAGCGTCTGGATACAGCCAGCAATCAATAAACATCTGAATCTGAATCCGCTTACCCTTGGTTGCATTCTAGATATCTTGCAGCAAATTTTTCCATTAATCGATCAATTTTCTGAGCTTCCCCTGGAAGACGGAATCCTTCCAGAAACATACGAAGGGCTGAAACAAAATCTTTTCCTGAAAAGTCATGTTGGTCCACATAAGCATACATGACTTCTTTGTTAAATTTATCATTATCTCCCAGGAATTCACCCACTTGAGTCTGAAGAATAAAAGACAGAAATTGATATCCTAGTGGAACATTACATTTTCCACACCCCTAATTTTTTAAAAAGCAGAGAAGTCCATAAGATCCACAGTTAACTAGTTCATTAACCACAGGGTTAATTAACTATTTTGAATGTGAAGTTAAATGTACCAAAATGCATTAAAAAATAAAAATCAAGATATTTTTCGAGTATAGAAAATTAAAAAGCAAAATTAAGAACAGCTAGCTTATTTTTACATACTTAGGAGGGCATTTGAAAGGGGCAGCAACACATATTATTATTAACTTAAAAAGAAATCCTATAGATGAAGTAACATAGTGTTCTTACTGAGTCTAATCTTTCCTCTTGGTGTAAGAACTGGGCAATGTCTTCAGGGGTGGTGCCAAGCATCCCTTGTTCTTGGAGGTACTGGATTCCTCTCTTTGGTTTCTTAGTAAATCTGGATGATGTTAAAGTTAAAAGGAACATTAGAAACAGAAAGCCATTCATATTCCCTGAAAAGATCTAAAACTACAGTAAATTAGGTTTCCAGTACTTTACTTAAAAAAAAATCAATGAACAAATGCACAAAAAATAATACATTATGCAAAGTTTTATTTTTTCTTCTTAGACAAGAATCTCAAATGGAGGGCAAATTTATCATTGATACAGATCACTTCATATGTTATGTGAGATAAGGCCCTTCAGTAGATGAACTCTGAGTAAAAGGATATGAATACTAAATTTCTCATGCTTTTAATATAGAGTCTCCCTAAGTGCTCACGGAGAAGGCAATGGCACCCCACTCCAGTACTCTTGCCTGGAAAATCCCATGGACGGAGGAGCCTGGTAGACTGCAGTCCATGGGGTCGCTAAGAGTCGGACACGACTGAGCAACTTCACTTTCACTTTTCACTTTCATGTATTGGAAAAGGACATGGCAACCCACTCCAGTGTTCTTGCCTGGAGAATCCCAGGGATGGCGGAGCCTGGTGGGCTGCCATCTATGGGATCACACAGAGTCGGACACGACTAAAGAGACTCAGCAGCACAAGTGCTCAAGTAATCTTGGCTCATCCTTTTATTCAATGATTAATTCTAAGTTTCCTGCTTTTAAAACACACAATTGGAATTTTGGTGACTGTTTTAACTATAACCTGATGGCATTATTTCCTTTATAAAAATATATATATACCCAGTGTTTTCAAAATAAACTTCACACTGATTAGACAGACATATAAACCTTCCTCCATACAGCTTGTTCCTCTCATCCATCTCCACGCATCCCCTTCTCATTCCCTAAATAAAAAGCATTTGCAGCGTCTTATTTTCTCCACATGCCCTTGTGCTCCATTCACTGGAGAATTCTCCTTCATGGTTTAATATTTGAGTCAAGTGTCACTTCTCTGTTTCTAAATCATTTCCTTTCTCCCTTCATTGGTCCAATAATTAGTTTGTGGCCCCATCACCTGGGTACTGCAAGCGCTCCTAACAGGTCTCCCTATCTAGTGTTTGCTCACATTCCAATAATTTCTTCAAGCTGCTGGCAAAGTCATGTGTCAAAAACAGAAATCTGTTGCTGCTGTACCTCTGGCTTAAAATCCTTCAATAGCATACCAAAGTCGAGAACAAGACAAAACCACATGGAGAAAAGAGGCCCCTGTAATCTGGATCCAACTCAGCGCTCTCATGTCATCTCTTGCCGTGCTTAACCATGGTCCTCGAATGTCCTTCTGTCCCTCTGCCAGTGCCATTCTGTCTGAAATGTCCTCCCCTGCTCTGTCCTCCCAACACTCCCCTATCAACTCCTAACTAAACTGCTGCCACACACACAAATCAAAATCAAGCATTCTTCCTGGAGATAAACACAACTTCTGCCTTGAGAAGCTCTCACTCTAACTGAGGAAAAAAATTTTTAAATTCTAATAGTAAAAATTACTTTTAAATTTTTATAAATTAAGAAAACATTTAACAGTGAAAATGCAACAAATAATGTATTATTGAGAAGACAGCGCAGCAGAGGAGGTGACTGGTTAAGAGAGATGACTGTGATCGAACCCCTGGGAAGGTGACTACGGAGCTGAGCTTTGAAGAATGCTGACAACTCTTATGAACAGTAAGAAAAATCATCCCAGAGAGGAAGAGGTCATACAAATAGACAAAAGCATAAGACAGCATGATATTAAATAGCTCTGCATTGTTGGAAAAATCAGGTGAGATGAAGAAGTACCTAAGAGACCAGCAGATTTAAATCATGAGGGTATTATGTGCTATGAGAAAAAGCTGTGGTTTTATTCTCTGTAATAGGGAGAGAGGAGGGAAACAGAAGCAGATTTCGTTCAAAGAAAGATGACTCCAGCTAAGTGTTAAGAAAAGATGAGAGAATAAATGAGATCAAAGAAAGGCAAGCCAACTAAAAGAGTTTACTACTCAAGGCACGAAATGGTGATGGTGTGACTTGAGAAAATAACTGTAGGAGATAAAGACAATAAACTGCAGAAATATTCTGGAAGTGGAATCAACTGGATTTAGTGACAAATCAGATTAACTGAGGAAATCTAAGGTAATTCCTGCAATTCTAGCTCATTACTTAGTAGCATGCTGGGGTTACTACCCTGGATGGGAAACAATAGGGTTTTCTGTTTGTCATTTGCTTTGGGTTGTATTGGGGAGTTGATTATGGAGACTGATAAATATGGTTATGGACACGCCGAGTGTGAGAAGTTATGCAGTGTCCAGGGGAGATGTCCAATGGACAATGAGAGAAGAGTCTGGAGTTCAGTAGAGTTTCTATGTGAAAAATAACACTTGAGGGTTGTGAGATGTTAGCACACAGTAGTTGAAGTCATGAGGGACAGACACTGGAAATGTTAAGACATGTGGTCTGGATGAAGAGCCCATACCAAGACTGAGGTGGCATGGTCAGCAGGTAGGAGGGACCGGACAGAGTGGTATCATGAAAGAAGAGCTGAGGAAGGGTACCTTGTGAGCACACTGTGCTCACTGAAGTGTGAAGCAGAAAGCATGTGCAGTGGCTGGGAAGAGAACAGGAGGCAGGGGACATGTCCACTCAGGGGCCCAGTGAGTGCTCCCTCACTCTTGAGTATTAATACTTCAAACTGAATTTTGAAGGTACTTCAAACTACCTTGGCATAACTCTGTATAACACTCCACTATGGACATCACTCAGTACTAGTATAAAATATATTTTGCCCATACTTCGACTGTAATATCAAATACAAGGATAAGCTCAGATATGCAGATGACACCACCCTTATGGCAGAAAGTGAAGAAGAACTAAAAAGCCTCTTGATGAAAGTGAAAGAGGAGAGTGAAAAAGTTGACTTAAAGCTCAACATTCAGAAAACGAAGATCATGGCATCTGGTCCCATCACTTCATGGGAAATAGATGGGGAAACAGTGGCTGACTTTATTTTTGGAGCTCCAAAATCACTGCAGATGGTAACTGCAGCCATGAAATTAAAAGACGCTTACTCCTTGGAAGGAAAAGTTATGACCAACCTAGACAGCATATTCAAAAGCAGAGACATTACTTTGCCAACAAAGGTCTGTCTAGTCAAGGCTATGGTTTTTCCAGTGGTCATGTATGGATGTGAGAGTTGGACCATAAAGAAAGCTGAGCACCAAAGAATTGATGCTTTTGAACTGTGGTGTTGGAGAAGACTCTTGAGAGTCCCTTGGACAGCAAGGAGATCCAACCAGTCCATCCTAAAGGATTTCAGTCCTGGATGTTCATTGGAAGGACTGATGTTGAAGCTGAAACTCCAATATTTTCGCCACCTCATGCAAAGAGCTGACTCATTTGAAAAGACCCTGATGCTGGGAAAGATTGAGGGCAGGAGGAGAAGGGGACAACAGAGGATGAGATAGTTGGATGGCATCACCGACTCAATGCACATGAGTTTGAGTAGGCTCCGGGAGTTGGTGATGGACAGGGAGGCCTGGCATGCTGCAGTCCATGGGGTTGCAAAGAGTCGGACATGACTGAGGGACTGAACTGAACCTTCATGGTTCTTGGTAAACAGTCCCAAGTACCAAACATGTGTTTGCTGAGTGACTTACAAAATTTCAATATGAGCATCTGAACATATTAGACCCTGTGACCTCAGAAACAAGGACTGTTTCACTCCTCAGGTTTCCCAGCACTTTGCATAATGTCTGCAACAGATGGGACTTCAATAAATACTGACTGAACAGTTAGAATAAATGAATAAATGAAGTATTGGTGGCTGTTTCTGAGGCTACTTTTGAGATTTTTTAGTTTTATGACGATGAGTATGTGTACATTTTATCAACTTTTTTTCTTTTAACATTAACAGTGAAAAGGGACCCCTGAACATTTAGCAAAATCTGCTGCTTAAGATTCAGGAAGAAATGCTTTACAGTGGAGGTAGCAAGCCAAGTAAACATATAAGGGAATTTTTTTTAACAGTTCAGATTCATGGATTGAGATTCATGGAGAAAGGCCAGCAAGTTCAGTTTTCCTTAGAGAATCTCTTTGAAAGAACAGACCGGCGATAAGAGGAAGGAAAGCAGTATGGGCCTATTTCAACCCAAAACAGCCCAGGAGCTGATAGCACACAGCTTAGTAGGAAAACTGACTTCACAAGAGCAGAGTCTGGTACAGTATTCAAGTCTGAAAATGAAGTGATCACCTCATCAACATATAAAAATGCAAGTAGTAACAATCAATCACTAATAAGAGTAGCACATCTGTAACTGAAGTGAGGAAAATATGAAACCTATAAAGGAGCAACACTAGTAGGAGACGATCTATACTTGAAATTTTTTGAGTTCTCACCTGCTTAGGGAATACAATGGGGGATTCTTTAACTGAGCTAAATGAACAAAGCAAAACTGCTCGGATGATGTTCTGCTGCTGCTAAGTCGCTTCAGTTGGTCCGACTCTGCGACCGCAAAGACGGCAGCCTACCAGGCTCCTCTGTCCGTGGGATTCTTCAGGCAAGAGTACTGCAGTGGGTTGCCATTTCAACAGCACGTAAAACACGGTACAAAATTAACATACATCACAAGGGTCTGTCTGGGCTAGACTCCAACGAACAGGGGGCATGGAATAAGGAGTCACCGGGAAATCTTGGGTCTGGGAGAACTGTGCCTCATTTTATTCACTGAAGGGTGGGAATAAGAAGGGACTAAATATAATCCAAAGATGTAGAGAAATCCAGGACAAGGTGGCACAGAACTGGCAGAGGAATGTTCAGTAACATTTCTCCTTAGAATTGTACACTCACAAGTCTATCCCTTGTTCTATTATTTCTTTTTGCTGCTTGAGGACTTCAAACTGCTCCGGATTATCAGTGCCAGACATCTGTGTGCTGTAGCTGCCTATTCCTGATGATGACGTTGACTCCAGGGAATTTAAACTTCCGTATCTGTTTATTGTCTCTGGGTGTTTTATTTCACTCGTCTCTTGCTCTGAGGGTTTTTCCTGACCTGTAAGTTGAAAAACTGCCTCAATAAATTATTCTGTCAAAGGAAAAAGATTTCTCAAATAAGGCAAGATAATTTCATGTTGCTTAATATCTATTATTTAATACAAATAACGTATTAAGTGCCGTATGCTGTATGCAGATCATATGCACTGATACTACAACACACTGCAATTAGTACGTGTACAATTTGTATCATGAGTTCTTTTCACAACTACAGTGCTGAGTATTCACTGGGTTTCTGCTCTCAGCTCAAGGGACAGTTTTGGAATAGTTTCCCCTCAAAGCACTCTTGACTAAGATAACACCAAGATAACCCTGCAGCTATGAGTTTTTCTCTTAGTAAGGGTAAATGTCAAACATAAATGAACAAGCCAATCTTCTTAAAATATTTCTGTTTTTTATATGTTTCTTCTATAATTATCCTCTAACAAAGCTGCATAAACATGATTCACTTTAATGTGATATGCAAAATACTTCTGGAAGATTTAGAAAGAAAAAAGTTTGGATAACTAAGTTGAGAAATTCACAATTTTAAGTTTGTTATTTAACTCACAGAGAACTCTGCTTCGTCAGCTAAATGGGAAAGATGTCATGAAACTGGTTCAGTAGCATCTGCAACCATCCGCCACAGTATCACTTACTTAAATGACGAAAAATTAGGTTCAAATATCAGCTTACCAAGAGTCGTCTGTGAGTTGGGATTCACATACTGATCCTTGCTCCATTCAACCATGCACTTCAAAATTGACACTAAGCATTCTAAACCTTTTTTCCTTAGGCTCAGTTCCTACAAAAGAATTCATAAAAGCAATTAAAACAACAACAAATCTTTTAAGGAAAACAAACAGATCTTCTTGGCAAAGTTCCAATTTGAAAATGTTTTTCAAGTTCTTACCTGAACATTACTCATACCAAGTTCTTGACTGCCTCGTCCTTGGGCAATTTTTGACAGATCATTTACTAGTCGTTCAAATATGTTTGCTGCATTTAAGTCACAATCATAGTTTACATATATATCCACTACACTCTGAGCATCTGTAACAGAGCAATATGTTAATTTTAACAAAAGGCATCTAGAATATGGCCTTTTAAATATCTCACAGTAAGAGATAATAAAGAAGGGTAACTTCAAATACCTGCACAAATCCTTGTTAATGTCTGAATAACCATCCATTTGTGGTCAAATGAGCTGGTAGAGGTCTCCAAAATATATAGGAAAATTTCTTTAAAGAACACCTGTGATTAGGAAAAAACCTCTACTTAAAATATTGTTCATAATTCATATATGTGATCGCTTTGTAAATGTCCCTTAGTTGTAAAGCAAAGATCAGGACTCAGGGTCCTGGGATTCATCTCCTTTAGAGTTCTGTTTCTGAAATGTCAGGACTTGAATAACATGAGTTGGTCACTTCCACTAGCCTTTGCAATAAAAGAACTGTACTTCACATCACTGTATTTTGTTATCACATAGTCACTACAAATGAAATCTGCAAAAATTTGGAGTTCTGGGAGATTATTTAAATATATTTACAATACTTAATAAAACTCCTATTTTTTAATCCCCCGTAGACCATAAACTATATTCTATTCATCAGTTACATTTTTTCAGACATTATAGTACTGGGCAAGCCTGAGGGTTCCTAGATTTTGAAGTAACTAATGTTATAATCTACACAATTAAAAAGGATCTGCTGCTGCTGCTGCTGCTAAGTTACTTCAGTCGTGTCCAACTCCGCGTGACCCCATAGACGTCAGCCCACCAGGCTCTCCTGCCCCTGGGATTCTCCAGGCAAGAAAACTGGAGTGGGATGCCATTTCCTTCTCCAATGCATGAAAGTGAAAAAGTGAAAGTGAAGTCGCTCAGTCGTGTCCGACTCTTAGCGACCCCATGGACTGCAGCCCACCAGGCTCCTCCATCCATGGGATTTTCCAGGCAAGAGTACTGGAGTGGGGTGCCATTGCCTTCTCCGAAAAAGGATCTAATTCTCATATATTGTTATCACACAAGTAGAAATCTATGTCTGAAAACTATAAAACTATTTCTAACTATTCTTTACATCAAATAATGTCCAGCACAAAGGCTTTAGTTAACCTAATTAATTTCAATTTAAGGGCTAAGAATTTTCAGACTCATATTTATTTTGGAAAAGTAACTGTAACTTAAGAGCGGATGAGTGATAAAGAAAACCTAGAACAACATAATAACTTTTACGGCACATGCTATTATGAATCCAAAAATTCATATTTATAATTTAAGACTACTAACATCTTCGCCTCCCCAAATGGGTGATGTACCCTTGTAATGAGCTTTTCTTTCACAAAATTTAATATATTTCTATGACTTGCCCAATGTCAGTATTTCCTGTAAGACTGTAAGCTCTTAGAGGGTAGATACAAGGTCATTCTTGCTAAGCATTGTTCCACACTACATGGTAAATACAGTAGGCATTCAATGCATATTTGCAGCCACAGTTCCCAAATACTGCACCAAGGCGCCCCAGAATGCTGCAGCAAACTCAAGAGGGATGCCATGAGAATTTCTGAGGGAAAATTCAGAGGGAAATACAACAGTCCCTCTGAGTATCTGTGGATATCTCAATAGACTACTCACAGATTCATCATCAATTAGATCACATTACATTCCTTTCAATGACATCATCATTTTCGCAAACCTGGGGTTTAGTGGTTGCTATGAAAAGCAGCAGGTAGTCCATGAAAATCAAAGGAAGAAATGAGGGTGGCAGTGTTCAGTTTGATTTCAAGGTCTGAGAAATTGCGTAGTATCCAACAGGCTCATACATTCCAGTAGTCAGTAACTACTATTTAACAATGACATAAAAACTTTTTGCTTTCAATTTATGTGTGCTTCCAACCCTGCCCCCCAATGCAGACTTCAGTTCAGTTCAGTGGCTCAGTCGTTTCCGACTCTTTGGGACCCCATGGAATGCAGCACGTCAGGCCTCCCTGTCCATCACCAATTCCCGGAGCCTACTCAAACTCATGTCCGTTGAGTCGGTGATGCCATCCAACTATCTCATCCTCTGTCATCCCCTTCTCTCCTCCTGCCCTCAATCCCTCCCACCATCAGGGTCTTTTCAAATGAGTCAGCTCCACATCAGGTGGCCAAAGTATTGGAGTTTCAGCTTCAACATCAGTCCTTCCAATGAACACCCAGGACTGATCTCCTTTAGGATGGACTGCTTGGATCTTCTTGCTGTCCAAAGGACTCTCAAGAGTCTTCTCCAACACCACAGTTCAAAAGCATCAATTCTTTGGTGCTCAGCTTTCTTTATGGTCCAACTCTCACATCCATATATGACTACTGGAAAAACCACAGCTTTGACTAGACAGACCTCTGTTGGCAAAGTAATGTCTCTGCTTTTTATTTATTTTTAAACAGAAGTATTTTTATTTTTAATTTTTTACTTTGCCATACACCAACATGAATCTGCCATGGGTGTACATGTGTTCTCTGCTTTTTAATATGCTGTCTAGGTTGGTCACAGCTTTTCTTAAAGGAACAAGTGTCTTTTAATTTTATGGCTGCAGTCACCATCTGCAGTGATTTTGAAGCCCCCCAAAATAAAGTCTGACACTGTTTTCACTGTTTCTCCATCTATTTGCCATGAAGTGGTGGGACCAGATGCCATGATCTTAGTTTTCTGAATGCTAAGTTTTAAGCCAACTTTTTCACTCTCCTCTTTCAAACGAAACTACATCAAGAGGCTCTTTAGTTCTTCTTCGCCTTCTGCCATAAGGATGGTGTCATCTGCATTTCTGAGGTTACTAATAGTTCTCATGGCAATCTTGATTCCAGCTTGTGCTTCATCCGGCCCAGCGTTTCTCATGATGTACTCTGCATATACGTTAAATAAGCAGGGTGACAATATACAGCCTTGATGCACTCCTTTTTCCTATTTAGAACCAGTCTGTTGCTCCATTCCAGTTCTAACTGTTGCTTCATGACCTGCCTACAGATTTCTCAGGAGTAAGGTGAGGTAGTGTGGTATTCCCATCTCTTTCAGAATTTTCCACAGTTTATTGTGATCCACACAGTCAAAGGCTTTGGCACAGTCAATAAAGCAGATGTTTTTCTTGAACTCTTTTGCTTTTTTGATTATCCAACGGATGCTGGCAATTTGGTCTCTGGTTCCTCTGCCTTTTCTAAATCCAGCTTGAACATCTGGAAGTTCATAGTTCACATACTGCTGAAGCCTGGCTTGGAGAATTTTGAGCATTATTTTGCTAGTGTGTGAGATGAGTGGAACTGTGCGGTAGTTTGAGTGTTCTTTGGCATCACCTTTCTTTGGGATTGGAATGAAAACTGACCTTTTCCAGTCCTGTGGCCACTGCTGAGTTTTCCAAATTTGCTGGCATATTGAGTGCAGCACTTTCACAGCATCATCTTTCAGGATTTGGAATAGCTCCACTGGAATTCCATCACCTCCACTAGCTTTGTTCGTAGTGATGCTTTCTAAGGCCCACTTGACTTCACATTCCAGGATGTCTGGCTCTAGGTCAGTGATCACACCATCATGATTATCTGGGTCGTGAAGCTCTTTTTTGTACAGTTCTTCTGTGTATTCTTGCCACCTCTTCTTAATATTTTCTGCTTCTGTTAGGTTCATACCATTTCTGTCCTTTATTGAGCCCATCTTTGCATGAAATGTTCCTTTGGTATCTGTGATTTTCTTGAAGAGATCCCTAGTCTTTCCCATTCTGTTGTTTTCCTCTATTTCTTTGCATTGATCGCTGAAGAAGGCTTTCTTATCTCTTCTTGCTATTCTTTGGAACTCTGCATTCAGATGTTTATATCTTTCCTTTTCGCCTTTGCTTTTTGCTTCTCTTCTTTTCACAGCTATTTGTAAGGCCTCCCCAGACAGCCATTTTGCTTTTTTGCATTTCTTTTCCATGGGGATGGTCTTGATCCCTGTCTCCTGGTCAATGTCACAAACCTCATTCCATAGTTCATCAGGCACTCTATCTATCAGATCTAGGCCCTTAAATCTATTTCTCACTTCCACTGTATAATCATAAGGGATTTGATTTAGGTCATACCTGAATGGTCTGGTGGTTTTCCCTACTTTCTTCAATTTCAGTCTGAATTTGGCAATAAGGAGTTCATGGTCTGAGCCACAGTCAGCTCCTGGTCTTGTTTTTGCTGATTGTATAGAGCTTCTCCATCTTTGGCTACAAAGAATATAATCGATCTGATTTCGGTGTTGACCATCTGGTGATGTCCATGTATAGAGTCTTCTCTTGTGTTGTTGGAAGAGGGTATTTGCTATGACCAGTGCATTTTCTTGGCTAAACTCTATTAGTCTTTGCCCTGCTTCATTTCGTATTCCAAGGCCAAATTTGCCTGTTACTCCAGGTGTTTCTTGACTTCCTACTTTTGCATTCCAGTCCCCTATAATGAAAAGGACATCTTTTTTGGATGTCAGTTCTAAAAGGTCTTGTAGGTCTTCATAGAACCGTTCAACTTCAGCTTCTTCAGCGTTACTGGTTGGGGCATAGACTTGGATTACTGTGACATTGAATGGTTTGCCTTGGAAATGAACAGAGATCATTCTGTCGTTTTTGAGATTGCATCCAAGTACTGCATTTCAGACTCTTTTGTTGACCATGATGGCCACTCCATTTCTTCTGAGGGATTCCTGCCCGCAGTAGTAGATATAATGGTCCTCTGAGTTAAATTCACCCATTCCAGTCCATTTGAGTTCGCTGATTCCTAGAATGTCGACATTCACTCTTGCCATCTCTTGTTTGACTACTTCCAATTTGCCTTGATTCATGGACCTGACATTCCAGGTTCCTATGCAATATTGCTCTTTACAGCATCGGACTTTGCTTCTATCACCAGACACATCCACAGCTGGGTATTCTTTTTGCTTTGGTTCCATCCCTTCATTATTTCTGGAGTTATTTCTCCACTGATCTCCAGTAGCATATTGGGTCCCTACTGACCTGGGGAGTTCCTCTTTCAGTATCCTATCATTTTGCCTTTTCATACTGTTCATGGGGTTCTCAAGGCAAGAATACTGAAGTGGTTTGCCATTCCCTTCTCCAGCGGACCACATCCTGTCTGATGGGATAAATAAAAAATACAAATTTGGAGAAAACAGGGGGAAAAAGTCTTTAGCTACTATCTATAGGTTATTGAATTGCACTAATAAGCAAAAGACTATCAGAGTAATTTAAGACACCATGCTGATCAACAGGGGCTCTAAAAAAAAATTCTAAAGATTTACAGAGCACCTATCGTGAAATACATGTAAAATAACAGAAGTACTTTGTCTTCATCTAATAGATATTGTCTTGAAAAAGTATGTATAAACTGTATTTTCTAAAATAGATATGTAAGTTACTACCCAAGGAAAAATCATATTATAAAAACTCTCAAGTGAATATTCTCATAAAATAAATCTTCATGTAACAACCATGTCAATTCTGTTTTGCAAATTTAGGTTGTCTTATGTTGGCTTTTCTCCAGTTGGAACACAGTTCATCCTGTATTTGAATATGTTCGGTACTCTCAAAAGCATATCTATATTTATCTTGTTTTATCTTCATATTCTCCCCGCAGGGGACAATCAAGAGTGAAATAAACCTGATCGCTTAAAAAAAAAACAACTACAGACTATTATTACAATAGTTTTAATGAGAATCTACCATCTATGAACAGACAGGAAATTTCTGTAAGTATTTCCCTTTAAATTCACGCCTACACAAAATTTTTTACATCAAATTTATTTTATAGAAACAGTAATCACAACTTAAATGAGCTTTATGGTATCTGGTTCCATAAGAATTTATACTTCACAGAGTCATTTAAATAGTACTTAAAGTAGTCATCTCAGAGTAGTAGTAACTGAATGCACAAAAGTCTTCCAAAATTCTCTAATGTCAATTTAAATGCCTCATCATCAAATGAAATACTTTTGGTTTGCTACAGAAGCAAAAGTTCGACAAGTTTTTATTTTAAAGTCTCTTATTTGTAGTTCCTGAAGATAATGAGAAAAAACTATCTAAAAATAGTAACTTTCTAGTTTTGCCTTATATTATTTTAACATATATATGGCAAACTTCAAAAAACTTTACAACAAAAATGCACCAGAAACTTCTTCCTGTCCAAAAATAGGACCCAAATTAAAAAACTTTTACTTTAAATACCAAAGCCTTATTCTTTCTTATTCCCATAATAATGTTCTACATGAATTTTGATACTACAGAACATTTACAATAAAGGAGATATAAAAACTCTGGAAAAATAATAATTTATCCTTCCTGTGAGCTAATAAATTATTAGTTTTGAGTCAGGATTAAAAATTAAAATGTAACCTGCATACCATATCAAACAAAACATGAAGGTCAAAGTTGACTAGCAGAAAAGTGTTTCTAAATTATATCATGTCCCAACCAAAACAACATTTCCACAAAGGACAAACTGTAAAAGGAAACCCATTAAATAGGTAAAACATTTTATATACTGAATTATTTGAAGGTGTGAAAAAAAGATCATGAATTGGTACACTTGCATAATACACGTCATGGTTAGAAACATTCCCTAGTTTCATTTTGCTAAGTCTCTGGAAATATTTTAGAATGATGTAACTGTTATTCTCATTCCAAAGATGTTGAGAGAAAACTTGAGGAATATAATAAGTACATTTGGGAAAAAATACAAAAGTTAAAATTTCAAACCTCCTAAATATAACCCCTAAAATATAATTCTTCGTCATCACCTCTTTAAAGTACTAAAAACTTAAATAGCTTAAAACCACATAGACAAAGTATTTATTTAGAGCTTCCTTTCAAGATAACCAAATTCACTATTACGTACTATACATACAATAGGAAAGTTATTGGGAGGAACAAATTAATTCAAGACAATTAAAATCATTCGTGGAACTACTATAAATTCTGTGAAGGCAGCAGCTATGTCTTAATTTGATTTGGCATTCTTAGTGCTTACTGAGTGCTTAGCACTTTGTAGGCAAATGTTAACACAACAATACACAAGTATTATTTCATGTTCTAAACTTTCCAGTGTGTTAAAATATGATTTAACATGAAACAAATGAAATATCCAACAATGCCTAAAAGAACATACCTCAATCTGCATCTTCAGATGTGTCTTGAAGTTTGATAACAAAGTAAGAAATATGGAAAGAGACAGCTCAAAAACCTCTGGGACAGATGAAACTCCATTTTTTGAGAGTGCAACACATAGATACTGCTTTATAGCATTAATAAACATCTCATTTGTCCTGAAAATAGGCCCTGCATTCTGCAGAATGGACAGAAGTAACTGCAGTGAAAGAATCTTGGATCGTAACTCATGAGACCTAAAATACAAAAAAGAAGGCACAGTATGTGGACAAGTTTAGCATCATGGTGACAATGGGCTGTTCTGAAGCTATTTCCTATACCACATAATTTCATAAACCTTTACATGGAAAGAAAGAGAAAACTCTACAGCATAAAAAAAGAAAAGCACACAAGTTTAGCCGCTAGTAATAGGTAGCTCTACTGGTGTTCTCTTCTACCACATAACTTCAAGAACTTTTATCATTACACATATCTAACATCAGCTCACTGTTCCTTTGAACAAGAAAAGATTTATGCCTTGTTCCTTTCTTTCACAAATATATTTCACTCTTTAGAAATCATTGTGAACGTCTCAGATGAAGGGCCAAATTTAGTATAAATAGGTTCCAAAGTACTTTTTTCCAAGTTATGCTACTCAAAAATCCTGAACAATAATAAAAAACACTATTAGGGCATTAACAAAGCATTATTTAAAGCTTACTTTTTCAGTAACCATTTAAACTTAGAGAAAAAAATACAGGCTTTTAGAATACTTGTACCTCTTAGTAGCTTACCCATTCACTCTATTAATAAATATTTTTATAATGAAAAGCTGAAAAATACATTTAAGCTTAAATTTAAAATTTCATTTTTCTGATCAGTATCTAAAATTTTAATTATCAGGATTTCACAAATACAATTTTTCATCCATTGAAACAGGTTTTTTAAGTCCAATAGACCAAGGAGATTGAGTGATTTATCCTTGGCAACTTTGCAAATACAGGACACATTTAAATGCTTAGCAGATGGTTCTTATGTTTATTTATTCCAAATTGTACTCAGTCACATTTCCACCATATAGTAAGCTTAACTGGTCTTGATTTCTACCTTAAAAATTTTATGGTTAAAGTGTCAAGTGACTCAAGGTCCTAAAACTAACAGGGAATATTTTATTTTATGCAAATAGGAATCATAAAAAATACTGCCATCTTTGAAATGAAACTGGAACCAATAATATCACAGCTCATCAATACATAGTCATGTTTCCAAGATGGCCTATGCCTCTGAATCTAAGAATCCGTATGTACAGCAGATATAGTATGCTAAGTCACTTGAGTCGTGTCTGACTCTGTGCGACCCCAGAGACAGCAGCCCACCAGGCTCCCCCGTCCCTGGGATTCTCCAGGCAAGAACACTGGAGTGGGTTGCCATTTCCTTCTCCAATGCATGAAAGTGAAAAGTGAAAGTGAAGTCGCTCAGTCATGTCTGACTCTTAGCCACCCAATGGACTGCTGCCTTCCAGGCTCCTCTGTCCATGGGATTTTCCAGGCAAGAGTACTGGAGTAGGGTGTCATTGCCTTCTCCGAGATATAGTATTACCAAGACCAAAACCAACCACCCTGCCAAAAAGTAGACAAATCAAGTTAGAAACAGTGAGAGCTAAGACTAAATAGCTACAAGAAAATACAGAGTGGACCAGGTACTCCCCCTTGATGCTGAGCTTTCCCAGGCTTATCCACTACTGCTACTTCCTGGTCTAGCTCACATTTATCACCCTTTTTGCTCAATTTCAACGGTAACTAAATCCTATAGCTTACCATTCTCTAACACGGTTTTAATGTTTCACCAGTTGTATTCCCAGCATCTAACAGAATGCTTTGTTAGCATGGATCAAAATAATAATAGATTTATTCATGTTCTTATCTAAACCTGATCTGCCTCTTGAGAAATCTGTAGGCAGGTCAGGAAGCAACAGTTAGAACTGGTCATGGAACAACAGACTGGTTCCAAATAGGAAAAGGAGTACGTCAAGGCTGTATATTGTCACCATGTTTATTTAACTTATATGCAGAGTACATCATGAGAAATGCTGGACTGGAAGAAACACAAGTTGGAATCAAGATTGCTGGGAGAAATATCAATAACCTCAGATATGCAGATGACACCACCCTTGTGGCAGAAAGTGAAGAGGGGCTAAAAAGCCTCTTGATGAAAGTGAAAGTGGAGAGTGAAAAGGTTGGCTTAAAGCTCAACATTCAGAAAACGAAGATCATGGCATCCGGTCCCATCACTACATGGGAAATAGATGGAGAAACAGTGGAAACAGTGTCAGGCTTTATTTTTCTGGGCTCCAAAATCACTGCAGATGGTGACTGCAGCCACATTACTCCTTGGAAGGAAAGTTATGACCAACCTAGATAGCATATTCAAAAGCAGAGACATTACTTTGTCAACAAAGATTCGTCTAGTCAAGGCTATGGTCTTTCCTGTGGTCATGTATGGATGTGAGAGCTGGACTGTGAAGAAGGCTGAGCGCCGAAGAATTGATGCTTTTGAACTGTGGTGTTGGAGCAGACTCTTGAGAGTCCCTTGGACTGCAAGGAGATACAACCAGTCCATTCTGAAGGAGATCAGCCCTGGGATTTCTTTGGAAGGAATGATGCTAAAGCTGAAACTCCAGTATTGTGGCCACCTCATGAGAAGAGTTGACTCATTGGAGAAGACTCTGATGCTGGGAGGGATTGGGGGCAGGAGGAGAAGGGGACGACAGAGGATGAGATGGCTGGATGGCATCACTGACTCGATGGATGTGAGTCTGAGTGACCTCCGGGAGTTGGTGATGGACAGGGAGGCCTGGCGTGCTGCAGTTCATGGGGTTGCAAAGAGTCGGACACGACTGAGCGACTGATCTGATCTGATCTGATCTAAACATTAAGTATCTACTAATGATAAGGTATCTATCAATGAAGAAATGAGCAGATCACTGTCTTATAACACAAGTATACTTTTGACAGGCAAAAGAAGCTTGAAATTACAGGTTTGCAGTTTTTCATGGGGTAGTTTCAAATTATTATGATTCCATCTTAAAGAACAATTCCTGGATCATCATCTTAGAAAGGCCACAAAATATAAAGAGAAGCAAACACAGAAAAGAAAATTATGTAACTATACATAAGAGATCATTAATTTTGGAGAAATACCATTCAAGATAGAAAATCATATATTCTGTAAAAAGAACAGTTTTAGGGGTGGAAAATCTGATCTCTTTCAAAATTCAGTTCCAGTATTTAATGACTCAGGTGGTCAAGAAGGTTTTTTTTATGGTCCAACAAAATTTCCTAGTATTTGATTTAAGCCCACCATGTAGGAGGATAATTTATATTAATCCTCATAATTATCCTTTGTAATATTAAAGGTTTGATTTAGGAAAAACAAACATATAAGTCTTTTAAGGTCAATAATATTTTTAAATAACGGCAAAAATGGCCTTCAACACTAAGACCAAATTCTTATCTTCTCCTTAAAGAAGGTTTCATCAATCCAGAATGAGCTATCAGTTTCCGCCTCCCCTTATACTAAAAGTTTAAAATATATAGTTATAATCAACTTTTATATTGTAATCTGAAAAACCTTAATCCTTTTTATGTAGCATCTATATTTTCAAAGTATGTAACAATCAATAAAGTGTACTTCTGCTTTTCAGGATTTGGGCCTTAAAAGATTTGAGAGTTCCAGGTTTCTGGGCCTAAAAGATGTTTCTCACTGAATCAGTAATCTGTGACAAAAGAAAACAAAACTGTAGAAAGTGTAACAAATGTGGTTTCCCAAAACTTATAAAGTTTTTATTATAACTGTCTCCAGTCTTCTTCCAAGTTGACATCTAGAAACTGAAATAGTTTTTTTAAAATGAATTTGCCCCTATTTCAATATTCCTTTCTAAAAATCACTCAGGCCTTCTCCAAGCTCTTATTCCAGAAAGTTCTCCTAAAACTGATGTTGTATATGACACATCATGTTGCAACATGAGAGGAGCAGAGCTCTCTAGAAATTTCCAAACTCAATCTTCAGCAGGAATCAGTTGCATTGGAATCATCTAAATGGAAAGACATTTGCCAATTTATGACTTAGAAAAATGGCACTTCTCTACTGTTTAAACTAACATATACAGGGAGAATCAGACAAGTGATTCCTATCTTAAAGTATTTCCTGCTCCCCAAAGGAGGAAGTTATCTTATGGCATTTTTTCTGATCTTAATGAGTATGTTATTATCTTACATTCTGACTTTTAAGATTTATTTCTGTTAGGTTTTATTACCTTTCAACTGGTAGCTTTCAGATGCCTAGCATAAGGATACATGTAAAGGGCTACATTACTTTCAGTGTTACATACTATACTGAAAAAATAATTCACTTAGTCATTCAGTCCCTGCTGAGCACCTACAATGAACCAGACACAATTCTATAATTCTATAAAGCGTGTGCTTTCAGAAATAGTGCAAGACATCTACTCTAGCTAAATTTTGACACTCAGTTTTCTAATTCCTTTTTTTTAAAGTAAAATAACCCTAACAAATAATTTTGAAGGTCCTAAAAGACAAAGAAGAAAAAAGAAACCCAAAGACACAAGAAGGTTCAAGCTTCAAAACCTGCATCAGTCAGGCAGAACAGCTGAGGACTTACTTTGGATCCGGTGGTCCATCCGATAGTGGTTTCATTGACAGTTTACACAATGACCTGAATACTAGAAAGGCATCCTTTTGTAAAATGTGGGAAAACTTAGCACCAGGTGAAGGTCCTGAAGAATTTCCAGATTCCTAAATGAGTGAACACACCATGTAAATAAAGGCATTTGCCAGTATAAAATCATATCAGTCTTCAATATACTTTATCAGTAGGGTGTGGGGTTCTATTGGAAGGAAAATCAGATGAGGAATGGGCCACATGGCTTTTCTTTACGGTGACATGTCACTCCCATCCACAACAATAAATACCTCTTTTAAAACATTCCCCCAGCTGCCAAACTCTTAACGTTTACTTGGTTTATACTACTACTAACAGAAACTATTAATAGCACATCGTGCCTTGATAAGATACCTCATCCATGGCCTAAGCTATGCTTTCTACTACCTGTCCTTGGGAATTTTATCTTTTTGTCCTATTTTGTATTTTGTTTACTCTGTGCAGATAAGGCTTAAGACAGTCGAGACTATTCGGGCAATGTTTACAAGTTGTTAACTGATGAAGGCCACAAGGCCAAGAAGACTTACCCCTATGTATGGGGCAATGATTCAGAGCAGGATTCCCTTATCTAAAAAGGTAAGGAAAAAATATACCAAATATAGGGGAGGAAGGATGAGGAGGGCCTATCACTACTACAGTATGGATTTCACTGTAGCCCTAAACAAAGACAATGTTCTCTAGCTAAAAGTTCATTCTTCTCCTAGTATACTAGAATTATCCTATGAATATGTGATAAGAATTTTTTTTTAAATGTAATTTCAATGGGAGGGAAATGTGAATACCTACAAGACACATTCCAAGTTGGAAATTAAGCTATCAATATTTTAAAGGAATGAACTGCTCAGATTTATATCAATTTAAAAAAAGTTTTTATTTCCTCAAACTGAAATCAGCCACAACTATCAACTGGATATATTCACCACAAGGTGCTGGTAGCCTATCAATGTTTAAGATGAAGAGGACTTTTTCCTTTATTTCTACCTGAGTATCATTGGAAGAGACAGACAATCTGTCATCAGGTAAGGACGGTGTATAAGCAACAGAAATTGGTGTTCCTGGAATTCCGTTTGCTTGAATATTTTCACTGTCGCTACCATTCTCTATGGTTCCATTGTTGCCATCTGCACTTACATTTATGGTAGTCCTTTCTCCCATATCTGAAATGGCAAGAATTAAAACCATACAAACATTTCTAATTGAAGTGTGCTGAAAAAGCATAGACTATCTAAAATGAAACAGTAGCAGAAAAGCAATGAGAAGCAAGATGTATTGGCACCATTTAAAGGTTAGCATAAACGAGTAAGTATTCATTTGGAATACATCCAAACACGATCTGTAAGTAGCTCTAGCAATGAAACACACTCAGCTGATGAAAGGCTAACCAGAATGTGCCAAATCAGAGGCTTAGTTGTAGTCTACTGATATATTAGCATTTACTAAACTGAGTTCTAATGAATGCTAATGCCTTAAGACAATGAAAAGAAAATCTTCCAAACAAAATTCCATTTTCAAGTAAATTACTAAAATGATGGAAAATATGTATCTTTATTATAGATTTTAATTCTCTAATACGCATTGAGTTCTACAAAGGGGATATACAATATGCAGTGTTTCCAAAATTCATTTTATCACAAGACTCCTCCTTTTTAGAACACTCATTAATACCTCTAGTAACATAGATTCTTTGGAACAATTATGGAAATAATGGCCCTCAATATACTGCAGTATGTTACTCTGAGTAATCATACTTGTAAGATAAACAGAAATAAACGACTTCTAGTAGAACAAACATAGATAATGAAATTATACCAAGTTTTAGAACTACTCTAGGTGTGATGTATGTTACTTTAAAAAAGGAACACTTCATAGCAGCATTATTTACATTAGCCAAGGCATGGAAACAATGTAAGCAATTCATTGAGTCCAGGGTTAGAACTTGACACTTTTACTGCCAAGGATCCTGGGTTCAATGTCTGGTCAGGCAACTAAGATTCCACAGGCCCTGCAGTGGTGGCCAAGAAAAGAAACAATCTAAATGTTCATCAGTAAATGAAGGAATAAAGATGTGTGTGTGTGTGTGTGTGTGTGGATAAAGATTGTGTGTGTGTGTGTGGCAACTAAGATTCCACAAGCCCTGCAGGTGTGTGTGTGTGTGTGTGTGTGTGTGAACTAAGATTCCACAAGCCCTGCAGTGGTGGCCAAGAAAAGAAACAATCTAAATGTTCAGCAGTAAATGAAGGAATAAAGATGTGTTTGTGTGTATGTGTGTGGATAAAGGTGTGTGTGTGTGTGTGGATAAAGATTGTGTGTGTGTGTGGCAACTAAGATTCCACAAGCCCTGCAGGTGTGTGTGTGTGTGTGTGTGTGTGTGTGTGTGTGAACTAAGATTCCACAAGCCCTGCAGTGGTGGCCAAGAAAAGAAACAATCTAAATGTTCAGCAGTAAATAAAGGAATAAAGAAGGTGTGTGTGTGTGTGTGTTTGGGGATGGGTGTCTGGATGTGTAGGATTGAGGTGGGTGGGGGTGTGTGTGTGTGTGTGTGTTTGGGGATGGGTGTCTGGATGTGTAGGATTGAGGTGGGTGTGTGTGTGTGTGTGTGTGTTTGGGGATGGGTGTCTGGATGTGTAGGATTGACCAAAATGTTCTTTCATGTTTTCTAGTTCATCAGTAGATGAACGAATACAGATGGGTGTGCATGTATGTGAAGGCACAAATGTTCTTTCAGGTTTTCTGATTCGTGTGTGTGTGTGTGTGTATGACTGGCCAAAATGTTCATTGAGGTTTTCTGGTAACATCTTATGGGAAAACCCAAATGTTTTGGCCAACTTCACTCACTCACTCACTCACTCACTCACTCACTCACTCACTCACACACACACACACACACACACTCTGCAATAATACTCAGCTTTAAAAAAAAGAATGAAATAATGCCCTTTGATGTAACATAGGACCTAGAGATTATCATACTTAAATGAAGTCTTTGAAAGAGAAAGAAAAATACTGCATGACATCACTTATATGTGGGATCTAAAATATGACACAAACAGGAAAGACCCACAGACATAGAGAACAGACTTATGGTTACAGTAGTAGGGGATACAGGAGAGGGATGCACTGGGAGTTGGGTTTAGAAGATGTAAACTATTAATGTATTATCAATATATAGAATGAATAAACAACAAGATCCTACTGTATAGCCCAGCGACTATATTCAATATCTTGTAATGAATCATAATGGGAAAGAATACGAATAAAAAAAGGAACACATACATGTCTGTGGTCATAACTCAGTAGCTGTCTGGCAAAGAACCACTCCTTTCATGCTACCAGGTGAAAGAAGTTATAGGCTAGCATAATGGAAATACAATGACTAGAAGGAGCACAGATTTCGGAACATGAAAGGCCCTTGTTTCACCCATGTCACTACCATTTAACTGGATAAGTTACTTGTCATTTCATCTTCTTTTGCCTCAGTTTTTTAAGTAAGAAGATAACAATGTCTATAACAATGTCTGTGAGGAATCACCAACAAACACACACATGCACAATACAAAAAGAACACAACTGGTTCTCAATTAGTGGTAGCTATTATTAATTTTGTTGATAATTGGTAACATGTGCCCAATTTTTTTTTAACTGATTTGGGTAATGAAAGGAGTGTACCTGGTAATACACTAATGCCACACTAAATACTATTATGGCTTTCTATATCTATGTAAAGAATTATATATATATAAGGAAAACCAGATGAGGAATTTATAAAGAACTCCCTGGAAGAAGGCACAAAAAATTTAATAATGATTATCAGAAACTGGTAATTGTTTCCCAAAGCACTTACTTCTAACTTTTTTTTCTGCCCTTCCCTTAATAAACAACTTAGACTTTCTACCTAGCTAAGTAGATAATTTAACTTAATTCACTCTTCCTCAGCCCACCATAAAGTTCCTTAACATCAACAATCATCTTTTTCTTCCCTCTCATTTCAGGGAAAAAAAAATTCCTTCACATTTGTACCTGGCACACCATTCACTCAGCCTCAAAAATGCATCTCTTCTTGCCTAATTTAGTAGTATGTTTCTCCCCTGAATGTTTTCTTGTAATATTATGGTTTCAATATGTGCACATAACTGGATCTTCCCCAATACTCAACCAACACACTCAAGTCTTTACACTGTAAAAACATAATCTTCCTTTAACTCTTGCCACATACCAGCTACTGTCTATTTTTCTTTTTTAATCAAGTTTCTAAAGGAATTATCACTGATAATACCTTCCTTCTTAGGAAATTTCTCGAAAGAACTGAAAACATTCTTTTATTGTCAGGCTTTGAAGCCAGACATGCTTGGAATGGAGTCTTCACTTTATAATACTTCTTACAAGTTACCAATCTCTCAGTGCTTTAATTTTCTCATGTGTAAAAAAGGGAGTCATAACATCTAAACATCTCTAAGTCTGGGGAGGATTAAATGAATAAACACAAGTAAAACACATAAAATCATTTAGGATACAAGGAAAGCACTTAACAGATATTATTATTCTCTATGTTTTTCCTCTAATTCTCCCTCTAATTGTTCCCTAAACAATTAGTGCAGACTTCTGTTTACAAGGTGGTGAGCTGAGCCCACCAATATATCTTCTCCTTTCATAAATCTACTGAAATTCCTAGGAAAAAACATAAATAGGAAAAATTGTCTTTAGTAGCACTGGAAAAATAAGGAAGATACAATCAAGAGACCAAAATCTTGAAAGAATTCCTAAAGGTTAAGAACAGTTTCTGGGAATTCCTTGGTGGTCCAGTGGTTAGGACTCAGTGTTTTCACAGCTGGAGGCCTGGGTTCAATCCCTGGTCAGGGAATTAAGATTCCACAAGCCGCATAACATGACCCCCTCCAAAAAAAAAAGATAGGTTCAGATCAACAGAAAAGCCAACGTCAAAAGCCTGCAACTGAACATGTACAAAGGACAGAGCTACCTGAGAGGTAGCTGAATTGCGCCATGTGGGTTCCAATAAACTCTGAAGCCTGGACAGAAAGAAGGCCAAGGGCTATGGGGTAGGAGGGGAATCCTGGGGAACCATGCCAGTGTCTACCAGAAGAGCTGTCCGCAGCCATTATCATGGAGAAGGTATTAGAAATCAGCCTGTTAACTCAAGTGCAGGAATTGCGTAGTAGGTCTTATAACCTAAGAAGAAGGTAGTAGGGAGAGAGCAGTATCCCAGGTCACTCAGAGCACTGCAATAAACAGAGGGAAAACCAACCTGGTAAAGCAGTGAAATCTCCTACAAGTTCTGTGCTTCCATTCTAACTATCTGTTTCTGCTTAACTAATGCTAAAGAAAGCCCTAACTGAAGGAAGGCAGCCTAAGATTTCCTGGCAAAGGATGGGAACAAACCAACAAGTTGGAAGAACACGCCCCACTCCAAGTCTAGATTTATGAAATGTTCAAAGGGCATTTATCCTAAGCTTCACCTGGCCTCAGTTTGTGCTTACAGCACAGCCCAAGGACCCCTACCCTACACCCTGCTTAAGGGAGGCCTGTGCTTCTTATGATTAGTTCTCAGCTGGGAGCCTTTGGATCACAGTCAGCTCGCAAATTCTGGAGAGGAAAGCCTCGTGACAACTGGAAACAGAGCACACAAAATGACTGAGAAAGCTCTTTATATACTGATCAAATCTACCCTTTCTAGTCTTTTTTTTTTTTTTTTTTAGTGTTTTCAGGAACCTCCATACTGTTCTACATAGTGGCTTTTAAAAATTAAAATTCCCACCAACAGTGTAGGAGGGTTCCTAGTCTTTCTAGTCTCCAAATAGACAGAAATGCAAAGTCTGTGGATCAAAAGTAAGAACAAAGGTCAGCACTCTGAGCAAATGGTTTCCTGGTGAGACAGATTTTATAGCTGGAACAATTTTAATTAGTACTCCCAGATATACGTAAAAGAGTACTGTATCAAACAGGAACAAAGTGCTATGAAAAAAGAAGCTCAAGAAAAACAGGATTCTTTGAACAAAAACAAAATTACTGAAATAAAAAAATATGAAAAGCAGCAGAATGGACGTTAATGAATAAAGTACTGGAAAGCCCCTTTTAACATTCTCTCTGAATACAGAATCGTAAGACAAAATGACGGAAATTAGGAAAGACTGTCAGAGCAATTCAACACTGGATAAGAATAAATAGCTCAATGTAACTGTATAGAAAACACCAATAGATACATTTAGGATAAATCTGGGATTTCAAATTAAGTAATCTGCTCAAAGAGCAATGCAATCACATCAAAAGGACATGGGAATTACCCTGAAGGGATTCCTGATGGTAAAGAATTACAACACACTGAACAATAAAAGAATTTATGAGCTCATAGTATTTTTTTTAAAGGGAGATGCTCTCACAGAAAAATGTTAATTTATTAGAATTATGAAATCACTACACTGATTTTAAAGCCACTAAGTGAATGTATCTTCATATGATCTCAAAGTGTCACTCTCAGATTACTTATTAATGATTAAGGGAAAAAGGTTCCCTTATAGTGAAGAGAGCTTGTGGTCACTATCTTTATCAAGTAATCTAAACATATCAACAGCTGCTAACTTCATTATGTACCAATTTATATGATGTAATTTACCAATATTACCGATGCAGTATTCTGCCAAATATATTTACTCTAAATCAAAATAACGAAACTATCAGATCAATTCAAAATGTGAAACAGTCTACAAGACAATATTATACTCTTAAAAATACATGTTATGAAAGATGACAAAAAGCCAAAAGGACTTGTTCTAAACTAATGAGATCCAAGAGAAAAATCAAATGCAGCAAGTGTCCCTAGAATGTGTCCTGGACTAGGAAAAAAAAGGATATTAAGAAACACATTTGGGGACAACTGGGAACATTTTTAAATTTTATATTAGATATTCTTAAAAGAGTGTTATTTTTGCTAGGTGTAAAAATGGAATTGTGGTCATGTATGAGAATGCCCTTATTCTTAGAATATATATGCTGAGTTATTTAGGGTGAAAGTATCATGTTGTATACAGGCAATTTTCAAATAGTTCAGCAAAGACACACACACACACACACACACACACACACACGTCTATTTAAAGACAATTTTAAAAATGCAGCAAAATTGTTAATTAGTGCCCTAGAAAAGCACATACAGCTTTCATTGTACTGTTCATTGAACTATTCTGTAAGTTTGAAAACTTTCTAAATAAAAAAAGCAAAACAATGGAAAAAATTTTCATTTCAGTCTGTATTCATATGTATTAGAAACTAGCAAGTGTTTCAGGTAAAGAGCCAGACAATAAACATTTAGGCTTTGTGGGCCATATGATCTTGGTTGCCACTACTCAAATTTACTTTTGTAGTGCAAAGGCAGCCACTATAGGCAATATACAAACAAATGAGCATGACTGTGTTCCAGTGCCACTTTATTTACAAAAATAGGTGATGGGTCAAATTTGGTTCACAGATCAGTCTTCCAACTCCTAATATACATGATGAGATTTTAAAACAATGCATGGGTACCTAATGCTCTTTCATCTTTTATAAGTTCACGGTTTTTCAGGGAAAAATTCATACTCCCTAAGATCATGCTGTCTCCTTTGCCTCTACACCTTTCTGTTTGGTAATCTACTTCAAGTACTAATTTTAACAGAATGACTCCCACCTATAACACCCACTTGATATCTCTCAGGCCAGAGTTCTAAGAGATATCAAGGCAGGTGTTATACTTCCATTATATATTTCATGAACATTTTCACATGAATGGCAAGCCTGAAGGTCAAGTTCAATGTCAAAATAAAATTAGTCCCTTTTTCCCCATGGCAACCTCCACTTCAACAATTCTGTCAATAATTCTACCACCTACTTAACCATTTAGGCTCAAAACTGGGCGACTGTCTGGGCAGGAAGAGCTAATATTAATATAGCAGGCCTGAGACTGTCTCTGCTCAGAAAGCCCTGCTTGTAAGGTTGACCCGTGGCTGGAACCTCAGAACCTGTACTTCGGAAGGGTTTCTACCATCCCCAGAACTATTGAAGTGGCTCACTGTGCCCCAACAGTTTGTGCAAATAATGTGGTTTATGCTGCAACACCAGTGTTCTCTGAGGGAATCTGGAATCTAGGAATATGCAGCTCGAGGGTGCCTACAGGACCAGGCCCCAGTAAAAACTCTGGGCACTTCAGTCTCTAAGGACCTACCCAGGTAGACAACACTTCTCAGTTCAGTGTTGGAGGAATTAAGTTTCTCAGGCAGCTTCACTGGGAGAGGACTCCTGGAAATGTGCACCAGACTTTCTCAGACTTTGCTCTGCACACCTTTCCCCTTTGATGATTTTGCCTCGTACCATGATTTGTCATAAATCATAGTGCTGAATGTAACTATATGATGAGCGCCATGTGTCCTGCTAGAGAATCACCACATCCTCAGGTAATCCTGGGAATTCCTGACACTTCATTTTCTCTTTCACCTAGATGTCAATCATCTGCAAGCTCTTCTTGATTCAACATCTATTATCTCACTTCTCATTCAGTTTTTCCTCTCCATTTCCACTGTTACTGTCCTATTTAATTTTAGATTACAACACACTGATATTTTATAACTTTCTATTTCTCCACTTAGCTTCTTAGAATGTTATTCTGATAAGTTCATTTCTTAGTTCTAAAATCTTCAGTGGTAATTTATTTTGCCCTAGGACAAAATCCTAAGCCTAGAATGTATAACCAACCACTGGTTAAGTGAGTCACTTAAGTGAAATCACTCAGTTGTGTCCGACTCTTTGTGACCCCATGGACAGTAGCCAACCAGGCTCCTCCATCCATGGGATTTTCCAGGCAAGAATACTGGAGTGGGTTGCCATTTCCTTCTCCAGGGGATCTTCCCAACCCAGGGATCGAACCCAGGTCTTCCGCATTGTAGGCAGATGCTTTACTGTCTGAGCCACCAGGAAGTCACCGACCATTGGTTGGCTCCTAACTACTTCAAACTTATTTTCTACCATATGACACAACATCCTCTCCACTTTACCCAAACCAATGCCTGCTGATTCCCAAGTCATTCTCTCCAGACTTTAGCCAACAGTGTAAAACCATCACCACCACTCCCCACACCAGCATGAACAGTGTCCAACCATCAAACACCACTCCCTATACCTGCATGAATCCACAGTCTAAGTCCCAGTGCCACCTCCTATATGAAGCCTTCCTGCATAATTCTAGCTAGAAATAACCATTCCTTTTTTCTGAATTTAATAGGATTTTAGCTGTTTCTTTCTAATGACACTTATCTTACATTCCTACACTCCAGAACCTTTCTCCAGAGCATGGTCTATTTCAGATAAACTTTTGTATCTCCCTACAGAGCCATGCCACCACTGACCCACGCTTCCACCAGAGACTCCTGGACACTCACGGGCAAGTCTGGGTCAGTCCCTTGTGGGATGACTGCTCCTTTCTCCTGGGTCCTGGTGTGCACAAGGTTCTGTGTGTGCCCTCCCAGAGTCTGTTTCCCCAGTCCTGTGTCAGTTCTGGTGGCTCTATGGTGGGGTAATGATGACCTCCTCTCCAAGAAGGCTTATGAATATACTGGAATGCAAAAGTAGCAAGTCAAGAAACACTTGGAGTAACAGGCAAAATTTGGCCTTGAAGTACAGAATGAAGCAGGGCAAAGGCTAATACAGTTTTGCCAAGAGAACTCACTGGTCATAGCAAACAACCTCTTCCAACAACATAAGAGAAGACTCTACACATGGACATTACCAGAGGGTCAATACCGAATCAGATTGATTATATTCTTTGCAGCCAAAAATGAAGAACCTCTATACAGTCAGCAAAAAACACAACCAGGAGCTGACTGTGGCTCAGACCATGAACTCCTTATTGCCAAATTCAGACTGAAATTGAAGAAAGTAGGGAAAACCACTAGACCATTCAAGTATGACCTAAATCAAATCCCTTATGTCTATACAATGAAAGTGACAAATAGACTCAAGGGATTAGATCTGACAGACAGAGTGCCTGAAGAATTATGGACAGAGGTTCACGACACTGTATAGGAGGCAGTGATCAAGGCCACCCCCAAGAAAAAGAAAGTCAAAATGGTTGTCTAGGAAGGCCTTACAAACAGCTATGAAAAGAAGAGAAGCAAAAGGCAAAGGAGAAAAGGAAAGATATAAACATCTGAATGCAGAGTTCCCAAGAACAGCAGGCAGAGATAAGAAAGCCTTCCTCAGTGATCAGTGCAAAGAAATAGAGGAAAACAACAGAATGGGAAAGACTAGAGATCTCTTCAAGAAAATTAGAGATGCTAAGGGAACATTTCATGCAAAGATGGGCACAATAAAGGACAGAAATGGTATGGACCTGACAGAAGCAGAAGATGTTAAGAAAAGGTGGCAAAAATACACAGAAGAACTGTACAAAAAAGAGCTTCAAGACCCAGATAATCACGATGGTGTGATCACCAACCTAGAGCCAGACATCCTGGAATGCGAAGGCAAATGGGCCTTAGGAAGCATCACTATGAACAAAGCTAGTGGACGTGGTGGAATTCCAGTTGAGCTATTTCAAATCCTAAATGATGATGCTGTGAAAGTGCTATATTCAATATGTCAGCAAATTTGGAAAACTCAGCAGTGGCCACAGGACTAGAAAAGGTCAGTTTTCATTCCAATGCCAAAGAAAGGCGATGCCAAAGAACGCTCAAACTACCGCACAGTTGCACTCATCTCACACACTAGCAAAATAATGCTCAAAATTCTCCAAGCCAGGCTTCACATAGTTCATATGTGAATTATGAACTTCCAAATGTTCAAGCTGGAATTTAGAAAAGGCAGAGGAACCAGAGATCAAATTGCCAGCATCTGTTGGATCATGGAAAAAGCAATAGAGTTCCAGAAAAACACCTATTTCTGCTTCATTGACTATGCCAAAGCCTTTGACTGTGTGGATCACAATAAACTGTGGAAAATTCTCAAAGAGATGGGAATGCCAGACCATCCGACCTGCCTCTTGAGAAATCTGTATGCAGGTCAGGAAGCAACAGTTAGAACTGGACATGGAACAACAGACTGGTTCCAAATAGGAAAAGGAGTACGTCAAGGCTGTATATTGTCACCCTGCTTATTTAACTTATATGCAGAGTACATCATGAGAAACACTGGGCTGGAGGAAGCAGAAGCTGGAATCAAGATTGCTAGGAGAAATACCAATAACCTCAGATATGCAGATGACATCACCCTTATGGCAGAAAGTGAAGAAGAACTAAAGAGCCTCTTGATGAAACGGAAAGAGGAGAGTGAAAAAGTTGGCTTAAAGCTCAACTCTCAGAAAACTAAGATCATGGCATCTGGTCCCATCACTTCGTGGCAAATAGATGGGGAAACAAAGGAAACAGGGATAGACTCTATTTTGGGGGGCTCCAAAATCACTGCAGATGATGACTGCAGCCATGAAATTAAAAGACCCTTACTCCTTGGAAGAAAAGTTATAACCAACCTAGATAGAATGTTAAAAACCAGACATTACTTTGCCAACAAATGCCTATCTAGTCAATACTATGGTTTTTCCAGTAGTCATGTATGGATGTGTGAGTTGGCGTGTAAAGAAAGCTGAGCAGTGAAGAATTGATGCTTTTAAACTGTGGTGTTGGAGAAGACTCGAGATTCCCTTGGACTGCGCAACCAGTCCATCCTAAATAAGCAATCCTGAATATTCATTGGAAGGACTGATGCTGAAGATGAAACTCCAATACTTTGGTCACCTGATGTGAAGAACTGACTCATTTGAAAAAACCTTGATGCTGGGAAAGACTGAACTTGGGAGGAGAAGTGGATGACAGAGGATGAGACGGTTGGATGGCATCACCGACTCAATGGACATGAGTCTGGTTAAACTCTGGGAGTTAGTGATGGACAGGGAGGCCTGGCGTGCTACAGTCCATTGGGTCGCAAAGAGTCAGACTCAACTGAGCGACTGAACTGAACAGAACCATGAAATTTTATGTGCTGCTTAAGTATTTGTTGAATGAAAAGATGTATGAAAAATTAAGATGCAATCAGATGAATATGTGCTTCAAATGTTCAAACTAAAGAAGGAAATATATTATTAGAAATGATGCTGTAAATTGAAATCAGGTATGGTTGAAATAGTACTATTGTCAGTCAAGAGCCATACTGTACATTTAAGTATATTTCTAGAGCATCTGTAGCAAGGTACTATGCTTAATCCTATGCAAGATACAAGAATTAAACAAGCTTCAATGGATTGGTCTTGAATCTAATGCTATCTATAAATCTATAATATTGTTTACAAAAAAAGTGAGTGAAATTCCTAAGAAACTTAAAAAAGTTTAATGATACAATCCACATGGTAGGACTTGACCCTATATCCTATATTATGACTTAGTCGTAATAATAAAGGTATAAGAAATCACAATTTTTTCAAAGATATAAAAGGCTAAAAACGAAATAAATTTAAACAGTTTCTAATTTATAAAGTTTAGCATATTTAGGAGGATGAAGAATATACCCTGCCTGTATCCCACCAAACAAAAAAATAATAATAAAATGGTATCAACTTTTTAAAATGCAGTGGAAATAGCGGATTTTTACTTTTTAAAAATTATCACTGAAACTGGAGAAAAAGGAACTACTATTTTATAAGCCAAGACACTTATTTTTTCTACATACAATTTTAGCCTTTTTTGTTCCACACATTATAAAAACTGTCTCCACTGTTAGATAAAATAACATAAGACAGAATAAATTAATTTCAAGTCAGATACACTACCTCCAACAACAATGTTCACCATTTCTTCTACAATGCTCTGTACAATGTCCTGTGGCTTTTCCTCACAGTCATGGTTTTCTCCATCATATAATATATCATTTTTAGACAATGCTTTAAAAGAGAAAAAATTTAATAAAATATCATTTTAACTTTTTGGAAATTTTTACTAAACATTTATAATGGAAAAAACCTAATAAATTAAGAATAAAAGAAAAAATCAAATAGATATATGAAAGTAGATGCAATTATTCTTTAAATCTTCAATATTTTAACCAAACTATATTTTTAAATGTTTTATAATTTCAAGTCAACTTCAAAAATGATTCACTCGACAAGCTATTAATATTAAATAATTATTCAACTTCAAGTGTTCTAGATTAATCCTTTAGATTAATCCTATAGATTACATAATCCTTTAAAAATCAAAAAATTTTAAAGTATTCTGAAGGAAACATTTCTAACATGTCCCACATGCTAATCAAATAATATTAAATGTAATAAAACCTTGTTTTGATTAATGAGGCCCACCAATAACAACAAGCTCATTACTGTGCTCTAATGTAACAAGGTCACTGAAGAAACAGAGACAAGGCTATCTGGGCCCTTCCTTACTATTTCTTCCCCAACAGACTCCACATATCCAGTGTATTAATAAAACTAAATTTAATAAGTAAAAAAGAATTCATCCCTCAATTTAACAGTAATTGAAAACAGATATAACTGCCAATCAGAAATTCTGAACACACAAGAAACTAATAAAACTTGATATAACTGGTGAGCCTGTACAGACTATTGCAGATAAAAATAGGATTTCCAGTGGGTTTTCTGAAATGCTGAAAATATCTCCGGAAGGCTCAACCAGCACTTTATGATGCTTTGGGAACTGGGACCCTGTTCTGGGAGCCACTGCCCTACACCAAATGGCCTCAGACCGCATGCGAGCCGACAGTGCTACTGTCTACATACCCTGATCTCCACTCACCCTACAATAAAGAACCACTACTTATAACTCTGGCTTCCAGAAGTCTGTTCTTCCTGCTGTTCACTGCTCCTAATCTACTGTTTGCTGCATTCTGCAAAATACTGACTGTCACAGAAGAAATTTGATAAATAAGCATGTCAAGTCAGTCACTTTACAAAAAATTCAATACAACAGCATTTAGATTCTTCCATGGAGTAAAAACATAAATGTCTTGAGAGATAATCTTTCCATCACTCTTAAGGTGTGTGTTTCTGCACTCTACTTGGCTAAAATTATTACCAAGAGTCTAAAAATTAATAGTTTCAATGTAACTAAATATAGTCACTAAATTTTGCACAAAATGATTAGTGAATCAGAAGTCAATTCTCTTTTAAGTCATTTGACAGAAATAGATTAAAGTAACAGTGAACAATATTTATTACACATGGGAAACCATTGCAGAAGTTAACTGTTATGGCCGAAGTCACATAGCCAGGAAGTGTCAGAGATGTGATTCAAAGCAAATGACCCCACTCCAGAGCATGCACTCTGAACCAATGATTCATAGGAAAAATTTTCATTTATATAGCTATAGGGAGAAAAACACCTTTAAAGTCAAAGTGATCACAATACGATGCAGGAATTATGTTATATTTGTAGTTCTGCATCCTGAAAGCACCTACAGTGGTGTCTACTACACAGTAGGTGCTTCCATTCCTTGAGTCTCAGCCTATGTTGTTTTTTCTGTTAGAAAACTTCCTAAATTTTCTAGCCAGTCAACTCCTACCTTTACCCAAACAAGATCCACCTAAAACATCACTTTCTCTACAAAAGTACCTCCTAACTTTCCTCGACAGAATTATCTCATGCATGTCACCTGCAAGGTAAAACTCATTTATACATGCCTGACCTTCCAGGCAGATGATGGATACCCTAAGAGCAATAGCTACACCTTTATCAGCTTTTTAACCCCAGTTCCTAGCACAGTGCCTGGGACATAGTATGTGAAATCAATGTTTGCTGAATGCATGGATGAAGAAATGGAAGAATAAATAAAGCTGCAGCTTTCTTATAGATCAGCTCTTTGAATCAGACCCTTTATAAGCTTACAGTGAAAGAAGGGGAAATTTTATCAAGGGCAGACTAGAAAAACATAAATCATATTATAGGCAGTGTGGATTCACTATTAGCATGAGTACTGAGAATGCTTGGTTTATCAAAAGTGTCCCTTTTAAAATAAACACTAAATAAAGCACAAGAGAGTAAAAAGCCACTTATTTACGCCACTGCCAATGTTCATGCCACTGTTACAGAAGAGATGTGGTTTAAAAAAGTCAAGAGCTGAAAATATACTATAGAAGATTTTCCTCAAAGGAAAGTGAAAACAGAATTCAGATGAACTGTAACTAAACCCTAACCATCCTAACTCTATTGGAAAGGTAACAATTTCCATCATTTTTTGACAGCAAGCTAAGGAGGGATGAAGGGAAGAAACTCACTGCCTGGCAATTTTATAGAATAGCTAAAGCTGAGAACAATGTTTGAGAGGAAAAATGATTGCATGTGATTATTTTTAGAGATAGATGTTTTTCTGGAACTCTCTTGCTTTTTCCATGATCCAGCGGATGTTGGCAATTTGATCTCTGGTTCCTCTGCCTTTTCTAAAACCAGCTTGAACATCAGGAAGTTCACGGTTCACATATTGCTGAAGCCTGGCTTGGAGAATTTTGAGCATTACTTTACTAGCATGTGAGATGAGTGCAATTGTTCGGTAGTTTGAGCACTCCTTGGCATTGCCTTTCTTTGGGATTGGGATGAAAACTGACCTTTTCCAGTCCTGTGGCCACTGCTGAGTTTTCCAAATTTGCTGGCATATTGAGTGCAGCACTTTCGCAGCATCATTATTCAGGACTTGGAGTAGTTCCACTGGAATTCCATCACCTCCACTAGCTTTGTTCATAGTGATGCTTTCTAAGGCCCATTTGACTTCACGTTCCAAGATGTCTGGCTCTAGATCAGTGATCACATCATCATGACTGTCTAGGTCTTGAAGCTCTTTTTTGTACAGTTCTTCTGTGTATTCTTGCCACCTCTTCTTAATATCTTCTGCTTCTGTTAGGTCCACACCATCTCTGTCCTTTATCGTGCCCATCTTTTCATGAAATGTTCCTTTGGTATCTCTGATTTTCTTGAAGAGATCCCTAGTCTTTCCCATTCTGTTGTTTTCCTCTATTTCTTTGCATTGATTGCTGAAGAAGGCTTTCTTATCTCTTCTTGCTATTCTTTGGAACTCTGCATTCAGATGTTTATATCTTTCTTTTTCTCCTTTGCTTTTCGCTTCTCTTCTTTTCACAGCTATTTGTAAGGCCTCCCCAGACAGCCATTTTGCTTTTTTGCATTTCTTTTCCATGGGGATGGTCTTGATCCCTGTCTCCTGTACAATGTCACGAACCTCATTCCATAGTTCATCAGGCACTCTATCTATCAGATCTAGGCCCTTAAATCTATTTCTCACTTCCACTGTATACTCATAAGGGATTTGATTTAGGTCATACCTGAATGGTCTAGTAGTTTTCCCTACTTTCTTCAATTTCAGTCTGAATTTGGCAATAAGGAGTTCATGGTCTGAGCCACAGTCAGCTCCTGGTCTTGTTTTTGCTGATTGTATAGAGCTTCTCCATCTTTGGCTGCAAAGAATATAATCGATCTGATTTCGGTGTTGACCATCTGGTGATGTCCATGTATAGAGTCTTCTCTTGTGTTGTTGGAAGAGGGTATTTGCTATGACCAGTGCATTTTCTTGGCAAAACTCTATTAGTCTTTGCTTTGACTGTGTGGATCACAATAAACTATGGAAAATTCTGAAAGAGATGGGAATACCAGACCACCTGATCTGCCTCTTAAGAAATCTGTATGCAGGTCAGGAAGCAACAGTTAGAACTGGTCATGGAACAACAGACTGGTTCCAAATAGGAAAAGGAGTACGTCAAGGCTGCATATTGTCACCATGTTTATTTAACTTATATGCAGAGTACATCATGAGAAATGCTGGACTGGAGGAAACACAAGCTGGAATCAAGATTGCCGGGAGAAATATCAATAACCTCAGATATGCAGATGACACCACTCTTATGGCAGAAAGTGAAGAGGGGCTAAAAAGCCTCTTGATGAAAGTGAAAGGGGAGAGTGAAAAGGTTGGCTTAAAGCTCCACATTCAGAAAACGAAGATCATGGCATCTGGTCCCATCACTACATGGGAAATAGATGGAGAAACAGTGGAAACAGTGTCAGACTTTCTTTTTCTGGGCTCCAAAATCACTGCAGATGGTGACTGCAGCCATGAAGTTAAAAGACGCTTACTCCTTGGAAGGAAAGTTATGACCAACCTAGATAGCATATTCAAAAGCAGAGACATTACTTTGCCAACAAAGGTTCGCCTAGTCAAGTCTATGGTCTTTCCTGTGGTCATGTATGGATGTGAGAGCTGGACTGTGAGGAAGGCTGAACGCCGAAGAATTGATGCTTTTGAACTGTGGTGTTGGAGAAGACTCTTGAGAGTCCCTTGGACTGCAAGAAGATCCAACCAATCCATTCTGAAGGAGATCAATCCTGGAATTTCTTTAGAAGGAATGATGCTAAAGCTGAAAGTCCAGTATTTTGGCCACCTCATGTGAAGAGTTGACTCATTGGAGAAGACTCTGATGCTGGGAGGGATTGAGGGCAGGAGGAGAAGGGGACGACAGAGGATGAGATGGCTGGATGGCATCACTGACTCGATGGATGCGAGTCTGAGTGACCTCCGGGAGCTGGTGATGGACAGGGAGGCCTGGCGTGCTGCGGTTCATGGGGTCGCAAAGAGTCGGACACGACTGAGAGACTGATCTGATCTGATCTGATCTGATTTTTAGAGAAACAAATTTGTAATATAAATAAATATAGTTTAATTTTTGTAATCTTGTAACCTTTTTCTTATAAATAAGTATACTTATAAAAAACACTGCCAGAGAATATCTAAATATCATTGACTATTACATGTCACGATTTAAAAATAAGTATTTTTATATGTCAGGTGGTTACTCAAAAGATTAATTTTCATATTTAATTTCAGTACTCTTTTGACAACAGTATTTTGTGAATTTAAAATGATGTCCTAAAATTTTCAGTCACATTCCAGAAAACCTTAGAAATAAATAGGTCTCCTGTTTGCTATAAACTAATTTTAAGAAACCTGAAGTGCCTACATAACATGCTCATAGACATTTATGACCCTCTGTAACAACATATCTCCTCCAAACCCATCTGTAAATCATCCTGCTTGTGAGATACTAATGAATGCATAATATCGCTAATAGATGTCTTATGGGCTGAAGTGAAATTCACTTTACCGACTAGGCTAGAAAAAGACCACAATTACCACAATGTGTCTGATATGCATTAGGTCATATTACTCTTTTCACATTTCTTTACCAGAATTGCCTTCCTACATTCTTCCCTTAATACACACTCCACCCACCCCCCACCCCACCCCCCGCAAACCCTTTCTCAAAAAGATTACTTTCAGCTGCAGTTGCCTGATCGGCTTCAGTCTGCTCATTTTCTGCACTGGAAATATCAGATCCATTTTCAGGCTCTGTATCATCCTGAAGGCTTTTATCCACATCATTTGTCTGGGGATCAAGGTCCCCTTCATGTTCTTGGGGTATGTGATCAACAGTCTGAGGTGGCAAGTATCTGAGTTGAGGTGATTCAGGCTCATGATGGCTTACTGGAGACTGCAACAGATGGTGGTGCTGTCGATGCCTTTCTTTTTCCATTTGTTTGGCTTCCTGCAACTACAAAGAAAGAAAATAATTTCCTGTATTTGGCAATAAGAACAGAGATGGACGTCTTTCACTGTATCCTCTTGTCAGTATTTTTGGTGTTTAAATGATGTAAATGTATTACTTAAAAGAAAAAACAATTTTTTAAAAAATAACCTTAGGATGATAACTAGATTGTTGCCAACAGAAAAGCAGACTTACCTAAAATAAAATAAAAGGTTCACTAAGGGAGGAAAAAAGTAGATAGGGAAATAAAATACACACACATTCATTTTTACTTATATATACAGAAACAAAATCTAGACATATATATAAGAAGCTAGTAATAATGGTTACCTATAGGGGACAGAAGTTAGGAAAAGTGGAGGGAACTTTTCAGTGAATACCTTTCTGTAGTTATGTTCTTCTGTCACCTTGTCAAATGTATTAAAAATAATAAAATTACAGTGAATAAATAAAATGGCAGTAAGTACTTAAATGCCTCTGACCAATCAGTCATTTAAAGAATGAAAAAACTATCTATAAATGTTCCAGTTTTATTTTAGGAGACCTGTCATTTTTATGTATATAATACCATGTGTAAAATTGGCTCACTTACAGGATGCTAAAAACAGTAATAATCAAGATCACAGGGTTTCATTTTTTAGCACTTTATTGCTTTTAGACATATCTCTTTTGGTCTTCATGACCTAATAAGAAACATTCTCACAGAGTTAATTTTCACAAAGATAAATACTTTACAGTGTCAAATATGAACATTTCATACTCCTAGTAACATTCCAGGTTATGTATATCATCAAACTAAAAAAGAGGGAATATGTGTATGTGTATATATATTGTTTTTTCTTTTTGATTCACTTTGTTGTACAGCAGAAATTAACATAACATGTGAGGCAACTATATTCCAATAAAAATTAATTTAAAAAATTAAAATTTCTAGTTTATGTGGAAATATCAGAATTAGTTATATGAATTTATAAATTAAAGTTGAATTAAAATATTTTAATGCTCAAAAGGTAGGAAGAGACTTATAATCTACTCCATCTAACTCCCTTGGATTACAGATAAGGAAACTGACGGGCATGATGAGTCACACAAAGAATCAGAAGAGACTTCTCAAACCAAAGCCTTAGCCCATTTATAAGAAAGTCAATTTCCAAATTAACAGTGAGGAACCTATGACCTGCAGTCCAATTTCACCCTCAGCTTAACCTCAGCTAATTTGTACCATGGGTTAGTAGGGCAAGCACACGTTTTGGAACTACAGACAAGCACAGTGTTGAATTATAGCTTTTTTCTACTTATCCCAGACTTGTATAAACTCTAGAAAGTTTCGTGAAAATAACCTTTAAACATTTTCTATATACTCTCACACTTTGTAGAGCAGGATTTCTCACCTGTCAATACTACTGACATTTGGATCAGATAATCCTTTGTTATGTGTGAGTGGGGTTGTGATGGGGTGGACGCTGGCTGGTGTACTGAACAGAGTTTAGCAACATCCCAGTCCATGACAGGTCATGACTCACCCCAGCAAGTGGCTCAAATGTGGCTTTGGGCACCTCCAGTTGAAGACGACCACTCTAGAGAAAGAAACTAGCATTTTCTCCTTTAAAATTTTAGAACTGAACACTTTCTAGTGATTTTATTTGGAAAGGCAAGGAAAAGTTATCAGGTATATATAAATGAATTACATATCCAGCTTAGAATATTTTAGCATACGTGGAAAATCACTCTGTCCCCCTTTTAATTTTCACTCTCTTCCCTTTTCTATTTTTCTCTAATTATCCATAGCACAGAAGTAAATATGCTTCATGACTTGACATATGTTCATAGCCTTTATCATAATTCAGTTATATATTTATTTGTGTGATTATTTAAGACTCACTTTTCCCTCTATGCTCCACAGATTTTAAGATCTTTGAGAGTAATGGTCATTAACTGCTGGTTTTGTCCAGCACTGTATAACTGAGAACAAGAACAGTGCCAAGAACATAAAGAGAACACAGCATAATTTGCTGATCGAGTCATTAAAAAGTGATAAAGTTAGTCTCATTCATTTCTTTTTTTTCATATTAATTTATTTATTTTAATTGGAGGCTAATTATTTTACAATATTGTAGTGGTTCTTCAAAAAGCAGCAAAACTATTTTTTGTGGTTGTAAAATATGAGCAATAATCCAATGCTAATAATCTAAAACACAGGAAGAGTGCCTGAATAGACTATGGTACATCCTTGAGTACTAACTATACCATCTGTCAAAAAGAATGAGGAAGTTCTTTAAGGACAGACATGGAATGCTTTCCAGGAAATACTGCTGCCTGAAAAAAGTAACGTATGAAAGAGTATCCAGAGCAGTGTGGAAGCCAGTCTTCCTAGGACAGCCACCAACCATCTCCATTTCTGACCCTTACTTCCCAGTAGAGTTCCCTCCCACACCATGCCAGGGTGGTCTGGGTGATACTTCAGAACATGAGACAGACAATGTATAATGGCTTCTGCCTTGTTTCTCTTTCTTCTCATTCTCTAGCCCAGTAAAGGCTTTAAATGACCCCATCCCCCGGTTAATACTGTGATCCACACAGCCAACTAACTGCAACCTCATGTGAAATCCAAGCCACAGCCACCAGCTAAGACACTCAGGTTCTGAACCCTCAGAAACTGTAAGAGATGAGCAGCTAAACTATGAGGTTTAAGCAGCTGAAGTTTGGGGTGATCTGCTATGCAGTGATAGATAACTAATACACTATGTTACCTTTCATGTAAGAAAGGTGATACATGAAACCAGACATACATGTGCTCACTTGTGCTCAAGAAATGCAGAAGGATAAAGCAAAAACCATTGAGATGAGCTACATCCAAGAGGTGGAAAGGCAGGAGGGAGAGGTCTGGCATGATATGAATGAGAATACCTTTTGTAGATCTCTCTTAAAGCACGGTAGGGTTTAATTTACTTAAAAAATAAGCAAGCAATTAAACCAGAACATGAGGGGTATTGAAATGGAAAACAGGCAGTAATAAATGAACTTAACTGTATTATAAAGTAATAACATTATCCCATTGAAGAGTATGGAGAAGAGAAGAACTAACCTAAGTAACTCTGGGAACCATTCTAAATGGATAGATACTGTAAGGCTGAAGACAAAAAAATAAACAAATATAAATGTTATAATGTACCCAGTAAATTTGCTTCTCACAGTGGAATGAGTCAGCAATTCAAAAACTATCATATGTATGTAACAGGCCTGAACAAATAATGTATCACAGAAAATGAAAGCCTTTTATCTCACTGTATAGAGAGAAGTCACAAATAAAGAGAGGAGGCTGCAATGAACCCTGTGGTATTGGAGTCAGAACTATCAGTATGAACACGTAAGTTCTAATATATACGGATGGGTAGTCACATACAGATGTTGGGGAGGTAGGGAAGGGTGGGTAGTTAATATGCACACATACATTTCCTAGTTCAATCTGCTAAGAGGGAAGTAATAACAACCCAGCTGCAGTGAACACACCTAGCACTCAGATTTTGGTTCCTATTATCCTTAAACGCAGCCAGGGCTCCTTGTTTATGTGTCTACTACTCCAGACCTAAAGCAGAAAAAATTCAAAATAAGCCCGGAACATCTTGAGATTCCAGAAGTACTCAAAAAAGGACATGGGCTTGTCAAAAAGGACAGAAGGCCAAAGCTGGAATATTTGGGGCAACAAAATAATAACAGAATTAGATTAGAAACCACAGAATAAACACCCATGAATACGGACTGACAGAAATTAAAAACTGAATGAAAAAATATGAAAGGGGAATTAACTCTGGTTAATAAATATATAAGGAGAGAGAAACAAAAACCTGTACCAGGAAAACACTGCAGTAATAACTGTTGCCAACAAGATCTACTGAGGGATACTCAAATTGGGTGTGGGGGAGTGTGAAAGAATCTCCAAGATATTTATTAAATGTAAAAGAATAAATTTTTCAATAGAGGAACCTGGAAGATAACCACTTTAAGCAAGTAATCAGGATTAGTGTACTTAATAGTATTATACCAGTGTGAATTCCTGTTTTTCAACATTGTAATATGATTATGCAAGACATCGGTATTAAGAAAAGGAGAATAAAGAGAATCTCTGTAAATACCTCTGCAATTTTTAAGTTTAAAATCAGTTCAAAATAAAAAGTCAGAAGTTGGTTTTCAATTATGAAGACCTAAACAATTAAAAAAGATTCTCTAGCTGCTGGTCTCTTACTTTCCTCCCCAAATATATTCCATTACTACAGAAATTTATTTCACTTTTTAAAGGTTCAATGAATAATCTTCTATAAGAATAGATCGCACTAGGTAACTAACTACATTCACTGACCAAAGCTTGAGAGCAATAAAAATATCAATTCATAATCACTTCCATCAGGATGATGCCAATCAATCTCTATCTTTAAAATTCTATTTGTGATGAGAAAAAAACACACAACATTTTAATCCAAATCCAAACAAGTCAGTAAGCCAGTCAAAACAAAATACCACTCATCTCCAATACATAAAACTGTAAACGAAGATATTTTCTGCACAGTCACAAAAGATTTTATTATAATTTTTTCAATATCTTTTCTATAGTTGATGCCTGTGGTGTTCTATACCATCTCTCTCATTTTTTAATACTTACTGCTTGGTTTTCCATGCGTGCAAAGATAACATTTAACATCTGAGTAAGAGTAGCTTTGGCTGTTGTCTGATTGATGAGATTTTTGCTTGCTAGATATATATTGTAACATGTTCTCACAGCTTGCAGTACAGTTCCTTCATGAATTTCTATGTGTTGAGATGTTACTGCAGTTAGTAAAGCCTTAAAAAAAAAAGAAAAAGAAAACTAAGACAAAGCAATTTTTCACATCCAGAGTTTCAGCACAAAAATACATGGCTATTTTTGTATCAGAATTAAAAACTTTCGGACACCATTACCACTCTAAGGTAAAGTATACAAGAGGTTCTACCTACCTTAAATATATCATCAACTGTGTCATTTTAACAGAAATATTTTAGTCTACTAAAATGCACAACATTAATACTGTCATAGTACAGCACAGATATATGCTTCATATGATGTATCTGTTGAGCTAAACGTCAACTTTACAGAATATATAATGTCCTATTCACTTTCAAATTTTTCTGAGATCTAACTTTTAGACTGAACTCAAGTGTGCTGTTGTTATTGTTGAAGATAAATGTATTAAATGTTTTAAAATATTTAAAATAATCCTCCAATAAAATGAACAGCTTTAGTTTATGTGAACTGTCACATGTTACTCAATTTCTCAAAAGCAAGGACTCGTATCTTTGTCCTTCCATTAACATGCTGTTCAGTGCTACACAGGTCAGCACTGAGCACATACTAAACAACCACAGCTGACATGAAACTGCAAATGAGAGGCCAGACTGGGTCGCTTTTTTAGAATCAAGATATTTTATGATTTATGAAGAGAATGCTGCTATGAGACTGAAGAGCTCAGAGGGGTGATAACCATACGTAAAGGAACACATTATACATGTAAACTAAAGTACTAATAGTACAAGAGAATTTTGCTGACAAATCAACATACCACCACTACTATTAGCAGTAACATTAAAAACTGAGTATCTACATAGCAGACTGAAAACACAAATGAGTGATTTTTCTTTAAAGGAGTTTAATGATCCAGGTGTATCAGAGCACAAACCTAGGACAGGATTACCCGAGCAGGTTCAGCAGACTGACAGGTACAAGGGAAGCAGGGAAACTGGTGCACAAGTGTTTCACATGGTGAAGCCTGGGACTAGAAAGCAGACTACAAGGGGTATGACAGGAGAAGAACAAACTAGAAGGGTCACGGGACCTTCACATGGGACCCTAAAGCTCAAAAGATAGATCATGCCAGAAACTGAAAAACTTGGGAAGATTGTGGGGGCCTAAACTGGGACCTTCAAAATAAGAGTCTTCCCCTAGTGAGCTCTCAGCATTTAATAATAAAGTCCACTGAAACAGAATCTAAAAAGCCCCCAAATGAACTTTATCTTATCTGGAAAGCACATAAAATGACTTTTCCCAATGCTCTCAAGGTAAAAGTGAAGGCGAAGCCGCTCAGTCATGTCCGACTCTTTGTGACCCCATGGACTGCAGCCTACCGTGCTCCTCCGTCCATGGGATTTTATAGGTAAGAGTACTGGAGTGGGTTGCCATTCCCTTCTCCAGGGGATCTTCCCAACCCAGGGATCAAACTTGGGTCTCCCACATTGTAGGCAGATGCTTTACCATCTGAGCCACCAGGGAAGTCAAGGTAAAAGGCTTCTGATTTTAAAAAGTACAGATAATGAATAACAAATTCAGTTCTTATAATTAATTACCTTTATTATTTGTAACTGAACTCCTTCATCTGTTTGAGGACCTTGGAAACAGCCACAAATTGTTTCAATAATTCTATCAATTAATTTTTTGCCTGGTGTTGTACTATCTGGAGCATTGCCAGTCAAGTGCCCATAAGCAATAAGTTTCTGAAACCAAGAAAGAAGATAAAGATCCTGATTAAGCTAACAAATATATATATATATACACACACACACACTCACACACACACACTAATGAAATACACATTAAAATTATAATATACAAATTGATTATATGTTAAACTTTTTACACAAAAATATTAAGATATAGTAAAAGTCAAGGCTATACCAACTTTTCCTGAAGAAAGCTTTATTAGCTATAAACATGTGAAATCATTTACACTTGTAATAATCACAAAAACAGCAAAACAATGATAACAAAACCATCAGGCAATACTTTGACAAAGGCAGGCCTTAGAACTTGTCTCTGATGAGTTGTAACAACTCACTGCTTTCTATCCAAACATTACTGATACTGCTTTTGTGAAAGCTATCTCAACACACTCAAAGGACCCAAATCTGTATCCAAATTAGATCTGTGAATATGCTGAAACCCAATTTCCATACACTGGCCACAATGTATCACAGATTTGTTCATGTATCATTACCATTACAACCCTGGAAGGAAGGCCTTAGATATTATAATTTTAATTTTTCAGAGAAAACAAGGCCACAAATCAAATGAACTTATCCTTAACCTATCTTAACAATAAATCATATGGATATGATCTTTTCCACTCAATTGTTAGTTTAAAAGGTATAATCCCCAAACAGCGAAAATACCTGAAAAGAGAAGGACTCTCTCTGGAGGTTTGTCTCACAAATATCTAAGAGAATCTGCATACACACGTGCGTACACACAAGTAAGTACAATAGGAAGACAGTAAAGAATTTTCTAATATAAATAAAGGTCAGTGCTAAAGTTTTGTAGTAAGTATAAATATTGAACTGTTAATATTAACCTACTGCTTTACATAAAACAGCAAGCATCTAGTAAAATCACTGCAAATGATGAAATATGCAAAATCACCAGCAGGTTAACTTTTATTATTAATAACCTTAGAAAACACTGCCTCTCACTAAGCTAACTAATGATTTGTATTACCTTTAACCTAGAAACATCTTTTTGCAACTACTGCTTCTCTTGAGTGTAAGAAACCGTTTAGTTTCCTACCACAAAAAGAATAATCAAGGCTTTCACAGAAAATGCGTGAGCTATTCATCAACTGTAATATATAGGAATACATTCAAATTGGAGGATTCTTAGATAGTGCCACTTTATACATACCTGTAAACAATCTAGAGATGTACTGACTATGCGGGGACACTTGGACTGGCATGCCAATTCAAAGGGGAGGAAGTACTTGTCTGCTTCAATAAAATTTGTCTTTGATTTCACTGGTGGAAGGGTGCTTGATCCAGCTTTTGCTTCTCCGTGAGGAGGACTAAAGGAAAAATGAAGAGTTTGATTAGAATATCATATTCATCATCTTGATGATATTCTCACTCTAATTCCAGTTCTAAAAGGCACTGTGCTAAACCAATCTTCATTTTCTGGTATTTCATGAGGAAACCAAAGCCCAGAGAAGTTAAGTGATTTGCTACAGGTCATAAGCTAGTCATCAAAGCTATAACTAAACTCAAGAAAATTATTTAATTAATTAAACAATTAATTTTACAATTAATTTTTAAATTATACAGGTTACTAAATATTTAGTAATCTTTCTAAATATGAATCAGTCTTTAAGGAAAGACAAAGCATATCTTACGGTATTTCAGAAATACCCTTATTTATAAAATCTTTTTGTATTTGTAAGTATGTTTATAATATTTCTCAAAATCATTTTTTAAAATTTTATTTTATTATAAAGATCACATACAGAAAATCTGCCACATCCAAACAGAGATGATTACATTATTATTTTGCCAAGACTAATAAGTTTGCAAATTATTTTTACTGAAGGAAAAAAAAAAACCCACAAACCTCTGCTTTTCAGTTTCCGCTTTTATTTCCTCTGGTTGGGGGCGGGGGAAGAAAAGAAGCGTACATTAGTAAACTTGACAAGAGAAAGATCATTAACTAATTTGATTACAGGCTTTAATTTATAACTTCTTGGAGAAGGCAGTGGCACCCCACTCCAGTACTCTTGCCTGGAAAGTCCCATGGACGGAGGAGCCTGGTGGGCTGCAGTCCATGGGGTTGCTGGGAGTCGGACATGACTGAGCGACTTCACTTTCTCTTTTCACTGTCATGCATTGGAGAAGGAGATGGCAACCCACTCCAGTGTTCTTGCCTGGAGAGTCCCAGGGACGGGCAAGCCTGGTGGGCTGCCGTCTATGGGGTCGCACAGAGTCGGACACGACTGAAGTGACTTAGCATAGCATAGCATAAGATGTCGGGAAGAATACAATTTCAAAAAAAATTAGGTATTAAAACTCTGTGGCTGCCAAATGTATTAATTTACACAAATAATTCTATAAGACTTATGAAGAACATACATTAACAACCACCAGAATAGGTACGAATTACAGATTACTAATTTTCAAAGCATTTCCTTTTCTCAAAGTAGTTTTTTCTTGGGGGAGGAGGGTCAAGTTAGTATTTGCATTAACCAGAGGCATTAATATTAAGAACAGAATAATATGTATACTGTATTCAAATAACAAAATATAAGGCACATGTGGGTGAGGAAAATAACTCAAGATACCCCCTTGGGATTATCTCAAGGCGATTATCAGGCCAGGACTATAACTTCTTGATCATGTACAGATGTGTTGATATTTAACCAATTTTTCTACTTATGACTATACAAGGCACTGTAACATATACATGCCGAATTTAATGGGAAATTTCTCCTTTTGCTGTTTATATCCATAAGAGATGAGGTAAATTTGAGGAATTGTACTTGTCACAGAATAACCTTAAATTTAAATTGAGGAATCTGGTTAATTGATTAAACCTGTAGGAAATTTGTAAGAAAAGAAATCTGGTTAATTGATTAAACCTGTAGGAAATTTGTAAGAAAAGCATTCAAATATACCATTAATCAGAGAAGGCAATGGCACCCCACTCCAGTACTCTTGCCTGGAAAATCCCACAGCCGGAGGAGCCTAGAGGGCTGCAGTCCGTGGGATCGCTGAGGGTCGGACATGACTGAGCGACTTCACTTACACTTTTCACTTTCATGCATTGGAGAAGGAAATGGCAACCCACTCCACTGTTCTTGCCTGGAGAATCCCAGGGACGGGGGAGCCTGGTGGGCTGCCGTCTATGGGGTCGCACAGAGTCGGACACGACTGAAGTGACTTAGCAGCAGCATACCATTAATAATAACTATAGTTATTGAGTATTTATTATGGGATAAGCACTATTACATTTTACATGGACTAACATATTTCTTAACTTGTAACATATTTCTTAACCAGTAACACCTCATTCAAGGAAACTGCCTCTCTGATGAATCAGGGCTTGAAAAGAGTTTGCTTCAAGTTGGCCTTCAACAGTAGAATCGAGAAGTATAGTTGACCCTTGAACAAGGTGAGGGCTCAATTATAGTCAGCCTTCCACTTCTGCTGTTCCTCTGTATCCATGATTCAATCTACCAAGGACTGTGCGCTACTGTAGTATTTACTACTGAAAAATATCCATGTACATGTGAACTCACGCAGTTCAAATCTGCACTGTTCAAGTCTCAACTGTAAACTAATTAATTCTCAATTATTAAAGGAAAAAAAAACAGAAGAAACAAAAAGAAACAAAATACTAAAGTATCAAATTAAGAAATAGTATACTCAAATTCAAAACCACCTGGTGCTTAACTGTGAAATGTTTTCCCATTAAAGTCAGACTCATTACAAGGATGACCACAAACAGCAAAATAGTTCTGACATTGCTCTGGAAACACTAGACGACGCAACTAGACAATACCAGATATGATAGTAAAAGTCCTCACTCTTGAGCTGAAATAAGACAAAAACCAGAGGCTGGATTTGTTTGTTTTAAATATGTAGTCATAAGACTTTATTACTTAAATTCTTTCAGGAATCATTGTCTCTCTAGCCATTAACTCGCCCTATCCCTTCACAACCATTTTTATACAGTGTTTCTAAAACCTCAGAAACAACCACCATATTATATATAGAAGGAAAAGGAAGAAATAGGTCAGTGTAAATTAGCATAAAAAGTATAGATTTTAAAGTATTTTAAAAGAAACACAAGTTTTACTCCTTTCGGGTACATTAAGTTACTGCAAACAAAGTATATTAAATTACCAGAACAGTTAATAAGGCACAGGACTTGTTTAATGAGCAGGAAAGAATGATTTATTAAAAAAAAAAAAAGCTGATCATATGCAAGTTATGTACCTGGTTCCCCAAGTATATTCAATATTCTCTCTCATAATATGATTTCCATCAACTTGCTGAGCAGTTTTCTTTTCCCCCACTGACAGTACAACATAAACTTCAAAATGACATTTATACAGATTTCAAGAAATTCTATTAAAATGCATATGTATGATACATGTGATTTACATCTACCTCTCATGACATCACTTTACTTCTCATGACATCACTGTCTTACAGCTTACAGAGCAACAGCACTTACACACTCAAAGCAAACTGATAATTTAAGGAAGTGAAGTGAAAGTCGCTCAGTTGTGTTTGACTCTTTGTGATCCCATGGACTATACAGTCCATGAAGTTCTCTAGGCCAGAATACTGGAGTGGGTAGCCTTTCCCTTCTCCAGGTGTTATTCCCAAACCAGGGGTTGAACCTGGGTCTCCCACATTGCAGGTGGATTCTTTACCAGCTGAGCCACAAGGGAAGCCCCAATCTAAGGAAAAGTGAAAATGAAGTTGTTCAATCTTGTCCGACTCTTTGCAACCCCATGGACTGTAGCCTACAAGGCTCCTCCATCCATGGAATTTTCCAGGCAAGAGTACTGGAGTGAGTTGCCATTTCCTTCTCCAGGGGATCTTCCCGACTCAGGGATCAAACCCGGATCTCCCGCATTGCAAGCAGACACTTTTTACGATCTGAGCCACCAGGAAAGCTCCCAATCTAAGGAAAGACAAAGCCAAATGAAGAGTCTGTAATAAACATATTAAAACTTACACGTCCAATGTACTGTCTCCTTCAGAACAGTAACTGTGGGAGGTTATGCTTCGATTATCATAATACTGCCAGTATTCAAAAATATTTGTGGAATTCATTGCCTGCAGTTCTTTGCTGCCTGCTTCCTTCTTTTAAATGAATAATCTCATAGAAGGAAAAAAATCTCTAGAAAAGGAATCAAATTCTAACCACCAATTAACCACAAGTGGTTTGGAGCCAAGCATGAAGAATGGTATGTGACCTCAAAACAAAAGTTCTTAACTTCAGTGCTTCTGCAAACCATGGCAAATTGTCAGTTTGCAAGCAGTGTTTTAGAAATAGTACGTAACTCTCATTAGATTCTGAAAAAAGTCTGTAACCCAAACTATAAAGATGATATAGCATTAATTAAAAGCAGTAATTTGGATCAACAATGACTAAAGATGACTATACATTTAAGCAATTTTAAACAAAACATTTCTAAAATACTACATAAATGTAAGGGGTCACTTTGAAAAATAACAAAGTATATATATTCTGTTAGGTTTACTTTCTCAAAGCCAATCCTATGACTTTAGCATCACATTTCAAACAGTTAAGGATTAAACAAAAATACAGGCATTAAATAGAATGTTACAGTATTTATAGGAGAGAGAGATAATGGCTTGAACAAAAGCTGTGACACCAGGGATGAGTAAATGTGATTTCATGGACATCGTGGGAGGAAAAACAATGAAACAATCTCATTTATCTAGGAGGAGGAGAAGGAGCAAGAAGAGAAGATGGGGCTTGCCTAACTGGATAATAAAGGTACTACGAACTTAGACACCAAACAGTTTTCTCCCTGTGCAGTAGTTGGGGTGAAGGTGCACGGGTGAAGAGGAGGAAAATTTTGGTCATTATCTTGTTTTAAGCAATGGGGATGTTCAAGTGGCAGTATTCAGCAGGCACTCAGGTATATGAATTTGAAGATCAAGAGATAATGTGACAGACTGTATTTTCAAAAATGGTCACTATTTTATTTTCCACCCCCACATGCCCTTCTGCAAAGTGACCTTGCACACCTCACCAAGAGAAGACAGTCTAATTTCATCCTTCTTACATATGGCTGGCCTCGGAAATTCATTCCTAACCAAGAGCATACAGTGGAAGTGACAGGGAGCACAACCAAGATTCAGGTCAGAAAAGGCCAAGCAGCTCCTGTCCAATTCTCCTGGAATGCTGGGTCTCCAGACACCCACTCATGGAACACAAAGGCCCTGATGTGGGAAGTCCAAGCCACCGGGAAGCTGTATGTAAGTTGTTCAGTCAACAACACCAGCTGAGCCCAGCTTTCAAGTCATCACAGCCCAGGCACCAGACACGCTGAGTGAAGAAGCCTCCCGAGGATTCCAGTTCTCTGCCATTCACGTCTCCCCCAGCATTTGCGTCTTCTCACCTGAGACTCCCGATGCTGTGGAGCAGCAACATGGCTCACCTGAATTCCTGACACACAGAGACTCTGAGCATAATAAAATGGTTGTTGAGTCACACCACTAAGTCTTGTACTGGTTTATCATACAGCAGTAGGTAACTGGGCCTCCTTAGAAAGGGCTAAGGAGGCTGGAGGAGACTGGGGGTTTGAAATAACTCTGGCAAATGGGAGAGACAGCTGAGGAGCACACACACACAGAAAGAAAACCTGCCAGGAATGTGCAAAGTTCCAGTGGATTCTGAGCAATTGGAGTCCAGGTGGTTAACAGGTACAAAAATGCAGCCTGGACTTCTACCCTTGTAATATATTTAGCAGCCTCCTCAGGACTTGGAGGTCCTCTGCAAAATTCATTTACAAAATTATGACTAAATCATATATAAATAATTGATAGCTATGAAATACAAAGTAATTTAAAACAAAAGACCGGTTGAAGTTACTTTTTAGCACCCAGAAAACAGAAAGATAACTTTTTCTTACACTACTACTCTCACCACCATCTTCCCTCCAATCTAAAAGAAGCAGAAAGATCTTATACTGTAAGATTTTATCAATCGCCATGGCTTACAATAAAAACTGTCACAGCTATCAATGCAATAATTTAAGTACTCTTACACAGCTTAGAAAGTTTACTGATTACATATGTGTAATCATTGTGCCCTGAGCTAAGCTAAAATCTACCTTGCAGTCTTCTATAAAAGGAAACAAGCACCAGAAACCAAACTGAGCAGTCCTTTACATTACCAAATTTCCTGCTGAATCCCAAATAAATGTTTTTGTATCACAGTCAGAACTAGATAGGAGTGGCTATTTTCTGAAATATGAAGGGAGAAGAACAGATTTTCATTCACAAGCCAATAGTCCTGCCCTCCCCATGGAAAGCCAGAAGAGTCCCATTTGATACTATTGCTCCAGTGTGCGTGCGTGCTTAGACGCTAAGTCGAGTCCAGCTCTTCTGTGACCCCAGTGACCACAGCCTGCCAGGCTCCCCTGTCCATGGAATTCTTCAGGCAAGAATACTGGAGTGGGCTGTCATTTCCTTCCCCAGGGGATCTTCCTGACCCAGGGATCAAACACATGTCTCCTGCATTGACAGGAGGATTCTTTACCGACTGAGCTACCTGGGAAGCCCAACATGGTTCTGGAGAATGTGTCAAAAAGAAGGGCAAAATTCTGACTGCAAACATTCTAACTGTCCTCAATGGGTTGAATATTGGTGGAATTTTCAGAATAAAGGTGTAAAGTGAAACTGCCACCAAAAAACAGGAGAAGCCACCTAAGGGGGAAGAGACGGGATGCTCCCACTTAAATGAAAACTGGACACAACAGCCACAGTCAGCCTGCTGTTGCTGCTAAGTCACTTCAGTCGTGTCCGACTCTGTGCGACCCCATAGACAGCAGCTCACCAGATTTCCCCGTCCCTGGGATTCTCCAGGCAAGAACACTGGAGTGGGTTGCCATTTCCTTCTCCAATGCATCAGAGTGAAAAGTGAAAGTGAAGTCGCTCAGTTGTGTCCGACTCTAGCGACCCCATGGACTGCAGCCCACCAGGCTCCTCTGTCCATGGGATTTTCCAGGCAAGAGTACTGGAGTGGGGTGCCATTGCCTTCTCCAACAGTCAGCCTACGACCACTCAAACTTACAATTCCCAAAGTTAACATTTGAAAAGCTTGTTCATTACTTGTAACAGAAAGGCACTGTACAACTTTTAAATTTAGACCCTGATTTCTAGCCAAAGATTACATGTACAGCGGACCCCTTTCATGGTTCCCTTTCTGAAATTTCAATTACCCACAGTCAACTGCTGTCTGAAAATATTAAATGGAAAATTCCAGAAATAAACAGAAGTTTTAAACTGCATGACATGCTGAGCGGTGTGATGAAATCCTGTGCTGACCCACACCATCCTGTTTGGTCCCATTAAGGGCATGAACCATCCATCTCTTCAGAGTTCCCTGCTCTGACTTATTATCGCTCTTGGTTATCAGGATCAACAGTCACAGATGGTATCACAGCGCTGTGTTCAAGTAACCCGTATGTGACTGAAAAATGGCCCCGAAGTGCAAGCGCAATGATGCTGGTAAAGAGTAGTTTTAGCTTCACTTAAAGTGCTTTCTTTTGGGCTTCCCATCTTCCCAACGCAGGAGATGTAAGGGACATAGGTTTGATCCCTAGAAGCAAGAGATGTGGGTTCGGTTCCTACATTGGGGAGATCCCCTGGAGGAGGAAATGGCAACCCACTTCAGTAATCTCTCCCGAGAAATCCCATGGACAGAAGAACCGGGCAGGCTACAGTCCATGCGGTCGCAAAGAGTAGGACACAACTGAGCACGCGTGCATGTAACTAAACATGCTTTCTTTAAGTGAAAAGGTGTAAGTTCTTGACTTAATAAGGAAAGAAAAAAAAACCTGAAGGTTGAGGTTGCTAAGATATTTGGTAAAACGAACCTTCTACACACAAAATTGTGAAGAAAGAAAAAGAAATTTGTGTTAATTTTGCTGTCACACCTCAAACTGCAAAAGTTACAGCCATAGTGTGTTAAGTGCTTAGTTAAGATGGAAAAGGCATTAAATTTTTACAATGAGATGTATTTAGAGAAAGAGACCATATTTACTAATCTTATTACCTTATATTGCTTTAATTATTCTATGTTAATTGTTCATAATTTACTGTACTTAAACTGTATCATAGGTATGTATGTTTAGGTAAAAACACAGTATACAGATGGTTCAATAGCTACCCACTGTTCCAAGCATCCACTGGGGATTTCGGAACATTCCCTGCAGACATGGCATACTACTGGAATTTAACTTCTCTAATGTACTTAAGTAAATTTTTCATGGTAAATAACTTAAAACTAGAAATGAAAAATTCTAATAGACTGAAACTGTTTCTTCAATGTGTGGTACATCAATAATACTGAGATTAATGAGAAATGTCTTCTAAGATAATGAAAATTGATTAGGTCACCAAAATCACACAAATACAAACAAGTCTAATAAACAACAAAATATCTTGTATTTGTGTAGCATGTTACAATTTACCAAGAAGTTCTACATATATATTAATTCTTAGCACAGCAGAGAGTACTGCCAACATGTCCATTTTACAGATTAAATAATCTGAATAAAAAACCTTTAGTGACTTACCCAAGATGACAAGAAGGATTTAGAATGATTTAAGTATGACTTTGCTATGGAATAAGCCTAAATCAAAGGACTAAATTTCAATGACATATTAATTTAAAAAGAATATTAACTTTAGAACAATGCTGTTTTTGTAATTTTCCAATGTGCCTATACAAGTTCTAACAAAACAAAAACCACTGTGCTGCTTGTTAATTCAGAAATAGAAAAAAAAAATCATATTTTGAAAATCAAAATTAGAAATGTAATTTGAATAGTAAATATTTCAACTCAGTAGCTCTTTCCATTTCCAGGCTTCATGTATAAAATACAAAATAAATCTCAATAGAATTCAGATCAAGTGCCTGTCTAATGACACTAAAGGGATGAATATAGGTAAGCCAAATTTAAAGAAAACTAAGACAAAATAAACTCTTAGTGAAATCATGAATTATGAACATGGTCCTTTAACAGAACTAACTATTTGGACAGAAAGGAATGCAGCGGCTGTCTTCGATCAACAACTTGCAGCGGCTACAGTGAAAATCAACAGGAACAGTTATTGTTCTCAGTGTTAACATCCCTACTGGTAAATAAACAATCGACATTTCATAGATTCTGCTCAAAGGAAGATATGCAGAAACCACAGCTATGGGATCATGGAAAGAATACTGCACTTGTGTAAGTCAGGGCCTTGAGTTCTATTTCAACTTGGCTGCATAAGCAAAATACAGTAGCAAGAAATGGGTTAGAAGCCCCGAAAGATTGAGAGTCAAACCCCAGGTCTGCCACTGTATGACCTTTCTAAACTTCAGTTTATAGACTTTTCAAACAGTCAAAATAATATTTAGATTTCTATCTCGTAAGAATGAGGCTTCCCCAGTGGCTCAGCAGTAAAGAATCTGCCTGCCAATGCAGGAGACAGGGGTTTGATCCCTGGGTTGGGAAGATGCCCTGGAGAAGGAAATGGAAATGCACTCTAGTATTCTTGCATTGGATATCCCATGGACAGAGAAGCCTCAAGGGCTACGGTCCGTGGGGTCACAAAAGTGTTGGACACGACTTAGCAACTAAACAACCGCTCATAAGAATATTAGGAGCATCTAGGAAGTGTGACGGAGAAGGCAATGGCAGCCCACTCCAGTACTCTTGCCGGGAAAATCCTATGGACGGAGGAGCCTGGTTGGCTGCAGTCCATGGCGTTGCTAAGTCAGACACGACTGAGCAACTTCACTTTTATGCCTTGGAGAAGGAGGCAACCCATTCCAGTGTTCTTGCCTGGAGAATCCCAGGGACGGGGGAGCCTGGTGGGCTGCTGTCTATGGGGTCACACAGACTCGGACACGACTGAAGTGACTTAGCAGCAGCAGCAGGCAACCATCCAAGCTTGATTTTATGAAAGCATTTCATAAATGTATACAAGCATACCTCAGAGATCCTGGAGGGTTCAGTCCCAGACCACTGCAATACAGCAAGTATCAACAATAAAGGCACAAATGTTTGGTTTCCAGGGCCTATAAAAGTTATGTTTATACTATACTGTAATCTATTAAGTGTGCCATAATAGCATTATGCCTTAAAAACATGCCCATACTCTAATTAAAAAATACTCTGGGGGAATCCCCTGGTGATACAGTGGTTATGGTTTCACTGTTTCATTGATACTGAAATACAAGGCTGTTTCATTGATACTGAAAAGTTGCTTTTTAGGGCAGCCACCCTCATTAGTGATCTTAGCTAGATCTTCTGGAAACTTCTGCAGCTTCTATAGCAGCACTTCCTGCTTCTCCTTGCCGTTTCATGTTCTAGAAACAGCTTCTTTTCTTAACATGAACCAATCTTTGCCAGCTTCAACCTTTTCTTCTGTAGTTTCCTCACCTCTCTTAGCCTTTAGAGAACTAAATAAAGTTATGGTTCTTTACTACATGTAAAATAGCTACTCAGGACCTAACACAGGTAACTGTAACTCAATCCTCTGTAATGACCTAAATGGGAAAAGAACGTAAAAAAGAGTGGATCAGGGCTTTCCTGGTGACTCAGTGGTAACAAATCCACATGCCAGTGCAGGAGACATGGGTTTGATCCCTGATCAGGGAAGATCCCACATGTCACAGCGCAACTTTGAGATAAGAAAAATTGCTCTTCTTGGAAAAAAGAAAATCATCTTATTCTTGAGTCCTTTTTAAGTCTCCCATTTCACAGTGTACTCTTTCATTTTAACAATTTTTAAAATTTTTTTATTACTGAAAATTCCAAACACATTTGACAGTAGAGGATAATATACCGAATCCCCATGTCCCATTATCTACCTTCAACAATGACCATACTCCACTTATACCCTCCACCCACTTCACGCTCCCCTCCCCAATGAGTTCAGTTCAATGGTACACAAATTCCAGGCATACCATTTAATCTATAAACACTTCAGTATGAAGTTACCTTTAAAATGTCTTTTAAAACATAATTTTAAAAGTAACTATGATCAGTTCAGGAAATCTGGAAAATATAGGAAAGTATAAAGAAGAAAAAAAACACCAACCATGATCCCACAATATAGATAAAAATCTAGTTAACACTATACTGTAGGATATTTTTAATCTTTTTATTAAAGTATAATATATATGGTGGATGGTATACGAGTTATAAGTGTTATAAGAGTTATAAACTCAATAGACTCTCCTTCTATAATAGTAAAGGGTAACTGTCACTGTACTTTGAAAACTCAATGACTTAAACAACTATTTTAATATTATGCAGATACTTAGTTTTGTAAATAAATTGTATATACATTCTTCGAAAATCACAATATGGGGGTAAGAACTTCACATTTATTGACTATATATACTATCCCATTTAATTCTATAATAACTGTGAAGGAGGCACTACAGATGAACAAAAGAGATCCAAAGAAACTTGACAACTTGGTCTCAGAGCTAATAACAAAATTCAGATTAAAAATTGCCTATCCGGGTTTTTTTCCAGCATACCATGAAATCTAGCTGAACGCTACAAAAAAAAAAAAAAAGAGAATGCTGGTCCTTCTTATTCTATGATTGCTTGTTTTTCTGCTTTTTTATATAACACTCATGGCTACCATAGACAATTTAAACAGTAATATTATTTTTATAAAAGTGTAGCTTAAGTAAAAAAACTACATTTGTGTGCATTACTGCAGAAAGCCTTAGAAGGTCACCAAAGTTAAAAAGAGATATGTCTAATAACCAAGCAACTCAAGTTTGTTTAGAATTGTGTGCTTATTAACAACTTCTACTATTAAAGGCTTTTATTATCTTTCTAAAACTAAGACTGATGTTAAAAGAGACAAATATATGAACTCTTACCTTATACCATATGCAGAAATTAACTCAAAATGGATCAAATATCTAAATGTAAAAGCTAAAACTCGTAGAAAAAAATATAAAGGAAAAGCTTCATGACACTGGATTTGGCAATGATTTGTTGGATATGATACCAAAAGTACAGGAAACAAAAGTAAAAATAAATTAGACTACATAAAAACTAAAAACTGTGCACTGAATAATATAATCAAGAGAGTGAAGAGGTAGTTTAAGGAATGGGAGAGAATATTTGCAAATCATTTATTTAAGAGTTAATACCCAGAATATATAAGGAATTTCAACAACCAAAAGTCTGACTTAAAAGTGGGCAAAGGACTTGAAGAGACATTTCTCCAAAGACAAATGGCCAACCAGAACATGAAAAGATGCTCGACATCACTAATTATCAGGGAAATGCAATTAGAAACCCCAATGAGATACCACTTCACAGCCATCAGAATGGCTACTGTCAAAAAAAAAAAAGGTAGCAAGAGGTGAGGAGGTGGAGAAATTGAACTCCTTGTGCACTGTTTGGGGGAATATAAACTGGTATAGCTGCTTACTGAAAACAGTATGATAATCCCTCAAAACACTTAAAATATAATATGATCGAGTAATTTCACTCTGAGTATATAACCCAAAGAATTAAAAGCAAGGTCTTAAATATCTGTACATCCAGGTTCCCAGGAGCATTATTCACAATAACCAAAATGTGGAAGCAACCCAAGTTTCATCAACCGATGAAGGGATAAGCAGAATGTGGTTAACCCATGAGCAATTCAGGGGTTAGGGGCACCAACTTTCTCCACTCAGTGGAAAATTTACAAGCAACTTAGAGTCAGATAAGTTGACTGATGTAGCTGTAATTCTTCCAGACCTGCGATTCCTCCCTATCCGTGGTTCCAAATCTGTAGGTTCAACCAACTGTGGCTCATATAGGTCTGTACTATTTACCAATGGTAAAAAAACCCCACGTATATGTGGACTCTTGTAGTTCAAATCTATGTTGTTTTAAGGGTCAACTGCACATACAGTGGACCATTATTACGCCTGATCAAGGAAGGAAATTCTGACATGTGCTACAAACATGGATTAACCTTGAAGACGTTACGCTTTGTGAAATAAACAAGACAAATACTGTATGAGTTCATTCATAAGAAGAATCTAGAGTAATCAAATTCATAAAGACAGAAAGCAGAATAAACAATAGCTGCCAGGGACTGGGGGAAAGGAGGCAGAGTAGAAAATCTGTTCAGTAGTAATAAGCATTAGTTTTGCAAGATGAAGAAAATTCTGGAGATGAGTTGCACAACAATGTGAATGCACTTAAGATTATTTAACTGTACCACACTTAAAAATGGCTAAGATGGAGAGTTCTCCGGTGGTCTAGGGTTAGGACTTGGTCCTTCACTGCTGTGGCCCAGGACTCAATCCCAGGTCAGCGAACTTAAGGTCCTGCAAGCTGTGTAGTGCAACCAAAAAAAAAAAAAAAAAGGCTAAGATGATAAATTTTATGATATGTCTATTTTTTCACAATTATAAAGAAAAAAGACTCACAGATCATTTGTTTTGGCCAAGATGGAGTAAGCCCTATTCCTTGCCAGTCCTCCCACTCACAACTAAAAAATCCTGAGTAATACAACACACAAAGGAAGACTGACTGGTAGAAATAAGGCAAAATGCCTCAGGGACCCTGGGACTTTCGGAGCAGCACAGTGAACTCCCTGGGTTTCTCTGAGTCTCCCATACATCCTTACTGGCATGCTGAAGAAGCCTCCAACCTGTAACTGCCAACAGGCACATATCAAAAACAAACGAAAAACACCCTCAAGAAAAGCCCTGTCTCTCTAGCCAAAGGACAGGGAAAAGCAGCCAACAGAACGAAAACTTTTTGTTAGTATGTGCCCAATTTTAACCAAAGACTAAAGGAAAAAACTACACCTGCAGTGCCAGGGAGGCAAGTTGGACTTATGGTCCCACCTGGTGTCAGTGAGGCAGGACAAGTGACTATGAGCTTTTCCCACTAAGGTGATGTCAGTGGGGCAGTTAAACTCCCAATCCCACAAGATAGCAAAAAGGCAGGATGAAGCAATGCACGGTGATGCTAGCTTGGCAATCCTCCTTCCCAACAGAGATAGTGTCAGAAGGGTCCAGTGAGGGAGAGCTGAATTTCAACTCCCAGCCCAGCAGCAACTAGACAGTTTAAGTAGGCCCTTTGTTTTCATCTACTCTGGTGCTGCCTGAAACTGAAAGCGAGGCTTACACAGGATCCATAATCTCACAACATAACATAGAAACACCCAGAATACAACTGAAAATCATCCATCTTACCAAGTACCAGGAAAATCTTAAATTAACTTCAATGAGCAAATAGAATTGACAGGTGCCAATCCCAAGTGACACAGATATATGACTTATCTAACCAGAATTTAGGGCTTCCCTGGTGGCTCAGATTCCAAAAAGAATCTGCCTGAACAGAGAGACTGGCATTCGATCTCTGGGTCAGGAAGCTCCCCTGAAGAAAGGACTGGCTACCCACTTCAGTATTCTTGCCTGGAGAATTCCATGGACAGAAGAGCCCAGCAGGCTACAATCCATGGGGTTGCAAAGGAGCTGGACACAACTTGAGTGACTCGCACAAAGACACACCACCAGGATTTTAAAGTGGCCATCATTTAAAACAAAAACAGAGGAGGGGGCTGAAAGAGTACAGATAACCAGGGAACAACATGGGCTTGAACTGCACAAGTTCACTTATATGCAGATATTTTTTTCCCAATAAATGCTACGGTACTACACTATCCATGTTTTGTTAAATCCATGAACAGGGAACTGTGGCTACAAAGGACTGACTATAAAGCCACACATAAAGATGCCTGCACACAGCAGTGAAGAGACTGGTGCCCCCACAATGTTCAAGGCTCAGCTGTAGTGGTAAAATGTGCAAACCATAGATTCAAGAAGCTGACCAAATCCAAACAGGATAGGGATTAAAAGGAACCCATGCCAAAACGTATCATAATCAAACTTTACAAAATTAAATACAAACAAAAAATCTTGAAAGCAGGTTAAAAAAAAAAAAAAAAAGACATATTATCTGCAGAGGAACATGATTCAAATGACAGTGGATTTCTCATCAGAAACTAGGGAGGCCAGTATTTGAAGGCAGTGTCACATTTTCAAGAGCTGAAAGAAAAGAACTGTCACCCAGGGTTTCATATTCAGTGAAACTATCAATGAAAACCAAAATCTTCTCAGAAAAAGAAAAAAGAAAGTCGTCACCACTAGATCTACCCTAAAAGTTCAACTTAAAGAAAAACTGAAATAGAATTCTAAAAATCTGTTCAAGCAACCCACATGAAGGCAGGAAAAGTGACACACACAGAAAAAAAAAGAAGGAATAACAAAAAGCAAAAATAAAAGGCAGAATTAAATTCTAACATAACAGTATTACATTAAATGTAAATGGTCTAAACGTAACAATTAAAGACAGTTTGGCAGACTAGATTCAAAAAGTATGAACTACCTATATGCTATCTACATCAAACTACTTCAAATATGATGATACAAGTAGGTTAAAAGTAAATGAATAGAAAAGATATACCATATTAAATCGAATCGAAAGACAGCAGGAATGATTATATCAATACCAGACAAAGTACTGATAGAACAAAAAAGAAAATGACCAGAAACAAAGGACATACATTACATAATGGTAAGAGAGTCCAATACAAGAACACACAGCAATCCTACGTGTGCATGCAACAACAAAATCTACAATATCAACTGAAGACTTCAACACCCCACTCACAGCAGAACTACTAGACAAAAACTTCAAAGATACAGAACTAAACAATACCATTCATCAACAGGATCTGAACTTACAGAACACTCTCCTCAACAACAGAAGAATATTTTCAAATGCTCAAAATATTCACCAAGACACTCCATATTCTATGTCATAAAATAAACTTCAACAAATTTAGAACAGAAATTATACAGAATATATTCTCTGGCCACAATGGAATAAAACTAGAAATGAATGGGGATAACAGTAAATTTTCCAAACACCTGGAAATTAAGTAATACACTTCTAAACAATCTAAGGGTCAAGAAGTCCAGAGTGAAATTTTAAAAATACAGAAACTAAATAAAAGCAAAACTACAACAAATACATTTGTGGGACACAGCTAAAATGTACTGAGAGGGAGATTTACAGCTGTGAATGTTTACATTAGAAAAGAAGATCAAGTAGAAGTTATTCCTGGGATGCAACGGTAGTTCAGCATACCAAAATCTGTAAGATATAGCACATTAACAAAATGATAGATAAAAGCCATATCATTTCAAGACATGCAGGAAAAAATGGACAAAATTCAACATTCTTTCATGGTAAGAACTCAAGAAACTGGATATAGAAGGAATGTACTCAACATAATAAAGACCATATATTATAAGCCCCCAACTAACATCATAATCAATGGTGAAAAGCTTTTCCTCTAAGCTCAAAAACAAGATAAGGATATCCTTTCTTGCCAACTCCATTCAATATAGTACTGGAAACCCTAAGCTAGAGGTAACAGGCAAGAAAATGACATAAATAAAGGGCATCCAAAATGGAAAGGAAGAAGTAAAATTGTTCATTTCCAGATGACACGCTCTTATATATAGATAATCCCAAAGATTCCACCCAAGAACTGCCAGAATAAAAGAAATCAGTAGTTGCAGGGTATAAAAATCAATATACAGAAGTTAGCTATATTTCTATATACCAACAATGAACTATCTGAATGAGAATTTTCTAAGAAATCAACTCCATTTACAATGATCTCAAAAAATACAATAATCAGAAATAATCAAGGAGGTGAAAGATCCATACACTGAAAACTGTAAGACACTGATAAAAGAAACTGAACACAAACCAAAAAAAGATACTCCACATTCATGGACAGAAAAAAATTAAATATCATTAAAATGTCCACACTGCCCAAAGCAATCCACAGAGTCAATACAATGTCTATCAAAATTCTAATGGCGTTTTTCACAGAAGACGACAATCCTGAAATATGTATGGACTTACAAAAGACCCTGACTAGCCAAAGCAATCTTGAGAATGAAGAACAAAGCTGGAATCATCATATTTCCTGAACTCAAACTATAATATAAAGCCATAGTAATCCAAAGAAGTATGGCATTGGCATAAAAACAGACACACAGATCAAAGGAACAGAATTCAGGCTCCAGAAATAAACCCACTCATAAACTATGGTCAATGAATCTTCTACAAGGATCCAAGAATATACAATGGGGAAAGGAATAGTCTCTTCAAGTAACAGGTGTTGGGAAAACCTAGTGAACCATATTCAGGAAGAATGAAGCTGGACCCTTATCTTAACACCATACACAAATATCAACTCAAAATGGATTAAAGACAAACAGAAGACATGAAACTATCAAATTCCTAGAAGAAAACAAAGAGTAAGCTTCTCGACATTGGGCTTATCAATGATTTTTTGAATTCGACATTGAATTTTGTTGCAAAGGCAACAAAATCAAGATAAAAAAGTGAGACTATATGAAACTAAAAAGCTTCTGCAGAGCAAAGGAAACCATCAATAAAATGAAAGCAACCTATGGAACGGGAGAAAATATTCACAAATCACTTACCTGATAAGGGTTTAATATCCAAAATAGACAAGGAACTCATACAACTCAACAACAAAAAAATAGACAATCCAATTAAAATGGGCACAAGACCAGAATAGAAATTTTTCCAAAGAAGACATACAAACAGCCTACAAGTAAGAGAAAAGGTGCTCGATATCACTGGTCAATCAAATGTGCTCATCATCAAAATCACAATGAGATACTACTTCATATCTGCTATGGTGTCCATTATCAAAACTACAACTGATAACAAATGCTGGCAAGGAAGCAGAGAAAAGCAAACCCCGGAGTACTGTAGGTGGGAACACAAACTGGTACAGTGACTGGAGAAACAGTATGAAGGTTCCTCAAGAAATTAAAATGGAATTATCGTATGATCCAGCAATTCTACTTCTGGGTATACATCCAAAGGAAACAAAATCATCTCAAAAGAGGTATCTGTTCTCCAAGTTCATATTACTTGTAACAGCTAAGATATAGAAACAAGTGTCTATATCTTAAGTGTCTGTCCATCAACAAATAGACGAAAAAGACATGGCATATAAATACAATAAAGTATCATTCAACTTTGCAACAACATGAATAAAGCTGGAAGGCACACGCTAAGTGAAATAAGCCAGAAGAGAAAGACCAATATTGCACAGTATCACTTACATGTGGAAAAAATACTGAACTCACAGAGAGGAGCCACAATTACAGGTGGCTGCCAAGGGCTGAAGCAAAGAGGGAAAGCTTGGTAAAAGGGTACAAATTTGCAGTCATAAGATGAATAAAGTATCAAGACCTAATATATAATGAGGTAAATACAGCTCATAACACTATATAGTATAAATCTGCTAAGAGTAGAACTTAAGTATTCTTGCCAATCAACTTCAGCATTTTTATAATAGAGAAAAGTTCTCAAATCTCACTTCTCACCTTAAGGAGAAACAGAATAAACCTAAACCCAACTGTCACTTCACTTTCACAGCTGAAAGAAATGAAGATATGAAGAAATCAATGAAATTGAAAACAGAAAAATAGAAAAAAATGAATGAAAAAGCTGGTTCTCTGAAAAGATTTAATTAACAAATCTCCAGCAAGGCTGAAACAAAAAAAGACACAAATTACCACCAGAATCCAAAATAAGAGTATCACTACAAACACGAAACATTAAAGGGATTAGCACAAACAACTCTATATGCGTAAATTCAACAACTGAGAGCAAACAGACCAATTTCTCAAAAAGGTACAAACTACCACAACTCACCCAATATGAAATAATCTGAATAGCTCTACAACTATTAAAGACACTGAATTTCTAGTTTAAAAACAACCACAAATGAAATCTCCAGGACCAGATATTTTCACTGGAGAATTCTACCAAATACAGAAAAATGGACACCAATTCTCTACACTATCCTTCAGAAAATGAAACAGGAGAGAACACTCTTCAATTCATTTTATGGAGTCAGTATTAACCTTATGACAAAACTGGACTGCTGTATAATTAACGATTTGGCTGGGTTTTGTCCCTAGTGCTGGAAGGAAGAAAGTCTCTAACCCCTTGGAATTTCCCAGTTAAAGGAGTATCTTCGGCGGGGCGGGGGCAGGGGCGGGGGGGGGTGCCCTGCACTGTGCCACATGCAGGATCTTGGTTCCCAACCAGGGATTGAACCCATGACCCCTGCAGTGGAAGTCCCAAAGGAGTATCCATTTTATTCATGATTGGCCTAAGGGCAGTTTCAGGATAGCTGCTAGTCACACTGGAAAGATCAACTAAGATCAGTCATGTGACCTCATGACTGCAGACTGGGTTCAATCATGTGGCTACACAATCAATCATGCCCATGAACTGAAGCCCCAACAAAAACCCTGGACACCCGAAGCTGGGGGTGAGTTTCCCTGGTTGGTGATACACACTGATGTGGCAGAGGGTGGTGCATCCTAAAGCCACGAAAGCTTTGCAATTGGGGCTCTGCCAGAGCTCACCCCAAGGGACTCTTAGACTGTCCTGATTTGCATCCTTTCTAATAAAACTAAGTGCATGTTTACAACCCTAAGTAAAGCACTTTTCTGAATTCTGTGAGCTGTTCTGGCAAATCTAAGGGGACAGTGGGAACCCCTAATTTGTAGCCAACTGGTTAGAAGCACAAATGGCCTGGACACTGTGGACACTCTTAAATGAGGCATTTTGTGGAGGACGGTGCCCCTAACCTGTTAAATCTGACCTGATCCCAGGTAGGTAGTATAAGAATTACACTGCAAGGACAGAACAGAAAAAGAAAATAGAGAGCAGTATCACTCATGAGTAAAAATATCAAAATCCTCAACAAAATATTAGCAAATAAAACAACCTGTTCTAGAAACCTATATGTGCTAAGTCGTTTCAGTCATCTCTTGAGTCTTTGCAACCCCATGGACTATATATAGCCTGCCATGCTTCTCTGTCCATGGGATTCTCCAGGCAAGAACATGAAGTGCGTTGCCATGCCCTTCTACAGGGGATCTCCCCACCAGGAATCAAACCTGTGTCTCTTATGTCTCCTGCACTGGCAGGCATGTTCTTTGCCACTAAGCACCACCTGGGAAGCCTCAGCAACCTACAGAAACCTATATGAAGAATTATACATCATGATCAACCAATGACAAAGTCAACCACTGTAATCTACCACATAAACAGGCAAAAGAAGAAAAATCACATGATCAAATCAATTGATGCAGAAAAAGCATATGACAAAATTCAACATCCATTCATGATTAAAAAGAAACTCTTAGCAACCTAGCAATAAAGAAACTTCAAGAAGTAACTAATAAAAAACTTACAGCTAACACCAAGTTTAATGGTGAAAATTTTAATGCTTTCCCCCAAGATATGGAACAAGGCAAGAATGGCTACTGTTACCATTTCTATTCAACTCTGTACCAAACATCCTAGTCAAGTCAATAGTACAAGGAAAAGAAAAGTCACGCAAATTGTATAGAAATAGATAAAAATGCTCTTATTCACAAATGACATAATTATCTAAAAAAAAAAAAAAAAATCCCAAGAAATTTGGAAGAAAAACACTTAGAACTTATAAGTGCATTTATTGTGCAAAGTTTAAACACAAAAAAAAATAAATCAAATTTCTATATACCAATAACTGGAAACCAAAACTGAAGAAACTATACTATTTATAATAGCTCTCCCCAAAATAAAATTCTGAAGTATAAACCTAACAAAACAAGTACAGGAAGTATACTGAAAGAAATCAAAGAAAAACTAAATGGGAGAGATGCATCATTGTCATGGATTAGAGAACTCAAAACAGTAAAGGCTGTCAATTCTCTCCAAATTGGTCCACAGATTTAACCCACGGATAATAACAGTCCAGCAGAATTTCCCATACATAGATGAGGGAATGACCTATGTAACTACCTATGAAATAAGGAAAGCAATGTAACACTGATAGAATAGATAAAATAATTCTAATAAAGAATAAACTAGGAGGAAACAGATTTCACTGTAGGACTTCAAAGTCACAATTAAACAATGTGGTACTGAAGAATGGATAGACACAGAGTCCAAAAAAAGACACACAGAAATATAACAAATTGTTTTTTAACAAAAGTGCAAAGGTTTCAATGGAAAAAGGACTATCTTTCCGACAAATGGTGTTGGACCAATAAGACACAAGAAAAGTTAAATTGGACTTTATAAAGATTAAAATCTTTTGTTCTATGAAAAGCACTGTTAAGAAAATGAAAAGGAAGCTACAGAAGACATTTGCAAATCACATATCTGACATAGGATTTGTGTTTGTATATACATATTTAGATATACAGTATATAAATTTACTTTAAAACTTAAAATTCAATAGTAAGAAAATAACCAAATTTTTAAAAAACTGAGCAAGACTTAAGACATGTCAAAGGGATATATGCATGCCAAATAAATAGACAAAAAGATGTTCAACATCATTAGCCATTTAAGAAACACAAATGAAAACCACAATGAGATACTGCTACACCTCTATTAAAATAGTTTATAGGGACATCAGCAAGAGTTGGTGAGACTGTGAAACAACTGAACTCCTACTAGACAACTGATGGTGGGAATGTAAAATGGCATGACCACTTTGCAAAACACTTTCTTATAAAGTTTCTTATGAAGTTGAACATATACTTACCATGTGACCCAGCAATCCCACTCCTGGGTACCTAATCTAAAGAAATGAAAACCTATGTTCAAATAAAAATCTATACACAAATGTTCACAGCAGCTCTAGTCATACTGCCAAAAACTGGGAACAACTAAGATGTTCTTCAGTGGGTGATGGATAAACAAACTGTAGTACAACTATACAGTTGAATATTACTGAACAATAAAAAGGAACAGACTATTAAAACATCCAACAATCTAGATGAATCTCAAAGATATGCTAAGTGAAAGAAGTAAGTCTCAAAAGCTTGCCTTCACTGTACACAACAGCCTCAAAAAGACAAAACTACAATGATACAGAACTTGCCAGGGATCAGAGACGGTGAGAAAGGTATTATTATAAAGAGATAATCAATACAGAAAATTTTGGGGTGCTGGAACTGTTCTGTATCTCAGTTTTGACAGAGATTACACAAATCTTTACAGGGATTAAAATTCAATTCATGTAAAAAGTAAAAAAAAAATTCAATTTTATTCTATGTTAATGAAAAATATAAAATTTAAAAAGTTAAATAGGATGTTCAGGCCCATGTTTAAACTTAGTGAATAAGGGCGTCCAGTACTGTGATGCAGATGGTTGCATTTTTAAGATGCTCCATAAGTGATCTTGGTGTATGGCCAAGGATGAGAACTATTATATAACTTCTTAAATTTGATTTCTCCATTTTTCTACCTCTTTAGGTTGGCCCTCATCTCTCATCAGGCCTACTGACTCCTCACCTCTATTCCTGAGCCTTATTAGTGCCAGAGTGACCTTTACCAGGATAAAGTTCAAGTGCTTTAGCATGGTACACAAGACTCTCCAAGATCTGCTCCCTGTCACTCTAGTCTCTCTGCATGCCCTCCCTTGAGTTCCACAATTCAATAATAAAAGAATACTCCAAATCCCCTGAAGTGATCTGCTATTTCACACCTCTAGGCTTTTGCTCAAACCATACCCTCTGTCTGGAATTCTGCCCCACTAAGAATTTGCCTGGCAGACACTTTTCAGAGCAGTTTCCACGACGTGTTCTGTGTCACTCCCCACTGAAAACCTTCAGTGGTTCTCTGCCCAGGCTCACCACTACTTACACTGTCCATGCACCTCATCTCCTCCATTCCCGCCTCATGTTTAAGACCCTTAAAATGCCAATTTTCTGGGTAACTGTCTCCCACACTTAGTGAATGATGCTCCTCCCTCCCCAGAATTCTTTTCCCACCTATCTTTTCCTGGCACATACCCATTCATTCTAGGAAAAAAAACAGCTGTCAAGTCCAAAAAACTCTTTTGATCCACTTCCAAGCTAAAGTAATTATACTTCTCTATCCCATACCTCCCTCTGGTTATCACCAACAATTACATTACACTGAAATTATTTTGTGTGTCCATGTCCCTCAACTAGCTCCTTAACAGCAAAGGTCATCCTCTTTAAATTTCTATTTCTCAAGCTTAGCATAAACTCTGGAACAAATAGGTACTTAACAAACAAATGTTTCTTGAATAAAGAGTAAATGAGAATAAATTTCCTGGGCAAATGAATATACATCTCCTTTTCTCCAGAAGGACCTAAGTGGTTCACTACATACTGGTAATAGCTAAACTTCTCTTTACAGCTCAGCTCTCTCTCTCTTAAGCTTCTGTCATAAACAAAAAGCAAAAGTTACTAACAACTGTCAACAAAATGAAACATTTTTACTTAGATGCTCCATATGCACCTCAAAATCATTTTAACCTTAACTGAATCCATTTTCTTCAATTCCTGCTCTTAAATGTGCTTTATTCCTATACTGCCATTTTTGGTGAATGAAATCAAACAGACTAAAATCCCCCATTAGAAACCTCAGAATCATCCTAAATGCCTTCATTTCCTTCACTTCTTATACCCAAACAGTTAGGAAGCCCTGTTGGTTTACTGAGATCTAAGCTCTCAATACAAGGCCTTAAGTTCAAGCCCCTGCCTCTTCAAATCTGGGCTATGGCTAACGTTTATCAATACAATGAGGAGGTCGAGGAGGCCAGAAGGCCACAACTAGAAACAAAGAAACAAAAAAAATCACAAATGGGAAAGTGAACTGGTAAAGGCACACTTAAAGCAGAAATACGAAATCATCCACACACAAATATGGCATAGAAAAGAAAAAATATGGCATCAAAACCAGCAACTGTGAGAAGAGAGTACAAATGCAGGAAATGGGAAATATATTTGAAATTAAGAGATCAGCAACATAAAACAACCTTGTGTATATACAGACTGCTATATCAGAACCTCAAGGGAAATGCAAACCACAAAACTACAAAAGATACACACATAGATCAATGGAACAAAATAGAAAGCCCAGATAAATCCATGCACCTATGGACACCTTATCTTTGACAAAGGAGGCAAGAATATACAAAGGAGAAGACAGTCTCTTTAACAAGTGGTGCTGGGAAAACTGGTCAACCACTTGTAAAAGAATGAAAATAGAACACTTTCTAACACCATATCTAAAAATAAACTCAAAATGGATTAAAGATCTAAATGTAAGACCAGAAACTATAAAACTCCTAGAGAAAAAACACAGGCAAAACACTCTCCGACATAAATCACAGCAGGATCCTCTATGACCCACCTCCCAGAGTAATGGAAATAAAAACAAAAATAAATAAATGGGACCTAATTAAACTTAAAAGCTTTTCCACAAAGAAGGAAACTATAAGCAAGGTGAAAAAAACAGCCTTCAAAATGGGAGAAAATAATAGCAAATGAAGCAACTGACAAAGAATTAATCTCAAAAATATACAAGCCACTCATGCAGCTCAATACCAGAAAAATAAACGACCCAATCAAAAAATGGGCCAAAGAACTAAACAGACATTTCTCCAAAGAAGACATACAGATGGCTAACAAACACATGAAAAGATGCTCAACATCACTCATTATCAGAGAAATGCAAATCAAACCACAATGTGGTACCATCTCATGATGGTCAGAATGGCTGCTATCAAAAAGTCTACAAACAATAAATGCTGGAGAAAAGGGAACCCTCTTACACTGCTGGTGGAAATGCAAACTAGTATAGCCACTATGGAGAACAGTGTGGAGATTCCTTAAAAAACTGGGAATAGAACTGCCTTATGACCCAGCAATCCCACTACTGGGCACACACACCAAGGAAACCAGCACTGAAAGACACGTGTACCCCAATGTTCATCGCAGCACTGTTTATAATAGCTAGGACATGGAAGCAGATGAATGGATAAGAAAGCTGTGGTACATATACAGAATGGAATATTACTTAGCCATTAAAAAGAATACATTTGAATCAGTTCTAATGAGGTGGATGAAACTGGAGCCTATTATACAGAGTGAAGTAAGTCAGAAAGAAAAACACCAATATAGTATACTAACACATAGATATGGAATTTAGAAAGATGGTGACGATGACCCTATATGTGAGACAGCAAAAGAGATAGAGATGTACAGAACAGTCTTTTGGACTCTGGGAGAAGACAAGGGTGGGATGATTTGAGAGAACAGCATTGAAACATGTATATTATCATATGTGAAACAGATCACCAGTCCAAGTTTTTATACATGAGAGAGGGTGCTCAGGGCTGGTGCACTGGGATGACCCTGACGGATGGGATGGGAAGGGAGGGGGGTTCAGGATGGGGAACAGATGTACACCCAAGGCTGATTCATGTCAATGTATGGCAAAAACCACCACAATATTATAAAGTAATCAGCCTCCAATTAAAATAGATAAATTTAAAAAAAAAAGAGTAAGGGCAGGAAAAAGACCTACAAAAACAAACTCAAAACAATTAAGAAAATGACAAAAGGAACATACAGATCAATAACTACCTTAACTGAAAATAGATTAAACGCTCCAACCAAAAGACACAGACAGGATGAATGGATACAAAAACAAGACCTATATATATGCTGTCTACAAGAGACTCACCCCAGACCTAGGGGCACATATAGATCAAAAGTGAGATGGAAAAAGATATTCCATAAAGAAGAAAAAGAAAGAAATACAAATAGAAATATTTATTGAATATCTCTATTCAAGTAGAAATATTTATATCAGACAAAACAGACTTTAAAATGAAGACTGTTACAGGAGACAAGGACAACACCCAATGATTAAGGGATCAATCCAAGAAGCTATAGCTAACTATATATGTACCCAGCATAAGAGTCCCTCAATATATAGAGCAAATGTTAATAACCATAAATGGGGAAATTTACAGTAAAAAAATTAACAGTCGGGGATTTAACATCCCACTTACACCAATAGACAGATCATCCAGACAGAAAATCAATAAGGAAACTCAAGCCTTAAAGGACAGATTATGCCAGATAGACTTAATTGATATTTATAGGACATTCCATCCAAAAGCAGCAGAATAGTTTCTTCTCAAGTACACATGGAACATTCTCCAGGACTAATCACATCTCGGGATACAAATCAAACATCAGTAAATTTAAGAAAAATGAAACCATATCAAGCACCTTTTTCAATCACAACACTATCTGATTAGAAATCAATTCTAGGGAAAAAAAAAAAACCTATAAAAAACAAACACATGGACGTTACACAATGTTACTTAATAACCAATGGATCACTGAAGAAATCAAAGAGGAAATTTAAAAAACACCCATAGACAAAATGACAATGAAAACGCAACAATCCAAAACCTATGGTACGCAGCAAAAGCAGTTGTAAGAGTGAAGTTCATAGAACACAATCCTACCTCGAGAAACGAGAAAAATCTCAAACAAATAACCTATCCCTACACCTAAAGCAAAGAGAGAAAGACAAACAAAACCCAAAGTTAGCAAAAGGAAAGAAACCATAAAGAGCGGAAATAAATGAAACAGAAACAAAGAACACACTAGCAAAGATCAATGAAACTAAAAGCTGATTCTTTGAGAAGATAAAATTGATAAGACTTTTAGCCAGACTCGTCAAGAAAAAAGGGAGAGAATTCAAATCAATAAAATTAGAATGAAAAAAAGTTATAATGGACACCACAGAAATACAAAGAATCATAAAAGATTACAAGTAACAACATGCCAATAAAATGGACAACCTAGAAGAAACAGATGAATTCTTAAAAAGATATAACCTTTAGCAAGAGTGAACCAGGAAGAAACAGAAAACATGAACAGACCAATCACAAGTATACCGAAATTGAAACAGATTAAGAAAGAATTTTTCAACAAACAAAAGTCCAGGACCAGATGACTTTACAGGTGAATTCTATCAAACATTTACAGACGAGTTAACACCTAGCCTTTTGAACTCTTTCAAAAAATAGCAGAGGAACACCCCCAAGCTCATTCTACAATACCACCCTGATAACAAATTCAGACAAAGATATCACAAAAAAAGAGAAAATTACAAGCCAGTATCACTGATGAACATATACTCAAAAACTCTCAACAAAATACTAGCAAACACAAATTCACAACACATTTAAAGGACTGTACAGGACTTTCTTGACGGTCCAGTGATTAAAACTCCATGCTTACAATGCAGGGGGCACAGTTTGATCCCCAATTGGGAAGTTTCGCATGTCACATTGCACAGCCAAAGAAAAAGATCATACACTCTGATCAAGTGGGATCTGTCCCAGGGATGCAAGGATTCTTCAATATAGGCAAAATCAGTTATATACCACATTAACAATTTTTAGAATAAAAATCATATGGTCATCATCTCCATAGACACAGAAAAGGCTTTTGACACCCATTTATGATTTAAAAAAAAACAAAAACAAAAAACTCTCCTGAAAGTGGGCTTAGGGGCTTCCCTGGTTGCCCAGACAGTAAAAAATCTACTTGCAATGCAGGAGACCCACGTTCAATCCCTGGGTTGGGAAGACCCCCTGAAGAAAGAAATGGCAACCCACCCCAGTATTCTTGCCTGGAGAATTCCACAGACAGAGGAGCCTGGCAGACACAGTCCATGGGATCTTAAGAGTCGGACACAACTTAGCAACTAAAACACACACACACACACAAGGACCAAGACAAGGATGTCCACACTCACCACTTTCATTCAACACAGCTTTGGAGGTTCTAATCATGGCTATTAGAAAAGAAACAGAAGTAAAAGGAATCCAAATTGGAAAAAAGAAGTAAAACCATCAATCACTGTTTGCAGATAACATGATACTCTACATTGAAAATCCTAAAGATGCTACCAAAAAACTACTAGAGTTCATCAATGAATCTGGTAGACTTGCAGGATACAAAATTAATACACAGAAATCTATGCATCCATATACACTAACAATGAAAGATCAGAGAGAGACTAAGGAAACAATTCCATTTACCATCACATCATAAGGAATAAAATAGCTAGAAATAAATCTACCTAACCAGTCCATTCTAAAGGAGATCAGTCCTGGGTGTTTATTGGAAGGACTGATGTTGAAGCTGAAACTCCAATACTTTGGCCACCTGATGTGAAGAGCTGACTCATTTGAAAAGACCCTGATGCCGGGAGGGATTGGGGGCAGGAGGAGAAGGGGACGACAGAGGACGAGATGGCTGGATGGCATCACCAACTCGATGGACATAAGTTTGAATGAACTCCGGGAGTTGGTGATGGACAGGGAGGCCTGGCCTGCTGCGGTTCATGGGGTCGCAAAGAGTCACACAAGACTGAGCGACTAAACTGAACTGAAGAAGGCAAAAGACCCGTACTTGAAAAACTGTAAGACACTGATGAAAGAAATCAAAGATGACATACATAGATGGAAAGGGAGACCATGTTCTTGAATTGGAGGAATCAATATTGTGAAAATGACTTTATAACCCAAAGCTATCTATAGATTGATTCAATGCAATTCCTATCAAATTACCAATGGAATTTTAACAGAATTGGAACCAAAATTTTTACATTTTGCATGGAAACACAAAAGACTCTCAATAGTGAAAGCAATCTTGAAAAAGAAGAACAGAGCTAGAGGAATCAGGTTCCCTGCCTTCATACTATACTACTAATGTAATCAAAACAATATGATACTAGCACAAAAACAGAAATATAGATCAATGGAAAAAGACTGAAACTCCAGAGATAACCCATGCACCTGTGGCCACCTAATCAGTGACAAAGTAGGCAAGAATATACAATGGAGAAAAGACAGTCTCTTCAATAAGTGGTGCTGGGAAAACTGGACAGCTACATGTAAAAGAATGAAATTAGAATACTCCCTAACACCATATACCAAAATAAAATCAAAATGGATTAAAGACCTATCTGTAAAGCTGGATACTATACAGTTCTTAGAGGAAAACATAGGCAGAATACTCTTTTACATAAATTGCACTAAGATCTTTTCTGATCCACCTCCTAGAATAATGTTTAAATAAAAACAAATAGGACCTAAGTAAATTGAAAAGCTTTTGCACAGCAAAGGAAATCATAAACAAAAAGACAACCAACATTGCAAACAAAGAGATGGACAAGGGTTTGATCTCCAAAGTATATAAACAACTCATTCAGCTCAATATTAAAAAAAAAACAAACCCAATCAAAACATGGGCGTTAAGACCTAAATAGACATTTCTTCAAAGATAACATCAGTTCAGTTCAGTTCAGTCGCTCAGTTGTGTCCAACTCTGCAACCCCATTAATCGCAGCACACCAGGCCTCCCTGTCCATCACCAACTGCTGGAGTTCAACCAGACTCATGTCCATCGAGTCAGTGATGCCATCCAGCTATCTCATCCTCTGTCGTCCCCTTCTCCTCCTGCCCCCAATCCCTCCCAGCATCAGAGTCGTTTCCAATGAGTCAATTCTTCGCATGAGGTGGCCAAAGTACTGGAGTTTCAGCTTTAGCATCATTCCTTCCAAAAAAATCCCAGGGCAGTCCAAGGGACTCTCAATAGTCTTCTCCAACACCACAGTTCAAAAGCATCAATTCTTCAGTGCCCAGCCTTCTTCACAGTCCAACTCGCACATCCATACATGACCACAGGAAAAACCACAGCCTTGACTAGACGGACCTTTGTTGGCAAAGTAATGTCTCTGCTTTTCAATATGTTATCGAGGTTGGTCATAACTTTTCTTCCAAGGAATAAGCGTCTTTTCATTTCATGGCTGCAGTCACCATCTGCAGTGATTTTGGAGACCCCAAAAATAAAGCCTGACACTGTTTCCCCATCTATTTCCCATGAAGTGATGGGACCGGATGTCATCATACAGATGGCCAAAAAGCACGTTAAAAGATGCTCAATATCACTAATTATCAGAGAAATGCAAATTAAAACTAGAACAAGGTATCACTTCACATCAGTCAGAATGGTCATCATCAAAAAAGGGAACCCTCCTACATTGGTAGCAATGTAAATTTGTACAGCCACTATGAAGAACAGTATGGAGGTTCCTTAAAAAACTAAAAAGAGCTATGATATGATACAGCCATCCCACTCCAGGGTATACATCTAGAGAAAACCATAATTCAAAAAGATATATGCACCCCAGTGCTCATGGCAGCACTATTTATAATAGCCAAGACATGGAAGCAACTTAAATGTTCATCAAGAGAGGAACAGATAAAAAAGATGTGGTACATATACACAGTGGAATATTACTTAGCCATTAAAAAAGAATGGAATAATGCCATTTTCAGCAACATGGATGGACCCAGAGATCATCATACTGAGTGAAGTCAGTCAGAGAAAAATATCATATGATATCACTTTAACACACAGAATCTAAAAGAATGGTACAAACGAACCTATTTACAAAACAGAAATAGAGTCACATATATAGAAAACGAATATATGATTACAGTGCACAGAGGAAAGGAGAGGGATAAATTGGGTTTGACATATACACACTATTATATAAGATAGATATAACTAATAAGGATCTACTGTAGAGCATAGAGAACTCTATTCAGTATTCTATAACAACCTATACAGGAAAGGAATCTTAAAAAGTGGATACATGTACAACCGATTCACTTTGCTCTACAGAAATCAACACAAGATTGCAAATAAAAGACAGTTCAAGAAAAAAATGTTAAATCACAAACATGAATAAATCTGTACATCTTCACAACATGCATCATTATTTTCTAACAATTTTTTAGAAGTAGAATTTAAGACAAAAGGAGAGAGACGAGTGGAGATGAAGGAGATAGGAGGAGAGGAAAAAAGAAACAGGGTAAAGAAAGAGGTAGAGTAAGACCGATTTAAAAAAAGTAAAACCGTGTATCTGAATTCTATTATTTTCAGCACATTTCTATTATTCAGGTTTACCTAGGGTGAAACTTGTAATCTTCACTAAACACTTAGGATTGCTTTTTTGAAAGCTTATTATCTCTGCCTAGAAATTCACAAGATATTTTTTTTTCCTTTGATTTTAAATAATACTGCTAGACCGAAACTTGTGAGAGTCTCTTAACATTGAGTTTTCTTCTTCCTGGGATACAGCAGTTTTCATACATAGGTGTTTCTTGATGAAGTTTTCTTTATTATGTCTTTGATTATTCTTCTGTTTAATTTCCAATTTTCAATTTTCTTGTTCTGTGTTTAGGAAACTATTCACATAGAATAGTTTTGGTTTTTGTCCTCCATACCTGTGCTCTTTTCTCTCATTCTTTTAGTTTCATTCATTCCTCCTGAGTCTAGTAAGACTACTATCAATACGGTTTTCCACAACATAGTAAATTTTCCTCCATTTCCACAAGTTAGTGGTCATTTGGAAGGTCACATCAAAGGTTGCTAACCAGATGTCAGATTACCCACTGATTCTCCTTAAATTGTTTCAACTGCTTTAAAATATGTCTTTATGAATCAAGAATGTTTTCATACATCAATGCTGGTAAGAGATTCTGAAGGTTTGAGAAGGAGAAAAGAGAATCAGGTAGGAAATGAACATAAAAGGAATGGTTCCCATAAAACGAACTGAAATACTGTGATTTTTTTTAATGAAAAGTTTAGGATAAAAACTAATTTTAAAAAAATGGAAAAAGTGAGGAAAAGCAAACATTCTTGACATTTAATTTCCAAACTCAAAGATTTTTGTTTTTTTAATCCATCTTCTGGAAAGCCAAATTATTAATTGTGACTATCCTAGACAAAATATTTGGGGACATTAACTTACTGAATCAACAAAATATACATTAAGAAGCTTTGGTCAAGCAAACTAGTGAGAGAGAACTTTATGACACAGAACAGCAGGAGGCATACATAAATGGCAAAAATCAAAGCTCCTTATTTGTTATAAATGAACAATTATACAACCTTAAGAAATGTTAAAAATAAAAAACTTCAGTAAGACCAAATTAACAGAACCCAAGTGTAGAAGCATTTAAAAAAGATATTCAATTTGATATAAAATCCTAAACTGTTCAGGAAATATTCACGGATATAATTTTAACTTAGTAATAAAACAGAAAAAGACTAATCTTTCCTAAAGACATTTTTCATTCAAAACAAGAAAAAACAGAATTATAAGGGTTATGATTTGAATGCCAAACTTTATTATAAGGAACCAGACTGCAGCATATTGATCACCTAATCAAGTGTGCTTTTTGAAATGTACAAGAAAGTTTAAAAAACAACAACAACAAAAATCTTTGCTTTGACTATTTCAAAATGAAAACAACTCAATGAAGATATGACCACATAAAAAAGCTTTGGCTCTGGCATGTTCATTGACTTTGTAAGGAAGCATATGCTGCACACTGGGGCTTCCCAGGCAGCAGGCACAGTGGTAAAGATCTGCCTGCCAATGCAAGGGATGCAAGAGACGCAGGTCTGATCCCTGAGGTGGGAAGATCCCCTGGAGTAGAAAATGGCAACCCACTCCAGTATTCCTGCCAAGCAAGCACATGTGTGTGTGTGTGTTGCTACACATTACTAACAAAAGTACCTTTCTTTCTAATCTGCCATTCAAGACTTTTCCAATAGCCATAAAAATGAGAGTTGAGACGGGAACAGAGAATAAAATACTTTTTCACTTCATATATCCAAATACAAAGATTCATCACTGCATTTAGGAAAAAAGTACATTCTGATAATGTAAGTTTACCTTCTGTCCATGTCTCTCCTGGAAAAATAATCTGCAGACACAGTATTTACTGTAAAACTTCTGTTCTCTAATCATTATAAAATACTCATTGTGGGAAAAGAAAATTTAAAAATACCCATTCTGGAACTGGTATACACTTTAAAAGCTTACTTATTAACAAGTGCTAACTTAATTATTAACTGGTATCAAACATATTACATCTTATTTCTGTTCTATTAATAGGTTGGTGCAAAAGTAATTGTGGTTTTGGACCATGAATTTTAAATCATTATAACTCATTATAACTAGGCTCAAACACATCTTTATCAATCAAAATAGGAACAATTACAATCAACACATTTTTGCCAATGAGAAATAAGTTTATTTCTGTAGCATGAAAATCTGTGCTTTAGGATTTGACGAACTCTTGGAAAATCTTTCCTGCAACCTGCTGGTTGTGGAAGCATTTTCTCTGCAAAAAGTTGTTGAGATGCTTGAAGAAGTGGTAGTCAGTTGCCAAGAGGTCAGGTGAATATGGCAGATGAGGCAAAACTTCACAGTTCAATTCATTCTACTTTTGAAGCACTGGTTGTGCAAGGTGCAGTAGGGCACCGTCGTGGAGAATTAGGCCCATTCTGCTGACCAATGTCGGCTGCTAAATCATTGCAGTTTTTGGTGCAGCTCATCGATTTGCTGAGCATGCTTCTCAGATGTAATGGTTTTGCTGAGATTCAACAAGTTGTAGTGGATCAGACAAGCAGCACACCACCAAAGTGACCATGACTTTTTTTTTTTTTTGGTGCAAGTTTGGCTTTGGGAAGTGCTTTGGATTGTCTTCTCAGATCAACCGGTTGTTGCAGGTTGTCATATAAAATCCACTTTCCAGTGAACATCACAATCGGATTGAGAAATGGTTCATTGTTGTTGCATAGGATAAGAGAAGACAACACTTCAAAGTGATAATTTTTTTGATTTGCAGTCAGCTAATGAGGTACCCACTCATGGAGCTTTTTCACCTTTTCAGTTTTCTTCAAATGCCAAACAACTGTAGAATGGGCAACCCTGAGTTCTTTGGCAACTTCTCATGTAGTTGTTAAGAGGATCAGCTTTGATGATAACTCTCAATTGGTCGTTGTCAACTTCTGATGGCCAGGCATTGTGCTCCTCATCTTCAAGGCTCTCATTTCCTTTGCAAAACATCTCGAACCACCACTGCACTGTATGTTTGTTAGCAGTAACTGGGCCAATGCACTGCTGATGTTTTGAGTTGTCTCCACTGCTTTACTACCCATTTTGAACTCAAGAAAATTGCTTGAATTTGCTTTTTGTCTAGCATCATTTCCATAGTTTAAAATAAATATAGGATAAACATCTAGTAATAAGTCATTAGCAAAAAAACAAAGGGAGAAATGTACATTAAAATGATGTATAACATAACCACATTTAAGAAGGCATTCCAATATCAAACAGCAAATTTCAACAATGCAAAAACGTAGTAACGTTTGCACCAACCTACTACTAGACGATGCATGTGTTCCATCTCCATTTCTAAAGATACAAACAAGCACATTAGAAATCACAGTTAAGCTTTTGCTTAGTACTACATTAAATACATTCTCAATTATGTAAGAATTAACACTTAGAGACTAGAAGCATGAGGACCCAATAAAATAGATGAAACAAAATAACCAACTTATTCCCAAGTGTAATTACACTTTTTATCTGATACACAAGAATAAGGTAAGAAATGCTGACTAAGTATTATGTTAATAAGTCACTGCTGCTGCTGCTACTGCTGCTAAGTTGCTTCAGTCGTGTCCGACTCTGTGCAACCTCATAGACGGTAGCCCATCAGGCTCCCCCGTCCCTGGAATTCTCCAGGCAAGAACAGTGGAGTGGGTTGCCACTTCCTTCTCCAATGCATGAAAGTGAAAAGTGAAAGTCAAGTCCCTCAGTCATGTCCAACTCTTCGTGACCCCATGGACTGCAGCCCACCAGGCTCCTCCATCCATTTGATTTTCCAGGCAACAGTAGGAGTGGGGTGGCATTGCCTAAGAGAATATAAAGAAAACATTAAAGAATAAAGAAAATCCTAAAATTATTTGGGAAAGAAAATCAAATGTTATAAAAAAGTTGAGGGGCAATAAGGACTAGTTAATCATATTTGATACAATTTAAACAGCTTCCCTGGTGGCTCAGACAGTAAAGCATCTGCCTGCAATGTGGGAGACCCAGGTTCGATTCCCGGGTCGGGAAGATCCCATGGAGAAGGAAATGGCAATCCACTCCAGCACTCTTGCCTGGAAAATCCCATGGACGGAGGAGCCTGATAGGCTACAGTCCATGGGGTCGCGAAGAGTTGGACATGACTGAGCGACTTCACTTTCACTAAGCACTAAACAGAAATACTGGAATAAGATGTGATAAAATGCTTTTCTAACTTAGTAACTGCTTTTCAATATCTGATTATCAATTCTGAGACAAGGTGAACTTATTAAATATAAAACTCATTATACCCTAATATCATGGAAAAAAGTATGAAAAAATAAAATTTATAGAAAACAAAATTATACTTATCCTTGTCGCACAGAGTCGGACACGACTGAAGCGACTTGGCAGCAGCAGCAACTATAAAAAGGCAGTTTTTATGTCTTTAATTCCTACTTTTAGAACAAAAAAAAGTGCAAAGAAACAATGAAAAAGAATGTTTACAGTAAAAATGGATTAAAACCAATAATCTAAAGAGGTCGAATAGCCTGACTTATTTTCCTCATACTGTGCTGTATGTACAGTTATACCCAGCACAACTATAACTTTGCCTAGAGAACAAGAACCATAAGTGACCACACTCTAATAACCCAGTGAGCGCCATCTTAATGTTTAGGTAATTCTGCATACATAACAAAATGCTCAAAGAATTTTGCAGGGATTAATAAAAGAAAAATCTGTGAAGCAAATTTTATATGTAAATACTCCCGAAGTCAAAAACATTTAAATAAATGACACCTTATTAAAATGCTAGGTAGGAAGACACAGATACAGCATATGAAATAATGAGACTATACAACCAAAAATTATGTATACAATAATTACATTTGTATACTTATAAAACAAGCTACTGAGATATACAACCAGTTATTTTTAGGTTAAGTCTTATTTATAATTTGCCATAAGATGACATTTCAATAAGATCTTGTTTTCAATTCTTAAAATGATCTGAAATGCTATGAACATTAAGAAAGAAAGCACATGAGATTAGTGTATTTTTACAGGTTAGGACTAGAGATACAATGAAAGCTAGCCTGGCCAGAGTCCTGAGGAGGCAGAGCACAGCTGAATTTTTCAAAGAGCTCAAATAAAAATCTTACTTTAAATTTTTGGTAAAAATCTTCAAAAGACACAGAAAAATGCACAAGAATCTGCCTGACTTTCTAGGTAGAACATAAAATGATTTTTTGCATGATGTACTCAGGAACGCCATTATGAGCACACAGTACATAAACACCCTCAAGACTCACTGAAATGTACAGAGCAATGTTTTCTTCTCTTGCTGTTGGTTGACTGTTTCTCTGTCTTTTATGTATTTTTTTCTTTATGTTTTCTTAGCATGCCTTTCTTTCTGTGATTGCTCTCTTATCTCATTTTTTAATTTGTTACTTGTAAACAGTTCTGTGACTTAGGGCACAGTTCAGGATGGCCACATTAAGCCAAAAGTACATTCCAACTGTACTAAACACAGCTCTAAACCTCAGTTTCTTCCTCTGCAAAATGCAGAGAATAATAGCACCAGAACGCATAGGATTGTTCTGACAACTAACTGAGATATAGCTAATGAAGTACTTAATTGGCAAAGAACTTGGAATACAGTAAACATTCAATAAATGTCAGCTATTTCTTTTCCTATTATCACCTCAAGTTAAATAGCTCAACTTTTGGAAGAATTTATCTGTTCATGTGCATTTATAAAGTCTGGGGAAAAAAATGCCTCAAAAAGCTAACACTGTTTCAATGAAATAACTTCATATTAACTAGGATGGCTAAAATTAAAAACATAGAAAATAAAAAATATTGACTGGCAAGGCTATATGAGAAACCCAAATGATGCAGTTACTTCAGAAAACAACTTAGTTTCTTTAAAAGTTAAACAAAGTTATCATACGACCCAGCAGTTCCACTTCTAGGTATTTATCAGAAATAAAATATTAGACCTGCTTATCCTGATCATGTACTGCACGCCCGTGTACGACAGGGTCGATCCCGCCAAAGTCAAGTCATCAGTGTTTGGGATGCTAGCAAGTCTTGCATACGTGGCTGACTTCTCCTTTATGCTCTATGAAAAATGTAAGGAGCCCCCGCCGAGAAAAGGGGAGGCCACTGTGAGGAGAGAGCACCTCACCGAGCCTCTGAACGCTTCGGCTTGAGGGGACGGGTGCGCGAGGTTGCCGACGGGGGAGCCTGGTGGGCTGCCGTCTATGGCACACAGAGTCGGACACGACTGAAGCGACTTAGCAGCAGCAGCAAAGATTTACACTTGAATATTCATAGCAGCATTCTATGTCCAACCCAATGCTTATCAACTGTGCGAAGACAAACAAAAAAATAAGGCACATCCACATCATGGAATACTATTCAGCAACAACAACAAAAAATACTGATACATGCTACAACAAGAATGAACTTCAAAAACATTATGCTGAGTGAAGTCAGGCATGAAAGACTACATATGTGTAATACACAGATTTCCAGAAAAGGCAAAGACATGGATTAGTGGATGTCTGCAAACTGGGGTTAACTGTAAATGGGCATGAGGGCCCTTACTGGGGTGATGGAAATGTTCTAAAACTGGATTATGGTGATGGGTGCACACTTTAGTGCAATTTATTAAAAAAATATATTTTAAATGGGCATATTTACAGACTGTAAATTGTGACTTCAATAAAACTTTTAATAAAGGTAACAACACTTACCTCCATTTTGATGGGTGATTTTTTACCCCTAGTTCTACTTTTGAAAATGGTTTGAAGAAAAGGATTTATTTTTTTTTAAAGTAAACTGCCAAATTTATTGGACTTACATGTAATTAAAAGTAAACTGAGTAAAGGCACAAGGACTCTCCTATGAAAACAGTCCTTGGTTTTCCTGATACTACTTTGCTTGCTTGCATTTTTACTGATTAATTTCTTAGCAAGGTGTGGACAGATGAGTGTTATTAAACAGCTGATTAGTGAATTCTTATCAAAAGTAGAACATAAAACTTTTAATTAAACACTTGGGCCCAGGACTCTTTTATTAAAAAAGGTTTCTTAAGACTCATGAACATTAAAGACTGAGAATAATTCCTTTCTAAATTTATGAAAGAGACCAAAGACAGTATTTGATTATTTAAACACGTTTGATCTTCTGAACTTATATGCAGATTTTCTTTAATAAACACTACATGATCCAAGGCTGGCTGAATCCAAGGATGCGGAGTCATGGATAGGCAGGGCCGACTGTAAAGTTATACTTGGATTTTCAACTGCTTGGAGGGTGGGTGCCCTAACCCCCATGTTGTTCAAGTACACCCTGCACTCTAAAAAGAGAAGCTCAAATAAATCGAAGTGGGTCTAAGGTCAGGATAAAGACAACTGTTATTAGTTTCCTAGGGCTGACTCAACAAACTACCACAAACTTGGCTTAAAACATTAGAAATTCATTTTCTCTCAGTTCTGGAGGCCAGAAGTCTGAACTAAAGGTGTTAGCAGAGCCATTCCACCAATGAAAGCTCCAGAAGAATCCTTCCTTGCCCTGTCTCAACCTGGTGACACCTGGCATCTCTTGGCTTCCAGCAACATAACCCCGACCTCTGCCTGCCTCCGTTTGCACATGCCTCTCTTCCTCTGTGTGCCTCTGTGTTTCTCCTCTACATAGGACACCAGTCGCTGGACTTAGGACCTACCCTTAAATCCAAGATGGTTTCATCTCAAGATCCTTAACTGATTACATCTGCCAAGTTCCTATCCCTGAAAAGGGACCCGATCAATTGTTTACTGTAATTGAAACAATGTGAAAGGCGCGCTCTCTTAGGAAAAAACCTCAGAGAAAAAACTGACCACTCAAATCTGAAATTGTTTTGTGCCTTCTCACTAGACTGCTGCTGCTGCCAAGTCGCTTCAGTCGTGTCCGACTCTGTGCGACCCCACAGACAGAAGCCCACCAGGCTCCCCTGTCCCTGGGATTCTCCAGGCAAGAACACTGGAGTGGGTTGCCATTTCCTTCTCCAATGCATGAAAGTGAAAAGTGAAAGTGAAGTCGCTCACTAGACTATGTTCTATCATTTTGAAGTGAAGTGAATTGAAGTCACTCAGTCGTGTCCAACTCTTTGCGATCCCATGCAATGTAGCCTACCATGCTCCTCTGACCATGGAATTGTCCAGGCAAGAATACTGGAGTGGGTTGCCATTTTCTTCTCCAGGGGATCTTGCCGACCCAGGGATCGAACCCAGGTCTCCTGCATTGCAGGCAGATGCTTTACCATCTGAGCTACCAGGGAAGCCATTCTATCATTTTAAGTGTGCCCTTTGCTCAGCAGAAAATATCCTATTACATCAGCAGGAAATTCTATCATTAAAAAATTCTAAAATACACAAAGAGTTGAATAAAATGTTTTACTAATATGTTTTCTCTCCTGGTGTTCACCATCATAGTGAACACTTTCTCCAATAGCCTGGAAGCTCTGGCTCTGCTGTCATGCAACCAACACATCAGCAAATCCTGTCAACTCTAAAGTATATTCCAGGATTTCCCTGGTGACAGTGGATAAGAATCCCCCTAGCAATGCAGATGGTTTGATCTCTGGTCTAGGAAGATCCCATGTGCTGCAACTAAAACCAGAACCAGTCAAATCAATAAATATTAAAACAACAACAACAAAAAGAACTGAGGCTTTGAACGTGGCACTCTACACCCCACGGGAAAAAAATACATATTTCAAATGCAACCAATTCTCATTCCCTCCACCATCACCATCAGCCTAAATCACTGTCACGTCTGGCCAAAGTGAGCCTTTTAACGTGTAAACCTGCTTTGTCACCCCCTGTACAACTCTCCAGGGACTCAGAGCACAGATGTAATAAAAGCCAAAGCTGCTCTCCTCTCCTCCTCCCTCCTCTCACTCTCTAGCCACACAAGCTTCCTTTCGTCCTGGAAGGTACCAAGCACAGCACCCGCCTTGCTGTTCCCTCTGCCTGTGTCACCCAGGTATTTGAAAAACCGGATCTATCACTTCTCTGCTGAAATGTCACCTCCTGAAAAGGCCTTCCTGACAGCGGCAGCCCTACCTATACTTGCCCTTCTGGTCATTCTCTCTTTACCTTTCTGAACTATTTCCTCAGATAATAACAATTATCAATCTGACAATACAAAACACCAGTTTTTTACTCTCAGCCTCAAATAGAAAATACGTTCCATGAAAGCATATTTGGCTCACTGCTCTATGCCCAGCGCTGAAACACCACCTGGCCCAGACTAGTTCAACCAAGGATCTGAATGAAGAATATACTTAACTTGGAATGGCAACAATAATTTGTTCACGTGTTTCCCCTTTTCAGATATTCCCTCATCCAATTTGTGACGAACATTATGACAAATATTCCCCCAAATTATTTCCCATTCACAATACATTTTACTCTGGTTTGAAACAATAATTACCGACAGAAGTTTCTCTACGAGTGAAACACTTAACACCGAGCTGCTTGCCATTAGACAGGATAGGAATGAGCTAGAAACCAAAGGGCTCTCTGATCCTGATACCACTCTGTCCAACTACACCTCATCCCTTCACATACTATCAACAAAACTCCTGCTTTCCAAAAACATAAGAATGGTTCCCTCAGTAGTTAGGGCCATTCTATCTGCATTTGTCTTTTTTCCCTTGAACAGTGTCCCAAAGTAAATTTCAAGGAATGTTTCCGAGGGGTGTTAACAGATACTGAAAAGAGTCAAATTTAGGGAAAACTTCATTAAGCAAAATTGAGCGGGTTTTTTTTCACAGAGGACTCTTCAGAATCTTAACTATGTTAATGTGCAGTATAAATCTCCACAATGGAAGAGTATATACACTGTAACCCAAACTTCTTTTTTTCCACTCAACCCTAATATACTCTTTAAGTCACTTCATTCATCACGCCCTTCTTTCCTAGCTACCTCAAAAATTCTAGCAGCCTGACTTACTGAAAACACCTTTTATTTTAGATATCACGGAAGGTTTAAAAAGAGACTTGCTAATGGATTTAAAATTAAGACAATTCACTGTCTACAGGTATTAGTTGAGACAAAGTCATTTTCTGGTAAATAGTCAAGAGTGACAAAAATTAATAAAATTACCAGAAGTAGCATAAAACTGAGGTCAAAAGCACTCAAATAATCCCACTCCCGCCGACTCATCCTTCTTTTTTAGAACGTCACTAACCAAAACAAGGACGAGACTGGAGGTGCAGAACGAAGCAAGTTTTGAAAGTTTTTAGCCTAAATATGATATTGAAACCTACATTCCTGGAAAAGACTATAAGCTTAGATAACAAACTCATAAAAAAAATCAGTAGCATCACTTTAGAACATGATGAACACAAATTCATACCCTGTATGACGCAAAAATTACTTTCCTAGCAATTCCTCTTTTTCTCCATCATTCCCCAGTATCTCTGCAGGAAACCCAACCTTAATGCTGCCTCTGCAGGCCTCCCTCGCCTCTAAAACCTTCTGGTCACCTCTTTCACTTCTATTCTCTATCAGTGCCTGCTTCCAACCTTGAACTCACTCACCCTAACATTTGCAGGATATCGTCACAGATATTCGATGTTAGAGGCAAAAGCTGAACTAGTCATAGCCCTAACATCAAAGAAACTCTTGAAACAGAGGCCTGGCTGGAATACGGCCCAACTGCACCCTCCCCTCCCTATAAGACAAACAATGCTACCTTCAAGCCCAATCCCTCAACAATCCTAAATTCTTTAAAACTAAAAATAGTTCAGCTGTTGTCTCATCTGCCAGCAGATGGCCAGACTATTTTTAATTCAGGATTCTAGAGAGCAGGAATGGATCAAGCTAAGCTAGGGCAGCCTGGAGGCCCTGACTCTGCAGAGTTCCGTGGTTGCTACAGAAACCTGGTGTGGGGCAGGTACCAAGAGAGGGCAACCTGGAGCTGATCCTGGGCCTGTGGGCTTCACACTGATGGTAACAACGTAGGTGGGAGGAATTTTGTTTCTTTTTTTTTTTTAACCACTTTACTTCAAAATAAAGTCTGAAATGTAAGATAATTTTACAAAAGTTTCCAATAATCTGCTTTAAAGGTTTCATTATCTTTCTTTACATGAAAATAAAAGCTCTTTTATGTGGTTATTTTTGAGATTGGGTTTTGTTTTAATAAAGTAAAATCTCCCCTTATCTAGGTAAGGTTTCCAAAAAGCTATATTGTGACCAAAGAAAAAAGAAAAAAATACAGTATTCTTAAGAACATGAGATGAACTGTAATTTCATGAGTATAATTTACAGAAAATCAATTTATTATAGGTCATCTTGTTAAAAGGTAACTGAATTCTGAATACCAGTGCTCTGAATCTACTCACACACCACTAACATGATTTTAAAACACAAAAAGATTAGATGTATTTTCTTGTTCCCTTTAGCTATATGGTAGGTGCTCAGTAAAAATGGGGGGGGAGGGCAACAACACACAGAATAAATGCAGGAGGTGTATTTAGGTGGGTTATTTACAAAGTCTATTTAGAAGAGTTAGAGCAAGACCCACCTCTCTCCCACTACCAGCCAACTCCTGCTACTGCTGCTACTGCTACTGCTAAGTCGCTTCAGTCGTGTCCGACTCTGTGCGACCCCATAGAAGGAAGCCTACCAGGCTCCCCCGTCCCTGGGATTCTCCAGGCAAGAACAGTGGAGTGGGTTGCCATTTCCTTCCCCAATGCATGAAAGTGAAAAATGAAAGTGAAGTCGCTCAGTCGTGTCCGACTCTTAGCGACCCCATGGACTGGAGCCTACCAGGATCCTCCGTCCATGGGATTTTCCAGGCAAAAGTACTGGGGTGGGGAGCCAACTCCTACCCACTCACAACCCAGAGATAAGGAATGACCAAACCAGGCCATTCCGGTTTACTTTCCCATCCAGCTTGCTAGCCATACAGATTACCAAGAAACCAAAGGTGGCCTGACCCAGGTCTCAGTAGTGAAGTGGAAGAGGGAGGCCTATGACAGCTTCCAGGGATGTATTTGGGGATACTATCTACTACAGGACATTATACATTCTGCAAAGATAAAAAGTGTCATCCCTATTAAATTATGTTTGGGCGGTAATGTACATGGATGACTAAAACGGAAGAAACAAAGGTCATCAGGGATTAATTACCATGAGATTGCTCAATGAGATTTTGTAGGAGACTAAATATAACTATGAAATAAAAGGAAAAAGCCCTATATGTCTAAAGTAAAGTACTCTGGGACATTCCTCATAAGCTTCTGCTAACTATGTGGAAGGGACAAACAAGTAATAACTGGCAAAATCTGAAATAATCTTTGTAGAGCCGAGGCAGACATGAGCAAGTAGTCCCTACCTTTCAAAACAGCAAGGACCAAGCCATTAAAGCCTCTAAATACCAATCAAGAGTGACAGGAATACTCTCAAGGTACAAGTTAACAAAACAATTGTGTTCACATTCGTGGCACATTAGAGGGGACCTAACATTACAACCATTATGCTCAATATCCTAAATATACAGAGAAGGAAACTGAGGCCCACAGACCTGACTATGCTGCAATGTAACAGAACTGCAATTTAAAGCCAGGATCTGATTCTCCTTCCAGTAAGCATTCCATTTAGAACAGATATTTATATTAGCATTTTGGAGAGGCAAACACACACACACACATATATATATGTATACACACACATAACACTCTATTTCCTTAGTCTAATACTTATAATTTAGTATATGAAAGGTATATTTTAACACAGAAAATCTGACCTCAAAAAATAAAACTGTAGTTTGAACTCTTCTTTAACCTACAAGTTATTAAAAAACCTAACACATAACAATTAAAAAAAAATTCCCCAAATCACTCCTTCCCTCAAGTTAATTATTTCTTTCAAGACCCAGCTATAAATTCAATTTTTACCACTGTACAACATCCTCTCATAAACCTGGAATAGTCTTTCGCTAGCTACAAGAATAACAAAAGGCGAACTTCTGATCCATGAAGGGTTAAAAAAATTTTTTAATTCATTATACATAAAATTCAAAAAAAATTAATGAAAATTTCAATAATACTTCTCTCATCACTTTAAAGGATCCAAAAAGGAGATAAAAAACCGCTTACTACAGTAAGTTAAAAAGTCTTTTTATTTTAATAATTAAAAGGTAAAGTTGCTTTTGACCTATCTTGACCCTTTAGCATACACCCAAGTTATTCTGGATTTTTGCCTCTTTTAAGAATGCTTTTTTCCAAGCCCACTTAACACCCTTCCTTTTCTAGTCAACTTAATCCAGCCTGTTTCCAGCGCTATAAACTAAAGCAAACCATTAGGAATTCGTCTTTGCGTTTAACGTCCTGGTCCTTCCTTAAAGGATTTCATTCCTGATGAATGCAAAAGATCCATCAGTGGTTCCCCTTAACAATTCCTCATCTGCCAGTCTTCGCTGTAGGGTATTGTTTGCATTTACCCTGCTAAGGGGCTTCAAGACACTAGATCTCTTTCGTCTGAACTGTAAATCACAATTCAAGCTTGCGAGCAGCTGTCACGGTCCAGACATGTGGCTGGTGGGTGTCATTGTCTTGTTCATTTCCCCCGTTCAAAGCCTCCCTTTCCGTCACTAAAGCCAGCTTATCTAAAGGTCTTCCTTCCCCGCTTTTATCTCGCCACCCCCACCCCTTAACCTCAGGTCTTGTTCTTCCAGGTCAGCCCAGTCGGATACAACATTACTCTGTTTTTCCCGTGGCGGAGGCGGAGAGATGTCAGTACAGGCTGCACCTCTCGCAAACCCCTTCTCGACACTGTCAACAAGGGAACAACTTCAGCCTCTCTTCACAGAGTACCACGCCAAACGAAAAGTTATTTGAAATTACGAGACGGAACCCTTCCCACGCCCCATCTTGACAAGTCAGCTCCACCTCAATTTTCTCAGCGAATAAACAGCACCTCCACTCCTGCCTCTTCACAAAGGGTGATGCCCCGGCCGCACCGCACGGTCCACCAACCAAACCTTCGCAGATTCCCCAGGCGACCCCCGCCACCCCCCAGCCCGGACGCGTTCCCCGGGCCCGGCTCACTACCATTCCTCCTCCACCCTACCCCCTGCCCCGCATCGAGTCGAGTTACTGTCAACTCCTGCCACGCAGCCCCAGAGCTTCGCCCGGCCTCGGGGAGGTCGGTGGCGCCGGCCCAGGGGCGAGCCCCTCGCCCCCGGCGACCCCACCTCCCGCGCCGGCCTCCCTCCCCGCCCCGCACCCTCCCCACCCCCATCCCTCGGGCCTCCTCCCCGCTCACCTAACGCCACCTCGCACGCTTTGCGCAGCTGGGAGTGATGCGCCTTCTTCACTTCCTTGTCGGCCAAAATCTTCTCCAGGGCCCGGGTCAGGAACATGTTCTTCGTCTTCTTCCCCTCATACATGGACGCAGAGAAGGAGGCGGCGGCTCGTCCGACCCGCGGATCCCAGCGGCTGGAGGGGGAGGAGGACGACGACGAGGGAGAGGAAGAGCCGAGAGAAAGGAGAGGGGGGTGGCGGTGGGGGAGAGGAGGAGGCGTGGAGGACAGCGGCGGGATCAGGAAGGGGCGGGGGAGCTGGGCCGGCTGCGGGGCGGGCGAGGGGCGCGCAGGTCGTAGCCGTCCCCCAAAGGGCCGCGCCCGTGGGACCTCCGCTTCTCCCGGCCCGAGGGTCGCTTCCCGGCCACCACCACCACCACCTTCCCCCCTCACTCGCCCCTCCGCCCGGGAGACGGCGAGGGAGCCCAGCCCGGCGGCCGTCAGGCTGGGGGACCGAGGAACGAGGCGGCGGATCAGAGGCCCGGCGAGAGCAGGGCTGCCCTGGCTCCTGTGGGGACGAGCACCCGCCTCGGCCGCGGACTGGCCTCCATCACCGCCGACCTGCCCCGGCCGCCATGTTGGGAGGAAACGACGCGTCACGCAGCGGCCGAACGGCTGCAGAGGAGGAAGCGGCGGCGGCGGCGGCGTTGGCTGCCCAGAGCTGCCGCGGCGCCGGGAGGCAGGGGGCGGAGGGCGGCGCGGGAGGAGCGGCTCGAGCCGCAGCGCTACGGCGGCCTGGCGGGGCCCCGCCGACTCCCGCGTTCGCCTGCAGGGCGGCGCGGGGCGTGGCGGGCGTCCTGCGGCGCCGCGCTGGGCGCTTCGGGCTCCGATGACCGCCGGCGCAGCCGAAGCCGCCGAGCGGACGCGGCTCCGGGATCCGCTGCGGGCGCTTCCCCGACTTTCCAGAGTCCCCGTGGGTGGGCGCGCGCGCAGCCCCTTCCGCCCCGGGACTCACGGAAACACCCTCAGGGCCCGAGCTCGACCGCACTCGTTCCACCTGCCGCGTGGCCGGTGCTCGGCGGCACTGTTTTCACCTGCCGCGCTCGACTCTTAAATTTAATTACCAGCTGCAGGAACTGCTAGATCCAAGACCGTGTCCCCCGACTACCTCAGGATTCTCTCTTGGGAAGAGTACAACCGATCTGACGAGGATGCACGAATGTTTCATTTTTTCATCTCTGTAGGGTAAATCAGGAATTTCTAGGTTTGAGATTTCTTCTGAATTGAGACTAAAGTTAAGGAACAGATGAATGCTTCTGATTGACGAGGCCCTTTAGAGCTTTGTGTTTTCTGTACCTCTAATACTAACGTTCGGTCGAGGATATGAAAACCAGTTTCAGAAAGGAAAAGCTTTAAGTACAAACGGTACCGCTAACAGTTGACCGTGTGCCCACTTTGTTAGAAGAATTATTCGGATTTCCACAGTGTTTTCATTCAGAACAGAAAATAACAAGGAAAATCATTAAATGGGAAGAATTCGTTTACATGGTGATCTAGGTGCACATCTTTCCAAGTTCAAAACTACTGTGTGGCTCTATCAATACTAGATCTCAAATTATTAGAATGTGTCTATCACTGTTCTGATCCATTCGATTCCCTTGACTCTGCTGCTGCTCCTTAGTCGCTTCAGTCGTGTCCAACTTGGTGGGACCATACTGGAGTAGGTTGCCATGCCGTCCTCCAGGGCCCTTGACTACGGACTTGTCCTAATGCAGCCAACTAAACTCAAAAGGAGAGGCTCTAATTTGGGGCAAGCTAAAAACCATGGGAAATAAAAATGGAAACCTTGAAGGTGATCCAGAATTAAAGTGGGCTAGTATTAATAGATTAGTTTTTTTAAACTTTCTTATCCTAAGAGACAAATCCATAAATTGATTAATTTCACTCCAATAGATGTTTCTTTCTTTTCTTTTCTTTTTTAATAGCTGTTTCTATATAGATTCCTGGAAGTTAGAGATTTGGTATACTAGATCAGACATAATATCGATTTCTGTCTTCACTCTCGTAGGTAATAAGATTTGAGAACAAGTTCCATTTCTAATTTTTGTTTTTTTGTCATGCCAATGTTGTACCAGGTATTGTTGAAGGTGCTAGCTGATCACTGAATCTGTTTACTCTTCTTTTCAGAGATATACTGTGTTTTCTTCTCTCCCTTGCAGTTAAGTGTAGCCATCCACATTTGGGTTTCCCAGGTGGTACTAGTGGTAAAGAACCTGCCTGCCAATTCAGGAGATGATAAGAGATATGGATTTGATCCCTGGGTCTGGAAGATCCCCTGGAGGAGGAAATGGCAATGCACTCCAGTATTCTTGCCTGGTGAATCCCATGGACAGGAGCCTGACCAGCTGCAGTCCCTAGCGTTGCAACGAGTCAGACAGGACTGAAGCGACTTAGCATCCAGATTTAGCTCATTAAAAAAAAAAAAAAAATCTTCCACAGGCAGTCTTCCATGCCCTTTCCCTTCAGTGGCCACATGCTAAAGACAGCAGAGCCACAAGTTACAAGGAGCCAAGGTCCCTGGAATTACAACTTGATGGAGAGTCATCCAATATTTGTTTTGGACTTTACATGGGCAAAATAAAAGGGTATATTTAGCAGCTAGCCTTATCCTAATGAATGCACTTGACACTCATTAATGAATAATACAGAGCAAAAACATTATCTATCCATTTCTATAAGCCTAGCATCTAGTGTAGTCACTGGCACAGAAAATACATTTGGTAGAAACTTGAAACTTTGAAAGACACTGGGTTAAGTCAAGATTACATGTGACTTAGGAGCTTGCAGTATATAGTAGGGAAAAAGATACTAAACAAGTAAATCATTAGTGAATATATAATTACAAATATATAATTAAGGTGCTATGAGGAGATCTGCTTTAGATTTGGGATTCAGAGATGATTCCCTGAAGAAGTAACATTTAACTGAGCCCTGAAGGAAGAGGAAAAATTAGTCAAACTTAGTCGGAAAAGAACATTGCTGGCAGTCTCTTGGGGTTGGGGAGAAGCTTGCAAGTTTCAGGAACCAAAACAAGGCAGCATGGCTGAAAGTTATCAAGGGGAAATGGTGCTAGTAAAGATAAAGAGGGAACTAAGTCATACAGGCATGTTAAGGGTTATGGACTTAATGTTAAGGGTTTAGGATTTTGTCACACTGGCAATGGAAATCTATTGAGTTAAGTTATCAAATTGGCAATATAAAAGTAGCCCCTCTATCTGCAGAATGAATTGGAAGGGGATGAGATTGTATGTGGACAGAACCCTGAGGAGATGGTTATGACAGTGCCACATGGTTTAGGCTGGGGTCCTAGACTATCATGCAAAGCTTGAGAGACCACACCCTGCACAGAGCAAAATGGGGCTGGACTTGAGCCCCAGCATCTGCCAAGAGGAAGGGGCTCCTTTTTCTAACTTGGATAGATGTTAGCTTGACCGGTGCTGTGAGTGATGGCAGTGGCGATGGAGCAGAGTGGACAGATCTGAGTTTAACTTTGGTAGCAGAATGGACAGGATCTAGTAATGAATTGGAAGATAAGAGAAAGGAAGAAACATGATGAATGCCATGTTTCTGACCGGAGTCCACGGATGAGTAGAAATGCTGTTTATAGAGACGGCCTAGACTGGGATAAGAGCATGTCTGAGGGTGAGGGTACAATTTTTAGAAGAATCTACGCCTGTGAAACATGACCTGACCATCAGAAGCAATGGCCTCCACCCTCCTTTCTCCCAGAGGACAATCCATCTTCCCCTTTGCTGAGTCTAGGATGTCATCCAAAATGTGGTGGGGATAGGAGTGGGATAGGGTGGGTTATAGGGGGGTTGGTACACAGCCTTGGGAGTTGGACACCTGTTACCCAACTTGAAACTCGAGATATTAACTCTTACCTGTCTGGAGCAAAAAGTAAGTATGACGCTAAAGCAGATGCCTTTTAAAGATAAGGGGAAGATAATATTTTTACTCTTATATTCTCAATTATAGTGGAAGGGATGTCAGGCAATTTTTACACTAAATTTGAGTATATTTCCCTGTACATATGTTTCCTTTTTTAAAAATTAATGTTGCCGGTGCTTATCCAATCTATTGAAATAAGTTCAATTTCAGTATTTACTTATATTTGACTCATTGTTTTCCACACACTTAAATTCTACCAATTTCTATCCTTTAAATGTTAAAATATATTTTTCTTATACATGATTGCTTTACTGAGTCTATTTTTGCCTCTGTCTGCAATATCACCTTCCTATCATTAATTACCACTCATCATTTTCTCTTTCGTCAATAACTTTGTTGTATATTAGTTGCCTTGACTTTTTGGGTATTAGTCCCACCTTGGTTCCAGATCATTAAATAATATCAAACAGTGAAAGATTTTGACCCAGATCTTAGAGTCTTGGTTGGTGTGCTTTATCATCCTTTTAAATATAGATGTAGCATGAAAATTAAAATGTGAATAAAATTTTAATTAATGCTGAGTATATCTGATGTTAAAAGCCAAGACCAGTTAACATCCAAAAATAGCATCATACTCACTTGACTAAAAAGAAGCTATGATGCCTCCAGTAGTCTCACATGATCTCAAAACATTCTGCAATCTGACCTTTCTCTGACCTTCCAACTAATGTCTCAATGGCAATGGCAATAATTATTAACATTTATATAGAGCTTATATATAGTATAGGCTTCCCTCATAGCTCAGTCGGTAAATCATCAGCCTGCAATGCAGAAGACCCGGCTTCGATTCCTGGGTCAGGAAGATCCCCTGGAGAAGAAAATGGCCACCCACTCCAGTATTCTTGCCTGGAGAATCCCATGGACAGAGGAGCCTGGTAGGCTACAGTCTATGGGTTCACAAGAGTCAGACACAACTTAGCGACTAAACCACCACCACATTATAAGCCAAGCACAATAACTCAAATGAAGTTTCCATTATTATTTCTGATTTATAGATGAAGAAACTGAGACATAAGAGAATTTAGATGACTTCTCCACATCACACAAATTATATGTGATAGAGCCGGGATTCCAATTTGGAAAGTCTGGCTCCAGAGCCCATACTCTAAGCAACTAAGCTATACTGCCTCTGAACAGTCTTGTAACCTCCTTCCTTGTCCACTCCCTCCTCCACTGAAATACAGATGTAGGTTCTCAAGTTCCAACCCATTCCTCCTTCATGCCCACCTCCTTCCTTCCTCTCATCCCCACACCACATGTCGATACAAACACAAAGCTTTCCTGCCCCTGTATGCCTTTGTTCATCATTCAGCAATCCAGAGTACCTACCACCACCTCTCTCTTTTTGCTCTCCCCAAAGTCTTCCCAACCTTCCCAACCTCAGTGAAATTCATCCACTTTTAAGTTTTCTCCTTTTACCTCCAACAGCACAAATCCCTCCCTTTTCTACCCTTGTGGTCAACACCAAAATCAGATCGATTATATTCTTTGCAGCCAAAGATGGAGAAGCTCTATACAATCAGCAAAAACAAGACCAGGAGCTGACTGTGGCTTGGACCATGAACTCCTTATTGCCAAATTCAGACTGAAATTGAAGAAAGTAGGGAAAACCACTAGACCATTCAGGTATGACCTAAATCAAATCCCTTATGATTATACAGTGGAAGTGAGAAATAGATTTAAGGGCCTAGATCTGATAGATAGAGTGCCTGATGAACTATGGAATGAGGTTCGTGACATTGTACAGGAGACAGGGATCAAGACCATCCCCATGGAAAAGAAATACAAAAAAGCAAAATGGCTGTCTGGGGAGGCCTTGCAAATAGCTGCAAAAAGAAGAGAAGCGAAAAGCAAAGGAGAAAAGGAAAGATATAAACATCTGAATGCAGAGTTCCAAAGAATAGCAAGAAGAAATAAGAAAGCCTTCTTCAGCGATCAATGCAAAGAAATAGAGGAAAACAACAGAATGGGAAAGACTAAGGATCTATTCAAGAAAATCAGAGATACCAAAGGAATATTTCATGCAAAGATGGGCTCGATAAAGGACAGAAATGGTGTGGACCTAACGGAAGCAGAAGATATTAAGAAGAGGTGGCAAGAATACACAGAAGAACTGTACAAAAAAGAGCTTCATGACAAGATTGGAAAAGGTCAGTTTTCATCCCAATCCCAAAGAAAGGCAATGCCAAAGAGTGCTCAAACTACCGCACAATTGCACTCATCTCACACACTAGTAAAGTAATGCTCAAAATTCTCCAAGCCAGGCTTCAGCAATACGTGAACCGTGAACTTCCTGATGTTCAAGCTGGATTTAGAAAAGGCAGAGGAACCAGAGATCAAATTGCCAACATCCGCTGGATCATCGAAAAAGCAAGAGAGTTCCAGAAAAACATCTATTTCTGCTTTATTGACTATGCCAAAGTCTTTGACTGTGTAGATCACAATAAACTCTGGAAAATTCTGAGAGAGATGGGAATACCAGACCACCTGATCTGCCTCTTGAGAAATCTGTATGCAGGTCAGGAAACAACAGTTAGAACTGGACATGGAACAACAGACTGGTTCCAAATAGGAAATGGAGTACGTCAAGGCTGTATATTGTCACCATGTTTATTTAACTTATATGCAGAGTACATCATGAGAAATGCTGGACTGGAGGAAACACAAGCTGGAATCAAGATTGCCGGGAGAAATATCAATAACCTCAGATATGCAGATGATACCACCCTTATGGCAGAAAGTGAAGAGGAACTAAAAAGCCTCTTGATGAAAGTGAAAGTGGAGAGTGAAAAGGTTGGCTTAAAGCTCAACATTCAGAAAACGAAGATCATGGCATCTGGTCCCATCACTACATGGGAAATAGATGGAGAAACAGTGGAAACAGTGTCAGACTTTATTTTTCTGGGCTCCAAAATCACTGCAGATGGTGACTGCAGCCATGAAATTAAAAGACGCTTACTCCTTGGAAGGAAGGTTATGACCAACCTAGATAGCATATTCCAAAGCAGAGACATCACTTTGCCAGCAAAGGTTCGCCTAGTCAAGGCTATGGTCTTTCCTGTGGTCATGTATGGATGTGAGAGCTGGACTGTGAAGAAGGCTGAGTGCCGAAGAATTGATGCTTTTGAACTGTGGTGTTGGAGAAGACTCTTTAGAGTCCCTTGGACTGCAAGGAGATCCAACCAGTCCATTCTGAAGGAGATCAGCCCTGGGATTTCTTTGGAAGGAATGATGCTAAAGCTGAAAGTCCAGTATTTTGGCCACCTCATGTGAAGAGTTGACTCATTGGAGAAGACTCTGATGCTGGGAGGGATTGGGGGCAGGAGGAGAAGGGGACGACAGAGGATGAGATGGCTGGATGGCATCACTGACTCGATGGATGTGAGTCTGAGTGACCTCCGAGAGCTGGTGATGGATAGGGAGGCCTGGCGTGCTGCAGTTCATGGGGTCGCAAAGAGTCGGACATGACTGAGTGACTGATCTGATCTGATCTGATAACTTTGGGCTTCCCAGGTGGCTCAGTGGTAAAGAATCCACCAGCCAATGCTAGGAGACCTAGGTTCAATCCCTGTGTTAGGAAGATCCCCCAGAGGATGAAATGGCAACCCACTCCAGTATTCTTGCCTGGAGAATTCCATGAACAGAGGAGCCTGGCAGGCTCCAGTCCATGGAGTTGCAAAGAGTCAGACACAACTGAGCAACTAACACACATAAAGAAGGCAACTTCATAAAAGATGGGAAACATGGATTAAATCCAAAAACATAATCAGTTTTGCTGAGATCATGATAATGACATGAATGAGAGAGGCCATCTCCAAAGTCACTCGTCTCTTTTCTTGCTTTTCATTTAGAGTTTAGTCTGAAAACTTGATATTCCTTAATTATCAGTCTGCTTGTTTTCATCTTGTTTATTAAGGAAGTAAATGAATAAAATGTGTCTTTAAACTCAGAGGTCCTGCTCACTATTCTGCAGAAAATGTGTCAAAATACACTGAACAGCACAGATAAAAGAAGAGCATGGTAGGTTGAAGAAATTCATCTAGAAAATATAAGAAGAGCAAACAAATTTGTAATTAAATTTGTATCTGTATCAAATACCAAGAGGTGGTATTTGATAAAGTGAAGTTTCAAAAAAATTAAATGTTGTGGTTAAAAAAAAATTACAAATCTAGAGCTGGAAGTTGGAAGTAATATAATTTTCCATAAATTTTAAATCATTCAGTGCTAAATATTTACAGAATAATAAAACTGAAAATATAAACACTTAGATTTCATTAAAAATTTAAAGTTATATAATTCTCTCTAGAGGGATGGAAAGCACTTACTTTCAATCCATGGTACATTCTTTTCTGTATACATTGTTATAATTTTTCCTGTAAAGTCATACTAATGTTAACTACTATTTATTAGGTGTTTACTTTGTATGAAGCCCTTGACAAGCATTAACTCATTTAATTCTTACGACTCAGCCATGTATATGTTATTATTCTTCTTTTATAAATGAGGAAAAAATGGTTAGAGAAGTTAATTGTACCAAATATAAACTTGTCCCTTGCCAAAGTTCATGCATGTTCTTATCCATTGTTCTATCCTGTCTTTCTTCTTAGTCACACATTTGAATAATCCATTTGAAGGTGCTTTTTGAGCAATGCTGTGCCATAATTATATTAAGGCAGGCCCATATCTTTCTTTCCTTTGAAAGTACTCTCAATAACTAGTACACATTAATTACTCAGTTGCTTAGTCGTGTCTAACTCTTTGTGACCCCATGGACTGTAGCCCACCATGCTTCTCTGTCCATGGGATTTTCCAGGCAAGAATACTGAAGTGGGTTGCCATTTCCTTCTCCAGAGGATCTTCCTGACCCAGGGATCGAACTCATGTCTCCTGCATTGGCAGGTGGATTCTTTACCACTGTGCCACCTGGGAAGCAGACCCATATCTTTTATTTCCTTTGAAACAACTGCCAACTACAAGTACACATTAATTACTAAGTGAGAATTAATTTTCTGGAGGTCAGGTTTTTTAAGAAAATTTTTACATGGAGATTTTTATTTAAAGCCTGTCTTTTAAAGAAACTGTAATCTGAAGCCTTCTGAAAAAAGAAATTTCTAGGCCCAGATAGAATTTACTAGTGAAACTATCAAACATTTAAAGAAGAAATAACATTAACTCTATCTCCTTAAAAAAATAGAAGAGGGAACACTTCTCAAATCGTAAGGCCAGCATAAACCTGAAACCAAAGCTAGATAAAAATAATACAAAAAGACAATTACAGACCATATCCCCTGTGAATATGGATGTAAAAATCCTCAACAAAATAGCAAATCAGATTCAGCAGTATATGAAAGTTCACCACAACCAATAGGAGGCGTTCATCTTGAGGATGCAGATAGGTTCAATATTAGAAAACCAAGCAATGTTTCATCACACTGACAGATAAAGAGATAAAAACTACATGATCTTATCAACAGGTCAGGGGAAAGCAAGTGGTAACATTCAACACTCATTCATTATAAAAACTCTGAGCAGACATCCTCAACTCGATTAGGGACATCTTTGAAAAAAGCCAACTATTACCCTCCAATTTAAAAAAAAAAAAAAAAGGTCATTGCTCAATAAATATTGAATAATGAAGAAAATTGAAAAAATATATATCCTTGAAAAAAAATTTTTAAAGCTACAGTCAACATCATACTCAAATGTGAAAAGATTCAACAGTGAAAACCTGAATGCTAATATTGGAAACAAGGCAAGGGTGCACATTCTCACTACTCCTATTTAGCATCACACTGAAGGTCCTAGCCAGTACAGAAAAACGAGGCAAACAGCACACAGAATGGAAGAAACAGGCTTTCCTCATTGACAGCATAACTGTCTATGCAGAAAATCCCAAGGAATCTACCCAAATATAGCTAATATCACTGAGTTTAATAAGGTTGGATACAAAGTCAATGTACAAAAATCGATTTTATATTTACATATTATTCATATGTATTGGAAACCAACATTTTAGAAATACCATTTAAAATAAAGGCAGAAATAGAACATTTAATTGTAAATCTAACAAAATATACAAGATCTTATGATGAAAATTTTGAACTGCTCATGAAAGAGCTCAGAGAAGACCTACAGAAATGAGGAGACATCATATTCATGGATTGAAAGACATGTGTAAAAATGTCATCTATAGGTATAGTATAATTCCAAATCTGTAGTTATAGAGAAGCTGATTCTAGGATTTATATGGAAAGGCAATGTAACTAGAAGAGTAACAAAAATTTTTTAAAGACTAGAAATGGATGAATCATAATACCCAATATGAAGTCTTAATATAAAGTTGTGATAATCAGGACATACAGCATTGGCTAGAGGATAGACATTCAGGTCACAGAACAGAAATAGAAAGTCCAGGTATAGACTCGTATAGCCAGTTGATTTTTGACTAAGTTTCAAAGACAATTCAGTGAAGAAAGGATAGTCTTTTCAGTCAATAGTGTTGAAAAAATTAAGACATCAATATGTGGGAGAAATAAACAGCCTCAACCTAAAGGTCATACTTTGTACATAAATGAACTCAAAATAGGTCATAGACCTAAATGTAAAATATAAAGCTATTAAACTTTCAAAAATAAACATAAGATAAAATATTTATGAGCTAGGGTTAGGCAAAAGTTTCTTCTTCATGACACCAAAAGCATGATCTATATAAAAAAAAAATTAACAAATTGGACTTGACAAAATTTAAAACGTTTGCTCTGTGAAAGACATTGCTAAAACACAAGTTACAAAATGGAAGGAAATGCTTGAAAATCAAGTATCTGACAAGTAACTTGTATTCAGAATATATATTTTTAAAATTCCTGAAACTTACTTAAAAAACAACAACCCAATTTTCAAAAATGGGTAAAAAACTTGGACATTTCACTAAAGAGGATATACAATGGCAAATAAGCATTAAAAGGGCTTCCCTGATGACTCAACGGATAAAGAATACACCTCCAATGCAGGAGACAGAGGAAATTCAGGTTCAATCTCTGGGTTGGGAAGATTCCCTGGAGAAAGAAATGGCACTCACTCCAGTATTCTTGCCTTAAAAACCCGATTAACAGAGGAGCCTGGCAGGCTACAAATTAACCTGGCAGGTCACAAATTAACCATTAATGCAAATTAAAACCACAATGAGATACTGCTGCTGCTGCTGCTAAGTCGCTTCAGTCGTTTCAGACTCTGTGCAACCCCATAGACAGCAGCCCACCAGGCTCCCCTGTCCCTGAGATTTTCCAGGCAAGAACCCTGGAGTGGGTTTCTATTTCCTTCTTCAATGCATGAAAGTGAAGTTGCTTAGTCGTGTCCAACTCTTAGCGACCCCATGGACTGCAGCCCACCAGGCTCCTCTATCCATGGAATTTTCCAAGCAAGAGTACTGGAATTGGTTGCCATTGCCTTCTCCTAATGAGATACTACTACACAGCTATTAAAATGACTAAAAAAATGGACAATATCAGGTGCCAGAGAGCATGTGGAAGAATTTGAACCCACATTGCTGTCAGAAATGCAAAATGTACACAGCAACTCTGGAGAAACAGTTTGGTAGTTTCTTATAAAGTTAAACACTTACCCTGTGACCCAGCAATCCCTCTCTATTTATCCAAGAGAGATTAACAGTTATAGCCACAAAAAAAGCATGTACATATATGTTTTTGCTTCCCTGATGGCTCAGACTGTAAAGAATCTGCCTGTAATGTGGGAGACCTGGGTTCGATCCCTGGGATGGGAAGATCCCCTGGAGAAGGAAATGGCAGCCCACTCCAGTATTCTTGCCTGGAGAATTCCATGGACAAAGGAGCCTTGTGGGCTATAGTCCATGGGGTCGTGGAGTCAGACACGACTGAGTGATTTTCACTCGTGTATCTAACACACATGTTTATAGAAATTCTATTCATACTCACTAAAATTGGAAACAACTCATATCTTTTTCACTGAGTAAATGGATGAACAGTAGTACAAAACTCCTGGGGTGAAAATATGTGTTTATGGACATATGGACAGCACAAAGGTGGTTTTTAATTTTATTTTGTTTCCTTTTGCACAGGGAGAGAGGATGTCAGTGCTTAAAATGTTCTGTATTCTGATTATGGTGATGATTACATGAATCTGTACATACATGTGTTCACATTTATAGAAATGCTCACTGGAAAAAGTCAGTTTACCATATGATAATTTAAGAAGCCCTCTTAGTTACTCAGCCATGTCCAGCTCTTTGCAACCTATTGGCCTGTAACCCGCCAGGCTCCTCTGTCCATGGGATTTCCCAGGCAAAAATACGGGAGTAGGTTGCCATTTCCTTCTCCAGGGGATCTTCCCAACCCAGGGATTGAATCTGAGTCTGCTATGTCTCCCGCATTGCAGGGGGATTCTTTACCTGCTGAGCCCTTGGAAAAGCCCTCTATTTTTAACACCAAATATCAATTTTACCTCAATGAAACTACTAAATCAGGACCCACTGGACAGAAGATAGAGCTAAATGACATTCTAAAGATATTTTAGGTACTTAAAAGAAACAGATTTGCTGTATCAAGCAGTAAAAAAAAAAAATGTAAGTAGGATTGGTGAGGGCAGGTATCTGGTTAATAAGAGGCTCAATCATCCAGATAGGCCATGAATGGAATTTTTTGGATCATTACACAAGATCCCACTCACCTGTAAGTAAGAAAGACTCTTAAAGTGCATTAATCATTCCACAGCAATCAATTATATTTTTTGCAACACCAGGTGGCTCAGTGATAAAGAATCTGCCTACCAAGCAGGAAACGCAGGTTTAATACTTGGGTTGGGAAGGTATCCTGGAGAAAGAAATGGCAACTGACTCCAGTGTTCTTAGAGAAGGAAATGGCAACCCACTCCAGTATTTTTGCCTGGAGAGTTCCATAGACAGAGGAGCCTGGCAGGCTATGGTCCATGGGGTGGCAAAAGAGTCAGACATGACTTAACGACTAAACAACTACAGGAACACATACTTCCAAATCTCATTTTGGTGATTTACCACTGTTTTCAAGCTGAAAGAGTTTCTGCAATTTCCTAACACACTATTCATAATCCCAAAGGAATTCCTTACATACTGCTGCTAAGTCACTTCAGTCGTGTCCAACTCTGTGCGACCCCATAGACGGCAGCCCACCAGGCTCCGCCGTCCCTGGGATTCTCCAGGCAAGAACACTGGAGTGGGTTGCCATTGCCTTCCCCAATGCGTGAAAGTGAAGTCGCTCAGTTTCATCCGACTCCTGGCGATCCCACGGACTGCAGCCCACCAGGCTCTTGTCAAAATTGTTTTCTTTTCAAAATATCACTGCTGATGTGCAGCTAAGTAAAATCTCTTAAGTTTTTTAAATACTTAAGACAAATTTGCATTTATTATAGGAACAATTTAGTCTTTATCTTGTGTATAAATATGTTTCCTCTGTGGTTGGAAAACTGAATTATAATTGTTTTCATTTGCAGTTTTTAGAGTTGTCAGTTCCAATTATATTAATTTAAAGCTACCTTTTGAGACTAGTTAAATAAACTATGGCACATGCATCTAATGGCATATTCCAAAACCATAATAAGGAATGCTATGCTATGCTATGCTAAGTCACTTCAGTCGTGTCCGACTCTGTGTGACCCCATAGACGGTAGCCCACCAGGCTTCCCCGTACCTGGGATTCTCCAGGCAAGAACACTGGAGTGGGTTGCCATTTCCTTCTCCAATGCATGAAAGTGAAAAGAGAAATTGAAGTCGCTCAGTCATGTCCGACTCTTAGCGACCCCATGGACTGCAGCCCACCAGGCTCCTCCGTCCATGGGATTTTCCAGGCAAAAGTACTGGATGAGAATGCTTTTAATGTACTGATATGAAGTTACACCTAATACATATTAGATGTAAAAAAAGCAAACCAGAATAGTAGACTTAATACACTATGAATTGTGCAAAAACGGGAGGAAAGTTTGTATATATACATACACACACATGCATGTGTATTTATAGTATTTGCTTAGACTGTTTCTGGAAGAATATAGAAGTGGAGAATTAAGTGTTCAGGAGTGAGAGTTGGAATATACCACTGATGACCATTTTATGTATTTTATATTTTGAACCCTGTAAATACATTGCTTATTACAAAAATAAATGCTATTCCCTCTTCTTTGCAAAGAATACGTGTGCATTTTATAAAAACTGCCTAGAAAAAGAAGAAACAATAATTTGATTTCTTTATTGGGGCCAAAAATTCTCACTCAATAGAAAAATGCTGAAGAATAGATTTCTCATAGTGATTCCAGTACTGAAAAGCTGGAATAAGGACCTTGGTTCATATCTTCTTTGAAGAAGGAATTCAGCAAAGAGACCAAGATTATGAAAAAGATAAAAGTTTTTATCAGCAGCAAAGTACGTTTGGGAAAAGCAAAATATGTGTGAAAGAACACACAAGTGAGCTCAGAGTGAGTTGCACCCAATGGGGTGGCTTAGATTGCTTACCTGGGGGCAGGTTTCCGGGTTATCTCTGGCCAGTCGTCTCCACATTTGATCCTGGTGTGAGCACACATCTCTCAGCTAAGATGGATTCCTGCTGGCCTCTCCCTCCTTTTGTCCTTCCCCTAGACTAAGGGCCTTCTCTGTGCATGTGTTGGGTGGGGAAATTCACAAGAATGCACCCAAGTAGGGCCGATGCTCCTCCTGGTACCCCATCTTGAAGCATCGGCAGGAGGCCAGCTACAGCTGCTCAGCCTGGGGCCTCTCTGTCTGCTACCTCAATTGTATACATTTGTCTGATTTTTTTCTTCACAAAAAGAATATCTAAAGTGTGTAAAATCCTTTAAATCATATTTTGCTCTTCAAAATATTGGCTGAGGATAGATAGCACTGGGAGCTGGCTAGAAATGCAGACCTCTTGTGACCTATCCCAGATCTATCAAATCAAAACCAGCATTTTAATTAAAGACCCTCCTAGAGGATTTATGTGCACCTTCAAGCATGAGAAAATACATCCAAAGGAAAGGTGGACTTGGAGGAAGATGGTGCCAACAGCCCCACATTATTAGGCAAGTTGATAATATATCAGAATAGAGAAAGGTCAGTGAGCAGACTTTGTGAATTTTACTGAAGAACCAAAAGGAACCCTAGAAAGACCCAGAATCAAAGGTCAAAAAAGAAAATCCAAGCTCCTAGGTGTAAGTGTGTGTGTGCGCGCATGCTAGCATGCATGTGCTTGATCACGCAGTCATGTCCAATTCTCTGAGGCCCCTGGACTGGAGCCCACCAAGCTCTTTTGCTCATGGAATTTTCCAGGCAAGAATGCTGGAGTGGGTTGCCATTTCTTACTCCAGGGAATCTTCCTAACCCAGGGATTGAACCCATGTCTCCTACATTGTCAGGTGGATTCCTTTCTACTAGCACCACCTGGGAAACCCTGGATGTAAATATATAGTCTCCTTCATTTGAATAACCCAAGATTCAAACAAAATCATCTTTGAAGACTCCTAAAGACATGCATCCATTAGCTGTTTCAAAAGTCAAACCAAAATAAATAAAATCACTTAGTTTAAGAGTAAGCCCATCTCCCTACCTTCCATCCAATCTCCCTGCGTATGGCCTTTTCCCCATCTACCACCATTCCCCCAGCAGTAAGAACTATTCTCCTAACATAGAAGTCAAATCTCATCACTCCTGCAGTTACAGCCTTCAATGGTGCCCTGTTTTACTCAGAGTAAGAAGCAGAGTCCTAAGGCAGACCTACTGGGCTCTGCGCATAACTCGCCCCCTCCAACCAGCACTCAACTGCTCTTCTTGGCTGGCTTAGCTCCAGGCACCTGGCCTCCTTGCTAGTCCCTGAACTTGTCAGCTACCAGATCTTTGCACTTGTTCCTCTGCTTAGGATCCTCTTCCTTCAGAGAACCCAAGACTCACTTCCGGTCTCTGTTGGAGCTTTATCTGACCACACTGCATGAAACACCCACTCCCCACTCCTCTGTCCCTCTCATTCTCTTTTATTTTCCCCACAGCAGTTACCATTTCTCACAATACATATTGATTTGATTTTTGTTGGTTTTTTGGTCCCTCTTTAGAATATAAGCTGCTCAAAGGCTGGAACTTTATTTCCAGAGTGCCTGAAAGAAAGACAGTTGTCGAATAAATGAATGAACAAACAAATTATCCAGTCTTAGCTCAGGCTGCTATAACAAAATACCATAGGCCATGTGGCTTAAACCATAGAAACCCATTTCTCAGTTTTGGAAAATGGAAATCCAAGATGAAGGTGCTGGCTGATTTGGTTTCTGGTGATGATGCTCATTTCATGCAAAGATGGGCTTGATAAAGGACAGAATGGTATGAACCTAACAGAAGCAGAAGACATTAAGAAGAGGTGGCAAGAATACACAGAAGAACTGTACAAAAAAGATCTTCACGACCAAGATAATCACAATGGTGTTATCACTGACCTAGAGCCAGACATCCTGGAATGTGAAGTCAAGTGGGCCTTAGGAAGCATCGCTACAAACAAAGCTAGTGGAGGTGATGGAATTCCAGTGGAGCTATTTCAAATCCTGAAAGGTGATGCTGTGAAAGTGCTGCACTCAATATGCCAGCAAATTTGGAAAACTCAGAAGTGGCCACAGGACTGGAAAAGGTCAATTTTCATCCCAATCTCAAAGAAAGACAATGCCAAAGAATGCTCAGACTACTGCACAGTTGCACTCATCTCACATGCTAGTAATGTTCAAAATTCTCCAAGCCAGGCTTCAGCAATATGTGAACCATGAACTTCCAGATGTTCAAGCTGGATTTAGAAAAGGCAGAAAAACCAGAGATCAAATTGCCAACATCCACTGGATCATGGAAAAAGCAAGAGAGTTCCAGAAAAACATCTATTTCTGCTTTATTGACTATGCCAAAGCCTTTGACTGTGCGGATCACAATAAACTGTGGGAAATTGTTCAAGAGATGGGAATACCAGAGCACCTGACCTGCCACTTGAGAAACCTGTATGCAGATCAGGAAGCAACAGTTAGAACTGGACGTGGAACAACAGACTGGTTCCAAATAGGAGAAGGAGTATGTCAAGGCTGTATATTGTCACCCTGTTTATTTAACTTATATGCAGAGTACATCATGAGAAACGCTGGGCTGGAAGAAACACAAGTTGGAATCAAGATTGCTGGGAGAAATATCAATAACCTCAGATATGCAGATGACACCACCCTTATGGCAGAAAGTGAAGAGGAACTAAAAAGCCTCTTGATGAAAGTGAAAGAGGAGAGTGAAAAAGTTGGCTTAAAGCTCAACATTCATAAAACGAAGATCATGGCATCTGATCCCTTCACCTCATGGGAAATAGATGGGGAAACATTGTCAGACTTTACTTTTTGGGGCTCCAAAATCACTGCAGATGGTGACTGCAGCCATGAAATTAAAAAATGCTTACTCCTTAAAAGGAAAATTATGACCAACCTCAGATCAGATCTCGCCCAGTTGTGTCTGACTCTTTGTGACCCCATGAATCGCAGCATGCCAGGCCTCCCTGTCCATCACCAACTCCCGGAGGTCACTCAGACTCACATCCACTGAGTCAGTGATGCCATCCAGCCATCTCATCCTCTGTCGTCCCCTTCTCCTCTTGCCCTCAATCCCTCCCAGCATCAGAGTCTTCTCCAATGAGTCAACTCTTCGCATGAGGTGGCCAAAGTACTGGAGTTTCAGCTTTAGCATCATTCCTTCCAAAGAAATCCCAGGGCTGATCTCCTTTAGAATGGACTGGTTGGATTTCCTTGCAGTCCAAGGGACTCTCAAGAGTCTTCTCCAACACCACAGTTCAAAAGCATCAATTCTTCGGCGCTCAGCCTTCTTCACAGTCCAACTCTCACATCCATACATGACCACAGGAAAAACCATAGCCTTGACTAGACAAACCTTTGTTGGCAAAGTAATGTCTCTCTGCTTTTGAATATGCTATCTAGGTTGGTCATAACTTTCCTTCCAAGGAGTAAGCGTCCTTTAATTTCATGGCTGCAGTCACCGTCTGTAGTGATTTTGGAGCCTAAAAAAATAAAGTCTGACACTGTTTCCACTGTTTCCCCATCTATTTCCCATGAAGTGATGGGACCAGATTCCATGATCTTCGTTTTCTGAATGTTGAGCTTTAAGCCAACTTTTTCACTCTCCTCTTTCACTTTCATCAAGAGGCTTTTTAGTTCCTCTTCACTTTCTGCCATAAGGGTGGTGTCATCTGCATATCTGAGGTTATTGATATTTCTCCCAGCAATCTTGATTCCAACTTGTGTTTCTTCCAGCCCAGCGTTTCTCATGATGTACTCTGCATATAAGTTAAATAAACAGGGTGACAATATACAGCCTTGACATACTCCTTTTCCTATTTGGAACCAGTCTGTTGTTCCATGTCGAGTTCTAACTGTTGCTTCCTGACCTGCATACAAATTTCTCAAGAGGCAGATCAGGTGGTCTGGTATTCCCATGTCTTTCACAATTTTCCACAGTTTATTGTGTGACCAACCTAGTTAGCATATTAAAAAGCAGAAATATTACTTTGCCAACAAAGGTCCATCTAGTCAAGGCTATGGTTTTTCCACTGGTCATGTATGGATGTGAGAGTTGGACTGTGAAGAAAGCTGAGTGCTGAAGAATTGATGTTTTGAACTGTGGTGTTGGAGAAGACTCTTGAGAGTCCCTTGGACTGCAAGGAGATCCAACCCGTCCATCCTAAAGGAGATCAGTCCTGGTTGTTCATTGGAAGGACTGATGCTGAGGTCGAAACTCCAGTACTTTGGCCACCTCATGCGAAGAGTTGACTCATTGGAAAAGACCGTGATGCTGGGAGAGATTGAGGGCAGAAGCAGAAGGGGACGACAGAGGATGAGATGGCTGAATAGCATCACTGACTCAATGCACATGAGTTTGGGTGAACTCTGGGAGTTGGTGATGGACAAGGAGGCCTCGCATGCTGTGATTCATGTGGTTGCAAAAAGTTGGACATGACTGAGTGACTCAACTGAACTGATAACCCTCTTCCTGGCTCATAGGTGGCCACCTTTTTGCTGTGTCTTCTCTTCACATAGCCTTTCCTCAGTGTGTGAGCATGGAGACATCTTCCCCTTTCTCCTTTTTTTGCTTCCTTCCTTCCTTTTTATCGTTTCTCTCTCTTTCTCCTTCTCTCTCTTCTTATAAAACCACTAATCCTCTCAGATTAGGATTCTACCCTAATGACCTCACTCACCCTTCAGTTCAGTTGCTCAGTTGCATTCAACTCTTTGTGACCCCATGGACTGCAGCATGCCAGGCTTCCCTGTCCATCACAAATTCCCAGAGCTTTCTCAAACTCATGTCCATCGAGTTGCTGATGCTATCCAAGCTTCTCATCCTCTCCTCTTCTCCTCCTGCCTTCAATCTTTCCCAGCATCAGGGTCTTTTCCAATGAGTCAGCTCTTTGCATTAGGTAACCAAAGCATTGATGCTTCAATTTCAGCATCAGTCCTTCCAATTAATATTCAGGATTGATTTCCTTTAGGATTGACTAGTTTGATCTCCTTACAGTCCAAGGGAGTCTTAACAGTCTTCTCCAACACCACAATTCAAAAGCATCAATTTTTTTGGCCCTCAGCTTTCTTCATGGTCCAGCTCTCATATCTATACACAACTATTGGAAAAATCATAGCTTTGACTATATGGACCTTTGTCAGCAAAGTAACGTCTCTGCTTTTAACCTTAATGTTCAACCTTCAGATCAGATCAGTCGCTCAGTCGTGTCCAACTCTTTGCGACCCCATGAACTGCAGCACGCCAGGCCTCCCTATCCATCACCAGCTCTCGGAGGTCACTCAGACTCACATCCATAGAGTCAGTGATGCCATCCAGCCATCTCATCCTCTGTCGTCCCCTTCTCCTCCTGCCCCCAATCCCTCCCAGCATCAGAGTCTTCTCCAATGAGTCAACTCTTCTCATGAGGTGGCCAAAATACTGGAGTTTCAGCTTTAGCATCATGCCTTCCAAAGAAATCCCAGGGCTGATCTCCTTCAGAATGGACTGGTTGGATCTCCTTGCAGTCCAAGGGACTCTCAAGAGTCTTCTCCAACACCACAGTTCAAAAGCATCAATTCTTCGGCGCTCAGCCTTCTTCACAGTCCAGCTCTCACATCCATACATGACCACAGGAAAGACCATAGCCTTGACTAGGCGAACCTTTGTTGGCAAAGTGATGTCTCTGCTTTTGAATATGCTATCTAGGTTGGTCATAACGTTCCTTCCAAGGAGTAAGCGTCTTTTAATTTCATGGCTGCAGTCACCATCTGCAATGATTTTGGAGCCCAGAAAAAGAAAGTCTGACACTGTTTCCACTGTTTCTCCATCTATTTCCCATGTAGTGATGGGACCAGATGCCATGATCTTCGTTTTCTGAATGTTACCTCTTAAAGCTGTATCTCCAAATAGTCACACTGGAGGTTAGGGTTTCAACACATGAATTTCAGAAGGACCCACTTCAGTCCTCAGCAGATCCCACAAAGAATTCCACTCCCACAATCATCAAAGAAATTGCCCTCTTGGCCTACATGTCCTTTGGAATTCTTATCCCAATCAAGACTGTGCTTGCTCTTTGCACACGTGTGTGCTAAGTTGCTTCAGTTATGTCTGACTCTTTGTGACCCCATGCACTGTAGCCCACCAGGCTCCTCTGTCCATGGGATTCTCCAGGCAAGAATATTGGAGCGGGCTGCCATTCCCTTCTCCAGGGGATCTTCCTGACCCAGAGATTGAAACTGTGTCTCTTAGGTCTCCTGCACTAGAAGGTGGGTCCTTTTCCACTAGCACCACCTGGGAAGCCCCACGCTTACTCTTTATGTAAACGTAATTTTCCCTGAACAAAGATGCTGCAGCCAGGGGGTGTCACTTGGTTTGATTTTCCCTGGGAATGTGTAGCAGTGGCTCTGGACTTGGGAGACACAGGGGCTTGGCCTAGGTCTTCCACAGTTAGCAATCACATGTCCTTAAGTACATATTTTTAAATATTGGGAAAAAGGTTCAGGGTGTTTTTTGGCAGTTACTTCTCATCCTTGACTTGGAACTTACCTTCCTTGACTTAGAACTTCTTGAAATGTTACTTTATAAAATATAAGGTGACTGTAGGTGCTCTGAAATGCTATATGTCCACACCATAGAGAAGTGCAGAAATCTTTCCTGTTTGCCAATTACCCCTGAAGTTGTATAAGTATTAGAACAACTTAAAAAAGAAATACTTTTAAGCAAACATTACCTCTCACCTAGAATTGTAAATCTCCTTACTGTACGAATTGCCTTTCAACCCTGGTCATTAAAATCATCTATGGACAGTTTTCACAGTTTCAATGTACAGATGCCTGCACTAAGAAAGATTCTTTCCTTGACCAAAGTCCAGTCAGGCTCTTCTGATGCCTGTTCTTAACCAGACTCTCAGCATAAATGATTTACTCTCTCCCACCCCATCAACCTAATATTCTAGAGAACTGAAGAAACACTACACTAGTTTCTAAAAACTCAAGGCTGTGTCCCCTTAAATTCCTTCCTAAGGAAGCTCAGGGCTGCCAGGACAATTTACTCTTTGTTCCAACTCAAACTGGTGATAGGCAGATAGACTCCCTAAACTTCTTAGAGCAGTTACTTTAGGAAAAATGTTAGTTGCTCAATTGTGTCTGACTCTTTGTGACCCCATGGACTGTAGCCTGCTAGGCTCCTCTGTCCATGGAATTCTCCAGGCAAGAATATTAGAGTGGGTTGGTTGCCATCCCTTTTTCCATGAGATCTTCTTGACCCAAGAATTGAACTCAGGTCTCCAGAATTGAAGGCAGATTCTTTATCATCTGAGTCACCAGGGAACCCTGACTTTAGGAAGCTTGCAATGATAAATCCTCTCATTCCCACTTTGAGCCATTAATCTCTACCACCCAGAACTATTTTCTCAAGAATCTCAAGAAAAAAAAAAAAAAAGTTGTGGTTTGGGGGATGCTGCTGATGCTGCTGCTAAGTCGCTTCAGTCATGTCCGACTCTGTGTGACCCCACAGACAGCAGCCCACCAGGCTCCGCCATCCCTGGGATTCTCCAGGCAAGAACACTGGAGTGGGTTGCCATTTCCTTCTCCAATGCATGAAAGTGAAAAGTGAAAGCGAAGTCGCTCAGTAAGTGTCCGATTCTTTGTGACCCCATGGACTACAGCCTACCAGGCTCCTCCGTCCATGGGATTTTCCAGGCAAGAGTACTGAAGTGGGTTGCCATTGATGAGGAGGGGAATAAAAGGAATCTCAAGAATCTTCCTTTGAAATGTAAACTTTTAAGGAGCTACCTTTCAATCTGGCTCCCAGTCCTTTAGGGTGAGTAAGGGCTGAACTTTGGTGGGTTCAGGGCAACAACTTGCACCACTGCCTCCTGTTTTTTTAAGACTTTTTTTTTTCAATATGGACCATTTTTCAAGTCTCTATTGAATGTGTTGTGCTTCCCTGGAGTCACAGTGGTAAAGAACCTGCCTGCCAATGCAAGAGATGCAGAAGACTCGGGTTCGATCCCTGGGTTGGGAAGATCCCCTGCAGCAGGAAATGGCAACCCACTCCAGTATTCTTGCATGGAAAATTCCATGGACAGAGAAGCCTGGTGGGCTACAGTCCACGGGGTCACACAGAGTCAGACTTGATTTAGTCACTAAACAACAATTGGATTTGTTACAATATTGCTGGTTTTTCACTCTATATATTTTGTTTTTTTGGCCATCAGGCATATGGGATCTGAGCTCCCTGACCCTGGATTGAACTAGCACCCCTGGCATTGGAAGGTGAAGTCTTAACCACTAGGCCACCAGGGATGTCCCAACCTCCTGTTGTAAAGCTAGGAGAAGTTTGCTTCTCCCCTGGGTAAGCACCAATTAACAAACCCAAATGGCCTAGTCACGTGGACCCGTAACGCCACTTGATTCCTTTTCCTATAATATCCTATCTTTAAGAAGTCTCTTAGGTTGTTTCCATGTCTTGCCTATTGTAAACCGTGCCACAATGAACACTGGGATAAAGAAGATGTGGTACATATATGCAATGGAATATCACTCAGCCATTAAAAAGAAAGAATGTTACTGCCATTTGCAGCAACATGGATGGACCTAGAGAGTATAATACTAAGTGAAGTCAGTCAGTCAGAGAAGGAGAAGTATCACAGGGCACCCCTTATGTGTGAAATCTAAAAAGAAATGATACAAATGAACTTACAAAACAGAAAGAAATTCACAGACTTAGAAGATGAATTTATGGTTGTCAGGGGGAAGGGATAGCTAGGAAAGTCACCTACACACTGTTATATTTTAAATGGATAACTAACAAAGACCTATTGTGTAGCACTTAACTCTGCTCAGTGTGCCAGCCTGGATGAGAATTTGGGGGAGAATGAATACATGTATATGGATGGCTGAGTTCCTTCACTGTTCACCTAAAGCTACCACAACATTGTTAATCAGCTACACCCAAGTACAAAATAAATACATACCAAAAATAAAAAAGAAGAAGTCTCTTGCCTTTAGTTTCAACAAAGTTGATTTCCATTCACGCTGGACCCTCTTCCCTGTTACAGCTGTTGTTACTGAATAAACTCTATCCTTACTGCTTTAACTGGTATATAGATTTGTCTTTGACAAGAGTTACCCCTGAGATTCTATTTCTGTGGATCTAGGGTGGGGCCTAGGAATCAGGATTTTATAAACCCTCCAAGAAGAATCTTCTGATGCAAGGCAGGATTGCAAATAGCTGGTGCTAAAGGACAGCAGCTCTCAAAGAGGGGCCCCTGGACCAATAGCAGCAGCATCACCTGGGAACCTGTTAGAAAGGCAGGTGCTCGGGCCCTGCTCCAAAGGTGCTGAATCCGAGACTCTGAGGTTTGTTGTTTTAGTCACTAAGTAGTGTACGACTCTTTTGTGACCCTATGGACTCTAGTCCACCAGGCTCCTCTGTCTATGGGATTTCCCAGGCAAGAATGCTGGAGTGGGTTGCCATTTCCGTCTCCAGGGTTCTTTCCGGCCCAGGGATGGAACTTGTGTTTTCTTCATTGGCAGACAGGCTCTTTACCATTGAGCCAGCAAGGCAGTGTAGAGCCCAGCTGTGTGTTAACAAGATCCTGTAGTGATTCTGATGGTTTGAGCACTACTGCTGTAGGGGGTCAAATTTGCTCCACAAAATATAATTAGGATTTGGTTAGTTAACTGTGGCTTGGAATCTATTAGCCTGAAGAATATGGCTGCAAACTTTCCTATTCCTGCTCCACTCCTTCCCCTTGCTTTTTTTCCATTTTTTCTTTTTCTTTCTAAAATGAAAGCTAGAAGGATCCTGGTCCACCAACACTCTTGGAAACCATTCATTTTTGAAATTGTAACACAATTGCTAAATGACAAAATTGGCCATTGGCAAGGGTGAGTAGAATCTAGAGTTCAGAAAATGGACTCTTATTTTCCTTTCCTTTAAAAATTCCTCCATATTCTAAAATGTGCCCAGGGCTAACATGTGTATAACTGGTTATATATTTCAGAGAGAAAGACTGGGGAAGAAAGATGGTGGTATTCATACGTGATTGCCTTTCCTTTCTGCTTTTATAGTTGAAGATTAAGTATGTGTTGTTCCAGAGAATTCAGCACAAGGTTTTCGTCAGCCTCCTCCTTCTGACCACAGAGATCAGGGGGCATGGATGCTAGGATATTCACGCCTTCCTGATGGAGAAGAGGAGGTCACTGAGAGAGTGTAGAGGGGAAAAAAAAGACTGTTTTTTTCTACTTTCTGCTCTAGCCAGCAACAGACAGTTATGGCTCTTTTAATTCATTCCTTCTCGCAAGTGGAAAAACACATTCCACAAAAAGAAGTCTCTGTTTCTGGAAACACTTGTTTTAGAAAAAAAAAAAATCTGGTATGAGGAAGCTTTATTTTTGGGGAAATATATTCTCTTTTTTATTTCTAATTTAAATATTTATGTAGTTTTGCAAAATACATGATATGGTAAAATAAATGAAAAAATATTTACTTTTACACATATACACACAAAGAGAGAAAGAGAAAGAGAAAATTTTCAAAGCATAGAATTTAACCCTGAACTTTGGAAACACAGATTTTGACAAAAGAGCTATCTCTTTGTGTTGCTTATGTTAGAATTTTTATTTTGTAAATATGTACTTGTTTCTAGAGTCTTGCCTCACTTAGTGGCAAATGAACAAAATAATTTGGGGAGATGCCATTCCTGAAAGGCATCTACAAATAATTTCTTCTAAGAATGATCAGACCCCCTTGCTCTTCAAATGACGGAAAATGTTTGTGTGAAACTGACATGTTAATAGTTTTCATTTATATCAGTGCTGCTTTTAATTGGCTTTGAATCTCTTTAATTTCCCAAGTGGCACAGTGGTAATCTGCCTGCCAATTCAGGAGACACAGGAGATGTGAGTTTGATCCCTGGGTCAGGAAGATCTACTGGAGATGGAAATGACAACCCACTCCAGTATTCTTGCCTGGAAAATCCCATAGACAGAGGAGCCTAGTGGGCTATAGTCCATGGGGTCACAAAGAGAATCTCTTTAGTAACTGCATGCTATGGTAAGTCACTTCAGTCATGTCCGACTGTGTGTGACCCCATAGATGGTAGCCTACCAGGCTCCGCCGTTCCCGGGATTCTCCAGGCAAGAACACTGGAGTGGGTTGCCATTTCCTTCTCCAATGCATGAAAGTGAAAAGTGAAAGTGAAGTCCTCAGTCGTGTCCGACTCTTAGCGACCCCACGGACTGGAGCCTACCAGGCTCCTCCGTCCATGGGATTTTCCAGGCAAGAGTACTGGAGTGGGGTGCCATTGCCTTCTCCGTAGTAACTGCATACAGAGTCTCAAGTCTGGTTTGTACTTCCATTGCTTTTATTTGTCTGAATATTAGAGCCAACAGGTTAAACCAGTCTCCCAGAATCTGTCATCCCCAATCCCCTCTTCCCCAACATGTTTTTTTTTTTATTTTATTTTATTTAACTTTACAATATTGTATTGGTTTTGCCATGTATCAAAATGAATCTGCCACAGGTATACATGTGTTCCCCATCCCCATCCTGATGAAACTGGAGCCTATTATACAGAGTGAAGTAACCCAACATGTTTTATAAGAAAAAAGTAACTTCAGCTGGTAGGGGTGGAAGTGGTCTCTGCTTGTTTATTGAAGTTAATTATGCTGCAGCGGACCATGCAGAAGCGTGGTCAAGAGGAGCTACCCCTCACCCAAGATCAGGGGTGGTGACCGAGGGTGCCAGGCTGCGATGGCACAGGAGCAACCTAGAGGAGCTACACCATGTCCGAGGTCAGGGGCGGTGGCCGGGAGGAGCTACCCCAGGTCCAAGGAGCAGTGGCTGCGCGGGCACGGGAGGGCCAAGAGGAGCTACTCCACGTTCAAAGTCAGGAGGGGCGGCCATGAGGAGATACCCCTCATCCAAGGTAAGGAGCAGCGGCTGCGCTTTGCTGGAGCAGCCGTGAAGAGATATCCCACGTCCAAGGTAAGAGAAACCCAAGTAAGACAGTAGGTGCTGCGAGAGGACATCAGAGGGCAGACACACTGAAACCATAATCACAGAAAAATAGCCAATCTGATCACATGAACCACAGCCTTGTCTAACTCAATGAAACTAAGCCATGCCCTGTGGGGCCACCCAAGATGGGCAGGTCATGGTGGAGAGGGCTGACAGAATGTGGTCCAACTGGTGAAAGGAATGGCAAACCACTTCAATATTCTTGCCTTGAGAACTCCATGAACAGTATGAAAAGGCAAAATGATAGGATACTGAAAGAGGAACTTCCCAGGTCAGTAGGTGCCCAATATGTTACTAGAGATCAGTGGAGAAATAACTCCAGAAAGAATGAAGGGATGGAGCCAAAGCAAAAGCAAGACCCAGTTGTGGATGTGACTGGTGACAGAAGCAAGGTCCGATACTGTAAAGAGCAATATTGCATAGGAACCTGGAATGTCAGGTCCATGAATCAAGGCAAATTGGAAGTGGTCAAACAGGAGACGGCAAGAGTGAACATCGACATTCTAGTAATCAGCAGACTAAAATGGATTGGAATGGGTGAATTTAACTCAGATGACCATTATATCTGCTACTGTGGGCAGGAATCCCTTAGAAGAAATGGAGTAGCCATCATGGTCAACAAAAGAGTCCGAAATGCAGTACTTGGATGCAATCTCAAAAAAGACAGAAAAATATCTGTTCGTTACCATGGCAAACCACTCAATATCACGGTAATCCTAGCCTATGTCCCAACCAGTAACACTGAAGACGCTGAAGTTGAACGGTTCTATGAAGACCTACAAGACCTTTTAGAACTAACACCCAAAAAGATGTCCTCTTCATTATAAGGGACTGGAATGCAAAAGTAGAAAGTCAAGAAACACCTGGAGTAACAGGTAAATTTGGCCTTGGAATACGGAATGAAGCAGGGCAAAGGCTAATAGAGTTTGCCAAAAGAACGCACTGGCCATAGCAAACACCCTCTTCCAACAACACAAGAGAAGACTCTACACATGGACATCACCAGATGGTCAACACCGAAATCAGATTTATTATATTCTTTGCAGCCAAAGATGGAGAAGCTCTATACAGTCAGCAAAAATAAGACCAGGAGCTGACTGTGGCTCAGATCATGAACTTCTTATTGCCAAATTCAGACTTAAATTGAAGAAAGTGGGGAAAACCACTAGACCATTCCAGTATGACCTAAATCAAATCCCTTATGATTATACAGTGGAAGTGAGAAATAGATTTAAGGGCCTAGATCTGATAGATAGAGTGCCTGATGAACTATGGAATGAGGTTCGTGACATTGTACAGGAGACAGGGATCAAGACCATCCCCATGGAAAAGAAATGCAAAAAGCAAAATGGTTGTCTGAGGAGACCTTACAAATAGCTGTGAAAAGAAGAGAAGCCAAAAGCAAAGGATAAAAGGAAATACATACCCCTTTGAATGCAGAGTTCCAAAGAATAGCAAGGAGAGATAAGAAAGCTTTCCTCAGCGATAATGCAAAGAAATAGAGGAAAACAACAGAATGGGAAAGACTAGAGATCTCTTCAAGAAAATTAGAGATACCAAGGGAACATTTCATGCAAAGATGGGCTCGATAAAGGACAGAAATGGTATGGACCTAACAGAAGCAGAAGATATTTAGAAGACGTGGCAAGAATACACAGAAGAACTGTACAAAAAAATCTTCACAACCCAGATAATCACGATGGTGTGATCACTCACCTAGAACCAGACATCCTGGAACGTGAAGTCAAGTGGGTCTTAGGAAGCATCACTATGGACAAAGCTAGTGGAGGTGATGGAATTCCAGTGCAGCTATTTCAAATCCTGAAAGGTGATGCTGTGAAAGTGCTGCACTCCATATGACAGCAAATTTGGAAAACTCAGCAGTGGCCACAGGACTGGAAAAGGTCAGTTTTCATTCCAATCCCAAAGAAAGGCAATGCCAAAGAGTGCTCAAACTAATGCTCACACAATTGCACTCATCTCACATGCTAGTAAAGTAATGTTCAAAATTCTCCAAGCCAGGCTTCAGCAATACGTGAACCGTGAAATTCCAGATGTTCAAGATGGATTTAGAAAAGGCAGAGGAACCAGAGATCAAATTGCCAACATCTGCTGGATCATGGAAAAAGCAAGAGAGTTCCAGCAAAACATCTATTTCTGCTTTATTGACTATGCCAAAGCCTTTGACTGTGTAGATCACAATAAACTGTGGAAAATTCTGAAAGAGATTGGAATACCAGACCACCTGATCTGCCTCTTGAGAAATCTGTATGCAGGTCAGGAAGCAATAGTTAGAACTGGACATGGAAAAACAGACTGGTTCCAAATCGGGAAAGGAGTATGTCAAGGCTTACATATTATTTAACTTATTTAACTTATACACAGGGTACATTATGAGAAACGCTGGGCTGGAAGAAGCACAAGGTGGAATCAAGATTGCCGGGAGAAATGTCAATAACCTCAGATATGCAGATGACACCACCCTTAAGGCAGAAAGTGAAGAGGAACTAAAAAGCCTCTTGATGAAAGTGAAAGAGGAGAGTGAAAAAGTTGGCTTAAAGCTCAACATTCAGAAAACAAAGATCATGGCATCTGGTCACATCACTTCATGGGAAATAGATAGGGAAACAGTGTCAGACTTTATTTTTTGGGCTCCAAAATCACTGCAGATGGTGACTGCAGCCATGAAATTAAACGATGCTTACTCCTTGGAAGGCAAGTTATGACCAACCTAGATAGCATATTAAAAAGCAGAGATATTACTTTGCCAACAAAGGATCGTCTAGTCAAGGCTATGGTTTTTCCAGTAGTCATGTATGGATGTGAGAGTTGGACTGTGAAGAAAGCTGAGTGCCGAAGAATTGATGCTTTTGAACTGCGGTGTTGGAGAAGACTCTTGAGAGTCCCTTGGACTGCAAGGAGATCCAACCAGTCCATTCTAAAGGAGATCTGTCCTGGTGTTACTTGGAAGCTAAAACTGAGACTCCAATACTTTGGCTACCTCATGCAAAGAGTTGAGTCATTGGAAAAGACCCTGATGCTGGGAAAGATTGGGGGCAGGAGGAGTAGGGGACGACAGAGGATGAGATGGCTGGATGGCATCACTGACTCGATGGACATGAGTTTGAGTGAACTCTGGGAGTTAGTGACGGACAGGGAGGCCTGGCATGCTGTGATTCATGGGCTGGCAGAGTCAGACATGACTGAGCGACTGAAATGAACTGACTGAATTCCCTGTACTTCCTCCAGTGATGTTATCTATGACTCTACCTTGAAATCCTAGAGCCTTTCTCCAGTGTTCATTTCTCCACTTCATTAAGCAACAGGTCTTACTAGCTCAAGGCTTTACATAAAATAGTAGCAGCAAGCAATCATTTTAGTACCATTTCCTGACTCCAGTGTGTGACACTTCGATGAACTTTCTACATTAATTGGCAGTGGTAGCACAGAGGGAAAATTCTAACCTTTTTAAAACCTTGTTACTCTGTCAAAAGTCATGGTTAGGAGAAGAAACTGGAGAAGAAACCCCTGATCTGCATATATATTTGTGTTTTCTTTGTACGCATGTATCACCAGTGGGGTCCAAAGGGAGAATGCAAATATGTAAAATGGTAGCTAATTATGAAGCAGTGTAAAATCAATAATACTTATGCCTGGAGCTATGGGAGCAAAGAGGTAAGAGAGACACACTGAAGGGAGATTTTATGCAGCCACAGGCAATAGCGAACAGATCCCAGGTTTGAATAAACACACTGTCAGATGAGAAAGCAACGCTCAGATCGAACAGATCCAATAATATACTGGATATCAAAGTCCTTGGCACGCTGTTTAACTTACTGTTGCAAGAAGCCGTTGGCATCGGAGTTGAGCAGCTCCGAAGGATAAAATAATTTTTAAATAGGGAGAAGGATATTTCAAGATGAAGGAACAGCCTGGAGACAGAGGACTGAATGTGTGAGGCTCAGGTGTGAGGGTTTGAGGGGTTCATGGTGTCCTTTCACCCAACGGTGCCTGGAGAGAGAAGACAGGACACAGAGAGTTATATTAGACAAAGCTTTTGTAACGTGCTGTGGGGCTGAGAGACAGTGAAGAAAAAGCTAGTTACTTTACCTCTCCTTCAGCTATCTCAGTAGCTTCCCTCTGGTCCTCCTGACCTGGCCAGTAGTTACCAAAGGAAGTTAAGGACATCAACATGTTGCCACAAACAAGGTTATCTTGGAGGTGCCTTTTCAGTGTCCTAATTAAGGAATTATGAAATAGTCCATCATCTCTGCTATCCCCTCTCCTCTAGTGCCATCACCTCCTCCTCTGTCCCAAGACCACATCGACTCCACCCCTGGCCATGACTGACAACCTCTTCCCCCAGCAGCTCTGACTGCTGGAAGCACCACCAGCCACCAGGCACAAAGCTCAGGCACTGGAAAGATGTCAGAAAGCGGCTGCACACTGGCCTGTGCAGAGAGAATGTTACATTCTGTCCTTTAAAGATACACCTGATGGATCCAGATAGTGCCTGATACCCAACAGGTCCTCAATAAATGTCTAATAAATTGAGTTTGATTTGTTTATGAGCTCTTGATTAAAATAAACTCTGCCACTTTTCATTTCATGAATCTTCATAAGTTGATTTTCTCAATAAATGACACTAGACTCTAAGGATTGGAGCCTTGTCAGTTTGAGCCTCAGTGCTTAAAACTTTCTACCACAGCTCTCATTACCATTTTAGTATTTTGGGAGAAAATAATAAACCTGATATTTTTATGATTATGAAGGTAACGCATACATACATATGTATACCTGTGGTTGATTCCTGTTGATGTATGGCAGAAAGCAACAAAATATAGTAAAGCAATATCCTCCAGTTAAAAAAGAAGGACCTCAGTAATAAATAAATAAAGTAATGTATATGCATCATGAGTATACCTCAGAGATACTGCAGTTTCAGTTCTAGACCAGACAATAAAGCAAATATTGCAATAAATTAAGTCACACATTTTTTTTGTTTCCCAGTGCATTAAAAGTTAATTTTACATTATAATATGTAATTTAATATATAATGTAATAATTACATTATTCTAATGTAAATTAGAATTCCATCTAAAAAACATAGTGGACATACTTTAATTTAAAAATACTTTCTTGCCAAAAATTGCAAACTATTGTTGGACAATGCAGGGTTGCCACAAACCTTCAATATATAAAAAAATGCCATATCTGCAAAGCATAATAAACTGAAGCACAATAAAATGAGGTATATCTGTATATAAAATCTGAGAAATATCAAACTCTCTTTCTTTCAAAATCCCCCAGGAAAGATAACCAGAATTACCCACTGTACTAGTTTCCTACTGCCATAGCATATTACCACAAATTTCCTGCCTTAAAACACCTTAGTTGGGACTTCCCTGGTGGTCCAGTGGTTAAGATTTTGCCTTACAATGCAGGGGATGTGGGTTTGATCACAGGTGAGGGAGCTAAGATCCCACATGCCTCGGGATCAAAATACCAAAACATTAAAAAAAAAAAAAAAGAAGCAGCAGCAATATTGGAACAAACTCAAAGACTTTAAAATGGTCCACATCAAAAAAAAAAAAAAAGAAAATCTTAAAAACAACACCTTAGTTATAATCAATAAAGCTACTTTGGATGTAAGTAGTCAATCCAGTTGGCCCTGCATGTTCTGAATTCCGAGACCAGTGGAAGTAGAGTGAATGTGTTAGTGTGTGTTGAGTTATGAGTTGACCAAATTTTGGCAAGAAAGTTTGCAAACTCTCTTTCTGGGAAGAATCAGGGTTGTTCCAATGAAAACAGCAGCCATTGGCAGCCGTGAAGCCCTTATGTGTCCACACATGTAACATAACCTTGTATAAAGCATGCTTCAGCCTATTGAGCTCTGTGAAAATGAAGAGACCCAGCTTATATATTTATTCCAACAATTTATGTCTGACTGGGCAACTGTTTCCTTCCTCCTGCAGTGATCTAAGATTACACAAATGTACAGAATAGTACTCTTGATATCAGATATTTTTCTCCTGGCAGGTCACTCATGAGTCATCATCAAAGATTTTCATAGGACTGTCCTTACAGATTCCCTAGGTAGGGAGCTGAAAACAGTAATGCAATTCATACTCCAGAGAAATTTCCAAGTGGCAAAAATCTGTTTGAGTAATCAAGTAAAATCAAGAAAACCATGTGGCATTTACTTTGAGTAACAATTATAACTGCAAAGGATACGCTGCTTATTTATAGAGTACCTTTCCCCAAAAGACTTTCAACCACAAAATTGCTATGTTCTGTCTTCTAAAGGAGGAAGGGACATATTAGTGAGGTTGAGTTTATCTGATGATAAAAGAAAAGGGTCTCTCATTCCTTTTTTTTTTCTTTCCCCATTTTTCTTAATCTTTCAGACCCCAAATTCGACATTGCTGAAAGGATGATCTGCAACCTAAACCAGAACTGGGGTAACAAGTAAGAGGAGTCCCTGGTTGTTTTAATCCAGGGGTGTCCCTGTCCCTTGAGGTCTATGTGGAATGAAATCAGTTCTCCAATTCCAAGGCTTGTGTCTAGTTTCCTTAAATACCTAGGCAGTTAACTGTCTTAAAATCCTCTGGTTCCAAACTTTTATTTCCTCAGTTTATGGATTGTTCTGGTGTCTCATGTGTTTGGTTCTGTTCAGCAATGCATTGACTCAGATGTCACATTCAGGCTCTTTCCCAGTTTTCTTACCCACACACAGCTCCCACAAGGTGATTTGCCCGGTGTGTTCATGTGTGTTCAGTCATGTTCGACTCTTTGCAACCCCATGGGCTGTAGCCATGCGGCGCAGGCTCCTCTGTCTATGGGATTTCCCAGGCAAGAACACCGGAGTAGGTTGCCATTTCCTCATCTAGGGGAACTTCCCAACCCAAGGATTGAAACTGTGTCTCCTGAGTCTCCTGCATCAGGCAGTGTTCTAAGATTACACAAATGTACGGAATAGTGTTTTACCACTAGCACCACGTGGGAAGCCCCAGTTTGCGTAGTAAGTGGACCTTACTGAAGATCTAAGAGAGAGATGGAAGTAGAGAATTCCAAGGGAAATTTTACTCTCTCTCACTCTCTCCATCTTACCTGGTGCCCTGGTTTCACATTCTCATCACTGGGGCTCCTCCTGCCACTCTGAGGCAAAACAAATTCCTCTTGCTGTGTCATTCAGAACCTGTAAGTCATTTCTGTTGCCTCAGCACCTTCCCACAGACCGCAGGTATTCACCTCCTCCTCCTCACCAAGATGTTTCCCTTCCTAAGAAGAGTTCTGGTGCAGCTTTAAGAAAATAAAAATTTCAACGCTTTATAATGTATTTTTAAACCCCAGTGTTTTCAGTCAAAAGAAGATTAATCTTTCTTTCATTCAACAAGTAAAAGAAATTTCTGTGTACTTATTTCATGCCAGGCATTATTCCCGAAGCTGGGAACTCAGTAGGGAATACGACATAGTCTTATTACAGAGTTTTGGTCTCCTGGAGGAGAAATGTTTTAAACAAATAATGATGTGAATAATCTAGTAACCACTACAGTGGTTACCACAGAAGGAAACTTCTGAGTATTATCTGGAAGGGTGTGGCAGTGGCCGAAAGGAGAGAGGGGTGAGGAGTGAGGCAAGGTTTTCCTGACATGTTTAATCTGCCCAGGATTAGAAAAGGCTGGTTTACTCCTAAACCAATGTGTTTTTCTCTGCAGTTGCTGCCTCTGAGGAGACAATTAAAATAAGAGTGACAGCATTTGTTGAGTTTCTGTCCTGAATTAACTGATTAATTCAAACACGTGTGTGTGTGTGCATGTGTGTGCACGAGTGCGCTTAGTCAGTCGTGTCTGACTGTTTGAAACCCTATGGATTGTAGCCCACCAGGGTCAGGCTCCTCTGTTTATGGATTTCCCAGGCAAAAATACTGGATTAGGTTGTTAGGTCCTTCTCCAGGGGATTTTCCCAACCTAGGGATTGAATCTGGGTCTCCTGCATTTCAGGTGGATTCTTTATCATCTGAGCCACCAGGGAAGCCTGACATTCCACCAAGAGTACATATAGCATCTTATATGTAACCTAGGGAGAGTGACGGAAAATATTCAGAAAATTAGAATAAATAAATATGATATTATCAGGCAGTATGAAGTGAAATAATTGAAAAGAGGTGGTTGGATGGGTAGTCAGGAAAGGGCACAGAGGCCTGGATGGTGAGGAGCTTGCTACAGAGTGTCTGGTTAAAAAGTGTGTTCAAAGGCCCTGATGCAGAAACCATACTGTTGACGTGTCTGACCACAGAGAAATGTGAAGCCAGAGTAAATAAGTGAGAGGAGGAAGGGGAAGAGGTTCTTGGCCAGGAGCCAGGGTCCTATTTTAGGTAGGGTTTTATAGGCTAAGGGAGGAGTTAGTCTTTTTCCCAAGAGAAAAATGAAATGATCAGTAGGGGAATAACTTACCTAATTTATGTTTTACAAATTCATTCTGGGTACAGGATAGAGGATAGATTGCTTATCACAGTTTTATAATAAACAACCTAAATATCTACTGATGCAGAATTGGTTAAATAAAACAATGGTATGATGGTTTCTCAGAAAACTAAAAATGTAAATATCATATGGTCCAGCAACTCCACTCCTGGATATATTTCCAAAGAAAATGAAAGCACTAATCTGAAAAGATACATGGACTCCAATGTTCATAGCAGCATTATTTACAATAGGCAAGATATGTAATCAACCTAAGTGTCCATCAATGGATAAATGGGTAAAGAAAATGCTACACATATATATGTATATATAAACACACACACATATGTACATACATACACACAATGGAATACTATTTAGCAGTAAAAAAGAATGAGATTTTGCCATTTGCAACAACATGGACAGACCTAGAAGGTATTAATGCTTAGTGAAATACACTTATATGTATAGAGAAAGACGAATGCTGTATGTTATCACTCATGTGGAATCTAAAAAATAAAATAAATGAACAAATATAACAAAACAGAAACAGACCCACAGATACAGAGGACAAACTAGTGGTTACCAGTGCTTAAGAGATACAAACTACCACGTACATAGTAATAATACACAAGCAACAATTATAATTATTAATATCATGTATTAGTAAAATAAGCAACAAGGATATATCCATTATTTTATAATGAATTTAAATGGATTATAATCTGTTAAAATATTGAATTACTATGTTGTACACCTGAAACTAATAGTGTAAATCAACTATACTTTGATTTTAAAAAAAGGAAAAAAATGATGGTGTGTCTATATGCTGGTATGGAAAGATGTTCATATTATAGTAATAGGGGAAAAATCAACCTACAATATGATGAATGTATTGAGCTTTAGTTACTCTGAAAGGACATAAATAAAAATGTTTATATTGCTTATCTCTAGATGGTAACAATATACAATTTTTTTCTTTTTTGCTTGTCTATATTTTCTAGTTTTTCTGTGTGAGCAATAAAAGAGGTATATAAAAATAAGTTCATGAGACATAAGATTAGGAGATGGCCTAATGGAGAAAACATTGAAATACAGTAATGTGGGATTTTCATTTACCAAGAATTTTATATTAACAGCTTACTTAATATCTTGAAAAACATGCATACCTTGCAGCATATTTCAAATATTATTTCATAAAAATTGTAATAGAAAACTGAATTATGATTACATGAGATATTATTCCTTAAAATTAAAGTTCATAGAATTTTGTCTTTTCCCGGCAAGTATCATTGACTTTGGTTACACACTTCCTCAGATTCAATATTAAATTCTTTCCCACTTGAGTGCTGACTTTAGGGAGTGCTTCTGAGTGGTTTGCCTTGCTTAATTTTTTGAACTGAGATTAGAAAATATTTCTATTTTCCACTTGAAAGTAACAAGAAAAATAATTTGAAGAATGGGAAGCCTAGACTCAGTGGACTATATCTGAGTTGCTGAAAACTTTTATGAGTTCTACCCCTGTTTTTCTGAAAACGCTGCATAACTTTAGACTTCCACTTCATTCTTTCTGTTCAAAGTATTTACCATTGTTTACCATTGGGTGAAGTTTGAAGTCCCTCAAATATTAGCTGTTCAATAATGTAGCACATCAGACTAGATGCCAATGGGTCAGAATTTATGATTTTCTTTTTTTTTTTTTTTTCCAGGATTTATGATTTTCTAATGGTGGCAGTGTGTTTAAGTTCTCTACAATCTTGGTCTTTATGATATTCCTTTGCTAATTGCAGAGGGATTCTCGGTTAAGCTTTACAATAGTGCATTGCTGCAAATGTCATCAGGTTTTTGCCTTGTATGCTCACAAAAATTGAAGGTTCCCCGCTCCCCCTAATTGTCCATTACTATCTTTTTAAAATGATTTTCTGTAACTGTTATATAAGATAACTTGGACTTCCTAGGTTCTCTGATGTGCCATGTCCATAGCAATTTAAAATAAACCATGTAGAAGATATACAAACTATGCCAGTGTTAGTCACCTTGCTAATTGTGCTAAAGGAAAAGTATGAATAAATGCTATTTTTTGAAGCTAAGCAGCTTTAATATTTTCAAATGCAGTAGCCATAGAGACACCCCTCCATTGGGCCAAGGTGTTGGCAAGTAGTGGTCCTTGGTACTTGTCTCTGTGAAAAACAGTAGTTTACAACACCACTATTGCTTTATTGTAATTTTTTAATGTGGGCTGTCAAACTCTTTGAAAATAGCTTGCTTTCTTGTTCTTCTCTCTCTCTCTCTCTCTTTTTTTTAAGCAAAACCATGTGCTATTGGTAAAGGTACATTTCAGCTCATATGATCCTAATGATGAATTCTGGTTTCAGTGAAATGCAAATTAATCATAGCCATGATGTTTACTATACTACATTTTATTTTAAATAAGCACATTTAACAAAATTGCCTCACTAGACTACCTAGCTACAGAAATGCTATACACTTTGTTCATCTCAGAACCTAATAGAAACCACTAGTATTTTTATAATGGTCTAAGGTTTCCAAAGTGCTTCGCATACATCGTGGATAAAATGTTTCCAGAGATGTCCATGTCCATTATTGTGAAAGCCTGAACTGCTTAGCTGCCATGTAGTTTATTTTTTATTTTTGCCTGTGCTGGGTCTTTGTTGCTGCCAGGGCTTTCTCTAGCTGTAGCGAGCGGGGGCTGCTTTTTAGTTGTGCACAGGTTTCTCATTGCTGTGGCTTCTCTTGTTGCAGAGAATGGGCTCTAGGGTACTCCACCTTCAGTAGTTGTGGTGAGAGGGCTCAAAAGTTGTGGTTCCTGGGTTCCAGGACACAGGCTCAATAGTTGTGACGCAGGGGCTTAGTTGCTCCAAGGCACGTGGGGTTTTCCCAGATCAGGGATCGAAACCATGTCTCCTGCATTGGCTGGAGGATTCTTTACCGCTGAGCCACCAGGGAGGCCCTGCCACATAGTTTTAAAGATTCTGTGACACAGACTCACTATTCTTATAGTTGTTATTAACCTAAACATCAACTTAGCAGGGTTTTACTCCAATCAACAAACATGCATTGAATACTTGCTATTTCTAAGCACCAGCACAGAACTTAAGGGGTACAAATATGATTAAAATTAATGGCTGCTCTCAAGAGACCAGCAATATGAAACATTTTAAACAACTAATCACAACATGAAATATAACGAAACATATTCAGCAGAAGTACATTTAGGGATATAAAGTGGAGAGGACAATGAATTTTGACATGAAGGATCAGAGAAAGATTTATAGAGAGGTGGTCTTTGATCTAAGTCATATTAAAACAAAATAAAAACAGAAAACAATGACCAGAATGGTGCATCAAAGATCTGCTTAAGAGACTGAATTTCCATTCCAGTGGCTGGACTGGTGATCAAAATATTTTAGAGATTACCTCTAGAGCCTGTTTCTGTGTTACCAGATAACCAAGCCCATTTCACTGTAGTCACACTCTAGTTTTTCAATATGCTGTCCTCCTGTCAGCCCCAGCAGGTAGGGTTTCTCCCTTCAGAGGAGTTGAGACTTGTCTGGAACCAGGGACTCCTGGCCTCTACTCAAGAAGGGATGATTCTGAGAATTTGCAGATCGTGAAGCTTTTTTTTTTTTTCTGTCTGTCATTGAACCTGGATGACCTGTAGAATTTCAGAGACAATTGTTGGTGTGAAGGAGACCAGCCTGTCTGAAAAGGACATATTTATTTTGTCCTGGATAAAATAAATTAGGGCTTCCCAGGTGGTTCAGTGGGTAAAGAATCTGTGTGCAATGCAGGAGACGTAGGAGTTGTGGGTTTAATCCCTGGGTAGGGAAGATGCCCTGGAGGAGGGCATGGCAACCCACTCCAGTATTTTTGCCTGGAGAATTCCCTGGACAGAGGAGCCTGGTGGGTTACAGTCCATGGAGTTGCAAAGAGTCGGACTCTAGTGAAGTGCCTGAGCACTCAACGTAAGTTAAGGATCAGGGAGGCTCCAGAGGGAAGGGATATATGTATACTTCTCGCTGATTTACATTGTCCTATAGCAGAAACGGACACAACATTGTAAAGCAGTTATACTCCAACTGAAAAATAAATAAAAACAGATGGTGGAACTCACAAGAGATTTTTGAGGAAGGGAAAACAGAAACTTGAACAGAGTTAAGAGATTTCTATAAGATGATAGATCTTATATATAATGACGTGACGTGAAGTCGCTCAGTCGTGTCCGACTCTTTGTGACCCCATGGACTGTAGCCTACCAGGCTTCCTGGGTTGGAAAGATCCCTTGGAGAAGGAAATGGCAATCCATTCCAGCACTATTGCCTGGAAAATCCTATGGACAGAGCAGCCTGGTAGGCTACAGTCCATGGGGTCGCAAAGAGTTGGACACGACTGAGCGACTTCACGTCACATCACGTCTCCAAGGGATCTTCCTAACCCAGGGATTGAACCTGGGTCTACCCACATCGGAGACAGATGCTTTACCATCTGAGCCACCAGGGAAGTCCTAATAGTGGCAACAAAATCACCAATGCATTCTTGATCCTGTATCACCTTTCTAAAAGTTACATTGTGTTTATTAACAAAATGTTCACCCTAAATAAAAAAAAGGTTGAGGGTTGTAAGCCGTTTCCATTGAACTTTGCCACATGTGAAGGACAGAAGAAAGAGGATCTGCTATTACTTTGTGTATAGTTAAAACAGGTTGGTCTTTTCTCAGAGAAGTACTTGTTGAAATCAGAAAGGTGTGGACAGAGCATAAGTTTCCCAACATTGTTAGATCCTGCACTTGTCACCATGCTGCCACAAGGGATGAGAAAGCTATTTTTTCCTATTCTTTTTTTTCCTGTTTGTGACTTCTATTCCATACAAAATGAGACAAAGGTAAAGGGCAGGGCTTCCCTGGTGGCTCAGTGGTAAAGAATCCACCTGCCAATGCAGGAGACATGAGTTCGATCTCTGGTCAGGAAAATCCCACATGCCTTGGAGCGGCAAAGCCAGTGTGCCATAACCCTTGAGCCTGTGCTCAAGAACCCAGGAGCAGCAGCTACTGAAGCCCAAATGCCCTAGAGCCTATGCTCTGTAACAAGAGAAGCCACTGTACTAGAAAGCTCATGCACCACAACTAGAGAATAGACCCCTCTTGCTGCAACTACAGAAGAAGTCCACAAACAATAAAGACCCAGCACAGCCATAATAAGCAAACATTAGGAAAAAAAATAATAAAGGGCCATCTAAAATTATTTGGACATGTACTTTGAATTCATGTAATGTCCCGTTAAGACATGTATTTCTGTTTCATTGACTACGCTAAAACCTTTGTGTGGATCACAACAAACTGTGGAAAAGTTCTCAAAAGGATGGAAATACCAGATCACCTGAATTGCCTCCAGAGAAATCGGTATGCAGGTCAAGAATAAACAGTTATAACTGGACACTGAACAACGGACTGGTTCAAAATTGGGAATGGACTACATCAACGCTATATATTGTCACCCTGCTTATTTAACTTATACACAAAGGACGTTATGCAAAATGCTGGGCTGAATGAAGCACAAGCTGGAATCAAGATTTCCAGGAGAAATATCAATAACCTCAGATATGCAGATGACACCAGTCTTATGGCAGAAAGTGAAAAGGAACTAAAGAGACTCTTTTTTTAAAATTTTTTTTAAGAGACTCTTGATGAAAGTGAAAGAGGAGAGTGAAAAAGTTGGCTTAAAATTCAACATTCAGAAAATGAATCACTTCATGGCAAATAGATGGGGAAACAATGGAAACAGTGACAGCCTTTATTTTCTCGGACTCCAAACTCACTGCAGATGGTGACTGCAGCCATAAAATTAAAAGATGCTTGCTCCTTGGAAGAAATGCTATGACAAACTTGGAAAGCGTATTAAAAAGCAAAGGCATTATTTTGCCAACAAAGGTCCATATAATCAAAGGTATGGTTTTTCCAGTAGTCCTGTATGGATGAGCTCTGAAGAATTGATGCTTTTGAACTGTGGTGTTGGAGAAGACTCTTGAGAATCCCTTAGACTGCAAGGAGATCAAACCAGTCAATCCTAAAGGAAAACAATCCTGAATATCCATTGGAGGAACTGATCCTGAAGCTTAAACTCAAATACTTTGGCCATCTGATGGGAAGAGCCGACTCACTAGAAATGACCTTGATGCTGGGAAAGATTGAAGGCAGGAGAAGGGGATGACAGAGGATGAGATGGTTGGATGGCATCACTGACTCAATGAACATGAGTTTGAGCAAGCTCCTGGAGATGGTGAAGGACAAAGAAATCTGGCGTGCTGCAGTCCATGGGGTCACAAAGAGTAGGACATGACTGAGTGACTGAACAGCAACAAGCGCAAGTTAGGGCAAGTGTATGAGTCTGGAGGATTCTGACATTTAAAAAGTGGTCTTTTCATTAACCAAGATTGGGAAACATTGCTCTAAACTGCAATGGAAGATTGTTATTACCCCAGTGGCTAAATAATATCAAATTATGGACCAATACTATTAAACTAGAAAGTTCTGTCAAATTTGAATCATGATAAATAGCATGGAAACATATACACTACCATATGTAAAATAGATAGCCAATGAGAATTTGCTGTATGACTCAGGGAACTCAAACTGAAGCTCTGTAATAACCAAGAGGGATCAGATAGGGTGGGAGGTGGGAGGGAGGTTCAACAGAGAGGGGACACATATGTATACCTGTGGCAGATTCATGTTGATGTATGGCAGAAACCAATACAATATTGTAAAGCAATTACCCTCCAATTAAAAAATAAATTAAAAAAATTGAATCATGATTGAGTTTTGACTTTTTTTAAATTACTTCATAGGAGTTTTGTATTCATTTTCAATTACAATTTAGGAGCAATGGGTCTTAATAGCCTTGCTTTAATTTTTTTCTCCTTTTAGTAGTTCTGAAAACAAATTGTTAGTGATAAAAATTACCGACTGTTTAAAATGTCCATTCCTTATTTTAGTAATGTTGATATTTGTCAAATGGAAAGTATTTCCAGTCAAATTAATTATGTAAATTTATATAATTTATAAATTTATATAAATATTAAGTATATAAATGTATATGTTTATACATAAGTATATAAAGTAAATAACATATATACATATATTTATATATGCAAATTGATTATTATAGATTGATCAATAGATCTAGATAGATAAAACATGATTCTTGGGCTTGAGAAGCTCAAAATTTATCAGATGAGATAATGTAGAAACATATAATTACAAAACAATAGAAATTATTGCTTTAATAGATATGTGAACTAAAGTAAAGAGAGAAATCAACTTTGCCTGCAGGTGGAAAAGAAGGAACTCACTTGTATTAGGACTTGTCATTCCTCTTACCTGTGTTATAAATTATGATTTTTCACATTCCAGAGTAAGAGGAGAAGACCTGTATAGGTTTTTTAAGCTTTATTAAGGTACTATTGACACAGAATATGTAAGTTTAGGGTGTACAGCATGGTGAGTTGATGTGCATACATATTGTGAAATGATTACCACGATAAGGTTTGTTAACATCTTCATCCTGTGTAGTGTTTAAAAAATTTATCTTATTAAGGAAACAGGCCTGCAATAGGGTTGAGAATATGATACAAGAATTTGTTTCCCATGATAAAAATTGCATAATGTGCCCAGGAAATGTTGCAGTGGCTCTTATCACATAAACCACAGCTTAATTGTATGATGGCAGATGTAACTAGAACACAGTGGATCGTATGAGGCACTGCACAAATGATCACTTCATTCATTCATGCATTTGAAAAACTACCTTCTGTTGGCAAAATGTTGCATAGGTGCTAATGTGAAAACAAATTTTAAACTGATTTTATTTTATATTGGAACATAGTTGATTAACAATGTTGTATTTGTTTCAGTTGTACAGGAAAGTGATTCAGTCATACATATACATATGTGTATTCTTTTTCAAATTCTTTTCCCATTTAGGTTATTACAGAATATTGAGCAGACTTCCTTATGCTATAGACTTCCAACAGACTTCTTTGTTGCTATCTATTTTAAATATAGCAGTATGTATCTGTCCATCCTAAACTTCTAGTCTATCATTTTCCCTCACACTTCCCTCTGGTAACTGTAACTTTGTTCTGCAAATTTGTGAGTCTATTTCAGTTTTATAAGTAAGTTTATTTGTATCATTGAGAAAACAAAAACTAATAAGGCATTTTTCCTACTTCAATGAGATTGTAAGCTAGTAAGGAAGGTAAAAAGATATTCAAGTAATCCAGAGCAGGTTGTTTTGAGTGTCGTGAAAACCATGTAATCAAAATATGGAGAAGGCCAGAGAAAATGCTCAGTTTGGGCATGTGGGGTGGCATCTTGGGAGAATTTGGATTTGAGTGAGGTTGTTTGGGATGGGCAGAATATTGTGGAAGGCTTTCAGGGAGAGAGGATGGGTATCCCAAATGGAAGAATCCTTTGAATCACGTGAGCGCATTTGTAGAGGTGGGAAAGGAGAAGTCATGTTTCAGGAACAGCAAGAGGTCTGACTGGGTTTGAGTATAAAGCACATGTTAGCAGAGTGGTGGGAAATGATTTTCAAAAGATCAGTTAGCCACAGGTCATAGACGGCCTATGAAATCTCAGGAAAAACAGTCCTACAAACATTTATTGAGGGCTTATAATACCTCAAGAATTGAGAGCTCAAAGATGAATGAAGCAAACCTCTCAGTATCTCAGACACACAACCTTTGATGCCTTGGAGATAGCAGAGTGCACTGATTACCTATTGATGAAAGGAATACATCAAGGCTGTATACTGTTACCCTACTTATTTAACTTATGCAGAGTACATCATGAGAAATGCCAACCTGGATGAGGCACAAGCTGGAATCCAAGATTGCCAGGAGAAATATCAATAACCTCAGATATGGAGATGACACCACCCTTATGGCAGAAAGTGAAGAGGAACTAAAGAGCCTCTTGATGAAAGTGAAAGAGGAGAGTGAAAAAGCTGGCTTAAAACTCAACATTCAAAAACAAAGATCATAGCATCCGTTCTTATCACTTCATGACAAATAGATGAGGAAACAACAGAAACAGTGATATACTTTATTTTCTTGGACTCCAAAATCACTGCAGATGGTGACTGCAGTCAAAAAATTAAAAGACGCATGCTCCTTGGAAGAAAAGTTATGACCAACCTAGATAGTATAATAAAAAGCAGAGATAGCAGTTTGCCAACAAAGGTCCATCTAGTCAAAGCTATGGTTTTTCCAGTAGTCATGTATGGATATGAGAGTTGGACCATAAAGAAAGCTGAGCGCCGAAGAACTGATGCTTTTGAACTGTAGTGTTGGAGAAGGTTCTTGAGAGTCCCTTGGACTGCAAGGAGATCAAACCAGTCAATCCTAAAAGATTTGAATCCTGGATATTCATGGGAAGGACTGCTGCTGAAGCTGAAGCACCAATACTTTGGCCACCTGATTCGAAGAACTGACTCATAGGTCAAGACCCTGATGCTGGGAAAAATTGAAGGTAGGAGAAAAAGGGGACGACAGAGGATGAGATGGTTGGATGGCATCACTGACTTGATGGACATGAGTTTGAGCAAGCTCTGGGAGTTGGTGATGGACAGGGAAACCTGGCGTGCTGCAGTCCATGGTGTTGCAAAGAGTCGGACATGACCAACTGACCGAACTGAACTGAACTGATTACAAAAAGTGAAGGTATTAATTTACATGTTGTCATGAAGATCCATGTGAAGAATTTGGGAGCCATCACCTCTCATAGGGAGAGTCAGAGAAAACACCAGAGAGGAGATGCCGTTATAACTGGGTCTTGATGAATGAGTACAGAAAAAATAAGAACATAGCATTTCTCCTGCATACAAAGTCCCAAAGACCATGGCCGGTTTAGTCAAAGAGCAACGTGTCGTCCCATGTGACTCAAGGGGAAAGTGTTGGGAGCTGAGGCAGGAAAGGAAGGTTGGGGTCAAAATGAAAAGCACCTTGTGGATTGTGGTAAGGAATTTGGACTTAAGTCTTACTGGCCAGTGATTCTGTCTTTTGGGTTGGTGCTATAACTTTAAAAACTAGACTTTATTGCAGGACAGTGGAAAAGATTAAAAGTCTAGAAACAGTAAACAAGCCAGCAGCACTTCTAGAACAAGCCATGGTGTGGTACAGTGAAGGTCTAATAGTGTTTATGAAAGCACCCATAGATACTGTACTGCTCACTTGGTTGGCCTTAAGCTTGTTTCTTTGGGAATGGAGCTATTTACTCTCAGATGGTGCATCTTAAACACCTGCTGATGTCACAAGTTCCAGTAAGCCAAGATCATTCCCTTGGCATATTCTTGATGTTACTTCAAGCCTCTTTCCTCCCACTCAAGTGGTCCTCTAGGTAACACCGCCCCCAAGTTGCTCAGATCAGCATTCTGTTTGACAGAAACTGCTGTTAAAAGTTTGAATGCTGGGGAAACCAACATTTACATTATTGGTCAAAAGGTGGCAGGATGTTTGCAAAGCATGCAATGAACAGGGACAAAGTGTTGTGTGTTACCAGATGAAAAATCTTGGTGCAGAAAATAGAAAGTCCTGAGGCTTTCCTGGTGGTCCAGTGGTTAAGAATCTGCTTTGCAGTGTAAGAGACACTGGTTCAATCCCTGTATGGGGAAGAACCCACATGCAGAGGAGCAACTAAGCCTGTGAGACAACTACTGAGCCTGAGTGCCCTAGCGCCTGTGCTCCAACAAGGGAAGCCAGCGCAATGAGAAGCTCTCCCACTGCAACTAGCCCCCTCGAGCTGCAACTAGAGAAAGTCTGCATACAGCAATCTTCATAGCTGCAAAAAATAAATAAGAGCAGCCAAAAATAAATAAGTAAATCTTAAAAAAAAAAAAAAGTCCTGAAGAACTTTTAAACACATGGGTCCTAAAACCAAAATGATGAAACGGGCAGATTAATCAAACTGCCATTTGCCAAATGGAGGTAGGAAAGGCCTGGAGCTGGGAGAACATTTAAAGCCAGATAGGATCAGTACTAGGGTATTAGCAGAAGGGAAGACTATTTTATTAAGGAATCAGGGGCTTGATTTTGCTTGTGGGTCAGTGGTAAAGATTCTGCATGCAATGCAGGAGACATGGGTTCAAATCCTGGGTTGGGAAGATCCCCTGGAGGAGGAAATGGCAACCCACTCCAGTATTATTGCCTGGGCAATTCCATGGACAGAGGAGCCTGGCAGGGTGCAGTTTGTAGGGTCATAAAGAGCTGAACATGACTGAAAGACTCAACTACCACCACCAGGGGATTTGACAATTGATTGGGTGGGGAAGGGACCTCATGAAGAGGAGTCAGAGGTGATCTGATACTTTATGCCTGGATGAACAAAAGAATATTGGTGCCATTAACATAAATGCGATGATTAGGGATAACAGCTATTTGAAACTACATGAGTATTGTGGCTCAGGTAACTGAGTTTTAAATGGTACTTATGGATTGGTCAAGGGGCTTCCCAGGTTCAGTTCAGTTCAGTCGCTCAGTCATGTCTGACTCTTTGCGACCCCATGAGTCGCAGCGCGCTAGGCCTCTGTGTCCATCACCAACTCCCGGAGTTCACTCAGACTCACGTCCATCGACTCAGTGATGCCATCCAGCCATCTCATCCTCTATCGTTCCCTTCTCCTCCTGCCCGCAGTCCCTCCCAGCATCAGAGTCTTTTCCAATGAGTCAGCTCTTCGCATGAGGTGGCCAAAGTACTGTAATTTCAGCTTTAGCATCATTCCTTCCAAAGAAGTCCCAGGGCCGATCTCCTTCAGAATGGACTGGTTGGATCTCCTTGCAGTCCAAGAGACTCTCAAGAGTCTTCTCCAACACCAAGGTTCAAAAGCATCAATTCTTTGGTGCTCAGCTCTCTTCACAGTCCAACTCTCTTCACAGTCCAACTCTCACATCCATACATGACCACAGGAAAAACCATAGCCTTGACTAGACGGACCTTTGTTGGCAAAGTAATGTCTCTGCTTTTGAATATGCTGTCCAGGTTGGTCATAACTTTCCTTCCAAGGAGTAAGCGTCTTTTAATTTCATGGCTGCAGTCACCATCTGCAGTGATTTTGGAGCCCAAAAAATAAAGTCTGACACTGTTTCCACTGTTTCCCCTTCTATTTCCCATGAAGTGATGGGACCAGATGCCATGATCTTTGTTTTCTGAATGTTGAGCTTTAAGCCAACTTTTTCACTCCCCTCTTTCACCTTCATCAAGAGGCTTTTTAGTTCCTCTTCACTTTCTGCCATAAGGGTGGTGTCATCTGCATATCTGAGGTTATTGATATTTCTCCCAGCAATCTTGATTCCAGCTTGTGCTTCCTCCAGCCCAGTGTTTCTCATGATGTACTCTGCATATATGTTAAATAAGCAGGGTGACAATATATAGCCTTGATGTACTCCTTTTCCTATTTGGAACCAGTCTGTTGTTCCATGTCCAGTTCTAACTGTTGTTTCCTGACCTGCATACAAATTTCTCAAGAGGCAGATCAGGTGGTCTGGTATTCCCATCTCTTTCAGAATTTCCCACAGTTTATTGTGATCCACACAGTCAAAGGCTTTGGCATAGTCAATAGAGTAGAAATAGATGCTTTTCTGGAACTCTCTTGCTTTTTCCATGATCCAGTGGATGTTGGCAATTTGATCTCTGGTTCTTCTGCCTTTTCTAAAACCAGCTTGAACATCAGGAAGTTCACGGTTCATGTATTGCTGAAGCCTGGCTTGGAGAATTTTGAACATTACTTTACTAGCATGTGAGATGAGTTCAATTGTGCAGTAGTTTGAGCATTCTTTGGCATTGCCTTTCTTTGGGATTGGAATGAAAACTGACCTTTTCCAGTCCTGTGGCCACTGCTGAGTTTTCCAAATTTGCTGTCATATGGAGTGCAGCACTTTCACAGCATCATCTTTCAGGATTTGAAATAGTTCAACTGGAATTCCATCACCTCCACTAGCTTTGTTCGTAGTGATGCTTCCTAAGGCCCACTTGATTTCACATTCCAGGATGTCTGTCTCTAGGTGAGTGATCACACCATTGTGATTATCTGGGTTGCGAAGATCTTTTTTGTACAGTTCTTCTGTGTATTCTTGCCACCTCTTCTTTATATGTTCTGCTTCTGTTAGGTCCATACCATTTCTGAAATTGAAGAAAGGGAAAACCACTAGACCATTCAGGTATGACCTAAATCAAATCCCTTATGATTATACAGTGGAAGTGAGAAATAGATTTAAGGGACTAGATCTGATAGATAGAGTGCCTGATGAGCTATGGACTGAGGTTTGTGACATTGTACAGGAGACAGGGATCAAGACCATCCCCATGGAAAAGAAATGCAAAAAGCAAAATGGCTGTCTGGGGAGGCCTTACAAATAGCTGTGAAAAGAAGAGAAGTGAAAAGCAAAGGAGAAAAGGAAAAATACAAGCATCTGAATGCAGAGTTCCAAAGAATAGCAAGAAGAGATAAGAAAGACTTCCTAGCGATCAATACAAAGAAATAGAGGAAAACAACAGAATGGGAAAGACTAGAGATCTCTTCAAGAAAATTAGATACCAAGGGAACATTTCATGCAAAGATGGGCTCGATAAAGGACATAAATGGCTTCCCAGGTGGTGCAATGGCAAAGAATCTGCCTGCCCATGCAGGAGATGCAAGAGACGAGGGTTTGATCCCTGGGTCAGAAAGATTCCCTGGATGAGGAAATGGCAGCCCACTCCAGTATTCTTGCTTGGAGAATCCCATGGACAGAGGAGTCTGGCAGGCTACAGGCCATAGAGTTGCAAAGAGATGGACACGATTGAGCACAGCACACACAAATTAGCCAAGATTAGGAATTCTAGTTAAGTTGACTTCTCCTGAGAAACATGTATGTAAGGCTGTTTCTGTGACCCCTACCTTTCCACCCTGGAGTGGGGCTTGTGCAGATACTGGTCTAGAGGACCCGGGAAAGTACCAGCCCTACTAGGCAAACTTTAAGCAGAGCAGAAACTAGGTGACCCTTATTTCTGAGTCCTGTTATATTACTTTTCTTACTACAAATGAAGAAGTTAAAAACAGCTTTCCCTTGTTAGCTATTTCCCCAATTTGAAAGGATAGAAGTGAAACCCCAAGAAGGCTTTATCTGGGATAGCCCAGAATAACCCAAACCCACAACTAGTGGCTATAAGCACCACCGTGAATGATTGGTAAGAGAGACTTTTATTAGGATGCATAGACCAGAGTTGGTAGCTCTAGATTTCCTTGGGGTACCTGTGATGTCTTTGTCAGTGGTCCTCATCTTATTACCCAAGCACAGACGATGGTGCTGGGGATGATGTCATTGGTCTTCACACCACTAGATCAGATTGCAGCACAGAACATGATGTATATCCTTGACAGTCTGGGATCACAGCCATCTTCCCTGTTGGAGCTGTCAATGGGATCCCGCAAGGTGATAGGAATTTGGAGTGGAATTAAAAGACTCTGCCTTGTATAATAGGGAAGATGAATAGGGGAGGGAAGTATTGAGACTGGTGAGTTTTCCTTTTTTCTTGAACGGTTTTTGTTTTCAACAGCCTTTCCCATTTCTCATCCACCACTGAATCTAGAGTTCTCTAAATGAACGATCTAATTATTCAAGGCTAATGGTTTAACACAATTTCATTTTTCCTGGCCCCTGAGCTATCATGAAGGTTATTGGTGGAGTGAGAATTACAATTGGCACATGAAGCTTTGAAGGAGAAGGTACCTTGCCGTTCCAGCTTTGTGGTAAATAGGAGAGGTGAGACTTCCCTGGTGTGTAGTGGATAAGAATCTGCCTGCCAATGCAGGGAACATGGGTTCGATCCCTGGTCCAGGAAGATTCCACATACCACAGAGCAACTAAGCCCATGCACTACAACTCCTGGGCCTGTGCTCTAGAGCCCATGAGCTGCAACTACTGAAGCCCTTGAGCCTAGAGACTGTGCTCCACAACAAGAGAGACCATTGCAATAAGAAGGCCATACACCACAAGGACGAGTAGCCCCCACACACCACAACTAAAGAAAGCCTGAGAGCAGCAATGGAGACCCAGCATAGCCCAAAATAAATAAATAAATAAATAAACAAATTATCAAAAGAAAGGATAGGTGGGTGCCATTGACAATGGCCAAAATAGAGAACACACCCAGGTCCTTTCTGCATTTCCCACTCCTCTGTGCCAGTAGCTCTTCTGTGTGTTCTTGCCACCTTTCCTTAAATATCTTCTGCTTCTGTTAGGTCCATACTGCTTCTGTCATTTATTGCGCCCATCTTTGCATGAAATGTTCCCTTGGTATCTCTAATTTTTTTGAAGAGATCTCTAGTCTTTCCCATTCTGTTGTTTTCCTCTATTTCTTTGCATTGATTGCTGAGGAAGGCTTTCTTATCTCTTCTTGCTATTCTTTGGAACTCTGCATTCAGATGGGTGTATCTTTCCTTTTCACCTTTGTCTTTTCTTCTTCTTTGCTTCTTTCTTCACTTGCTCCTTGGAAGAAAAGCTATGATAAACCTAGACAGCATATTAAAAAGCAGAGACATTACTTTGCCGACAAAGGTCTGTCCAGTCAAAGCTATGGTTTTTCCGGTAGTCACGTATGGATGTGAGAGCTGGAGCATAAAGAAAGCTGAGCTCTGAAGAATTGATGTTTTTGAATTGTGATGTTGGAGAAGACTCTTGAGAGTCCCTTGGGCTGCAAGGAGATCCAACCAGTCCATCCTAAAGGAAATGAGTCCTGAATATTCATTGGAAGGACTAATGCTGAAGCTGAAGCTCCAATACTTTGGCCACCTGATTCAAAGAACTGACTCATTGGAAAAGACCCTGATGCTGGGAAAAATTGAAGGCAGGAGGAGAAGGGATGAGATGGTTAGACAGCATCACCGACTTGATGGACATGAGTTTGAGCAAGGTCTGGGAGTTGTTGATGGATAGGGCAGCCTGGTGTGCTGCATTCCATGGGGTTGCAAAGAGTCAGACATGACTGAGTAATTGAACTGAACTGTGTCAGTAGTGGAGGCAGCACTGAAATCCTGAATAAAGCTCATGGGAGTTATCTACCCGCCTCCCAGAGCCCCAAGATACAGATTCTGGTTTGAGCCTTAGTAAGGGGAGTACAGCATAGGTGCCAAAATTATGAAGATATCCTTTCCTTCAATTATTAGAAGGCTCATCTGCTTTGATTAATGGTATTTTCATGGTTCCTGTTTCCTTCTTTCAAATGTTGGAAAAAATAAGGAAGGCAGATCAAGATTGAATAAGATGTGCAATGTTCTCTCAAGCCATTCCAGATTTTGGAATGTTTTGGCTAAATATCCTTTTCTCATTCAACTTTCCACCTAAATCGAGTTCTGGAGCCAGGGTGTGAGGTGAACGGTGCTGCTTGGAACACAGACATATAGTGTTGTAACCTTGGGGTGACCTCATGGGTCACCATGCCATCAGGGACTGAGGGATGGAATCTACCTCCTGCATTTAACAAAAGGTTCATTTCCAGCAGGAACTCAGCCCTGTACATGTGTGTGTTAGTCACTCAGTCGTGTCCGACTCTTTGTGACCCCATGGACTATAGCCTGCCAGGCTCCTCTGTCCCCGGAATTCTCCAGGCAAGAATACTGGAGTGGGTTGCCATTTCCTTCTCCAGGGGATCTTCCCGACCCAGGGATCAAATCCAAGTCTCCTGCATTGCAGGCAGATTCTTCACCATCTGAGCCACCAGGAAAGCCCCTAGCCTTGTGCACATGCTATCTCAAAAATCAGTTGCATATTTTATCAACATAAATCTGATTTCAAACATGAGAGTCTTTGACTTTAGTTAATTTAAATACAAGCGTTCAACTAGTTTTGAAGTGAATAGAATACATTATTCCTTCTTTCCCTTTTGGGCAGGAGGAAGTGTTTCCTGTACCATCATTAGTGAGGTGACTCTGGCTTCCATTTGGCACACCAACCTGTTGCCTTTGGCTAGAGATGCTTATTATTTCATGATATCCCCACTACTGGGGCTTTCTAACAGCTGCTTCTGTTTGTTACTTTGCATTTTTTTCAGTTTCTCTTCATGATCTCATAATCAAGTAAGAGTCTATTAATGCATTTATTTTTTTCAGCTTATTAATATACTGCCATGCCTTCTGGCTGCAAAAACATGATAGAATCACTGGGAAAAAATTCAATAATTAATGAGAGTTTTTATTCTCCCCAGCTTACAACATTCAGAAAAAAAAATCATTCAAAATGTTGAAATGTAGACTCAACCTTCAATTCTTAAGGATAGAAAACATATACTATGGACTAGAAAAACTATGCTTTCAAATGGATTTTTAAACCTCGGAATTGTTAACAGGATCATGCTGGCCAGATGTAATTGACGTGAGCAAGGTTGTATGTTTGTGTTGGTTACTTAGTCATGCCCCACTCTTTGCAACCCACGGACTGCTGCCGGCCAGCTCCTTTGTCCATGAAATTTCCCAGGCAAGAATACTGGAGTGGATTGCCATTTCCTTCTCCAGGAGCTCTTCCCGATGCAGGGATCAAACCTGCATCTCCTGCATTGCAGGCAGATTCTTTACCATCTGAGCCACTGGGGAAACCTGAAGCAAGATGGAAAGAGCCTAACACTGTCACTTTTTGATTCTCCAAGGTCTTCAGAGCACCAGTCATTTCAGGAACACTTGCCTTGTGGCTCAGCTGGTAAAGAATCCACCTGCAATGCGGGAGACCTGGGTTTGATCCCTGGGTTGGGAAGATTCCCTGGTGAAGGGAATGTCTACCCATTCCAGTATCCTGGCCTGGAGAATTCCATGGTCTGTATAGTCCATGGGGGTCACAAAGAGTCAGACATGACTGAGCGACTTTCACTTTCGCCTTAGACAATGAAAGAACAGTCTCCCTTTGTCTATTCTATTTAAATAGGCCCAGTTTTAGGGGACAGTGAAGCAGTTCTCAGAGCACAGACATTTACTAAACTGAAAATATTTATTTGACACATTTTATTTTAACATCTCCCATGTGCCATAAACCATGCCCTCCTGTAATAATATTTTATTTGTGCAAATACTGTGGGATCACAGACAGAAGAGGCCACAGACCTTGTCTGGAGAGAAGGGAAACTATCAAGGTCTGTGAATAATATGGGATTTTGCCCTACTTGGAGGGGCTTCCCTGGTGGCTCAGTAGTACAGAATCTGCCTGCCAATGCAGGAGACTTGGGTTTGATCTCAGGGTCTGGACGATCCCCTGGGAAAGGAAATGGCAACCTACTCCAGTATTCTTGCCCAGGAATCCCATGGACAGAGGAGCCTGGTGGGCTACAGTCCATGGGATTGCAAAAGAGTTGGACGTGACTTAGCAATTAAACAACAACCCTACTTGGAAGTTAACAGGCTAGCCTGGTAATGTTTCATAGATACTGGTCTCCTCTCAGATACACGATTTCTAGGACAGAGACAAATGATTATTAATCACAGCACAGTGACCAGCACTAGCATGATATTGACATCAGAACCCCTTGCCTCCCAAACCTCATGGGGCATGCAGGTGGGGCTAGATGGATGTTTGCACATGCCAAGTGTTGTGTTATAGGAGAGGAACCCTGAGCTTAAGGAATTTACCTTTTTTATAGTGAGCAGCAAGCAAGATGCTGCATCAGCCCTCAAGACGGCTCTCTGTAAGCACAAAGCTGAGAACTTAATCAAGGTAAAGAGCAGTCAGAGTTTTTGTGTTCTTGGCATCCCTGGCAATGGATCCCTGCAATGGGTGGATGCTCGGCACCCAAGATGGATTAACTCTTCTAGCAGAAACTTCACTGAGATGGTATTTAGGATGGATTGAAATGATAATTGATGAGGACAAACAGGATGAGGGAAGAGTATTCACAAAGGCCCTGAGGCATGAGAGACAACGGGATGTCTTAGGAACAATACTGGGGAAGGCAATGGCACCCCACCCCAGTACTTTTGCCTGGAGAATCCCATGGACGGAGGATCCTGGTGGGCTCCAGTCCATGGGGTCGCTAAGAGTCGGACACGACTGAGCGACTTCACTTTCACTTTTCACTTTCATGCATTGGAGAAGGAAATGGCAACCCACTCCAGTATTCTTGCCTGGAGAATCCCAGGGATGGGGGAGCCTGGTGGGCTTCCGTCTATGGGGTCGCACAGAGTCGGGCATGACTGCAGCGACTTAGCAGCAGCAGCAGCAGCAGGAACAATACAGAGTCTTGTCTGACTGGGATGCTGGTGATAAGGCTTCCAATCCTCCAGGGCTTTGCAGGCCATTGAGATTATGGAGTGTGGCTCTTCTGTTTTACTTTAACCTAACACTTTTTACTAGAGCATTTTAAGCAGGGGAATGACAGGAGTGAACTTTATTATATGTTACCTGGTGACAAGGTGGGGAATGGACTGGAGTCAGAGATAAGTTACATGGGCCTTTTACCAGATGTCCCTGGAACATTTTATTTCTTTTATGTCTGTAAACCCCCTTCCTTTTTTTCTTCTTATATTTTTCTAAGACCTTATCCCACCCTGTGTCCCATTCTCATCTTTAGGAACCTCACACTCTCCCCTTTATGCCTGGCAGCCCTCTTCCTTCAACTCACATTGAATTTGCTCAGATATTTGATGATATGTAGTAGTAATATTTCTGTTTAATTTCCTGAATTTTACACTATTTTTAGAGTTGTAAACATGTTATTTTCATGGAATTCATCCATTGTTTTTTCATATGTTAACATTACAAGAAGAATATTTACTTGGCATGACATGATTTGTAAATCCAAAGCCTAAAAGGTAAATTTCAACCTTCAATTTATAAAATTTTTTAAAAACCACACACACAAATACTTTCAAATCATATTTATTTTAAAAAGGAATCATACAAAGAAAGTAAAAGTATGGTATTTTAGGAGATTAAAAAATAGATTAAGTACACCGAGGTACAAAAATCTTATTTTCTTTATATTTAATTTTTAAGATCTTTTCAGTAGGGGGATTACTGAATCATACAGTAGTTCTATTTTTAGTTTTTAAAGGAACCTCAGTAGTTTTCCATAGTGGCTGTATCAATTTCCACTCCCACCAATAGTACATGATGCTGTTTGGTCATTAAATTGTGTCTGACTCTTTGTGACCCCATGTACTATAGTGCCCGCCAAGCTCCTCTGTCCATGGGATTTTGTAGGCAAGAAGACTGAAGTGGGTTGCCATTTCCTTCTCCCGGTGACCATCCCGACCCAAGGATTGAACCCACGTCTCCAGCATTGGCAGGCAGATTCTTTACCACTGAACCACCAGCGAAGCACATAGGGTTCCCTTTTCCCCACACCCTGTCTAGCATTTATTGTTTACAGATTTTTTGATGATGGCCATTCTGACTGGTATGAGATGATAACTCATTTCAGTTATGATTTGTATTTCTCTAATAGCTAGTGACATTGAGCATATACCCCAAGAAAACCATAATTCAAAAGGATACATGCAACCCAGTGTTCACAGAAGCACTATTTACAATAGTCAGTACATGAAGCAACATAAATGTCCATCAGCAGAGGAATGGATAAAGAAAATGTAGTATATGGTTGGATGGCATCACTGACTTGATGGACATGAGTTTGAGTAAGTTCAGAGAGTTGGTGATAGACAGGGAAACCTGGCTTGCTGCAGTCCATGGGGTTGCAAAGAGCTGGACAACTGAGTGACTGAACTGAATATTCCATTTTATATATATATATATATATGTATATATATGTATATACACTCAGTTCAGTATATATTCATCCTCTGTTGTTCCCTTCTCCTCTTCCCTTCAATCTTTTCCAGCATCAAGGTCTTTTCCAATGAGTTGGCTCTTTGCAAAGGGTGGCCAAAGTATCAGAGCTTCAGCTTCAGCATCAGTCATTCCAATGAATATTCAGGACTGATTTCCTTTAGGATACACTGGTTTGATCTCCTTGCAGTCTGAAGGACTCTCAAGAGTCTTCTCCAACACCACAGTTCAAGAACATCAATTCTTTGGTGCTCAGATTTCTTTATGGTCCAACTCTCACATCCATACATGACTACTGGAAAACCATAGCTTTGATTAGACAGACCTTTGTCAGCAAAGTGATGTCTCTGCTTTTTATTATGTTCTCTAGGTTGGTCATAGCTTTTCTTCCAAGGAGCAAACATCTTTTAATTTCATGGCTGCAGTCACCATCTGCAGTGATTTTTGAGCTCAAGAAAATAAAGTCTGCCACTGTTTCCATTATGTCCCCACCTATTTGCCATGAAGTGATGAGACTGGATGCCATGATCTTTGTTTTTGAATGTTGAGTTTTAAGCCAGCTTTTTCACTCTCCTCTTTCACTTTCATCAAAAGACTCTTTAGTTCTTCTTCACTTTCTGTCATAAGGGTGAGCTCCTCCATAACAAGGAACAAAATTGGGTCATTTGTAGAGACATGGATGGACCTAGAGTGTCATACAGAGTAAAATAAGTCAGAAAAACAAATACCATATATTAAGTCATAAATGTGGAATCTAGAAAAATGGTATAGGTAATCCTATTTGCAAAGCAGAAATAGAGGCACAGACTTAGAGAACAAATGTATGGAAACAGGGTGAAAGGGTGGTTGGGAGGTATTAGGAGATCAGGATTGACATATATACGCTATTGATAGTTTGTATAAAATAGATAATAAAAACATACTGTATAGCACAGGGAGCTCTACTTAGTGTAGTGTGGTGAGCTGAATGTGAAGGATGTCCAGAAGAGAGCAGAAATGTGTATAAGTGTGGCCAATTCATTTTGCTGTACAATAGAAACTAAGACAACTCTGCAAAGAAACTTCAGTATCAATTAATAAAATAAGAGACTCTTCCAAATATTGCAATGTATTCTAGAAAAGAAAGGATGGCAATTATTTTTCAAACCCATTCTGGGAAAGTACTCTCCAATGGTATTAGTTTCCTGTATTAGTTTCCATTACTACTGCCACAGGTGATGCCCTGGTAAAGAATCTGCCCACCAGTGCAGGAGATGCTAGAGACTTGGGTTTGATCCCTGGGTTGGGAAGATTCTCTTTTCCAGGGAATGGCAACCTTCTCTAGTATTCTTGACTGGGAAATCCCATGGACAGAGGATCCTGGCAGGCTACCATCCACGAGGTTGCAAAGACTCAGACATGACTGAGTACATGGCATCACTGCCATGCTGCTGCTGCTGCTGCTAAGTCGCTTCAATCGTGTCCGACTCTGCAACCCCATAGACAGCAGCCCACCAGGCTCCCCGTCCCTGGGATTTTCCAGGCAAGAACACTGGAGCGGGTTACCATTTCCTTCTCCAATGCATGAAAGTGAAAAGTCAAAGTAAAGCCACTCAGTTGTATCCAACTTGCAGCAACCCCATGGACTGCAGCCCACCAGGGTCCTCCATCCATGGGATTTTCCAGGCAAGAGTACTGGAGTGGGGTGCCGTTGCCTTCTCCCCACCATTGCCATAAACTACCACAAATGTAGTGGCTAAAAACAAAGTTCATTTCTCCTGTTACAGCCGTGGAAGTCAGCAGTCTGCAGTCATTTTTAATGGACTAAAGTCAAGATATTGGCAGGACTGGTTCCTTCTGGAACCTCTGAGGAAGGATTGTGTTGTTGCCTTTTTCTCCTACTGGTGTTCATACTCCTTGACTGATGGTCCCTCGCTCCATCTTCAAAGTACATCATCCTGATCTCTGCTTCTGTGGTCACAATCTCCTTCTCTGGCTCTAATTTTCCTTTGTCCCTCTTATAAAAATTGTGAGATTGGGACTTCCTTGGCGGTCCAGTGGCTAAGACTCTGTGTTCCCAATGCAGGGGCCCTGGGCTTAGATCCTTGCTTGGGGAATTAGATCCCACGTACTGCAACTGAGAGTCCACAGGCTGCAACTAAAGATCTCAAATTCACAACTCAAGAACCCTCATGTATGTGTGCTAAGTCACTCCAGTTGTGTTCAACTCTTTGGGATGCCATGGCCTGTAGCCTATCAGACTTCTCTGTCCAAGGGATTTCACAGGCAAGAATACTGGAGTGGGTTGCCATTTCCTCCTCTAGGGGATCTTTGCAATGCAGGGATCGAATTGGCAGGCAAGTTCTTTACCACTAGCACCACCTGGAAAGCCCGTTAAAGAACTCTCATGCCACAACTAGAGATCCTGCGTGCCACAACTAACACCTGATGCAGCCAAATAAAGAAAGAAATATTAAAAAAAAAAAAGCTAACCCTAAAAACAAGTGTGACTCTATTGAGCCCACTTGGGTACTTCAGGATAATTTCCCCATTTCAAGATCCTTAATCTAACCACACCTGTAAGGTCCCTTTTACCTTAAAATGGAACCTTTGCAGATTTTGAGGATTAGGATACAGACATAATTGGGGATGTTGGGGTCCTTATTCTACCTGAAATCCCACTTTGGCCTGAAAGCTTTGTGCTTGTCTCCTTCCTCAGTTTTTCTTGATTTGGGGTTACAACTGAGATAAAGGGGCTCCCCAAACATGTCCTCCATGTACTGATCTGTTTAGGAATACATTTATAAAGATAAGTTCTTAGATTTGGAAGCTTCTAAGTGAACCCTCCTTCTTCACAGAATGGCTTATCTGTGAATATGCTGAACAGGTATGCAGGGTCCATCTCTCAGGTACCAAATGCAGCAGGTCCTATCTGTGCCCCACCTGCAGCCTCTCATCCTTGCTATTTCAGTACATCCTGCCTCCAGACTGCAAAGTGCTGGCTAGTGCCTACATCTCTTTGCCAGAGGGTACCATTGGAGAAGGGAATTGTTATCCACTTCAGTATCCTTGCCTGGAGAATCTCAGAAAAAGGAGAAAGAGGAGCCTGGTGGGCGACAGTCCATGGGGTCGTAAGAGTCAGATACGACTGATGACTAACCACACACACACAGCCCTGATCTCAGAGTCTGTTCTGCCTGAGCTTGAATAAGCTGTGGAAATAAACATCCCATTCCCCAGTAGCCCTGATTATTGAATAGAGCTAATCTCATGGGCGGAGGAGCCTGGTAGGCTGCTGTCCATGGGGTCGCTACGAGTCGGACATGACTGAGCGACTTCACTTTCACTTATCACTTTCATGCACTGGAGAAGGCAATGGCAACCCACTCCAGTGTTCTTTCCTGGAGAATCCCAGGGACAGGGGAGCCTGGTGGGCTGCCGTCTATGGGGTCCGACAGAGTCGGACACTACTGAAGCGACTTAGCAGCAGCAGCAGCAGCAGCAATGTCTTAATATAAATATCAATATCCCAGCTCCCTCATTTATTTATTGTAATTTGTTTTTACTGAGATATAACTAACAAAACATAAAGTTACCGAGCAATGTAACAAGCACAGAGGAAATGTTCAGTGTATATATCTAATAAATGGATTACTTAATTGGATATATCTAGTGTTCAGTTTAGGTTCTCCCAGAAGCAGATCCTAAAGCAAGGATTTGAGCCAAGATCTTTCTTTGAGACATGATTCTAGGAAACATGGAGGCGGGGTGGGGGTGGGAAGTAGGAGAATGAGATCAGAAAAGAAAAGCAGCCAATTAACTACCCACCACCACTATGGGTGGGGCCTCTCTGGTGGTTCAGTGGTAAAGAATATGAAAGTTGGCTTAAAGCTCAACATTCAGAAAACGAAGGTCATGGCATCCAGCCCCATCACTTCATGGGAAATAGATGGGGAAACAGTGGAAACAGTGGCAGACTTTATTTTTGGGGGCTCCAAAATCACTGCAGATGGTGACTGCAGCCATGAAATTAAAAGACGCTTACTTCTTGGAAGGAAAGTTATGACCAACCTAGATAGCATATTCAAGAGCAGAGACATTACTTTGCCAACAAAGGTCCATCTAGTCAATGCTATGGTTTTTCCAGTGGTCATGTATGGATTTGAGAGTTGGACTGTGAAGAAGGCTGAGCGCCAAAGAATTGATGCTTTTCAACTCTAGTGTTGGAGAACACTCTTGAGAGTCCTTTGGACTGCAAGGAGATCCAACCAGTCCATTCTGAAGGAGATCAGCCCTGGGATTTCTTTGGAAGAAATGATGCTAAAGCTGAAACTCCAGTACTTTGACCACCTCATGTGAAGAGTTGACTCATTGGAAAAGACCCTGATGCTGGGAAAGATTGGGGGCAGGAGGAGAAGGGGACGACAGAGGATGAGATGGCTGGATGGCATCACTGACTCAATGGACGTGAGTCTGAATGAACTCTGGGAGTTGGTGATGGACAGGGAGGCCTGGCATGCTGCGATTCATGGGGTTGCAAAGAGTCAGACACGACTGAGCAACTGAACTGAACTGAAAATGCAGGAGTCACAGGATCAGGTTCAATCCCTGGGTCTGGAAGATTCCCACAGAGGAGGAAATGACAATCCACTGCAGTTTCCTTGCCTGGGAATCTAATGGAGAAAGGAGCCTGGTGGGCTACAGTCCTCAGCGGTCATCAGAGTCAGACATGACTTAGCAAATAAACCACCATCACCACACCACTGTGGGCAGCAAGCTTCATCCTCCTGAGAAAATCTGAGAACCAGTGCTGGACATGTGCCTTGAAATTACACACCCAGAAATGAGTGACCACTTACTATATGATTCCATCTATCCCAAATGTCCTAAATAGGCCAATTCATAGAGACAGAAAGTAGATGAGTGGTTGCCAGGGGAGCAGGGAGGGGAGGGTTGGGCATAATTGCTTATAGGTATGAGGTGTCTATAGTCAGCTCCTCAGGTGTGCCTCATTTCCTGAGCTGATTGGCTCGAGATTCCACACTTCCTGGAGCTGTCTGCATGGGGTGATGGGAGAGAGAGGGATCTAGAGACAGGGCAGGGGTCAGAGGCAGGGGTCAGGGGTCAAGGAGTTCTCAGCCCAAAGTTTTCAGCCATGTTTGTTGGGCTTGCCTGGTTGTTTTCCTACTTTCTCTAAGTCAGCTTGCACCCCTTCCTTTCACAGCTGTTGATCCTTGACAAGCATCTTGCTCTACAAACTCTGCCAGAACGCTCTCCAGGAGGACTCAGCCTCCGACAGCAAAGACGGAGGAAGGCTTTTTGTCTTGTGTGATGGTCCTACAAGGCCTCTCCTCTGACCGGGGGAGGTGATGGTCTTGGGAACCTGACAGAGATAGATTCTACCATCTAGTGAGCAAGAACAGCTTCGGAGTCTTCATGGAAGGAGCCACAGGTGAGTCTGCTTTTGGAAGATTCTAGAAGTCTGAGAACAACTCCGGGTGGTGGGGGCAGAAGGGCTGTTGATTATTTGTGATGAGCGTCAATGTCTTGGGGGGTGTCTTTAAAATAATTTTATTCTTTGTATTTTTCTAAATTTGTCTCATATATAACATTTGTATATACCAATTTAAATTAACCATTCCAGCAATGTGTCTGTTTGGATTTACATATTTTTTCATCCCTGGATTCCCCCTGGGAATGTGAACAAAAGTGAAATAGAGGATAATATTAGATTACATACTGCTGGTATTTAAAATTTTATGTTCTGTCTGGGTAGTAGACTTTTAAAATAATAATTAGAGACTACTCCAGTGGGTACTTTGAAAAGCACTAAAATATTAAGTAACTCCTATGTTTAACTTATATTAGCTGGGGCAGGGGCAGCTACATTCCTCTGCTGTTGCTGTGGGGAGTCTGGTCTGGTCTAGTCTGTCCCCAAAGTACAGACATAGGAACACATTCCCATGCTGCAGAGTCTGGTTTTTATTACAGATACCATGGAGTACCCGGGCAACCACTGTAGGCCTAGAAGCCTAGTGATGGGAGCTGACCTAAAGGCGATGGAGCAGTACCGCACGCAGCCCGCGGGGACCCTGGAGGAGCTCCCCATCCAGCACCGCTCCTAGACGTTCTCTTTGTTGTTTAGTCTCTAGGTCGGTCGTGTCAGATTTTTTGGTGGCTCCTCTGGTTGCCATTCCTCCCCCGCTCCCCTTCCTGGGTTCCCTGACCCAAGTGCTTCTTGCCTTGGGGACCTGTCTCAGGAGGCCATTAGGGAACCCTGGCCTATTTCTGTTCCTTTCAGACCAGAAAAATATCCAGTACCCATCCTGCCTCTTGAGAGTGAGGCCTGAGATCCTAACTTTAGATCTTTACAGAGAATTTCAGAGGAGAGAAATAAAAACACATTACAAGTCCCCTGCCATAGAGCCAAATGTTTTGAATATGTGAAAGTGAAAGCAGTTCTGCTTATATGAAGTTCTAGAACACACAAAACTAATGTAGGGTGATAAAAATCAGAGCAGTGGTTGCCTCTGAGGGGTGTGTGGTGGTTAACTGGAAAGGGGCCTGAGGACCTTTTCTAGAGAGAAGAAAATAAAATGTTCTATATGTTAATGGGGTGAAGATGTGTGTCTGTCAAAATATATTGAACCATGTACTTAAAATCTATTTTATGTAAATTCAAAAAGGAAACAGGGTGACAATTGAAAAATGAAAAATTAATATAAAACCAATTCGGGAAGGATTTAATGTTTCACAGTTGCTGGGTTCTGTTTGTCTGACTTAAATAAAACAGTTGTAGGAAAGAACCCACCATCAGCATACAGCTCTGCTAAGAGATACACAAACATTTTTCATCCACAGTTAATTATTCCTTATTAGTAATCCAGAATCATGCGTGAAATGTAAAGCTCTTTAAACAGAAAAAAAAGTTTTTCATTAATTAAAGTTAGCTAGGTGAAATTTGGTGTATGTTTCTTTAGCTCTTGTCTTCAGCTGACACCCAATATTTCAACCTCCAGAGTGGCCACAAGTATAAACGCAGGTGACTCTGTTCTGTTTGACCGTGTTAAACATGCACCAATTAGTGTGCATACTCCTGACAGGCGAGGGAAGGTCACGCTGAGAGCAACCACGTGACCCTTGGGGTGGTGAGAGGCTGGTAAGGTGATAAACTCTAAAATGGGATGGGATGATGTAACCCTGTGGAGAATGCCGAGGGCTGGCCAGATCAGAACATTCTTGGGTGTGGAGGCCAGAAAACCTCGGGACACAGGATGAAAAGTTGAATTTGAATATCAGATAAGCAACAAATAATTTTTTAGTATAAGTATGTGCAGAGATACCTATATACCCCTCTGTATAAGTGGTGTGTGTATATGTGTGTATATATATATGTATATATGTATGTATATGGGACATAACTGCAAGAACATAATTATACTAAAATTCTACATTTTTATCTGAAATGTAACTGGTGTCCTCTTATTTTTATTTGCTAAATCTGGCAACTATGATTGGGGTGTGCAGAAAGGGCAGGGTTTGGAGTTTGTTTTTTTGTTCAGTGAAAATCCGGCACAAATAATGAGCCTGTGGTTATCAAACCATAGCTTGCATTAAAATCACCTGCAGATGAAACTGGATGCTTGGGGCTGGTGCACTGGGACGACCCAGAGGGATGGTATGGGGAGGGAGGAGGGAGGAGGGTTCAGAATGGGGAACACATGTATACCTGTGGCAGATTCATTTTGATATATGGCAAAACCAATACAATATTGTAAAGTTAAATAAAAAAAAAATAAAATCACCTGCAGAGCTTGTTAAAACAATTGAGTCCAAGTTTCTGATTCAGTAGGTCTGGGTGAGGTCCTGAAAATTTGCATTTTTAATGTTCCCAGGCGTTGCTGATTCTGTTGATTCCAGGTATTGTTTGAAAACTAATGATTGGCATCAATGCACTGCAGATGTATGTACAAGAATTGCTAGAAATGTGGCGTTAATGTATCCTAGTATCCTGTCCATTGCCATTCTGCCTATGCATAATTAATGAATGACAACATTCAAACATAATGTATTGTCACATCATTTCAATAAACCACTTAGATATGGTTGCCTCCGTTGCCAGGCATTATGGCTACTCTACAGGTCAGTTATTTGCCTCTGTAGTGAGTGAATTTCCTTTTTAAAAATTATAAAATGTATTTTTAGTTGAAGGATGATTACTTTAGAATATTGGTTTGGTTTCTGCCATACATCAATATGAATTAGCCATCAGATCAGATCAGATCAGTCACTCAGTCGTGTCCGACTCTGCCATCCCATGAATCGCAGCATGCCAGGCCACAGTCAGCTCCTGGTCTTGTTTTTGCTGACTGTATAGAGCTTCTCCATCTTTGGCTGCAAAGAATATAATCAATCTGATTTTGGTGTTGACCATCTGGTGATGTCCATGTATAGAGACTTCTCTTGTGTTGTTGGAAGAGGGTGTTTGTTATGACCAGTGCATTTTCTTGGCAAAACTCTATTAGTCTTTGCCCTGCTTCATTCTGTACTCCAAGGCCAAATTTGCCTGTGACTCCAGGTGTTTCTTGACTTCCTACTTTTGCATTCCAGTCCCCTATAATGAAAAGGACATCTTTTTTGGGTGTTAGTTCTAAAAGGTCTTGTAGGTCTTCATAGAATAATTCAACTTCAGCTTCTTCAGCGTTACTGGTTTGGGTATAGACTTGGATTACTGTGACATTGAATGGTTTGCCTTGGAAATGAACAGAGATCATTCTGTCGTTTTTGAGATTGCATCCAAGTACTGCATTTCGGACTCTTTTGTTGACCATGATGGCCACTCCATTTCTTCTGAGGGATTCCTGCCCGCAGTAATAGATATAATGGTCATCTGAGTTAAATTCAACCATTCCAGTCCATTTGAGTTCGCTGATTCCTAGAATGTCGACATTCACTCTTGCCATCTCTTGTTTGATCACTTCCAATTTGCCTTGATTCATGGACCTGACATTCCAGGTTCCTATGCAATATTGCTCTTTACAGCATCGGACTTTGCTTCTATCACCAGTCACATCCACAGCTGGATATTGTTTTTGCTTTGGTTCCATCCCTTCATTCTTTTTGGAGTTATTTCTCCACTGATCTCCTGTAGCATATTGGGCACCTACTGACCTGGGGCCATAGGTATACATATTTGTCTTCCCTTTTGAAGCTCCCTTCCACCGTGGACTTCCTTTTAATGAGTGTGAAATTAAAATTCCATATTAAAATGAGAATAAATTGAAAATTTGATGAACTCATTAGACAGTAACATCAGAGAACCTTTGTTTAATTATATACCAAATATTTAACAAGGTGACACACTCAGGAATTATTTACATTTTATTAAACACCTCCACAATTTCCATACCCAATTATATGTATATAGCCTTGATACAACCTTAGGAGTTTTGAAGTACCCAGGATAGGCATTTCCACACTATGACTTTTTCCAGGGACTTGATTTCTTGGAGGGAAATGGTGAGATTTGCTTGCACTTTTCATGGAAATGGAACGTATTAAAATGTTTTAAAGTAACCTTGAAGCTGACATTTTAAATTTCTACAATCAAGATTATTGCATTTTATTTTATTTTTTACTTTTCTGTTTATTGACCCATTAAAATTGATTTGGTTTCCCTGTTGTGAGGGAGAGAAGTACATAGAGAGAAAAAAAGTTCAGAGAAGGCAAGGGCAAGCCACTCCAGTACTCTTGCCTAGAAAATCCCATGGATGGAGGAGCCTGGTAGGCTGCAGTCCATGGGGTCGCTACAAGTCAGAGGCAACTGAGCGACTTCACTTTCACTTTTCACTTTCATGCACTGGAGAAGGAAATGGCAACCCACTCCAGTGTTCTTGCCTGGAGAATCCCAGGGACGAGGGAGCCTGGTGGGCTGCCATCTATGGGGTTGCACAGAGTTGGACACGACTGAAGTGACTTAGCAGCAGCAGCATATTTTATTAGGCTTCAAGTCATTTGGCCATGTTTTAAGAAATTGATCTACTACAAATACACATAAAATCAGATCAGATCAGTCGCTCAGTCGTGTCCGACTCTTTGAGACCCCATGAACTGCAGCACGCCAGGCCTCCCTGTCCATCACCAACTCCCGGAGGTCACTCAGACTCACATCCATCGAGTCAGTGATGCCATCCAGCCATCTCATCCTCTGTCGTCCCCTTCTCCTCCTGCCCCCAATCCCTCCCAGCATCAGAGTCTTCTCCAATGAGTCAACTCTTCGCATGAGGTGGCCAAAAGAAACATATAAATACTAAAATACATGTTAGAAATAGATACTGAAGTATGTGTGGGTGAAATATATTTAGGATTTGCTTTAAAATGATACAACAAGAAAAAAGTCAGAGGAGGAAAGAGGAAATGTTTGACAAAATAAGGTGGTGATAGTCATTGAAACTGAATGATGGGTTGACGTTTATGATGTTATAGTACCTTTGTGTGTTTAGCAATTTTTATAAATTTAAAAAACCTGAGGACCTGGCTTATATTCTCTGCTTTGCCACTAATTGGACAAGACATCATACTCAAATCACTTAAATATTTTCTCATTTTTTACAAGTGATCATATTGCAATTAATCAATCTGTGTGTAATTATGGAACTAGGCTTCTTGCGTAAGTAGCATTCTGATGTTACTATCTGAATTCCCAGGGATGTTGTCAGATTCCTAGAAAGTATAACGTGCTTTATAAAACTAAAACCAGTTTTCAAATATTATTACAAAATTCATTGTTGAGATTCTTTGAGTGTAAATGTAGTCTTGCCTGGAAAATTCCATGGATGGAGGAGCCTGGTAGGCTGCAGTCCATGGGGTCGCTAGGAGTCGGACATGACTGAGCGACTTCACTTTCACTTTTCACTTTCACGCATTGGAGAAGGAAATGGCAGCCCACTCCAGAGTTCTTGCCTGGAGAATCCCAGGGACAGGGGAGGCTGGTGGTCTGCCATCTATGGGGTCGCACAGAGTCAGACACGACTGAAGTGACTTAGCAGCAGCAGCAGCTCAGATATTTAGTAAATATTCTGGAGACTTTTTTTTCCATGTGGAAGAATAGTTGTTGATGTTAGGTAGCTGCTGATGTAGCACTTGGTCAGATTCCTATGTGAGACTAGGACAGGGGGAAAAAAGTAATGTTACACACACATCTTGGCTCTTTCTCTATTTCTGAGGTACAGGCAATGCAACCTTTAAGATCTCTAAACACCATCTGTATCTACTACAAGGTAATATAATTTAACTCCCCCAAAGGCAGGTAAAGGTAGAAAAAGAAGCTTACAAGTTAAGAATACACAAGTTTGTCTGTTGCTGTATATGCACAAGCATAAATGATTTAGAAAATTTGGAATACGGGCCAGGCATGGCTGTATGGTGTACTGCCAGACTAGGGGACATGATGTACCCCTTCTTATTTGTGGACTTGTAGCCTTGGCAAAGTTCAGGACCAGAGATGACCTGTGGCCTGAAGGTCTGGGGACGGAGTGTGTGACTGCGTGCCTGGCCATCAGTGGAGTGGTTTACTGCATATTCTTGACCCACACTGAAGAAGTGGGAACAGTGAGACAGCTGCAAACCAGGATGAGAGCGAGCCTTGCACCCAGTGGAGTCAGGAGGACACAGGAGCCATGTGAGAAGTGAAGGCTGTCCTTCTCTCCTGTTTTGCTGTTCAGTTGCTAAGTTATATCCGACTGTTTGCGACCCCATGGACTGCTGCATGCCAGGCTTCCCTGTCCTTCACTACCTTCTGGAGTTTGCTCAGACTCATGTTCATTGAGTCAGTGATACTATCTAACTATCTCATCCATTCCACTCTCTTTTCCTCCTGCTGTCAATCTTCCCCAGCATCAGGGTCTTTTCCAATGAGTTAGCTCTTCACATCAGGTGGCCAAAGTATAAGAGATTCAGCATCAGTCCTTCCAATGAATATTCAGGCTTGATTTCCTTTAAGATTGACTGGTTTTCTCTCCTGCTGTCCAAGGGACTCTCAAGAGTCTTCTCCAACACCACAGATCAAAAGCATCAATTCTTCGGTGTTCAGTCTTCTTTATGGTCCAACTCTCACATCTCTACATGACTACTGGAAAAGCCATAGCTTTGAACATAAGGACCTTTGTTGGAAAGTGATGTCTCTGCTTTTTAATGTGCTGTCTAGGTTGGTCATAGCTTTTCTTCCAAGGAGCAAGCGTATTTTAATTTCATGGCTGCAGTTGTTGTCCTCAGTGATTTTGGAGCTCAAGAAAATAAAATCCGTGACTGCTTCCACTTTTCCCCCTTCTATTTGCCTTGAAGTGATGGGACCAGTTGCCATTTTGAATGTTGAGTTTCAAGCCTTTTTCACTCTTTCCTTTGACTCTCATCAAAGTTACCCACTGAATCACTAGAAATTCTTTCCCATGGTAATTGAGGGATTATTCCCTGCCAGAAGGTGCATTCTGTGCAAAGAGGGCTAAAATCCTTTCATCATGTGCTTTATTTGAGTTAACTGTATGTCCTCTGTTATGGACTGAATATGTGTGTTTCCACCCTCTACAGATTCACATGTTGAAGCCCTAACTCCCAGTGTGGATGTATTTGGTAATGGAGCCTCTGAGGAAGCAATTAAGGTTAAATGAGGTCACAGGGGTGTGGTCCTGATTAAACAGGATTTGTGTGCTTATGAAAAGAGATACCAGAGTGTTGTCTCTCTCTGTCTCTCCACCCGCCCACGCTGTGTGCGCTTGCATATTTTGTTGCTTCGGTTTTGTCCAACTCTTTGTGACGCTATGGACTATAATCCACCAAGCTACTATGCATCAAGAAAGGCCAGGAACTGTGATCTTGGAATCCAGGCTCTGGATCTGTGAAAAAATGGAGGTTATTTGAGTCACCCAGTCTGCAGTATTTTGCTAGGGTTGCAAGAGCTGACTAATAACCTTTCAAAAGCCAGATAAGAGCACTTCCTTCAGGGACAGAAGATTTGGTCTTTTCAGGAAGAGGAGTGGAGAGAGATCTAGAGGTATAGACCTATCTGGAAAGGCAGGTCATCGGTAGGTGCTTCAGCTGGGGCTCATGGTGGTGGTGGTGGGATTTATTGAACAGTGGGAGGCAACAGAGGGAGCTGGATATCTAGAGGAGACAGAGGTTGCCAAGAGAGGAGGCACTGTTGATAACTTTATACCTTCTTCTTGATTTTGCTCGTGAATCACTTGGGCAGGAGGCACAGAGTAGTTGCTAAATAAACCTTTGGGTAACTACACCAACTCCTTTGAGGTATGGATTTGCTCTGGCATGACTGCTTATTTGTCACACATGCAGAATGGTAAATGTATCCAGTAACTAGTTTAGTCTTGTTAGTTTAGGCTTTTAAGAATAAAATCTTTATTATCCCCAGGAATACCAAACAGGGAGATTTCTTCTCAGCAAAGTCTGTATTTAAATCATTTCCTCCTTTTTTTAGATGAATTACTGAAATGTTATTCTTCTAAGTTGACTTGCATTGTCAACGGTGTGCTATACAAAAAAAAAAAAAAAAGAATTTCCTTTGGCTAAACAAGGCGACCAGTAGCTTGACTATGATAAAAGTAGATCAAGGTGAAATCCTAAAAACGATCATTTACCCGTAATCGATGAGGACCTCTGCAAGCTTTAATTAGATTAATATCTTCCACCATCACCATCCCCACCCCTCGGTCCAGTAAAATTTGTCTGTATCTCCTACCCTGTGTTTTCACATATTTGTAAAATTTAGAGACTGTTGCTTGGTATGAATGATATGAAGCTCAGGTCCTTCGTAATATGTGCTTATTGCACAGAAAAATATTAAAGGAAGACTCCTCTGGAGTATGACTAAGAGATGCAGTCAGAATCTTCTCTCTTTCTAAATATAAAGCCAAACATGCTTCTTGTCTCACTGCGCCCTCTCTTTATGAGAGTAGTGACATTTGGAATTTTGAAGACACTTTACTCCATGGTATACTCATGCCATTTTCATTAACATTTTGGAAATACAATCTAACTTTGAACTAAAAGCCACTGATTAAAATCTCCAAGTAATATTATGCAGCAAATAATGCCTGGGTTAAATATAAAAGCAGAGTAACTATGGAAAACTGAGCCATTCTTCTCATATACAACCCCCAAAGAGTTTCAATAAAATGTTTTGTATGGCACCAGAAATTGGTGCTGGCTGATCAAGCAGGAAAGGAGTTTATTGTATAAATATTTATGGGAGAACAGGCTCACAGCTAAGAATCTGGGGATGATGTCCAACTAAGGCTGCAGAACAGGCCTGCTGAGTTTAACCATAACCTTCACGGTAGCTGCCCCTACCCCACCACCACTGTTTCTGTAGCATGAGTTTGGCTGCTATTTTAAAAAAAAATTTTTTATTGAAGTATACCTTCTTATAAAGATTGCTGGGAGAAATATCAATAACCTCAGATATGCAGATGACACCACTCTTATGGCAGAAAGTGAAGAGGGGCTATAAAGCCTCTTGATGAGAGTGAAAGTGGAGAGTGAAAAGGTTGGCTTAAAGCTCAACATTCAGAAAACGAAGATCATGGCATCTGGTCCCATCACTACATGGGAAATAGATGGAGAGACAGTGGAAACAGTGTCAGAATTTATTTTTCTGGGCTCCCAAATCACTGCAGATGGTGACTGCAGCCATGAAATTAAAAGATGCTTACTCCTTGGAAGGAAAGTTATGACCAACCTAGATAGCATATTCAAAAGCAGAGACATTACTTTACCAACAAAGGTTCGCCTAGTCAAGGCTGTGGTCTTTCCTGTGGTCATGTATGGATGTGAGAGCTGGACTGTGAAGAAGGCTGAGCGCCGAAGAATTGATGCTTTTGAACTGTGGTGTTGGAGAAGACTCTTGAGAGTCCCTTGGACTGCAAGGAGATCCAACCAGTCCATTCTGAAGGAGATCAATCCTGGACTTTCTTTGGAAGGAATGATGCTAAAGCTGAAATTCCAGTATTTTGGCCACCTCATGAGAAGAGTTGACTCATTGGAGAAGACTCTGATGCTGGGAGGGATTGAGGGCAGGAGGAGAAGGGGACGACAGAGGATGAGATGGCTGGATGGCATCACTGACTCGATGGATGTGAGTCTGAGTGACCTCCGGGAGTTGGTGATGGACAGGGAGGCCTGGCGTGCTGTGGTTCATGGGGTCGCAAAGAGTCAGACACGACTGAGCGACTGATCTTATCTGATCTGATCTGATCTGATACCTTCTTACAATGTGTTTAATTTTGGCTGTACAGCAAAGTGACTTAGTTATACACATATAACTTTTCCATTATGGTTTATTATAGGATATTGAATATAGTTTCCTGTGCTATACAGTAGGGCCTTGTTGTTTATCCATCCGTATATAAAACTTTTATCTGCTAACCTCAACCTCTCACTTAGTCTCTCCCTCAACCCCCTTCCCCTCGGCAACCACAGTTCTGTTCTCTGTCTGTGAGTCTGCTTCAGTTTTGTAGATAAGTTCATTTGTGTCATATTTTAAATTTCACATATAATTCATGACATATGGTATTTGTTTTTATCTTTTTGACTTCACTTAGTATGATAATCTCTAGGTCCATCCATGTTGCTACAGTTCAGTTCAGTTGCTCAAGCATGTCTGACTCTTTGCGACCCCATGGACCACAGCACGCCAGGCTACCATGTTCATCACCAATTCCCGGAGTTTACCCAAACTCATCTCCATTGAGTCAGTGATGCCATTCAACCACCTCATCCTCTGTCGTCCCCTTTTCATTCCGCCTTAAATCTTTCCCAGCATCAGGTGGCCGAAGTATTGGAGTTTCAGCTTTAACATCAGTCCTTCCAATGAACATTCAGGACAGACTTCCTTTAGGATGGACTGGTTGGATCTCCTTGCAGTCCAAGGGACTCTCAAGAGTCTTCTCCAACACTACAGTTCAAAAGCATCAATTCTTCAGCACTCAACTTTCTTTATAGTTCAACTCTCACATCCATACATGACTACTGGAAAAACTAATGCCTTGACTAGACGGTCCTTTGTTGGCAAAGTAATATCTCTGCTTTTTAATATGCTGTCTAGGTTGGTCATAGCTTTTCTTCCAAGGAGCAAGCATCTTTTAACTTCATGGCTGCAGTCACCATCTGCAGTGATTTTGGAGCCCCCCAAAATAAAGTCTGACACTGTTTCCACTGTTTCCCCATCTATTTGCCATGAAGTGATGGGACCAGATGCCATGATCTTCATTTTCTGAATGTTGAGCTTTAAGCCAACTTTTTCACTCTTCTCTTTCACTATCATCAAAAGGCTCTTTAGTTCTTCTTAGCTTTCTGCCATAAGGGTGGTGTCATCTGCATATCTGAGGTTATTGATATTTCTCCTGACAATCTTTTTTTTTAATTTATTTTTTTAAATTTTATTTTATTTAACTTTACAATATTGTATTGGTTTTGCCATGTATCAAAATGAATCTGCCACAGGTATACATGTGTTCCCCATTCTGAACCCTCCTCCCTCCTCCCTCCCCATACCATCCCTCTGGGTCGTCCCAGTGCACCAGCCCCAAGCATCCAGTATTGTGCATTGAACCTGGATTGGCGACTCATTTCATAAATGATATACGTATTTCAATGCCATTCTCCCAAATCATCCCACCCTCTCCATCTTCCAGAGGCCAAAAGACTGTTGTATACATCAGTGTCTCTTTTGCTGTCTCGTATACAGGGTTATTGTTACCATCTTTCTAAATTGTATTGGTGTTTTTCTTTCTGGCTTACTTCACTCTGTATAATAGGCTCCAGTTTCATCCACCTCATTAGAACTGATTCAAATGTATTCTTTTTAATGGCTGAGTAATACTCCGTTATGTATCCAGCTTGTGCTTCCTCCAGCCCAGCGTTTGTCATTATGTACTCTGCATATAGGTTAAATAAGCAGGGTGACAATATACAGCCTTGATGTACTCCTTTTCCAATTTGGAACCAGTCTGTTGTTCCATGTCCAGTTCTAACTGTTGCTTCCTGACCTGCATACAGATTCTCAGGAGGCAGGTAAGGTGATCTGATATTCCTATCTTTTTCAGAATTTTCCAGAGTCTGTGGTGGTCCACACAGTCAAAAGCTTTGGCATAGTCAATAAAGCAGAAATAGGTGTTTTTCTTGAACTCTCTTGCTTTTTTGATGATCCAGCAGATGTTGGCAATTTGATCTCTGGTTCCTCTGCCTTTTCTAAAACCAGATTGAACATCAGGAAGTTCATGGTTCATGTATTGCTGAAGCCTGGCTTGGAGAATTTTGAGCATTACTTTACTAGTGTGTGAGATGAGTGCAATTGTGCAGTAGTTTGAGCATTCTTTGGCATTGCCTTTCTTTGGGATTGGAATGAAAACTGATCTTTTCTGGTCCTGTGGCCACTGCTGAGTTTTCCAAGTTTGCTGGCATATTGAGTGCAGCACTTTCACAGCATCATCTTTTAGGATCCGAATAGCTCCACTGGAATTCCATCACCTCCACTAGCTCTGTTCGTAGTGATGCTTTCTAAGGCCCACTTGACTTCACATTCCAGAATGTCTGGCTCTACGTGAGTGATCATACCATTGTGATTATCTGGGTCATGAAGATCTTTTTTGTACTGTTCTTCTGTGTATTCTTGCCACTTCTTCTTAATATCTTCTGCTTCTGTTAGGTCCATACCATGTCTGTCCTTTATCGAGCCCATCTTTGCATGAAATGTTCCTTGTTATCTCTATTTTCTTGAAGAGATCTCTAGTCTTTCCCATTCTATTGTTTTCCTCTATTTCTTTGCACTGATCACTGAGGAAGTCTTTCTTATCTCTCCTTGCTATTCTTTGGAACTCTGCATTCAAAGGGGTATATATTTCCTTTTATCCTTTGCTTTTGGCTTCTCTTCTTTTCACAGCTATTTGTAAGGCCTCCTCAGACAGCCATTTTGGTTTTTTGCATTTCTTTTCCATGGAGATGGTCTTGATCCCTGTCTCCTGCACAGTGTCACAAACCTCATTCCATAGTTCATCAGGCACTCTGTCTATCAGATCTAGTCCCTTAAATCTATTTCTCACTTCTATTGTATAATTGTAAGGGATTTGATTTAGGTCATACCTGAATGGTCCAGTGGTCTCCCCTACTTCCTTCAATTTAAGTCTGAATTTGGCAATAAGAAGTTCATGATCTGAGCCACAGTCAGCTCCTGGTCTTGTTTTTGCTGACTGTATAGAGCTGCTTCATCTTTGGCTGCAAAGAATATAATCAATCTGATATCGATGTTGACCATCTGGTAATGTCCATGTGTAGAGTAGTCTCTTGTGCTGCTGGAAGAGGGTGTTTGCTATGGCCAGTGCGTTCTCTTGGCAGAACTCTATTAGCCTTTGCCCTGCTTCATTCTGTACTCCAGGGCCAAATTTGCCTGTTACTCCATGTTGCCACAGAAGACTTTATTTCATTCTTTGTTGTAGCTGGGTAACATTCCATTTTATGTATGTGTGTGTATACACACCACATCTTCTTTATCCATTCATCTGTCAGTGGATATTTGGTTTGTTTCTATGTCTTGGGTATTGTGAACAGTGTTGCTGTGAACACTGGGGTGCATGTATCTTTTTCGAATTAGGGTTTTGTCTGGTTGGCTGCTATTTTTGCCACCATGGATGCTGAGTGGTGCTTTTTCTTCCTCAAGTTGCTTACTTAAAGAAAAATTTCCTGTATTAAAAAATTGTTACAAGCATATAATATGAGATTTACCCTCTTACTGCATTTTTACGTGTGTAATCCAGTATAGTTAACTATAGGCATGATGTTATAAAGAGATCTCTAGAGCTTATCTTACAGAACTGAAACTTAATGACTTAATAGCAACTCTCACTTCTGGACCTATTATCAGGGGAGCCTAAGTCACATGCTTGTATTCTGTGTGTTGTGCAAATGATACTAAGCTCATTTCTGGGTTCCACCTTGGGAACCCAGGATTTTTACGTCTTCATATTTTCCTAGACATGGGCAAGGGTATTCTAGGGTGCTAACCAAACAGAAATTATAATAAACATTCAGTATTGAGTTTAATGTTTTTAACTGGATCCAAATGGTTCATTCTCAAATGTTGTATATTCATATATTCAAATGAATATGGCCCAGTAATGTCAAGGTTCTTGTTGACTATGACAAAGCCATATACAAACTTCAGCAATGATTCTTTTTTATAAATATATATTTAATTCTTTATTTTTGCCTGCACTAGGTTTCTGTTGCTGTACATGTGCATTCTCTAGTTGTGGTGGGTGGGGGCTACTTTATAGTTGTGCGCTAGCTTCTCAGTGTAGTGGCTTCTCTTGTTGCGGAGCAGGGGCTCCAAGTGTGTGGGCTCAGTAGTTGGTGGCCCATGGGCTTAGTTGCTCCCGGCATGTGGGATCTTGCTGGACCAGGGATCCAACTGGTGTCCTCTGCATTGCAAAGTGAACTCTTAGCCACTGAGCCGCCAGGGAAGCCTCAGAAATGATTTCTAGAATTCCGTCTTTACTCTCCTATCCATTATCCTATGAACTGCAGCTGCCTGTGCCTCCTGCCCTCAAAGGCCCTGGGAAAGTTCCCATCTGTCAAAGGAGCCTCCCGCTCCTCTTCTGCCTTCTTCACTTCTTCTCCCAGTTCCCCATCGCAAAAACTTAAGAAGGGTCTACTAAGGAAGAATGCACCTTGGAGGGAGGCAGAGAAAAGAGACTAAGACACATGAAGCTAGAATTCTCTTTAGCCTTTAAAGGAAGGGGAATAAACGGGGAAAGACAGTGGTATGCTGAAAATTTGTATCCAGGTTTATTTGGAAGGAATGATGCTAAAGCTGAAACTCCAGTATTTTGGCCACCTCATGCGAAGAGTTGACTCATTGGAGAAGACTCTGATGCTGGGAGAGATTGAGGGCAGGAGGAGAAGGGGACGACAGAGGATGAGATGGCTGGATGGCATCACTGACTCAGTGGATGTCAGTCTGAGTGAACTCCGAGAGCTGGTGATGGATAGGGAGGCCTGGCGTGCTGCAGTTCATGGGGTCGCAAAGAGTCGGACACGACTGAGTGACTGATCTGATCTGATCTGATAAAAGAAACACTTACAGTAGTATACTTGGGATGATTAATTGGCTAACAAAATATGCAGATTGCTATAAGATCTGTGGTTGAAATGTTGTTTGTGACTCAAAGTCTTCTATATAAAAGCAGCTTAAAGATGATAAATAAAAAAGAACAGACTCTGAAGTTATTGTAAAGGAACCATAAAGGCTAGTGTTCATATTTGAAAGTCTCTCAGTTGTGTCCAACTCTTGGTGACCCCCTGGACTGTAGCTCACTAGGCTCCTCTGTCCATGGAATTCACCAGGCAAGAATTCTGGAGTGAGTTGCCATTACCTTCTTCAAGGAATCTTCCCAACCCAAGGATTCAAACTTTGGCATCCTGCATGGCAGGCAGATATTTTTTACTGTCTGAGCCACCAGGGAAGCCCAGTGTTCATATTTATGACAGTAAAAAAAAATTGATTTCAAGTTCCCAGTATAGAATTCTTTAGTTAATAGTATCTCAGAGTTACTATTATTGTTCTAAATGATTGATTGATTCTTGGACACTCCTGCTTAGCTCGGTTCTACCTCTTTAGGATCTCCCCTGATAGTTGGTGATAGGCGCAGCAGTGGCACTTACTTCAAAGATTCATTCTTTTATGAAATTCCCTTGACACTGGCACAAAGCCATTAAAGTGTCTCTTTATGTCTGCTGCTCTACCAACTGAAAACCTTACACAAGATTTCAGACCAATGTTTCTTGAGATAGGACAGCTGGATCTGAAAACATCCAGCAACACAATTTCTACTGAGCAGATGTCAGATAGCTTCCTTTAGAATAGTGGATACAGCTTTACATTACTGAAGAATTCTACCTAGGGTAGCAGAGATCTGTGCTTCTTCCAGAAGTGTAACTGCAGAAATAGAAATTGAATAACTGAACCTAACAGCAGTCCTTTGGTTGTTGCAAATGATTTCTTTCAGAGCATTTGCTCTGAACTGTTGGCTCATTTTCTTGGGGTGGTGGGGCTGGGTGTCTTTGTTATCTTTTAGATCTTGCCAACTGGGGAAGCATTTACTTGTGAGACAGTTTAAACATTCAAACACACTGGTTCAGTGTTTTGTGGGAAGCTATCCTGTTAGTTGAACTCATAAATTATAAGGTGAATAGTACTCCAGAGTCTATAAGCTATAACATCTCCTGTTTCTGATATGGTTCTCTCTCCTTGCCTGGGCTGGTGGAACAGGCATGGATGCTCCATGGCAGAAACTCCCATAGGGCCTCTCCTGGGGAAAGAGGAAGTGGTCCTAAATGTGATCATTGTGGAAACATGTTGGGGGTGGAGGTTGGGATTGGCGGTGCGTAGAAATGAAGAATGGAGCCTACTTCAGAAGAACTTCAAGTCGCCTTTAGGTTCATGCGCATTTGTTCAGATGTTTTTGCAGTTCTCATTGCAATTTGTTTTGTGAAATATATTTGGTATTCAGTGTAGCTATTTTCAGGTTTATTATGCAATATTCTGATTCATAAAAATATTCCATTAAATGTAATCGCTCATGTAATTACTTTGCTTAATCTGCAGCATACTTTAATTAATGTTGCACAGAATTCTGATTTAATCAATTAGATTTGATCTAGTATAACTTAGCTGTAAATACTTTTTATGATGCAGCAACCCCAAATAATTATTGGGAGCTAAGGTAATATATGACCCTACCTAAAATGAACAAGCTTCCTATGTTAGGAAAAGTAAATCATCATCTGAACTATAATTTTAGTGTTTTAAAAAAGTAAACTATAAAGAGTGGATTGTTCTATTTCCATTAATCATCTATTAAAAAAAATTTCATTGGGAGTGTTAGGACTTAAAAATATGCTTATTTGCATCTATTCCACAGCAACCTTGAGAACAAAATATTAAGCTCAAGCAAGATTCACCCACTTCCTTTAAAAAAATTTTTTTTGGCAATGCCATCCAGTTTCTGGACCCGGGTTTGAACCTGGGCCACAGCACTGAAACCCTGGACTCCTAACCACTAGGCCACCAGGGAACTCCCAAGATTCATCACTTCTGGGGTCTGTGAACAGATACTAATTAACATCAGTATCTCAGGATGTGTGTTCACTGTCCTGGGTTGAGTTTTCTCTTCCTCCCAGAAAAGATACTTTGAAGTTCTAACTCCTCTAGTACCTCAAGCTGTGACCTTGTTTGGAAATGGGGTCATTGCAGATAGAACTAGTTGAGATCATACTGAAGCAGGGTGGGTCCCCAGTGGCTGGTGGCCCTATAAGAGGACCGCCATATGATGACAGAGACCCACAGGGAGAAGGCCATGTGAGAGAAGCTGAGTTTGAAGTTAAGTATCTCGAGTAAGAAACACTACAGATTCTAGCAACCCACCAGAAACAAGGAAGAGCCAGAGAGGATTCTCCTTCAGGTTTCAGAGAGAGCATGGTCCTGCTGACACCTTGATTTTGGACTTTAGCCTTTTAGAACCCTGACACAACAGATTTCTGTGTTTTTTAAGCCACCCAATTTGTGGTGTTTTATTATAGTATTTCTTGGGAGCAAAAATAACCCAACATAACCAGGATTTGTTAAATTATTAACAAAAGTGAAGGATGGGGGGATGTATCTTGCTAAACTATTAAAATTCAGGTGCTAAACTATTAAAAATTTTTTAAATTTGAAGTTAACCATTTACATTCCTAAGCAAGTATAGATGTAAGTATAACACTTTTTGTTTCCAGCACACCCTCCTCACACACACAGCACCTAGCAAAATACTTTGAAAGTAAATTATCCAACAGTACAGAATTTTGAAGCTCAGTTTAAAAAGATTAAAAATGAAAATAGCCTATAAATATTAAAATACCCACTTATAGAACTTGAGCTATAAAATATATATAGTGCTCCTGAAATGTGAGAATAAGCATTGAAAGGAATTTACATGAAGTTCATCAAGGCAACATTTCATCTTGAATCTATTTGTGGATAACAAATTATATACCCAGCTAGTTTGTGGATTATTCAGATTCTGTATTTTATGTCACCCTTGTTTTGACTTTGAAAAAATTACTTTTAGCACCTATGCTATATGAAGGGCAGGGATAAATAATAAAAATTTAAGTTCTAGGTATTAACTTGCTAACAGATGTTATTTCAGAGGGTATAGAAAAAATAGAATTTAAAAAATATTTATTTGGCTGTGCTGGGTTTTAGTTGCCACAATGTGGGATTTAATTCCCTGACGAGGGATCAAACTTGTGACCTTTGCTTTGGTAGCATGGAGTCTTAGCCGCTGGACCACCAGGGAAGTCCCTAGAAATTTAAAATACAATGAAAAATGAATTTGGGGGATTATCTGTAAATTCTTTTTTTCTCCCTGAATATTTAGAGTTGACTGTGTTTGGTTGTCATAGGGGTGATAATGTTGGGAAAGGTATCAGTAGGCAAAGCATCTGGATCTAGACATAGGCAGCCAGCAGAACAGGGGCCACACAGCAGATTCCCAGTCAAAAGGATAAGGGGTCCACGAAGGCCGCCAGAGGCCTCCAGGTGATGGTATGCATCTTTGCCATATCCTTTGAGAAGCAGCCCCTTTGCATTCTTGGGTCTTTATAAGCCTTAGGGTCTTCTGGTTGTGTCTGGACACTTTGTGTGTGTGAAAGCGTTATTCTCTCAATTGTGTCCAACTCTGCAATCCCATGGACTGTAGACCGCCAGGCTCCTATGTCTATGGAATTCTCCAGGCAAGAATACTGGGTGTGTTGCCATTCACTTCTCCAGGGGATCTTCCCGACCCAGGGATCAAACCCCGGTCTTCTGCACTGCAGACAGATTCTTTGCACTTTGGCTTTTGCCTATTCTCTGGGTAGAAGTAAATAGTATAAGCTAACCCCCAAACGTACATTATTTCTGAACATTTACTGCCAGAAGGAATGAGTTGAAGTTTAAATTCCCAGGTGCAATCATCTTTAGCAGGACTGAGCCCCAAACCTGCCTGAGATTCATTTCTACAATATATAACTGGGACTATAAGATAAAAAAGATAAATCAGTTTTGTAAAACGTAGATAAAGCTACTATTTCCTGGTTTTCTACTGTAGTCTAGGTTCTATGCCAGGCATTCAATGGATAATTTTATTTAATATTAAATTTAATTTTGATTATTTTTATTGAAATAATGTCTATTTTACAAACATCAACAGACAGGATGGTGAGTAGTTTGAGAGTTTGTTTTAAAAAATTACTCTTCCTATCACATCATTGTTAATTGGTTATACTCCAATATAATATAAAAATTTTTTTTAAAGTCTTTCTTTTAAAAGAGATATGCTTCATGATATTTTTCATAATTAAAAAAAGTCAAATAATATGACAAGTGAAAAGTGAAAGTGTTAGTTGCTCAGTCATGTCTGATTCTTTGTGACCCCGTGGACTGTAGCCTGCCAGGGTCCTTTATCCATAGGATTTCCTACGCAAGAATACTGGAGTGGGTAGCCATTCCCTTCTCCAGGAGTTCTTCTTGACCCAGGGTTCAAACCGTGTTTTCTGCATTGCAGGCAGATTCTTCACTGTCTGAGCCACCAGGGAAGCCCTAACATAACAAGGCTTATATCAAAACAGCAATCCCCTGCTCCATCCTCCTTATTTCCAGTTCCCTGTTATTAGTCCAATAATTCTTAATCATTAAAATTGCCTTCTAGTACTTACTTTATTATTTCTAAATAATATATGAATACTGATATTTTAAACTTTTTTGTTTGGTTTTAGATCTTGTCTATTGACCTGAGCGACTGATCTGATCTGATTGACCTATTACAGCAGACAAGGATTTAACTCTGTAACCCTCCTCTCACATACATTCACCTCTTTCTATCCTCATATATTTATATTAGTTTTTGGTTAAATCAGTATTTAGAGCTGATATTATAACGATATAGGTGTTATTTATAGCTAAGTGACACAGTTAGGTTCAGTTCAGTTGCTCAGTCATGTCCGACTCTTTGCGACCCCATGAATCCAAGCACGCCAGGCCTCCCTGTCCATCACCAACTCCCAGAGTTCACCCAGATTCATGTCCATCGACTCAGTGATGCCATCCAACCATCTCATCCTCTGTCGTCCCCTTCTCCTCCTGTCCCCAATCCCTCTCAGCATCAGAGTCTTTTCCAATGAGTCAACTCTTCACATGAGGTGGTCAAAGTACTGGAGTTTCAGCTTTAGCATCATTCCTTCCAAAGAAATACCAGGGCTGATCTCCTTTATGATGAACTGGTTGGATCTCCTTGCAGTCCAAGGGACTCTCAAGAGTCTTCTCCAACACCACAGTTCAAAAGCATCAATTCTTCGGTGCCCAGCCTTCTTCACAGTCCAACTCTCACATCCATACATGACCACAGGAAAAGACATAGCCTTGACTAGATGGACCTTTGTTGGCAAAGTAATGTCTCTGCTTTTCAATACGCTATCTAGGTTGGTTGTAACTTTCCTTCCAAGGAGTAAACGTCTTTTAATTTCATGGCTGCACTGCATGTGCAGTGTGCACATGTGCATGTGCAGCCTGGCGTGCTGCGATTCACGGGGTCGCAAAGAGTCAGACACGACTGAGTGACTGAACTGAAGTGAACTGAACTGATGGGACCGGATGCCATGATCTTCATTTTCTGAATGTTGAGCTTTAAACCAACTTTTTCACTTTCCTCTTTCACCTTCATCAAGAGGCATTTTAGTTCCTCTTCACTTTCTGCCATAAGGGTGGTGTCATCTGCATATCTAAGGTTATTGATATTTCTCCTGACAATCTTGATTCCAGCTTGTGCTTCTTCCAGCCCAGTATTTCTCATGATGTACTCTGCATATAAGTTAAATAAGCAGGGTGACAAAATACAGCCTTGACGTACTCCTTATCCTATTTGGAACCAGTCTGTTGTTCCATGTCCAGTTCTAACTGTTGCTTCCTGACCTGCATACAGATTTCTCAGGAGGCAGGTAAGGTGATCTGGTATTCCCATCTCTTTCAGAATTTCCTACAGTTTATTGTGATCCACACAGTCAAAGGCTTTGGCATAGTCAATAAAGCAGAAATAGGTGTTTTTCTGGAACTCTTTTGCTTTTTTGATGATCCAGCAGATGTTGGCAATTTGATCTCTGGTTCCTCTGCCTTTTCTAAAACCAGATTGAACATCAGGAAGTTCATGGTTCATGTATTGCTGAAGCCTGGCTTGGAGAATTTTGAACATTACTTTACTAGCGTGTGAGATGAGTGCAATTGTGCAGTAGTTTGAGCATTCTTTGGCATTGCCTTTCTTTGGGATTGGAATGAAAACTGACCTTTTCCAGTCCTGTGGCCACTGCTGAGTTTTCCAAATTTGCTGGCATATGGAGTGTAACACTTTCACAGCATCATCTTTCAGGATTTGAAACACCTCCACTGGAATTCCATTGCCTCCACTAGCTTTGTCCATAGTGATGCTTCCTAAGGCCCACTTGACTTCACATTCCAGGATGTCTGGCTCCAGGTCAGTGATCACACCATCATTGTTATCTGGGTCGTGAAGATCTTTTTTGTACAGTTCTGTGTATTCTGGCACCTCTTTTTAATATCTTCTGCTTCTATTAGGTCCATACCATTTCTGTCCTTTATCGAGCCCATCTTTGCATGAAATGTTCCCTTGGTATCTCTAATTTTCTTGAAGAGATCTCTAGTCTTTCCCATTCTGTTGTTTTCCTCTATTTCTTTGCATTGATCACTGAGGAAGGCTGTTTTTTTTTTTTTTTATTTCTCCTTGCTAGTCTTTGGAACTTTGCATTCAGAAGGGAATAACTTTCCTTTTCTCCTTTTTTGGGCTTCTTTTCTTTTCACAGGTATTTGTAAGGCCTCCTCAGACAGCCATTTTGCTTTTTTTGCATTTCTTTTCCATGGGGATGGTCTTGATCCCTGTCTCCTGCACAGTGTCATGAACCTCTGTCCATAGTTCACCAGGCACTCTTGTCTATCAGATCTAGGCCCTTAAATCTATTTCTCACTTCCACTGTATAATCATAAGGGGTTTGATTTAGGTCATACCTGAACGGTCTAGTGGTTTTCTGTACTTTCTTCAATGTAAGTCAGAATTTGGAAATAAGGAGTTCATGATCTGAGCCACAGTCAGCTCCTGGTCTTGTTTTTGCTGACTGTATATGATTATATTTCTTCTCAATTGCTGCTTGTTTTTGGTTAGCTTGGTTTCTGTGCTTTCATTACTAAGTCATCCCTGAATTTTTGGATATAAGTGAAAATTGCCTCTGAGCATGTTTAAGTGTTCTGTTTCATATATATATCTTGGAAAACTTCCTCTGAAGTCTTTTAGTTTTCCTTCCCTTATGCCAAGTTAATCATTCTCTAAGCTTGGCACATGCTGTTACTGGAAAATTTCCCTTCACCATTATCTTGATTTTTTTTTTTTTTTAAATGGAGAGGCAAATCATACTTTTATTTATTTTTAAACTGAGGTATAATTTACAATGTTATGTTAGTTTCAAATGTACATCAAAGTGATTCAGTTATATTTTATGTATTTTTCAGGTTGTTTTATATAATTTTGTTTATTTATTTTTGGCTGTGCTGGGTCTCTGTTGCTGTGCACGGGCTTTCTCTAGTTGTGCAGTGTGGGGGCTATTCTTCCTTCGGGTATGCTGGTTTCTCTTGTTTGGGAGCAGGAGTTCTAGGTGCATGGGCTTCAGTAGTTGTGGCTCTGGGGCTCTAGAGTGCAGGCTCAATAGTTGTGGTGCATGGGCTTAGTTGCTCCATGGTAGGATCTTCCTAGACCAGGGATTGAACTAATGTCCCTTGCATTGGCAGGTGGATTCTTACCCACTGTGCCACCAGAAAAGTCCCTTTTTCAGATTCTTTATCTTGAGATTTGTCTATTCTTTTTTATTTTTTAAAGCCAAATATAAATATTTATTAAGCAACCAAGCACAAGGCATGGACGTTCAAATCATACAACTGTACAGATTTTTTTTCATTCTTTTCTCCTATGTTGAATTTCCTATTTTCTAGGAATTTACGTTTTTACCTTCATGTAGACCCTTACTTTGGTAGAGCATATCTATGCTTCAGCAGTTTTCAGAGAAAGATAACTAGGACTTCAGTTACATGAAAATGTCTATATTCTACCGTCACATTTCATTATTTTGCTGGGTATAGATTTTTTTTTTTCTGCTCGGCATGTGGGATCTTAGTTCTCCAACCAGGGATCGAATCTGCAACCCCCTGCAGTGGAAGCACAGTCGTAACCACTGAACAGTCAGGGAAGGTATGTTATAGATTTTTAGAATAGATTTTTCCTTCAAAAGTCTAAAGACATTTTTCTATCATCCAGCATCTGTGGTGCTGTTGAGAAGTTTCCCGACACTCTGGTCCTTGTTTCTTTGCCATCCCTTCTTTTTCTCTCTGGAACTGTTAAGCCTCATCTCTTTATCTTGGTGTTCATGATGTGTTTTGGTCAGCTAAGTCCTCTGAGAGGATTTGCTTCTATCACATACTTGGAATGTATAACCAGTCTGGGATTAGTCAGAACTGAATTCTTTGCTAGAGGCCTATCAGACCATCTAGGTAGTCTGAATTGTGGTTGCAAACCTGGGTGAGGGCTCAGTGGCAATGTGTCCCCTCTCTACTTTTGTCAAAATCTGAAATAGTTAATTTGCCTTGTGGTTCATTGGTGGTAGTATGGGCATTTATTTACACTGAAGGATTGGCACTTTGGAATTCCAGAATTTTGGTCAGAGGAGATTCTGCTATTAGATTTCCCACCTTGGACTCACGCTGGGCTTTGTTCTCTGTGACCACTCTGAAATGCTGTGGAAAGCAGAGTCTGCACTCAGCTGATCTGACAGATGTTCTCAGTGGACCCCTTACCTTTCTAGGATCCTGTCTTCACTCAAGGCCTACCCTGAGGTTTCTTTACTTCTTGATCTGATGTTTTAAAGATGATTTTTTAAAAATTACATATTGTCTAGAAGCTTATTTCCACCAGTACAGATACTTACCCTATCATATTCTTAGAAATGGGAATCTATATTACCTTTTTAAAAAACATTAAAAAAAGTTTTTTGTAACCGTTGCTTTCCAATGTTGTGTTAGTTTCTGCTGTGCAGCAAAGTGAATCAGCCACACATTAGATATATTAATATCTCCTCTTTTTTGGATTTTCTTCCTATTTAGGTCAACACAGAGCACTGAGTAGAGTTCCCTGTGCTATACAGTCATCAATGCTATTAGTTACCTATTTTATACATCAGATCAGATCAGTCACTCAGTCGTGTCCGACTCTTTGTGACCCCATGAATTGCAGCACGCCAGGCCTCCCTGTCCATCACCAACTCACGGAGTTCACTTAGACTCACGTCCATCAACTCAGTATTGCCATCCAGCCATCTCATCCTCTGTCATCCCCTTCTCCTCTTGCCCCCAATCCCTCCCAGCATCAGAGTCTTCTCCAATGAGTCAACTCTTCACATGAGGTGGCCAAAGTACTGGAGTTTCAGCTTTAGCATCATTCCTTCCAAAGAAATCCCAGGGCTGATCTCCTTCAGAATGAACTGGTTGGATCTCCTTGTAGTCCAAGGGACTCTCAAGAGTCTTCTCCAACACACAGTCCAAAAGCATCAGTTCTTCGGTGCTCAGCCTTCTTCACAGTCCAGCTTTCTCATCCATACGTGACCACAGGAAAAACCATAGCCTTGACTAGATGAACCTTTGTTGGCAAAGTAATGTCTCTGCTTTTGAATATGCTATCTAGGTTGGTCATAACTTTCCTTCCAAGGAGTAAGCGTCTTTTAATTTCATGGCTGCAGTCACCATCTGCAGTGATTCTGGAGCCCAAAAAATAAAGTCTGACACTGTTTCCACTGTTTCCCCATCTATTTCCCATGAAGTGATGGGACCGGATGCCATGATCTTCATTTTCTGAATGTTGAGCTTTAAGCCAACTTTTTCACTCTCCTCTTTCACTTTCATCAAGAGGCTTTTTCTGCCATAAGGGTGGTGTCATCTGCATATCTGAGGTTACTGACATTTCTCCCGGCAATCTTGATTCCAGCTTGTGTTTCTTCCAGTCCAGTGTTTCTCATGATGCACTCTGCATATAAGTTAAATAAACAGGGTGACAATATACAGCCTTAACATACTCCTTTTCCTATGTGGAACCAGTCTGTTGTTCCATGTCCAGTTCTAACTGTTGCTTCCTGACCTGCATACAGATTTCTCAAGAAGCAGATCAGGTGGTATTCCCATCTCTTTCAGAATTTTCCACAGTTTATTGTGATCTGCACAGTCAAAGGCTTTGGCATAGTCAATAAAGCAGAAATAGATGTTTTTCTGGAACTCTCTTGCTTTTTCCATGATCCAGCGGATGTTAGCAATTTGATCTCTGGTTCCCTTGCCTTTTCTAAAACCAGCTTGAACATTTTATACATAGTAGTATATATTGGAGATGAAAATGGCAACCCACTCCAGTGTTTTCGCCTGGAGAATCCCAGGGACAAGGGAGCCTGGTGGCCTGCTGTCTATGGGGTCACACAGAGTCGGACACGACTGAAGTGACTCAGCAGCAGCAGCAGGGTATATATGCCAATCCCAATTAGCCAATCTACCCCATCCCACCCCCTGCTTGATATCATCCTTTTAAACCACAATTTCCTAATTTGAAAAATGGGAATGACAGTAGTGTCTGAAAGTGAAAGGTCACTCAGTCTGTCTCTTTGTGACCCCATGGACTGTAGCCTGCTGGGCTCCTCTTCCATGAAATTCTCCAGGCAAGAGTACTAGAATGGGTAGCCATTCCCTTCTCCAGGGGATCTTCCTGACCCAGGGATCAAACCTAGGTCTTCTGCATTGCAGGAGCTGGGATTGCAGATTCTGAGCCACCAGGGAAGCCCAATAGTATTTGAGGAATTGGTGAGATTGCTAATAAGTGTAAAGCTCTTAACACGGTGTGGCTCCTCAATTAATGTTTACTCTATTTTTTTTCAAGTGGAATTCTTGAAGTCTGAACATAACTGCCCTTCCTTGCTACATCTTTATAGGTGTTTGGTGCACCAATGCCAGTGGGTGATATGAATGATCTGAGGTCTTATTAGGCTGTATATTTATGATATTAAGAAATATATTTCTTTCCATTCTAAAAATTTTCATTTTACATGAGAACCAAATGATAAAACATGATTAGTAGCCTAGATTTTAATTGAGAACACGAAATTTATTGAAGTAGAATCCCCAATTTGTACATTTCTTGAGACAAAAAAATTAGAAAATATCCCCTCCCCACTTAAACAAATAACTCTAAATGGATAGAAAATGGATGTCTTCTCTTACAACAAAGTAGGCTATATATACATGTTTTTAACCATTTTTTTTTATTGCTACAGAGAATGGGATTGCATGAGAAGGATTTTAAAGTCCACAGTTAGGTTCCCTCTCAGCAGTTGCCCTTCTCTGTAACAATATCCACACACTTTCAAATGAATCGGCTCTTTCTGGTGGTTGACCTGCCCCCCTGGGGTGTCTCAGGGGCACTTCTTTAGTAGGTGCATTGTGATATTCTTCACAGCCAGCATGGTCTCTGTGCAGGTGGGTTTGATGAGTGTCTCTGGGAGTAAAAAGCCAAAATGCCCAGTATCACGTAGTTCAAAAGCAAACGTGTAGGGTATTCCATTTTTGTAGGCCCAATCCATTGAGCTACCAGAACTCACATCTAAAAGTTAGAAAAAAAAAAGTCAACTTCACTAGAGTATGTAATTTTCAAAATGTATATATAGTACTTGCTTACTAAGCTATACTAAATCTTTCCACTTAAATACCCTTTCAACAGGAGCAATTTAACCAGAGTTCCTTAACATTGAGCTCATGGAACTTATAAATCATACCTGCTATCATCATAAATCATCCTAGCCACTTTCGGTCTGGTTCTTGCCTCTGACATTTATGAAAACTTTGCTCTTGGAGGATCTAGTCTATGTAGCAATGCTTTTCCAGTACAATGACCTCAATTTCTCAGCCTCAACTTCAATATCATTTCTCTCCACCCTCACTTCATTCACCAAGAAATATACCCATATTGCAGGCTTTTTTATTCTCTTCCAAGGTCTAGAATATTGAAATTCTGATCTCAGAAAACCTCATTTCTTCTATATCCCCTATGTTTTTCACTCCTGATGAACTTGTTCTTTGCCTTTACTTATTACAGTTTCTAAGACTGCCCACAGGCTTCTTAGAATTTCATTGAACTCTCTATCTGACTATGAATTACGCCACTAAATTTCTCACTGCTGCTAAGTCGCTTCAGTCGTGTCTGACTCTGTGCAACCCCATAGACGGCAGCCCACCAGGCTCCCCCGTCCCTGGGATTCTCCAGGCAAGAACACTGGAGTGGGTTGCCATTTCCTTCTCCAATGCATGAAAGTGAAAAGTGAAAGTGAAGTTGCTCAGTAAGTGTCTGACTCTTTGTGACTCCATGAACTGCAGCCCACCAGGCTCCTCTGTCCATGGGATTTTCCAGACAAGAATACTGGAGTGGGGTGCCATGGCCTTCTCCGAATTTCTCACTAGACCCTTCTTTTCTAGCCCCTTTCTGCTTTTGATTTACTAATTCTCAATTCCGAAGTCCAGTTTCTCCATTTTCCATCTCGACAGGGAGATGGAGAAAATCTGTTGTAAATTCATTCATTCTGAAGTCTTTCTCCATTACCAATGGTACTATAGGTGCCTTTTTCTAGACCTTCACTTACAGACCCTTCGTCATTCTCTTCTGGCCCACCCCTTACTTTATCACTGTTTCCACTCTCATCATGGGTAGTTAACCCAGCACCTCCTCTGCTTCCATCCCACTCTTCACCTTTCTCCTCGCTCAGGAAGAAATGTTGCTCGTCTTTTACATGTGACATTGTCTGATCCTATTTTTTGTTGCCTTCTCTGGTAGTGAGAAGGTCCCTTCTCCAGGATCTTGTTTTGCTAATAGACCACCCCTTCTCTTGCATCCTCATTGACCAAACTGTCCCAGCCCTACTTCCCTGGAGCACTTCCTTCTCAAGATCCCTATTATATATTATCTTCTTTTTCTTCTTTCTTTTGCTTTAGCTCTCAAAAGATAATCTATATATGTTGCTTCTGCATCCTCAACCACTTTCAATCTGGTTCTTGCCTCTACCAGACTATGAAGGCTTTGTTCTGAAGGTCACCTATGAAAGCGGGCCTAATCTCCTTTTTTGTTTTTTCCTTGCTCAGATCACACTTTTAGCCTCTCAGCAGCATTTAACCTCGCTGATAATCCATTCTGGCAACTCTCTCCTTCTGGCTTCTGTGACCTTACACACTCCAGCTTTCCGGGACAGAACTGAAAGCCCACACTGTGGGCTTGGACTGTGTCCAATCACAGCACCTTCTGGGATTCTCTGTGCCTCAGTCTTCCTTTCGAAAAAGGGATCATAGTACCTACTGCATAGAGTTGTTGTGAAAATTAAAGCAATCAGGATGCATTTGGTGTTACTGTTTAGTACCTTTAACCCCAAAGTGCCTAGTATGCTGTTTTTAGCATAACATGCTTTTAATAATTAACTCATAAATGAATACATTTTCATAGAAGAATACTTTTTCTTGAAGTTTATATGATCCAGCCTAACATAACACTATTATTTAAAAATTTTCCCTCTCAAATGATACCACTTTTTGATGCCATTTTTGCTAGGACAAGTTGGACAGAATTACATGGCGATGACAATCAAATGACTCTGCTGTTTCCAAGGACCCCTTTGCTTCAGTTGGGGCCAGAAGGTAGGCTGTGGCTTCCTTGTCCCTCTGGGTTAGAGTCAGTCACTGGAACCTCAAATAGTAGCCATAGTAGCAGAAGTTAGAGACAATATTTGCTAACCCTTACATCATGGCGATATGACAGCCTCATTTCTATGGTAACAGGTTGCTCTCAGTAAATATAACACTATGACTGTGCCTTAATACCAAGCTGAAAGATGAACTGTGAGTAAGGCTTTTTAAAAATTAATGTTTTTAGATTTTTAATGTATATTGTATTGGCATTAACTGGTAATGTGATTTTTAAAAATACTATATTTCCCCTTTCAAAGTGGCTCTTTTGAAAGACAGTTATAGAAAGGTCAGCATTAGACCAATGATCATTAAACTTAAAAAATTTTCTGATACTTAAGATATCACCATTACCAGGATAAACTTATAAACAATGTTAATTAACAAGCCAAGTATTTCTTCTGAAGGCTGAAGAAGTGATTGGTTAGAAATGGATAAATGGTTATAATGGATAAATTAAAGAAATTGAGAAATCTGCTAGCTCATTGGAAAGTATAGTTGAATGTCAATGTCTATACACACACGTATAATGTACATTATATGATCTACTATATGATCATGGTGAGCTTCTAGAACGACACTAGATATTCAGGAATATATGCTTTCTCACTGGATTTTCTAAATCATATAGTCAATGAATTTTACTTTTAAATTTATTTTTGGCTGCACTGGGTCTTTGTTGTTGTACATGGGCTCTCTCTAGTTGTGGAGAGTGGGGTCTTCTCTTGTGGTGTGTGGACTTCTCATTGTGGTGGCATCTCTTGCTGTGGCTACCTGGCACTAGGTGCTCAGGCTTCAGTGGTTGTGACACTTGGCCTAGTTGCCCCAAGGCATTTGGGATCTTCTAGAAGGCAATGGCACCCCACTCCAGTACTCTTGCCTGGAAAATCCCATGGACGGAGGAGCCTGGTAGGCTGCAGTCTATGGGGTCGCTTATAGTTGGACACGACTGAGCGACTTCACTTTCATTTTTCACTTTCATGCATTGGAGAAGGAAATGGCAACCCACTCCAGTGTTCTTGCCTGGAGAATCCCAGGGACGGGGGAGCCTGAAGGGCAGCCGTCTCAGGGGTCGCACGGAGTCGGACACGACTGAAGCGACTTAGCAGCAGCAGCAGCAGCAGACCAGGGATTAAACCTGTGTCCCTTGCATGGGCAGGCAGATTTTTAACCACTGGGTCTGTTAATGAATTGCAGAGTTTGAAAGACTATGGGAAATGACCTAGTCCCATTCCTCATGCATCAGTTGTGCAAACTGAAGCCCAGGAATATCGTCTTTGTCAGGATTCCATCTAACTAGTGGCAGAATTAAGACTAGAATCCATGTCTCCTGGTTCTATATATGTCCAAGTTATGCCCATACACTGGAAAGAACTTGTTATTCTTTATTTCACATGAAATAGGAGATATTTTAATTACCGTTCAAGAAGAAATTCAGTTGATGGTTTTATGTAAGAAACAGAATGTCATAACAAGAATAGTGAAGGAAAGGGATAAAAAGGAAGCTCTTTCAGAGCTGAAACATTACTTAATTTTCTTCTCAAGGCCCATTACCATTTCACAGGAGTTACACCTGCTTAAGGAGCCCATTTGGGTACTTTGTACTGTCATGAGATCTCAGTTCAACTCTGTAGTCTTTATTACGTGCTTAGCATATTCTCTGTGTAGGATTTATTTGAATTGGGACAGTCATTTCTGTCAAGCAGAGTAAAACTAGTCAGACATAAACTTCCATCTTCCTTGGCTAATTTGGTAGTCAAAAATTTCATTTTGGGGAGTGGGGAACATATTTTCTTTTTTTAAAAAAAGGGAAGTTATTACACAGGATATTGGTTCAAGAGATGATTCCAACACAGCATCCAAAGGAAACTTACACAATGTGCTCGAGGCAGGTCCGTATCGGTACTGTACCCCATGAACCGACCGAAGTGCATTCACAGCCTTATAAGCTGCAGATTCCTATTAATTTAAATGGAGAAATTATATCACATACATCACTGCATTGAAACCTTTAGAAACACCAACATGTTGTCTGAGCATTATCAGTACTCAATTTAGAGAACGCTGGGCACACTGATGAATAGCTGTATTTAATGGTTAATACTGTTATTCTTTGTTGCATATTGCATTTTGCAATATGTTTTAGAGCACACTATTTCCCTTAATTTGTACAGTGAGCCAGTGATCAGTAATATTTCCATATATAGACAAGGAAAGGAAGGCTCATCAAGGTTCAGTGGTCAGACTGGGGTTACACTGCATGGAATGGCTGGGTTGAAATAAAGACATCTTCTGAGACTGCTTTAGTGTTCTGCCCTCTTCATTTTGAACTAGTTCAGAGACACCATTTCTATAAATTACAAAATGCTTGACAGGGCAGGGCTCATGTCAGTCTTACTCAAAGCTACATATACACCATTTAGCAACATGGTTGTATATAACAGATGCTTAATCACTATTTTTAAGAGAACTTTTAAAAAGTAGATTATTTTAATTTTAATTAATTTTTTTTTTTAGCCACACAGCATGAGAGATCTTAGTTGCCTGACCTGGGATGGAATCTGCGCCCCCTACAGGGAAAGCATGGCGTCTTTGCCACTGGACCATGAGGGAAGTCCCCTTAATCACTATTTCTTGCATGTGTGTTGAATAAGCATAGATCTGCAAGAGCATCAAGATAATCTTATCGATCCTTAAGTACATACTTCAGTGGCTAGGTTCAAGGTAGTTAAAACCCATATGAATCAGTTCCCAAACCCTTTAATTCAGTAGGAGTGACTCCTCTTGTTCTGTGTGTTTATCCTTCGTGGGAATGGAAACACTTTCAGAATGCTTCCTGACTTCTAAGGTTACACACTCCTCTGGCAGAGCTCAGCCAGGTGTGGCTAAGATGTAGAAATTCTACTTCAAGGTGGAACTTACTGCCTATGCCAAAAAGCAGGAAAAGTAAATGCCATCAAAATACCTAAAGGTGAATATTCTAAGATGAACTCAAATGATAAAGACTACCCTGTGAAAACATTTTCAAATGGTGTGAAAGGACTAGTTTCAACAAGGAGTTAGAGACATACTGAGTGACCAGTGAGGGGAAAAGAAGTATGCTGAGACTGGTATATGACTCTCCCATTTCCACTTGCCTGTGAATAATTTAATGCAGCACATTGAAGCACTCTGGGCAACGTGGTGTTGTATGTTGGACCCGGCTTCAGCCTGCTGTTCTCACTTACCTCTGGGATGCAGAGAGCAGCATTTGCAGCAAATGCTACACGGGGCTATTTAGGGACCAGGCAGTAGGACCTGACAAACATTTATTATTGATCTCCCTGATGACGACATTCTCCTCGTGGGAGCCAACAGAATAGGAATGTAAACACCATAATGAGGTATCTTTATGGAGAATGCGCAAAGACTTTTAACATTTTCTCCAATGGCCTCAGCAATAGTCCATGGCAAGGGCAGATATTTCTACATTTAGAAGATTACTGCATTCTAATATGAGCAGATCTTTTTTCCTTATTATTTCAGATGACTAAACCCCAGGTGGGAGAAAAATCTCTTGAGAAAAAAAAAAAGACAACCACTCTGTCTGTTTTCACAAAACATAGTTTTAGCCTTTTGTGATCACTGGACTTCTGTGACTGGGGTGTATGTTGATAAGAGGTTTAGGCATATTCCTTCCACAAAGAGTAGAAACTTCATCAAATTTTCTAAGAATTATTTTCCAGGGTGGAATCTATTTAGATGAGTTTAAGTGATTCTTCCTTTCTCCATTGCTTTTTTCCCCCCAGTTGTTCAGAAGGACCCAGGCCTCCTTTACTGGATCTCAGCTAAGTAAGGAGTAATATTTTTATATTTAAAGCAAGTTTGGGGACTTCTCTGGCAATCTGGTGGTTAAGACTCCATGCTCCCAGTGCAGACGGTACAGGTTCCATCCCCGGTTAAGGAACTAAGATCTCACATGCCACGTGCTGTGGCATAGCATGGCCAAAAATAATAATCATTTTTTAAAAGTTAAAAATAAAAGATCTTCATGACCTAAATATGTTAGCAGAACCACAGACTCCTCCATATTGATGGAATGCTTTTGAACAAGTTGAACAGAATTTAATGGTTTCTGGTTAACATTCACAGACTATATAGTTTCTGAGAACTGTAATCTTGGTTTTAGTGATTTAGCTTATCTGCAACCCACGAACAGGATTTCTCAATAGGGTTACTGCTGACAGTTTGGACTGAATTGCTCTTTACTGTGGAAGGCTGTCCTGTGTAACGTAGGATATTTCATAGCATCCTTGGCCTCTACCCACTAGATGCCAGTAACATCTTCCACCCCTGTGGTAGCAATCAAAAAAATGTCCCTAACATTGTCCAGTGTCCCTTGGGAGGAAAGTTCATCACTGGCTATAAACCACCGATCCAATTTTCATACCATATTCTCTAAGACAAAAAGAAAGTAATTTAACTGCTGGTGGGAAAATAAATTCAAAATATGGAGACTATCCTCATGTGTTGTTTGAATACATTGCATATTCTATATAATCAGTTGTGAGGATACAAACAGATGCTGTGCCCAATTTAGAAAGGGATGAACAATTGCCTATAGAAATATTGCAGTACAAGGTGCTAGGCTGCTAGGTCACTAACATTGAAAATGAAAAGTGTCTTTGATCCACTGAGGAGCTGAAGAATAGCACCATCTAGCACCACTCCCATCTTTACAGTATTTCTCAAGAGAGAGAATTTGCTCAGAATTATTACACAAAATGCTAAGAACAGAGTTCCTCTTTTGGATAGGAAACAAGCCTTCCCCAGACCACCGTCTGACCACCTCATGTTACTCATTCCTCCTAGGACCTGGACACCTAGATCAGGGATTCTTGCAACCCCAAGCAACAGATGCAGGATTTGGAGACTGAGGTATAGGAAGAAAGGGCATGCTTTTATGAAAAAAACTTTAAAGTGTAACATACCTACAGAAGTATATACAAATTAAGTTTATAGCTTGATGAAGGATCACAAGTTGCACACACTCATCCAGTAACCAGCATCCAGACAAAGAACATCAACAGCAACCCAAAGCCTGCCTACGCCCCCTCCCAATCCCTTCTCCCTCCTTGTTCCTTACTTGTAACACTATCTATTAACTTGGCCTGGCTTTGAACTTCATAGGCCTCTAGATGCTATAGGCTCTGAACCAGACTCACTTTACAAGGAATTAATTCCTGTAGTGGACAGCTTGTTGGGTTTCTGAGATGAGGAGAGGAAGGAACTCTGCTCTTTCACTTTCAAGTAATCTCATGCTTGAAAAGCTATTCATTCTAAGCACCAACTTGTCAGATACATGCCCAGAGACTTAGTGGCATTAAGCAAATAGCGCTTATAAATTAAAACTTGCTTTTAATTAATGAGAGTCAGACCATAATTTATGAACAATTATTTACTCAATAAAGTTAATTACACCCCTGCATATGTGACCAAAGCTGTAAAACAAATCAAATCTATCCTGACATTTTCCAAATAACATGTGGTAAGAAAGTGAATAGTTTGGAACTGATAGCATTTGAGAAGCAGTGTAGCACAGTGGTTAAAAGCAACAACACTGGAGCTAGATTTGGAATGAATCCTGGGTATGACAGTGAGTAGCGATGTGTTCTTACTTTAATTATTTAGTATGTTTAGGTTTCAGTTTCCTCATCTGTAAAATGAGGATAATAATAGTTACTGTATATGATTAAGAAAGATAAATGAAATTTTATATATGTCATTTATCTTTTTAATCATATACAGTAACTATTATATATATATTATATACTATACTATATATACATAATATATATTCTATATACTATACTATATATAGTATATAATATATATAATTATATATTACTATATAACTTAGTATATATAATATAACATATATATTACTATATAACTTATATATATTATATATTGTATATATATACTATATATATTATATATACTATATGCTGGACTGGAAGAAACAGAAGTTGGAATCAAGATTGCTGGGAGAAATATCAATAACCTCAGATATGCAGATGACACCACTCTTATGGCAGAGAGTGAAGAAGGGCTAAAAAGCCTCTTGATGAAGGTGAAAGTGGAGAGTGAAAAGGTTGGCTTAAAGCTCAACATTCAGAAAACGAAGATCATGGCATCTGGTCCCATCACTACATGGGAAATAGATGGAGAAACAGTGGAAACAGTGTCAGACTTTATTTTTGTGGGCTCCAAAATCACTGCGGATGGTGACTGTAGCCATGAAATTAAAAGACGCTTACTCCTTGGAAGGAAAGTTATGACCAACCTAGACAGCATATTCAAAAGCAGAGACATTACTTTGCCAACAAAGGTTCGCCTAGTCAAGGCTATGGTCTTTCCTGTGGTCATGTATGGATGTGAGAGCTGGACTGTGAAGAAGGCTGAGCGCCGAAGAATTGATGCTTTTGAACTGTGGTGTTGGAGAAGACTCTTGAGAGTCCCTTGGACTGCAAGGAGATCCAACCAGTCCATTCTGAAGGAGATCAATCCTGGACTTTCTTTGGAAGGAATGATGCTAAAGCTGAAACTCCAGTATTTTGGCCACCTCATGCGAAGAGTTGACTCATTGGAGAAGACTCTGATGCTGGGAGGGATTGAGGGCAGGAGGAGAAGGGGACGACAGAGAATGAGATGGCTGGATGGCATCACTGACTTGATGGGTGTGAGTCTGAGTGACCTCTGGGAGCTGGTGATGGACAGGGAGGCCTGGCGTGCTGTGGTTCATGGGGTCGCAAAGAGTCGGACACGACTGAGCGACTGATCTGATCTGATATATAGTATATTATATATACTATATATTATATATAGTATATATAACTATATGTACTATATAATATATATTATGTTGCTAAGTCGCTTCAGTCGTGTCCGACTGTGTGCGACCCCACAGACGGGAGCTCACCAGGCTCCCCCGTCCCTGGGATTCTTCAGGCAAGAACACTGGAGTGGGTTGCCATTTCCTTGTCCAATGCATGAAAGTGAAAAGTGAAAGTGAAGTTGCTCAGTCGTGTCCGACTCCTAGCAACCCCATGGACTGAAGCCCACCAGGATCCTCCGTCCACGGGATTTTCCAGGCAAAAGTACTGGGGTGGGGTGCCATTGCCTTCCCCATAATATATATTATATATAATGTATATTATATTATATATAGTATATATGTACTATATGTACTATATTATATATATTATATATAATATATATCATATATACTATATGTTATATATTATATATATCATATATACTATGTTATATATTATATATAATATATATCATATATACTATGTTATATATTATATATAATATATTATATATAATATGTAATATATACTATATTATATAATATATACTATATATATAACTATATATATGTATAACTATGTGTGTGTGTATATATATACACAATGCTTGTTGCATCATTACATAGGACCATCTTAGCATTAGAAAAGCATGAAGCCCGACACACATATCCAGCTTCAAGTACTTACCACACAGCTAAAATTGGGGATTGTTGCATACTTGTAAGAATATGGATACAGCAACATCTGAGCATATGCATGAAAAGATAGGTAAGCCGTGATGTGCTTCCTGTGTTTTCGGAGGAAGTTAGCTACAGCTTTCACTTCCGGCTCAGATTCTGGGAAAGGTCCACAATACGTATCATCACAAGGATGCATGGAAGCTCCTTCATCTGCAAGTTAGAAAAGAAAATGGGGTGTAGGCACGGGCAGGCAAGAAGCAAGAAATGCAAATAGGCATTGTTAAACTGATTCTTATGTTGTTTCTGTAAATTCACGATATTATTAAGCAATTCATCTAACTTGTCATTTACTGAAATTAATACTGAAAAATCCAAAGTGGCTCAGGCCTCCATGTATATAATGGCCGGGCAGCCTGAATACGAACTGGAAGGCAATGGCACCCCACTCCAGTACTCTTGCCTGGAAAATCCCATGGATGGAGGAGCCTGGTGGGCTGCAGTCCATGGGGTCGCTAAGAGTCGGACACGACTGAGCGACTTCACTTTCACTTTTTCGCTTTCATGCATTGGAGAAGGAAATGGCAACCCACTCCAGTGTTTTCTGCCTGGAGAATCCCAGGGGCAGGAGAGCCTGGTGGGCTGACGTCTATGGGGTCACGCAGAGTCGGACACGACTGAAGTGACTTAGCAGCAGCAGCAGCAGCTTGTTTAGCTAAGCCTGCATAAACCACCCTAAAGGGAGGGCTCCAACAGTTGGAGAACTAATTCTGTATGATCCCCCCAGAGCAGGTAAGGCCTCTTGTTTATATACTCCATGACACTTGTACTTTCCCACCATAACACTCAACCCACTTGTCATAAGTGTCAATAGTTTACTCATTTAACATGCAGTCAATATTTACACTGACCTGGATACCTGGGATTTACTGGAAACAACATAGGAAGAAATCCCTGCTATAACAGAACCCGCATTCAATCTGGATTCTTTGTTAGACTCTAATGCTCTGTGAAGGCAGGGACTGTGTCTTTCTTTTTGGGCACCTGACAACTAGAACAATAATATGCAAGTGTTCAACAAACAGTTGTTGAATAAGTAAATGTCAGATCAAAAGAAAAGGCTAGACATCTGTATAGATGTCTGGTAAGATACAAATATTGATATATTAAGAACAGGGAGGCAAAACAGAAATAATTCCACATAACATGCCAATTTCTGTTATATTTTTAGATCAGCTATAGTCAAACTGGTTTTATAAAACCCAAGAGAGCTCTCCAGTTATCTTCAGGGTCAGTTCAGTTAAGAAATCCTCAAAAGTAAATTTTAATATTTTTGAAATTAAAAAATTATGCAAGGCCATGAAGGAGAGGGAGGAAAATAAGATTTACAGTAATAATCACAGAAGATTAAGATTCCAAGAAATTTTGGAAATAATGACATTTTCCATAGTGATTTGCCATTCTGAGTCCTTGCTATCTCTCCTATACCTGGAACACTGTAGCTCTTTCCGTAAACAAATGGAAAATGGTTGGTAGGTCTATGACCTAGTCTAGCACTACCGAAAATGAAAAAACTAAGACCAGGCTAATTCTTGAGGATATTATGTCTCATTTATGCCGAAGAAGAGTCAGGACAGGGAACTTAAAGCAATTGTGGTTTTCTTCCTTTGAGTCTAATTTTGAACTCAAAGCCTTGAAAGCAACTGGAATATAGATGGAACTCAGAACTTAATATAAACACTATAGCTAATGCTCCAAAAGGAACAGAAAAAACTAGACCTTTGAGCAACACTGATATAAAGGAGAGATCACAAACTGAGCAACTACTTCCAGAGGGAGCAGAAGTAATGAGCTAGAGAAACAAGAGCTCACAACAACCATAATAAATATTCTCAAGGGCATATGGGAAGGCACTGGAAACATTAAACAGGGGCAAGAAATGATAAAAAAAAAAGAACCAATAAGATATAATGGAAAAAACTTAACTCATGGGTTGCATGAATACAATCAATGGGTGAATTGATGAGACGGAGTGGATTTTGAAACATTCTCAGAGGCATTGAGAAGGAAACAAAGAATTGTAAAAATGAAAAAAAATTAAAGGACATGAAAAATAGAATAATCGCCAACATCTGATTTGTAGGGCTTCTAAATGAAAAAGAAATCAAGTTAAACATTTGAAGAATTGCTAATTGAAATTTTGCCACGGTTAAAGGTTAAATGGGTGTATTGTGTACCAACATGAGAGAGAAGGGAAAATATCAACATGATACAGTAAAGTGAAATTTAGGAACAAGGAATCAATTCCAGAGAGAAAGCAGCAGACCATCTATAGACGAATGAAATTAGATTCACATCTGACATTTTAAATAGCAGCACTTGTTCAGTCACTAAGTTGTGTTCCAATTCTTTTCGATCCCATGGACTGCAGCACGCCAGGCTTCCCTGTCCTTCACTATCTCCCAGAGTTTGCTCAAACTCATGTCCACTGAGTTAGTGATGCCATCCAACAATCTCATCATCTGTCGTCCCCTGTTCCTCCTGCCCTCAGTCTTTCCCAGCATCAGGGACTTTTCCAGTGAGTCGGCTGTTCACATCAGGTGGCCAAAGTATTGGAGCTTCAGCATCAGGCCTTCCAGTAAATATTCAGGGTTGGTTTCCTTTAGGATTGATTAGTTTAATCTCCTTGCAGTCCAAGGGACTCTCAAGAGTCTTCACCACCACCATTATTTTAAACCATCAGTTCTTCAGTGCTCAGCTCACCTGACATTTTAAACAGCAACACTAGAATAATATTTGCAAAATATTTTTGAAACGGGAAATTTGAGTCTAGACTTACAGCTGAATTCATTGAAATGTGAAAGTGAAATAAAAATGTCATAGTTATTAGCATATTTTCATTGGTTATTTTTTCATTTTCAATGTGTACTTTTTTCACTTAGTTTTTAAATTTCATGTATTACACAATTTTAAAGTTTTAAAGAGATTTTAGTTATCAATTTTCTCAGATTGCTTACTAAGATTGTTATTGTTGATATTTTCACAAGCAATGGTCAAGAGTGCCATCCATTCATAGTCTCTGCCAACAATACCCTGAAAGTGCATCACCTTTTGCTTTTTGCCTTTGATGGCAAAATTTAATTTGCCTTCCTTTCGGCAAGTATGTTTGAACATTGATTTATAGGTTGGCATTGGATTGGACATGCCTCTGAATTGGTTAATCTTGTCTTTAGCTCATATTATTGTTGGGCTGTTTATCTGTTTTTGGTTGGTTGGTTTAGTTGCTAAGTTATCTCCAACTCTTGCAACCCCATGGACTGTAGCCCACCAGGTTCCCCTGTCCATGGGATTTCCCAGGCAAGAATATTGGAGTGGGTGGCCATTCCCTTCTCCAGGGGATCTTCCCGACCTAGGGAGCAAACCTGTCTCCTGCATTGGCATTGGGGGAGTGAGCCACAAGGGAAGCCCTACTCATGTATAAAAGAGCTTTGTATAGATGTTTGTCATCTGCATTGCATTTTATCCTCATATTTATATTTTCCAATTGTTTGTGATAGCTTTTTATAATTTTAGACATCTTAAATTTTGTATAATTACTATGTCTTTTTCAATGGCTTTTGGGTTTCCTGTCTTGGTTAAGAATTTTTCCCTATTCTGAGGGATTATAGCTTGTTTATAGGTTTTCTTCTAAGAATGTCATCATTTTAAAAAATTTATTTATTTTTGCCTGTGTTGGGTCTTTGGTGCTGCATAAGCTTTTCTGTAGTTGCAGTGCGCAGGGGCTGCTCTCTAGTTGCAGTGCGCAGGTTTTGCTGCTGTGGCTTCTCTTGTTGCACGGGCTCTTGGGTGTGTGGGCTTCAGTAGTTATGGCACATGTGCTCAGTAGTTGCAGCTCCTGGGCTCTGGAGCTCAGGCTCAATAGTCGCAGCGCATGGGCTTAGTTGCCCAACAGCATGTGGGATTTTCCCGTGTCAGGGATCAAGCCTATGTCTCCTGCATTAGCAGATGGATTCTTTGCCACTGAGCTACCAGGGAAACCTCAAGAATGTTATTTTATTTTATCTTTTTTCCATCTAAGTCTTTAATCCTTTTGGATTTATTTTTACACATATGTAACATACAGCTTTGTCTTCAGTTTTTCTATATTGATAGACAATTCATTCAGCATAATTTATTAAATATTCTACCATTTTCCCACTGAATTGAAACATCACCTTGGTAATATATTAAAATCTCTTACATTTGTTGATCTATTCCTGGATTTTCTGTTCTGCTGTTCTATTAGTCTCTTTCCATATTGTCACCCTACTACTCTATAGCAGCATTAAGATATGTGCTGATATCAGACAAGTTCCCTTACTGTTATTCTTTTTTTCAGTGCTTTTTAGGGTCTATTTGCTTTCCCATATAGATTTAATGATCATTTTATCAGTCCCCCAAAACATAAATGAAAAACCCTGTTGAGACTCTAATTGGAATTGCACTAAATTTATACTGATTTTTTGAGGATATTATAATACTGAGTCACCCAATCCAAGGACATGTTACACCATTCCGTTTGCTCAGATGGTGTTTTATGTTCATCATCAATATTTTATCACTATTTTCTTCAGTATATCTTCTTTATCGTTGTTATTACTATGAATTGGTAACTATTTCTTTTTAAAAATTTTTACACAATTTTAATGGTTACCTTTCATTTACAGTTATTATTAAATATTGCCATTTTCCCCATGTTGTACAGTATGTCCCTGAATTTATCTTACACCTAATGGCTTGTACCTTCCATTCCCTCATTCCATAACTGCCCCTCCACCCTCCTCCTAGTAACTATGCTTGTTATCTATATCTATGAGTCTGCTTCTGTTTTTGTTATATTCATTAATTTGTTGTATTTTTATTTTACATGTATAAGTGGTATCATTGTCTTCCTACTTCTGTATGACTTATTTAACATAGCATAATGCCATCTAAGTCCATGCATGTTGCTGAAAATGCAAGATTTCATTATTTTTATGACTGAGCAGTATTCCAATGCATATGTATATCACATCTTCATCCATTCATCTGTTGATGGACACTTACATTGCTTCCATATTTTGGCAGTTATAAATAATGCTGCTCTGAACATTGGGGTGCATTCCTTCTTGAATAAGTGTTTTTTGTTTTTGATATGTACCCAGGAGTGAAATTGCTGGGTCATGTGGTAATACTGTTTTTAGTTTTTTTGAGAAACCATACTGTTTTACCTAGTAGCTACCATTGATAGCTATTTTCCAAATGGTCCTCTAAGAGTGTGGTGGTAGAAGTCACTTCATGATACCACGAGAACTCCTCCCATTCTCTCCCTTCCTGTCCTCTACCAGATCCATCAGGTCTAACTAGGAATTAGTTGTGCAAACCATCTCTTTAAACTTCATTTTGGAGCCTTCTGTGCTGTCAAAATAAAAAAATGTGGCCCATTAAACAAATTTTATATTAAATATATATGTTATTTACATATATAAATAGTGTTTTCTGATAACTGTATCCTTAGATAATATTGTAATTGGGATAATGAGTGACAGCTCAACTGACATTTCTTTAGAAAATCAGACCCTCTGCTAAATAACATTCTAAGTTGCTAAAGGTAAATTACTTGCTTTGTTCAAACTGTCAAGAAAGAAGGCCCATAATTCTTTAGTATTCTCATTTTCCATTCCTTCTATAGATTGTGAAGTATTTCTAATCCATTCCTGAATCTGTAGAAGCTAGAGATCTACTTGTTTTTCAGCTAATAGTGGGTAAGGATTGCCGTCTTCCATCCTTTATAAGCTAAGAGAAACCAAACAATGATTTTCTTTCTCAAGAAATAAAATTCTTCTGAGTAGCAAGAGGGATAAATACATCGTACTGAAGACAGAGCCAGTGCTATTATTCCTTTCTGGAGTGGAGAGCATTTATGGCTAGATTGAGATGAGAATGGGGAGAGTCTTGTATCCCTGGCTATGTGGCCACAGGGAGACACTATTCTTGACCTGAAGCACTTGCTTTCCCACATCTTCGCTAAATCTTCTCTGGGTATATCTGAGGTTTTTGTAACATTGCTTACTAACACAGGTGGAACAGAATCTAACACAGGATGGGAAGAACAGCAGGGTTTGGAATATAGAATAGTTCTACAGATGACTATGTCTGGCTGTAAATTCAGTAGCATGTATGTTGTACTGTAGTTATTTATTTTTATAGACTCTACCACTTCTTTAGAGGGTGAACTCCTCTAGGACAGAAGTCATGCCTTATTATTCCCAGTACTTAGCAAAGTGGACACCTCTGCTCCACTCTAATTGTTGTTGAATGAATAAGCTGAGCTGACCCTCCTCAGCGGGGCTGCTTCTAACTTGGACTATTTCATTGAATCCAGGTTTTTGCTTAGACAACACCAGTTCATCTCCATGGAAGGCCAAGGACTCACCAGGGCACCACCACCATCACCACCAAACTACCTTCAAAAAGCCTGTTGTTCTATGAAAACACTCTACTACCTAAGCATTTCTTGAATAATTTCAAATCTGAAATTCTGAGCTTTCCCAAGATTGCTGTTGCTAAGTCACTTCAGTCATGTCCAACTCTGTGTGACCCCATAGACAGCAGCCCACCAGGCTTCCCCGTCCCTGGGATTCTCCAGGCAAGAACACTGGAGTGGGTTGCCATCTCCTTCTCCAATGCATGAAAGTGAAAAGTGAAAGTGAAGTTGCTCAGTCGTGTCTGACCTTCAGCGACCCCATGGACTGCAGCCTTCTAGGCTCCTCCATCCATGGGATTTTCCAGGCAAGAGTACTGGAGTGGGGTGCCATTGCCTTCTCCGTTTCCAAGATTATACCTTAATAAATATTTAGCAAGGAAATGGGATACTTCAAAACTTCTTCTCTATGGTGATGAGCCCCAATTTTTTATGCATGTAGATACAAATCCTCCCTTGCCCCTAACACAAGCTATCCTCAGTGATAGCTTCATGAGTGAGCTTTTAACAGGTAATAGCCAAAAAGGGGCCATTAAGTTTCCTCTTAGACTGCATAAAAACTGTGACAGTGTGCTGACATGTTTCTTTCAGAGGATAGATGGAGAGAGATTCATAACTGGAGGGGAGTGTTTACAACAGGAAGGCATTTTTTTTCCCCTTTAGCCTCAGACTTTATTGTTTGAATATTTGCGACTGTAATTCTATACACAAATGTTAATTTCTTATAAAATCATTGCTTGGTCACCTCGCTCTCCATTTTATGCCACATTTCCATCAAGAACTATTTCCTCAAGGAATGTGCAGAGAGAGCAGAGGGGTGTGGAGGATGGAAAGGGCCAGAAAAGGTATAGGCTGGCCAGCGAAGCAGGAAAACAGTCCATGGCTTAAGAAGGACCAGGTGATCCTTCAGGAGACCAGAAGCCTTACCTGGCTTCTCACAGAGCTTGAAATATTTTCCTCCCTTGGCTTCTGATACACTCTCCTCCTTTTTCCCATCTCTACTATTTTTTTTTCATTTATTATTATTTTTATTGGAGTATAGTTGCTTTACAATGTTGTATTAGTATCTGCCATACAACCGCATGCACCAGCTATGTGTATACATATATCCCTTCCCTGTTGAACCTCCCTCCCCTTCTCCCTGACATTCTCCTCTTACATTTTTCTTCCAACAACTATATTATTTCCTTCTCAGCCCTCTTTATGGGTTTGTCTTCCTCTTTTAGTCCTTAAAAGAAAAGTACCCAGTTGTTCTGCCCTTAGTCCATTTTCTCCAATAATCTCTCTTCAATGACTATGTATTCTTCAGCTCCTGCTTATGTATTGATAGTTTCATTCATTTAGTCCTATGCACCTCAAACTAGGATGGGTCAATGAACAAAATAAAGTTTTCTGCCACATAGAATTTACATTTTAATGGTGGCAGTGACCAGTGATAGGGAGATGAACAACACAGTGAATAAGTAATTGCACTGTGTAGTAGAAGTGGAACAGAGAAAAGGCAGAGAGTAAAAGAAAGATCAGGAATTCTGGGGACGTGAGTTGCGATTACAAAGACAGCACTGAGAGTTATTCTTAGTAGCTGAAGTTGAGCATTCTTGAAGAACACAGGGAGTCAGCCGTTGCACCTGGGGAAGAGTGCTTTGGGTAGAGGTAACAGCCAATGTGATGGCTCCAAAGCAGGCCTGGTGTGTGCCTGGCCAATGTGGATGGAGCCAAGTGTTGAGGGTGGGGTAGAAATCGATGAGATCAGACAATCAATGGGGGACCAGGTCATGTGAATTTTTTTTTAAATTTGATTTTTATATTGGAGTATAGTTGCTTTACAACATTGTGTTAGTTCCTGCTGTGCAGCAAAGTGAATCAACTATATGTATATATCTATCCCCTCTTCCTTGGATTTCCTTCCCATCTGGGGCACCACAGAGCACTGAGTAGAGTTCCCTGGGCTACACAGTAGGTTCTCATTATTTATCTGTTTTATACACAGTAGCGTATATATGTCAATCCCAATTTCCCAACCATACCCCCTCTTTGGTACCCGTATATTAGAGTCTGTGTGTCTGTTTCTGCTTTGCAAGTAAGTCAGAAGGAGACAAAAAAATACTGTATATTAATACATATATGTGGAACGTAGAAAAATGGTGTATGTGTGTGTGTCTTAGTTGCTCATTCGTGTCCGACTCTTACCCCAAAAAATTAGAGTGAAAAAAATGATGAGGAAACCAGTGGGTTAGGAAGAGAGTTTTATATTATGGAGGTCAAGTGAAGCTAAATGTTTTGAAAAATAAAGCATGATTCACGTGGTCAAAGCAGCTTAGAAACTAAGTAAGGTGAGATCAAGACGTGACCGTTGTATTTAGCAATGTGGGATTTGATTAGAGTATAATACTATGTGCAGGGGAAGGCAATGGCACCCCACCCCAGTACTTTTGCCTGGAAAATCCCATGGATGGAGGAGCCTGGTAGGCTCCAGTCCATGGGGTCGCTAAGAGTCGGACACGACTGAGCGATTTCACTTTCACTTTTCACTTTCATGCATTGGAGAAGGAAATGGCAACCCACTCCAGTGTTCTTGCCTGGAGAATCCCAGGGGCAGGGGAGCCTGGTGAGCTTCCGTCTATGGGGTCGCACAGAGTCGGACACGACTGACGCGACTTAGCAGCAGCAGCAGCAGCAGCAGTGAGTTTATATAGTATAATATTATGTGTAGGGACTAGGAGAGGATGAGACTCTGCTAAAAAGGAAGAAAGGCATGGGGCAGTAGCTGGTGGAAGAAGGGGAGACAGGATTTTTTCAGATGAGAGGAATAATGGCATGCTTTCATGCTAAAGGGGTAAAGCCCAATAGAGAACCAAACAAACACACACCCAACCAGCCAAACAGACAACAAAACGATAGAGATGGGAAAATTCCTGGAGCAATATTCTTGAGTAGGAAAGCTCTAGTTCAAGTCAATGTCTTGAATCTCTATCTGGAGCTTTCTGCACGTCACTACCGGCTTGTCTCAGAGGCACTGGAAGCTCAAGCTGTCCTTAGATGAAATCATCTCTGTCTTTCCTACCCACCAAAGTGACCTTGCAATGTTTCTTCACCTATATTTCCCTCATTCACTGAGTGGCTCAAGTCAGAAATTTAGATGGAGAGACACTGAAAGTTGCTCTCTCCCTAATCCCTCCATCCTATTGGAGAGCAAATTCGGTTGATCACATCTATTCCATCTCTATGTGACTCCTGCCAGCGAAGTGCAGACCCTCAGCATTATTCCCCTGCATTACCAAAACAGTTCGTTGCCTTCAGTCTGGCTAGCCTTGAATTCAGCCTTCTCAACAATGTCATTGTAATCTTCTAAAAACTTAAAACTGATCTTATTGCTCTGCTGCTTAAAAGCCCTTCAGTGGCTGCCTTCTAGATAAAGTTCTAAAGTCTTTGAGTGGGTGCTAAGTCATTTCAGTAGTGTCTGACTCTATGCATCCCCATGGACCATAGCCCGCCAGGCTCCTCTGTCCACAGGATTCTCCAGGCAAGAATACTTGAGTGGCTTGCCATGCCCTCCTCCAGGGGATCTTCCCAACCCAGGAATGGAACCTGCGTCTCTTATGTCTCCTGCATTGGCAGGTGGGTTCTTTACCACTATCACCACCTGGGAAGTCTTTACTATGGCTTAAAGGCCACAGAGGTAGTGTGGTCAAAGTGTCTGAAAATAGTAGTGAAAGGTATTACAGTTCATCTTGTTGTGTGTTTTTCTGTCTTAAAAAACAATGAATTTATGGGACTTGCCTGGGAGTCCTGTGGTTAAGACTCATCACTTACACCGCAGGGGGCATGGGTTCAATCCCTGGAAGGGGAACTAAGATCCCATATGCTGAGAGGCATGGCCAAAAATAAAAAAACCAAAACCCAATTGGTGATTTTTGTCCTGTTGCTATACAGAGAGCACTGTGATTGGTATTTAACCATTTACCAGATAATCTCATGGATCTTCTGTAGTTCTATAATAGTTTCAAGGTTACATCAGATCAGATCAGATCAGTCACTCAGTCGTGTCTGACTCTTTGCAACCCCGTGAATTGCAACATGCCAGGCCTCCCTGTCCATCACCAACTCTCGGAGTTCACTCAGACTCACATTCATCGAGTCAGTGATGCCATCCAGCCATCTCATCCTCTGTCGTCCCCTTCTCCTCCCACCCCCAATCCCTCCCAGCATCAGAGTCTTCTCCAATGAGTCAACTCTTCGCATGAGGTGGCCAAAATACTGGAGTTTCAGCTTTAGCATCACTCCTTCGAAAGAAATCCCGGGGCTGATCTCCTTCAGAATGGACTGGTTGGATCTCCTTGCAGTCCAAGGGACTCTCAAGAGTCTTCTCCAACACCACAGTTCAAAAGCATCAATTCTTCGGCGCTCAGTCTTCTTCACAGTCCAGCTCTCACATCCATACATGACCACAGGAAAAACCATAGCCTTGACTAGACGAACCTTTGTTGGCAAAGTAATGTCTCTGCTTTTGAATATGCTGTCTAGGTTGGTCATAACTTTCCTTCCAAGGAGTAAGGATCTTTTAATTTCATGGCTGCAGTCACCAACTGCAGTGATTTGGAGCCCAGAAAAATAAAGTCTGACACTGTTTCCACTGTTTCCCCATCTATTTCCCATGAAGTGATGGGACCGGATGCCATGATCTTCATTTTCTGAATGTTGAGCTTTAAGCCAACTTTTTCACTCTCCAATTTCACTTTCATCAAGAGGCTTTTGAGTTCCTCTTCACTTTCTGCCATAAGGGTGGTGTCATTTGCATATCTGAGGTTATTGATATTTCTCCCAGCAATCTTGATTCCAACTTGTGTTTCTTCCAGCCCAGCGTTTCTCATGATGTACTCTGCATATAAGTTAAATAAACAGGGTGACAATATACAGCCTTGACGTACTCCTTTTCCTATTTGGAACCAGTCTGTTGTTCCATGTCCAGTTCTAACTGTTGCTTCCTGACCTGCCTACAGATTTCTCAAGAGGCAGATCAGGTGGTCTGGTATTCCCATCTCTTTCAGAATTTTCCACAGTTTCTTGTGATCTACACAGTCAAAGGCTTTGGCATAGTCAATAAAGCAGAAATAGATGTTTTTCTGGAACTCTCTTGCTTTTCCCATGATCCAGTGGATGTTGGCAATTTGATCTCTGGTTCCTCTGCCTTTTCTAAAACCAGCTTGAACATCAGGAAGTTCATGGTTCACATATTGCTGAAGCCTGGCTTGGAGAATTTTGAGCATTACTCTTTACTAGCGTGTGAGATGAGTGCAATTGTGCAGTAGTTTGAGCATTCTTTGGCATTGCCTTTCTTTGGGATTGGAATGGAAACTGACCTTTTCCAGTCCTGTGGCCACTGCTGAGTTTTCCAAATTTGCTGGCATATGGAGTGCAGCACTCTCACAGAATCATCTTTCAGGATTTGGAATAGCTCAACTGGAATTCCATCACCTCCACTAGCTTTGTTTGTAGTGATGCTTTCTAAGGCCCACTTGACCTCACATTCCAGGATGTCTGGCTCCAGGTCAGTGATCACACCATCGTGATTATCTGGGTCATGAAGATCCTTCTTGTACAGTTCTTCTGTGTATTCTTGTCACCTCTTCTTAATATCTTCTGCTTCTGTTAGGTCCATACCATTTCTGTCCTTTATCGAGCTCATTTTTGCATGAAATGTTCCTTTGGTATCTCTGATTTTCTTGAAGAGATCCCTAGTCTTTCCCATTCTGTTGTTTTCCTCTATTTCTTTGCATTGATCGTTGAAGAAGGCTTTTTTATCTCTTCTTGCTATTCTTTGGAACTCTGCATTCAGATGTTTATATCTTTCCTTTTCTCCTTTGCTTTTGGCTTCTCTTCTTTTCACAGCTATTTGTAAGGCCTCCCCAGACAGCCATTTTGCTTTTTTGCATTTCTTTTCCATGGGGATGGTCTTGATCCCTGTCTCCTGTACAATGTCACGAACCTCATTCCATAGTTCATCAGGCACTCTATCAGATCTAGGCCCTTAAATCTATTTCTCACTTCCACTGTATAATCATAAGGGATTTGATTTAGGTCATACCTGAATGGTCTAGTTGTTTTCCCTACTTTCTTCAATTTAAGTCTGAATTTGGCAATAAGGAGTTCATGGTCTGAACCACAGTCAGCTCCCAGTCTTGTTTTTGCTGACTGTATAGAGCTTCTCCATCTTTGGCTGCATAGAATATAATCGATCTGATTTCGGTGTTGACCATCTGGTGATGTCCATGTATAGAGTCTTCTCCTGTGTTGTTGGAAGAGGGTGTTTGTTATGACTAGTGCATTTTCTTGGCAAAACTCTATTAGTCTTTGCTCTGCTTCATTCCGTATTCCAAGGCCAAATTTGCCTGTTACTCCAGGTGTTTCTTGACTTCCTACTTTTGCATTCCAGTCCCCTATAATGAAAAGGACATCTTTTTCGGGTGTTAGTTCTAAAAGATCTTGTAGGTCTTCATAGAACCGTTCAACTTCAGCTTCTTCAGTGTTACTGGTTGGGGCATAGACTTGGATTACTGTGACATTGAATGGTTTGCCTTGGAAACGAACAGAGATCATTCTGTCCTTTTTGAGATTGTATCCACGTCAAGGTTACATAGTTTCCCCTTTTTTGGAATTCAGAATGTCAGAAGGTTATGCTTTCTCCTTTTGACCAGATGCCTATGGGACTGATCTGATCTGATCTATGGGATAAGGCCCTTCATGATCTGTTCTGTTGATTTGCTTGAAATTTTAGGTTCTACCCGTCTGTCTTAACCATTCTACTTCTACTTTTAAAACACTACACTCTTCACTACACTATTGGTTATTTTCCTGATATTCCATACACCTTTGTCTTATGACTTTGTACATGCTGTTCCCTTGTCTGATGCATCTCTTTTCTTCCCAGTCTGATTTTACTTGTTCTTCAGATACCACTTCTCCTTGGCATCTTTTCCAGTGGCCCCCAGGCTGGGTTAGGTGCCTGTACTTTGTATGCCTGTAACGCCCTTTATCTGCATTTGTCATAAAACTTAGTGCCTATGTTAAAATGTATGCAAACCCATTTCCCTACTCGATTAGGCAAAGCAGAGTGCTTGACCAATGTTGGGTCAAAATAAACTCAAAAGCATTTTATTTCATAATTATCATATATGAGCTAAATGGTATAATATGGAGAAGGATTATCCCTCAATTTAATGCTGTTTGCCTGAGAAACACATTAGACACTGGAATATTCTATAGCACTTTATGGTTTAATTTTATTGATTGGCATCCTGCCAAGGTTATTTACCACAGATTACGTATTGATTCAGCAGCAAAATGGGATATCACATTGAGAATGCTTTCTGCCAGTGTATCTCTAATTTTTTGCCTTACTCATTTGTCTTTAAAAAATAAAATCAGAATCCTGAATAGTGGGGCCTCTAAGATGGAAATTAATTCAGGTGCAAAGAAAATCACTAAAACAATCTAATTTTATTTATAGCCTTTTGGGGCACTATCCATGCTTTACTAAAATGTGAAGAAACAGCTCACAAATATTACTGAACAGAAAGTCCCCGGTGGATTTTAAGTAATCATGTTGGATATACAATTTGAAGAGTCCTGTCCAAACCTAGCCTCAATTACACAGATTCTGATCAGAAATAGCTGCTGTACTCCAGAAGATCAAGATAGCAGAAAGCTAAAGCACCAGGACACATTTTAAAGAAACAACACTATAAAAGAATTCCATAGCCAGGAAACAATGATAAAACAGACTTCTGGGGGAGAGGAACAAGAATCATCAAAGCCATCACTCTAGGTTTTAGGAGCATGAGAATGTACAGGTTATTAGTTTTCTCTCAGTTTATGGGAGCCAATATATTGTTTCTGAAGCTGAAACAACAGTCTCTTTCCCATCTTTACATGCAGAACAACTGCAGAATATATAACAGGATCTCTGCAGTGCAGAGTGGGGAGATGGTAGTCTCGTCAAAAAAGCAGCAGACATCTCTGTTCTGAATGCTTCAGCAGTTTAACTTCCACACCATAGATCACCTCTTTCATTTCTGAGGACTGAGATGCAAAACTCTACAAGGACCTCGTAAATCTAGGCAGAAGACAGTGTGTGCACATATAAGGAAATGAAAGGATAAGACAACATAGGATATAACACAGTCATAAAGTGTTTGGTGCAGGCTGAGTGCATAGGAGCACAAAGGGAGGAGAGAGAGCGTGGGAGACCAGGGAAGGCCTGGTGAGGCTGTAATAGCAAAGAAACTCAAGGGACTCAAGATGGATGAAACTTGAAAAGATACTACTTGACTTAAAAAAAAAAAAGACAAAAAAAAATTCTGTTGTTTCTATGAACCTTAGTCCTTCTGGATGGTAAAATGAGGTGGAAGGTAGTCTTTAGAGAAGAAATGGAGAAGGAAGTGGTACTAAAAGCAGCAATGGGCTGAAAATCACAAGCCCGGGCTTGGTCAGAGCTGTCCTGATGAGCTCAGTGAACAGGCATGTCACTGCTCTGGCTTCACTGGTCCTGGTGGATTAGGGACCGAATGATTCTTATGTGCTGCTGTGATGTAACTGAAAGTGGGGTCTGGCTGCTCACTGCTCAAAAGCCAGTAAAGAGGCCAGGTTGGTACAAAGTTTGCTGTATTTTGGATGCCAACAAACTTTCCACTTTGGAGGCTGGGGGAGTGAGGGAGAAGGCAGACGCCTGTCCAAAGGCTGACTCCCTTCACCCCCAACCAGTGGGCAAGAGTTTTTATAGACAGAGGGAGGAGGCTTGGTTATATGCAGAAACAGCACAGTCAGCTCTGACAAGCATTTTGAAATTGGTCATCAGTGGTCTGACCAGCATCATGATGCTTGTTTTAAGTACAGTTAATCTTCAGTTCCAGGGTTTGTTTGTTTCCATTTCTTTGAGGCTGGTTCTCAGAATTATGGGAGCTTATGTCATGCTTGCAGTCTGGTCTTCAAGTACTGTAATAGTTAACTTCCACCTTGTGGGGGTTTCAGTATCTATAAGACAGATCACAAGATATAGCTCAGAATGTTATTAGTAGCTCTTGACAACGAACTAAATGTCCTTGACTATGCTTAGTGACTGTTCAGTCACTGAGTCGTGTCCAACTCTTTGTGACCCCATGGACTGCAGCATGCCAGGCCTCCCTGTCCTCTACTATCTCCCAGGGTTTGCTCACGTTCATGTCCATTAAGTCAGTGATGCTATCTTTAGCTTAGTGAATCAGATCAGATCAGATCAGATTAGTCGCTCAGTGGTGTCCGACTCTTTGCGACCTCATGAATTGCAGCACGCTAGGCCTCCCTATCCATCACCAACTCCTGGAGTTCACTCACGTCCATCGAGTCAGTGATGCCATCCAGCCATCTCATCCTCTGTCGTCCCCTTCTCCTCTTGCCCCCAATCCCTCCCAGCATCAGAGTCTTCTCCAATGAGTCAACTCTTCGCATGAGGTAACCAAAGTACTGGAGTTTCAGCTTCAGCATCATTCCTTCCAAAGAAATCCCAGGGCTGATCTCCTTCAGAATGGACTGGTTGGATCTCCTTGTAGCCCAAGGGACTCTCAAGAGTCTTCTCCAACACCACAGTTCAAAAGCATCAATTCTTCGGCACTCAGCCTTCTTCACAGTCCAACTCTCACATCCATACATGACCACTGGAAAAACCATAGCCTTGACTAGACGAACCTTTGTTGGCAAAGTAACGTCTCTGCTTTTGAATATGCTATCTAGGTTGGTCATAACTTTCTTTCCAAGGAGTAAGGGTCTTTTAATTTCATGGCTGCAGTCACCATCTGCATAAAGTCTGACACTGTTTCCACTGTTTCCCCATCTATTTCCCATGTAGTGATGGGACCAGATGCCATGATCTTCATTTTCTGCATGTTGAATTTTAAGCCATTTTCACTTTCATTAAGAGGCTTTTTAGTTCCTCTTTACCTTCTGCCATAAGGGTGGTGTCATCTGCATATCTGAGGTTATTGATATTTCTCCCAGCAATCTTGATTCCAGCTTGTGTTTCTTCCAGTCCAGCGTTTCTTATGATGTACCCTGCATATAAGTTAAATAAACAGGGTGACAATATACAGCCTTGACATACTCCTTTTCCTATTTGGAACCAGTTTGTTGTTCCATGTCCAGTTCTAACTATTGCTTCCTGACCTGCCTACAGATTTCTCAAGAGGCAGATCAGGTGGTCTGGTATTCCCATCTCTTTCAGAATTTTCCACAGTTGATTGCGATCCACACAAAGGCTTTGGCATAGTCAATAAAGCAGAAATAGATGTTTTTCTGGAACTCTCTTGCTTTTTCCTTGATCCAGCGGATGTTGGCAAATTATTATTATTTAGTTTGGTTCCCTGTTTTCCTTTGTTTCTGCGTTTTCTCACTTCTGTCATTCAACTTATCCTTTGGTTAAAGTTTTTTTTTTTTTCACAGACCAAAGGCAGACTGAGGACACAAAGGGGTAGGGGAAGGGGGGCCAGGACCATAGGATCCTGCTCTAATTCTGTGACAATGTGTTGCTATCAGTCCTGTGGTTTGTCTGACAGTAGCTGGTTCTCACATTACAAAATTGTTGAACTAAAAGAATTGGTTTATTTATCCTGATAAATAACTCAATTTATTCTAACATAAGCTTGTAATGGGGGAGAAAAAAAGGTCAATTAGAACCTGTGTGTTGGAATGAACCAAAAGGAGTGTGCACCTCTTTTCAGCTGGGCATGTAGCAGTGGAAAAAATAAACTGAGAACTATTGGATGAGAAAGATCGCTGTGACTCTTCACAGCTTTGATAGTTTAGGGCAGGGGTCTCCAACCTCTGGGATCTAATGACTGATGATCTAAGGTGGAGCTGATGTAATGATAAAAGAAATAAAGTGGACAATACACGTAATGGGCTTGAATCATCCCCAAACCACCCCCGATGCCCCCAGTCCATGGAAAAATTGTCTTCTATGAAACTGGTCCCTAGTGCCAAAAAGGTTGGGGACTGTTGGTTGCAGATTCCAGGCCAGATGAAAAAAAATTCAGTATAATTACATGCTTATTTTTCTTTAACATCCTTAGATTATGTTCTAAGGATATGAGGATAAAACTTACTAACACAAGTAATGCAAATTGATTTCTGTTTGAAAGCACATTGTTTAATTCTCAGATTAGAAATACTTTTCTTCAATAAACACTTCCCTCCTTGCCTAAGGTCTTCCAACCACTTTCCAAATCTGCTTCTCTTCTTGCATTATAAATTTTCATTTGTGGCACCTGAATGCCCAAACCAGAAATCATTTATTGCATCCAGCAGTGTGCAAAGAGCTGTTGGTGCCATCTTAATTTCCCACCAATACACCCAACCCAACTACTATGGTTTCAATCAAACTTTCCAGAATTATTGGAGGGGTTCCCTGACTCCAGGCTCTTCTGCATCCTCAGAAGTTCCAAGTTAATCTTACTGAAATTCAGATCTTACCACATAGTTCCTTTGCTTAAAACTCACCACAGCCTTTAGGATAAAGGGGCTGGTTGAGAGGTTTTTCTTCTGTGCCCCGCGTGGTAGGCTGAATAATGACCACCAAAGATTGCCAGGTTCTAATCCATGGAATCTGTCAGTTTCCCCAAATGGAAAAGGGCCTCTGCAGATGTGATACACTGAGGAGTCTGACATGGGGGTGATTATCCTGGATTATCTGGGTAGGCCCTAATGTAATCACAAGTATCCTCTAAGAGTGAAATTTGATTAAAGACAGAGGGCATGTGACAGAAGCAGAGGAAAGCTGAGTCAGAGAAGATGCTATGGTGCTGGCTTTGAAGGGGAAGGAAGAGGTCACAAGGAATACAAGAGGCCCCTCCCTAAAGGCTGGAAAAAGCAAGGAAGTGTTTTCCTCTACAGTCTCCTGCAGGAATGGGGGCTTAGCACACCTTTAGCCTGGTGAAATCTGGCCTCCAGAACTGTAAGAAAATTCATTTGTTTTGTTTTAGCTACTCGGTTTGTGGCAATTTGTTAGAGCAGACACTAAGTGAAGTGAAGTGAAGTCGCTCAGTTGTGTCCAACTCTTTGCGACCCCATGGACACCAGGCTCCTCCATCCATGGGATTTTCTAGGCAAGAGTACAGGAGTGGGTTGCCATTTCCTTCTCCAGGGAAATTCCTGACCCAGGGATCGAACCCAGGTCTCCCAAACTGTAGACAGACGCTTTACCGTCTGAGCCACCAGGGAAGTCAATAGGACACAAATACACTCTTATAATCATCCTTTATTTATCCCTAAACAGCATTTATCATAGTTTAATTTTATTTTCACTTAACTGTCAGTTTTTTTTATACTCCATTTATTTTTATTAGAAAATATTGGCCATATTCCCTGTGTTGCGCAATATATCCTTGTAGCTTATTTCATATAGAATAGTTTGCACCTCTTAATCCTCTATTCCTATATTGTCCCGCCCCACTTCCCTTTTCCCACTGATAACCCTAGTTTGTTCTTTACATTTTCTTTATCCATTCATCTCTTGTTGGACACTTGGGTTGCCTTCATATCTCAGCAATTATAAATAACATTGCTGTGAATATTGGGGTGCATGTATAGTTTCAAATTAGGGTTTTTGTTTTTTTCAGATATATATGCAGGGGTGGAATTGCTGGGTTCTATGTTAGTCCAGAGAAGGCAATGGCACCCCACTCCAGTACTCTTGCCTGGAAAATCCCATGGATGGAGGAGTCTGGTAGGCTGCAGTCCATGGGGTCGCTAAGAGTCAGACACGACTGAATGACTTCACTTTCACTTTTCACTTTTATGCATTGGAGAAGGAAATGGCAACCCACTCCAGTGTTCTTGCCTGGAGAATCCCAGGGACGAGGGAGCCTGATGGGCTGCCGTCACTGGGGTTGCACAGAGTCGGACACGACTGAAGCGACTTAGCAGCAGCGGCATGTTAGTTCTACTTTTAGTTTTCTGAGAAATCTTCATAGTATCTTCCATGGAGGCAGCACCGATTTACATTCCCACCAACTATGTATAAAGGTTCCTTTTTCTCCACATCCTCCTCAACGTTTATTATTTTGGTTCTTTTTGATGATGGCCATTTTGACAGGTATGAGGTAATATGTCATTGTGATTTTGATTTGCATTTCTCTGATGATTAGTGATGCTGAGCATCTGTTCATGTACCTGTTGACCATCTCTATGTCTTCTCTGGCAAATGGCTATTAAGATATTCTGCCCATTTTAATATGGTTGTTGGTTTCTTGATGTTGACTTGTATGAGCTATTTATATATTTTGGATAAAATTAATCACTATTGGCCATATAATTTGCAAATATCTTCTCCCATTCAGTAGGTTGTCTTTTCATTTTGTAGATGGTTTCCTTTGCTGTGCAAAAGCTTTTTAAGTTTAATTAAGTTCTATTTTTTAACTTTGCTTTTTATTACTTCTGCTTTGGGAGACAGATACAAAAAAATGTATTGCTACGATTTATGTCAGAGAGTGTTCTGTTTATGTTTTCCTCTAGGAGTTTTATGTATGCTCAGTTGCTCCCATGGACTGTAGCCTGCCATACTCCTCTGTCCATGGGATTTTCCAGGCAAGAATACTAGAGTGGGTTGCCATTTCCTCTTTCAGAGAATCTTCCTGACTCAGGGATCAAACCCATATCTCCTGCATTGGCAGGAGGATTCTTTAGCACTGAGCCATCTGGGAAACCAGGTCTAGGACTTTTATAGTTTCTGGTTTTATATTTAGGTCTTTAGTCCATTTTGAGTTTATTTTTGCATATGCTGTTAGAGTTCTAATTTCATTCTTTAACATGAAGCTGTCTAGTTTTCCCAGCACCACTTACTGAAGAGATTGTCTTTCTTCATTGTGTATTGTTGCTTCCTTTGTCGTAGATTAATTGGCCATGACTGTGTGGGCTTATTTTGGGCTCTCTATTCTGTTCCACCTAGACAATCATGATGATGTGATCACTGACCTAGAGCCAGACATCTTGGAATGTGAAGTCAAATGGGCCTTAGAAAGCATCACTACGAACAAAGCTAGTGGAGGTGATGGAATTCCAGTGGAACTATTCCAAGTCCTGAATGATGATGCTGTGAAAGTGCTGCACTCCATATGCCAGCAAATTTGGAAAACTCAGCAGTGGCCACAGGACTGGAAAAGGTCAGTTTTCATCCCAATCCCAAAGAAAGGCAATGCCAAAGAATGCTCAAACTACCGCACAATTGCACTCATCTCACACGCTAGTAAAGTAATGCTCAAAATTCTCCAAGCCAGGCTTCAGCAATATGTGAACCGTGAACTTCCTGATGTTCCAGCTGGTTTTAGAAAAGGCAGAGGAACCAGAGATCAAATTGCCAACTTCCGCTGGATCATGGAAAAAGCAAGAGAGTTCCAGAAAAACATCTATTTCTGCTTTATTGACTATGCCAAAGCCTTTGACTGTGTGGATCACAATAAACTATGGAAAATTCTGAAAGAGATGGGAATACCAGACCACCTGATCTGTCTCTTAAGAAATCTGTATGCAGGTCAGGAAGCAACAGTTAGAACTGGTCATGGAACAACAGACTGGTTCCAAATAGGAAAAGGAGTACGTCAAGGCTGCATATTGTCACCATGTTTATTTAACTTATATGCAGAGTACATCATGAGAAATGCTGGACTGGAAGAAACACAAGTTGGAATCAAGATTGCCGGGAGAAATATCAATAACCTCAGATATGCAGATGATACCACTCTTATGGCAGAAAGTGAAGAGGGGCTAAAAAGCCTCTTGATGAAAGTGAAAGTGGAGAGTGAAAAGGTTGGCTTAAAGCTCAACATTCAGAAAACTAAGATCATGGCATCTGGCCCCATCACTGCATGGGAAATAGATGGGGAAACAGTGGAAACAGTGTCAGACTTTGTTTTTCTGGGCTCCAAAATCACTGCAGATGGTGACTGCAGCCATGAAATTAAAAGACGCTTACTCCTTGGAAGGAAAGTTATGAGCAACCTAGATAGCATATTCAAAAGCAGAGACATTACTTTACCAACAAAGATTCGCCTAGTCAAGGCTATGGTCTTTCCTGTGGTCATGTATGGATGTGAGAGCTGGACTGTGAAGAAGACTGAGCGCCGAAGAATTGATGCTTTTGAACTGTGGTGTTGGAGAAGACTCTTGAGAGTCCCTTGGACTGCAAGAAGATCCAACCAGTCCATTCTGAAGGAGATCAATCCTGGAATTTCTTTGGAAGGAATGATGCTAAAGCTGAAACTCCAGTATTTTGGCCACCTCATGCGAAGAGTTGACTCATTGGAGAAGACTCTGATGCTGGGAGGGATTGAGGGCAGGAGGAGAAGGGGACGACAGACGATGAGATGGCTGGATGGCATCACTGACTCGATGGATGCGGGTCTGAGTGACCTCCGGGAGCTGGTGATGGACAGGGAGGCCTGGCGTGCTGCGGTTCATGGGGTCGCAAAGAGTCGGACACGACTGAGCGACTGATCTGATCTGATCTGATTCTGTTCCATGATCTGTGTATCTGTTTTTGTGCCCGTACCTACTGTTTTCCATTACTGTAGCATTGTAGAATGGTCTGAAGTCAGGGAGCTCGATTCCTCCAGCTCTGTTCTTCTTTCTCAAGATTTTAACTATATTCTTGAGGGCAAGAATCATGTCTTTTTATTATTTGTATCCCTTTACCTAGCATACTGCCTTTAGAAATATTAAGTAAATGAATGAATTTATTAATATGATTCAGAATAGAGGATGCTTCTACAAAATTATTATTTTTTCTCTCTTTTGACATTCTTTGGTTTGAGGGTCAAAGTCCTTTAACTGGATATATAGGGAAGTTAATTTTCTGGCTAAAGATCTGAGTTTTAAACTCCACTGTGCCCCATCCCTCCTCCAGTCAGTCACCATGTTTTATCCCTCTATCTTTCCAGTGTCCGCTTCCTCTCCTCTTTGGCTCTATCCTAATTTTGACATCCCTCATCTCTCACCTGGACAACACCATGCCCTCTCAGCTAGTCTCCCTGTCACCACACACTTTAATCCGTCCTTTTTACTGCTATCGGAGCCCTTTTCTGAAACACAAATAGATCGTGTTACCCTATCCAGCACCCCTCTCCCCAGTTCTTATTGGCTGCTCATGGACACCACCACCAGCAACCACACTCAGCATGGTGTCCAAGCCCAGGCTGACTGAACGTTTTTAGACTCACATCCTCTCCTGCATACCCCACAAGCAGCCTCTGCTCTCGCTCGTCAGTTCCTGCTTCCTCATCCCCCCAACACCTCCCTGCCTTTGTTCCTTTCCTTCAGCCTGGACTGTCTGGCTCCTCTCTTGCAACCTATCAAGGTCCTTCCACACCTGAAGGCTGAGCTCAAAAGCCACTGCTCTGCAGCTTTTCCGTCTCACGCTGGTCAGGATTTCTCTTCCCTCTCGCCTCTGTAAGGGTGACACTTGTTCCTCTGTTTTTCACTTTTCACTCAGTCTCAAAGCACAGCTGGTTGTTTACCTGCCAGTCTGCCTCACTGACCACCAGTTCCCAAGAACAAGAACTGGATAGTATTCCTATATGTCTATCAGCCATAGCAGGGACTCAATAAATGTTTATTAAGTCAATCTGCCCTACAGCAAGGTCCCTCTTAGTCTATCACATTAAAATTCCACTTGTGTTTTATATTTTAAGGTCAGTTTTATTATAATTTAAGGTTGTAATAGAAGGTGAGAGATTGAATAAGAGCTGAACAAGGATGTTGCTTTCTAGCTTTCCAGTGTACTCTTAAAATATGTACAAATAAAACCATACCTGAGAATAAGAATGTACCTGAGAATGAGAATAAATTAAAAGGGAGTCAATAGTTTTAAATCATATTACTGCTTTGTCTTTGATTGTTGCCCATGTCCTTCTCAATCTAGGGGTGGTAAATGAAATGGATTAGTGCTATTTTGTTGTTGTTATGGAACTTGTTGGAAGCCCATTCTGGGATTTCTCTTTCAGAATTACTTAGTCTAGAATGGCATGCTGGAACCTGATTTTAAACAGATGTCAGTGTAAGAAAATAGATACTGTATCCTAATGGAATATGTCACATTGATTAAAATACTTTTTGCTGATATACATTTTCTATATAACAATACATTTTTGTAAAATGTTTTGAATCAAAGTAAAACTTTTTCTCTCAATCTCTTTCACAGTCAACACTTCTAGGGTAGTACTGAGAAGGATGATGGGGAAGGCCAGATGGGTAGAGGACCATGCATTTGGTGTTAGATTTGTTGTTGTTGCTTAGTCATTAAGTCATGTCTGACTCTTTTGTGTCCCCATGGACTGTAGCCCATCAGGCTCCTCTGTCCATGGGATTTTCCACGCAAAAATACTGGAGTGGGTTGCCATATCCTTCTCCAGGGGATCTTCCTGATGCAGGGATCGAACCAAGTCTCCTGCGTTGATAGGTGGATTCTTTACCACTGAACCACCAGGGAAGCCTGTGTGTTAGATTAGATAGCCTGTGACTTACTACTCTCCACCCCAGGTGGTGGGGCAGTGAGGTATGCTGGTGGAAAAGTATGATATGATTTCTTTATAGGCCCATGAATTACTGCTTTTTGGCCTCACTCTCCTGTGTTTTACTAATAATAACTAATTAAGCTCAATAACATGAAACAAGATGCAGTGATTTGAATGATAATAGTACATTTGGAGCTTGATTTTAGTTGAAATTTTATTTTGTTTTTCAGAAAAGAATCTTATTTTTACTGCTTTAATTTTATTTTTGAAGGGCCAGTGGATATACATGGTATGCCATGTCAAGTACTCCCATTTCATCTGTCTAGCTATCCATTTCTTTTCCTGAGAAGCAATCACTTTTACTACTTTCTTGTACTGTTCCAGGGTTAGGCTTTGCATTTGTAAGCAAAAAGCCAGTTAAAATATCCATTTTTGAGGAAAAACCCTTTTTTAAAACATATAGTAGTATTCTTTATATATATTAATGTAAAGCCTTACTTTGTTCAACTGTGTGTGTTGATATATGTAATTCTGGAGATTTTTCCATATCAGTCCATAAAATAGTTGTCTAGTTCTGACTATTTCACTGTATAATTATAGCCTAATTTCCTTAACTAGTCCTTTGTTGGTGGAATTTGATGCTTCTAACCTTTTGTCATGACAAAAGAGTGCTGCAATGAATATCCTTGTATATATGTTATTTTCTACATGTGCATATAGCCATAGGACATATTCCTAAGAGTAAAATTATTTATTCAGTCAAAATGATGTGTATTTTAAAACAATTTTGGTAGACATTGCCAAATATCCTTCCAAAGAAGTTCTACTCATTCACATTCTTAACAGAAATGTATAATATTATCTAATTTCCTGAATCCTTTAGATTTTATTTTCTTTCTGTCTTCTAACACACAGAAATGTAAATAGAATTATAAGAATATCAATAGGTCCAAGTTCGATAGTCAGCAAAGGTGTTTTTATTTAAAGTGTCATGTGAACACAGATAAGTAGAGAAAAATACTTTGAAGAAGAAAATTGGAAACTGTTTCCTTGATCTGAGGAAACATTTATTCCAAAATAGAATCCAAATAGAGTAGCATGTAGTAGGTGTTCAATAAATTTGTTGAATAATTTCTGTGCCTCTACTGAGTTTTTCTAAGTTCTCAGTAATTGGATGGGCTTATTTAAGGTTTCATTAGTGGCAACAAGAGCATATATTTAAATGACACTTATTTCTGGGATTCTTTTTATAAAATATACATATTTTAAAAAACCCATGCCACTTGATTGGTTATTTGGCTTATCACTTGCTGGTTGTATGGGAGAAGTAAATACAGAATATACATTATTAAAGGCAAATTTATTTCTTAAAGTGAAATTCTAAAATTAAGTTTAGAAAACATTTAAAAGAAGAGAAAAACACCAGTAGTCCTCTAATTCCAGCATTTTGGCATATTTTCGTCCAGTCTTCTCTTGTGTTAGTATGTAAATATGTATATGTCATATACACATATCTGTCATATGTACACATGGAATCATCACTATGTTTTATAGAATTGTAATCACAGTGAAAAAAATTAGAATCAGACTCAATATTGTATCATAAGCTTTTTGTTATTTTTATTTTATTTAAAAATTTTTATTTTTTGGCCACATCACGGGGCTTGTGGGATCCTAGTGGATCGACCCTCACCCTTGGCAGTGGAAGCACAGAGTCTCAACCATTGGACCACTGGGGCATTCCCTTTTTGTTATTTAAAAATAAAAAAGTTTATTTATTTACATTTTTGCCTGTGCTGGGTCTTTGTTGCTGTACCAGCTGTTCTCTGTTTGCAGTGAGCCGGGGCTATTTTTCAGTTGCAGTGCACTGGCTTCTCAATGTGATGGCTTCTCTTGTTGCAGAGTGCAGGCTCTAGGGCACACGGGCTTCAGTAGTTGCTGCGTGTGGGCTCAGCAGTTGTGGTTTCCGAGCTCTAGAGCACAGGCTCAATAGTTGTGGAATAGGAGCATGTGGAATCTTCCCAGACCAGGGATCGAACCTAAGTCTCCTGCATTGGCGGGCAGATTCTTTACCATTGAGCCACCAGGGAAGCCTCTTTTTTTTTGTTGTTGTTATTTTTAAATGAACTTTTAATCCATTTAATGTTTTCCTAAAATTTCACCAAATGGGCATATATTAATGTATTTAATCATTGCCCTGTTGTTCAACATTGGGTTGTTTTCAATCTTTTGTTGTTATAGATCACATTGTGATCAGCATCATCTGTTTCCTTGTAGTGTGTTTTTCAAATGGAATCCTGAGTCCCAAGGGTATGTACAGGTTTAAGGTTCTGCTTTGACTTGCTATTCTTTCTACTGTTCATGTGTACTGATCTAATCTGTCCCTGAAGTTTCAATTACTCTCGATGTGCTGAAGACCCACAAGCCTGTTTGTTCAGACTAGACCCCTTTCAATGCTCCAAGTCTGTATCCAGCTACCTGCTGTACATCTTTCCCTAGATTCTCACAAACATTTAAGATCTGTTGCCCCAGCTGGACTCTGATTTTCCACCAAATCCTCACCTCTTGGTAGATGCTAAATCTTGGCAGGTGATACCCCATCCACCAGCCAGACGCTCTAACCAGAAATGGAATCATCCTAGGCTGCTCTCTTTTCCCTCTGACTTCATCATCTACATCTCACTGGGGTCCAGTGAGTGCACGTTTCCTCATTTCTCATGTGTGCGTTTCCTCTCCATTCTTGCCACTCCCCCAGGGTGATGGTCCTGCTGTAGTTTTGTGACTTGTCCACTCCTGTTCAACTGACACTCAGAGATCAGTCATTTCCTTCCCAGCTTTAAAAGCTCCCAATGATCCTTCCCTGAAAAGGCCCCCAATTATCCAGTGTTGGTCAAACTTTTCCATCAAAATGCTCCGAGGAGGCAAAATCAACATAGACTCTAAGTCCATGACTTCTTTGAAATCTTGGTTTTACATTCAAAATTCATGTGACTTGTCTGGTTGACTCAATTATGTATTTGTGTTTGTTCTAACATAAAATAATAATTCCCCTTCTGAAATCTTCAAAATGAAATTGATATGCCCTGAAAGGGTGCTATGGCTTTTTGGTGACTTTCTCTGGGATGTGTATCTATAAGCATATATCCTCAGTTCAGTTTGAAAGGCATGGCTTCTAGAATAAAATCTATAGAGCCCAGCACAGCCTTGAATCTCAGCATGTCCTTCATGACCTGTACACTGGGACCTTCTTCTGCCTCATCTCTCACCTGCCCTTCTACGCATCCTGGGCCCTAGCCACCCAGGGTCACCTGATGCTCACATCCCAGCCTGTTTTATGTTGCATGATGTGCTTAGTTGCTCAGTCATGTCTGACTCTCTGCGATTCCATGGGCTGTAGCCTGCCAAGCTCCTCTGTTCATGGGGATTCTCCAGGCAAGAATACTGGAGTGCGTTGCCATGCCCTCCTCCAGGGGATCTTCCTAATCCAGGGATTGAACCTAGGTCTCCTACATTGCAAGCAGATTCTTTACCGTGTTGCATATTCTTTTAAAAAAAATTTCGTACATAGACTTTATTCATATTGCTGCACAAAACTCTGTAATTTATATTCTCATGAGTTTAAGACTCACATGAAAACAGCTACTTTTTTTCCTTTACTCACATTAAGGAATTTGAATTATTAAATGTTTATAAATGATTTAATGAATTGAGAGAGACAGTATTGGCCATGATTGTTTTTGAAACTGAATTGCTATTAAAATCTAACAAAAACTTCAAACAGAGCAATTTATTACTTAGCATAGCATAGCATACTCTATTTTGATGAAAAACTATTTTATTTTATTTTTATTTTTTACAATAACTGCTTTAATATCTTTGTTAATTCTTTTTTTTTTTTTTTTTTGCAGGGGAAAATGGACAAAGGAAAGGATCAATAAGGGTGGGAAGAAAATGGGAAGAAAGGAGGGGAGTGATGGTGGGGAGGAGTATATGTAATTTCTTAACCAATGGCTTTCTGTTTTTAATCACAAAGAACACTTAAAAAAATCATGTTGAATTCATCTTATATTAGGAAGTTTGTTCTCGAAATGAAAAGTTCAGGAAACAAAAAGTCTGGTTTGGGTGTCCTCATCTTTAGGCACCTCTTGGTATTTTATATTGGTAAGTCTATCTTTACGACAATATATTATTTAGGATAGGATCACATTTGTCACCTCTTCCTCCTTACTACCCAAAGTGGTACCAAACCCATAAAATAGTCAATAAACCTTTACAGAGTAAACAAATAAGTCTTTTTTTTTTTTTTTAAACTCTCCTGAGTGAACTGAATTTTTTGAGGCTCATAAGTAAATATGTTTTCCTCTTTACTTTGTCTATTACAGCCAGATTATATGAGTGGGGTATTAAAGTCTCCCACTATTATTGTATTGCTGCATATTTCTTCTATCATATTAATTAATGTTTGTCTTAGATATATCAATGCTCCAATGTGGGTGCATATATATTTATAATTGTTATAACTTCTTTTTGGATTGTTCCTTTAAGTCGTTATGTGTAACCTTCATTTTCTCCTTTTCAAGATCTACACCCTTTTAGTGATTCCTATCTAGAGAATGTCCTTTAGTTTTTGTTGGAGAAATGGTTTAGTGGTGCAAAATTCTCTCAACTTTTGCTTATCTGTGAAGCTTTTGATTTCTCCTTCATATTTGAATGAGATCCTTGCTGGATACAATAATCTAGGCTGTAAGTTATTTTCTTTCATCACTTTAATTATGTCTTGCCATTCCCTCCTGGCTTGGAGAGTTTCTATTGAAAGATCAGCTGTTATCCTTATGGGAATTCCTTTGTGAGTTATTTGATGTTTTTCCCTTGCTGCTTTTAATATTTGTTCTTTATATTTAATCTTTGTTAATTTGATTAATATGTGTCTTGGGGTGTTTCGCCTTGGGTTTATCCTGTTAGGGACTCTCTGGATTTCTTGAACTTGAGTGGTTATTTCCTTCTCCATTTTAGGGAAGTTTTCAACTATTATCTCCTCAAGTATTTCCTCATGATCTTTCTTTTTATCTTCTTCTTCTGGAACTCCTATAATTCGAATGTTGTAGCGTTTGATGTTATCCTGGAGGTTTCTGAAATTGTCCTCATTTCTTTTGATACGGTTTTCTTTTTTCTCGTCTGATTCATTTATTTCTAGGATTCTATCTTCTAATTCACTAATCCTATCTTCTGCCTCTGTTATTCTACTATTTGTTGCCTCCAGGGTGTTTTGGATCTCATTTATTGCATTATTCATTATGTGTTGACTCTTTTTTATTTCTTCTAGGTCCTTGTTAAACCTTTCTTGCATCTTCTCAATCCTTGTCTCCAGACTCTTTAACTGTGATTCTATTTTGATTTCGAGATTTTGAATTAATTTTGCTATCATTATTCGGAATTCTTTATCAGGTAGATTCCCTATCTCTTCCTCTTTGGTTTGGTTTGGTGGGCATTTATCCTGTTCCTTTAGCTGCTGGGTATTCTTTTGTCTCTTCATTTTGTTAAAATTGCCAAATTTAGAGTGTCCTTACTATATTCTGGTAGTTTGTTGAATTCTCTTTATTGAGGCGGTTTACAGGTCTTTTCAATATCTGATCTCTGCCTTGTTACAGAGGGGGCGGAGATGAACACCCAAATCTAAACCGGCCAGGTTCAGGCACTCAGATAATCCTCAGAAGCACAGACTTGGTTGAGTCTGAGTTTTATGCCCTTCCCAGATCCGAGTAGCGCAGGTGATGAAGTGTTCAGCGAGCGCAGGTGCTGCGACTTATCGCCTCTCCGCCACTCAGTTTTCTGGGTATACAAACAGCGCACTTTCTCAGGCAGATGTTGACTATCCAGAGCCCCAAGAAGCGTGAGTCAGCACAGAAACCTACTCACAGTTCCGTTAGACAGTGTCTCTCTAGGGCTATAATTGCCCGCCTCTGGCCCTGGCTGCCTGTCACCGGAGGGACGGCCTGCAGCCGGCCAACTCTGTGCAGCCCTTTGTTCCGTAGGTAGTCCTGGTGGTGTCTTAAGTTAGGGCTGGCTTTTGATGTAGTAGATAACCGACAGTCTGGTTATTTCGCTCAGATAGCGCCCGAGATAGCCAAGCCAAATCCTTTCTCAAAGCAATGCAGGCCTCGCCGCTCCTCCTAGCCCAGCCCCCACTTGCCAATAGCAAATGCTGGTGTCCGCGCCACTTCTCCGCAAAAGGAGTTACCGCAGGGCTCGTTTTCTCGTTTTGAAGACAATGAGCTGTCTTTCTAAGTGCCTGATGTCCTCTGCCGGCATTCAGAAGTTGTTTTATCGAATTTATTCAGCATTCAAATGTTCTTTTAATGGATTTGTGGAGGAGAGAGTATTCTCCCCGTCTTACTCGGCCGCCATCTTAGCTCCTCCCCTGAAAAACTATTTTAAAATTTACATTAATATGTAGTTTAAAAATCTCATTTATTTTTTTCTCAAGAATCTTACACATTCACTATACTTATGACCTTGTATAATAACTTCAAATATTGTGAAAGAAATGAAAACCACAGACTAAGAACTGATGATAATTTTTCATATCATAAATCATAATTTTTATTTTAATAGTGCCAAGATATTAAATCTATTTCCACATGTCATTAATTGCCTATTTCTTCTTCTCCAGAACATACCTATTTCCCCTACTTGAATTCCCTTATCTTTGCTGTGTTTACCTTTGCCCCACATTCAGTCTACCTGATGACAAATATATTTTTAATATTTAAATTTGCTATTATCTCTTCTATGAAGACTTTTCTGACTTTATCAAATAGCACTGGTTCCTTTTTCCTTTACAGCCTTACTATACAGATCTTCCCAGACTTCAAGGAGGTTACATGCAGATGGCATTAAACCCATCATAAATTGAAAATATTCTAAGTTGCAATGCATTTAATACACCTGAACTACAGGGCATTGTAGCTTACTTAGCCTAGCCCACCTTGAATATGCTCAGAACACTTACATTAGCCTACAGTTGGGTAAAATCATCTAACACAAAGCCTAATTTATAATAAGTTTTGAAGATCTCATGTAATTTATTGAATAATGTACTGAAAGTGAAACACTGGTTTTCTGAGTATACAATAGTTGCAAGTGTATCAGCTATGTGGCTGACCTACCCACTGTCACTGCACAACATCATAGGAGAGCATCACTGGCTCATGAAAACATCAGCATTCAAAATTTGAAGTATATCCTTCATTAAATGTGTATTGCTTTCACACCATCGTTTGGGTGAAAAATTGTAAGTTGGACCATCATAAGTTGAGGATCGTCTGTATATGTGTATGTCTCTCTATACCAGTGGTCCCCAACCTCTTTGACAACAGGGACTGGTTTTGTGGAAGATAATTTTTCCATGGACCAGAGTACAGGGGGTGGTTTTGCGATGATTCAAGCACATTACATTTACTGTGCACTTTATTTCTATTATTACATCAGCCCCACCTCGGATTATCAGGCATTAGATCCTTGAGGTTGGGGACCCCTGCCTCATACTGTGTATATCTGTAACATTTTGCTCCTTTTTTCTTCTGTCCCCTCCCCCCACCCCCACCCTTCACTCTTTCTCCTTTGTCATCCTTCTGTTCACCTGCTTCAAGCTCAAAGATTTCTAAACACCATGAGGACAGGGAAACTGTGGGATTCATCTCTACTTGCTGGGTGCCTAGCCTAGTTGGCATAAAGAATGCATGTGGTAACCTTTTCTTTTTTGAGCGAATAGAAGAATGAATGGCATTCTGGATGTACAACCAAACTGCTTTCTAAAGCCCCCAGAGGTACATGCTTTCCCAATTTTACCATTGTTTCCAGTTTAGGTTATCACATCAAACAATTTGGGGAATAATTTAATGGATGACATGGTATCTTGTTTTACTCTAATATTGTTCTTTGATTACTGGGAGGTTGCCCATTTTATCATATGGCTTTATCTTCATGAATTATGACTGTTTTTAAAATCTCAGCCTCTAGAGTCTTTTTCTTTACTTTTTATGTGGACTCTTAAAATCACTTTTTACTATGTAGTGTTTGATTCTGAAGTGTTTATGTAAAAATGATAGTAAAACTTTCTCTGCTTTATTTACTGCAAATATTTTTTTCTCACATAGTTGCTTATCTTTGGTTCCTTAAACAAACACTTAGTTCTTTATATAATAAAGATATGTTAACATTTAGAATTCATTGTCATATATGCCCTGGTTGTCTATGGGAATAATATTCTTAAGTCAGAGTTTTTTAAAATTATATTTTAAAAGCAGTGTTTTTAAATGGAAAAGTATCGGGTTGGATAAAAAGTTTGGGTTTTTCTGTGACATCATACAGAAAAACCTGAACAAACTTTTTGGCCAACACAATATAATTTGAATCCAAATATCTGTCTTCAACAGGGCTTCCCAGGTGACTCAGTGGTTAAGAATCCACCTGCCAATGCAGGAGAGGCAAGAGACGCAGGTTTGATCCCTGGGTTGGGAGGAATTTCTGGAGTAAGAAATAGTAACCCACTCCAGTATTCTTGCCTGAAAAATTCCATGGACAGAGGAGCCTGGTGGGCCCATGGTGGTCAGTTCATGGGGTTCAAAGAGTCAGACACGACTGAGCATGCACAGACATCTGCCTTCAGCAATCAATACCTGCCCTCAACAATCCATTTGATATAGAGAAACCAGAATAATTATCTTCCAAGTTCATTAGGTCATGTCACTTCTCAATTCAAAACTTTCCAGTGATTTTTTTTTTCCAGCCCATTCAGAACATCATCCCAAGTCCTTCCTAAGATACTGGACCTATATCGTCTCCCCTCTGTCTGCTTCTCTGACGTCATCTCCTACCTGTCTCTCCTTCCTCCTCCTCTCTCAGTTCCAGGCATGCAGCCCTCATTGCTCTCCCTTAAAAGATGCTCCTGACTCAAAGATTTTACACTGTTGTTCCCTCTACCTGCTTTTCCCCCAGACTTCCTTCACTCTGAAGTCTCATCAGATGAGATCATCTTCCCCATGTCACCTAAAACAGTTAACCCACCCTCACCCTGTCACTGTCTATTACTTTCCTGGCATTTGTTTCTTCATAGCATGTATGACACTTGACTTTGTTTATTGCTGTTCTCTCAGTAACTAGCTCAGCAAATAGTGGTTATATAAATGAATGAATGAATTTGGTCACTCATCTGATAACCTCTGAGATGACAACTATATAAAATATAATTGGTATTTTTTCTTAGGTTGTGAAATAAAGTTTTTTTTTTTCTTACAACTTAGAAATACTACTGGCCATCATCAAAAAATGAACAAGCAGTAAGCGCTGGAGAGGTTGTGGAGAAAGGGAACCCTTTTGCACTATTGGTGGGAATGTAAATTGATACAACCACTATGGAGAACAGTATTGAGGTCCTTAAAAAAAACTAGGAATAAAAAATACTACCATAATTAGTATCAGTTATTGCTCTGGTTTAAATATTTGTGGTCCCCCCTGCCAAGTTCATATGTTGAAATCCTAATGCCCAATTTGATAGTATTAGGAGGTGAGGCCTTTGGGACGGAATAAAGTTATGAGGGTAGGGCACTCATGGATGGATAGTGACCTTATCAAAAAGAACCCAGAGAACTCTCTAGAACCTTCCACCAAATGCAAACCCAGAGAGAAGTTGTTACCTATGGACCAGGAAGCCCTCGTAAACTATGGATCTGCTAGGAAGATGATCCTGCACTTGCCAGCTTTTAGAACTGTGAGAAATATATGTTTGTTTTTTTGTAAGCCACTTCATCTCTGGTACAGTTGACCCTTGATCAACACAGGTTTTGAATTGCATGGGTTCACTTATATACAAATTTTTTTCAATAGTAAGTCCATAGCACTCCATGATCCCTGGCTGGTTGAATCCTCTGATGCAGAACCTTTGATGTGGAGGAGCCGCAGATAAAGAGGGCAGACTATATGTTGTACCCGGACATTCAGCTGTGTGAAGGATTGGCACCCCCAACCCCTATGTTGTTCAAGGGTCAACTGTATTAGGCTATGGCAGCCTGGATAGACTAAGATAGTTATTTGTGGGAGACACTTAATAACTTCTCCTGGACCACTAGGGTTTGGCAGTTCTCTAGGATTTTTTATGGCTGGGGAATGCTGCTGTTTTGTGTAATTTGGGGAACTCTGTTCAAGAAGATAGTGTGAAGGCAAGGTAACTGCCCATGTGCTTCGTGTCATTATTCAGCACATCACAGCTTTTCAATTATAAAAAGTGGTAGATAAAAAGAATATCATTGTTTTCCTATTTCTGCATGTAAGAATAGCATTCAAAAGAGATTGCTTTAGTAATAGAAAAGTTACTTCAAAAGGAGTTTTCATTAAAAATAAGCATATAGACAGAAAGGAAACAGGAATCTGAAAACAAGGGAAATAACAACATTAGTGACCCAGAAGGAAGCTAATAATGTAGTAATGCTTATGTCATGTTAAAAACAGTAAAGAGGACCCCATAATTCAAAGTGATTAGATATGCATGAAATTTATGAAAATAAAAAATTACATGACTTGTCAAATGCAAATGATAACAGGTGGAGGAAAATGATCAGAGAGATATAGTTTGTTTCTAGTGAACTCAGAAATCCAATAATGCTGAAGAGCAGCCAGCATAAGGGAACATGATAAAAACCTTAAAATCCTCACTCTTATGCCCAGCATGGGCTTCCCAGGTGGTGCTAGTGGTAAAGAACCTGCTTGCCAATGCTGGAGACGTGAGTTTGATCTCTGGGTCGGGAAGATCCCCTGGAGGAGGGCATGGCAACCCACTCCAGTATTCTTTCTGGAGAACCCCATGTAGTCTGGTGGGCTACAGTCTCTAGGGTAGCAAAGAGTAGGATAATGACTGAAGCACCTTAGCACACATGCCCAGCACAAGACTAGAAGTCTCCTAAAGATTTAGCAGCATGGGAGGCTTACCTGCTGAAACAGGTACAATAAAATTACTTGACTTAAAAAATCAGTGCCAAATGAAAAATCAGGAGGTCAGTGTCCCAGGAACCAAGGGAGTATTTCTGAAATGTCCATTGTGCCTCACTTCATGCTACTGTCTTCACTGATTTTCGAAGATGAGCTGTTCATAAAAGGTTTCTAAACTTTGTAATGTCATTTTCAAAAGCTTCAACAAAGATATTTGAGCATGATGTTGGAAAATATATTAAAAAATAAACTAAGATATTGTCATCCACCTTCTAATTCCTACATATTTATTCAGAAGAATGATCAGAGAAATAAAACAATGTATCGTTTTGTGTACACTACACCCATGCAATCAATATCAAACGTTATTTAATTTGTTGTTATAAAAAACTAATTTTTGGATGTGTCTTGCACAAAGAACATGAAATATAAAACAGGGAGTTGAAGTGAGTTTTACATATAATCAGTATCTGGATTAGGAAAAACTGAATTTACAAGTAATTTGCCAAATTTGTAAATAAATAATAATATTTATTTATTTATTTTACAAATAAACAATTTGTAAAATAAAATAGCTCTTTTTAGTGATGGATTATTGGGAAATGTTTTTGAATTATGAGAGAAGAAAATGAAAGTATTTTTTTGCATTTTCCTAAAGTCTTAGAAACAGGAGGATTTGCAGTTTAGCTTTGTGATCTTCTATCCTGGAAAGAAATAAGATGCTCAATACATTTGTTTTGATTTAAAATTGGATTTATATATGTACCACAACCTCTTTATCCATTCATATGTGAATGGACATCTAGGTTCCATGCTAGATGTCCATGCTTCCAAGTCCTGGCCATAGTAAATAGCTGCAGTGAACATTGAAATACATATATCCTTTTAAATTATGGTTTTCTCAGGGTATATGCCCAGTAATGGAATTGCTAGGTACACATGTGTGTGTGTGTGTGTGTGTGTGTGTGTGTGTGTGTATGTATGTAATATTACTCAGCCATTCAAAGAAATGAATGGTTGTAGGGAGGTAGATGAAACTAGAGTCTGTTATACAGAGTGAAGTAAGTCAGAAAGTGAAAAACAAATATATATTAATGTACATATGGAATCTAGAAAAACGGTACTGATGAGCCTGTTTTCAGGGCAGGAATAGAGATGCAGACATAGAGAACAGACTTGTGGACACAACAGGGGAAGGAAGGGGTGGCAGCAACTGAGAGAGCAGCACTGACAAATACACCAACCTGTGTAAAATAGGTAGGTAGTGGGAAGCTGCTGTATGACCCAGGGAGCCCAACCCAGTGCTCTGTGACAACATAGAGGGGTGGGATGGAGGTGGGTGGGAGGAAGGCTCCAGAGGGAGTTTCAGTTCAGTTCAGTCGCTCAGTTGTGTCTGACTCTTTGCAGCCCCATGGACTGTAGCATGCCAGGCTTCCCTGTCCATCACCAACTCTTGGAGCTTGCTCAAACCCATGTCCATTGAGTCGGTGATGCCATCCAACCATCTCATCCTCTGTCATCCCCTTCTCCTCCTGCCTCCAATCCCTCCCAGCATCAGGGTCTTTTCCAGTGAGTCAGTTCTTCGCATGAGGTGGCCAAAGTATTGGAGCTTCAGCTTCAGCATCAGTCCTTCCAATGAGTATTCAGGACTGATCTCCTTTAGGATGGACTGGTTGGATCTCCTTGCAGTCCAAGGGACTCTCAAGAGTCTTCTCCAACACCACAGTTCGAAAGCATCAATTCTTCAGTGTTCAGCTTTCTTTATAGTCCAACTCACATCCATACAGGACTACTGGAAAAACCATAGCTTTGACTGGATGGACCTTTGTTGGCACACTGCTGTCTCTGTTTTTTTTAGTATGATATCTAGGTTGGTCATAGCTTTTTTTCCAAGGAGCAAGTGTCCTTTAATTTCATGGCTGCAGTCACCATCTACAGTGATTTTGGAGCCCAAGAAAATAAAGTCTCTCACTGTTTCTATTGTTTCCCTATCTATTTGCCATGAAGTGATGGGACCAGATGTCATGATTTTAGTGTTTTGAATGTTGAGTTTTAAGCCACTTTTTTCGCTTTCCTCTTTCACCTTCATCAAGAGGCTTTTTAGTTCCTCTTCACTTTCTGCCATAAGGGTGGTGTCATCTGTGTATCTGAGGTTATTTATACTTCTGGGAATCTTGATTGCAGCTTGTGCTTCATCCAGCACAGCATGTCACATGGTGTACTCTGTATATAAGTTAAATAAGCAGGGTGACAACATACAGCCTTGATGTACTCCTTTCCCAATTTGGAACCAGTCTGTTGTTCCATGTCCAGTTCTAACTGTTGCTTCTTGACTTCCATACAGATTTCTCAGGAGGCAGGTAAGGTGGTCTGGTATTTCCATCTCTTGAAGAATTTCCAGAGTTTGTTGTGATCTACACAGTCAAAGGCTTTGGCATAATCAATAAAGTAGAAGTAGATGTTTTTCTGGAACTCTCTGGCAATTTGATCTCTGGTTCCTCTGCCTTTTCTAAATCCAGATTGAACATCTGGAAGTTCATGGTTCACACACTGTTGAAGCCTGGCTTGGGGAATTTTGAGTGTTTCTTTGTTAGTGTGTGAGATGAGTGCAGTTGTGTGGTAGTCTGACATTCTTTGGCACTGCTATTCTATGGGATTGGAATGAAAACTGACCACTTCTAGTCCTATGGCCACTGCTGAGTTTTCCAAATTTGCTGGCATATTGAGTGCAGCACTTTTATAGCATCATCTTTTAGGATCTGAAATAGCTCAACTGGAATTCCATCACCTCCCCTAGCTTTGTTCATAGTGGTGCTTCCTAAGGTCCCCTTGACTTTGCATTTCAGGATGTCTGGCTTTAGGTGAATGATCACACCATCATGGTTATCTGGGTCATGAAGATCTTTTTTGTATAGTTCTTCCGTGTATTCTTGCCACCTCTTATTAATATCTTCTGTTTCTGTTAGGTCCATATTATTTCTGTCTTTTATTGTGCCTATCTTTGCTTGAAATGTTCCCTTGGTATCTCTAATTTTCTTAGAGAGATCTCTAGTCTTTCCCATTCTATTGTTTTCCTCTATGTCTTTACACTGATCACTGAGGAAGGCTTTCTTATCTCTCCTTGTTGTTCTTTGGAACTCTGCATTCAAATGGGTGTATCTTTCCTTTTCTCCTTTGCCTTTAGCGTCTCTCCTTTACTCAGATATTTGTAAGCCCTCCTCAGACAATTCTTCTGCCTTTTTGCATTTTTGGGGGGTGTGTGTGGTTTTGATCACTGCCTCCTATACAATATCACGAACCTCTGGCCATAGTTCTTCAGGCACTCGATCAGATCTAATCCCTTGAATCTATTTGTCACTTCTACTGTATAATTGCAAGGGATTTGATTTAGGTCATTCTGAATGATCTAGTGAATGAATGGTCTAATATCCCCAGAGGGAGGGAATATATATGTGTGTGTGTATGACTGATTAGCATTATTGTATGGCAGAAACCAACACAACATTGTTAAGTGATTATCCTCCAGTTTTAAAAAATCAATTGGATTTATCTCGGTAGTGCTCAGAGAAGGCAATGACACCCAACTCCAGTACTCTTGCCTGGAAAATCCCAGACAGAGGAGCCTGGTAGGCTGCAGTTCATGGGGTCGCTAAGAGTCAGGTGTGACTGAGTGACTTCCCTTTCACTTTTCACTTTTGTGCATTGGAGAAGGAAATGGCAACCCACTCCAGTGTTCTTGCCTGGAGAATCCAAGGGACAGAGGACCCTAGTGGGCTGCCGTCATGGGGTCGCACAGAGTCGGACACGACTGAAGCGACTTAGCAGCAGCAGCAGGTAGTGCTAGTGATAAAGAACCCGACTGCCAATGCAGTATCCTTGCCTGGAGAATCCCATGGACACAGGAGCCTGGCCAGCTATAGTCCCTAAGGTCACAACGAGTTGGGTACGAATGAAGCGATTTAGCACATAGCACACAGAACCATTAGAATCACCATTAACAGAGGTGGCTGGAATCTCAAGGATCTAGTTTGATCACCTAGTTGACATTTAATCTGTAACTCTCCACTCAGAATTATCCAACTCTTGTCTGTACATCTCTGATGATGTAAATTCATTTGCACTCCTATTGTGCGTTCCATGCCTCTGGAACATTCGATGTGGAATAGTCTCTCCCTGAGCTTACCTGGCGGAGAAGGCAATGGCACCCCACTCCAGTACTTCTGCCTGGAAAATCCCATGGGTGGAGGAGCCTGGAAGGCTGCAGTCCATGGGGTCGCTGAGGGTCAGACACGACTGAGCGACTTCACTTTCACTTTTCACTTTCATGCATTGGAGAAGGAAATGGCAACCCACTCCAGTGTTCTTGCCTGGAGAATCCCAGGGACAGGTGAGCCCGATGGGCTGCCGTCTATGGGGTCGCACAGAGTCGGGCACGACTGAAGTGACTTAGCAGCAGCAGCAGCAGAGCTTACCTGGAGGGCAGACTCAGCAATTGCTCATAGCCCCAAACAGCAGACCCAGTTCTGCAAAGCCTTAGTAAGTGAAGTAGATGGTGCTGAATCTGAACAATGGTGGTGTTTATGGAATACATACTGAAGACAATTTACATACTTCAGAGCAAAATTTAATTAAAATCCTCATTAGATATCTTGGGATTCCAAATCCCTTTCTAGATATCCTAGCAACATTGCCTCTCTTTCCCTCTCCTTGCCCCAGTCCTTTGAAGTTTCCTATGTCTTGGTAGCAGTGCAACCTGGGTTCTCAGCTAGAACAGCTCTCTAAAAACTAAAGCCCTTCAGCTGCAGAAATTCCCAGAAAGCCACCCAGTGACCTTCTCTTGTACTTTCACAGGCATTGGCTGGGAACAACAACTAAGTGGCAGTTTCCCTTTTCATCTCAAGTGATCTGTCAAAATATTTGCCCCGTCAAAACATACTCCTCTTATTTTGATAGAGTGAGGGGGTGTTGGGAGGAGAAGGGCATATGTGGAGAGGTGCATATGTGATTGGGCTCCTACAAAACGTGGTTTTCTCCATATGACATGTAATTTACAATATTAGGTAATATTAGGTAATGGAGTCTGCTACAAAGAGTAGTTATGCTTTAGTAAGTGCCTAATTTCATCCTAAATGATAGTTAAAATTCTTTAACAGTTTAACTGTAACAGTTTTATTGAGCTATAATTACATCCCATAAAATCCACTCTTTTGAAGTATGCAGTTAAATGAATTTTAGTATATTCATGATAATTACTACTATCTAATTAAAAAACATTTCATCATCTCCCCCCCAAAACCCTACCTATTACAGTTCACTACCCCTTCTCACTCACCCTTGGCAACCACTTATCTACTCTCTGTCTATGGGTTTGTCTATTCTGGACATTTATATATATAAATGGAATCATACAATATTTGTTATTTTGTAACTAGTTTATTTCGTGTAGCATTCATGTATGAGTTATTTTATGGATGTGCGTTTTCATTTATCATGGGTATATACCTAGGAGCAGAATTGCTAGGTCATATGGTTACTCTGTGTTTAACTTTTGAGAAACTATTAAAACATTTTTTCCAAAGTGGCCACATCATTTACATTCCCACCATCAAATATTGAGTGTTCCAGTTTTTCCATACCCTCACTAATACTCGCTATGCTTTTTTTTTAAAATTATAGCCATCTTAAAAAAATTAAGTGTATTTGCTTAACAATGTTGTATTAGTTTCTCGTATACAACAATGTGAATATACGAATGCATATATATACTGCAAGGCAGCTATATGTATACATATATTCCTTCCTTCTTGAGCCTCCCTCCCATATGCCCATCCCACCCCTCTCGGTCATCACAGAGCACCAAGCTGAGCTCCCTGTGCTACACAGCAGCTTCCCACTAGTCATCTACTCTACACATAGTAGTGTATACATGTCACGCCTACTCTCCCAGTTTGTGCCACCCTCCCCTTCCCACCTTGCATTCACATGACCGTTCTCTACGTCTGCCTTGCAAACAGTTTCATCCGTACCATTTTTCTAGATTCTATCAGATCAGATCAGATCAGTCGCTCAGTCGTGTCTGACTCTTTGAGACCCCATGAACTGCAGCACGCCAGGCCTCCCTGTCCATCACCAACTCCTGGAGTTCACTGAGACTCATGTCCATCGAGTCAGTGATGCCATCCAGCCATCTCATCCTCTGTCGTCTCCTTCTCCTCTTGCCCCCAATCCCTCCCAGCATCAGAGTCTTCTCCAATGAGTCAACTCTTTGCATGAGGTGGCCAAAGTACTGGAGTTTCAGCTTTAGCATCATTCCTTCCAAAGAAATCCCAGGGCTGATCTCCTTCAGAATGGAGATCTCCTTGCAGTCCAAGGGACTCTCAAGAGTCTTCTCCAACACCACAGTTCAAAAGCATCAATTCTTCAGTGCTCAGCCTTCTTCACAGTCCTATACATATGCATTAATATACAATATTTATTTTTCTCTTCCTGACTGACTTTGTATGACAGACTCTAGGTCCATCCACATCTCTACAAATCACTCAGTTTCATTCCTTTTTATGGCTGAGTAATATTCTATCATATATATGTATATATATATATATATATATATGTATTTCAGTTCAGTTCAGTTGCTCAGCCGTGTCTGACTCTTTGTGACCCCATGAATCGCAGCACGCTAGGCCTCCCTGTCCATCACCAACTCCCGGAGTTTACCCAAACTCATGTCCATTGAGTCGGTGGTGCCATCCAGCCATCTCATCCTCTGTCATCCCCTTCTCCTCCTGCCCCCAATCCCTCCCAGCATCAGGGTCTTTTCCAATGAGTCCACTCTTCGCATGAGGTGGCCAAAGAATTGGAGTTTCAGCCTCAGCATCAGTCCTTCCAATGAACACACTCAGGACTGATCTCCTTTAGGATGGACTGGTTGGATCTCCTTGCAGTCCAAGGGACTCTCAAGAGTCTTCTCCAACACCACAGTTCAAAAGCATCAATTCTTTGGTGCTCAGCTTTCTTCACAGTCCAACTCTCACATCCATACATGACTACTGGATAAACCATAGCCTTGAGTAGACGGACCTTTGTTGGCAAAGTAATGTCTCTGCTTTTCAATATGCTGTCTAGGTTGGTCATAACTTTCCTTCCAAGAAGTAAGCATCTTTTAATTTCATGGCTGCAGTCATCATCTGTAGTGATTTTGGAGCCCAGGAAAATAAAGTCTGACACTGTTTCCACTGTTTCCCCATCTATTTCCCATGAAGTGATGGGACCAGATGCCATGATCTTAGTTTTCTGAATGTTGAGCTTTAAGCCAACTTTTTCACTCTCTTCTTTCACTTTCATCAAGAGGCTTTTTAGTTCCTCTTTACTCTCTGCCATCAGGGTGGTGTCATCTGCATATCTGAGGTTATTGATATTTCTCCCAGCAATCTTGATTCCAGCTTGTGCTTCTTCCAGTCCAGCGTTTCTCATGATGTACTCTGCATAGAAGTTAAATAAGCAGGGTGACAATATACAGCCTTGATGTACTCCTTTTCCTATTTGGAACCAGTCTGTTGTTCCATGTGCAGTTCTAACTGTTGCTTCCTGACCTGCATATAGGTTTCTCAAGAGGCAGGTCAGGTGGTCTGGTATTCCCATCTCTGTCATAATTTTCCACATATATATACACACACATGCATATATATATATGAAAAATCTTTATCCATTCACCTGTTGATGAGGTACATGTGTCTTTTTGAACTATGATTTTTCAGGGTAAATGCCCAGAAATGGGATTTCTGGGTCATATGGTAGTTCTGTTTTTAGCTTTTTAAGGAACCTCTGTACTGTTCTCCATGGGTGATAAGTTGCTTCTGTTGTGTCCGACTCTTTGCGACCCCATGGACTGTAGCCCGCCAAGCTCCTCTGCCCATGGGATTCTCTAGGCAAGAATACTGGAGTGGGTTGCCATTCCCTTCTCTACTCTTCTCCATAATGGCTGTATCAATTTACATTCCCACCAACAGTACATGAAGGTTGCCTTTTCTCCACACCCTCTCTAGCATTTATTATTTGTAGATTTTTTGATGATGGCCATTGTGATTGGTGTGAGGTGATATCTCGTTGTAGTTTTAATTTGCATTCCTGTACTAATTAGTGATGTTGAGCATATTTTCATGTGTTTGTTGTATGTCTTTTCTGGAGAAGTATCTGTTTAGGTCTTTTGCCCATTTTTTGATTGGGTTTTTTTTTGTTTGTTTGTTTATTTGATATTGAGTTGCAAGAGCTGGTTGTGTATTTTGGAGATTAATCCTTTTTCAGTTGCTTCCTTTTAAAATATTTTCTCTCATTTTGAGGGTTGTTTAGCCATTTTAATAGGTGTGAAGTGGTACCTAGGTGTGCATTTTCCTGATGGCTAATGATGTTAAGCATTTTTTTATGTGCTTATTCCAATTTGTATATGTTCCTTGGAGGAATGTCTGTTCAAATCATCTGTGTGTTTATTTATTTTTTTTTTTGTATCAAGAATCTCTTTTATTGATTATCAGAAACATTACAAACATCTAATATGAACAAATTGTAACATGACAGTGATTAGTTTGAACAATTAATACATTTCAGATATAATATTATACATATTTCAATGCTATTCTCCCCAATCATCCCACCCTCTCCCGGTCCCAGAGTCCAAAAGTCTGTTCTATACATCAGTGTCTCTTTTGCTGTCTCGTAAATAGGGTTATTTTTACCATCTTTCTAAATTCCATATATATGCGTTAGTATACTGTATTTGTGTTTTTGTTTCTGGCTTACTTCACTCTGTATAATAGGCTCCAGTTCCATCCACCTCCTTAGAACTGATTCAAATGTATTCTTTTTAATGGCTGAGTAATACTCCATTGTGTAAATGTACCACAGCTTGCTTATCCATTCATCTGTGGATGGACATCTAGGTTGCTTCCACGTTCTGGCTATTGCAAACAGTGCTGCTAGATGGCTAACAGACACATGAAAAGATGCTCAACATTACTCATTATCAGAGAAATGCAAATCAAAACCACTATGAGATACCATTTCATGCCAATCAGAATGGCTGCTATCCAAAAGTCCACAAGCAATAAATGCTGGAGAGGGTGCGGAGAGAAGGGAACCCTCTTGCACTGTTGGGAATGCAAACTGGTACAGCCACTATGGAGAACAGTATGGAGATTCCTCAAAAAACTGGGAATAGAACTGCCTTATGATCCAGCAATCCCACTGCTGGGCATATACACTGAGAAATCCAGAATTGAAAGAGACATGTGTACCCCAATGTTCATCTGTGTGTTTAAAATTTGGTCATCTTTTTATTGTTGACTTGTAAGAGTTCTTTTAATATTCTGAGTTCCTAATCAGATATATGATTTTCAAACATGTTCTCCCATCTGTAGGTTGTCCTAATAGTAATTTAAATTTAGGCAACACTTGAATTATTCACAGATTAAAGCTTACTACGGGATTCATCCAAACCCTTTGGTTTTCTCCTGGATTTATTGCAATTTGGAAAATTATGTACTCACAGTATTCTCTAAAAAAGTGCATCAGATCAGATCAGATCAGTCGCTCAGTCGTGTCCGACTCTTTGCGACCCCATGAACCGCAGCACGCCAGGCCTCCCTGTCCATCACCAGCTCCCGGAGGTCACTCAGACTCGCATCCATCGAGTCAGTGATGCCATCCAGCCATCTCATCCTCTGTCGTCCCCTTCTCCTCCTGCCCTCAATCCCTCCCAGCATCAGAGTCTTCTCCAATGAGTCAACTCTTCGCATGAGGTGGCCAAAATACTGGAGTTTCAGCTTTAGCATCATTCCTTCTAAAGAAATTCCAGGATTGATCTCCTTCAGAATGGACTGGTTGGATCTTCTTGCAGTCCAAGGGACTCTCAAGAGTCTTCTCCAACACCATAGTTCAAAAGCATCAATTCTTCGGCGCTCAGCCTTCTTCACAGTCCAGCTCTCACATCCATACATGACCACAGGAAAGACCATAGCCTTGACTAGGCGAACCTTTGTTGGTAAAGTAATGTCTCTGCTTTTGAATATGCTATCTAGGTTGGTCATAACTTTCCTTCCAAGGAGCAAGCGTCTTTTAATTTCATGGCTGCAGTCACCATCTGCAGTGATTTTGGAGCCCAGAAAAACAAAGTCTGACACTGTTTCCACTGTTTCCCCATCTATTTCCCATGCAGTGATGGGACCAGATGCCATGATCTTCGTTTTCTGAATGTTGAGCTTTAAGCCAACCTTTTCACTCTCCACTTTCACTTTCATCAAGAGGCTTTTTAGCCCCTCTTCACTTTCTGCCATAAGGGTGGTGTCATCTGCATATCTGAGGTTATTGATATTTCTCCCAGCAATCTTGATTCCAACTTCTGTTTCTTCCAGTCCAGCATTTCTCATGATGTACTCTGCATATAAGTTAAATAAACATGGTGACAATATGCAGCCTTGACGTACTCCTTTTCCTATTTGGAACCAGTCTGTTGTTCCATGACCAGTTCTAACTGTTGCTTCCTGACCTGCATACAGATTTCTTAAGAGGCAGATCAGGTGGTCTGGTATTCCCATCTCTTTCAGAATTTTCCATAGTTTATTGTGATCCACACAGTCAAAGGCTTTGGCATAGTCAATAAAGCAGAAATAGATGTTTTTCTGGAACTCTCTTGCTTTTTCCATGATCCAGCGGATGTTGGCAATTTGATCTCTGGTTCCTCTGCCTTTTCTAAAACCAGCTTGAACATCAGGAAGTTCACGGTTCACATATTGCTGAAGCCTGGCTTGGAGAATTTTGAGCATTACTTTACTAGCGTGTGAGATGAGTGCAATTGTTCGGTAGTTTGAGCACTCCTTGGCATTGCCTTTCTTTGGGATTGGGATGAAAACTGACCTTTTCCAATCTTGTGGCCACTGCTGAGTCTTCCAAATTTGCTGGCATATTGAGTGTAGCACTTTCACAGCATCATCATTCAGGATTTGGAATAGCTCCACTGGAATTCCATCACCTCCACTAGCTTTTTTCTTAGTGTTTCTTTTTAAGGCCCATTTTACTTCCCATTCCAAGTTTTTTGGCTCTAGGTCAGTGATCATACCATCATGATTATCTGGGTCTTGAAGCTCTTTTTTGTACAGTTCTTCTGTGTATTCTTGCCACCTCTTCTTAATATCTTCTGCTTCTGTTAGGTCCACACCATCTCTGTCCTTTATTGTGCCCATCTTTACATGAAATGTTCCTTTGGTATCTCTGATATTCTTGAAGAGATCCCTAGTCTTTCCCATTCTGTTGTTTTCCTCTATTTCTTTGCATTGATCACTGAAGAAGGCTTTCTTATCTCTTCTTGCTATTCTTTGGAACTCCGCATTTAGATGTTTATATCTTTCCTTTTCTCCTTTGCTTTTCGCTTCTCTTCTTTTCACAGCTATTTGTAAGGCCTCCCCAGACAGCCATTTTGCTTTTTTGCATTTCTTTTCCATGGGGATGGTCTTGATCCCTGTCTCCTGTACAATGTCACGAACCTCATTCCATAGTTCATCAGGCACTCTATCTATCAGATCTAGGCCCTTAAATCTACTTCTCACTTCCACTGTATAATCATAAGGGATTTGATTTAGGTCATACCTGAATGGTCCAGTAGTTTTCTCTACTCTCTTCAATTTCAGTCTGAATTTGGCAATAAGGAGTTCATGGTCCAAGCCACAGTCAGCTCCTGGTCTTGTTTTTGCTGATTGTATAGAGCTTCTCCATCTTTGGCTGCAAAGAATATAATCGATCTGATTTCGGTGTTGACCATCTGGTGATGTCCATGTATAGAGTCTTCTCTTGTGTTGTTGGAAGAGGGTATTTGCTATGACCAGTGCATTTTCTTGGCAAAACTCTATTAGTCTTTGCCCTGCTTCATTCCGTATTCCAAGGCCAAATTTGCCTGTTACTCCAGGTGTTTCTTGACTTCCTACTTTTGCATTCCAGTCCCCTATAATGAAAAGGACATCTTTTTTGGGTGTTAGTTCTAAAAGGTCTTGTAGGTCTTCATAGAACCTTTCAACTTCAGGTTCTTCGGCGTTACTGGTTGGGGCATAGACTTGGATTACTGTGACATTGAATGGTTTGCCTTGGAAACGAACAGAGATCATTCTATCGTTTTTGAAAAAGTGCATAGAGGAAGGAAAAAACAACACAATGTCTAAGAGAGTGTATGTGCTCAATTAACTTTGGCAAATGAATGAATGAAATTTATTCTTGGTTTCTACACTACTCTGCCTTGTTAAGTCCCTCTGCTGGATTTCCAGAAGAGTGATATTTATTTTATAGCCTGAAAGCCCCTGGGGGGTGCTCTAAAGTATTGGAAGTGAAAGTATTAGTCACTCAGTTATGTCTGACTCTTTGCCACACATGGACTCCTCTGTGCATGAAATTCTCCAGGCAAGAATACTGGAATGGGTAGCCATTCCCTTCTCCAGGGGATCTTCCTGATCCAGGGATTGAACCTGGCTCTCGTGTATTGCAGGAAGATTCTTTACCATTTGATCCACAAAGGGAAGCTCAAGTATTGGACAGGTATACCCATTTCCATGTACATGCTCTAAGCTGTCTTTTCCACATTGTATTCAGACTGCTATTTGCATGTCTACAGATTTTTTTCATGATAAAACCATAGTTTCATGTTCTCCTCTTTTTAAGTCTGAGACTCACTAATTTCAGAGAAAGAAATACTGGTTTCTGTCAGTTCAGTGCTGACTTTATAGTGTTTTCACTGGTCCTGGGCTTTTCTATATCAATAATATTATAGATATTTATTTGGAGGTTCACTTAGGGATTTGATTTCAGGTACCAGGATGCCCTTGATCTACAAGTGGTTCCCTCAGTGAAGGAGATGGATTAGATGCTGTGGGGAAGGAAGCCACAGCTGCCTGCCTGTCGGATCAGCTGAATCCACTTGAGAGACCTTGGTGGGGAGAAAGGTCCAGCCACATCTGCATTCCTGCATCACCTACAGTGGTCCACCAGGGTCATTTTGCCACTGACATTTGACAAAATCCCCTGCACATTGTGAATGCCAACTCACTGGAAGAATCAGAATGATTCAAACATGGAGAGAATCAAAGGAATTCCAGCTGGGACTGTAGTTTGGAACTAAGAAATCAGAGAAGGTACATGGCTGAAGGAAACAGTCTGGAGAAAGGAGGAAGCACAGGGAAGCGAGCCGCTTCTTTGAAATTGGATATAAACAAGAGTCTAGCCTTACCCTGTAGAGCTGGCTGGCCTGCTAGTGTGACTTGACTCAGTTACTATCCTGGATGCTCACTCAGGTGATTGTGGGCATCTTGGCCATGACATACCTATGGATGCGGGCACCTGGCAGCTACTAAAACAGCACACATAATTATGAGCTTGCAAAAAGTTCCCATCTGAGAGATGGAAAAAAGGGAATTTTTAAAAGTTAGTGATCTCAGGGAGTTAATATGAACAAGTTTGCTTTCTCAATCCAGGTTGAAGGAAAAAAAAAATCTAAATAGCCATCAATAGTATCATTATATAGTATTTTTTTTTAAGATTTTTTTGGTGTCTTTATTTAATTTTTTACAATATTGTTTCTGTTTTATGTTTTTGTTTTTTGGCTGTGAGGCATATGGGATTAGCCCCCTGACCAGGGATTGAACACATATTGGAAGGCAAAGTCTTAACCACTGGATTACCAGAGAAGTCCCCACTGTATAGTATTTATGTAATGCTTTTCTTTCTCTCATAAGTGCAAATACTTTAAAGCTTATCTCGTGACTCATCACCACAACACTCCCCTGAAGGAAAGAGGTAGTTTTACAAACAACTGACCTGAGGCTGAGTGTTCTGGAAGGTGGGGAAGAATGGTTGGGTCACTGAGATGTAGACCCTTGTTTGGAGCTAGGACCGAATCATCATTAAACATATGTTAAGTCCTTTAATTCCCTTAAGAACCCAGTGAGGTGGGTATTATTATTACTAATTTGGTAAATTGGAGAAAATCACCCAAATCAGTCTGCTAACAATAGCAGAATGAAACCATGAAAGTGAAGTGCAAGTGTTTAGTCTCTAAGTCTATCAATTCTTTGCAACCCCATGGACTGTACCCTGCCAGGCTCCACTGTCTATGGGATTCCCCAGGCAAGAATACTGGAGTGGGTAGCCATTTCCTTCTCCAGAGGATCTTCCTGATCCAGGGATCATACTTTAGTCTCCTGCATTGCAGGCAAATTCTTTACCATCTGAGCCACCAGGGAAGCCATCTATCTGTGATATTCTAAACCATATACTTTCTGCTTTACCATATTCTGATTTGCCAGTTCTAATGGATTAAAGAATGTTCTGTGGAAGGAGTCTCAAACACACCCAGTTATCCTGCCTGATGCTGGTGGAGATGGGAGGAGTGGCATCTGGTACCGAACCAAAGCCTCACAGAAGGAAAGACTGTGATGAGCTTCATTGTTAAGAGACTCTCATGAGGCATACTATTGCACAACACTCTGGTCTGTATTTTGAGGGCACTAGGGAAGGACTCTGAGAAAGGGTAGCTCTTTACAACTGCATGTGGCTTACACTTGTTTCCCTCCCTGCTGTTGCCAACTAGGATACCTAGCAAAGTAAGCCAGAATATGTCGCTTGCCCCCAGGTATGCCTCTTTGACATAAAAATTAATTTGAGTCCAAGGCAATTGAGCAGCAGCAAATGCAAGAGAAGTTCTGTTCACCTTCCGCTTTTCTGCCTAAAGACAGGATATAAATTCTCCTACTGGAGACAGACCTTTAGCCCAGAGGCAACACCAGAGGAATCTGCAAACAAGCCTTCCTGCTTGAGTTTCTTCTCATATAATTATTTCCCACAGTTGGCAGCCCTTGGAAACTTAAAACTGTTTTCCTTTGTCCTATTGTTTCTCTACAAGTTTATTGCTCTTCGTTGAAGACTCTGTATAAGTTGGTGTTCTAAGTTGCCACTTGGAGTTACTTTTCATGAGCTTTCTCCTATGTATCCTGTGCAGAGCCCATTAATAAACTTTTTCCTTGTTAATCTGTCTTTCTGTTTAAGAGCCCCAGCTGAAAACCCAAGATGGGATGAGGTCAAGTTTTGCCTCTTCTATGATAGCTGTGGCTAATTTTCTGTTTCTTTTACTGTCTACCTGCTTCTTTATTTTGCCACAGGAGTTTCCTTTCTTAAAATGACATCCACTCCTTATTTAAAAGGTTACTGTCATGAAACACGGAATGAAGTGGAAATATATTTGCCAAATGAGTGCCCAATCAGTATATGATTGGCAGGTTGGTAGATTCTAGACAAGGATTTGGCAACTGTGATCACCATAGACAGATGAAGACAGGATCAGCGTTACTCTCAGTGAAAGGATAAATTATGATGACTGGATTTATACCACAAACCACATTTCCTGTTTTAGTTTTTGAATGACAAATATTCCTTAGTTTTCTGCTTTTATGTCTGTGTTTAAATTTTCAATTTTCAGGATGAGGTTGCCAGATCTGAATCCTTTATGAAAATGCTTTCATTTTCTTTTGTTAATTATAGCTACAGTGCACAACATAGGAGGTTTTCATATACCCAAAGACATCAATGTTACATCAGAGCCCTAATGGGCTTATCATTTTTGAGAGTGAACGCGATGGATACCTCTGAATCCGGATCCCAATTAGTCCCCAACATACCGCACCATTTCACCCTCCAGTTTCGATTGGCATCCACTCCACGGCAGCGAAACCTTGAGTTCCTTGACCTTGTTTTTCTCCAGAATCGATCCTAGATGTAATTAAAAGAAAAGAGGTTCAGAATAAACACTTAAGAGGTTATGCTCATGCATTTTAGTAGTTCTTCAGTGAATGAATCACAGCAGTGAGGGGTGGGGGATTTCCTCCAGGAATAAACAAGTCCATGGAGTGAGACGAGGAGAAGATGAGCATTGGACACCCAGGTTCATGCTCCAATTCCTGCCACAGACTTCTCTCTTAGTTTCTCTTGGCCTCAATTCTTCACAGGCAAAATTGAATAAGCTAGACTAGACAAGTGACTTTTCATAATTCATTTGGAAGGAGACATGTTTCTTTAAACATGAAATCTTATGCAAAAGACAAACATATATAAACAAAATCAGAAGGTTGATGCTGTGCTGGGGAAGGGAGTGGAAATCTTTCATAGCTCTGGAAGTACTAGGCTGGCTGCCCACCAAGCTTCCTTCCTGCTTTAGGACAATTTTCCATGTTTTTTTCAGTTGGATAGGCAAAGTGACTTACATTGGTCCAGCTAAAATGGTATCCATCGACGTTAAACACAGGCATGATATAGAAATACAGATGATTCAACGTTTTTCTCATGGTTGGGTCACTCCGATATGTTAGAAGAGCCTAAAAGACAGAGGTGACATGTTTCCTACAAATAAATCCCAAATAAAGATTTCAAAAAATAATATGAGAAATATTTTCTATCTATAGGAAATACTAAATATATTGAGTTGAAAAGTAACAAGCTAATATGAGCTATAATTTGACATCACATGTTCTTTCTTGAGACTTCTGTCTCAAACTATTTCTGATAACATTTTAGCAAGGGTGCAAAACAGATTAATCGGACAGCCTCTTGTAATATTTCAGATCTGGCTAAAGTTTAGGATGATTAAGAAAGCAGCAATTTAGATATGATTTTGTATTATCAGTTCTTTTTAAGATTCCATTCAGTTGTGGACAAAATGATTACCTAAATATTTTGATATTCTTACATGATACATCATAACACAGGATAGTTATATGTGCCACTTAATTGTTTATGTGTAACTGGTAGCAGACTCAAGTTTTGGAACTTACCGCATGGACACTCTGTTCTTTCCTGACTTTTCTACAAAGAGTTTAACAGACAATTATTTATTGTGTCACCTTTATCATGGTTCCTTTGAAATCTTGGTTCTGTGTAACTGATGCCAGGCTTGAAGATTCTGTACTATTTGGCCTCAAATAGAAAAGCATTAAATATGCTAAGCCAAGTTAAGAATATAAACATTTTGAAATACCATTCCTATGGAACAGACTTTTTAAATAAGTCCTTTTTGATGCATGTTTGTCTGTCTATAAAGTACCTTAGACAAACATTTAGAATATTTGTAACAATGGCTGCCTTGGGGGAGGGGGCCTGGGGGACAATGTGTGGGAAAGATTACCACCTCTCATTTTATATCCATTTGGATTGTTAGAACTTTACCATATTAAAATAATTCAAAATCAAATAATTCTTAAATTATATCTTGCTTTGGAAAATTTAATACTTAGAAGTTTCAATATTCCTTTACATCCAGGTATGTAGAATTTCTGAACCAATCCTAAGCAGCATTCTGTATTTATACAGTGAGAATTCTGTTAATAGAGAGCAGCAATCCAGTAATGCAATCTATGATGATAAAGTATCACTATATTAGAAATAATACTGAAAATATAGGAATATATTCAAGAACATAAGAAATGAGTTAAATACTATTTTATTAAATATAATTTAAATACTTATAAATTAATACAAGTGATAAACATTGTTAATACATTTCTCTTTTATTTCCCTTTAAGACTCAATAATTTGCTGGCCAAATAATTTGGGTAGAATTTTCATATGTGCTTGAATTTCTATTAACAGTCCGATGTCTCAAACTAGAGGAAAGTTCCCGGTATGTGATCAATTGTACATACCCTGGAATTTTGTTTTCCTCTAATAAAAGGGGTCCCCCAAAGCTTGGAGGAAGTCTGCTGGTAGGATGGCAGAGACAGTCATATGATTAGCTAACTTTTTTCCTTTAACGTTAGAGGGTTGTGGTTTTCCATGCCACTCTAGAGAGGAAGAAGAGATGGAAGGAAAGGAATTTGGAGCAGCAAGGCAGGAATGAAGAGATAGGAGAAGTTGTAATTTCTCTCCTTTCTCTCATAGCACTGGGATCCATGACTCACTCATCTCAGTCCAAATTGGGAAGTCTCACGTCTTCCAAGCTCAGAAAATGTGCTACATGTTAGCACATTAAGCACTAGATTATGCTGGACACTTGCATGTGGACCTTCTCATTTTATTCTCCCTTCTCCTCCTCCAATGCAATTGACTGCCATGCTTTTGTATTGGAGAAAATATTCTAACTAACTTCCTTTTAAAAAAATATACTTTCTTGTATGTATTTTAAGAAAATAGAAAAAAATACAGAGAAGAAATTGCATCCACTGCATCTTGTTGTATTTATCAAATCTTTTGAAAAGAATATCAAGACATTATAGGTAAAACTAGAGCTCCCCCCCCCCTTTTTTTTTTATCACTCTCAGATCCCATTTTCCTCCCCTCCTTCAATAAGTGTCCTCAATTTGCCATTATCATTTCCGTGCATGATTTTCTAATTTAGTACATATATGTGTATTCATGAACAATATATGTGTATGCTTTGAAATTTCATCCAAATGAGATCATGATATGGCAATCTTCAGTTTGCTTTTCTCTCCAATGTTATATTTTGACACTTAAGTTGATGATTTATTCATTTTTAACTATTATATGGAATTCCATTATAAATGGAATGCACACTATATCTATAAAGGTATATAGAAGCATTTATAAAGGTAAATGCACACTATGCTGCTGCTGCTGCTAAGTCGCTTCAGTCGTGTCCAACTCTGTGCGACCCCATAGACAGCAGCCCACCAGGCTCCCCTGTCCCTGGGATTCTCCAGGCAAGAACACTGGAGTGGGTTGCCATTTCCTTCTCCAGTGTATGAAAGTGAAAAGTGAAAGTGAAGTCGCTCAGTCGTGTCCAACTCTCAGCGACCCCATGGACTGGAGCCCACCAGGCTCCTCCGTCCACGGGATTCTCCAGGCAGAAGTACTGGGGTGGGGGTGCCATTGCCTTCCCCCATGCACACTATATCTATCCCTTATTTTGTTGATGGACAGTTGTTTCTGATATTTCAGTGTTACAAGATTGGTGGTGAACATTCCTGAACAGTTTTCCTAGACATGTGTGAAAGTTTCTTTATGATATAAATCTAGGAGTACCTTGCTGGGTCATGGATTTCTGTGCCTTGCACTTTACTAAATGTTGCCATTTTCTGTCTAAAGCAGTAAATACTTTCATTATCAGTAATGAGAATTCTTATTGCTCTACAACTTGCCAACCCTTGGTTTTGTTAAGCTTTCAACGAAAAAAAGTTAATGGGTATGAAAATATGTTTTGTTGTTTTACTTCATATTTCCCTGATTACAATTTATATTGAACAGCATTTATATAATGATAGGCCATTCTAGGAATTGCTATCATAGAGAAACTCATATTATTGCCTATTTTTCTATTAAACTGTCAATCTTATATTCTGAATATTAATCTTCATTTGGTTATGTGTGTCATGATCATCTTTCTTGTGGCTTATTGCTTATGTTCATGTTCTTGTTGTATATAAGTTTTCAATTTTATTACCATTAAATATATATGTGTTACTTAAGAACCCATCTCTGTTTTAAGATTATAAAGCTATTACCTTGTATTTTCTTCAAATATCTATTTTAAAGTTTCTTTTTAAAGACCTTAAAACTGCTAGAAATGATTTTTTACATGATGTTCACAGTTGAGATTTATTCATTAATGTTTCCATTGTGGAAGGCAAATGGCTCTCCTGTACTCATTTGGATAAATCGTCTTTTCCCCAATGAGTTAGTATGTCACCTCTGTTGAGGATCAAGTTTTCTTTCAAGGGAAGAATTGTTCTAATGCATTTTGGTTTATATCTATTCACCAAAACCACATCATGGTTTACCTAGAATCTGCTGAGTCTCGTTGAATGTCTCCCACATTCAGTTCCATTTCAAAATTATCTTGGCTATTATTGACTCTTCTCCATTTATGTTAATTTTGAAACTGAGGTTGAGTACATGACAAATGTTCTGTTCTATATTAAGTTTTTTTTGTTTGGTTGCCATTAATTGATATTGAATTTTAACAAATAATCTTTCTTCATATAGTCACATAATCATGGTCAGTTTCAGTAAGTAACTTTCTAACATTAAATCATCCCTCTATTTCTGGGATAAGCCCACTAGGTTATGATATATACTGATATTATGTTGGCTGGATTTAGGTTGCTAATATTTACATCTATATTTTTGAGTGAGATAGACATACTTTTCTTTCTTGTTTTGGTATCAGTGTTATTACTCTATTATTTGGGGAGTAAACCATCTAGGCCTACAGCAAAAAGGAATTAAATACAAAATAAAGATATAATAGGGAAGATGTATCTTTAATTTCTGTTTCATTGGTTTCTGCTCTTTATTTTTTCTTTCATTGACTCTCTTTCTAATTTCTTAAAAGTTGAAAGCTTAGCTCATTAACTTGGGCATCTTTATTCTTTTTCTAATATATTTATTTAAAACGATAAATTCCTTTTCAGTAGTACATTAGCTACATTTTATATGTTTTGGTATATAATAGTTTTGCTTCCATTCAGTTGTAAATATTGAAAAATTTCCTTGATTTCTTTAAACTATGAGTTATTTGTAAATGTCTGTATATTTTAAATCATGTAAATTAACCATATTTTTTATGTGAGCTTTTTTAAAGTCATATTTTTATAAATTCTAACAACTGTATTGTAGCCAGAGGAGATGATCTATGTGATATAGGTTCTTGGTATCTCTTGACCTTGCTTTCGGCCTAGTATATAGTCAATTTTTGCAAATGTTTCAATGGTGCTTGAAAACAATATGCATTCTCTAGTCACTGGGTATGTGTTCTATATGTGTTTATTAGATTATGTTTATTAATTACACTGTTTTTGTCAGTTATATTCTTACTAAAATTTTTGCCTGTCTGCTGTCTTAATCACTGAACTGTACTTTAAAAAACTCAATTATTTTATTTTTTAGATTAATTTGTATCAGAATATAATGCTATATTAGGCTCTACTGTACAGCAAAATGAATCAGCCATACATATACATATATCCTGTCCCTTTGGGAGTTGGTGATGGACAGGGAGGCTTGGCATGCTGCGATTCATGGGGTTGCAAAGAGTCGGACACAAGTGAGCAACTGAACTGTCCCTTTGGACTTCCTTCCCATTCAGGTCACCTCAGTACATTAATTAGAGTTCCCTGTGCTGTACAACATGTTCTCATTAGTTATCTATTTTATACATAGTATCAATAGTGTATTGGAGAAGGAAATGGCAACCCACTCCGGTGTTCTTGCCTGGAGAATCCCGGGGACGGGGAGGCCTGGTGGGCTGCCGTCTATGGGGTCACACAGAGTCGGACACGACTGAAGTGACTTAGCATAGCATTCAATAGTGTATATGTGTCAATCCCAGTCTGCCCATTCCTCCCCCTACCTTTTCCTTGGTAGCCATATATTTGGTGTCTCCATCTGTCTTTATTTCGACTTTGCAAATGGGATTGATCATTTATATCATTTTTCTAGATTCCACAGACATGTGTTAATATACAATATTTGTTTTTCTCTTTCTGACTTACTTCTCTCTTCATGACACTCTAGGTCTATCCATGCCTCTACAAATGACCAATTATCTTGCTTTTTATGGCTGAGTAATATTCCATGGTGTATATGTGCTACATCTTCTTTATCCATTCCTCTGTTGATGGACATTTATGTTGCTTCCATGTCCTAGTTATTGTAAGTAATGTTGCAGTGAACATGGGGGCTCGCGTATCTTCTTGAATTATGGTTTTCTTTGGGTATATGCCCAGGAGTGGGATTGCTGGATTAAATGGTAGTTCTATTTTTATTTTTTTTGGAAAACTTCATATTATTTTCCATAATGGCTGTATCAATTTATACTCCCACCAACACTTTACCCCACAACCTCTCCTGCATTTATTGTTTGTAGGGTTTTTTTATTTTGGCCATTCTGACCAGTGTGAGGTGATATCTCATTGTAGTTTTGATTTGCATTTCTGTGATAATTAGTGATGTTGAGAATCTTTTCCTGTGTGTGTTGACCATATCTATGTCTTTGGAGAAATGTATATCTAGATCTTCTGCCCATCTTTCATTTGAATTGTTTTTTTAATATTTAGTTGCATGAACTGCTTGTATATTTATGAGATTAATCCTTTGTCATTTGCTTTGTTTGCAAATATTTTCTCCCATTCTGAGGATTGTATTTTCATCTTGTTTATGGTTTCTTTTGCTGTGCAAAAGCTTTTAAGTTTAATTAGGTCCCATTCATTAATTTTTGTTTTTCTTACTTTAGGAGGTGGGTCAAAAAAGATCTTGCTGTGATTTATGTCAAAAAGTGTTCTGCCTATGTTTTCCTCTATGGGTTTTATAGCATCTGGCCTTACATTCAAGGCTTTAATCCATTTTTAATTTATTTCTGTGTATGGTATTAGGGAGGCATTTCATGTGGCTCAGTGATAAAGAATTTGCCTGCCAAGTAGGAGACGTGCATTTGATTTTTGGGCTGGGAAGATCCCCTGGAGAAGGAAATGGCAACCCACTCCAGCATTCTTGCCTGGGAAATCCCATGGACAGAGGAACCTGGCACGCTACAGTCCATGGGGTCACAGAGAGTCAGACAGGACTGAGGGACTAAAACAGTAAAGAACATGGTGGTAGGAAATGTTCTGATTTCATTCTTTTACATGTAGCTTTCTAGTTTTCCCAGCACCACTTATCAAAGTCATTGTGTTTTCTACCTTGTATATTGCCTCCTTTGTCATAGATTAGGTGGCCACAGGTGTATGAGTTTATCTCTGGGCTTTCTATCATGTTGTATTGATCTATATTTCTACTTTTGTGCCAGTACTATACTCTCTTGATTAGTGTAGCTTTGTAGTATAGTCTGAAGTCAGGGCGCACTAAGTGCCTCGGTGGCTGCGAGACCGGCGCACTAAGTGCGGCCGAGAGGAGCTACCCCACGACCGAGGTCAGGAAGGGCAGCGGTGAGGAGATACCCCTCCAAGTTCAGGAAGGGCAGTGGTGAGGAGATACCCCTCCAAGTTCAGGAAGGGCGGCGGTGAGGACTGGCACACTAAGAGCGGCCCAAGAGGAGCTACCCCACGACCGAGGTCAGGAAGGGCAGCGGTGAGGAGATAACCCTCCTCCAAGGTCAGGAAGGGCGGCGGTGAGGAGAGACCCCTCGTCCAAGGTAAGGTGCGATGGCTGTGCTTTGCTGGACCAGCTGGGAAGAGATACCCCACGCCCAAGGTAAGAAAACCCAAGTAAGACGGTAGGTGTTGCAAGAGGGCAAACACACTGAAACCATACTCACAGAAAACTAGTCAATCTAAGCACACTAGGACCACAGCCTTGTCTAACTCAATGAAACAAAGCCATGCGGTGGGGCAACCCAGGATGGGTGGGTTATGGTGGAGAGATCTGACAGGATGTGGTCCGCTGGAGAAGGGAATGGCAAAACACTTCAGTATTCTTGCCTTGAGAACCCCATGAACAGTATGAAAAGGCAAAATGATAGGATACTGAAAGAGAAACTCCCCAGGTCAGTAGGGGTCCAATATGCTACTGGAGATCAGTGGAGAAATAACTCCAGAAAGAATGAAGGGATGGAGCCAAAGCAAAAAGAATACCCAGCTGTGGATGTGTCTGGTGATAGAAGCAAAGTCCGATGCTGTAAAGAGCAATATTGCATAGGAACCTGGAATGTCAGGTCCATGAATCAAGGCAAATTGGAAGTGGTCAAACAGGAGATGGCACGAGATGGAGCTCCTTGCTTGTTGCTGATCTTAGACTAAATGCTTTCAGCTTTTCACCATTGAGAATAAGGTTTGCTGTGGGTTTGTCATATATGGCCTTTATTTTGCTGATGTAGGTTCTCTTTAGGCCCACTTTCTGGAGAGCTTTTATCATAAATGCTTGTTGCATTTTGTCAAAAGCTTTTTCTGCTCTATTGAGATGATCATATGGTTTTATTATTTAATTTGTTAATATGGTGTATAATATTGATTGATTTGCATATATTGAGTCTTTGCATCCCTGGGATAAATCCCAATTGATCTCAGTGTATGATCTTTTTAACATATTGTTGGATTTGGCTTGCTAGAATTTTGTTGAGTGCTTTTGTGTCTATCAGACCACCTGATCTGCCTCTTAAGAAATCTGTATGCAGGTCAGGAAGCAACAGTTAGAACTGGTCATGGAACAACAGACTGGTTCCAAATAGGAAAAGGAGTACGTCAAGGCTGCATATTGTCACCATGTTTATTTAACTTATATGCAGAGTACATCATGAGAAATGCTGGACTGGAAGAAACACAAGTTGGAATCAAGATTGCTGGGAGAAATATCAATAACCTCAGATATGCAGATGACACCACTCTTATGGCAGAAAGTGAAGAGGGGCTAAAAAGCCTCTTGATGAAAGTGAAAGTGGAGAGTGAAAGGGTTGGCTTAAAGCTCAACATTCAGAAAACGAAGATCATGGCATCTGGTCCCATCACTGCATGGGAAATAGATGGGGAAACAGTGGAAACAGTGTCAGACTTTGTTTTTCTGGGCTCCAAAATCACTGCAGATGGTGACTGCAGCCATGAAATTAAAAGACGCTTACTCCTTGGAAGGAAAGTTATGACCAACCTAGATAGCATATTCAAAAGCAGAGACATTACTTTACCAACAAAGGTTCGCCTAGTCAAGGCTATGGTCTTTCCTGTGGTCATGTATGGATGTGAGAGCTGGACTGTGAGGAAGGCTGAACGCCGAAGAATTGATGCTTTTGAACTGTGGTGTTGGAGAAGACTCTTGAGAGTCCCTTGGACTGCAAGAAGATCCAACCATTGATCTGAAGGAGATCAATCCTGGAATTTCTTTGGAAGGAATGATGCTGAAGCTGAAACTCCAGTATTTTGGCCACCTCATGCGAAGAGTTGACTCATTGGAGAAGACTCTGATGCTGGGAGGGATTGAGGGCAGGAGGAGAAGGGGACGACAGAGGATGAGATGGCTGGATGGCATCACTGACTCGATGGATGCGAGTCTGAGTGACCTCCGGGAGCTGGTGATGGACAGGGAGGCCTGGCGTGCTGCGGTTCATGGGGTCGCAAAGAGTCGGACACGACTGAGCGACTGATCTGATCTGATCTTTGTGTCTATGGAGAAGGCAATGGCAAGCCACTCAAGTACTCTTGCCTGGAGAGTCCCAAGGATGGAGGAGCCTGGTAGGCTGCCGTCCATGGGGTCGCTACGAGTCGGACGCGACTGAGCGACTTCACTTTCACTTTTCACTTTCATGCATTGGAGAAGGAAATGGCAACCCACTCCAGTGTTCTTGCCTGGAGAATCCCAGGGATGGTAGAGTCGGTTGGGCTGCCGTCTATGGGGTTGCACAGAGTCGGACATGACTGAAGTGACTTAGCATAGCATTTGTGTCTATGTTCATCAGTGATATTGGCTAGTAATTTTCTTTTTTTGTAATTTTGTCTGGTTTTGGTATCAAGGTGATGGTGGCCACATAGAATGAGTTTGGGAATATTCCACTTCTAAAACTTCATTTTAAAATGATTTATCACTTTTTATTATAACTGTTAAGTGTTTTTATATATTTTGAGGCCATTAACATGGCTTTGTTTTAAATTTCTTCATTTCCAAATAATGTATTAACTAAGGAAGCTGTTTCCTAGCATTCTTTTCTGGAGTGGATTTAATATTTGAAATGTGCCGGAACATGTTCTTCCTCTGACAAATAAACAGAGTGTCATTGTTTTGCATATGCTATATTCGTGATTTTTATAACTCTAAGAATTGCAGCCATTCTCCATCTGGTCAGACAAAATGAGAATGATCACAATGTGATGACTGTTCAGAGCTGAATAGGACAATTCAGAAACCTCTTTCTTCAGGGCTTTAAATAATGGCTGTCGATGGTTTCTTGTATGGTTTAGGTGAAGTTTCTAGGAAAAAAAGATGATCATGTGACATTCTATCATACTCTAACATGATCATACTATCATACTTAAAAGATGATCATGTGACTATCATACTTTAACATAGGATAACCATAAAGAACATTGGGGCATGCTTGCCTTCTAACATGTGGGACTCTTTTTAGCAATCAATTCCCACCATCCATACACACAGGAAAGGAGATACCTACTAATCAAGTTCCTTCCTGGTTTTCCAAGTTTCATTTCTTGACTACTATTGTTGCTTACAAGGAAAATTTAAGTAGTCATGACCTGAAAGCCAGTCACAAAACCATGTTCCACACGCCTCATTGTGGCAGTCTTTAGGTACTACATGCACCTCCATCAATTCACTTAAAAGTACTTGGCTGAGATGGATTTTAAGTTAAAAAGTACAGTTTTGAGTATAACATTCTGCTAGGAAAGTGATATATTGGTATTAGGTTATGGAATTTCTTAACTTAATGAAGAGAGACAAAGAATGAATCTATTTGGTACCTACCAAGACTACTTTGGCTTCCACATAAAGCGATGCATGGCATTTACCAGAAACAGAATCAAAATTCAGGAAATCAGTCCTGAATATTCATTGGAAGGACTGATGCTGAAGCTGAAGCTCCAATACTTTGGCCACCTGATGCGAAGAACTGACTCATTGGAAAAGACCCTGATGCTGGGAAAGATGGAAGGCAGTAGGAGAAGGGGACGACAGAGGATGAGATGGTTGGATGGCATCACCGACTTGATGGACGTGAGTTTGAGCAAGTTCCAGGAATTGGTGATGGACAGGGAAGCCTGGCTGCATTCCGTGGAGTCACAAAAAGTCAGACACAACTGAATGACTGAACTGAACATATACCAGAATTCACCAAATTAACTTTAAATTCAAAGCAAAATTTTGCAATTATGAAAGTCTTTGTGTGGTAAGAGAAGGCTAGGCCCGAGAGTTCCCCCTTTTCATTGTTTTTGGATGTATTTGGTTGGATGTTGCTTTCTTAGAACTCTATGGTAAACTAGAATGTGACACTGTTTTTAGGAACAGTGGTGCTGGCTTTTAAAAAGGCAGCTTTAAAATTTTTTCCATTATTTTTCTTCTAGAATCACTACAGAAGACCTAAAAATACTCAGCTATTAAAAAGAATACATTTGAATCAGTTCTAATGAGGTGGATGAAACTGGAGCCTATTATACAGAGTGAAGTAAGCCAGAAAGAAAAACACCAATACAGTATACTAATGCATATATATGAAATTTATAAAGATGGTAATGATAACCCTGCATTCGAGACAGCAAAAGAAACAGAGATGTATAGAACAGTCTTTTGGACTCTGTGGGAGAGGGCAAGGGTGGGATGATTTGGGAGAATGGCATTGAAACATGTATAATGTCATATGTGAAATGAATCGCCAGTCCAGGTTCAATGCATGATACAGGATGCACGGGGCTGGTGCACTGGGATGACCGAGAGGGATGGATGGTATGGAGAGGGAGGTGGGAGGGGGGTTCAGGATGGGGAACACGTGTACACCCATGGCAGATTCATGTTGATGTATGGCAAAACCAATACAATATTGTAAAGTAATTAGCCTCCAATTAAAATAAATAAATTTATATTAAAAAAAGAAGACCTAAAAATAACAAGCACATATTGAGTGAAGTGCATGCTGGGAGAACTAGCTGTTATAACTGAGGTCAAAGGAACAGCACAGTCACCAGTCAAGTTGAAGAAGGTTCTCACCTAGACTGGAGTGGAGTAAAACTATTTACGGTAGAAAAGAGTTGGAGCACCAAAGTGGGTGCATCTTGACACAAAGGAGTTATTTATGATGCAATAATTGGAGAATGAATTAGAGCAGGAGAGAGTTCCCAGGGAAATTTTTAAAAAGTGAGCTTAATGTATAATGTATTCAATGTCACACTGTGAGAAGCTCCTTAAATACAATATGGTAACTAAATAATAGCTTGGAAGCAACGTGAACAAAGGCTCTGTGAATGAATGATGGAGAACTGGAAAATCATATGCAAATCTAGTTATTTTTATACTTAATTTATACTGAGAACCTCTCAAAGACTGGCTAGTCTAACAGGGCAGGTAACTATTGAAAAATGTTATCTATTAATCTATATTTTCTATTAAGAGATATAGATAAACATTTGAAATATTTTGTATTACCTTAGCTGCATATTCATGCTACTTTTTTCCTTAAATAAAACCACTTCACAGTTCTAGAATTTTTGTACTGAGATAGCCTAATAACAATGGTTGGTTGTATTTAATCAGGGCCAACAGAGTAGAGGCCAGGACTGACTTGGTGGCATTGTTAAAATCTACCATGTAAGAATCATTAACCTACAAAAAGAAAGTATAGGCGTCTTCATTTTGCATGGCTCTGATATACACAAATTTCAGTAACCATGGTTTAGTTAAATAATAGCAGTCCTCCAAGTACAGTTCAAATTTGTTACTAGTGCTAAGTCTTAACTCTACAAACCACTGTGTAAATTATAGCTGTGCATCAAGACCTGTGACAAATTGTGCCACTTGTTTTAAAGTCTGTAGGTGTGTGATTGGCCACTGTGCGTGTGTTTACTCAGTTCACACACAGACAGCAAAGTGTGTAGCTGTGTTGCTCCCTTGTCTTCTGGTGAAAAAACTCATGTGGCATTTTGCAAAAATGGATATGGTAAGAGAGAATTGGCCAACAAGACTTAAAGTGAAGCGATAATGCAGATAATGCAGGGAAATATGAATCAAATGTAAATGGAGTTATAGTAGAAATAGCTGACCACAGGAATATGGACACTGCCTTAGGTAGCCTGAGAAACTAAGTGAAGACAAACTCACTGACATAAATGAGGGAAATGGTTGTAATGGAAAGGAGGAAGGTATTCCAGAAAAAACGACGCTGTCAACATTTCACATTAAAGCAACTCTTGCAGATATTTTTTTGACATTGAAAGCACAAGGAAAGGAAAAAATACTGGAATCTGATCAAAACTAAGAAAGGAGTATTACAATTTGCCAGAGTCTTAAAAAGTGATGCTCACCTCATGTTTTAAGTTTTATAATGAGAAGCACTATCCAAACAACCTGTGATAAAGATTTTTACAAAGAAATAAGACATTTAATTATCAATATCTTTAATGTTTTAAATTACAGTGTAGTAAGTGTTAGTTTCACTATTTTTGGTCAATCTATTACATGCTTACAACAGAGTAAGAAATTTTCTTTAATCTTTTAACAAAAATACATAAATATCATAGAGCAAACTTACTTTTCCACATTAGTTATCAAGATAGATTTTTATGGCTTCAGTTTGCATGGTCACGTCTACAGTCATATATTTCTGTGCCAGAAAAGTGAAGACTGCCTGTATAAACACTGCCTGTATAAACAGTGCCCAAAACATCCTCAAATGTTGAATAGTGGAGCACGATGGATGCAATGGCTTTCAGTTTAATTAAAGTGAACAAACACTGATAAAGAGCCTTCTATGTATAAGACATTATAAATTGAATTAAAAGGAAGAAGGCTTGGTTGGAGAATGCAGAGGATTAAAGAGAAGACTGGGAAGGATGAGAAGGATAGGAGAATGTAAGGAGTTAAAGGTACTAAAAGCCCGGGAGAAAAATTAAAATGAAAAGGGATGGTAGTGGACAAAACCAGAGAATTTTTACAAATGCAGATCTCTGAACTGTTTTTTATTATACCATTAAGAACAAAGACTTATTTCCTTACTCAACTGAACTTATTAGAAGTTTGGTCTGGAGTTAGTAACCCTCTCAATTACTTATTTATTCCCCAACCTTTGGTATATTTTACACAAAAACTTAAATTCTTTTCCTTAAAAGGTTTATTCTATTTTTAGTGATACATTTCTTAACCAAAACTTTGAGTTTCACACCTACATTTGAGGATTTATATTGGTTTTTACCTTTAATTTCCAGTAAGACATAATGTGACCGCACCCCACTCCAGTACTCTTGCCTGGAAAATCCCATGGACGGAGGACCCTGGTAGGCTGCAGTCCATGGGGTCACTAAGAGTCGGACACGACTGAGCGACTTCACTTTTACTTTTCACTTTCATGCATTGGAGAAGGAAATGGCAACCCACTCCAGTGTTCTTCCCTGGAGAATCTCAGGGATGGGGGAGCCTGTTGGGCTGCCATCTATGGGGTTGCACAGAGTTGGACACAACTGAAGCGACTTAACAGCAGCAGCAGCAGCAGCAAGACATAATGAGGGGCTTCCTTCTAATGGTAAAGAACCCACCTGCCTGTTCAGGAGATATAAGAGATACAGGTTTGATCCCGGGGTTGGAAAGATCCCCTGGAAAAGGCCATGGCTACCCACTCCAGTATTCTTGCCTGGAGAATCCCATGGACAGAGGAGCCTGGCATGCTACAGTCCATGGGATTGCAGAGTCATACATGACTTAGCAACTCATTAACAACACCACCAACAATTACATACTACCCTGAATCACATGCCAGGTTTTGGCACCAGGATTAGCCATCCTTAGTGCCTATTGTAGATAGCTAGGAGCGTGGAAATGGAGTTGGTTTTCCAGTGTAATTGGGCTGGGTCTGAAAGTGTGAGGTTTCACATTGTATAACAGCAGAAGAATACCATGATCCACCTGGGATGTTAAGGAAGTTTGTTTTTTCTCTCGCTCTTTCCCGCCCTCCTTTTGGCTACCATTCTGTTAAAGGACCAAATTAGATCCACCTATATATTATCCACCTATATATTACCAAATTAGATCCACCTATATATTATATATAATATATTATGTATTATCCACCTATATATTATGCCTCTTCAAAGTCTGGAAGAACTTTCCATTTCAGAGCATTGTTGTCCCAATTTTCCCATCTTCTTATCTTCTCACAAACCCTTGCTTTCTTTATCTTTGGTCTGCCACTGAGTTAAATCGAATTCAATCACTGATTTTAAAATGAAGTGAAAGAGAAAGTCACTCAGTCATGTCCGACTCTTTGTGACCCCATGGTCTGTATAGTACCCGTAATTGTTCAGGCTAGAATACTGAAGTGGGTAACCTTTCCCTTCTCCAGAGGCTCTTCCCAACCCAGGGATTGAACCCAGGTCTCTCACATTGCAGGCAGATTCTTTAACAGCTGAGCCACAAGGGAAGCCTGATTTTAAAATACCTGCAGGAATATATGACTTGAGCATAAATGAGTTTAGTTTGAGAATGAAACTATTCAGTTTTGACTGGGTTAAATTTGTTTAAAACATGTCATTTTGGATTCTGTTTAATATAGAAAATATGGAAAATTAAAAAAAATAAAATAAAAATCATAATTTTTTAGTATTTAGTATATTTCTCATGTATATGTATCTCAAATAGAGATTTTAAAACATGGAAATTTTAATGTCCATGCTGTTTTTTTCAGGTTGTAATAAGTGTGAAAGTTATTTAAAATTTTTTTATAATTTATTTTTATTGGAGTATAGTTGCTTTACAATATTTTGTTAGTTTCTGCTATATGACAGTTAATCAGTAACACATATCCACTGTTTGTAAAATTCTATTTCCATATGGGTCATTACAGAGTATTGAGTAGAGTTCCCTGTTCTATACAGTAGCTTATTAGTTATATGCTTATATTTTATAGTGTGTATACGTCAATTCCAATCTCCCAATTTATCAGACCCTTGTCTCCAATCCTCCTTGGTAACCATAAGTTTGTTTTCTACATCTGTGACTCTGTTTTATAAATAGGTTTTTGTGTACCATTTTTTAAGATTCCACATATAAATGATATTATATATCATTATTATATATAAATCACATTATATAAATGATATTTGTTCTTTTCTGGCTTACTTCACTCAGTGTGGCAATCTCTAGGTCCATCTGTGTTGCTGCAAGTGGCATTATTTTATTCCTTTTTATGGCTGAATAGTATTCCATTGTATATATGTACCACATCATCTTTTTCTATTCCTGTGTTGATGGACATTCAGATTTCTTCCATGTCCTGGCTATTGTAAATGGTGCTGCAGTGAATACTGGGGTACATGTATATTTTTGAATTATGGTTTTATCTGGGTATATGTCTAGGAGTGGGATGGCTGGATCATATGGTAGCTCTATTTTTAGTTTTTTTAAGAAGCCTCAATACTGTTCTCCAGAGTGACTGTACCAATTTATATTTCCACCAACTATGTAGGAAGGTTCCCTTTTATCCATACCATCTCCAGTCTTTATTGTTTGTAGATGTTTTGATGGTGGCCGTTTTGACAGGTGTGAGGTGATACATCGTTTAATTTGAATTTCTCTGATAATTAGTGATGTTGAGCATCTTTTCCTTTGCCTCTTGGCTGTCTGTATATCTTCTTTGGAAAAAATGTCTATTTAGGTCTTGCGCCCATTTTTTGCTTAGGTTGTTTGTTGACATTGAGTTTCGTGAGCTGTTTGTATATTTTGGAGATTACGTTCCTGTTAGTCTCTTCATCTGAAAATATTTTCTTCCATTCTGAGGGTTGTCTTTTCATTTGCTTTAGGTTTACTTTGCTATGTGTCCATGCTGGCTTTTATTTATTTATTTATTTTTGATATAACAGCATGTCACAGGCATTTTTCCCATCCTAAATACTCCTTTAATATATTTAATGAAGTCAGGGCTATCAATCATTTCCTTTATACTTTTCTGCTTTACTTTGATATTTGGAAACATCTTACTTACTTGGAAGTCAAATCAATGTTTTCCAGAGTTACTTATTTTATATTCTTTAAAAAAATATTTATTTACTTGGGTGCACACGATCTTCATTGTGGTATGTGGGATTTTTAGTTGTGGCATGTGAACTCTTAGTTGTGGCATGGGGGATCTAGTTCTCTGAACCCCTCTGAACCAGGGACTGAACCCCCAGGCCTTCTGAATTGGGAGGACAGTCTTAGCCATTGAACTACCAGGGAAGTGCCACTTATTCTATATTTTGTAAGTAAAGACTCTGGTCAAATTTGCCCTATGCACTCAAAGCCAGTGCACTGGGACAACCCAGAGGGATGGAATGGGGAGGGAGGCGGGAGGGGTTTTGGGGGTGGGGAGACACATGTACACCTGTGGCTGATTCATGTCAATGTATGGCAAAAACCACCACAATATTGTAAATGAATTAGCCTCCAATTATAATAAATAATTAAAAAAATTTGCTCTAGCAATGTAGAAATATTTGAGGCAAAAATTAAGTTATGTACATAACTCTGAGCTAGCTAGCACCAGCCATGGCTTGAGATACCCAGCCCTGGAGATAGACAATTTTAAATTCTCAAAAGTGCGCAAAGCCCAGATGACCTCATTTGATTGGAGATGATTCTGAGAAACAAGCAAATGCTATTCCATCTGCACTGCCAACAAAGAATTAAGTGGCTTTCCCACAATTAAGAAAAAAAAAACATGAAAAATAAAAAGATGTTAAATATAGGCTGCTGCTAAAAATTGCTTGCCTACCTCAACTACCAGTATGATTCCCCCGAACTCATGCCAGAACTCAGAACAGAAGTGGTAAACTGTTTCAGTTCTCTACCTTTTTCCTGTCTCTTATCAGGTGAAGTAATACACTTAAGAAAAATATCTGAAACAGTTCTGTTATGGTTGGCTAAATCACTGGGATGTTTTCTTGGATTTCTGTTGTCCAAATTAAACCTGTAAACCAGGTATTGATTCTTTGGGTTGAGATATTCAACTCTGTTTATGGAGTCTCTTTAATCTCTCATCAGAGAATATTTCCTCCTTTTGGTTAGGAGAATCAAGCTGCAAGAGAACAGAGTTTTGAAAATTCTGTCTCCGTTCCCAACATACACTCTGCCTGGGCTGGTGCATGATAGACACTTAGTAATTACTTGTTGACTACATCAGTCATTTAACTTGCTTAATGGAGTGTGGTTTGGGGTTCTTCCCTTCAGACTAATAAAACTGCCAACACTTCAGCCGATGCTCTCACAGTTTCATCATTCTCTTGAGCATCTTGCCATCTTTGACTCATCCTGCACTTTCATCCCCATATCAAGCTGGTCATCAGTTCCTAAAGACTTTCTTTATTGCTGCTTTCTGTGTTTGTGTCTCATCTCCCCAGTAGAATTGTAGTGAAAGAATTGAGGGAAGCATTAATGTAATGTACATTACGGTACTTGTACTGTTCTAGAACTTCACAAGCTGCCTTCACATAAAAAGAAGTGCTTAATAAATCTTTGGTTGAATAAATGAATGATTTTTTCATTTGAATTATATAAACCTTTTCTTTACTTTCCATTCCTACATCCACTCTCCCTGTCTATGTGTGGAATTTTGCCCTAAACACTTCTAGTTACTTGCCTCACTCTAGGCTCCTACTTCGTTCCATTCATATATCATTGTATTTATTCTTTAAACTCTCATTTAATCAGATCAGATCAGTCGCTCAGTCGTGTCCGACTCTTTGTGACCCCATGAACCGCAGCACGCCAGGCCTCCCTGTCCATCACCAGCTCCTGGAGGTCACCCAGACTCATACCCATCGAGTCAGTGATGCCATCCAGCCATCTCATCCTCTGTCGTCCCCTTCTCCTCCTGCCCTCAATCCCTCCCAGCATCAGGGTCTTCTCCAATGAGTCAACTCCTCGCATGAAGTGGCCAAAATACTGGAGTTTCAGCTTTAGCATCATTCCTTCTAAAGAAATTCCAGGATTGATCTCCTTCAGAATGGACTGGTTGGATCTTCTTGCAGTCCAAGGGACTCTCAAGAGTCTTCTCCAACACCACAGTTCAAAAGCATCAATTCTTCGGCGCTCAGCCTTCTTCACAGTCCAGCTCTCACATCCATACATGACCACAGGAAAGACCATAGCCTTGACTAGGCGAACCTTTGTTGGCAAAGTAATGTCTCTGTTTTTGAATATGCTATCTAGGTTGGTCATAACTTTCCTTCCAAGGAGTAAGCGTCTTTTAATTTCATGGCTGCAGTCACCATCTGCAGTGATTTTGGAGCCCAGAAAAACATAGTCTGACACTGTTTCCACATCTTTTTCCCATGTAGTGATGGGACCAGATGCCATGATCTTCGTTTTCTGAATGTTGAGCTTTAAGCCAACCTTTTCACTCTCCACTTTCACTTTCATCAAGAGGCTTTTTAGCCCCTCTTCACTTTCTGCCATAAGAGTCGTGTCATCTGCATATCTGAGATTATTGATATTTCTCCCGGCAATCTTGATTCCAACTTGTGTTTCTTCCAGTCCAGCATTTCTCATGATGTACTCTGCATATAAGTTAAATAAACATGGTGACAATATGCAGCCTTGACGTACTCCTTTTCCTATTTGGAACCAGTCTGTTGTTCCATGAGCAGTTCTAACTGTTGCTTCCTGACCTGCATACAGATTTCTCAAGAGGCAGATCAGGTGGTCTGGTATTCCCATCTCTTTCAGAATTTTCCATAGTTTATTGTGATCCACACAGTCAAAGGCTTTGGCATAGTCAATAAAGCAGAAATAGATGTTTTTCTGGAACTCTCTTGCTTTTTCCATGATCCAGCGGATGTTGGCAATTTGATCTCTGGTTCCTCTGCCTTTTCTAAAACCAGCTGGAACATCAGGAAGTTCACGGTTCACATATTGCTGAAGCCTGGCTTGGAGAATTTTGAGCATTACTTTACTAGCGTGTGAGATGAGTGCAATTGTGCGGTAGTTTGAGCATTCTTTGGCATTGCCTTTCTTTGGGATTGGGATGAAAACTGACCTTTTCCAATCTTGTGGCCACTGCTGAGTTTTCCAAATTTGCTGGCATATTGAGTGCAGCACTTTCACAGCATCATCTTTCAGGACTTGGAATAGCTCAACTGGAATTCCATCACCTCCACTAGCTTTGTTCGTAGTGATGCTTTCTAAGGCCCATTTGACTTCACATTCCAAGATGTCTGGCTCTAGGTCAGTGATCACATCATCATGATAATCTGGGTCTTGAAACTCTTTTTTGTACAGTTCTTCTGTGTATTCCTGCCACCTCTTCTTATTATTCCTGCCACCTCTTCTCATTTAATACTGATATGCTTTTCATGCATGAGAGTATTTTCTCATTTTTCTTTATTGGACCAAACTCTGGCTTCCAAGGCTAACTTTAATAATTTTTCAGTCAGTCTCAGATTGCACTAACATCTACTCACACAGACTGTAGGATTTGGTCTTACCAATCTACACCATGTCCTCAACGTTATTAGTCTTTTTTTTTAAAAAACATGATTATATCTCCCTGATCACATTTCCATTCCTGAGTCAAGATCTAATGAGACTCACTTCCCCACAGATTTTTCCTAAAGCTTGTCATCTTTCAAAGCCTAATGGATTTCTCTGATTTCTTTTAAATATTTTTTTTTTTTTGGATGTGGACCATTTTAAAACTCTTTATTTAATATGTTACAATATTTATTCTATTTTATGTTTTGGTTTTTTGGCCACGAGGCATGTGGGATCTTAGCTCCCTCACCAGGGATAGAACCCACACTCTCCTGCAGTGGAGGGTGTTTTATTCTATTTTATGTTTTGGTTTTTTGGCCATGAGGCATGTGGGATCTTAGCTTCCTCACCAGGGATAGAACCCACACTCTCCTGCACTGGAAGGTGAAGTCTTAACCACTGGATTGCCAGGAAAGTCCGTCTCCAATTCTTGAATTCCTTCAGCTATTACAGTTAGTATAATTTAATCTCCAAAGATACACTGTTTTATGTTGTTTACTATTTCCTTCACACAAATATTTCTCCTCAAATAAAATGTAGACTCCTTGAGGGCTGGACCATGACTTACACTTCTGCTGACCCCACAGTGTTGAGAGCTGAAAATGTAGTGACCAACAAGAAATTGTTGGCTGATTAATATAAACATTCTCTAACGGGACCCTATTTAACACTGAGTTAAAGAAATAACAGCTTTATCGGGATGTAATTCACACGTTCTACAGTTCACCATTTTAAAGTATATAATTAAGTGGCTTTTAATATAGTCACAGAGTAATGCAACTGTCACCACTACATAATTTTAGAATATTTTCATCACCAAAAAAGACACTTCATATCCTTTAGGTATCAACTCCCAGACTCCCTCATTTTCCTAGCCATAGGTAACCCTAATCCACTTTCTGTCTCTGTAAATTAGCCTGTTTTGGACAACATGTACAAGAGGAATTGTGTACTGTGTGGTCTTTTGTGGCTGCTTTTTTCAGTTAGCTCAGGGCTTTCAAGGTTCATCTATGTTGTAGCATGTATCAATACTTCATGTCTTTTTTTTTTTTAACTGAGTGTAATTCATTTAAAAATGTACAGTTCAGTGGTTTCTTAGTATGTTCATAAATGCCACTGTCATCACTATCTAATTGCAGAACTTTAACATCACCCGCATAAAGAAACATGGTACCTATGAGTAGTCATTCCCAATTCCCCTCTCCCCACATCCTCTGGTAACCACTAATCTACTTCCGGTTTCTATGGATTTGCCTGTTCTTGACATTTCATATATATGGAATGATACAATATATGGTCTTTTACTTCTGGTTTATTTCACGTAACATGTTTCAAGTTTCATCCATGTTGTGGTTTGTATTGTACTTTATTATGGTTGAATAATATTCCATTTCATGGATCTACCATATTTTATTTATCCATCAGTTGATGGACCTCTGAGTTGCTTCCATTTTTTTGGCTATTAGAAAAATTTTGCTATGAACATTCCTGTACACATTTCTGTGTGCATATATGTTTTCATTGTTCTTGGTTGTATATACAGGAGTGGAATTTGGGGGTTGCTGCTGCTGCTGCTGCTAAGTCGGTTCAGTCGTGTCCAACTCTGTGCGACCCTATAGCCGGCAGCCCACCAGGCTCCCCTGTCCCTGGGATTCTCCAGGCAAGAACACTGGAGTGGGTTGCCATCTCCTTCTCCAATGCATGAAAGTGAAAAGTGAAAGTGAAGTTGCTCAGTTGTGTCCGACTCTTCGCGACCCCATGGACTGCAGCCCGCCAGGCTCCTCTGTCCATGGGATTTTCCAGGCAAGAGTACTGGAGTAGGGTGCCATTGTCTTCTCCATGAGTAACTATATGTTTACTTTTTGAGGAAGTGCTAAACAGTTTTTAATTATTTTTCACTTGTTAGTTTCCTTGGCAGTTTTATTTTTAACTCCATTACTTTTAAGCTTTGTGAGTGTTCCTTTTTATGTCTTGATTAGCTCTCTATTTTCTTTGTTCCCTGCCCTGTGTCTGTCTTCATATTTAAGTCTCTTGTGCCATGCTTAGTTGTTCAGTCATGTCTGACTCTTTGCAACCCATGGACTGTAGCCCACCAGCCTCCTCTATCCACAGAATTCTCCAGGAAAGAATACTCGAGTGGGTTGCCATGCCTTCTTCCAGGGGATCTTCCCAACCCAGGGATCAAACCCAGGTCTCATGCATTGCAGGCAGATTCTTTACCGGCTGAGCCACTAGGGAAGCCCGTTTAAGTCTCTTACTCATCTGCAAACAGTATCTGTTCACTTTTGCAGACAGATAACTTCCAAGTTATATAATATTTACCTCTGTTTCTTTCCCTTTCTTAATCTATTTTAGTTTTCTTTCTTTGATGCATTTTCTTTATTTTTTTAATTTTATTTTGCTTAACTTTACAATATTGTATTGCTTTTGCCATTCATCAAGATGAATCCGCCACAAGTATACATGTGTTCCCCATACTGAACCCTCCTCCCTCCTCCCTCCCCATACCATCCCTCTTTGATGCATTTAGTGACTGTATCATCCCTCTTGGCCCATGACAAATTTAAGAAAACTTTATCACCAAAAGATAGTGTTTCTTAAAATTCCTTTTTGGATTCATGGTGAAGTGACATCTGTGATACACATTTCAATAGTATATCTACCATGTTTTTTCCCCTTGGCTTCCTCCATCCAGAACCAGCTGTTGTGTTCAGTTGTTAAGTTTTGTCTGACTTTGCGACCCCATGGACTGCAGCACGCTAGGCTTCCCTGTCCTTCACTATCTCCTGGAGTTTGCTCAAACTCATGCCCAGTGATGCCATCCACTGTCTTACCCTCTGTTGCCCCCTTCTGCTCCTGCTCTCAGTCTTTCCAATGTCTTTTAGACACTGGAATCAGGGTCTTTTCCAGTGAGTCAGCTCTTCACATCAGGTGGCCAAAGTATACCCCTGAAGTGTAGTAATACCAATGAAGTGAAAGTCACTCAGTCGTGTTTAACTCTTTGCTGCCCCATAGACTGTAGTCCATGGAATTCTCCAGGCCAGAATACTGAAGTAGGTCGCTGTCCCCTTCTCCAGGGGATCTTCCCAGCCCAGGGATCGAACCCAGGTCTCCTGCATTGCAGGAAGATTTTTTACCAGCTGAACCACAAGGGAAGCCCAAGAATACTGGAGTGGGTAGCCTATCCCTTCTCTGGTGGATCTTCCTGGCCCAGGAATTGAACTGGAGTCTTCTGCATTGCAGGTGGATTCTTAACCAACTGAGCTATCTGCTGTACTATAAATAGAACATTAATAATGGTTCTGTTAACCTAGTATAAAGAAGCATTGAAAAAGAGAAAGATTTTGCAACCCAAGCATACCTCCATTGGTTTTCTTTATTTTGCTTATATTAATAAGATATAAAAATTTATAATATGAATACTATAAAAAACAAGTGACAGGTATTGAAATTGAAAATGATAGCTCTCTATTTTTCAACATAATTAAAAGATTTTCAATTTAAAAAAACCCGCAATCTTATCATGCATTTTGCATTTTAAAAACATCTGCCAGCCAGCAGTTATTTGTTGAGATAATGAATACAGTTATCAGTTATGTGTTGAGATAGTGAATTCACTTGAGCAGTTTTTAAACAAAAATAATCAAGGCCATCTCACCAGTGAATTAAGCCAGGTAGTTTGCTTCTCTGTTATTGTTTTCCAAGCTTTGTGTGTCCAAGACACTTAGGGACTCATCTACTAAACTGGAGTAGTCAGCAGCAGTGGAAGTGGCTCCCAGGGCCTGACACGGGAGAGTCAAGCTGGCTGAAGGGGAGAGGGACAGTCACAGCCACAGCCCAATACTCCTGGTGTCCATGGTAGAGTGAGTCAGGGTCAGTTGATGAGGTTTATACATAGCAGAGAAGAAAGGGCAAGAATGAACTGGGCTTCTGATTGCCCAGGAAGGAAAACAGTACCTGGTTCCAAAGAGAATGGAACCCAGGAGTATGGAGACCTGGGTACTCTTTTTACAATAAATTTAACATTTTGAGATAGATATAGATTCACATGGGGCTTCCCTGGTGGCTCAGATGGTAAAGAATCTGCCTGCAATGCGGAAGACCCGGGTTTGGTCCCGGGGTCAGGAAGATCCCTTGTTGAAGGGAATGGCTACCCACTCCAGTATTCTTTCCTGAAGAATTCCATGGACAGAGATTATAAATTCACATATAAGAATTAATACAGAGAAATCCCTTGTACCCTGGACCCACTTTCCCCCAATGGCAATGTCCTATAAAACTATAGTATAATATCCCAGCCAGTGTACTGAAATGGGCACAGTCAAGATACAGAACCTTGCCATCACAAGGACCCCTCATGGTTGCCCTTTTATAGCCACATTCACTTTCTTTAATCCCCAGAAAACACTAATCTGTTATCCATTTCTATACAGTTGAACCTTAAACAACATGGGGATTGGGATGCTGACCCTCCAAAAGCAGTGGAAAATCCATATATGCGACTTCCTGGGAGGTCCAATGTTTAAGACTCCATGTTTCCAGTGCAGGGAACACAGGTTCAATCCCTGTCAGGAAACTAATGTCCCACATGCCATACGGTATGGCCAGAAAAAAAAACCACATATAACTTTACAATTGGTCCTCCATGTCTAGTGTTCCACATCCCTGGGTTCAACCAACCAAGGATCATGTACAACATATTTATTAAAAAAAATCTGTGTATGAGTGGACCCTTGCTGTTTAAATCCATATTTGTTGTTGTTCAGTCACTCAATTATGTCCAACTTTGCAACCCCATGAACTGCAGCATGCTAGGCTTCTCTGTCCAACACCAACTCCTGGAGTTTGCTCAAACTCATGTCCATCAAGTTAGTGATGCCATCCAACCATCTCATCCTCTATTGTCCTCCTCTCCTCCTGCCTTCAATCTTTCCTACCATCAGGATCTTTTCCAATCAGTCAGTCTTTGCATCAGGTGGCCAAAGTATTAGAGCTTCAGCTTCAGCATCAGTCCTTCCAATGAATATTCAGGACTGATTTCCTTTAGGATGGACTGGTTGGATCTCCTTGCAGTCCAAGGGACTCTCAAGAGTCTTCTCCAACACCACAGTTCAAAAGCATCAATTCTTTGGCACTCAGCTTTCTTTATAGAGTCCAACTCTCATATCCATATATGGCTACTGGAAAAACCATAGCTTTGACTAGATAGACTTTTGTCAGCAAAGTAATTTCTCTGCTTTTTAATATGCTGTCTATTTGAGTCAACTATAATTTTATCACCTCAAGAACATTCTATAAATGAGATCCTACAGTATGTATCTATTTGGGACTAGTTTATCATTCCGCATAATTCTCTGGAGATTCATTCATGTTGTGTGTTTCCATAGTTTGTTCCTTTTTTTGCTGAGTAGTTTTCCATAGTATGCATGTACTGTTTTGTTTAACCACTTGCCCATTGAAGGGTATCTGGATTGTTTCCAATTTTTGGCTATTACAGATAAAGCTGCTGGAAAACATTTGTATACAATTTTTGAGTGAACATAAGTTTTAATTTCTCTGGGATAAATGCCAAGAGTGCAATTACTGGGTACCCCACTCCAGTACTCTTGCCTGGAAAATCCCATGGACAGAGGAGCCTGGTAGGCTGCAGTCCATGGGGTCGCTCAGAGTTGGATACGACTGAGTGACTTCACTTTCACTTTTCACTTTCACGCATTGAAGAAGGAAATGGCAACCCACCCCAGTGTTCTTGCCTGGAGAATCCCAGGGATGCAGGAGCCTGGTGGGCTGCAGTCTACAGGGTCGCACAGAGTTGGACACGACTGAAGCGACTTAGCAGCATCATGATAGTAGAAGCTGAAACTCCAATACTTTGGCCACCTGATGCGAAGAGCTGACTCATTTGAAAAGACTCTGATGCTGGGAAAGATTGAGGGCAGGAGGAGAGGGGGGCGACAGAGGATGAGATGGTTGGATGGCATCACTGGCTCAATGGACACGGGTTTGGGTGAACTGTGGAAGTTGGTGATGGACAAGGAGGCCTGGTGTGCTGTGGTTCATGGGGTCACAAAGAGTTGGACACAACTGAGAGACTGGACTGAACTGAGCTGATGACAGTTGCAAGTCTAGTTTTAAATGAAAGTGTTAACTGTTTTCAAGAGTAACTCCACCATTTTATATTCTCACTAGCAGTGTGCGAGTGATCCAGTTTTCCCCATCTTCCCCAGCACTGATTGGTGAGTCAGTCCTTCCCTGTACCTCCAGGGTTGTGTGTGTATGTAATTTTAGCCATTCTGATGGGTGTCTAGTGATAGCTCATTGTGGTTTTAATTAAAATGCACTAATGGCATCTTTTTTTCTGGGCTTTTCTTTTTTTTTTGGCCATCTGTATACTCTCTGGTGAAATGTCTCTTCATGTCTCTTGCCCATTTCCTAATTGGATTACTTGCTTGCTTATTGTCAAGTTTTGAGTTTATATTCTCCAAATAGGGGTCGTTTATCAGATATGTGGCAAAGTTTGTAGCTTGTCTTTTTTCTCCTCTTAACAGGGTCTTTCACACAGCAAAATTTTAAATTTTGATTATGCTTGATAATGTTTATCAACTTTTCCTTATATGGAGCTTGCATTTGGTGTCAAGTCTAAAAACTTTTTGCCTAGTTTTAGATCCTGAAGGTTTTTTTCCTTTTTTTAAAAATAGTTTTTATAAATTTACATTTTTCATTTAAGTCTATGATCTACTTTGAGTTAATTTTTGGGTAAGAAATGAGACTTAGGTTGAAATTCATTTATTTGCCTATAGAAGTCCACTTGCTCCAGCACCATTTGTTGAAAAGTAAGTCTTTCCTTCACTGAATTGCTTTTACACCTTTGTTGAAAATCACTTGGGCACATTTTGTAGGTCTGTATCTGAGTTTCCTGTTCCATTTTTCTATCTGTCCCTTCACAGCACTATATACTTTTGATTATTGTAGCTACACACCTTGAAGTTGAGTAAAATGATTCTTTTACAAAATAGTTTTAACTCTTCTGATTCTTTTGCCTTTTCATATAAATTTTAGAATAATTTCACCTGTATCTACAAAAAGCATTGCTGGAATTTTTATAGGAATTATGCTAAACATTGATATCAATTGGAGAGAACTAATATTTTTCTATATTGAATCTTCCAGTCCATGAATATGGCATGTCTCTATATATCTAGATTTTTTTTTTGATCAGTGTTTTATAGTTTTCAGCACATAATTCCTATACTTGTTTTGTGAGATTTATGCCTAAGTTTATTTCATTTGTTGAGTAATTATAAATTATAATGTATTTTTAATTTCAGCATCCGCATGTTCACTGCTAGTATATAGAAATACAGTTGATTTTTGTATGTTTATCTTGTGTCCTGTGATCTTATTTACTTGTTACTTCTATTTTCCTGTAGATTCCTTGGGATTTTCTATGTAGACAATCATGTCATTAATGAATAGAAACATTTTATTCATTCCTTTCAGATCTGTACGTCTTTTATTTCTTCCTCTTCTACCGAATAGAACTTTCAGCATTGTGTTAATTAGGAGTGGTGAAACTGGACATCCTTACCTTGTTCTTGATCCTAGAAGAAGCATTTGCTCATCTACTACTAAATGTAATGTTTGCAATATGATTTTCATAGTTTTTATAAAGTTGAGTAAGTTCCACTATATCTGCTTTTCTGGGAGTTTTTATTATGAATGTCTATTAAATTTTGTCAAGGTATTTTTCTGTATCAATTGATAAGATTAAATAGACTCTCTTCTTTAGCTAGTTAGTATGGTAGATTACATTGATTGAATTTCAAATATTAAACCAGGTTTGGGTCTCTGAAATAAACCTCACTTGGTTGTGATGCAGAATTATTTTTATAGATTGGTAAATTCTATTTGGCAATATTTTGTTAAGGATTTCTGAATCTATTTTCTAGTTTTTTTTTTCCTACTGTCTTTGTCTGATTTTGGTACTAGGGTAATACTAACTTTATAAAGTGAATTGAAAATGTTTGCTCCTATTTTGTGAAAGTAAGTGTGTAGAATTGGTCTTACTCTTCTTTAAACATTTGGTAGAATTCTTTAGTGCAACCATCTGGATAGGGAGATTTATTCCTTTTTTCTTTTTGAATTTTAAAATTATAAATTCACTGTCTTTAATAGTAGTAGGGATATTCAACTTGCCTGTTGCATAATGGATGAGTTGTGAAAGTTTGTGTTTTTCTATTTACTGGTATATTTTTGCCTAACTTGTCAAATTTATATGTGTAGAGTTATTCATAATATTCTTTTATTGTCCTTTTGATATCTGCAGGGTCTTTAATCATATCTCTCTTTCATTCCTAAGTTGGTAATTTGTATGTTCTGTCTTTTTTTGTCTCTCTTGCTAGAATTTTGTTGATTTCACTGATCTTTTCAAGAACTAGTTCCTTGTTTCACTGATTTCTCTAATGATTTTCTGTTTTCAGTTTCATTGATTTTTACTCTTATCCTTACTACCTCTTTCTTCTTGCTTTGCCTTTATTTTCTCTTTTTCTAGGTTCTTGAGTTGAGGGCTTATTGTTTTGAGAATTTCCCTCTTTTTTAATGTATACATTCAAGTGCTATAAATTTCCCTCATAGCATTGTTTTAGATGTGTACCACAAATTTTAATATGCTGTATTTTCATGTTCATTCAGTGCAATTTACTTTTAAAATTTCCCTTGAGATTTTATCCTTAACTTATAGGTAATTCAGAGGCATCTTAATTTCTCAGTGTTTGGAGGTTATCTTTCTGTTATCAATATCTAGTTTGATTTCCCTGTGGTCAGAAAACACTGTCTGTATGATTTCACTTCCTTTAAATTTGTTGTGATTTGTTTCTTGGTGTGTGATATGGAATATCTTGGTATTGTTCTGTGTGTGTGTTCAGTTGTGTTCAATTATTTGAGACCCTATGGACATACCCACCAGGTTCCTCTATCCATGGGATTCCCAGGCAAGAATACTAGAGGGTGTTACCATTTCCTTCTCCAGGAAATCTTCCCAACCAAGGGATTGAACCTGTATCTTTTGCATCTCCTGCATTGGCAATCAGGTTCTTTACCAGCTGAGCTGGGGTAAAGCCCCAGTATGTTCTGCAGGCACTCAAAAAGAATGTATGTTCTGCTGTTATTGGTTGGGTGATCCATAAATGTGATTTAGATCCTGTTGGTTGGTGGTGGTAAGTTCTTTCATATCCTTGCTGATTTTCTTTCTAATGATTCTCTGGTCATTTAAAAATACCAACTTGCTGATACTACTCCTATTAAAAATGAATTGATTTTATTAACTGCTTATTATATGCCAAGCACTCTTAAGTCTTTTATAAACATTATATAATTGAATCTTCCCAATAACTGAGTGTGTCACATATTATGATTATGACTTGCCCACCAAGATCACACCGCTAGTAAATGGCAGAGTTGGCATTCTAACCCAGGGCTGTCTGACTACTACATGTAACCTCTGTGCCATCTGCTGTTCTAGCAGGAACTTAAAAGGCTTTATAAGTTTTCTTCCAGTTCATGTTGAAGTAAGGATGCAAACATTACAGTGATGGCTATAGAGAAAGTCCCACCAGGTATGGCTGGCAGCCTCTAAGGTGCCAGATGGCCCCCAGTGATTCTCACTCTTTGGCACTTGTGCTCTTGTCTAATGCCCTCCCCTTGAATCCAGTCTGGACCTAGTGATGTATTCCAATGGACAGAATATGAAAAAGTGATAGGCTATCACTTCTGAAATTAGGTTAACAGAGAATGTGGCTTCCATCTTGGGCTGCTCGCTCTTTCTCCACCTCATCTTTTCTGAGGGTAGCCAGGTGCTGGGTTGTGAGCTGTCCTGAGTGATGCCCATGTAACGGGAAACTGATATCTCTGGCTCACAGCCAGGGAGGACGGAAGCTGCCAACAGTCACATGACTGAGCTCTCAGACACAGATTCCCCACACAAGCCTGAGATGGCCCAATCTCCAGCTGACACCTTGACTTACCCGAGGCACTTGGCTAAGCTGCACCTGGATTGTGACCCACAGAAACTAGAAAGTAATCAGTTTGCTGTTTTAAGCTGCTGAATTTGGGGAAAAGCGCCAAAAAAGAGACAGCAAAAATTCAGTTTAGTTCAGTCACTCAGTCATGTCCGACTCTTTGCAACCCCATGGAATGCAGCATGTCAGTCTTCCCTGCCCATTACCAACTCTCGAAGCTTACTCAAACTCATGTCCATCGAGTTGGTGATGCCATCCAACCAGCTCATCCTTTGTCATCCCCTTTGCCTCCTACCTTCTATCTTTCCCAGCATCAGCGTCTTTTCAAAAGAGTCAGCTCTTTGCATCAGGTGGCCCAAGTACTGGAGCTTCAGCTTCAGAATCAGTCCTTCCAATGAATATTCAGGACTGATTTCCTTTAGGATGGACTGGTTTGATTTCCTTGAAGTCCAAGGGACTCTCAAGAGTCTTTTCCAACACCACAGTTCAAAAGCATCAACTCTTTGGGACTCAATTTAGCTTGGGTTCTAGGGCTGCCATGTATGGCTATACATATTGCACACTGCAAAGTCCAGGTAGTACCATTCATATCCTTAGGAGATGAATTGCAAGTCATTTCCCAGAAATTTCTTATTATAATAACCACTGAATTCTCATTATTCCCATTCATTCACAGATAACTGAAGTATTATTAAGTACCAGATGGTGTTCTAGGTGCTAGGGATTTGGCAATGAACAAGATAGGCTCTGCCCTCGGCACTGGTATAGGAAGAGAGACAATTACCACATGGACAAATTAAGTTTAGGTGCTATAAAAAGGCTGCACATGTGAGGGAGAGACTAAATGTTTGGAAGATATGTTTTATGTTCTATAATAACACACAGGACCATGCGTGCATGTGTGCTAAATTGCTCCAGTTGTGTTTGACTCTGTGCTACCCTATGGGCTGTAGCCCACCAGGCTGCTCTGTCCATGGGATTCTCCAGGCAAGAATACTGGAATAGGTTGCTGTGCCCTTCTCCAGGGGATCTTCCTGACCCAGGGATAGAATCCATGTCTCTTACGTCTCTTGCATTGGCAGCTGGGTTCTTTACCACTAGCACCACCTGGGAAGGACCATAGTCTATAAACAATAGATGTTCTGTTCTTAACAATTTTTTCCCTTTTCATTTTTGAAACTTGAGACAGTAGACAATGTTATATGTATATAATGGATATTTATACAAGATGCTAGGGTTAACAGTTTGTTAGATTTTGCATTTGTCCTACTGGATAAAATGGTATTTTAAGAGAATATGAATTGCTAAATACACTGAGTGGGAATACTTTGAAAACTTTATTATTACATTATAAAATGGATACTTGTGTGGGCTTGGTAGTGGTGGAGAAGCAGATTTTACAAATTTAGTACATCATTGACATTTGTGAGGCATATTTTCTAAGACTAGGGAGTCTTCAAAAATCACAAACTGCACCAGGTCACATAATTTTCCCATAAAACATAGTGAAATATAACTGAAATATTTCACTATCTTGTATCATTAATGGTTTTCCATAAGTAATTTTTAGGGTTATTTTCTGGCTTAGAACCTCCTTTCCTTAGACTTTTTCACTTTTATTACCTGTACTAGTAGTTCGTTTTCTTTTAGGAGTCTTTAAAAAAACAAAACACTAAGAAGTTGAACTGAAAAAGAAAACCATGAAGGTCATTACATTCTTGACAATAGAAAGATATCAGAATGTATTAAGATGTTAGCCCATGAGGCTGACCCACTCTTGGGATAAGAACACATTCAATATACTAGCCTCATAGGGCTTATGACTTAAATGAAGCCTCCAGAAAATGAGAAACCACTATGAGTCATCGACCATTAGTCACTGAAAAGCACTGGAACAGCGAATGCTACATTCACAAATGCTAAAGGTCTTTGGTGTCTAAATCACAGATCCATAGCAGGAGGGCATCTCTTTATTGCTATAGCATATGTGAGATCATTTTGAAGGAGAACAAAAGTCATGTAGAATTTTCCATGCTGAATATCACATGAGAAACTGTTTTGGAACACCATACATTGAATTTTTAGCCTTTTGTCATACATCAGCTCCTATGGTTGGTTCCTAATTTGTCATAAATTCATAAATACTCGGAATCTCAAGTTCTTTCTCTTTAATGAGGGTTGGTAATTCCAGTCTCCAAGGGCAGAGGTGAAGATAATCTGAGCCAGGGTTTTGAGAGGCCTTCATAAACATAAAAGCAACCCACAAAATTATGGTGTTTTTATCAGGTATCACTTGCTTCACATTCCCAGTTTTGTTCCTTAAGCAGAATAAAAACACTGGCTAGCTCAAATGGACACTGCATAAAGGGTTTAACTTACTTCTTTTACAAACCACTGACAGAAGGCAGGACCAATCCATTCTCTTGCATGAATGCCACAGTCCATCCAGACAGCTCTTTTGTAAGCTCGTGATCTTCTGCCCAGCTGAAAAAAAGAGTATTCATAGTTATCAAAGCAAGCTTTTATTTTTGGATTCACTGACCTGCATAATTTAATATGGTTTCAGCATAATACTTCACTAGAGTTGGGTTCATTAGGTAACCCATAAAAAAGACAAAGAGAGTTCCTATCGATTTCAGAAGTCCAGGCTTGTTTATGCAGAAATTGTAAATTTATTGCTTAATTACAAATCAAAGAAGTGGAAAATACATAAGGAAAAGGCAGTTGGTTAAACGGGTGTGTTTCTCCATTTTAGGGCTTCCCAGGTGGTGCTAGTGGTAAAGAACCTGCTTGCCAATGCAAGAGATGTGAGAGATGCGGGTTCGATCCCTGGGTCGGGAAGATCCCCTGGAGGAGGGAATGGCAATCCATTCCAGTATTCTTGCTTGGAGAATCCCATGGACAGTGGAGCCTGAAGGTCCCCAGTTCATAGGGTTGCAAAGAGTTGGACATGACTGAAGCAACAGCATGCACACACTCCATTTTAATATAGTATGTGGCGGTTAAGTAAGAATCTGAATTTTTCCCTTCCTTTTCCTTGTCCTTGCCCTCTTTTTCTCAACCCCCTCCCCAGGCAAGGTAACAGAAATATTCCCAAGCAAAATCTATTAAAGAAATAGCTGTGTCTTGTAGGAAGACAAAGTCAAATTTTATTACAGTACATAAAGGAAACACAAAACAATTTGATTTGTAGAATCAAGCAATAAACTTTTCTTTATAATCTTGCTATATAAATTTCATCTATAACATGGTTTCTTACCCACTAATTAGTAGGTGGCTTTTGACATTGTTGGGAGATCTAGTTTTCATTCATTCATTAATTCACTCAACTTATATTAACACTTCAAGAAATCCTTTTAAACATCAGACACGGTGCTTGGCCTTGGAGATTCTGAGATGAGAAGATGAGGAATTTATATGGTAGTGGAGAGGGCAGAAATACCAGCAATTCATCACTATCATGTGAATATGCGGGAGTTACTTTGGGGACATTGGGTGCTATGTGTCATCTGCCTGTGGAACAAACGAGGGCTTCTCAAAAGAGAAAGACTTTGAGTAGGAGAGTAAGACTTGAAGCTTGCCTGGCAGACAAGTGAAAGAAGACATCTATCTCAAGCTTGGAAGAGAAGCTGAGCACACCATGTTTGAACCACTGCTTCTAAGGTCTGAGGAAAGAAGGGAGATGAAGCTGACACAGAGGCAAGAGACAGATGACATTCCTGGATATGACATACAGATAAGGCTTCATCTTGTATTCTATGGTAGGGGTGTGGGTGTGTGTGCATAATCAGGTTAGAGGATGAGAGGATGGGGACTCATGAGGAAGTTCAGTCCTGAGGCCATGATTGTAATAGTCCAGGGAGAATAGATCCAGAAACAAGCCTAGGTCAACAGCAGTGAGGACAAGAGATGAGGTTGTGAAGAAAAAAAAAAAAAAAGTCAGTTCTTCATGTTAGATTTGAAGTGGTTAGAATAAGGAAGAGGAATTCAGGGTGGTTCATGTTTCCTGATCTGGAGCACAATGGTGTCATCGTGAGTCATTGGTGAATGTCGAGATGAGGATGCCCAGCTCTAGAGAGCAGAGTCCACTGAACAGATAAGTCTGGAATGATCGCTGAAATCATGCAGTGGATGTGCTTCCGAGACAGCAGTTAGACAGCACAGCTGGGGAGAAAATCCTGGGGTCACCAGCACGTAAAGAAAGGACAAGGGAAGAGGATGCTCTGATATGGGAGGATAGCCAAGTAGAGTTGTCGGCGGGGCAAAGGTCAGGGGAATCCAGGGTCTGAATGGTTGGTGAGGAAGTAGAGACAGTGATGTAGGAAAATCTTTTAAGATGTTTGGCTGAGAAGGAATGGAGAGCTATAGGTGAGTAGCTGGAAGAGAACTCCAGCTTGAAGCAGGCTCAAGGGCTGGGAGTGACATATACATTCTGACACATTTGTATAGTTTTGCATGTATTCATTGTAAGCAGCACCAACCCATAAATAATTTTGAAGGTCATTATTTTTGAAGTTCATCAGTCACTCTGAATAAGTTAAAAATAGTATTCTTTGGAATACTCAAATGGCAAAAATTAAATATGGCTCAAAAACTTAAGGGAAAAATATTTTTTCTTAAATTACTGGGAAAAAAGTGAAAGTGTTAGTCACTCAGTCATGTCTGACACCTTACAACCCCATGGACTGACAGCCCACCAGGCTCCTCTGTCTGTGGTATTATCCAGCCTGGATACTGGAATGAGTTGCCATTCCCTTCTCCAGGGTATCTTCTGCACCCAAGGATCAAACCCAGATCTATTGTTTGTAGGCAGATTCTTTACTATCTAAGCCACCAGTATTAAATTACCAGATGATGTTAAATACGAGACACTATGAAATACCATTTTGCTTCTTTTCCTTATAGGTCAAAGCTGAAAAAGATGAATAGTAAATATTCAGTTTCTAATTTTTTATTTTTTACCTTTAAAACATAAAGAGGTCTTCCCTCATATGATTTTCCAATAGAGAACATGTGAATGAGATCTGAATGTGTTTTATTCAAATGATGCATCCAATTTTGAATCTAAAAGCAAATAAATTAAAACCATGTTAGACTCACACAATTATGGAGCTTTTAATAAACAAAAGATAACAGAAAGACAATAGGTCTTAGAACTCAAAAAGCATGTATGGAGTATAAAATTTAATGAAAAACCAATTTTGTAGTCTTAATTTTATTCAGGATACTAAAAATTACACTTTATTTTCTGTTCTCATATATAGCTGCTTTGTCTTCATATTGTTCCCTTTTTAAAGCATACCTTTCTACTACTATTTGTCATTAACATCTTGATGGAAAAATTTTACAAAAAGTTAATCAATGTATTCTGGATTCTTTTTTAAAAATAAAAATTTATTTCTTTCATCTCCAAGTGTTTAAGAGGAAAAGAAAGAAGCTTCAGAAAAACCATCCCAACTATTCAAAAGTGTTTAAGTCCTATATATTGTAATTTGCCACTGAACAGAAGATGCTAAGAAAAAGGCATTATCTTTTGCATTTAAGATTTAGTCTATCCAGTCACACATCAGAGGGCATACCATGAATAATTTCCCCAGTAATAGCAATATACTGACACTGATCCATTCATACATTTATCTGTCATCAGGAAAAGGTATATTTGTGGTGGATAAATAAGGTATTTAGAAAGATGGGTAACATTTCTGACTTAAAAGCCCAATAGGGGAGGAAGGAAGTCACAAAAAAGTGTCCCACTGTTCCAAGATGTGTAAGAGTCTAAAAAAAATATTTGGAAAGTACTCATATTTTCCTTTTTTTCTATCGCTGTTTAGTCTAATGGGCACATGTACACACATACATTTACGTATGAGCAACTCAATATACACACATGTATATGTACTTATTTATATTAATATATTTTAAAATTTTGACCTTTTTCTAGTGCATGTTAATAGCACTTTAATGTGTCAAGTTATCTAAATCCTTTCCATTGCTACTAACTTCAAGCTTCTAAAAAGTATGTTAAAAACATAAAATATGTGGATGTAATTTTGAAAGTCATTATCAAGAGAACCAAACATTCTCTGAAGAATATAACAGGATCTCATTACTTCTATGACTGGCATTCCTTTGCTCAATTCAGAATTCAGGGGAAGAATGAAAAAATGTATGTACTCATTCATTTATTCATTCTGTCAACGACCCTCTATTTGGAAGTCTCTGCTTGACACTGGAGATACAGTGGTGAACAAAAAAGCAATGGCCAGCCCCCACGGCCCTTGCAGCTTATTAGGAGAGGAAGGCATTAATCAAGTACTTGCTGCTGCTGCTGCTAAGTTGCTTCAGTCGTGTCTGACTCTGTGTGACCCCAGAGATGGCAGCCCACTAGGCTCCTCTGTCCCTGGGATTCTCCAGGCAAGAACACTGGAGTGGGTTGCCATTTCCTTTCCAATGCATGAAAGTGAAAAGTGAAAGTGAAGTCGCTCAGTCGCATCCGACTCCTAGTGACCCCATGGACTGCATGCAGCCTACCAGGCTCCTCTGTCCATGGGACTTTCCAGGCAAGAGTACTGGAGTGGGTTGCCATTTCCTTCTCCAATCAAGTACTTAGTCATAGTTAAAATTTATGTTAGGTATCACATCCATGTATTATGGGTGCAGGTAATATGCTGGGGCTGGGACAGGGACCCATCTGGGAGAGTAGAACCAGCTGTCTTCTTGCACCAACTGAGATTTGAAGAATAAGTAGTTGTTCCCCAGATGTACAGTAGCAGCAGTGGAATGGGTCTCTATGTTTTCCAGATAAAATAAGTAACAGCAAGCTAATAGACTCTGAGGAGCCACACATGCCGTTTGGCTTTGGGGGACTCAAATTTGCAGAGGGTATGGGGCCAACATCAAAATTCACTCCACTGCTCAGCCAAACCATTGCCCTCAAACTCTGGCTAGCTCTACATTCCATGGATTTCTGGTTAGGGTGTTGATTACCGTTATTACAGTTGGCCCTCCATATCTTTGTATGCTGAACTGGTGGATACTGAGGGCTGACTATACCATGCCGTTGTACACGAGGGACTTGAGTATCCATGATTCTGGAATCCACAGGGGGTCCTGCACCCAATGTCCTTTGGATACCAAGGGCTGACTATATAGCAGCATTACCACACTCTTCCATTGCACTTCTCCTGGCCATTGTAGGGATGGGTTGGGTAAAGTATGCAAAATTAAAATTATTTTGCTACTTCTAGTATATAGTTCTCATATAAAATGCTTAATGGAAGAGAACTGAGGTGCCTGGACAATGTAAGAACTTAAGTATTCTTCACATAACTTCTGCCTGTGTCCCTATGCTTCTCCCCAGTCCTGAGACCTGAATGATAAAGAGGCACTTGAAAAAAAGCCACCAAAAGTCCTTTGATTACACACTTCTTCTAAGGAGTGATAAACTTCATAATTATATCCAGAGAGGGATCTTCGACTTCTCCAGGCTGGCAAACTGCTTCCCTTTTCCAGTACTTTCTGAAGATCTTCTATGAGGATCCTGGATTTGAAATGACAGACATGATTACAATTAAATGGAGAAAATATAAAAAGGAGTCAAAAGAAAACCAGGACTGACATTTCTAAAAATACCAAATGTGGGGAAGATGTTCTTTTTCAGAAAATAACAATTCTTAAATAAATGGCATAATGAATATTAAATGTAAAATTACAGAACAGATGTTCCCAAGTAATAATGATACTAATAATAACCACCATTGATGGAGTAGCTACAAGAATGGAACAATGGGAACACTTATATATACTGGGCACCTACCAGGCGGGAGGCACTGTGCTGTGTATTTTATTGGGTTGGTCAAAAGGTTTGTTTGTGTTTTTCCATAACACCGTACAGAAAAACCTGAATGAACTTTTTGGCCATCTCAATACATACATCAACTGAGTTAATAAAACCTACCTCATATGGTTATTCCCACTTTGCAAATGGGGAGACCAAGCCTCAAAAGGGTTAAGAACTTGCCAATCGTCATTCCGCTAGTGATGCAAAGCCAGAATTTGAACTTGGAATGTGAACTCAAAACAGACTCAAGTCTAGTGCAACATTTTGAAAAATGAAGCAAGACAAGCTCCTCCACTCCTTTGCCACAGCCTCCTTTTCAGCTGTTTCTGTTTCTGTGCCTTTTGTCACTGAAAGACTTTCCTTATATTGTTACCTAGCACACTTGACCCAGAGCTCAGAAAAAGGAAAGAGGAAGCTGCTAGCTTCAAGAGGAGACAGAAGAAACAACCAGTGTCAGAACAAGCTACTTTTACTGCCTGACAGTATCAAGGATGCCAAGAGAAGACAAGTTCAGGTAAGCAAAACAAGTGCACTTGGGAATTGAAGGCTGTGGCCAGGGTCGGGGATTCCAGGGTCACTGAAATGTGTGGAATAGTTCCAGCTGCAGTCATTGGTCGGGGAAGGCAATGGCACCCCACCCCAGTACTTTTGCCTGGAAAATCCCATGGACGGAGGAGCCTGGTAGGCTCCAGTCCATGGGGTCGCTGAGAGTCGGACACGACTGAGCGACTTCACTTTCACTTTTCACTTTCATGCATTGGAGAAGGAAATGGCAACCCACTCCAGTGTTCTTGCCTGGAGAATCCCAGGGACAGGGGAGCCTGGTGAGCTTCCGTCTGTGGGGTCGCACAGAGTCGGACACGACTGAAGCGACTCAGCAGCAGCAGCAGCAGCAGTCATTGGTATCCTTGATGAGATGTCCGAGCCAGATATGGCTAGTTCCCCCAGTGCTCACTCACCTCCACCAACTAGAGCACCATGAAGTAACAAGGTGCTCATTCATTTACTTAAAGGTGTTAAAGAGCCTCTCACTGATTTTCCTGGGCTGGACAGGTAGCTAAAAAAAAAAAAAGAAAACCAAAAACTTTGCTTTCTTATTTTATATTCCAAAAAACTTGTTGCTTGGTGGTTTCAGGGCTATTAAAATAACATGTAATGGCATCTTTCAAAGTTGGCATCTTTCAAAGTTGACCCATGAAAGCCACTTTATTCAAGAAATTCAAGACAATTTTTTGGTCTACAAAAGAAGTAGATTTACTTAGGGTCATGCTGGGGGTAGGACATTCCTTTTGCTTTACTCATTTGTTATTTACTGAGGACCCACTGTGGACAAAGCATTTAATCGGGAATTTATCATCAGCTTACTGTCCTTTTGGTTTCAATGATTGACTTTAGAAACATCAAAAATCAAGGTAAGGTGGTATAGCACTGAGTTGGTAAACTTGTTTGGTAGCTGCTTGCTGGGGCTCAAAATACGAGTGGAGTTTAAATTGTCAGCACTGAGTTGGTAAACTTGTTTGGTAGCTGCTTGCTGGGGCTCAAAATACGAGTGGAGTTTAAATTGTCAGTCTGAACATGATCTGTATTAGTTCTTTCTTTCTTCCCTCAAGGAAACAAGTTATAGATGACAGTAGCTTTGTATGGGTAAAGAATTTTACAGTATTGCCCGTGTGTCTGTAAAGAACCAAATGAAAGTCTTTGTCAATGTCCAGTCTTCTTGTGTTGTGAGCGAATCTGGGGTGGTCAAGAAAAATGCGAGTTTGATTAGAGCTGAGATGGTTATAAACTGTCAACAAATTCCAGTTACTATAGGCAATCTTCAGCTATGATTCCCTCACCAGTACCATCTATCCATTTCTCCTGGATACTTTTATCTCTTTCAGGAAACTAAAAGGGGGCGGGGTGTGGGGGGAGAGTAGTAAATAGATTTGCCAAAGCCAGCAAACTACAAAAGAATCTCTTTGTGAAGTTTCAATTTAAAAACGTAAGACACACAAACACACAAAAGTTTTCAAAGGTATAAAAACCTTTACAGAATGTTTACAAAATGAAGCTCTAGTGTATTGTTTTTGTATTATTTCCCAAATGGGCAGACTTTTTAAATATAAACAAGCACAGATGATTTGTTTCCCCTTAAGGCAAGAGCGGGCTTCCCAGGTGGCCCAGTGGTAAAGAACCTACCTACCCATGCAGAATATGCAAGAGATGCCAGTTCAATCCCTGGGTCTGAAAGGTCCCCTGGAGAAGGAAATGGCAACCCACTCCAGTATTCTTGCCTGGAGAATCCCATGGACAGAGGACCCTGGTGGGCTACAGTTCATGGGACTGCAAAGATCAGACACGACTGAAGCGACTGAGCAGGCACAAGGTCATTCTTCATATTCATCACCAGAAAATTTCTGAAGTTCTGATGCTGGTCCATCTGTTTGTTTGGCACTGTACCCCTTCAAAAGCTAATATTTTCCCAGGAGCTTCAGTATGAAAAATCATGCTTCTGAATGAATTATTTATCATTATCAGTCAATAAATGACTTAACCTATTACTAATAATATAATGAAATCCCCATTCAGAGAATAGTCAGAATAGTTCTAATTGATAATTGCTCCTATACAAGATTTACTGTAATATTTTCTAACTAGTGTTGTAACCAAAGTAAGAAAATTATGAAGTTTTTCAGTTTGAGGTGTGGAATCAATCTAGTTGAGTATTAACTTCTTTGATGAATCAACACTTAAGCTCTCAGTCGTGTTTTAAAATTTCCAGGTGCCCTCAATTGAGCTGGTCTTTGGAGCTCTGCTTTCTATCCATTCATTTAGGCCAGTGATTCTCAAGATAGGCTGCTTTAAAAATCACCCACGAGCTTTAGAAAAATATGCCACACTGAGCCCTACTTACACAAGAATCTCTGTGCAAAGGTATCAGGCCTTTCTGAAAAGCTCACAAGGTGATTTTAATACATAGTTGAGCTCAAATTTAGGCTAACAATCTGGAAACCAGTAATTTAGGCTAATTAATCTGGAAACTGACTGCTCTCAGTCTTCTCAGTTTCCACATTAAATAAAAATGGAAGAAAGCATTAGAATATGACTGGTCTGTGCGTCCTCTTTGCTCCTGAGTGTCCGTGCTGGGTGTGGTCAACAGCATCTATTGTACCTATGGTTCTGGGTAAGAATTTGTGAACTCTGCCAAGAAAGGAAGTTAAGAATAGGGCAGAGGCCATCTCTTGCTGGTGTGACCATGTTGAGGTGGCAGAAACACGACTGTTTAGAGGCTGTCAGGTGTCTGGACTCAGAACTCTGGGGCCCAGTCACCAGCTTCTTGACTTGAGAGGCAATTATAGTCACAAGAGTGGTAGCAGTTGTAGCCTGGGAACAGCTTCCTGACCGCCACGCTGTCACACCAGGTCTGGCCCCATTTTTCTTGTCAAAGTGGCCAACTGGAAACCAGCAGATTGATGAGAGGCCCGTGAAATGGGGTCCAAATAGCTTTTTTTTTTTTCCAAAACAGCTGTAGTTTCTATTTCCTTATGGCTGATTACTATTTCTACTCTAATCATGTGTGTGCTCAGTTGTGTCTGATTCTTTGCAACCCCGTGGACTGTAGCCCTCCAGGGTCCTCTGTCCATGGAATTCTCCAGGGGGTCTTCCTGACCTAGGAATCAAACCCATGTCTCTTGCATCCTTGCATTGGCAGGCAGATTCTTTACCACTGTGCCACCTGGGAAGCCCCAGTATGTAGCATATATGTCCTTAAAAAGTGAATGAACATGCCAAAGTGTACTGCATCAAGCCTTTTTAGTATTATTATATTTTCATTGAGTTGTTTTCCTTTTGAAATAGTCAAAGATTTTTTTCTAGATCTATTAAGAACTTTATACAAGTGATATTATCAGTTAGTACAAAATCGCCTTCCCAAAGCTTCTAGGGTGGACAAGGGAGTGTGTGTCAAACTTTGAAATTCCATTACCTTTTTATAGGTATTCAATTTACAAAATTATTGAAATTTTTTGTGGCAAAAGGAATCATTTCCTAGGTCATGTTGTTAAGAGGGGTTGATCACCCAGGGGCCAGACACATGAGGCCACATTATCTCTGCTATAAAGATGAGTATATCTATAAATTATGTATAGTTGTACAGAGTAAATTATAATCTTTGGAAAATATCCCAGGCTACAATAATATAACTCAATTAGAATGATCTCTATCTACCAGCCCTGGGGGATTTAATTGACTTACATATTATTATCTTCATGCCAACAAAATGAATAATTCTAAATGATTGCTTTCCAGGAGGAGACCACTGCTTTAAAACTCTCATTTTTTAAAACTCTATTCTCTGTGGTATAAAGGGTGATATTTTATTCTATAGCAGTTCCACATGACCTATGTTGAATGGAAATAGAGACTTGTTAAAATAACTGGTATATTCGTTTCTTCCAAATAATAATTAATGAGGCATTTGAGTTTTTTATTGAGGACCTATAGAAATAAGCTCTTCCCTGCTAGGCATTCAGAGAATCAAAGCCTGCCTTCAGAGCTACAGCAATGACTAAAATGTGTTCAATATGAACAATTGTTTTATGCATAGCTGTGACTCTGGCCTGTTATGGAGGCCCAGGTAAAATACCTTTCTGCAAAAAGCCCATCAGTACTTTCATAAAGCTGTGCCTATGGCTCTGAGAGCCAAATATCTCTGGGGCCAGGGAGGGATGTTACTGCCCCATTGAACCCTCTGTCCCAGGCTTTCACAGAGACTAGAGCTCTCCCCCTTGACTGAGAGAGCCATGAACCCTTCCTGGGCCTCATTGGGGATCTCTGTGCCAGTTCTGGCAGTAAAAACACTAGCTTAAAAGTTGGAGTAGTTGAGAGGTTGCATGTGCTCAGTCATGTCTAGCTCTCTGTGACCTCATGGACTGCAGCCGGCTGGGCTCCTCTGTCCATGGGATCTTCCAGGCAAGAATACTGGAGTGGGTTGCCATTTCCTTCTCCAGGTGATCATCCTGACCCAGAGATCGAACCTGCATCTTTTGTGTCTCCTGCACGGGCAGGTGGGTTCTTTACCACTAGCAGCACCTGGTTAGTCATTTATAATTGTGGCCAAAATCATAGGGTTCCAAACCAAGAGTAAGTCACTCCTTCCCATCTCATTCATTCACTAGCCTGCATTTCTCCTCCCAGATTTTGCACTTTCTCTCCATCTCTTCCCCCAATCCTTTGCTTTTGTGCCCTCTGGAATTCTCTTTGATTGTAAATAAAATTCCTACATTCTCCAATCTCTTTAGAGAACTCCCTCTTCTCATATTCTTGCACCAGCAGAAACTGGACTCTTTCAAGGACACAGACTCTTTGGTGACTTTCTCTTCTACTTTGTCAGCATCCTCCTGGGTACCATTGGTACTGCTCCGTTAACCTTCTAACTTCTAGGAAAAGCTCATCCTCCCTTCAGCATTGTGCCATTCCTGGTTGCTTACCTCTAACTCCTGGCTCCTCTCTGCTACTTCCTGCCTCAGAAACACATTCTCTTTCCCCACCTCTAATCTTGCCATCAGCCAAGGAAATTCAAGATTGCTGAGATGTCTTTATGGTGATTAACTTCACTCTCTCTTGACTGCATCAGCCTCAATGATCTCCATTCCACTTCAGCCATTTCCTTCATTGCTACCCCTATAATCCTGTCACCAGCCACAAGTATTCTACTCCAGAACTCTTAATGTCCAGCAGCCTACACTTTATTAAAACGTGTTTCCTTCCAACTTGTTGCCCTCAGTCACACTAAACCTGTTTTCACTGTAAATATCTAAATGCCCTGATTCTTCCATTTTGTCCCATCATTTAAAAACATTTTTTTTTATTGGAATATGATTGCTTTACAAAGTTGTTGGTTTCTGCTGTACAGCAAAGTGAATCAGTTAAACATATATCCACTTTTTAGATTATTTTCCCATACAGGTCATTACAGAGTATTGAGTAGAGTGCCCTGTGCTATACAGTTCGGTATTAAACAACAACAACAAAGGACCTAAGTCATGTCCAACACTTTTTTGACCCCATGAACTGTAGCCCTCCAGGTTCCTCTGTCCATGAGATTTCCCAGGCAAGAATACTGGAGTGGGTTGCCATTTCCTTTTCCATGGGATCTTCCTGACCCAGGGATTGAACCTGCATCCCCTGCATTGGTAGGCAGATTCTTTACCACTGAGTCATCAGGGAAGCCCCACAGTAGGTCCTAGTTTATTTAGTTAACTAGTCAGCTAGTTTATTTATAGTACTGTGTATATGTCATTCGCTATGGAGAACAGTATGGAGGCTCCTTAAAAAACTAATAGAGTTACCATATGTCCAGCAATCTCATTCCTGAGCATATATCTGAAGAAACCATAATTCAAAAAAACAACATGCACCCCAATGTTCCATCATTCTTCCTAGATCCTCCTCTAATCTAGACTGTCCAGATTAGACCCCACAGATGAATACCTGAGCTAGCATCTCACTAGAAACCTTAACTTCCTTGTTACCCTGAGCTTTTTGTGGTTCTAACCAACAAAACGCCAACTCTGTATCAGTGCTACAATCTTTCTTCTCTGCAACAACCACTTTTATTGGTTCCTACCCCTATTTCTTTATTCTACGTAGATAAATTTTGCTTCTCAGTTCATCCAGAAAACTGGGCTATTAGGTATGATCTCTTGCCCTGTTTCCCTGGTGACTCAAATGGAAAGAATCCACCTGCAATGCACAAGTCCTGGGTTTGATCCTTGAGTGAGAAAGATCCTCTAAAGAAGGAAATGACTACCCCTGCAGTATTCTCGCCTGGAGAATTCTGTGGAGAGAGGAGCCAGGTTAGCTACAGTCCACAGGGTCACAAGAGTCAGACATGACTGAGCCACTAGCGCTACTATTATGACTACTACTATCTCTTTAACCTGTTGACTCTCTTCTCCACAATATTAACTAGACCCACATTTACCTCTTTGGTCTTATAGGATAAAGTACCTTTCCTACTGTTTAAAACTACTCCCTCACCTGTGCATTCTGTCTTTCATCATCAATTGCCTCCTTCCCTGCTGATCACAGTGCTTTCAGGCCACAAGTTGCCCCCTACCCACACTCCAAATCTCAGGCAGTCACTGAATTAGCATCTTCTTCACCTCTGCCCGCTCCCTATTTTAACTTCTAAGAGTCATAGAATAGTCTGCTCTGCTGCTGTGTTCTCACATCCTGTTCACTTCTCTGTCTTCTGCTCCTGACACTCTAATCCTACCATTAGGGTTACCAGTGCAACTTCTATTGCCAAATTCGAAGGTAACTGATCAGTCCTTTTCTTGCAGGAGATTACTGTGGCACTGGGTACCACTCACATCCCTTATCTCAAAAGATTTTGTTTCTTATTTGATGATTGGGACGATCTTCCAGCTGTTTCACACTCACTGCTTAACTAATACTGTAAAAAAACCTCAAAGTATTCAAATCTATCCACTTGGTCACCAAAGACAGAAGACTTGGAATCACCCAAGAGTTCTTCCTCTTCCATCTACATCCCAACAAATGAAGAGTCCAGATGGTTTTGCTTCTGAAATACTTTTTGGAATTCTCTTTTGATCCCACCACTCTGGTCCTGACTCACGGTCCTCATTCTCTCACCTGGATTGCTGCTGTAGTCTCCTCCTACCCCACCACTCAGTTACATGTGGCTCCCTTGCTCACATCCTACTATTGTGCAGCATCACCCATAAGATGAGGTCTGAGTTCCTAACACTGAACAGCTTCCCACAACCTGGCCCCTCGCCCTACCGCTCAGGCACTTTTTCTTCCTACTCCCTGATCTGCACCAGTTCCCTGCACACATACTGTGTTCCTTCTCCCCTTTGCTTGTGTTTTCCCCTCTGCCTTCAAATTTCCAAGTCTCATCCTTTGTCCAACCGATGCAGCTCCTGCAGAGTCTGGCTTTTGTCTGCCCGTCTCCGCATCCACCTTCTAGGCATGGATAAACTACTCTCCTCTTCTCACAGAGTAAAACCCTCCCATGTGTACACTGATTACTTAGGTGAATGATAGAGAAGTTTGGTTGCTCCCCCTCCACCATTATACTAAAAAAGAAGCTCATGACTGGCAAATAGAACTGTGCCACATCCATGTTGCCTCCCCAACATAAAAGACAGAACCTGAAACACTATTGTTGGCACCTAAGACATAAGCTAAATACAGTTGCCATTCAGTTCAATTGAGTATAAATGAATTAAACAATGAAAAAGCATGCTTACTTGTACTGGATGTTGGCTTCCTGCAGGAAGGTTAACAGGGCTCTGGAGCCGTTGTGGGGAACGTGGACATCAGTGACTGTTCCCTGTGATATCTGGGAGACACCTCCGGGCTGCCACAGGTCCACCTGTAGTGCAGGAACCAACCTATAATTCACAGTCAATGTCGGTGGGGAAAGATCCATGTCACAGTGTCAAACACATCATCTTGTTGGCTTACAGCAATACCAAAGCCATTTTAGAATTAGACTCAAGGCTTTCATCATCAGGGTCAAACTCTCAGTTGATTCTGAATTTAGTGTCCAGATGATATTAAATCCATATAGAATCTGATCATAATTTACAAGTAATAAATACCAATCTATTGGTCATAAGATAAAAATGAGATAAACTAGTTTTAAATATGACTTTGATATTGTTTAAAATTATTTACTGCACTAATATTTGTATAATAGCAAGAAAGAGGAATACATAGATGACCGTTCATCCTACTATAAAGCAGACCGTGGTCCCTTGACAACATTCGGTATCTTTAAATGGAGCGTTCTCCTAATGCTGCCTCCTCCCATGATGCAAGCTTGTTTGCCGATTCATACTCAGCTTTCACATGCCAATAGAAACATCCCTTTCTCAGGGGCAGTAGGGGGTACTTGTCAGCGAGGACAGGGCTCCTTGTCACAGTTCTTAGAGAATCTCGTGTGTCTTTCATCATGTATATCTCTTCCCAGAATGTAAGCTCCATGAGGGCAATGGATTTGCCCTCTTAGTTACCAACCCATTCAAAGTGACTGGCATGGTGCCTTGTGCATCTTAGCAACTCAGCATTATTTGCTGCATAGGTGCAGACCCTGCAGGGTAACTGACTACATGTTCATCACTCATTAAGTGTTTTGCAGGAGAGCAAAAGATCACTGTTTGGGTTACAGTAGAGTCTGTGGTACACTGTCTAGTGCTCCATGCCTAGTAGGAGCTGCTCATTCATTGAAAGACTGAATTGGACTCATCTGGGATGGAGGAGAGTCTCAATTCTATGCAAGCCAAGAGCTGCACTTTCAGTAAGGCACAGTTTGTGTTTACAGGTCAGGTCCATGTCTTCTGTTTGGGACTCCCTCTTCCTGCATTTCTGGTCTTGGTCTGTTGCAGGATCATGCAACCCTCACTCAGTTGTGTCTTTGTGACCCCATGGACTGCAGCCCGCCAGGCTCCTCCATCCATGAAATTCTCCAGGCAAGAATACTAGAGCAGGTTGCTATTTCCTTCTCCAGGGGATCTTCCCGATCCAGGGATTGAACCCAGGTCTCCTGCATTGCAGGCAGATTTTTTACCATCTGAGCTACCAGGGAAGCCCCCTGAAACAGAGGCATTTATTTTGGGGACAAAAAGAGTTTACCTGTTTTCTTTCAGGCAGCTGCCTCCTCTACTAACTTGCAAGGGCAAGTCTAACGCAGCTAACATGCTAGTCCAACAAGCATAGGACAACAGAAGTGTGGGGCTGGGAGGGATGCTGAGAGGTCATTTGATCCATCTGCCAGCCCTTGGGCAAGGATATGTCCAGGCCTGGACCAGACTGTCCCCAATTGATGCACCTAAACCACATCTTTTATGTTTCCCAAAGATGAGAGTCGATGCTATCCTAATTTAACTCATATCCACATTTAACCAGATTTTCAGACATCTTCTTAATCCCTTACACTGAAGCACACTTTATTTTTCCTGTTCCATTCTTCAGTGGGGAATGACTGGTTTCTTGCTTTTGTGAGACAAAGTACCTTCCTGTCTTCCACTTTTCTTTATATGTTAAGACTTTCTAATCCTTTAATCATCTTTGCCTCTAAACCCATTACGGAGACAGATCTTGCTATTAAGGTGTATCACCTAATACCTGTGGAGATATAGTGCTGTATTTAGAGGGTGGAGAGCCACAGGAACCTGAAATATCTGAATAACCACTCTGGTGATGAGTCTGTGAGTGCTGTTTTCTGGGGCATATGCTAAAATAAGAATCCTCACTCTACAGAAGAGCGTAGCTTCTCCATAGGAAAATTCCATGGAAGAAATGTCCCCTACTGCCTGACCTGGAGAAGCCTTCCTAGGAAACGTCACCAGAAAGCAGTTGGTCTAAAACAAACCAACAAAAAAGAATCTGCAAAAATCAGAAAGTATATTTTGTTTTGGTATTAGTAAACTAAAATGAATTACCAGATTTTTCTCCAGTAATGTTTTAGGGAAAAGGTACTTGGGTAACATGGATATTTCAGTCTTGGGTGGCAGGCTGACGCCTACACTAAGATACAGGAGACTCCTGTGTCTTAATTGTAGTAATACTCCTGTAATACTCACATGAGATTTGTAAAGTGCCACCCACTTTATAGGTAGTTCTAATCTTTCCTATAAGACCTTGGGAAACGAGTTGATTGTACATTTCATGAACAAGAAGACTCAGGTTCAGAGAGGCAAAGTCCTTTCCCAAGGATGCAGGGCTACCGAATGGTATTATAGAATGTGCTTAACTCCAGTACCCATCATTTACTGACTGGATAAGTATCTCCAGGATTTCCTGTGAATATCCCAGAACTAGAAACAACTTCCAATTTCCTGCCTTAGTGTTCAAGAGGGTCTACTTGGTGGCTTTCACAACCTGGTCTTTCCCATTAAGGGCTTTTTGCCCTATGAATTCTATATGCAGGTATTTCAAAGTTCAAATCAGTCCACTGTGGGCAGGTTACCATCAGTCATTTCCTTAGGGCCTGATCCCATCTGGATGAAGTGATGAACCGGCTCTGAGCAGAAAAGCTGGGTGACCCTGGATACTGACCACAATCTAGAATCAGCAGCCTGGTCAGGATGGCCTAAGGCTATTTGCAGACCAGCTGCCTCAGGTCTTTACTGCCACAGCCAACTGATATTCCAGGAAAGGATGCTCCTCTGCAGAGTCTCTCACCTTGGAACTGGGTGGGTGTTCCCATGCATTCCTTTCCTTCTATGACCACCAGTCGCAGCCAGATCTGTTTAAGAGGTGGAGGAACTTTAATGTAAAAGTTCACAGCATGGACTTGGGAATCCAATGACTCTAGACTGGAATGCTAGTGCTGGCAGCATGGGCTGTGTGACTTTGGATGAGGTTTTAACATTTCTGGGGGCTCCCCTCATAGCTCAGTTGGTAAAGAATCTGCTTGCAATGCAGGAGATCTGGCTTCACTCCCTGGGTTGGGAAGATTCCCTGGAGAAGGGAAAGGCTACCCACTCCAGTATTCTGGCCTGGAGAATTCCATGGACTGTATAGTCCATGGGGTCGCAAAGAATTGGACACAATTGAGTGGCTTTCACTTTCACTTAACATTTCTGAGTCTTAGTTTTCTCATCCAGTCTGTGAAGGTAATTTTAAAACCTACTCACAGGCTTTTTTTTTTTTTTTTGGTAACATTAACTGGAATAATTAAAGTAAAATACATAGCAGAGAGCATGTCATAGTGACAGCTTGAAAACCCTTAACTATTTGTTGTTGTTGTTACCTGAAAAGTACCTGGGTGGCCAACATGGTGGAGTTAAGAGACCCTGCTTCACACAAGAGCACAGCAAAATTACAGTAATTTACAGGGCAGCTATCAATGAAAATGACAGGAAATGCAGGAAAGAGTTTGTATAACAAAAGGTATAGAAAGGAACCACAGTGAGACAGTAGGATGGATGGAGATGCAGTATAATCACAACCACACCCCTGGGTAGGTGACCCACAAGCAAGAGGATAATCACAACTGCAGGAGTTCTTCCCAAGGAACAAGGGATCTGAGCCTCACTTTGGGCTCCTGCAAAGGAAACTGAGCCCCCAGAATGTCTGGCTTTGAAGGCCAGTGTAATGGGGACTCTCCCTGGGGACGCACATACTGGTGGCAGACCTTTGGAGGATCTCATGGCACCATGAGGACACGGCTGCTCACAGACTCTTCCCTCTAGCTTATCAGTTCAGGGTGCTCACCTGCCCACCATGTAAGCAGTCAGTGAGCTGAGGCAGGGCCGTAGCCCTAAGAACAAATGCCTTAAAAAAGGAATAATTAGAGAATAAAAAAGAGCAGAAACTTATAATCCAATAGAATCTTAGAAAAAAGTTGAGAAAATTTCCCAGAATGTAGAGCAAAATGGTAAAAAGATGGAAAATAGAGAAAATACAGGAAAATATATCATATGCCCAATATCTGGTGAATTAAGAGCATAAAGACAGATTAGAGAAGAAAGGAGAACTCAGATCAATATATAAGGATTTTTAGAATACCAGGAATAAAGACAAGATCCTAAAAATTTTTAGACAGTGTTTGCTAATGACCCTGCCCCCAATGCTAGGAGACCTGGGTTCGACTTTGGGATGGGAAAACCCTCTGGAGAAGGAAGTGGCTACCCACTAAAGTATTGGAAGAAAAATTATGACCAACCTAGACAGAATATTAAAAAGCAGAGACATTACTTTGCTAACAAAGGTCCATCTAGTCAAAGTTATGGTTTTTCCAGTAGTCATGTATGGATATGAGAATTGGACCATAAAGAAAGCTGAGCGCCAAAGAATTGATGCTTTTGAACTGTGATGTTGGAGAAGACTCTTGAGAGTCCCTTGGATAGCAAGGAGATCCAACCAGTCCATCCTAAAGGAGATCAGTCCTGAATATTCATTGGAAGGACTGATGCTAAAGCTGAAGCTCCAATACTTTGGCCACCTGATGCAAAGAACTAACTAATTTGAAAAGACCCTAATGCTGGGAAAAGATTGAAGGCAGGAGGAGAAGGGGATGACAGAAGATGAGATGGTTGGATGGCATCACCAACTCGATGGACATGAGTTTGAGCAAGCTCTGGGAGTTGGTGATGGACAGGGAAGCCTGGCATGCTGCAGTCCACGGGTTGCAAAGAGTTGGATATGACTGAGCAACTGAACTGAAAGTATTCTTGCCTAGAGAATTCCATGGAGAGGAGCCTGGCAGGCTACAGTCCATGGGGTCACAAAGAGTTGGACACAACCGAGCAACAAACACTTTCATGCTAATGACCAACTTGCCATGGGATTTACTTTTCCAGCGATACAGAGAGCTAGAAAACTTTAACACTCTTCTGCTGCAAGATAGCTAGAAAAAGCTGAATAAAATATAGCTACCATTCCTTCTAAAGTAGAGTGGAGCTCCCCCAAATGTAAAGTGAAATTCCCGGGAGCCTAAAATAAAGAAGAAAATGCTATTTAGAGCCGTGTGCAAGTGAGCTGTGATGGTATCAGAATTGTGGGGATCTGTCACAACCACATGGGGAATCAGGCTGAGATCTGGTGTCCAAAGTTCAGAGTTGGAACCAAGCTTCTAGTATAAAACTAGACCTTCAAAGGGCAATAGCCTTAGTTAAAGAGTAGGAATTAACAACTACACACCAGTAAGATTTGATAAGGAGGCACTTTGTAGTAATAAATGCAAGACTTCTCCAGACAAAGATGTACCCTCAAGCCAGGCCATGCAGAATTCTTTCATCTGAAACTTTGCTGAAGAAGAGTTCATAAGAAAAAATATAACACATGATCAAGGTGTCTACTATAAGTAAAAGCCAACATATCCAACTCATAGCTAGAATGCTCAACTCGAGATCTTCATAGGGTCTAAAAGACTGGCTAGAGGAAATTCCTGAGAAGGAAAGGAAATGAAAGATACTTTGATGGGGTTATCAATTCCATATAGATGGAATATTTCAGACAAACAAGATTGAAAGGTAAAGGAGTTCTGAGGGAAGTACAATGTCTGCAAGACAGAAAAACACAGAGAAAGCATCAGGAAAAAATAGTTTCAAGAAAAAAATAAGACAACATGTCAGTAAATATAGTTAATTAAAAAATTACATTCTCCAGCTTAAAAGAGCCTGAATATAGAATAATAAGAAGGATTCTCCTAAGTACTGGTCACAAAAGACATAAAATAGAAACAATGAAAACTAGCTCAGTCGGTAAAGAATCTGCCTGCAATGCAGAAGACATGGGTTCGATTCCTGGATCAGGAAGATCCCCTGGAGAATCCCATGGACAGAGGAACCTTGTGGGCTACAGTCCATAGGGTCGCAAGAGTCAAACACAGCTGACTTTCACTTCACTCACTATACAAATACTAAAGGAAAGAAGCTAGTATAACTATATTAATAGCAAAACATTTAGGGCAAAACCATTTTGGGGGGATAATATATTAATGTATATACATATCACTATATATAATGTAGAAATATAAAAATATCTTTATACATATGTATGTACATATGTACATCCATACATACTAATAAAATTCTCAGTTTACTGGGAAGACATAAATGCTACTAATCTGAGTGCATTCAATTAAACAGCATCAAAATATGTATCACAAAAATGGATATTATAAGGATTTTAAATTAAAAATCTTATATCTCAGTAACCAAAAGATCAGACTTGCTTCCCAAGCACACTTAAAATTTTTATGAAAATTAACTTAATATCAGGCTACAAAATAAGTTTCAACAAATGTCAGGGAATTCATGTCAAACAAATGTTCTCTGATTACAGTGTAATTAAATTTAGAAATCAGTGACAAAATATATCTACATTTAAAAATTGAGAAAACAGGCTTTAAATAACTTGTGGGTTAAGAAAGACACTGTAGTAAAGTTGCAACCAAATCAAAAGTAAATAGGACATTTCTAAGAAATTTATAACCTTAAATGATCCTGTTAGAATAGTAAAGATGAGAAATTGATAAGTCTTATGTCTAAATCAAAACTTAAAAAAAGAACAACAGTATAAACTACAAAAGAATAGAATACAGGGCATTAGAAAAAAAAAGAGGATACATTACTGAAAAGGCGGAAAAAAAAAAAGTAATGGTGAGACTCACCAAAACCAAAGTTGGTCTTTGAAACATATTTAAGATAGAAAATATGTTAGCACAATTGCTTAAGAGCAAAAGACTGAAGGTTCAAGTGACCAATATTATTAATAGTGGTGAGACAGTCATAGTCTGAGAAAAAGAATGATAAGCCAATTTTACTTATAAACATAGGTGCCAACCCTAGAAATGTATGTTAGCAAACTATAGAAAAAGGTGTTAATGTCATGACTGAATGCAATTAGTTTATCTTTGGTGTATTTCATTATATCAATAGTAATATATTAAAGAAACTATATGATCATATCAATATACTCAGAAAGATAACTTTTCAAAGTCCTATGTCTATTAATTATAAAATATATATATATAAATTAATACTGAAAAGTATACTTCCTTAGCCTATTAAATACTATCTACCAAAAATATTCAGCAGGCATTTGCATACAGGAGTAGCATTAGAAGCACTCATTTTAAAGTCAGAAACAAAGTAAATGTACATTAATGCCGATTCCACAGATTCTCATATTGAGGGTCACGGCCAGCAGAAGAATAAAGAAAAAAAAGGCTAAGAGCTAGAAGGGAAGAAGTAAGACTGTCATTATTTACAAATCACTGTGTACAGAGAAGGCAAGGGAGTCAATACAGGTAAACCATGAAAATTCAATGATCAGCAGCATTTAGAGATATAATATCAAAGTAAATATATACAGATACATTAATCTAAGACCAGACACTATAAAACTCTTAGAGGAAAACATAGAACACTCTGACGTAAATCCCAGCAAGATCTTTTTTGACCCACCTCCTAGAGAAATGAAAATAAAAACAAATGGGACCTAATTCAACTTAAAAAGCTTTTGCGCAGCAAAGGAAACCATAAACAAGACAAAAAGACAACCCTCGGAATGGGAGAAAATACTTGCAAACAAAGCAACTGACAAGGGATTAATCTCCAAAATATACAAATAGCTCATGCAGCTCAATAACAAAAAAAACCAAACCAATGAAAAAAATGGATGGAAGACCTAAACAGACACTTCTCCAAAGAAGACATACAATGTCAACAAATACATGAACCAGATGCTCCAAGTGTCTAATTATCACAGAAATACAAATCAGAATTACAATGAGGTATCACCTCACACCAGTCAAAATGGCCATCATCAAAAAATCTCCAAACAATAAATGCTGGAGAGGATGTGGAGAAAAGGGAATCCTTCCCTACATTGTTGGTGGGAATGTAAATTGGTACAGTCTCTGTGGAGAACAGTATGGAGGTTCCTCAAGAAAACTAAACGTAGAACTACCATATGACTCAGCAATCCCACTCCTGGGCATATCCTCAGAGAAAACCATAATTCAAATAGATACATGCACCCCAGTGTTCATTGCAGCACTATTTACAAAAGCCAAGACATGGAAGCAACCTAAATGCCATCAACAGAAGAATGGATAAAGAAGATGTGGTGTATGTCTATATATATATGTACGCACACATAATGGAATATTACTCAGCTATAAAAAGGAATAAAATAGTGCCATTTGCAGAAACATGGATGGACCTAGAGACTGTCACATAGAGTGAAGTATGTCAGGAAGAGAAAAACAAATATCATATAATATCGCATTTATATGGAATCTAGAAAAAAAAGTACAGATGAACTTATCTGCAAAGCAGAAATTGAGACACATGTGGGGAATGAATGTACGGATACCAAGGATGGAAGTGGGGGTGGGATGAACTGGGAGTTGGGATTAACATATGTGCACTGCTGCTGCTGCTGCTGCTAAGTCACTTCAGTTGTGTCCAACTCTGTGTGACCCCATAGACGGCTGCCCACCAGGCTCCCCTGTCCCTGGGGTTCTCCAGGCAAGAACACTGGAGTGGGTTGCCATTTCCCTCTCCAATGCATGAAAGTGAAAGTGAAAGTGAAGTCGCTCAGTCGTGTCCGACTCCTAGCGACCCCATGGACTGCAGCCTACCAGGCTCCTCTGTCCTTGGGATCCTCCAGGCAAGAGTACTGGAGTGGGGTGCCATTGCCTTCTCCGATATGTGCACTACTATAGATAAATAATGAGAACCTACTGTATAGCACAGGGAACTCTACTTAAAGCTCTATGGTAACCTAAATGAGAAAGAAATCTAAAAAAGGGAGGAGTATATGTACATGGATAACTGATTCACTTTGCTTTACAGCAAACACTAACAACATTGTAAAGCTATATATTCCAATAAAAAAATGTAAAAAATGTGTATTTGATGGGCCTTGAAATATCTCCATAAAATAGCATTAAGTGAAAAAGTGGGTTATTAAAAAAGTAGGTTTAGGTGATGTCACCAAAATGGTGACATAGAAGATCCCAGACTCCATCTTCCAAAAAAAATCAACATTTAGCCAGATATCCATAAAAAAAAACACCTCTGGGTGGCCTCTGGTGTCTACTTATTTTCTCTCCCACACACAACAACAACAAAAAAAAAAAAAAAGAAAAAACAAAAAAAAAAAAAAAAAATTTCTTTTTTTTTTTCCCCCCCCCCCCCCCCAAAAACCCACCCCCCCCAAGTAAAAAGGGAAAACCCCCCAACAACACTTTTTTTTTTTTCTTTCTCTTCTTTTTTTTTTTTTTTTTTTTTTTATAATCACATTTATTTTATTTTATTTTTTTACAATATTGTATTAGTTTTACTATACATCGAGATGGATCCACCACCAGAATACCCGTGCTCCCCATCCTGAACCCTCCTCCCTCCCCCCTCCCACACCATCCCTCCAGGTCATCCCAGTGCTCCAGTCCCAGGCATCTGTTATCGGGCATCGTACCTGGACTGACTCGTTTCAGATATGATATTATACATATTTCAATGCTATTCTCCCCAATCGTCCCACCCTCTCCCAGTCCCAGAGTCCAAAAGTCTATTCTATACATCAGTGTCTCTTTTGCTGTCTCATAAGCAGGGTGATTGTTACCATCTTTCTAAATTCCATATATATGCGTTAGTATACTATATTTGTGTTTTTCTTTCTGGCTTACTTCACTCTGTATGATAGGCTCCAGTTCCATCCACCTCAATAGAACTGATTCAAATGTATTCTTTTTAATGGCTGAGTAATACTCCATCGTGTATATGTACCACAGCTTGCTTATCCATTCATCTGTGGATGGGCATCTAGGTTGCTTCCACGTCCTGGCTATTGTAAACAGTGCTGCTATGAACATTGGGGTACACGTGCCTCTTTCAATTCTGGTTTTCTCAGTGTGTATGCCCAGCAGTGGGATTGCTGGGTCATAAGGCAGTTCTATTCCCAGTTTTTTGAGGAATCTCCATACTGTTCTCCATAATGGCTGTACTAGTTTGCATTCCCACCAACAGTGTAAGAGGGTACCCTTCTCTCCGCACCCTCTCCAGCATTTATTGCTTGTGGATTTTTGGATCGCAGCCATTCTGACTGGCGTGTAATGGTATCTCATAGTGGTTTTGATTTGCATTTCTCTGATAATGAGCGATGTTGAGCATCTTTTCATGTGTTTGTTAGCCATCTGTATGTCTTCTTTGGAGAAATGTCTATTAAGTTCTTTGGCCCATTTTTTGATTGGGTCGTTTATTTTCCTGGAATTGAGCTGTAGAAGTTGCTTGTATATTTTTGAGATTAGTTGTTTGTCTGTTGCTTCATTTGCTATTATTTTCTCCCATTCTGAGGGCTGTCTTTTCAGCTTGCCTATAGTTTCCTTTGTTGTGCAAAAGCTTTTTAAGTTTGATTAGGTCCCATTTGTTCATTTTTGATTTTATTTCCGATATTCTGGGAGGTGGGTCATAGAGGATCCTGCTGTGATGTAAGTCAGAGAGTGTTTTGCCTATGTTATCCTCTAGGAGTTTTATGGTTTCTGGTCTTATATTTAGCTCTTTAATCCATTTTGAATTTATTTTTGTGTATGGTGTTAGACATTGTTCTAGTTTCATTCTTTTACAAGTGTTTAACCAGTTTTCCCAGGACCACTTGTTAAAAAGATTGTCTTTACTCCATTGTATATTCTTGCCGCCTTTGTCAAAGATTAGGTGACCATATGTGCGTGGATTTATCTCTGGACTTTCTATTTTGTTCCATTGATCTATGTTTCTGTCTTTGTGCCAGTACCATACTGTCTTGATGACTGTAGCTTTATAGTAGAGCCTGAAGTCAGGCAGGTTGATTCCTCCAGTTCCGTTCTTCTTTCTCAAGATAGCTTTGGCTATTCGAGGTTTTTTGTATTTCCATACAAATTGAGAAATTATTTGTTCTAGCTCTGTGAAGAATACTGTTGGTAGCTTGATGGGGATTGCATTGAATCTATAAATTGCTTTGGGTAGTATACTCATTTTCACTATATTGATTCTACCAATCCACGAACAAGGAATATACCTCCATCTATTAGTGTCCTCTTTAATTTCTTTCAGCAGTGTTTTATAGTTTTCTAAATATAGGTCTTTAGATTCTTTAGGAAGATATATTCCTAAGTATTTTATTGTTTTTATTGCAATGGTGAATGGAATTGTTTCTTTAATTTCTCTTTCTATTTTCTCGTTATTAGTGTACAGGAATGCAAGGGATTTCTGCGTGTTAATTTTATATCCTGCAACTTTACTGTATTCATTGATTAGTTCTAGTAATTTTCTGGTGGAATCTTTAGGGTTTTCTACGTAGAGGATCATGTCATCTGCAAACAGTGAGAGTTTTACTTCTTCTTTTCCAATTTGGATTCCTTTTATTTCTTTTTCTGCTCTGATTGCTGTGGCCAGAACTTCCAGAACAATGTTGAATAATAATGGTGAAAGTGGGCATCCTTGTCTTGTTCCTGACTTTAGAGGAAATGCTTTCAGTTTTTCACCATTGAGGATAATGTTTGCTGTGGGTTTGTCGTATATAGCTTTTATTATGTTGAGGTATGTTCCTTCTATTCCTGCTTTCTGGAGAGTTTTTATCATAAATGGATGTTGAACTTTGTCAAAGGCTTTCTCTGCATCTATTGAGATAATCATATGGTTTTTATTCTTCAGTTTGTTAATGTGGTGTATTACGCTGATTGATTTGCGGATATTGAAGAATCCTTGCATCCCTGGGATAAAGCCCACTTGGTCATGGTGTATGATCTTTTTAATGTGTTGTTGGATTCTGATTGCTAGAATTTTGTTAAGGATTTTTGCATCTATGTTCATCAGTGATATTGGCCTGTAGTTTTCTTTTTTTGTGGGATCTTTGTCAGGTTTTGGAATTAGGGTGATGGTGGCCTCATAAAATGAGTTTGGAAGTTTGCCTTCCTCTGCAATTTTCTGGAACAGTTTGAGTAGGATAGGTGTTAGCTCTTCTCTAAATTTTTGGTAGAATTCAGCTGTGAAGCCGTCTGGGCCTGGGCTTTTGTTTGCTGGGAGATTTCTGATTACAGTTTCAATTTCCGTGCTTGTGATGGGTCTGTTAAGATTTTCTATTTCTTCCTGATCCAGTTTTGGAAAGTTGTACTTTTCTAAGAATTTGTCCATTTCTTCCATATTGTCCATTTTATTGCCATATAATTGCTGATAGTAGTCTCTTATGATCCTTTGTATTTCTGTGCTGTCTGTTGTGATCTCTCCATTTTCTTTTCTAATTTTATTGATTTGATTCTTCTCCCTTTGTTTCTTGATGAGTCTGGCTAGTGGTTTGTCAATTTTATTTACCCTTTCAAAGAACCAGCTTTTGGCTTTGTTAATTTTTGCTATGGTCTCTTTTGTTTCTTTTGCATTTATTTCTGCCCTAATTTTTAAGATTTCTTTCCTTCTACTAATCTTGGGGTGCTTCATTTCTTCCTTTTCCAGTTGCTTTAGGTGTAGAGTTAGGTTATTTATTTGGCTTTTTTCTTGTTTCTTAAGGTATGCCTGAATTGCTATGAACTTTCCCCTTAGGACTGCTTTTACAGTGTCCCACAGGTTTTGGGTTGTTGTGTTTTCATTTTCATTTGTTTCTATGCAGAATTTTATTTCTTTTTTGATTTCTTCTGTGATTTGTTGGTTATTCAGGAGTGTGTTGTTCAGCCTCCATATGTTGGAATTTTTAATAGTTTTTCTCCTGTTATTGAGATTTACTCTTACTGCATTGTGGTCAGAAAAAATGGTTGGAATGATTTCAATTTTTCTGAACTTACCAAGGCTAGATTTATGGCCCAGGATGTGGTCTATCCTGGAGAAGGTTCCGTGTGCACTTGAGAAAAAGGTGAAATTCATTGTTTTGGGATGAAATGTCCTATAGATATCAATTAGTTCTAATTTGTCTATTGTATCATTTAAAGCTTGTGTTTCCTTGTTAATTTTCTGCTTAGTTGATCTATCCATTGGCGTAAGTGGGGTATTAAAGTCTCCCACTATTATTGTGTTATTGTTTATTTCTCCTTTCATACTTGTTAGTATTTGTCTTACATATTGCGGTGCTCCTAAGTTGGGTGCATATATATTTATAATTGTTATATCTTCTTCTTGGATTGATCCTTTGATCATTATGTAGTGACCTTCTTTGTCTCTTTTCACAGCTTTTGTTTTAAAGTCTATTTTATCTGATATGAGTATTGCTACTCCTGCTTTCTTTTGGTCCCTATTTGCATGGAAAATCTTTTTCCAGCCCTTCACTTTCAGTCTGTATGTGTCCCCTGTTTTGAGGTGGGTCTCTTGTAGACAACATATGTATGGGTCTTGTTTTTGTATCCATTCAGCCAGTCTCTGCCTTTTGGTTGGGGCATTCAACCCATTTACATTTAAGGTAATTACGGATAAATATGATCCCGTTGCCATTTACTTTGTTGTTTTGGGTTTGAATTTATATATCCTTTTTGTGTTTCCTGTCTAGAGAAGGTCCTTTAGTATTTGTTGGAGAGCTGGTTTGGTGGTGCTGAATTCTCTCAGCTTCTGCTTGTCTGTAAAGGTTTTGATTTCTCCTTCATATTTGAATGAGATCCTTGCTGGGTACAATAATCTGGGCTGTAGGTTCTTTTCTTTCATCACTTTAAGTATGTCTTGCCATTCCCTCCTGGCTTGAAGAGTTTCTATTGAAAGATCAGCTGTTAGCCTTATTGGAATTCCCTTGTGTGTTATTTGTTGTTTTTCCCTTGCTGCTTTTAATATTTGTTCTTTGTGTTTGATCTTTGTTAATTTGATTAATATGTGTCTTGGGGTGTTTCGCCTTGGGTTTATCCTATATGGGACTCTCTGGGTTTCTTGGACTTGAGTGATTATTTCCTTCCCCATTTTAGGGAAGTTTTCAACTATTATCTCCTCTAGTATCTTCTCATGGTCTTTCTTTTTGTCTTCTTCTTCTGGAACTCCTATGATTCGAATATTGTAACGTTTAAGATTGTCCTGGAGGTCTCTGAGATTGTCCTCATTCCTTTTAATTCGTTTTTCTTTTTTCTCCTCTGATTCATTTAATTCTGCCATTCTATCTTCTAATTCACTAATTCTATCTTCTGCCTCTGTAATTCTACTATTTGTTGCCTCCAGAGTGTTTTGGATCTCATTTATTGTATTATTCATTATGTATTGACTCTTTTTTATTTCTTCTAGGTCCTTGTTAAATCTTTCTTGCATCTTCTCGATGCTTTTCTCCAGGCTATTTATCCATGATTCCATTTTGCTTTCCAGATTTTGGATTAATTTCACTATCATTATTCGGAATTCTTTATCAGGTAGGTTCGCTATTTCTTCCTCTTTAGTTTGGTTTGGTGGGCATTTATCCTGTTCCTTTACCTGCTGGGAATTCTTCTGTCTCTTCATCTTGTTTAAAATGCTGAGTTTGGGGAGTCCTTACTGTATTCTGGCAGTCTGTGGAGTTCTCTTTATTGTGGCTTTTCTGCCCTATATGTGGGTTTGTACCGGTGGCAAGTCGAGGTTACTTGTTTATGGAAGCTTGTATCGATGTTCTGGTGGGTGGGGCTGGATTTCTTTTCTCTGGGGTGCGGTGGAGTGTCTAGTGGTGTGTTATGAGATGTCTATGGTTTTGAGGTCGCTTTGTGTAGCCTGTGACTTGGAGCTCAGGGCTGTGTTCTTGTTTTTCTAAAGGTTTTTCTTGGTATGTCTTGCCGTGGAACTTGCTGGTCTTTGTGTGATGCTTGGTTTCAGTGTAGGTATGGAGGCATTTGATGAGCTCCTGTCAATTAATGTTTCGTGGGGTCAGGGTTTGGACTTAAGCCTCCTGCTTCCTGTTATCTGTCTTATTTTTGCAGTAGTCTCATAAAGTTCGTCTTCTATATTGCATTCCACAACTAGACTGTTCAGAGATGTTCACGGAGTTATACGGAGAAGGAGAAAGGGAGGAGGGAGATATAGTTGGTCAGGAGGATAAAAGGAGGGAGTGTCAAGGAGAGAGACAGATCCAGTCAGTAATCAGTAAAGAAAAGAACAAAGGGGAGAAAAAAAGCCAAGGACATAAAGAAAAAAAGAGAAGAAAGAAAAAAAAAAAAAAAAGAAAGAAAGAAAACACACACAAAAAAAACCAAAACAGGGTCGCAAAAGTTATATCTAACAGTGGAGATTAAAGAAGTACTAGAGGATAAAAACATAAAAATAAAAGAAACAAAAACAAGAAAAAAAAAAAAAAAAAAAAACGTACACAAAAAAAACCAAAACAGGGTCGCAAAAGTTATATCTAACCGTGGAGATTAAAGAAGTACTAGAGGATAAAAACATAAGAATAAAAGAAACAAAAACAAGAAGAAAAAAAGAAAAAAATTAAAAGGAAAGAGAAAAAAAAAAATTTTTTTTTCTTTTTTTCTTTTCTTCCCCTCCCCCTCCTCTTCCTTTCAATAAAAAAATAATAAAATTTTTTAAAAAAACATATATTAAAAAAAGAAAAAAAAAAAAGGAAATAATGTTGGTAAAAATAGTAACAATATGTATAAGAGTTTCTCTTTTATTGCTGTGGGTTCAGTTCATTTTCGGCTAGTTCCTTGTTCCGGCATAAGTTCCTCAAGATCTATAGGCCCCTTTCTCTGTAGTTGGTCTGTATAGTCCTTTGTTCTGTGCGCGGGCCCCGCAGTGTCTTGGGCCTGGGCCGGCCTCTTCTGTGGACGGTGCCTCAGTCTGGTCTGCCAGCCCGACCCACTCCCGGCGGGAACGGCCCGCGCGGCCACGGCTGGCGGGGGGAGCGGCGGCGAGGGGATGGTTCGCACGGGAACGGGAACGGTCGGCGGTGGGGGTCGACCCGCGCGGGAGCCCCCGGCGCAGGGGGCGGGCGCGTGCTATAGTCCCTTGCTCTGTGCGCGGGCCCCGCAGTGTCTTGGGCCCGGGCCGGCCCCTCCTGTGGTCCTCGCCGCAGTCCGGTCTGCCGGCCCAAACCACTCCCGGCAGAAACGGCCCGCGCAGCAACGGCTGGCGGGGGAGCGGCGGTGAGGGGATGGAGTGGTTCGCACGGGAACGGTCGGCGGTGGGGGTCGACCCGCGCGGGAGCCCCCGGTGCAGGGGGCGGGCGCGTGCTATAGTCCCTTGCTCTGTGCGCGGGCCCCGCAGTGTCTTGGGCCCGGGCCGGCCCCTCCTGTGGTCCTCGCCGCAGTCCGGTCTGCCGGCCCAAACCACTCCCGGCAGAAACGGCCCGCGCGGCAACGGCTGGCGGGGGGAGCGGCGGTGAGGGGGATGGAGTGGTGCGCACGGGAACGGTCGGCGGTGGGGGTCGACCCGCGCGGGAGCCCCCGGCGCAGGGGGCGGGCGTGCGCTATAGTCCCTTGCTCTGTGCGCGGGCCCCGCAGTGTCTTGGGCCCGGGCCGGCCCCTCCTGTGGTCCTCGCCGCAGTCCGGTCTGCCGGCCCAAACCACTCCCGGCAGAAACGGCCCGCGCGGCAACGGCTGGCGGGGGAGCGGCGGTGAGGGGATGGAGTGGTGCGCACGGGAACGGTCGGCGGTGGGGGTCGACCCGCGCGGGAGCCCCCGGCGCAGGGGGCGGGCGTGCGCTATAGTCCCTTGCTCTGTGCGCGGGCCCCGCAGTGTCTTGGGCCCGGGCCGGCCCCTCCTGTGGTCCTCGCCGCAGTCCGGTCTGCCGGCCCAAACCACTCCCGGCAGAAACGGCCCGCGCGGCAACGGCTGGCGGGGGAGCGGCGGTGAGGGGATGGAGTGGTGCGCACGGGAACGGTCGGCGGTGGGGGTCGACCCGCGCGGGAGCCCCCGGCGCAGGGGGCGGGCGTGCGCTATAGTCCCTTGCTCTGTGCGCGGGCCCCGCAGTGTCTTGGGCCCGGGCCGGCCCCTCCTGTGGTCCTCGCCGCAGTCCGGTCTGCCGGCCCAAACCACTCCCGGCAGAAACGGCCCGCGCGGCAACGGCTGGCGGGGGAGCGGCGGTGAGGGGATGGAGTGGTGCGCACGGGAACGGTCGGCGGTGGGGGTCGACCCGCGCGGGAGCCCCCGGCGCAGGGGGCGGGCGTGCGCTATAGTCCCTTGCTCTGTGCGCGGGCCCCGCAGTGTCTTGGGCCCGGGCCGGCCCCTCCTGTGGTCCTTGCCGCAGTCCGGTCTGCCGGCCCAAACCACTCCCGGCAGAAACGGCCCGCGCGGCAACGGCTGGCGGGGGAGCAGCGGTGAAGGGATGGAGTGGTTCGCACGGGAACGGTCGGTGGTGGGGGTCGACCCGCTCGGGAGCCCCGGGCGCTGGGGGTGGGTGCGCGCCCGCGCGGGAGCGGCTGGCGGCAGGGGGGAGGGGGAGCGCTCCTCGGGGGTGCTTCCCACGGGGGAGCCGCCGGCGGTGTGGGAGCAGCCCACAGCGTCTCCCCGCCCAGCCCCGGCTTGCTACTGGCGGAAGCGGGTATTTGCGATGATGCCTTCCCGCCGCGGAAGCTACTGCAGGGCTCGTAGTCTGTGGGTCTTAATTGTTCCTTTGATTTCCTCTCTGTTATGATATCTCCGTGCTTTCTCGGTTGGCACAGACTCTACAGGGAGAGTTTCCCGGTGTTTGGAAACTTCTCTTTCCCTTTCCAGGCTCCCCTTCCCCGGACAGAGGTCCGTCCCTCCCTCTTTGTCCCTCTCTGGCTTCTATATTCTTTCCTACCTCCTTTAGAGGGGAGTGAGTTGCTTTTCTCAGTGTCCGATGTTCTCTGCCGACATTCCGAAGCTGTTTGAGGAATTTATTCGGCGTTTAGATGTCCCCTTGATGAATTTGTGGAGGAGAAAGTGTATTCCCCGTCCTAATCCTCCGCCATCTTAACCGGAACCCCGTCTGAGATCTTTTAAAGAGAAACTGAGCTGTATTTACCACTGAAGAAGGAACCAATGGCCAACACAGCTGCTGCAGGCCTCCTGCAGATTTCACTGGCTTTTGCCCCATAGATATTCATATATACTAATGCCAGCCAAGTCCTTCCTGCTCCCCTTCCCCTACTCCCCCTCCAACCTCGGCAGAGCCTAGTACACCTCCAGCTGCGCTAGCAGCCAGCTCAGACCCCTGTGATGGTGCAAGTACATGCATTAGACCTGCTTTAACTCCTGTGGCTGACCCCCACCACTGTGCATGTACTTGGGGCTACACCTCCAGCTGGGCACTTGCACGTGACTGAACTGAGGCCCAATACCAGACTGCAGAGTGCACACCTTGAGGGAGATGGGACAGCCACAGGACAGCATGCTGACAGCCACAAGCATGGGCACAGGTCAGGCCCCGTCTTCTGTCACTGGCCTGCACCTTGATACTCATCTGAAGTTAACGTCTCCAGCTGCACACCTGCCTGGCCCAGCCCTGCCACCAGCCTCACTGTAGTACACACACCTGGGGGAGATGGTGTAGTGACGGGAGGGCACACCAACCACCAGGGCTCCTATCATTGCCAGAAAGTTCACTGTTAACCTTGATCCTTGCTGCCTGCTTTGGCCCTTGTTACTATAGGTATATCTGCATTGAGCTGCTGCCACCACACAGGTTGGGCCTTTGCCTTCCCTGGTGGCTTAGATGGTAAAGAATTTGCCTGCCAATGCAGGAGACATGGGTTCCAACCCTGGGTTGGGAAGATTCCCTGGAGAAGGAAGTGGCAACCCACTCCAGTACCCTCTCCTGGGAAGTCCCAGAGACAGAGGAGCCTGGAAGACTACAGTCCATGGGGTCACCAGGAGTCAGACATGATTGATCGTAGGCACGCATGCATGCATGCACATGACAGGCGCCTGCAGCTGGCCCGTAGAGTTGAATTTGTACATGCCACTGGCTCTGCTGACCTAAAATTTGTATGGAACCACAAAACACTTCAAATAGCCAAAGCAATCCTGAGAAAGAAGAACAAAGCTGAAGGTATCACACTTTCTGATTTCAAACTATATTATAAAGGGATAATAATAAAACAGTATGAAATTGGCATAAAACAGACATAAATTAATGAAACAGAAGAGAGCCTTGCAATAAACCTATGCATATATGGTCAATTAATTTACAACAGACAGCAGGATGGGGGAGGAGCTAAGATGGCAGACGAGTAAGACGGGGAGAATACTTTCTCCTCCACAAATCCATTAAAAGAACATTTGAATGCTGAATAAACTCGATAAAACAACTTCTGAATGCCGGCAGAGGACATCAGGCACTTAGAAAGACAACTCATTGTCTTCAAAACGAGAAAACGAGCCCTGCGGTAACTCCTTTTGCGGAGAAGTGGCGCGGACACCAGCATTTGCTATTGGCAAGTGGGGGCTGGGCTAGGAGGAGCGGCGAGGCCTGCATTGCTTTGAGAAAGGATTTGGCTTGGCTATCTCGGGCGCTATCTGAGCGAAATAACAAGACTGTTGGTTATCTACTACATCAAAAGCCAGCCCTAACTTAAGACACCACCAGGACTACCTACGGAACAAAGGGCTGCACAGAGTTGGCCGGCTGCAGGCCGTCCCACTCCGGTGACAGGCAGCCAGGGCCAGAGGTGGGCAATTATAGCCCTAGAGAGACACTGTCTAACGGAACTGTGAGTAGGTTTCTGTGCTGACTCACGCTTCTTGGGGCTCTGGATGGTCAACATCTGCCTGAAAAAGTGCGCTGTTTGTATACCCAGAAAACTGAGCGGCGGAGAGGCGATAAGTCACAGCACCTGCGCTCGCTGAACATTTCATCACCTGCGCTACTCGGATCTGGGAAGGGCATAAAACGCAGACTCAACCAAGTCTGTGCTTCTGAGGATTATCTGAGTGCCCGAACCTGGCCGGTTTAGATTTGGGTGTTCATTTCCGCCCCCTCTGTAACAAGGCAGAGATCAGATATTGAAAAGACCTGTAAACCGCCTCAATAAAGAGAATTCATCAAACTACCAGAATATAGTATGGACACTCTAAATTTGGCAATTTTAACAAAATGAAGAGACAAAAGAATACCCAGCAGCTAAAGGAACAGGATAGATGCCCACCAAACCAAACCAAAGAGGAAGAGATAGGGAATCTACCTGATAAAGAATTCCAAATAATGATAGCGAAATTAATTCAAAATCTCGAAATCAAAATAGAATCACAGTTAAAGAGTCTGGAGACAAGGATTGAGAAGATGCAAGAAAGGTTTAACAAGGACCTAGAAGAAATAAAAAAGAGTCAACACATAATGAATAATGCAATAAATGAGATCCAAAACACCCTGGAGGCAACAAATAGTAGAATAACAGAGGCAGAAGATAGGATTAGTGAACTAGAAGATAGAATCCTAGAAATAAATGAATCAGACGAGAAAAAAGAAAAACGTATCAAAAGAAATGAGGACAATTTCAGAAACCTCCAGGATAACATCAAACGCTACAACATTCGAATCATAGGAGTTCCAGAAGAAGAAGATAAAAAGAAAGATCATGAGGAAATACTTGAGGAGATAATAGTTGAAAACTTCCCTAAAATGGAGAAGGAAATAACCACTCAAGTTCAAGAAATCCAGAGAGTCCCTAACAGGATAAACCCAAGGCGAAACACCCCAAGACACATATTAATCAAATTAACAAAGATTAAATATAAAGAACAAATATTAAAAGCAGCAAGGGAAAAACATCAAATAACTCACAAAGGAATTCCCATAAGGATAACAGCTGATCTTTCAATAGAAACTCTCCAAGCCAGGAGGGAATGGCAAGACGTAATTAAAGTGATGAAGGAAAATAACTTACAGCCTAGATTATTGTATCCAGCAAGGATCTTATTCAAATATGAAGGAGAAATCAAAAGCTTCACAGATAAGCAAAAGTTGAGAGAATTTTGCACCACTAAACCATTTCTCCAACAAAAACTAAAGGACATTCTCTAGAGCAATACAATAATAGTGGGAGACTTTAATACCCCACTCATATAATCTGGCTGTAATAGACAAAGTAAAGAGGAAAACATATTTACTTATGAGCCTCAAAAAATTCAGTTCACTCAGGAGAGTTTCAAAAAAAAAAAAAAAAAAAGACTTATTTGTTCACTCTGTGGAGGTTTATTGACTATTTTGTGGGTTTGGTACCACTTTGGGTAGTAGGGAGGAAGAGGTGACAAATGTGATCCTGTCCTAAATAATATATTGTGGTAAAGATAGACTTACCAATACAAAATACCAAGATGTGCCTAAAGATGAGGACACCCAAACTGGACTTTTTGTTTCCTGAACTTTTCATTTCGAGAACAAACCTCCTAATATAAGATGAATTCACCATGATTTTTTTTAAGTGTTCTTTGTGATTAAAAACAGAAAGCCATTGGTTAAGAAATTACATATACTCCTCCCCACCATCACTCCCCTTCTTTCTTCCCATTTCCCTCCCACCCTCATTGATCCTTTCCTTTGTCCATTTTCCCCTGCAAAAAAAAAGAAAAAAGAAAAAAAGAAAAAATAAAGAGACTATATTTTCTGATCTGTGAAAAAAAAAAAAAATTTACAACAGAGTAGCCAAAAATATACAATGGTAAAAGGACAGTCTTTTCAAACAAATGGTGCTGGAACACTGGACAGCCACATGCAAAAGAATGAACTTGACCACTATCTTATACACAAAAGTCAACTCAAAATGGATTAAAGACTTGAACATAAGACCTCAATGCCGTCAGGGAATATCATTGAAGATCATGTCCTCCCTAACATTCCTAATATTCCCTAACAGTATCAGGCAGCTTTAGCCTACATCTTTTCTTGTAATGCCTCTACCTTATTCAGAGCCTGTCAAAAAGATATATCAGATTCTTAAGTAGTATATGCTTTGAAAAATACATTGTTAAACAGCTATTGCCTACTATGTCCCTTTGCACTGTCTAGCAAGAGACCATTATATTATTGCCTTTGAGACTTTAGAGAGTATCAGACTTATTAGCCTGATGGATAGCTTGACAGTGAAAGACTTGAAGAAATGAGTCTTGAAAATGAAGACTCTTGGGACCGACTACCAGAAATCCTAATTTCAAGGGTTCCAAGAGAATCTGACTTTTAACAAATGCAATTCTGAAATAGTTATTCTGAGGACCGTGCTTTATGAAAGTCCCATGTGAGGACTGCTCTTTCAAGTGGGTGTTAATGACAATACCAGATTTAACTATAGTTTTGAAGACTCTGAAATTTTCTGTTTACTTTGTACATCAAGAAACCCTTAGTAGCCCTTAATCAGCTACTCTTTTTCAGTGACTCTTGGAGAAAGCTTGTGTCTGGCACCAGTTTTAGAGGAAAAGTCATTTGTTTGGCAGCAGAAAAGGATATGCACAGAGATGTGCAGGCAGGGATAGGAACCAAGTCCATTCTCAAATTTTCCTGAGTCAAATCTACACACTCTATGCATTTTCAGAAAACATTCAAATTCAGGTATAGTCTCTTTTTGTATGATATGCATTTCCATAATTCAAAATAGCTTCAACATGACTGGAAATTTCTATAATCGACTGAAAGTTGTGAAATTGTTAGTTGCTCAGTTATGTCCAACTCTTTGTGACCCCATGGACTGTAGCCCACTAGGCTCCTCTGCCCATGGAATTCTCCAGGCAAGAATACTGGGGTGGGTTTGCCATTTCCTTCTCCAGGAAATCCCCCAACCCTGGGATCGAACCCGACTCTCCCCCATTGCAGACAGATTCTTTACTGTCTGAGCCACCAGGGAAGGGTGGCTTATAAATGGTAAACATTTATTTCTCATAATTCTGGAAGCTGGGAAGTCCAAGATCAAGATGCCAGCAGATTAGATGTCTGGTGAGACCCTGCTTCCTGGTTCATAAGTCTTATTCGTATGTTTTCATGTGATGGAAGGGGCAGGTAAGTGTTCTGGGCAAGGTCATGAGTACCATGCATGAGGGCTTCACCTTCATCACCTAATCACTTCCCCAAAGCCCTATCTTCTAATACCATCACATTGGTGATCAGTTTCAACATATGTATCTGGAGGGGACAAAAACATTCATTCAATATCAGTAATCCGGGGTAATGTAAAAATAAACTGAATTTGCATTGTTTCCTGTATAATTTTCCCAGTGTGTTAATGTTTTACACTGACAAATAATAGGAGCTGAACATAAAGGGTACTCTGCAGAGGAACACAGCCAGGATCAGAGGAATTCAGAACATTTCAAAATCCCATTCACCCCGTGTTCTCACTCTTGGCTCAACTCAATCATTGCTTCACCTTCAAAGTCACCTTTGCTTGTTTTTTTCTGATCCTTCTGAATATTGTCCTTGTCACTGTGAAGCTCAGTGGACCCCTGTCACCCCTTTACATCCAGCCACTCTTTATTTTCTGCAATAAATACCTATATTTACTGTCCCTGTATCAACTGTAGTATTTATTCATTAGGAATTTAACATACTTTTAAATCACACTAGTATTTTATTGTTCTGTTGTTGTTTTTGTTATTATTCTGTGTATAAAGTTGCATGGGTTTGAGTGGTCTGTCAATAATCTAATTTTCTTAGAAGCCCTGTTATTTTTAGTGTACAATTTTGTATAATGCAAGGTTTTCTGGAATGTAAATACTGTATTCTAGCAAAAGCACCTATGTGTGTGTATGTGTGTGTGTGTTAGTCACTTAGTCGTGTCTGACTCTTTGCGATCCCATAGACTGTAGCCCGCCAGGCTCCTCCGTCCATGGGATTCTCCAGGCAAGGATACTGGAATGGGTTGCCATTTCCTTCTCCAAAAGCACCTATATTCATAAACAAAATAGAAATGGTCATCTGTCTATGTGCTGTTTGAAATCATTTATGTCTTTGGTCGTCTCTGTGAAGAATACAGAAGAAAGGGCAGATGTTGGCTCTGAGTTTGGAATCACTAAGGATTGCTTTTCTGCACCATGCCATGGGATTTGGTTTATGGATCTCAACTTCTTACAGTGGCAGATACACAAATCTTCTTTTAACCTACCTTCAGAGTGTATGCCTGTCAGCTGAACATGCTGCTCAATTTCTGTTTGACAAATACACAGTTAAAGATCCAAGAACCAAACCAGATACTCTATACAAAAACAAGTATGGAAAGAAAGAGGTGGGTTTCTTTGGGGGAATCTTGAAACTGAATTACCCAGTAAGGGCCTGGGGCTTCTTGTGGTGTAATGTATGATGTAGGGCTTCCCTGGTGGTTCAGACAATAAAGAATCTGCCTGCAATGTAGGAGACCCAGGTTCGATCTCTGGGTCAGGAAGATCCCCTGGAGAAGGGAATGGCAACCCACTTCAGTATTCTTGCCTGGAGAATTTCTTCTTGAGGCATAATGTGTGATAAGAATGACAAATTTTACCCTACTATTTTTTAGACTGTCTTCACCATTTTTGAGTGCACGCAGTTTAGTAGGGTTAACTATAGTCACTCTGGGAATAGGTCTGCAGAATGTCATCTCTACCCATTAAACTATAACTTCCCTTTCCCCTCTCTCCACCATAATTTTTAAAAATTCCTGACCATTTGCCAATTGAGCAGGTGGTAACTGTATGGTTATCTAAAATTGCCTTTAGCTTGCTGAGTCATAAAAAATTCAAAGAACCCAGGGAATTAACTTCAACCAGGTTTGAGATAAATCCAGGAAAAGAGATAAATAACTTCTAATCCCAAGAGTAGAAATGCGGTCAGGATGTATCAATTCTTAATTCATAGCAAGGAACCCTTTGATCAGTATTAAGCTGGCCTGAGGACTTTCATGGCAACTCAGGAGCCTCCATGGCTGCTTTCTGTCTGTTTGGCAGCCCCATGGCTCTACAGAGTACAGACTAGGAGTGGGGACCCCTGGCAGCAGCTTGTCCCCTAAATGGCCATGAATAAACCATGAAGTCTAACAGGCTCTTCGAAGATCACGTACCCAAAACAGATGTCCTTTATCCTCGAGGAGTTTACTCTTTCAGAATAATCTCAGTGAGAAATCCTTGAGGGGTATTTAGATGACCTTCTTCTTGAGACATCATGCTGTTTTATGCTTTGCTAAATGTCTAATCTGTATAATTGTATCAAGGCGCCAAATCTGTCTTGTGTTCTTTGATGTGGAGTGCAAATATAAATCACTGCTCTGTCAAATATATCTCTGATATGGAACTTTAAACTTTCCTCCACCAACCTCCAACCTCCATTGGGCCCAAGCAGAGCCTACTGTTAACTTTTCCCCTTTACTATCCATTTAATGATAAATGGATCTCTTCATCCTAGAAACTATTTGTAGATACTTTAGAACCATTTTTCTAGCCATCCTACTGGAGTGGGTAGCTATTCCCTTCTCCAGGAGATCTTCCTGACCTAGGGATTGAATCCACGTTTCCTGCATTGCAGGCAAATTCTTTACCGCCTGAGCTACCAGGAAAGCCCTAGCCATCAAAGACGGTGCCAAATTATTTTAAAGGCTACTCAATTGATATTTAATCATCAAGATAGACTGCTGCCTATGTACTTATATCCCATATTTTTTTGGAAATAACTAGTTGTTTAATGACCATAGAATATAATTTTTAGAATAGTGATACTGTGTAATTATAAAACACTGGGCCATGTCTAAGCAATTTTTCTCTTAAATGTGTAGTAGCTCTTTTCAAAAAGCAGTTGGTTGGAATGATATATGTATTTCAGGATGATATAAGCATCATGTAGAAAAAATCAGATGATTGAAAACGGGGCTCATTGTTTTTTCCATGAAACTCACTGCTCCTCCAATATTTTTCTTTGAGTTGAAAGGTTTATTGTCCACATTATAAGGCACCCAAACCACTCAAACTTTAAATCTAAAATGTCACCTTTAACGCCTCTTCCCAGTCTATCAGTCCCCAGGTAGATTGTCTCTTTGAAATGTCCCTCAAATTCACTCCTACTGTCTGTATCTGTACCTTCAACATTTCCCTCCTGGTTGGTTTCATTATGCTGCTGACTATTAACTCTGGTCTAGTCTTTCCCTTCACATATCTGTTTCCATCCACAGTTGCCTTTATTAAATGCAGGCACCTACTGACAAATCCCTAGTGTCGTCTACTGCATAGAAGATCAGGTCCAGATCCCTTGGCAGCACATACAAGGCCCCCGGTCATGCACCTGTTCAGCATCACCTTTCCCCGGTCACCAGGCAGGCTTGTCATTCTTGACCTCCATCCCCTGACATATACGGTTTCCTTTGCTGGAAGGCCCTACCTGCTTCCTCACTATTTCTCTTCTACTCCCAAACATGGCAAGTGTGAGACCGATCCAGGCTTTATGGGGAACCCGAGGCTTATACAATCTGGGGAGTCCAGTGTAAGAAAAAGAATACACTAAAGCAACTATACCGTAATAAAATTTTTTTAAATGAAGAAAAAGAAAATGGCAACTCACTCCAATATTCTTGCTTGGGAAATCTCTTAGAGAAGCCTGGTGGGCTACAGTCCATGGGGTTGAGAAGAGCTGGACACGACTTAACTACTAAACAATAACAACAATGGCAGTTCTGGTCATTATGTGAGAATATAGAGTTGTAAGGAATTGGGAATTGGGGCTAAAACAAAAATCCTATTGCTTACAGATGTGACTATTTGGAAAAAACAAAAGCTACAGGCATATATATATATATAAACTAAATTTTTTTTAATGAAAAAATAAAGAGTACACAGTTATTTCTTGTGTGTGTGTGTGTGTGTGTGTGTGTGTGTGTGTGTGTGTGTGTGCGTGCGCGCTCAGTCACTCAGGTATGTTCGACTCTTTTGTTACCCCACGGACTGTAGCCCGTGAGCCTCCTCTGTCCATGGGATTCCCCAGGCAAGAACACTGGAGTGGGCTGACATGCCATCCTTCAGGGATCCTCCTGACTCAGGGACAGAACCCGTATCTCGTGTCTCCTGCATTGGCAGGCTGGTTCTTTACCAATAGTGCTACCTGGGAAGTCTTGCATTCTCATACTTTTGTATAATTATGAAAATAGGGGCAGGCATTGGTAGGGTCCCAGACAACTGAGGAAGCCTGAGCTTAAGCTTGGTTAGCTTCTTGGTAAATCTGCCTCTGAGCTCTTCCTCAATGATTCTTTTTGAACTATTGTTTGTTAAACTTTCTCAGTCTGGTAGAGTAATTAGGATAGAGTGTGCTCAATAAAGATTTATTGAATTAAAGAATAAAATTCTACTCCCGCCCAAGTTTGGGTCTGTCTTCCAGAATTTTCTCAAACAGTTAAATGTTGATTCTTCCTTTTCTCCAGGGTGCTTTGTAGACACATTTAATATGGCACTTTGAACAGTAGCAATAGTGTGTTTTTGTTTCTTGTGGATCAGAGACCTTATAATATACCAGAAAATCCCTAAACCTTATAGTACACCTGAAACAGTTTGAATAACTTGTGACTCTCACACCCAGAGTTCCTGATTCAGTTGAGCTGGATGGAGCTGGGGATTTACGTTTTTGACAAGTTCCTGAAGGTGCTGGTGGCCAAGTTCTATAGGAATTACACCTATTCACTCTAAGCACATTCTGAGCTCATGCTAGGTGCTTGAATACATATGTTAAACTGAAAAGAATTAAGCATCTTATAAAATTTTATCTTTCTATACTTTTAGCAAGTAAAAAATTATGGAGTCTTCCATGTAGTCTTTAAAAACTGAATTCTCTATTAATAATTAATGTAACTAACAATATTTATTGAGTAACCAATAGTTAATTAATTAGTTAATTGATTAATTAATTAAATTCAATTTTTAAAGACTACATGTAAGACTCCATAACTTTTTACTTGCTGAAAGTATAGAAAGATAAAATTTTATAAGATGCTTAATTCTTTTCAGTTTAATATATATATTCAAGCACCTAGCATGAGCTCAGAATGTGCTTAGAGTGAATGGGATGTAATTCCTGTAGAACTTGGAGAAGGCAATGGCACCCCACTCCAGTACTCTTGCCTTTAAATTCAATTTTTAAAGACTACATGTAAGACTCCACGTTTTTTTACTTGCTGAAAGTATAGAAAGATAAAATTTTATAAGATGCTTAATTTTTTTCAGTTTAATATATATATTCAAGCACCTAGCATGAGCTCAGAATGTGCTTAGAGTGAATGGGGTGTAATTCCTGTAGAACTTGGAGAAGGCAATGGCACCCCACTCCAGTACTCTTGCCTGGAAAATCCCATGGATGGAGGAGACTGGAAGGCTGCAGTCCATGGGGTCGCTGAGGGTCGGACATGACTGAGCAACTTCACTTTCACTTTCATGCACTGGAGAAGGAAATGGCAACCCACTCCAGTATTCTTGCCTGGAGAATCCCAGGGACGGGGAAGCCTGGTGGGCTGCCGTCTATGGGGTCGCACAGAGTCAGACACGACTGAAGTGACAGCATAGCGTATATTACTTTGCAAATTAATAATCCTTTGTTGTTCCCTTCTTAGATTGTGTTTTAAAGGGAAGGAAAATAAAAACAATTTTAAAGGTTCAGACTGTTCCTTATATATTTGCTATAGTACTTGGGGCTTTCCTGCTGCCTCAGATGGTAAAGAATCTGCCTGCAATGCAGGAGACCTCGGTTCAATTCCTGAGAAGGGCATGACAACCTATTCCAGTATTCTTGCCTGGAGAATTCCATAGACAGAGGAGCCTGGTGGGCTAAATGGGGTCGCAAAGAGTTGGACATGACTGAGCGACCAACACTACAAGAACTACTATAGTACTTGGGGAAATATTTAACAACAGTTACCAAATCTTTATTCTAGATTAGGGTGTATTGTTTTTCTTATTACAAAGATAACAACCAAAGACTAAAGAAAGGGAGAATATCATGAGGTTATTAAAATCATATACATAATGACATGAGTTTTTACTGTTAAAATGTTAATATTAAAAAAGGTGGTACTTGATTAAAATCATACCCATAAGGATGTAAGTTTTTAATATGAAAACTGTTATATATGACAAAAACATGTAATTCCACAGTACTTAAGATGTATGCAATAATACAGAGACTAATATAGTTTTGAAAAAGCAAAGGAAGATGACAGAGTAGAGGCAAAGTAAAGCATAATGTTAAGAAAATTTTATGAAAAAAATTTATTCAACAAGGAAAGACTTTAAAAATTTTAGAGTAGTAATACTGGTGATTTGCTTTATTATCTAAAAATTTAGATGAGTTTCTGAGGCCCAAAAGGAAGAAAAGAGGAAACACACACACACACATGCACACAAAAGGAAAAAGAAGAAAGAAAGAACTGAAAAGATGCTTTGAAAGGTTATAAAGCCCAGGGAGTCCTTGCTGTTGCAGTGGTAAAGAATCTGCCTTGGGAAACCCACACACTACAACCAGAGAAGCTGTACACAGCAACGAAGACCCAGCACACACATGCAAAAATTATGAAGCCCAGGCACTCTTACTCATAGAATCATTTCAGAAATTACCAAACTTTCTACCAGGAATAAAAGCTCTTTGTTTACCTGAAGCCTTGAGGTTATTAGGGATTAAGGACCAGGACTGCTCACCATTCCCCATGGGGTGTATGTCCATGTATGGAGATGCCCTGGATGTGGGGTGGACTGGGCACTCTTGCCCAGTGTGCTGGCTCCCCCTTTAAGATATCTTAGCACTCTTTTTAACATCAAAATTGGAAACTTATAGGTTAAGTTTTTAAAGACCATGTGTGTGTGTTAGTCACTCAGTTGTGTCCGACTCTTAGGCCCTAATTTACTGTTGAAACCCACAATCTAGCTTACTTCACTCTGTATAATAGGCTCCAGTTCCATCCACCTCCTTAGAACTGATTCAAATGTATTCTTTTTAATGGCTGAGTAATACTCCATTGTGTATATGTACCACAGCTTGCTTATCCATTCATCTGCGGATGGACATCTAGGTTGCTTCCACGTCCTGGCTATTGTAAACAATGCTGCTATGAACATTGGGGTACACGTGTCTCTTTCTATTCTGGTTTTCTCAGTGTGTATGCCCAGTAGTGGGATTGCTGGATCATAAGGCAGTTCTATTCCCAGTTTTTTGAGGAATCTCCATACTGTTCTCCATAGTGGCTGTACTAGTTTGCATTCCCACCAACAGTGTAAGAGGGTTCCCTTCTCTCCGCACCCTCTCCAGCATTTGTTGCTTGTGGACTTTTGGATCGCAGCCATTCTGACTGGCGTGAAATGGTACCTCATAGTGGTTTTGATTTGCATTTCTCTATGCTGGACTGGAGGAAACACAAGCTGGAATCAAGATTGCTGGGAGAAATATCAATAACCTCAGATATGCAGATGATACCACCCTTATGGCAGAAAGTGAAGAGGAACTAAAAAGCCTCTTGATGAAAGTGAAAGTGGAGAGTGAAAAGGTTGGCTTAAAACTCAACATTCAGAAAACGAAGATCATGGCATCCGGTCCCATCACTACATGGGAAATAGATGGAGAAACAGTGGAAACAGTGTCAGACTTTATTTTTCTGGGCTCCAAAATCACTGCAGATGGTGACTAGAGCCATGAAATTAAAAGACGTTTACTCCTTGGAAGGAAGGTTATGACCAACCTAGATAGCATATTCAAAAGCAGAGACATCACTTTGCCAACAAAGGTTCGCCTAGTCAAGGCTATGGTCTTTCCTGTGGTCATGTATGGATGTGAGAGCTGGACTGTGAAGAAGGCTGAGCGCTGAAGAATTGATGCTTTTGAACTGTGGTGTTGGAGAAGACTCTTGAGAGTCCCTTGGACTGCAAGGAGATCCAACTGGTCCATTCTGAAGGAGATCAGCCCTGGGATTTCTTTGGAAGGAATGATGCTCAAGCTGAAACTCCAGTATTTTGGCCACCTCATGCGAAGAGTTGACTCAATGGAAAAGACTCTGATGCTGGGAGGGATTGAGGGCAGGAGGAGAAGGGGACGACAGAGGATGACATGGGTGGATGGCATCACTGACTCGATGAATGTGAGTCTGGGTGACCTCCGAGAGCTGGTGATGGACAGGGAGGCCTGGCGTGCTGCAGTTCATGGGGTCGCAAAGAGTCGGACACGACTGAGCGACTGATCTGATCTGATCTGATCTGATAATGAGTGATGTTGAGCATCTTTTCATGTGTTTGTTAGCCATCTGCATGTCTTCTTTGGAGAAATGTGTATAATATCATATCTGAAACGAGTCGTCAGTATGCCGGATGGCAGATGCCTGGGGCTGGAGCACTGGGACGACCTGGAGGGATGGTGTGGGGAGCGGGGAGGGAGGGGGGTTTCAGGATGGGGAACACGTGTATACTGGTGGCGGATCCATCTCGATGCATAGTAAAAGCAATACAATGTTGTAAAGTTAAGCAAAAAAAAAAAAAAAAAGAAACCCACAATCTAGAACTAAAGTTTAAAAAATTTATTAAAAATTTAATCTCAACTTTAATATGCAACAGAGGTTTGGATTATATGATCTCATGACAAGCCTGCAACTGACAAAATGGTCCAGGAAAGAATTTAAGTGGGCATTTCTGATTATCTACTATAAGAAGCAGATTGTTACTTTAAGAATCAATTTTTTTTCTTTCTTTCATATTTCATTCACAACATAAATATACTTTAAAAAAAAATGCCTGTTTCCTTTCTTCCAAGTCCTTTCAAAGTAAACAAATGTGGTCATGCAGTTTATAATGAAATCTTTCTTTCCTCTAGCTATTGAAACAACCAGACTTAACAAGTGGAGAATTAGGGAAACAAGGCAGTACATGCATATAAGTACACTCACAAAGAAATTCACAAAGAGAACAGAAGGGCAGCAGGTTACTATTCTTAAAGCCGGGGAGTGTGTGGACGTCACAATGTAGTGACCATTGCTTCACTTAAACAACTGTGAATTGCTTATAGAGGCTTTGCCTGTGGCATAAGGGCCTCAGGTGACAAGGAGACATGGGGATAGAAGTATAACTGCACCCTCTCCCACCCCTCACCATGGCCATGCCTTTTAGCAGAATGTGTTAGTTGCTATGTGTATTCAGTATATGAACCATATCTGATTCTGGCCCTGGAGATTAGCACTTGGATGTTAGAGAAGAATGAGACCTCTTTGTGCTAAGGCCTGAAGGAGTGAAGGAGAGATATTCTAAGCTACCCCTTTTTACCATGGTCCTACCAAACCTTGCAAGGACTTTCCAGGTAGGTCAGTGGTAAAGAATCTGCCTGTCAGTGCGGGAGACATGGATTCAAACTCTGGGTGGGGAAGATCCCCTGGAGGAGGAAATGGCAACCCACTCCAGTATTCTTGTCTGGAGAATCCCATGGACAGAGGAGCCTGGTGGGCTACAGTCCATAGGATCACAGAGTCAGATCCAACTGAGCACGCACACACACCAAACCTTTCAAGGGTAGGGAGGGAGATTGGATAACTAAAAGGAATTTTACTCCCCGGTCTCATTTATAGCTCTTTACTTGTCCCATGTAAGTTGGAAGGCTTCACTGCATCTTTGACCGTTAATAGGACAAATGGTGAGGCTTGAGCAGGACGAGCAGTTAGTGCCCAGAACAGACTTAATTGAACTGATGTTAATCAGTTGCCAGATTAATGGATGGTCTCCGTGCTCTCTGGAAAGGAAACTGACTAAGGCCCAAGACTTACTGGACAGCTGAAGTCTGCAGGTTACTCTCTATGGAATATCTGTATACCACTGCCCTGCTATTTGAATTGCACACTCACCAGTAATTAGTCATGTTTCTTCTAAACCCTGTTGTTGCCTGTCATACCAAGAGAATAGGAGTGGAAGTGAGGCATGCACCTTCCATCTCACTCTTTAATGATGAAGTGGCTGCTGCGCCCCCCCCACCAACTCCCGCCACCCCATGTATCTGTTCCTGTAGCAGTTATTTTTAGCAATAGCAGCTGGATTCAATCTGCAGTTTCTTCTGTCTTTTCAACATGTGTGTCACTGTACATCAGAGAGATCAGTACCATCCATCCATCAGCAAACCACTCCATCCTCAGAGGTTGGATCTCAGTTCTGCAGAGTGTCTTCCCAAAGCTCCTGGGACATAAGCATCAGCCAAGCAGTGGTCTGAATCCTCAGACTTCTGCATTCTGGCTCTGAGGGAGGCTTTGTGCGAATCTCAAGTCTAATGTGCTATGCTTAGTTGCTCAGTAGTGTCCAACTCTTTGCGACCCACTGGACTGTAGCCTACCAGGCTCCTCTGTCCATGGAATTCTCCAGGCAAGAATACAGGAGTGGGTTGCCATTCCCTTCTGCAGGGGGTCTTCCCAACCCAGAGATCAAACCCTGGTCTCCTGCATTGCAGGTGGACTCCTTACTGTCTGAGCCCTCAAGGAAGCCCTCAAGTCTGATAATCCTTACCTATTCCCTTTGTTCATGTGTCCATGGATCAGACACTAAGCCCCAGTTGTACTGAATATTCAAGAGAAAGTAGACTTCTGATCACAGCTGTGTAGCCTTGGGGTGGACCATTTTCAGCACTGGGTTTGGATTATGCCTAAGATTGTCTGTTCCTGAAAGAAAGAGTCTTTTGCTTTAGATCACATCGTGCGTGTGCTCTGTTTCTGACTTTTAGTAACTCCACGAACTACAGACTGCCAGGCTCCTCTATCCATGGGATTCTCCAGGCAAGGATAGTGGAGTAGGTTGTCATTTCCTTCACCAGCAGATCTTCCCAACCCAGGGACTGAACCTGCATTTCCCACACTAGTAGGCAGATTCTTTTTTACTGAACCACCTGGGAAGCCCAGACCACATCGTACCTCTGCTTAAAAAGTCAGCTTTCCACTTTCCTCAGAACAAACCCCAGTTTTTATATGGTTTTCTCCTAGGCCTTGAATGACCTTGCCCTGAGATGTATTTCAGACCTCATGACTTACTCTTCTTATTTCTATTTATTGCAATCCAGCCACACTAACTTTTTTTTCCATAAAGCAACTAAGCTCTGCTGGGCAAATCTGCCTTTGTGCTTACAGTGCTATTTGTCTGGAATGTTTTCTTTTGAGACCTTCGCATGACAGGTTACAGTCTTATTATCACCTTTTAAAAGAGGCTTTTACTGAGCTTTCAAAGAATTCCATTCTCTCAATATAATCCCCTTTATTTCTCTCATATCATTTACCATAATCTTTAACTACCTTGTTTTCTTCTCTATTTGCCTATTTTCTTCTCCATGACTAGAATATAAGCTTGTAGGAGCATCTATTTTGTCTACCTTGTTGATTACCTCTTTAAATAGCTATTGGATTAAAAAATAAATTTAGCTTTTGGCACTGTCTAAAATATGCAAATCAATGATAGAAATTCAAAGTACCTAAATACAAAGTTTTTATTCTCCTAAGTCTACCCAGAACAAGTGGACAGCTGTTTTCACAGGTTGGACCATTCATGTGCTACACTAAGTCCTCTTGGAAAAAGAGATCAGCAGGAAGGGGGTTAAGCATAGTTTTGATGCAAGACTCTGTCAATGCAAAACAGAGTGGGTAAGAGCAGTTGCCAACCATTCACCAATGCATTTGCTCTCAGCAAATGAATATCACAAATCTTGTGGGCTTAGGTTGTTCATCCTATCTGGTCACACTTCATCATGAGCCTAAATGTGGCTGCAGACATGCCCTGAACACTGCTCAAAGGAAAAAGGTATAATCTTGTCACGTAAGCAAAAATTTAAGGCAGAGTATAAGAATCAGTAAAACTGATGACATTTTCTTTTATGAAGCCCTGTCAAGTTATATTAGTCCAAGGGGCTTATCAGACTGTCTGATATTGACTCATCTTCCTTTTCCAAACACATCTGAAGCCCCCTTGAATCAAATGGTTGACCATAACATGTCATGCACCAAAGTCTGGGGTCTGAATTTACACTTATAGAGAACCGTATTTCATTAGGAAATTTCTCGTTGTCCCTATATCTTGGCACACTCTTATAGTACCATAACTATACTATCCATGATATAGCATTTATATACAAGTAATTTAATAAAATCCATATGAAGCTTTATCTAGACTACTCATAGAACGATTTCCCAATTGATAGATTATCCAACTTTTATACTTCTCCCACTGAAAATATTTATTACCCCTCCTTGCAAATACACATATAATATACAGGGAAACTGGGTGGACAAAGTCAATAAGATGAATCTCATCTATGAATTCAGTCTCAGGAAAAATGATGCTAGCCTGCCCATAGCCCCGCTCACTACTCCATAGCCATGCTATCCTACAAAATTACTCCCTGTCGAGGTGGAGAATTTAGCTGTATAAGGACACAGTCTTCAGATTTCTGCTCATGTTCGGTCATTATGACCCTACTGTAAGAGTAGAACCGACTTTCTCCACTGTCAACATCCCAAGTCTATTCAAATTTTACAAGTGTGGAGATACAGGCAAGCTTTCTTCCTGATCCTACTGTTTATCTTTTTAAGGTCTTGACAAAGGTTAGAATAAACCTCTCCTAAATCACAGCCTCTCACAACCATAGACGTCATGCTCTGAGTCACTGCAGGAAAGCAGTAAAATGAGAAACTCGTCTGTAACTTCATAAACAGAGGATTTAACACCAGAGCTTTCTACTGCTGATGATTTGGACCAAAGAGTCCTATTTCCCAGATGGATGTTTGGCAGGACTCTGATTCTAAACCACTGCACAGTGAAATGGAGAGAACACAGCTGTTACAAAAGCAATGATGCTTCTCTGTGCTTGCTAGATGCCACCATTTATGACACTGGGGACATTCCTGATTTACAGTCTCCCTCAGTGGGACGAGGCTACCTTTCTTCAGCTTGGACGTCCCAGACTTCCTATCCTTTAGTCCAGGTATGTGCCAGAAAGAAAGACAAAGCTTTCAAAAGCAGCAGACAGTTAACAGTGTCCTGCAAGACCTTATCTTCCCAGAGTTACACAGCCACGGTTCCTGTGGATAGGAAAAGCCTTTGTGGAGAGCAGTAAACTGCATTGGTAAGAGGTGGGGGATGGGGCTCAAGGGTGAAGGGCCCTAGAATCGCTACTCATTCATTCATTCACTCTTTCTTCTCCTACCAGAAGGGGTTCACATGGGGTGGGGTAAGGGTTGATTGGAAGGAAGCTGAGGTTTGCTAACTTTTCAAGTATTCCTGACATTTTAACTTAGGTATTGACATCCCCAGCAATAAAGAACCCACCTGTTAATGCAGGAGATGCAAGAGACATGGGTTTGATCCTTTGGTCGGGAAGATCCCTGGAGGAGCGCATGCCAACCCACTTCAGTATTCTTGCTTGGAGAATTGCCATGGACAGAGGAGCCTGGCCAGCTATGGTCCATAGGGTTGGCAAAGAATTAGACATGACTGAGCACATTTGTGCACATGCATGCATGCACACACACACACACACGACTGAGCACATATGCATTGCACATGTGTGCGCACTTGCACGCACGCACGCACACACACACACACACACACACACACACACACACAGGCATCTTAAGTGACCAGCTGACACCAGGACTTTAAGCCAAATGGAAACTGTCAACTAGGTCTTCTCCCATTTTCCTTCTAGATCCCCTTTCCAGCCAGTTTTGTGAGTCAGAATCTTTATGGAAATCTCTGCTCAGCCCCATCCCTTATTCTTCATTCACCATGACACTGCAAAAACAAAAACAAAACATCTCTCCACTCTTGTTGAAAACAATTACTGTTTAGAGAGTAAATGTAGTTTGGCTCACCAAAGCCTGATTATTTGAAACCACATTATAAACATGCAAATGTGGAAGATTCTATATAGTACACCAAATAAATAGACAATTTCTAAATCTCCACCTTCCATTCCTCTTCTAATTCATCTTGTATAGAACCAACCAATTAATCACTCTTTAACAACACTTCCAATGTCTCTGCCATACCCCCAAATTTATAATGACTACAAATTGCCTATAGAACAAAACTCCCAGATTTTAATCTTGGTAATTTAAAGCTCTCCATTAATTTAGTGAAAAAAATACATGCCAAGAACTTCCCTAGGCATTGCTGAAGATACAAAATGAGCCTAAGAAGATTCCTGCTTTCAATGAATTTACAACCTAATTGAGAGAATGCAAGGGCAGAATATATGTGCCACACAGGAGGCATCCAGAAGAGCAGCGATTATACGCTAAGCATTTATTTGTGTGGTGTGCCAGTGGTTCACATCTCTTATCATGAATCCTCATAACAACCCTAGAACCTGGATGTTGATATCTCCATTTACAGATAACTATAGCAACAGCAACTGCCCAGTTCCTGCCCGCACCAGCCTTTGTATACACCATCACACTTAACACCTCTCATTTTACAATGAATGTAGGTGATTTGCCTGAGGTCACGGAACTAGTCAGTGGCCACTATGTCTGAGCATGTGTGTCTGCCTCCCATACACACATGTTGGAATTCTAATGCCCAGTGGGATGGTATTGGCAGGTCGGGACTTTGAGAGATGATTAGGTCATGAGGAAAGGGTTTCCTGAAGGGGATTAGTGACTTAATAAGGAAGCCTGAGAGCTCAGCCCTTCCCACCACATGAGAAGACAGTGAGAAGTTGGCAGTCTGCTAACCGAAAGTCTTCACCAGAACCGGACCATGCTGGCAACCTGGTCTTGGACTTCCAGCCTCCAGGACTGTGAGAAATACATTTCTGTTGTTTCTTAGTCACCCAGTGTGTTATTTTGTTATAGAAGCCTGGACAGACTGAGACAGTGGCAGAATCCAGTTTCAAAACAAGTCTCTGACTCCAAAGTCTTTCTTCCTTAGACTATGCCGTCTGCCTTCTTAGGGAAAAAGCTCAGAGAAGATCAGCAGCTTTGCCAGAGTTCATCAAGCTCTTAAGCGGTGACAGGGATGGAAAGACATATTTATTTTACTTCCAAGTACATGCTTGTTTCCCTTTCCTCTTTCTCCTCCTCTTCCCTTCCCTTCCTGAACAGTTCAGCCCTAAAACCCTGAGGTGGGGCCGAGCAGCCCTGTTTGGTGTGGGGGCTGGAAACTCAGAACCTGGGCAGGATGTCTGTGTAGGAAGGAGGGTGAGGAGGGTGTCCTGCTGGAGGAGGAAGGGAGTGTGGTGTCAGAGCCTGGGCAGGGTCATGAGGGTGTCCACAAAGAGGTCTTGGCCAGGAGAAGGATGTTTGAGCCCTTGGAGGGTGAGGAGGGTGCCCACGTGGATAGGTGCTCACTCTGAGCATGGGCACGTGCATAGATTAAGAAGAGATTCTATATGGGATAGTTGGTGGCCTGGCACAGGGTTTTAGAGCCCAAATAGGGTAAGGAGGATGGTGTGTGTGTGTGTGTGTAAGGTTGAGGAAATGTTATGAGTAGGTTATACCCAAGGGGATTGGTCAAATAAGTAAATGCATTTCAAATAATGGGAGGCTGGTTTCTCAGTACCAAAGAAAGGAGTTACAAACAGGACAAAAAATTAAAATAGGCTTTAATGTAAACCAATGCTTTTCAACATAAAAGTAGATACAAAAATAAATATTCAAATAAAAGTTGGAATGTGTACACACACACACACACACACACATAAAATCCATGCCTATGCTCGTTAGCTCTGTCTACCAGCATCAATGAGCATACCCAATGTTTAGACCTTGACTTCTAAAATACCAATTTGCACTAAAAGGAACCAGGACTCCTCTTTGGAGAAATCGCTAATTCTAGGACAGGGGCAAGAGAAGTACAAGATGAACTGGGAACTCTCTCTTGTGCCAGAAAGATAATAACCAAAGGATGATTAGAAGGATGGGAAAAGACACAGAGGCCAATTTAAAAGGGTTCCCACTGGTCTAATACAGAACAAATTTAGCATCGCTATAGATCATGGTAATAATAGATTAGATCTCTTGAATAAGATAGGAAAACATGCGCCCATATTAATATATATTACACATAGATTAAAGTTTTATGAGAAATGGGAATTACAGTTTCAAAATACCTCTCTACAAAGCACTTAGAAGAAGAAAGAGTGGAGAAGCCTGGCAGACTCCTTTTCAATTAGTAGTTGCCGTGAACATCATCCGCCATGGGACACATAGAAATTTATGCTAGTAGATAGGATGCAACAAGAACACAGAGATGTTCTCTGATGTTTCTGCTGAAGAAGCATAACCAGATTCTAGACCCAAGGAAACATGAAACAAAACAAAACAAAAAATATTCTGCAAAATAACTGGCTTGACAACTTCAGAAGTCTCAACATCATGAAAGTTAAGGAAAGACTTGTTTCAGACTGCGCAAAACTAAAGAGAGATGACAATTTAATCCAATCACGTGACTGTAACAGATGCTTTTATTATAAAGGACATTTTTGGGAGAATTGGCAAAATCTGAGTGGGGTCTGAAGATTGAACGGTAGTAAGATATCAGTGTTAATTTCTGAGTTTCAGGGTCCTATTTTGGTTATTACGAAACTGCCCTTTTTTGGAGGAAATATACTTGGAAGTGTTCAGAGTCGGACACGACTGAAGCGACTTAGCAGAGCACTCGCACTTCATCATCTGTAAAGTGGAAATAAAGCTGATGTTTGTGTGTGAGAATTAATGAGATTTAATTGTGTGTCAAGGGCTCAGCATACTTCCTGCCACATTTATCATTGATGAAGATGCAGATATGATATAATAATGATGATCTGAACTGTACTTTACAGAAGGTAATCTGTGTTGTGTAGAAGGGATGGGAGTTGGTGCAGAGCAACCTTGAAAGAAAGCAGAGCAGTTAGGAAGCTAATAGTGATTGTCCAGATGAGAGTAGAGTAATGGCTATTGGAATGTGAGGACTTGGGCAGATAAGAGTTTGTTAGGGTAAATTCTTCAGGTTTAAAACAATGAATTAGATCTCCAGGTGATCCCTAGAAGTGTCAAGACTGTTCTGAGATCAAGTCTCTGGCGGAGAGGGAGGAACAGTGCCCTTAGTGATCAACCGAGCCAGAAGTTACTGGGGTTCCTTAAAAGAGAGCTCTAAGTCCAATTCTCCACAACCAGCCCCTTCCAGCCTAAGTGAAAACATACAGACACACTTTTCAGCTTATTATGTCTATTCTTCTGCTGCTGCATCTTGCCTTTCCCCACGTTTCTGTTCCTTTCTCCCTGAATATTTCACCCAGGCACTCAAAGCCCTATACTTTGTTTAGGCCTTGGTCAAGATTTTGTGCCTTTTCTGGCTCTAAGAGAATGTCTGATTCAAGTGCCATAACAAGTGTTGATGGTTGGGAGCATGAAACTTCCTGATGACTGTTCAGTTCAGTCCCTCAGTCGTGTCTGACTCTTTGCGACCCTTGGACTGCAGCATGCCTGGCTTCCCTATCCTAATGATTGTTAGGAAGACTTAGTCTGTGGGTACTTTCAATCAGCAACTTACTCCTTGCTCTGCAGTTCTACGTGCAGCTGGCATGACACCTTCTTGCATTTGCTGATATAGTATATAGAAATTGTATGGCTCTCTGTTTCCTCTGTATTCATTTTGTCCCATTCACATGCTCTTCCTAGGCAGAGGCTGTGTTTCCATAGGAACACTGAATAGTTGCAGAGTAGTAGCTCAGTGAATGTCTGTAGAACTGAACTGAATCAAAAACTAGAATGATGACAAGAAAAAAAAAAAGCAATTCTAAGCAAATTGTGAAATCACAGTTTCCTTATTTAATTAAAACAGAAGCTACAGAAATAAATGCTTCAGTGTTAGCAAAAACACAAAGCAGCTGTCCCTTGGAAAATGAAGCATGTTTGAGAACACAGGCCTGGGGTCAGCTCCCAGGTTACATTTTGATCACTGCTCTGCTGCTTCCTAGCTTCAGAACCTGGAAATTATTAGTAATGTTTGCTGCCTAAGGCTTTTGCATTAAATGAGATGATACAAGTAAAAAACATTATGTTTGACTAATAATTAACAACTCGAGGACAGTTAGCTATTATGATTAATTTTTTTCCTAAAATTTTTGAATAGAAAATGAAAATATATTGCTCTGAAATTCTTTCAAGGAGGTCAGGCTTCTCTAAGAGGATTCAGCTGGGAAGCCAGCTGTTGGAATAACCCATGTAGTTCTGAGAAGGGAGAAGTCACCTCATATCCAGTTCCTTTCCCAGACCGCAGTTACACAAGGTGGGTTGGGGAGTTCAGGCCTGAGTGTGTGTGTATGTGTGCTCAGTTGTGTCCGACTCTTTGTGGCCCCACGGACTGTAGCATGCCAGTGGGATTCTCCAGTCAAGAACACTGGAGTGGGTAGCCATTCCCTTCTCCAGGGGATCTTCCTGAACTAGGGATCAAATCTGCATATCTTGCATTGGCAGGCAGATTCTTTACCCCACTGAGCCATCAGGGATGATATCATATGACCCGACACTAACAGCCTTAAAATCTCATTCCTCTCCCATAGTAAGGCCACTGCATTTCGTCATGTTTCCGTGCTTCTGTCTATGGTGGAAATTCTGCATGTTCAGCCTGTGTCCTTCAAGGCTGCACTCAGTGCTAACTTTAACTGATCTCCACTGCACTCTCTGAGGCACAATTTAAATAATGTGTTCACTTCCCCTTCCTGGACTCAGTTATCCTTCCTGGAACAGTCATCCTGGGCTGGAAGACTCTTCCATTTTTGAGGGTTGGGGAGCGCATTGGTAATCTACCTCTCCAGTTCTCTCAGTATGGGAGAGCTCCTTATTGGTTCAGGTTACTTCTATTGAGTATAAGTTAGGGGTCCTGGGACTTTGCATAAAATTTTATTTCCAGTACTTAAAATTGAAGGAATGATATAACTGCACCAGAGGAGGTTATCCTCTTGTGGGCAGGACAAAATGTATGTATAAGAAACAGAACCATGCAATTGGTCTTGCTTCTAGGAGTAAGCTCACTGAAGTCAACAGTGGTAAAATCCACATTTCTCTTTCTATTCTCTGCCTATTTCTTCGCCCCCCCACCCCTGCCTTTTTTTTTGGCAGCCTGTACTTTGGCTGGGATACAAACTGAGCAGTGGCTACTAAAGATAATATTTTGGAGATCTAGGACAGTACTTATGGTATTAGTTTATTTAATCCAGACTTCCTGCTTGTGCAAGGATTCACCCTTTTGCAAAACTGTATTCTTCTCTTACATGAGTAAGTTCTGACAATAGCATATAGAGCTGTATCAAATACACAGAATGTTCTTGTAATCATCACATCAGTAAAATGGTTATACCAATCAGTGTCCATTAGAAGGGATCTGTATCTGTTTCCAACCATTATCCCTGCATAAAGTGAATTTTCTCATTTAAAAAGGCTGAATTGAGCTCATTATATACACTAAGTATGAAGTCAGTGTCCGAAACTTTGGCTACCTGATGCGAAAAGTGGACTCATTGGAAAAGACCCTGATGCTGGAAAATATTGAGGGCAGGAAGAGAAGGGAGTGACAGAGGATGAGATAGTTGGATGCCATCACTGACTCAATGGACATGAGTTTGAGCAAACTCCGGGAGACAGTGGAGGACAGGGAAGCCTGGTGTGCTACATACAGTCCATGGGGTTACAAAGAGTTGGACACGACAGTGAACGACAGCAAAACAAATGAAGTCAGTGTATTTTAATTAGTAATTAAAACTGCCAATATAATTTTGTGAGTTTCTTCAGGTGTAAAATGATCCCTAAAGTGGCAACAAGCTCATCTTAAATAAACAATGATGAGAACAATCGTTGCAAACCACAAAGGGTAATGCTGCTGTCCTCTAAAGGATCTTATAAGAAGTATTTTGACTCAGTGTCAAAAAATGATTACTATCGAGAAATGAATTGAGAATCACAGTGTGGTCTCTAAATCATTTAGTGTGTGACATTTGGTCAGATCGGTCACGCTATTGAAATTAAAGCTAGAGACAAATTTAAATCTGCACAACCCCAAAACAAATATGTTGGGTAATGGAGAGCAGGTGGGAGACAATTAGATCTGGGATCATGGTGTGTCTTTCTTTCTTTTTTTCCTCCCAGAGTATCTTGCTCTGCTGTTAGGTATGCTGTAAACTAGTGCAGAATCCCCCTTAAAACCCAGATGTAGAGATGGTGAGTAAACACTTCAAAGGGGGAAGGCTGGAAGGATAATGGGACATAGAAAAACAAAACCTATGATGAAGTTTCTGTCGGCAGCATGTGATTAAAAAAACCCATGCAGACCCATTAGTGTGCTTATTTCTGAGAATGACAATCACTTTGAAGTCTGTCTTTGAGGCAGACCTCTACTGGGCTAAGGAGCTTCCCTGACTGCTGACATGATAGATCAAAGGAAGCTCCTTGCACTGCATACAAGGTGCAGGGCTACCATGAAACACCCTGGAAATGGAGCAGCAGAGGAGCTAATGGACATGGAGCCAAAGCATTAGTCGCTCAGTCCTGTCTGACTCTTTGCAACCCCATGGACTGCAGCCCACCAGGCTTCTCCGTCCATGGAATTCTCCAGGTAAGAATACTGGAGTGGGTTGCCATGCCCTTCTCCAGAGGATCTTCCCTGCCCAGGAATCGAACCTGGGTCTCCTGTATTGCAGGCAGATCCTTTACTATCTGATCCACCATGGAAGCCCCAAAGTATAAAAGCACTTTTTTTTTTTTTTTTTTTTTTGCTTGTAAAAGATAAACTGCTTTGAAAAAGACCTTTAGGACAACAAATTCAATGGCGATTATTTGCCAAGTTGCTGTTAGATTTGTTCCCCACCCCCCACCACCCCCACCAGTAAACAGAATGAACAAATCATTTGTATGTGTACATGGTTGACTTGTGAAGCAGATTTTTCTCAGGCACCTGGACTCTCAGGCAGAAGAGTTCTGATGCCATCTCTACTTTGCCAGACTTTTCAAGAGAACCAGGCTCCTTGTGTGCCACTCTGAAGAAGGCCTCCTGCAAACACTTGGACAGCAAGAGTCACCATGACAAGTGGACCTTTCCTTTGCTGTTGCCAAGACCAAATTAAACTTTCAGAGAGAATTTCATTCGTAAACGGTTGCAACTGATTCATGATTTTCATTTCTTTGCCAGACACCCAAATGGCTTCTGAAAAGCCTTCTAGAGCAAAACTAAATCCTTATATCTGGATAAATAGCTCAAATTTTATGGGAAATAATAGCCAATCTTCCATTTCTTCTCCTGCTTGGTATTTTCTCAGGTCCCCCTTATGGCTTCAATGCCTCTACTCTTTAGTTTTCCTCTAGAAGAGTATTTTCCTCCAAAGATAATGCTATGTGGATGCACCACCATCTGTCCTGACTTGGTGCTGCCCTCTACTGACTTTGTGGTCACTTTTCCTCATGCACTGGGATGGGGCACTTCCTCATGGTGTGCAGTCAGCCCCCTACCTGCAGACAACATTCTAGAAACATCCATAATTGACATCTGAACCTTCACCATCTTGGCTACAATGACCCAGATCTCCACTCCACTCCAGACATGCACTTTGAGGACATCTTATGACATTTCCAAAATCTTAACCACTCATGGACCACAACAGATTCTGAGCCATGCTTTCACCTTTCTGAGTTTTAATCTCATTTACATATTGAATCCCTAGATTCTGTTGCTTTCTCCTGGTTTCCAGTTCCCTTGCAGCCTTCACTCTTTCTTTACCAAACTGTACACTGTGGTTGACAGCACTTACAATCACCTCACTATGTGACCTCATGCCTCTGCACCCTCACCAGCCAACCCCAGCCCTGGACCAATGCTGCAGTTTACCTTCTCTATCCCTACACCCAGAGAGCCAGGGCTGCTGGAAAAGGGCAGGGAGTGTGTGGACTGGCTCTGCTGCAGTTCTCCAGCCTCAGCAGGGTACTCAATGCTGCTCATCAAGCCTCTTTCATATTCATGTACTGACTAGAGAGATGATTAAAGGAGATGCCCAGAAATACTCGTGAGGCTCAAAGTTGCTCTTTACAAAGGAATGGTCACTGTTTGGAGCAAAAGGGTGGTTACTCCATGGGCTCCTCAATAACCTATACTGTAGCCTAGAAGGAAAAGTGAGTTAGACTCGACTTCTTCATGGGTAATTTGAAATTTAAGAATGGAAGTAAGTCATCAGCTGGCATGTGAAGAGGCTGAAAGAGGAGCAGATTTGTAGATAGTAAGAGTCATAGTAATAATAATAGAGTCTTTCCCCTACACCATCTTTCTCACAAATGTATATTATTTATTATTTAGACAACAGAATAGACAAACCAGTGCAACTCCTCTCTCATATTGGGAATCAGAGGAGGGGACCTGGCCAGGGCAGGTGCAGGTCTTGTGGATGCTTACACAGTTTGAGGTATTCTCTTAAAAAATGCAAAATTAACATGGTTCACACAGGCAATCCAAGAATGTCTTAAAATCACTCTTCCTTTGTATTGAGCTACAGTCAAATCACTTTTCAGTTCAGTTCAGTTGCTTAGTCTTTGTGACCACATGGACTGCAGCGTGCCGGGCCTCCCTGTCCAATGGCAACTCCTGGAGTTTACTCAAACTCATGTCCATTGAGTCGGTGATGTCATCTAACCATCTCATCCTCTGTCATCCCCTTCTCCTCTCACCTTCAATCTTTCCCAGCATCAGGGTCTTTTCAAATGAGTCAGCTTTGCATCAGGTGGCCAAAGTATTGGAGTTTCAGCTTCATCATCAGTTCTTTCAATGAATATTCAGGATTGATTTCCTTCAAACCAGTCAAGATTGACTGGTTTGATCTCCTTGTAGTCCAAGGGACTCTCAAGAGTCTTCTCCAACACCACAGTTCAAAAGCATCAATTCTTTGGTGCTCGGTTTTCTTTATAGTCCAACTCTCACATCCATACATGACTACTGGAAAAACCATAGCTTTGACTAGATGGGCCTTTGTTGGTAAAATAATGTCTCTGCTTTTTAATATTCTGTCTAGGTTGGTCACAGTTTTTCTTCCAAGGAGTAAGTGTCTTTTAATCTCATGGCTGCAGTCACCATCTGCAGTGATTTTGGAGCATCCCCCCTCCCCCTCCCACCAAAAAGTCTGTCCCTGTTTCCATTGTTTCCCCATCTATTTGCCATGAAGTGATGGGATCAGATGCCATGATCTTAGTTGAGTTTTAAGCCAACTTTTTCCTCTCCTCCTTCACTTTCATCAAGGGGCTTTTAGTTCTTCTTCACTTTCTGCCATAAGGGTAGTGTCATCTGCATATCTGAGGTTATTGATATTTCTCCCGGCAATCTTCATTCCAGCTTGTGCTTTATCCAGCCCAGCATTTCACATGATGTACTCTGCATATAAGTTAAATAAGCAGGGTGACAATATACAGCCTTGATGAACTCCTTTTCCTATTTGGAACCAGTCTGTTGTTCCATGTCCAGTTCTAACTGTTGCTTCCTGACCTGCATACAGATTTCTCAAGAGGCAGGTCAGGTGGTCTGGTATGCCCATCTCTTTCAGAATTCTCAACAGTTTGTTGTGGTCCACACAGGGAAAGGCTTTGGCATAGTCAATAAGATGTTTTTCTGGAACTCTCTTGCTTTTTCGATGATCCAACGGATGGCAGTTTGATCTCTGGTTCCTTTGCCTTTTCTAAATCCAGCTTAAACAATGCTCAGAGGGCTCAAACAAAGCTTGTGCACACCAGGACCCAGAGACTCCACAGAGGCTGAGACAGAACTCTGTTTGAGTGTCTCCTGTGGAGGTACGGGTCAGCAGTGGACTACCACAGGGGCAGGGGCTCTGGGTGCAGCAAACATGTGTATGGCATAAGCCCCCTTAGAGGAGGTTGCCATTGAGCTCACCATAGAGCCACCAGAACTTAGGCAGGACTGGGAAACAAAGTCTTGGTGGGCACAAACAGAACCTTGTGTGCACCAGGACCCAGGAGAAAGGAGCAGTGACCCCACAAGAGACTGACCCAGATGCAAGTTTATAGTTGGCCCCAGGTAAATAACAGGGAGGGAACACAGCCCCACCCATCAACAGAAAATTGGATTAAAGATTTACTGAACATGGCCCTGCCCATCAGAACAGGACCCAGTTTCCCCCTCAGTCAGTCTCTCCCATCAGGAAACTTCCATAAGCCTCAAACCCTTCTTCATCATAGGGCAGACAGACTGAAAACCACAATCACAGGAAACTAACCAATCTGATCACATGGACTACAGCCATGTCTAACTCAATGAAACTATAAGCCATGCCTGTGTAGGGCCACCCAAGACAGACGGGTCATGGTGGAGAGTTCTGACAAAATGTGGTCTGCTGGAGAACGGAATGGCAAACCACTTCAGTGTTCTTGCCTTGAGAACCCCCTGAACAGTATGAAAAGGCAAAAAGATAGGACACTGAAAGATGAACTCCCCAGGTCAGTAGGTGCCCAATATGCTACTGGAGATCAGTGGAGAAATAACTCGAGAAAGAATGAAGAGACGGAACCAAAGCAAAAACAACACCCAGTTGTGGATGTGACTGGTGATGGAAGTAAAGACCGATGCTGTAAAGAGCAGTATTGCATAGGAACCTGGAATGTTAGGTCCAAGAATCAAGGCAAATTGGAAGTGGTCAAACAGGAGGTGGCAAGAGTGAATGTTGACATTCTAGGAATCAGCGAACTAAAATGGACTGGAATGGGTGAATTTAACTCAGATGATGATTTTATCAGTACTGTGGGCAAGAATCCCTTAGAAGAAATAGATTAGCCATCATAGTCAACAAAAGAGTCTGAAATGCAGTACTTGGATGCAATCTCAAAAATGACAGAATGATCTCTTGTTTGTTTCCAAGGCAAATCACTCTTCTGTGGCAACTAGTAACTTACTGAAGAATATATAGTTTTTCTACAAAAACAATGGTTTCTTCAGGCAACTTAACTGAGTTAGTGGTAGTTTTGCAAAGTGTGTTGTCTGGAACCACGAGCCTTAATCAGGCCATGGTATGCTAAGTATGGTCTAGGATTTGCTATGATACAGTGGAAGGCGTAAGACATGTGATCTATCACATGAATGTACTCACTGCTGGCAGAAGTGCTACAGATTCATGCTTTAAAAACACTAATTCTGATCATATATTAACACATAAATATGGAATCTAGAAAGATGGTACTGATGAACCTACATGCAGGGCAGCAATGAAGACGCAGACATAGAGAATGAACGTGTGGTCAAGGGTCGGGGGGAAGGAAGGAGAGGGTGAAATGAATGGAGAAAGTAATGCGGAAGCATATACACTGCTGCTGCTGCTGCTGCTGCGTCGCTTCAGTCGTGTCCGACTCTGTGACCCCATAGACGGCAGCCCACCAGGCTCCCCCGTCCCTGGGATTCTCCAGGCAAGAACACTGGAGTGGGTTGCCATTTCCTTCTCCAATGCATGAAAGTGAAAAGTGAAAGTGAAGTTGCTCAGTCGTGTCCGACTCTTAGTGACCCCATGGATTGCAGCCTACCAGGCTCCTCCATCCATGGGATTTTCCAGGCAAGAGTACTGGAGCAGGTTGCCATTGCCTTCTCTGGTACTTTACATGATTTCCATAAAAAATATACAGTGCATTTATAATTGCATGTGCTTTTCTGTCAAGGACATTTCTAATAGCAAAGGACGTCTGTCTTGACTGCTGCTGCTAAGTCACTTCAGTCGTGTCTAACTCTGTGCGACCCCAGAGACGGCAGCCCACCAGGCTCCCTCATCCCTGGGAATCTCCAGGCAAGAACACTGGAGTGGGTTGCCATTTCCTTCTCCAATGCATGAAAGTGAAAAGTGAAAGTGAAGTCGCTCAGTCATGTCCGACCTTCAGCAACCCCATGGACTGCTGCCTTCCAGGCTCCTCCATCCATGGGATTTTCCAGGCAAGAGTACTGGAGTGGGGTGCCATTGCCTTTTCCGTCTGAACTACCATATGACCCAGCAATTCCACTCCTGGGTATATATGTGAAAAAGACAAGAATACCACTTCAAAAAGATGCACATATCCCAATGTTCGGAGCAGCATAAATAATAACAATTACCAATATGTGGATGCAATCTAAAGGTCCATTGATAGATGAAAGGATAAAGAAGATGTGATACAATTTGTATAGAAATACAAAAAACCTCTAATAGCCAAAGCTATCTTGAGAAAGAAGAATGGAACTGGAGGAATCAACCTGCCTGACTTCAGGCTCTATTACAAAGCCACAGTCATCAAGAGAGTATGGTACTGGCACAACGACAGAAATATAGATCAATGGAACAAAATAGAAAGCCCAGAGATAAACCCACACACCTATGGACACCTTATCTTTGACAAAGGAGGCAAGACTATACAGTGGAGAAAAGACAATCTCTTTAACAAGTGGTGCTGGGAAAACTGGTCAACCACTTGTAAAAGAATGAATCTAGAACACTTTCTAACACCATACACAAAAATAAACTCAAAATGGATTAAAGATCTAAACATAAGACCAGAAACTATAAAACTCTTAGAGGAGAACATAGGCAAAACATTCTCCCACATACATCATAGCAGGATCCTCTATGACCCACCTCCCAGAATATTGGAAATAAAAGCAAAAATAAACAAATGGGATCTAATTAAAATTAAAAGTTTCTGCAAAACAAAAGAAACTATAAGCAAGGTGAAAAGACAGCCTTCAGAATGGGAGAAAATAATAGCAAATGAAGCAACTGCCAAACAACTAATCTCAAAAATATACAAGCAACTCCTACAGCTCAATTCCAGAAAAATAGACGACCCAATCAAAAAATGGGCCAAAGAACTAAATAGACATTTCTCCAAAGAAGACATACAGATGGCTAACAAACACATGAAAAGATGCTCAACATCACTCATTATCAGAGAAATGCAAATCAAAACCACAATGAGGTACCATTTCACGCCAGTCGGAATGGTTGTGATCCAAAAGTCTACAAGGAATAAATGCTGGAGAGGATGTGGAGAAAAGGGAACCCTCTTACATTGTTGGTGGGAATGCAAACTGGTACAGCCACTATGGAGAACAGGGTGGAGATTCCTTAAAAAACTGGAACTAGAACTGCCTTATGACCCAGCAATCCCACTGCTGGGCATACACAACTGAGGAAAACAGAATTGAAAGAGACATGTGTACCCCAATGTTCATAGCAGCACTGCTTATAATAGCCGGGACATGGAAGCAACCTAGATGTCCATCTGCAGATGAATAGATAAGAAATCTGTGGTACATATACACAATGGAGTATTACTCAGCCATTAAAAAGAATACAGTTCTAATGAGGTGGATGAAACTGAAGCCTATTATACAGAGTGAAGTAAGCCAGAAAGAAAAACACCATACAGTATACTAACGCATATATATGGAATTTAGAAAGATAGTAACGACAATGCTGTATGCAAGACAGCAAAAGAGACACAGATGTATAGAACAGTCTTTTGGACTCTGTGGGAGAGGGAGGGGGGATGATTTGGGAGAATGGCATTAAAACATGTATAATATCATATAAGAAATGAATCGCCAGTCCAGGTTTGATGCAGGATACAGGAAACTTGGGGCTGGTGTACTGGGATGACCCAGAGGGATGGTATGGGGAGGGAGGAGGGAGGAGGGTTCAGGATGGGGAACACGTGTACACCTGTGGCAGATACATGTTGATGTATGGCAAAACCAATACAATATTGTAAAGTAAAAAAATAATAATAATAAAAAAAAAAAAAAAAAAAGAAAGCGTATGGCCAAATAAAGAAAAAGTTGTGATATATATGTGAATGGAATACTACTGAACCATAAAAGAAGAATGAAATTTTGCCATTTGCAGCAACATGGATGGACTTGGAGGGCATTATGCTGAGTGAAATCAGTCAGAGAAAGACAAAAACTGTATGATGTCACTTATATGTGGAACCTAAAAAATACGACAAACAAATGCATATAACAAAAAAGATGCAGACTCAGATAAGAGAACAAGCTAGTGATTACCAGTCACAGGGAGACATTATATGGGGAGTAGGGGGGTACAAACTATTGGGTATAAAACAGGCCTAGGAGGTATTGTACACTACAGGAAATAAAGTCAATATTTTGTTTCAACTATAAATGGAAAGTAACCTTAAAAACTGCATAAAAATTAAAAAAAAAACAATGAAATAAGCTATCTTGTGAGTGTGCTAAAGTTCACACTTTATTAACTTAACAGTAAATTTATATTTGCATCTGAACTCATAAGGCTTGAGTGGCATATAACTTGGAGGTTCTTATTTGGGAAGATGGGCTACTCTAATATTAATACTAATTGAAGAACAAGAATTTTCTTTATCTTCTTTGAAGATGACTTGAATAAGAGGTAGTGAAAATCCAGAGTAAAGATTAAAATGTTTTTTTGAGTTAAATGGGATACTAAAATTTCTTGAGGGCAAAGGGAAAGAGATTAGCTTTAATCTGCTGCTAACTCTCACAAGAGAGTAACTTAATCCCGGGAGAGGCCAACCTGCTTACATATTAATAACATGAATGAGGAGTCGCCTGGTGTCAGGCAGAGCTGTCTGCCTGTTTCCAGCCCCAGGGGCTAGTTCCCCATCTCAAACTTCTGGCCAGTAAATCATCTCAGGCCACCTGGGATAAGAAATACGTGGTAGCCATGAATTGTCCACCCAGCACATCAACTCTTTGGAGATGATAAAGCTGTCTCACTTAGAGCAGGGTCTGGCAAACTTTATGAAGGATCAAGTAGTAAACGTTTTAGGTTTTGCAGGCCATATGGCCTCTGTCGCATCTACTCAAGTCTGCCATTGTGAAACCAACACACAAAGGCAAAGAACGAGCATGGCTGTGTTTCAATTAAACTTTGTGATGGATGCCGAAATCTGAATTGCATATAATTTTTATGTGTCACAAAATATTATTTTGCTTTGATTTTAACTTTTAAAGATATAAAAACCATTTACTTTTTATTTTGAGGGCTGTACAAAAACAGGTGGCAGGCCAGATTTTGCCTCAGACTATAGTTTGCTGATCTCTGTTCTTAAAACATTCTCAGGAAAGCTTTGGGATTAGACTGATCACAGGTTTTGACAGACACCACTTTCCTGTTCTACATTTCTATGCAGAGTATTTCTCAAGTTACAGGGAATACTGTGCTCCAGCTACTTGGTGGCATCATACTGAAGATCTAAAACATCTGTGGGTCTCTTTCCTCAAAGTGCTCAAGAGCAATACTGACACCTTCCTGATCCATGACGTTTGATTGGCTACTGGTGGCTTGGCTTGGCTATTGCTTGGGGTCAAGAGCATATCTTACGAAAACACAGTACCAATTAGCATCATGGGCACAGACGCAGTTGGTACAATATCATTGGCACCCTCGATTGTCAACGTGGACTGGCCAGTCTTGCTATCTGTACCTGGTGTCCTCTTCCTGTCATTGTGCTCTTTATGGGTCCCTCTTATCATCATGAGTCTTGAAGCTCAAGAGGCTTTTGCACAGAAAGGATTAGTCTCAGTTGCTTACGTTTTTCAAGAACATCAACTTAGTAGTGGTACATATTAAAAACATTCTTTTCATTAATTTTTAAGCTCAACTTATTAATACAAATCTTATTATTCCATTTGCAAATCTGTATCTAAAATAACAAATTTACCTTCTCTCTGTCTTTTTTTTTTTAATAGATTTTGGTTTTCTTTTTTTGCTTTACTTTTTTCACTTTAACTATGTGTCCTGGAGATCACTTCATATCAATTCAAAGACATCTTCCTGACTCTCTCTCTCTTTTTGTTTTTTGGCCCCTCACCTTGCCAGATCCTAGTTCGTCCATCAGGGATTGAATCCCTGCCCTTGGAAGTGAAAGCCCTGAGTCCTAACCACTGGATAGCCAGGAAATTCCCCTTTGTTCTTTCATTAATGTTTAGTTAAGTTGCATAGGATGTGTGCATGTGTACGCCCAGTCATGTCTGACTCTTGGTGACCCTATGACTATCGCCTTTCAGGTTTTTCTGTCCATGGGATTCTCCAGGGAAGAATACAGGATAAACATCCTTAGTCTTTAGTTTATCCAATGTGTTTAAATATTTTACATTGCATTTATAAATGTATTCAATGAATTTTATTTCAATGTCTGACCAGGCAAGTTTACTACTTAAACAGATAAGTCCTTTTTATATACTTGAACAATATAAATTAAACTTGTAAATTTTAGTATAAACTTATAGAGACTAAAGTTCTTCCAAGCATTTTGCTATCATTTGAGTGTAGTTAAACTCTTTTCCAACTTTTAACTTAAAATCAGAAGTCATCTATAATCAATTACACATTTTAATTGGAATATCCCTAACTAATCCATTAAATTCTCTATCATATCAAACATTACAAGTAAGTAAATATCAGATTCTCTATCATATCAAACATTACAAGTAAGTAAATATCAGATACACACAGACTGCCCCAATGAATTTAACACCTACACCTAAACTTAAACCCCAAAGTACAGGTAATATGGGTCAATCTATGCTGTGCTCTGCTAAGTCACTTCAGTCGTGTCCAACTCTTTGAGACCCCATGGACTATAGCCCACCAGGCTCCTCTGTCCACGGGAGTCTCCAGGCAAGAATATTGGAGTGGGTTGCCACGTCCTCCTTCAAGGGATCTTCCAGACCCAGGTCTCTGTCTCCCACATCTCCTGAATTGGCAAGCGGGTTCTTTACCCCTAGCACCACCTGGAAAGCTCCAGGTGGGTCAATCTACCTTCATTAATTCTTAATTATTTTTATGTGATTAGAAAATGTTATCTTGTTGAGTTTTTGATGTGCATTTTTTGACCATTAATAAGGTTATGCTTTCTTAAAAATAACCTAAATTTTAAAGCAAAAAGATCTTACCTTTTAAATCAAGGGTTAGAAAAGTATGTATAGCTCATTGCCAAATCTGGCCTGCTGCCTGTTTTGGTATGACCCCAAGCTAGGAATGGTTTTTACATTTTTAAAGATAAGTGGAAAAAGAAATAAAAGAAGATTTCAGCATCCATAAATAAAGTTTTATGGGAACACAGTTACACTCATTTGTTTAAGTATTATCTATGACGGCTTTTGGGCTAAGATGTCAGTGTTGAGTGTTTAAGACAGAGACCATATGGCCATCAAACCTAAAACATTTACTCTCCCGCGCCCTTTACTGAAAGCATGCTCCCTATTACCTCACCCCCCCTTGTTTTTTTTAGAAGATGCAAGTCATGCTGTGTCTTGAATTTCAAAAACCCCAATAAAGGATCATTGTAGCAGAAAATTTTGCCTGAAGGGTGTTTGGGAACTAAGAGAAAAGAGCTTCTTTTAAAAGATTGTTTATCCTCATCCTCCGTTTACCCAGAGAACAATAAACAGTAAAGGCTGAGGATAGGAAAGCAGACAAGGGAAAGGGCAGAGAGGTGTTTTTTTGGGGGAGGGGGCATGGTATAAGGACAGAGGTCCCCTCTCCCCCTCATCTACCATCTTTAGATGTTGGGTGGGTGCTGTTCAGTGGCTCAGTCATGTCTGACTCTTTGCGACCCCATGGACTGAAGCATACCAGGCTTCCCTGTCCTTCACTATTTTCCTGGGTTTGCTCAAACTCATGTCCGTTGTCATGTATGGATATGAGAGTTGGACTCTCAAGAAGGCTGAGCACCAAAGAATTGATGCTTTTGAACTGTGGTGTCGGAGAAGACTCTGAAGAGTCCCTTGGACTGCAGAGAGATCAAACCAGTCCATCCTAAAGGAAATCAACCCTGAATATTCATTGGAAGGACTGATGTTGAAGCTGCAGCTCCAGTACTTTGGCCACCTGATGCAAAGAGTCAACTCATGAGAAAAGACCCTGATGCTGGGAAAGACTGAAGGCAGGAGGAGAAGGGGATGATAGAGGGCAAGATGGTTGGATGGCATCACTGACTCCATGGACATGAGTTTGAGCAAACTCTGGGAGATGGTGAAGGACAGGGAAGCCTGGTGTGCTGCAGTCCATGAGGTTGCAAAGAGTCAAACATGACTGAGTGACTGAACAACAGCAACAATATGTCCATTGAGTCAGTGATGCCATCCAACCATCTCATCCTCTGTTGCCCCGTTCTCCTCCTGCCTTCAATCTTTCCCATCTATCCTCTCACCCACCCATCAACTGAGATGCAGGATCCAAGTGGAACCGCCCTGCCCAGTGGTGAGGGTGCTTCTCCGTGAGCTCAGGAAGTGTTCTAGAAGCTTAGGAATCCACAAGTCACTTTTTAGACCCAGCTCTAAAGCTCACATGCAGGGGATTCTGCTTTTCATTCCTAGCTGCCTATGGGACCATTCATCCATCTATTCTGTATTTGGTTCCTCTTGCCTTGACAGATGGTTTTAATTAAGTATCTCAGCTAAGTCTTTCCCTGGGTAGCATCCTAAACTCCAGTTTAATCTGAACTTATGACTGTCCTGTCCTCATATCAGGAAGTCTTAAAATGTAATATTTGCCTATATATTTTTAATATGAAATACAGGCATATATTTGATTCATTGAGTTTACAATTTGGATTGTTAGCCTTTCCTCATAAGCAATATTTCTGCAGCATTTCTGGACCAGAAGTAAAGTCATAACAAACCAATGTGTCATCTAGACAAGAACAGAAAAGGTTCTGGCTCTTTTATTGCTGTTAGCTTTGCCTTTCAGTTACCTCATAAAAAGAATTGTTGAAATGCCTCCAGACTATTAAAGAGTCCAGTTTTCATATTCCAGAAAATCTAAAGTCTTAAAACTAAAGTAAAGAAACTTAGTGAAGGAAGGAGGAAAACATAAGATAGAAGATAAAAATTTGTCTGGAAAGGAAAAATAAGCCTGAGGATTAAAACAAATGTAATTTCTAATTGCGACACTGAAATCATGGCAGGAATCCTATTAAGCCCCTTTCACTGCTTAAACAATACTTTAAAAAAGAGAAATAGCCAGTGAATGGGCAAAACTCAAAATGCCCCTAAAACAGAAAATTATTCTCAAAGAAAAATCAGAGTAGTCTGTTGAGTCTGAATGTCAAGTGTTTCTTACTTTTTGAGTTTTCACTTTGGCTCAGCCCGAAGGTATGGTTTGTTTATCAAGATCATGAGTGATGGAGACCAGAAGCCAGAGCTAGATTAAAGATTGATGTTGGGATGTTGTAATTATTGAGACTTGTACAAGGAAGCTTCGGGTATGTTAGCTTGGAATGTGGTAGTTTTATAAGGTTTGAAACATTTCTTTAGCTTATTTCAAAATTTCTGTAAGCCTATTATTTCTTTATTTTGCTATTTGCAATTTTAATTTTTTGTAGTGAGGACATTTAAGATCTATCTTTTAAGCAAACTACTGAAGTAGTGTCTATCAAATCTTTAAAAAATGAAAAAGTCTATTTTTCAAAAAATAGATCTGATCAAAACCCCTCCACAAATAGTTCTAGGCAGCACAGTGCCATTACTTTTATAAGGAGTTTGTGTGAACGAAATGATAGGTTTTCTAATGAATGAAATACCTTGTTGAGAGAAAGCTTCACAGAAGGAAAAGGGAATATAATTAGAAATTTAATATCAAAGCAAGGGCATAGTTTATAGAAAATCAGATCTTTCATGGGGTATGGGTAAGAGTTTTTCTAAACTTTTCCTGATCCTCAAATGTACCTTGTGAGATCTTTCAGGAGTTTGAGGGGCCATTTAATCATTTTTATGTTTCATGCAATGAGGCTCAGACAGAGTTGTCAACTTTTAAAAACATTTTTGCTGCAAAAGAATACACTAAGCCAAACATAGTGCTTAAAGAATTATTACAATGTGAAAATCCATGTAACCATACTTAGGTTAAGAAACAAAACCTCAGTAGCACCCTAGGACCCCTAATGAAGACCCTTCCCCCAATTTTTATAGGAATCACTTTTTTGTTGTTGTTCATTTGTAGTTTTAATCATCTAATAAGTTCTTCCTAATTGTCTTACCTGTTGTGTGGTAAAGTCCTTCAAGATAGCTATTCTCTTACTCTCTGCAGAACCCCTGCTTGACCAGTCCCCACTTCACTCACACAATTATTCAACCCTCTTATTATAGGACTTAATAGGTAACTGCCTAAATGCTTGTACCAAGCCCTAGGGGCTAATTGTCCTGGTAATTGAGGAGCCAACTTAACATCCATTCCCCTTATAAAAGGGGTTTCCCTGGTAGCTCAGACAGTAAAGAATCTGCCTGCAATGCAGAAGACCCAGGTTTGATTCCTGGGTCAAGAAGATACCTGGAGAAGGAAATGGTAACCCACTCTAGTATTTTTGACTGGAAAATTCCACGGACAGAGGAGCCTGGCTGGCTATAATCCATAGAGTTGCAAAAGGTGGACACAACTGAGCAACTAACACCCCCTATATAAATGGTAGTCTCCTTCTCCAAAGATTGTGGTTATGTCCTGCCTGCCATTCATGGTGGGATATCGCTCCAAGACCTTTATTTGGACATGAAGATCCCAGGTCCAATAAACTCTTGATGTCTCTGTCACTGTCTCTGGGCTCTTTCTTTGGTCCGGAGGCTGGGCCTATGGGGTATAGCCCCAGACCTATTCCTTGATGCTGTTTTTCAATATTCCTGTCATTTCTGGGATTAATTTTTTGTTTGTATGCTTGTTCTATTTTTTATCTTTATTAGTTTGGAAGTTACACTTTCCCCTAAAGAACAGCCTCCAACATTTCCTTTAGTGAGTGTTGCTGATGAAGTCTTCCAACTTTGTCTGACATACTCCATCCTCATTCTCAGAAGATATCTTTTGCTGGGTTTGCACTTAAAGGTTGGCATTGATAAAGATAATTTATTATACAGGACCCACAAAATGGAGGCCTTACCAGTGGCCTGAGCCACACCACAAATCTAGACTACGTCAGCCCATACTCACTGGAAACACCTGTCAAGGAAAGCTAACATGATGCCAATCATGATCCTCTAACTAAGCTCTAGCTAGGTTAGCTTTGTTGTTTAGCCGCTAGGTTGTGTCCGACTCTTTGTGTCCCCATGGACTGTATAGCCTGCCAGGCTCTTCTGTTCATGGGATTTCTCAGGCAAGAATATGGGATTGGGTTGCTATTTTCCTCTCAAGGGTATCTTCCCAACCCAGGGATTGAACCCACATCTGTTTTGGTAGAAAGATTCGTTACCACTGAGCCACCAAGGAAACCCTTACCCTGGAAAACAGGACCTACTAGCCTTGTAAAGAAATCCCTGACCTCCTAGTCAGTCATGCCCATTGACACATTGCCTTTTCTAATATTGTAAAACTTGCTGTTATTCAAAATTACTGGACAGAGCACTCCACTGCCTGTGAGGCCATGTATTTCTCCAATTCATGCCTTGTTTTTCCTTGAATAAAAGACATCAAAATTTTATTACATTGCTTTAGTTTTGTCATATGACACAATCTTATTATTATAGTTATTATTTTGCAATTTAAAGCTGTTATCCCACTGACTTCTGGCTTCCAATTGCTTCTACTGAGAAATTAAGCAATTTCTCAAACAGGCACACCTTGTTTTATTGTGCTTCAGTTTTCTTTTTTTAAACAAATTAAAGCTTGTGGCAACACTGCACTGAGCAAGTCTATCCGTGCCATTTCCTAACCAGCATTTTCTTACTTTGTGTCTGCATGTGACATTTTGGTAATTCTTGCAGTATTTCAGGCTGTTTTAATTATTATTTGTTATAGTGATCTGTGATCAGTGATCTTTGATATTACTATCCTAATTGTGTTTTTTAAAATTAAGGTATATATTTTAAAAACAGTGATACCACACACTTAATAGACTGCTGTATAGTGTAAACATAACTATTATATGCACTGGGAAACCAAAAAATTAGTGTGATTCATTTTATTGTGATATTCGCTTTATTGATAGTCTCAAACTGAACCCACAATGCCTCCAAGGTATGCCTATATTAGGGCTTCCCTGGTTGCTCAGATGGTAAACCATCTGTCTCCAATGCAGGAGATCTGGGTTCAATACCTGGGTCAGGAAGATCCCCTGGAGAAGGTAATGGCAACCCACTCCAGTATTCTTGCCTGGAGAATTCCATGGACAGAGGAGCCTGGCAGGCTGCAGTCCATGGGGTCGCAAAGAGTTCAACACGACTGAGTGACTTTCACATTCACAGAGCTATTGTAAAGTATTATTTACCATTATTAACATCACACTTGAGTGGCTTATGGACCTGTTGAAAATCATCTTCAACAAAAGTTATGTCTGACTTAGTAATACTCCATTTTACCTTGTGGAGTTACCTTTTTAAAACTGAAGTAATATTATATTAATTTCAGGTGATTTAATAGTTAATCAATATTTTTATAGATGACAATCCATTTAAAATTATCACAAAATAATGGTTATGTTCCCCAGTACTGTATAATATATCCTTGTAGCTTATTTATTTTATACATAGTAGTTGCATCTCTTTTTTAATATAAATTTATTTATTTTAATTGGAGGTTAATTACTTTACAGTATTGTATTGGCTTTGCCATACATCAACATGAATCCACCACGGGTACACATGTGTGCCCCATCCTGAACCCCCCTCCCTTCAGAATTGAAAGAGACACGTGTACCTCAATGTTCATCGCAGCACTGTTTATAATAGCCAGGACACGGAAGCAATCTAGATGTCCATCAGCAGATGAATGGATAAAAAAGCTGTAGTACATATACACAATGGAGTATTACTCAGCCATTAAAAAGAATACATTTGAATCAGTTCTAATGAGGTGGATGAAACTGGAGCCTATTATACAGAGTGAAGTAAGCCAGAAAGAAAAATACCAATACAGTATACTAACGCATATATATGGAATTTAGAAAGATGGTAACGATAACCCTGTATGCGAGACAGCAAAAGAGACACAGGTGTATAGAATAGTAGTTGTATCTCTTAATCTTCTACCCCTGTATTACCCCTCCACCTTTCTTTCTCCCTGCTTGTAAACACTAATTTGTTCTCTATATCTGCGGATCTATTGCTGTTTTGTTATATACATGCATTTAAAGGTTTTTTTTCAGATTCCACATTTAAGTGATAATAGCATAATACCCGGAGAAGGCAATGGCACCCCACTCCAGTACTCTTGCCTGGAAAATCCCATGGACAGAGGAGCCTGGTAGGCTGCAGTCCATGGGGTCGCTAAGAGTTGGACACAACTGAGCGACTTCACTTTCACTTTTCACTTTCATGCATTGGAGAAGGAAATGGCAACCCACTCCAGTGTTTTTGCCTGGAGAATCCCAGGGACAGCGGAGCCTGGTGGGCTGCCGTCTATGGGGTCGCACAGAGTCAGACATGACTGAAGCAACTTAGCAGCAGCAGCAGCAGCAGCACCATAATACCCTCTAGGTTCATCCACATTATTGAAAATAATATAATTTCATTCTTTTTAATGGCTGAAAAGTATTCTCTTGTATGTATGTATGTATTATGTATATGTGTGAGATGAGTGCAATTGTGTGGTAGTTTGAGCATTCTTTGGCATTGCCTTTCTTTGGGATTGGGATGAAAACTGACCTTTTCCAGTCCTGTGGCCACTGCTGAGTTTTCCAAATTTGCTGGCATATGGAGTGCAGCACTTTCACAGCATCATCTTTCAGGATTTGGAATAGCTCAACTGGAATTCCATCACCTCCACTAGCTTTGTTTGTAGTGATGCTTTCTAAGGCCCACTTGACTTCACATTCCAGGATGTCTGACTCTAGGTCAGTGATCACACCATCGTGATTATCTGGGTCATGAAGATCTTTTTTGTACAGTTCTTCTGTGTATTCTTGCCACCTCTTCTTCATATCTTCTGCTTCTGTTAGGTCCATACTATTTCTGTCCTTTATCAAGCCCATCTTTGCATGAAATGTTCCTTTGGTATCTCTGATTTTCTTGAAGAGATCCCTAGTCTTTCCCATTCTGTTGTTTTCCTCTATTTCTTTGCATTGATCGCTGAAGAAGGCTTTCTTATCTCTTCTTGCTATTCTTTGGAACTCTGCATTCAGATGTTTATATCTTTCCTTTTCTCCTTTGCTTTTGGCTTCTTTTCTTTTCACAGCTATTTGTAAGGCCTCCCCAGACAGCCATTTTACTTTTTTGCATTTCTTTTCCATGGAGATGGCCTTGATCCCTGTCTCCTGTACAATGTCACGAACCTCATTCCATAGTTCATCAGGCACTCTATCTATCAGATCTAGGCCCTTAAATCTATTTCTCACTTCCACTGTATAATCATAAGGGATTTGATTGAGGTCATACCTGAATGGTCTAGTGGTTTTCCCTACTTTCTTCAATTTCAGTCTGAATTTGGCAATAAGGAGTTCATGGTCTGAGCTACAGTCAGCTCCTGGTCTTGTTTTTGCTGACTGTATAGAGCTTCTCCATCTATGGCTGCAAAGAATATAATCAATCTGATTTCAGTGTTGACCATCTGGTGATATCCATGTGTAGAGTCTTCTGTTGTGTTGTTGGAAGAGGGTGTTTGTTATGACTAGTGCATTTTCTTGGCAAAACTCTATTAGTCTTTGCCCAGCTTCATTCCGTATTCCAAGGCCAAATTTGTCTGTTACTCCAGGTGTTTCTTGACTTCCTACTTTTGCATTCCAGTCCCCTATAATGAAAAGGACATCTTTTTTTGGGTGTTAGTTCTAAAAGGTCTTGTAGGTCTTCATAGAACCGTTCAACTTTAGCTTCTTCAGCATTACTGGTTGGACCATAGACTTGGATTACTGTGACTTTGAACGGTTTGCCTTGGAAACAAACAGAGATCATTCTGTCATTTTTGAGATTGCATCCAAGTACTGCATTACAGACTCTTTAGTTGACCATGATGGCCACTCCATTTCTTCTGAGGGATTCCTGCCTGCAGTAGTAGACATAATGGTCATCTGAGTTAAATTCACCCATTCAAGTCCATTTGAGTTCACTGATTCCTAGAATGTTGACATTCACTCTGGCCATCTCTTGTTTGACCACTTCCAATTTGCCTTGATTCATGGACTGACATTCCAGGTTCCTATGCAATATTGCTCTTTACAGCATCGGACCTTGCTTCTATCACACGCTAGTAAAGTAATACTCAAAATTCTCCAAGCCAGGCTTCAGCAATATGTGAACCGTGAACTTCCTGATGTTCAAGCTGGTTTTAGAAAAGGCAGAGGAACCAGAGATCAAATTGCCAACATCTGCTGGATCATGGAAAAAGCAAGAGAGTTCCAAAAGAACATCTATTTTTGCTTTATTGACTATGCCAAAGCCTTTGACTGTGTGGATCACAATCAACTGTGGAAAATTCTGAAAGAGATGGGAATACCAGACCACCTGATCTGCCTCTTGAGAAATTTGTATGCAGGTCAGGAAGCAACAGTTAGAACTGGACATGGAACAACAGACTGGTTCCAAATAGGAAAAGGAGTACGTCAAGGCTATGTATTGTCACCCTGCTTATTTAACTTATATGCAGAGTACATCATGAGAAATGCTGGACTGGAGGAAACACAAGCTGGAATCAAGATTGCCGGGAGAAATATCAATAACCTCAGATATGCAGATGACACCACCCTTATGGCAGAAAGTGAAGAGGAACTAAGGAGCTTCTTGATGAAAGTGAAAGAGGAGAGTGAAAAAGTTGGCTTTAAAGCTCAACATTCAGAAAACAAAGATCATGGCATCTGGTCCCATAAGTTCAGGGAAATAGATGGGGAAACAGTGGAAACAGTGTCAGACTTTATTTTTCTGGGCTCCAAAATCACTGCAGATGGTGACTGCAGCCCTGAAATTAAAAGACGTTTACTCCTTGGAAGGAAAGTGATGACCAACCTAGAGAGCATATTCAAAAGCAGAGACATTACTTTGCCAACAAAGGTTCGCCTAGTCAAGGCTATGGTTTTTCCTGTGGTCATGTATGGATGTGAGAGCTGGACTGTGAAGAAGGCTGAGCGCTGAAGAATTGATGCTTTTGAACTGTGGTGTTGAAGAAGACTCTTGAGAGTCCCTTGGACTGCAAGGAGATCCAACTGGTCCATTCTGAAGGAGATCAGCCCTGGGATTTCTTTGGAACGAATGATGCTAAAGTTGAAACTCCAGTACTTTGGCCACCTCATGCGAAGAGTTGACTCATTGGAGAAGACTCTGATGCTGGGAGGGATTGGGGGCAAGAGGAGAAGGGGACAACAGAGGATGAGATAGCTGGATGGCATTACTGACTTGATGGATGTGAGTCTCAGTGAATTCCGGGAGTTGGTGATGGATAGGGAGAAGGCAATGACACCCCACTCCAGTACTTTTGCCAAGAAAATCCCATGGATGGAGGAGCCTGGTAGGCTCCAGTCCATGGGGTCGCTAGAGTCGGACACGACTGAGCGACTTCACTTTCACTTTTCACTTTCATGCATTGGAGGAGGAAATGGCAACCCACTCCAGTGTTCTTGCCCGGAGAATCCCAGGGACGGGAAAGCCTGGTGGGCTGCCGTCTATGGGGTCTCACAGAGTCGGACACGACTGAAGTGACCTAGCAGCAGTAGCAGTAGGGAGGCCTGGCGTGCTGTGATTCATGGGGTCGCAGAGTTGGACACAACTGAGCGACTGATCTGATGTATGTGTATATGTGTTTGTGTGTGACATCTTCATCCATTCATCTCTTGATGGACGTGGTGCATGCATGCTCACTTGCTCAGTCATGTCCGCCTCTTTGTGACCCCATGGACTGTAGCCCACCAGGGTCCACTGTCCAGGAGATTTCCCAGGCAAGAATACTGGAGTGGGTTGCCATTCCCTTCTCTAGGGGGCCTTCCTGACCCAGAGATTGAACCCATGTCTCTTATGTCTCTGCATTAGCAGGTGGATTCTTTACCACTAGCACCACCCAAGAAGTCATGTGCAATTCAGTTCAGTCACTCAGTTGTGTCTGACTCTGCGACCCCATGAATTGCAGCATGCCAGGCCTCCCTGTCCATCACCAACTCCTGGAGTTCACCCAGACTCACGTCCATCGAGTTGGTGATGTCATCCAGCCATCTCATCCTCTGTTGTCCCCTTCTCCTCCTGCTCCCAATCCCTCCCAGCATCAGAGTATTTTCCAATGAGTCAACTCTTTGCGTGAGGTGGCCAAAGTACTGGAGTTTTAGCTTTAGCGTCATTCCTTCCAAAGAACACCCAGGACTGATCTCCTTTAGAATGTACTGGTTGGATCTCCTTGCAGTCCAAGGGACTCTCAAGAGTCTTCTCCAACACCACAGTTCAAAATCATAAATTCTTCTGCGCTCAGCTTTTTTCACAGTCCAACTCTCACATCCATACATGACTACTGGAAAAACCATAGCCTTGACTAGATGGACCTTTGTTGGCAAAGTAATGTCTTTGCCAACAAAGTAATGTCTTTGTTGGCAAAGAAGTCATGTAGGTTACTTCTATATCTTGGCAACTGTAAATAATGTTGCTATGAATATTGGGGTGCATGTATCTTTTCAAATTAGTGTTCTTTTCATGTATAGACCCAGGAATGAAATTGTTGGGTCATATGGTAGTTCTTTAGTTTTTTGAGAAGCTTCCATACTGTTTTCCATAGTGACTGTACCAATTTAGATTCTCACCATCAATGCACAAGGGCTTAATGTTTCCCTTTTCTGTACAAAAGTCTCTTAAGTTTAATTATGTCTTATTTATTTATCTTTGCCTTTATTTCTTTTGCCTTAGGAGATAGATTAAAAAATATTTGTGTCAAATAGTGTTCTGCCTATGTTCTATTCTAGGAGTTTTATGGTTTCAACTCTTACATTTAGGTCTTTAATCCATTTTCAGTTTATTTTAAAAATTCTTAGTATCTAACTCAAATGGTGTCAAGGAATATTTGATATTATAAACGTATAAGTGAGAGGCAGTTTTTATGCCATATGAACTTCTATCAATACCAACATATACATGTTTTAATCTTTCCTCTTTTATATAACCACAAAGAAGTTTTCCTCAATAGCCTTATTTTGTAAGAACAAAGATTTTCAAGAGAAGGCCTTGAATGAATGAACTTTTACAGTATTAATCAAGTATTTTTACATTACCTATCAAGGTCTGATACTTTAGAGCTTTGTCAAACACTACTTTCTGCGGAAAACAGCAAGGCTCTGGGGGCATACCTGTCCATACATGTGTATAATAAAATCTTGAGAATTTCCTGTAATTGTAAATGGAGAGAGCAATTACAAGATATCTGTGACATAATTTATGGTTGAGTGCAAGTCCACATTTGGAATATTAGACATCTTGATTATATCTCTGCAAATGCTATATACATAATATATAGTATACAGCAGGCTAGCTCTGTTGGAACATGCAACATACATTTAAACATCTCATAAAAACAACTTCTCACTTGGCAGAACTTCACTGCAATTCATCTTGTAATATCACAAATCCTAACCCATGCATATTTTTAAATGCCTACCCCATACTACAGATACATACTTTAAATACCATATATGAAATAGTATTTTCTACTTTTCACCAGATTCAGGCTTCTACATTTTCCTGAAAGTGACCACATTACAGTATAAGAGGCTCCAATATATTGTTCAGAATCTTCAATAGTACTAGAAATGTTTTGTATCAGGTATTTATTGAAACAACTTGTTAGCTTGTTAAGGTTTAGAAATCTGACACACAAAATTGTTTCAGCAAAACTATGTTCATAGAATTGATGCTTTTGAACTGTGGTGCTGGAGAAGACTCTTGAGAGTCCCTTGGACTGCAAGATCAAACCAGCCTGTTTTATAGGAAATCAACCCTGAATATTTATTGAAAGGACTGAAGTTGAAGCTCCAATACTTTGGCCACCTGATGTCAAGAGCCGACTCAGTGGAAAAGACCCTGATGCTGGGAAAGACTGAGGGCAGGAGGAGAAGGGGTGACAAAGGATGAGATGGTTGGATGGCATCATTGACTCAATGGACATGAGTTTGAGCAAACTCCTCGAGATAGTGAAGGACAGGGAAGCCTGGCATGCTGCAGTCCATGGGGTTGCAAAGAGTCAGACATGACTGAGCAACTGAACAATGGTCATAGTGCATGGGGTACAGCTGTACTTTTAAGCAATTTTACATCAAGTTAAAATTTTTCAAAAAATTTTTTGAAAATAAGTACAGAAGTTATTTTAAGTGTGCAGGCCTGTGGAAATATAAGATAGCCTTTGATGTATCAAGTATCTCCTTTAAGAATTGGGAACTCGTTATTTGGTCTATATATAATTTGACTGAACAGTATGTTGTCATGGATGTAGAGAAATAGAAATTCTTAGACATTTCTGGTGGAAGTGTGAATTGATAAATTCTCAGTGAACAATTTGAAAAATATCTATAAATGAAAGTATATATGCTCTTTGACCCAGTAATTCCATTTCTGAGAAATTATCCTACTGGTAAATGTGGGAAATGAATTTCCTATCAGGTTCTTCATTGTGGCAATGTTCATAATAGCACAATATTGGAATCAATCTTAACATCATCTGTGAAAGACTGGTTAAAGACAGTTTGGTACGTTCACACAATGGAAAACTACAGAGCTACAAAAAAAGAATATGGGGGCATTTTTTATTTTGTTATGGAATGATTGCTAAGATATCTTAAGTGAAGAAAGTGCCAAGTAGAGCAATGTGTATAGGTCTGTTATAATTTATGGAATATCTTTATCCATCCCTTCCCCTGCTACCTCCCTTCCTGGATTTGTGTTAAATATCTCTGTAACAAACTGCTAACACTGGTTGCCTCTGTGGGAAGAACCTTATGATAAGAGAAGTAGGAGGGGATTTATTTTCATTGTGTCTCCTCTAAATATTTTGAATTTTGAACACTTTATGTATTGTGTTTTACATTAAAAAGAAATCCAAATTCTAATGAGTCTATCTGAACCCTACATATGTCACAACAAAGAATTCATCATGTACTGAGACCTAGTACTCTGAAGGTATACTGCCCATAAAACAGAACAAAGCTGGTATCTTCTAAAAAGCTCTTCCTTGCCTTCATCTCATCAAATCCAACATGGAGGCATAGACTATGACACTCCATTGCCAGACCTTAGTGAAATAGAAATAACAGCAAAACTGGAACATAACCACCCAACTCAGGGGGAGGCAGAATGAGTCAGATCAACTGCATATTGGGAAAGTATAGCTCCATTTCTGCTTCAAGAGTAACCATGACTCACAGTAGAAAATGAGATAAAGCCCATCACACATACCACTTGTCACTTCTTTACCTGCTTGGGAACTGTGATAATTAAACCAACTAACATTTTATAAAGAGTTTGGAATCCCTTGATAGCAAAGTGTTATATAAGAATTATATAATCTCATGAAGTTCATATAAGAATTTTATAAGCTTTCTAGTCTTTTTAAAAAAAAGTTAATGTTCTCATTATAAGCAAGAAATTAAATGTGACCCAAAATGGATCTCTCTGTTTCCATCCTAGAAAAGAGGTAAGTTTCTATTTTAGAGGTTTGGTCTGAGTTTTGTCTATTATATCCTCATACAAAATGCTTTTATTTCCAAGGATCATTCTCTTTCTACGAAATATCCTTCTGTACGTACAAGAACTGCATTCTTGAAATGCTCCATTTAAGTACAGAGGCTCACTCTGAGCTTGCAATTATATGCAGGTACTCTTTACCTCCCAGGCAGAGATGGGTGCAGGATTTGTCCCTGAGCTGTTTTAATTTTAGCAATTATTCTTACAAAATTCCTTGAGAAGAAACATTTAGAAATCCATTCAAATTTAAACTATAAACTTATTTATTCTTGAAAGAGTTTGTCCCGTACTTTAACATACTTCTTTCAGGATTATGGTTTTCCAAGAGGAATGAGGTTGTTATTAAAACAAAGCAAGTCTCTGTCAGTTTCAAAATGGATCCTGAATGAAACTGACAGCTGCTAAAGCATGTCCATGAATTTTTGTTAAACAACATTAAATAAATAAATAGAGATTCTTTGAAGAGTATTAGAAACATTCAGATCTGTAGTCAGTATTTACTAAGTTTCCTTTCAGACAATCTGGAGTTACTGGTGGTGTATATTCAGTGAGACTGTCTGCAAATGATTCCCAGGCAAGTGAAATTTTTTTCCTCTACCCTTTGTTCTTTGAGAATAAGCAAGGACTTGAATTGCTAAGCATTATCTTCTCTCTAAAGCCTTCCTGTTAACCTCAGATTAAATTGAACCTAAATTCTGTAATTGCTTTGTTTTGCTCTACTTTTGCCTTCAAACTGTCTTATTGTAAGTCTTTCTCTTTTTGTCTCTATACCATTTTGTCCCCTTGACTCAAGTTAAGCCTGTGGGTATCATTAACATTTTTCATCCTTTGTATTAACAAACATAGTATACATCTTTAAAAACGTGTGCCCTTTTTATATGTGTATGTACTCAGTCACTTAGTCCTGGCTGACTTTGCGACCTCATGGACTACAGCCTGCCCAGCTCCTCTGTCCATGGATTTCCCAGGTACAAATACTGGAATGCGTTGCCATTTCCTCCTTTAGGGGATCTTGCCAACCCCGGGATCAAACCCATGTCTCCTTCCTTGGCAGGCAAAGTCTTTCTCAGTGAGCCACCTGGGAAGAACATTCTTTGTATATGAAGCATGAAAGGTAGTCTTTCTGTGTGAAAGGGGTGTATAAACAGCAGTTTGGTTGGAAAGGGTAAAAAGGATGTTGAGAAATGTCAATCGTCAATATCAAAATACATCGAGAGGTGATGGAGGTTGTAGGAAAAGAAAGCTTATTAACCTTAGGTTATTCTTATCAAGTTGGGTTTGTCATTCTCCTAACTCACAAGTGAATGAGAACACGTGTGTAAGAAAACAAGAATGTGAGAACAGATTGTACGAGAGAAAAACAGAGTTCTTAATGGGCTCAAGGAGAATGCATGCATCTAGTCGAGGCAGTTGGCAAAAGCTTCTCACGAGTTAGCATCCGGGATGGTCCTTTTGACAGGTAAATATGAAAGGGGTGGGTATTCCCAAAGGTGTGGGAGTAAAACACACCTTTACCTCCTTCAAACCTTTGCTCAAAGGCCTTTTTAATGATGTCTTTCTGACCATTCTATTTAAAATTACACTGCATGTCTTTCAGTGTTCTTCCTGCTTTACTTTGCCCAACAAATATGACCATTTGATGTTAATATTTTTTTTAACATTTTTTTGGATCAGGTCTGTGATATTTTGGGCCATCTCTCAGAAACTAGATAAACTCTGTAACCAAATCTGGAATCTAAACATAATTCTCAAATCTTATAATTTTTGGCTTCCTAGTCCTGGTCACTGTGCCTGCTCCCTAACTCAATGGGAGCCACTTTGAGGGTATTGGAAAAAGTAGGCTGCAGTGGAAAGGTAACTCGATCTAAGTCACTTTGCAGGAACTTCCCTGGCAGTCCAGTGGGTAAGACTTCGCCTTCCAATGCAGGCAGTGGAGGTCTGATCCTGGGGCAGGGACTAAGATTCCACATGCCTTGGGGCCAAAAAAACCAAAACATAAAACAGAAGTGATACTGTAACAAATTCAATAAAGACTTTAAAAATGGTCCACATTAAAAAAAAGAGAAACCTTTAAAAAAAAAAGTCACTTTGCAAATCTGAGAAATCTTAATGAACCCTTTTTTCTGAAAAGCTCTTTCAGTATTATTTTCCTCTGTTTAGAATCTAGAAGCATTTTTCTTGCCTTTTTATTCCCCAATGCCTTTTCATTTCTGTTTGTAAACTGGTCAGTTCCTGCCTGAATTCAGCTTCTTCTTGTGATACCTTTCTGTAAACAAAGAAAAGAACCAATGCATGATAATATTCTGGATATTTGCAACTACTTTCCTTAGAACTATAGGATCAATGTAAAAGTCATTCAGTTGTGTCCAACTCTTTGCCACCCCATAGACTGTAGGCTGCCAGGCTTCTCTGTCCTGGGATTTCCCAGGCAAGAATACTGGAGCGGGTTGCCATTCCCTTCTCCAGGGGAACTCCCCAACCCAGGGCTCGAACCCAGGTCTCCTGCATTGCAGGCAGATTCTTTACTGTCTGAGCCACCAGGGAAGCTGGATCAATAAATACTTTTCTTGGGACAGCCTTCCAAGTTTAGCTGATAGTTTAAATGTTATTATATAACATTGGTCTTTCTCTCTCCAGATGATGATGTCTAGGTTCCTTCCACCTACTGCCCAGTTGCTAAATTAATGCCATATATTTTTGTTTAAGACAGCACTCTGATGTACCACCTTCAGTATTAGCTGTGATGAAGCTGAAGGGCAGAATATACCACCCAGGGTGGTCCAGTGGCTAAGACTCCACGCTCCCAATGCAAGGGGCCAGGGTTTGATCCCTGGTCAGGGAACTAGATCCCACATGCTGCAACTAAGACCCAGTGCAGCCAAATAATTGAATAACTATTTAAAAAAGAATATGCCATCCCAAAATATGAGGAGTTCAGAAAGCCACTTTCAGGGGTGCTGCTTTGGTATTTTGATTATTTTAAGCCTTAAGCACTTGAAAAACAGCAAATGCAGGGAGAAATTTTTTTATTTTCCTTATCTGCCTGAAAATATTAATACATTCTCTAAAAAAAACATTCCTGTCAACAGTCATAACTCTCTTCCCTAGGAGTTTCCTCAACCAGGGAAGACTGACTCTTATCATAAGAGCTGCTGCTGCTGCTAAGTCGCTTCAGTCGTGTCCGACTCTGTGCAACCCCATAGACAGCAGCCCACCAGGCTCTGCCATCCCTGGGATTCTCCAGGCAAGAACACTGGAGTGTGTTGCCATTGCCTTCTCCATTGTGTGAAGGTGAAAGGTGAAAGTGAAGTTGCTCGTAGTCGCTCAGTCCAACTCGTAGCGACCCCATGGACTGCAGCCCACCAGGCTCCTCCATCCGTGGGATTTTCTAGGCAAGAGTCCTGGAGTGGCTTGCATTGCCATCATAAGAGAGGAGACTAGAAACGGAAGGACAGTCAGCCTTGCACCCTAATAGGCACATCAACTTACAGACGTTTAAATCTACATTGCTTGTTAGTGGTAAACTCATATTTCACTATGGTCTTTGATTTTTTTCCCTTAAGTGTGACATATAGTCTAAAAGTTTGCAAGCATACTCTGCATTTGTCCTTAAGATAACTCTGACTTCTGTGTTTCTGAGTGCTCAGTTGCTCAGTCATGTCTGATTCTGTGCACCCCCGTGGACTGTCACTCACCAGGCTCCTCTGTCCACGGAACTTTCCAGGCAGGAAAACTGGAGTAGGTTGCCACTTCCCACTCCAGGGGATCTTCCTGACCCAGGATCAAAGAGGTCAGGTGATCCCAAGAAATTGTTATGCCAAAATCAGTGTTTGTTTCATAGTCTATAAATTGTTTTGCCTGATATTTTTGAAATACATATAATAAATGATAAGATCTGTGATATGTAGAGTCAACTTTACATTTGCTAAAATAGAAAGACCTCATTTGCAGCCACTATTTCTCCTCCAGTCTCTTAGCTGCTTCTCCATTATTCACATAGTCATAGTAGAAAAATAATTTTTTAATGTTTGATGTCAATTATTTGGATATACTAAAATAAAATGTGCTGAGATGGGTTGAACACATTATTAATCAATAAATAAAGAAGCAGGCTTGTTGCTGGGGGCGGCAGGAGAGATGGCTCACTGGCCAAGCCCTCAGCGCTTCTGGATAATATTGTGAAGGGAGCCAGGTTGGTCCGTGGCAAGCCCCCAGTTCCTTCCATCTGGATTCCCCCTTTTAGCACATCCACATCTCAGTGTTCTTTCTTGCTCTCAGCTGGCTGCCTGAATAATCTCAGCAAAAGTGTTTTTTTTCCAAATCTGATAAAGATTTCAGGTGAAACCTGAAATCATGTTCAAAAGGAAATCTTTTAAATTAAAAAAGTCTTTTGTGAAATGGATGCAGGATGACTCCATTTTTTTTTCATCTAAAAACTGGATAATAATCCCAATCTTTATATTGCAGTGATTACATGATAAATATTTGATACTTAGAATGTTTGGCATATAGTAAGTGCAGAACTGTTAAATCCCTTCTCTCTCCTTTTTTGGTGGGTGGAGGGATTTGAAGTCATCCTTTAATATGGCTTCCCTGGTGGCTCAGATGGTAAAGAATCTGCCTGCAATGCAGAAGACCTGGGTTCAGTTCTTGGGTTGGGAAGATCCCCTGGAGAAGGAAATGGCAACCCACTTCAGTATTCTTGCCTGGAAAATCCCATGGACAGAGGAGTCTGATGGATTACAGTACATGGTGTCACAAAGAGTCAGATACAACTGAGTAACTAACACTTTAATAGCTACTCCCTGCCGTGATCTTTTTACTTTTTACTTGTATCTCTCTTCAGATGATAGGGTTAGTGAGAATAAGGACCTTAATTTTTCTTGTTAACTACCATTTCTCTGGGGCTAAAACAAAGGTGCTGTGTTATGAATATACTGCCTTTTAACTGCAAGCCCATCCTCTTTTTGTCCTGCTCTGTCATATTCAAGCTGGGCCCTGCAAACATGTCTCCTCTGATGGCTGCTCAGTGTAGGCTTTGTCAAGAGAGGGCTGCAGAGATACAGCAGAGGAAGGAGCCTCTTCTGGTTCCCATGTGCTTTCTTCCCTCCCATGTCACTGCTTTTGGTGGCATATGTGAGTCATGTGTGTGTGTGTGTGTGTGTATGTTGCTCAGTTGTATCTGACTCTTTGTGACCCCATGGACTGCAGCCTGCCAGGCTCCTCTGTCCATGCATTTTCCAGGCAAGAATACTGGTGTGGGTTGCCATTTCCTTCTCCAGGGGATCTTCCCAACCCAAGGACTGAAGCCAGTTCTCCTGCACTGCAGGCACATTCTTTACTGTCTGAGCCACCCAGCTTGACTCACGTGAGTCCGAGTTGCACTTACTTTGTCAGGTTTTTTGGACCCCACAGCTAACAGTTTCCTTTGGACCAGCTGTGGCCTGCAGATATCCTGGCTCATTTCTCCACTGACTCCAGGGAGGACTGAATCTCTGCCTTGGGGTTGGGGGTAGTGAAAAACACTGTCAAGTTCTTAGTCCCTTCGTCAGCTTCTTTCCTATCCGAGGGGTAGAGAGCACAAGTGCAGTACTCTCTGCCCTTGTATTTGCTCTCTTATGCCTTTTAGTAGTTTGTCATCCTTTACTAAGTCAATGCTATTGGGTTGGCCAAAAATCTCCTTTGGATTTTCCCATAACATCTGACAGAATGAACATTTTGGCCAACACAATACTTTACATAACATTTTTCTGTTCAAATTATTAGTGTGGTTTCTGACTGGACCTTAGTTGATCTTGTTGACTAAACCAGTGGACTGTCTATTCTAAGCCAGGCTCCTGATGTGGTGACTGAGGTTTTAGGACAAGGAAGGGTGGGACTACTGAATGAGAGAACACATCCTGCCCTTCTGCTGTTTATCCTCCCATCTAGTCAGTCCTTCCTGAGAGCCCAGGGCTTGCTCCCTCATCGGATCACCGCCAGGCTCAGACTTGTCCACCAACACAGACATGTCTTTTGCCTGTGATCCCAACGTTCTCTCTCTAAGAGAGTGAAGAAACAAGACATGTGACTTCTTAAAGATCACTGATCCCTGCACTGGGTCAATATCTTCTCCTTGTGAGATCATGATTGTGCCCTCTGGACCGTCTCCTTTCTTCTTTCTCAAAAATCTGAGGCTGAGTCTCCACCCAGATCACAGTTCACTTTTAAAATGTGACTAAAATGTGAGAGAACAGAAGAACACTCATGATCAGATAGCCTCAAAGCAAATGCAATTATCAGGAAAAGATCTAAGAGATGTATCTGTGGGACCACGGGAATTTCAATCACTCCACAGTTACACAGCTATGAAAACAAAATGGTAGAAAACAGGAAAATGTCTTTAATGAAGTCAAGTCTTTGTGGTGGTGGCTGATGAATATGCAGAAGCTGCTCTGAATTTTTTTAGAGCACAGAGAATGCCACATAGGCATCCCTAATAACTGTTTTTAGGTTATAAGAAAGGCATGGATTTGTTCATCAAGCTCATAAAGGATGTCAGCAACTTAAAGAGATACAGATGCTTTTGATTAAACAGAACAAATAGACTCTGAGAACACCTGAAATCTGATTTTCAAATTGAAGTATTTCTGGCTATTACCATTATTGCCTGGTGGCTCAGACAGTAAAGCGTCTGTCTACGATGCGGGAGACCTGGGTTCGATCCCTGGGTTGGGAAGATCCCTTGGAGAAGGAAATGGCAATCCACTCCAGTACTATTGTCTGGAAAATCCCATGGACAGAGGAGCCTGATAGGCTACAGTCCATGGGGTCGCAAAGAGTCGGACACGACTGAGCAACTTCACGTTCACGTTCACCATTATTGCAGTTATTGAGTGAGTCAACGCCTGAAGGCAAAATTCTAACGTGACCTGAGCCTCTAGCAGAAAGTGGCAGAACTTAAAGATGATTTTCTCAGAAAACTTACAACAAGCTTTTAGAGAAATCCTACTTCCTTCATCAAACTTCCTTTGTAATTGAAGAGACAGATAATTTCCTTTACCTCACACCTTTGCCTATTTCCTGATACTCCCTTTAACCCATCATTCTATCCAAAAGGTGATCTATGATGATAATCTTTTGGATCCTGTTTAAAATATATTCAGTCATACATATGTTCTTGATTAGAATCCAGGTTAGAGTTGCTTGCATTATAATCATAGGCAAGTAGATGAATGAATGACATCTGTTTATTCCTGCAAGGTTTGTTGAGTGTTTACTACAGCCAGGTACTAGGGAGTGTCAGACATTGATTCACCCAAAGAAGAATGGCAAGTACTCTCTGCTCTCAGAAGGTTCTCAGTCTACTGAGGGAGACACAGCATGTCAAAAATAACTGCAGTATACAGATGCATTAATATATGTGCCAGCTATAGGGTAACCCAAGTGTGAGAATAATCAACTCTTTCTAAATTTTCCTACATTACAGGTTAGGAAGTAGGGGCACAGATAAATCAGGTAATTTACTGAACACATATAACATGAAAGGGCTTCCCAGATGGCTCAGTGGTAAAGAATCTGTCTGCTGATGCAGGAGATGTGTTTTCAATCCCTGGGTTGGGAAGATCCCATGGAGAAGGAAATGGCAACCTACTCCAGTATTCTTGCCTGGAAAATCTCATGTACAGAGGAGCTGGGTGGGGTACAGTCCATGGGGTCACAGAGTCGGACACGACTGAGCATGCACACATACAACATGAAAGAGCCTAGATATGAACCTAGGAAGTCTATCTCCAAGGGTTATACTCTCATTCATCACCATGCTAACTGCTTTCCCCAACTGACCTGTATAAGACCTCACATGGTTAAATATTTAATGCATGTGTTTGGATGGTCATGGTCCACCCCTTTGAGTGATCATTCCAGCTTTGACAATGGGGAACACTTCAAAAGCTTTAGAGATATGACATGGTCAGTTTTCACTTCAGAAAGATCACCTTGACCACACTATTGGGAACAAATAGAAGTCATATGTGAGTGATGGGAAGGCAGTCTGGGAGATGAGTGCAAACCAGGCTAGAGACCATAAGGCCAGAATCAAGGTAGTGGCAGCGAGACTACAGACAAGGTAGGGGCTGTCATCTTTCACTTATATTTGGTGCAGACTGGAAAGGATATGTATGTGTGGGGTCTGCGGTTGCTCACAAAAATGACCACACATTTTTCTCATGTCTGTATTCACACCTTGCATGCATACATGCATGCAAAGTCACTTCAGTCATATCTGACTCTTTGTGATCCCATGAACTGTAAGCCACCAGGCTCCTCTGTCCATGGGATTCTCCAGCCAAGAATACTAGAGTGGGTTGCCATTCCCTTTCTCCAGGGAATCTTCCTAAACCAGGGATTGAACCTGAATCTCATATGTCACCTGCATTGGCAGACAGGTTCTTTACCACTACTGCTGCTGCTGCTAAGTCGCTTCAGTCGTGTCCGACTCTGTGTGACCCCAGAGACGGAAGCTCACCAGGCCCCCCCATCCCTGGGATTCTCCAGGCAGGAACACTGGAGTGGGTTGCCATTTCCTTCTCCAATGTGTGCAAGTGAAAAGTGAAAGTGAAGTCGCTCAATCGTGTCCGACTCTTAGCGACCCCATGGACTGCAGCCTACCAGGTTCCTCCGTCCATGGGATTTTTCAGGCAAGAGTACTGGAGTGGGGTGCCATTGCCTTTTCCGCTAGCACCACCCAAAAGCCCACAGTTCACATCTTGTAATCATCTAATCAAGAACTGGAGTCTGTTGTACCTTGAGTCTGGGTTGGCCATTGACTTCCTTTAGCTGATGGAATGTGGAAGAAGTCCTGAGTTTTGAAATTGGGTTTAAGAAGATTTGTAAGTTTGCTTTCAGATCCCCATGACACCCAGACTAGCTACCTAGACGTAATAGACACATGGTTGAGATGTCCTGTCATTCCAGCCCGCAGCCAATCTCTAGCCATGAGAGTGATGGTAGGAAGATGAATGAGCCCAGTGGAGATCACCTTCTATGGGAGACTGCGCTGGATCTGGCCTTTCGAACTGTCCAGTTTCAAGCACTTTAGGAATAACGATTACCATCATCCAATAAGAGCAACTATTTTTAAAGTTTAAAAACTCATATCAAAACAGGTTGTTTAAAGATCAAAACTAAGAAGTCTTACAAACAGAAAAGAAACATGGTAAACTTAAAATACAGTGGTATTCCACCTTGTAAAGTAAGGGAAACAAAAATAAAAATTAACAAATGGAACTTAAACTTAAAAACTTTTGCAGAGCAAAGGAAACTATAAACAAGATGAAAACATGATCTTCAGAAAGGGAGAAAATAATTGCAAATGAAGCAAGTGATAAAGGATTAATCTCCAAAATATACAAGCCATTCACACAGTTCAATATCAGAAAAACAACCCAATAAAAAAAGAGACAGAAGACCTAAACAGACATTTCTCCAAAGAAGACTTACAGATGGCCAATAAACACATGAAAAGATGCTCAACATCACTCATTGTTAGAAAAATGCAAATCAAAACTACAATGAGGTATCACCTCACACCAGTCAGAATGGCCATCATCAAAAAATCTACAAAGAATAAGCCCTGGGGAGGATGTGGAGAAAACAGAATCCTCTTGCACCATTGGTGGGAATGTAAATCGATACAGCCACTATGAAGAACAGTATGGAGATTCCTTTAAAATCTAGGAATGAAACTATCATATGACTCAGCAATCCCACTACTGGGCCTATACCTTGAGGAAACCAGAACTGAAAAAGATACATGTGCTCCAATGTTCATTGCAGCACTATTTAAAACAGCTAGGATGTGGGAACTACCCAGATGTCCATCAATGGATGAATGGATAAAGACGATATGGTACATATATATAATGGAATATTACTCAGCCATAAAAAGAAACAAATTTGAGTCAGTTGAACTGAGTTGGATGAACCTAGAGCCTGTTATACCCAGTGAAGTAAGTCAGAAAGAAAAACAAATATCATATGTAACTGCATTTATATGGAATCTAGAAAAATGGTATTTATGAATCTATTTGCAGGGCAGCAATAGAGATGCATACATAGAGAACAGACTTGTAGACACAGAGGGGGAAGGAAAGGGTGAGTTAAATTGAGATAGTAGCTTTGAAACATATACATTGTCATGTATAACATAGATAACTAATGGAAAGTTACTCCATAACACAGGGAGCTCAACCCAGTGCTCTGTGACAAACTAGAGAGGTGAGATGGGGGTGGGGCAGGAAGGAGGTTCAAGAGAAAGGGGATACACACACAGACACACACACACACTTATGACTGATTCACGTTGCTGTACAACAGAAACCAGCACAACATTGTAAAGCAAATGTCATCCAATTAAAAATAAATTTTAAAAATACAGTGGCATTAGTCCATGGTCATGTTGTCAACTTGAGTAAATTAAATGAAGGATCAGTGTAATCAGAATAAGAATATTGTAGGATTTTTTTTTTTTTTTTTTACTTTTGAAAGAATGTTTCCAATGTATTCCTATCTTTCCCACAGATTGTATTATTTCTCTTAATGTTTCTGTTATTGAGTTTACTAATTACCAATAGCCACACAAATGGAGGAAAAACCTGCATACCACCTCTGAAATTTGTATTCCTGAAATGTAATCCGTAACTGCATTTGAACATCTTGCCTGGATTATAAGAAGCTCTCTTTCAAAACTCATGCCAGAGAAAGCAAAAGCAAAGTTGCTTCATTACTTTACAAAGCCTTTAACAGAAAAATGTAAATGCTATTTCCTGCCCCAAACATTCTGACAGATTAAAGTTTTGGTCTCTTCTTCACATTTATCTTTCAATAGCATTCAAAATGCTTGTGTGTATCATCAGCTAACTTACTGAGTCACTGGCTGTCTGAGGTTATTCTATTAGATTTTTATTGCTAAGTTACCATAAATTTAGTGGTGCAGTTTTTTACTTTACCATTTCTGTAGGTCAGAAGTGGCTTGGTTTTCTGCTTAGGGTGTCACAGGGCTGCAATTAAGGTGCCAGCTTAAAATGCAGTCTCATCTGGGGCTCAGGATCCTCTTACGTTCTCACCGGTTGATGGTAAAATTTACTTCATTGTGGTTGTAGGACGAAGTTCCCTGTTTTCCTTCTAGTCAACTGTCAAAAACTAGAGACCTTCTGCAGTTTCTTGCTACGTGGCAGCTCTCAGCCTAGATGTTTGATTTCCTCCAGGCCAGCAGGAGTCTTTCTGATTTCCTCTTTTTGCAATCATGTGGGGGTAAGCACTCTGTTTTTAAAGCGTTCATCTGATTAGGTCAGGCCCACCTGAGCAATCTCCCTACTTTAAGATCAACTGACTTGGTACCCTACTTACATTTGCAAAATCCTTTAAAAGCAGTGCCTAGATTAGTGTTTGATGGAATAGCTGGGAGAAGGTGTGTATATACCAGGGCTAAAAATCTTAAAGGTCATCTTAGAATTCTGTCTCTCATAGCAAGGCTTACGAGATCCTCTAATGGCACAATCAGTTTCTAATGAAACTCAGAACAAGTAACTCCTGCAGCAAGAATTCTATCATTTATCTTCTTCCTTACAAGTTTGCTAATCCATTAAACCGTCCAATTGGATGTTGGAACTTGTGTGCTCCTAGGGACCACAGGTGTTCTGGACTCCTGTGGGTCCAGCTGCATGACTTGGGCGGGTACCAAGAAGGATTAAAAGAAGAGAGCGGTCAACTAGAGCACAAAGCTGAGGAGGGAGGTCACACCTGGACAAGGCAGCAGCCAAGTTCACAACTAAGCAGAGAGAAAGGATAAAGGCTGCCTCATATGAAGTGCAGCTTCTTCCCCATAGAAATTTATGACTCTAGATATGTCACTCAAAGATACCAAGAAAACTAATATTTTTGAGGATATGTTTTAGTTGGAAAAAAATGATAAACTTTCAGACACAGGCAGTTTTTTTATCCTACAGATCTCTGAAGAGAAAATTGGAAACAAACATCATGAGTTTTTCTTTCACCAAGGCTGTATCAATTCTCTAAGAGAAACTTTGTCTGTGATCTTACATAAAGCCATTTTTGTTTCTTCAGAGCACAGCAAATTTGCAAGGGAATGTAGGCAGACCATGGTATTCAGACTTTAATTTTACTCACCTGCAAACTGTCCCCTCTCCATCATAATTTTATTTAAATCATGGTTATGCTCTTAATTAACAATTTAATTGGTTAGTGCTTTCTCAATCCAGTTCTCTGGAGGCATGGTTTTCTGTTTAACTTTCTTGTTTTAATTCTTCAGCGAAACCATGAAATTTAATTAGGAAAGTAACCAGCTTTGTAACAGCAGTTCTCTGTCTAATTAGCTGTGCTCTGACAGTACCTTCTCAGATTCCATTCAGCATTGCACACACACTTTGCATTTGTTCAGGTTTCAAATAAGGCATTGTGAATTTAGCCTAAGCACATATTCCAATTGTTTTTCATTTTTCCATAAATGCTTGGTTACAGCCAGTGAAAACAGAAAAAGTAACTCAGAGCATTCCTGTGTGCATTTGCTAAGTCACTTCAGTCGTGTCTGACTCTGTGCAACCCTATGAACTGTAGCCCGCCAGGCTCCTCTGTCCATGGGATTTCACAGGCAAGGATACTGGAGTGGGTTGCATGCCCTCCTCCAGGGGATCTTCCTGACTCAGGGGTTGAACTTGCATCTCTTAACATCTCCTGCATTGGCAGGTGGGTTCTGTACCACTAGTACTACCTTGGAAGTCTTAAAGCATTTATATATGCTGTTAAACCAAGAGCCATCAAAACCCAAGATGGAGAAATGTTATCTTACTGTGCTTATTCATTTCTATTGCAGCAGAACAAATGACCACAAGCTCAGCTTAAAACAATCCCCATTTATCATCTTACAGTTCTATAGGTTGGAAGTCCAGATGTAGCTGGCTGAATTTTTTTCTTCAAGCAAAGATCAAGATACAAGCTGGGTTGGAATTTCATCTGAACCTCAGGGTCATTTTCCAAGCTTGTATGCTTGTGGCAGAATTCTTAATGGTTGTGGGACTGACATCTCCTTCTCCTTGGTGCCTATCACTGGGGATGGCTCTGATGTCCTAGAGGCCTCTCCTTATCACATGGCTCCAACCGTGCATGGCTCCAATGCACAGTTCACAACACAGCAGCTTGATTCTAGGCCAGTGGGAGCACTTCTCTGACTTCTTTGTCTGTGAACAGCTGGAGAAAGCGCTCTGCTTTTAAGAGGCTTGCCTGGTTAGGTCAGGCCCACCCTGGTACTCTCCCTTCTGCCACATAATACATTATATATCAAGAAAATGACTGTCTTATCACATTAACATCATCATGATTGTCTAGGTCTTGAAGCTCTTTTTTGTACAGTTCTTCTGTGTATTCTTGCCACCTCTTCTTCATATCTTCTGCTTCTGTTAGGTCCACACCATCTCTGTCCTTTAACGTGCCCATCTTTGCATGAAATGTTCCTTTGGTATCTCTGATTTTCTTGAAGAGATCCCTAGTCTTTCCCATTCTGTTGTTTTCCTCTATTTCTTTGCATTGATCACTGAAGAAGGCTTTCTTATCTCTTCTTGCTATTCTTTGGAACTCTGCATTTAGATGTTTATATCTTTCCTTTTCTCCTTTGCTTTTTGCTTCTCTTCTTTTCACAGCTATTTGTAAGGCCTCCCCAGACAGCCATTTTGCTTTTTTGCATTTCTTTTCCATGGGGATGGTCTTGATCCCTGTCTCCTGTACAACCTCATTCCATAGTTCATCAGGCACTCTATCTATCAGATCTAGGCCCTTAAATCTATTTCTCACTTCCACTGTATAATCATAAGGGATTTGATTTAGGTCATACCTGAATGGTCTAGTAGTTTTCCCTACTTTCTTCAATTTCAGTCTGAATTTGGCAATAAGGAGTTCATGGTCCGAGCCACAGTCAGCTCCTGGTCTTGTTTTTGCTGACTGTACAGAGCTTCTCCATCTTGGAATGTGAAGTCAAATGGGCCTTAGAAAGCATCACTACGAACAAAGCTAGTGGAGGTGATGGAATTCCAGTGGAACTATTCCAAACCTGAAAGATGATGCTGTGAAAGTGCTGCACTCAATATGCCAGCAAATTTGGAAAACTCAGCAGTGGCCACAGGACTGGAAAAGGTCAGTTTTCATCCCAATCCCAAAGAAAGGCAATGCCAAAGAGTGCTCAAACTACCGAACAATTGCACTCATCTCACACGCTAGTAAAGTAATGCTCAAAATTCTCCAAGCCAGGCTTCAGCAATATGTGAACCATGAACTTCCTGATGTTCAAGCTGGTTTTAGAAAAGGCAGAGGAACCAGAGATCAAATTGCCAACATCCGCTGGATCATGGAAAAAGCAAGAGAGTTCCAGAAAAACATCTATTTCTGCTTTATTGACTATGCCAAAGCCTTTGACTGTGTGGATCACAATAAACTATGGAAAATTCTGAAAGAGATGGGAATACCAGACCACCTGATCTGCCTCTTAAGAAATCTGTATGCAGGTCAGGAAGCAACAGTTAGAACTGGTCATGGAACAACAGATTGGTTCCAAATAGGAAAAGGAGTACGTCAAGGCTGCATATTGTCACCATGTTTATTTAACTTATATGCAGAGTACATCATGAGAAATGCTGGACTGGAAGAAACACAAGTTGGAATCAATATGGCCGGGAGAAATATCAATAACCTCAGATATGCAGATGACACCACTCTTATGGCAGAAAGTGAAGAGGGGCTAAAAAGCCTCTTGATGAAAGTGAAAGTGGAGAGTGAAAAGGTTGGCTTAAAGCTCAACATTCAGAAAACGAAGATCATGGCATCTGGTCCCATCACTGCATGGGAAATAGATGGGGAAACAGTGGAAACAGTGTCAGACTTTGTTTTTCTGGGCTCCAAAATCACTGCAGATGGTGACTGCAGCCATGAAATTAAAAGACGCATACTCCTTGGAAGGAAAGTTATGACCAACCTAGATAACATATTCCAAAGCAGAGACATTACTTTACCAACAAAGGTTCGCCTAGTCAAGGCTATGGTCTTTCCTGTGGTCATGTATGGATGTGAGAGCTGGACTGTGAGGAAGACTGAGCACCGAAGAATTGATGCTTTTGAATTGTGGTGTTGGAGAAGACTCTTGAGAGTCCCTTGGACTGCAAGAAGATCCAACCAGTCCATTCTGAAGGAGATCAATCCTGGAATTTCTTTAGAAGGAATGATGCTAAAGCTGAAACTCCAGTATTTTGGCCACCTCATGCGAAGAGTTGACTCATTGGAGAAGACTCTGATGCTGGGAGGGATTGAGGGCAGGAGGAGAAGGGGACGACAGAGGATGAGATGGCTGGATGGCATCACTGACTCGATGGATGCGAGTCTGAGTGACCTCCGGGAGCTGGTGATGGACAGGGAGGCCTGGCGTGCTGCGGTTCATGGGGTCGCAAAGAGTCGGACACGACTGAGCGACTGATCTGATCTCATCTGATCACATTAACGCCCCCCGCCCCCCACCCCGCCGCCCCACTCCTCCCCCCGCCCCGCCCCGCCCCTTTCCCACACACACACACACACACTCAGAGGAGGGCTTATGCGGGATGTGTACACCATGGGGTAGAAATTGTGGGACCACCTTAGGATTCTGCCCGCCACACTATGCAGCAGGGAAAGAAGGCAACTGAAAGCCTCTGGCAAACTCTCCTCTCTCTCCACGGAGGCAGTGCGCAGGGTGTGCTGAAGAGCTGTTAACAACGGCCCCAGTTCTGTCCCGCCAGCTCCACAGGGTGTCGGATGGCAGACCGTCACATTGTTTCTTCTCTGCAGGCTGCTTTCTCTGCCTGGCCAGAATTGCCATTTTCAGCAGTGCAAGAGGATCACGGGATGAAATCACATGAATTTAAAAATTACATCAAGTTAACATGACGCTTTTGGATAGAAATTTATTTAAGCTCTGGGCCTCAAACTTCGGCTCAACAAAACAATTTATAGGCTGAGCTATAAGAGTCCTCCTGCAATCACTGAAGCTGGAGGTGGTCTTGGTGACCCCCTGACTCAAGGAATAAAGTAGGTAAGAGCATGATACTGATCACATTCTGAGACCAGGCTCCACTGCCCTGCAGACTCAGCTTTAATCCTCTCCATTGTGACTAGGATCAGAGAACACAGACTAGAGTCAGGAGGTGGGCTGACCTGGGCTCTAGAAGGCTTGGCACTGCCTAGATGTGTATTTCAGTTCTGCCCTGTGACCTGGGCAAGTTCCTCAACCTCTATCTGTCTCTCCCAGTTTCTCCGTCTGTTCAGTTCAGTTGCTCAGTCATTCCGACTCTTTGAAACCCCATGGACTGCAGCATGCCAGGCTTTCCTGTCCATCACCAACTCCTGGAGCCTGCTTAAACTCATATCCATCGAGTTAGTGATGCCATCCAACCATCTCATCCTTTGTCATCCCTTTCTCCTCCTGCCTTCAATCTTTCCTAGCATCAGGGTCTTTTCCAGGGAATTAGTTCTTTGCATCAGGTGGCCAAAGTATTGGAGCTTCAGCTTCATCATCAGTTCTTTCAATGAATATTCAGGATTGATTTCCTTTAAACCAGTCAGGATTGACTGGTTGGATCTCCTTGCAGTCCAAGGGACTCTCAAGAGTCTTCTCCAATACCACAGTTCAAAAGCATCAATTCTTCAGTGCTCAGCCTTCTTTATGGTCCAACTCTCACATCCATACATGACTACTGGAAAAACCATAGCTTTGACTAGACAGACCTTTGTTGACCAAGTAATGTCTCTGCTTCTTAATATGCTGTCTAGGTTGGTCATAACACAGCAGTAATAACAATACCCAATTCATTGTGTTGCTGAATTGAAGCAGTTCTGGAAAGCACTTAGCACTGTGACCATCACATGGTGACCGTGAGGGGCTGGATGTAATTGTCTGTGACATGGACTCAGAGTATCATTAGCACTTGAAATACTAACTCCAACTCCCTCCCCTTCACTCTGCTCCCCTCTTTCCTCACCAGTCCCTTCCCCTTCTCTCAGTTGTCTTCTAAGCCCCTTCACATCCAAATCATTTCCTTCCCTGGTTTATTCCCTTTCCTTAAGGACCTAATGAAAACAATATACAGGAACGTATTTTTCTATACACATTTTTTCTTGTATACGATTTTGTGTTTATCTTAAGTACCAAAAGTCATGATGTAAATGTGCTGTTATCAGGGTCTACCATCTTGTCTACGTTTAGCATCTTTTGGTTTCATCTACAATGACTGATGAGTTTATAATGAGTTCCCACAGTTCCCAGTGATATAATGTTATTGCTTTTGATAATGGTAAGTGATTATCACATAAAGAACTATGCAATTTCATTTTCATAACTCTATAAGGCCTACCAGGTAAACATATTCACAAAATGGGGAAAAACTCCTTTGATGAACAATTTTTTCCCCAACATTTGGTTCAGAATATTTGTTCCCTGAAATACTGCACACTAAGATTAAGATGTAAAGGGGGCTGTTTTACTTTTCCAGTGATATGTCTACCATACAACGTCAATGGAGACAGAAGCTTCTACTTGAACCTTGCTTTGTTTCACTGAACTTTTGAGTCCCTGGGGTACTGTTCAGAGAGTGTTCAGGTATTGCTGCTAAACAATCTATAATGGGGTTGATGATCATATGTGACCAGAGGTAGCTCAATGTCAGTACCCAGAATCAGGGATTCCTTTGAAGGGGAGAAGAGATTTAGGAAATGCCTGGCAAGCTCAGCCTCACTGGTATTGGAGAAAACCACAAGAGTTTGGGATAAACTCCTGCATCCTCATTCATGAGCCCCCGTCATGAGACCCCCAACTTAAATTGGCACTGCCTATGTAGGAACCATGGATGAGGAGGAAGCAGGCAATCAATAAAAGTTCAAATAAACTTCCTTTGCAAATAAAGTCAGTATCTGAAGGGAAGATGGCAAAAAGAAACATCAAACCAAAAACAAAAGACCAAAAATCTGATAATTATACATATCTCCAGAAGCTACTGAATTTATCCTTCCTCTGTCATCCCCCTAACACCATCTCCAGGTACAACTGTATGGCAGTCCTAGAAGACTTGTTTGTCTATCCCACACTGAGGTTAATGAGCCCCCCTGGTAAATCTGTTTTGCTTTCCATTAAAATGAAGTTAGAGCACCACAAACTTTATGGGATGCTTCTGTGCTTGGTAGGCACAGAAAAGAGACCATCAATCCCATTTCTCATCATAACATTTTAGCTAAAGTTAACACTCAATTATATATAGTAATAGGGAGATGAGAAATCCTCTAACTCTAAAATCCATAGAATTCATCAAAGATTGAATAATCAAAGTCATTCAACCTTTGCCAACAAAATCCTCTTATCGGACTCACTGAAACATAGCAAAATTAATTAACTTGAGTTTCTAGCTTATTTTCCTCCCCTCACGTCTGCTTGAAGTTTTAATTAGAAGGAAAGTGTCTAGATGATCAGCAAGAAGATTTGAAGGAGGAGAAGTGAAGCTCTGGAAAATTACTAACTAAATTCTCTCATTTGTTAAGAAAACCTTACTGAGATTCTAATGTTCAAGACACTCATTGAGAACAGAGCAACGAACAGAAATAGACAAGCTCTCTCATGAAGCTTACATTCTACTAAGGGAGATGGAAAATAGACTGGTAAATAGAAAACTGGTCAGATATATACAATTTGGAGTAATCTTAACTATACGTTCAAGGCACTTCCAGGTTATCTCTTAGCATTTTCTTCCCATGGCTGTTGAAGTCCAGTGATTCAACCTTAGTCAGCAAAGCCTTGTAAACACATATGAGCATAATGACAAGTGAGTGGACACTTGCTTACCTTCAGCTGGTGGCATATTTTCTTCAGTACAAATGCTTCCTCCTCCGTATTGGGAATAAGTCTTATCACCTTATCACTATAACAAAGGGGAAAAAATGGTGAGGTATACTCTTTAAAAATAAAGATACAGCCATTTCTATATATTTTTTTAAAAAAACCTGCCTTTGCATTTAGAAAAAACAGCAAAATTTTAGACTGGCTATAGGAATATTATTGCATTCTTGGTACTCTATGATAGTTTTCATCTTTTTTCCCCTTCTGTCTTAAAATTTTTATTTTTTTTCATCAGTTTTTGAAGATTACAAATTCATACTCAAGCAGAGAAAGGTCAAAAATACAGAAACAGTGGCAACAGGACAAGAACTTCCATGATACCTCAGAGCAGATACTGAGAAGGAAAATTCCCAATGACAGAAAAAAAAAAAAAAAAAGGCAAAAAAGCCTACTTAAAATGTTTAACTTTATGCTGAAAAGGAATGTGACCTTTGAGAAGAGGACCCATGACATCCATACACAGTGGAACATTTCTGGTTTGGATTCTTCCGACACTGAGAACATAAAGATAAGCCCACCTCTAAGGGACATCTTATTTCTTGAGTACATAGCTTACCAACTGGTATGTGAGACCAAACTGAAGGGAACCCCCTGCCCGCATTGTCTGTGCCCATTAAATACCAATGGCTATAAAATTTTTGTTATTTAATTTTTATTTTTAAAATTTATTTTTATTGAAGTATAGTTGATTTACAATGTTGTGTTGGTTTCTGGTGTACAGCTATCGATCAGTTATATATATATGTGTGTGTGTATTATATTTTTCTTTTTCATATTATTTTCCATTATGGTTTGTTATGCAACATTTTGAAAGTGATAAAAACTTAAAATCAATTTTTACAGCCATTAAAAATTTTCCACAGTTAAAATTACATCTGAACAGTCTACACAGATTCTGAATTGCCTAAGAAGACTAGAGGTGTCATGCTTTCCACCAGAAAGCGCTCTGCAGTGGTACTTTTCCCCAAGGTGTCCCAGACACGTATTATCACTTTCTAATTTTGTCATGATGAGCTTGAGAAGCACAACTCTAGTATATAATAATCACAACTATACATGTACAACTGAATGACTGTGCTGTACACCTGAAACTAACACACTGTAAATCAACTACACTTCAATAAAAAAATTAATTTATCATAGTAAAAAATGCCACAATTGTTCAATGAGTTTTTCATGGAGTAGAAACTAAATATTTATTAACAGATTGGTATAAAGGAGATCATTGAGAATAATTGGCTTCCAGAGGAAATGCAAGGAAAAATGAAGTATAAGAGGAATGAGTATTTTCTATCATCTTCAATGGCATTTTACAATGACTGCAGACAAAATAGAATGTTATCAATACCACATATGTAAAGCACAAAACAAAAACTCTAGCAGTTCAGCCACAGCTTCTCTCTCCAGCTTCAAAATTGTACCAGAATAAGGATGGAATTTATGAGCTTTTCCATGGTTTTACCACTTAGATGAATTGCAGTCTCAAAGACTAAGATTAATATGGAGAACATCAGAGCCCAAGGGAGTCTTTGGATTTGTTGGACAGTCATTCTGTAAGGCTGTGTGTCCATTTCCCATAATTTTTACTTTATGCTTTCAAATGACCCTGTTATACCTTCCTTAGGCCTATGAGTTAAAAGACCCCTGGCTTGCTGAATGACAGTTTAGCATGTTATACACACTCCTACTCAATATGGTTTTGTAGCTTTTGCTTTTGTATTCCTCACAAACATCACACAGAACAACCTCTTGCTACCTGTGTCATAAAGTCCATTTTCCTGGAAAGAATAAAAAGTAGAAGGAAAGGAAAAAAAAAAATCAAGTCACTGTAAAAAAAACAAAAAAACAAAACTTCGAATATGACCTTTGGAATTTAAACACAATTACACCTTTTCTTTCATTGTTTTTTTTTTTTTTTTTCATTTCTATTACACATTTCTCTGACCTTTGTGTTTTCTGGATTCATCAGATCCTGGCCTCTCCCACCTGATGCAATATAAGTCTCAGCAAAGAAAAACTCCAATGGATGATATGGTTGTTTTTTGAGGGAATGGATCGCTTGACAGGTTGCTGAAAAACACCTCCATCTGGGGCCCTGTCAGCTCCTCAAGAATGCAAAGAAAGCAATCTGTAGCTGTTTTACAGCCATGGGAAGTTTTTTTTTTTTTTTTTTTTTTTAAGATGATGGATAATTCAACCTGGCAATTGGTTCCTCTTCTGTGAGTACAGGATAAAAGGGGACCACCCCTGGTATTATTAACCCTGAAAGTGATTGTTCAAACCCAGTTTTGTCATTTTTATCACAAGTCCACTTCATCTCAGCTTGTAGAAATTTTTAGGTGTGACTTGAGAAATGTGTTTATTATCATTTGATTACTTATCAAAGAACAGAGAATAAGGAAAGCTATTTCGCAAAGCCCATGAAATGTCATACTTTATTGTAAGCTCATAAATTATATTGGTAACTAGCCAGTAACCAAAACCCAACAGCTCTTTATTCAGCATGTAAGACCAATGCCTCCCAAGTGCCCCATTTGTTTTACCAAACAGAAAGCTTATTCTCCCTAGATCCATTAGCTAGTCTTTTTCGAAGTGGTAAACAATAATTCTTGGACTGCAAGGAGATCAAACCAGTCAATCCTAAAGGAAATCAACCCTGAATATTCATTGGAAGGACAGATGCTTAAGCTGAAGTTCCAATACTCTGGCCATCTGATGCAAAGAGCTTCTCATTGGAAAAGACCCTGATGCTGGGGAAGACAGAAGGCAAAAAAAGAAGGGCGTGGTAGAGGACGAGATGGTTAGATAGCATAACCAACTCGATGGACATGAGTTTGAGCAAACTCCGGGAGATAGTGAAGGACAGGAGAGCCTGTGTGTGCTGCAGTCCATGGGGTTCCAAAGACTCAGACATGACTTAGCAACTAAACAAAACCAGCAAAACAAAAATTCAGGACCACAAACAGGAAAGTTTCAGGAAGTCAAGTAGCTATTGAGTTAGGAAAACTAGCTGTGCACAACTATCAGAGAAGATGAACTGAGACTTCCTTCATAAAGTCAGTGTTAGTCTCTCAGTCATGTCTGACTTCGCGACCCCATGGGCTGTAGCTGCCAAGCTCCTCTATCCATGGGATTCTCCAGGCAAGAATATTGGAGTAGGTTGCCCTTCCCTTCTCCAGATTTTCCCAATCCTTTATGATGTATCAGTTTTTTTTCCAACCGCTAGGTGGCAACATCATTTTAAGGCCCCTGGGATTAAAACGAGAGAATCAAAGGTCTGGATGCGGGTTAAGGTTAGAGGCATGAGTGGGCAACCAGCTACTCATACATATGGGCATTTGTAAGTCAGAGATTTCTAACTCAGCCTATATAAAGTTTCCAGAAAGATTGCACAGATATTTTTAGTTACAGTTTAAGGATGTAGTATAGACAACAGGTAAGTCGTCTCCCAATATTTACTAATATGATTCACTAACGCTATACTGATTCTCTGTCCCTTTGTCTTATAGGACAAATGAGGTTTTTTTGTAATGTTAGCATCAAGTCTGGTTGTAAATTTGATGACTAACTCTTATGTACCATGCGTGCATGCTAAATTGCTTCAGTTGCGTCCAACTCTTCACAACCCTGTGGACTGTAGCCTGCCAGGTTCCTCAATCCATAGGATTCTCCAGGCAAGAATACTGGAATGTGTCGCTATGACCTCCTCCAGGGGATTGTCTTGACCCCAGGGAGTGAACCTGCGTCTCTTATGTCTCCTGCATTGGCAGACAGGTTCTTTACCACTAGCACCACCTAGGAAGCCCTCATGCACCATAGCAACCATATGAATAAGAATAAATAAATTTAATTGATTTAAAAACTATTATAACCTAGAGGGGTGGGATGGGTTGGGAGGTGGGAGGGAGGTTCAATAGGGAGGGGACATATGTATAACTATGGCTGATTCATGTTGATGTATGACAGAAACCCATACAACATTGTAAAGCAATTATCTTTTGATTAAAAATTAATTAAAAAGAAGCTATTACTGAATGTTTAATGAGATACTAAGTGAAGCCAGACAGAAAGACAAATATACTACTTATATGCAGAATCCAAAAAAAGGATACAAATGAACTAATTTACAAAACAGAAATAGACTCACAGACACAGAAAACAGATTTATGATTATCAAAGGGGAAAAGGGTGGGATAAATTAGAAGTTTGGGATTAACATGTACACACTATAATATGTAAAATAGATAACCAACAAGGACCTACCATAAAGCACAAGATACTCAATGTCTTGGGCTTCCCTTGTGACTCGGCTGGTAAAGAGCCCACCTGCAATGGGGGAGACCTGGGTTCGATCCCTGGGTTGGGAAGATCCCCTGGAGAAAGGATAGGCTACCCACTCCAGTATTCTGGCCTGGAGAATTCCATGGACGGTATAGTCCATGGGGTCCCAAAGAGTCAGACAATACTGAGTGACTTTCACTCAATATCTTGTAGTAACCTTTAATGGAAGAGAATAAAAAATGCATGTATGTGCATAACTAAATCACTTCACTGTACACCTGAAACTAATACGATATTGTAGATCAACTATATTTTAATAAAAAATTTTAAAAATGTCTAGTGAGAATATAATCATAGAGAAGAGAATTCAGCAACAAAGTGCTCTCTCAAACTTGTTACCATCAGTCTGGGTCTCAGGGTCCTTGTTGCAGGAGTGGGGGATGAACTCCCAGTTGCCTTTTCATTATATTTTAAAATTAAGTTTAATTATATATACATTAAAATTTTTTTGAAGTATGGTTGACTTACAACATTATATTATTTTCAGGTGTACAATACAGAGATTCAATTTTTTGTATAGATGACACACCAAAGTTGCAGAATATTGACTCTCTTCCTTGTGTTGTATATGCGTGACCCATTTATAACTAGTAGTTTCTTTTAAACCCCTTCACTTACTTCTCCCCTCTGCCCCACCTCTCTCAGTTGTAACGACTAGCTTGTTCCCTGTATCTATGAGTCTATTTCTGTTTTATTTGTTCATTCATCTTGTTGTTTTAAGTCACACATATACGTCTCCTGCAAGTTGCAATGCAGGAGACCCAGGTTTGATCCCTGGGTCAGGAAGATCCCCTGGACAGAGGGGATGGCAACCTATTCTGGTGTTCTTGCCAGGAGAATCCCCATGGACAGAAGAGCCTGGCGGGCTTCAATCCATGGGGTCACAGAGTCAGACATGACTGGACGACTAGGCACACAGGCACAGAACTGAAAACATATAGCATTTGTCTTTCTCGGACTTTTGTCACAAAGCAAAATAACAAAGACTATATTGTTTGAGTTCAGTGCCTGCTGTAGTCATTGCTATGCCTTGATCACAACACAACTACGGAAGAACATCTGTTTATGTCAACTTGGGACTTCCCAGGTGGCTCAGTGGTAAAGAATCTGCCTGACAATGCAGGAGATGCACGTTTTAATCCCGGGGCCAGGAAGATCCCCTGGAGAAGGAAATGGCAACCCACTCCAGTATTCTTGCCTGGAGAATCCCATGAACAGAGGAGCCTGGTGGGTTACAACCCATAGGGTCACAGAAGAGTCAGACATGACTTAGCAACTAAACAACAACATATGGGCAATTTGAGAGTCCTTTTCCTCAGCCTCTTTTTGAAAGACAGATATGAAGCTCCAGATTTTTCCTTTGGTTCCTGGTATGACCTTTCACAATTAACGCTATCATCAAACTCTACATTTCCTTGTAAGTTACAGAGCTAGTATATGAATCCATGTTTATAAAAATCAAAATATTACAGAAGTACCTCTCACACCCACATCCCTAGAAGACCAAAACCTTCCTCAATTTCTTCCAGCTGAGTGGCAAGTTTTTCTAGACGCTTTGAGGTTCTCTGCTTTATACACACTTGCTTCTAGAACCCCATTCCTGTCCCACTGCTGGCATTGGAACCCCATCCTCAGCTTGAAGCCCCCATTTCAAAGTCCTGGCTCCCAGACCACAATGCGTCAGTTTTTCTTTCCACTTCAGCTTTGGTTTTTCTTTTCCCTCAAATGTTTGGCACCTGTGAGTTTTCTCTTTTTTTCTTTCTCCAAAACTCAGTTATCCGCTAACTGATAGGGCAGCAGCATCATGCACTCTGAGGGCAGGTTGCCAACATCATCTGTGTGGCCTTAGGCAAGGTTCTTAACCTCTCTGTGTCTCAGTCCTTCTCTCAGCGGATTGGGGAGAATTGCACTTAATTCACGGGTTATTCAATGAGTGCGGGTCAAAGGAGCATTCAAGTCAAGTGCTTATAGTAATACCTGACATATAGTTAGATATTATAGATTTTGATATTATTATTACATTTTGGCATTTTCCCACTTTATCCGGTATTAATACTTTGAGAGTTCCTCATGCACCCTTCCTTCATATTCTCTCCTGTCCTAATCTGTCGAACGGAAGAATGAATAAGATTCTCAAGAAGAAACGGCTTGAAGCAAGACCTTCAGGGGGCCTCAGAATGTGTGATCTGTCTGTAGTCTCCCTTCCAGCTGTCTTTTTCTTGGTAACTGCTTCCCTGGGGACCATACCTAACTTGACACCTAACTTAAAGACAGTCTGTGGATGGTAGGGTGGAATGACAAGTGAGTCCTGCCCAGCTGGGCTCCTCTACAGCCAGCGGCCAACAGCCGATGCAGTCAGATCCTCTCATGGGGAGTTTGCGCTTGAGACATAGAGAACAGAAGATCAGTTAGCTTGCAGGGTCTGAAACAGGGCACTGGACTCAGAACTGCTGAGTGCCCAGAGGAAAAGTCCTCAAGCAGGAAGCTCCGGACACAGCCCTGTGTGGTGATCATTTGATTTCAGGACCTATGCTAGAAATAGTCCCCCTTCTTTTGTGTTTACTTATGATAAACTTCTGGGCTTCCCTGGTGGCACTAGTGGTAAAGAACCCTCCTGCCAGTGCAGGAGACATAAGAGACACAGGTTCGATCCCTGGTTGGGCAGATCCCCTGGAGGACAGCAGGGCCACCCCCTCCAGTTTCTTGCCTGGAGAATCCCATGGACAGAGGAGCCTGGCGGGCTACAGTCCATAGGGTTGCAAAGAGTTGGGCATAACTGAAGTGACTTAGCAAGCATGATAAACTTCCGTCATCTGATGTATCTGGACCATGTCTTTTCTAAACCTAACAAATGCACCAGTATTAAGAACACAAGCTCCAGTACTTCAGTTTTTCATTCCTGTCTCTAAGTCACTGAATTTATCTTCTCTTATCCAGTTCCCTCTCATTCAGGGAAGAAAAAAGAATAAGGTTGGATTCCAATCTGGGCTGCTCCACTTGACCAAGCTGTATAAACATTTAGAGCCAACGATACCTGATCCTTAATTGGGGAAACACTAAAATACTGTCACATAAGGTTTTTGTGAGAATTTTTCTTTTTTAAAAAAAAAATTATTTATTTTTAATTGGAGGATAATTGCTTTATAATGTTGTGCCGGTTTATGCCTTACATCAGCATGAATCAGCCATGGGTATTCATATGTTCCCTACCTCTTGAACCTCCCTCCCACCCCTCTAGGTTTCCACAAAGTGCCAGGCTGAGCTCCCTGTGTTATACAGCAAATTCCCGCTGGCTATCCATTTCAAGGATATGTGGTAAGGTATATGTTTAAAAGTTACTTTCTTGATTCCTCCCACCCTCTCCTTCCCCCACTGTGTCTACAAGTCTGTTCTCTATGTCTGCATCTCTATTGCTGACTGGCAAATAGGTTCATCAGTACCATTTTTCTAGCTTCCATATATATGCATTAATATATGATATTTCTTTTTCTCTTTCTGACTTACTTCACTTTGTATAACAGACTCTAGGTTCATCCACCTCAACAGAACCGACTCAAATTCGTTTCTTTTTAATGGCTGAGTAATATTCCATTGTATATATATATATATACCACAACTTCTTTATCCACTCATCTGTTGATGGACATCTAGGTTGCTTCCACATCCTGGCTATTGTAAACAGTGCTGCAGTGACACCGGGGTACACGTATATTTTACAACTGTGGTTGTGAAATTTCATTTGACCACACTTTTGTAAAGTTATGTTATATGCCAGGGACAGTGGTGGGTGCTATGGATACAACAGTTCCTACCATGATGGGCTTATACTCATAGTCCTGGAGAGAAACACCTGTCTGAGAAACACTCCTAACTTCTCACAGCCTTTTAATGCATAGCTGCTGCTTCTGCTAAGTCGCTTCAGTTGTGTCTGACTCTGTGCGACCTTGTAGACAGCAGCCCACTAGGCTCCCCTGCCCCTGGGATTCTCCAGGCAAAAACACTGCAGTGGGTTGCCATTTCCTTCTCCAATGCATGAAAGTGAAAAGTGAAAGCGAAGTCACTCAGTCGTGTCTGACTCTCAGCGACCCCATGGACTGCAGCCCACCAGGCTCCTCTGTCCATGGGGTTTTCCAGGCAAGAGTACTGGAGTGGGGTGCCATCGCCTTCCCCATCAGTGCATAGTAGCTACTATTATTACCTCTACAGAAAAATATTTTTCTCACCCTTTAAAACTTAAAGGGCTGAAATAGGGTGCTTTTCCAAGTGTGTTTCACTGTAAATATCAGAAGCAACCCATGATTTAGTTGTATTTTTAACTTTCTTTGGTTATTGGTAGTACTTTTATTTCTTAACATTTTCACATGTATTTGAATCTAATCATTGATCAGTGTCTCTGTTTGGAACTATTTCCTCTCTTCTCATTGGCATCTGAAACACACATATGGAGAGTCTCATTATTTTCTACAACCATGATTTATATATATGAAGAGGGAAAATTTCATAGATAGCCTTGTAGTAATGGCTTCTTTATTGGTACAAGCTACCCATGTATCAGATCAGGTCAGATCAGTCGCTCAGTCGTGTCCGACTCCTTGTGACCCCATGAACTGCAGCACGCCAGGCCTCCCTATCCATCACCAGCTCTTGGAGGTCACTCAGACTCACATCCATCGAGTCAGTGATGCCATCCAGCCATCTCATCCTCTGTCGTCCCCTTCTCCTCCTGCCCCCAATCCCTCCCAGCATCAGAGTCTTCTCCAATGAGTCAACTCTTCGCATGAGGTGGCCAAAATACTGGAGTTTCAGCTTTAGCATCATTCCTTCCAAAGAAATCCCAGGGCTGATCTCCTTCAGAATGGACCGGTTGGATCTCCTTGCAGTCCAAGGGACTCTCAAGAGTCTTCTCCAACACCACAGTTCAAAAGCATCAATTCTTCGGTGCTCAGCCTTCTTCACAGTCCAGCTCTCACATCCATACATGACCACAGGAAAGACCATAGCCTTGACTAGGCGAACCTTAATAAAGACAATTTACCAGATGTGGAAAAGGGTTTCTAATGTTGCCCTTCACAAGGTATTAGATGAGTGTAGTGGGTGCTTTTGACTGCCCCTTCTAAATCTATTTCCCCTCCTTAAACCCTAACAGAACTGACTTGCTCAGATAAACACCCCCATGCCCATATCAGGAATGAGTCTTGTCAGCCAATTAGAGCTTGGATATCCCTGGCAGGTTTTGTTAGTCTGGAGGTCTGGAGATGGCCACGTGCTATAAATGGACTCAATCAGGTTTAAGGGAAGGATTGATATTCCAAGGTTTAAGGAAAAATAAGATCCATTCTGTTGTTGAACATAAACAATGTGTAACCCTGCTTGCCATGGCAGCATAATTAAGAAGAGAGTGAACTTTGGGGTGAAGCAGATTCTTTGGACCACTGGATGGAGAGACAGAAAGAACCCAGGTCTTTAATGACCTTAGAGAATCAACCAACTTTCAAGCTTGTCCTGCCTCTGGACTTCCTGTTACCTAGTGTAAAATGTATAGTGTAACATTTTCCTTTATTCTGTAGGCCAGTTTGAGTCATCTGCTTGTAACCAGAAGTATGCTGCACAATAACAGTGATTTTACTTATGGCTATTTGTAAGAATTACATAAGGGAAACCAATGGAATGATTAAATTTAATGTTATTTAACAGTAAACACTCATCTCACACACTAGCAAAGTAATGCTCACAATTCTCCAAGCTAGATTTCAACAGTATGTGAACCATGAACTTCCAGATGTTCAGGCTGGATTTAGAAAAGGCGGAGGGACCAGAGATCGAATTGCCAACATCCGCTGGATCATCAAAAAAGCAAGAGAGTTCCAGAAAAACACCTACTTTTCCTTTATTGACTATGCCAAAGCCTTTGACTGTGTGGATCACCACAAACTGTGGAAAATTCTTAAAGAGATGGGAATACCAGACCACTTGACCTGCCTCTTGAGAAATCTGTATGCAGGTCAGGAAGCAACAGTTAGAACTGGACATGGAACAACAGACTGGTTCCAAATAGGAAAAGGAGTACATCAAGGCTGTATATTGTCACCCTGCTTATTTAACTTCTATGCAGAGTACGTCATGAGAAACGCTGGACTGGAAGAAGCACAAGCTGGAATCAGGATTGCTGAGAGAAGTATCAATAACCTCAGATATGCAAATGACACCACCCTTATGGCAGAAAGTGAAGAACGAAAGAACTTCTTGATGAAAGTGAAAGAGGAGAGTGAAAAAGTTGGCTTAAAACTCAACATTCAGAAAGCTATGATCATGGCATCTGGTCCTATCACTTCATGAAAAATAGATGGCGAAACAATGTCAACAGTGACAGACTTTATTTTTGGGGGCTCCAAAATCACTGCAGATGGTGACAGCAGCCATGATATTAAAAGACACTTGCTCCCTGGAAGAAGCTATGACCAATCTAGACAGGATATTAAAAAGCAGAGACTTGACTTTACCAACAAAGGTCCATCTAGTCAAAGCTATGTAGTCATGTATGGATGTGAGAGTTGGACTGTAAAGAAAGCTGAGCACTAAAGAATTAATACTTTTGAACTGTGGTGTTGGAGAAGACTCTTGAGAGTCCCTTGGACTGCAAGGAGATCCAACCGGTCCATCCTAAAGGAAATTGGTCCTGAATATTCATTGGAAGGACTGATGCTGAAGCTGAAACTCTAATACGTTGGCCACCTCATGCAAAGAACTGACTCATTAGAAAAGACCCTGATACTGGGAAAGATTGAAGGCAGGAGGAGAAGGGGACAACAGAGGATGAGATGGTTGGATGGCATCACCAACATGATGGACATGAGTTTGACTAGGCTCCAGGGGTTGGTGATGGACAGGGAGACCTGGTGTGCTACAGTCCATGGGGTCGCAGAGTCGGACACAACTGAGCAGCAGAATCGAACTGAACTGTAAACAGGTGGTGCTAGTGGTAAAGAACCCATCTGCCAATGCAGGAGACATATGACTTGGGTTTGATCCCTGCGGGAACATCCCCTGGAGGAGGGCATGGCATCCCACTCCAGTTTTCTTGCCTGGAAAATCCCCATGGACAGAGGAGCCTGGTGGGCTACAGTACAGAGAGTCACAAAGAATCAGACACAACTGAAGTGACTTAACATGCACACAATAGTAAACAATATATTTCACATGTGGGAAAACATATATTGATATTCTTTCTTTCCTCCCTGAATACCGTTCTCTAAAACAGCGCTTCAATTTTGATGGCAGCTTAAAAAAACTGTGTGTGCTTTCAAGAGGGGAGATTTACTCAATAGCTAAGACTCATCTTTCATTTGCAAGAAAAATAGGACAGTTTTAAATATTTGCTGAATTTTCTGAAAGCTTGTGTCTTTTGGAAGAATGAATAATAGGCTGTTCACTTATTGAACAACAACAACAAAAAAAACCCCTCATGCCCAAGGACAAAGAAGTCTATTAAGTAATCCCATCTAGAAAAATTAATGTTCACATGTAGATTCTATATTAGAGAGGTCTCAGAGCTGTATTTCCCTTGTTGAAAGATTGTGTTTTGATGCACATGAAAAATTTCATTAAAAAGCAATAAAGAAGAGGCAACTTGGCAGAGAATACTCAAGAGAGCTAAATGGAGTCTCCCTTCTTTGGTCATAGTTTATAGTTGCAATATAAAGTACTCAGAACATGAAGAAGCTCCCTGTGGCAGTTTGCCTAGAACATGAAGATTTAGACTTCACACTTGGATCAACATTAGGCAGAACTGACGACCTTCTTTTTGTTACTACAGTTATTTTCACAAGAGAGAAAAGAAAAACATAATCTTCAAAAGCCTTACTCTTGTACTTCACTTTGTAGCAGACTATTTCTCAAGAGGTTGAATGCCTACCCTGACATCTCATATGTAATGGCTGATCAAGAAATATTTGCTGAATTGAAATTGGCTTTTTGTAAACTGCTTTTAAATTTCTGAAATTGGCTTCCATTGTGTGGTTTAAAAATTCCTTGCTCTCCTATTAGCACAGGTCAGAGAAGGAAAAAGCAATGAAATATAACCCTACCATAAAGTTCTTTTTTTTCTTACAGTAAAATATTATCTTTATTATGTCTCAAGGACTTTTGTATATTATTGTCAAATAATTATTTGACAAGTTCTTGCGATATTGAAGAATAGGACTCAATCAGAGAAAACTTTTACCACAACAGAGAACAAACCATTCATTCAACAGGTATCTACCCATGCAAGTCCCAAGGTGGTTGTAGCCATGAAATTAAAAGACGCCTGCTCCTTGGAAAAAAGCTATGACAAACTTTGTGTATTAATAAGCAGAGACATCACTTGCAGACAAGGTCTGTATAGTCAAAGCAATGGTTTTTCCAGTAGTCATGTACAGATGCAAGGGTTGCATCATAAAGAAGGCTGCACACCAAAGAATACTGATGCTTTTGAACTGTGGTATTGAAAAAGACTCTTGAGAGTCCCTTAGACAGCAAGGGGATCAAACCAGTCAATCCTAAAGGAATGCAAACCTGAATACTCATTGGAAGAACTAAAGCGGAAGCTGCAGCTCCAATACTTTGACCACCTGATGCAAAGAGCTGACTCTTTGGAAAAGACCCTGATGCTAAGAAAGATTGAAGGCTGGAGGAGAAGAGGATGACAGAGGATGAGATGGTTGGATGGCATCACTGACTCAACGGACATGAATTTGAGCAAGCTTGAGGGGATGGTGAAGGACAGGGAAACCTGGTGTGCTGCAGTCCATGGGGTCGCAGAGTCAGACATGACTTAGTGACTAAACAAAAGGACAGAATTGGCTTACAAAGGGGGAGAGAGAGGCTAGATCCAGGTTAGACTAGAGGTAGAGACCATAGAACTCACTGCTGAGTTTATATATAACCAAAGCAGAGTTAGAGAACAATCACAGATGACCACTACATTTTGGCCATTAGCTGAGATTGAGAAGATCGGAGGCAGGTTTGGTGGAAAGATCAAGCTCCTTTTTCTTTCTGGACATGCTATATTTGAGATCCTATCAGGCCTTGGATAAGGTGATGAGTCAGTTGGATTATATGAATTTGGGTGTTGGCAGGGAGCTGAGGTCAGAAATGAAAATTTAGAATACATTAACATATGGTTGGGGCTTCCCAGGTGGCTCAATAGTAAAGAATACACCTGTCAATGCAGGAGATGATGCAGGTTTGATCTCTGGATTGGGAAATGGTAGGAAATGGCAACTTGCTCCAGTGTTCTTGTCTGAAAAATCCCATGGACAGAGGAGCCAGACTAAAGTCTAGGCAGTCACAAAGAGTCAGATGCAACTGAGCAACTGAGCACAGGCATGTGCACACGCATGCACACACACAACATATGGTTAGTATTTAAAACCCTGATACTCATTTCTCCTAACTAGGGCAGAGAATGTTTAGAGAATAGTAAAATGTTGTAAATAGGGTTTGGATTTCCCAGAAGCTGTTGGCCAGACTTTCTCTTTTCCTAGTTATTACTTCATTCTGTTTGTAACCTTAGGATTTGAGAGTCCAGTAGAAATCATACGAGGCAGAAGAGCTGGGGAGAAAACAGCCCTGCTACTATGCCACAAGACACACCTCATACATACAACGCTGCTTTGTTATCACAGTGTCTCTCTCCACACACCTCAGCTCTAAATCTGAGTCAGGGTCAAATGCAACCTAAATCACATACGGAACCAAGAGAGCTTAGGTTTTTGTAGCCTTTGCTGGCCAGAAAGACACACAAGGAGAGGCTGCAGTAGGTGGTGAGAGAGCCAATCTAGTGTCTGCCCCGCTGATCAGCAAAACATGGGCACTAGCTTTTAATGAGGCTTTAATTCTACAAGAGATTTGAAGAACACTTATTGGAAACTTGACGTGAAGAAGTATTTTTTCCTTCTGGTGCACTACAGGGATGAAGCAGTTACAGAAAGCTGTGGCAAATTTCCCTTGGAAGCTATGAGCCAGTTTTCTAAATTAGCCTTTAATTTGTTAATCAAAAACAAGAATTGACTGAAATTACTGGGAACTGTTCTGGGGGATATAGTCAATGAAACGGGAAAAACAAAGCAGGATCTGTTTACATTCTTGCCAAATGTATTCCTCAGTTTGGAAATTTGGAGTTTTTGTATTTTTGGTCTTCTTATGATGTTAATTTTGTTTGGGAATATTTTTTAACTGGGAAACGTTCTCATATTGTGGAAAGGGATTGGTCTTTATATCTTTGGGGGTGACTGTGTTTACTGCTTTGTGGATATACAATTAATACAGAACATGGGATTGAGAGGGCAAACTCCTAAATTCATTACAGCATCATTCACAATAGCCAAGATGTGGAAATAACCCGTGTCCAGTGCTGGATGAATGGACAAAGAAAATGTGGTATGAAGATGCAATGGAATAGTATTCAGCCCTAAGAAAGAAGGAAATCTTGCCATTTGCCACAACGTGAATTGACCCAGAGAGCATCACGCTAAGTGAAATAAGCCAGACAGGGAAAGACAAGTACTATATGACCTCACTTGTGAATGGAAACTAAAAAAGCCAAACTCATAGAAATTGCAAGTAGAAGGGAGGTTGCCAAGGGCTGAGGGGTTGGGGGTGGGGAATGCAGGACAAAGTGTACAAGCTTTCAGTTTAAGATGAATGAGGTCTGGGAATCTAGTGCACAGCTCTAGGTGACTATAGTTAATAATATCATACTGTATACTTGGAAGTTACTGAGAGAATAGAACTTTAATGTCCTTCCCACCCATAACAACAACAACAATAAAATTGTAATTTATGAGGTAAGGGATGTGTTTAACTAGCTCTATCATGGTAAACATTTCACATTATCATATTGTGATAATATGATATCACATTATGATATCATATCATTATAATATATACAAATGATATCACATATTTAAGGCATATTCACATTATGCCTTGCTGCTGCTGCTGCTAACTTGCTTCAGTCATGTCCGACTCTGTGTGACCCCATAGATGGCAGCTTACACAAATTTAACATGTCAATTATATCTCAACAAAGTTAGAAGAACATCAGAAGTGCAAGTCTTGAATTTTTTCATGCAGAGACTAAGGTAGTTGCAAAAGACTACCTATATATTCCTATATCTTCTCTGTCTAAATTTTCAGGGGATGTTGATAAAAATGTCTAGAACTTATTTAAAATCATACTGGAGCTATCTGAATACAGTGTGAATATGGAATTGTCTGTTGTATGAAAAGTAATTAGGCATATCCAAGTTGAATAATTGCCCAAGTTGAACAGTCTGCAGAGAGCTTTTTCAATTGCAATGTTTAATGTATTTACTTTTAATCCGAACAATAAATTACAATGATACGCAATAGTTTTTGAGTTTTTATTATCAATCTCTTTCTGGGTGTTTTATATGTTTTATCTCATTTGATCCTTTTATGACTTTTTTGATCCTTTTATGATTTAGTATTTGCTGTTTTAAGGTAGTATATTTGATTATTTCTATCCTTTAAGGACTTGAAGAAATGATAAAGGCCATGATTATCTGTGTATACAAGAGCATAGAGAGTTAAGGTTGAATTTTGTCAAGGGTTATTCAATGTCTTAGAAGGATTACTTTGTCAATAATTGTCCTGAATTGTTTATTGTGTCTGTGAGCAATGTATGACATCAGAACTGTATAGCCATCATCACTTGTGACTTGTTCTATTGAATCTGAAAATTTCTAAGGAACAAGAACTTTGAAGTAAGCTCGGCCTGATAAAAAGCTCCTTGCATGGCAGTGGTGGCTGATACTGTGAAGACTTAAAGAAAACTGGTAGAATGACAACCAGCCTGTGGAGAAGGAACAGCAGCAGTGGGAGGGAGATGAGGACACTTGCAGAGAGTGAGGCAGCTGGGCCTTGTCATTGCCCCTGTGGGATCCAAGAGCCTACAAAGGCCCCAGACCCTGGATTTGCCTTTTTTCCTTCCTTATTTTCTCTATTAAATGAATGTGGTGACTCTCTGTATGATGTTGGGTGGTTTAGGTCTTCGAGTTCCTTTCCTGGAGGAAATTCTAAATTTACAGATCACCTTGAATAACTTGGGGGTTAATCCACATATAATTTATCATCAGCCCGCCAGTATCTGAGTTTCTTCTACATCCATGATTCAACCCATCAAGGACCATATAGTACTGTAATATTTACTATTGAAAAATATTTATGTATAAGTGGACCCTGGCAGTTCAAACCCACCTTGGTAAGGGTCGACCAACTGTACTTTTCATTTTTGGACTATCTGGCTCTATAAATGTAACCAATTCTCGAACACTTCAGTCAGGGGTTAAGAAATATGATTGTGTAATTAACACCTCAGTTAAGATGCTTTTGTTGTCAAATAACAGACAACCTATCTTACAATGAACTAAATCATATGGGAAATTATTTGCTTATCAATGAAAAGTCTAGCAATAAGTCAGCAGAGTTGGTCAGGGCTCCAGCTTGATTTCTCCACAATTCTCTTAACTTTGTTCACTCAAGCCCACTTTACTCACTGTCACAAAATGGTTGCAGCAGGCCCAGGTCTCACATCCATATACCACACTGTTAACAAGAAGGGCTTGCTTTTCCTTTTCAACTACTGAAAGGAAAGAGTCCTACAGATTTGGATCAATAAGATGGTAAGCTCATCCTTGAACCAATCATGGTGGAAGAAGAATGTATTCTTCATGTTATCTAGGCTCACTCCTGCAGATGTGAAGATGGTGGTGGTGACGGTGGAGGTACCATAAAAACACGTGACTGCTGCACAATGAGGAAATACACAATGTTTGTGTGTATAAACCAAAGACACAATCCCATGTGCACTTTCTTTCCAATCTCTTGACAACTGCCTTTCCTAGATTGCACCCAGGATTGGTGGGATGCTCAGGGGGTGGAGGGTGGGTGGCAGTGTTGATTTGGCAGTTTTTAATGTCCATGTACATGAGGCGCAAACTATAGGAGTGGGAGTGGAGAATATTTTTACAGGCTCCTACAAGCCAAAGCCTTCTGGAAGAATATTCTGAGGATACAGACATTTTGGCATTTAACAGTGACTCAGGAGTAAGTTTAATTAAGAATAATCAGTGAGGGTATGTTAATATTAGCAGTCTAAAATTAACCACACAAAAGCTGAAGAATCAAAGGATTGTCAGCTCTTTCAAAGGCAAAAACTAAAATGTATTTCTTTTGTCTCCCCAAAGGAATTTACACAAAGCTTAATGGCTTTGTGATTCTATAAAGGCCTCGACTCTGCAGTGCCACCTGTTCAGGCTGCACTTTTAGTGTCTTCTTACTAGGTACTTAACTTTCCCCCTTTGATGGATAAAATCTATATGATATAGGCTTTTACTTTATGAATGGCCAGATCCTGGGAAGAAACACAGATCCAAAATGTTACTGAAGTCTGGAAGTCTGGAATAGTGGGGAATTTCTGGAATTCAAATGGCTTTATTTGTATTCTGCAGCACAGAATATGAAGGAGGCTGCTGCTGCTTCTGCTGCTGCTAAGTCACTTCAGTCTTGTCTGACTCTGTGAGACGCCAGCCCACCAGGCTCCCCTGTCCCTGGGATTCTCCAGGCAAGAACACTGGAGTGGGTTATGAAGGAGGCGAGGGCCCCTGATTGACAAACATCAGAGACCTCAGCCCCCCCACTGGCTTCCCTCCTGCCCCAAGCCACACCCCTCTACCTTTTGTAATATGATATGGGTTGGAAGAGGACTGAAGGCAGTTGATGAAGAGGGTTTGGTACAGGGTGGGTGCCAATTTATGTAATCTTTTTGACGATATCCTTCTCTGAGTAAGGCTAGGATCAGAGCTCTGTGGGAATCATATTATTCTGACATGTCTATGCTGCCTCTTCCTTTTCTACATTACCCCAGGCCTGGAGGGCTCACAGCAATAGGAGGCCAGATACACCTCAACTTCCTCTTCTGCACTTTAAAATTCTAGTTCTGGCTTTCCCATCACTAGCTGTAAGACTCGAGGTGAATGACTTGACCTCTGTGGTCTTTCTATAAGACATGGTTAATGTTGCCCTACATTGTAGCACAGGCAGTTGGATCAAATTAGGGAGCATGGAGGCATTCTCTGCAAATTGTCAAGTTATACAATGGGAGAGAGTTATTTAGTCTCTCAAACACCAGCAACGGTCTGTAGTGTTTCAACCCTGCAGTCTTTCAATGTGCCTGAGGGTTTCTTTGTTGTGGTGGGAATTCTCATTGCAGTGATACAATTTCCTCATTCTAAAAAGCAAAGCACTAAGATGCTTCTACTTTATAAAATTAGATATAGGAGAAAAAGGCACATGCAAGTCTTTGGGCTGTTACCATCCAAGTAGAATAGCAGTCAAATCTCTGATAAGAGGATTCTGACTCTAGCATTAGTGAGGTTTCTGTGATTTCACTGGCTCTAATGAGATGGACAGAAAGGATGTCTACTGTGAAATATGTAATAGGAGTCAGGAGACACGGATTTTGATGAAAGGATATGAGGATATATGTCCCCTTTGAGAGTAATTCTAAAACCTCATTATGGTTGGCCACAAAAGACATTTCAAGTCCTTCCTTACTCAAACTGCTTAAATGTAACATTTGATTCTGCTGCAATCTTTTGTTTTGTTTTAATCAGGATTCCTGAAGAAAAAGAAAGTGAACCAGCTTCTCTATCTCCACCTTAAGGGGGATCACATAGCTGACTCTGATGTCCATTCAAAAGAGGAGGACGAGCTCATCTGGGAACCTATGACTGTAATGGCATCAGTAAAAAGCTACGTTTAATCCCTGCAATCCTTGACTTTAAAACAGTCACACTGTGTGAGTCAGAAGACACAGCCCTGAGGAGGGATGGTGGCAAAGACAGAAGTACCTGAATTTCTTTTTAAAATACAATATATTTTTGTACAGAATCCTTCCCTGAGTTCATCCTTAGCTCTGCTTTCCCTGAGGTTATTTCTTATCCATCTCCCTTCCTGGATGTAAAACACTTGGTCTTCACATTACCATAGGCTTATGGGTTTTAGTGTGTGTTGGAATCCAACTCCTCTGAGTGTCTGTGGAAACAGAGAGGCACACAAGGCAGGCAGTTGGAGGAATTATTATTACTGCTCTTTATTTTTGCCTCCTCTGCTGGACTATGCATGGAGTTGGGTGAGAAAAGACCTCTGGAGGTGAAAGGGCAGGCTGGATGTCCTTGCTTACTTAGCCCAGATCAACCAGAGCTGTAGTTGCTTCCCACTCCCAACCCTGACTTCAGAAGCCATTCTACCTCCCCTTAAAACCTGTAACTCTAAATAAACACTGTTGAATTGGTTTCTGTCTGAGACATTTCTATTTTCAGTACCCCATTCTTCTGCCTTCCAATATTCCCACAGCTGCCAGGGAGCAGGAAACATGGATTGATGCAGTGATGACTGATTAACTCCAAATCTACATGATTTATAAATACTTGTGGAGCACATATCATGACAAAGAACTCACAGGAGGATGAAGAACCAGGAGGTGATGTGATCACAATTAACAACCGACGCCCAGTTGTAAACCTGACCTTACCCATGTGGAGGTGACAAGTGCCCTTGAATCCAGGTCATCAAGATGGATTCAAGGCTTGGCTCAGTTGCTTCACCTTCCCAACACTTGATCATCTTCACTAAGGAAGAGAGTCTCAGGAGGGCTGAATGAGAATAGAAATGAGGCTCTTTGTAAAGCAGTCACATGTCCTATAACAATGAGGTTCTGTTTGGGCCTATAGACCTTGGGATTTTAAAGATCGTCTTTTTGAGTTTGGGATTTTTCCTTAATGGTCAAGAACACAGTGCCAGAACCAAATAGACAGGTCCCTGTGCCCGGATCTCTGGATTCATGTAAAGTATCTTCAAGCAGTTTGGTCTTGAGGATTGAATTGGGGAAAGTGAGGCAATGTGATGCTATTTTGTCCTTTCCTCTCAAATATAAAACCAAAAAAATAAAGACTACTACCCCACCTTCTACACCTACCGTGCATCTCTCCACCTCTTACCACTAGGTATGTTGTTATTTAGTTGCTAAGTCATGTCTGGCTATTTTGCAACCCCATGGACTGTAGCCCACTGGGCTCCTCTGTCTGTGGGATTTCCCAGGCAAGAATACTGGAGTGGATTGCCATTGCCTTCTCTAGTGAATCTTCATGACCCAGAAATCAAGCCTGAGTCTCTTATAGCTCCTGCACTGGCAGGCGGATTCACCACTGAGCCACCCAGGAAGCCCAGCAAAAACGATTGGTTCTACTTCTTTGCTATAGGGAAGCTCCGTGCACACCTGATGCATTGTGTTCACTGGTATCCCCCAACAAGTCCTGTCCCTGGTTCATGGTAGGTCTTCAGCAAACATTTGGTGAATCAGTTTCTTTAAATCTTGGAGGTTCTAAAGCTTTTGGTTTCCTTTTGTCTGTAGGTGGGATAATGATAGCACTCGGGCTGCCTATAGCTCTCCCACAGCCCTGACCCTCTGTCCACCTTCCTGTTTCTCTCTCATTGGTCCAAGCAAAGGCTCAGCTACCTCTGCTGGTCTTGCTCCACTGTTTCCTTAGGCCCATGTTCTCTCTCTCTGCCGCCACAAGTGGGGTTTTGTGAAATGTAAATCTGATCATGTGTTCATTAAATCAACATTTACTGACTTCCTGTGTCCCGCTAGCAACTATTCAGATTCTAAAGATCCCCTTGAACAACTTTCCATCACATGCGGAACTGCACGGTAACCAGGCTCCTCTCCTGGCTCCCCCCCCATCTCAATGGCTGGCTTTTCAGCCACACCAGAGTCCTTTTCACTGCCTGAGAGCAGTGCTGACTCTCCCTTTCTTGATTTAGCTGTTCTCTCTGCAATGAAAACCCTTCCCTGCCTTGTTGGTCTGAAGAACTCCTCACATCAGATCAGTCGCTCAGTCGTGTCCGACTCTTTGCGACCCCATGAACTGCAGCACGCCAGGCCTCCCTGTCCATCACCAGCTCCCGGAGGTCACTCAGACTCACACCCATCAAGTCAGTGATGCCATCCAGCCATCTCATCCTCTGTCGTCCCCTTCTCCTCCTGCCCTCAATCCCTCCCAGCATCAGAGTCTTCTCCAATGAGTCAACTCTTCGCATGAGGTGTCCAAAATACTGGAGTTTCAGCTTTAGCATCATTCCTTCCAAAGAAATTCCAGGATTGATCTCCTTCAGAATGGACTGGTTGGATCTTCTTGCAGTCCAAGGGACTCTCAAGAGTCTTCTCCAACACCACAGTTCAAAAGCATCAATTCTTCGGTGCTCAGCCTTCTTCACAGTCCAGCTCTCACATCCATACATGACCACAGGAAAGACCATAGCCTTGACTAGATGAACCTTTGTTGGCAAAGTAATGTCTCTGCTTTTGAATATGCTATCTGGGTTGGTCATAACTTTCCTTCCAAGGAGTAAGCATCTTTTAATTTCATGGCTACAGTCACCATCTGCAGTGATTTTGGAGCCCAGAAAAATAAATTCTGACACTGTTTCTACTGTTTCTCCATCTATTTCCCATGTAGTGATGGGACCATATGCCATGATCTTCGTTTTCTGAATGTTGAGCTTTAAGCCAGCCTTTTCACTCTCCACTTTCACTTTCATCAAGAGGCTTTTTAGCCCCTCTTCACTTTCTGCCATAAGAGTGGTGTCATCTGCATATCTGAGGTTATTGATATTTCTCCCAGCAATCTTGATTCCAACTTGTGTTTCTTCCAGTCCAGCATTTCTCATGATGTATTCTGCATATAAGTTAAATAAACATGGTGACACTTATCCTATAACACCCAGCTACAGAGCTTTTCTGTAAACGCCTCTCTGACTGCTTTTCCTACCCTAACCAGAACGACGACACCATTGTACCTTGCATATCCTGAATGCTACAGCTCTGCCAGCACGTGCTTGTGTGTTACATCTGTGTATTGCACATATGTCATTACACATACAGCATCGAATCATAGTGCTGTCCTTCCCTGGCCATCTCCCTGGCTGCAATGCCAGCCTCCTGAGGTCAGGCATTAGTTCTCGTGCATGCTGGGGTACCCAGCACCTAGGGAGGGATGGAATACACATCTGCCCAAAGAATCACAGCAGAGGTGTAACTTAGGAGATCAGCTTTACCCGTGGATCCTCCTCCTGTACCAGCCTCTAAACATCCTTTCTCAGGGTCTCATTCCCTTTTCACCCTAAGACTCTTTCCCTTGGCAATCTCACCTAATCCTATGACTTTGAAGCATCTGTATATTGATAGGTGAAGTGAAAGTATTGGTCGCTCAATCGTATCTGACTCTGCAACCCAGGGACTGCAGCCCGCCAGGCTCCTCTGTCCATGGGATTCTTCAGGCAAGAACGCAGGACTGGGTAGCCATTCCCTTCTCGACTGATAACCACTCCCCCCTCCCCCGCCAAATTTATCTCTGCATCAAACCTTTCTTCCCAGTTCCTGCTCACTTCTCTGACTGTAGATCTAACTTATTATCTCTTCCTGGGTGTTTCCCAGACATCTCAAATATAATATCCAACAGCAAAGTTAATCTTTCCCTCAAATCCACTTATCCTATTTGTTAAATAAAGCATCCACTTCCTGCTGTAAGTCAAGGCACCAAGACAAAGTCAGGAGCCATGACCTTGCCTTTGAAACTTCCTTCTCCTTTAACCCAACATTCAACCCATTACCACATCTAGTTCATTCCACTTCTTGTGCAGATCTTGATTCTTACTCGCTTTCTTCACCTCCACTGCTTTTCCCTCCCTCCTGTCTCCTGTGTGGCCCACTTTCCCAGCCTCATGACTGGAGTCTCTGCTACCATCTTGCTCCCCTGCTTCCCCACAAGGCAGGTAAACCAATTTAAAGGAAAATGCAAACAGCATCCCATCTTTCCTTGCTTAAAACTCTTCAATACCTTTCCACTCACAAAAAGAGAAAATTCTTCTAAAAAAATCTGAGCACGATCTGCAACACACTATCCCAATAGGTCTCTACCTTCCTCTCCTTTCTTGCACTCCTTACACCCTCACTTTGTAGGTTTCAAATATATAGGCTTTGGGCTTCTGAGGTGGTGCTAGTAAAGAACCAAGCTGCCAATTCAGTGGACTTAAGAATTCAATCCCTGGGTTGGGAAGATCCCCTAGAGGAGGGCATGGCAACCCACTCCAGTATTCTTGCCTGGAAAATTCCATGGACAGAGGAGCTTGGCAGGCTATAGTCCATGGGGTTGCAAAGAGTTGGACACGACTAAAACAATTTAGTGCGCGCGTACACACAGACACACACACATACAGATTTTACTTTTTGCTATTAATTGGCCAGGAATCTCCATACCAAATGGAAGCAGACATATAATAGAGTTCAAATTCAGATTATATCAGTTATCAGGGGATGCTGAGATTCTCCTAATTAAATTATGGCTGCCAGTCATCACTCAAACTAAGGATATTGTTAATTAAGATACAAAACAATGTGATACATACGTATAACTGAGCACTACCTGACATGGGAAAGGAATATACCAACCTATTTATTTCAGTTAGAATTAACTGGGCTCATTTTGGATATAGTTTATCTTGGGGAAAAAATGGAATAGATTAAGTTACAATGGCTGTTCTAAGATAGATAATTTTTTCTCTGACACACACTAAAAAAAAAAAGGTTATCACTTTTTTCCCAGTCTCATTCAGAGAGTCTCCTGGCATCTATATTATTATTCAAAATATATTATATATTGGGGAAGTTTGAATCTACATTTTAATAAGCTGCAAACCTAATTATATTTGCAAAACTGCCCCAAGGTCCTTACTCTACTTTTCAACAAAGTATTCAACCAGCTGAATGCTAGAAGCAAGACTTCACTTTACCAAAACTGTCTTATTCATGAATTCCACAAAAACAATTTATTCTCACATTTATCATCAGTAATAAATAAATCACATTGCTATCAAGATGCAAAGCACATTTTATGATACATTGCTTTTCTTTTTCATTGCATTTCTTTTATTACTTAGAGATTTCCCCTAGTGATAAGCCAAGATGATCTTCAAAACATGAATTGGAAAAGATAAGAGCCTTTGAAATATCATTCCCTTCTGCTGTGGAAAAGTTTCATTGCTGTAGTCAGTGTTTTAGTAATACAGGTAGAAAGTTGTTGTAGAGGCTTGGTCATTTCAAATCTAGTTCAGGGTCAGCAAAAACAAATCCCAAATGGTATGATTTTATTATCTTTGGAGGCAATGTAGTGTGATGAGAAGGCTTTGGATGGTAGATTCAGAAAACCTAAGTTTGAATACATGGCAGAATAAATTTGGGAAGATGACTTCTGAGTCTCAGGTTTCTCTGAAGAATATTCCATCTACTACTGGGGTTTGTTGTTTAGTCCGGGAAAGGCAATGGCACCCCACCCCAGTACTTTTGCCTGGAAAAGCCCATGGATGGAGGAGCCTGGTGGGCTCTAGTCCATGGGGTCGCTAAGAGTCGGACAGGACTGAGCGACTTCACTTTCACTTTTCACTTTCATGCATTGGAGAAGGAAATGGCAACCCACTCCAGTGTTCTTGCCTGGAGAATCCCAGGGACGGGGGAGCCTGGTGAGCTTCCGTCTCTGGGGTCGCACAGAGTCGGACACGACTGAAGCGACTTAGCAGCAGCAGTTGTTTAGTCACTCAGCTGTGTCTGACTCTTTTGTGACCCCATGAACTGTAGCCAGGTTCCTCTGTCCATGGGATTTCCCAGGTAAGAATATTGGAGTAGGTTATCATTTCCTTCTCCAGGGGATCTTTTTGTCCCCAGAGATCAAATCCTTATTTCCCAAGTCTCCTGCATCAGTAGGAGAATTCTTTACCACTGAGCCACCAGGGAAGCCCCCACTGGGGAGGCATAAATGATCTTACTGTCAGTGTAGAGTTGGGCAGGTGACAAGGGTTAAAAACTGCAGTTTCAGTGACTTGTAATGATGCAAAGTTTCCTGTCCTCTCCTGACCTTATTTATTTGCAAAGGAAAATGCCAAACTTCAGAGTTTGTATCATTGGAGAGTTGCAGTTGATAAGGAGACTTGATGCCATTAATTTCCCAGAGCATGTGGGTTTTCTGGGAAAGTTGGGTTTATTTTGCATTATGGTTCACTTGAAGGTCTAATGATTTTGGCATTATTACTATTGTCAGTAATCTGGATTAACATACCCTGGTTGTCACAGAATTCTGGAATCACTGTGGACCTGTACAGATTCCATTTATAATTCCATTCTAAAGAGAGAGATTTTTGTGCAGCAATATGACTTCTAACCATTCTAGGGAGCAAACACTAGTTCATCCTTTTATTTAGTAATTTATTCAAATATTCACTGAGTGTGTACAACAAACCACACACTGTTCTAAGCAAAGAGGAGACAGAAGTGGTCAAAAATTCAAAGATCTCTGACCTCCATCAGGGAGGAACCATTCATACTTAATATATAAGTAAACCATACAGTCTGTGGATGGTGAGGGCCACTATGGAGACCAGAAGGCAGGGGAGGGTTCTACCAAGTGCCAGAGGAGGGTTGCTGAATTTTACATACGACAGTCAGGGATTTGCCTGATGGTCCAGTGGTTAAGAATCTGCCTTGTAAGGCAAGGGGTGCAGGTTCAATCCCTAAGTGGGGAACTAAGACTCCACCTGCTGCAGTGCAACTAAGCCCATGTGCCATGGCTAGAGAGTCTATGCACTGCAAGGAAAGATCCTGCATGAGACAACGAAGAGCCTGCATGAGGCAACTAAGACCCAAAGCAGCCTATATGAATAAATAAATGTTTAAAAAGTATGGTGGTCAAGGAAGGTGTATTTGAGGAGACAACACTAGCAAGAAAGCCATGTGGATTCCTATGGAAGGAATGTTCTAGGCAAAGGGAGGCCAAATGCAAAGGCTGAGGCATGGAAGCATGCTTGGGGATTAAGGAGTTAGGAGGAGCCTGGTGTGACTGGCAGAAGTGAGTCGTGGGGACCAGAAGGAGGTATCTGAGAGGCAGGGCCTTGAAGGCCATTGTAAAGATTTTGGCTTCTAATCTGAGCCAGAGATGAAGTCATCAGAGAGTTTTAAGCAGAGGAATGGTCTGATCCAAGTGCAGTAAGGGAATTTTTTTCAAAAGTTACCCTTTTCATGCAGCAGGAAGCATCTTGCCCCTACAGTTTCTGTAGCCCACCGTGGGAGAGGCTGGTCCCCAAGCTGGCCCCCTCAAGACTCAAACATCTGATAAACCCTTGGGCTCCAAGTAAATGTCACATAACTTATGACCTGTCCCAACATGAAGACTCCTTTGTTACAGCACAGGAGAATCTGGGGTGAATGCTACAGGTGTTGATTACACAGCTCAGGGAGTATATTCTAAAAATTTCTGAGAAATGGGAAACCTGAAACAGAGCACACAGGGGTAGAGAGAACAAATACCAACTCCCCACATCTCCCGCCTCTCCAGCCCCTGGCAGCCACCATCCTACTTTCTGTCTCTGAATCTGATGACCCTGGGAATCTCATTTGAGAGGAATAATATGATATTATCTTTTTATGTCTGACATTTTACTCAGTGAAATGTATTCAGGTTTCATCCATTCTGTAGCATGTGCCAGAATTTCATTCCTTTTTATGGTTGAATAAAATATTCCACTGTATGGGTAGAGTTGGCTTCCCAGGTTGTGCTGGTGGTAAAGAGCCTGCCCGCCAATGCAGGAGGTAGAAGAGACATGGGTTCAATCCCTGGGTTGGGAAGATCCCCTGGAGGAGAATATCTGCTGTCAGAGCCCTGAGATTTAACTTTTCTGGTAGTGGTTGCCCCCCAAGAAGGGAGGGAGTTCTCTGGTGGCTCAGATGGTAAAGAATCTGCCTGTAATGAGAGTGAACCGGGTTTGATCCCTGCGTTGGGAAGATCCTCTGGAGAAGGCAATGGCAATCCACTCCAGTATTTTTGTCTGGAGAATCCCATGGACAGAGGAGCCTGGTGGGCTACAGTCTGTAGTGTCTCACAGAAGTGACTTAGCACGCATGCACACACACACATGGGTATATCCTTCAGCACTGCATCACCATCTTGGATGTCATCCCTATGGGTTACTGCGGCTTCCTCAGACAATGATTTGGGGGGTGGGAGTTGGAGGAGGCAATTAGCTGGAGTCAAGGCAGAGGGGTTCCACTCTTTCCTTTCAGAGGATGGCTGGGATTGTGGGCAACTTTAGGAGGGTAGCATGTGAGAATGGGAGCTCTTAATGGCTTCTATTTCCTCTCGTAGGATGTTGTTGTTTAGTTGCTGAGTCGTGTCCAGCTCTTTTGTGACCCCTTGAACTGTAGCCCGCCAGGCTCCTCTGTCCATGAGCTTTCCCAGGCAAGAACACTGGAGTGGGTTGCCATTTCCTTCTCCAGGGAATCTTCCTGACCCAGCGATCAAACCCACATCTTCTGCATTGCCAGGCAGATCCTTTACCACCCAGGAAAATCCAACTCTGTAAGATGAGAGGGAATTTAATCTACATATAATGCTTGAGGAGTTTTCAAGCCAACAACTTGCTGTGGGCAGTCCATTCCAATTCTATCTCCATCTCAGGTAACAGCATTCATCTTTGGGTAGGAACGAAGTTACTACTCATGATACAGCTCTAAAAATATGAGATTGTGACTACATAGCTACTTGAAAGGAGTGAATATTACTCCTGCACCTAATGATTCATTGCTTATTTGGTCCTTATGATGAAGTACTTTGTTGTTGTGTTATTTTAATACATGTCTCAAGGTAACACAATGCTCCACAGCCAGCACCTTGGAGAGTTATTTGGTGTCAGTAATACAGAAGCACATCTCTCCTCTCCTCCATATATCCTCCAAAAAATCAGTTTCTTGACATTCTCAATTAGAGCCAAATTATACTGAGGAGAAAGCATTATGGGAGGAAAAAGGTGCCGTCAAAAGGCTCTCCTCTGGGAAAGGGGCTCGTGAGCCTGGTGGCTCTTGGTGGAGACAGAGTATCCCAACACCTCTCCAGAAAAGGGACAGGCAGGTTCCTACTATCTGCTGTTCCTATGAAGAGTTGTCTATTCAGAACCTTAGAAATAAAACCCAATGTATATAGTATACTGCCTCAGAGAACAAAGCTCTAAACCCCAAAGCAAATACAAAACAGAGATGAAATCATCAGCAAACACCAGTGAAGATCATTCTTCCATTACAACAGGTAGCCACAGAACATTTGGTTAAATCTGGATAGTAGAACTCTTTTAGTCTATTATTAGCCAGTTATAAGAGCTATCTGACCAGCCTCTTCGAACTGCTTGATGTAGTGGGTGAAATTTTTATGAACAAGCTTGAAAGCCTGTTCATCAGCCTATGTTCCCACATAATGTTTTAGGCTATTAAGCAATGAATTCATTAAGACCCACTGTCCATGTAGAAACATAGGTTATGAGATGCAAGTAATGGACACTCTTTTCAAAGTAAGGAGGCAGAAAGGAACTTAATAAGGAAGATACTGGGTTGTCTATAGAATTTAAGAAGTTGAGCAACCAAAGCTTGGATAGTACAGGAACTAAGGTGCTTCTAAGGTCTCATTCCAAAAGTCTGTAGACTATGCTTGTTGGCCCTCCCATTGATAGCACTCAGTTCCTACATCAGTATGTTCTCAGCTTACGTGGTCTGCAGAAACTTAGATGGTTATACCCTACTCCACACCCCAGGTCAGAGAATCACATTTAATGGTTTTGAGTCAGGTGTCAACCCAGACCCCTAACTTTTGATGGGCCTCAGCCAAGAGTCTAAAGGAGACCCCATGCCAAGCAAGTAAATACTAAAAAATGTAAATCAAGATGAAAAGATAATAAAATGTACTATCCTCCCAGGTTGAGAGGCATATCTTCCTAACAGTCTGTTAATCCAGACTGAAATTTACAAATTAGATTCCATGGGGTACTGGGCCCAGCGGTAGGAGCACAGAGAGTATTGGCTGCTAACATGCAGCCTTCTCCTACTCCTGGCTTGTGGATACCCCAGTCTGCATATGCATGCTCCAAGAGCAGCCTGCACAAATACCTGCCTCTCTTACCACTTGGGTCTGGAGCTGGCAAGTCTTATGTGGGCCCTGGAGGTGGGAAGGAGGCTGTTTGGGCATGGATTCCAAGGCTCTGGATTCCCAAAACAATCCATGGAAAGGGTACACTTTGAGGAGGATGGAGATACAGTTGGAGGGGAGCCAAAGCAAGACACCCAGGGCAGAGGATCCTCTCACCTAGCTAGTAGGATGTCATACTAGCTGTAATATCAGGAAATAGTATGACTTTGGTTGCAGTTGGGTAATTATGGCTCATCTGATTGCAAAGCTAGTTGAACATGTCAAAGGCTAGAAAAGGGACATATATACATAAATACTTGGTTTACTGTATCCTAAACCAAAAGAGATCATTACCTATCAACATTACCATGCTGTCCAGGAAAGGCAAAAATAAAATGGTTACAGTAACACAATAAATCCTAAACAACTTATTTTCTTACTTCTGAAGTAAAAAACTGCTTATTCTTCTCCCAAAAATATCACCAAAGGTTTCACTTTTAAAGGTCACGTAGACTGTCAGTACCAATCTTGTGGCTTTGTTCTACAAGATTTTTATTTCTGCTCAGGAAAACAAAACACAACAGCAGAACACAATTCAGGTTCAAAGTGTGCTAAGGTTTATTCCATTACTTTCCCCTTCTGGGCTCCTTAATAGGCATATCTGTGTGCAACTGAGATCTTCAGGACCTTACATGACTGATTCTCTACATGCAGTTGTAATTTCCTATTTTCTGACCTCAATTGCCACTGTTGAAATTGAATAGTATGACACCAAGAGAATGAAAACAATGACACAGGAACAGATCTCTCAAGAAACAGGATAAGTATCTCTAAATATTGAGACTGAAAAGATGGAAAATATAGTTGGTACAAGCTGTTTTGAAAATATTTTTAAAATTAAAAAGAAATCCTTTAAAATTAATCATATATATCCATGGTTTCTCACTGCCTAAATAATGAGTCCAAATTCATTAACATTTTTCTTATTCCGCTCTTCTTGCTTCTTTATATAGCCTTGCATGTACACTTTCTTCTATGGTTCTGTTTTTATTTACCACTCTTGTTTGAGAATCGTCAGTGGGGCCCCATTTGCTACAGCAATGATTTTCAAGGATACAGGCAATAAAGTTTGAGTACGAGCTTTAGACTCCAGAAAGACCTGGGCTTGAGTTCCAGTTATTCCACTGACAGGCTGATTCTAGAGGAGTTATTTAACTTTTCTAGTTTTAATGGCACCCCACTCTAGTACTCTTGCCTGGAAAATCCCACGGACGGAGGAGCCTGGTAGGCTGCAGTCCCTGGGGTCGCTCAGTCCGACATGACTGAGAGACTTCACTTTCTCTTTTCACTTTCATGCATTGGAGAAGGAAATGGCAACCCACTCCAGTGTTCTTGCCTGGAGAATCCCAGGGACAGGGAAGCCTGGTGGGCTGCTGTCTGTGGGGTCACACAGAGTCGGACACGACTGAAGTGACTTAGCATAGCATAGCATAGTCTCTAGTTTCCTCTTCTGTAAAATGGGAGTAAGAGTACCTATATTATTACATTGCAGTAGATATTAGATGAATTAATACAGGCATGGCCATAAGGCAGTGCCTGAAAAATATGAACCCTTTCACAGGTAATTAATAAAATGTATGTGTCCTTTTAGGCTTTGTGGTCCTCTGCCATCCCTAGAGACTCATCTCTTGCTGTTTCCAGTCTTACAGCTTATGTTTCAGAACCACTGAACTACCTTGAGTTTTGCAAACATGCTAAACATGCCTTCTGTGTTGGATGGCAGGTTCACGTTCTTCCCAGGCAGGAACACGACCTCTTCAGTTCCCCTCTTTGCCCAGGCACAAGTTCCCTCCTTAGTGCTAGTTCCCTATGTACTTTCCTGCGACACTTTCTCAGTATAGAGGATCGTAAGTCCTTGCTTGGTGAGGAGAGTCACAGAAGTAAGCAAAACATGTCCAGAAAGTTCTCCAAAGTAAGGTGTTACCCATTTCCTCAGAAAAACAGGTCCAAGGAGACCTTGGGGATTGGTGACAGAGGGAAAAGTCGGTCACTCCCTACAATGGAGGAAAGACAGTTCTTCAATAAGAGTATTGGGAAAACTGGACAGATACTTGTAAAAAAATGAAATTAGAACATTCTTTAACATCAGGCACAAAAATTAACTCAAAATGGATTAAAGACCTAAATGTAAGGCTGGGCACTATAAAATTAGTAGATGAAAACATAGGCAGAACATTCTGACACAAATAGCAACAATATCTTTTTTGAATTGTCTCCTAGAATAATGGAAACTTTTGTTTAATGTAAATTAAGCAACTGGGACCTAATTAAACTCAAAAACTTCTGCACAGCAAAGGAAATCATAAGTAAAAAGACAACCCACAGAATGGGAGAAAATAATTGCTAATGATGAGACTGACAAGGGATTAGCTTCCAAAATTTACAAACAGTTCATGTGGCTCCCTATCAAAATAACAAAAAATCCAATCAAAATATGGGTGGAAGATCTAAATAGACATTTATCTAAAAAAGACATACAGTTGGCCAAAAAGCATGTGAAAATATGCTTAACATCCTTAATTAGAGAAAAACAAATCAAAACTACAATGTGATATGACCTAACACCAGTGAGAATGGCCATAGTCCAAAAATCTACAAACAACAAATGCTGGATAGGGTCTGGAGAAAAGGGAACCCTCCTACACCCTTGGTGGGAATGTAAATTGGTGCATCCACTGTGGAGAACAGTTTGGAGGTCCTTTAAAATGCTAAAACTAGAGCAACCATGTGACCTAGCAATCCCACTCCTGGGCATATATTTGGGGAAAAACATGTTTCAAAAATACACATGCACTCCAAAGTTCATCAGAGCACTATTTACAATAGCCAAGACATGGAAGTGACCTATATGTCCATCAACAGAGGAATGGTTAAAGTAGATGTGGTACATATACACCATGTAATATTACTCAGCCATCAAAAAGACTGGAAGAATGCCATTTGGAGCAACATGGATGGTCCTGGAGATTATCATACTAACTGAAGTGAGTCAGACAAAGACAACTATCCTATGATATCACTTATGTGAAGAATCTAAAAAAATTGATAGAAATGAACTTACTTACAAAACAGAAACAGATTCACAGACTTAGAGAATGAATTTATGGTTACCAGCGGGGAAGGGTGGGAGAGATGAATAGATTGGGAATTTAGGATGGACATGTACACACTGCTGTATTGAAAAAAGATAATCAACGAGGACTTACTGTATAGCACAGGGAATTCTGCTCAGTAGTCTTTAATAATCTATAAGGTAAAAGAATTTGAAAAAGAATATATATATATATATAGATAGATATATAACTGAATCACTTTGCTGTACATCTAAAACTAATACACCATTGTTAATCAACTATGATTTAATATTAAAAAAAAAAAAAAACAAAACCAGAGGGTCACTCTTGCCAGTGGAGGGCCCTGGTAGTGGTCAGTAAATCTGGGCAGGAGGAGACATGACTTGGGGCCCTATAGCCTTAGTACCTGGACAGAAAGCTCCCCTTGGCTCCTCCTTGTTATTGGTGATTAGAAGGAAGCATTTGGAGTCAGTGGTCCAAAGAGAGGCAAGTCTTTGAAAAGCTTTTTACTTCAGAGCCCAGAACAGCAGCATGGTTGGGCTGGTGCTGGGGGGTTTCTGTGCTACTCTGACCAGGGATATGGGTTACCTAGTGATAGGACTGTGAGGCTTGTCACTTATGACACTGTGGCCCCGGGTGAAGCCCTGCTACTGGGGGCAGTGGCAGAAAGGGAAAGGCCAAGTTCAGGTTCATGTCCATCTCTGGCACACACACATACAAGAACAGGAAATTGCTTTTGTTGCCACATATTGGTAAAATAGTTTCTCAAAGTAATTTCAATAGCCTCAAGTGAATTAATCTATATTCTCTATTCACAACAGTTCTTAGAGCCATAAAAATGAATTTACACCCAATAAAAGGCTTCGGCATCACAGCTCCTCATCTGTTGTCCATTAGTTACACACACACACAGGCAATTCTAAAGTGCTTTGCTAGTGTGAAAGAACTGCTTCAATTAAAATGAGTTAAACAATGTCTCTAAATTATAACAGGAATTACATTTGACCTTTAACAACATGAGTTGGAACAGAGTCCACTTTATGCAGATTTTTTTTTTCAATAAATAGGTACCACATCATCTCTGATTGCCTGGTTGAATCCATAAATGTGAGACCAGGAATCTGGAGGGCAAGCAGTAAAGTTATATGTAAAGTCTTGACTAGATGGGCCCTTCATCCCTGTATTATTCAAGGGTCAATTGTATTTTTATTGGGTTAGCCTAAAAGTTCATTCAGGTTTTCCTGTAACATCTTACCACCATTCTTCCCAGTAGAGTAATAGCTCCTCTCTAGTTACTTAGTATTTAAAAATAATATATTACAGTGAAAAATAGCATATCCCACTGAAGCTATGTTCTATTAGGAGAAATGGATACCTGTTGGAAGGTATGATATTGATGTACTTCGGAAGTCCTTCTGGAGATTTAGGATTACAAAATCTCCCATTATTCAGTCATTCAAAAGACATTTCTAAGTGCCTCCTTGGCACCCAACAATACAACATGTTTTAAGTATGCAACAATGAAGCACATAATTTACAGAGGAAATTGACATGCAAATACACAATGACATGATTATATGTTTGTGGAAGTGGAGTACCATGGGAGCACCCGAATCTTTCTGAAAGAAAAGTTGCTTAACAGAGGCAGTCTTTGAGCTGAGGCTAGAACAACAGGTAACTGCTCCTTTGTAGGTAGATGGTGAGGGAGGTCGTGGAGGAAGGACCACTTCAATGCTAGTGGAAGGATGCACTGGGGGTGGGTCCTGGACAACAAGTGTGGTGAAGGTGAGGCAAAAGTCGCTCAGTCGTGGCCGACTCTTCGTGACCCCTTGGACTGTACGGTCCATGGAATTCTCCAGGCCGGAATACTGGAGTGGGTAGCCATTTCCTTCTCCAGGGAAAACCAGTTTAGATGTCAATAAGCTTTCTTCCCCCATTAGACAAAGATATATTGCCAAAGTCATCTAGAAAATCACCTAGGAAAGATGCTCTGAATTATGACCTGATTTATTCCAGTGCTAACTGCAATTGACTGTTCACACTATCACAATTTTAAATAAGTGCATTTATTACTAGAGGCTGAAAGTAGTCCCCAACAAGAGGATTGTTCTAAATGTGGCAATATATAACTGTAAAGAAACAACTCATTATTGTTTCAGAATTTTCTTAATATGCAGACTAAAGAGAGGAAAAGGTGAGTTTTAAAAAAAAGTCAGATGGTTAATTTAATCAAATTATACACATATCTCTATAGACACATATGGTCTTTCCAGAACTCATCCCAGGAGTAAGAAATAAACAAAATCATCTCCCAGTTGCCAAGGGCAATATTACAGAATCTGTGCTGAGGTAACATAATTCAAGAACTTATTTACATTTAGAGATAATTCTAATAATTAGTAACCTAACTTCTTAGCTAATTACTTCCTTCCTGCCCTCTCCTTTTCTCTTCATTTCCTCCTTTCTTCCCTCTTTTCCTCATTGGGTATCTATCATGTCCATCACCATGCTAAAATAATAACAGAAGAGTAGACATTCAAAAGGGAGTGAAGAGTTTACTATAGACCTTTGGTGCTTCTTGCTTGTAATAGATATAACTAAGAGCAAAAAAGGGTATAAGATACCAAAACTGATAATGCGAGACAGCATCTGGGAGCGATATAACATGGAAGCCAGGAGACCCCAGCACTTCAGTGCCTCCAAATAACTGACATTGACTATAATCCATCTTGGTTATAAAAGGTCAAGTATTAGCCTATGTTCAGTTAGGGTGTGTTATAATTTAGAGTGATTTCCTGCTAGAATAGTTAAAGTAAAAACATTGATGTTTATGTTGCTCCCAACTCCTTTAAAACTAGTCTATACAGAATAGCATTTTTCATGGGGTCTGGGGAGTCTCTCCAGTTACCCATCCAAGACACAAGATACATCCCTTTTAGCAAAGCTGAACATAATGCTTTTTAACTCAAAGACTGATTATAGATTAGATCCCTGGCAACTCATTTACTACTGGTCTAAGCAAACATCACTCTTCCCATGTACAATGCTTCCTCAGATTTGGAAGTCCAACAGAGACTTTACAAAGACAGTAAAAGAAGACTCAAGTTTTCCATTATTATCAGGAAAAACAATGCAAATAACAGTACTATTAATAGCTTGTCTACTAGCATGATGTGTGAGCACACACCTCTGTGTGTGTTGTGTGTATTTACAGGGAAGCAGTCAATACCAAGTATATGTCTTTGTCCTTTGTATTTTTCAGGTCACCTGAACTGCTCTGTGGCCTGGAAAGTAATCCAGAGGAGTCCTGCTTGGAGACAGAGATAAAGGCAGGGAAAGTTGCAGAGGAACCCAGTAGGGGATACTGCAAATAAAACATCAAATACCAATTTTAACATATTTAATCTATATTGTTGACATGATTCTGAATGTTCTGAGAAAGGAAACTCTTGTATGTTCATGATGCATCAAGTTCTGGTTCACAATTAAGAATTGAGGACCCTGAGGCAGCTCCCTACCAGGTATTTTACTTCTTCCAGTCAATATGCCAACTTTGGATGCTCCGGAAGAGAGACTGAGAAAATTTAAGTATCGGGGCAAAGATGCATCTGTGAGGTGGCAGCAGAGGATAGCAGTCAGCCGGGAGCTCCAGAAAGCCAAGAAGGATGAGCAGGCCCTGAAGAGGAGGAACATCACCGATGTCTCACTTGACCCTTCTGATTAGCAGACCAAAGGGGTTAAGTTCACTTTTCTATTTAAAAAAAAAAAAAGAAAGAATTGAGGACCCTGAGCTCACCTTTTCCATGGACATACCATCATAAGCTACATATGGAAAAACTTCTCATGAAAAAACCCCCAAACTGAGTGACTCCCACATGTTGGGTGAAATAATGAACCCACAAAGAACTAAAAAGAAAAGAACAAGTAAAGCCCAAAGTTAGTAAAGAAAGCATATAACAAAGAATGGAAAGAAAAGAGACTAAAAAGACAATAAAAAGATCAATGAAATTAAAAGACAGTCTTTCTTTTTGAAAAGATAAAACTGAAACACCTTTAGCAAGACTCACCAATAAAAAGAGAGAGAAGATGCAAAGTCAGCAATGAGGAGACATTACAGTTGATTCTACAGAAAAACAAACTACAGTGAATAATTAAATGCCAACAAATGGAACAACCTAGAAGTGGATAAACTCCCAGAAACATACCACATACTGAAACTGAATCATGAAGAAAAAGATCTGAACAAATTCATTACTAGTAATGACCCAGATAATCACGATGGTGTGATCACTGACCTAGAGCCAGACATCCTGGAATGTGAAGTCAAGTGGGCCTTAGAAAGCATCACTACGAACAAAGCTAGTGGAGGTGATGGAATTCCAGTTGAGCTATTTCAAATCCTGAAAGATGATGCTGGGAAAGTGCTGCACTCAATATGCCAGCACATTTGGAACACTCAGCAGTGGCCACAGGACTGGAAAAGGTCAGTTTTCATTCCCATCCCAAAGAAAGGCAATGCCAAAGAATGCTCAAACTACCGCACAATTGCACTGATCTCACACACTAGTAAAGTAATGCTCAACATTCTCCAAGCCAGGCTTCAGCAATATGTGAACCGTGAACTTCCTGATGTTCAAGCTGGTTTTCGAAAAGGCAGAGGAACCAGAGATCAAATTGCCAACATCCACTGGATCATGGAAAAAGCAACAGAGTTCCGGAAAAACATCTGCTACTTTATCGACTATGCCAAAGCCTTTGACTGTGTGGATCACAATAAACTGTGGAAAATTCTGAAAGAGATGGGAATATCACACCCCCTGACCTGCCTCTTGAGAAACCTGTATACAGGTCAGGAAGCAACAGTTAGAACTGGACATGGAACAACAGACTGGTTCCAAATTGGGAAAGCAGTACATCAAGGCTGTATATTGTCACTCTGCTTATTTAACTTATATGCAGAGTACATCATGCTTAATGCAGGGCTGGAGGAAGCACAAGCTGGAATCAAGACTGCCGGGAGAAATATCAATAACCTCAGATATGCAGATGACACTACCCTGATGGCAGAGAGTAAAGAGGAACTAAAAAGCCTCTTGATGAAAGTGAAAGGGGAGAGTGAAAAAGTTGGCTTAAAGCTCAACATTCAGAAAATGAAGATCATGGCAATCGGTCCCATCACTTCATGGGAAATAGATGGGGAAACAGTACATTTGAAAGTTGCTAAGAGAATAGATTTAACAAGTTCTCATCACAAGAAAAAATGTATTAACTGTGTGGTAATGGATGTTAATTTAACTAGACTTACTCTTATCATTTCACAATATATACAAATAGCAAATCACTATGTTATATGCCTGAAACTAACATAATGTTATATGTCAATTATCTCAATAAAAAAGCATCACCCTTGAACTAAAAAAATTATTCACCTATCCTGTACACATAAACACAAACTCACATATGTTTCACCATCTTTGTTTTATAGTCCAAGATGATGGCTCAGGAAATATCAGTTTTATTTGGCGAGGAAAAACAGTATTTTTCTATATGTTGATGTGAGTTCTTAGTCTGACTAGTGATTGCAGTTGCTGTAGACCCCAGAATTGTTTTAAAAAATGAAGTATTAAAGGACAGAAATGGTATGGACCTAACAGAAGCAGAAGATATTAAGAAGAAGTGGCAAGAATACATAGAACCGTACAAAAAAGATCTTCGTGACCCAGATAATCACGATGGTGTGATCACTGACCTAGAGCAAGACATCCTAGAATGTGAAGTCAAGTGGGCCTTGGAAAGCATCACTACGAACAAAGCTAGTGGAGGTGATGGAATTCCAGTTGAGCTATTCCAAATCCTGAAAGATGATGCTGTGAAAGTGCTGCACTCAATTTGGAAAACTCAGCAGTGGCCACAGGACTGGAAAAGGTCAGTTTTCATTCCAATCCCAAAGAAAGGCAATGCCAAAGAATGCTCAAACTACCGTACAATTGCACTCATCTCACACGCTAGTAAAGTAATGCTCAAAATTCTCCAAGCCAGGCTTCAGCAATATGTGAACCGTGAACTTCCAGATGTTCAAGCTGGTTTTCAAAAAGGCAGAGGAACCAGAGATCCGCTGGATCATGGAAAAAGCAACAGAGTTCCAGAAAAACATCTATTTCTGCTTTCTTGACTATGCCAAAGCCTTTGACTGTGTGGATCACAATAAATTGTGGAAAATTCTTCAAGAGATGGGAATACCAGACCACCTGATCTGCCTCTTGAGAAATTTGTATGCAGGTCAGGAAGCAGCAGTTAGAACCGGACATGGAACAACAGACTGGTTCCAAATAGGAAAAGGAGTACATCAAGGCTGTATATTGTCACCCTGCTTATTTAACTTCTATGCAGAGTACATCATGAGAAATGCTGGACTGGAAGAAACACAAGTTGGAATCAAGATTGCTGGGAGAAATATCAATAACCAGGGGGAGGAGCTAAGATGGCGGACGAGTAAGACAGGGAGAATACTTTCTCCTCCACAAATCCATTAAAAGAATATTTGAATGCTGAATAAACTCGATAAAACAACTTCTGAATGCCGGCAGAGGACATTAGGCACTTAGAAAGACAACTCATTGTCTTCAAAACGAGAAAACGAGCCCTGCGGTAACTCCTTTTGTGGAGAAGTGGCGCTTTTGTGGAGAAGTGGCGCGAACACCAGCATTTGCTATTGGCAAGCGGGGGCTGGGCTAGGAGGAGCGGCGAGGCCTGCATTGCTTTGAGAAAGGATTTGGCTTGGCTATCTCGGGCGCTATCTGAGCGAAATAACCAGACTGTCGGTTATCTACTACATCAAAAGCCAGCCCTAACTTAAGACACCACCAGGACTACCTACGGAACAAAGGGCTGCACAGAGTTGGCCGGCTGCAGGCCGTCCCACTCCGGTGACAGGCAGCCAGGGCCGGAGGCGGGCAATTACAGCCCTAGAGAGACACTGTCTAACGGAACTGTGAGTAGGTTTCTGTGCTGACTCACGCTTCTTGGGGCTCTGGATGGTCAACATCTGCCTGAGAAAGTGCGCTGTTTGTATACCCAGAAAACTGAGTGGCGGAGAGGCGATAAGTCGCAGCAGCTGCACTCGCTGAACATTTCATCACCTGCGCTACTCGGATCTGGGAAGGGCATAAAACACAGACTCAACCAAGTCTGTGCTTCTGAGGATTATCTGAGTGCCTGAACCTGGCCGGTTTAGGTTTGGGTGTTCATCTCCGCCCCCTCTGTAACAAGGCAGAGATCAGATATTGAAAAGACCTGTAAACCACCTCAATAAAGAGAATTCAACAAACTACCAGAATATAGTAAGGACACTCTAAACTTGGCAATTTTAACAAAATGAAGAGACAAAAGAATACCCAGCAGCTAAAGGAACAGGATGGATGCCCACCAAACCAAACCAAAGAGAAAGAGATAGGGAATCTACCTGATAAAGAATTCCGAATAATGATAGCGAAATTAATTCAAAATCTTGAAATCAAAATAGAATCACAGTTAAAGAGTCTGGAGACAAGGATTGAGAAGATGCAAGAAAGGTTTAACAAGGACCTAGAAGAAATAAAAAAGTCAACACATAATGAATAATGCAATAAATGAGATCCAAAACACCCTGGAGGCAACAAATAGTAGAATAACAGAGGCAGAAGATAGGATTAGTGAATTAGAAGATAGAATCCTAGAAATAAATGAATCAGACGAGAAAAAAGAAAAATGTATCAAAAGAAATGAGGACAATTTCAGAAACCTCCAGGATAACATCAAACGCTACAACATTCGAATCATAGGAGTTCCAGAAGAAGAAGATAAAAAGAAAGATCATGAGGAAATACTTGAGGAGATAATAGTTGAAAACTTCCCTAAAATGGAGAAGGAAATTACCACTCAAGTTCAAGAAATCCAGAGAGTCCCTAACAGGATAAACCCAAGGCGAAACACCCCAAGACACATATTAATCAAATTAACAAAGATTAAATATAAAGAACAAATATTAAAAGCAGCTAGGGAAAAACATCAAATAACTCACAAGGGAATTCCCATAAGGATAACAGCTGATCTTTCAATAGAAACTCTCCAAGCCAGGAGGGAATGGCAAGACGTAATTAAAGTGATGAAAGAAAATTAACTTACAGCCTAGATTATTGTATCCAGCAAGGATCTCATTCAAATATGAAGGAGAAATCAAAAGCTTCACAGATAAGCAAAAGTTGAGAGAATTTTGCACCACTAAACCATTTCTCCAACAAAAACTAAAGGACATTCTCTAGACAGGAATCACTAAAAGGGTGTATAAATTCGAACCCAAAACAATAAAGTAAATCTTATTTATCAATAATTGCTTTAAACGTTTATGGGCTGAATGCCCTAATCAACAGACAAAGACTGGCCGAATCGATACAAAAACAAGACCCCTACATACCTTGTCTACAAGAGACAACCAAAAGACTAAAATGGGTCAAATGGATACAAAAACTAGACCCCTATATATGTTGTCTACAAGAGAACCACCTTAAAATACGGGATATATACTGACTGAAAATGAAGGCCTGGAAAAAGACTTTCTATGCAAATATGGACCATAAGAAAACAGGAGTAGCAATGCTTATATCAGATAAAATTGACTTTAAAGATCTTGAAAAGGAGACAATGAAGGTTACACGTAACGACTTAAAGGAACAATCCAAAAAGAAGTTATAACAATTATAAATATAGATGCACCCAACATTGGAGCATTGATATATCTAAGACAAACATTAATTAATATGATAGAAGAAATATGCAGCAATACAATAATAGTGGGAGACTTTAATACCCCACTCATATAATCTGGCTGTAATAGACAAAGTAAAGAGCAAAACATATTCACTTATGAGCCTCAAAAAATTCAGTTCACTCAGGAGAGTTTAAAAAAAAAAAAAAAGACTTATTTGTTCACTCTGTAAAGGTTTATTGACTATTTTATGGGTCTGGTACCACTTTGGGTAGTAGGGAGGAAGAGGTGACAAATGTGATCCTGTCTTAAATAATATATTGTGGTAAAGATAGACCTACCAACACAAAATACCAAGATGTGCCTAAAGATGAGGACACCCAAACTGGACTTTTTGTTTCCTGAACTTTTCATTTCGAGAACAAACCTCCTAATATAGGATGAATTCAACATGATTTTTTTTAAGTGTTCTTTGTGATTAAAAACAGAAAGCCAAATTGGTTAAGAAATTGCATATACTCCTCCCCTTCTTTCTTCCCATTTCCCTCCCACCCTCATTGATCCTTTCCTTTGTCCATTTTCCCCTGCAAAAAAAATAAAAAAAAAATATCAATAACCTCAGATATGCTGATGACACCACCCTTATGGCAGAAAGTGAAGAGGAATGAAAAAGCCTCTTGATGAAAGTGAAAGTGGAGAGTGAAAAAGTTGGCTTAAAGCTCAACATTCAGAAAACGAAGATCATGGCATCCAGTCCCGTCACTTCATGGGAAATAGATGGGGAAACAGTAGAAACAGTGTCAGCCTTTATTTTTCTGGGCTCCAAAATCACTACAGATGGTGAATGCAGCCATGAAATTAAAAGACGCTTGCTTCTTGGAAGAAAAGTTATGACCAACCTAGATAGCATATTGAAAAGCAGAGACATTACTTTGCCAACAAAGGTTTGCCTAGTCAAGGCTATGGTTTTTCCAGTGGTCATGTATGGATGTGAGAGCTGGACTGTGAAGAAGGCTGAGCGCTGAAGAATTGATGCTTTTGAACTGTGGTGTTGGAGAAGACTCTTGAGAGTCCCTTGAACTGCCAGGAGATCCAACCAGTCCATTCTGAAGGAGATCAGCCCTGGGATTTCTTTGGAAGGAATGATGCTAAAGCTGAAACTCCAGTATTTTGGCCACCTCATATGAAGAGTTGACTCATTGGAGAAGACTCTGATGCTTGGAGGGATTGGGGGCAAGAGGAGAAGGGGACGACAGAGGATGAGATGGCTGGATAGCATCACTGACTCGATGGACGTGAGTCTGAGTGAACTCTGGGAGTTGGTGATGGACAGGGAGGCCTGGCGTGCTGTGATTCTTGGGGTCACAAAGAGTCAGACACGACTGAGCGACTGATCTGATCTGATCTGATCTGATTGGCTGGCCAGCCTTGAAAGCCATCAGCTCAGTCTTGCTTACAGCCCACAAATGTGTTCAGCTCATATTCAGATCAGATCAGTCGCTCAGTCATGTCTGACTCTTTGCGACCCCATGAATCGCAGCACGCCAGGCCTCCCTGTCCATCACCAACTCCCGGAGTTCACTCAGACTCATGTCCATCGAGTCAATGATGCCATCCAGCCATCTCATCCTCTGTCTTTAGGGGCTCATTAAATATTTTTTGGAATTAAAACCTGCCTGTACATTTATCTTTCAGTTGTCTGTAAATCTTGTACCTTCTCCCTGATCCTGGGCTCTGGGTCCCCCTGACAACATTTTATCTTCTCTTATTAGGCCCCTCTCCCCACCCCAACACTGTAGCTCACTCAGCAGGAGGTGCTGTTCACAAAGGCCCTTCTCAGTGGCTTCATATTACTGTATACACATCTGTCCAAAACTAGCAGACTTGCCATGTTTTGGCTTCTTCATGTCAGCCAGTGTTCTATAGGGTTCATTGGTGATGCTAACAGAAATGATTCAGACTCAGGCTGAGATGCCTCACATATAAAAATACATGAAACAAGATAGAATACTGCTGTCTCCCTATACGTCTTCATTCTGGCCTCTTATTTTATGTAAATGTGGTACCAGCTTTGCCAGCTCACTAAAGAACATGATGTCCTTGAATCTGAAGCCCACTAGTGTGTACTTTGCTGCAGAATCAGGAGGTTTTGGAAAAGGCTTTCACTTTTTGATTGTTAAGAAAGCAATTTGACATTAGATCTTTGCATAGGCTGGAATATTACCTTGGCTTTTTTCCGGCCATGGTCTTCAAATATTTTTGCTTATTTACACACAAGAAAATTTTGAAGAACTATCTCCTCACATGTTTTAAAGTTGTCATCTAATATTTTCACAAGTTTAAATAGCTACAATGGATATAGTTTTAGTGTATCATAAATATTGACTTTTTAAAAAAAATATTGACATTTTTAAAAATACATCACATTCAAAAATGTATCTAAAGGAATCCAAGTATCATATAACAATGGGAAATTTAATATTCTTTTCCCTCTTTGAACTCACTCAAACTCCAATTCTACTATAAAATACTCTTCTTTGTGTGCATGCTAAGTCACTTCAGTCACGTCCAACTCTTTTTGACCTTATGGATTTTAGCACACCAGGCCCCTCCATGGGATTCTGTAGGCAAGAATACTGGAGTGGGTTAACATGCCCTCCTCCAGGGGATCTTCCCTACCCAGGGATCAAACCTGCGTCTCTTATGTCCCCTGCATTATTCTTTACCACTAACACCACCTGGCAAGCCCATAAAATGTTCTTTGCTGCTGTTGCTGCTGCTAAGTCGCTTCAGTCGTGTCCGACTCTGTGCGACCCCATAGACTGCAGCCCACCAGGCTCCCCTGTCCCTGGGATTCTCCAGACAAGAATACTGGAGTGGGTTGCCATTTCCTTCTCCAATGCAGCAAAGTGAAAAGTGAAAGTGAAGTCGCTCAGTCATGTCTGACTCTTAGCAACCCCATGGACTGCAGCCTACCAGGCTCCTCTGTCCGTGGGATTTTCCAGGCAAGAGTACTGGAGTGGGGTGCCATTGCCTTCTCCGAAAATGTTCTTTGGTTACCTGCAAATCATATAGATCACCCTTTCATAGTTCCATGCAACCCAAAGCAGTTGATTTTCTATTTTCCCCCCATCTTAGTAAATGGTATCACTATTTAGGCAGGTCCTCATGCCAGTAACTTCAAAGTCATCCTTTCTTTTGTCTTTCTCACTTGTCTTACCCATCATCAAGTCTTTTTCACCCCAACTCCAGTATCTAGAGTCAAATTCATCCAAATCCGTCTAGCACCCCAGGGGTTTGCAGAACTTCTAAGAGATGGTTTGTCAGTGAGCTGAGGTCCAGAAAGAACATGTAGGGACAAAAGCCTGAGCAATTTATATTTCATTTATAAAGCATCATAGCGAAAATGCTATTAACCTAGGTACCAACCAGTCTGCAGTCCTGCTCAGAACCCAATCAAGATGCTTTATTATAAGTCCCCAAAATGAGACTTTGCTTTTAAAGCTGATGAAATATCAAATCAGAGGCTCTTTTGAACAAATATGCCCTAACTGCCTTGCTTTCTTTAAGCTTACAGGATGCTTATGGCACTAGAAGGAAGGCATTATTCCTCTAAGTTTAAAAAAAAAATCAAGTTTTTATGTAACAAAGTGAGTTTCAAAAGTGGTAGATTTTAGTGAGTTGGGAGCAAATCTACAGTAATAAGGCAACTAGGTGTGATTCGCAGGTGTGGGTACACTGGACAGCTAATTAAATGTAGTCCAGGGAGAAATATAAAAATATGAATTGTGATATATAGCTTTTATTATGTTGAGGTATGTTCCTTCTATTCCTGCTTTCTGGAGAGTTTTTATCATAAATGGATGTTGAATTTTGTCAAAGGCTTTCTCTGCATCTATTGAGATAATCATATGGTTTTTATTGTTCAGTTTGTTAATGTGGTGTATTACATTGATTGATTTACGGATATTGAAGAATCCTTGCATCCCTGGGATAAAGCCCACTTGGTCAAGATGTATGATCTTTTTAATGTGCTGTTGGATTCTGATTGCTAGAATTTTGTTAAGGATTTTTGCATCTATGTTCATCAGTGATATTGGCTTGTAGTTTTTTTTGTGTGTGTGGCATCTTTGTCAGGTTTTGGTATTAGGGTGATGGTGGCCTCATAGAATGAGTTTGGAAATTTACCTTCCTCTGCAATTTTCTGGAACAGTTTGAGTAGGACAGGTGTTAGCTTTTCTCTAAATTTTTGGTAGAATTCAGCTGTAAAGCTGTCTGGACCTGGGCTTTTGTTTGCTGGAAGATTTCTGATTACAGTTTCAATTTCTGTGCTTGTGATGGATCTGTTAAGATTTTCTATTTCTTCCTGGTCCAGTTTTGAAAAGTTGTACTTTTCTAAGAATTTGTCCATTTCTTCCAAGTTGTCCATTTTATTGGCATATAACTGCTGATAGTAGTCTCTTATGATCCTTTGTATTTCTGTGTTTTCTGTTGTTATCTCTCCATTTTCATTCCTAATTTTATTGATTTGATTTTTCTCCCTTTGTTTCTTGATGAGTCTGTCTAATGGTTTGTCAATTTTATTTATTGTCTCAAAGAACCAGCTTTCAGCTTTGTTGATTTTTCCTATGGTCTCTTTTGTTTATTTTGCATTTATTTCTGCCCTAATTTTTAAGATTTCTTTCCTTTTACTAACCCTGGGGTTCTTCATTTATTCCTTTTCTAGTTGCTTTAGGTGTAGAATTAGGTTATTTATTTGACTTTTTTCTTGTTTATTGAGGTATGCCTGTATTGCTATGAACCTTCCCCTTAGCACTGCTTTTACAGTGTCCCACAGGTTTTGGGTTGTGTTTTCATTTTCATTCATTTCCATGCATTTTTTGATTTCTTCTGTGATTTGTTGGTTATTCAGCAGCATGTTGTTCAGGGTCCAGATGTTGGAATTTTTAATATTAAAAGGGATATTAAAGCCTCCCACTATTATTGTGTTATTTTTAATTTCAAGGGATGGTACGGGGAGGGAGGTGGGAGGGGGGTTAAGGATGGGGAACACATGTATACCCATGGCAGATTCATGTTGATGTATGGCAAAACCAGTACATTATTGTAAAGTAATTAGCCTCCAATTAAAATAAATAAATTTATTAAAAAAAAAAAAAGGAAAAAGAAACTTCTGCCAAATAAAAGAAGCAGGAATGTCACATCAAGCCTATATTCTTTGGTCCTGCTGTGGTTCATCTGTACAATGGAATATTACTCAGCCATTAAAAAGAATGAAATGCCATTTCCAGTAACATGGAGGGACCTAGAGAGTGTCATACTGAGTGAAGTAAGTCAAATGGAGAAGGAGAAATGACATCCCTTATGTGTGGAATCGAAAAAGAAATGATACAAATGAACTTTACTTAAAAAACAGAAGCAGACTCACAGACTTGGAGAACCAGACTATGGTTGCCAGGGGCAAGGGCAGGATGAGGGGATGGGGTAGCTAGGGAGCTTTGGATATACATGTACACACTGCTGTATTTAAAATGGATAACCAACAAGGACCTACTATATAGCACAGGGAACTCTGCTCAGTGTCATGTGGCAGCCAGGATGGGAGTGGAGTTTGGGAAGAATGGATACACGTATATGTATGACTGAGTCCCTTCTCTGTTTACCTGAAACTATCACAGCATTGTTGTTAATTGGCTATATCCCAATCAGATCAGATCAGATCAGTCACTCAGTCATGTCCGACTCTTTGCGACCCCATGAATCGCAGCACGCCAGACCTCCCTGTCCATCACCAACTCCCGGAGGTCACTCAGACTCACATCCATCGAGTCAGTGATGCCATCCAGCCATCTCATCCTCTGTCCTCCCCTTCTCCTCCTGCCCCCAATCCCTCCCAGCATCAGAGTCTTCTCCAATGAGTCAACTCTTCGCATGAGGTGGCCAAAATACTGGAGTTTCAGCTTTAGTATCATTCCTCCCAAAGAAATCCCAGGGCTGATCTCCTTCAGAATGGACTGGTTGGATCTCCTTGCAGTCCAAGGGACTCTCAACAGTCTTCTCCAGCACCACAGTTCAAAAGCATAAATTCTTCAGTGCTCAGCCTTCTTCACAGTCCAGCTCTCACATCCGTACATGACCACAGGAAAGACCATAGCCTTGACTAGGCGAACCTTTGTTGGCAAAATTTAAAAGATAAATTCTTTGGTCCTGTTTGTCTTACATCTATCCCTTTCTCTTACTCTACTTGGCAGCATTAAATCAGATCCTGAGGGGTCAGAATAAATAATGCACAAATTTTCTGAGTGTAGGATATAAAAACAGTTTAAAATTTGAATATTCAAGGTTGTATTATTTTTAAAAATTAATTTATTTACTTTAATTGGAGGTTAATTACTTTACAATACTGCGGTGGTTTTTGCCATACATTGACATGAATCAGCCACGAGTGCACACATGTCCCCCATCCTGAACTCCCTTCCCTCCTCCCTCCCCATCCCACCCTTCTGGGTTGTCCCAGTGCTTTGGCTTTGAGTGCCCTGTTTCATGGATCGATCTTGGACTGGTCATCTATTTCATGTATGGTAATATACATGTTTCAATGCGATTCTCTCAAATCATCCCACCCTCACCTTCTCCTATAGAGTCCAAAAGTCTGTTCTTTACATCTGTGTCTCTTTTGCTGTCTCGCATACAGGGTCATCGTTACCGTCTTTCTAAATTCCATATGTATGCATTAATATACTGTATTGGTGTTTTCTTTCTGACTTACTTCACTCTGTATAATAGGCTCCAGTTTCATCTACCTTATTAGAACGGATTCAAATCCATTCTTTTTAATAGCTGAGTAATATTCCATTGTGTATATATGTACCACAGCTTTCTTATCCATTCGTCTGCATCTAGGTTGCTTCCATGTTCTAGCTAGGGCTGCAATTAACATTGAGGTCATGTGTCTCTTTCAATTCTGGTTTCCTTGGTGTATATGCCCAGCAGTGGGGTTGCTGGGTCATATGGCAGTTCTATTTCCAGTTTTTTAAGCAATCTCCACACTGTTCTCCATAGTGGCTGTACTAGTTTGCATTCCCACCAACAGTGTAAGAGGGTTCCCTTTTCTTCACACCCTCTCCAGTGTTTATTGTTTGATAGCAGCCATTTTGACTGGCGTTAAATAGTACCTCATTGTGGTTTTGATTTGCATTTCTCTGATAGTGAATGACATTGAGCATCTTTTCATGTGTCTGTTAGGCACCTGTATGTCTTCTTTGGAGAAATGTCTGTTTAGTTCTTTGGCCCTTTTTTTTTTTTTTGATTGAATCGTTTATTTTTCTGGTATTGAGCTGCATGAGCTGCTTGCATATTTTGGAGATTAATTCTTTGTCAGTTGCTTTGTTTGCTATTATTTTCTCCCATTTGGAAGGCTGTCTTTTCACCTTGCTTATAGTTTCCTTTGTTGTGGAAAAGCTTTTTAATTTTAATTAAGTCCCATTTATTTATTTTTGCTTTTATTTCCAATACTCTGGGAGGTGGGTCATAGAGGATCTTGCTGTGTTCTATGTCAGAGAGTGTTTTGCCTATGTTTTCCTCTAGGAGTTTTGTAGTTTCTGGTTTTTATTTTGTAGTCTCTTTCAATAGTTTTAATATTTTTTACCCTCCAAAAATAACATTTTAGCACTTGCAGGGAATGGAACAGACTTAATTCAGCAAAATTCATTTTAACAAAGATGTTATTATATGCATCCTATGCGAGAGGTACTATTTGAGGCATTGAGCATCTGATGTTGGTCAAAGACATACAAGATGGAGACAAAAAATACAAAGGCCTTTCCCCTCAAGAAGCTTTTCATAAAATTGTTATATATAGAACATTCTAGAAGACTTGCTTTATGAGGTAAAGGTAAATAAAGAGAGAATATTCAGGTAGATAATAATAATAATAGCTACTGACATATTCCATACTATTTTCTATGTACCATTTTTCTTAATTTTTAGAACAAGGCTATGATGTAGGAACTGTGAACTCTATTCTATAGTTGTAAAATCTGACAGAGGGGTTAAGCTGATGCCATGTAGCCAAGGAGTAGCTCAGCCAGGATTTGAACTGAGGTCTATCTGACTTCTGACTCAGGCAGATTGTGCTGTAGAGGCTAATTGGATGTTTTCCAGGAACAATGTAGAGAAGATGCCTGCCTTGGGTGTTAAGGTTGAGCTAGAACTCCAAGGTTGCTTTCATGCTAATTTCCCACAACTGTAATTAAGGCAAGCCTGTTATTTGCTTCTTAAGGCTCTCAACTGAAAACTACTGTTGACCAGCATCATCATCCATATGATGCTGGAATCATGTGGATATCTGACTCTACTTGAAGTCTTCTGGGTAGGGATAGAGACTGTATGGCTGATTCTCTTTGCAGATTTACTGATCATTGAAAGCTTCCAAATAAAGATGCCAGTATCACCAGAGTGAAACTGGCTCTGGGTTTGTTTTTCCCACCAGACATATCCTGTCCCATTATTGGGCTGGTTGTCCTCCTCACTCCTGCTTGGACCTTCCTTTATCCACATAAGTGGGGGATTGCTTCCTTCAATTCTGAAAGCTATGATGTAAAAACATCTATTTCTGCTTCACTGACTACACTAAAGCCTATGACTATATGGATCACAAAAAACTGTGGAAAATTCTTCAAGAGATGGGAATACCAGACCACCTTACCTGCCTCCTGAGAAATCTGTATGCAGGTCAAGAAGCAACAATTACAACCGAGTGTGGAACACTGGACTGGTTCCAAATTGAGAAAGGAGTTCATCAAGGATGAATATTGTCACCCTGCTTATTCAACTTATATGCAGAGTACATCATGCAAAATGCTGGGCTAGATGAAGCACAAGCTGGAATCAAGATTTCTGGGAGAAATATCAATGACCTCAGATATGCAGATGACATCACCCTTATCGCAGAAAGTGAAGAACTAAGGAGCCTCTTGATGAAAGTGAAAGAGGAGAGTGAAGAAATTGGCTTAAAACTCACCATTCAAAAAACTAAGATCATGGCATCTGGTCCCATCACTTCATGGCAAATAGATGGGGAAACAATGGAGACAGTGACAGACTATTTCCTTGGGCTCCCAAATCACTGCAGATGGTGACTGCAGCCATGAAATTAAAAGACACTTGCTCCTTGGAAGAAGAACTATGACCAACGTAGACAGCATATTGAAAAGCAGAGACGTTACTTTGCCCACAAAGGTCTGTCTAGTCAAAGCTATGGTTTTCCCAGCAGTCGTGTATGGATGTGAGAGTTGAGAAGAAACTCTTTTCTCATAAAGAAAGCTGAGCACTGAAGAACTGATGCTTTTGAACTGGAGAAACTGGTGTTGGAGAAAACTCTCAAGAGTCCCTTGGACAGCAAGAAGATCAAACCAGTCAATCCTAAAGGAAATCAGTCCTGAATATTCATTGGAAGGACTGATGCTGAAGCTGAAGGTCCAATACTTTGGCTGCCTGATGCAAAGAACTCATTGGAAAAGACCCTGATGCTGAGAAAGATTGAAGGCAGGAGAAGGGGATGACAGAGGATGAGATAGTTGGATGGCATCACTGACTCAATGGTCATGAATTTGAGCAAGCTCTGGGAGTTGGTGATGGACAGGGAAGCCTGGCATGCTGCAGTCCATGGGGTCGCAAAGAGTTGGACACGACTGAGCAACTAAACTGAACTGACGCCTGTATGATGGCACCTGTTGGAGACAGTTTTGTCCCTCTTTTTACTCATTCTATTTCCCCCCACAATTTTTATTCCAATTACACTCTTCCCATTCAGTTCTTACCACTCTGGTACCCTGGCTTTTCACCGCCCCCCCCCCCCACCCCCTACTCCAACAAAACAGACTCTATCTGACCCACTACTTTTCACTGGAGAGGATCTGATTACCTAATTCACTCAATGCTTCCTTCTCTTGGGCATTTGTCTTAAAAGAAGGCAATCCCTCAACCAACTGAACTGACATTTTTTTTGCAGTGAAAAGTCAAAGGTGATTTGATGTGAGAGCCATTTGTGGGGCTGGGGAAGAGGGGCTTTGTGTGAACCCTCAAATCACACTACTAATGCCTTACCTACTTATAATACTTGTTGTTTAGTTGCTAAGTCATGTCTGACTCTTTGTGATCCCATGGACTGTAGCCGGCCAGGCTCCCCTGTCCATGGGATTCTCCAGGCAGGAATACTTAAGTGGGTTGCCATGTCCTTCTCCAGGGGATCTTCCTGACCCAGAGATCAAACCTGGATCTCCTGCTTTGCAGGTGGATTCTTTACTGTCTGAGCCACCACAACACTTACACTGCAGGACATCTTTGCTCTGAAACACATTTGCTCGTTTGGCAAATATCAAGGTCTTACTCATTTTAAGACCAGAAAAGTCTTATTTTTCTGCTGAGCCACATTTCTAAAGTCAGTGCTTTCAGATATGGTGAGACACACTCTATTTCTATGTCAACTGTATAATTAGAGGATTATTTTTTGTTTTGCTTTTTTGGTCTTTTGCTTTTTTAATAGGGTTATGGGAGCATAAGCAGGGGGAGGTGAGAACATTTATTATTATTTAATCTGCCCAGTTACGGTTCTCTTGGACAGCTCATAAATACAGAGGGGCGTCTGTGCTTTCACTTCCCACTAAATGACATCCAACAGGGTCTGCACTTATAAGGTTTAACGCTCATTCAAATAAGGCTTAAAAGAAATCAGATCACATTTACTAAAATACCAAGCTTAGGCAAGCCTACAACTTCTTTTAAACCGCTGATCTTAATTACTCTCTATGATTGTTTGGACATGTCAGATATTACTTTAGTTTTTAAGCTGATGTTGGTAACTGCAGGAGTTTCAAAGGTATAGCTTCTGTCAGGCCACTATTTTACTGCATTGCCATTTAGTTTTCAACTTGGACACTCAGCTGTGTTATAAAATTTTTATAGATTAATTGCACAGAAATAACTGGCACTAGTTATAATAGGTTCATTTGAATTCTTTTCCTTAAACAGGCTTTTACATGCCTAGTGAACATTCCTTTAGAGCCCTGGGCTTTAGCATCAGAAATAGTAAAAGAATTTGTGTTACTTCAAGAGTTATAGTGTATTATAAACTCTAGCCTTTTAAAAAAGTATATTGCTATTTTAAATGCTTCCAGTATAAAAGCCTTTGAATACTGAAATCCTTACTTGTAACTATTAGTAAGGATATTATGTCTGCAAATTTTGACATTTCAGTTTTAGCAACTACTGCCCCTGATACTTGAAAAATTTGTATGATATATCTATCTCCATAGATATATCTGTTTCCAGCTCAGCAGGACAACTGTCCTAAATTGTACTACATAGCTCTATAGGTACCATTCAAGTCTGCCCCCTTCCCACAAGGTATGTGGCATAGTCTTCACAGTTTACCACGGAGGGCCTGGAATCTGCCAATACAATTTTTGCCTTGCCATGTGAGGTACTTAGTATTTCTCAATTCAGAACACTTGGGAAGAGTCAAAGACTTTGCTATACAGAAGTTATTAATGAGTTGTTACTGTTCAATGGTACCTACTTCACCCTTTTACACACATTGCTGTTGAAGTCTATCTCTTTATTCACTCTGAAAGCACTATTTCATCTTGCTGCCAGTGAAATGGAAGCTGTCTTGAGGTCCAGAACTGGAATTTGACTGCATCTTATACTTCACTGGAACAATGGGTGCCAACGAGTGTTTTATAAGCTGTGCTGGAAATTAAATATTGATAACATTGGATGTAGAGGCATAAAAACACCGCCTCACAAATGAATGTTCGCAGCACAATCTGCACCTCAACATATGTGTGTATAAATCTGTACATACATATGTGGGTATATAAATATCTATATATTTGCACATACATATGTTATTGCAACTTATTGTTCTTGCTCCACTAGAGAAATAATCAAATACCAGATTGATAAATATCCAGGCAACAATGGATAGCGATATAGAAAAAAACAACTCTTGACTCTATTTTACACAGTACACAAAGAGTAATTCCATGTGGACTGTAGCTCAAATGAGAAAACAATGATTTTGGAAAAAAAATAGAATATCTTCAAAGTCTCAGGGTAGGCAAAGATTTATTAAAAGGAACAGAGAAAGTGCCAAACCTAAAAAAATCTGATAAATTAGACTACAATAAAACAAAAAAAGTTCTCTTCATCAAAAGATACCATAGAAGGACTTACTGCACAGCATAGGGAAATATACTCAATATTTTGTTATAACCTATGAGGAGAAAGAATCTGAAGAGTGTATATGTGTATATGTGTATGTGTGTATTCATATATATACGTAACTAAATCACTTTGCTATATACCTGAAACTAACACAACACTTTAAATCAACTTTATTTCAATAAATAGATTAGCTTTTTTAAAAGACAACATAAAGTGCAAGAGCACATTTAGAATTTGTTACAAATCATTATTACAGTTGGGCTTCCCTGGTGGCTCAGATGGTAAAGAATACATCTGCCAATGCAGGAGACCCAGGTTGGATCCCTGGGTCAGGAAGATTCCCTGAAGAAGGGAACACAACCCATTCCAGTATTTTTGTCTAGACAATCCCATGGACAGAGGAGCCTGGTGGTCCCTGGGGTCGCAAATTTCTCAATTCCAGAAAAATAAATGACCCAATCAAAAAATGGGCCAAAGAACTAAATAGAACTAATAGAACTAATGGGCCAAAGAACTAATTTCTCCAAAGAAGACATACAGATGGCTAACAAACACACAAAAAGATGCTCAACATCACTCATTATCAGAGAAATGCAAATCAAAACCACTATGAGGTACCATTTCACATCAGTCAGAATGGCTGAAATACAAAAATCTACAAGCAATAAATGCTGGAGAGGGTGTGGAGAAAAGGGAACCCTCTTACATTGTTGGTGGGAATGCAAACTAGTATAGCCACTATGGAGAACAGTGTGGGGATTCCTCAAAAAACTGGGAATAGAACTGCCTTATGATCCAGCAATCCCACTGCTGGGCATACACACTGAGAAAACCAGAATTGAAAGAGACACATGTACCCCAATGTTCATTGCAGCACTGTTTATAATAGCCAGGACATGGAAGCAACCTAGATGTCCATCCGCAGATGAATGGATAAGAAATCTGTGGTACATATACACAATAGATTATTACTCAGGCATTAAAAAGAATACATTTGAATCAGTTCTAATGAGGTGGATGGAACTGGAACCTATTATACAGAGTAAAGTAAGCCAGAAAGAAAAACACCAATACAGTATACTAACGCATATATATGGACTTTAGAAAGATGGTAACAATAACCCTGTATACGAGACAGCAAAAGAGACACTAATATATAGAACAGTCTTTTGGACTCTGGGAGAGGGAGAGGGTGGGATGATTTGGGAGAATGGCATTGAAATAAGTATAATATCATATATGAAATGAGTTGCCAGTCCAGGTTCGATGCCTGATACAGGATGCCTGGGGCTGGTGCACTGGGACGACCTAGAGGGATGGTATGGGGAGGGAGGAGGGAGGAGGGTTCAGGATGGGGAACACATGTATACTTGTGGCAGATTCATTCTGATGTATGGCAAAACCAATATAAATATCGTAAAGTTAAAATAAAAATAAAATTAAAAAAAAGAAAGAAAATGCATAGAACAATAAAAAATTATTATAATTACTGTACATGTAGACAAAAAAACCATATATCCAGAATATATAAAGGACTCCTAGAGCTTAACAGGAAACAATAATCCATTAGAAATATGAGCAAAGGATTTGAATAGGTTCTTCATGAAAGAAGACATCCAAAATAGCCAATAAACATACAAAATGGCATTTTGTTAGTCATCAGAGTAATGCAAGTCAAAACACAGTGCAATATCACCACATGTTCACAGGAATAGCTCAGATGAAAGGCAAATTATGTCAGATCAGATCAGATCAGTCGCTCAGTCGTGTCCGACTCTTTGCGACCCCATGAACCGCAGCACGCCAGGCCTCCCTGTCCATCACCAGCTCCCGGAGGTCACCCAGACTCACACCCATCAAGTCAGTGATGCCATCCAGCCATCTCATCCTCTGTCGTCCCCTTCTCCTCCTGCCCTCAATCCCTCCCAGCATCAGAGTCTTCTCCAATGAGTCAACTCTTCGCATGAGGTGGCCAAAATACTGGAGTTTCAGCTTTAGCATCATTCCTTCCAAAGAAATTCCAGGATTGATCTCCCTCAGAATGGACTGGTTGGATCTTCTTGCAGTCCAAGGGACTCTCAAGAGTCTTCTCCAACACCACAGTTCAAAAGCATCTATTCTTCGGCGCTCAGCCTTCTTCACAGTCCAGCTCTCACATCCATACATGACCACAGGAAAGACCATAGCCTTGACTAGGCGAACCTTTGTTGGCAAAGTAATGTCTTTGCTTTTAAATATGCTATCTAGGTTGGTCATAACTTTCCTTCCAAGGAGTAAGCATCTTTTAATTTCATGGCTACAGTCACCATCCGCAGTGATTTTGGAGCCCAGGAAAACAAAGTCTGACACTGTTTCCACTGTTTCCCCATCTATTTCCCATGTAGTGATGGGACCAGATGCCATGATCTTCGTTTTCTGAATGTTGAGCTTTAAGCCAACCTTTTCACGCTCCACTTTCACCTTCATCAAGAGGCTCTTTAGCCCTTCTTCACTCTCTGCCATAAGAGTGGTGTCATCTGCATATCTGAGGTTATTGATATTTCTCCCAGCAATCTTGATTCCAACTTGTGTTTCTTCCAGTCCAACATTTCTCATGATGTACTCTGCATATAAGTTAAATAAACATGGTAACAATATGCAGCCTTGACGTACTCCTTTTCCTATTTGGAACCAGTCTGTTGTTCCATGACCACTTCTAACTGTTGCTTCCTGACCTGCATACAGATTTCTCAAGAGGCAGATCAGGTGGTCTGGTATTCCCATCTCTTTCAGAATTTTCCATAGTTTATTGTGATCTACACAGTCAAAGGCTTTGGCATAGTCAATAAAGCAGAAATAGATGTTTTTCTGGAACTCTCTTGCTTTTTCCATGATCCAGCGGATGTTGGCAATTTGATCTCTGGTTCCTCTGCCTTTTCGAAAACCAGCTTGAACATCAGGAAGTTCACGGTTCACATATTGCTGAAGCCTGGCTTGGAGAATTTTGAGCATTACTTTATTAGCGTGTGAGATGAGTGCAATTGTGCGGTAGTTTGAGCACTCTTCGGCATTGCCTTTCTTTGGGATTGGGATGAAACTGATCTTTTCCAATCTTGTGGCCACTGCTGAGTTTTCCAAATTTGCTGGCATATTGAGTGCAGCACTTTCACAGCATCATCTTTCAGGACTTGGAATAGCTCCACTGGAATTCCATCACCTCCACTAGCTTTGTTTGTAGTGATGCTTTCCAAGGCCCATTTGACTTCACATTCCAAGATGTCTGGCTCTAGGTCAGTGATCACATCATCATGATTATCTGGGTCATGAAGCTCTTTTTTGTATAGTTCTTCTGTGTATTCTTCCAAGAATTTGCCAAAGTGTCCAACTATTATGCTTGCTGATGGAAGTGTAAATTGTTGCAACTATTTGAGAAAATTGTTTATAGTAGTAACTACTAAAGCTACCCAATAACTCAGCAATTCCTACCATATCCCTGACAAAATGCATTCATATGTTCAGCAGAAGACACATACCGGCATGTTCATAGCAGTAATATTTGTTAGGCCCCAAGCTAGTAATAACCCAAGAGCGGGGTATATTATTATATGAAAATAAAACACAATGACAGTGCACAGACATGGACACCCTTCCTGAGTGCTGAGAGAAGGAAGTGCAGATACTAAGAGTATGATTCCCTTAATATAAAGTACAGACACAGGTAAAACTAAGCAATGATGTTAACCTAGGATGCTGGTTATCCTTGAGGGGAGGGGCAGGGACTGAGAGGTGCTGATAATACTTTGTGTCTTGGTCTGGTTATCAGTTACATGGATGGTCACTTTCTGAAAAGTCATTCAACCGAACATCTATGGTTTGTGTGTATGAAACTTTTTTGTATGTTATGCTTGCATACTATATGCCAATAAAAAGCGCACAGTAAAAAATAGCCTCAAACATTCTAAGAACCAAAAGCATATCACATGTATTCTATCCATGAGAGCTTATTGATTAAACAGTTCTTGGTGTTACCCTGCTTTTTTATAGAAAGGACATTTTTGCTCAGCTCAAACATATGCCTCTGTGTTAAAAACCTTACTTACTATTTGGAAGAGAAAACACTCTTGAGACAAAATGCTTCTAGGCATCTGTTTTGAATGGATTTTAATGCCTCTGAAAGTCTTTTTATTGATAATGTGCTAAGCTAAACATTCTCAATTTCGTATCATTGACTTGAGTACTGCATACTATGCTTTTTACTACTAAAAGTTCAACAAATGCTTACGCTAGTCGGTTTGATAGTTGGGATTCCAGAGTGGAAATCTCTTTACCTACATAAAGTAATCAAATGTCAAAATAGCTAGGGATGTCAACAGCTATCATGATTTTGATGGATAGGAAGTCACAATCAAGAACTGTTTAGCCAAAGCACCCTCACCAAATTAATCAGCATTCTAGCAGGTTTTAGTTTGTTCTCCTGTGAATGGCTGTTTACTGCTTATAGAGCATTTCCTCACATAGCTCAATCTATTGTTAGGCTTAGATCCAAGAATGTTAGGACTTAATTGTCTCATTTCCTCAGTAAGTGGTGCATCCTGTTATTCCTTGGCTGCAACTGTTGATGGTGATCATAATACAGACTTGGAGGCGGGCTGTGCTGGGGATTATGCATTGTTTTTGATGGAAGCCATGGAGCACACGACACACATATAAAACTAACTTGTGTGCAGGCTGGACTTAAAGCTATTCATTGTCCTTTTCTTAAAGATTAGTATTAAAATGCATTTTCCCCAGGATTCCCATCTTTATGTCACTCTGAACAGAGGAATAGATTAGACATGAGTTGAGAATGCCATCTGTTTCCGTTCACACAAAGTGTAATTTAACATGAGTATTTGCTACTTTCAAGGCAGTTAGGTAAACTTACAAGCCTTATCACATGACTGTATATGTGAGCATACATGAAATACACACATACACATATATAGAAATATCTATTATCAAGAAAGAAATCATTGAGTATCGGTTTTTTTATTGTTTCTACTTTTAACAATTATATGTTCAGACGTCATCTGTCTTCCTAGTTCTAGTCTTATTTTTTCAATCTGTCTGTTAGATATTTCCACCCTGAATGTTTCTGTACCACTAAAGGAACACATTTAAAAGTCAGCCCTATACCTCTGCCCTAATTGGCTTTCCTACTTTAGCTGTCACATATACCATTTAACCTTTCTGTTATCCAACATCCAAAACTTGAAGTCAACTTAACTGTCATTGTAGCTGTAATTAATCTGTGGCACAGCCAATTATGTTGAATGCTTTTTTTCATGGGCTCATTTGGCCATTTGTATGTGTATCTTATTTGGCCAAGTGGTTAAATTTTTTCCAGTTTGTACACATTTTGGGCCACTATCTCTTCAAATGTTTTTTCTCTCCTCTTCCTTACTATTTCCTTTTTCCTAGCCACTGGGGACTTTGATTACATGTATATCAGGCTGCTTAATATTTTCTCATAGTTTACTAATGAGCCGTTATTTATTTTTTTTGGCACTTTTATCTCTTTCATTTAAAATGGTTTCTATTGTCATGTCTTCTTCAAGTTCACTAATCTCTTATTCAGCCTTATCTAGTTTGCTATTCATCCTATCTAGTGGTTTTTTTTTTTCATTTTAGCCATTATAATTTTCATCTCTAGAATTTTAAAGTGTCTTTTTCATATTTTCCATGTTGCTACTTACATGCTTAATCTTTTGCCTGCTTTATTGAACACATGGAATACTGTTATAATGACTGTTACAACATTCTTATATACCTATTCTATTACTGGTGGCATTTGTAGGTCTGTTTCTATTAATTTTTCTCTTTATGGCTCATCTTTTTCTATTCTTTTTTTTTAAGGTGGCTAATTACTTTATAATACTGTAGTGGTTTTGCCATACATTGACATGAATCAGCCATGGGTGTATATGTGTTCCCATTCGATTCTCCTGTCTTGCTTGGAAGAACTGCTAGTCAGGATTAGAATAGCTTCTGTTCTACAGATCATTTTTGTTCCACTACTACAGGAAGATCCTTCTGAGTTCTGTCCCTGAGGTCCTGTGAATGAAGAGGATTTTTCTACTCTATCCTCTGGAATACACAAAGGTTCATATAGTCAAAGCTATGGTTTTTCCAGTAGTCATGTACAGATGTGAGAGCTGGACCATAAAGAAGGCTGAGCACTGAAGAACTGATGCTTTTGAACTGTGGAGAGAAGACTCTTGAGAGTCTCTTGGACTACAAGGAGGATCAAACCAGTCAATCCTAAAGGCAATCAATCCTGAATATTCATTGGAAGAACTGATGTTGAAGCTGAAGCTTCAATACTTTGGCCACCTGATTCAAAGAGCCAACTTATTGGAAAAGACTCTGATGCTGGGAAAGATCGAAAGCAGGAGAGGAAGGGGACAACAGAGGACGAGATGGTTGGATGGCATCACCGACTCAGTGGACATGAGTTTGAGCAAACTCTGGGAGATGGTGAAGGACAGGGAAGCCTGGTGTGCTGCAGTCCACAGGGTGGCAAAGAGTTGTACACAACTGAGTGACTAAACAACAACAACAATCCTTTGGGAAGATAAACTATTCCTGCATTCCTGCCCTACCTGGAATACAGGGACTGTTCTCTTTAATCTTTGTGCTGGTTGTTTCTCCAGGGTTGAGTAGTTTCACATTGATTTGTTGATTAATACTCAGTGGAAGATTTGAGGAGCTCCCCACAGATCTCTGGAACTTTCTTGTTTCCTGTATTATCCCCATAAGCTATACCTTCCACTACCTTTGTCTCCTCAACTCAGGGAGATGAGACTTTTAGGCTCCACTTCAGCCCTCCTCCCTGGAAACTCTCTCTAGTCAGGAAGCTGGAGCAATCATACTACTAACCTTATTTGTTTCTTCTCATTGATCATTGTCAGGTCTGATGTTCAGTATCTGAATACCATTGTTTCATTTTGTTTTCTTAGTTGTTTTAGGCAGGAAGTTAGTTATAGCCAATCAATCTTGGTTAAAAGTAGAAGTTGTGGTACCCTGTTCAACCACTTGGGTCAATCCTTGTCCAACTCACCCAACTTGAAACATCACATCTTCTGACACCTGAACTACCGACTACAGTAATTTTTCTAACAACTCTTCTAGTTTTAGGCTCTGCTATTTGTCATCCCTTCCCTCTAACTCAGTCTTAGTAAATTTTTATACACCATGGCTTTCTTCAGAACCAGTGGCACCTCCCCTTGGCTTTAGGATGCAACTCAAATTCCTAGTCTGGCACACACGATCCTCCACCTTCTGACCTCCAGTGATCATTCCAAACTTACTTCTCACTATTCAAGCCAGGCTGAACTAAACAGGTTTCCAACATTACCTGTGAATCATAGTCTCTTTGCCTGGTTACAATATTCTCCCCATGAGGAACACTCTCCTTTAAGCCTATTCAAGTTCTACCAATTTTCAAGAAGCAGTTTCAGTCCTATTTCCTTAATGGATCCTTTAAGACTCTAATCCATGAAGCTCCTGTATATATTTTTGCTTTTATTGCCTGAATTATTGACTTGCCTACTAAGACAGAAAGTTTGTAAGTAACTTAATAGTTTTCCTAAGTTATCTAAGAGCTTCTCAGAGCAAAGCTCAAAAGTTCAGGTACTTTTCATCCTTAATTAATTTTTGATAGGCAATTCTGATTTCTTTTTACACTGAATGAGAGAATTCTTGACATCAGAAGCTTGTCTTACACATCATTCCCCTAGTGCTTAAGCTTATCACTGTCATGTGTCATGTTCAGTTCAGTTGCTCAGTCGTGTCCAACTCTTTGTGACCCCATGGAATGCAGCATGCCAGGCTTCCCTGTCCATCACCAACTCCTGGAGCTTGCTCAAACTCATGACCATTGAATTGGCGATGCCATCCAATCATCTCATCCTCTGTCATCTATGTAGGAGCTTAATAAATGTTCCATGGTCATTCTCCATCCTGTTATAGTCTCTCACTGAAAATGCAAATACAAGTTTCCTATCCCTGATAATCTGTCAGTTCTGCAAAGCTTCAAGGTGATGGGCTGTTGGAACTCTAAGTTCTTGCCTCCCTGACCATTAAGAACAAATCACCAGTATCCTCCAACGTGGGATGATTTTTTTATGACAGGTGGATGGATGCCAATGGAACAACCAAATGCCAACAAATTAGTGTAAAGACCACAGATTCTCCCCTGATCAAGACTGAGCTGATGCCTGGGAAATCTAGGCACTTGTACAGGTCTCAGCCAGTATCAACCCTAGAGAGTCAGGAACTTGTCCACTCTCAGGAGCAGTGGACACCCAAAAAGCAGGGTACTTTCTGGCTGGGTATCCAGATGTGTCAAAGAGTGATTGCTTGTGTGTGAAGTTGCTTCAGTTGTGTCCAACTCTGTGATTCTATGGACTATAGGTGGTCAGGCTCCTCTGTCCATGGGATTCTCCAGGCAAGAATACAAGAGTGGGTTGCCATGCCCTCCTCCAGGGGATCTTCCCAACCTAGGGATCAAACCCACATGTCTTATGCCTGTTGCATTGGCAAGCAGGTTACCACTAGCACTTGAGAAGCCCTGTGTCAAAGAGTACCCTGTATCTTACAGGGATTTCTTTTTGTATCTCTATTTTTATATTCTCAGCATCTTCTTGTAACTAGCCCTATGGATACTTTTTGTACTATGGCACACATTTAAAGATCAGAATCATTAAATGCCATTATGGAATAAGAGCTCATGGTGTCTGTAAAAGGATCCACAGGTACCATTCTCATAGTCACTTTCTAGCCATTTTCTAGTCTGTGGGGTGTATCACTATCTCCTTGAGTTGACCAAAGGTACTGATCTATATTATAACTTTCTTTCTGCCTGGAAGATTCCTTCCTCAGACACAGGCATAGCTTACTTTCTCACTTCATTCAAAGTTCTAATCATTTCATTGGAAAAGACTTCTCCAATCTCAGTAGCTACAGTAGCCCTCCCTGGGACTTCCCTGATGGTCCAGTGGTTGAAACTACAGGTAGGGAGCAAGGGTTTGATCCATGATTGAGTAACTGGGATCCCACATGCAGTGTGGTATGGTCAATAAAAATAAAGTAAAATAATAAAATAGCCCTCCCCCTCTATCCTTAACTTTATATCACCTTATACTGCTTGATAATAGCACCTACATCTGTTTGATACATTTGTCTGTTGCTTCTCCACCATAATATAGGTGGAGCCTACATGGCTAGAATGAAGCCAGGCACATAGCAAATGCCCAGAAAAGTATCTGTTGAATGAATGAGAATCAGTGAATGGCTGGAACATGTTTTGCTTTAGTCAGGCTCTCATTTAGACTCATGAGGCAAAATTTTCTCATGTTCTGCTTAATACACAATCATTTTGATACCAGTACAGCATCACACGACCCCCTTCATGACTTCTCTTATCAAGTAGTACCCACATGAGTAGTTATCATGGGAGTGACCTAGCTCAACTGTCTATTTGAGAGAGATCACCATGACAGGAGATCAAGCCATTAGGATCTTTTTTGGGTCACATTTTCCTCTTAGCCAGGGCTGCTACCATCATCTGTCATTTAATTAATCAACTCTCATAAAACCCTGGTTCAGATCACTACAAATGACCCAATTTTGTCCCTTCTTATGGCTGAGTATCTGATTTCAGTGTTGACCATCTGGTGATGTCCATGTGTAGAATCTTCTTATGTTGTTGGAAGAGGGTGTTTGTTATGACCAGTACATTTTCTTGGCAAAACTCTATTAGTCTTGATCCTGCTTCATTCTCTATTCCAAGGCCAAATTTGCCTGTTACTCCAGGTGTTTCTTGACTTCCTACTTTTGCATGCCAGTTCCCTATAATGAAAAGGATATGTTTTTTGGATGTTAGTTCTAAAAGGTCTTGTGGGTCTGCAAATTTGGAAAAAGGTCTTGTAGGTCTGCAAATTTGGAAAACTCATCAGTGGCCACAGGACTGGAAAAGGTCAGTTTTTGTTCCAATCCCAAAGAAAGGCAATGCCAAAGAATGCTCAAACTATCGCATAATTGCACTCATCTCACACACTAGTAAAGTAATGCTCAAAATTCTCCAAACCAAGCTTCAGCAATACGTGAACCATGAACTTCCAGATATTCAAGCTGGTTTTAGAAAAGGCAGAGGAACCAGAGATCAAATTCCCAACATCTGCTGGATCATCGAAAAAGGAAGAGAGTTCCAGAAAAACATCTATTTCTGCTTTATTGACTATGCCAAAGCCTTTGACTGTGTGGATCACAATCAACTGTGGAAAATTCTGAAAGAGATGGGAATACCAGACCACCTGATCTGCCTCTTGAGAAACCTATATGCAGGTCAGGAAGCAACAGTTAGAACTGGTCATGGAACAACAGACTGGTTCCAAATAGGAAAAGGAGTATGTCAAGGCTGTATATTGTCATCCTGCTTAACTTCTATGCAGAGTACATCATGAGAAGTGCTGGGTTGGAAGAAGCACAAGCTGGAATCAAAATTGCTGGGAGAAATATCAATAACCTCAGATATGCAGATGACACCACCCTTATGGCAGAAAGGGAAGAGGAACTCAAAAGCCTCTTGATGAAAGTGAAAGTGGAGAGTGAAAAAATTGGCTTAAAGCTCAACATTCAGAAGACGAAGATCATGGCATCTGGTCCCATCACTTCTTGGGAAATAGGTGGGGAAACAGTGGAAACAGTGTCAGACTTTATTTTTGGGGGCTCCAAAATCACTGAAGATGGTGACTGCAGCCATGAAATTAAAAGATGCTTACTCCTTGGAAGGAAAGTTATGACCAACCTAGATAGCATACTGAAAAGCAGAGACATTACTTTGCCAACAAAGGTTTGTCTAGTCAAGGCTATTGTTTTTCCAGTGGTCATGTATGGATGTGAGAGCTGGACTGTGAAGAAAGCTGAGCACCGAAGAATTGATGCTTTTGAACTGTGGTGTTGGAGAAGACTCTTTAGAGTCCCTTGGACTGCAAGGAGATCCAACCAGTCCATTCTAAAGGAGATCAGCCCTGGGTGTTCATTGGAAGGAATGATGCTAAAGCTGAAACTCCAGTACTTTGGCCACCTCATGCGAAGAGTTGACTCATTGGAGAAGACTCTGATGCTGGGAGGGATTGAGGGCAGGAGGAGAAGGGGACGACAGAGGATGAGATGGCTGGATGGCATCACTGACTCGATGGACATGAGTCTCAGTGAACTCTGGGGGTTGGTGATGGACAGGGAGGCCTGGCGTACTGCGATTCATGGGGTTGCAAAGAGTCAGACACAACTGAGTGACTGAACTGAAGTGAACTGATGGCTGAGTAATTTTGCATTGTACATATGTACTTCATCTTCTTTAACCATTCATCTGTCTTTGGACATCTAGGTTGTTTCCATGTCCTGGCTACTGTAAATAGCACTGTAATGAACATTGGCGTACATGTGTCTTTTTGAATTATGGTTTTCTAAGGGTGCATGCCCAGTAGTGGGATTGCTGGGTCATATGGTAATTCTATCCTTAGTTTTTTAAGGAACCTCCATACTGTTCCATAGTAGGATGGACCTAAAGCCTGTCAGACAGAGTGAAGTTAGGAAAACAAATATCATATATTATGTATGTGGAACTAAAAAATGGTACAGATGAAGCCTGTTCCAGGACAGGAATAGAGATGCAGACATAGAGAATAGATATGTGGACACAGTAGGGGAAGTGGAGGGGGGATGAATTAGGAGATTAGCTTTGACACGTATACACTACCATGTCTAAAGTAGACAGCTAGTGGAAGCCTGCCTTATAGCACAAGGAGCTCAGCTCGGTGCTCTGTGCTGACCCAGAGAGGTGGGATGGGGGTCCAAGATGGAGGTGATTTTTGCATGCATATAGCTGATTCCCACTCCAGTGTTCTTGCCTGGAGAATCCCTGGGACAGGGGAGACTGGTGGGCTGCCGTCTATGGGGTTGCAGAGTTGGACAAGACTGAAGTGACTTAGCAGCAGCAGCTGATTCATTTCATTGTGCAGCAGAAACTGGCACAACATTGTGGAGCAGTTCTACCACAATTAAAAAAAAAGACCTGGTTCATGAATACACTAGTATTTTTAAAAATTACCTCTTAATCATATGAACATACATATGAGTAGCCAAAAAGCAAGTAAGAATTATGTATGTATAACTTTGGGGAAGTCCATGGGATCACAAAGAGTTGGACATTACTGAGCGACCTAACAACAACTTGGGGGAAGGCAAGTGCTGAGAGCAGGAATTATGAGTTTCTGGACTGAGGGGTTCTATCTTGGCTGACCACAACCCACTCTCAACTGCAAAAGAACACTGTCAGAGATTTTGCTTTAGTATGTTGGCTCTCAAGCAAAATGGCTATAAAACAAAATGGAACTTTATTCATCTGGGGGTTTACATGTTTAATGGTTGGGTTCCAAGCTGGGATTTGGGGATTTTGCAAATTCAAACTGTATGAAAGAAGAGTTTATATGCTGAGGTTATTCTTAGAGGGCATGTCAGCTAAGGAATAAATTTATGAACACTGCTTAACTACAAAAGGGGAGAACTTGGGAGTGGTGTCTCAAAAATATAAAAACAAATACAAAATTTTTAAGAGGTTAGGGGATGGGAAACTATATGAGAAATGACTTTTACATTATCAGTGTGAGAGAGTTCAAGAAAAGAATTTTGAAGAACAAAATTCAATTAAACTAAACTCTGCTATGTAATGGATACTCATTGCTATTTAGTTGCTCAGTCATGTCTGACTCTTTTGAGACTCTCCCAAGCTCTTCTGTCCCTGGAATTCTCCAGGCAAGAATGCTGGAGTGGGGAGCCACTGCTTTCACCAGGCGATCTTCCTGACCCAGGAATCAAACCCATGTCTCCTGCATTGGTAGGCAGCTTCTTTACTGTATGAGCCACCTGGGAGGCAATAGATACTCATACATAGACTTTGTGGGTTTTCAGAGCCCAAAAGTCTCAGTTTACCCAAAGTTATCTGTACCTTTCAGTGCTTAAATTCCTCCTTTCTTTCTTCTTAGAGGTGACATCTTAACAGCAAATTGATAAATTAGCTCTTCTAGGAAACAGAATAGCAAATTAACTGGCATAATAATAGGAATTTCCCACAGGACACATTCATGGACAGAAGAGTACCAGATAATTACAGTGACCAAGTCATCCTGGTTCATCCAGGACTTTCTGGTTTTAGCTCTAAAATTGCCATCACCACGGAAACCCCTTATTCCTGGGCAAACTGGGATGGTTGTTATTTTTTAGGTATCTACTTGTGGGATGATGAGCCCTGAGTTCTCAGATAAGATCCAGGACTGTTTTCTGGGTCTTGTGAAGTCATTGCCTGAGGTACCAAGGGCAGAACAATAGACTCAGGGTCAGAGGACCTAGGATGGATGGGGGAATTTTGGGGTCTGCCAGATATTCTTTATTTTTCTCAGATCACATTTTTTGCATTTTCTAGGCTTGTGACCTTTTGCAAACCACTTGACTGTCTTGCCTCTCTAATAGAGTTGTTGGTGATACAAATTAAACATGGAGACATAGAATGTCTTAGTGCTGGGCCTAGTATTTGGTAACCATATATTTAATAAGCTGCAGTACAGGGTAGGTCATCATCACCTTTGGGCTTTACAGTCAAGGTTCAGGTTCTGGCTCTTTAGTCATCTGTCACTATGACCTCAGCCAAGTTTCTTCACTTCCCTAAGCCTTGGTTTCCTTATCTGTGAAGTGAAGACAACTACAGCAGCTGTCTCTGTCTCAAAAGGTTATTGCAAAATTGAATAAATATGGGTTAGGGGCTTCCCAGATGGCTCAGAGGGTAAAGAATCTACCTGCAATGCAGGAGACACAGGAGACCTGGATTTAATCTCTGGGTTGGGAAGATCCCCTGAAGGAGGGAATGGCAACCCAGTCCAGTATTCTTGCCTGGAGAGCTCCATGGACAGAGGAGCCTGTTGGGCTACAGTCCATGGGGTCACAAAGAGTTGGACACAACTGAGTGACTGAACACGCAGGTGGGAATTGCATTTATCTTTATGGGATGTTTATCTTTGTATCTCAGAGGTACTCAATTAATCTTGATCAAATTCCATAACATTTCATTTGGTAGTTAAGACTTGACTGGTCTTGATAGATCAATGTCTAATATATCAGAGATTATATATTTAAAGTTGTCAAAGACAACAGAAATAAATAATTTAAAGTAACATGATTGTTAACGACTACCCAAGATTAGAATTTAAAAATCTGTATAAATAATTATCCTTGTCAAATAAATTTAAAATATGAATAATTTGATTCTAGCAATCTATTGGAGACATGATATTTTTAGTCAAATGATCACAGTGCTTTTTCAAAGGCATGTTATTTTAAACCACAATTGCATGTAAAGAAATACTGGTGTTCAGGAGTCCAAAGTTCTGAAATTAAGAGTCCTATTAAATGCTCAGAAGCAAGACAAACAGCCATATCAACCAAAGGAGCTGATACAGGACACATTAGAAAAGTAACTACAGAAGGAAATTCTTACTAAATTAAAAATAGGAGTAAGAAAATATTGCAGTGAATCGAGACTTTTTAAAAATTAACTTAAATATATATTCAACTTATGGATAAGTTGCAGGGACAACATCATTACATATTCAAATGTGGGATATATTTCAAGAGACAACAAAATGCCAATGAATACCAGCTTGTGATGGCAAGTATAACTGTATCACATAGTATGATCCAAGTTGATCTGCAACATATTTATTGTACAAATCATTTTTATAAACAAAATAATTAAGGATGAGTGACTAAATCCTATTTCCTGAAGGATAAAATACATTAACTTGAAAATTACATTCTGATAACTGCAAGCCTTTGTCACTCTATTGTTTTCACTTAATAATACAAAAGGGAACCTTATGGAAACAAGACAGTAAATTCACGTACGGACCAGCTATTTGTCTCTTTTTAGAAATAAGACATGTTGGCCTCATACATCTGTTCAGAGTGTCTGTTACAGGTTTACATAAGCCCAGAGCTCTAGTTCCGTGACTGAGGCTAGTGGGGCTCAGTGTTTTTGTTTTCCACCCTCTCTTTGGCACATCACAGACTGTATTTTTCATCTACTGACATCTACGTGATCCTGGGTGACCAGTCTGGTTGGCATGTATGTAGAAATGATGTGTGCCTCTTTCAGGTCTGGCCCCTGAAATCTGCCTTCAAATCCTTTCCACCTCCCTTTCCCCATTTGCTGAAGGAGTGCAAAGGGTCCATTGCTAAACCCTAGGGCCAGAGAATATGGCAGGAAAGATGGAAAGAGCTTGGACTTCTGAATAACTCTCTGAGAGAGAGTCCCCTGGCCCCCACACTGTGTCATGAACAACAAACAAATCTTATATCTCTTTTTTCTTTTTCTAATATAAATCTATAATATTGATTAAGGTATAATTTTATACAATAAAAGTAAAGATCTCATGTTCAGTTAGGCAAGAGCAACAAATCTTGAGTGCTCCTCATATATTTCTGTGCCTGTGATGGTTTGTGATATTTAAATTTGAGATATAAATATCTCTTTCATTTTACCAAGTTACTTCACAGTCTTATATTTTTCAATTTTTTGAGTGTTTATCTACATAGCACACTGAAATGCTGAACAGACTTCAGGAAATTGGCTTTTAGTGAAAATAACCTAATACAGGCCCATTTTAGAAGGAAAATATTACCTTCAGGGACCAAAACATGAACTGATAAATTAAAATGAAACTCCAAACATATCTTTGGCATCAATTCCAAAAGCCTTTTTGGTTGCTAGAGGATAATCCCCTCATGAACTGTCTGGAGTTGTTTAACTGACACATCATCTTTTTGTCCTAGCAGATGCTGTGCAGAGACAGAAAACAGATTTTTTAAAGAACAAGAGCGTAGAGAAACCTGAGTGTGATTAAGGGATATTTCACTTATTAAAGTGTGAACTCTGTGCTGGCAGCTGCTTGAAAATATAATTTATCTTCATAAGTCTCACAGAACGCATTTCATCACTGTACTATTTTTATTGAAACTGTTCTGTAGAGCATTTTAATGATGAAAAGTAAACATTTTTACTCTATGGAGAATTTTAACAGTGAAGTTTCTTGCTCTAACTTATTATGTGTATATCATATATTCTTTAGCTATGTGATTTCTAGAGTGGGCATGCTAGGCTATTTTTCTTTAAACCTAGTATCACACAGAAATGCTGACCCTTAATTGGTGGGTTTATTAAGCAGCAACAGGCCCTATTAATGGGAAGTGAGTGTACTTCTCCTTTAAATCATAGATCTCCTTAAAAGTGTTGACCTCTTTGCTTCAAACTGGGCACAGATAATCAGTACAAATTAATACCCAAAGTAGTTCACATGTAATCTTTATTTGCTGATAATATGCTAGAACTATGAGTGTAAATATATACTCACATAGCAATGAGTACATTAGCAATTAGCATAGACAATGCGAAGCTAAGCCTAGGACACAAAGAACTCTACTGAGGGGCCAATTCAAGCAGAAATAGAAACCTGAATAAAAATTCCACCAATGACTCAGAGCCCCACCCTGATGTCCATCTCTAGTTGATGAGGCTGATGGCTGTAATGGTATTGGTGCATAGATGATTATGAAAAGACTGTGATAGATGACTATCTATGATGATGGCTGAAATGGTATTGGTGCATAGATGACTATGAAAAGACTGTTCCACAGTTATTTTCCTGTTTGGAAATTCCTTCTGTTTACCATACAGCGTTTGTAAACAGTGTAGACCAGGATAACTTTCTTTTTTAAAATCCTACAGAACTAAGATGGCACACCCTACAAATACGGAACAACAGATATGATACTTAGAGCTATTATTAGAGCTCCCCCTACACATACACCCTCTACCCACTTGTCTTTAGCAAAGCCAACAAACTCAGTTAGGGACTTTTAAATTTCCCTGGTGCACAAACTGAGCTTCCTAGGTGGCTCAGTGGGTCAAGAACCCACCTGCCAGTGCAGGAGACGCAAGAGACATGGGTTCGATCCCTGAGTTGGGAAGATCCCTTGGAGGAGGACACAGCAACCCACTCCAGTATTCTTGTCTGGAGAATTCCATGAACAGAAGAGCCTGGTGGGCTACAGTCCATGGGGTCGCAAAGAACCAGATATGACTGAGCACACACACACACACTGCATAAACTATCAGGAGAAATAGGACACTCATAGAAGGTAGAGCATATCATGGACCATGGTGGGAGTCAGGACCTCTACTTTACTTCTGAATTGGTGGAAGTTGGGCAAAGGGGCCTGGCACATTTCAAGTCATCAAGATTACTTGCTGAATGGATGGTCTTATATGCAGATGAACTCCTGTTCTAGATAACTTTGAAAATATTCCTTAAAAGATTTGTTCCCAAAAAGCCTGCTTGAAAGCTGACCTACAGAGTCCAATCAGGCCCTGACTCTGGGTGGTCCTCAAGAGTAGTGCTTTATAAACCTTTCCATGTCACAGCACATGTGGACAATGAGAGTATTTGTATGAAATATTTGGGTAAACTGAGGAATTTGGACTCCTGCATGAGGAGGAGATGATAGGCAACCTCAGGGTTGGTAAGATGGATTTCCCTGCATATCATTTAGATGCTCTGTTCCAGAGGAGAAAATGAATGAGTAATGCTGGGGGCCTAGTGAGGAGATCTAGAATCTATTAAGTAAAAATAACAATAACAGAAACAGCTTTTATTACTTATCATGTGCCAGCCACTGTACCGAATGCATTATGTGTGTGTTAGGTGCTCAGTCGTATCTGATTCTTTGCGACCCCATGGACTGTAGCCTTCCACGCTCCTCTGTGCATGGAATCCCCCAGGCAAGAATACCAGAGTGGGTTGCTATTTCCTTCTCCAGTGGATATTCTTGACTTAGGGATTGAACCCAGGTCTCTCACATTGTAGGCAGATTCTTTATTGTCTGAGCCACCAGGCAAGCCCAACCAATGCATTATGTAAACTATTTCTTTTCATCCTCAAAATAATCCTATAGACTCTACTTCTGGTGATGACAGCATGAGAAGGTCAGATGACTACCCTCCATAGAAAATGACTATGCACTAAATTATTAATGACAGTCTCTTCAGGGCATTGAAAACAACCAAATATAGTCAGCAAGTTGATATATGTTTATTCATGAGAAACTGATATTGCACAGAATAAGAACTATGGGTTGGCAGCTGGGTTTTTTTTGGTGGGGGGAGGGGGTTGGTCCTTGGAGTATTCCTATCCTCCACCAGCTGCCCAATGTGGGCACTGAAAATGTGCACATTTATCAGCTGGAGGCGACAGACTCCACTAGAAGCTGGTGGGAAAGCAGCTAAAAACTCAAGAGAGATTTTGGATATGAAAGAACTGTATGGGGACGGAGGAGGGTGGAGGGTTCAGGATGGGGAACACATGTAGACTTGTGGCGGATCCATCTTGATGTATGGCAAAAGCAATACAATATTGTAAAGTTAAGCAAAATAAAATTTAATTAAAAAAATAAAAAAATTAAAAAACAAAACAAAACTGTAGAAGAGCAGATAGAATAAACTTCCCTGGCTGACTGCTAAACACTGTGTGTGCTTATCTTATACTCCAGGGAAACTAACAAAAATTAAAAGCAGGAGGGCTGGTGCATATGCCATACCTCTGAATATGTACTGCCATCCACAGCAGAAGAGGATGAAAGAACTCTTGCCTTGAAGTCTCTGAGCCTAGTTCTGCTACTGTTAGTCATTCAGTTGTCTTACTCTTGCAACCCCATGGACTGACTGTAGCCCACCAGGCTCCTCTGTCCATGGAATTCTCCAGGCAAGAATACTGGAGTGGGTTGCCATTGCCTTCTCCAGGGGATATTCCTGACTCAGGGATTGAACCTGTGTCTCCTGGATTACAGGAGACAATGTTAAGATTCCTTACCATCTGAGCCTCCAAGGAAGCCCCATCTGAGCCTAATCTTTCCCCAAATTATTGTCTGACATCTAAATTGAAGATGCAGGGGAGAAATTCACCTATGGCCCCTCAAGAGACTCTGGTTTAAGAAAAAGAAAAATGGCACTTGGGGATTTCAATTTAACTCCAGACATATTAATAATAAAAACTACAAAATCTCTTCAAAGGAGAAAACACATTCCAGAGTCACTACAGGTATTATCTACAAATATTTACTAATTCTAAACTGAAAATTGAGATGTGAAAAGGAACTGGAAAGTATGCCCCATATTTAGAAAAAAGGTAGTCATTAGAAACTGACTTTGAGTGGGCTCAGATGTTGGATTTAAGATGAAGATTTCAAACAGCTATTATAAATATATTCAAAAACTTAAATTATGTTCAAGAAATTAAAGAAAATTAATAACAGATAGTGAATACAAAAGAGAAGAAAACTATAAAAAGATCCAAATGGGCATTTTAGAGATGAAAAACATATTAACTAAAGTGAAAAAAAAATACCAAAAACTTGATCAGTCAAATTTTTGAAAGCCAAAGGTAAAAAGAAAATCTTGAAAGCAGGCAATATAAAAATGACTCAGCACATAGAGGGTCACAATGATATGAGTAATGGCTAGCTTCTCATCAGAAACTATGAAGATGACTGATATTGGAAAGACATATTCAAAGTACCAAAAGAAGAAAACTTTGATCAAGAATTCTCTTTCCAGGGAAATGACTCTTTCAAAATGAGGGTGAAATAAAACTATTTGCAGGTAAAACAAAAACTCAGCAAATTGCCTATGTACCTACACTATAAGAAATGCTTTTAAAAAGTCTTTCAGACTAAAGGGAAGTGATACCAAAAGGTTACTAAGATCCAAAGGAGGGAATTACGAGCACTGGGAATATGGAGCTATAGGTATAAGTATATGTGGTATATTTTTATGTGCATATGTGTATAAGTATGTGTGTATATGTATATATAGGCACAAATAGGCCTACTCATATGCATACATGTATTTCTACTTACAGTTTTTCTTTGCTTTCTGAGCTTCTTTTAAAAATATGACTTATTAAAGCAAAAATAATTAAATGGTGTTATTGGGTTTAAAACTTTCATTCATGAAGTGTATATGACGTAGTAGCAAAAAAGAATGGACGTACAGATCTATATCAATATAAAGTTCTCATATTTTATGTAAAAAAACCCAGTATTAAGTAAAAAAACTTGAAATAGGTTTCCAGAAGTTTTTTTTTTTTAAATTTTATTTTGCTTAACTTTACAGTATTGTATTGTTTTTGCCATACATCAAAATGAATCCACCACAAGTATACATGTGTTCCCCATCCTGAACCCTCCTCCCTCCTCCCTCCCCATACCATCCCTCTGGGTCGTCCCAGTGCACCAGCCCCAGGCATCCGGTATCAGGCATCGAACCTGAACTGGCAACTCGTTTCAAATATGATATTATACATATTTCAATGCTATTCTCCCAAATCATCCCACCCTCTCCCTCTCCCAGAGTCCAAAAGACTGTTCTATACATCAGTGTCTCTTCTGCTGTCTTGTATACAGGGTTATTGTTACCATCTTTCTAAATTCCATATATATGTGTTAGTGAGCGACTTCACTTTCTCTTTTCACTTTCATGCATTGGAGAAGGAAATGGCAACCCACCCCAGTGTTCTTGCCTGGAGAATCCCAGGGACGGGAAAGCCTGTGGGCTGCTGTCTATGGGGTCACATAGAGTCGGACATGACTGAAGTGACTTAGCATAGCATAGCAGAGCATACTGTATTGGTGTTTTTCTTTCTGGCTTACTTCACTCTGCATAATAGGCTCCAGTTCCATCCACCTCATTAGAACTGATTCAAATGTATTCTTTTTAATGGCTGAGTAATACTCCATTGTGTATATGTACCACTGCTTTCTTATCCATTCATCTGCAGATGGACATCTAGGTTGCTTCCAAGTCCTGGCTATTATAAACAGTGCTGCGATGAACATTGGGGTACATGTGTCTCTTTCAATTCTGGTTTTCTCAGTGTGTATGCCCAGCAATGGGATTGCTGGGTCATAAGGCAGTTCTATTCCCAGTTTTTTGAGGAATCTCCATACTGTTCTCCATAGTGGCTGTACTAGTTTGCATTCCCACCAACAGTGTAAGAGGGTTCCCTTTTCTCCACACCCTGTCCAGCATTTATTGCTTGTGGACTTTTGGATCACAGCCATTCTGACTGGCATGAAATGGTACCTCATAGTGGTTTTGATTTACATTTCTCTGATAATGAGTGATGTTGAGCATCTTTTCATGTGTTTGTTAGCCATCTGTACGTCTTCTTTGGAGAAATGTCTGTTTAGTTCTTTGGCCCATTTTTTGATTGGGTCATTTATTTTTCTGGAATTGAGCTGTAGGAGTTGCTTGTATATTTTTGAGATTAGTTGTTTGTCTGTTGCTTCATTTGCTATTATTTTCTCCCATTCTGAAGGCTGTCTTTTCACCTTGCTTATAGTTTCCTTTGTTGTGCAGAAGCTTTTAAGTTTAATTAGGTCCCATTTGTTTATTTTTTATTTTATTTCCAATATTCTGGGAGGTGGGTCATAGAGGATCCTGCTGTAATGTATGTCAGAGAGTGTTTTGCCTATGTTTTCCTCTAGGAGTTTTATGGTTTCTGGTCTTATATTTAGATCTTTAATCCATTTTGAGTTTACTTTTGTGTATGGTGTTAGAAAGTGCTCTAGTTTCATTCTTTTACAAGTGTTTGACCAGTTTTCCCAGCACCACTTGTTAAAGAGATTGTCTTTAATCCATTGTATATTCTTGCCTCCTTTGTCAAAGATAAGGTGTCCATAGGTGCATGGATTTATCTCTGGGCTTTCTATTTTGTTCCATTGATCTATATTTCTGTCTTTGTGCCAGTACCATACTGTCTTGATGACTGTGGCTTTGTAGTAGAGCCTAAAGTCAGGCAGGTTGATTCCTCCAGTTCCATTCTTCTTTCTCAAGATAGCTTTGGCTATTCGAGGTTTTTTGTATTTCCATACAAATTGAGAAATTATTTGTTCTAGCTTTATGAAGAATACTGTTGGTAGCTTGATGGGGATTGCATTGAATCTATAAATTGCTTTGGGTAGTATACTCATTTTCACTATATTGATTCTACCAGTCCACGAACATGGTATATTTCTCCATCTATTAGTGTCCTCTTTGATTTCTTTCACCAGTGTTTTATAGTTTTCTATGCGAAGAGTTGACTCATTGGAGAAGACTCTGATGCTGGGAGGGATTGGGGGCAGGAGGAGAAGGGGACGACAGAGGATGAGATGGCTGGATGGCATCACTGACTCAATGGATGTGAGTCTGAGTGACCTCCGGGAGTTGGTGATGGACAGGGAGGCCTGGCGTGCTGCAGTTCATGGGGTCGCAGAGAGTCAGACACGACTGAGCGACTGATCTGATCTGATCTGATATATAGGTCTTTAGTTTCTTTAGGTAGATATATTCCTAAGTATTTTATTCTTTTTATTGCAATGGTAAATGGAATTGTTTCCTTAATTTCTCTATTTTCTCATTATTAGTGTACAGGAATGCAAGGGATTTCTGTGTGTTGATTTTATATCCTGCAACTTTACTATATTCATTGATTAGTTCTAGTAATTTTCTGGTGGAGTCTTTAGGGTTTTCTATGTAGAGGATCATGTCATCTGCAAACAGTGAGGGTTTTACTTCTTCTTTTCCAATTTGGATTCCTTTTATTTCTTTTTCTGCTCTGATTGCTGTGGCCAAAACTTCCAAAACTATGTTGAATAGTAATGGTGAAAGTGGGCCTCCTTGTCTTCTTCCTGACTTAGGAGGAAATGCTTTCAATTTTTTACCATTGAGGATAATGTTTGCTGTGGGTTTGTCATATATAGCTTTATTATGTTGAGGTATGTTTCTTCTGTTCCTGCTTTCTGGAGAGTTTTTATCATAAATGGATGTTGAACTTTGTCAAAGGCTTTCTCTGCATCTATTGATATATGGTTTTTATTTTTCAATTTGTTAATGTGGTGTATTACGTTGATTGATTTGCGGATATTGAAGAATCCTTGCATTCCTGGGATAAAGCCCACTTGGTCATGGTGTATGATCTTTGTAATGTGTTGTTGGATTCTGATTGCTAGAATTTTGTTAAGGATTTTTGCATCTATGTTCATCAGTGATATTGGCCTGTAGTTTTCTTTTTTTTGTGGCATCTTTGTCAGGTTTTGGTATTAGGGTGATGGTGGCCTCGTAGAATGAGTTTGGAAGTTTGCCTTCCTCTGCAATTTTCTGGAACAGTTTGAGTAGGATAGGTGTTAGCGCTTCTCTAAATTTTTGGTAGAATTCAGCTGTGAAGCCGTCTGGACCTGGGCTTTTGTTTGCTGGACGATTTCTGATTACAGTTTCAATTTCCGTGCTTGTGATGGGTCTGTTAAGATTTTCTATTTCTTCCTGGTCCAGTTTTGGAAAGTTGTACTTTTCTAAGAATTTGTCCATTTCTTCCACGTTGTCCATTTTATTGCCATATAATTGCTGATAGTAGTCTCTTACAATCCTTTGTATTTCTGTGTTGTCTGTTGTGATCTCTCCATTTTCATTTCTAATTTTATTGATTTGATTTTTTCTCCCTTTGTTTCTTAATGAGTCTGGCTAATGGTTTGCCAATTTTATTTACCCTTTCAAAGAACCAGCTTTTGGCTTTGTTGATTTTTGCTATGGTCTCTTTTGTTTATTTTGCATTTATTTCTGCCCTAATTTTTAAGATTTCTTTCCTTCTACTAACCTTGGGGTTCTTCATTTCTTCCTTTTCTAGTTGCTTTAGGCGTAGAGTTAGGTTATTTATTTGACTTTTTTCTTGTTTCTTGAGGTATGCCTGTATTGCTATGAGCTTTCCCTTAGGACTGCTTTTACAGTGTCCCACAGGTTTTGGGTTGTTGTGTTTTCATTTTCATTCGTTTCTATGCAGATTTTGATTTATTTTTTGATTTCTTCTGTGATTTGTTGGTTATTCAGCAGCGTGTTGTTCAGCCTCCATATGTTGGACTTTTTAATAGTTTTTCTCCTGTTATTGAGATCTAATTTTACTGCATTGTGGTCAGAAAAGATGCTTGGAATGATTTCAATTTTTCTGAACTTACCAAGGCTAGATTTAAGGAGGTGAAAATTCTGTACACTAGAAACTATAAGACATTGAGGAAAGAAGTTGAAAATGACATCAATAAGTTGATAGATATTCTGTGCTCATGGATTGGAAGAATATTGCTGAAATGTCCATGCTACTCAAGGCAAGCCTAAGATTCAATGCAAATCCCTATCAGAATTCCAATGGCATTTTTCACAGAACTAGGACAAACAATCCTAAAACTTGTGAGACCACAAATGACTCTGAATAACCAAAACAATCTTAGGAAGCACAAAGCTGAGGGCTGACTTCAAACTATACTACAAAGTTAAAGTAACCAAGATAGAATGGAACTGGCATAAAAGCAGACACATAGATCAAGGATCAGGGTAGAAAGCCCAGAAAATAAACCATGCTTATATGGTTAATTTAGGACAAAGGCACCAAGAATATATAACAGGGAAAGACAGTCTCTTAATAAATGGAGTTGGGAAAGCTGGACAGCTACATGCAAAAGAATGAAACTGGACCCCTATCTTATACCACAGACAAATATAAACTCAAAATGGAATAAAGACTTGAATGTAAGACCTGAAACCATAAAATTCCTAGAAGAAAACAGGCAGTAATTTTCTTGATATTGACCTTGGCAATGGTTTCTGGATTTGACACCAGAGGCAAAGGCAACAAAAGCAAAAATAAACGAGAAAGACTACATCAAACTAAAATGTTTCTGCATGGCAAAGAAAACTATGAACACAATGAAAAAGTAATACCTATTGAAAGGGAAAAAAACTTGCAAATCATTTATCTAGTAAGTGGTTAATAGCCAAAATATATAAAGACTGCGTATAACAAAAACCTAAACAATCCAATTTAAAAATGGCAGAGGATCTGAATACTTCTACAAAGAAGACATACAGATGGCCAAGAGGTGTATGGAAAGGTCTCAACATCACTAATTATCAGGAAAATTCCATTCGGCACCTTGATGAGATATTGCCTCAATCTGTCAGAATGGCTATCATCAAAAAGACAAAGAAATAACAGTGTTTGCAAGGATGTGGCAAGGGAACCCTTGTGCACTGTTAGTGGGAATGCAAATTGGTGCAGTCACCATGGAAAACAAGATGGAGTTCCCTCAAAAAACTAAAAATAGACCTATCATATGATCCAGAGATTCCACTTCTGAGTGTTGTATCTGAAGAAAACAAAAACACTAACTCAAAAAGATAAACATGCTTCCACTTCCACTACAGCGTTTATTATAATAGCAAAGATACAGAAACAACCTGAATATCCACTGATAGATGAATGGACAAAACAAATGTGATTTCTCTCTCTCACACATGCATGAATATTAATCAGCCATAAAAAGGAAGGAAATTTTGCCCTTTGTGACAACATGAATGGACCTTGAGGGCTTTATGTTAAGTAAGTCAAACAGAGGAAGAAAAATACTGTGTGATATCACTTTTATGTGGAATCCAAACTATACAAAACCAAATCAATAATATGGATTAATAGATACAAAAAAACAGATTCCTGATTACCAGAGCTGGGGATGAGTTGGATAAAAGGGGTCAAAAAATTCCAGTAATAAATATGTGATGAGGATATAAAGTACAGCATGACGGCTATAGTTAATAATTCTGTGTTGCATATTTAAGAGCTGCAAATAAAGTAGATCTTAAAAGTTTTGATCACAAGAAAAACTTTTATAGCAATACATGGTGATGGATTTTAACTAGACATTGTAGGGACTTCACAATACATACAAATATTGAATCACTATGTTGCACATTTGAAACTGGCATAATTTATGCCAATTAAACCTCAGAAAACAAACAGAATAAATCTCTCAGATTTGCATACATAGAAAACTTTGTAATAAAATTTTCTACCATGCTGAAAAATATCTCAACTGAAGGCTTTTGTGAATTTGGAGCCCATTAAAATATTTTAAAATTAAGAGACAGCATCTATGAAAAACTTATAGAAAATATGATACTTGATGCAAGACAGACTGCTTTCCTGCTAACATCAAGGCAAAGGTGTCTCTCACTATTTGTATTCAATATTTTCCTGGAGGCTTTATTGAAATGAGGCAAGAAAAAAAATATACCAGGATCCTCTGTCCATGGGATTTTCCAGGCAAAAGTACTGGGGTGGGGTGCCATTGCTTTCCCCAATAAAAAGCATACAAGTTGGAAGGAATTGAAAATCTTTATTCAGAGATGCCATTATTATACAAGTAGATATCTTAAAGAATTTACATTAAACCTACTAGAACTGATAAGTAAGTTTAGCAGGGCCAGAAGGTACATTGAGTAATGCCCCCAAAGACATTCAGGTTCTAATATCTGGAACCTGTGATTTTTACCTTTTATGGCAAAAGACATTGCAGATGTGATTAAGTTAATGATCTGGAGATGGAAAGATTATTTTGGATTATCTGGGTGGGTCCCAACAAGAATCACAGGTGTCTTTATAAGAGAAAAGCAGAGAGATATTCGACTACAGAGAGAAGAAGGTGACATGGTGACGACAGCAGTGTTTGAAGATGAAGGAAGGACCATAAGCCAAGGAAGATAGGTTGCCACCAAAAGCTGAAAAAGGCAAAAGAAGTTTTTTGTTTAGAGTCTTCAGAAGGAATCAGCCAGACTAACACCTTGACTTTAGCCAATGAAACTGAATTCTGACTTCTGATTTCCAGAATTGTTGACAATAGATTTGTGTTGTAAGCTACTGTGTTTGTGTGATTTGTTATAGCATCAATAGAAAATTGACACAGAGAGCAATATAAAAATTAAATTTCTCTATACTAACAATGAAAATTCAAAAATAAAAGATAATTCCATTCCTAACATGACAGACTCAGGAATAAAATTGTGTATAAAACCTCACAGAAAACTGTGAAGTATCATGGAGAGAAATTAGGACATAAACAAATGGAATTAAATACTGTATTCATGGATGGAAAACTTAAGATAGCAACTCTCCCCAAATTAATGTATAGGTTCAGTACAATTCCAATCAAAATCCTAGTGTGCATTTTTGAGAAACTGATAACATCTAGAATATCAAAACATTTTTAAAAGAGGAGCAAAGTTAGATGACTTATACTCCCTGACCTCAAGATTTAATAGAAAATCATGTAATCAAATAGCATGGTATTGGCATAGGAATAGAAGTATAGATCAATGAAGAGAGTAGAGAATCTAAAAAAAGACCCACATTTATATAATCAATGAATTGTTTCAAAGGGGCCAAATAATTTAATAGTGAAGAAATATTTTCAATAAATTGTGCTAGAATAATTGGCTATCCACATGCAAGAAATGAACCTTGGCTCTTCCCTTATACTATACAAAAAAAAAAACAAAGTCAAAATGGATCATAAATATAAATGTGAAAAATTTAAAACTATAAAACCTGTAAAAGAAAACCTAGGAAAAAATTTTTTATGAATGTGGTTTTCTTAGCTGTGACACCAATAACATTTTCTTTTCTGAGTTGTGCTGATTGTGTTATCAGATCAGATCAGATCAGTCGCTCAGTCGTGTCCGACTCTTCGCGACCCCATGAACCGCAGCACGCCAGGCCTCCCTGTCCATCACCAGCTCCCGGAGGTCACCCAGACTCACATCCATCGAGTCAGTGATGCCATCCAGCCATCTCATCCTCTGTCGTCCCCTTCTCCTCCTGCCCTCAATCCCTCCCAGCATCAGAGTCTTCTCCAATGAGTCAACTCTTCCCATGAGGTGGCCAAAATACTGGAGTTTCAGCTTTAGCATCATTCCTTCCAAAGAAATCCCAGGGCTGATCTCCTTCAGAATGATTGTGTTATAGAAGAAAGAAATTGATAAACAAGATGTCATCAAAATTAAGGACCAGCTTTTTGAGGTACACTATCAAGGGAATAAAAATCCAAGATACAGACTGGGAGAAAATATTTACAAAATGTATCTAATGATAGATTTCTTTCCAAAATAGATAATGAACTCTTAAAACACACAGTAAGGGTACAAAAAATTTAATTTTGGATTGAACAAAATATCTGAATAGACCTTAAGCAATAGAAGATATATATCTTAAAAAATCCTTTTATGAATAAATACTTCATAAAAGAGGATATGTAATTTGGACTGAACATCCACAGAAGAAGATAAATGAACTGTCAACAAAGCACAAAGAAGCTCAATACCACTGTGCATTGGGAAAATGAAAATTAAACCCATACTGAGAAATTACCACAAGCCTCCTAGAATAGTTAATGTTGAAGGCTGATAACACTAAGCGCTGGTGATGATGTAAAGCAACTGAAGCCCTTATGTCCTGTAAATGAGGATGGTACAAACACTCTGAGCAGTTTGACTGCAAATTATAACATTAAACATAACTTATAACATGGCCCAGCAGTTCTAATTCTGGGTATCTACTCAAGAGAAATAAAAATGTATATCTACAGAAATATTTATATGCTATTATTTATAGCAGTATTATTCATAATAGCCAAAAAGTAGAAACAATCCAAATATCCATCAACCGATGAGATGAAAAATCTGGTTATCTATACAATGAAATACTACTCAGTAATCAAAAAATCAAAAGGATGAACTGCTGATAAAAACTACAAGCAAAATGAAAGAACCATAAGACAGCATATCAAGTGAAAGATAATAAACATAAAAGACTATATAGTGTATATCTCCAATTATATGGTATTCTGGAAAAGGCAAACTATTATTATAGAAAGTATGTAAATGTTTTCTAGAACCTAGGGTAGGGCTGGGAATTGGAAAAAAAAAAGCCCCTGTAATACTTTATGGGGTGATGGAAATTTTCTAAAACTAGATTCTGGTAGCAGTTTTCCCACTAATGACTTTTACTAAGGTCACTGAGTTGTATCCTTGAATGATTTTATTGAATATAAATAATACTTAAACCCACACAATTCTATGAGCAGGCATTATTCCCATTGTGAAACTGAGAAAACAGTCTCAGAGATTGGGCAATTTACTTAAGGTTACGTGGCTGCTGCTGCTGCTGCTAAGTTACTTCAGTTGTGTCCGACTCGGTGTGACCCCATAGACGGCAGCCCACCAGGCTCCCCTGTCCCTGGGATTCTCCAGGCAAGAACACTGGAGTGGGTTGCCATTTCCTTCTCCAATGGATGAATGTGAAAAGTGAAAGGTAAGTCACTCAGTCGTGTCCGACTCTCAGCGACCCCACGGACTGCAGCCTACCAGGCTCCTCAGTCCACAGGATTTTCCAGGCAAGAGTACTGGAGTGGGGTGCCATCACCTTCTCCGAAGGTTACGTGGCTAGTCATTATCAAATTTAAGCTCATGTTGGCCATCGGTTCTCCACACTGCTTGCTTGGGCTCTGGGAGATGCCTGGAACACCACGATGCTGGTGGGAGTTCCTGGGGTCAGCAAACTTTCACCAGAGCTGAAGCCACTAGAGGCTGGTGCCCTCTACAGAAATGGTCTGTTGCCAGGAGTGAGGAGGGAGTCCTGAGGTAGATACAAGGTGTCTAGAGATTCTGCTGTTCTCAGAGGCAGTGTTTTCTCATGGGGAAAACAAGGCACATAAGGAGGTTAAAACTCTGGCTTTTCCACTTAAGAGTAATAAGACCTAAGCAATTCATTCAACTTCTTTCAACTTCAGTTCCTTAATCTATCAAATATCTTGTAAGACATGATACCTCCCTTATTAAGTTGTTTTGGGTGTTAAGTGAGATAAATGACAAAAAAGACCAGACCCTTAGTAGACCCTCAATGAAATTCCCTTCCCTTTTCTCTCTTGAGATGCAAAAAACAATCACTCTTTAATAATCAGAAGAAGGATACAGATTACTTTTTTAAAGTATTCTTTACAGAGGGAAACCACAAAAGTCCGTATAGTCAAAGTGATGGTTTTTCTAGTAGTAATGTATGGATGTGAGAGTTGGACTGTAAAGAAGACTGAGCACTGAAGAACTGACGCGTTTGAATTTTGGTGCAGAAGAACTTGTGAGAGTCTCTTGGACAGCAACAAGATCAAACCAGTCAGTCCTAAAGGAAATCAACCCTGAATATTCATTGGAAGGACTGATACTGAAGCTACAATATTTTGATCACCTGATGCAAAGAGGCGACTCTTTGGGAAAGACCTTGACACTAGGAAAGATTGAGGGCAGGTGGAGAAGGGGGCAACAGAGGATGAGATGGTTGGATGGCATCACTGATTCAACAAACATGAATTTGAGCACACTCTGGCAGATAGAGAAGGAAAGAGGAGCCTGGCATGCGTGGGGTCACAAAGAGTTGGACATGACTTAGTGACTGAAAAACAAGAACCAAGGTGGGACCCGGTAATAAGTATTAAAAAAAAAATAACCGCTGATGATTCTGGGGCAGATTATTCTGGACCATACTTAACTTATATCCTACCTATTTCTCAAGATCTTTCTCCCTTAGGATAATTTTTCACGATAATTCTAGTTCAGGGTTCCCAAGTGTGCTCTCAGGATATTAACTGGTGTTATAAAGTAGGACTTATGGCCAAATAAGTTTGAGAACACACTCTGAGAAACACTCATTAAGTTTATAATGATGTACTTTTATACTTGCTGTTAGAATCAGTTCAGTTCAGTTGCTCAGTCGCTCAGTCGTGTCCGACTCTTTGTGACCCCATGAATTGCAGCACACCAGGCCTCCCTGTCTATCACCAACTCCCAGAATTCACCCAGACTCACGTCCATCAATTCAGGGATGCCATCCAGCCATCTCATCCTCTGTCATCCCCTTCTCCTCCTGCCCTCAATCCCTCTCAGCATCAGGGTCTTCTCCAATGAGTCAACTCTTCCCATGAGGTGGCCAAAGTACTGGAGTTTCAGCTTTAGCATCATGCCTTCCAAAGAAATCCCAGGGCTGATCTCCTTCAGGATGGACTGGTTGGATCTCCTTGCAGTCCAAGGGACTCTCAAAAGTCTTCTCCAACACCACAGTTCAAAAGCATCAATTCTTCAGTGCTCAGCCTTCTTCACAGTCCAGCTCTCACATCCATACATGACCACAGGAAAGACCATAGCCTTGACTAGACGAACCTTTGTTGGCAAAGTGATGTCTCTGCTTTTGAATATGCTATCTAGGTTGGTCATAACTTTCCTTCCAAGGAGTAAGCGTCTTTTAATTTCATGGCTGCAGTCACCATCTGTAGTGATTTTGGAGCCCAGAAAAATAAAGTCTGACACTGTTTCCACTGTTTCCCCATCTATTTCCCATGTAGTGATGGGACCAGATGCCATGATCTTCGTTTTCTGAATGTTGAGCTTTAAGCCAACCTTTGCACTCTCCACTTTCACTTTCATCAAGAGGCTTTTTAGCCCCTCTTCACTTTCTGCCATAAGGGTGGTGTCATCCGCGTATCTGAGGTTATTGATATTTCTCCCAGCAATCTTGATTTCAACTTGTGCTTCTTCCAGTCCAGCATTTCTCATGATGTACTCTTCATATAAGTTAAATAAACATGGTGACAATATACAGCCTTGACGTACTCCTTTTCCTATTTGGAACCAGTCTGTTGTTCCATGACCAGTTCTAACTGTTGCTTCCTGACCTGCATATAGATTTCTCAAGCGGCAGATCAGGTGGTCTGGTATTCCCATCTCTCTCAGAATTTTCCACAGTTTATTGTGATCTGCACAGTCAAAGGCTTTGGCATAGTCAATAAAGCAGAAATAGATGTTTTTCTGGAACTCTCTCCTCATTATAACCTGAAAGATCCTTGAGACAGGCATATGTATTTCTTCAGTTCTTTGTGTCACACAAGGCCAACATGATAACTGATACTAAGAAAGCAAGGGCACTGATACACAGGTTGTTTTAGCTAAATGATCCCACAATGGCATTAATTGTGAATGGCAAGAATAGTGTCTAAAGTTCCACTACTACATTCCGTGTCCCATTCCTTTTTTTTTTTCCTGAATATGTGTTCAAATAAGTTTCCAGATAAAATAATATATTTGAAAGACTAGAAGCTCAGGGCAGGCCACTCCACATAAGGTAGGCAATGCAAGGTATTATGTAGTTGACAATAAAAAAAGAAATATCTGAAGAATGGCATGGTATCAACTGCTACATTGTTGGAGTAAATTTTTCCCAAATGCTAGATCATTATGGCCTCTGGGCACTGGTAGCCATTCAAAGGTAATAAAGAGATTAGACACAAAAACAGACAAGGAAATTAATCCACTATGAGTAGTACTGTTAGTTGCCCAGTCGTGTCCGACGCTTTGTGACCCCAGGGACTGTAGCCAATCAGGCTCCTCTGTCCGAGGGACTCTCCAGGCAAGAATACTGGAGTGGATTGCCATTCCCTGCTCCAGGGGATTAATTCACTCACTAACAGTTTTAAGTCGGGTAGGCTTGTGCCTAAGAATTGAAGCGATATTTACATTTTTAACTGAGATGGATGAGCTTCAGAGATTAGAGAATCCTTGAAAATTGTGTGTAAAATTTTCTACCTATTTCGACTGTGGAGGAGCAGATATATAATATTCATCACAAAAGAATTCACAACTCAAAAGGAGTTTATCACTCTCTGGTATAAAGATTTTATTTTGGCTAATACAACCACGAGGCTTACCAAACCAGAGTTTTTCTTATGCGTTTCTCTAGATGACATTTTTAAAAGTTCATTTCAAATACTCTAATACAGTGGCCCTCATAGAGAGGCACTATTTATAGACCTGAAGCTGAGATATCTTTCCTGATCTCTGGGAGCCTCATGTTTGTATACTGAAAGAGGCTCACTGAATAATCTTGGTTACAAAATAGCAGGGCACACATTCTTTTAGTTTCCTAAGTATCAGGGAGTATATAAATGCTGAAAGAAAAACCACTATTGCTGGTAATTAACCTCAAACTGTAGTTTCCAAGCTGATATAAACTATCCTTCTCAATCAACACAGCCATTTTCTCCAGCAATCATTGGACGGCATTTCACCCAGATAATGCAAGTCTCCTGAAGTTCTTAGGTGAGCAAAAGACTTACAAGTCAAAGGGTATTGTAATCCTTTCAGTATTTTTTAGAGACGAAGGAATCATTAGATCTACAGTTCCAAGGTTTAAAACAATGTGTATCATCAACAAATGTCTATATACTTAAGGCTGATTCACATTGTTTAGTGGCAAAAACCAACACGATACTGTAAAGCAATTATCTTCCAATTAAAAATAAATTTTAAAAAATGTATGAGTAAAGTGACACAATGTTTCCCTAAGGATGATATTTATAGCCTGCTTTCATCTTTCCTTCTTGTGATTTATGTTGGGGCTTGTAGTAAACATATTTTTATGCTGTAAAACATCAAAAACTAAATGTATTGACAAGAGAAAATGTAAAATAACTTGACTTCAAGGAAGTTGCATTTTATATATCATTATCTGGGAAGAAAAATATTCCAGAATTAGGTGAATTTTTGTGGCTCTGCTGAAAACAGGTGGGGCTTCCCAGTAGCTCAATGGTAAAGAATCTGCCTGCTAATGTAGGAGACATGAGTTTGATTCCTGAATCAGGAAGTTTCCCTGGAGAAGGAAATGGCAGTCTGCTCCTGTATTCTTGCCTGGAGAACCCCAAGGAGCCTGGTGGGCTACAGTCCAGGGGGTTGCCAAGAGTTGGATACGATTTAGTGACTGAACAGCAACAACCATAAAAACAGGTAGTATTCAAACATAAGATTCTGATCACCCCTCCCTCCCCACTAATCACGGACTTGTGCTGACTTAATTCCATATTCTCCAACCAACATTCTTTATGCCAGGAACACATAAAGACAAAACCAATGGCTGGGAATATACATATACTCTATGACAGTAGACTGCTGTACACATATTAATTAGTGCATATGGAAACAGTTATCTCTTCACTCAGGCACAGAGCACATTCCAAGGTAACATCAGAGGAAACATGGTACAGTGGAGAGTGTACAGACTTTGAATTAGACAGTCATTCACTTATTCCTTACTTACATATTCCTCCTGGGCCCATTTGGTGCTAGAGAATAAAACAGGAAACACAGAAACACAGTTTTGCTGCCTAGAATATAATAGCTTCCATTCAGAGGATGCGACTTGTGAACAAAGGTCTGTATAGTCAAAGCTATGGTTTTTCCAGCAGTCATGTACAGATGTGAGAGTTGGACCATGACGAAGGCTGAGTGCCGAAAAATTGATGTTTTCGAACTGTGGTGCTGGAGAAGACTCTGAAGAGTCCCTTGGACTGCAAGGAGATCAAACCAGTCAATCCTAAAGGAAATCAACCCTGAATGTTCATTGGAAGGACTGATGCTAAAGCTGAAGCTCCAATACTTTGGCCACCTGATGTGAATGAAGAATTATCTCATTGGAAAAGACATGGATGCTGGAAAAAACTAAGGGCAAGAGGAAAAGGGGGTGACAGGATGAGATGGTTGGATGACATCACTGACTCAGTGGACTTGAGTTTGAGCAAACTCAGGAAGACAGTGATGGACAGAGAAGCCTGCTGAGCTGCAGTTCATGGGGTTGCAGAGTCGGACATGACTTAGTGACTGAACAACAACTTATGAATCAAGTATTTACTTTGTTGTTATCAGTCTCTAAGTCATGTCCAACTCTTTGTGACCCCATGGACTGCAGCATGTCAGGCTTTCCTGTCTTTCACTATATCCCGGAGTTTGTCAAACTCACATCCACTGAATCGATGAAGCTATACAACGATCACATCCTCTGTGTTTACTTGGCTGGACCTCAGTTACCTCATCTGTAAAAGGGGATTAATAACACTCATTTCTCAGAGCATTGTGAAGAGCACATATGAAGAGATACTTGATTCAGGATCTGACAAACAGGTAATATTTAAAACTGAATTCTTATTAGATATCCTGTGCTTTGCTCTGATGCTCAGTTGTGTCTGACTCTGTGACCTCATGGATCATAGCCCAGCAGGCTCTTCTGTCCATGGGATTTCCCAGGCAAGGATACTGGAATGGGTTGCCATTTCCTCCTCCTGGTGATCTTCCTGACCCAGGGGTCGAACCTGAGTCTCTTGCATCTCCTGCTTTGGCAGGCAGATTCTTTACCACTAGGCCACTTGAGAAGCCCTTTGTTATTAGATAGTTACTTAATTTTGAAGGGATAGACACACCATGACTGTGAAACTGCAGATCAGAGAACATGTTTCACATTATTTTTTTCCAATTTTTAAAAAATATTTGGGTGGTTGTGTTTTTAATTTATTTTTAATTGAAGAATAATTGTTTTACAATATTGTGTTGGTTTCTGCTGTACAACAATGTGAATCAGCCATAAGTATACATATATCCAGGCAATGGCATCCCACTCCAGTACTCTTGCCTGGAAAATCCCATGGGCAGAGGAACATGGTGGGCTGCAGTTCATGGGGTTGCTAAGAGTCGGACACGACTGAGTGACTTCACTTTCACTTTTAACTTTCATGCATTGGAGAAGGAAATGGCAACCCACTCCAGTGTTCTTGCCTGGAGAATCCCAGGGACGGGGGAGCCTGGTGGGCTGCCATCTATGCGGTTGTACAGTCGGATACGACTGAAGCGACTCAGCAGCAGCAGCAGCAGCACACACATATCCCCTCCCTCTGGAGCCTCTCTCACACCTCCCCATCCCAACCCTCTAGGTCATCACAGAGCACTGAGGTGAGTTTCCCATGCTGTAGAGCAGCTTCCTGTTAGCTATCTATTTTATATGTGGTTGGGGTTTCCCTGGTGACTCAATGGTAAAGAACTCACCTACCAATGCAGGAAACATGGCTTAGATCCCTGGATTAGGAAGATCCCCTGGAGAAGGGAATGGCAGCCCACTCCAGTATCCTTGCCTGGGAAGTCCCATGGACAGAGGAGCCTACTGGGCTACAGTCCCTGGGGTCACAAAAGAGTTGGACATGATTCAGCAACTAAACAACAACAAGTGTATATATTTCAATGCTACTGTCTCAATTTGTCCTACCCTCTCCTTCCCCTGCTGTGTCCATAAGTCCTTTCTCTAGTCTCCATTTCTATTGCTGTTCATCTCTATTCCTGACCTGCAAACAGGTTCATCAGTACCATTTTTCTAGACTCCACTTAAAAAACAATGGGTGCAACAGCTCTTCATGATGGTTTCCTGAAAGTGTTTATAGTCTAGTGATTATTTTCTTCCGCTAAACTACATCTAACTTCAGATGCCCTATACATAGCAAGAGAAATGAGAAAACATTGAAGGTTTTAAACAGATCAAAACTTCAATTTAGGAATGTGTGAAGCTGTGGCTAGAACCAAATTCACAGGAGGTGAGCAAGAGAAGGCTCATTTATGAAGTTTTTCCTGGGAAGAACTGTAACTCTCTGTTAAGAAAATGTTTTTACTTCTGCATCAAAATTACTGCAATGCTGAACAGTAACTGAAGACCTAGCTTGGTGGCCCTCAATCTTCTTTGGGACTTAAATGCCTCTTCCCCCACTCTTTCTTGAATTCCAGATTTGGAAATATCATATCTGCCATGCATTGGAGAGTGTAGGCACACAGAAAACCCTGCATAAGTGCTTGCTATTATTACAACTGCTACTGTATTGGGGGCTTCCCAGTTGGCACTAGTGGTAAAGAACCTGCCTTCCAAAGCCAATGCAGGAGACTTAAGAGATGTGGGTTTGATCCCTGGGTTGGGAAGATCCCTTGGAGAAGGATATAGCAACCTCTTTCAATACTCTTGCCTGGAAAATCCCATGGACATTGTTTACTAAAAGAATATTTTATATCACAGATAATTCTCATGAGGAAACAGAAACACTTCCACATGATGTTAATACCATTTTTTTCCCCCAAAAGAACAAAGAAACTCAAGGTCCTAATCATTTGTGGCAGCTTTATCATAGCAAATAAATGAAAGCCTTTGGAAATACTGGAGCAGTGGAACATCCAGAGGCCCTGTCTGTATGTTTATGGGTCCAGGGAACCCAAGTTCAGAACCCCCAGGTTTACTTTAATGGTTCCTTTCCTTTCTGAAAAGGCATTTAAAATAGTCTCATATGACCTAGGAGTTAAAGTTGTTGTTTAGTCACTAAGTTGTGTCCAATTCTTTGTGACCCACCAAACTAAAGCACACCAGGCTTCCCCGTCCAACAATCTCGTCCTCTGTCATCTCCTCTTCCTTTTGCTGTCCGTCTTTCCTAGCATTAGGTTCTTTTCCAATGAGTCGACTCTTCACGTCAAGTGACCAAAGTATTGAAGTTTCAGCTTCAGTCTTCCCAATGAATATTCAGGGTTGATTTCCTTTAGAATTGACTGGTTTGAGCTCCTGGCAGTCCAAAGGACTAACGAGATGTCATCATTCAATCATTATAGTTGTCTCAATAATATAAAATGATGAATGAATGCTCCCTATGATGGATATTTTTTGGAGTCTTATCCATAGACCTCTCCACCGTGTCTACAGGGCTGAGCCCCCAGCATTTGGTCTGAATGACCTGAATCTATATCCATGATCTTGACTGGCTGGAATGTGACCAAACAGACACCAAATTCTTTCTGCCTACAATTTAGGATTTTAACTTTGATACAGGACTGTAAACCAAGATCAGATGAACACAGAGCTCTTAAAGAAAGGTCCATGATCCTGCCTTGAAGTCCCCAGAGCCCTGCCTGAATCCTTGCAACAAATTTCCTATTTTGGTTTAAAGTAGCTCAAATTGGCTTCTGTTACTCACAAACAATAAACCCTTAACCAATATGCAATTCAAATGCTAATTTGTTAGAAACCCCAGACTATCTATGATAAATAACAGAAACTATCAGATTCATCAGAGTGTCTATGGAAAATCTGAAACAAATTTATAAGTACCAGCATTCTTTTCCAGGACCCCAGGACATAAGAACAGATGCTGGGGCTGATGATCACACTCAGATTAATCCAGTTTGTGGAACTGGGCACCATGTCTCCTCCTTAATATGTTTGCATCAGCTCATAGACACGAGCCTAAGAAGGCTCCAGGTTTTAGCGGACGAGGGGAGGGAGAATCCAAACCCTTTTTCCAACATAAGTGTGTGTGTATACAAACACTTGTGTGTGCATGCACATGTGTCTGTGCATGTGCGCACACACACACACACATACATGAAAGATAGAGAGGCATTTCTGAAAAAGAGAGGTCAGATCCTATGGGTGTGGTTGAGGGGAAAGGGAGAAGGTGTCTGAACCAGTCAACAGTGAGTATTGAATGGTCTGAGGGAGGTGGCAGTTGAATGAAAGACAGTCTTGTAGCAAAGCAGTCAACAATCCCAGTGGCATGGTTTTCCCGAGGAGAAACAGTGGTGGACAGGCTCACAAAGCCGTACAATATTTCAGAGTCCAAGCTGACCCGCATTGCTATGGATCCCCGATTCCCAGATCCTCAGAAGAGGAGGGTCTCTCTTGCTTTCTCCCCCTCCATTTTCCCCTGCCTCTGCATCCCACCAGTGCTTTGATGTGGTAAGTGTGCAGCAAACCACACTGATATGTGCTCTTGGGCTGCTCCCTGGAGCTGCTGAAACAGAAGTGAATCCCAGTGCAACCTGGGTGGAGATGACTCAGCCACAGGGGACAGCATTGATCAAGGGTCAAAAATGTAGTGGGAGCAGAGCTCCCTGACCAGGACTTGGCACAACTTAGGTGGAGAGAAACAGTCAGCTGGGCAACTGGGGCTGCAACCTTGTATCCTGAGGGGGTCTGGCAGCATCAAGGACACCACAGTCCAATTCGAAGACACACATTCACACTCTCAATGGACAGCCAGCTCTGTCGGGGCAATAGCGGGAGGAATTTTGTCAGGGATGGCAATCAGCCATGCACGTGAATCTACACAGCTTCCCATGCTACACAAAGCATGGAGACACTAGAAATGCATTGCAATTGTCTGTGGATTCGCCACAGGGTAGACATTATCTTGCATGTAAGAAGCAGGATAAGGATCCCACTGAGATCTGTTTTGAGAAACTTAAAGAGGAAGCATGAATCCTCATGCGGGCGAGTTCCTTCTAGAAGGCCAGAGAGGGGGCCCATACTTGTGGTCACTGAAATGGAGACGTTAGGAGCTCAGAAAGCTTTCTTTCCCAAAAGTAAACTAATTTTAGAAACTAACACCTGCTCTAGTGACAACTCATCTTTCACTAGCCATGCTGGTCATTTTAATAGACAAAAAATAATTATCTGAAGTTTTGTCTTGGCAAATGAATAAAGTCTGAATAGAGAAGCTAATTAGGTAGCTTGTCTTCAGCCGATTCTTAGCCAGGTCATTTCCTCATTTCAGATTCCTATGGGGGACTCTTAACAAGTCATTTAGTCCTCATGGCTCTGTTTTTCAAAAAAGAGGAGGGGGAAAAGTCTGCTCTAGCAATTAAACTTTGTGGCACTAACAGACACCTTCTGTGTAACAAGAAGACAGACATTAAGTGCCCTGGGAAGTTTATAGGCAACCTGGTAATAGTTCACCCATTGTTTCTCCATCACCCAGATTTATAATTGCAGTTTCCATCATAGGCATTTGACACAATAAGCATTTCTAAAGTGCTTCCCAGTCTCCAAATGGTTTCATTCAGTTTTTCTTCATTTTGAAAAGAAGATTGATTTTATAGTATACTGGCTAGTGGGAAACTAATATTCTATATTAAATTAACTTCTGTTTGTATTTCTAGTTAATAACTGCATTCAATTCTATTTACTTTCTGCTCCTTTCTCTTAGCACAGGAGCTAAAGTGTAATTCAGGTGCTCTGATTTTTAAATGCCAGCCACATATGAATTTTAATCCTGTTGGTTTTACACAAGCTCCAGATTCAATTAATTGTGGTCTCAAAAGTATTTTTAAAAATCTCAAAGCTAAGATTATTGTCTAGGAATGGGGCTGTCATTAAATATTCAGAATTTTGAATTCTGCCCATAAACACATCTGCTTATTATATACAATATATCGTGTATAATAAGCAGATTTATATATATATATATATATATATATATATATCTCCCTTGTAGCTCAGTCAGTAAAGAGAATCTGCCTGCAATTCAGAAGACCTGGGTTTGATCCCTGGATTGGGAAGATCCCTGGAGAAGGAAATGGCAACCCACTCCAGTACTCTTGCCTGGAGAATCCCACTGGCAGAGGAGCTTGGCAGGCTACACTCCATGGGATCACAAGAGTCGGACACAACTTAGTGACTAAACCACCAACCACTATATATATATATATACACATATATATATATACACATATATATATATACACACACACACACACATAATCATGGCAGGTCCTGGGGTACACAGATAGACCATGGATCTCTTCACCCACACCATATCTAAAGATGCACAGGAAGATACCATGGGTAGAAGGTGGAGTATACAGAGTATACTAAAACAGAAGTGAAAGTGAACAAAATCCTGATAGTGAGGATGGAGGGGGTAAAAAAAGGTGTGTTCAGGTGCTGACAACTCCCCAATGATCTTAGGGTATCTCTTATTCTAATACAGAACCATAACTGGGATTGATGGCAGATTTTAGGTTAACTCTTTTCAGTATGAAGATATCCTTTACTTATGGAGTAGGAAGAGAGTGAGAAATTTTTTATTTTTCAACTGAGTAATGGTTGATTTACAATAGTACATTTAGTTTCAGGTGTACAACATGGTTCAAAGCTTATATAGACTATACTCCATTTATAGTTAATGTAAAATATTGGCTATATTGCCTTTGCTGCACAATATATCCTTGAAGCTTATTTAATTCTATACATAGTAGTTTGTACCTTTTAATTCCCTTCCCCATGGTGAGTCTCCCTCTTCCTCATCCCAATGGTAACCATTAGTTTTTTCTCTATATCTGTGAGTCTATTTTTTGCTATATTCACTACTTTTACTTTTTAGATTCCACATGTAGATCTTTTCTGGTCTTTTCCATCTTTTCATCAACAGTTGTTCTGTAAATAGTTGTAATTCTGGTGTGCCCATGAGGGCAGGTGGGCTCAGAGTCTTTGTACTCTGCCATCTTGGGAACTCCCTCAGTCAACATTTAAAGTTTAGGATTAAGTGCCTTCCTAAGCAACATCAGTTGTTTTATTGGCAAAATCAGCAGCTCATAGACTGGGCTAACTGGAAATGTTTTGTAGAAACAGAGCTGTCATAATATTCAATTAGAGACACATTTGATTAATATTTAATATGCATCCATTATCGGGATCCTGTTTCTGCTCTCAATGAGTTTACAGTATCATTTGGGAATTTAAAACACACACACTAGGCCTCCCTGGTGGCTCAGTGGTAATGAATCTTCCTGCCAATGCAGAGGACAGCGGTTTGATCTCTGGTCTGGGAAGATCCCACATGCCTTGGAGCAGCTAAGCCCGTGTGCCACAACTATTGAGTCTGTGCTTTTGAGCCTGGGAGCCATAACTACGGAAGCCCACACAGCCTAGAGCCAATGCGCTGCAAGAAGAGAGGCCATCGCAATGAGAAACCTGCACACCGCAACTGGAGAGCAGCTAGCCTCTGCTTGCCACAACTAGAGAAAAGCCTGCATAGCAATGAAGACCCAGCAGAGCCAAAAATAAGTAAAAAATTTAAAATACATACACTTTAAAAATCCAGATTAAACCAAGCAACTGAAAATCTATTGTAGGTATACAATATCAGAAAGACACCTCTGGACTAGAGCCTCTGTAAGCCTTCCGAAAGGCAAGTCCTGTTTAGCATCGAAAAGGACAAGGTATGAGACTTCAGTCATCTCAGGGCCAAGATTTATAATTGGGTTGTTTTCTCGATTTCACAAAAGCAGTGGCCTTGGGTTGACTGACCCCTCTCAGTGTTCCCAGTCTACAAGATTGACCCCAGCAGCAGCGCCAGCAGCACCCTGGGGTCTGTTAGCAATGCAGAATTTTAGGCCTCAGCCCCCCTACTTCAGAATCTGCATTTTCACAAAATCCCCAGGTGATTCTTATGCACACAAAGTTTGAGAAGCTTAGCTGTATGTTTTTTCTACAATTCATATACTTAGATGTTCTCCTATGTTCTTTTAAAAATGTCTATTCTGCTATCCTGGTGTGCTGCGATTCATGGGGTCACAAAGAGTCGGATACGACTGAGCGACTGATCTGATCTGATCTGATTCTGCTTCTGCCTTTACTGTCAATAAAATTAGCCCCTCCCTACAGTGTTTAAATTGAAAAAAGGAAGACAGTGGCAGGTTTTAACAGATTTTCCATCTCCTTCGTCCAGAATATTTCAACCACATGCACATACCAGCTGTTTACCTCTGTGACTAGACAGTATAATAAATGCACCTAGTGATTAATCAAGTTGATCTAATTAATTGCCTGAATACAGATACAGGTTAAAACAGTTGGTTATTTCACAAAAACAATGAAAAATGTCCTATGTCACACGAAACTGCAAATTCTTTGATTAATATGGCCTCAAAACACAATAATGGTTCTAATTCATACATTTGTAGAAAAGTTCTGAATTTCCAAATTTGTTCTTTAAAATAATGAAATGTCCTCTAGAGAGAAACGGCACTCTTGTCTAACTCAAAATGTTTTTTTTTTTTTTGGTTATCAGATAGATGGACTCTTCAGACTTTGAGGCCTTTGTAAAGAAATTGAATGTTAGAGAAGAGAGAGATGGAAGAAATTAGTCACCAGTCAACTGTATGCATATGCATCGGGCCTTGATAGAAGACTGATGAAGTGGAAAAAAATGAGTTTTTAGAGCATGGCCTTTTTCTTATTCATAACTGTATTCTGAGCTACCTCAGTTTACAGTTGAAAACTATCAACTGCTCCAAGAACATAGGTTGAAAATGTGTATCATTCCTTCACTGTTGGCAGCATAGAAAAACAAACACCATTCCACAAATGATAGGTATTTAGACATGAAGGAGGAGTGGATCTGTCCTAATTAAGTGGTGGGGCACTGCAGCCCTTATTGAAAGAAAACCAAAACCAAAATAATCTCAGCACACAGATCAAAAAAGAAATATTCTCTATTTTTTCCAGTTCTTCTCCTTGTCCGCTTCCTTCTAGAAACACCCTTCTTTGGTCTTTGAAGGAAGAAATTAGGAAAAAACCAGCCTGCAGCAGAGGAAACAGCAGGGACTTTGAAGCCAAGCAAATCCGAGCTTGGATGTAATTGCCTTAAGTGTGTTTTCAATCCAAACGGCATAGATGAGACAAAGAACAGCTGCACAGGGGGTGGGGGAAGGGAGTCCTGGAAACAAGTGCTGTAAAATACAGAGAAAAGGTACCTCACCGTGGCACTGTTTGTGGCTCTAGGGTGTGTGGGCTTCCGTAGTTATGTTTCAATATTGCTGAAAGCATCTAAAAAAATCTATATGAATTCTTACAGTTTTATCCCTAAACACAAACATATCCGTCACATGCCTCACTGTAAAAGAGTTGTTGTTCAGTCTCTAAGTCATGTCCAACTCTTTGCATCCCAAGGACAGTAGCATGCCAGACTCCCTGGTCCTTCACTTCTGGAGTTTGCTCAAACTCATGTCCATTGAATCAATGATATTATCTAACCATCTCATCCCTCTTCTCCTTTTACCTTCAATCTTTCCCAGTGTCAGGGTCTTTTTAAATAAGTTGGCTCTTTGCATCAGGTGGCCAAAGTACTGGAGTTTAAGCTTCAGCAACAGTCCTTCCAATGAATATTCAGGGTTGATTTCCTTTAGGATTGACTGGTTGGATCTCCTTGCAGTCCAAGGGACTCTCAAGAGTCTTCTCCAGCACAATTAAAAAGCATCAAATCTTCAGTGCTCAGCCCTCTTTATGGTCCAACGCTCACATTCGTACATGACTACTGGGAAAACCATAGCTTTGACTATATGGACCTTTGTCTGCAGAGTGATGTCTCTGCTATTTAAGCAAGTAAAATGCTTCAAAAGAATGAAAGTGAAATTCTGCCAGCCTTCCACTTCTAAGAGATAACAACTGTTAGCCATATGGTGTATGTTCTTCTAATAAATTCTTGATGCTTTATAACTTTAAATTATGTAGTATTTGATATAAACAAAATATTAATAATCACTGTGATAGGCTGAATAATGTCCCCCCAAAGATATCCATAGTTCATCAGGCACTCTATCTATCAGATCTAGTCCCTTAAATCTATTTCTCACTTCCACTGTATAATCATAAGGGATTTGATTTAGGTCATACCTGAATGGTCTAGTGGTTTTCCCTACTTTCTTCAATTTCAGTCTGAATTTGGCAATAAGGAGTTCATGATCTGAGCCACAGTCAGCTCCTGGTCTTGTTTTTGCTGACTGTATAGAGCTTCTCCATCTTTGGCTGCAAAGAATATAATCAGCCTGATTTCGGTGTTGACCATCTGGTGATGTCCATGTGTGGAGACTTCTCTTGTGTTGTTGGATGAGGGTGTTTGCTATAACCAGTGCGTTCTCTTGGCAAAACTCTATTAGCCTTTGCCCTGCTTCATTCTGTACTCCAATGCCAAATTTGCCTGTTACTCCAGGTGTTTCTCGACTTCCTACTTTTGCATTCCAGTCCCCTATAATGAAAAGGACATCTTTTTTGGGTGTTAGTTCTAAAAGGTCTTGTAGGTCTTCATAGAACCGTTCAACTTCAGCTTCTTCAGTGTTACTGGCTGGGTCATAGACTTGGATTACTGTGATATTGAATGATTTGCCTTGGAAACAGAGATCATTCTGTCATTTATGAGACTGCATCCAAGTACTGCATTTTGGATCCTTTTGTTGACCATAATGGCTACTCCATTTCTTCTAAGGGATTCCTGGCCACAGTAGTAGATATAATGGTCATTTGAGTTAAAACACCCATTCCAGTCCATTTTAGTTCCCTGATGGAACTGTGGATGGAGGTTGGTGACACTGTACAGGAGATAGGGATCAAGACCATCCCCATGGAAAAGAAATGCAAATAAGCAAACTGGCTGTCTGGGGGGGCCTTACAAATAGCTGTGAAAAGAAGAGAAGCGAAAAGCAAAGGAGAAAAGGAAAGATACAAGCATCTGAATGCAGAATTTCAAAGAATAGCAAGGAGAGATAAGAAAGCCTTCCTCAGCGATCAATGAAAAGAAATAGAGGAAAACAACAGAATGGGAAAGACTAGAGATCTCTTCAAGAAAATCAGAGATACCAAGGGAACATTTCATGCAAAGATGGGCTCGATAACGGACAGAAATGGTATGGACCTAACGGAAGCAGAAGATATTAAGAAGAGATGGCAAGAATACACAGAAGAACTGTACAAAAAAGATCTTCATGACCCAGATAATCACGATGGTGTGATCACTGACCTAGAGCCCGACATCCTGGAATGTGAAGTCAAGTGGGCTTTAGAAAGCATCACTATGAAAAAAGCCAGTGGAGGTGATGGAATTCCAGTTGGGCTATTTCAAATCCTGAAAGATGATGCTGTGAAAGTGCTGCACTCAATATGCCAGCAAATTTGGAAAACTCAGCAGTGGCCATAGGACTGGAAAAGGTCAGTTTTCATTCCAATCCCAAAGAAAGGCAATGCCAAAGAATGCTCAAACTACTGCACAATTGCACTCATCTCACACATTAGTAAAGTAATGCTCAAAATTCTCCAAGCCAGGCTTCAGCAATACGTGAACCGTGAACTTCCTGATGTTCAAGCTGGTTTTCGAAAAGGCAGAGGAACCAGAGATCAAATTGTCAACATCCACTGGATCATGGAAAAAGCAAGAGAGTTCCAGAAAAACATCTATTTCTGCTTTATTGACTATGCCAAAGCCTTTGACTGTGTGGATCACAATAAACTGTGGAAAATTCTGAAAGAGATGGGAATACCAGACCACCTGATCTGCCTCTTGAGAAGCCTAGATGCAGATCAGGAAGTAACAGTTAGAACTGGACATGGAACAACAGACTGCTTCCAAATAGGAAAACGAGTATGTCAAGGCTGTATATTGTCACCCTGCTTATTTAACTTCTATGCAGAGTGCATCATGCTTAATGCAGGGCTGGAGGAAGCACAAGCTGGAATGAAGATTACCGGGAGAAATATCAATAGCCTCAGATATGCAGATGACACCACCCTTATGGCAGAAAGTGAAGAGGAACTCAAAAGCCTCTTGATGAAAGTGAAAGAGGAGAGTGCAAAAGTTGGCTTAAAGCTCAACATTCAGAAAACAAAGATCATGGCATCCGGTCCCATCACTTCATGGGAAATAGATGGGGAAACAGTGGAAACAGTGTCAGACTATTTTTTTGGGCTCCAAAATCATTGCAGCCATGAAATTAAAAGACGCTTACTCCTTGGAAGAAAAGTTATGACCAACCTAGACAGCATATTTAAAAGCAGAGACATTACTTTGCCAACAAAGGTCCGTCTAGTCAAGGCTATGGTTTTTCCTGTGGTCATGTATGGATGTGAGAGTTGGACTGTGAAGAATGCTGAACACCAAAGAATTGATGCTTTTGAACTGTGGTGTTGGAGAAGACTCTTGAGAGTCCCTTGGACTGCAAGGAGATCTAACCTGTCCATACTAAAGGAGATCAGTCCTGGGTGTTCTTTGGAAGGACTGATGCTAAAGCTGAAACTCCAATACTTTGGCCACATCATGTGAAGAGTTGACTCATTGGAAAAGACTCTGATGCTGGGAGGGATTGGGGGCAGGAGGAGAAGGGGACGACAGAGGATGAGATGGCTGGATGGCATCACCGACTCAATGGACACGAGTTTGGGTGAACTCTGGGAGTTGGTGATGGACAGGGAGGTCTGGCGTGCTGCAATGCATGGGGTCGCAAAGAGTTGGACACGACTGAGCGATGAACTGAACTGAAAGATATCCATGCTCCAATCCTTGCAGTCTGTGAATAAGACTTTTTATGGTAAAAAGATCTTTGCAGATATGATTAAATTAAGGCTCTGGAGATACAAGATTACCCTGTATTATCTGCATCTGTGTGCGCATACTAAGTCACATCAGTCATGTTCAGCTCTTTGTGACCCTATGGTCTGTAGCCTGCCAAACTCCTCTGTCCATGGGATTTTCCAGGCAAGAATACTGAAGTGGGTTGCCATGCCCTCCTCCAGGTGATCTTCCCAACCCAGGGATCAAACCCACATCTCTTATGTCTCTTGCATTGGCAAGTGGGTTGTTGTTTTTTTTTTTTTTTTTTTTTTTTTTACTATTAGTGCCAATTATCTGTGAGGTCCCTAAAGGCAATAATGAGTTTCCCTCATGGCTCAGTGGTAAAGAAATCACCTTCCAATGCAGAAGATGCAGGTTTGATCCCTGGGTTGGGAAGATACCCCTGGGAATCTTCCCCATGGACCAAGAAGCCTGGGAGGCCACAGTCCATGGGGTTGCAAAGAGTCAGATATGATTGAGCAAGGAAACAACAACAAAAGGCAATCACAAGTATCTTTATACAGAGAGGCAGGAGATTTAACATACATAGAAGAGAAGGCAGTGTGACCACAGAGCAAGAGTTTGGAGAGAGAAGGTCACCAATCAGCATGGATTCTCCCCTAGAGCCTTCAGAGGGAGCGTAGTCCTGGATGCCTTGCTTTCAGCCTCATCAGCATCCTCAGTAGAAGCAGGCTTTGGGGAGGAAACATCTTTGGGACTGAATCCATAACACTTGAAGACACAAAGATGTGTGTGTGTGTGTGTGTGTGTGTGTAAAACATTATGTTCTTTTGTTTTCCAGAAGAGTTACATATGCACTCTCCCAAGCCAGGTAACTTTGGTTCAAGAGCTTACCTGGTGGCTCAGATGGTAAAGAATCTGCCTACAATGCAAGAGACTCGAGTTTGATCCCTGGATTGGGAAGATCCCTTGCAGGAGGGCATGGCAACTCACTCTAGTATTCTTGCCTGGAGAATTCCATGGACAGAGGAGCCTGATGGGCTACAGTCCATGAGGTCATGAAAGAGTTAAACGTGACTGAAATGACTTAGCACCAGGCTCACCAGCTTCTAGAATATTTAACTTCTTAAAACTACTCAATTCTCCACAGCAAAGTACATTAAGTCATAATCAATCCTGGGTGGCACAACTAAGGTAATAATGTATCTATCCAGAAATTCATTCAAGAGTTTTAAGAGTTGTATTTTTCTTTGATTCTTTTTAGGCTAGTTTGGGCTACAGAAAACACAGCCAGTAAAATCATAACTTCTTTTGGATAAGGATTAGGAGCATAGAATTCTTAATGTTTTTAGGAAAACCAGATAGGTCTGTGTGCCCTGACTCCCTCACCTCCACGGGGACCATGGCTTAGGTACTGGCTGTGGTAACGGGTGCTGCGCATCTCAGAAAATCCCCCTAGAGGGATTTTATCAAGCTGGCAAGTCAGAAAACTTCCTTTGGCCATAGTCTCTCCTCCATATCTTTATATGGGCTGATCCCTTTTCCCAAGTACAGATCTCCCAGTTTTAGGAGATGTGGATTATTTGAACAGAAACAGATGAGGGTGAAATGCAACTCACAGAACTGTCTTCTTGTTTAACTTTAGACAAAGTGAAGTGAAGTGAAGTGAGAGTCACTCACTTGTGTCTAACTCTTTGGGACCCCATGGACTATACAGTAGATGGAATTCTCCAGGCCAGAATACTGGAGTGGGTAGCCTTTCCCTTCTCCAGGGGATCTTCCCAATCCGGGGATCAAACCCAGGTCTCCTGCATTGCAGGCAGATTCTTTTCCAGTTGAGCCACAAAAGGGAATAAAAAAGGAGTCGAACTGCCAATATTTTCTTTTGGCAGGGGTTTGTTTGTCTGTTTCACTGTTTGGGGCAAGCTGAATTGAGAATCTTGATCAAGACAATGGGTCAGGCTCTAAATCTAATCAAAATAAATCTTTTCCAAGAATTTACTATTTATGAAGCACTAGGAGAGCCATCTGGAGTAGTTGAAGACATCTGAAGCACTAGGAGAGCCATCTGAAGTAGTTGAAGACATGGGCTTACATGTAAGGTACCCAGAGTTGACAAAAAAGCTGTTGGAGGAGAGAGACATATCTGTGAGCTTATCTTTTGGTCATGATAGAGAAGAACTTGGAGCTAGAGGCTGAAGTATACAGATGTTTCAGATAGGAGGACAGTGTGAAGGACAGAATCCTGATAGATAGGATGGGGATAAATGGAGTGTGGCCAAGTGATGGTCAGACCCCTCTGATTTGAACTGAGACTTGTTTCAAAGGGAAAAAAAGGAGTGAGAATGGGAAAAGGAAAAGATTATAGAGGGCCAAGTTGTAGAGTGCCTTGGACACCAGACAAATGAGTTTGGACATGACTCTTGGAATGTCAAGACCTAGGAAAGGGCCCTGGGTCAGCACAGCAACATCAGAGAGCGGTACTTTAGAAAGATTAATTTGGTACTGATGTGCAGAATAGATCAGAGTGGGTAAAACTGGTGGCAGAGAGGCAAGTGATGAGCTTATTATGACCATGATATAATGAAGGTGGCACAAGAGAAATGAAACTGAAGGAGACTGAGGGGAAGAAAAAGGAGTGCTGAGATGTGGGGAGCAGCTGAACTAGGGGAGAAAGAAAAACAGAGGTTTTTGACTCGGGGTGGTGGGAGTTCTCTCAACTGAATGAAAATTGGGAACAGAGGCAGGGAAGACTGTGGGGAAAAGGATGATTTCAAAGAAGTTGGCATCCACTTAGAAATGTTCCATAGACAATTGGACATATGGGACTGAATTAGGGTCAGAAGCCAGGGCTGGATGGAACTAATGGCGTGAGACTCATCAGTAATCCTAAAGCCATGAAATTGACCGGCATCTTTGGGATAGAGAACACAGAGCTCATAGACACAGGGAGAGTCCTGAGTGATGCCCTCTGTGCTGGGGTGGAGGTTGGGGGAGGCATTGGGGAAGGATCTAGTGAGGGAGACAAAGAAGTGCTCAGAGAGGCAAGCAACGTGTTTGGAAAATGTCACAGACTTCTAGGAAATAGAACTTAAAGGAAGGAGTGGTCTTGGTGATTTTATAATTATATCTCTGCACTATGTACCTTGAACTTCAGAAATAGCTTGCTTTAATGTTTGAATTAGGGACTTTGTGCTCAATTACAACCCTACCCTGGATTTTCTTCATCACGTTAATCATTTCCTTCCTGACTTCCTTCTCGAGTGGAGCAATGTGTGCTCTGTGAAGCTAATTTAGCTTTAGACATCAATGTCAGTTGATCTTTTCTTTTTCTAATGGCACAATAAGAAGGTACCAGGTCATACTGTCAACAAATATTTGCCAAGCAACCTCCTAAGGGAAAAACCTCACATTAGAGTCTGAACAAACATCTTATTCACTTATATTCTCTATTTGAATTAAAAAGGTAAGCATTACAAATGTTTAAGTAAATCAAATGCAGGCTGGGGTAAAAAAAAAAAAAAAAAAGCCTTAAATCGAACATATGGAGTTAATGGTGCCACGTTGATTGTTTTTATAAGCACAAGAGCCTTTTAAAGCTGAGCACTCTGGCTATGCCCATTAGGTTACATGGTCCCCTCAGACTTTGCTGTATGACAGCTGGTCCCTTACTGCTTTAGAGGCTAAGGAGAAATACCATGTGTGCCATTTGCTTTGTCTCAGTGTTTCTAAAAGGTTCCCATTCCACTTGGTCTCTCTTTTAGTGGTAATATTCTTCAAGGTTCTCAAATATTGAAGGTCTGGTGTAAATAGATTTTCTTTCAACTTTTAAACACGTCAGATCCATTACTCAAAATGGAAGGGAATATACAATTAAGACTTGGACACCGGCATTACTCTTGTAAAGTTTTTAAAGGATCGTGTTGCCTAGACAACTGAGTTTTTGACACAAGTGGAGAATGCAATGGCACCCCACTCTAGTACTCTTGCTTGGAAAATCCCATGGATGGAGGAGCCTGTTAGGCTGCAATCCATGGAGTTGAGAAGAGTCAGACACGACTGAGCGACTTCACTTTCACTTTTCACTTTCATGCATTGGAGAAGGAAATGGAAACCCACTCCAGTGTTCTTGCCTGGAGAATCCTAGGGACGGGGGAGCCTGGTGGGCTGACGTCTATGGGGTCGCACAGAGTCGGACACGACTGAAGTGACTTAGCATAGCATAGCATATGCATTGTGGCTAAAGACTAGGACAAAACCAGTATCAGGACACTGAGAGTGTCAGGTGCAGAGACTCAGGGTAACACTTTTTAATGGCAAGGCTGATATATTACTTTAATAAAAACCCCATATCAAGGATCAGTGGCTTCAAGCACATGGGGAAAAAATGAAAAATTTCAAACATGTTTGAATTTTACACATGCTGCTAGTTGTGCAAGGAGAGCCTGACACTAAAATGGACTTTTTAAGTGGAGGCTTTGCAAATGTTCGCTGCCGTGACTGCTTATATGAACTTTGGCAGGTAGTTTGACCTACTTATTAGATCAATTTGGTCAGTAGTTCACAAACACTCATCTATAGATAAAATGTGTCAGAATCACTCAGCAATTATTCCCCCAAAATGGATTCCTGGGCCCAGTTTCCAAATACTCTGATTCAGTCCATTTGGGGAATATCTAGTGTGTTTGTATTCAGTGTTTACCTTTGTTAGAGCTGCCGTGATTCTGATCAGTGGCTTTGAGGTAACTCAGTTCTTTCTAGACGTTTCATTCTATGAATGGGAGATGCTGCGAGATAAACTAGGCTATGACCCAAGGTGAGCTTACATTCTCCATCTGCTAAGTATAAGCATTAAGGCACTGAATCTCTGCTAAATGAGGGAATGATAGTCATTCTCTGGTGGCTTATTTATGACCTTGTAAATCTTGGCCTTGAACTATTGCAAGTGTACAGATCACAGGGGGGAATATTATCATCTTTACCTATGATGCCTTTACTTAAGGAGCATTTGGAGTATTTGATGTTTTCTTTTTTTCTTAACATGTGTTGAAAGAAGAGATACTAGGAACATAGAGACACACCCAAGACATGTAAGTCAAGACAGAAATCAGGTTTCCTGCTCCCTGGTCTATTTCTTATGAAATACATAATCACAGGATAGAATTGTCTCCCATGTTGCTATATTAGTTCATTTTAATATTTTTTAAAGATTTTCTGATGTGGACCATTTTTAAAGTCTTTATTGACTTTGTTACAACATTGCTTCTGTTTTATGTTTTGGTTTTTTGGAAGGAAGCATGTGGGATCTTAGCTCCCTGATCAAGAATCTAACCTGCACCCTCTGCCTTGGAAGGCAAGGTCCCAACCACTGGGCCACCAGGGAAGTCTCCAGATCATTTTAATATTAAAAGGGAGAAAGCAATGTTTACCCTCACAAACAGCACTGCCAGCACCTCCTCCCCATCTCTTAAAAAGCAGTGAAGAACACAGACAACATCCCGAAAAACATCCCTATAACACAAAACTATCACATTTCAAAAATAAGCACATATACGTTTTCTAAAACTTCATATTTTCATTCAACAATACATCATGCACATTCCTCTGCCAAAAATGCATTCTTTATAGGCGCTTCATAATATCTCGCAGTATAGACAAATATATGATGATTTTTTCAATAATTCCCTCATTGATAGACTTTGTCTTCAGGTTTTTAAAAAATTCCCTACATACAGCACTGCCATAAACACTGTAACATGCTAGTTCTTTTGACAGGTATTTTTTTAATGAATAGGATTAAAATGGAGGACACTCTGGTCCTTTCCCAAGTCCTCTGTCTGCCTTTTTTCTGTGGAAATACTTTGGCCAAAGAATAAATTTAATCAGAGAAGTGAAAAAAATTGCAGAAGCAAAGGAAACAAACAGGACAAAATGGCAGTAGTATTTTAGTCAGTAAGCAAAGTCGAGGACCTTCAGTTTCTTCTCAAGGGCTATAGATAATCTTCTGAGCCATATCCTGTAGGCTGACTTACAGATACTGAAACCAGGTGGAAGACGTTAACTATCTGATGACCAGACTGCCGCCATGACAGAAGCAGTCACAATTCCAAGAACTGGCCTCAAGGAAACGGGAACAAAGCCAGGTCTGGAACTGAAGATTAACTGTACATAAAACAATCAAGATGATGCCGGTCAGACCAATTTCAAGATGACTGTCAGAGCTGACTGTGCTATTTCTATATGTAGCTCTCTCTCATCCTATAAAAGCTCTTGCCCATTGGTTGGAGGGATGTGGGGGGAGCCCACCCTCCCCCTCACTCCCCAACCCCAAGCCCCTGGTTCCTGGCATCTCCAAAATAAATCAAACCTTCCTTTCCTCTTTATCGGCTTTTGAGATGCGAGCAGCCAGGATCCTGCTTTCGGGTGGTGCTGTGCTGGGTGCGAAGACCTTAACTCTTACTAAATTCTGTTAGATTATTTTCTAAGGAACGTGCAGAACTTCACATTTCCACTTCCACTGTACAAGAGTTCCTGCTTCTTCCACATCTTTACCAGCACTGAGCACTTTCAATCTTTTGCTGTTCGTTCACTCAGGTGTGTCTGACCCGTAGCGACCCCATGGACTGCAGCACGCCAGGCTTCCTTGTCCTTCACTATCTGCTGGAGTTTGCTCAGATTCATGTCCATTAAGTCAAAAATTTTGCTACTCTTATAATATATATGCGAAATGCCATTTTATTGCTTTCCTCTGCACTTCCCTGAGATTGAAATGCAACTTTTCCTGTATATTGGCTCTTTGCATGTCCTCTTCTGTGAATAGCCATTAGGATAAAACAAAGTTATACTCTTCCTCACATTATGTAAAAGAAAAAAAATCCATATAGAATAAAGGCTTAAAGAAAAAGATTGCCAAATCAGAAGAAAAAAAATATCCTAGAACAAGTGTATAACTTTGAGTAGAAAAGATAGTTGACACTTTAAATAGGAGAAATCTAAAAGCCACAATGGAGGAAAAATTGAAGGTAGGTTTGAATTTATAAGCATTAAAATTATGTATATTGTTTTGGGCCTTACAGAAAAAGTTGAAACAAATGATATTCAGTTAAAAAAAAAAAAGCATGTGTTACTTATAGGTTACAAAGGATTAATATCCCTAATACATGAGAATGTTGGAAATTGATGCCAAAAAAGAGAAAGAAAAAGAAGCAATAGAAAAATGAGCAAAGAATACATATCCAGTGATATTTTCACTCACACACCGCATGTATTTAAAATGTAGACAAAGTGTGTGTTTCTATCTGAATATCAAATCCAAGGCTCATCTCCTTGACCTTCTCACATTCGCATTCACTGACTGCCTGCAGAGCCTCTTGGCATTTGGGTCCAATTCCTTGTGTGCCGTGTTGCCTTTAGGAAACCTCACCTACCTACTAAATCACATCTGAATTTTCCTTTTGACATTCTCCTCCAACCTCTGCTTTTAATTCTGCAGCCAACTCACAGTAACTCAATTGTCTCTTGAGGCCAAGAGGGGATACTCAGAAAGCTCTGTATGCAAAGCAAAGGGCTCCCCACATTTCATGATTTCAGGTGTGTCCTACAGTGGAAGGACCATGGCCAGTTCTAGAGTTTAGAAACTGAGACACAGACACGAAGAACAGACTTGTGGGCGTGGGGGTGGGGCGGGGGAGAAGGTGGAACGACTTGAGAGAGCAGCACTAACGTACACACACTACCACGTGTAAAACAGATATTAGTGGGAAGCTGCCGTACAGCACAGGTTGCTCAGCTCAGGGCTCTGTGATGACCTAGAGCGGTGGGGCGCAGAGGAGGGGTGGAAGGGGGCTCTAGAGGGAGGGGATTTATGTATATGCTGTGCTGTGCTTAGTCACTCAGTCGTGTCCGACTCCTTGCAACCCCATGGACTGTAGCCTGCCAGGCTCCTCTGTCTATGAGGACTCTCCAGGTAAGAATACTGGAGTGGGTTGCCATACTTACACCTGATTCAGGCCTCCCAGGTAGCTCAGTAAAGAATCTGCTGCTAATGCAAGAGACGCAGAAGACACAGGTTCAATCCTTGGGATCAGGAAGATTCCCTGGGAGAAGGAAATGGCAACCCACTCCAGAATTCTTGCCTGGGAAATCCCATGGACAGAGGAGCCTGTCAGGCTATAGTCCACGAGGTCATAAAAGAGTTGGATGTGACTCTGCAACTAAACAGCAATAAATAGCTGATTCACAGCAGAAACTAACGCAACACCGTAAAGCAGTTATACTCCAATAAAGAAACTAAATAGTTGCCTGATAAAGCCTAAAAACTAAAAATTTAAATAAAAGAAAACTGAGTTTAGGAAAGGCACAGCATGTACCCCTGGCTCCTTTCTCCCTAGATGAGAGCATATCTCTCACCAGCTCTCCTCTGCTACAATTACCACTCCCAGTAAACTCACCCTTCAAAGCCCTGCCACACACAACATCCTTTGAAAGCCCTCTCTGGTCTTATACTCAATCCCCAAGTTTTAGCTGTCAGTCTCCTCTGAACTGTTTGTACTTTGTACTACTTTTCCTTTGTAACTTTAACCATATTTGTAATTAACATTTGTCACAACAACCAGAGTGTAAACTCAGCGAAAGGAAAGACACACCTACTTTGTGGGATGCTCAGCACAGTAGTAGGTACAGAGCCGATAATCAAAAAATATTTGCTGAACAAATAAATGAACATCATAGTATCTTGTCTATTTACATTATATCTGTTGTAAGCACCTGTAATGATTATTGTTTGTTCACTTGCACACTGCCCCCTTCCCTCATGAAAATATGGGCTTCACCAGAATCAAGGCTTTGCCTGCTTTGTTCATAGCCCCTGATACTCCTAACATCTGGAACAACTTGGGACGTGAAAGTGAAAGTTTTAGTCGCTCAGTCATGTCCGACTCCATGGACTGTAGCCTTCCAGGTTCTTCTGTCCATGGAATATTTCAGGCAAGAATACCAGAGTGGGTAGCCATTTCTTTCTCCAAGGAATCTTCCTGACCCAGGGATTGAACCTGGGTCTCCCACACTGCAGGCAGATTCTTTATCATCTGCACCATTGGGGAAGCCCGACTTGGGATAGAAAGGTGCTCAATGAGAGTATGATGGATGAATGAACATAGGTCCCAGTATTATGGTATTGTGGGCTAACTTAATGGAACTTTCAGATTATCCTCATCTCCATTTCAGACCTCCAGGATTAAATATTTTGAGTGCTCCCAGTCTGTGTTTTTAAGTCATTTATATGTAACACTTAATGATCCAATAAATATATTATATCACACATACAAAAAAAAACATTATAGTAAGGATGAGATCAAATAAGTGCTAGATTTTGGGGGATATCCTACTCTGAAGACCTATTTTTCTGGATGACACGAATCACCCACAGTTAAACTGCTTACAGTTACAGAGTCAGCTGCAATTTTTTTCAATATTCTTTAACCAAAAGTCTGTTTTAAGACAGAATTCTTTTTTAATATTTTTTTGATGTGGCCCTTTATTGAATTTGTTACAATATTGCTTCTGTTTTTTGACATTTTGGTTTTTTGATTCAAAGCAGGTGGGATCTTAGCTCCCCAGCCAGGGATTGAACCCTCACTCCCTGCCCTGGAAGGTGAAATCCCAACCACTGGACTGCCAGGGAAGTCCAGAGATAGCATTCTTTTTCATCAGAGTTCTAGAATGCATGAGAGTGAGGAGAGTAAGAAAAACTATTTGCAAGTGATTGAAACATGATTTTTATTCAGAAGTTATTTTCTTGTAGTTGTGAGGTTGAGGTTATTGGTTAGGGAGCCAATCAAGGGTCCATAGATCATAGGTGATATATACCCCAAAAGTGAGAACTTCAAAGTACTAAAAAGCTAGATAAAAATTAAGGATGAGGGCTTTTATCAGGTGGCAGTGTAGTAGTAAAAAAATTTATGCAGACACCTTCCTCCCCATCCATGCCCCACAGAGGCAAGAATGAAATAGTCTTTAATCTTCTTCGGCAAGTCAGAAGACATTCAAGTTGGTCTGGGTTTTGATGATCACTGTTATGACAGCTTTATGGTGTGGAAAATTGCTAGCAAATATTTTTCCTGAATTTCTTCTCAAAGTATAATAGGTGAGCTCAGGCAGGGAAAAATATATGTCCTGGGGGATATATGTAAAAATATAATAAATCCCCCCTCCAGTCACTTCAAATGCCTTTTGCTCAACTATTGTATTAATTTTTAAATAAAAATCTAAATATGGATTTAAATGGATTGTGGTGTTGAGACCACTGCAGAATTTCTATTTGAAAACTCATCTACTTAAACACACATATCAGCATGGTGCTGGCTGTTCCTGGTATTATCCTAAACTGAAAAGCCTTAAGCCCTGCTTTTGTGTTTCAATCTTTCCAGCATCTGCATGATGCTCAGCTTGCACCAGTTAATGCTTCATTGAATACCCGACAATCTCATTTTCGTTCAGAAATAATAATAATAATAATAAAAATGAACACACTTGTTTTACTTCTCAGTCATTAGTTTGGCGCTGAGTGGTATATTACTAAACTTACTGACTTCTGATTCTTCTTTGCAATGCTTCTAGAACAGTATTGGCATAAGGTACCACAGAAGCCAAAATCCTTGCTATAGGGTTGATTTTTTTTTTTTTTCCCAATGGGGTAGGAAGGGATGGGGGAGGGAAGTTACACATGTTTAAAATTACTTTTTTCTCTGACTATAAAAGTCACTCATGCTTCATGTAGAATTAGTAAATAGAGGGGAGGGAAGAAGAAAATTACTTAAAATGCTTTCACTTGGTCATAATCATCACAGTATTTTAGAGCATTTTCCCCTAGATACAGTTAACATAAGAAATCATAATTAAACCTGAGCTGTTAATTCAGTTCCAAATCCTGTTTTCTCCCCATTTTATATTGCATCTCAAGAGTTATCTGTAGATGTTTACAATGGGTACAAAAGACAGAACAGACACGTGGACATGGGGAGGACAGGGAGGGTGGCCTGGACTTTGAGAGTGGAACTGACATACACACACTAACATAGCTGGTGGGGAGCTGCTGTGTAGCGCAGCCAGCTCAGCTGGGTGCTCTGCGATGACCTATAGAAGTGGGAAGGAGGCTCAAGAGGGGGGCATGCATGTACACACATGGGTGATTCACTTTGCTGCACGGCAGAAACTAACAACATTATAAAGCAATTATACTCCAATTAAAAAAATTCCATCACATGCACTGCAAGCAGCCTTATCTCTCATTGTTGAGCATACAGGTAGTTTCCTTGTTGTCACTGTTTAGTCACTAAGTTGTGTCTGACTCTCTGCAACACCATGGACTGCAGCCCACCAAGCTCCTCTATCTGTGAGATTTTCCAGGCAAGGATATTGGAGTGGGCTGCCATTTCCTCCTCCAGGGAATATTTCTGACTCAGCGATCGAATCTCCATCTCCTGTGTTGACAGGTGAATTCTTTACCACTGAGTCACCTGGGAAGCCCCAGGTAGCTTGGATAGGTTTTGATAAAGTAAATTGGTGAGGAACATCTTTCCATACACTGAATCTTTGTCCATATTTCAGAAAATCCCCTTAAGAAGTCTTCCTAGTAATGAAACCCTACAGAACAACAATGTTGCAATAGAGTAAATGAATTGGGTTTACATGTGCTAGGCTCTGTTGTAAGCACTTTGCATAGATAAGATAATTCAGTATCAGTTCAATTCTGAAGATGGGGAAACTGAGGCACAGAAAATTTAAGTAACTCCCTCTAAGGTCACTTACCTAGAAAGCAGAGAAGCTGAGAACCCAGGCAGTCTAAGAATGGGGCTGGTGCTTCTATCCTTTATGCTGTGCAGACTCTCTAATCATGTATGTAAATATGATCTTAACAGATCACAAATTCTTAACAAGTCAGGAAGGAACTGACCTCCCACCTGAACCCTCAGACATTACAGAAAGCAAGGCTCTGGAAGATTAAGTAACTTATTAAGGTCACACAGACAGCTAGCAGCAGATCTAGAACTTGTATCTCCTGACTCTTCATTCTGTGGTCCAAGAACTTGTTCTGCAAAGCATGGCCTGCAAACCATAGCATCAGCCGTGTGTGAGAGTCAGCTACAAACACAGTCTCAGGCCCTACCCCAGCCCTCAAGAAAATTCACTTTGTTAATGAGATCTCCTGGTGATCTATTTTCAACACTAGACTTTCGGAAGTCTGGCAGTACATCTGTAAACTTGGTAGATCTTGTTTCAAGGAAAATCTGGATATAAGTTGCTACTATTTCTATAGCATGAAAACAAAATCCTCATTTTTCAGTTAAAGATCTGATGGTAAAGAATCTGCCTGCAATGCAGGAGACAAGGGTTCACCTCCTGGGTTGGGAAGATCCCTGGAGAAGGAAATGGGAACTACTCCAGTATTCTTGCCCAGAGAATTCCTGGAAGGAGCCTGGGGGCTACAGTCTAATAGGTTGCAAAGAGAGCCTAATATTTTCATTTCAAAGCTTATATTAGGTTGAACCACATGAAACTGCTCTTATTTTAGATAATATATCTAATAACAATAAATCCTATAGGTACCTGTGCTCTATGTAGACTGGACTTGAGGAAGAACAAGATTCTTTCCCTTTAAAGTGTACACAATTAGGAAGAATGAACAATTAAACAGACAATTATAATTCAAAATGATATGTGCTACCAAAGAGCATTCTGAGACCTCAGCAGGGAGTTAAGTGATGTCCTGAAAGATAAATGCTATGAAAGAAAACAATTACTTCCTTCTATTAGTGACAAGAAAGACTGGCTTGCAAGCTTTAGCTAGATTATTAAGTGGATGTCCCCATAAGTTGTCAGATTCTGATAAAACAAATGGGTGAAGAATATAAGGTATTTTACAAAATACAGATGATGTGAATTACTGCTTAAACTGTGAAAGCAAGATGCTTGTGTTGTTCTTAACAATGATAGTAGGTAAAGAAAGTTACAGGTCTTATGGCTTAGGATGTGCTTTTCTCATGGGTTCCAATTTGGCCATTTCTATTTTTTGAAATTAATGTTCAAAATTCTCCAAGCCAGGCTTCAGCAATATGTGAACCGTGAACTTCTTGATGTTCAAGCAGAGGAACCAGAGATCAAATTGCCAACATCCGTTGGATCATGGAAAAAGCAAGAGAGTTCCAGAAAAACATCTATTTCTGCTTTATTGACTATGCCAAAGCCTTTGACTGTGTAGATCACAATAAACTATGGAAAATTCTGAAAGAGATGGGAATACCAGACCACCTGATCTGCCTCTTAAGAAATCTGTATGCAGGTCAGGAAGCATACCAGACCACCTGATCTGCCTCTTAAGAAATCTGTATGCAGGTCAGGAAGCAACAGTTAGAACTGGACATGGAACAACAGACTGGTTCCAAATAGGAAAAGGAGTACGTCAAGGCTGCATATTGTCACCATGTTTATTTAACTTCTATGCAGAGTACATCATGAGAAATGCTGGACTGGAAGAAACACAAGTTGGAATCAAGATTGCTGAGAGAAATATCAATAACCTCAGATATGCAGATGACACGACTCTTATGGCAGAAAGTGAAGAGGGGCTAAAAAGCCTCTTGATGAAAGTGAAAGTGGAGAGTGAAAAGGTTGGCTTAAAGCTCAACATTCAGAAAACGAAGATCATGGCATCTGGTCCCATCACTACATGGGAAATAGATGGGGAAACAGTGGAAACAGTGTCAGACTTTGTTTTTCTGGGCTCCAAAATCACTGCAGATGGTGACTGCAGCCATGAAATTAAAAGGCGCTTACTCCTTGGAAGAAAAGTTATGACCAACCTAGATAGCATATTCAAAAGCAGAGACATTACTTTACCAACAAAGGTTCGCCTAGTCAAGGCTATGGTCTTTCCTGTGGTCATGTATGGATGTGAGAGCTGGACTGTGAAGAAGGCTGAGTGCCGAAGAATTGATGCTTTTGAAGTGTGGTGTTGGAGAAGACTCTTGAGAGTCCCTTGGACTGCAAGAAGATCCAACCAGTCCATTCTGAGGGAGATCAATCCTGGAATTTCTTTAGATGGAATGATGCTAAAGCTGAAACTCCAGTATTTTGGCCACCTCATGCGAAGAGTTGACTCATTGGAGAAGACTCTGATGCTGGGAGGGATTGAGGGCAGGAGAAGAAGGGGATGACAGAGGATGAGATGGCTGGATGGCATTACTGACTTGATGGGTGTGAGTCTGGGTGACCTCCGGGAGCTGGTGATGGACAGGGAGGCCTGGCGTGCTGCGGTTCATGGGGTTGCAAAGTTGGACACGACTGAGCGACTGATCTGATCTGATCTGATCTGATTTTTTGAAGTTAACGGATATTTTTAGCTGGGTGAAATGAACTGGCTGCCCAAAGATTCTTTGGAGTAATTAATACTTGAAAGATACAATATGCTCACCAGAAGTGGTGCATAACTTTTAAATAAATTGTACAGTACATTTCAGCATACAAAACCTTTGTTAAATACCTACCGTAAGTTTTCCCTGTTCTCAGTAAGTCACTCCTTTAAGTATCTGCAACTGGCTTTTACACAAATGAGCCTGGGTCATCATGTTGATTTTGAATTGTTCCACTGGTTGGTTTAGAAGGCTTAATTTGGGGGAAGGGAATTAACTAAATGTTTGAATTGGCAATATTCCATTTTACTATTTCCTCTTTTTCTTATTGATTGCTATCCTAGAAAGAACTTAGGTATCAATAGCTGGGTCCACGGTGCACTATTTAACCTGTAGTTAAGTACTTTCTATATAAGTTGTATTAAAGGAAAAACCAAATGCAAAAAGGAAGCCAAGATGGTGGCAAGTCCTTTGGCAGTTCAGATCATATATTTTCTTGAGAAACTATGTATTAGTTTCAAAACTGCAGAGTAAATTCTCCAACCTTTAATCCCCTCCCCCTTCCTTCTATTCTTGAGCTGGTTCTACTCTCTCCCCTTTTCTCCCCACAACTCCTTACTTCAAGCCTTTCTAAGAAGGTAAGCCTCTGTCACAGGGACCAGCTGATTTCACACAGTTTCCATCTGGATATTTACAGATTTTACTAAACTTGACTGCTGCCCTGGGAAATATGCTGAGCTCCAAGCAGAAAGTGTTGTACATCTCAGGACACTTTGAACCACACAGTACTCTATTTGATCAATTCTATCTGTTAAATTTTTTATTGTGATATTTTTTAAAGGAAGCCTGCCTCTGGTCTCCAGGGTCATTCTGTTTCTATGTTACTTGGAATTTATTATACATGGTGATCTAAGTAGGGGAATGGAATATAGGAAATACCAGCAGACATATTCCTATTGCATGAAGACACCCAAAGAGTTAGAAAAAGATGAGCTAAAGAGAAGTACATGACAATAAAGTTCTGAGAGATCATATGGATGTACAAGCAGATAGCATGGTGGGAGGGGGGTCCCCAGAGAAAGAGTACCAGGCATGACTTTCTTGATGTAAGAGAAACCATTTTTGGCATTTTTGTGATCTAAGCCAGCCTACAATGTTTGCCCTTGAACAGGTCTCAGTAATTAGTGATCTTAAAGGAGCAAAGCTTCCCTGGTGGCTCAGATGGTAAAGAATCTGCCTGCAATGCAGGAGACCCAGGTTTGATCTCTGGGTCAGGAAAATCCCCTTAAGGAGCGCACAGCAACTCACTCCAGTATTCTTGCTTGGAGAATCCCATGGACAGAGGAATCTGGTGGGCTACAGTCAAAATAATGCAGGAACAGACTGGCAGTTATTAGGTAAGCAAAGTAACAATAGCAAAGATAATAAATCACTTGTAAAGACTGCCAGCTCAAACACGTTCTTGAGCTGTTTTGCAGAATTCGAAAAATTCTGCAAAATTTTGACCTGCTTGACCCCTCAACCACCAGCTCCATTGGAAACTAACAGATGATGATTTGGACCTTATCTTATCCTTGTGACTTCTTTCCAACTAAAGCTTGGACTCTGTTAGTCTTTGCCCTAATTCTAGGCTGAATTTTCCTCTGCTCAATTCCTTTTATGAATATGCATATACTTCACAAACCCCTTCATGAATATGTATGTAGCCTTCAGGCTTCCCTGATGGATCAGATGGTAAAAGAACCTGCATGCAATGCAGGAGACCCGGGTTCCATTCCTGGGTTGGGAAGATCCTCTGGAGAAGGGAATGGCTACCCACTCTAGCATTCTTGATTGGAGAATTCCATGAACTGAGGAGCCTGGTGGGTTACAATCCATGGGGCCACAAAGAGTCGGACATGACTGAGCAACTAACACACCCATTCTTAGCTTAAAACTTCCCCAGTTTTGCTGTTCAGGGAGATATTGCTTTGGGAAAGATTCCTTGTGTTCTTTTTACTTGCTGCAAGTAATAAATCCTTCCGTTTCCTGATCATTGCTTGGTTGTGTCTTTTGACTCAACAACCCCCAAAAAGAGGTGAATCCAGTTTTGGGGTAATGGAAGTTTCCTGATTCATAAAAACCATTCAGAGATTTACAGAAGATATTAAACTCAATGTGAATTGATGAGTAAGGAGCAATCTATAATCTTAAATGCATTCACATGTATTTCTTAAAACAGGGGTCCTCCACCTCTAGGACCTAATGCTTGGTGATCTGAGGTGGCGCTGATGTAATAATAATAGAAATAAAGTGCACAATACATGCAATGTGTTTCAATCATCCTGAAACTATCCCCTCTTTCACCCAGCACCAGTCCATGGAAAAACTGTCTTCCACAAAATCAGTCCCTGGTGCCAAAAGTGTTGCAGACCACTGCCTTAGAGGATAGAACAATAACAAGAAGGCAAGGATCACGTCTCTAAATTTGGTAAAAGGCAGTAGTGAATAGTCATGTTGACCAGCTGGCGACCATTCTGATACTTGCAGGAAACAACAGCTTTGGCTCCAATCTACCCCCGATCCCAGGAGTCAGAATGCTTTTCAAAGCATTTTAGGAGGCTATAAAACATCCGAGACCAAATTTGGGAAATTGTGTGAGTGACACCCAAGACACAGTGAGCAGGAAGGAATATCGCACCTCCCTGACAACGGGGGTGGGGGGTGGGGGTGGTGCACCAAGGCACACACAGGTGGCCCCAAGCATCCTCACATTCCTCCTGCAGTCATAGGAGCCAAATGGTCTCTTTCTCACGACCTTGATTGATGAAACCTAGTCTGGCAAAACTGCCGGCAGATGTCAGCACTCTGATTCCTGGTTTATTAGTTTCCTCCTTTGCCAGCCTCTCTTCCTCCCTTCACTCCTTTCCATCATCTAAACTTTGACTGAATTTTGTTGTTGTTAAGTCATGTTCAACTCTTTTGCGACCCCGTGGACTGCAGCCCCCCACACTCTTCTGTCCATGGGATTTTCCAGGCAAGAATACTGGAGTGGGTTACCATTTCCTTCTCCAGGGGATCATCCTGACCCAGGGATTGAACCAGAGTCTCCTGCATTGGCAGGTGGATTCTCTACCACTGAGCCACCGGGGAAGCCCTGTACTTAATATGCCAAACACTATTTGGGGACTAAGAATACAGATAAAGATAAGATGTAGCACCTTACTTTTAATTTGCTTATAACTGAAAAAGAAAGATGAGATGTCCCTGTGGCACATCAGTTCAGATCAGTCGCTCAGTCATGTCTGACTCTTTGCGACCCCATGAATTGCAGCACGCCAGGCCTCCCTGTCCATCACAAACTCCCGGAGTTCACTCAGACTCAAGTCCATCGAGTCAGTGATGCCATCCAGCCATCTCATCCTCTATTGTCCCCTTCTCCTCCTGCCTCCAATCCCTCCCAGCAGCAGAGTCTTTTCCAATGAGTCAGCTCTTTGCATGAGGTGGCCAAAGTACTGGAGTTTCAGCTTCAGCATCATTCCCTCCAAAGAAATTCCAGGGCTGATCTTCAGAATGGACTGGTTGGATCTCCTTGCAGTCCAAGGGACTCTCACACATGGGGATGACTATAAATGACTGAGCAAGTCTCTGGAATCTCAGAGCAGAAAGCCATCACAGATGGTTGCCAGTGAGCTCTTGCTGGAGGACCTGTGTCTGAACATCTCTTGGAGGGCAGGTGGGGAGGCATGGGGGAGGCAGCCCCTCCCCAGAAATATATCCCACCTAGACAAAGGTGTGGAGGAAGTTCATAGTTTGAACAGGTGATGGAGATGGTTCACAGTTTTAGATGAAATAGAGGTCCACCGGCAGGGCAACAGCAAAGAGCAACAATTTCCTCAAAGGTTCAATTCTAGCTGTGTCACTTGGGTGCTGGCTCTCCACATGGTTCTCTGACTTTAGCTTACATCACCTCCTTACAGCCCAGATTGCTAGGCCACCACCCTCCCCCAAGAATTCCTCACAGTGGTGGTGTTGGGGGGCTGCACATTACATTTCTATCAAGTTCCCAGGTGATGCTGATGCTGCTGATCCAAGAACCATGGTCCCTGCACAGGGACCAGTCAAACAGCCTCCCACCCCACTTTGCTGTCTCCCATGGGGCAATGTCTGCCCTCAGATACTAATGTGATTCCTGGTCTCATTCTTTTCATGATGCTCTCTATCCCTTCTCTATGCTTCATCTATCTTTAAAACTCTTATCAGAACTTAACACTATGGTTTATGACTTTCCTGTCATCTCATGAGGATATATAGTATTGGCCACCTGATGTGAAGAGCTAACTCATTGGAAAAGACCCTGATGCTGGCAAAGACTGACGGCAGGAGAAGAGGGTGGCAGAGGATGACGTAGTTAGATAGCATCACTGACTCAGTAGATATGAATTTGAACAAACTTCCAGAGATAGTGGAGGACAGAGGAGCCTGGCATGCTATGGTCTATGAGGTCACAAAGAATTGGACACGACTTCAGATTCAGATCAGTCGCTCAGTCGTGTCCGACTCTTTGCAACCCCATGAACTGCAGCACGCCAGGCCTCCCTGTCCATCACCAACTCCCGGAGGTCACCCAGACTCACATCCATCGAGTCAGTCGATAAAGGACAGAAATGGTATTGACCTAACAGAAGCAGAAGATATTAAGAAGAGGTGGCAAGAATACACAGAAGAACTGTACAAAAAAGAGCTTCATGACCCAGATAATCATGATGGTGTGATCACTGACCTAGAGCCAGACATCCTGGAATGTGAAGTCAAGTGGGCCTTAGAAAGCATCACTACGAACAAAGCTAGTGGAGGTGATGGAATTCCAGTGGAGCTATTCAAAATCCTGAAAGATGATGCTGTGAAAGTGCTGCACTCAATATGCCAGCAAATCTGGAAAACTCAGCAGTGGCCACAAGATTGGAAAAGGACATGACTTAGCAAGTGAAAAACTACAACATTAAGATATAAACTCATTCACTTGTGTCTCAGGCAGTGCTGTATTCTGAGCACCTAAACTCCTGTATTCCTAGTACTTCAGATAGTGTTGGCACACAGTAGCACTCAGTAAACAGCACTGACTGAATGAATGAGACATTGTCTAGATGAGAGCCAGATAGAGGACCTTGTGTAGATTGAGGTAGAAACAATGGAAGCGAAGATGACTCAAGATAGAAGCCACATTGCCTTGATCTTGAAGAGAAAAGATACATTTCTTTGCTCTTGTAAGTAAAAGGCTTGGGTTTTGGAGTGGGAAGAAGAGCGGTTAGGTAGACTGGGGACTTGAGGTAATTGGAGAGTTTTTAGGGTAGCTGTTGTGGAGTGTGAACCACCTCAGTAAAGTAGGCTCCTAGGGAAAAAGAGAAAGAAGAAATCCTCATTTGAGACAGAGGAAACAAGGCAGGCTACATTTCTCTCTGGAATACTGATGTGGTTTTCCTATCAGATATCATATGAAGATGCTTCCGTACCTGCCATTTGCAGTCTATTCCCTGTTGCGCCTACACAGAAACCTAAACACTTAGGGAGAACTGGTCTCCCCCACACAGGTCCTCCTTCTAGGTCCTGTAAGTCAATGGCTTAGAGTTTTGTTTTTTTTTTTCTGGCAGCAAATTTATAAGTACTCCAAATACTGTGCTACACAGGCTTGTCTCAAATGTCTCAAACCTTCCATATGCTTAGTAAGTTTGATGCCAAATATATTGCTAACATATAATCATACACACATTACATATGTTCCATGGAAACATGATTGACAGACTGTAAATAGGACCCCAACCATCTCATGACAAGCTTTGTAACCTCATTACATTCACAAAAATCACCAAAAGGAACTTGGTAGAAACTTAGGTGATTCCATGTATTAATCTGATAAGAACTGGACCATCTAAAAGGTAGATGGGGAAGTGAAAGTATGGTAAATGAGGTCCCAAATGCAATGGCTACAAAGTCTGTAAGTGCAAACATAGACCAGAATTCTCACCTGAGGATAAGACGTGTGATCTTATTAAAGTTTCATCTTTCAGTGGTTAGTAATCTAAGGCTGAAATGCTATCCAAATAAATGATGTGTGTTTTAAAAAATTAAAAAACAGGTCACAAAAGAGCAGGAAGAGGGTGGGTTGACCTAATATACTTGAATTTTCATTTGTTTTTTTTCCAGTTTAGATTGTTGGATTAAAACATAAGTCCTCAAGATGCAGGGGCTACTGCTATCTCCTTTGACAATTCCTAACCTTACTTGGTTACACATTCCTAACACTGGGAAAGACTGAGGGAAGGAAGAGGAGGAGGCGGCAAGGGATGAGACAGTTGGATGGCATCAGCAACTCAATGGACATGAGTTTGAGCAAACTCAGAGAGACAGTGAAGGCAGAGAAAACTTGCAACCTGCTGCAGTCCATGGGGTCACAGAGAGTCAGACACGACTGAGTGACTGAACTATAACAATAGCAATCTTACTTGGAGATAAGGAATGATAAGTTATCATCCATCGGTACTCTTGGTTCTTGATCAGTAAATGTTGTGAAATGGGGGAGGATGGAAAGTCTGGAAAGATGGAAGAGGAGACAATTCCTCCTGTTCTCAGGTAACTGACAGGGGGAGGCAGAGAAAGCCTCGTTTATTTGATTAAAGTGAAGTCACTCAGTCATGTCTGACTCTTTGCGACCCCATGGACTGTAGCCACCAAGCTCCTCTGTCCATAGAATTTTTCAGGCAAGAGTACTGGAGTGGGTTGCCATTCCCTTCTCCAGGGGATCTTCCCGACCCAGGGATCAAACCTGGGTCTCTTGCATTGCAGGCAGATGCCTTACCATCTGAGCCACCATGGAAGCCCCATATTTATTTGATTAAGAAGCTCCTGAAAATGGAGTATTTTAATGCCTCAGGAAGATAGAAGGTAATGTAAAGATAATCAATTTTGTAATAGGATACATCTACACAAGAGCCTTTCTAACTAATATGAAACATAATCATTTACCTAATAAATATAGTGCTTTATAATAGATTTTGATTTATAAAGCACTTTATCATTTTGTTCGATGCTAGAGAAATACATATTAGTGGCAGCCTTTACTTTATCCTCTCTTCCATTGCTAAATCATTTCTGCCCTCTTTCATTTTGAGCTCCAGAAGTTGCTCTCACACAAATTTCAAGTTAAACACATATTCTTTCTGCTTTCAATTCCAGCTTGGTTCCTCACTAACCTAGAGGTTAGTGATTCCTGGGTCTGAAGGAAAGGACAAAGGAAGAAAGGAAATTATCCTCCTGGAGGGCAGGATGACCTGCCCCTTAGAGGAGGGGCTGTTTTGCAGGAGCCTTATATAACCATGGAGGGTGGCAGCTACTGTCAGAACTGTGGCAATGAAAGCAGAAAGGAGGGATGGGGAAGATAGACCCCCATCTTTCTCTCCTTCCAATTCACTTGCTGGGAAAGGGAGCTGGACACAGCAGCAGAAGCCTATCTTGCAGGTACAGAGAAAAGGAAAGTGGAGGCTGGATGGGGAGATTTCTGACATTAACCTTCCTGACTTGCTTTACAGCTTCCTAACAGCTTGTTTAAAGATGTATCCTCACCCTTTCATGAAACTGTAATAGACTGAATGAGGAGGGTCCACAGTGGCAAGATTTAGATAACATGAGGAAACCTAGGATGATCCTCAAGAAAATGATGGAGCTGGATCATGGTTCCTTTACAAATATCTCTGCCAAGAGCTGGGCTCTTAGTAATGCCTGGTGGTCCTTCTTAGGGTTCAACTCATCTCTCTGAGGAACACTTTAAATCTAAATCTTTTTTTTTTTTTTAAATTGGAGGATAACTGCTTTACAACATTATGTTGGTTTCTGCCATACATCAACATGAGTCAGCCACAGGTATACATATATCCCCTTCCTCATCTTACCCCTCTAGGTCGTCACAGAGCATGGTGTTGAGCTAGCTCCCTGTGTCACACAGCAAATTCCCTCTGTGGAGAAAAGGGAGCCCTCTTGCACTGTAGGTGGGAATGTAAATGGATACAGCCACTATGGAGAACAGTATGAAGATTCCTCAAAATCTAGGAACAGCACTACCATATGACCCAACAATCCCACTACTGGGCATTATACCCTGAGAAAACCGTAAGTGAGAGAGACGCATGTACCCCAATGTTCATTGCAGCACTTTTTACAACAGCTAGGACATGAAAGCAGTCTAGACATAAATCATGTCTCCTTTTATCAGGTTTTCTGTCTATGGTCTCTTCTAGGACCACGACCTCTCCACCTACTTTAAAGAGAAATGAGAAACCTGCTAGCACTGTGTCTTCAGAGACCCAACTCCATCCTTCCCCGTCTCCCTCTTCTTTATCTGTAGTCTTGTTTTCTCTTTTCATTCCTACTACCTGGCATAAAATATGGCCATTTATTTCCTAAGAAGTAAAAGCAAAATAATTAAAACTCTTCAAATCTAGTCATTGACCTCTCTTTCCACCCCTATCATGGATACGTTTCTTGAAATTATGGTCTACACTCAAGGCTAACTTGCTCACATCCCATTCATTCCCCAACCTACTGTGCTCTGGTTTTTCCACCAAAATCATTTGATGACAAATATGATTTCCTTAATGGACAAACCAATGGATACTATTCTGCAGTACTTGATGTGACTGACCTCTTCCTTCCTGAATCTCTTATTTTCCTTTAACTAACATTTCTTATGTTTCTTATTCTCTCTCTAGGCCTTTCTACTTGTTTCTTCTCTGGTTTTTCCCCATTATTCTTTCACATAATGAATACTTCCTGGGTGTTTCATGGTACATTCAAAGTTAAGAAATTCCTTACACATCAGTTACTGGAATCTATGTCAGTTTAGATCTTTCCATTGTGCTTTTAGACCTGTTTATCAAATTGGGGCTTCCCTGGTGGCCCTCACAGTTAAGAATCTGCCTGCAATGCAGGAGACCTGGGTTCCTTACGTGGACTGGGAAGATCCCAGGAGGAGGGAATGGCTACCCACTCCAGTGTTCTTGCCTGGGGAATTTCATGGACAGAGGACCCTGGTGAGCTACAGTCCATGGAGTCTTAGCGAGTTGGACACACTGAGGGATTAACACTTTCACTACTTTCTCTTTTATCCAACTGGGCACTTTATTGGAACCTCAAACCATACATATCTGAGAAAGTACTAACCTTCTCTGCTAAGTGCTCAGTCCTGCTAACCGATCCTGAGAATCACTTTATACTACTTCCTCTTGCTTCTCCCCTTTGGCTTACCCAATTGTGAAAATCCTACCTCCTAAATACTTTTTAAATTGGTTTCCCTCCTTTTTCTTCAATTGTCACTACCAGAAACCAGGCTCTTCTGGGTCATACCATGGTCCCCATAACATCCCAGTCTTCTTGCCCCCAAATCTTCAGCCCTCAAGCCTCCCCTTCTCAATGATGGCAGAGGGAACTTTCTTCAAGAAAATCTATGTAAATTGCCTGCTGAAAAGTCTTCATCAGCACCCAATCACCTTCGGGAGAAAACAGCTTCATATTATGGGGCATAAAGTGATTCATAACTTTGAAGCCTTTCATTTTAGCTATTCTTAATTTTCTGGACTTGACAAGTTCTCTTACCTGTAGTTCTCTGTGCATTCAATATGTTCCCTGTATCTGGAAAACCTTAACCTGATTTCTACCTCCTCTTTATGACCAAGGCCAGGGTCATGTCCTTTGAGTACCAACCATTTGAAAGAAAACTACCTTGCATATTTAATAATCCATTCAAATTTCTGTTTGTTTTTTAAGACCCATCTTGCAATCAAGAAGCTTCTTTGACCTCTCTCCACCCTTCAGTCTGGATTAAGTGACCCTCTCTTGCACTTACCCAACTCCAAGAGTTCTCTCTGAGGGCACCACGACTGCAGAGTTGGAATAGCTTGTTTTCTCGCCTGAGTACTCATTATGCTGTGCACATGTACCGTTCTTTTATCTCTGTCATCCCAGACTAGCAGAGGGCCAGATTCCCAACAAATATTTATAGAAATGAAATGAAAATCCTCCCTCATTAAACATGTCTCAGCCTTGCCAACTCACTTTACTTCATTCCCAGATACTCTAGGGAATAGAAAAGAGAGAGAAGTTTTCTGGATTCAAAGACAGTGTTGTCAACTGTACACACACACACACACACACAAAATGCTGTGAACTTCGCTGACCTGGATTTTAGTTCCAACTCCACCACCAGCCCTGAAAATCCCTTTACCTTTCTGGAGTTCTGCTTCCTTATATATATTAAATAAAAGGATTGGGCTATGCTTTTTTTGTTTGTTTGTTTGGTCTCCTTCAGTTATGATATTGACTTTAAAAAGATCATATACAGAATAAAAATGCACACTTTCAAATTACCTTGAAGAGCAAAATCCTGAATGCTCATTTGGATGGATTATTTCTGCAGGAGAACCAAGTAGAAGGGAGAATGGTGGGGTGGGCTGGGCATTTATTAAGTAACAGAGTGACCATTGAGGCCAATTGCTATTTATATCACATGCTGCTGCTGCTAAGTCGCTTCAGCCGTGTCTGACCCTGTGCAACTCCAGAGACGGCAGCCCACCAGGCTCCCCTATCAGGTCATTATTTCATATTAAGAAAATATTTTACTATTTTCAAAGTATACAGAGAAAAAGAATAATGAAATAATGGCCAGATGAAATAATGATAATAATAATATGATAATAATAATAACTTACCTGATGGCTCAGTTGATAAAAAGACCTGCCTGCAATCCCAGAGACCCACTGCAATACAGGAGACCCAGGTTCAATTCCTGGGTCAGGAAGATCCCCTGGAGAAGGAAATGACAAGCCGCTCTGGGAAATGGCAATCCAATCCAGTATTCTTGCCTAGGGAATTCCATGGATAGAGGAGCCTCTTGGGCTATATATAGTCCATGGGGTCGCAAAGCATCAGACACGACTGAACGACTAGCACACACACACCTTGTGACACCATTCTCTTAGAGAGCCAGCTCAGCCATAAAGATTGAACTACTGTGACATTCTAGGGTTCTTGCAGCTAAGGGCATATAATTGATTCTAGCCAGTAGTGAGTGATATTTGAACTTCTGGGCTGTGATTTTAAAAGGAAAGAGGAGAGACTGTCCCTTTCTACTTTCCTGCAGGCTGGACCCAAAGGCTGGAAGGCTCCTTCCGGACACATCTGGGAGTTGAGTGTTGAGCACAGCAGAGGCATAGCACAGACAGACCCCTGAGTCTCTGTCACCATCAACCATACTGGTTTTGGATTTTTCAGATGAGAGAGAAATAAGTTTCTTGTTTAAGCCATTGAATTTTTGGGTCTTTATTCTAGCAAAAAAGAGAAAGAAAAACAAGACAACCTAACAATATTCTTAAGAACACAGATATTAAGAAAACGTTTTACTATTTTCAAAGTATACTGAGAAAAAAGAACAAAATGGTAATTTTGTTGAAGAAAACCAGATAGAAGTTTACTTCAATCTTTAATAAGAAAACTAATTATTAAGGAAATTTATTACACTACCCAGAACAAGATCCTAAAGCTTCACATGCTGCTTTATCATAAAGAAGTTAATACCCAGAAGGCAGACTGGAAAGGCATTTATTTGGCAAAGCAAATGCTAATCCTATATACCAGTTATCTACCGATTGATCATAATGAAGACTGTAAAACAAGTCATCAAAAGAGTTTTTATTTTCCATTCAGTAATTCCGTTTATAAAGACAGAAAACACAATGCTTTTGTAGCCTGCACAATCTAAGCCGTGAAGTTATGAAACATTAACATCCGTCACTGCTTTTCACGGGGTGGAAGTGATTAGGCTTAATGGCATTACCCAGAAGGTATCCTGGCGCCATAAAATAAAAGCTCCGTCATCAGATTGGGCTCCACTGGAAAAGCAGTCCAGAAGCACAGGAAATGCTCCTCCTCCCTCTAGCTCACTGGCAGGAGGAATGCTGATCCCCATGGAGTACCATCGACCTGCCAGTTCAGGTCAGGAGTAGGGGCTGCAGCATTGATGTCCTTCAGAAGCAAAGCTGGCAGCCCCAATACACAACACTGGGCAGGGAAGAAAACTTTTGGTGTAATGAGCTGGTAAACGATCCACAAGGGGGTGCTGCACTCGGTGCCAGTGCCTAAGGAAACCAAAAATAGCCTCCCACTAACCAGGGTCAAGTGCTAAAAGAACTTCCAGAAGACACCAGAGAACCATTCCATTAATCACATGCCAACCTGTGGGGATAAAGTTTCAAAGCAACCTTAGAGCCCACCATGCACACTTTCTAACAACTAATGCCCCAAATCTATATCTTTTGCACACATTTTAAAATAATTTTTGATGTGGACCATTTTTAGACTCTATTGAATGTTACAATATTGCTTCTGTTTTGTGTTTTGGTTTTTTTTTTACCACGTGGCACGTGGGAGCATAGTTCCCCCCTAGGGATTGAACCTGCACCTCCTACATTGGAAGGCAAAGTCTTAACTACTGGACTGCAAGGTAAGTCTCTATCACACACATTTTAATCCATTATTCATGATCTGAGATGGCTCCTTCTTGCTTTTGACTCTTATTAATGAGCAGGGCTTGCCTGCCTTGCTTGTTCAGGATTAGCAAGGCTGAAGCTCTCTATTCTCATTACAGAGGAATTTTAGGACTGAGCAGAGTGAAATAGAGGCAGAGGAACTGGAGAGTCTGATAATAGAGGCCTTGAGAGCCTGGCAGAGATTGGATTTGATGTATTTGGCAATAGGTGGCCAAAGTAGATCTTTGAGCAAGAGAGTAACACAACAGAAATCTTATTTAGTGATGTCATCAGTACAGGAAGGACTATAGGCAGGGAGATCAGTTAGCAGAAAGTTACCTTTATCCAGGCTGAGATAAAGACATGGTAAACATGGCTGGTAGCTATTATAAGAAAGAGGACAAGTAGGATATTTTTTATAGGAATGGAAGGAACTAGAGATAGACTTGCTCTTCAGAAATGAAATAAGGTAGTTGAAGACCTAGAGTAAAACTCATCAAGGAAACAGACACAGTGAAGAATAAAAGGCAGAATCCACAGTTTTCCACCCAAATCAGGACCCTTCTCAGACTGAAAGAGGAGCACTGGCAGTTACTACCCTGGAACAGTACCTACAGACAGGGCCAGTCCATTGCAAGCGAGGATTCATGGTCAACCCATCTGAAAAGAACTTTAACCACCAACATAGAAGATAACTCTCAGGTTCATGAGCAACTGGATTGCTTGAATTCTAGCCCTAGGTTTCCAAAAGTTCAGAGCATTACTAGGAAGCCACCAGTGAAACTGAAGCTGCAATTCTTTGGCCACCTGATGTGAAGAGCTGACTCATTGGAAAAGACCCTGATGCTGGAAAAGATTGAAGGCAAAAGAAGAAGAGTGTGGCAGAGGATGCAATGGTTAGATAGCATCACAGACTCAATGGACAGGAGTTTGAACAAACTCTGGGAGATGGTGAAGGACAGGGGAGCCTGGTATGCTGCAGTCCATGGGCTCACAAAGAGTCGGACATGACTTAGCAACTGAACACCACCCCCACCCCCACCATCAGAAAGGTAATAGACTTAAAAGCTGCTTTGAGCAATGGAGGGGACTACCTAGAGAGCTAAGATGGAGAACAAGAATGACATCCCTGAAGTCAAATCTATTCCCCCAAACCTCTACTTCTCTGCAATATGTCACATCCCAATTTGGGGCCTCTCTGCTCACAGGACTTTAAGGACCAAATGCCTTTAAAAATCTCATTTTCTTCAAGTCTAATTCCTGGATCTCGATATCCCATTCCAATGGATGATTGGTGAACTTGACCAATAACCGGGTGTCTGTATAGGTGGGGGATGGAAGGGGAGAGGCAGAGATGGGAGGACGAGTGCAGCACGGACGCTGGCTCATCAGAACACACCAGCTGGCTGGTGGGCTGTGACCAGCCTGCACATACCTCTGTAGACCCTACACCAGCAGTCAGTCCCACGTCGTGGCTCTGGTGGTGGAAGTCGTGGTCTCTCTACCCTAGCCCAGGTACCCAAGGCTGGGTGACCAGAAGAGGGGAGGGATTTCTCCCTCCTTCTTGGTGCATTGAGCTCTCTCATCAACCCCACAGTAGCCTGTTCATCTGACAACATACTCAAGCACTGTGTACCTCCTAATGTTACATGTGGGGCTACTGTCTTTACTAAACTGCAAGCTATCAGAGGGGCTTGGCTCTTGTACTCTTGGCACAAGTAGGTGTTGGAATAATACTGAAGGCATGAAGTGCACACCCACAGCTGCTTTCTGTGCTACTTATTTTGGTGACAATCTAAAGTTTCTAATCTCATATGGTCTCTGCCTGCTTTTCTATTAACAATTTGCTACCTTAGAGAAGACCACCAAGGGTCAACTTGCAATTTTGCCCACATAATCTACTCCTTTCTTTCATCCTATTATCAGTTCCCTCAACAAGGTGAAGTCTTCCGTTTTTCTGAAAAAAAAAATCATTCTTTTCTCTACCTGAATCGGGGCACAGTGAGAAGTACAGTTTGTTGAGTTAGGCAGAGCTGGGTTAGAATCCCCGCTGTGGGATAGTTAGCTGTGAACTTGGATTGCCCTTTTGTCCCTCAACTGAACCTCTCTGTGAAATGAGGATACCAAAACTCTCATTAGGCTAATTGAGAAAGTAATATTTTTTATCAATGTTTTATATTAAGTACTGGTAAGTATTATTAGTAAGTAGTTGACATGGTGTTAAAAAAGCTAAGTGCCAAAAACCACGCAATACTCAGGCTGTTGCATTTAATTCTCATGACAAATTGGCAGGGAATATTGTCTCAGTGTGTCAGATGAAGAAACTGAGGCTTGAAGAGGTTAAGGAATTTACCTTAAGGCAATGGCACCCCACCCCAGTACTTTTGCCTGGAAAATCCCATGGACGGAGGATCCTGGTAGGCTCCAGTCCATGGGGTCGCTAAGAGTCGGACACGACTGAGCGACTTCGCTTTCACTTTTCACTTTCATTCATTGGAGAAGGAAATGGCAACCCACTCCAGTATTCTTGCCTGCAGAATCCCAGGGACGGGGGAGCCTGGTGAGCTTCTGTCTATGGGGTCGCACAGAGTCGGACACGACTGAAGTGACTTAGCAGCAGCAGCAGCAACAGAGCTACTAGGAGTGGGAAAGCAGAAACTGAAAGGCAGGCAATTGAACTTCAGGACTTATAAACATTATGCATGAAGGCAGAACTGAATAGGCAATTCAGCAAAATATCATAGCCACTTTGCTTCTATAGTATCACCAGAATGTCACTGGCTTAGATCTCTCTTTTATCATTACTAAAAAAACGTACCCTAATTTTGTGTCATGCAGAAGATTCTTATTTTTTGCCCTCAATATCACAGTATAATAAATAACCAAGTCTGCTTCCAGGAATATGAGGGGATAAGGGAAAAGGAGAGAACACTGCTGTTAGCCCGAGTTGGAGTCTCATTCACTGACTGATATTTTTTTTTTTTTAATCACCAAAATGTTTGACCTGTATCATAGCTCTTAAAACTTGCTAACAGAGTACCAATAAATGTTATTCGATGTCAAATTATTTTCCATACTTGGCTTTATCCCTTTTCTACATTTTTAAATCTTCCTTATAAGTAATTTGATAGTTACCTGAAAAGGTATTCATTTATGTCAGATTTTCCTTATAGTCTCTCTACACTTTTTTCCCCCAACATGTTTGAATTTGCCATTTTTCAAGCATCTTATTATAGACCGCACCACATGACTGTTACTAGTTTGTGTAGAAAGACTAGACTCATTAGCTGCTCTTAAGAAGCACACTGGTCTGCCCTGTGTATTGTTTTTGTTCGTGCTCAGAGTCCTGCAAATGATGATCACATATTATCAGATTCAACCAAGACTCACAAAAAAATTGTTTGTTTTTTTTTTATAAAACTGCAAGAAATAGTGCTGCTTCATAATTACTACCAATAATAGCTAAATAGATTACTTAAGGGACAAAAATGAGGTGGTTTAGAATAACTTTGGATGAGAAACAAAAATAATGTTCAATACCATTCTATCATGTTATTTTACCTAGTTCTAGCTAGACTTGCAGAAAGCATTTCCTGGGGAAGTAAAGCAACAGAATCCCAAACCTACGTAGCATTTCTGTCTTTAGTGGTGAGAGAATGACAAGTATCAAATGAAGGGAAGGCAAAAACCTCCATTTTCAATGGTGAGTGTGCTCAAAGACATCTCTGGATAAAGGAGAAGCTCTCCTGTGATGGACAGGGAAGGCTCGCTTCCATGTCTAATTGTTTCATCTTTTCCTTCCAGACACCTCTAATTTATACATTTGGGACTAACTTATTATGGAGCAGCCAGAGAGAAAATGGCAATTACTTTCTTTGCAGAACAACAGAAAAGATAGTGCAACTTCGTCCTGAAAGATTCTAAGGTCTCTAAGAAAGGCCACCACCTTTGGCTTCCTTTCCTCTGCTAAGTGGTGCTTAGGAAAGTGGGCACACCTGCTCTGCCAAGCTGACCTGCTTACTTATCTTTGACGAGGGTCACACACCGAAGTCATTATGGACTGAGCCACAGCTGAGCGGAGGAGCGAGGTTCTATGTCACACGGGCACATCTAAATCTGATATATGTTTATCACGTAACTAACATCCATTAAAGAGTCAGAGCAAACTCCTCCACATCTTAGCCGGCACCATCAGTCACTAAACACGGCTTCCATACCCAGGTCTCCAAGGACAGTGACCACCAAGGACAAGATGTAAAGCCTGGGCAGTGTATGTCCAGGAGACAGAAAAGCAGCTCTCAGATGTAAACTCCGAATACTCCCAGGAATACCAGGGTGGAAATTTTGGGGATTATGTTACTAACTATAGTCCTCATTTCCACCAACACCCCCTCTCCATCATCCTGCATCTCCTTAAAATGAGGGCACATTTTACAAAGTTTCCTCTGTAAGCACCGTATTCAGAGGGAACTCTATAGCTGTGCCCAGATTCTTCAGGAGAAAAAGAGAAACAATTCTCTTTTCCAGGGTCATACTTACAAATTCTTCTCTACATGATTCCTAGAAAGAACAACTGCTTTAAGACCTGGCCTTCATCCAGATTGATATGAAAACTTTCCTCTACTGGTCCTCACAGAGCACTCGTAGACTATTTAGAAAGATTTAAGACTCTAGTTTTTCCTTCTCTGTAGAAAGGAACTGAATTAGAGGAGCTATTTAAGGTTCTCCCAACCCTAAAATGCAGGAATGCCAGCATCTCCAGATTCAGAGAAAGACCCCCTGCAAATTCAAGCAAAGCACACGCTGTATATTTCACAGTAAGCCTTCAGGATAAGACATGCGCAGGCCCACGCGGTTCACACGCAGCCCCGCGCCTCGTCACGGAGGGCAAACAAAGCACGCTAACCCACAGAGGGGGGAAACGCACGCAGCGTTCCCCCTCTAGGCTTCTCCCTTGAGGAAAACACCAGTGATTTTGCAGTTGGCTACGTTTATTCGGCTTATTTTGAGTTGACTCATTTCCATTGCTCAGATTTGAAAATCTTCCTAATATCCACGCTGTAGGCTAACAAACACTCAAGAGAAAATAAAAAGTCACACTCGATTCTTAAATTAATCACTGGTGAATTTCCACCCACTGCTCCTCAAGGGGAAGCTTTGGTTTTCAGGTCGCAGTTCATGTGGTACAGCATCCCCGCAGCCAAGCATACACCAAGGCAGATACTGCAGACACTGGCCACAGTGATTCTAAAGACAGAATCCCAGTCAACACTGGTCCCTGGCTCAGGTTGGCACATCATAAAGAGTATGAGAAACTAGACGTGTGCCCAGCACATCCTCTCCAGAGAGCCTGGGACTGCACGGACATTTAAGATTAGGTGGCCAGGAAAGCATACAGATTCACACAGAGACCACAGACCAGAACGAGTGAGGCTCGCTCAGGACCAAACCAGCGCCCTCCCCTGATCTGAGTCCAAGCCGTGCAGGGCATGAAAGTCGCTCCACTCACCCAGCATAGCGGTTGCTGTAAAGGTGACTGTATCCTGGGCTCAGGCTCTTCAAAAAGAGCAGGCAGAGAGGCAGAAAAGCTGCTGTCTGGCTCCTGGGCTTCCCGAAGAACTTCATAGCGTGAGGATGAGAGGGCTGCAAAAGTTCCTCCTGTAGTTACAGGCACACCCTCCACACGGCACACGGTCCCTGGGAGAGGTGGGGGCGTGGGCTTGGGAGGGAGCAAAATGTGACACTTCTTTCCAGCTTCGGAGAACAAAAAAAAAAGTTCAAGCAGCTGAGGGAGGGAGGTTGCTGCTCAGACTTGGTCCTGGGATGAGAAGCAGCGACACACACAGCCCTGCCCTGAACTGAGCTGATCCTTAACCAGGCTCCCTCCAAGGGGCCGGGCCTCCCCAGGCTGACTCACCATGGGGGTTTGCTGGGTGCTGCTTCATTTGGGTAACTCCTCTTTTTATTTTCTTGTTTTTGGAGGTTTTTTTTTTTTTTTCCCCGCTTTCGAACTATAGGATGCTAACTTTTTACGACAACCTTCCTCCTACCCTAGAGCTTCCCTGATGACTCAGCAGGTAAAAAACCCACCTGCAACGCAGGAGACAGGGGATACAAGTTCGACCCTGGATTGGGAACATCCCCCGGAGGGAGAAATGGCAACCCACTCCAGTACTCTAGCCTGGAAAATCCCATGGACAGAGGAGCCTGGTGGGCTAGAGTCCAAAGGGTGGCAAAGAGTCGGACATGACTGAGCACAAGTGTGAGTGTGAACTGCAAAAGATTTGTTTGAGGATGAACTAAAACACACAGGTGTAGAGCATTACAGGCTTTGTGTTTTGCTCTACCAAGGCAAATTTCTCCTTGGAGTCCACCTCCTGAAATGCACAATGAATTCAGTCTGGATGAGCTGGGGACCTCAGGTGTGGCCGGCCAGCCCAGGTCCCCACTCCTACCTGAACCAAGTCAGGGCAGCCACTTCCCTGTGCTTCAGGGAGCCCCATGCTGATTTCACAAGTCATCGGCAGCACCCAGGCCTGAGGCCAGTTCAAAGGTTCTCCTGGGGAACTGGAGGACTCGGGGTACAGAGGCACATTCCTTGCACATTTGGAATTACTTAGGGAGCCAGGCTATTTAAATCAATTCCCGGGGGTGGGATCAGTTGTTGAAAAAGCCCCTCAGGTGAGATGGAGTTTCAGCCCCCTTGCTGGTCTAGAGCAGGCTTCTCAAATTTGGGCATGCACACACATCACCTGCGAATCTTGTTAGACCACAGCTTCTGAGGAAACAGGCTGGGGTTGGGGCCTGAGATTCTGCATTTCTAACAAGATTACAACTGATGCTGGTACTGCTGGCCCTTCAGTCACACTTTGAGGAACAAGGCTTTACTTTACAATGAGTTCTGCTTTGGCTTCTCTCTCTAAAAGCGAGGGGGTGGAGGAAACCTTGAAGGAAGCCAGTTCCTTCTTGGTTTTCCCATGTTGGTGATGAAGAAGGCTGTTTTTGCATTTACTTGCTTCTACCCCCGGGATTCCCAGGTGGTGCTAGTGATAAAGAACCCAACTGCCAATGCAGGAGATATAAGAAACTTGGGTTCAATCACTGGATCAGAAAGATCCCCTGGAGAAGGAAATGGCAACCCACTCGAGTATTCTTGCCTGGAGAATCCTAGGGACAGAAGAGCCTGCTGGGCTACAATTCAGACGGTCTCAAAGAGTTGGACATGGCTGAAGTGACTTAGCACAGCAGCACACCTCTACCCTCATACACAAGAAAACCCATCTTGGGGGAGGATGAGCTTTGCTTTAGTAAATAAGAACATGGCTATCTAGGGTGTCTCCTGCTGTCCCCCACGACCAGTTGCCGTCAAGAGCTCCTGCACCTTCTAACATGACAGCCAGAACCCCTGGTAGAAAAGAAATCACCAACTCTTCCTCCTGGGGACTTTAACCAAACACATAGGCATCTGGAGCATAACAGCTAAAAAAATGATTTTCATCTAAGATGATTTTCTAAAGTTTCCTCCAACTTCTTTGTTGCTTTACTCTCGCTAAGTCATGTCTGACTCTTTTGCAACCCAATGGATTATAGCCCGCCAGGCTTCGCTATCCATGGGGCTTCCCCTGTAAGAACACTGGAGTGGGTTGCCATTTCCCCCTCCAGGGGAATCTTCGTGACCCAGGGATCAAGCCCACAGCTCCTATGTCAGCAGGTGGCTCACTGAGCCACCTGAGAAGCCCCTTTCTCCAACTACCCCAGGATTACTTCGGTTAATCTCTTCTCCGTGTCCCCCTTCCTAATACCCACTATGTCTGCTACTGTAGGGCACAGCATGTCAATTTTAAGTGTTGGTATGCTTTTCTCAAAAGTCTGTCTTCTCCCTGAATGCAGAGCTGTGTCCCTCTGTATGACTGCCTCTTCTCTCCTTGAGAGAACAATGTTCATTGAAGGAATGATCAACAGTGTTTGTTGAGTGAGTGCTAAGCTGAGAAGGGATTCATTCAACAAACATTTACTCTGTGGCCTCTCTACCCAGATAGAGGAAAGCCCACCGGAGCAGCTGAGAGTTGCATGGGTGCCTTTGAGAAGTGGCCTTACCCAGCCTCCTGGATTTGTTTCCTGCTGGTTTATGTTGATTTCTTCTGTCTTGACTTCCTGGCCTGGTGCTTTGGTCTTTGTGAACTGGCAAGGCTGCTCTGCAAGCAAGGCTCACAGCGATATTTCCTGGGGCCTTTTCGACAAGGCCACAAAAGCCTATACAACTGCCAGTGAGCTGTTGAAATAGAGGTTACTGTGTAAATAAAACACTTCATCTCTTTGCATTTCGTTATGTCAGAACAATGTATAAATCTGTCATATTATATCACAACATTAAACTAGGAATGTTCAGTCTCCGACTGGGGATTAAGCTCATCCTCAAATCATCCTGAAGGGCTAGACCCAGAGAGCCTGTTTAGCAAATGCTCTCCAGACCCTGAGACCAAGGTAATCATTTCCTGGGCCATCAGAAATGCAAAACACCCTGGAGACATTCTATAACCTTCCTAAAAATTTCAGATCAAAGAGAGGTTCCCAAACCATAGAAGCCCTTCCTAACAATCTTCCCCTGCTTTTCTAAAGACTAGGTTATCTGATCAGACTTCCCTTAGAGTAGATAAGCGCCCATAAAATGAGTGATAAATAGAGTCCATTTAGCAAGTGGGAGGGTTTTATAGATGGATTCAAAGATAAAAGTCCCCCTTTTAAGGCACTGAGAGGGAGTGAATTATTAAACCAGTTAGAGATTTGGAGATGGACAGAAGAGTAATTCTGATTATTGACTATGCCTTTGTCATATTTTAGTGGAAGCATGAGTTTTATTAAAAGAAATATTTTCCTGCAGAGAGAAAAAAAAGAGGAAACTACAGTAGGGAAAGGAAGACATCATCCTTGACGTGGGTTCATTCTGGTGGATGATAAGATAAATTTTAATGTCTCTTCCAGATCTGGGATTCTATGATGCTACGAGGGAAGACTTTTAAGTCCCTTTCTTAGGATATGAGTGAGAACCATGTAGACAGATTTTGGTAAAGACCTCATGAGGAGAAGGTGGACGGCCGGGGTTGGGCTCACGGTACGACAATCCTCTCCTCACAGGTGGTTTTGTGCTCATGTCGCCACGTCTTACTGACAGAGATGTTACTGCTCACCCGGTCTCTTCTATGGCTTTCTGCCATTGTTCCAACACCTGAGGAAAGAGCTGATGTGAGGTTAGCTGCCATATGTGGTCTCAGCAATTCTGTGAGGAATGTGCTGGAGCTTCCTTTCACAACATATCATTAGCAATTCTCTCCCAACCCTCTTCTCCAGCACTATCTTGCCCCCACATTTTTAATCTTTCTCTTGTCAACTAGCCATATCTCTCCCTCAGACACAAGCTACTTCTCTTCTCCTTCTGATTCCTCCTTTTCCTCCTTCTCGTCCTCCCTTTACCCTCCCTCTCCCTTCTCCTTTCCCAGCTCTTCCTCCCCTCCCCACGCTCCCATTCTCCCTCCTGCTTTCCCTCCTAAAGCCTGTCTCCAAGGTGATTATAAAGTAGAGAAAACATAGATAAGAATACTTTAGAGACTGTCATTGCAAACCACAGAGAAAGGATGTTTGCTACACCATTTGCGACATTAAGTGTTCTAATGAAAATTAAGAGAAAGTTGAGCTGGAATGGAGCATGAGACAGAGATTTAGAAGGTTTGATGAGGATAAAGTCAAAAGCAAAAATAAACAAAGGATTGAAAAACCACTCTCCAATCCATTTGCCTAAGACAGTGAAAGATGATGAAAAAAAAACAAAAACAAATAAGAATGGAAACTATGTAACAGTGGAAAAGATCAGATTTTAAAACTATTAAAAAGACTAAGGGTTGGGGGTAGAAATTTGAGCTATAATGATTGAAGAATAGGTGATGAAATTTGTTTAAGAAGAAAAGCTGTCATGAGGAGAGAGGTCAGATAGACAGCAATGTTCAATGTTCTACTTTCAGACATATTAGATTCTCAAAGGTGGAGAGATGAGAATATTGTCTTAGTGCTAAAGGACAGAGAAAGAGTAAATAGAAAAATGAAGGAGCTCTGATCGAATTGGCTTGTAGACATAGATAAGTATCCTTTCAATGCCCCTAAATTCCAAGAAAATAGGGAACTTGAACTAATAATATTTTCAATATGCTACAATTAAAACAAAATGTACTCTTGCAGAAACGAATTCTGAAACATTTTAAGACTCCAAGTTCATTCAATTAAGGTAAGCCTTTGGCAAATAAGATTAGTTGAATAATATTGGTATAATAAAAAACAGCAATGTTTTTCTCTGATTTATCAATGTCAAGTACAATGTAAAAGCACATTTTTTATTATATTTGAATATACTTTCTCTAAACTTATATAGTTATACTGATTGGTTATGAAAAATGTCAATTTGTCTACAATTATATTGAATTATTTGGGCAGATGCTTTATTTTAATAAGAATCATGTTTTGAAGTATGGCAGCTTGAAGATAATTTCCAAGATCTTCAGGGAATTTAATAATAAAATGATAACCAATTGAAAAATGGGAAAAATCTGAGTAGACATTTCTCCAAAGCAGATATACAGACGGCCAATAAGCACATGAAAAAGATGCTCAACATCATTAGTCATTAAGGAATTGCAGATCAAAACCACTATGATATATCACTTCATGTGCCCCAAGATGGCTAGAATCAAAGACACAATAATGAATGTTGGTGAGAATGTAGAGAATTTGGAACCCTTAGCTACTGTGGGTCTGAATGTAAAGTATGCAGTTGCTGAGGATACAGTGGTATAGTTCTTCAAAAATTAAATATAGAGTTACCCTGTGATCTAGAATTACACTCCTAGGTTCCACTCAAGAAGGATCAAAACATATGTTCACGCCAAAACTTATACATGAATAGTCAAAGCAGCATTATTCATAAGAACCAAAAAGTGAAGACAACCTTTATGTCCACCAACTGATGAACAGACAAAGACTAAATTTGGTATATCCATACAATGGGATAGTATTGGGCCCTAAAAAGCATGAAATACTTGCTGTAGCATGGATGAAACTTGAAAACATTATGCTAAATGACAGGAGCCAGACACAAAAAGCCACATAGATATTTTATTTACATGAAATGTCCAAAACAGGTAAAGCAAAGAGATACAAGGTATATCAGCAGTTGCTGAAATGGGAGGAGAGGGAGTTAAAGAGAATGACCACTAATGCGTATGAATCTTTCTTGGTGGGGGTGATGAAAATATTCTGGAATTGGATAATGGTGATGGTTGTACAATTTTGTAAATATACTAAAAACCACTGAATTGTATACATTAAAATGGCTAACTTTATGCTATGTGAATTATATCTCAACTTAAAAAAGAACTCTAGGGAATTTAAAACCTTAGAATGATTAAATAGAGCTAATTAATGGATCACTACTGGATATATAAATTATTTCAAAGGAAGATAAACCCCGGAAACATTGATATCTGAGCATAATTTTATGTTTATATGTTTTCTTTTAATATGCTACCAATAGGCTATATCTTTCATTAATTTTTGCCATTTTCAGAGGGATATAAAATTGTAGCAATTGTATCTTAGAAAGTTGCATTGGATGTATTTATAAGTTCTTATTGATTAAAATGCTGATTTTTGACAGACAATTCTCAATTATCCACTTAGAAATTTTCTCTTTGAAATAGATGTTAGTCATGTTGGTTCAGTTTCAAGTTACAATAATACTGGTGTTTGAGACCATTCTAGGAGTAACAATGACAGAGAAAATATAACTACAAATGTACTTCTATGTTTTAAGGAAAAGAATGGTCTTCCTCTAAAATACTGTTGTTTTCTGTTTTGTTGTTGTTGTTCTTCTTCTTCAGACCAATTTACACTCTTGAAACTTACTGAGGGCTCCGAAGAGTTCATTTATGGATAGGTACTGATGAATAGCTACTGATAAAGACTGTATTGGAAATTGAAACTGAGAACTCCTAAAAAGGCTTATTTATTGTTTGTTTGAGGTTAGTAATGATGAAAGCATTGTATGCTAATAACATCTTCTGAAATTAGTTCTCATGGTCTTGTAGGATGAATCCTAAAGTGCCAGTATGTTCCAGAGAATAAAGAGCACAAGGAAAGGCAAAGCTTGGAATGTAAATTTTGTTTGCCTTGGTTTATAATACCTGAACTTGAAAAGCTATGGAATGTGTTAATGGCTTAGCAAAGTTTGCTCATGTTGATGGAACTGCTTCCTTGGCTCACTGTTTATTGCTTTCGCTTACAATGTGAAGGGTTACTTTCAGAGTCATCTACCTTCATAGCAAAGATTGTCCTAAGAGTAACCTTCTGTGCTTTATGCTGACTGTCACATCCTACCTTATTTAAGAAAACAGCAACAACAAGGGAAGAATCCTCACTTCTGAAAGACCTAACGTTTTGACCATTATGCTACCTTCAACGTTTATTGTTAATTTTCCTATCACTTCATTTAAATAGGTAACAAGTATGGTTTCTTAGGCACCCACTTAATCAAGTGCCTTTATCTCCTCTGATAATATTTTTTATTTTGTCTTCCTCAAATCAGACACTAAGTATAGAACAAAAAATAAAGCTTTCAGGATATCTTTTGTATCTAAAACTGTACTTATGATTTCCCAGAGAGCCCCTGCAAAACCACAAAGATGTATTCTTTCACTGTGTAAAGCACTAGAAATAATTAGTTTTTTAAAAAAATCTATATTCCTGTTGACAGGCTGCATGAGAGATGTCAAATTGAAAGAGAGGCATATCCTCCTCTAGGTAAATATTTTATAAGTAAAATATTAATATAAATATTTCAGAAACTGTATCCTCTATGAGAAGTTCCTGGGAATTTGTCAATGTCCTTGTGGTCCATGACATGTTTCTATTTATCAAAGTCTTGGTATGGTTTTGATTGAGGGTTTTAGGCATTAACGGTCAAGTGTTATTAGTCATAAATTTCAGTTATTATTTAAAGTGCTTATTTGCCACAAGCTTATCCTTCATTTGAATCTGACATCTTCTAGGCCAGTGGTTCTGGGGATGTCCATCAGATACACGCATGCATGTCGTTCAGTCTCTGAGTTGTGTCTGACTCTGCAACCCCATGGACTGTAGCACGCCAGGCTTCCCTGTCCTTCACTATCTCCCAGAGTTTGCTCAAACTCATGAGCATTGATTCAATGATGCCATCCAACCATCTCATCTTCTGTTGCCCCTTCTTTTGCCTTCAGTCTTTCCCAGCAGCAGGGTCTTTTCCAATGAGTTAGTTCTTCACATCAGGTGGCCAAAGTATTAGAGCTTCACCTTCAGCATCAGTCCTTCCAATGAATAGTCAGGGTTGATTTCCTAGGTTTTATAAAAAATACAGACATCTAGACTCTACTTACTAAATCTCTTTACTTGATAATCTTGGGATAGTTTTAGCATATGCTTTGCATATTGTTGATTTATTATGTGTCTTTTGTCTCAGGATTGGGAAATAGATGGAGAAACAGTGGAAACAGTGTCAGACTTTATTTTTCTGGGCTCCAAAATCACTGCAGATGGTGACTGCAGCCATGAAATTAAAAGACACTTACTCCTTGGAAGGAAAGTTATGACCAACCTAGATAGCATATTCAAAAGCAGAGACATCACTTTGCCAACAAAGGTTCGCCTAGTCAAGGCTATGGTCTTTCCTGTGGTCATGTATGGATGTGAGAGCTGGACTGTGAAGAAGGCTGAGTGCCAAAGAATTGATGCTTTTGAACTGTGGTGTTGGAGAAGACTCAAGAGTCCCTTGGACTGCAAGGAGATCCAACCAGTCCATTCTGAAGGAGATCAGCCCTGGGATTTCTTTGGAAGGAATGATGCTAAAGCTGAAAGTCCAGTATTTTGGCCACCTCATGCGAAGAGTTGACTCATTGGAGAAGACTCTGATGCTGGGAGGGATTGAGGGCAGGAGGAGAAGGGGTCGACAGAGGATGAGATGGCTGGATGGCATCACTGACTCGATGAATGTGAGTCTGAGTGACCTCCGAGAGCTGGTGATGGATAGGGAGGCCTGGCGTGCTGCAGTTCATGGGGTCGCAAAGAGTTGGACACGACTGAGCGACTGATCTGATCTGATCTGATATCCTCTGTAAAAAATATATTCATCTAGTTTTATAAATCAGATGTAGTATTTCACTAACTTCTTTGAAAATGGGCTTAACTGTGGTCCTTAGCAGACATTTTACCAAAGTTTTTCGAAAGGGCTTGATATCTTGTTTTTCATGCCATATGTACAACTGGATTTGCTTGTCAGTTGCATCATCCTTGTTATGGACACTCACGAGACCTTTCACATTGGCTACATTTCAGTAATAAGTTAACCACAGCTATTCGAATCTCTGTCATCTACAGACAGTTTTTGTATTATTTTGATGTTTTTCTGCTGTAGGTAGGACAGTTTGAAAAGTCACCAGTGGTGGCAGAAAACAGCGAGTTTGATCATATTTCCTCCTTCACATCAGAACCTGGGCAGTCTTCTCCCAGCTTCAGCCCCAGGACTTCATCTTTGGTTCTGTGTTGGTTCCTTTCCTTTTCCTGATCAAAGTTTTTCATGTTAACTGGCTTCTTATTCCTTTTCTCCCTTGTTTGGGGACTGTACTCTTTTTCTCTTTCTTTTGTTTCTTATCTCTCCTGTTCCCAATGATTAGTTTATTATTTTATGGATCCTCTTCTCTCTGATCAGGGATCTGTCTCCTTCCCCTCCCCCCCAGGTCTTTCCTATTTCCACCCCAATTCCTGTCAGCACCCCTCTACTAACCTTTGAATCCTCCTATCAAATCAGGTCACTCCCATCAAACTCCATCCACCTTCCCTCCTGATTTTGTCCACCTTTTCTTCAGGATAAACTCCTAATTTACAGGGAACTCTACTCGAAGTTCTGTGGTGATCTAAATGGGAAAGAAATCCAAAAGAGGGAATATGTGTATATATATAGCTGATTCACTTTGCTGTACAGCACAAACTAACGACATTGTAAACAAATACACTCCAATAAAAATTAAAAACAACAAAAACCAACCCCCCTCAAAAAAAAAAAAAGCTCCTTATTGCATCATAAGCAAACTCTTTGTTCAGAATGCATTTCTAACACCACTTTACCTGCTTAATAGAGCAGAAAACACTCACATAATGTTACTGAAACTGTTTCTGAGTTGCTCTGCGAACAGGGGGTTCCCAAGTTGAAAATCAATCTGGTGCTTTCCTAAGTGCTTTAAGTGCTTTTCCGAATTAAAGGAAAGAATCAAATATCCAAGCAGAATTTTAACATAAAAGTTAACAGCTGGTGGATAAAGAATTTCTGAGAGCCTCTTGTTATCTGAGTTAGACGTTCTTTATTGAACTTCATTTGAAACATGCAACTTGGCATTAAATTCACAGCTGCAAGATTTCTAGGAGGGAGGAAAAAAAAAAAAACAGTCTGGATATGGTTACATCAGCTCCAAAAGAAAGACAACCTATCTGTGGTCTTATTCTTCAGGTAGTCTGAAGCAGTGGTAGGAATTGCTTTTTGTATTGCTTGGGAGGCATCACTACAAACTGTCCCTGGGACCAAGGGTCACTCTTTACTGGCTTCTTTCAGTCTGTGCCTTTGGGGTCTGGAGGCTTCAGTCTCACTCTTAGAGATATTTTCTTTGTTTTTTCCTTCAGTTGCATCATATGCAACTGACAAAAACAATTTCTAGCAGAAACAAATATCTACTTAATTTTGGTATAAGGTCCCAAAATTTTGGTGCACCAAATGTAATTTGTAATGTAAATTTTTTCAAATAGAATTGCCTTTGCCAGCACGATGCTTGAATAACAAGCACTCAGTTTACAGTTATGATGTCCACATAATTTGCTAGTTGCACACTGATCTCCCCCGCCTCCCTCCCCTCAAACCCTCTCTCTTCCCACAAGCTTCCTCAACTTCATTTACTCTGAGAAAGCTTCTGATACACTGGGCATTTTTCTAAACTAGCGTGTCCCAGACTTTGCTTCACAAAGAATCAGCTGAAAACTGTTGGTTGCTCAGTCATGTCTGACTCTTCGTGACCCCATGGACTGTAGCCTGCCAGGCTCCTCTGTCTGTGGCACTTACCAGAATACTGGAGTGGGTTGCCATTCCCTTCTCCAGGGGATCTTCCTTACCCAGAGATTGAACCCAGGTCTCTTGCACTGTAGGCAGATTTTTAACCATCTGAGCCACCAGCAAAACCCCTTAGATTCAGCTGGGAAACATTAAAAATATCCTCCTCAGGATATCTAGGGGAGTGGGCCAAGTATCACTATGTTTAGTTTAGGTTTTCAGATGATTCCAAAAATGAAATGAAGCTTGGAAACCATAGTTCTAAGTGATTTATCTATAGCTACTCATCATCTTGGCTATTACTACTCAGAGCTATCAAACTATCCCAGATTACATGGATTGGGCAATCTGGCTCATCTCGAGTTATTGATGATGATTCATCATCCTTAATCTCCTCACTCTTGTCACTTATCCTCCAGGAAACTGCACTTGTACCCTGATTTTCTCTTAACCTTGTTTATAGCTTCCCTTCTCCTTTCTGTCTTGCTAATATGGTTATGCTCCAGAATTCAGGCCTTGATCATCTCTTATTTATCTAACACTTACTCTCTTGATGATCTCATTCAGGCTTGTGGCTGAAAATCCCCTCTATAGGCTGACAATTCTCATATTCTCACATTTGTATTTCTGTTCCAAATTTTTTCCTAAATTCCAGACTCCTAAGGCCAGCTCTCTATTCCATATCTCTGCTTGGATGTCTAAGAGTCATGATGATTGACATATTCAAAACAGAATATATGGTTATTTTCTAATTATCCCTCCAAACCTACTCCTTGTACAGAAGTTTCCATTTGAACAGATAGTTTCATTTTTGAGTTGCTCAGATGAAAAAGAAATCACCCTTGACTCCTCTTTCTCTGGGCACATTGAATCTGTCAGATAGTCCTGTTGGCTCTATTCTTCAGAGTACCTCCAGAATCCAAACACTTCTGACCACTTCTGCTGATACCATCCTGGTCTGAGCTGCCATCATCTCTCAGCTACATCACTGTAAGCACCTCCTCACTCTTCTCCCCTCCCCTTGTCTATCAGACCTCCCTGCAGTCTCCTGTCAGTACAGCCCTCAGAGTCATCCTTAAAGACACAGTTCAACAGTGTCACTCCTCTGCGTGGCTTTCCACTTGTTGTTCAGTCACGAAGCTGTGTCTGACTCTTTGTGATCCCATGGACTGCAGCATGCCAGGCTTCCCTGTCCTTCACCATCTCCCGGAGTTCACTCAAACTCATGTCCATTGAGTCAGTGATGCTATCCAACGATCTCATCCTCTGTCACCCTCTTCTCCTCCTGCCCTCAATCTTTCTCAGTATCAGTCTTTTCCAATGAGTTGGTTCTTCACATCAGGTGGCCAAAGTACTGGAGCTTCAGCTTCAGCATCAGTCCTTCCAATGAATATTCAGGGTTAATTTCCTTTAGGATTGACTGGTTTGATCTCTTTGCAGTCCAAGGGACTCACAAGAGTCTTCTCCAGCTCCACAATTCGAAAGCATCAATTCTTTGGTGCTCAGCCTTCTTTATGGCCCAACTCTCACATCTGTACATAACTACTGGAAAAACCATAGCTTTCTCTGCTTTTTAATATGCTATCTAGATTTGTCATCAGACCAGTCGCTCAGTCGTGTCCGACTCTTTGTGACCCCATGAACCGCAGCACGCCAGGCCTTCCTGTCCATCACCAGCTCCCAGAGGTCACTCAGACTCACATCCATCGAGTCAGTGATGCCATCCAGCCATCTCATCCTCTGTCGTCCCCTTCTCCTCCTGCCCTCAATCCCTCCCGGCATCAGAGTCTTCTCCAATGAGTCAACTCTTCGCATGAGGTGGCCAAAATACTGGAGTTTCAGCTTTAGCATCATTCCTTCTAAAGAAATTCCAGGATTGATCTCCTTCAGAATGGACTGGTTGGATCTTCTTGCAGTCCAAGGGACTCTCAAGAGTCTTCTCCAACACCACAGTTCAAAAGCATCAATTCTTCGGCGCTCAGCCTTCTTCACAGTCCAGCTCTCACATCCATACATGACCACAGGAAAGACCATAGCCTTGACTAGGCGAACCTTTGTTGGTAAAGTAATGTCTCTGCTTTTGAATATGCTATCTAGGTTGGTCATAACTTTCCTTCATAGTGTTCCACTATGATGGAACCCAAGATTCTTAGGATGGCCTTCAAGGCCCATGTGATTTCCTTCCCAATTGTCTCTCTGATCCATGTGTATTAGTTCCTGATTGTCTCTCTGACCTCATCTCTAACAACTCCTCACCTTGCTCGTCATGCAACAGCATGGTTGGGCTGAATAATGGCCCCCAAAGATGTCCATGTCCATCTCTGGAGCCAGTGAATGCTACTCAATGTAGTAAGAGACTTTGCAGATGGGATTAAGTTAAAGATCTCAAGATGAGAGGATCATCTTGGATTACCTGGGTACACCCAATGGGATGTTTCCTTATGTGAGGGAGACAGGAAGATGTGATCATGGAAGCAAGAGGTTGTAAGGTGACTTGGGAAAGTCAGTAATCTGGCAAACATCAATATTATCATCTGTAACATGGCAAAAATACCCACCTCACTGGATCACTGAAGATAAAGTAAAAAAAAATTTAAAAGTCTTGTATACTTGCCATTTGAAATGCTACGTAAAATTTTCTATTTTACATTTCATAAGTTTCATCATATTTATTTTGGACCCAATTTTCCACAAGTCTGTGGGGAAAAGGCAAAAATCTTTTAAGTACATATTCTTTATGTACTTTAATTATTTAGGACTTAATCATGCAACTGTGATTTATGTGTTTTCGGGTGTTCATTCAGGTCACGGACAACATTACAGAAAAGAACTAGACCAGGTACGAAACTCCTTATACCCTAAGTGCATTCCTATCCATATTTAACATTATTCAACCATTCAGGAATTCACCTACCTTGAGTATGCAAGTATACCCTTGGTTCATGACGAGTTTTTGAGCTTTTAAACGGCATTGCTAAAATCCTGGTATACAGTGTCTGTGACAACTTCTTAACTGATGGTTAGTTGGGTAAATTTTTCCCCTTAGTGAACTCACTTGAATTCTATGGATCATCCTGATCTCCTCTTGGCAGTTTCTTGGGTTTATGTTTTGGAAGAGAGGGGCATTTTTCTCCCTCAAGACTTAGGACTGCTATCTATTTCTCTGTGATTTCTCACTAGTAATCTATTTGGGTCCTTGACTGCACCTTCACATTCCTTTTATAGCCTGAATATAATCTATCTTGGTCTGAAAGTGTGGCCAAGTACTCTTTTACTCCTCTCCATCTCTTGGAATTCGATTCCCTCTTAGCAATGTTTGTCCTGTCTGCAAATGTGGAAGATCATTCTCTGTAATAGACATGGTAGAAGTTATGAACATTGCCAGATAATTTTGTACGTTCAGTTTTTTAAGGCATCAGTTTCAATAGAGAACTAGGAGTTCTCTATTTTCCAATGTGACTGTGTTGTGTGTGCTGTGCTAAGTCACTCCAGTTGTGTCTGACTCTTTGTAACCCCATGGATGTAGCCCACCAGGCTCCTCTGTCCATGGGGTTCTACAGGCAAGAATACTGGAGAGGGTTGCCATGCCCTCCTCCAGGGGATCTTCCTGATCCACGCATGAAACCCACATCTCTCATGTCTCCTGCACTGGCAGGTGAGTTCTCTACCACTAGTGCCACCTGGCCAGATTTAACTTCATGAGACAAATTTTATATTTTTCCCTATAAATTATAGTTTTACTCATTAGATTTCATTTTCCTCACTTGGCTTTATTTTTCTTTTTATATAAAAAACTTCATTTAGCTTAATTTTTGGGTTCTTTGTATGTTGCATTACTTAGGATTTTAGTTACACCCCTGAGGTTGAATTAGTTCCCATATTTTAATATATTCAGCTTCTTAATATGTGAAAATGTAAAATGTGTACCTGGCACAATTTCTCAGGGGAAAAACTCAGTGAAATGTGTTGATATTTCCCTTTTTTCAGCTCCCGAAATAGCTGCCTTGTGTTCCTTTACTCTGTGTGTGTGAAACACCTGCCCTCTCTCCACAGTGGTCTCTCAGGACATCCGTTCTATCTAGTGAACTAATTTAATTACCTGGAGTGCTTGTTTTTTTTTTTTTTTAACTAAACAAGGAAACTATGAAAATAAAGACAGAAAAAGGAAATTTCTCTTGAATTAGTTCACTCCAAAATTAATGTTCTGACAGTCATTTTGGCACATTTTATGTTGCCTTACTGGTAAGTGGAAAGCAATGTCTCAGTTACCCATACCTTCCCTCTTTTTTGCTTTGTAAAGAGATATTCAGTTAGAAAAAGACTAATTACATGGCTGTCCTCCACTCTGTGGGAAGGAAACATCTAGAAATCCAACTCTTTAAAAAATGCTGATTAACACAATAAATGTGAAAATGTTACCCCTGGGATCTCCATTTCGGGCTGTCTTGTCTTTCTGACTGGGGCGCATCAGTGGTGTCATTTTAATGGTGATGGTTATAGTAACACAATGAGTGCCTCACTCTGTGTCAAGGACTGCAAGAATGACAGGAATGTGGTTACACTCAGTCCTCACGGTAGACCGTGATGCAGGTGCTACTGCTATCGTCATTTATAGAAAAATGGAGCAGAGGTTGAGAGAGGTTAACAAAATTATCCAGTCCAGACAGATATTAACTGGCAGAATCGAAATGCATTTGACTTGGAAGTCTGCTTCCATTCACAAGGCAATATGTTTTTCTGAAATTTGCCACCATTAGAGACACCCTGAAAGTTCAGTTGCCCTCAAGTGACTCCTGCATTCATTCTGGGATGTGTCCCAGGATACTCATTACTAACACTCTGGAGGTAGCTCAGGGAATCTTTCATTTATCCACTTTTAGTCTTCTTCTTCTTTTTTTTTTTTTACTGCGGTTTTGTTTAGCATTTTATTTATTTATTTATTTTAAATTTAAATTTATTTATTTTTATTAGAGGCTAATTACTTTACAATATTGTACTGGTTTTGCCATACATCAACATGAATCCGCCACGGGTATACATGTATTCCCAATCCTGAACCTCCCCTCCCACCTCCTTCCCCATACCATCCCATCATCCCAATGTACCAGCCCCAAGCTTCCTGTATCCTGCATCGAACTTGGACTGGCGATTTGTTTCTTATATGATATTGTACATGTTTCAATGCCATTCTCCTAAATCATCCCCCCGCGCCATCCCACAGAGTCCAAAAGACTGTTATATACATCTGTGTCTCTTTTGCTGTCTCGCATACAGGGTTATCGCTACCATCTTTCTAAATTCCATATATATGCATTAGTATACTGTATTGGTGTTTTTATTTCTGGTTTACTTCACTCTGTGTAATTGGCTCCAGTTTCATCCACCTCATTAGAACTGATATAAATGTATTGTTTTTAATGGCTGGGTAACACTCCATTGTGTATATGTACCACAGCTTTCTTATCCATTCATCTGCTGATAGACATCTAGTCTTCTGTCAGGCTTCCCTAGTGGCTTAGTGGTAAAGAATCTGCCTGCCAATGCAGGAGATGTGGATTCTATCCTTGGGTTGGGCAGATCCCCTGGAGAAGGAAATGGTAACCCACTCCAGTATTCTTGTCTGGTAAATCCCATGGACATCGATTGATGAATGGATATAGAAGCTGTGGTACATATATACAATGGAATACTACTCAGTCATAAAATAGGAATGCATTTCAATCAGTTCTAATGAAGTGAACTGCTGGGAGGGATTGAGGGCAGGAGGAGAAGGGCACGACAGAGAATGAGATGGCTGGATGGCATCACTGACTCAATGCACATGAGTTTGAGTGAACTCTGGGAGTTGGTGATGGACAGGGAGGCCTGGAGTGCTGCAATTTTGGGGGTCAAAAAAAGTCAGACACAACTGAGCGACTGAACTGAACTGAACTGAATGAGGTGGACGAACCTAGAGCTTATTATACAGAGTGAAGTAAGTCAGAAAGAGAAATATAAATATTGTATACTGATGCATTGGAGAAGGTGATGGCACTCCACTCCAGTACTCCTGCCTGGAAAATCCCAGGGATGGAGGAGCCTGGTAGGCTGCAGTCCATGGGGTTGCTGAGGGTCGGACACGACTGAGTGACTTCATTTTCACTTTCCTGCATTGGAGAAGGCAATGGCAACCCACCCCAGTGTTCTTGCCTGAAGAATCCCAGGGATGGGGGAGCCTGGTGGGCTGCCGTCTATGTGGTCGCATAGAGTCGGACACAACTGAAGTGACTTAGCAGCAGCAGCAGCATACTGATGCATATATATGGAATCTATAAAGATGATACTGATTAATTTATTTTCAGGGCAGCAGTGAAGAAAAGGCACAGAGGACAGACCAGTGGACACAGGGGGAGGGAAGGAGGAGAAGGTGAGATATATGGAGAAAGTAACATGGAAATTTACAATACCATATGCAAAATAGCCAATGGGAATTTGCTGTATGACTCAGGGAAATCAAACAGGGGCTCTATGATAGACTGAAGGGTGGGATGGGGAGGGAGATGGGAGGGAGGTCTGGGAAGGAGGAGACATAGGTATACCTACGGCTGACTCTTGTTGATGTATGGCAGAAAAACACAAACTTCTGTAAAGCAATTACCCTTCAACTAAAAATTAAAAAAAAACAAAACAACAATCCCATGGCCAGAGGAGCCTACAGGCTACAGTCCATGGAGTTGCAAAAGAGTAGGACACAACTGAGTGACTAAATAACAAATCTTCTTTCAGTAATAATTATGCCATTGCTGAAGTCTACACCATCCTCAGAATCTTCTAAAGGGCGCTCACCACTGCTCCTCCATCTGCTCCTCCAGGCACTTCATGAGAACTGTTTCCCAAATGTGCCAAAGGCAGTAGACATCCACCCTGCCTGATGAAGTTGCTCTCCCCAGCTGGGTGGGCTGACAGTTTAGGGCTCCATCACCACCCATGTAGACCAAGGGAATGGGTCCTATCATGGAAGCAGCAGATGTGCTGGAGTAACAGGTGATCTTCAGATGCCAAGACCTCGTGTCTCTTCTTTGTCTCTCTGTGCCTCCCAGCAAATGTCTCAGCAACACCGCCCGTGCTCTTTTCTACTTGAAATTCCCCCTCCTCCCTCCCACTCCCCTTTACCTGACATGGTCTTCTTCATTGTTTAAGACCCAATTCACGGGCCACCAGGTCTCAGAACTCTTCCCTGACTATTCCCTACAGCTTGTTAGTTGCCCTCCACTGTGCTTCCATAGTATCCTTTACTTGTGTCAAAAGCCCCCGATATGTTGTATTACGAATATTGCATATGAATCTTTTAATCTCACTAGGCAATTGTGTGCAGGATACAGTCAAAGAGTAGGAATGATTATCCATCTTTGTGCCCCAGCCCCGCATCTGGTACATAGTATCGGGTCAATAAATGTTAAAAAATAAATCACTCTTATGTTTATAGCTAGAATAAGTCAAAGGATGGATGGTTCAATAAATCTTCCTTATTAAGTTTCCCTTGATCTTTCCCATGTTCATGTCTAATCATCTCTTCCCTGGATCCCTGAAGCAGTCTCTCACCTCTTTTTATAGTGGTAAAATATACATAATATTAAATTTATTGTTTCATTTATCTTAAAGTATACAAAGCCTTTCCACTCTTAACCTGTGTCCCTGACTTCAGTAAATCCTCCTTAATACCACCCTTCACTTAGTTGCCCAAATGAACTATAAATAGAACTGTCATGATCCAGCAATTCCACTCCTGCGTATATATCAGAAGAAAATGAAAACACTAAGTCAAAAAATACATGCACCCCTATGTTTCTAGCAGCAACATTCACAATAGCCAAGATATGGAAGCAACTTAAATGTCTATTAACAGATGAACGGATAAAGAAGATGTGATACATATATACAATGGGATATGACTCAGCCATAAAAAAGAATGAAATTCTCATTTGCAACAATGTGGATGGACCTAGAGAGTATTATGCTGTTATCTCTTAAATGTGGAATCTGAAAAAATGTAAAAATGCATGTATATAATAAAACAGCAAAAGACCCACAGACATAGGTAAAAACTAGTGCTAACCAATGGGGAGAAGGAAGTGGGGTGGGGCAAGATAACCACTATGTATAAAATAAACTACAAGGATATATTGTATAGAATGAAGGATACAGCCGATATTTTATGGTGTTTTTAAATTTAAAAACTTTGAATACGTGGTACACCTGAAACTAATACTGTAAATCAGCTATACTTTCAACAAAGAAAAAAGAAAGAAATGTCACATAAAGTCCATGTTTGCATCTCCCTGGACCTAAACACGCACGTCAGAGTCCACGTGGGTTTGCTGTGTGTATTTATAACTGCCTACGGGTCACCATCACTGGGATGTCAAGTCACTACATCAAGGCCAGTTCATCCCAGATGATCACAGTGTCTCTCAACAAGGTGACTTCTCATCCTAACTTTTTCAGTTTTCTCTTTCCCTGTGTTAGAATCCTGAACATCGTCCTTGCTTCTCCCGTTCTCTTATAACACCTACCTAAACTAGCTTCAAGCTGTGATTCTTCAGCCTTTGAAATTCCTTTTATAATTTACCTTTAATCTCGGCTACTTCCTAGCTCTGTGACCTTAACCTCTCTGTACCTCAGCTTCCCCTTACATAAAATAGGAAATTTTTTTTTAATCTTCTAAGCTGGGGTTGTTAGAATCTAAGTTACACATTTGAAACACTTGGGGACTTCTGTGGTGGCTCAGTAGTAAAGAATCTGACTGCCAATGTAGGAGACAGAGGTTCGATTTCTGATCCAGGAAGATTCCACATGCCATGGAGCGACTAAGCCCATGCACTACAACTACTGAGCCTGTGCTCTAGACCCCGGGAACTGCAACTACCGAGCCCACGTGCCTGAAACTGGTGCCCTGCAATAAGAGACGCCACGACAGTGCACTTGAGCACTGCAACTAGAGAAAAAGCCCATGCAACAACGAAGACCCAGCATAGCCAAAAATAAATAAAACCACAGTAAAAAAATTATAAACAAAACTGCTTGATATCTGACACATAGCAAGTGCTGAACAAATGATAGATATGATTGTTACTATTATTATTTTCAACATCATTACATCAATATGGGATTATTATGATCGTCTCATAGCAGGTGTCCTCACCCATCCCCTATCATTCTTAAACAAAACTTTTCACCCGTCCTTATAAAACCATGTGTATCATATTTTATGCCAAGAATATATAAGGGCTTCAAGCTACTTATTTTAAAAAGCATAAATTTTCTGCCTCATTTTTCCCACAACATGGCTTTGCCTTCCTTATTATTCATTTATTCATCCATTCAACAAATATGTGACAGGTGCTGTGCTAAGCTTTAGGGATAGGATGACAGATAAAAATAAGGTATTACTTCTGCCCTGAGGGAAATTATGGCCCTGAATATATCTGAATATATATATATATATATAAAATATGTATATATTATATATACAATATGTAGACATTATATATACATATAATGTGTGTGTGTGTGCTCAGTTGCTCAGTGCAACCCCATGAACAGTAGCCTGCCAGGCTTCTCTGTCTGTGGGATTATCTAGGCAAGAATGCTGGAACAGGTTGCCATTTCCCACACCAGCAGATCTTCCTGACCCAGGGATTAAACCCTCGTCTCCCGTGTCTCCTACATTGGCAGGCGGATTCTTGACCATTGCACCACTTGGGAAACCTATATATTAATATATATGGTCCTTTCAGCTATAAGACAGCCTTGATAGAAGCATATAAGACGCCCATGGGAGCCTATAGGAGAATATATAACTGAATTTGAACTCAGTCTTAAGCTGTATAAAGGAATTAGCCAACAAAGACAACAAGTAGAGGGTGTGGCAGAAAGGGTGTTTCAGGGAGTGGTTCAGAGAAGGACATACCAGCTAGAGGGGACAACTCAGAGACTAGCAAGTAGTATGGACTGAAAATTTTTGTTCCTCCCTCCCAGATTCATATTTTGAAACCCTAACCCCCCCAGTGTGTTGCCATTTGGAGAGGGAGCTTGTGGGTGGTAATGAGGCTTAGACTGGGACATGGGGATGAGGCCATGATCCTACAGGATTAGTGTCCTTATAAGACACACCAAGGAGCTGGTTCACTCACCAGCCTTTTCTCTCCACAGGCATGCACGAAGGAATGGCCATGTGAAGACACAGCAAGAAGGTGGCTGTCTGCAATCCAAAGAGAGAGTCCTTATTGGACATCGGTCCTGCTGGCACCTTGGTCTTGGACTTCCAGTCACCAGAACTGTAAGAAAATACATTTCTATCATTTAGGCATCCAATCTATAGCATTTTGTTAGGCTAACCTGACCTAAGAAGGACAGAGGGTAATTCAGGTTTTGGGGGAGGGGGCAGGGGATAAGAAGGGGCAAGCCTGAGCTGAGGGAAAGTGACAACTAAAATATGCAAGGTCTTGTGTCCAAGGATGGGGCTTCCTCCTGGAGGTACTAGGTGAGTCACTGATTGGTTTTAGCACAGGAGTTAGTTACATGGTCGTTTATATCAGAGGGGCCATTCTGTGGAGGAGGGATTTGAAGAAGGCAGTAGTGGAGGCAGGAAGAGCCATATAGTGGCTGTAGCAGGAATAGAGGTAAAACCTGATGAAGTCCTGAGTTAAGGTGGAGACTTCTTTAGTTAGTTCCAGAGTTAAGGTGGAGATGTCCAGGTGAGGGGTATAGGGAAGTGGATGGATTTGAGGTTCAATCTGATGAGAGCTGCAGCTCTGAGTGGGAGATGTGGAAAGATGCGTGGAGACACAAGGGAGCAGCCTTAGTCTCACTTTGAAGGGAGTCTGTGGTGGTTTAGCGGTTAAGTCATGTCTGACTCTTATGACCCCTTGATCTGTAGCCCACCAGGCTCCTCTGTCTGTGGGATTTTCCAGGCTAGAAGACTGGAATGGTTTGCCATTTCCTCCTCTCAGGGAAACTTCCTGACCCAGGGATCAAACCTATGTCTCCTGCATTGCAGGTGGATTCTTTACCACTGAGCCACTAGGGAAGCCCCTTGAAGGGAATCTACCCCTCTTCAATACGCTTGTCTTTATGACTTTCACCTGTTAACACCTCCCTGATCTTGGAGCCTCCCCACCCTTACAAAATGTCTCAAGACTAATATGAAATCATTCCCCCACCCTCTTTCTCTCACTTACTAGTCTAACCTCCCTCAGTTTAGCTGTGAATTATACTTATCTGTATGGTAATCAGATATATCAAGCCAGTTGTATTATAAGCTCCTTATGGCCAGGAGTCTAGCGCCTCACTGCATGTGCCAGGGCAGCTCTTCTCAACCCCTCTTTCTGTGACACTCATGAATGGAGGTAGTCACAAATCCTGAATGCAGAACCTAGATATCACTGTAACTCCATTCACTTCCATGCCACTCAAGGAAACAAATCAGAATTATCACAAGTGCTTGGGGGATGACTTTAAATGGGATCTAATTTACTAAGGGGCTGCCCAGGTGGTGCAATGGTAAAGAATCTGCCTGCCGAAGCAGGAGACACGAGAGTTCAGTCCCTGGGTCAGGAAGATCTCCCGAAGGAAGGCATGGCTACCCATTCCAGTATTCTTGCCTGGAAAATTCCATGGACAGAGGAGCCTAGCAGACTATGGTCCATGGGGTCGCCAAGAGTTGGACATGACTTAGTGACTAAACAGCAACAGCAATTTACTAAGAAAGTTATTGTCATTCAGTTGCTAAGTCGTGTCTGACCGTGACCCCACAGACTACAGCACACTAGGCTACCCTGTCCTTCACTATCTCTAGGAGTTTGCTCAAAGTCATGTTCATTTGCTCAAACTCATTGAGTTGGTGATGCTATCTAACCATCTCATCTTCTGTCAACTCCTCCTCCTCCTGCCCTCACTCTTTCCCAGCATCAGGGTCTATTCCAATGAGTTGTCTCTTTGCATCAGGTGGCCAAAGTATTGGAGTTTCAACTTCAGCGTCAGTCTTTCCAATGAATATTCAGGGTTGATTTCCTTCAGGATGGACTGGTTGGATCTCCTTGCAGTCCAAGGGACTCTCAAGAATCTTCTCCGGCGTCACAATTCAAAAGCATCAGTTCTTTGGCACTCAGCCTTGTTTGTGGTCCAACTCTCACATCTGTACATGAATACTTGAAAAACCATAGCTTTGACTAGATAGACCTTTGTCAGCAAAGGAAAGTAAATCATTCGTTATCATCAGTATGTCAGTAGTGGTATCACTGATTATAACAATTTACATTGTAACTGGTGTGTTGTGATGTCAGTATCAAAAACTGGACCAAGAGAGTAATTCCTTGAACACAAGGACTGTGTTTCATGCCTCTTTGTATGGCCCACGCAATGCATCCCTGCTGTGGAGGTAAACACTTATGGGATGGAGGGTAGGAGCCCAGGGCTAACAATCGGGGTGAGATGCTATCAGGGAACCAGAATAAAACCGGCTCTGGTGTCTTCAAAAGTTTCAGGGAAAAAGTTTTCTGAATTTTTTAACAGCATTTCTAGTGTAATTTCTGGGAGTCTCCTATTGTAGCTAGCAGAATGTATTTCCTGTGAATTAATTTCAGATAGGAGAGAATTTTCCTCGCTGTAAGACAGTGGTGAGAACAGTATTAAGGTTGTCTCATGCCTATGAAGGATAATGATAGGTTTTCTCATATTTTAGAGGAGAGAAATAAAACATTGTTTTCTCCTGTTCCTCTGCCCCACCCCTCAAAGTCTAAAATGGTGAGCACAGGAAAAGGAGTTAGAGGTCCTCTCTCAGATTAGCAGGGTTTATACATCAGTGATGAATTTCCACAGAGTTGTTATGTGCTTGGCAGTTTGGTGGTGCCAGTGGTAAAGAACCCACCTGCCAATGCAGGAGACACAAGAGACTCGAGTTCGATCCCTGGGCTGGAAAGATATCCTGGAGGAGGGCACAGCAACCCAGGCTAATACTCTTGCCTGGAAAATCCCATGGACAGAGGAGCCTGGGGGGCTACAGTCCATGGGGGTCGCAAAAAGTTGGACACAACTGAGTTTTATTGGGAGTTTTATAGGAAAAAGGACTCCTAGGCCATTTTGCCTCTACTTTTCATGTGATTGTAGCTTTTAATCCATCCCTGATTAAGGAGGCAGTCTGAAAGGATGACTGAGGGAAAACTAATACCAGCCCTGTGGAGCGAGGGCAGACAGATGATTCCGAAAGTCCTGATTAGGAACTCTGTAAAACAAAACAAGTATGGGTTGTTGGCTACCAGGAATGCAGGTCACAAAGATCAAACAAACCCTCACAAGAGCTACTACGGAGGCTTACCAAGCTCCTGCTTGAATAGCCCTGAGGGAGGGGAGCTCAGTATTTGAGGAGCCAGCAACAGGGGCTTAAAAACCCTGGTGCTTAAACATCCACAACTGTTTTCAGAGCAAAAATATCCTAGGAAGACCAAGGATATTTTTAAGTGCTATTATTTTAAGAATGAATTGTATTTTAAGAAATTATAATAGAAAGACTTGTAGGATATACTGAGAGTGGAGACAAGCTTGATGCTTCCAAACTTAAGAAAAGCTGGGAGAGGATGGACCCACTCATCAGAAATTAACAAGAGCTGAAGTTAGATGTGATGAAGGTTCTACAGAACACCCAGGTGCTTGTGGTTTTCAGTGCCAGCTTTGTTAACACACAGCACCTTCACATGCGTTCTTCACTTACTTCACTCACAACTATATTTAGAGCCATGGCTGTTATTTACATATTTTACATGAGGAAATTGAAGCTCAGAGAGTTAGGAGGTTTGCCCAGAGTTGCTTGGGAGATGAGATTGAATTGCAAAATAGCTGTCTGAACTCCAGACACTCCAGAGAGCAGGGAGTGGATCCCTGGGTAGATTGGGCTTCTCAGGTGGCTCAGTGGGTAAAGAATCTGCCTGCAATTAAGGAGACACAAGAGACTGAGGTTCAATCCCTGGATCAGGAAGATCCCCTGGAGGAGGGCACTGGCAATCCACTCTTGTATTCTTGCCAGGAGAATCCCAAGGACAGACAAACCTGGCGGGTGGCAGTCCATAGGGTTGCAAAGAGTCAGACATGACTGAGCACTCATGCAAGTTGTTTAGAAAATACTAGTTGAGCTGCATTTAGGGGATTCCATCCAGTCTGTTTCACTTATTGCACAGCTTCTTACTAGTTCTCTTCTGTATATCATTACTAGGGAGTGATAATGAAGAACTTCTCTAGGAGTTGGAGATGGAAGAAAGGATGGGCTTTGTCAGCCATGTGTTGTTGGGAGCCATGTGCTGGCATGACCAAGAAACGCTTTGTGATTATGCAGTAGAAGAGTGGGAGGGAGACTCAGGAGGGAGGGGATGTATGTATCCTTCTAGCTGATACAAGCTGTTGTATAGAAGAAACCAACACAACATGGTAAAGCAATTATCCCCCAATTAAAAATAAAAACTTTAAAAAAATTCAACGGAAGAGTTGGAGATTTGTCAAACTCCAACCAAGGCAATCTAAAAATAATACAGTAAGGCAGAATGTGAATTTAATTTGGTAAGGGGAAACCTAATTGATTTCATTATTCCTGATTCAGAGAAAGGCTGTATGAATGAGGCAGGTTGCAGGGGATCTTAACCTCAGTGGGTTGGATGGTGTTTCATGATAATTGGCTTCATTTGTAATCCTATGTATTATAGTATGCATTGAAAATATTATCCTGAGAAGGGATTCCTGGGCTTTGTTAAATTGCCAAAGGAGCAGGCCAACAAAGTTAATGATTCCAGGCTTCATAACATAAAAAAGAGACATGAGAGGCCAGAACTGGATGATGGTGCCATCCAACCCTGCTTAGAAGAGAGGTGTGCTGCCAGGCCAGTGTGAGGACCATACACCTGGCAGAAATCTGCCCATTTTAGATGGAACCAGCAAGATAACACAGCTTGCTGCCATGAAACTTTACCCCTCCTTCCTTTGATCAACTAAAGAACCCTCTGGAATCACTCTGAGCACCGCTCCGGTGGCTGCTTAAGCAGATGTGAATGCCCCGCCCCCTGGTGGTTACATTGTTCGTGTCCATTATTAACTTGGCATTCTACTTCCTCTGCATCTTTTGGCCTGAGTCTGCAGAACTGAGGATGAAATCTTGTGCTGCTGGGGAATTCAGCTCTCATTGAAATTTTTTGTAAGGGGCTGGTCAGCCAGCCAGCCTTCTCAGAAATGACAATTGCTTCCACTGCAAACCATAGCACTGTTTTTACTAAGAAACTGGAGGAAGTTATTTTTCATTTGCTTTTCATAATGAGGTAGATGCTAACAATTATAATCAAAAGAGATTACTTGTTATTTTTTTTTTTTTTAATGATTTACAGGTTGGGAAATCATGCCACCAAAATCTAAGGCAATCTATGGTTCCATGCCTGCATCTTCCTAAATACCTGACCATGTACCTTGACAACCCAGACATAAGAAGCGCTGACCAGCTTCACACAGTCTGAGGTGTATGCAAGGTCCTGCCTAGGCACTAAGAGCGATAAGACACATTTCTGGTGCTCAAGGAGGCCATGGTATAGTTGTGTTTGTATAAATATTATAGTGTTATGCCCAACAGGAATGAAAATCTCTAACACTTCATGTTTCTTCCAAGATTTTTGCCACAGTTTCCCCAGATTGGGACCAGTTTCATCCTAGCAGTTTCTGGCACTGGTCAGTACGTTGGTTTGGCAGAGTTGAAATGCAATGCTGCTTTGGTGTTAGAAGTGAAGTTCCCCCAAGCCCCATACTCAACCTTTGTTGTTCTATATGTGCAAAAAGAATATTCCTGGTGGGGATAAACTCATTTGTACAAATGTGATTTCAACACAAAATCTCCTCGTCTTCAGTTTTTTTTTTTGTTGTTGTTGTTTTTTAAGTCGCAAGACACAGAGACGTGCTCAGAGACATCATGTGCTCAGAGATATCACAGAGCCATCTTCAGTGGTAGGAATTTCTATAAGGATACATTGGAAATGATGCACACAAACCTCATGAATGTGATAATCCCTCAGTGGTGTCTGAGTCTTTGCAACCCCATTGACTGTAGCTCCTCTGTGCATGGAATTCTCCAGGCAGGAACACTGGAGTGGGCTGCCATTCCCTTCTCCAGCCACAACCTCACAGTCAGGCATTAAGGAAGTGAGATGCCATTCCTGGCTGTTCAGGCTGCTGCAGGAGCCTTATCAGAGTCAGGCATCTGTCGCTCCCCGCCCTCCATTCTAATCTCAATACAACACTACTGTAGAGCCTCAGCATCTATTGCTGTGCCCAGTGCCAATCTACAGCCTCTCTGCCACACCCCAGGGCCTCCTTCCCTGTTGCCCTGCACTCTATGTCAGAGTGGCTTGTGTCTGCTCCTGGAGGCTCTTGCCCTCTGGCTTCAGTTTCCACTGAGACTTCTCCAGAGAGAATAAGTACTTGAGTTGACACTCTTTAGTGATGAGCACTGTGAGGTTCTCAGGCTAAACCACTCTGTGGGCTTTTGGTCACAGTCACTGACTCAGACCCCAGCTGCTGATCCCATTTGCTCATGGCCAAGATGATGAGGGTCACATAATATCAGGTAAGAAACATGTGGGTCAGAGAGGACTACCAGCTGCTTGGAGGCGTACGGGAGTGGATGAGGAAGGCATTTATCATTTTGAGGCTGTTCATGACAGTCAGCAAAGCATAAGTGTTGCCTCAGACCAGAGCCTGACCATATATGAGTCTGTTCCAGAGATAAACGTACAGCGAAATACATGCACATTTAGGTGTTATTATTGAGAAGCCGTGTCCTTAATTATAGACTGCATGCTGATCATTTACTGCACCATATGTTCCAAAGCCAGAACTAAAGCTGTCGGTTTCCACTTTCACTCGCATGTGGCTCACACTGAATGTTTCCCAGAGGACCCGCTGCCCAGCGTGTAGGCGGTGATGGCTCCCACAAAATCTTTGGATTGTATAAAGGGTTTCATTGGCTTCTGTAATTACCTATTTTGGGCTTGATGGAGGAACTGAGAAGCAGGAAAAAAAAATGTTTTGGCTATAAAGTCCATATGTGATGATTTGCTTTTTCCAGCAAAAGTGATGATAATAATAACAAAAATAATATTTCAGTCTTGACATTTCCCATTTGGAATGTATGGAATCCTTTAGCATAAATGTTTCCTGTTGAAAACTTTTCCACCACCTTTTAGGGATGTCTCTTTGGGGCACAAATCCTGCAGGAATTGCTGGCCATCTTGAAAGGTGATCAGACTCCTCCCAACTTTAGTATTCAAGATTCGACTTTAGGGACACACTAGACCTAATATCACTGCCTGGGGTTATATAAGTGACAGAAAAGGTGTTGTTTAGTTATTGTGTCTTTGTTTTGGGTTGTGACCAACTTCTTACAGCTCAGGGCAGGATACTATATGCTGCACATGATTGGTGGGAGATGGGGTGAGGTTGCTTCGATTTGAGTTTTGAAGTCTCCTAGCCTTACATAGGAGAAGGCAATGACACTCCACTCCAGTACCCTTGCCTGGAAAATCCCACGGACAGAGGAGCCTGGTGGGCTGCAGTCCATGGGGTCGCTAAGAGTCAGACATGACTGAGCGACTTCACTTTCTCTTTTCACTTTCATGCACTGGAGAAGGAAATGGCAACCCACTCCAGTGTTCTTGCCTGGGGAATCCCAGGGACGGGGAAGCCTGGTGGGCTGCTACCTATGGGGTCACAGAGTCGGACACGACAGAAGTGACTTAGCATAGCATAGCATAGCATAGCCTTACATACCAGAGAAGGCAATGGCACCCCACTCCAGTACTCTTGCCTGAAAAATCCCGTGGATGGAGGAGCCTGGTGGGCTGCAGTCCATGGGGTCGCTTAGAGTTGGACATGACTGAAGCGACTTAGCAGCAGCAGCAGCAGCAGCCTTACACACATATGTTACTGGTGAGTGTGATGGTTATTCTGTCTCCTAAGGCCTGGGCTGTCCCTGGTTCTAGGAAAGCCTCTCTCTTGTTACCCCTCAGGCCTATGGGTGGTGATGGTTTCTAGCTGGTGCTAGTCTTTGAGCACACATCAGCACCCTGACTGGAGAAGGCAATGGCACCCCACTCCAGTGCTCTTGCCTGGAGAATCCCAGGGACAGGGGAGCCTGGTGGGCTGCCCTCTATGGGGTCGCACAGAGTTGGACACGACTGAAGCGACTTAGCAGCAGCAGCAGCACCCTGACTACAGGGTCCCTTAACCCTGTCTGTTTGCATATATGCATAAGGCTCAGTCCTACCCTTTGCAACCCCATGGATTGTAGCCTGCCAGGCTCCTCTGTCTGTGGGATTTCCCAGGCAAGAATACTGGAATGGGTTGCACCTCCTTCTCTAGGGTATCTTTCCGAACCAGGGATTGAACCCACATCTCCTGCACTGGCAGGCAAGTTCTTTACCACTGAGTCACTGGGAATCCTTGTCTATATCACTGCAAACAACTCCTTCACTAGAAAGGCTTCCTCAAAAATCCCAGGCTAATGGTACCCCACTCCAGTACTCTTGCCTGGAAAATCCCACGGAAGGAAGAGCCTGGTAGGCTGCAGTCCATGGGGTCGCTAAGAGTCGGACATGACTGAGCGACTTCACTTTCTCTTTTCACTTTCATGCATTGGAGAAGGAAATGGCAACCCACTCCAGTGTTCTTGCCTGGAGAATCCCAGGGACGAGGGAGCCTGGTGGGCTGCCGTCTATGGGGTCACACAGAGTCGGACATGACTGAAGTGACTTAGCATAGCATAGCATAGCATGACATCATCTGTCTAAGTTCAGGACCTTGATTGAAACATCTAATATACAAACATCTTTACTGTAAGATAGTTGGGCTTCCAAAGTACATGCCTCCCATTTTCATTTCTGAAATTTTTTTTAATGTGACAGCATCTTACATTTATTAGCTTAAAATATGGTCTTTATATTTTTAATAGTATATTTATAGACAGCTGCAATTTTGCTTCCAGTTTTGATCCTGGCCCAAATGAAATGAATGTCTTAAGGAAGAGCATTATAGTCCAATCTCTGAAGGCCTGATTTCCTTTAGCAATATTTTTTCACTAATAAATATTTCCTTATACAAATGAATTGCCTGTTTAACTCACAATTGTTAGACATGTGCATTTAGCATTTCATATAGCATTCAGCCACATAAAAAGAAGCTCAAAAAATCAGATTTTGCAGAAAAGAGGACTAGAGGAAGGACAGAGCAAAACATAAGCCAATTATATTGTAAACTTTCATGAACTGGTTATTTTATAGTCTGAATTGCTGGTTATCATGTCAGGGGCTGAACTCATCTCTTCTTTGCAAATCCACTTTTCACAGTGTCCAGGTTTTCAGGACTTCCTTCCTCCCAGAATTCCTGTCTTCCCCATGTGCCTCAGTGGCATCTAGGAGCTCTGCATCTGGTCCTTGTGGCTGATTCATGCCCTGGGACTGGCCCTTCCTCACTGCTCCTTCTCTCACGCTCCACATCATCATCCAGCTTAATCAAATGCAACCTCCTCATGAACTCATTCCTGATTCTCTCAACAGAAGACTTTTTTCTCTTTCTTCTGAACCCCCAAAGTGCTTCACAGTTCCTCTCTTCTGACCCCCATTATGTTCGAGCTTTCCTTATAGGGCTAGTAGTTAAATGTACACACTGATGCCATCTCCTGAAGTTAAATTCTTATGTGAATATTTACTAGATAAATGACCTTGTGCAAGTTACATAATTTTTTTGTGCCTCAGTTTCCTCCTTTGAAAAAAAAAATCAAGCATAATAATTGTGACTAACATGGTACTTATAAAGATGTAAAGTATGCATGACGTCAGTGCCTGCACATTGAAAATGTTCAATAAAGGCCAGCTATCGTTTTTGTTATGCGTTATCTTACCTTTTAACCATAGGTTCCTTACTGGGAAGACCCTACATGTATGTATCTTTATCTTCTCCATAGTTCAGTGCATGGCACTGAGTAGGTGCTCAGTAAACTTTAGTGAAGCCAGCAAGATCCTACATCCTGGTAAAACCAAGAATAGATATCAGGCCAAAACACAGTGAATATCAAGGATGCAACAGTACTCTCTTCACTTCTTCATGTGCTGTATTCCCCTCATTTCACTGTAACCTGCTTCAGTATCACCTGTGCTACTGGGATTGCCATCAGGTCACCAGAGATGTCTTACCTGCTGGGTTCAATCACTGCTGTAGTCCCACCTCACTGCTGGCTGCTTCATTTCTCTGGAATCTCCTTTCTCTTTTTACGTTGCCTGCACCACACTCCACGGCTTCTTCAGTTATTCTCACCGACTTTTCCTCTTCTGGACCTTTTGTGGGGTTTCTTTCTCTCCATGACTCTCACATTGCATACTCAAGGGTTTAATGTGAGATTCCTATTTCTTTTTATTCAACATACTATTTCTGGGAATTGCTACTACCCTCAAAAATTTCACTACTCTGTATATACCATACGCTAAGGATGTCCCTATTTATACAATATAAACATCGCCCCTGCATTTCAGACTCAAAAATCCAGCTGAGCACTAGACAGCTCATCCTGGATTCTCCATAGATACCTCAAATTCCATAGCATATGCCAAAAATAGCACATGACCCTCTTCCCCACTACACAGCTCTTCCTTCTGTGTATTTTCATCTCTGTTGGCGGAACCACCATTTACTCTGACACTGGGAGTTAAGCATGACCATGTAAGTGTGTGTGTCTGTGCGTGTGTGTGCTAAGTCACTTAAGTTGTGTCTGACTCTTTGTGACCCTATGGACTGTAGCCCGCCAGGCTCCTCTGTCCATGGGATTTCTCAGGCAAGAATACTGGAGTGGGTAGCCATTTCCTTCTCCAGGAGATCCTCCTGATCCAGGATTTGAACCCTAGTCTCTTACATCTCCTGTATTGGCAGGTAGATTCTTTACCGCCGAGCCACCTGGTGACCCTACCTCCCGTTCAAATCCCATATCATATTAATCATTAAGTTCTGTTGATTTCATGAGCTAAATACCAGTTAGATTCATCCTCAAAGAGATAGCATTATCTTAGGTTAGGTATCACATCTTACCTGGCTATCTGCATGACTATTCTAACATTTCATCTCCCTTGAATCCTTTTTCCTTACAGCTATAAGAATGATCACCTGTGAAGCACATGCTTAAACTTTAAAACTCTGCCTGGTGGTACACGAACAGCTCCCCATTGCCTATACATAAAGGTGGTATTTAACGTGGCATTTGTTTCCTTGCTTTGGTTGTGGTCTACCTCTCCAGCCTCATTCTCTGTACTCCCCGCCACACTTTATGCTTCACAACACACAGTAACCTTCATCTTCTTTTCACATGGCATACAACTTCCCATCTCTCTGCCTTTACTTGCACCATCCCTTCTGCCTGAAACAACTCCCATTTGTTTTGGCGAACTCCTCCTGCAAGACTCTGTTCAGGCACCATCTCCTACAGGAAAGCTTAGTGGAGCTGTCGGTGAGCTGGGAGGAAGATGCAAAGCTAAGCACTAGATGGACCCTGGAAAGGGGACATCTTTCACCCCATCAGCAGCGGCCAGGTGCATCTGTTTCCTAGGATGGCCAGACAAATTCCCACTAACTTAGCAGCTTAAACCACACATGGGTATTATCTTACAGGTCTGTAGGTCGGAAGGAAAATATTTCTTCAGCTGTCAGCTGAGGACTGTTCAGAGGTTCCAGAAACCTTTCCTTGGCTTATGACCCTGCTCCTACATCATCAAAGCCAGCAACTGTGGGGCACTTCCCTCTCACACTTCTAATCTCTCCTCTGCTTCTTCCAGTTAATCTTTCTGGCCTGGTCTTCTCTGCTTTCTTCTTCTGATTTTAAGAGCTCAGCAGTAGCAGCACCTAGATAGTCTGGGGCTTCTCAGGTGGCTCAGTGGTAAAGAGTCTGCCTGCCAATACAGGAGATGCTGGTTTGATCCCTGGGTCGGGAAGATCTCCCGGAGAGGGAAACAGCAACCCACTCCAGTACTGTTACCTGGGAAATGCAATGGACAGAGGAGCCTAGTGGGCTACAGTCCATGGGCTTGCAAAAGAGCTGATAGCAACTAAACGACAACCTAGATAGTCTAGGAAAATCACTCCCTCTTAAGATCATTAACCTCAATTATCTCTGTAAGTCCCTTTGCCATGGAAAGTAACATATTTGCAGGCTCTGCTGCTGCTGCTGCTAAGTCACTTCAGTTGTGTCCGACTCTGTGCAACCCCATAGACGGCAGCCCACTAGGCTCCTCTGTCCCTGGGATTCTCCAGGCAAGAATACTGGAGTGGGTTGCCATTTCCTTCTCAGGAGGCAGTTATTCTGCCTACCATACTAAGATTGAGACAGACAGTAAAAGCCTGAGATCATCTGATTTGAATTCTATGTTCACAGAATTCATAATTGATCATTTTCCTTTGTATTATTTTGTTATGTAGATTTCCAACTTCAGATTCACATTTTGAATCTAAGGCATGTAGGCAGGGACTCAGCTCTGTCTGGTTCATTTTGTGTTGTTTTTAGTCACTAAACTGTGTCTGACTCTCTGCAATCCCAAGAACTGTATCCCTGTCTGTGGGATTTTCCAGGCAAGAATACTGGAGTGGGTTGCTATTTCCTTCTCCAGGAGATTTTCCAGACCCTGGGATCGAACCAGCATCTCCTGCACTGACAGGCAGATTCTTTACCGCTGTGCCACCAGAGAAGCCCCTGGTTCATTTGGTAAGTACTTAAAGAAATGTTAAGTGTGCATAACTTCTCAGGGCATTTACTTGGAGGTCTTATGCAGGAAGGTATTCATGGGTGTTCCAGTTATGGAAAAATGCCAGGAAAGCCAGTTTGGAACATGACTGCAAATCAATAGATGGAATTCTATTATTTAAAATTTAAACCATTCGCTAAAGATTTAACAAGGTTAAATAAACTTCAGAGAAAAGAAACTTATTACATGAGGAACAATCACAACAGAGGCAATAAAGAATTTTTTAGGAAAATGAGAACTATTAAAAGAAATATTATTATAGAAGAAATGTTTATTTAAAAATTGCCACCCAATAAGATTTTGTATTTCTTTCCTATAAAAATTGTTAAAACAGAAAGAGTTGAATTTATTGGTGCTTATGGAGTATTTGCTAGGACAATATTTATTTAATGAATTAATTCCTTCTTTTAAGAAATCACAATTTGCTGAATATAATACTTTTACCTTTAAGGGATTTTACAAACAATGTACTTTAATTTCCTGCCCTCTAGTGACAAAAATAATGTATTCATGCCTTTATATGGAACAAATTCTGTTAGTATCAGGAAATAAAGTTGCATAAGAGGGTTTGGGAACAGAAAATAGAAAGTTTGGCTATCATGATTAATGTACAATAACCATTTTAGTTTGGCAAAAATTTTTATTCAGAGTCAAATAGATGACTTTAAACTGTGAAGCAAAAATCAATGTATTGTTTCTAGCTATCCCTTGGCCTAGATCTTTATAATTAGAAGGTATATACCATGGGCAGAGGAGCCTGGCAGGCTACAGTCTACAGGGTTGCAGAGAGTTGGACACGAAAACTTGATAACAACCAGAAAATTTACAATTTCAAAATGTTTTATCTTAAATAACAGAATTGAAGGAAACTTACTAATTGTAAAAATTCCCCCAGGGCTTCCCTGGTGGCTCAATGGATAAGAATCTGCCTGCCAATGCAGGAGACATGGGTTCGATCCTTGTATCAGGAAGACTCCACATGCCACTGAGCAACTAATCCAGTGTGTCACAAGTACTGAGGCTGTGCTCTAGAGCCCGGGAACCACAACGAAGAAGCCCTTGTGCCACAACTGCCTAGAGCCCATGCTCCACAACAAGGAAAGCCACTGCACTGAGAAACCCACATACTGCAACAAGAGTAGTCCCGCTTGCTGCAACTAGAGGAAAGTCCGTGCAGCAACACAGACCCAGCACAGCCAAAAATAAATAATTTCAAAAATAAAGTCAAAAACTAAAAATTTCTCCCAATATTGTTTTTAAGTCCAGACAATAATCAGTTCAATAATCAGGCTGGGAGTTAAAGCCTGAGATAAAAAATAATCAAACTGGCTGACTATTATGATAAGACTAAACGAGACAGAGTTACTAGATTTGATTAAGTGTGACATTAAAATTTTTGGTATTCTAATTACAGACTGCATTATTGCTTTCACTGTCCGAACATTTTGGTGTTCCTGGGGTACAGGAATGTACGTGGCATTTGTACAATTATCATCAACAAATGCACTGTCTACTCTGTGCTGCTGCTGCTGCTGCTCAGTCGCTTCAGTTGTGTCCGACTCTGTGCGACCCCAGAGACGGCAGGCCACCAGGCTCCCCCGTCCCTGGGATTCTCCAGGCAAGAACACTGGAGTGGGTTGCCATTGCCTTCTCCAATGCATGAAAGTGAGAAGTGAAAGTGAAGTCGCCCAGTCGTATCCGACTCTTAGCGACCCCATGGACTGCGGCCCACCAGGGTCCTCCATCCATGGGATTTTCCAGGCAAGAGTACTGGGGTGGGGTGTCATTGCCTTCCCCAGCTGTCTCAGTTGCTCAATGACCGAATTAAAAGAAGGAGCTCATTCCATATGCCACACTCCCAGACTTTGATGGAGCTCTGGGCTCCTGCAACCCAGATGGTGACTCTGTGTTCTGATGTAGTACAGACTAGGTCACTGCCTCTCATCTGTGGTGATCTTCTAAACTCTATTTCCCTACTTTGTGGGGTGCATGAGATAGGACAGAGGACTGGAATATGTTTCATTGGGGCTGGAGGGCCTTGCTGAAAATGTGAGCTCCAGGGCCAGCTATTTCTGTAGCCACCCATCATTGTCAGTCACAATGGGGTTCCAGTGCCTCTCTTTACCAAGCACGGCCAGAAGGCCCCTTGGAAGTTTGTGAGCTCTCCACTGGCTTTCCAGGTGACTGTCCCTGCGTGAACAGTAGGGTAGAGTATGATGAAAGGTGGAGGGGTTAGTCACTCAGTTGCGTCCAACTCTTTGTGACCCCATGGACTGTATCCCACCAGGATCCTCTGTCCATGGGATTCTCCAGGCAAGAATACTGGAATGGGTTGCCATTTCCTTCTCCAGGGGCTCTTCTTGACCCAGGGATTGAACCCAGGTCTCCTGTAATGCAGGCAGATTCTTTGGTGTTTGAGCCACTGGGGGAGGGGTGGCTCAGATGGTAAAGAGCAGGATGACATCCTCCCCAAATGTGATAGGTTGTGGACTGGCACACTCTATGCTGGGCCCTCACTCACTGCACGTTTCCTGTGGACCTGACTCTACTCCTTAACAGCAGCCTCATCAGGTGGATGTTAACATCCCTACTTACAGACAGGTAACTGATAGAGAGAGGCTATACCTATAGTCATGCTCAGAACCCATGTCTGGACCATTATTTATGGATTTAGTTGACTTAAAAGACAATGGCAGATGGTGTTAGTGAAAAGGATAAGTAATAGTTTGGCATCTTTACAAATGCTAACTTTTAATCTTTAATATAGATTTTATGTCAGTTTTCAAGTGAGGAAACTGAAGTTAAATTGTCCAAGGCCACACGGCTAGTAAATGGAAAAGCCTGGCATTGAATCTAGATTGACCTGACTTCCCTCTGCCAGAGGTCAAGTGGTGTATGTGTGAGTGTGTGGGATTCCTCACCATCCAAAGGCCAATTTTCACGCCCAATTCAACAATCAATCATGGCCCTCTTGCTCTGGAACTGGGATCTTCTCCTTGGACTCTTCTGGCACTTTCTGGGCAGCCCCTATAATGCTTCGGAGCTTTGCAATGAGCCATGACTGTTCCTCACCTGCTGCCTCTCCACTCAGATTCAGACTGGATTGAAGGACAATTTGGTCTCCTGTAACAGACCTCATGGGGCTTCCCTGGTGGCTCAGTGGTAAAGAATCCACCTGCCAATGCAGGAGACACAGGTTCAATCCCTGGGTCGGGAAGATCCCCGGTTGAAGGAAATGGCAACCCACTCCATGGACAGAAGAATCCCATGGACAGAAGAGCCCGGCAGGCTACAGTCCATGGGGCTGCAAAGAGTTGGACGTGACTGAGCAACTAAGCAACAACGGACCTCATGACCAGAATAGGACAGTGACAAGAGCATCTGTTTCAAAAAATAAAACAAACAGACCTCACTTAAAAGGAACCCTGGGGCATGTTAGAGAGAACATTCAAGGAAAGAGAAAAGGAGAGAAGGAGACCACAGACAGCTGTTCTTAAACCTCTTCACACTGCCATGGGAGCCAGAAACACGAGAAGCGGGGGCTTCTGCCGTCTGGAACTCACTGGGGCTTTTACTGCCAAGAATGAAACATCTGCAAATTTCTTGATTTTTTTTTTCTTAATGACAGTTTGGTCTCTTGAAAGCCAGAATAAGCCATGAGAGGAGCTGCTCCTCCTTATAGAATTCCAATAAGGAATCTTGTAAGTAGATGATCTTATGGACTGTAAATGCATCTCAAATGCTGCCTCCTCGGCATGAAGACTGTGGGGCTCGGTTAGGGTGGAAGGAGGGAAGGCATCTACTTTTGGAGCTTAGACACTTTGCCAGGCTGGAGTGGCTGGTGACACAGTCACCTTGAGGAAGGACCACTAGTAGACGGTGGAGAGATGCTAAATGAGAGGTGAGAGAACGGCCAAGATGCCCTTAACCTATGTATTAATAACATATTGGGTTGGCCAAAAAGTTCATTTGGGTTTTTCCATAGGATAGTAAGGAAAAACCTGAGCGAACTTTCTTGCCAACTGAATATAATATTATTAATACCGAAACAAAGCAACTCTAATGGAAGGGGGTTCAACCCCACACAGACACATGTCCATCAGATCTTAAGTCTAACTCCTTAACCACTCAGCCAGAGGATAAGATGGTAGGATGGCATCATTGACTCAATGGACATAAACTTGAGCAAACTCTGGAAGATAGTGAAGGATAAGGAAGCCTGGTGTGCTACAGTCCATGGGATCACAGAGAGCTGGACACAACTGAGTGACTGAATAACACCAACAAAACAAAGAGGAGAAAACCTCACTGTATCTTCTTTCTTCCTACTCTGCCAAAAAGGTTCTATTGCCTGGACCTAGGATCCTGCTGCTGTTGGAACAATGGCCCAGGTATGTCATGATCTGGCTTAACTGTTGTGGGTCATCCGGGAAATTATCCACCATTTATTTCCACAAGAGGATACATTCTGAGTTCCAGTTAGTCAACTTTCCAATGCATTTTTTGGAAGGCAATCAGGTTTTAAATTGGGAATGGCCTGAAGCGCCTCATTAGCGTTCCTGTGTGTCAATGCATGTAATTCTATTGAGAATTTGCTTTAAGAAATCATTCAGCAAAAATCAGAAATTCATATATACTAAAGAAAGTAATGATCTTTATCACATTGTAAGAGTAAAGGGAAGATGTATTGGGGCAGGTATTTCTGTATTAATAGTTAAAGGAGACTAACTCAAGGCAAAATAAGCTGAAAGACCAATTATAATTTCAAAATACTGAATGGCATGTCTATTTTAGTTAAGAGTTTCCGTATGTAGCTGTAGGACTGAATTTAGTTCTGCACTTTTGGAAAGTCCTCAATTTTTTTCTTCGTAAGCTTAACATACATTAATCTTTCTCTCTCTCCCCCTTCACCCACTGGCACCCATTCCTGTATGTTTTGGCTTAGCCTTTCCCATAGTACATAGCTGTGATTGTGAAAATTATGTGCAGTGGTTTAAAAAATTTGCAAGGAGACATATAATGTTAAATGTTAAGTTGTATTCCATTTACAATGTCAAAGAGGATGCTTGAATATATAGGTTGAAGGCAAAAATGTCATGACACTACGTAAAGCAGCGAATGCCCAAGGCCACTTCCTTCAAGTGCAGGAAGATGCTGACTTGGATCGTATTCTGGTATGAATATTCTTACCACGTCTTAGTTGTGAATTTGAAGCCCTGGGGTCACGGGTGTGTCTGGCATGTGACTGGGTGGTCAGCAGGGGTGGGGAGTGAGAGGTGCAGGCAGGACCCTGAAATTACCAGCTGTCTTTAGGCCGGGTGGAGAACCAGCCTCCAGGGTCTAGGCTCCGTCCCCATGGAGTTTGTGCTCTGTGGGATTCCACCAAGAGGTGCATGGAGATGGGAGTGGCATTCCCTTGGATTCCAAACTGTAGAATCCCAGTGGGATGTGATTGGGGAGCCAGGTGAGGGAGAGTAGGGGACTCTGGGGCCACAGAGCAGAAACCCTCCACTGCAGTCCACAGGGCTCTGCAGTTTAACCCCTGAGGGATGCTAAGTGGTGGCAGAGGCCCATGATCCATCATCAGCTCCACTTTAGATATTGATGGAATGGAGTTGAGTGATTCCATCGCCCCATCAAAATGATGAGCACTCTAGTACCGTAAAGCATGTATATCTGTGGAGATTTTTTTTTAAGCCCAATATTTTGCTTCTTGCTGCAAGAACCAGTTTAGAAAGCAGCCCTGTGCCTTCAGGCTTTAGTGATCTGGGAGGAAAGCACATGGAGCCACATGTTTTGCTTCTAGATTGAAAGGGAAAACCATTCCCGAGCCAAAGGAGCAGCGTGAGCTTCACTGAGGGCAGAGGGTGTGAATTTCATCATCCCTCAAAACCTGCTATGGGGCTTAATTGGATATTGCTTTCTGGACAGCATGCCATCAGAAGAGAAGCAAATCCCTCATGAATAAATTCATTCTCTTGTGAACCTAACTGCAAAGGTAGTATGCCATTCATGTAATAAAGGCAGATTTCAGCAGTCCAGAGTTGTATCAATCTGCTGTTAGCTCCTTAAGAAAACTGTTTCAAGTCTTATTAAATTATTAGATGTGTGCTCTTCTTACCCCTGATCAAACAAAACACTTGGTAGTGTGGCTGGGATATCTAGGACTAGGGCATATATTATGCAAATGTGAAAACGAGACCCGTTAGCAAACGCCACAGTCTTGGGACAGAGACCCAAGAATTATTCATCCCTCTGATTTTTAGCTACCAGGGTCTTAAAAATAAATCACAGCTTGAAATCCTTCATCATTAGAAGATCATTCCTAAGTTTTACTGTTCATGAGGTTCTCAAGGCAAGAATACTAAAGTGATTTACTGTTCCCTTCCTCAGTGGACCACAATTTAGAAAAGACAGGGATCAGAGGTCAAATAGCCAACATCCACTGGATCATAGAGAAAGCGAGGGAATTCCAGAAAAGCATCTACTTCTGGTTCTCTGACTACATCAAAGCCTTTTACTGTGTGGATTACAACAAACTGTGGAAAATTCTTCAAGAGATAGAAATACCACACCACATTTCCTGTCCTCTGAGAAACCTGTATGCAGGTCAAGAAGCAACAATTAGAACTAGACATGGAACAACAGACTGTTCGAAATTGGGAGAGAAGTACATCAAGACTGTATAATGTTACCCTGCTTATTTAACTTATATGCAAAGTACATCATGTGAAATGACAAGCTGGATGAACCCCGAGCTGGAATCAAGATTTCCAGGAGAAATACCAACAACCTCAGATATGTAGATGATATCACTCTAACAGCAGAAGGCAAAGAGGTACTAAAAAGCCTCTTGATGAAGGTGAAAGAGGAAAGTGAAAAAGCTGGCTTAAAACTCAACATTCAAAAAACTAAGATTATGGCATTCAATCCCATCACTTCATGGCAAATAGATGGAGAAACAATGGGAACAGTTACAGAGCTTATTTTCTTGGCTTCAAAATCACTGCAGATGGTGGCTGCAGCCATGAAATTAAAAGATGCTTGCTCCTTGGAGGAAAAGCTAGGAACAACCTAGAAGAGCATATTGAAAAGCAGAAAGATCACTTTGCCAACAAAAGTCTGTAGAGTCAAAGCTATAGTTTTTCCAGTAGTCATATATAGATGTGAGAGTTGGACCATAAGAAAAGCTGCTGCTAAGTCACTTCAGTCGTGTCCGACTCTGTGCGACCCCATAGATGCCTTCTCCGAAGAAAAGCTGAGTGCCCATGAATTGATGTTTTTGAACTGTGGTGCTGGAGAAGACTCTTGAGAGTCTCTTGGACAGCAAGATCAAATCAGTCAAATCCTGAAGGAAGTCAGTCCTGGATGTTCATTGGAAGGACTGATGTTGAAGCTGAAACTCCAATACTTTGACCAGCTTATGTGAAGAGCCAACTCATTGGAAAAGACTCTGATGCTGGGAAAGATTGAGGGCAAGAGGAGAAGGGGATGACAGAGGATGAGATGGTTATATGGCATCACTGATTCAATGGATGTGAGTTTGAGCAAACTCCAGGAGATGGTGAAGGACTGGGAAGCCTGGCGTGTGTAGTCCATGGGGTCGCAAAGAGTGGGACATGACTGAGTGATTGAACAACAACAACAAATCCCAACATTATCTGCATGTGCTATGGAAGGGCTTTTCCTAGTAGGAGAAGGGCCGCCATGTTGCACAACTCCAAGGCAGCATTCCAGAGAAAGCAATGGCAACCCACTCCAGTACGCTTGCCTGGAGAATCCCATGGATGGAGGAGCCTGGTAGGCTACAATCCATGGGGTTGCTAAGAGTTGGACATGACTGAGCGACTTCACTTTCACTTTTCACTTTCATGCATTGGAGAAGGAAATGGCAACCCACTCCAGTATTCTTGCCTGGAGAATCCCAGGGACAGAGGAGCCTGTTGGGCTGCCGTCTATGGGGGTCGCACAGAGTCGAGCATGACTGATGTGACTTAGCAGCAGCAGCAAGGCAGCATTCAGTTTGCTACAGTATAAAAGATGGAATGTTTTTCGCTATTTCCTGGAAACCTAGTTGTCACAATGACTTCTCCTATTCACTCCCATCTATTTTCTTTCAGTATGGATATAATACACCTAAATCCACTCTGATAACAAACTAAGAAAATTAAATCACAATGAAAACCTACAGAAAATGTGGGAGAAAAGAACTCAAAGTAACTAAAAGGTATCTCTAACCTAGGTCTATGGTTTCAGAGATGAGAAATCAAAGGTCACACAAACATCCATTAAATACCTATAATACTCCACTATGGGCTTCCCAGGTGGGGCAATGGTAAAGAATCCACCTACCAATGCAGGAGACGTGGGTTTGATCCCTGGGTCAGGAAGATCCCCTGGAGTAAGAAATGGCAACCCACTCCAGTGTTCTTTCCTGGAAAATTCCATGGACAAAGGGAGCCTGGTGGGCTACAGTCTATGGGGTTGCAGAGTTGAACACAATTTTAATAGCTACATAGTGGCCTATCCTATTAAATAGATACAATAATTAATGAATTACATCTTAAAGAAACTTAAAATTTTTTGAAAACTTTGTTATTACAGCAATTCCTCAGACTACTATTCATTGAAGAGTTGAGATAGTGCTATTTTTATATGTGATGGACCAGAAGTTCAATGATATATCAGCAATGGAATTTTTGAACCCCAGTTTTAAGGTATCAGTAGTCAGTAACACATAAAGCATGCATAGTGTTTTAAGTAGATATTTTATTTAAGAATTACCCTCCTTAAGTGTTCAGTCTGAGGCAGGTCCTATGCTAAGAGATCAGTACATAGCGTCTCATGTAATCCTTATATTTGTCCTAGGACTTAGGTTGGATAATTACTAGATATCTAATAGATGATGTGGGTTTGGCTCCAGACCTCAGCAAGAAAGTAAATATTGAAATAAAATGAGTCCCAGGAATTTCTGTTTTCCCAGTGCATAGTGTATCTTGTGCATTTCTATTAAGTCTAAAAACACAACATACATACATTAAAATACTTAATTGCTAAATAATGTAATCATCATTGGAGCCTTCACCCAGTCATAATCTTTTTGCAATGGTAACATGAAAGATCACTGATCTCTTTAAAAATAATAATAATAATAACAATGAAAAAGTTGGAAATATTGTAAGAATCACCAAAATGTGGGACTTCACTGATGGCCCAGTGGATAAGAATCCACCTGCCAATGCAGAGGACATGGGTTTGATCCCTAGTCCTGAAGGATTCCAAATGCTGCAGAGTAAGCAAACCTGTAAGCCGTAACTACTGAGCCCATGTGCCTAGAGTCCATACTCTGCAAAAAGAGAAGCCACCGCAATGAGAAGCACATGCATTACAATGAAGAGTAGCCTCCACTCACTGCAACTAGAGAAAGCCCATGCCTCGATGAAGCCCCAGTGCAGCCAAAATAAATAAATAAATAAAAATTTAATAATAATAAAAAAGAATTACCAAAGTGTTACACAGAGAGAAAATGCTATCAGAAAAATGGTGCTGATGGACTTTCTCAATGCAGGGTTGCCACAAACTCTCAATTTGCCAAAAATACAGTATTTGCAAAACACAAATTGAAGTGAAATAAAATGAGATACAGCTGTACTCCCAATTAGCCAGATGAGGAAACTGAAGTTGACAGCGACCAGAAGACTGGCCCCAGGTACACAGGCAGTGAGAGGCCTGTTCAGGAGCCAACTCAAGTCCTCTAGCATCAGGGCCATTGTTGCCACTTCTTGCCTTGAAGATGACAAAGCAGAGTTTCTAGCAAGAAAAAATGTAAACACAGGACAATGAAAACAGGGTCGGGGGACAAAGTTTATGAGGTCCTTTTTTCTTTTCTCATTGTATTTTTCAAGAAAATATGGATATTATATTAAGAAATTAATGGTTTAGATGTTTTGAGTTTACTTAAATGCATATGACTGTTATTTATTAAAATACTAATAATCCATTGGGTTTCCCATGTAGTTCAGTGGTAAAGAATCCCCCTGTCAATGAAGGAGACACAGGAGACATGGATTCAATCCCTGGGTCAGGAAGATGCCCTGGAATAAGAAATGGCAACCCACTCCAGTATTTCTTGCCTGGAAAATTCCATGGACAGAGGAGCCGAGTGGGTTACTATGGTCCATGAAATCACAAAGAGTAAGAAACCACTGAGCATGCATACATTCATACAATAATCTGTTAAATTTAAATAATCAAAAACATAATAAACATAATACACCTAAACATTAAAAATGTAAATTTCAGTATCAACCCTCCCTCCCCCCAGATAAAGGCAAATCATTATATTTTTCCTACAGTGGAATTACTGGGTGAAGAAGTGTTGGTTCATATACTTGGGAATTTCCTGGATGAAATCTGAACTGGTCACTGGCCACAGAGGTCAAGGACAGACAGAAGAGAGAGAGAGACCATGCTCCGTTTGAGAGGCTCCATTGAGAGTCTCCTCTGAGAGGCAGCAGGTGGGATAAAGCAGGAAACTTAAAAAGTCTCGCTTCCAAGGGGCTGCGATCTCGACCTCTGTCCACCAAATCCTAAAAGCTTACAGAGAGGCCTCATTGGGGTTCAGCCACCTACTCAGTTTGGTAGGTCTCAACAACGTGTCACTCTCTGAAGGCGAGTCCCCAAAACCATCTCCTACCTGGAGCACTGGGCAGAAGGTACACTCCAACAACAGAGGAGAGAGTGTGGTCCCTCCCACTGCCTGTGTGCAGCTCGTGGGGGGAGGGGCGGGGTCAGCCCACCATCCTGTGCCCTGGATGACCTCCTCCAATGAGGATAGAGAGGTACAGCTTAATATTTTAATATTTGTTGCCAAACTTTCCGGAGAAGGCAATGGCACCCCACTCCAGTACTCTTGCTTGGAAAATCCATCGACGGAGGAGCCTGGTGGGCTCCAGTCCATGGGGTCGCTAAGAGTCGGACACGACTAAGCGACTTCACTTTCACTTTTCACTTTCATGTATTGGAGAAGGAAATGGCAACCCACTCCAGTGTTCTTGCCTGGAGAATCCCAGGGATGGCGGAGCCTGGTGGGCTGCCGTCTATGGGGTCACACAGAGTCAGACACGACTGAAGCGACTTAGCAGCAGCAGCAGCAGCCAAATTTTCCTTCAAAAAGTTTCTATTTTCCTTCTAATTTTTCTTGCTGACATTCTTGTCGAATTGGGAGTAGGTATTTTTCTTAGTTCCTCAAAAATAATTCCTCGGGAGTACCTCTTTGAAATTTTTAATTCTGTGCCCATTTGATAGTGGAAATTGATCTTCCTTGTTTGAATTTGAATTTCTTGACTAATTATGAGGTTTGACTTTTCTTGTTGTGTGTACTGGTGTTTGTTTCTGTGTAAACTTCCTATTCTTTGACTTTGCTAAATTTTTTTACTGGGGTGTTTTATATATTTTTGTCCTTGTTGTAAGAGTTTTTCCTAAATGTATTGAGGATATTAACCTTCAGTTTGACATACATATTGCAATTTCCTCCTACAACTCCAAGTTTGTTGTTTGCATTTTAATTTTATTTATAGTGTTTTGTTTCTATAGATGCTTTATAGTTTTAAGAGTCAAGTGAACGCTTCTTGAAAGTTATTTCCTTTCATGAATTCTGCTTTTGCATGCAGTGCTGATTTCTGGTGGCTCTATTTTTCAAGCTTTCAGTGTATGTTAATTTACATAATTACCTGGGGCAGACACTGTTTGGGAGAACATTATCTCATTAAAATGACCTGTTGGTTTTCTTTCTGAGGTTCTTGTGTCTGCCCTTTATAGTGAGGTACATTTTTATTTTTCTTACAAATGCCCCAATCCGCTGTTAATCCCAGAAACATCATTTAGTGGAGCAACGAACAATTACTTTTTTGCTGAAGCTTGCTGCCTCGAAGTAATTTTCAGATTATTAAGAAATGAGGGAATTAGTTGAACAGGCTGGACCTCTTTTGGTGAAGATTAGAGAAGGGAATGTACACAGTTTCTGAAAGGCGATCTTGCCTGAGAGAAATGATAATGCCTGAAATAAAAGGCTGCCCTCACATCTCCTGTGGGCCCTCAACGCATTTTAATCCCAATTAAAGAAGAAGTCCAAGAGAGAGTTTCCAGAAGGAGCTGATTATAACCACAGCTACATATGGAACTCATCAAGGGTTACCACTGCAGCTGTGGCGCATTAGCACATGAGACGCGCACTGGAAATGTCTCCATGCAAAGCATCCACTGAAAAATGGTTTGTTAAACTTGGCTGTGTGGGAGTCCTCTGGTGTTCTTAATACCACAGGGACTAGTTGTGTTCTACCAGGAGGCCCCCTGATTCCTTTAAGCGTTGTTATGCATTTTTGTGCGTTGATATTGCATGAAAACTTTTGGATTGCTAGAATGCCCTGGTTGTGTGCCTGATGGAGGGCACGGTGCTCAGTTTTAGATCTTTGTCTTGGGGCAGTGGGCTTAGATTGTTATCCATGAAGGGAAGTTGGAAAGCAGAAATGCAGTGGCTTCTGGGCCTCATATTGCTGGGGGGCTGGTGAAGTGCATAATGAGATCAAACGGTCCCTGGAGATGAGCAGGCCTGTGTGCATGCTCAGTCACTTCAGTTGTGTCCGACTCTTTGTGACGTTATAGACTGTAGCCCGCCAGGCTCCTCTGTCCATGGGATGCTCCAGGCAAGAACACTGAAATGGGTAGCCATTGCCTTTTCCAGGGGATCTTCCCAACCAGGGGATTGAACCTGTGTTTGCCTGCGTCTCCTGCCTTGCTGTTGGTTTCTTTACCCTCTGAGCCACCAGGGAAGTCCATAAATATCATCAAATCGCCCAGGAACAATTTGGTGAGCTTCTGCCACTTACAACAGAGAGACTAGAGATTCCCTTTTTATTTCAAAACTGGAATAAGGTTTTGGCATTGCCTTGGCAGCAAAACATAGGTGTTTTAATTGTTAAAAATTTTTGTTTCTTCTCTTACCACTCTAAGTGGGACATTATTTTGCACCAGTAGTAGTAACTCAAGCGAACAAAGACCAGTACAAAATGAATAGGAGAGAAAAAGCACATGTCACTGAAAACTAAAGATCATCTCACATCTCATTTTAGCTAATATTTCCTTTTCCCACCTTCTCACCAATCAAACTCTTAAAGGCTAAGCAGTAGTGTTAGTCTGAACTCCAAGGTGAAGGTGGGGGCAGAATAAGCATGAGATTACCAACATCCTGAACACCCTGCTTCTCTCCTAGCCATTCAGAGTGCAGATTCAAAGGGAGATGGGGAGAGAGGACACCCATGGGCAGTGGCCAGGACAAGGAGACCAGAGTGGGTGTTGACATCCTTTCTGGGTCTTGAGGGAGGATATGAAGTTTATTCTTCTCTGGGGCTTTGGGCTCTAAGCACAATTGTGAATTTGGTACCTGGAGACATACTGGGGGGTTTACTCTGGTTAGACAGGCCCCAGTGTCATGGATGACCCCGTTCTCTAGGCCAACAGCTCTCCACTCGTCATTCTTGGATAAGAAGGGTCGTATGGAAACCTCCCAAGTACAAGGTGACATTATGTATAGGTTGGAACAGTCCCAAGGGAAATAAAGATGCATTGCCATACTGGGTTTACAGAGTCAAGGAAGGCTGGCAGACATTTGAGAATGGAGGGGGCACTCCAGACCCCAAAATAGTTGTGCCTGTGGCCTACATTGCTATGTAATGCCATCAACTTTCCAAAACATGAAAAGCTGAGCTTGTAAGATAAGCAATTCAGAGGCCTTATGTTAATCAACAGGGAAAAGGTGATGTTTTATTTTACTTATGTGTGATGAGGCATACCTTTTCTCAACCAGGTGTCAAACAGCTAAGTTAACTGCAGAGATTCTAGTCAAAAAATCTTCTGGCCTTGAGAATGAAGGGGTAACAGGCTTGGGCATAAGCTTTTAGGGCATAACTTCTGAGAAAGTTACTTATGAATTTAAAACAAAACATCATTAGGTGTTTTATAAATTTATTTCCAAAGGACTTTTAAAACTTCATATAAATCTTAAGTAGTTTTTCATAATTCAGAAGAGGAACTGCTAATAATCATATCTAATATATCTTATAATAGTCTTTTAAGACGTTTTGTTTTTAAGGAACTACTTTATAGCCCAGGGGATATATTGCCCAATGTTATGCGGCAGCCTGGATGGGAGGGGAGTTGGGGGAGAATGGATACATGTATATGTATGGATGAGGCCCTTCACTGTTCTCCTGAAACTATTACAACATTGTTAATTGGCTATATCCCAATACAAAATAAAAAGTTTAAAATAAAAACAACAAAAAATAAATAAAATAACAAACTATAACTACACATACTGGGCTTCCCTGGTGGCTCAGATGGTAAAGAATCTGCCTACAAAGCTGGAGACCCAGGTTCAATCCCTGGGTGGAAAAGATCTCCTGGAGAAGGGAATGGCTACCCACTCCAGTATTCTTGCCTGGAGAATTCCATGGACAGAGAAGCCTGGCAAGCCCCCAGTCCATGGGGATCACAAAGAGTCAGAAACAACTGAGTGACCAATGCTTTCACTTTCACACATATTGTTAAAGAATTTTCAAAGCCATACTGTTAAATTGAAAAATAAATTGAAGGAAAATACATTTAAAAAATTTTGTTTTAAATTCATTTGAATAAATAAGAAGAAAAATCATTGTAATTTATTATTTACTCTAAGGAATTAGCTTTCACAATCATGGAAGCCAAGAAGACCTGCAGTTATCTGACAGCCAGAGACCCAGAAGAGCCAGTGCTATACTTGAGTCTGAAGTTCTGAGTTTGAGGTCTGAGAACTGGGGGAGCTGATGGTGTAAGCCCTGGTCCAAGGGCAGGAGAAGATAAGTCCCAGCTAAGCAGTGAGGCAGGGAATAGGGTCAGGTTCTTCCTTCCTTCATCTTTTCTTCTATCCCAGCCAGGAATGGATTGTATGATTTTGTACCCACATCAGGGAGAGAATCTGCTTCACAGGGTCCAAGGATTCAAGTGCCAATGTCTCCCAAAACTCCCTCCCAGACATCCCCAGAAATGATCTGGGGATGATCTCGGTACCTCATGGCCAGGCGAGTAAACACAAAATTAACCATCATAATCATGTTTGTGAAAAAAAAAAAAAACAAAACTCTTAGAAGTATTTTATTCTTTGGATTACAGGAGCAACATATTTCAAATGAGAGGATACAGGAAAACGGAATCTTTCACGTTGTTGTTGCTGTTTAGTTGCCGAGTAGCGTCCGACTCTTACCAATCCCGTGGACTTTAAGCCCACCAGGCTCCTTCGTCCACGGGATTTTCCAGGCAATAATACTGGAGTGGGTTGTCACTTCCTCCTCCAGGGGATTTTCCTGACCCAGGGATTGAACCTGAGTCTTTTTCATTGGCAGGTGGATTCTTTATCACTGATTCACCTGAGAAGTCCATCTTTCACATTAGAGGTACTAAAAACTTCACTTGTGCAGATCCAAGTTGCTGCTGCTGCTGCTGCTAAGTCGCTTCAGTCGTGTCCGACTCTGTGCGACCCCATAGACGGAAGCTCACCAGGCTCCCCCGTCCCTGGGATTCTCCAGGCAAGAATACCGGAGTGGGTTGCCATCTCCTTCTCCAATGCATGAAAGTGAAAAGTGAAAGTGAAGTCGCTCAGTCGTGTCCGACTCTTAGCGACCCCATGGACTGGAGCCTACCAGGATCCTCCGTCTATGGGATTTTCCAGGCAAAAGTACTGGGGTGGGGTGCCATTGCCTTCCCCGGCAGATCCAAGTTACATACCATATAATTAGAGGAAGTTGAGTTTTTGCCAGTGTAAATTATTTTCTGTTTTAATAAGGACCTTGTGATGGAATTGACTAGCATCATGGAAAGTAATATTTGTTGAAAGTCATGACTTTATAATGCAACATCATCAATATTACTGTTGTGAACTTGACCAGTTGCTTTCTCAAAAAAAAAAAAAAAAAAAAAAGGAAAGGTCTGCACTTTAGTTAACAGTATTTGCTATACAAATAAAAACAACCACCTCCCCACCTCCCAAACTAGTGGTTGAGCAAAATAGATGCTTCTGCTCCTGTAAAAGTCCAGCGTGTATGTTCATCATGGTTAACTTTCCTTGAGCCATGATTTGGGGATAAAGGCTCCTTCATTCTTTAGGTCTCAACATCCCGTATGGTCTTAAGTCTTTCTTTCCTTGCTGAAGGAGGAAAAGGCAACAGAGAAGGCTCAGCTGCTTCTGTCCAAAATATTCAAAATGGCCTAGCTTAGTTGATCCTGGTGCACATCCATGGACAAGATCGCACCACAGAGTCACACCTCCTCTGTGTGCACCTGCACAGAGCCACCTGCACCCCGCTCTTCACTTTAGGAAGCACAGCCTGGATCATATACACCCTTGTCTCTCGGTTGCTGCCTGACTCCAATGGATTGGTCAACACTTTATTGTTGCTGTTGTTGTTCAATCTCTCAGTCATGTCCAACTCTTTGCGACCCCGGGGACCGTAGCTGCCAGGCTCCTCTGTCCATGGGATTTTCCAGGCAAGAGTACTGGAGTGGATTGAGCATTTGTCATAGAGTGTAACTTCTGTCCTAGAGTCAGGGTAGAGCATGGTGTCCGTGAGTAATTGTCCTCCTGAGGAAGATTTATGAACATATTGCCTGGGAAGAATAAGCTTAATTTAAAAAATAAAAACAAACTAAATACTCTTCAATAAGAATTCTAATCTAAAAGATGATAAGGGCTATGGATTTCATTTTATTTTTGAGACAGCGAATTGTTTTGTTTCATACTTATTCTTGGCTTTACATCAGGTGATTATATTTATTTATCCACCATAGTTAAATATAAATCTATCAAGGTATTTATCCATCATAAATATTGAATTTAGATATATGCAACTTAAGGAATTAGTAATAATAGTGAGGTACTCTGTGTAAATAATTAACATATTTCTTTATGAATAATGCTAATAATTTAAATTATACCTGCAAAATTAGATTATTCATTTTTCTGTGTGTTGAGTACATCACTTAAAAAATGTCTGTGTTGGCCTATTGTCATTTATATACACGTTAGTAATATCTAGCCTGTATTTTTCAAAGTAGTAGATTTCAGAATTTTCTGGCAATGTGATGATTTTGCACTCAAAATTTTTTATTTTGGTACCAGACTCCTACTGCCATAGGTTAAGTAGTCACACTCTTTTGAAATCAGAGGAGGAAAGTTAGTCTACCAGTCACTGAAAAGGGGAATTAGAAAGGCATGTTGAATAAATTAAATACTTCAACATTTTTAATAACTTCCACATAGTTGCCATGTTTATAATTCAGGGCAGGAAATATTTCAGAGCTATCCATTGATTAAAAATTATTCTGATCATTAAGCATTATATTCATAAAACCACACACACATGGATAGTACCTGAAGTAACAACAAATGCAATATCTGGGTGACCCCTAAATACCATGTAAGTAGAGAGAATTTAGAACACAAATGAAGCTCTAAGATATTCACAGTCTCATTTCTGGGTGGATTTCCCTTTGAGTGTCTTTGGAGTCTTTGGCTTCTCAGAACATTTTAGTGGCCATAGTCTCTAATTTTCAATATTAAAACTTGTATTCTTTCAACTCTTAATTAGGATCTTAAAGACATGGAAAAAATAAAAACTATCAAGAGTTTTTTTCCTTATGGAAGTAGAACTATTTAATACATAAAATTCTAGAGGGAAAAAACAGTAACATAAGGTGGTTTGGAAATTTTTTTGCCACGTTTGGGGCAGTGATGTTTTGCATTCTAGGGAAGTAATGCATATTTCATGCTTCACTGTTTGAAAAACTTATCCTGACTAAGGTAGCTTTCTTAATTCAGAAATTTGAGACCCTCAGAGTGTGTCTTTGGCTCACATAGTCACACTCTTGAAGATTATGGAAGAAACTCTAAAGACAGGAAATAAAGATGCCTTAAAAGAGGTAAACCTCCTGACGAAATTTTGTGAACAGTTGTGAAACCAAGGGTCATCATCTGTCAGCTATTAATACATTATGAACTGTCACCTGCTTTTACTGATCAAGCTACCTTTGTTTTTCAAAAACTTGTATGTCCTCTGAGCATCATGTAGTCTTACTATTTAAACATAAATAGTAAGATGTTTGCCCCAATTGTTTTTTCAGAAAACTTGGAGTCAGCTGTGTCCAGTTTGAGCTGGTTGAGACTGGCTAGGACAATGGACCCTCCCACTGGGCATGTGGCAGTGTCCTCTCTGTGACCTTTGACATCAGAGGGCCAGGAGCTCCACCCTCAAAACATGGCGACACCACAAGTTTTGGGCATGCAGGCCTGGTTGTGTCTGCACAGAGCGATGATGATCACAGCTTTTCCTTATTTCCACTTACCTTTCCCCAGGCTCCACACACATTACAGCTCCATCCCATAATTATCCCAAGCCCCTCGCTTTCGGAGAGGTGGGTTTGGGATCAGTTCTCCCATCTCCTCTGTTGGCTGCAGTGTGAATAAACTCTTTGCTGCAAACCTCAGTGTCTCAGCCCTTGGCTTGCTGCACATGGGGTAAATGAACCTGGTTTGGTAACACTTATAAAATACAGATTCTGTTGGTGTCAGATGCATAACAACTACACCACATGTCAGATGATAATGTTCACTTTATATCAGATCAGTCGCTCAGTCGTGTCCAACTCTTTGCGACCCCATGAACTGCAGCACTCCAGGCCTCCCTGTCCATCACCAACTCCCGGAGTTCACTGAGACTCACATCCATCGAGTCAGTGATGCCATCCAGCCATCTCATCCTCTGTCGTCCCCTTCTCTTCCTGCCCTCAATCCCTCCCAGCATCAGAGTCTTCTCCAGTGAGTCAACTCTTCGCATGAGGTGGCCAAAATACTGGAGTTTCAGCTTTAGCATCATTCCTTCCAAAGAAATCCCAGGGCTGATCTCCTTCAGAATGGACTGGTTGGATCTCCTTGCAGTCCAAGGGACTCTCAAGAGTCTTCTCCAACACCACAGTTCAAAAGCATCAATTCTTTGGCGCTCAGCCTTCTTCACAGTCCAGCTCTCACATCCATACATGACCACAGGAAAGACCATAGCCTTGACTAGGCGAACCTTTGTTGGCAAAGTAATGTCTCTGTTTTTGAATATGCTATCTAGGTTGGTCATAACTTTCCTTCCAAGGAGTAAGCGTCTTTTAATTTCATGGCTGCAGTCACCATCTGCAGTGATTTTGGAGCCCAGAAAAATAAAGTCTGACACTGTTTCCACTGTTTCTCCATCTATTTCCCATGTAGTGATGGGACCAGATGCCATGATCTTCGTTTTCTGAACGTTGAGCTTTAAGCCAACCTTTTCACTCTCCACTTTCACTTTCATCAAGAGGCTTTTTAGTTCTTCAACATCTTTGAAATTTTTACAAACCTCATTGTTTTCTAACTGGGAAGGGATGCCTGCATGCTCAGTCTCTCAGTCGTGTTCCACTCTTTGCAACCCCATGGACTGTAGCCAGTCAGACTCTTCTGTCTATGAGATTTCCCAGGCAAGAATACCAGAGGGTGTTGCCATTTGTTCCTCCAGGAGATCTTCCTGACCCAGGGATTGAACCCCGTCTCCTTTGCCTCCTGCAGTGGCAGGCAGATTACCACGGAGCCCACTGGGGAGCCTAACTAGGAAGGAATAGAGGCTTTCATTCAGGAGTGAGGGTGGGATAAAGCAGTCTTCAAAAGCCCCCAAGAAGAGCCGACACAAATATAGGCAGGGCCGGGGGAGCCTGGTGGGCTGCCGTCTATGGGGTCACACAGAGTTGGACACGACTAAAGTGACTTAGCAGCAGCAGCAGCAGGTTTGAAAGTATTGGTGTTCTGGAGCTGGAAAGGGGGTGCAGGTAGAACTAAGTGAGGAGAGGGTATGCCCGGAAGAGTTGGCACCCTGAGGAGCTCTAGACTGTGCCCATGGGGACTTCATTCCCATCAGTGGTCTTTCTAGTTGTATTTTAATGCAAGATGTTGAGTGGCCGTGGCTTTCCAGCCACACTGTTGTGCTTCAAGATGGCAGGGCAGTATAGCGAATAGTGGTAGTCAGTTGTCTCTGTAGGCAAAACCCCTTCCAGCAGTGAGGAATGAATGAAACTTTCAACAAATGGCCTCACGTATAAAAAGAGGACTATGAATGTATGATATGGATGATACAAAGCAGTTAGAGAGTAAGATCATACGAAATAAATCATCTATATTTTGAAGCCTAGTTGTCATTTAATAGCAAGAGGATATGGAGAAGGCAATAGCACCCCACTCCAGTACTCTTGCCTGGAAAATCCCATGGATGGAGGAGCCTGGTAGGCTGCAGTCCATGGGGTCGCTAAGAATCGGACACCACTGAGTGACTTCACTTTTTTTCATCTTCATGCATTGGAGAAGGAAATGGCAACCCACTCTAGTATTCTTACCTGGAGAATCCCAGGGATGGGGGAGACTGGTGGGCTGCCGTCTATGGGGTCTCAAAGAGTCAGACATGACTGAAGCAACTTAGCAGCAGCAGCAGAGAGTAAAATCAGTGAAAACTGTCATAACTGAGAAAGGCTTTATAGTTTATAGTGAGACTCTAGGCCCCATGTCTTGCAGGACAGGTAGGATTTACATAGCTGAAAAGAGAGGGTCCTGGCTAGACCTGCAGATCCAGGAACAACAGGAGAAAAGTAAAAAAACTGATAACAGGCATGATAATTTACATGCTGTATTTAAAATAATAATACTTAAACTCACAGCAGTGCATGTTCAACCATGCATATCTGGAGTTAGAAGTGACTCCTTAGATGCCAGGTTGCAACCTCTGAGTCAGGGGTGGAATGCAGGCTGCAGTTTTGTTTGTTCTTTGCTCATACATATGACTATCAATAAGGTCAAATTTGGGCACAAATGGGGAAACCAACAGTAATAACTAGAGAAAACTATAAAGAAGAATTTTAGATTCTTTGAAATTTGGGAAGGCAAGCTCTATCAAGTATATTTAATTATTTAGCATCAAAATTCAAGAATATATGAACACAAATCACTCTGTGTTGCCTCAATATTTTGGTGATTCAGTAAATCATAAAACCTTTCCCTTGAAGCATGATATAGATAAAGTGTAATTTCTTTAAAATATCCAAATTTCTTTGGTAGGTTGTGAGTTTCTTTAGAGGAGGACCTGCCTAATTCCTCAAAAGCATTACCATATAGAAATTCTTCAATAAATATATGTTTGGTGGTGAATAGATTCATAATAGGTTTAAAATTTGATAAATGAGTAATCAGATTTGAATTGAGGGGCTTGGAAAGCAGTCCTTGATTAGAAATGATAATGATGACGAACAGTAGATATTTTTTGAGGGGAGCATACTTGGTAACTTTGAGCATCAAGTAGAACACAAGGAAGATACAGAAAATATCAGAATGAGTCAATGGGAGAAGTTTGAAGAATAATTCTGATCAAGGTAAGGGATAGATGAAGTGACAGACCTGGATGAATTTTAGAAACGAAGAGAAAACGTCAGATGGAGTTAAGGGATAGAGATCATAAGATGTATTTGTAATGATGAAAAGAAAAGTTATTATCATCACTTGCAAAAGTGCAGTTCCTAGATTAGGTAAAATATAAGAGATAAAATCAGATTGAACTGATTTTTATTATGCGTGTGTGCTCAGTCATGTTCCACTCTTTGCAACCCCATGAACTAGAGCCTGCCAGGCTTCTCTGTCCATGGGTTTCTCCAGGCAAGAATACCGGAGTGGATTGCCAGTCCCTTTTCTAGGGGATCTCCCTAACTGAAGGCTTGAACTGGCATCTCTTACATTGCAGGCAGACTCTTTACCACTGAGCCACTGGGAAAGCTGATTTTTTAAAATAATAATATTATTTAAAACTTTAGAACTCAGTTTACATGAACTTATACACAAACATTACTATATAATTTATATTATAGATATACTATTTGTGCTATATAAGTAATTGAGAAATAAACTTTTGTCAGTACTTTATGATAAAATTATCTGTTTGCCTTGGAAAAATAATAAATCTGTCCCTTTTTCCCTTGCATAAAAATTGGAGAGTACTTATTGTTTTTTTCCCCCTTGGGTTCACTCTTATCTCACAGAATATGCATTTTCAGTTTTACTTCAAGAAAACATCCATGAATTTTTATTTCTTTATCTTCATCAACATTTTTATTTCCCTGGGGGACATTTCTGAGAATCCATTTTTACTTGTATGCAATCAGAGGACCTCTATTGGTCAAGGTCACAAACATCCCCAGTGTAATTTCCTCCTGAAATTACGGAGAACACAGGAGGTCTGCCACTTTCTTGGAGGGAAAAATATTAACACCCTCACCTCTTGCTCCCAATATAAGATTCTGAGTAGGAGTGAGTTACATCCTGAAGGGACGTTAATTCTTTTATATCTCTCTAGTCATTTTCATGCACTGCAGAAGGAAATGGCAACCCACTCTAGTGTTCTTGCCTGGGCGACTGAAGCGACTTAGCAGCAGCAGCAGCCACTTGGTAAATTACCTCTTCCATTACCCAGAACAGTGTTCGGAGATTTCAAGGAATGAATGCTTCTAAAGGACAGAAATGCTTAGAAAGAAAGTAGTTTCTTTCAATTTTTGTTTTAAATACAGATTATCATATGTTTGTATGTACACATATCTGTAGCTATTATGAGCATATGTATGCATTTATATGATATTAGAGATGTCAATTATACCTTTGTATTACTCTCTCCATTTTCTTTCTATAATAGAAATCAACATAAATGTAGCTAAATGAGATCAGGGCTTTTCAGTCTTGGCACTGTCAGCATTTTCAAGCACATGATTTTTGGTAGTGGGTGTTGTCCTGTGTATTGTGGGATGTTTAGCAACATCCTTGGGTTGACAGAGAATGAGGTGGTTGGATGGCATCGCTGACTCAACGGGCATGAGTTTGAGCGAACTCCAGGAGATGGTGAAGGACAGGGAAGCCTGGCGTGATGCAATTCATGGTGCCGCAAAGAGCTGGACACGACTTGGCAACTGAAAAACAATGACAACTTGGTTCTATATGCAAGTGCCAGAAGCGGCCACACTGTCCCTGCTGTGACAACCCAAACTGTCACCTGACACTGCCAAATGTCCCCGAAGGGCAAAGATTGCCCCTTATTGAGAATCACTGAGTTAGAAACATATGTCTCACATGGGGAGTCCATGCTGGCTTGGTGACTCTGCACTGGAGCCCAGGCTCCTCGCTTTGCCATATTTTGGACCCGCCCTTCTCGAATGACCCTAGAGATCTCACTCAAGTATCCCAATTCTAGTGGGGCAAGGACGATGTGTACTGGTAAACTGACTTTCAGGAAAAAAAAAAAAAACTGACTAGGAGTTTGGGGGGGAAGGGGGACTGATTTGTAGTGTTGTATATTTCTATGCTGTAAATATTCCTTCCAAGGCTGCTGTTAAACTACCAATTTTCTAACAACTGGCTTGCAAAATTCTTACATATTTAACAATCACTTCTCATAAGCCAGTGTTAGTGGGTGGCAGCATACCACCCAGAGATGGAAGGGGCAGAGGAAAGAGAGGGTACAACCTTCTGTCTCAGGGCGAAATGAGGTTCCACTTCTGTTCATCTCCATAGGTCAGAACATAGTCACATGTCCATCCTAGCTGCGAGGCAGACTGGGATGCTGTGTGTATTCTGGACAGCATCTACCCAGACAAAGAACCAGGAGAATCTATCCCTAGGAGACAGAGACAGAGAGAATGTTTACTGCAGGAAAACCATCAGCGTCTACCATGATATCATTTAAAAACTGACCAGAAATTTGAATGAATTTTATCTAAAAGGATCTTAGGGATTTCAGTATTTAACATGTAATAAGTGAGAAGAGATAAATCACAGACTTCCTTGAACAGTTGAAGGTTCCTTCTGCAGCTAACAACAGAGGACATTAGGTGATTGTTCTTACAAGTTTTTAAATTGAAGGGAAATACATTTCCCTTTAAAATTCTAAACTTTTAGCTCAAGTTGTTTGAAGTTGGTGACCTGTGTACTTCATCTTTTGGACACACTAGAAAATAAATATCATGGGATTTTAGAATTAGAATAGGATTAATGATAATAGTAATTATTATAATAGATACATATAATAGTATGTGCCAGTCACTGTCTAAATACTTTACATATTTTTTATGCTCTTTTAATCTTCACAACAACCCTATGTAGTAGGCACCATTATAATTCTTATTTTTAGATAATATTGAGGCACAGATAGGCTAAGTAACTTACCCAAGGACACACAGCAATAAGAAGTGGGGCTAGGATTTTTAGAGATCATCTCTTCTAATGATCTCTTGTGCATTCTTCTCTGTTTAGTTTTCCATCTTCTCTTGTAGGGAGGAGAGATGCTGGAAGAGTTAAAAACTGCATTTCCCAGATTCCTTTGCAGCGGTTTGGGTACACTTTACCTTCAAATCATCAGCTTTCTGATGTGAAGTGGCTTAGTGGCAGCAGGGTTAGCCAAAGGAGCATTTATTTCCTGGCTACCTCTAAGGTATTGTGACCTTACTGGTTCTGAAAATGTGATAGGTTTTAAAATTGTTTTCCTCACTTGAAATATGATAATAGCATTTTGCTTTTAGGATTATTCTAAGGATGGAATGGCTTATTTGGATATTGGTTTGGTGCTAATAACAGAACCAAAGTAATAGTTGCTTAAACAAGATTAAAATTTATTTTTCTGTAATATTGACGTCCTGACGTGCATGCATGCTCCCTTCTGAGGGCTTCTCTGGTGACTTAGGGAGTAAAAGTCTGCCTGCAATGCAGGAGACATGGGTTCGATCCCTGAGTTGAGAAGATCCCCTGGAGAAGGAAATGGTAACCCACTCCAGTGTTCTTGCCTAGAGAATTCCTTGGAGACAGAGTCTGGTGGGCTACAGTCCATAGGGACTCTTTAAGTTAAATAATAATAACAATCTACTCTATTATTCTTAAGGAAATTGTAAAGTGACTTGAATGCAGACATTTAAGAGTAAAAACCTAGACGTTTTCTTCACAGTGTGGTTTTCTTTTGTTTTAGCCAATGTGCTATTCTTGCAAACTTTTCTTTGGGAAATACTGCTCTTCTCTGCAAAGAAATCACCTGGGTGCATGGTGTCTATAATCTGGAGATTATATCAATATACAATGTGTATGAATAATCACCAGAGAGAAACTAGGCTGGACATACGTAGGCAGGAGTTTCGCCTCACTCTGCAGATTGGCAGAAATCCCCAACGTTTTTGACACCAGGGACCAGTTTCACAGAAGACAGGTTTTCCACAGACCAGGAAGTAGGGAGAGTTGCCGGATGATTCAAGTACATTACATTTATTGTCTGAAAAAATGTGAAAGTGTTAGTCACTTAGTCATGTCTGACTGTTGTGACTCCATAGACTGTAACCCACCAGGCTCCTCTGCCCATGGATTCTCCAGGCTAGAATGTTGGAGTGGGTTGCCATTTCCTCCTCCAGGGGATCTTCCCAACCCAGGGATCGAACCTGTGTCTCCTGCATCGCAGGCAGATTCTTTACTGTCTGAGCCACCAGGAAAGCCAATTTATTGTGTACTTAATTTATTTCTATTACTATTACACCAGCTCCACCTCAGATCATTAGGCTTTAGATCCCAGAAGTTGGGAACCCATGCTCTATAGGAAATACATTCAGAATTACTTGGCTAAACAACCTGGGATTAGATTCTAGAAAGTTCCCCACACCAAAGAGCGGTCTGGTCCAGGGTGTCACTAGTGCCATGAAACCCTGTTACAGGAAGAAACTAGGCTTAGTCGGGCTAAATACTGTGTCCAAGGACCCACAGCCAGCCTGAGGCTGAACAGGGCATCACTCCCAGTTGGCTCTGGAAAGACTGGTTTCTGCACCCAGTCTATACAGGCTCAGGGGCCCTTAGGTCATGATGCCATGCCCAAGTTTGACTTTTTCCCATCAACTAAGCATTCTTGCTAATTTTGCCATACCATTGAGTTCAACTGCTATATAAAGAACTTGGTGGTTTTTTTTTCACCCCTCTAATACAATTTCATTTAAGAATTGAAATTGGGCTTATTTGAATTTTATTTTTGGCTGTGGGTTGAAGTGCTTTTAGAAGTGGTTCTCAGGTTGGCTCGGTCTAATTAAGGATGAGTGCATTGTGTTCTAGAATATTTTCAGTCACTGTGGAAGTACCCATGTATTATCCTAAGTGTCTATCACTGTCTTTTGTCATTTTTTTTTAAAATCAATTCATTCCTTCCACTAATTTTTATTTCAGAGATATCTTTTGGTTCATGAATACGAATAATCTTTGAAATCATGAAAATAACCTAGAAATGATTGGATGTACTTGAGAAGGCAAGATTCAGTTCTGATTATAGGTTGAAAAATTAGAGACATGACCAGATACAAATAGATATACAGAATGATACAATATACCATAATACATACAAGGATACAATTGTACATTGTACAATGTATAATTATTTATCAAGAAAGGAAAAATGAGCAAATAAAGGTAACAACTGCTTATACTAATGCTATGTGGTCATATTTCTGATTAGAAATTCAATTTTACCAAGTTTTCACCCAAGAAACCATCTTTAAGAACTGAGGTATAATTGATGCACAACATTATATTGTTTCAGGTGTGCAACATAATGATTCAATATTTGTAGTTATTGTGAAACATATATAAGAAGTTTAGTTAACAACTTGTCACCATATGTAGTTATAGAGTTCTTTCACTGGGGCAGGAACTTTTAAAATTTACTCTCTTAACAACTTTTAAATATACAGTGTAGTATTATTGCCTATAGTCACAACATTGTACATTTAGTTCAGTTCAGTCCCTCAGTCGTGTCCGACTCTTTGCGACCCCATGAATCGCAGCACGCCAGGCCTCCCTGTCCATCACCATCTCCCAGAGTTCACTCAGACTCATGTCCATCGAGTCAGTGATGGCATCCAGCCATCTCATCCTCTGTCGTCCCCTTCTCCTCTTGCCCTCAATGCCTCCCAGCATCAGAGTCTTTTCCAATGAGTCAGCTCTTCGCATGAGGTGGCCAAAGTACTGGAGTTTCAGCTTGAGCATCATTCCTTCCAAAGAAATCCCAGGGCATTGTACATTATATCTCCATAATTTGTTTATAACTGGGAGTTTTTAACTTTTAGCTCCCTTCACCCATTTTACCTGCTCTCTAACCCTGCCTCTGGCAACTGCTACTCTGTTCTCTGTATTGATTTGATGAGCTTAGGTCTTTTTTTCTTCTTCTTTTTTTAGATTCTATGTATAAATGAGATGCAATATTGCTCTTTACAGCATCAGACTTTGCTTCTATCACCAGACACATCTACAGCTGGGTATTCTTTTTGCTTTGGCTCCATCCCTTCATTCTTTCTGGAGTTATTTCTCCACTGCTCTCCAGTAGTATATTGGGGCCCTACTGACCTGGGGAGTTTCTCTTTCAGTATCCTATCATTTTGCCTTTTCATACTGTTCATGGGGTTCTCAAGGCAAGAATACTGAAGTGGTTTGCCATTCCCTTCTCCAGCGGACCACATCCTGTCAGATCTCTCCACCATGACCCACCCATCCTGGGTTGCCCCATGGGCATGGCTTAGTTTCATTGAGTTAGACAAGGCTGTGGTCCTAGTGTGATTAGATTGACTAGTTTTCTGTGAGTATGGTTTCAGTGTGTTTGCCCTCTGATGCCCTCTTGCAACACCTACCATCTTACTTGGGTTTCTCTTACCTCGGGCATGGGATATCTCTTCCCGGCTGCTCCAGCAAAGCACAGCCATCGCACCTTACCTTGGATGAGGGGTCTCTCCTCACCGCCACCCTTCCTGACCTTGGAGGAGGGGTATCTCCTCACCTGGAATGTCAGGTCCATGAATCAAGGCAAATTGGAAGTGGTCAAACAAGAGATGGCAAAAATGAAATGTCGACATTCTAGGAATCACTGAACTAAAATGGACTGGAATGGGTGAATTTAACTCAGAGGACCATTATATCTACTACTGCGGGCAGGAATCCCTCAGAAGAAATGGAGTGGCCATCGTGGTCAACAAAAGAGTCCGAAATGCAGTACTTGGATGTAATCTCAAAAACGACAGAATGATCTCTGTTCATTTCCAAGGCAAACCATTCAATGTCACAGTAATCCAAGTCTATGCCCCAACCAGTAATGCTGAAGAAGCTGAAGTTGAACTGTTCTATGAAGACCTACAAGATCTTTTAGAAATAACACCCAAAAAAGATGTCCTTTTCATTATAGGGGACTGGAATGCAAAAGTAGGAAGTCAAGAAACACCTGGAGTAACAGGCAAATTTGGCCTTGGAGTACAGAATGAAGCAGGGCAAAGACTAATAGAGTTTTGCCAAGAAAATGCACTGGTCATAGCAAATACCCTCTTCCAACAACACAAGAGAAGACTCTATACATGGACATCACCAGATGGTCAACACCGAAATCAGACCAATTATATTCTTTGCACCCAGAGATGGAGAAGCTCTATACAGTCAGCAAAAACAAGACCAGGAGCTGACTGTGGCTCAGACCATGAACTCCTTATTGCCAAATTTAGACTGAAATTGAAGAAAGTAGGGAAAACTACTAGACCATTCAGGTATGACCTAAATCAAATCCCTTATGATTATACAGTGGAAGTGAGAAATAGATTTAAGGGCCTAGATCTGATAGATAGAGTGCCTGATGAACTATGGAATGAGATTCATGACATTGTACAGGAGACAGGGATCAAGACCATCCCCATGGAAAAGAAATGCAAAAACGCAAAATGGCTGTCTGGGGAGGCCTTACAAATAGCTGTGAAAAGAAGAGAAGCGAAAAGCAAAGGAGAAAAGGAAAGATATAAACATCTGAATGCAGAGTTCCAAAGAATAGCAAGAAGAGATAAGAAAGCCTTCTTCAGCAATCAATGCAAAGAAATAGAGGAAAACAACAGAATGGGAAAGACTAGGGATCTTTTCAAGAAAATCAGAGATACCAAAGGAACATTTCATGCAAAGATGGGCTCGATAAAGGACAGAAATGGTATGGACCTAATAGAAGCAGAAGATATCAAAAAGAGGTGGCAAGAATACACAGAAGAATTGTACAAAAAAGATCTTCATGACCCAGATAATCATGATGGTGTGATCACTGACCTAGAGCCAGACATCCTGGAATGTGAAGTCAAGTGGACCTTAGAAAGCATCACTATGAACAAAGCTAGTGGAGGTGATGGAATTCCAGTGGAGCTATTCCAAATCCTGAAAGATGATGCTGTGAAAGTGCTGCACTCAATATGCCAGCAAATTTGGAAAACTCAGCAGTGGCCACAGGATTGGAAAAGGTCAGTTTTCATCCAAATCCCGAAGAAAGGCAATGCCAAAGAATGCTCAACCTACCGCACAATTGCACTCATCTCACACGCTAGTAAAGTAATGCTCAAAATTCTCCAAGCCAGGCTTCAGCAATATGTGAACCGTGAACTTCCTGATGTGCAAGCTGGTTTTAGAAAAGGCAGAGGAACCAGAGATCAAATTGCCAACATCCGCTGGATCATGGAAAAAGCAAGAGAGTTCCAGAAAAATATCTATTTCTGCTTTATTGACTATGCCAAAGCCTTTGACTGTGTGGATCACAATCAACTGTGGAAAATTCTGAAAGAGATGGGAATACCAGACCACCTGATCTGCCTCTTGAGAAATTTGTATGCAGGTCAGGAAGCAACAGTTAGAACTGGTCATGGAACAACAGACTGGTTCCAAATAGGAAAAGCAGTATGTCAAGGCTGTATTTTGTCACCCTGTTTATTTAACTTATATGTAGAGTACATCATGAGAAACGCTGGACTGGAAGAAACATAAGTTGGAATCAAGATTGCTGGGAGAAATATCAATAACCTCAGATATGCGGATGACACCACCCTTATGGCAGAAAGTGAAGAGGAACTAAAAAGCCTCTTGATGAAGGTGAAAGTGGAGAGTGAAAAGATTGGCTTAAAGCTCAACATTCAGAAAACGAAGATCATGGCATGTGGTCCCATCACTTCATGGGAAATAGATGGGGAAACAGTGGAAACAGTGTCAGACTTTATTTTTCTGGGCTCCAAAATCACTGCAGATGGTGACTGCAGCCATGAAATTAAAAGACGCTTACTCCTTGGAAGGAAAGTGATGACCAACCTAGACAGCATATTCAAAAGCAGAGACATTACTTTGCCAACAAAGGTTCGTCTAGTCAAGGCTATGGTCTTTCCTGTGGTCATGTATGGATGTGAGAGCTGGACTGTGAAGAAGGCTGAGTGCCGAAGAATTGATGCTTTTGAACTGTGATGTTGGAGAACTCTTGAGAGTCCCTTGGACTGCAAGAAGATCCAACCAGTCCATTGTGAAGGAGATCAGCCCTGGGATTTCTTTGGAAGGAATGATGCTAAAGCTGAAACTCCAGTATTTTGGCCACCTCATGCGAAGAGTTGACTCATTGGAGAAGACTCTGATGCTGGGAGGGATTGGGGGCAGGAGGAGAAGGGGACGACAGAGGATGAGATGGTTGGATGGCATCACTGACTCGATGGATGTGAGTCTGAGTGACCTCCAGGAGTTGGTGATTGACAGAGAGGCCTGGCGTGCTGCAATTCATGGGGTCGCAAAGAGTCGGACACCACTGAGCGACTGATCTGATCTAATCTGATAAATGAGATTGTGAGGTTTTTGTCTTTCTTTGTGAGACAGTTTTCACTTAGTATAATACTTCCAAGTTCCATTCATGTTTTTTGCAAATGGGAAGGTTTCATTCTTGTTCATGGCTGTGTAACATTCCGATTTCTCCCCATCAGAGTATGCTCTCTGAAATTTAAATCTGATAATGCCATTATCCTGCTTACAATTCAACATTTCCATTAACTTTCCAAAGCACCTATGGAAAAATGCAAGACTGCCACCAACCTTGTAAATGTCTTCTCTTGCTACAGGCTGCACAGCCTCAGGCCAAATAGAACCATTTGTAATTTCCCTCACTTGCTTGCTTGCTTGCTAAGTCGTTTCAGTCGTGTCCGACTCTGTACGACCCCATAGACGGAAGCTCACCAGGCTCCCCCATCCCTGGGATTCTCCAGGCAAGAACACTGGAGTGGGTTGCCATTTCCTTCTCCAATGAATGGAAGTGAAAAATGAAAGTTAAGTTGCTCAGTCGTGTCCGACTCTTAGCGACCCCTTGGACTGGAGCCTACCAGGATCCTCCGTCCATGGGATTTTCCAGGCAAAAGTACTGGGGTGGGGTGCCATTGCCTCACTAGCCACCCTTTTCCATTGCATTTGGAGGAAACTCACTGCAGTTTGTGTGCTCAATCAACTCACTTATCTTTTAAAACACAAATAATGCTGCTTTTGTGAACCTGCCCATTCATATATGCCCTCTATGTTCTCCTAATAATCTCTGCATGTCTCTATGACAAAACTGAACTGTATTGTTTTTTAATGATCTATTTACACATCTGACTTTCCTATTGAGTTTTGGACTCCTGTTGGGAGCCGCCGCGGAGAGGCACTCTACTCGTGCCAAAGTCATGAGGAAGGAGGCTCGACAAAATGCAATGGCAAGATCGAACCTCAGGAGTCCCCCTAGATATTCTCGAGCATCTACCCCCCAAAAAACCAGAGTCTGCCTGCTTTACTGCTTTGTGCTCTCAACTCTGACTTTACTGGGGGCTGTCCCCTACCACCATCTTGCTCTCTCTAATAAAGAATTAACTTACAGCTCCAATTAATAAAGTTCCTGGGCATTAGAAAGTGAAAGTGAAGTCGCTCAGTCGTGTCCGACTCTTTGTGACCCCGTGGACTGTAGCCTACCAGGCTCCTCCATCCACGGGATTCCCTAGGCAAGAGTACTGGAGTGGGTTGCCATTTCCTTCTCCAGGGGATCTTCCCAACCCAGGGATCGAACCCAGGTCTCCGGCATTGGAGGCAGACGCTTTAACCTCTGAGCCACCAGGGAAGCCCACTCCTGGGCATTAGGAGTGTTCAAATTCAAACCCCTCAGATAGCTTTTTAACTCGCCTGATAAGTTTACCCGGACTCCTACAGCTATGCATACGATTGTTTACAGTCTCTCAGCCGTCAGAGGCAAGGGAAGCTTAAGATATTCAAATAGCTTAGAGCCTCTCAGAGAGTTAGAAACTGTCAGAATAAGACTAGTAAAAGATTTTATTAATGAAGCCAATGCTTTTTGCCAAGTTTTCACATCCCCCGTTTTGTATCCTTGAATGTGTATTAATTAATATAGTTGGTTTGTAGAAAAAATAAGTAGTGGCCTTGGTGCTAGTAACTTTAGACCCTTAAGGTAATAAATTCTTTTCTTTGTTGTAAACCCATTGCGCCTCCCCACTATAGGAATGCAAGTTTATCTAACACTTCGGATGAAGATGGCGCCAAACCTTAAAATAATTACTCTTAGAGAAAATAAGTCTTGCGGTTGACAAACCTTTGTCAAGAGTCATAAAATGTTAATAGGCCTTCTGGCCAGAAGATGATGTAATTCACCTGAACCATTTGTACACGATAAATTTGCAGGAAAGAAACCTTGGTTTTTGATAAGGATCAAAGACTGCTGGCTTTGCATGATTTCACATCCCCTATTATCCTCTATGTGTAACTTAGGGTATATAAGCCCCTGTTGAAAATAAAGGTATGGGCCTTGCTCACCAGAGCTTGGTCTCCCCATGTCATTCTTTCTCTCAATTTCCATTTCCGGCTGAAGTCTCCATCTGGAGCACGGAACCCACCAAGCTTGCTAATCATGCCTGGGCTTCTAAGACCCACTCAAGAAAGTGCCTAAGGTGGGGCACTTTCCGCTATTTGACCGGGCGCCTGTGGCCTACGCAAGTGGTGCAAACTTCTTGTCTTGAAGTTTTATTGGTCTCCTGCGTAAACCAAGCTACTCAGCTTCTTTTCTCCTCTGAATATTCCTACTGAGCTATCCTTTCAGATCAGATCAGATCAGATCAGTCGCTCAGTCATGTCCGACTCTTTGCGACCCCATGAACCGCAGCACGCCAGGCCTCCCTGTCCATCACCAGCTCCCGGAGGTCACTCAGACTCACACCCATCGAGTCAGTGATGCCATCCAGCCATCTCATCCTCTGTCATCCCCTTCTCCTCCTGCCCTCAATCCCTCCCAGCATCAGAGTCTTCTCCAATGAGTCAACTCTTCCCATGAGGTGGCCAAAATACTGGAGTTTCAGCTTTAGCATCATTCCTTCCAAAGAAATTCCAGAATTGATCTCCTTCAGAATGGACTGGTTGGATCTTCTTGCACTCCAAGGGACTCTCAAGAGTCTTCTCCAACACCACAGTTCAAAAGCATCAATTCTTCGGTGCTCAGCCTTCTTCACAGTCCAGCTATCCTTTAATTACTCTTAATGTCTCTAATTGATATGTAAATGAGTCGGCGACGCCATCCACCCTCCGAAGACCCTGGATCAGCCGGGACTGGACCTCGGTAGACTCCTGTTCATCAGGACCTTGTTTTGTTCATATTTGAATCCTCCATATATTATATACTTTTTGGTATACAGTTGATGCTCATATTTTGAGAGCAAAAATTTAAATGTGAATATATGTTGTATATATATAAATTATGCTAGAGTCAAATTTCATCAGTCACTTTCAAGAGCTCCTCTTAACTGACTTAGTCTTTTTAAATTATTTATTTTTTTATTATTTTTGGCTGCACTGGGTCTTGCTGCACTTGGGCTTTCTCTAGTTGCGGCCATGGGGGACTACTTTCCGTTGTAGCGTCTGAGCTTCTCATTGCGGTGGCTTGCAGTGGCTTTTTCTTGTTGTCGAGCATGGGCTCTAGGGCATGGGCTCAGTACCCGTGGCTCCCAGGTTCTAGAGCACAGGCTTGTAGTTGTGGTGCCTGGGCTTTGTTGTTCCCCCGCATGTGGGATGTTCACAGAGCAGGGATTGAACCCATGTCCCCTGCACTGGCAGGCAGATTCTTAACCACTGGACCACCGGGAAAGTCCAACTTAGTCTTTTTTGTTAAAGTATTCTATAAAGAGGTTTATCTCACAGTTTGGTTGTGGCATATTTTAAAATGTAATTGAGGTTATTATTATAAGCTAACCACTTTCCTATATTCATTTTTGGGGCTATCAGAGGAATATTCTGATAAGGAAACAGAATATAAATGTATACTCAAACTCAAATAAGTATGACTTAAAGTGATGTGCTATTTCAAAATTTCATTGGCCAGCAAGCATACTTGCAGTGCCCAATAATCTGGTGGTAAATTACTACTAGAGCAACATTTTAAATACCTGCTTCTTAAAAGATCTTTTATCAACCAGAAATAGAGGCTAGTTTCCACTAGATGATTTAATATTTTAAATGTACATTTAAGAGAAGTTGAGCTTAACTGTAGTCATGCTTACTTTGCAGGAAAAATAACTTTCTTCCAGAAATGTCCTCCTGGTCATTTTCTTGTCCATGTAATTGGTTACCAGTGAGAGCCTTGCTGTTTAGCTAGTATTCATTGTCAATTCTTTCCCTGAAAAATTTCACGGGTTAAATTCACAGTTCCTTGTGGAATGTTTGCTGTATCAGATCAGATCAGATCAGTCGCTCAGTCGTGTCCGACTCTTTGCGACCCCATGAACCGCAGCACGCCAGGCCTCCCTGTCCATCACTAGCTCCCGGAGGTCACCCAGACTCGCATCCATCGAGTCAGTGATGCCATCCAGCCATCTCATCCTCTGTCGTCCCCTTCTCCTCCTGCCCTCAATCCCTCCCAGCATCAGAGTCTTCTCCAATGAGTCAACTCTTCGCATGAGGTGGCCAAAATACTGGAGTTTCAGCTTTAGCATCATTCCTTCCAAAGAAATTCCAGGATTGATCTCCTTCAGAATGGACTGGTTGGATCTTCTTGCAGTCCAAGGGACTCTCAAGAGTCTTCTCCAACACCACAGTTCAAAAGCATCAATTCTTCGGCGCTCAGCCTTCTTCACAGTCCAGCTCTCACATCCATACATGACCACAGGAAAGACCATAGCCTTGACTAGGCGAACCTTTGTTGGTAAAGTAATGTCTCTGCTTTTGAATATGCTATCTAGGTTGGTCATAACTTTCCTTCCAAGGAGTAAGTGTCTTTTAATTTCATGGCTGCAGTCACCATCTGCAGTGATTTTGGAGCCCAGAAAAACAAAGTCTGACACTGTTTCCCCATCTATTTCCCATGCAGTGATGTTTGCTGTATATTATTTACCAAAGAAAAACAAGGAAGATAATTATCTTATGAGGAGCTGCCCTACCCTGAGGTATTATTTTTTAGTTTTTTTGAAAATTGAAATGCAGTTGATTTACAATTTGTGTTAGTTTCAGTCATACAGCCTGATGATGAGGTATTATTTTGAAACAACAGAAAATATTGTGATTTCCAGATACCAAAGAGGCAGTGAAAAACTGGTAGACACTGAAATGCTGGGCCATTTGACAAACCAAATTCTAAATGGAACAAGTCAAACTGCAGTGTCTTGGAGTCATCTTCTTATCAGATTTCACACATCCAGGGATCATTAGAAATGGGCCATCTAAGTTTTATTTTAAAATTTACCATAAATTTGTGACTTTCATTTATGAAATGAGAATTAATTGTTTGTTTACCCAGTAGAGTCAAGGCAACATTTAAAGAAGTTAATCTAAACTCCTTCTAATAGGTACAAAGTCCTTCTTCTTTTACTCAGAATGGATTTAGATAGAAATACAATGGCACCCCTACTCTTGCCTGGAAAATCCCATGGATGGGGGAGCCTGGTGGGCTGCAGTCCATGGGGTCGCTAAGAGTCTGACACGACTGAGCGACTTCACTTTCACTTTTCACTTTCATGCATTGGAGAAGGAAATGGCAACCTACTCCAGTGTTCTTGCCTGGAGAATCCCAGGGATGGGGGAGCCTGGTGGGCTGCAGTCCATGGGGTCGCACAGAGTCAGACATGACTGAAGCAACTTAGCAGCAGCAGCAGCAGCAGCAGTCGTTAACATGCAGTAAACAGGCTGCCAGATATTTCTCCAGCTAAAACGGGTTTATTTGAGGTTGGCAGAGAATTGTAATTCTAGGTCTGCAGACATGGAGTCATGTACAAGTTCTTCCAGGGCAAGAGGAGACCACTTTAAAGGAGGAAAAAGGCAGTTAGGAGGGCTGTTCAGTTCAGTTCAGTCGCTCAGTCCTGTCCAACTCTGCGACCCCATGAATCGCAGCACACCAGGCCTCCCTGTCCATCACCATCTCCCAGAGTTCTCTCAGCTCACGTCCATCGAGTCGGTGATGCCATCCAGCCATCTCATCCTCTGTCATCCCCTTTTCCTCCTGCCCCCAATCCCTCCCAGCATCATTGTCTTTTCCAATGAGTCAACTCTTCACATCAGGTGGCCAAAGTACTAGAATTTCAGCTTTAGCATCAGTCCTTCCAAAGAACACCCAGGGCTGATCTCCTTCACAATGGACTGGTTGGATCTCCTTGCAGTTCAAGGGACTCTCAAGAGTCTTCTCCAACACCACAGTTCAAAAGCATCAATTCTTCGGCACTCAGCTTTCTTCATAGTCCAACATTCGCATCCATACATGACTACTGGAAAAACCATAGCCTTGACTAGACAGACCTTTGTTGGCAAAGTAATGTCTGTGCTTTCCAATATGATATCTAGGTTGGTCATAACTTTCCTTCCAAGGAGTAAGCGTCTTTTAATTTCATGGCTGCAATCAGCATCTGCAGTGATTTTGGAGCCCAAAAAGATAAAGTCTGACACTGTTTTCACTGTTTCCCCATCTATTTCCCATGAAGTGATGGGACCAGATGCCATGATCTTCGTTTTCTGAATGTTGAGCTTTAAGCCAACCTTTTCACTCTCCACTTTCACTTTCATCAAGAGGCTTTTGAGTTCCTCTTCACTTTCTGCCCTAAGAGTGATGTCATCTGCATATCTGAGGTTATTGATATTTCTCCCAGCAATCTTGATTCCAGCTTGTGCTTCTTCCAGCCCAGTGTTTCTCCTGATGTATTCTGCATAGAAGTTAAATAAGCAGGGTGACAATATACAGCCTTGACGTACTCCTTTTCCTTTTTGGAACCAGTCTGTTGTTCCATGTCCAGTTCTAACTGTTGCTTCCTGACCTGATACAGGTTTCTCAAGAGGCAGGTCAGGTGGTCTGGTATTCCCATCTCTTTCAGAATTTTCCACAGTTTATTATGATCCACACAAAGGCTATAGTGAACAAAAAATCCATTGCTTTTCATTGGCTGAGTTCTTGCCAGCAAAGAAGAGACTTTCTCTTTCTTTTTGGGCTCAGCTCTGGCTGGAGTGTGTGAGAGCTCTCCCTGCTGGCATCCTGGCTCTATTTAATTGAGGTTCCAATAGTCTTGCCTGGAGAATCCCAGGGACGCTATGCTACACTACGCTAAGTCACTTCAGTTGTGTCCGACTCTGTGTGACCCCATAGACAGTAGCCTACCAAGCTCCCCCGTCCCTGGGATTCTCCAGGCAAGAACACTGGAGTGGGTTGCCATTTCCTTCTCCAATGCAGGAAAGTGAAAAGTGAAAGTGAAGTCGCTCAGTCGTGTCCGACTCTTAGCGACCCCATGGACTGCAGCCTACCAGGCTCCTGCGTCCATGGGATTTTCCAGGCAAGAGTACTGGAGTGGGGTGCCATTGCCTTCTCCCAATCCCAGGGACAGAGGAACTTAATGGGGTATAGTCTACAAGGTCACATAGAATTGGACAGGACTGGAGCGACTAACACCCTCTCTGTTTAATTTTTTTTAATTTAATTTTATTTAACTTTACAATATTGTATTGGTTTTGCCATATATCAAAATGAATCCACCACAGGTATACATGTGTCCCCCATCCTGAACCCTCCTCCCTCCTCCCTCCCCATACCATCCCTCTGGGTTGTCCCAGTGCACCAGCCCCAAGCGTTCAGTATCATGCATCAAACCTGGACTGGCGACTCATTTCATATATGATATTATACATATTTCAATGCCATTCTCCCAAATCATCCCACCCTTTCCCTCTCCCAGAGTCCAAAAGACTGTTCTATACATCAGTGTCTCTTTTGCTGTCTCGTATACAGGGTTATTGTTACCATCTTTCTAAATTCCATATATATGCGTTAGTATACTGTATTGGTGTTTTTCTTTCTGGCTTACTTCAATCTGTATAATAGGCTCCAGTTTCATCCACCTCATTAGAACTGATTCAAATGTATTCTTTTTAATGGCTGAGTAATACTCCATTGTGTATATGTACCACAGCTTTCTCCAAAGAAGACATACAGATGGCTAACAAAGACATGAAAAGATGCTCAACATCACTCATTATCAGAGAAATGCAAATCAAAACCACTATGAGGTACCATTTCATGCCAGTCAGAATGGCTGTGATCCAAGTCTACAAGCAATAAATGCTGGAGAGGGTGTGGAGAAAAGGAAACCCTCTTACACTGTTGATGGGAATGCAAACTAGTACAGCCACTATGGAGAACAGTGTGGAGATTTTCCTTAAAAAACTGGGAATAGAACTGCCTTATGATCCAGCAATCCCACTGCTGGACATACACACTGAGGAAACCAGAATTGAAAGAGACACATGTAACCCAATGTTCATCGCAGCGCTGTTTATATATTTTTTTTATGTAGTAGTAGGCTTGGGACTTGGTAGTTCAGTGGTAAAGAGTCTACTTGTAATGCAGAAGACCCAGGTTCAATCCCTGAGTGGGGAAGATCCTCTGGAGAGGGAAGTGGCAACCTACTCCAGTATTCTTGCCTGGGAAATTCCATGGAGAAAAGAGCCTGGTGAGCTACAGTCTATGGAGTGGCAAAATAGTCAGACACGACTGAGTGACTAAACAACAACAGACTCAGGACCCCTAATGAGATGGGACAAAATAGAAATAAACTGAGAAAAAGTTAAACTCTGGCTGGAAATGAACAGGTACTTTACATTCACATCACGTAATTTAAATATACGGCTCTTTTTTAAAAATTTGGAAAATTATCATTTCATATTTGCAAGAGCATTTTAAAAGTTTATATCAAAGATTGAATATCACTTCTAAAAGAAAGCCTTTGTATACTGCTGCTGCTGCTGCTGCTAAATTGCTTCAGTCGTGTCCAACTCTGTGTGACCCCATAGATGGCAGCCCACCAGGCTTCCCCATCCCTGGGATTCTCCAGGCAAGAACACTGGAGTGGCTTGCCATTTCCTTCTCCAATGCATGAAAGTGAAAAGGGAAAGTGAAGTCACTGAGTCATGTCCAACACTTCACGATCCTGTGGACTGCAGCCTACCAGGCTCCTCTGTCCATGGGATTTTCCAAGCCAAAATAGAGTCTCTCAGTTTTCAGAGGTTATGTCTGACAGGAATCCACTGGAGGGCAGTATGTAGTAAGAGTTATGACTTGCCTGGACTATTGATTTGTTTCAGAACGTAAACTGAATATCTCTTTGCAGCTCATTTTTTTATGATGACATACAGTTCTGCTGTTTGTTTTAAAGTTTAAAAAGATTTCCCACATTTAGTGCCTGAATAAGTCTGTGTATTTCGATTGGATGTGGCAAACAATAGGGCTGATTATATGTTGAAAGTGTTTCTGTCTTACTGGTAAATCAAGAAGCATGAATTCAAGTTTCTGCACTCACTGAACAGTGATATATTTCAATCTAGCTAGACTTTAATTGATACTCTATTTCCCCCGGGAAGAAATCAGGGTTCCAGAGACAGCTGTCATTAATTGAAGTTAGGTCACACTGCATCACACTCTTTCACCCCAGAACACTGAGTGCAACATTCTGGATCATATCAGCTGCCTGTGTAGGACCCATTCCTTCCATGACGAAATGTATTTAATTTGATTTCTGAGTATTAAAGACACACCTGTGAGATAGAGTTTGGAATTCAGTCTGCTCATTTAACTGTATAGAAATACTATATTTGATTCAAAAGTCATCTTTTGGTTATAATAATACTTGCCCCCTCATCCGTAGTTCCTTCCTTCCTCCATCCATTCACCCATTCATCCATTAATTTATTCAATATTTATTGTTCCTCTACAATTGTATGTGCTATACAACCTTGTGATGTTTTAGTTCAGAAGTATTCAATAGGAAATAAACTTTTCTCAGAATATCAGGACTTGGTGAATTTTGAAAGTGTTAGTCACTCAATCGTGTCTGATTCTTTTCAACCCCATGAACCATAGCCCACCAGGCTTCTCTATCCATGGAATTCTCCAAGCAAGAACACTGGAGTGGGTTGCCATTCCCTTCTCCACGGGATATTCCCAACCCGGGGGTCAAACCTGGGTCTTCTGCATTGCAGGCAGATTCTTTACCATCTGAGCCACCAGGGGAGTCCCTGAACTTTAGGTTGTCCTCAAATAATGGTGACAGGTGATTAACTGTCTAAACCAGGTGCATGTTATGAACTCTTTATGTAAAAACTCTGTGAGAAAGTTTCCATCATCCTCAGCAGCATCATCACCCCCATTTACAGGTGAAAACATGAGACACAGAAAGTTCAAGTCCCTGGTCCATGCTCACGTATGAGTGGCAGAGCCAGTGTGCGAGATCTGCTCCAGACCAGATGCTCCAAACAACTAGCCATGGTGTGTGCTAAGTCACCTCAGTTGTGTCCAACTCTTTGAAACCCCATTGACTATAGCCCACCAAGCTCCTCTGTCCATGGGATTCTCTATGCAAGAATACTGGTGTGGGTTGCCATGCTCTTCTCTAATAGATCTTCCTGACCCAGGGGTCGAACCCGAGTCTCTTATGTCTCTTGCATTTGGAGACAGGTTATTTACCACCTGGGAAGCCCAGTCAAGGTACATTTTTCGTCAAGCACAGGGTTTCCAAGTAAAGCAAAAGTCAGCTTGGAAAATAGCTAATTTGAAGATGGCTTTTTGCTTTTGTGGAAGAGAAGATATACTAGACTTAATTAAGGGAATGTTTTTATTCAGACTTTTGCAATAGAAAGAATGTTCATTGAGGAATGCCTCAGAGATGGAATAGAGAGCTTGGGATTTCATAAAACAAGGGAGTCATTGAGGAAAGGTAGAGGTATGTCATTGCTCCTAATCTGCAAGGGAAGACTCCTTTGCCTGGTTGGCCATTTCTTGGAACCCAAAAGAATCACAAAATGGTGGAAGGATCTTGACCCTGTTGCTGCTTCCCAGGCGCACCAGGCTCAAATAAAGCTCAATATTGTCAGTCCCCACTTTTTTTTCAATACATAGAATAGCATCCCTTGCTGAATAACTGAGAGGCAATCATAAACTTCCCAAGTGGGACAGGGTTGGGGCTAGGAGATAGTCTTGACAGGACTCTGGTTGGCAATGTTCCTGCAAAACCATCTGAACCATCTGTTGGGACCTGATGACAAAGGTCAGCTTTTTTGGAGTGCTGGGTCAGTTGTCTTCCCAGAGGGATGCCTAAAACGAAGAAGAGATATATTAATAGAAAGGTTATATTAAAATAAAAAGCCAAGAGTTGTTTGCTGAGAGTAACCAGATGAGTGGATTCCAAAACAATGGTAGATAAAAATCTTATTGGCAGGCAGGATCACTTGTTGAGTTTGTTGAGGCTCCAGAGTTGGAATGTCAAGGCTTTTGGTGATGCTGTCCACAGTTTCAGTTGCCTCTCTTATATGTTCACCCATGACCCTAGTATTTCCTGGGACTTGCCTTGTGGCTCAGACAGGACTCTACCTTTGCATCCAGAAGGAAATCTGGCCCATGCACAGTCTGCTGGGGTAGAGCATACTTTGCGGTTTATATCAAGTCCTTGAGCTTCAGCCCAAGGGGCTTCTTCATATTCTGGAAAGAACAAGCCGCGGGGCAGCCTAGGGTCCCACTAGGGATCTGGGCAGGTATCTAGGCAGACTGCGTACGCCATGTGCTAAGTCATGTCTGACTGTTTGCAACCCCATAGACTGTAGCCCACCAGGCTCTTCTGTCCATGGAATTTTCCAGACAAGAATACTGGAGTGGGTTGCCATGTCCTACTCCAGGGGATATTCCTGACTCAGGGATCAAACTCACATCTCCTATGTCTCCTGCATTACAAGTGAATTCTTTACCCACTGAGACATTACAGAAGCCCTCTAGGCAGATTACACAGATAATAAAGTAACCTTCTACAACTCTTCTTAGAGCTTGCCAATAATCCAAGAAAAATATTCCATTTTAACAGACAGAAGACAAAATTCTGTTTTAATACCAATATACTAATTAATATGAAATATCTTTTTGAAAATCTCATAAATAAATTCATGATGGGCCAAATAATGACCCCTTTCAAAGACATCCACTGCCTAATCCTTGTGACCTGTGACTCTGTTATGTTACATGGCAGGAGGCAATTATGGTTGTAGATGAATTAAGGTTGGAATTTGAGGCCAGTCATTTGACCTTAAAATGATGAGAATATCCTGGACTATCTGGTGGTCATAATGTAATCATGACAATCATTTATTTATTTATTTTTTAAAAGAATGTGTGTGAAGCATGTTCTGATACAGTGGTTTTCTTTATTTTTTAGATACTATTTATTTATGTGGCTGAATCAGGTCTTAGTTGCATCATGAGGGACCTTTTGTTGAGCATGCTGGCTCAGTAGTTGAGGCACAGCGGTATGTGGAATCTTAGTTCCCTGAGAGGGGATTGAACCCCGGTCCCCTGCATTGCAAGGTGGATTCTTAACCACTGGACCACCAGGGAAGCCCCACAGTGTGTGTGTTAGTTGCTCAGTCGTGTCCATGTCCTCTGCGTGACCCTGTGGACTACAGCTCACCAGGCTCCTCTGTCCATGGAATTCTCTAGGCAAGAATACTAGAGTAGGTTGCCATTCCCTTCTCCAGAAAATCTTCCTGACCCAGGGATTGAACCTGGGTCCCCTGCACTGCAGGCAGATTCTTTATCATCTGAGCCGTCAGGGAAGTCCAGAAGTCCCACAATGATCATTTAAACGTCGAAGAAGGAGACAAGGGAGTCCAGTGTTTGAGTGAGGCCCTACGAGAAAGACACTGCTTCTTGCTGACTTTGAAGCTGCAGGGGGACCATCAATCAAGGATTCCAGGCAACTCTACCATCTTGAAAAGGGAAGAAAGCAGATTCTCTTCTATAGCTTCCAGGAAGAATTTGGCCCTGCTGATATCTTAATTTTTGCCCTGTGAGACCCATTTCTGAACTTCTGAACTGTAAGATAATAAATTTGGGTTGGTTTAGGCTACAAAACTTGTGATAATTTGTTACAGCTGTGATAGGAAACTAATATACCCAGCAAATTTTAAGCAGCTTTGACCATAAAACCAACAACAAAATTCCCTTTCAGCAAAACTTCCACTGATTTCTATCCCCATTTGTATGTGTCCTGCATTTTTCTCATCTCATTCTGGAACAGTCATTCCCCTTTAGGACAAAACTACTCTCATTTCTTTGATACTCATGTACCCCTTATAGCACAACTTCTCAAAGGAGCATGTTTTAAGAGACACAAGTGCTTACCATATCTATCTATCTATGTCATAAAAATAAGAGATAAAATATATAAACTTAAACTTTTGCTTAGTAATTAATGTTTCAGTATTCTATCTTAGAAATTATCTAGACATCCAGTGAACATTTATTTAACTTAATACCAGCACAAAGTTTAAGTTACCTAAGAATCTTGGAAATTGTCTTCAGGTTGACGTTGTTGTTTGGTCAATAGATCATGTTCAACTCTTTTGTGACCCCATGGACCATAGTCTGCCAGGCTCTTCTGCTCATGGAATTTCCCATGGAATAATACTGGAGTGGGTTGCCATTTCCTTTTCCAGGGGATCTTTCTGACCCAGGGATCGAACCCACATCCCCTGCATAGGCAGGCAGTTCTTCCTGAGCCATGAAGAAAGCCCTCAAGTAGGTACCCTGGCACCACCTGGCATGCAGGTGTTCCCCAACCAGAGATTGAACATTCACCCTCCACAGTGAAAGCGCAGAGCCTTAGTCACTGGACCACCACGGAAGTCCTGCTGGCAGCTTTTAAGGCCCCCTCTCCCTCTCTCCCATATTTGGGAAGGTTGAGCAGGAAGCCCAGGTGCTTCCTTCTTTAGTGCCTGGGTGGGAGTTATAGGACAGAAATTCAATGCAGGAAAACCCCTGCCTGCACATGTGAATCTGTGCTCCAGCCCCGCCCCTCACCACCAGAAAACAGAAAGCCAATCTCCTTTCCATGTTCCTTTTAAAGCCATTTTGGACTTCTTTGGGGGCCTGCCCTGCTCTCTCTTGAAAGGCATCTTCTGTAAGTGAGTAACAAACCTTTCCCTACCTTCTTGATGTTTGTGTGACATCATCAGCCTCCAATCTGAACCACATTCTGAGACCGTTGCACTATTAACATAAAATTTGTCAGAACAGTGATTTGATTTTGGTTCAACATATTTACAGTTTTTCATAATCTTAAACATTTAGAAGGCATGCTATCTTATTCAATCAGCAAACCTGTATATGTTTAGTAAAAATATACCCAAGTAGAATAACAGTCTCCATGCAAATTATACTTAACACTGCTGCTGCTGCTGCTGCTAAGTCGCTTCAGTCGTGTCTGACTCTGTGCGACCCCATAGAAGGCAGCCCACCAAGCTCTGCCGCCCCTGGGATTCTCCAGGCAAGAACACTGGAGTGGGTTGCAATTGCCTTCTCCATTGTGTGAAAGTGAAAAGTGAAAGTGAAGTTGCCCAGTTGTGTCCGACTCTTAGTGACCCCATGGACTGCAGCCTACCAGGCTGCTCCAACCATGGGATTTTCTAGGCAAGAGTACTGGAGTGGTTTGCCATTGCCTTCTCCAGTAAAAATATACCCAAGTAGAATAACAGTCTCCATGTAAATTATACTTAACACTAATCTAATGGAAAATACATAGATGTTTTTAATTAAATCAAAATGATTAAACTACTCTGGTTTGCCAAGGATATATCTACATTATGTGAATGTGAATTTTTTAAACTTTTCTTAGTTTATTTCTAGAAGATATCTTTTTTAAAAAAATTTGAAACCTTTAATTTCCTTAATATCTGGAAATTTTGGAATATTTTTAATTTAAAAGTGCTTTTCATCACTAAGCTGATCAGAATTTGTTGTTCAGTCACTAAGTTGTGTCTGACTCTGTGACCCCATGGCAGCACATTGGCCTCCCTGTCCCTCACCATCTCCCAGAGTTCACCTACATTCATGTCTATTGAATTGGTGATGCCATCCAGCCATCTCTTCCACTGCTGCCCTCTTCTCCTTCTGCCTTCAATCTTTCCCGGTATCCTCATCATCTTTTCCAATGAGTCAGCTTTTTTCATCAGGTGGCCAAATTATTGGAGCTTAAGCTTCAGCACCAGTCCTTCCAATGAGTATTCAGGGTTGATTTCCTTTAGGATTGATTGGTTTGATCTCCTTACTGTCCAAGGGACTCCCAGGATATATTTTATGAAGCATTTTTAGAAGCTTTAATATGTCTAGAGGATAAAAATTCCATTCATAAAACAAAAATGTTGAAATATCAAAAAACAAGGGCAGCAACTTCACAATAATATACTATTGCAAAAGATGTTTCTTTTGAATAGTATTTTTCAAATACTAAATACTTTGCATTTATTATCTCATTCAATCTTTGTTACAACTCCATGAGGTAGATGTTATATTTCTTCATTTTATACCATAGAAAAATGAAACTCAGAAATATTGAAAAAGCATACTCCAAGTCAAGTAACTAATAAGAGTTAAGTACATTTGAACCTTGGTGTCTGTGACTATTAAATCCATATTTTGATCCACTATTCTATCAAACTGAGTACAAATGGGTTAACAGCTCTACACTCAATCAGGTAGTTTTTATAAAACCTTCCTAGTCTTGAACCAGAAGGCTACTTATTACACTTTTAATCTTGGACTAGAGGGATGTTGTCACAAGACTTTGAAGTTCAAAGTCTAAATTCACTTTAAAAAACTCTACTTATATCAAAGACTCTGTTGGAGTTTGGTAAGCTCCCATCAACATTATGCCCATATCTCTTCATTTGGTCTTTTTGAGATACTTACCCTTAAAGTATTCTAAGTGACAGGTGAATAGGTAGGAAAGAAAAAGAGAGATGATAAATCAAACAGAATTTTAAATGGCATTAGCAACTCATGTTTGAGACCCTTTCCATAGCATAGTTTTGAAAGTGTGATGATGACAAGCCTTTTTTCTGTATGAATTGAAGTTATCATATGACACATGACAGACCAAAATTAAAAGTACATTGAATAAAGAGAATGTGATTCATTCCTGAGAAAGAAAATCATTCTTAATCTGAGTTTGGGATTCCCTGCAACAAACTTTTTATGTATGATCATTACTGAGAAACCTGCAAAGCAATTGAAGACCAGCTTTAAGAAGAAAGGAGAAAATAAAGAAAGGAGTATTTAGAAACTGTATGTATGCAGGGATTTTGAAAAACAAAGAAAATATGAACCAGAGAACTGCCAGTGTTGGGGGTTAATCACTGTAACAGGCACGATGCAACGAGCAGAGACAGGAGCCCTGTAGGAGAACCTGATGAGTGCTTGTCTCTCCAAGCCCTCTTTTTTTACAGTGAATGTAGGTTAATCCAGCAATTAAATGAGTGTTGGTCATTATCAAATATTAAAGTTCCTTCTTTCTCTGTGCCTGTGAAGAAAAATAGATTTCATTTTCTAAGATTCCTCAGTGTTCACAGCTAATACTAAAACATTGAAGTCATTCTACATGAGATCCTTAACATGACGTTCAAAAAGTAGAATGCCATTACTATAAATGTTTTTGAGAAATATTCAACTTCTCCTTAATCTGATAAAGATTTTGAAAGTGCAATATTACTGCTACTGTCATAAAATGATGGTGTGTAGAAGTAATATATAAATATAATAAGCAGCCTAATTATTCTCAGTATCTGAACCTTGAGGCTGAGTAACTCTAGGAAATTCCACTTTATATCTGAAATGATCAAGTATGGAGAATGGGTGTCATTAGCATACAGAGATAAGCAGAATTTTCCGATGTTCTTTGTATATAGAAGTATTAGAAAGTGGGAAGACAAGGAGACTGAATTCTTGGTGTCTAGTTATGGTTCTATCATCATGTACAGCCCCTTTATGTTCTAGGGATATGGCATTGAATGATTGTGACATACCCAAGGGTAAGCTTACTGAAAGGCATTAATTTCCCATGGGAACCTCTGGACTGGCCAGGACAAGCAATCCAGCATTTCATTCACTACATTAGTTCTTCCACCTTCAAAAACTTGTGCCTCCAGACTGCAGCAGAACTTTCAACATGGTTCCTGTAAACTCTAGGTCCTACCCAGGGTGCAGACCTTTATGCACATTAGCATTTGCCATAAGCAGTGCAGTTACATTCTACACAAGCCATGCAGAGTTCATGGTGCTTTCCATGCTCTAATAAAGAAACTGGTACAAGCTCATCTCACTGAACATTCACATTGACCTCTTATCCTTCGCACATTCCATTGGCAGTATTACAAGGAAATTTAAAAGAGAATGAGTTCATAAAAACCCTGAGATGAGAGGAGAGAACAGAAGATCAGAAGACTGAAGGAAGATCAGAGATTGAAGCCAGTTTCTTGAAGGTGGAAAATCAAAGGGATTATAAGGGAAGATAGACTAGAGCAGGAGCTTAATTTTAAAAGATTAGCAGAGAAGTGCAGTGGAGGTAGAAATTAGTGTTGTCGCCATGGAAGGTTTACAGACTGATCGGTGGTAAGAAGAGAAAAGATGAATTAGAAGGTGACCAATTAAAGAGTTGTTCGAGAAGTGTTGTCACTGAATTAGTTTTGAGCTTGAACTGTTGCCCCATCTCCTGCCATTGTCAATACTCTGTGGTGATTGTTTCCAGGACAAAGCTATAATGGTGACTTCTAAAAGTGTCAGATGATCTGTCTGAAGAATTCTAGGGATCAGAGTATTGATATGGGCACCCCAATGTAAAGCCCTTTTTGTTGGTATTGGTGGGGATGGGGAGTGAGGGCTGTTCTGTCTTGCTAGTTGACAAGGTAGCACTCATTTACATGGAGACTGCAGTCAACCGTGCCATTCAGTTGAGGGAGGGACTTCCTAGGGAAATTAGACTGTACATATTCAGAAGACACTCATGCCATATAGTCAAGCAACTCGGCCCTTTATCCATGAATGAGAATGAGCAATCGACAATGTTTTCAAGGCACAAAAGAAAAAAAAACTGACCCTGGAGAAAACAGACAATTCAGGGATCAGGAGAAATTTTTTTTCTAAGTTATTGATATCCTTTAAGAGACTTTGAAAAAACATTAATCTATAAAACAAAAATAGATTGTCATGTAAAAGAAGTAAAAAGAAATAATTTTCATATAAATATAATAATATAGAACTTTAAATTTTATGTTAGTTTCTATAAATCAGTTTTTAAATGCTCTAATTTCTTACACATGTGTCTATGTGTGTGTATAATTATACACACATAACAAAACATCAATGGTTGTTATCTTTCGGCAGTGGTTTTATAGTAGCAGACATTTGTAACTTCTCTCCCCTTCTCATTCTTTCTACTTCAAACATCATCTGCAGTTCTCATTATAGTATCAAACTCCACTCCTTGCAGCCCTCGTGTTCTGGGAGGTGGGCTTCACCCCTGGTACACTAAGTCAGTCAGTGCACCGAACCTGTGATGATTTCAGGATGAGGCCCATTCAGAGCCAACTCAGCTCTGAAGGCTTTGGTTTCAGCCATCAGGTTCGCAAAGTCCTTCTTTTCCTGTGAGATTTGGAAGTGAAGGTCAGGTTGTGCTAGAGCAGTTGGAGGTGTGGCCATGCTGTAGCCCTGAGAGGTGGCCCACCTGAGGATGGAGCCAGCCTCGTGGACGGCAAAGTCAGAGAAGGTGAGATATAAATCTGGTCCTGGTTACATCACTTGACCACAAATCAACTGACTTTTGAAGTTTATTCATGTCCAGCTTTTTCATTTCTAAAGACCAATAGATAGATCCCCTTCATTGCTTAAGCAATTTGAATTGCATTTTCCTGCTACATGCAGGAGAAAGATTCCTAACACTTAAAAATTATGGATGATTTTTTTCTTAGAATTTTTCTATATTTTTTCATTTTTCTATGATGGACATAAGCATTCTAAGTAGAATCTTCCTGCCATACATAATGTGTTATAGAATTATTTTTAATTTTCCAAAATTGTGTTAACAAATTCTTCTATTTATTTTGGGTGTTGAATTTCAGTGTTGCATCTGAATTTTATTTTGCAGGTAAAGATTATATTCATTAAAAAAAAAACTTATTCTTAAATCTTGTTCAAGCTATTTTGGTAACTGACAATACCCAGGATGGTTTTAGAATAAGCTTCTTATTTCTCTGAAGCTAACTGGGATTTAAGAAAGCCTCAGTTTTCCTTATCTATGTTGAAGTATTACAGGCAACATTTATCATTCTATATAGAGGCCCTTTCCAGGCTAGGGGAACTTTTGGTGCCTGTTTTTCTTTTCAGACAATCTTTTTGTAATTAGTTGGTATGCATTTTATTAATACAAGGCCCGAAATTAAACATAAGTTGTCACAGAACAGTTTTGACTATTGAATATTTTCTGAGAAATAGTCTGATCTCCTAATCTTCTTAGTTTAAAAATCTGCTGAATTCAGGGAAGTTGAAGCATGAGGCTAAGATGGAGGTGAGTGATAGCTGTCATCTTTATTTTTAAATTAATTTTAAAATAAATAATTGCTTTACAGTTATTTATTGGATCATTTGATAATTGCTTTACAATATTGTGTTAGTTTCTGCCATACATCAACATGAATCAGCCATAGGTATGCATATGTCCCCTCCCTCTTGAACCTCGCTCCCACCCCATCCCCTCAGTTGTCACAGAGCACCGGGTTTCAGCTCTTTGCGTCATACAGCAAATTCCCACTGGCTGTTGTACATGTGGTCATGTATCTGTTTCCATGCTACTCTTTCCACTTGTCCCACATTCTCCTTCCCCTGCTGTGTTCACAAGTCTGGTCTCTGCATCTCCACTGATGCCCTGCACCTCCACTGACGCCCTGCACCTCCACTGATGCCCTGCATCTCCACTGATGCCCTGCACCTCCATTGACGCCCTGCACCTCCACTGACGCCCTGCACCTCCACTGATGCCCTGCACCTCCACTGATGCCCTGCACATAGGTTCATCAGTACCAGATAAATGTCATCTTTAAATACCAGGAGCCAGATGGTCTGCGTGGAGATCTGGAACGAATGAATCATGTCTTGTCCTGAATCTTTCAGGCTGCTATCACAAACCACCATAGACTCAGTGGCTTATAAATTACAGAATTTACTTCTCACAGTTCTGGAAGCTGAGAAGTCCAAGATCAAGGCACCAGTATATCCCATGTCTGGTGAGGGTCTGCCTCCTAGTTCATAATTGACTGTCTTCTTCTCAGCTGCTAAAGAGTCCACCTGCAATTCAGGAGACCTGGGTTCAATCCCTGGGTTGGGAAGGTCCCCTGGAGAAGGGAAAGGCTACCCAATCTAGTATGCTGGCCTAGAGAACTCCATGGACTCTGTAGTCCATGGGGTCGCAAAGAGTCAGACCTGACTGAGCGATTTTCACTTTTACTTGTTGTGTCGTCATATGGCAAGAAGGGATGCGAAAGCTGAGCCTCTTTTATAAGGGCGCTGCCATCATGATCTAATTACCTCTCCAAAGTCCCATGTCCAAATACCATCACACTGGGGAGGAACCCCAGCATTCAGTCTATAACATGTTATGTTCCAGACACTAAATATACATAGATGAGAAATGTCTCCCCATACTCCAGGACCTTAGCAAGTTAGTGAGTGTTGGCTTTCTGTGGGGCCCTAACTGGCTCACTCACATGGGAGACCTCTGTGCAGGTAGGGTTCTTGGGAAGCAAGAAAAACTGGCTCTAAAGGTGTCAGCAAAAAGTTAACCTTTGGAAGGATCTGACATCATTCATGAAACAAAAGATCAGTTGAAGAACCTGCTGGAAAGGACAGAAAGCAGAGATGCTCTGGAATAGCAGGGACTAATCTACAATTTCAATAAATCAGCTTCATATTTCCCCCTTTCTTTGTCTCTCTGTGTATGTACTAAGTCACTTCAGTTGTATCTGACTCTTTGTGACCCCACAGGCTGTAGCCTCCTTTGCCTCCTCTGTCCGTGGGATTCTCCAGGCAAGAGTACTGGAGTGGGTTGCCATTTCCTCCTCCAGGGGATCTTTCTGATCCAGGAATCAACCCAAGTCTCCTGTGTCTACTGCACTGCAGGTAGATTCTTTACCCACTGAGCATCAGGGAAGATATTCCCCAATGAAAAATGTGAAATAGTTCAGGTATTTTAAAAGTTCAGAGACCAATTAATATCAATTCCCCCATTCATCTTCTTGAATCTTAAAATTTTTATTGGGGTATAGATGATTGACAATGTGTTAGTTTCAGGTATACAGCAGAGTAAATCAGTTATGCATATACACATCTTGGTTGAATCTTAATTTTCAGCCATCGTATATGTTGCTTCAACACATAATTTTCAATAGAGATGAAACATTGGCACTACAGATGAAAGCACTAATCTCTGAACTCATTTCTTTCTCTAGCGTTATTTTTCTTATGGGTGGGTGGGTACTTTACATATTCTGGATAATAGTTCTTTGTCAGTTACACAGACTTAGTTTTTCCCAGTCTGTGGTTTTGCCCTTTTCCTTTGTTTATAGTTTATTTTGTAGTACAGCTGCTTTACATTAAATGCAGTTAAATTTTCTGTGTGGCTTGCATTCTTTGTGACTTGTTTAAAAAACCCTTTCTCACTTTAAGATCATACATGCTTTGACATTCTCTCCCAATAACTTTAAAGTTTTATTTTTTTTATACCATGGTGCCTTTGCTCTTGAAATTTCAAGTAACATTTGCCATCACTTCTCTGCTTGGCTGGTCTGTTCTTGCCTTTCAGCTCTCTCTCTGTTTAAATGTGACTTCCTTGTCAGACCTCTTGATCAAGATGTAACCTCCGCACAGCTCTGGTTGCTCCTTTAAATTATCCTATTTTATTCTCTTCACTGCATGTATTACCATCTGTAGTTACCATCTTCATCTATTGGTTTATTTTATGTCTCCTCCAAGCCAGGTGTGGGTGCCAAGAACTGGGGTCTTTATATATTTTTTTTAATTTATTTATTTTTGGCTGCCCTGTGTCTTCATTGGTATAAAGCATGGGCTTTCTCTAGTTGCAGTGCACAGACTTCTCACTTCAATGGCTTCTCTTGTCATGGCACATGGACTTAGTTGCTCCAAGTCATGTGGGATCTTCCTGGACCAGGGATCAAACCCTTGTCCCCTGCACTGGCAGGTGGATTCTTAACCACTGGACCACCAGGGAAGTCCTCAGGGGTCTTTATCATTTTCACTGTGGTGTCTTCAACTTCCAAAGGAGATCTGTTGCACGTAAGGTTTTTGGGGAGCAGACACAGGCAGAGTTTAGAGTGCAGATGGCTTATTAGAAGAAGCCCTTTGGATGGACACCTTTGCAAGGGAGGAGGCAGAAGCAACATCCAGCCAAACGAGTAGTGTAGCTGCAATGCTGGCTCAGCTCTCTTGGCTCTTGGGGTCAGATGACCTGTTGGTGTCATCCTAGAGGAGCCAGAATGGCTAGACTTCTGTAGCCCCCCTCCATCAGTTTTAGGGGTGACCCACCCTGGGTGAAGAGGTGTCTCTGCAGCTGAGGCCATGCCTTCAGGGGCCAAAAGTTGGACACAATAAGTCCTTTCATGCAGGATGATATTGGTGACCAGCTGTGTGCATCACAGGTGCCTGGCATGTAGTTAGCACCTAATACATTTTAAGTAAGCTTTCTCACATATCCTGAAACTTTTCCTGAGGATAAAGTAGAATTTCTGAGTAAGAGGACTTAAAATACTTTTAGTGTGAGTCCTGCAGAAATCTCTAGAAATTTCATGACCAGTCACACTCTCAATATTGGAGTGTGATCATTCCTGCCTCTTCCTTTTTTGAGCTTAGCCCAGAAAGGATATTGTTTATATTTTTATATATTTTTTCTAAATTAAGTCCATGCTAGTAAAAATCTCTGAGTTAAAATTTTTGTTTGTTTTAAAAGACCTCTGCATATACACAGGGCATTGTATTCCCATTTCTGAATATTTACCTTTTTACAATTCCTAGAACTATCTTATTTCACACTGTCTCTACACAGAGAGATTTTTGTTTCACCTTACTTGACTTGATGAACCTTTAGTTGGCCATCCAGTGGGATCTTAGTTATCACCTCTGCTTCCTTAACTCACCCACCAAGGGATCTGATGCAGGTGGAATGGAAAGGGGACACACAAAATATGACCAGAACCATGTCTGGATCCCCAGATGGTGCTAGTGGTAAAGAATCCACCTGCAAGCGCAGGAGATGTAAGAGATGTAGGTTCGACTCCTAGATCAGAAAGATCCCCTGAAGTAGGAAATGGCAACCTACTCTAGTATTTTTGTCTGGAGAATCCCATGGATAGACAAGCCTGGTAGGCTACAGTCCATAGGGTCGCAATGAGTAGGTAGCACACATCTGGGTTATTTCTGGGAAGAGAATGGAGGTCACATCAGGTTACCTTGGAGTTAGATTTCTTTTTTCGTTTTGCTGTGTGTTCAATATATTAGCATAGTGTAGTAGTGCTAGTCGCTCAGTTGTGTTCAACTCTTTGCAACCCCATGGACTGTAGCCCACCCGGCTCCTCTGTCTCTGGGATTCTCCAGGCAAGAATACTGGAGTGGGTTGCCATGACCTCCTCAAGGGGATCTTCTCAATCCAGGAATGGAATCTGGGTCTCTGACATTGTGGGTGCATTCTTTATCATCTGAGCCTCTAGGAAGTCACAAATACATGATTTACACATGGATGTGCATGCTGAAACATTTTTAAAGATAGAGTGCATATTCACAAAGCAAGATGTTAGTTACCTCTGCCACACCTATTCCTTGGTTTGGTGTTAACTAAGAATTTTTTTTTTTAATGTTTATTTAACTTAATAACCTTAGGACCATGCCCAGAGCATATGATCTCCTCCATCCTTATTAAATGAATCAGATCAGATCAGATCAGTCGCTCAGTCGTGTCCGACTCTTCGCGACCCCATGAACCGCAGCATGCCAGGCCTCCCTGTCCATCACCAGCTCCCGGAGGTCATTCAGACTCGCATCCATCGAGTCAGTGATGCCATCCAGCCATCTCATCCTCTGTCGTCCCCTTCTCCTCCTGCCCTCAATCCCTCCCAGCATCAGAGTCTTCTCCAATGAGTCAACTCTTCGCATGAGGTGGCCAAAATACTGGAGTTTCAGCTTGAGCATCATTCCTTCCAAAGAAATCCCAGGGCTGATCTCCTTCAGAATGGACTGGTTGGATCTTCTTGCAGTCCAAGGGACTCTCAAGAGTCTTCTCCAACACCACAGTTCAAAAGCATCAATTAGGAACATTTCATGCAAAGATGGGCTCGATAAAGGACAGAAATGGTATGGACCTAATGGAAGCAGAAGATATTAAGAAGAGGTGGCAAGAATACACAGAAGAACTGTACAAAAAAGAGCTTCACGACCCAGATAATCATGACGGTGTGATCACTGACCTAGAGCCAGACATCCTGGAATGTGAAGTCAAGTGGGCCTTAGAAAGCATCACTAGGAACAAAACTAGTGGAGGTGATGGAATTCCAGTGGAGCTATTCCAAATCCTGAAAGATGATGCTGTGAAAGTGCTACACTCAATATGCCAGCAAATTTGGAAAACTCAGCAGTGGCCACAAGATTAAATGAATAGATAAATGATATTTTGTTATTTTATGTACCAGGAAGCTTGTGTCACCTCAACAGCACATCCTTTATTAGAAAGCAGATGTGAATGGTAGTCACATTCTAAATAGAAGCTTGCTTAATGAACAGAGTTAGAGCAGGAAAAGGCAGCTATTAGTGTTAACATCCGTGGCCATAATAGCCAGATTTGGTCATTTCCACAGTGAGATTCTTGCCACAGGGATAAGAATGATCAGATCCATGGGCTAGTGGGTGGACTTTCAGTCCTTTGGGGTTTCCGTCCCTCACCATGTAAACTGGACAAGTTACAAAATGCTGGAATAATATTCCTAAATCACACACAAGCTCTGCCTCTTAAGATTTTTCACAGGATTTTTGTTTGTTTTTCCTGTTTTTTAACTGTAGGTTTGGTGGTTGATCATAACTTCTACTTTCCTTTCTTAGGCATTTCCCAATGCAACAATATTAATTTTCTTGTGGTACCTTTATGATATCATTTTGTGATTAAATCACTTATTGACAGTTTTGTATGGTATGAGATAGACATGATAACTTTTTCTAAATTGTCTTAAATATGTAATTATTGATTTATGATGCATTCTCTTTATCTTTTATATGTTTGATGAGCTCCAAAAGGAAATGAGAAAAAAGTCTGGGAAATAACTTATTTTGATGAGTTCAGATTAACACTTTATAGAACGGATTACATCTGTTGTGTTGTTGAGATGCTGAGAAACTTGCATGACACCTCCTCTGCCTCTGATTATAATGTGAGCACAAATAACTCTGTAGCACTGACTTTTTCACTTATTATTTCAGGACCTAGTTCATGTTAAATGCAAATATTCAAGGAAGTCTAAATGTTTTAATGCCCAGTTGACTTGCATGAGTTAGACCTAACTTTCTGTTATTTATCCAGTTTTCTGTTTTAAGTTGTAGTGTGAAATCCCAAAAATGAATCCCAGGAATAAGGTTTCCCAGCTTGAGTTTCATTTGATTAGAAATGTCACTGAGAATTGGACTATGTGGGAGTATAGAAAAATTTCTATCACAAAACAAAAATAGCAATGGTGAAGGAACATAAAAATAAAATCAGAGTGCATCATTTGAATTTTTGAACATCCCTCTAGATATAGTTTGGGTTTAGAATGAGATTTTGGCACAATTTCAGGATATTTTGATATTGAATAGAATTTTGAATTGGCTTCTTATTCTGATGTCTTAAAAAAGAATTATTATTTCAATAAACTTTAATTATGGCTTTATATGCTAGTGAGAGTTTTCTACCATATTAGAGAAAAAAGAAAATGAATTTCAATTCTGAATCTGGTCATAAGAAGAGAATTTGTATTGATTTTTCCTTTTTCCAATGAATGTGTAAGGACTGTTTAGACATCTGCAAATGGGGTAAAGTCTTTATCATTTCAAAGGTACTTAAAAATAGTTCCTTCAAATACCTTGCAGCTAAAGATGGGAAGAGAAATAAATATCCATTCTTTTTATTTATTAACTTTTCAATGTATTTCATATAATACATAGAATTGATTGATTATTACTTATGGGAATTTTAATATTGTATAGAGATTTACTATGTTAAAAATTTGTAATGGGGGAGAAAAGCCAGGGTATAAAATGTTCTTTTATCCAAACAAGGGAGAAAAAAGTTCTAAGATATGCTTGGATTTTATGACATTTACTTTACTTTTTCTTTTCATGTAGCAAATAACAGTATGTAATATTATCAGTAAGTCATAAAAGGTAAAGGTAAGTGCTCAGCCTTGTCTGACTCTTTGTGACTCCATGAACTGTAACCTGCCGGGCTCAAGTGGAATCTTCCAGGCAAGAGTACTAGAGTGGGTTGCCATTTCCTACTCCAGGGGAATCTTCCCAACCCAGGGATCAAACCAGTGTTTCTTGAGTCTCCTTCATTGGCAGGCTGTTTCTTTACCACTGGGCCACCTGGGAAGCCTAGTCATAGGTGCATATAAATTCTCATCCAAAAGTTCTTTGAGGGCCTATCATGCCAATGGAGAATTGTGTTTGTTTGGTTTTATTGTGTTATGTTAGATGCTCCTCTTTTATGCTTGTTAATCCACTGTGTGTACACCTATATACACACTTAACATGCCAATGTATTTTTTTGCCTTCTCCGTCAGCCTCTAAGCTTCTTAATGGCAAGGGCTATTATATGTGTGTTTGTGAGTGTATGTGTGCAAAAACCCAATATTACAGTATATGGGCAGGAAACCCGACATTGCAATCTATTTCTTATGCTATACTTTTATTTTTTAAATTAGCATACAGTACCATACTTACACACACACACACACACACACACACACACACACACACACACACACCCCATACCATATTTCACTGATTTTGTGTTTCAGTGTTCTGTTAACTCTTTTAGTCCTTTTGAAAAGCTGTAACAAAATACCACAGGCTGGGTGGCTTATAAAGAATACAGTTTTATTTCTTACAGCTCTGGAAATTGGAGATCAGGGTGCCATCATAGTCAGGATAGGACTCTCTTCTAGGTTGCAGGATTCTTGTTGTGTCCTCAAGTGGTGGAAGAGGACAGGGGTCTCTCTGGAAGCTCGTTTATAAAACACTGACCCCTTTCAAGAACATTCTACCCTCATGACTTAAGTACCTCGCCAAAGCTCCCCCCTACCAATACCATTATTTTTGTGTGTTAGAATTTTAACATATGAATTTAGAGGGAACATAATTATTCAGACCATAGCAATAACTTAGCCCATAGAGAGAATCAGTAAATATTTTTTGGAAAAAAATAAAAGGATGACTGTAAGCAGTATTTATAATTCCCTGGTGGCCCAGTGGTTAAGAGTCAGTGCTTTCATTGCCATGGCCCAGGATCAGTCCCTGATAGGGGAACTAAGATCTCACAAGCTGCTTTGTGTGACCAAAAAAAATTTTATTCATTCTACTATTTGAAATTCCTTGAGTCATACATTTTTTAATAAACAGATAAAATAGTTTTAAATTAACAGCTTGTCTCCTTAAATATTTTACACAATTCTTCTATCCCTTTTCTTTTTAATTCGGGCTATCCATAATAAAATTTTGCTGAGAAAAAATCAACTTCAGCTTAGTCCAAATGAAATAATTAGAAATTTGAAACAAGTGATTGGAATTAATGAGTTTTTACTGTGCTCAGCATAATTCAAGAATATTGAGCCAGAGGAGCATTTTGCTTACTTATACTTTAGACGGTGAATTAGACTCTTCCATATTGGCTAAGGAAATAGGAGGGGAAAGAGCACCAGGCCATCTAGGGGTCATTTGATGACCCAGGGTCATTTGATGAATGTGAGGTCATCTGATGACCACTCACACATCCAGATTCTGACAACAGCTCTGTGATTGAACAATTTCAAGTATTTGCTCTTGGGCCCAAGGTTCCTCCTACAGCTGCTGCTAGTTTTTGTCTTGTCCTGACTCCTTTCCTCCACTACTCTCTCTGCCGGATCTATGCTTCTGCCTAGACTAGCAAGGGCTGATGCTCTCCCAGATCACAAATTCAAACCAAACTCAAATGCAAAGGATCTGGTTGTTTCAGATGGTTATTCTACTTCCCGCTGGGTGGAGATATTGTACTTGCCCATCTCCTAGGAACCTGACCACCCCATAAATTAGCTAAGGAAAGCACTTTCTCCTTGGGTGAAAATGACAAGAAGGCATGGTCCATCTTCTTAGAGGATCTGTGGACACGGAATGAACCCAAATCACACCCCTGGGAGCACCTCCCTGATTCAACAGAGGCAGAAACTGAAGCCTCAGGTCACCCCTCTGTTCTACTAATAAATAAGAACCTGAACAAACTGAAAAACCAACAACTCTTCTTAGATCCATAAGAGGATTAATTTCATAGGGCAAACTGCTTTCCCCTACCCTCCAAATTCAAGAGACAGATGGTGCGAAAAACACAGTTTGAAGAGAAAGAACAGGCATCAGAGCTAGACATGGCAGGGATGCTGGGATTATCAGACAGGTAATTTACAACAAATATGAGTAATAAGTGAAGGGCACTAGTGGATAAAGTAGAAAGCATGCAAGAATAGATTGATGATGCAAGCTAAGAGATGGAAATTCTAAGAAAAGAACTGAAAAGAAATGCTGTGGATATAAACACTAACAGAAATGAAAATTGCCTCTGGTGAGCCTACTTAGTAGAATGGACATGCTGAAGACTCTCTGGACTTGAGAATATAACAATAGAAACCTCCAAAAGTGAAAAAGTAAAAAGCAAATATTGCAGAAAACAGGACAGAATATCCAGGAACTGTGGGACAACAATGGCACTCCACTCCAGGACTCTTGCCTGGAAAATCCCATGGACGGGGGAGCCTGGTGGGCTGCACTCCATGGGGTCGATAGGAGTCAGACACGACTGAGTGGCTTCACTTTCACTTTTCACTTTCATGCATTGGAGAAGGAAATGGCACCCCACTCCAGTGTTCTTGCCTGGAGAATCCCAGGGACGGGGGAGCCTGGTGGGCTGCCATCTATGGGGTCGCACAGAGACGGACATGACTGAAGTGACTTAGTAGCAGTAGTGGGACAACTACAAAAGGCATGATATATATTTAATAGGATTACTAGAAGGAGAAGAAAATGAGGAAAAGAATAAATATTTGAAGCAATGGGAATTTCCCCAAATTAATTGGATTATGCATATTACAGTGCCTGGCACATAATAGTGCTCAAAAAATAGTGCTGTTTTTTTTCTTTATCCTGTGACGGAGTTATGAAAAAAACTACAAGGAAGTTTTACAAGAGGCAGAGACCACTAGGCAGAGCTGAGGATCAGAGAGATTTTGTGAATGAGGCTGATTTGAGCCAAGAACTGAAGTAGTTTCACTGGTTCATTCTATAGATGCTCAATATCACTTATGTGGCTCAGCTGGTAAAGAATCCACCTGCAAGGAGGAAGACCTGGGTCTGATCCCTGGGTTGGGAAGATCCCCTGGAGAAGGGAAAGGCTACCCACTCCAGTATCTGGCCTGGAGAATTCCATAGACTGCATAGTCTATGGGGTCTCAAAGAGTCTGACATGACTGAGCAACTTTCACATCACACACACACAAAAATACAAATGAACTTCTTTATAAAACAGAAATAGACCTGTAGACATAGAAAACAAGCTCATGGTTACCAAAGAGAAAAAGAGGGACGTGAATTAGGAATTTGAGATTAACATATACACATTCCAGAAAAACATCTACTTCTGCTTTATTGACTACAACAAAACCTTTGACTGTGTGGATCATAACAAACTGTAGAAAATTTCTTAAAGAGATGGAAATACCAGACCACCTTACCTGCCTCCTGAGAAATCTGTATGCAGGTCAAGAAGCAACAGTTAGAACTGGACATGGAACAAGAGACTGGTCCCAAATTGGAAAAGGAGTATGTAAGGCTGTATATTGTCATCCTGCTTATTTAACTTCTACACAGAGTTCAGTTCAGTTCTGTTCAGTCACTCAGTCATGTCTGACTCTCTGCAACCCCATGAATCGCAGCACGCCAGGCCTCCCTGTCCATCATCAACTCCCAGAGTTTGCCCAAACTCATGTCCATTGAGTCAGTGATGCCATCTAACTATCTCATCCTCTATCATCCCCTTCTCCTGGCTTCAGTCTTTCCCAACATCAGGGTCTTTTCAAATGAGTCAGCTCTTCACATCAGGTGGCCAAAGTATTACAGTTTCAGCTTCAATGTCAGTCCTTCCAATGAACACCCAGGACTGATCTCCTTTAGGATGGACTGGTTGGATCTCCTTGCAGTCCAAGGGACTCTCAAGAGTCTTCTCCAACACCACAGTTCAAAAGCATCAATTCTTCGGCGCTCAGCCTTCTTCACAGTCCAGCTCTCACATCCATATATGACCACTGGAAAAACCATAGCCTTGACTAGACGGACCTTTGTTGGCAAAGTAATGTCTCTGCTTTTGAATATGCTATCTAGGTTGGTCATAACTTTCCTTCCAAGGAGTAAGCATCTTTTAATTTCATGGCTGCAATCACCATCTGAAGTGATTTTGGAGCCCAGAAAAATAAAGTCAGCCACTGTTTCCACTGTTTCCCCATTTATTTCCCATGTAGTGATGGGACCAGATGCCATGATCTTAGTTTTCTGAATGCTGAGCTTTAAGCCAACTTTTTCCCTCTCCTCTTTCACTTTCATCAAGAGGCTCTTTAGTTCTTCTTCACTTTCTGCCATAAGGGTGGTGTCATCTGCATATCTGAGGTTATTGATATTACTCCCAGCAACCTTGATTCCAGCTTGTGCTTCCTCCAGCCCAGCATTTCTCATGATGTACTCTGCATAGAAGTTAAAGAAGCAGGGTGACAATATACAGCCTTGACGTACTCCATTTCCTATTTGGAACCAGTCTGTTGTTCCATGTCCAGTTCTAACTGTTGCTTCCTGACCTGCATACAGGTTTCCCAAGAGGCAGATCAGGTGGTCTGGTATTCCCATATCTTTCAGAATTTTCCATAAAATTTATTGAGATCCACACAGTCAAAGGCTTTGGCATAGTCAATAAATCAGAAATAGATGTTTTTGGAGCTCTCTTGCTTTTTCGATGATCAAGCCACTCCAGTACTCTTGCCTGGAAAATCCCATGGACGGAGGAGCCTGGTAGGCTGCAGTCCATGGGGTTGGGAAGAGTCGGACACGACTGAGCAACTTCACTTTCACTTTTCACTTTCATGCATTGGAGAAGGAAATGCAACCCACTCCAGTGTTCTTGCCTGGAGAATCCCAGAGACCGGAGGGCCTGGTGGGCTGCCATCTATGGGGTTGCACAGAGTCGGACACGACTGAAGCGGCTTAGCAGCAGCAGCAGCTGCAGCGAATGTTGGCACTTTGATCTCTGGTTCCTCTGCCTTTTCTAAAATCAGCTTGAACATCTGGAAGTTCATGGTTCACATATTGCTGAAGCCTGGCTTGGAGAATTTTGAGCATTACTTTACTAGCATGTGGGATGAGTGCAATTGTGCGATAATTTGAGCATTCTTTGGCATTGCCTTTCTTAGGGATTGGAATGAAAATTGACCTTTTCCAGTCCTGTGGCCACTGCTGAGTTTTCCAAATTTGCTGACATAGTCAGAGTACATCATGCAAAATTCTGGGCTGGATGAAGCAGAAGCTAGAATCAAGATTGCCAGGAGAAATACCAATAACCTCAGATATGCAGATGACACCCATCCTTATGGCAGAAAGCGAAGAAGAACTAAAGAGCCTCTTGAGGAAAGTGAAAAAGATGAGTGAAAAAATTGGCTTAAAACTCAACATTCAGAAAACTAAGGTCATGGAATCCAATTTCATCACTTCATGGCATATAGATGGGAAAAAAATGGAAACAGTGACAGACTTTATTTTTGGGGCTCCAAAATCATTGCAGATTATGACTGCAGCCATGAAATTAAAAGATGTTTGCATTGCTTTGCAGAGACATTACTTTGCCAACAAAGGTCCATTTGGTCAAAGCTATGGTTTTTCCAGTAGTCATGTACAGATGTGAGAGTTGGACCACAAATAAAGCTGAATGCCGAAGAATTGATGCTTTTGAACTGTGATGTTGGAGAAGATTCTTGAGAGTCCCTTGGACCACAAGATCCAGCCAGTCAATCTTAAAGGAAATCAGTCCTGAATATTCATTGGAAGGACTGATGTTGAAGCTGAAATTGCAATACTTTGGCCACCTGATGTGAAGAGCTGACTCATTGGAAAAGACCTTGATTCTGGGAAAGATTGAAGACAGGAGGAGAAGGGGATTATAGAGGATGAGATGGTTGGATGGCATCACCGACTCAATGGACATGAGTTTGGATAAGCTCTGCAAGTAGGTGATGGACAGGGAGGCCTGGCGTGCTGCAGTCCATGGGGTCACAAACAGTAGGACATGACTGAGTGACTGAACAAGCATATAAAGTAATGAGCAGGACCTACTGTATAGCACAGGAAACCATATTTACTATTTTGTGAAAATCTATAAGGGAAAAGAATCTAGTAAACATACACACACACACACACACACACACACACACACACACACAGTAGCTTAGATGGTAAAGAATCTGTCTGCAATGTAGGAGACATCTGGATTCAATTCCTGGATTGGGAAGATCCCCTGGAGAAGGGAATGACAACTCACTGCAGTATTCTTGCCTGGAGAATCCCATGGACAGAGAATTCTGACAGGCTACAGTCCAAGGGGTCACAAAGTGTCAGACACAACTGAGTGACTTTCACTCACTCACTCATATATTGGGAATGAGACTATATTTGTGACCAAAAGCAAACACAAAAGTTTATAATCTAATGAAGCAAACAAATGTTCATCAAATAATCTTATAAGTAAACATACATTTACATGACAGGCACCCTAAATGTCCAAAAGGAAAACAGTGAAATAAATATTTTTTTTTAGTTTATATTATGTAGCCACTGAAATTGTTTCAAATAATTATAAAATATTTACAAGAACACTGGATATTTTAGAAATCAGGACATCAAAGTATAGAGTATAATCTCTTATTTTATAAAAACAAATACGTGTTTGCCTAGGCAAATTGACTATATACCACATGGAACAGCTGTTATCCCTGGTGATGGGATTTTGAAGCACAGGGAATGTTCTCATTAAAAAGCAATGTTTTTGCCAGTAGGCAAGTAGATTTGTTTTTCCATTGTTTGAATTCACAATTAGCACCTTTGCATGCTTTACATGAGGAACTAAGGTTTTAGCACATATTCTCTCCCTTGCTTTTGTTTGTTTCTTTTTAGTTTTGATACACTGGGGAGTAAGGAGAAGGTCCTTGAGAGAATAAACTTCTGAATTTCAAATAAGACATGTTTCTAGGGGTCTTATCTATGTAATAATGTATTGATAGATTATTACCTTGCCATTAGTTTGAGAGAACAAAAAAGTGCTTGATTTTGCCCTTGGAAGAAACCCAGCTGTAAGAAGATTGCATCTTGGTGAATTTTGTTTTACCTGGATGGATGTGACAATATTACTACTGTTCCCCAATATGTGGTTCTATCCTCTTCTGGGGTACACACAGGGGGACTGTGCTTTCCTGACTGCTTGTCGTTAGGGGTATCCATGGGACCAGTTCTGGCCAATGGGGATGAGCTTTTCCAATTGAGATTTTACAAAATGCCAATAACAGACCCACCAGCTCTGGTCTTCCCTGTGAGACAAATGCAGAAATATGTGCTGACATGGTGACTTCTGCAACGTGGGTCCCTGAGAGGGGAGAATAAGGGAAAGAGATGCAGAGTTTGGGATCAACATATACACACTGCTATATTTAAAATGGGGCTTCCCTGGTAGCTTAGATGGTAAAGAATCTGCCTGCAAGGTGGGAGATCTGGGTTCAATCCCTGGGTCAGGAAAATACCCAAGAGAAGGGAATGGCTACACACTCCAGTATTCTTGCCTGGAGAACCCCATGGACAGAGGAGACTGGCAGACTACAGTCCATGGAGTCGCAAAGGGTCAGACGCGACTGAGCGACTAACACTTCACTTCACATTTAAAATGGATAACCAACAAGGACCTACTGTAGAGCACAAGGAACTCTGCTCAATATCATGTGGCAGCCTGGATGGGAGAGGAGTTTGTGGGAGATTGGATATATGTGTATGTATAGTTGAGTCCCTTTGCTGTCCACCTGAAATGACCACAACATTGTTAATCAACTATACTCCAATATAAAATAAAAAGTTTAAAAAATGCCAATAGGAGACCAGCTCTGCACTTCCTCTTGAGGCAAACTCAGAAATACATGCTGACATGGAGACTCCTTCAACTTGGGTCCCTGAGTAACCACTGAGCCGATACCCTCCAACCCCTCTCCCACCCCCCACCCACTACCACCCCAGACCCAGGCTGAACATGTGGCATAAGTAAAAGATAAACTACTGTTTAAGCCACTGAAATCAAGAGTGTTTGAGATGACCACAGCTGGCCTGTCCCAAATGACAGAGAGAGCAGCTTTGGCTCCTGAGTAGCACCAACTTCTCCAAAGATCGAAAGAGCCTCCTAGTATCCAAGTTCTCAACATGACACTTCTCGCTGCTGCTACTTTTGATGGACAGTGGAACTTTCTTTTAGAACAGAAAGACCACATTGTAGGCGGATCCCACCAAATGCCTGGAGAATGAGTTCCTTCTGTGGTTTCTGAAGGCTATGTGTTTTTAGTGCCAAGCACCCGGCTGACAAATGAAAAATTCAATCAAAGGTCCGTGTGTTCGCAAATAGTTATCTGGATGCTTGCTGTCAGGCAAAATATCTGGTCAACTGCTGGAAATGGAAAGTTTTTTGTTGGATAGTTAGCATTGTCCATAAATAGGCCTAAAGTCAATGATTCGGTCTGTGTTTGGGCACAGAAATCCTCTGTTTGGTGAAGTGTACCAGAGATGGACTTACGCAGAAGTAGACTAGAGGCTTTGTTAAAGGCTTTATAGTGAAGAAGAGCCCTCCATGCCCCCACCAAAGATACCCCTCCAAAGTCTACTGTTAGTGAGAGACCACGTTTTCTAAATACAAATTTCCTCTTTTATTTATTTTGTGTATCTATTCTTGGCTGTGATGGATCTTTGTTGCTGAGCATGCTTCTCTCTAGTTCCAGCGAGCAGGGGCTACTCTCGAGTTGTGGTGGGCAGGTCTCTCATCGGTGGCTCCTCTTGTGTGGAGGGCAGGCTCAGTGGTTGCAGCATGTGAGCTCAGCCGTTTCAGTTCCCAGGATCTAGATCACAGGCTCAATAGTTGTAGCAGCCTGGTCCCTCCTGGACCAGGGGTCGAACCTCTGTCTCCTGCATTGGCAAGTGGATTCCTTACCACTGAGCCACCAGGGAAGCCCTCAAACTTCCTCTTTTAAAATGCAAATACAGTTGAAGTGATCAAAGCACTTGGTCATATATATATACTCGAAAAGCACCTGGTCACATATATACTTGAAAATAACTGAAGAAGTAATGTTTAGATGTTTGATTAAGATGGAGCAGGCTGTGAACAAGGAAATGGGTTAATCAGGGAGAAATGGGAGAGGGAAGAGGAAAGTTTTAGGGATGGAAAAGAGTTCCTCAAATTAAGTGACAAAGATCTCCCAAAGTCTTTTCTTCTTCATGTAAATGAAAACTTACTTTTTTCTCCTAAAGTGGGATTTTAATAAAATGAATACACAAATGGATTCTGGAATTAGTGAGATACACGCATGCATATACACGCACACAAAGAGAGAAGAGAGTATTTCTCCTGATCAAAGACTCAGTAGGTAAGCTATGAAGAAGAAAGTTCATCAACATTACTTTTGAAAAAAAAAAAAAAAAAATTGATTTTCACAGGTTTACTTGGGCCAGTTATTCATATTAAATAATATTTTGGTGCTCACTAATGATTTCCACTTTTCAATGCTGACAAACAGTACAGAAAGACAGGGGCTATAATCTCAGCTACAGATCTTCCCTCCAAATCAAGGAGTCCTGGTCTACTTCATAACTGTCAGTATTGTGCAGGCCTGATGTCAACTACTTTCGTTCTGGGAAATGTTGCTGTTTTGCTGGTTCATTGCTGTTGGCCTAACAATCAGTTCAGTTCAGTTCAGTCACTCAGTCGTGGCCTCACAATAGGATCACAGAATACTTCAAGGTCATGTGCAGTGTCCTCTGGAACCAAGCGGAGGAAATATCATTTCCTGCTAGAATCAGTGGAGCTTCTGGAACAAAAGGTCACTATTGGCTACAAACTCTTGGGTGGCTCTGGACTTAGCTGAGGGAACAGGGCCAGGCAGACATGGGTGTGGAGCAGGAACTGGTCTGCCACTAATTTACTTGGCCTCATGCTGATGAAAAATGATGACTTACGTGTCACAGATTTTTATCTAATGGGAGCATAAGGGGTTTTAAATCCCCATCCTCCCATCAACCACTATGCAGTTCACTGAAACTTAAAACACAAGCATTATTCCTATTGTTTCTATTGTCCCTTAGGAGGGGTATTTAATAGAAAATATGTAGAAATGTCTGGATAAAGATAACATTTTAACTCACTTGATTATAATCAGATTCCTGCATCTAACCCTTCTTCCTGTTCACAGTGATGGTTTTACACTGAATCTCTCAATGTGGTTAGTCCAATCTCAGTGGATAAGTATTATTAAAACTCTAGGAGACCCATTCCTCCTCCTCCTTCTCTCCCTCTTTTTTTTACTTGTAAGCAAACCACTGCTGCCTATAGAGGTAAGCTGGTAATAAGAATGTTACTATAATCAGCATTTTTTTGGGTAGCCAATGGCATCACCAATCTAAGTAATGAAAGTCTTGATTACTTCTGATCTCCAAACTTAGTGGTGCTGTCACCCGTATCTATCATTTGACTTTCTCCTTCTGTTGAGGGAGACAGCCTTACATGGGCTTCTTGAGGTCCTATATGTCTTGCTGAGTGTGTGGAGACTGCAGGGCACTATTTTTCATGTTTGTTTATGCAGCTGGTAGCCTGTGAGATGAGGTAGGGTATCCCTCTTGGACAAACAGACTAGCTTCCTTCTTGCTGGAAAAGCAGTGGATTTCTCAGGTCTACTGATGTTTGCTTTGCTGTGAATAATGAAGTCCTTTGTTTCAGACCCAAGATCTCACATCTTCTAAGCATCCAGAAAACTGTTCGTAGATTATAAGTGAGATACAATGAAATCCAAACTTGACAATCTAGAAAATGGGATTGCTTTGTATCTTTCCCCAAATAGAGATCAAGAATGAGTACTCTTTGAGTTCTCTTGGCAAGCTTATAATGAACATTCCGTAAGTGTTCACTGGTCATGATGATGTCAGTTTATACCATGAAAAGGTGAAGTGTTGATAGCAAGATAATGAGGACATCACTGTGATAACTTGTAACACCATCATAGAACCCCACTCCTTGCTCACCTCTTTCTCACTCTAGCTTGTGAAGCAGACAATACCACATTATGGAGAGTGCTTCCCATAAGAAATAGACATGAAGAATTGGACTATAATGAGGAGATGCTAAGAATATGGCAAACATTATAACTCTACCCTTCTGTCTCCACCCTAGTGACAAATAACTTTAGGCAGAACAGTCATCTGTCATGAAGAGGAAAAGCTCACTTCAGGAAAAAAAAAAAAAAGAACAGAGCTGCTATTTTTTTTATGTGAATTGCTTTAATTTTTTAGAGTGTGTTGACTTACAATATTGTATTAGTTGCAGGTGTAAAACATAGTAATTTGATATTTTTATAGATTATAGTCCATGCAAAGTTACTATAAAATATTGACTATATCCTTTGTGCTATATATTACATCCTTGTAACTTATTTATTTTATACCTAGTACTTTTTACCTCTGAATCCCCTTCACCTATTTTGCACCTCCATTACCCCTCTTTCCTCTGGTAACCAGTAGCTTGCTCTTTGTATATGTAATTCTGTTTCTGTTTTGTGATATTTGTGCATTTATTTTATATTTTAGATTCCATATGTAAGTGAATCATACAGTACTTGTCTTTCCCTGTCTGAATTATTTTGCTTTGCATAATACCCTCCCAGTGTCACAAATGGCAACATTTCATTCTTTTTTATGACTGAGTAAAATATCATTTAAGACCACACACATGTATAGATAGATAGATACATGCATACATATTTGGGCTTCCCTGGTGACTCAGTGGAGGAGACATGGGTTTGATCCTTGGTCTGGAAAGATCCCCTGGAGATGGGAATGGCTACCCACTCTAGTATTCTTGCCTGGAGAACCCCATAGACAGAGGAACTTGGCATACTTCAGTCCATGGGGTTGCTAAGAGCCAGATAGAACTTAGCAACTGAACAACAATGATATACATATATATGTATATTTGGAATTAGAGGGTATTACCTAAGTGAAATGAGTCATATTAGAGAAAGACAAGCACCATATGATTTCACTTACATGGGGAATCTAACAAACAAAACAAGTAATAAAATTAACAAAGCACACCGTCATAGATACAGAGAAGCAACAGGTAGTTTGCTAGAGGGCAGGGGAGTGGTAGGAGAAGCGAAATAGGTAAGGGAAAGTAAGCAGTACAAACTTCCAGTTCAAAAACAAAGGAGTTGCAGGGATGGGGTGAAGTAGGGAACATGGTCAGTAGTAATGTAATATCTTTGTGTGACGGATAGCAACCCGACTTATTGTGGTGATCATTTTTTAATGTATAGAAATAGCAAATCACTATGGTTGCACACCAGGAACCACCATAGTGTTGCAGGTCAGTTATATTTCAAAGCAAATAAGCAAACAAAGTCGCGTAAAACTAGATCATTTTTGTGGTTGCCAGAGGCAGGTGGTAGGGGCGAGGGATAATTAGTTGAAAGTGGTTAAAAGGTACAACCTTCCAGTTAGAAGATAAATAAGTACTAGGGAAGTATTGCATGATTAATGCAATTAACATTACTGTATATTAACATTATATATGAAAGTTGTTAGGAGAGTAAATCTTAAGACCTCATTATATGAAAAATATTTTATCTTTTATCTTGTACGTATGTGAAATGAGTGTTTATTAAACTTACTGTGGTAATTATTTTATGATGTATATAAGTCAAATCATTATGCTATACACCTTGAACTTACATACTTGCTGTGTCAATTATATCTCAATAAAACTCTAAGAAAAACAGAAAAATGATTGAAGACCAGTCAGTTGAGTCTTTAAATTTGAAAAGTTAACTACTTTCTAACAGCACAGAGCCAGATCTCACCTTTTTGACTTTTTTTCTGAACTTTCTTCCAAAGGGAACACACAGCTCCACATTTCATTCTCCATATAAATGTGTTGCAGCATTTTCTACCTTATCTCAACATGATCCCCCTCTTACTGGACTTATTACGATCTATCGGAATGATTTATGTTTTCATGGGGAGAAATCACCTTTTACTCCCCTGGGATTCACATGAGTTTCCTCTGTGTTCACAAGTCTTCTTCTATAGTCATGAGCATTTTAGAGATTTAATGCCTGGACAGCTTTGAAGTGAGAGCCGAAAACAGGACCCTCCTTTCATCTTGACAACGATAAAACCATGATGTGAAGAGAGATTTCTGGCCATATCCAATTTTTTGCTAGCCTTCAGTCCTCCTTTTACTCTTGCTTGCATTTCTGTGTTCTCAAATTGTACTGGAGACTCAGAAGCAGGTCAGTGAATTTATCTGCATACAACAGTATCTTGAACAGTCATTTTATGGCTTTGTGAAAGCATCATCTGAAAATATGGTTGTTCTTATAAAATATCATGACACAAGCCTGTGCAAATGCATTCAACTGTATTTAGCTGCTGTAGAATAATTTAAATTGTCTAATCTTCCAAATTAGAAGAGTAGTAAAGTTGGTGAGAACTTCTAGCCACAAGGTGAGGCATGGTGATGATAATATTTACCTGTGTCTTATCTATTTCTAAAAAATGTAATAGTTCTCTATTGGTTGTATAAAACTTTATAAGACATAATTGAACTCATGTTAAAATCATTGTAATAAAAATTCTACATCCTTAGATTGATTCATGATATTTCTTGTTAGAAGTTAGGCATCTCTCCATGCCCTGTGGGAGGGAGGCTCAGTCAATATTTCTGAGGTTCCTCTCTGGCCCATATACCTGTATAAACAGTACCCTGTTAAAGAACTTGCCTGCCAATCCTGGAGACTTGGGTTCAGTCCCTGGTTTGGGAAGATCCCTTGCAGGAGGGAATGGTAACCCCCTCCAGTATTCTTGCCTGGGAAATCCATGGGCAGGGGAGCCTGATGGGCTACAATGCATGGAGTTGCAAAGAGTCAGATACGACTTAGTGACTGAACAACGTAGGCATTTACTGCATTGGTTTTCATCATGAGGATGCATGAAACTTTCCATGGGTCCTGTAACTTCCATGAGTAGTCAGGTAAGAAACATAATATACCTCCTTCAGCTTTCAGATCCTCTAAATATAGAACTTTATCTTTCTCTCTTGCTAGAAATCATCCTGGAAGTCAGCAAAAATTTCCTTTCTCTAGGACCTCTGGAGATTTTCTCTGGAAATCTCCCAATTTCCTTCCTCTGTTCAGTTTGAAGCGTTTTATCAAACATGGGGAAATGGTGTATTGTGGATGATAGGGAAGGTAAGTTTTATTTAATTGAAACTTCCATTTTTTGTGTTTTACATCTGAATCTAGTCTTTTGTCCAAAAGCCAGAATTATTGTTGAATTTCTTCTCTGTTTCCTTTATTTCTCTCCCAAGTTCAGAGCAATCAGTGATGCACCACTAAATAGAGATAAATTTGTGTATTGGGGGTTCCTGTAATAATCTACATGTTGCCTTGCATGTTTCAAGATATAATCTTCAAAACTAGGTAACTCACACATTATGCAAAAATTAACACAAATGGATAAACAACATAAATATAAGAGCTAAAACCATAAAATTCTTAGAAGAAAACATAGTTGTAAATCTTCATGGTCTTAGACTTTGGCAATGGATTCTTAAATCTGACACCAAAAGCATAAACAATAAAAGGAAAATATAGATAAATTGAACTTACTCAAGATTAAGAACTTCTGTTCATCAACAGGCATTATCCAAAAAAGTGAAAAAGTAACCTACAAAATGGAGAAAATATTTGTAAATCATTTTTTTTATGATAAGCATTTAGTATACAAAGTTTATAAGAACTCCCAAAACTCAACACTAAAAGACAAACAACCCAGTTAAAAAATGGGCCAAGACTTGAATAGATGTTTCTCCAAAGAGTATGTACAAATGAGCAATAAATACATGAAAAGATACTCAGCATCCCCAATCATCAGGGAAGTGAAAATCAAAACTGTAACAAGATACCGTGTCACACTTGAAGGATGGCTCTCATTTTTTAAAATGGAAAATAGTAAGTGTCAATGAGCATGTAGGAAATTACACCCTCATCCTTTGCTAGTGGGAATGTAAAATGGTGCAGCTCTTGTGGAAAGTGTTTCTGGTTCCTCCAAAAGACAAATATAGAATTATCATAAGACTCAGAAATTACAGGTTCTAGGCATGTATATACCCCACATCACTGAAAACAGGGGCTCAAACAGATAGTTGTACTCTGGTGTACATTGGAATATTAATTACAGTAGCTGAGAGATGGAAAGAATCCAAGTGTCTATAAGCAGATAGATGGATGAACAAAATGTGATATGTATGTATATGTACATATGTATATGATATGTATATGATGGAATATTATTAGGCCATAAAAAGGAATGAAGTTCTGATATATAACACAACGTGGATGACCCTTAAAATATTATGCTTATTGAAATAAAGCAGATACAAAAGAACAACTATTGTATGACTCTCAGTTCAGTTCAGGTGCTCAGCTGTGTCTGACTCTTTGTGATCCCATGAACCACAGCATGACCAGCCTCCCAGTGCATCACCAACTCCCAGAGTCTACCCAAACCTATGTCCATTGTGTCAGTGATGTCATCCAACCATCTCATCCTCTGTTGTCACCTTCTCCTCCTGCCCTCAATCCTTCCCAGCATCAGGGTCTTTTCCAATGAGTCAGCTCTCTGCATCAGGTGGCCAAAGTATTGGAGTTTCAGCTTCAACATCAGTCCTTCCAATGAACACCCAGGACTGATCTCCTTTAGTATGGACTGGTTGGATCTCCTTGCAATCCAAGGTACTCTCAAGAGTCTTCTCTAACACCACAGTTCAAAAGCATCAATTGTTCAGCACTCAGCTTTCTGATATCATGCTTAGTGAAATATTATACTTAGTAAAATATTATGCTCAGTGAAATAAAGCAGATACAAAAGGGCAGCTATTGTATGATGCTACTTATATGAAATATCTAGAATAGGAAAATTCATAGACAGAAGAAGGAGTAAAGCTTACTAGCAGCTGGGGGGAAAGGAGAATGGAGAGTTCTTATTGAATGATTACAAAATGTTTACTTGGCGTGGTGAAAAAGTTTTGGAAATAGGTAGTGGTGATGGTTGCACACCATTGTGAAGATAATTGATACCACTGAATTGTACACTTAGAAATAGATAAAATGGCAGCAACTAAATAATAAAGGTTGCCTTTGGTATCGGAGAAGGCAATGACACCCCACTCCAGTACTCTTGCCTGGAAAATCCCATGGACCGAGGAGCCTGGTAGACTGCAGTCCATGGGGTTGCTAGAAGTCGGACACGACTGAATGACTTCACTTTCACTTTTCACTTTCATGCATTGGAGAAGGAAATGGCAACCCACTCCAGTGTTCTTGCCTGGAGAATCCCAGGGACGGGGGAGCCTGGTGGGCTGCTGTCTATGGCGTCTCACAGAGTCAGTCATGACTGAAGCGACTTAGCAGCAGCAGCAGCAGCCTTTGGTATAGGATTCATTTTCCCTATACCAAATAGACCAGCAGCATTTGAAACATGGGTTTAAACATTACTTTAAGTCTAGAGAAAATGGATATTTCTTCCCAGGGAGGTAAGTTAGGAGTGATTCTAAAGGGTGAAATGAAAGGAGTATTGTTTCATAAGAACCATGAGAAGAAAGAAGTATTTTATCCTTTGTCCACTGGGTTTCTGTTCTTAGAAGAAAATTTTGTGAAAAAAGCATGGATGTTCCACCTGAGCTTTGTTGTCATTGATGGTTGATTAAGACAACGCACACCAAAGGGTATTTGAGTTGGTGGAAGTTTTCCATTAACTTCATGTGAGTTTTTCTATAGGAACTTTAAAAATTCACTGTAAGTTTTTTTGTATATGCTTGTCTTAGATATTAAGTCTTATCTTCTTTGTCAATATTGCTAAGTCACTTCAGTCGTGTCCGACTCTGTGCCACCCCATAGATGGCAGCCCATCAGGCTCCACTGTCCCTGGGATTTTCCAGGCAAGAACACTGGAGTGGGTTGCCATTTCCTTCTCCAATGCATGAAAGTGAAAAGTGGAAGTGAAGTCGCTCTGTCGTATCCGACTCTTTGCGACCCCATGGACTGCAGCCCACCAGGCTCCTCTGTCCATTGGATTTTCCAGGCAAGAGTACTGGAGTGGGGTGCCATTGCCTTCTCCGTTGTCAATATTAACAAAACATAATAGTTCTGAAGAAACAAAAGTCTTTGGTCAACTTTTCACCCCCCCGCCTTTTTTTTTTTTTTTCTGTATGAAGTTGGTAGTAGGTCCATTAATACTTGTTAAGAATTCTTTTATTTGGACTTGGATGACCACATGGATTTGGGCTTCACTGGTGGCTCAGCAGTTAAACAATCCACCTGCGATGCAGGAGACACAGGTGCAGTCCCTGGGCCGGGAAGATCCCTTGCAGGAAAGCATGGCAACCCATTCTAGTATTTTTACCTGGAGAATCCTCTGGACTGAAGAGCCTACAGCTACAGTCCATAAGGTCGCGCAGAGTTGGACATGACTGAAGCAAATGAGCATGCACGCACAACCACTTGGATTGGGACTAAGATTTCATAACCATATAATGCTATGCTATGCTATGCTAAGTCACTTCAGTCGTGTCCGACTCTGTGTGACCCCATAGACGGCAGCCCACCAGGCTCCCCTGTCCCTGGGATTCTCCAAGCAAGACCACTGGAGTGGGTTGCCATTTCCTTCTCCAATGCATGAAAGTGAAAAGAGAAAGTGAAGTCACTCAGTCATGTCCGACTCTTAGCGACCCCATGGACTACAGCCTACCAGGCTCCTCCGTCCGTGGGATTTTCAAGGCAAGAGTACTGGAGTGGGGTGCCATTGCCTTCTCCATATAATACTTCCTTTCCTAAAAATTTGAAATCCTGGGATAACTTCTGTTGCAATTTGTCTTGCAGTCTTAACAATTTTTGGAAAATAAAAATAATGATGAAAGTAGGGAGAAATAGTTAACAGCCAATAGTTAACATTTCTATCCACTTATACAACAACTGACTAAGACACTGAAAACATTTTCAGGATTGTGCCTCTTGATACTAAGAAAGCCATGTTTGTGATTTAAAATAAATTTTTTGCTGGAAATAAATTATTTGTAAGCTTCTGTCTGTATAACCATAAAAAATGCTTTATAAATAAAATGTGATTAACACTAGAGAGAAAAATACATGCAGAGAAACAAAACACAGGCACATCGCAGTCCCAGATAGTCTGTTGACATTACATTCCTGTGTAGTCTTTGAGAGGGATGTGACAGGTGCCTGAAGGAATGAGGCAGAGGAGGAAGACACGCGTTAAGAGAAATTATTTATTATGTCAGAAATTAAGTGACTAGACTTCTCTGGTTGTCCAGTGGCTAAAGCTCTGTGCTCCCAATGCAGGGACCCAGGTTTGGTCCCTGGCTGGGGAAGTAGATTCCATATGCCATAACTAAGGGTTCACATGCTGAAACTAAAATCTTGCATGCCACAGCTAAGACTTGACACAGTCAAATAAGTAAATAAAAATATTTGAAAAAAATAAAAAAAGAAATTGATAAATAAGGAGGGTGAGCATAAAAGAAAGATGAGTATCTCAAAATGGGGATTCTTGGCAAATTCATGTAAAATAAATGGGAGGGAGGCACTGATGTCTTTGTTGTATGTTTTCAAGTGTCTAGTGTGTTGTAGATTACCTGGGTCTTTGGCTTTTCAAGACTGTTTGTTTACTCTGCCAGTTCTGTACATTCAGGAGCCTCCTCACCCTCTGGAATCTAAAGGCATTCATGTTATTGCTCTAGTTTCAGTTGCAAAACTAATGAAAATGAGTATGAGGGCTCCACTCTAGTCTAAGAAGTTGAAAACACTTCAATACACAGGGATAAATAACTTTTGTAGCAAGTTAGCATTTTGTGAGCCATTTGATTTTGTTTTTTAATTGATTTTTAGTGGAGTGTAGTTGTTATGAGGCTTCCTGGGTGGCTCAGTCAGTAAAGAATCCGCCTACAATGCAGGAGACCACTTGCAATATGAAGGAACCCAGATTCAGTCCCTGGGTCAGGAAGATGTGCTGGAGAAGGAAATGGTGACCCACTCCAATAGAGGAGCTTGGAGGCCCTCTGTCTGTGGGGTTGCGAGAGTTGGACGTGATTTAGCAACTAAACCACCACCATAGTTGCTTTTCAATTTTGCGTCAGTTTCTACTGTACAGCAAAGTGAAGCAGCCGTAGATATACATGTATCCCCTCCCTTTTGGACTTCCTTACCACTCAGATCACCAGAGTGCACCAAGTAGAGTTCCCTTTGCTATACAGTCGGTTCTCATGGAAGCCATTTGAACTGTTGCAGTCAAAACAACTGCTTCATCAGAAGCAAATGACCAATCTGACCACTGTTTCAAATGATCTTCTAATAAGGCTGTTATAGGAATAGTTGTTTCATCATTGATTTCTCCACTCATTGATACAGCTACACGCTTTGTGATGTGCGATGAGCCATCTCACTTAATGAGTGCATAGTTAATGACTTTTCAACATATCTTGAAGAATTATATTGCTTTTCAGGCACTGGCTCTTTCTTCCTCCAGAGTCACAAGATTTTCACCATAAAACACACTGAATATATAGGCAATACAAAGTGGTATTTCAGTAGTATGATTTAGGGCAAAGAAATGATTGCCAGTTCACTCAAAACAACTTTTGAGTCAGAGAACAGCATGTGGAACAAATTTAAATTGCACACTGGAAAGGATGTACTCAAAATGTTTTCCTTTGTGTACATAAGCAAAGGGATGAAAGGCAGCTTCTTCAGCTAGTGATTCACGTGGGCTCTTTTGAAGTGTTTGAAGTGTTCTCATGGTTATTTAGTCTTTATTTTGCCCTAAAGGTATGTTTCTGTGCTATAATTTCAAGTGTAGATTTGAGTACTGGGCAACCATGAGCCTTGAAATGGTTGAAAAATTGGCAGAGAATGATGCAGAAAGAATATATCTTCCAAAATACATCTTTCTCACATCTTTCCTCTACCACCCACCATCCGCTATCTCTTATATTACAGTACATTTTAAATGTTAACGGCCTATTTACTTTAATCTATTATTAATTATAAGAAATTGTTTTTATTGTTCAACTGGTATTTTTCTAAGAAAATTGTTTGGGTATCTTGAGGTTTGGTCTCTGATAAAAGCATCATAACTTTTCCTATTACATTTAATGAATTTTAATTCAGCCTCAGCCATGTTACTCATTATTTGAGTCTTCCTTTCCTTATAATAAATGGAGGCTAATAAAATCTGTCCCTGCAGATGATGTGAGGTTTTAAAGAGAAATAAATGAAAATAAATATAATAAGCCCTATGAGGAAATAGGTTTCAAGCACTTTAGCAGCATTTATTTATATACTGGTAAATGTCATATTAATAATAAATCATTCTTACTTAGGTATTAAAGCAGTTCTTACATATATGTGATATTAAAACTTGATCCTTTGGAAAAAAGTGTAATTGATTTTTTTCTTTTCATTTAATGGCTCTTCACTTGGTGGCAGCATTTCACAAATGAATTAGTCATTAAGTAGAAGAATACTTTTGGTGGAAAAAGAGAGGAGTAAATTATAGTCCCAGCCTTGAAAGAATTTGCCGTCTTTTAGAGAATATGGATAAATTTGTACTTAAGAGTATGCCACATGTAAAAACTCAAGCAAATTACAAAGAAGCAGGACAGATTTTTTAAAAAAAAAGCATATCTGCACTTATCCACCAAAACTAGCATTGTCTCTTTTAATAATTCCCTTGCAAAGTGTACACAGTCATTTCTCAAAAGCTTATTCGATGAAAAAGTGAGCTGTTATGATAAAGTAATGGAATTGGTGTCATAGAGAGGATAGGAAATGCCCCGAATATAGATATTTGGTTTCTCCGAAGGGGTGACAGTCCTCAAGGAGCACTTTCCATGATCTACTTAAAGAAGAATATCCACCCTTCAACATTTTCTACGTAAGACAATAACAAGATTCAGAAGAGCTGATAGCAAAGCAGCCTTTGACTACTAAAGCCCTGTTCAGGAACTTGGGTCAAGCCCACATCCCACACTGTGGACATGTTTTGCGATAAGAAACAACCAAACACAGAAGGAAGTGACGTTGAATAATGAGTTGAGCAGACTCATCCTAGAAGATATTCCTTTCCCAGCTTAAAACTGTTTTGAGGAGGTGGTTGTGAGAGTGAGGGGTAGTTCAATGGCTTACTATTCAGCAGAAGTAAGCATTTGTAGAGGATATTCGTGGGCATTCAAGAACATTCAAAGGGAGCTCGATGGCAAAGGAACTGTTGACTGAAAAAATACATTCAGTCTAAATATTGAGAGTTATGTTTTATTCAGGGGAAATTTTTAGGACTTTAAGTCCAGGAGACAACATCTCAAGTAACCCTGAAAAAACCACCTGGAGGAGGTGAGGGGAGGAGCCAGATTATATGGAAGTTTTGCAGTAAAAGGCAAGTAGCCTGAGTATCAAAAGTTTTCTTGTTAATGAAAGAAAATGAGATATCCCAAGTTAAGAAAGTTAGTGCTTTTCTATGTATGCAAGCGTGTGTGCTCACTGAAATCATTCCTTTAATACAGGTCTCAGCTATCTGGGGCTGGATTCCTATTTTCATATCCTGAGTTTCTCAGGGCTCACCGAGGGAGTGGCTAAGGTCAGATGTCTGCTAGAGGGCAGATATTCTTTCTTTCCTGAGTGCCCTTAGGATTCACCAGCTCACCTTAGAGGGCTGCAATCGCTGATGATTGTGACATCCTTGTTTACTGCGTGTTCTGTTCAGTTGCTTCAGTCATGTCCAACTCTTTGCAACCCTGTAGACTGCAGCCCACCAGGCTCCTCTGTCTGTTGGATTCTCCAGGCAAGAATACTGGAGTGGGTTGCCATTCCCTCCTCCAGGGGATCTTCTCATCCAGGGATCGAACTCATGTCTCCTACATCTTCTGCATTGCAGGTGGATTCTTCGCCATTGAGCTGCCAGCAGCCCTTGTTTACTGACATGGCAGGAAATATTCCATTTCTGAGAAGTCAAAATGATCAATTTTGTGCGTTTGAGAAGAATCTGCCATCAACCAGAAGCATTGGTACAGGTAAATGGCCACCCGCTATGGACCGGGTTGAGGTTCAAAATAAATGAGATTGTGGATAACACTAAACCAGGACACAAAATGTTTGCAGAAATTCACTCTCCTAATCCTCTAACCAAGTTCTGCTGCACATGCTGTTTTGGTGTATTGGTAATTAGCATCAGTGCCCTGAATAGACACACTCATATGTTACCTGTATATTTTGATACGTTTATTCCTGAATATGAGTTCATTTATCTTCAACTAATTTTTTTGTCCTGTGCATGTGTTCTTAGCTGCTCAGAAGTCATATCTGACTCTTTTATGACCCCATGGACTATAGCCCATCAGACTCCTCTGTCCATGGGTTTCTCCAGGCCACAGTACTGGAGTGGGTTGCCATTCCCTCCTTCCCCACCCAGGGATCAAACCCATGTCTCCTGCATTAGTAGGCAGATTCTTTACCACTGTGTCACCTGGGAATCCATAGTTGTTTTTTTTTTTTTCTTTTAAAACTTATAGGGTTTTTTTTTTAACTGGATGGACATTATGAATGGACAGTGTATTAATACTTCTAATGCTAATGGACATTGTATATTCTTACATCCTAATTTGCTGATAAGGATATTCTGTATAGAAGGAACATGCCCATTAAGTAAACATTCTTAGTAATAATCAAGTATTATTACTCCAGAATTGTGGCTAGTGCTTAAAACATTTTACCCCAAAAACAGATATATAGAGATTTCTTTAGCACTGTACTGGCATATCCCTCAATTTCAACATAATCTCAGTCTTAAGTCAATCATGGCAGGGGAACTAAGATTTTTCTGTCCCTGCTGGGCTAGTTACTCTCTGTGTGTCTCTCCTGACATGTTGTTTGCTCTTCTCCATCTTGCTCCACGCCCCAAGAAGTTGACCTGGGAAGACATTATCCAGGCTCATTGGCCCTCCCAGCCTCATTTGAGCTGGGCTTGACAAATGCAGTGCAGGAGATTAGAGAGGAGGAAGAGGTTGGTGTATTTATTCCTGCTGCTCACTGTCTGGTTTGGCAGCATCTCCATCCCTTTACCTGTGGCTCCAGCAGTTGTTAGGTAGCTCCCCTCCCAGGGTTACAGCTCCTGTACAGCTGCATCCCTTGCTCCTTTAGGTTACAGCTCTTTGCATCCTAAGGATGCAGCCTCAGCAGCCTTTGTTGGTTCCTTATCCTTTGCAATCAGTCTCTACATCTAACCTTTTTCAGTTCCCCCATTTGAATGAGCCATGGGTTTCCTGCCTGAAATAAGTACATTTCCCATGCATTTTTTTCCTCACCCATTATTTCATTAAATTCCCACAGCACCTCAGAGAGAGTTAATCACACGAAAAATCCCAAACCAGGATCGTATACTAAGATGTTGTGTGTGCATGCGGGCGTGCTAAGTCTCTTCAGTCGTGTCCGACTCTTTTGTGATCCCATGAACTATAGCCCACCTGACTCCTCTGTCCATGGGATTCTCCAGATGAGAACACTGGAGTGGGTTGTCATTCCCTTCTCCAGAGGATCTTCCTGACCAAGGGATCGAACCCACATCAAATATGTCTCCTGCATTGGCAGTTTCTTTACCAGTAGCCCCACCTGGGAAGCTCAAAACATAACATAGAGTTACATCTAGATTTGACTGACTCAAAGCCCTTGCTCCTTCCACTGTATATACTTTCTTTTTTTTTAAAAAGATTATTTATTTATTTGTCTGTGTGAAATCTTCCTGTTGTGGCACACAGGCTTCTCTTTATTTGTGTCCAGAGCTCCAGAGCATGCAGGCTCAAATACTTGCAGTGTTTGGGCTTAGTTGCCCAAAGGCAAGTGGGATCTTAGTTCCCTGACCTGAGATCAAACCCAAATCCCCTGCATTGGAAGGTGAATTCTTAACCACTGGACAATCAAGGAAGTCCCTATACTTTCTTTTTAGGTTTATTAGTACTTACTCAGCACCATCATCTATAAACTTACTATTTTGTTCCCATTTGGCATATCAAAACCATCTATTCCCAATCCTGCCCCCCCAAATACATTTTGCTGTCCACATTATCATGATTTTACTCTGTCACTGTCTTCATCACAATGTCACAATTGTTGAAGGAAATTTTTGTCCAGAGAGATAAAACTTAAAAATAACTTCAATGTTCCTTTCAGGAACTTCCTGAAAAAATCCATTTTTAATGAACATAAGACTGTTTGGTCTTTCAATAGATAGCATCAAATAACTCTTTGCTTTCTAAGACACTCTTCCATACCTTTGCTCAAAGCTCTGATTTTGCTGTAGTCAACAAACCTAAAGTGTTCTGTTTTTCACTATCATTATTCTGAATTCTTTTTTCAGGTAGATTCCCTATTTCTTCCTCTTTTGTTTGGTTTGGTGGGCATTTAGCCTGTTCCTTTACCTGCTGAGTATTTCTCTGCCTTTTCATCTTGTTTATATTGCTATATTTGGGGTGGCTTTTCTGTATTCTGGCAGTTTGTGGTTCCTCTTTATTGTGGAGGTTTCTCACTGTGGGTGGGGTTCTCCAGTGGCTTGTCAAACTTTCATGGTTAGGGAAGCTTGTGTTGGTGTTCTGGTGGGTGGAGCTGGATTTCTTCTCTCTGGAGTGTAATGAAGTGTCCAGTGATGAGTCTTGAGATGTCAATGGGTTTGGTGTGACTTTGGTCAGCCTGTATATTGAAGCTCAGGGCTATGATCCTGTGTTGCTGGAGAATTTGCATGGTATGTCTTGCTCTGGGACTTGTTGGCTCTTGGGTGGTGTTTGGTTTCAGTGTAGGTATGGAGGCTTTTGGATGAACTTTCATGGATTAATGTTCTCTGGAGTCAGGAGTTCTCTGGTGTTCTCAGGTTTTGAACTTAAGCCTCCTGCCTCTGGATTTCAGTCTTATTCTTACAGTAGCCTCAAGACTTCTCCATCTCCTTTTCAAGACAATGGGCTGCCTTTCTGGGTGCCTGATGTTCTCTGCCAGCATTCAGAAGTTGTTTTGTGGAATTTGCTCAGCATTTAAATGTTCTTTCAATGAATTTGTGGGGGAGAAAGCGGATTCTCCATCCTATTCCTCTTCCATCTTAGGACTGCCCCTCCTAAAGTGTTCTGATCTTATCTAATATTAAGCAAGCCCCACCTCCTTGCCTTGAGAGACTTGCCTTAAACCAAACCCCCAAACCTCATAAATATCACAACTTTGCTCTATCCCCTCCAAGACACTACTAATTCATTATCACAGTAGTATTTTCCCAGGCCTTCCCTGGTGGTCCAGTGGTTAAGATTCTGTCTCCACTGCAGAGGCCATAGGTACAAGCAGCATGGCATAGCCAAAAAAAAAAAAAAAAAAGCAAGGTAGTATTCTCCCTTATTGAGGTAAGCAGCAAACTCAGACTTACCTTTTAAATAGGTTATTTTGGTGATATTAATATTTTCAAGGATCTAGCCTTTGAAACACTAACATTTATAGACAAATAGTTGTCAATGTTCATCAAGATAGGAAGATGTGGGCCTGAGATTCAAACCCATAGTCTGACTCTGGAGCCCTCTCATAAACAACACATTATTTTGCTTCTAGTTAGCTCTACAATCAAAAAAAAAAAAAAAGAAAATATGACAAATTACCCAGCACAACTGTTACTACTTGGTCACACCAGTCCCTGATGGCTTGCCTGTTGCTACTGCTAAGTCGCTTCAGTCATATCTGCCTCTGCACGACCCCATAGGCAGCAGCCCACCAGGCTCCCCTGTCCCTGGGATTCTCCAGGCAAGAACACTGGAGTGGGTTGCCATTTCCTTCTCCAATGCATGAAAGTGAAAAGTGAAAGTGAAGTTGCTCAGTTGTGTCCAACTAGTAGCGACACCATGGACTGCAGCCTACCAAGCTCCTCCGTCCATGAGATTTTCTAGGCAAGAGTACTGGAGTGGCTTGCCATTGCCTTCTCCGGATGACTTGCCTAGCAGAGCATAACTATTTTTTTAGCTATTCAGAAATAAAGTTACTGAATAGTCTTTTTTTTCCCACATCTTTCAAAGCTCAAAATTTTCAGGCTTTTGTGACTTAGATTAACAGACATGTTATGGATGCCATTAACAAAAGTGATAGCTTTTCTTTGCAGCATCAATTTGCACATAAAAATTCACTCTCACATGCATTTCATCCTTACAGAGAAGTGAGAAAAGGGCCTTTCCTTGACATGGTGTTTTAACCAAAGTACCTATTTCTGAGTTGTTTTTCACTGTTCAGCACAGACTATTTTATCAACTAAATGGAATAGGGCAGAATTTTACTTTTTTCTAATAAAAAAAAAGTTGTTACAATGAAAATACACACTTTAAAAAGCAATATATAATTTTATTCTTGAAATACCAAAAGGTATATCTCAGAGAGAATAGTGAGCATAAAATTTTTTTAATTACATATTTTAAGGAAATCATAAAAGGGAACTGATGAATATAATCAAAAGGAATCAAGGATGTTTCTAGAAAATTCTGGAGGTGACTCTTCTTTTTTTTTTAAATTATTAATTTATTTACTTGGCTGTTCCAGGTCTTAGTTGTGGCACGTTGGATCTTTGTTGCAGCATTTGAACTCTTAGCTGTGGCACGTGGGATCTCGTTCCCCAAACAGGGATCGAACCCAGGCCCTTGCATTGAGAGCTCAGAGTCTTAGCCATTGGATCATCAGGGAAGTCCTTCTTCTTCCTTTTCTTGTTTTGTTTTTCATGGTGATCTTGGGGACTCCTCAATAAATGTAGTGAAAAATAGGTAGTTAATGTTTTAATGTCCTCTTTGCCTGATATATGGAGCAGTTTGCTAAACAGACTCCCATTGAGCTGACTCCCAGGTAATTGAGACAGCAATCTGACCTTCATGCTGTTACTCTACTCCAAGTTCTACTCAAGTACTTGTGCTCCCATCAGTTGAACTGTATGCTTCCCTGGACTCAGTTGTGTTTGATTCCAAATTGTGTCATTATAATAAATTAACAACTACCTGTCACACAACTTGGCAGCTTCCTATTATGCAAGATGACAAGTTTTAAAATAAAAAATGCTGTGGCTATGAAAACTCAATTAAATCCTTATAAAGCAAATTGCTTCTTAAAAATGAGATCAGATCAAATAACTATAAAGAACTAGGAGAAAAATCTTTAAAGGTCTACAACAATGTTTGCTCTTAGATTTATGTTCTGTTTTTTCACTTAAGGACTCACACACTGGAAGAAGATAAATTGTGTGTGTGCACTCAGTCATGTCTGACTCTTGTGACCCCATCTCTGTCTGTGGGATTTTCCAGGCAAGAATACTGGAGTGGGTTGCCATTTCCTGCTCCAGGGGATCTTCGCACCCCAGGGATCGAACCCACATCTCTTAGGTCTCCTGCACTGGCAGGTGGATTCTTTGCCACCAGTGCCAACTGGGAAGTTCTTCTTTTTCACTGAAGGAAACACACACTGAAGGAAGATAAATTATGGGTATAGTTTTGTGAGAAAGGCCACCACCAGAAATTCTAATCACCAGATTCATTCAAATAAAATACTATGGGTCTACTATAAAAGATAGGTAAATGAATATGCATTTATGTTTGATGTAAAGTTAAAAGTTCTGGTTCTCTATGTATTTCTTTTATGATTGTCTAATATGACTGACATTTTTTGATTAGCCAACTGTAATGGTTAGTTTTATATATCAACTTGACTAGGCCATGGGATGCCCAGATATTTGGTCAAACAATATTCTGGGTGTGTCTATGAGGATATTTTTGCATGAGGTTAACATTTGATTAGATAGATTGAGTAAAGCAGCTTATCCTCCCTAATGTAGGTGAGGCTTAGCCTATTAGTGGAAGGCCTGAATAGAATAAAAAGGCTGACTCACCAATGAGTACTAAATACTTGAGCTGGAATATCAGTCTTTTCCTGCCTTTAGACTCAAACTAAAACATCCTGCCTTTAGACTCAAACTCAAACCAAAACATCAGCTCTCTCTGTGTCTTCAGCATGCCAGTTTTTAGACTGGAACTTACGCCATCAGCTCTCTCTTAGGCCTTTGGACTCACACTGGAACTACATTGATTCTCCTAGGTCTCTAGTTTGTTCACCACATATCTGGGGACTTGTACTTGAACCTTTAGGAGATGGCAAAAAATGGAAGAGTAAGCAAAGAAGACTGAACACTGAATGATAAAGAGAAAAACCGAAAGAATGTGTTATCATTCAACCCCATAAAGAGAATTTCACAGAGTGGCCAGTTGTATCAAATGTCAAAAAATCAAAGAGGATGAGGTCAAGGTAATTCCCAATATAGAGAGCAATACAGAGGTTGGTTGTGACCTTTATATGAGTAATTTCACTGGAGTGGTAAGAATGGAAGACAGATTATAGGGACTGAAGAGAGAACCATAATTCTGGTTGACAAGGAACACTGGATACAGTGGTTCTTTCTTTCCCTTTTATAACATCATTGAAAAGAGCAAAAAAGGTGATGAACTCAGAACCACAATAACTTAATGAACAATAGCAGGTAAGGGATTTCAACAAGCTTTTGAAAGATGGAAAAAGGATGGATAAGGCTAGCTGGCATAGTCTGGAAAAAGGTAAAAGTGAATGTAGCAGTGTGAGGGGCAGGTTTACAAAGAGCAAGACGATCCATGACTCGTAGCTCTGGAAGAACTTGTAAATTCTCAGTGTCAGGGACCTTTTAAAGATCTGTAGAAAATTTGTTTATGAAATAGGTTCTCACATCCTCTCCTTCGATCTTTAGCTAATGGATATTCTGTGCTTGTACCAGCAAAAGACTAGAACTTCACTCTCTAGAAAGTCTTACTGTTTCCCCCAAACAATCATGAGAATTCTCCCAGACTCACTGACACACACTAGGTAGGAGAATAGAAAATTTCCTTCATGGAAAACTGACTGGCCTTTGGTAAAAGCCAGCTTAATGTCAAGTGCTATTCACCAGTGATAAATTCTGCTCATGGAAATAGCCTCTAACATGAAATATAGAAGGAAAAAAACAGCAAACAAGCCAAAATATATAGAGAGAAGATAGAAAATGCAAGAAGAATCAAGAAACTTCAAAATGTTTTAATATTTCTTGAGAGGTGCAAAATGATATTGTACTCACAAAGCAAGACCAGAACATTGTAAAAAATGAATTACTCAAGTACAAGAATGAACTTTTGGATATTAAAAATATATGAGAACTTAATGAATCAATTGGCTTCTCAGATAGAGTTAGTAGTAATGAACGGGCCTGCCAATACAGGAGATGTAAGAGACGCGGGTTCGATCCCTGGGTTGGGAAGAAGCTCTGGAAAAGGAAATGGCAACTCACTCCAGTATTCTTGCCTGGAAAATCCCATGGACAGAGAAGCCTGATGGGCTACAGTCCATGGGGTCGCAAAGAGTCGGACGTGACTGAAGCGACTGATCACAGCACAATGAATCAGTAGAAAGTTGTAACAATAACGCTGTATAGGAGACAGCAAAAGAGACACTGATGTATAGAACAGTCTTTTGGACTCTGTGGGAGAGGGAGAAGGTGGGATGATTTGGGAGAATGGCATTGAAATATGTATAACATCATATATTAAACGAGTTGCCAGTCCAGGTTCGATACACGATACTGGATGCTTGGGGCTGGTGCACTGGGATGACCCAGAGGGATGGTATGGGGAGGGAGGAGGGAGGAGGGTTCAGGATGGGGAACACATGTATACCTGTGGCAGATTCATTTTGATATATGGCAAAACCAATACAATATTTGTAAAGTTAGATAAAATTAAAATTACAAAAAGAAAACCTTTGTTAAAATGAATGAAAAAAAATTGATAATAGGAGAAGAAAGTTAAAACAAATTTAGAAGATCTGTGTAAGAAGAACTATGTCTGAATACTAAGAGTATTCAGACAAGAAAAGAGAGAGGAAGATATGAGGATTCCTGAAACTGAAAAAAGTTCCGGGAACTAAAGGGCAAGATTTTCTAGATTAAAAGGATCCACTGAATCTCCAGCCATATATATAAAAATAGAGTTAGAGACCAAAAAAAAAAAAAAATCCTAGAAGATTAGAGAGAAAAGAGAGAAAAAATCAGATCTTAAACAGAACTTAGATTCTGAATGTCCTTCATAGGGATTTTGAAGAGCATTCTGAAGCCTTGGGATGTAAGTGAGAGCGTCCAATATGGAGGAAAGGGGAGGAAGAGAATTTCCAGGTGCCAGCTGTGTAGCAAGAAAAGAGAAGGTGTGGAATGAGTCAGGAGTCTCGAGTGCCAGGAAATAAAGGTGTAAACAGGATTGAAAGTCATGAAGAACTCACTGCCATCAGGAAAGTGGGCAGTCAGCCTAGTCCTGACTTAGCCCTTGGTGTGGAGGCCTTGCCAGGGCTGTTTTTTCCTTCAGCTCTACTGACATGGGCAGATGAGGGCTCTAAACTGCTGGGAATGTGTCCTGGGGCTCCCCAGCAGAAGTTATCCCCATTCACAAAATACAGTCTTCTCGCAAGTCTTATTTTTTGGATGGCTTTCTTGTATGTGACCTCCAATTTCACTGAGAATTTCCTAAGGTGGGAAAAAATCCCCTAAGAGGCACTAGCTATTCTACAACAAACTTTACTCTCAATAATTGCAGGCTACAGTGAATATTGCTATTCTATGACAGGAGTTTTTTAAAGCAATTGGTGGTCTTCCTTTGGGACACAGCCACTCATATGAAGTACATGTGCCTTTTAGATTTTGGCTTTATTTTCTTAGCAACTGGAACCAGAATGCCTTTTGGGATGGAAACTATTGATTCCTTTGAGAAAACACCTTGATTAATTTATGGGTAGAAGGTGGGGCCCTGGGGATGTGGAGTTTAACAAGTCGAAGCACAAGAAAGTAAAAGTCTCTCAGTCGTGTCCAGCTCTTTGTGACTACATGGATTTTTTTTGGTCACTCTTTGTGACCCTCATGCAGTCCATGGGATTCTCCAGGCCAGAATACTGGAGTGGGTAGGCTGGCTAAATTCCTCATAAGAGAATCAGAGAGGAATTTCCTTTGTTCTGAGAGGGTGAGGTGGAGGAGAGAGGGAAGAGGGCAGAGATTAGGAAGAGGAAATGATGGTACTTGCTGGATGTTGGGGCTTCCCAGGTGGCTCAGTGGTAAAGAACCAGCTTGCTGATGCAGGATATGCAGGTTCAATCCCTGGGTTGGGAAGATCCTCTGGAGGAGGAAATGGCAATCCCCTCCAGTATTCTTGCCTGGAGAATCCCGTGAACAGAGGAGCCTCGTGGGCTCTAGTCCATGGGGTTGCAAAGAGCTGGACTTGACTGTGTGACTGAGCACGCTGGCATGCTGTTCTTGGGAGGTAGAGCAGCCCTTGGAAGCAGCAGGGTGGCTGGAGACTTTTCTGTGAAGAGAATTCTTGAAGCCTCAACAGAGACTATACACCTTTCTACAATCATACACACAGTCTCCAGCTGGCCCATCCCATACCAAATCTTACAGTATACCACGCTCACAAACATGAGATCAAACTGGCTTGAGGATACAGATGAATTTTTTTCCCCCTTAATAAGTGCATTTTCTATTTTTAATTGGAGGATAACTGCTTTACAAAGTTGTGTTACTTTCTGCTGTACAACAAAGTGAAATAAGCTATCAGAGATCAGATCAGATCAGCTGCTCAGTCATGTCTGACTCTTTGCGACCCCATGAATCACAGCATGCCAGGCCTCCCTGTCCATCACCAACTCCCAGAGTTCACAGAGACTCACATCCATTGAGTCAGTGATGCCATCCAGCCATCTCATCCTCTGTCGTCTCTTTCTCCTCTTGCCCCCAATCCCTCCCAGCATCAGAGTCTTTTCCAATGAGTCAACTCTTCACATAAGGTGGCCAAAGTACTGGAGTTTCAGCTTTAGCATCATTCCTTCCAAAGAAATCCCAGGGCTGATCTCCTTCAGAATGGACTGGTTGGATCTCCTTGCAGTCCAAGGGACTCTCAACAGTCTTCTCCAGCACCACAGTTCAAAAGCATCAATTCTTCAGCGCTCAGCCTTCTTCACAGTCCAACTCTCATATTCATACATGACCAGAGGAAAAACCATAGCCTTGACTAGATGAACCTTTGTTGGCAAAGTGATGTCTCTGCTTTCGAACATGCTATCTAGGTTGGTCATAACTTTCCTTCCAAGGAGTAAGCGTCTTTTAATTTCATGGCTGCAGTCACCATCTGCAGTGATTTTGGAGCCCAGAAAAATAAAGTCTAACACTGTTTCCACTGTTTCCCATCTGTTTCCCATGAAGTGATGGGACCGGATGCCATGATATTTGTTTTCTGAATGCTGAGCTTTAAGCCAAGTTTTTCACTCTCCTGTTTCACTTTCATCAAGAGGCTTTTTAGATCCTCTTCACTTTCTGCCATAAGGGTGGTGTCATCTGCATATCTGAGGTTATTGATATTTCTCCCAGCAATCTTGATTCCAGCTTGTGTTTCTTCCAGTCCAGCGTTTCTCATGATGTACTTACTCTGCATATAAGTTAAATAAGCAGGGTGACAATATACAGCCTTGACGTACTCCTTTTCCTATTTGGAACCAATCTATTGTTCCATGACCAGTTCTAACTGTTGCTTTCTGGCCTGCATACAAATTTCTCAATAGGCAGATCAGGTGGTCTGGTATTCCCATCTCTTTCAGAATTTTCCATAGTTTCTTATGATCCACACAGTGAAAGGCTTTGGCATAGTCAATAAAGCAGAAATAGATGTTTTTCTGGAACTCTCTTGCTTTTTCCATGATGCAGCGGATGTTGGCAATAAAGGAAAGAAATGGTATGGACCTAACAGAAGCAGAAGATATTAAGAAGAGATGGCAAGAATACACAGAAGAACTGTACAAAAAAGATCTTCACGACCCAGCTAATCATAATGGTGTGATCTCTCACCTAGAGCCAGACATCTTGGAATGTCAAGTCAAGTGGGCCTTAGAAAGCATCACAATGAACAAAGCTAGTGGAGGTGATGAAATTCCAGTTGAGCTATTCCAAATCCTGAAAGATGATGCTGGGAAAGTGCTGCACTCAATATGCCAGCACATTTGGAAAACTCAGCAGTGGCCACAGGACTAGAAAAGGTCAGTTATCATTCCAATCCCAAAGAAAGGCAATGCCAAAGAATGCTCAAACTACTGCACAATTGCACTCATCTCACACGCTAGTAAAGTAGTGCTCAAAATTCTCCAAGCCAGGCTTCAACAATATGTGAACTGTGAACTTCCTGATGTTCAAGCTGGTTTTAGAAAAGGCAGAGGTAGCAGAGATCAAATTGCCAACATCCGCTGGATCATGGAAATCAGCCATGTGTATACATATATCCCTTACCTCTTGAATCTTCCTCCCCACCCCCATCCCAACCCTCTAAGTCATCCCAGAGCTCCAGGCTGAGCTCCCTGGGTCATACATACAGCAGCTTCCCACTAGCTATCTGTGTTACACAAGGTAGTGTATATATATGTCAGTGCTACTTTCTCAGTTCGTCTTATCCTCTCCTTCCCCCAAAGTATCCACAAGTGTATTGTCTATGTCTGTGGGCTATGTCTCCATTCCTGCCCTGCAAATAAGCTCATCAGTACCATTTTTCTAGATTCTATATATATTTGTTATTATATGGTATTTGTTTTTTCTGTCTCAGTCAACTTGATGTTAGAGACAGCAGGCCCAGAAGTGTGAAACAGACTTGACCTTAAGAAGGTTTGCCCTCCAAGAATGGGAAGGCTTTAAATTTCTACACTGTGCAGAACAAGAGCTCAAGCCTGGACCTGTATAGATCTCAACAGAGTAGGAGACCCCAGCTGATAGGTAGATTATACTTCTAGCAACGCTTCACCAACAAGACAAGGTCTTAGTGTGCCTCCTTTTTTAAATGACTGATTACCTCTCTTATTATTTTAACCTAAAGCATATTCAGTGCAAGCCACGGCTTGGTTTTCATTTAGTTACTTTCAGAAATCTCTGTGTGAAATTAATTACATCTAATGAATGGCATGCTTTTTTGTGGGTTTCCCATGCTTCAAAAATGAGGCCAGTTCCTTATTAAATAAGGCTTTTGAAAAAAAAAAGATCTGAGTCCATTATGCAGAGGGTACATTGTTTCCCTTATTTTGTGATCCTTAGTCTCACTTAAATAAAAAAAAAAACCCTATTATGTTATGCATATGTACTAGATTTGTTTTCTATCTATCCATCCATCATCTATCTACCCATCTATTATCTATCTATTCATCCATCCATCCTATCTATCAGCTATCTAGCCATCCATCTGTTATCTATTAGCTAGTAAGATACCAATTTTTCCTGTTACCTGTCCATTATCCAATTTTTCTTCTTCATGGCTAGAAATTTCATTTCTTGGCAGCAAGCCCTCATAGCACAAGTGAAATTAGAGCTCAACTCATCTTCCATTTGCTTTTCCTATGTCTTGTTCTTCACTGTCATTTTATTTTGCTTGACTCTCACAGATTAATTTAAAAGGCTCCTCTGCATTAGTCTGTAGTTTTTCTATAGTTAACATTCCTTCCCTTTGCTTCTGATCAAATCTGTCTCCATAATGATATTCATCTCCATTAACATTTGCTGATTAAAAAAAAAAAAAGACCAGAAGGCATCATTTTACTTTTCTTTATCTCCAATATTAATAAGCTGATGCTTTTCAGTGCATTTATTGGGGCATGCTTATGATAATAGACACGTTCTTTTCTGAATTAACACACCGTTTATTTAGAAGATCCCTGTCTGACTTCTTGACTTGGAAGTTACAGTTAGTGAATCTATTCCTAGAGTGGAATGAGCTCTATCAAGCATAGTTTCATAAGCTCCCTATTTCAAGGTTTAGTTCATTTGTAAAAAATTCATTTGCAAAAAATGGTCATTTGACTTTGATTTCCTGATTCTATCAACATGCTGCTGCTGCTAAGTCGCTCAGTCGTGTCCGACTCCTAGCGACCCCATGGAGTGCAGCGCACCAGGCTCCTCCGTCCATGGGATTTTCCAGGCAAGAACACTGGAGTGGGGTGCCATTGCCTGCTCCCTATCAACATGATTCTCCTAAAATTACCAGAGACCTCTGTTATTAAGATACATGCTCACTCAGGTGTTTTCTTTCATCTGGTTTCTCATTGTTTTTCTAAAAGATTCTAAAATTTTATTTATCTATTTACTTATTTATTTTTGGCTGTGCTGGGTGGTCCTCATTGTCGTTCAGGGTTTTCTCTAGTTGCTAAAAGCAGGGGCTGCTCTCTAGTAGTGCTGCGTGGGCTTCTCGTTGCAGTGGCTTCTCTTGTTGTGAAGCGTGGACTCGAGGGCATGTGAGCTTCGATAGTTGTGGCTCCCAGGCTCTGGAGCACAGTCTCAGTAGTTGTGGGTGCATGGGCTTAGTTGCTCTGCAGCATGTGGGCTGTCCTGGGATCAGGGATCGAACCTGTGTTTCCTGCATTGGCAGGCGGATTCTTTACCACTGAGCCACCAGGGAACTGCCTGGTTTCTCACTCTTACTCCACGGAGTTTCCATATTTCCTTCTGTGAAACATGATGCATGTGGCTTCCATTTCCACCTACTCCTCTGGTTTTATGTTTATTTCTCTGGCCTTCCTAGCCTCCTTTTCTGGATCATCCTTCTACTTTTTTATTTAAAACTCTGTACTCAGGGCATGGTCCATCTTTCACTCCTTATTCTTCACTCTCTCTTTCATGCCCTCATACTTTTCCAGAGGTTTTATTTCCCATTTCCCCCCAAAGATTAATTTAAATGGCAATGAATATAAAGAGGGTTCTGAGGATTCTTATTTTTGGAGACCCTTTCTCTCTCTGCTTAGAGAAATATTCTCAGAAAAGGGTATATGCTGCAGTTGACATTTTGCCATCCACACACAGATATATAATCAGAATAAGAACTTCTTGAACACATCATGAGCTCTTTGTGGAATTTTGATAGATTCATAATTTTGTCCTTCCCCCAGATCAACGTGATAGCACTCACAGCATTTTGGTTTGTTCTTAAAACTTCTTATTTTAGCTTCAAAAAGGCTAATTCTTACTTTGTATCATTGCTTATTTTACCTCAAGGAGAGAACATATTTCTAGGCTTTTGATAATCTGACTTATTTTTATTACCAGAAAACTTGATAATCATCTTCCTTTTTTTTTTTTCTTCAGGCATTACCTAATCAAGATTAGCTCCCTGTTGGAAAAACTGTTTAATCTAGAAAATTCCTTAAAACTTTTTAGTGCAATGTAATACTTTGTGGGCTTCCATGATATTTTGGTGGTAAAGAATTTGCGTGCAATGCAGGAGATACGAATTCAATCCCTGGGTCAGAAAGATCCCCTTGAGAAGGAAGTGGTGACTCATTCCAGTATTCTTGCCTGGGAAATCCCATGGACAGAAGAGCCTGGTGGGCTACAGTCCACGGAGTCACAAAAACGTCAGACACAGCTTAGTGACTAAACAGACAACAATATTCTGTTTTTGAATGGAGTAGACAGATGCTTACTTCAATCACTTCAGAAAACTTTACCCAAGAATGTTTCTTAGGACTCTGTTGTGTTTGAATGTTGAGAAATGCCAGAAATATGAAGAATTCCTTTAATGAGGACTTTTTTTGCTGCTGAGTTAATCAGGCTGCAAGTCTTAATTTAATGACATGCTAACTATATATCTTATTTGTTCCTTGATGTGAGATTTCTTTAAGGAATATTGACTTTTTCAATTAGTTTAAAATCACCCACTATAATGAGCAATTAGGTAGAACAGTAAAAAGGCATGTGCTTTGGAAGGAGGCCAACCTGGGTTCAAGTGCTGACTCGGCTACTTGTTAACCGTGTATTTATTTATTTGCCTGTGCTGAGTCTTCCTTGCTGTGTGCAGGCTTTCTCTAGTTATGCTGAAGAAGGGTTACTCTCTGGTTGTAGTGTGGGGGCTTCTCCTTGGGGTGGCTTCTCTTGTTCCAGAGCACATGCTCCAGGGCGCAGGCTCAGTAGTTGTGGCACTTGGGCTTGGTTGCTCTGTAGTGTGTGAAATCTTTCCAGACCAGGGATTGAACCCATGTCCCCTCCATTGACAGGTGGATTCTTAACCAGTGGACCACCAGAGAAGTCCAACTGTGATATTTATTAGGAGATGATTTAGCTTTCCTGATCTTCACTTTATCACCTAGGTATGAATGCTGTTTTGCATATTCTTTGGGTTTGGACAAATGTGTAGTGACACATATCTAACACTGAAGAGTATTTTTACTGCTCTTTCCATAATTGAGAGTTTTTATCATGAGTAATTGGATTTTGTCATATTCTTTCCCTGTATTTATTGATATATGTGGGATACGTTCCACATGGTCATAATGTATAATTTTTCTTATACGATTTTATTTGCTAAATATTTTTGAGGATGTTTCATCTATGTTCATGAAAGATATTGCTCTATAGTTTTCTTTCCTTGCAATGTCTTTGTATGGCTTGCTATTAAGGTAAGGCTGGGCTCATAGAATAAATTAGGAAGCATTCGCCCTGCTTCTATCTTCTGAAAGATATTATAGAGAATTGGTACAATTTCTTCTTGAAATGTTTGATAAAATCCACGAAGGAGGCCATCTGTCTCTGATAGTTTCTGTTTTGGATAAATTGGTTTTAATTATGCTGTGTCATAGCCCATAAAGAATCTGCCTGCAATGCAGGAGACCCGGGTTCGATTCCTGGATCGGGAAGATCCACTGGAGAAGGGATAGGCTACCCACTCCAATATTCCTGGGATTCCCTTGTGGCTCAGCTGGTAAAGAATCTGCCAACAATGCGGGAGACCTGGGTTCAATCCCTGAGTTGGGAAGATTCCCCCTGAGAAGGAAAAGGCTACACACGCCAGTATTCTGGCCTAGAGAATTCAGTGGACTGTATAGTCTGTGGGGTTGTAAAGCCTCAGACATGACTGAGCAACTTTTCACTTTCATGCTTATGTCATAGGGTTATTGTGATCACAAGATGAAATAATGATGGAAAACATTGGTATTGGTAGTAATAGCAATGATAATAATCATAATAATAATTCAATCCCAATTCAGTTCAGTTGCTCAGTCATGTCTAACTCTTTGCAACCCCATGGACTGCAGCACGCCAGGCTTCCCTGTCCATCACCAACTCCTGGAGTTTACTCAAACTCATGCTCATTGAGTCAGTGATGCCAACCAACCATCTCATCCTCTGTTGTCCCCTTCTTCTCCTGCCCTCAATCTTTCCCAGCATCAGGGTCTTTTCAAATGAGTTAGCTCTTCACATCAGGTGGCCAAAGTATTGCAGTTTCAGCTTCAACATCAGTTCTTCCAATGGATATTCAGGATTGATTTCCTTTAAGATTAACTGGCTGGATCTCCTTGCAGTCCAAGGGACTCTCAAGAGTCTTTTCCAAAACTACAGTTCAAAAGCATCAATTCTTCGGCATTCAGCTTTCTTTATAGTCCAACTCTCACATCCATAAATGACTACTGGAAAAACCATAGCCTTGACTAGATGGACCTTTGTTGGCAAAGTAATGTCTCTGATTTTTTTTTTAAATTAAATTTTATTTTGCTTAACTTTACAATATTGTATTGCTTTTGCCATACATCAAGATGGATCCGCCACCAGTATACACGTGCTCCCCATCCTGAACCCTCCTCCCTCCTCCCTCCCCATACCATCCCTCTGGGTCGTCCCAGTGCACCAGCCCCAGGCATCCGTTATCGGGCATCGTACCTGGACTGGCGACTCGTTTCAGATATGATATTATACATATTTCAATGCTATTCTCCCAAATCATCCCGCCCTCTCCTTTTCTTCCAAGGAGCAAGCATCTTTTAATTTCATGGCTGCAGTCACCATCTGCAGTGATTTTGGAGCCCCCAAAAGTAAAGTCGGCCACTATTTCCACTGTTTCCCCATCTATTTGCCATGAAGTGATGGAACTGGATGGCACGATCTTAGTTTTCTGAATGTTGAGCTTTAAACCAACTTTTTCACTCTTCTTTTTCACTTTCATCAAGAGATTCTTTATTTCTTCTTCGATTTCTGCCATAAGGGTGGTGTCATCTGCATATCTGAGATTATTAATATTTCTCCCGGCAATCTTGATTCCAGCTTGTGCTTCATCCAGCCCAGTGTTTCTCATGGATGTACTCTGCATATAAGTTAAATATGCAATCCCAAATCAGATTCAAAACTTTCTCTCTATATAGGTATGTGTTTCTGAAACGGATATATTCTCAGTTAAATATGTGCCACTTGGGAAGCCATATCTCAGTTAGATATGGCCATATCTAACTGAGATATGGCTTCCCAAGTGGCACAATGGTAAAGAACCCACCTGCCAATGCAGGACATGTAAGAGGTGTGGATTTGATCCCTGGGTTGGAAAGATTCCCTGGAACCCATTCCAGTATTCTTGCCTAGAGAATCCCATGGACAGTGGAGTGTGGTGGGTTATAGTCTATAGGGTCACAACTAGTTGGACACGACTGAAGTGACTTAGCATGCAATAACCAGTTAGATACAATAATAATTTAAATGTGTACAGGCTTTCGAAACTCTTTTTACTTGTACTATGTAGTTTTATTCTTGAAGGTAGCCATATACATTGCAGGACATATCCCTATTTTGGATGAGAAGGCAAACTGTGAAAATTGTTATCTTTTTTAGGCTCAACCAGCTAGCTTAGTGTCCAAGCAGACAATGAAATCAGAGTGTCTCGTTACCTTGTAGTGTATTGATTAAGTCAGGTCTATGCTGGGAGGGATTGGGGGCAGGAGGAGAATGGGACGACAGAGGATGAGATGGCTGGATGGCATCACTGACTCGATGGACATGAGTCTGAGTGAATTCCAGGAGTTGGTGATGGACAGGGAGGCCTGGCATGCTGCGATTCATGGGGTCGCAAGGAGTCGGACACAACTGAGCGACTGAACTGAACTGATGTATGTTGAAACGAATCCTAGATCAATTATAATAATATTCAGCATGATGCTTTATACATCATAAATTTTTCATGGTTGTCAAATGAATGGGTCCAATTAAGATATTGCTAAGTGTGGAAAAACCTAATACTTCTTGTACTTTTTTATTTATGATAGTAAAAGTAACTAAATAGTAAATGTATATATAGTACAAACTTAAGGAAAGATGCTTAGAAGATACTTATAACACAATCATTTTTAATATAGTTGGAGATAACATTTTAAGATAACAAAGGAAATTTTATATTATCTCTGATATGATAATTATATGTGTTACATAAATTAGCTTTCTTGATACTTCAGTTGAAGTGTTTTAGAATTTTGATCATTGCAATATGCCAATTTCATATCCTATTCCTGTGCTAGTATTGTTAATATCTAGTGTGTCATCAATTTATTTTTCCTTTTACCACCAACACAGACATAAACACATATTCAGAGTTTATTTTCTCATCCATTTACTTGATGGAGCTTTAAACTTTTTGTACAGCACGTAGACAATATGAGACCATAACTGAAATTAAAAGCTTTTTGATGATTAGACAGTTTATTGTTTTTAACTAGACTATTGCAGTCTGAGAATAATGACACAAGTATGAAAAAATGGATTTGATTAGTTTCAAATAGTGTAGTCTGGAATTATTTTAAAAATATAGTGTTCTGTTAGAGAACAAGTTTTTCGAACGGTAAAGTCATGACTCTTGTTGTTGTTCAGTCACTAAGCCATGTCCGACTGTTTTCGACCCCATGGACTGCAGCATGTCAGGCCTCCCTGTCCTTCACCATCTCCCAGAGTTTGCCCAAGTTCATGTCCATTGAATCGGTGATGCTGTGACTCTTATACAAATATAAACTGAGTAATTTATCTTATTAATTAAATAAGGAAACAGAAAGATGTTATAAGATCTGGTTCAAAGATGTCAAAATCAAAAAGAGTGAGTGAATGTGCAAATGGGTGAAACAGTCAGTCCCCCATCTCCTGTCTCCTCTGGGAGTGGGCAGGGAGGAGGGACTTCCCCAGTCTATTTGTGGATCTACAGACAAGCATTATTGCACTGCTCTCAGTGTTTTGCAGTTTATAGAGTCATAACATAGCCCAAAGACAATGAAGGCCGCATCAGATCAGATCAGATCAGTCGCTCAGTCGTGTCCGACTCTTTGCGACCCCATGAACTGCAGCACGCCAGGCCTCCCTATTCATCACCAGCTCTCGGAGGTCACTCAGACTCACATTCATCGAGTCAGTGATGCCATCCAGCCATCTCATCCTCTGTCGTCCCCTTCTCCTCCTGCCCTCAATCCCTCCCAGCATCAGAGTCTTCTCCAATGAGTCAACTCTTCGCATGAGGTGGCCAAAATACTGGACTTTCAGCTTGAGCATCATTCCCTCCAAAGAAATCCCAGGTCTGATCTCCTTCAGAATGGACCGGTTGGATCTCCTTGCAGTCCAAGGGACTCTCAAGAGTCTTCTCCAACACCACAGTTCAAAAGCATCTATTCTTCGGCGCTCAGCTTTCTTCACAGTCCAGCTCTCATATCCATACATGACCATAGGAAAGACCATAGCCTTGACTAGGCGAACCTTTGTTGGCAAAGTGATGTCTCTGCTTTTGAATATGCTATCTAGGTTGGTCATAACCTTCCTTCCAAGGAGTAAGCGTCTTTTAATTTCATGGCTGCAGTCACCATCTGTAGTGATTTTGGAGCCCAGAAAAATAAAGTCTGACACTGTTTCCACTGTTTCTCCATCTATTTCCCATGTAGTGATGGGACCAGATGCCATGATCTTCGTTTTCTGAATGTTGAGCTTTAAGCCAATCTTTTCACTCTCCACTTTCACTTTCATCAAGAGGCTTTTGAGTTCCTCTTCACTTTCTGCCATAAGGGTGGTATCATCTGCATATCTGAGGTTATTGATATTTCTCCCAGCAATCTTGATTCCAGCTTGTGTTTCTTCCAGTCCAGCATTTCTCATGATGTACTCTGCAAATAAGTTAAATAAACATGGTGACAATATACAGCCTTGACGTACTCCTTTTCCTATTTGGAACCAGTCTGTTGTTCCATGTCCAGTTCTAACTGTTGCTTCCTGACCTGCATACAGATTTCTCAAGAGGCAGATCAGGTGGTCTGGTATTCCCATCTCTTTCAGAATTTTCCAGAGTTTATTGTGATCTACACAGTCAAAGGCTTTGGCATAGTCAATAAAGCAGAAATAGATGTTTTTCTGGAACTCTCTTGCTTTTTTGATAATCCAGCGGATGTTGGCAATTTGATCTCTGGTTCCTCTGCCTTTTCTAAATCCAGCTTGAACATCAGGAAGTTCACGGTTCACATATTGCTGAAGCCTGGCTTGGAGAATTTTGAGCATTACTTTACTAGCGTGTGAGATGAGTGCAATTGTGCGGTAGTTTGAGCACTCTTTGGCATTGCCTTTCTTTGGGATCGGGATGAAAACTGACCTTTTCCAATCTTGTGGCCACTGCTGAGTTTTCCAAATTTGGTGGCATATTGAGTGCAGCACTTTCACATCATCATCTTTCAGAATTTGGAATAGCTCCACTGGAATTCCATCACCTCCACTAGCTTTGTTCGTAGTGATGCTTTCTAAGGTCCACTTGACTTCACATTCCAGGATGTCTGGCTCTAGGTCAGTGATCACACCATCATGATTATCTGGGTCGTGAAGCTCTTTTTTGTACAGTTCTTCTGTGTATTCTTGCCACCTCTTCTTAATATCTTCTGCTTCCGTTAGGTCCACACCATTTCTGTCCTTTATCGAGCCCATCTTTGCATGAAATGTTCCTTTGGTATCTCTGATTTTCTTGAATAGATCCTTAGTCTTTCCCATTCTGTTGTTTTCCTCTATTTCTTTGCATTGATCACTGAAGAAGGCTTTCTTATCTCTTCTTGCTATTCTTTGGAACTCTGCATTCAGATGTTTATATCTTTCCTTTTCTCCTTTGCTTTTTCGCTTCTCTTCTTTTTGCAGCTATTTGCAAGGCCTCCCCAGACAGCCATTTTGCTTTTTTGCATTTCTTTTGCATGGGGATGGTCTTGATCCCTGTCTCCTGTACAATGTCACGAACCTCATTCCATAGTTCATCAGGCACTCTATCTATCAGATCTAGGCTTTTAAATCTATTTCTCACTTCCACTGTATAATCATAAGGGATTTGATTGAGGTCATACCTGAATGGTCTAGTGGTTTTCCCTACTTTCTTCAATTTCAGTCTGAATTTGGCAATAAGGAGTTCATGGTCTGAGCCACAGTCAGCTCCTGGTCTTGTTTTTGCTGATTGGATAGAGCTTCTCCATCTTTGGCTGCAAAGAATATAATCGATCTGATTTCGGTGTTGACCATCTGGTGATGTCCATGTATAAAGTCTTCTCTTGTGTTGTTGAAAGAGGGTATTTGCTATGACCAGTGCATTTTCTTGGCAAAACTCTGTTAGTCTTTGCCCTGCTTCATTCCGTATTCCAAGGCCAAATTTGCCTGTTACTCCAGGTGTTTCTTGACTTCCTAGTTTTGCATTCCAGTCCCCTATAATGAAAAGGACATCTTTTTTGGGTGTTAGTTCTAAAAGGTCTTGTAGGTCTTCATAGAACCGTTCAACTTCAGCTTCTTCGGCGTTACTGGTTGGGGCATAGACTTGAATTACTGTGACATTGAATGGTTTGCCTTGGAAACGAACAGAGATCATTCTGTCATTTTTGAGATTGCATCCAAGTACTGCATTTCAGACTCTTTTGTTGACCATGATGGCCACTCCATTTCTTCTGAGGGATTCCTGCCCACAGTAGTAGATATAATGGTCCTCTGAGTTCAATTCACCCATTCCAGTCCATTTTAGTTCGCTAATTCCTAGAATGTCGACATTCACTCTTGCCATCTCTTGTTTGACCACTTCCAATTTGCCTTGATTCATGGACCTGACATTCCAGGTTCCTATGCAATATTGTTCTTTACAGCATCGGACTTTACTTCTATCACCAGACAGATCTACAGCTGGGTATTCTTTTTGCTTTGGTTCCATCCCTTCATTCTTTCTGGAGTTATTTTTCCACTGATCTCCAGTAGCATATTGGGCCCTTACTGACCTGGGGAGTTTCTCTATCAGTATCCTATCATTTTGCCTTTTCATACTGTTCATGGGGTTAGAAGGCCACATAGACCCCTTGAAATCAGAGTCAGTTAACCCTGAAGGCTGTGCTCTCAAGCTCTACACAGTGTAGTTTTCTACTGAAACACACCTTTTGCCCTCCACTTAGAAAATGAAATACTGTAGTCAGGTTGTGAATATTCACTGCTTTTGTTTTAAAAAGTGTGGCTTATGACAGAAACCCTTGTTTAGTGCTTAGAGCAAATCTGAACATCAAAAGAAACCAGGAGGTTACACAGGGAAATGAGAGAGTGGGTCTGAGGGTGATTTCTAAACTTGCATATTTTAACAAAGTCATCAGCTCAGTCACTCAGTTGTTTCTGACTCTTTGTGACCCCATGGCCTATAGCACGCCAGGCCTTACTGTCCATCGCCAACTCCTGGAGTTTACTCAAACTCATGTCCATTGAGTTGGTGATGCCATCCAACCATCTCATCCTCTGTTGTCCCCTTCTCCTCCCGCCTTCAGTCTTTCCCAGCATCAGGGTATTTTCAAATGAGTCAGTTCTTCGCATCAGGTGGCCAAAGTACTGGAGTTTCAGCTTCAACATCAGTCCTTCCAATGAATAATGAACAAAGTCATGGAAAAGTTAAATAAGCACTTTGGACGATCTTTATGGCTTTTGGAAGATCTTTATGGCTTCTTCTGAATCTATGGTTCTCAGAATTTCTAGCAAAGAAATAATTTCTTATTTTTTTTAATTTAATTTTATTTAATTTTAAAATATTGTATTGGTTTTGCCATGTATCAAAATGAATCTGTCACAGGTATACATGTGTTCCCCATCCTGAACCCTCCTCCCTCCTCCCTCCCCATACCATCCCTCTGGGTCCTCCCAGTGCACCAGCCCCAAGCATCCAGTATCGTGTATAGAAATCATTTCTTTACACTCCAACCCAGCTCCAATCTACTGAATCAGGGTTTTTGCAAGATGAGTGAGAGTTTCCTTAAACTGGGCATTTTTCCAGGACTGGAAAGGAAGTAAGCTCCTGACAACTTGTAACTTGCATGTTGCTCCCTGCTATTCGTAAACGTTGTAGAATCTCCTCCTGAAGCTCAGTGAGGGAACATAGCTCCCATCTTCACAAGTGTCAGCGAAGAGACCTGGAAATGGGGTGACTAGAGGCATCCCAATACCAGGGAAGCTCTCACTGCTGGTCAAAGAGCCTTTTTAGCAGCCCTTGCTTGCAGCTGTGGGCCAGAAGGAAAACAAACATATAAAAAGGAGAGAAAAAAGGAAACGGAGATGTGTTATTTTGGGGCACACCCCTCTTATTTGGAGAATGTTGGTGTCCATTTTTTGAGGGCTTTTGAAAATTGTTTTGTTTGTTCTCTGATCAGTGTGTTTGGATAGTTTAGCTTATACATTTGATGGAGTTTATATTTTTCTCTTGCTGAGAATGCAGTTCTCGTTAGCACTGATGACAATTTCATGTTGTTCTTCACCCAATTTGCCAACTGTCTTTTTCCTTTTGGAAAATGGATATTTTATTTCTGCCTCTCCTAAAACTTCCCCAGCTTTAAAGATTAAATTTAGGTGGATTTAAAATATGCTTTAAAGCCAACTACTCTATTTATAGGTTCCAAGTATTGGCAAGTTTTATCTTTTTACCAGTTCTTTAGAACATATACGGGAGTAAATAAGTGATGAGAAAATGTATTAAATTAGGAATCTGATTTCTTTAGTGGACTGCTTAATCTATCCTTCACCAAGAAAAAAACCACATATTTGCAATGAACTCCTTTAGTGTGTGGAGTGTGGGGTGTGTGTGTGTGTGTGTTCCTGCATCTGTTATAGATTCATAAGATTATTTTTGTCTAGGTTATAATTGCCCTTTTTTGGAAATCAATACAGACTAACAAGGCATATTTCCTCTAGATAACAGTAATTCTTTAAAAGGAAAGTACCTTTGGCCATTGTTTCATTTTTGGAAGTTCAGATTATTTTAGCATGATTAATGAGAACGGCAGTTCCTTGACATATTTAATAGCTATATCCTGTTAGTTTAAGACCTCACTTTGCCCAATTTTTGGTTAAATACCTAATTATGGTTAGATGTAACACAAATAGTTCTTGCTCTGGACTGTGACAGAATTTGGAAACTGTAGTTCTTTTTAATTTATATTTAATTGGAGGATAATTGCTTTACAATGTTGTATTGGTTTCTGCTGTACAATGTGAATCAGCCATGTATACATGTATCATTCCCACCCTTTTGAACCTGGTTCCTAACCCCCTATCCCACCCCTCTAGGTTGTCACAGAGTGTCAGGTCAATCTCCCTGTCTTATATAACAACTTGCTAAACTTCCCACTAGCTAGCACATGGCAATGTGTATATTTCAATTAGTCCCACCCTCTCCTTCCCCTGCTATGTCCCCAGGTCTGTTCTCTGTGTCTGTGTCTCTACTCCTGCCCTGCAAATAGGTTCCTCGGTACCATTTTTCTAGATTCCATATATATGCATTAATATACACTATGTGTTTTTCTCTTTCTGACTTCAGTCTCTGTGTTCATCCACTTCATTTCAACTGACTCAAATTCATTCCTTTTTATGGCTGAGTAATATTCCATTATATTAATATAAATGTACCACAGCTTCTTTCTCCATTCATCTGTCAGGGGACATCTGGCTTATTGCCAAGTCCTGACTATTGTAAACAGTGCTGCAATGAACATTGGGGTACATGTACATTTTTGAATTATGCTTTTCTCAGGGTACATTTTTGCCCTTTCATACTGTTCACGGGGTTCTCAAAGCAAGAATACTAAAATGGTTTGCCATTCTCTTCTCCAGTGGACCATGTTTTGTCAGAACTCCACTATGACTGAGTTCATAGAGGAGAGTGAAAAAGCTGGCTTAAAACACAACATTCAAAAAACTAAGATCATGGCATCCGGTCCCATCACTTCATAGCAAATAGATGGGGAAACAGTGGAAACAGTGACAGACTATTTTGGGGGGCTTCAAAATCACTGCAGATAGTGACTGCAGCCATGAAATTAAAAGACATTTGCTCCTTGGAAGACCAACCTAGACAGCATATTGAAAAGCAGAGACATTACTTTGCCAACAAATGTTCATCTGGTCAAAGCTATGGTTTTTCCAGTAGTCATGTAGGGATGTGATAGTTGCACCATAAAGAAGGCTCAGCACCGAAGAATTGATGCTTTTGAACTATGGTGTTAGAGAAGACTCTTGAGAGTCCCTTGGACTGCAAGGAGATCAAATCAGTCAATCCTAAAGGAAATCCATCCTGAATATTCATTGAAAGGACTGCTGCTGACGCTGAAACTCCAATACTTTGGCCACCTGATGCAAAGAACTGACTCATTGGAACAGACCCTGATGCTGGGAAAGATTGAAGGCAGGAGGAGAAGGAGACGACAGAGGATGAGATGATTGGATGGCATCACCGACTCAATGGACATGAGTTTGAACAAGTTCCGGGAGTTGGTGATGGACAGGGAAGCCTGGCGTGCTGCAGTCCATGGGGTCGCAAAGAGTCAGACACGACTGAGCAACTGAACTGAACTGAACAGGGTATATGTCTGGTAGTGCAGTTGCTGAGTCATATGGTAGTTTTATTCCAAAATGGTAATTTTGATCAAACCAGTATCCTCACAGAGATCAGAGAAAATAAAGTACTAGTCTAGCCCCCTAGGTTTATTTGTTTATTTTTGGCCATGCCATGCAGCATGTGAGATATGAGTTCCCTGACCAGGAACTGAATCCATGCCCCCTGCTCTGGGAGAGTGAAGTCCTAACCACTTGACCAGGTGTCTCACCTTGCTTTAGTTTCAGCTTTCATTGACATCCTGGAGTTGTTTTACAGTTCATTTGTAACTCACAGAAGCTTACCATACAAATCAATAATTGACAGAACCTTGAAATGCCCCAATACTACTAATTTCCTTAAGGAAATCACCTCCCCAGCTTTTATTCCCTTCATCCATGGTCTTCTTAACATGGCTAACCATCCTGAGGAGGAAAAGAAAGAGGTTGTTGAGGTCATGGCCAGGACCTTTTTGCCATCTACTCTTGCCTGTCTCTGTGGCCCTTATATCCTTGGAACCTTAGTTTGGTGATGCATTTAGAGTCCTGTCTCTGGGCTCCTGGACTCAATTTTGCACATTATTCTGAGTCTGGTTTCCCCTTAAATTTCAAATCAGAGGTTCTCTGTCCTCCCACAACGACCCACATCTTTCCCCTGAATGATTACACAGGCCCAAACTTATCTTCAGTCTGGCAGTTCTCCATTCTTTCAGTGCATCCAGAATAATCTTTCTTAAAGCCCAAACTTTAACATTCTCTGCTGTCAAAGCTTCAGCGGTATCTTTCCCCTCAGTTCATTTGGGAAGGGACAGAAGCCCAATTTATGGCTCCAACCACAGCTCATGCAATGACTTTCTCTCCACACTGTGTTCTCGTCTGGGGACTTCGGAATGGCCTTCCTCGACCAGCAGCATCGGTATCACCTGGGAACCTGTTAGACAGGCAGATTCCTCAGGGGTCTGCTCCAGACCTGCAGAACTGCATACTCTAGACTGGAGCCCAACAATCTGTTTTGACAAGCCCTCAAGGGGGATTCTGAGGCAGGGTCAAGTCTGAGCCTTTGTTTTCATCCCAAATACTTGGAATTCTAAAGCAGCATTTCTTTCTCTCACTCCCAGAATCGATCCCTCTGCCCTCAACATTTCCCACCATTCCACCCATGTCATCTTCACTGGGCTGCGCTCTGTTTGTCCTTCAGTATAGACATAATCTCCCCTGGTAGCAGTGGTTTAGTTGCTGAATCGTGTCCAGCTCTCGAAATCCCATGGACTGTACCCTGCCAGCCAGACTCCTCTGTCCATGGGATTCTCCAGGCAAGAATACTGGAGTGGGTTGCCATTTCCTACTCCAGGGGGATCTTCCTGACCCAGGGATTGAACTCATGTCTCTTGTGTTTCCTGAATTGACAGGTGTATTCTTTACCACTCAGCCACTTGGGAAGTCCCATGATGTTTCCTTAGTTTGACTGTAAGACTGAAAAAAAAAATCCTCCAGGGTAGGGGTCATGTTTTTGGCATGTCTCCCCTCTTTCAACAATACTAAAGCAACATCTTCTGCTCAGGGGATTTCATTTAAAAGCATTACTTGAAATGGCTCACCAGTAAATGCTTAGCATCACTGATTATCTTCAGGAGGAAGATGAGGGTGTGGGCAGAATGATGTTTATAACTAGACTAATTTTGAATGAACCTTAATTATTCATTTTTCTTCACGCATGTTAACATGTGCTGCTAAACAGTACACACAGTCTTCTGGACTTTGCCTGGAAGACTTGTCTTATTTATTTATCTGGATTTTGAAAGTATGTTCTCCCATTGCCAAGCCTGAAGTCTTTTTGTATAATTAAAGGCATTTTATTCCAGAAAAAAAAATGCTGACAGATAATTAAAAGCTAGTGAATTTCTTTAAATCACTGAGTAATTTCTAACAAATATGAATACTAAATAGCACCCCCATGGGGAACTGGAAGAGTAAACAGAGAAGCCTTTAAGGTGTATCTTAATAGTTTCCAGGTTCATGCTTATTAAAGTCACTGAATGAACTGAGTCAGGATCCCATTTTATGGAATAGCTTCTAAGATTTTATTTTACAGATGGTTAGTGAAGATAACCTAAAAACGATTTCAAACACAGAATTGCTGGTAATGCCAATAATACCAAATGTCATTAATTATCTCACTTTTGTCATGAACCAAATAAGAAGCAAATATTGAGACATATCCCTTACATGGTACAGTTCCAGTCCTTGCAATATAGTATTCAGTGTATGAGAGAACAAACATATGAGAACAATGGGCTTTTAATAGGATTGAAAGGTCTTCCTTTCTGAAAAGGACCGTCTCTTTGTTAATATTGATAGGCTGCTTTTTATTGCAGTAAAACTGCTTTATAATGCTGTTAGTTTCTCCTGTACAACAAAGTGAATCAGCTACTTGTATATATATATATATATCCCCTCCCTCTAAACCTCCCTCCCCCACCCACCGCACCCCTCTAGGTCATCACAGAGCACTGAGCTGAGCTCTCTGTGTGATACAGCAGGTTCCCACTAGCTCTCTATTTCATACATGGTAGTGTGTATATGTCGATCCTAATCTCCCAATTTATCCCACCCTCCCCTTCCCCACCTGTGATGGACATGTCTGTTCTCTATATCTGCATCTCTTTGTAGGCTACGTTTGTAGTTCATATGGTATACTGTAGAGCCAACTGGTTGAAGTACTTTCTGGAGAGACGCATGGCTATTAATAATTGGAAATGGAGGGTTTGCTGTGGGTCAGATGACGAGCTATTCATCTTTAAGAACAGTATTGTTTCTGGGTTTGGTGCAGCAAATTCTAACGATGATCTAGATGGTGACACCATTGTGAGCAAAATGAGAGTGTGGCACATGCTGATCTCCAAGGGGCCTTGCTACTTTTCTTTTAAAAATTTTTTACATATCATTTTTATTCATTTATGTATTTCTGACTGTGCTAGGCTTTAATTGCTGTGCAGGCTTTTCTCTAGTTATGGAGAAAGGGGGCTAATCTTTAGTTGCAACATTTGGGCTTCTCATTGTAGTGGCTTCTCTTGTTGGAGAGCAATGGGCTCTCAGCACTTAAGGTTCCCAGGTCTAGAGCACAGGCTTGATGGTTGTGGCACACGGGTTTAGTTGCTCCTCAGCATGTGGGATCCTCCTGGATCAGGAATGGGACCCTTGTCTCCTGCATTGGCAGGCAGATTCTTTACCACTGAGCCACCAGAGAAGGCCCCTTGTTACTTTTCTAAAGTGGAGGGTTTCTTTTCTAGTAAAAGGGAAATTGGCTTTGTAGCCGGGAAACACTGGACTTAACCATCTACTGGCTGTGATCCTGAAAACTCTTCTGTCTCTGAGTCTCACTTTGCAAACCTGCAAGTTGAGGATATTAATGCCTTATATCATCAAATCACAGTACAATTTCATCCATGGTTCCTGAACCTAAAGTACATGGGGTGGCGGCTAGTATGGTGAAGATGCTCATTGTGAGAGGCATTAGGAATTAGGTATGGTTCTGCCTCTGCCAACAGTTAAGTGTGTAGATTGTGCGTGCTAAGTCGTATCAGTCATGTCCGACTTTTTGCTGCCCCACGGACTTTAGCCCACTAGGCTCCTCTGTCCATGGAATTCTCTAGGCAACCCACTCAAGTGGGTTGACATTTCCTACACCAGGGGATCTTCCCAGCTCAGGGATCGAAATGGCGCCTCTTGTGTCTCCTGCATTGCCAGGCAGGTTCTTTATCAATAGCACCACTTGAGAAGCCCATGTGGCTTGAGGAAAGCCAATTAAACTGGAGTTGCAATCACCAGTCAAACCTGGACTCTAAAAGGATGCGTTTTCTCAAAATTCGGAAAATAGTCCCATACCTATATGCATGCTCCCTAAAGCTGTTGCTGAAAATGGTGCTTTGTGTTGTATACCTTGGCTCAGAGCCTGCAACTTGCTGTGGGCATGTTGAAAATAGTACAGGAAATACCTCATTCAGGAGAAGTTGATGGATCCTTTCTTCAGACAGCCTCATCTGTGCCAAATCTAAATCTCTCTTGAAGGTCTTGGTGGCATTTTAAGTGGAAGGAAATATATTTCTTTGTTTTGGGCTCCAGGACACAAGTGTTTGCAGTTGAAACAACTGTACAACTAAATTCAGGTCCTGTGATCTCACTGCTCAAAAACCTCCCAACCACATCTAGTTTCACGCAAATCCTCATTCTGGTCTACACAACCCTGTACAGAGACTGGTCCTCTTTTCCCTCTGGGGTCCTCTACAGAGTTCTCCCTACACTTCAGTCTCAGTCACATCAACCTCCCAGACAAAATCCTGTCACAGGCCCTTGACACTTGCTCCATCTCTGCCTAGAAGACTCTTTGCCCAGACATCTATCTTCATACTTTTTTCCCTCATGTCCTTGGTACATTCTGGCATTGTTATTCTCGGGTTGCGGCTCCTTTTCTGTTACTGCAGTCCTCCCAGCCCTTCTGCCTTTCACTGGTTATTCATTTCTCCTAAGTAATCATGATCAAATAATATTCCATACATTTCATTTATCTTGTTAGTTGTCTTCTTCACTACCTTGTGAGTTACAGAAATGCAAGTGTTTATTTGTTTGTTTTCTAATTTGTTTTATTCCCTACTTATATAGTATTTAAGATAGGACCTGGTCTAGAATATGTTCTGAATTCATTTTTATTGAATGAATGATTAAATGAATGTTGACTGTCTGACCAAGGAGAGATGATTTATCAATTCCTTGGGACAAATCTTCAGAGCTCTTAGAGCATAAGTTCCCTAAGGAAAAGATGAAAAGGTAATTCTCTATTGCCTCCATAGAGCTTGGCAAAGTTCTGGAATATAGTGGGCATGCACTAAATACTTGTTTTATGACTTTGTACATGTATGTATACATGTATGATTTAAGTCTTGCCTAATTGGTTTTTCCAGTAGTCATGTATGGGTGTGAGAGTTGGACAGTGAAGAAAGCTGAGAGCTGAAGAATTGATGCTTTTGAACTGTGGTGTTGGAGAAGACTCTTGAGGGTCCCTTGGACTGCAAGGAGATGCAACTAGTTCATTCTAAAGGAGATCAGTCCTGGGTATTCATTGGAAGGACTGATGTTGAAGCTGATACTCCAATACTTTGGCCACCTCATGTAAAGAGTTGACTCACTGGAAAAGACTCTGATGCTGGGAAGGATTGGGGGCAGGAGGAGAAGGGGACGACAGAGGATGAAATGGCTGGATGGCATCACTGACTCAATGGACCTGAGTCTGAGTGAACTCCAGGAGTTGGTGATGGACAGGGAGGCCTGGCCTGCTGCAATTCATGGGGTTGCAAAGAGTTGGACATGACTGAGCAACTGAACTGAACTGAATTGTCCCAGTGCGTCCTGAAATAAAACCTCATGCTTTGAGCAACTGGTTTCTTATTATAATTTGACTATCAATTTTATTTGTGTAACTTAAATAAATTCCTTACTCCTGAGCCTCAATCTTCCCATCTTTAAATGGGAGCAATATTATTTTTAGTGTATGCATCTAAAAATTAGAACAGCTAAACCATATACAATGTCTGGCAGACAGTAAAGTTTTAATAAACATCATATGTTGTATTTTTCTTTTCTTTGAAAATCACTCTCACTCTGAAACGATTCTTACAATACAGTTTACATTTTTGTTGTTCTCTTTGAGGAAGAATTTAAAATCTCAGCCACAACACAACCATCTGTAACAAAACAAATTGTAGATTCCTATTGTCAAGTTCCTCCCTCCATTTCAAGCTACACCTGTGCAGGAAGCATTCTATCACATAAACAAAGTCTTAATAATTGACTACCAACAACTAAAGAGAAAAGGCCAAGTGGGGGAGAATCTACAACTTCCCCAGGAAATTTCAAGCACAAATTCTCACAGTGGCTTCTATTCACTTGTTGTTACTGCCTTAACCATTGTTTTAATTACGGCTGAAAGAGAGACATTCATTTCATGTTTTGCTTTTTAAATTCTTGTTCTCTTTGGCATTGGGACCTGCTGCTACTTTTATTTTACTGATGGCCACACTGCATGGCATGATGAGGGATCTTATTTCCCAATCAGGGATGGAACCCATGCTCCCTGCAGTGGAAACTCAGAGTCCTAACCACTGGACTCCCAGAGAATTCCCACATGTTTCTTTTTCTTCCTTAAAGCCAGGTACTCTCGCTGTTCTCCAATCTAGGTAATGGCAATACTTGCATTAGTCAGAGCTGCTGGATGAAGCTAGGGGAACCAGGAAGTCAGAAATTAAATTCTGGAAGTTAAAGTGGAAATTTTTTGTTTCAAGTCCCATAAAACGTGTATATAGGTCCTTCAATTGTAGCCCCAGAAATCTGTCTCTGTTGGCAAGCATGCTTCGTTAATTTTCATTTATGTAGGCCTGGGGCAGACAGGAGCACCATCTTATAAAATTAATAGTATTATGGCTATAATTTTTCTTCTATTATCAGCAATAGAAGTTTTATAAGAGGAACTGTTTTAAGGGAATCTTGATAAGGGTACGAATATAATACTTTAGAGAGATTTCTAAATGTATCTCAATTATGAACTCGCCCTATTTATCTAAATTCCTGGAATTTATTTTTGTTTTGTGCTGATCAGCCTTTGACTCATTTATCTCATTAGTTGTTCTTTGTTAAACTTTAATTGAGTTTTTAAGAGAGGCTGGGGTTAGAAAATAGCACTAATTGTATGTGGTGTAATTTGTTGTCTGAGTTGATAAAAATGTCTCTGTTTTAGCCATTTTTAGTCATTTTCTGGCTCTCTTCAGAGCAGTTAAAACTTTAAACAATTTTTTTTTAAAGTAAATAGGGCAAGTTCATAATTGTAATGTATGGAAACATCTAGAATATTATGCAGACTTTAGGGATAATTTCCTTGAAATAATATTTTATTTTGATCTCATTTTAATCATGATCCACAAAATTGGCTTTGAAAGATTCTTAAATTCAAATAGAATGGCTTCTAGGTTCCATTCAAACTAATGGAAGCTTAATGTTGTGCTGTTTTGGTGAATTTATGTTTTGGTCCAGATAATGCATTGATGCTCTCATCTCTAATCTGATTCTTGATTCTTCTTTAAATTCAGTGGGGAAAAATAACAACACAGTTGTGTTTTTGTGTTTTCAAGATCCTCTCAGTTTAATTTTTTTCTCTCTGTAGTCCTTTGCCTTACATGCTCTGCTACCTAGTACTCTTAGAAGGAGGAACATGTGGTATTTAGAGAATTATGGTCGAGGTGATATGTCTAAAATTTTCATGTATTCATTCCACAAATATTTACTGAGCCTTGCTTCATTATCTATTACAGAGTAACAAACCACCTCAAAACTTGGCAGCAGCTCAAAATAGCCTCATTATTTCTCATGATTCTCTATGTATTGGGCTCAGCCAGTTGGTTATTCTGCTGGTCTTGCTTGGGTTCTTTATTGAGATTGCAGTCAGAGGCAGGATCATTCAAGGTGGCTTCTTCCCTCACATGTTGGGCACCTAGGGGATCCTACATGTGCATTCTCTCCAGAATGTTGCCTAGATTTCTTGCAAGGTGACTCAGGAATCTAAGAGGTAGTTAGTAGATCTTCAGCAAGTCTCAGATTCCTAGGACATCACTTTGAGTGCATGCTATTATTGGTCAAAGCCAGTCACAGGATAAGACCATTTTCAAAATATTAAAAAAGATTTTTTTATGATGTGGACCATTTAAAAAGTCTTTATTGAATTTGTTACAACACTGCTTCTGTTTTATGTTCTGGATTTTTGGCTGTGAGGCATGTGGGATCTTAGCTCCCCAACCAGGGATAGAACCTGCATTGCCTGCATTGGAAGGCAAAGTCTTAACCACTGGACCACCAGAGAAGTCCCTCAAAAGATTTTTAAAGGAGGGAAATGAAAGTTTCAGCTCAGATTAGAGAACTGGATAAAACATCTCTTTCACCACTATAGCAAGACAAAAGCAGGAAAACTACACACTTATGACATTATTGGAGCCCTTCCAAGAACTAAGGTCACTGGACAAACAGTTATTAATACTTGAAACCCGGAGAGAGATATGCACCTACAGGGAGAAATAAAATTTGGGCATTGCTTACCTTGGACAGACACCACCAAACACCCACTATGGTGGGATATTCAGCTATCAAGTTTTAATGAGTTTCTGAAGGCCAAGTAAGGGCTTGAAGGAAAGTATGAAGATCTGAGGCTGCAGACTCCAGGGAGGGGGGCATTAAATCCTCTTGCAGGGTTTCCTCTGAGAACTCCACTAGGTGCTTACAGGAGAGACCAAGGAGAAGCCTGAGAAAACTTTCTCAAAGTGCTAGTTCAGACAGGGAATAGTAGCCACTGCACAGCTCTGCCCGGTTCTATCTTCTCTGTCTCTCTTAGGAACAAAAGTCTTAATCCATGGTGGAAAGGGCAACAAAAATTGTAGCTTGAGGGTACTGGTGGAAATCTACTGTAGCTGGCATAGGGAAAAAAGAAAAGCTTTGCCCCCGTGGAGAGGATAAATATGTGCTACAGCCAGCTTTCTATGTGAAGAAGATGCAGGAACATTTGTAAAGCGCATACTCCCATGGTTCAGTACCTGCCTAAGACTGAGGCTTAATCACAACGTCAGAAAATGAGCACCCCACCACCACCATTGCACTAACAAGTGTTAAGAACAAATAACAGTGGAATGGACAGTGGGAATCCAGTACGTAGTAAAGATCCATGGCCTCAGGGAAAGCAGGTATTGAGAAAACTCATCTCAACTAACCAATATCATAAACACAAGATATCAGTAGAGGAATTTGGGGGTGGTGGTGGTACCCTGAGGGTGGTGTGGTTTAGTCTCTAAGTCACGTCCAACTCTTGCGACCCCACGGACTATAGCCTGCCAGGCTCCTCTGTCCATGGAATTTTCGATACTGAGAGTAGTCATAGCAACAACAGACTTCAAACCCAGCCCAACTTTGGGTTAGACTAACACAAAACTCTGTTCCAAAAGCCTTTTGGAAGGAAAAGCAAGCTCATGTCCAAACTTTAAAAATTATTTACTTCAATATCTAGTGTCTTATACAACATGGCCAGATTTCAATAACAACACAAAAACCCACATAAGGTATGCAAAAAAAAGCAAGGGAAAGTGAAAGTGTGAAAGGATACAGAAGTTATCAGAACCAGACTCAGATATTATCCAGTTGTTTCTACAATGAGACAGATAATTTAGAATAACTATGATTAATGTGTTAAAGACTCTAATAGAAAATAAATACGTAAGAGAAGACAGGCAATTTCAGCAGAGATAGAATCAAATGGAAATTGGAGACATCAGAACCACAATAACAGAGACAAAGACTGACTTTGACATCAGTAGACTTGACATAGTCTAGAAAATAATCAGTGAACTTGAAGATAGGTCAATAGAAATTACTCACATTGGAAACCAAAGAAAGAAAAAGTGAAAAATCTAACACAGCATCCAACAGCTGTAGGATAATATCATATGATATATGCATGATTGGAATCCCAGGAGAGGGAACAGAGAATGGGGTAGAAAAAATATTTGAAAAAATAAAGACTGGAATATTTTCAAAATTGGTGACACATATCTAAGAAGCTCCAAGGATACCAAGAAGAATAAACCTTTGAAATAATCCCCCCAAAAGCAAAAACCAACTGAAGCATATCCTATTTAAATGTTGAAAACTAAAAAGAAAGAATATCTTAAGAGACATCAGAGAAGATGTCTATAGAGGAAAAAAGAAAGATAGTAGACTTCTTGTCAGAAACCATGCAAGAAAGATAACAGTGGGTGGATATCTTTAAAGTGCTGAAGCAAAATATGTATCCTGTGGAAGTAACCTTCAAAAAGGAAAGAAAAATAAAGGCTTCCTCAAATAAATATGGGGGGGGGGGCGCTTGTCAGGTGGAGCTAATGATAAAAAAAAAATCTACCTGCCAGTGCAGGAGACTGCAAGAGATGTGGGTTTGATCCTTGGGTCCGGAAGATCCCCTGGAGGAGAGTGTAGCAACCCACTCCAGCATTCTTGCTGGGAAAATCTCATGGTCAGAGGAACCTGGCAGGCTCCAATCTATGGGGTTGCAGAGTTGGACACATGAAGCTACTGAGCACGCATGCATGGGTACATATAGGGAGAAAAGAAATTGGTTGGAAGACATCTTTGAAGGTAGTTAAAATTGTACATTGCATGCAAAGTAAAGGTTATGCTATTTGGGAAAAGTTCATGTTATCTCATTAGAACTATTTAATTTATAAAATGCTGATATTGTTCTACATGATTTCTTAAAATTGTACTTTTTAAAATAATGGTTATACATTGTTCATCCCCTTATCAATCTGGGGATAGATAATTTTTATGTGTGAAATATAAAAATAGTCCATTTTAATATATATTATGTATAGTCAACAAAATTCATTTATGTATTTATCATATATAATTAATAACATTATATAAATAGGTAATATTGTATATTTATTATATAAATAATATTTAATAAGTAAAATGATTCATTATAAATAGATGAATATATTTAAGAAATTTTAGAATGATTGGCTACACACAGTGGCAATAGCTGATTACAATCAACCTATGGGAGACTTAAACACCTACATGTAAACTGATGTCTGTATGTTGATAATAAAAGTCAGTCAAGAGTCAAATTGATTGACGATAGTCAGCAAATATAATTCTACTTTCAGAATTACTTTATGTTTTAACTTTCTTTTTAAAAATCTTACAATAAAAAAGGAAAGATCCTGGCTATTTCAACTCAATTTTGACAGACATGTATAGAGTCATATATATATTTATCAACATTTTAAAATGCTAATAAAAATTATTGCAATCATTTTTAAATTTGATACTCTTAAAATTATTTTACCACCACTTACAAGGCTATTTTTGTCATTATGTAAACTGTAATTAAGCGATACAACTTCCAGATAGAGAGCTTGAGTCATGACTAATACATTTGTGTGTATTTGTTAATGAAGAAAAATGTGTTAAAGAAAAAATATTCAGTGATGCTTGTTAAAGAGCCACCTCATGCAAAGAGTTGACTCATTGGAAAAGACTCTGATGCTAGGAGGGATTGGGGGCAGGAGGAGAAGGGGAGGACAGAGGGTGAGATGGCTGGATGGCATCACTGACTCGATGAACATAAGTTTGAGTGAACTCTGGGAGTTGGTGATGGACAGGGAGGCCTGGCGTGCTGCAATTCATGGGGTCGCAAAGAGTTGGACACGACTGAGTAACTGAACTGAACTGAACTGAACTGAACTGAACTGTTAAAGATGGGGAGACAGATCTTAGTCTGGCCCATTGTGATAGGTGTAGGGACCACTGAAATGCAATTGCACAGCATGGGAAAGAGTTGGGGCTCAGCTCCAAATATAGCGTGGGTAAGTGAGAATTTATAACCAAAGAGCAGGGTGGGGCTCAGTAGATGGAAAACTAGTAAGAGGAAGTATCAGGTGTATGAGGGACTCTGGGTAAACTGACCTAACAGAATTCTTGCTTCACACAGACCAGGGCGCTTAGACATCACCTGCAGGATAGTCAAAGATGGAGAACCTGATCAGATATTCAAGGTGATTACATGTTGATGGTGGATGGTACTAGTTAAACTGACTTAGGGTTCCTGCTAAAACTGGATTTTACAAGGAACTGCACAGGTAGGGCTAGGAAAAGGCTCAGGAACTTGACCAAAGTTCTGTCATTCAAAGAATCTTTGTCATATTCAGTCATGTGATGTTAGCACATATCAAAGGTGGCATGGAATAAAGCAGTCTTCTCAGTTTTGAGCAGCCATCGGAATCACCTGGAGGGTTTGTTAAAAACAGATGCTAAGACTTCCCTGGTGGCACAGTGGGTAAGAATCTACCTGCCAATACAGGAGACATGGATTGGATACCTGGTCTGGGAAGATTCCACATGCCTTGAAGTAACTAAGGCCATGCACACAACTACTGAGCTCCTGTGCTGCAACTGCTGAAGCCCCTGTGCCCTAGAGCCTGTGCTCCACAGCAAGAAACAGCACCACAATGAGAAGTCCGAGCACCACAACAAAGAGCAGTTCCTGCTTGCTGCAACTAGAGAAAGCCACGCAGAGCAAGGAGACTCAGCACAGCCAAAAATAAATAAATAAATGAAAATATTAAAAAAAAAAAAACCCACCAAAAACAGATTGCTAAAGCCCTCCCTCAGATCTCTGATTCAGTAGATCTGGGGCAGGGCCTGAGAGTTTCTCACAAGTTTCTAGATAATGCTATTGTCTTTGGTTAGGGGACTGCCCTTTGCAAACTCCTTAAGAAGATGAGCAGATGTGAGTGGAGATGTGCAAGGAAGAGCAAATATACTTCTGACACCTGAGTGAAACCCAGTGTGTCCGCATCCAATACACTCTGAGAACTTGGGCACAATCTTAACACTGTAATCTGTAAAATGGAGTCATGGTGGCTACTCTGTAAGGTTGTTTGAATTTGGAATAAAGTGCTTGCCCCAGTGTCAGGAACAGAGGTGTCCAATAAATGAAAGCTGTTGATACTCTTTTGAATGTTTGATCATGAGGAGGATATCATTGAAAGATTGTTATGCTTTTCTTAACATATTTAATTTGTATTTACAAACATATTGAGCAAACTGAGTAAATAGTTTGAATAAATATTTGATCCTGATTACATTAATAGGAAAGCTACCTTTTGAGTTGTAAGTGACTGTTTCAGTTGTGACATCTCAAGAGGGATCCCTGTTTTGCAAAACAGAAATTGATCAGCCAATATTTACTGAGCACCTTTGTCCGAAACAAAATACACACAACACAGACACACTCATAGGCACACACGAACTTTAAAGCAGATACAGATGGGCGATTTCGGGCCTCTTCCTTTCTCTTATCATGTTGTCTCTGGGCTTGGCCCTTGACTTTGCGGGTTGTATTCATTTGTTTTGTGCCCCCTCCCCCAGGCTTCAGCAGACACATCTTGCATCAATTGAGTACCTACAGCAGAAGTGGCCAACAGATGTGCGGGCTTGGCTGTATTTTGGTATTGTAATTTCCTATTACTGAAAAAAATAAGAAGTGTCACCAAGAAGTCCACGGGGATTTCCGGACTAACAATGCCTTTGAAGTTGAAGAATATTTTTAAGACAGAGGTTTTTAATTGTAAAGAATCTTAATCACGTAAAGAAGTATGCCTTTGAAATAGTCTTCTTTGAACAGTACATTTACCAGTTCAGGAAGCTCATTTCTATGAAATACTGTTTTGATTTTAATGCATTTATATCTCCTATGTTGCACGTGTCCAGAAAGCGACAAGTTTGTTTCTCAGTCTTATTTATGACATTCTGCAAATTACGCTACTTGCCTTAAGCTATTCTACATAAATGTTTCTACTCCCAAGACCCATTATTTTAGGGATACAATTTTAGCCTTTAACTGGAGAAAACAATATAAAGTGGTTGAGACTGAGGTTTTCTAGGTTTATACTCCTGCCATCTCTGCAGGGAGTTATTCTCCACTTAAAATGTCTGAGAATTCCCACTAATTCTGGGTATAAACCCATCAATCTGGAGGCAAAGAGACTTTACTTTTAAATTCAACTCTCCTAGCTATTTCCATTTGCTTGAAGTTTGAATAAACTGAACTCATTTTAAGACGGAGATTTTATCAAGCAGAAGCTGAAGCAAGAGGAGTGAAAGGCTTATCTCGGGTGTGAGACAGTAGACAGGAGAATGACACTGCTCAGAGTTTATGTCAAAAACACATATTTCCACAAATATTGCACTGTTTATCCCAATTAGAAGGCAAGATTATTTGTGTTCACATTCCTAAGTACTTAATATGTCACAACCAGAAGCATATTTTGTCTTTGGTCATAGTAACACACACACACACACATACACACACATAGACACCCAGGACCACTGAAGCCCAAATAAAATGACATTCATTAGGAAACCACACTCTTCTGAATTACCTGTATTTCTGAAGTGAATAAATATTTTAAGTACAGTTCCTTTATGTAAAACACAATCACTGACTGGAAATGGATCTGTTGATATCAACCTAACTTGAATAAAATAGCTATCATATTTGTAAATATATTATTAATAATAAATATACACATATATGTATATTAATATACCTTTACCCCAGGGTCTCTTAAGATTTGGGTTGCAAATTTGGGTTTCTAGGTTGCTTGTTTTATCTAGTTTTTGTCTCTAATGGTGTCAGAATGGCCACTGATATATTTGGTTTCGGTTCAAGGAGACCTATTTTATCTTTTTTTCACATATGCATATGGGGTTAAAGAGCTTCCCTGGTGGCTCAGATGGTAATGAATCTGTGTGCAATGCAGGAGATCCAGGTTCAAGCCCTGAGTTGAGAAGATCCTCTGGAGAAGGGAATGGCTACCCATTACAGTGTTCTTGCTGGAGAATCCCATGGACAGAGAAGCCTGGAGGGCTACAGTCCACGGGGTCACAAAAAGCTGGACAGGACCAAGAGACTAACAAACACACACTGCTCTATGGGGTTAAAACCCCTAGATAACCAATAGTAGTTCCTCATCACAGAGGAAGTGTGAGGGAAGAAGACTCCACCAGGTAATGTGAATCAGGTGAAGGGTCTTGAGAAGACCATAGTGGTGGCTGTCCCTTGCAGTATTAGGAAAACTTGCAGAATCAGATAAGGTGGGGGAACTTGGAGATCTGCTGGAAGATGGGATTACACAGTATGTCACATGAAATTGAGGAAAAGTCACTGCATGTAACAAAGAATGGGGGTGGAGAGAGTATGTGTGGGCTGAAAGGGTGTGATTGTAGGATGGTAGAAACTACAGTTATGGTACAGTTATAGAGAAAGGGTGTGTGAGCGCGTGTCTGAGTGAGTGCAAGTGTGAGTGCGTGTCTCAGTCGTGTCTGACTGCGACCCTATGGACTGTACCCCACCAGGCTCCTTTGTCCATGGAATTTTCCAGGCAAGAATCCTGGGGTGGGTTGCCATTTCCTCCTGCAGGGGATCTTCCCAACCCAGGGATCGAACCGACATATCTTGAGTCTCCTGTATTAGCAGGTGGATTCTTTACCAACTGTGCTATCTGGAAAGCCCCAGAGAGATGGAAAGAGGTATAAATAATATAGCAAGTTATAGTGTCAGGAACTTAAATTTTCTTTAATTAGGAGACCTGGGTGCTAAGCTAGTAGATTTTTTAAAAATAAAAATCATCTCCACTTCCCAAATACTTTCATCTTTGGTTTAGTGAGAAGTCCACAGAAAGGCCTAAAGTACATTCACAAGTCGTCTTCATTTTTGGTTAAAAACAAACAAACATATTTTTAAAAATCCCACACTTCATCCACATGAAAGTTTTCCTAGAGTCTAATAAAAATAGTATTCCTTTTTTTTTTTAAAGATTTTTTTTTTCAGTGTGGACCAATTTGAAAGTCTTTATTGAATTTGTTACAGCATTGCTTCTGTTTTATGTTTTGGTGTTTGGGCCATGAGGCGTGTGGCATCTCAGCTCCCTAACCAGGTATTGAACCCGCACACCCTGAATTGGAAGGCAAAGTCTTAACCAATGGACCACCAGGGAAGTCCCCAAAATAGTATTCCTTTTAAAGGGAAGATTTAAAAATACTTACCTTCATACACATTTGCAATAATAGCCCCTAAGAAAGTGAGCTTACCAAAAATTTCTGATTGAAATTAAGGACAACTTTTCCATGACATCTAATATGACTGTATTTTCCCAGTTTTTTTAAAAAAGAAAAGTTTGGGGTGGGGGAAGGAAAACTTGTACTAAGTGTTAGCTTTTTCTCAAAGATATCTCAAAAGGAGCTATAGAATATATTCTCTAAAGCCTATAAAAATTTAAAGACCATGTCAATCATATCAAAAATAGTGTTTTCCTTTTTAGCAGATTATTTTGAATTTCTGAAAAGGAATATAAAGTGAAGAAACATTCCTCTATTCATAAAGGTTAAGGATTTATGTCAAAATTAATACATAAAATCTTGTTTGTGACAACAGTTAAGGCATGTTTTGATTTTATGGCACTCTAAGACTTAGGATACATCCCTGGGTTGGGAAGATCCCCTGGAGAAGGGAATGGCAACCCACTCCAGTATTCTTGCCTGGAGAATCCCATGGACAAAGGAGCCTGAAGGGCTACAGTCCACAGGGCCGCAAAGAGTCAAAACGATGAGAAACCAACACTGTAATCTTCAAGGACATTTTACTTTAAAATAGAGCAATTTTTGATCGTTAGAGTCTATGGTTAAGAACACAAAAATTATAATTCTGACAGCAGTTCCAGTGTGTGTGTTTCTACACCACCAAGCACGTCTGGCCCCTGCTGAGTGTCCTACAATTGCGCTTAGCTGCTCAGCTGTGTCCGACTCTTTGCGACTCCACGGACTATAGCCCATCAGGCTCCTCAGTCCATGAAAATTCACCAGGCAAGAATATGGAAGTGGGTTGCCACTCCCCTCTCCAGGGAATCTTCCCAACCTAAACACTGAACCCCAGTTTTCCGAATTGCTGGTGTCTTTACAGTCTGAGCCACCAGGGAAGCCCATGAAGACTAGAATGGGTAGCCTATCCTTTCTCCAGGGCATCTTCCTGACCCAGGAATCAAACTGAGGTCTCCAGCATTGCAGGTGGATTCTTTACCAGCTGAGCTAACAATTCAACTCAATTCTGACACTACCTACTGGAGTTAGTATCAGATTCCACAGGCTAAGGGGTCAGTCCTAGAAAACTGAATTAGGGACTTGAAAATTAAGAAACATACTTCTAAATAATTGTTAGATCAAAGAAGAAATAATAATTGAAATTGCAAACTGTTAAGGAAGCTGTGTAAAGGAGTGTTAAAGTTACTAAGATGCATTTTAATAACTGTGCATAGGAAAATATAAAGCCTTAAATAGCTTCATAATTAAAGAAAAATTATTGCTTATACAGGCTTTTCATACCTAGAAAATTAAAAAAACACAGCAGCAAGGAAAATGAGATTAAAATAGAAAAAATCAATTAAGAAGCAAAAATAATTAAAGAGAAAAAAATTCTAAAAACTAAAAAATTTGAAAGCCTAAAAATTCCAGAAGCCAGTTGCAGGCACAGAGCCGTAAAACAGAAACTCTTTCATAAACCTGGTTAAGAAAAACAGGACACAGAGCAAATATATAAAATATTAGAAGTAATAAAAGAGGACATATCACTGATATGGAGATAAAACATGATATGACATGATATTACTGCATACAATTGCATGGCAAAATATATACAATTGCATGGAAAAACTGGGAAGAAAAAAATAGTGTTGAGCACAATATGAACTACCAAAATTTTTATAGTAAAAAAGAGAGAATATAACTCAAAGTTATAAATTAAGTTCATCTCTGCTGTTGAATAGGACCAGGAGTGGGTATATGCTTTTGTAACTGGCTTCTAGCTTACCTTTAAAAACAGAACATTTCATAGCAGATAGAAACTGTTATATACAGAATGGATAAGTAACAAGGTCCTACTGTACAGCACAAAGAACTATATTCAGTATCCTATGATCAACTATAATGGAAACATGAAAAAGAATGTATATATACATATATGTATAACTGAATCACTTTGCTGCACACATGCCATGGAGCAGCTAAGCCTGTGTGCCACAACTCTACAGAGTCTGTGCTCTAGGGCCCAGGAGCTGCAACTACTGAATCTCACATGCCTAGAGCCCCTGCTCTGCAATAAGAAAAGCCACCACAATGAAAGGCCCACACACTGCAACTAGAGTAGCCCCTGCTTGCCACAACTGGAGATAAGCCAGGGCACAAAAACCCAGCACAGCCAAAAATAAATAAATAAAAATTTTAAAAAATGGTACGAGAAAAATGAGCAATGCATTCAAAATTCTAATAGGCAATAGTTCTGAACCTAGCATTCTAGATAATATTAGTGACTTGTGAAGAAAGGATATATTTCTTCTTTTCACAAAACAATTTGGATCTCCACCAAAAATGGAAAACAAACAGTGTGACAAAATCATGGTTCAAATATGAAGAAAACGAAGAAATACCATTGAGTGTCTTTCAGCAGTTGATGATGTTATGAAACAGAAACCATTTAACCTAGAAGTAGTCCATGAAGCATCATGAGGATTGTGAATTTGGACATAGGGAGAATGAAATGTAATTTTCTCACACTACTTATTTCTGCCGTGAGGATTACTAAGGTAGTCATGTAATATATGCCCTGTTTATTGATTTTACTTATGTGCATGCTCAGTTCTCTTTGACTTCTTGTGACCCCATGGGCTGTAGCCTGTCCGGTTCCTCTGTCCCTGGGATTTCCCAGGCAAGAATAGGTTAGGCAAGAATAGGTAGGTTGCCATTTCCTCCTCCAGGGGATCTTCCCGACCCAGGGATTGAACCCACTTCTCTTGCACCTCCTGCTTTGGCAGGTAGATTTTTTAGCACTGCGCCATTGTGCTTTTAGAAAGAGACTTAAGTGTGGTCACAGAATACAAGATAAATATTATCAACCCTAACAATACAAAACTAAAGATACTGCTCAACAAGTAGAAGGTGGAAGGTGGTGAGAAGGAGATAAAAAGGACAGAACTGGTAATAGTCTCATAATATAGTGGGTAGTCAAGAGACATTGCCTACATTTATTGATACAAAACATAAAAAATTTAAAATTATAGCTATCAAAAATGGGTACAGTTTTTCTCATATTGATAAAGAAGATCTGTGGAAAAGCTACAGCTAACAGAAACCATGATTCATTGCTAGAGGAAGTGCAGAATGCACTTTGAAAGCCTGTTTGGCAGTTTCTTACAAAGTTATGCATACTCTTAACATATGATCCAGTAATCACATTCCTTGGTATTTACCCCAAGGAATTTAAAACTTATATCTACAAAAAACCCTTCATGTGAATGTTTATAGCAACTTTGTTTATAATTGTCAAAACTTGGAAGCATCTAAGATGTCCTTCCACAGGTAAATGGATAAAAAGACTAGTTCAGCCAGACAATCAAATTTTTGTTGTTGTTCTGTCACTAAGTCATGGCTGATTCTTTGTGACCCCATGAGCTGCAGCACGCCAAGCTTCCCTGTCCTTCACCATCTCCCAGAGTTTGCTCAAACTCATGTTGTTTGAGCCAGTGATGCTATTCAACCATCTTATCATCTGTCGCCCCTTTTCCTCCTGCCTTCTATCTTACCAAGCATCAGGGTCTTTTCCAGTGAGTTGGTTTTTCGCATCAGGTGGCCAAAGTATTGGAGCTTCAGCTTCAGCATCAGTCCTTCCAATGAATATTCAGGGTTGATTTCTTTTAGGATTGACTGGTTTGATTTCCTTGTAGTCCAAGCAAGTCTCAAGAGTCTTCTCCAACATCACAGTTCAACAGCATCAATTCTTCTGTGCTCAGTCTTCTTTATGGTCCAACTCTCACATCCATATATAACTACTGGAAAAAAAAATGAAATTTTATTCAGTGACAAAAAGAAATGCGCTGTTAAGCCATGGAAAAGACATGGAAGCGCCTTACATATATATTCTAAGTGAAAGAAGCCAATCTGAAAAGGTGTGATTTCAACTATATGACTCTCTATAAAAGGTAAATTTATAGAGACAGGTAAAATATCAGTGATTGCCAGTGTCTTTTGGGGAGGAAGGGAAAGGGGTGAATAGGGGCTTTTTAGGGCAGTGAAAGGATTCTGTATGATTCAGTAATGGTGGGTGCAATGTCATGTGCTTGGTCCCTCAGTCACATCCGACTCTTTGCGACCCCATGGACTGTAATCCACCAGGCTCCTCAGTCCATAGGTCTTCTCTGGGCAAGAATACTGGAGTGGGTTGCCATGCCCTCCTCCAGGGCATTTTCCTGAACCAGGATCTCCTGCATCGCGGACTCCTTACGATCTGAGCCACCATGTAATGTCAGATATTTGTTGAAAATTAAAGAATGTGCAACCCTAGGAATGGACCCAAAAGTAAACCATGAACTTTAATTAAGAATAAAATATACATATTGGCTGATTAGTTGTAACAAAAGTATCAGACTAATGCAAAATATTAACAATAGGAGAAAGTGGCTGGGGCTGGTGGGGGAAGGGTAGGATGGAAGAGGATTCATGCGAACTCTATATTCAGCTCAATTTTCCTATAAACTTAAAACTGCCTAAAATACTAAAACCCAACAACTTTAAAAAAATAGATATGCAAAATATTTCACAATGTTCTATTTTATGTTTACATGAGTTCAGAAGTACTTCTGCAAAAATTAAAATTCTTCTGCACCACCAAGAGTAGCCTACTACATTATATATCTCTTTCCATCAGTTGGCTTTCTTGCTGTGGTACTTGTGATTTCTTTCCTGTATATTTTATCACAAAGTACTTTCACTGCTTTCTGTGATTGGTTTGGGAATAGTATTAGATGGATTTGATTATGTGATGGGGACATTTCAGGTGAGGTAAAGAAATAAGGGTAACATTAATTTTTTATTGCCATGGTAAAAAAATTACCATAAACCTAGCGGCTTAAAATGACCCAAAATGATTAGATAATCTGATAGCTCTGCGGGTTATATGAGCAACATGCATCATATAGAATTTAAATCAAGGTCCCAACAGGGCTGTGTTCCTTGTGGGTGCTCCAGGGGAGATTCAGTCTCTCTGCCTTTTTCAGCTTCCAGTGACTACCCATGTTCCTTGGCTTGTGGTCCCCTTTCTCCATCTTCTAAAATCAGTGGTGCTGCAGCTTTCCAACATTTCTTAATCACATCTCCCTCTGTGATCAACCCTGGAAAGTTTCTCTGCTTTTAAGGATCCAAGTGATTAGATTGCAGTGGCCTGGATAATCTCTCCATCACAAGGTCCTTAATCATATCTGTGTGTGATTACCTTTGACTACACAAAGTAGCAATTCATAATTCTCTGGATTACAACCCAAGTATTTGCGGGGGCTGGGCACTAGTCTGCTTGCACCCAGCAATAAGTAGAACTCTTTAGAAATTTGTATAGCGAAGGATATAGCTTGAGGTATGTGAAATTGGGAGGATTTTTTTTTTAAGATTTTTAAAAATTATTTTACTTTGCAATATTGTATTGGTTTTGCCATACATTGACTTGAATCCACCATGAATATACATGTGTGCCCTATCCTGAATCCCCGCCTCACCTCCTTCCCCATCACATCCCTCTGAGTCATCCCAATGCACTAGCCCCGAGCACGCTGTATCATGCATCAAACCTGGACTGGAGACTCATTTCACATATGATGTTTTACATGTTTCAATGCCATTCTCCCATATCATCCCACCTTCACCCTCTCCCACAGAGTCCAAAAGACTGTTCAATACATCTGTGTCTCTTAGGGTTATTTTTACCGTCTTTCTAGATTCCATATGTATGCATTAGTATACTGTATTGGTGTTTTTCTTTCTGACTTACTTCACTCCATGTAATAGGCTCCAGTTTCATCCACCTCATTAGAACTGATTCAAATGTATTCTTTTTAATGGCTGAGTAATATTCTACTGTGTATATTTACCACAGCTTTCTTATCCATTTGTCTGCTGATGGACATCTAGGTTGCTTCCATGTCCTGGCTATTATAAACAGTGCTGCAATGAACATTGGGGTACACGTCTCTTGATTCTGGTTTCCTCAGTGTGTATGCCCAGCAGTGGGATTGCTGGGTCATATGGCAGTTCTATTTCCAATTTTTTAATGCATCTCCACACTGTTCTTGGGGAAGGCAATGGCACCCCACGCCAGTACTTTTGCCTGGAAAATCCCATGGACGGAGGATCATGGTAGACTCCAGTCCATGGGGTCGCTAAGAGTCGGACATGACTGAGCGACTTCACTTTCACTTTTCACTTTCATGCACTGGAGAAGGAAATGGCAACCCACTCCAGTGTTCTTGCCTGGAGAATCCCAGGGACGGGGGAGCCTGGTGGGCTGCCGTCCCTGGGGTCACACAGAGTCGGACACGACTGAAGTGACTTAGCAGCAGCAGCCACACTGTTCTTCATAGTGGCTGTACTAGTTTGCATTCCCACCAACAGTGTAATAGGGTTCTCTTTTCTCCACACCCTCTCCAGCATTTATTGCTTGTGGACTTTTGGATCACAGCCATTCTGACTGGCATGAAATGGTACCTCATAGTGGTTCTGATTTGCATTTCTCTGATAATGAGTGATGTTGAGCATCTTTTCATGCTTTTGTTAGCCATCTATATGTCTTCTTTGGAGAAATGTCTATTTACTTCTTTGGCCCACTTTTTGATTGGGTCTTTTATTTTTCTGGAATTGAGCTGTAGGAGTTGCTTGTATGTTTTTGAGATTAATTCTTTGTCCATTGCTTCATTTGCTATTATTTTCTCCCATTCTGAAGGCTGTCTTTTCACCTTGCTTATAGTTTCCTTTGTTGTGCAGAAGCTTTTTAATTTTAATTAGGTCCCATTTGTTTATTTTTGCTTTTATTTCCACAGTCAGTGGAAATACCATACCACAGTCTGGTATGGTACTGTCTGGTATGCCAGTACCATACCAGACAGTATGGTACTGGCATAAAGACAAAAATATAGATCAATGGAACAAAATAGAAAGCCCAGAGATAAATCCATGCACCTATGCACACCTTATCTTTGACAAAGGAGGCAAGAATACACAATGGAGAAAAGACAATCTCTTTAACAAGTGGTTCTGGGAAAACTGGTCAACCACTTGTAAAAGAATGAAACTAGAACACTTTCTAACACCATACACAAAAATAAACTCAAAATGGATTAAAGACCTAAACTTAAGACCAGAAACTATTAAACTCCTAGAGGAAAACATAGGCAAAACAGTCTCTGACATAAACCACAGCAAGAATATCTATGACCCACCTCCCAGAATGTTGGAAATAAGATTTTTTAAAAATGTGGATCATTTTTAAAGTCTTTATTGAATTTTTTACAACATTGCTTCTGTTTTTTGTTTTGGTTTTGTGGCCACAAGGCACATAGGATCTTAGTACCCTGACCTGGGATGGAACCCACACCCTCTGCACTGGGAGGCGAAGTCTTAACTATTGGACTGCCAGGGGAGTCCATGGGGAGGATCTTTTAAAGGAAGTCATAGGATAGCAGGCAGATAGTACACTCTAACAATGATCTCATTTGGAGGCCAATCATAGAAACTAGTTGCTCATTTTCTGAGGATAGCTGTAGATTCAGTTCAGTTCTGTCTCTCAATCGTGTCCAACTCTGCGATCTCATGAACCACAGCATGCCAGGCCTTCCTGTCCATCACCAACTCCCAGAGTTCACCCAAAACCATGTCCATTGAGTCGGTGATGCCATCCAACCATCTCATGCTCTGTTGTCCCCTTCCTCCTGCCTTCAATCTTTCCAAGCATCAGGGTCTTTTCAAATCAGTCAGCTCTCCGCATCAGGTAGTATCAGTCCTACGAATGAACACCCAGGACTGATCTCCTTTAGAATGGACTGGTTGGATCTCCTTGCAGTCCAAGGGACTCTCAAGAGTCTTCTCCAACACCACAGTTCAAAAGCATCAATTTTTCGGGGCTCAGCTTTCTTCACAGTCCAACTCTCACATCCATACATGATGACTGGAAAACCATAGCCTTGACTAGATGGACCTTTGTTGACAAAGCAATGTCTCTGCTTTTCAATATGCTATCTAGGTTGGTCATAACTTTCCCTCTAAGGAGTAAGCATCTTTTAAATTCATGGCTACAATCAGCATCTGCAGTGATTTTGGAGCCCCCCAAAATAAAGTCAGCCACTGTTTCCACTGTTTCCCCATTTATTTGCCATGAAGTGATGGGACCGGATGCCATGCACTTAGTTTTCTGAATGTTGAGCTTTAAGCCAACTTTTTCACTCTCCTTTTTCACTTTCATCAAGAGGCTCTTTAGTTCTTTTTCACTTTCTGCCATAAAGGGTGGTGTCATCTGCATATCTGAGGTTATTGATATTTCTCCTGGCAATCTTGATTCCAGCTCGTGCTTCCTCCAGCCCAGAGTTTCTTATAATATACTCTGCATAGTCAAGGCTATGGTTTTTCCAGTGGTCATGTATGGATGTGAGAGTTGGACTATGAAGAAGGCTGAGCGCCGAAGAATTGATGCTTTTGAACTGTGGTGTTGGAGAAGACTCTTGAGAGTCCCTTGGACTGCACGAAGATCCAACCAGTCCCTCCTAAAGGAGATCAGTCCTGGGTGTTCATTGGAAGGACTGATGCTGAATCTGAAACTCTAGTACTTTGGCCACCTCATGTGAAGAGTTGACTCATTGGAAAAGACTCTGATGCTGGGAGGGATTAGGGGCAGGAGGAGAAGGGGATGACAGAGGATGAGATGGTTGGATGGCATCACCAACTTGATGGACATGAGTTTGAGTAAACTCTGGGAGTTGGTGATGGACAGGGAGGCCTGGTGTGCTGTGATTCATGGGGTCACAAAGAGTTGGACACGACTGAGTGACTGAACTGAATTGAACTGAAGAAGTTTCAATTTAACATGATTGCTAGGCAATCAAGCAATTTTTTTTTTTTTTTTTTTTTTTTTTTTCAGTGCTGTTATCTTTTACTGAACTTCAGCATCAAATCTGATCTATTACTTCACCTTGGCCAATACCAGTACTGAAAGAGCAAGGAAGCTAAAATAATCTCTGCCTGAAATATGACTTGGGAAATGCTCTTCTTGCAAAGAGATGGCCTTGGATTTTCTGTCTTTCAGTCCAGGAGTTGTCCTGTTCTGGGTCCGACCAAAAGAAGGCAGGCTTTGACTCTTTGAACCACACCAATTCATGCATATGAAATAAATGTCATGGCTGAGCTAATTTATACTCAGCCTCTTTTGTCGATCTTATTTTCTACCATCTCCTTTTTATGGGATGCTTCAACCTCATTAGTATTTCAGGGAAAAGCTGGACCCTGTCCATCATATTGGTTGTTGCTCTTCTTTTCCTGGCAAACAGTGCTCAGAGTTTCAATAGAGGAAGCAGGGAAGGATACAACACATTCAGAGTTTGTGAAAGACCTTATTTACCATCAAAGTGAAGGTTTCCAGATACTCCAACTCTGTTTTCTTATGCTCTTAAGTCTTTGATGAGGAATTAAGAACTCCAGCCAGGGCTACAGAAGACGGATGTGCCTGGCAGAAGGCAATATGTGGTGTCCTGAAGCTGTTCATTAATTGTAAATGATGTTGCGGAGTGAGCAGAAACTATTAGTATCTTAATTTCTACAAGAGCACTCCTGAGAGAAATCCGAATCTGCACATTTAAACGACTGTTTTCTTGCTAGATTCCATTGACTTTTTGGCAACATATTCTTTTATGGGTTTTGTACAAACCTTTTCTGATGGAAGAAAATTGCATACCCAGTTCTTCAATTGGAGATAGTTGGTAAGAAAGAAATATTATTTTATCTAGATGAACACCTGATGGAAAGCATGATTTATTTACTTACTTTTTACGTTAGAGAAGGCTCCTGACTGGGGAGGAGGAAATGCATTCATTCCTTGCTGCTTGGAGTACATTGTGAAAAGATTCAATCGTGTTTGATTTTCCCATTCATTATGGGGTGTGTGTTTCCTAAGTCTTCCGCTCCGTTTCTTTTGTTTATTGTTTACCAGGCACTGTGGGGTCTGCTCTTTAATGTGCCTGGTCCTTTGTTCTTCTGCCATAGAGTGTGAAGATATTTACTTACTTGTCCTCTGCTCTAAACAGCCGTGTGCAAAAGAAAGTGGAAAATTGCATCTTGTGCATCAGCTCCTCATACATCATTCAAAAACTGTGCCCTTAGTATGAAAAGTACAGTCCCTCTAGATTTCATTACAGAGGGGTATAGTGATTCATCACAAACCATGCATTGAAAAGACATCATCTGGAAACATGATAATTATTTTAACATAAATAATTGGAAAGTCATCTTAATTTTTTGTTTCGATAATGCTTTCAACTGTTGGAACAAATGAACATGCCACTTTCTTGCATCAAAACCATTCGTTCTGCGGTTTCTTTAAATATCACTAGGGTGAACTAAAGTTGTTCAAAGTGGGAAAAAATGACTCTGAAAGATATACATGGATAGTTTCAAGACCAAAAATACATATGGGTTGTTTGGTTGCTTGTTAAATTAATTGCTCATTAGGACCTGGCTCTGGCTCTAAATGAGAAAAGGCAATAAACAGAAACATTTTTCAGGACAGGCTCTGTGGTTCTGTCCAGTTTCAAATCTTAAGAACCTATGTCTACATCTGTACCTACATTTATGGATCTGTAACTATGTCTGTATATCTTTTGATGAGCAGTCAGTAACAGCTTTATCTTTTCAGTTAGTGACACTGTCATAAACCATAGCAACTCAGAAACAAAACTGGCACAAATATTCTTGCCTCTGGTTGAATTTACATTCTCTCCTCATGCTGAAAAAGAGTTATAGACATGAAAAAGCTCTCCCTCCAAAACAGTACCATGCAAGGATGATACTTATTGTATCAGGAGTTTATTGTATGGGCCAGGCTGTCACTTTCCCATAGCGTCTTCATTTATTATGCTAATTAACTTCCCCAGTGCAGGCGAGAGGGTATCCGCCTGGTCAAATAGTCTTGGTTGGGGGGGTGGGGCGGGGCGGTTGAAAGCAAACCTGTTTTGTGCCCGAATAAAAACCCCATCAGTGTGTTTCTTTTCAAAGACGGGAGGGTCAATACCATGGTTGTTTTTGTTCCCATCCAGTTATGTAACCGTGGGGACTTGTTTCTTTGCTTTCAGGATTTGTACAAAACACATTAACGCTAAACAATAGGCGCGAGTCAGGGGAGCAAACCCTCGAGCTGTGTCTTGGAGCCGTCCTCCTGGGTTTGGGAATCTCCAATGAGTTCCATCTCCAGTGCTGACTGTGCGTGTGTGTGTGTGTGTGTGTGTGTGTGTGTGTGTGAGCGCGCGTGTGTGTTTAGTTAGCTGGCACGCAACACACTTCCCCAGGGTTGTGCTTCCTTTTTCCTGAGATTTGGCGAAGGGTAAAGGGTCGGAGTCACATGGATACAAAGCATTTGATTAATGTCCAAGTCACCGCCAGGGCTGCCTGAGCCGCCTTCCCTCCAGGCCGGGCCGTGTGAGGCCAGAGCCGCGCGGGGCGCGGCGCGCAGGTCCCCGGGTCCCCCGGGAGCGGCCTCTGTCTAGCTCCCCCGACCTCCCGCGCCCGGCGCCCCCTCCTTCTCCCCGCGCCCCCCGCCTCTCCGCAGCACATAAAGTCGCCAGTCCCACAGCGGACCCGGTGGAGGCGGCCACTTTCTCCGGCGGGCGCGCGGCCGGGCGCCCACCATGAGCGACGAGGGTCGCGGGGACGGGCGCGCCGAGAGCGCCCGGGACCTGGAGAAGCAGCTCCGGCTGCGCGTGTGCGTGCTCAGCGAGCTGCAGAAGACCGAGCGCGACTACGTGGGCACGCTGGAGTTCCTGGTGTCGGTGAGCGGCGCGCGCGCGGGCGGCATTGTCTGTGGGCACCTGGGTACCCGTCCGGGCGTCGCGGGCGCCCCAGTGTGCGCGCCCACGCTGGGGCCCGCGGCGGGGGCATGCTGCATGCCGCCAGACGCGCCAGGGCCAAAAGTTAGCTCGCGTGGGAGAAGGTTCTTGTTCGGGGAATCTCTGCTGATCCATTTCTCCTCTCTCACCTCTACCCCCTCCCTGGTCAGCTCGAGTGCGTTGTGATTTTTTTTTCCCCCTTCTCTTCCTCTTTGGGGAGATTTTGGATTTTGTTTGAAGACTCTTGGCTAGGTGATTCAAGTCTAGCTGCTGCGTTCATGTACATTTAGTTTTTGTTTGTTTTTAATCCTTGATTCTTATGGAACTTGAGTTCATTTTTTCAGGTTACACGGCAGTGAAGTCTCTTTAGTTATAATAATCTTTGGTGGTGGTGGGGGGAGGGGGCGGGGCGGGAGGGCGCCCAGAGAGCAGCGGGGTTGTGATCTCCAGCAGCTGTGGGATATTAAAGCCACAGGAACTGCTCACCGCCATCCTAGTCCTCCTATCTCCTCCCTCCATCCTCCAACCCAGGGTTTAAATCCCCACTCCCGTGGGTTCAGCTCTTGGGTCCCCGGTTCGCACTGAGCCCAGAGAAGCGGTGGGCTCACTTCTTCTCTTTAAATCTCCCATCCAGCGACTTCAGGATTTCTTGAAACTGGCAGGAACTTTGTTTCGGAGTTTCAGCTTGACTCATTTGAAGTGTGCTCTGAAAATGTTTCATTCATTTTAAAGCCAGGAGGGGCAAAACTCAGTGAAAGAAACTTTTTAGACATCACCCAGAAGCTGAATATTTTTCTGTTCGCTGCTGCAGAGACAGAATTTGAGGGTTGGCTCCTCTCCACCGAGACGCGCAGGAGAGGATCATTCAGACACAGAGGACCTTTAGCCTTTGCGAAAATCTCCCTCAAATCTTCTAACCTCCTTTTTCCACCACCCTATTCCATTCTCCTTTGGTCTGCAAAGGCCAAACTTCCTGCGCAGTGTTCTGAGAGAGGTACACTATCTGCTGATAATCTTTGATAGTGCAAATTCAGTTTTTGGGGTGAGACGCACTGACTGGCTTCTGGTTCACTTCTCAAATTAAAATCGATATACTTGAGCCGCCAGGGGCCGCATTCTTTGGAAAAGTGTGGGTATTTGCAAATATACTGGTAATTGGTGGTAAGTAGGATTGTTGTACACGTCCATGCATCAGTGTCAAAAAGGAAATGTTTTTAAAGCAAATTTGATTTTTCATAGCTTCGGATTTGACCTTCATGAAACTTTGTTGGGGAACAAGTTCTTTGACTTTCGAAGAATCTGAGTAACTTTTCAAGTTGCATTGGGAACTTCTTTCTGGAGGTATAGGGGAATAGTATTGAGCAAAAGACTTCTAGTTTACAAAAATAGCTAACCTAACCTACCTTAAAAACCAATGTGTTGATTTTTATTTAAAATATCGGTTTTTCCTATAATCTTAACATCTGATTACTTAAAATGATAATATAATTCTATGTAGAGTTAGGTAAGAAATTATGGGAGGTATAAAATAGATTGCATTTTACTGTTAGTAGATCATTTTATGATTCATTCTTATCTCATTTATAAATTATGAGCTCTTCCATTTTTCCTTTTATTTGCTATTTTCATGTACATGTTCACACACACACCAACACTAATTGGCCCAAAAGTCTGCCTAAACAAAAGTTTACTCTGACTTTCTTTTGGTTTTATAAACATGGAAAGTTTAAGATCTACCTATGATAGATCATTAGATTTTCTTTTGGGGATATTATTTGTAGCAGCATTTACTTGTCATTTGTTTTATATGGTTACTTTCAGTCGATTAGCTAGTCTAGTTTTAATTTTATCCTGATACACACCAAGAGCTTTAAAAATATTCAAACCCTTTGGCCTGGTAATTCCTGTTCTAGGAATCCATCCTTAGGGAATGGTCAGAAATACAGACAAACAAAAGAAGTTTTTTTTTTTTTTTCTTTAAATAGATGTAGTATTAAATAAGTGCAGTGGTAAATTTGTTGCAAAAATTTGATAATGAATTCCCAATTCAAATTTAAATATTTTTTAGATTAGTCATTGTATTTTATTTCTCTCAATACTTCAGCCCATCAGCACGGGTGAGGGTAATTCTGATCTTTATTACACAGATGAAAAATGTATTTTTAGTTTTCCTGAGAACATATTTTTACTTACACAGCCATAAAGGAGCAAGCAAATTGTGTTATTTCTCTGGATCAAGTGATCGTATGGCCTGAAGGGAAACTTTTTTTTAATAAGATGGTTTCTCTTCTTATTTCCTACCTTTGGCCTTTTAAGGAGAGAGCACCTCCCCCCTCCCCCACCTTCCCCCCCATCACTTCTTCCCACCCCCAGATAGTCCATGAACATTGCCTTTTTCATCTTCCGGTTTTATCAATCTGTATGATCTATATGCACCTTCTCTCCAGTAGCCACCCAGGCACACGCTTCTTGACTGAACAAGGCTCTGACCTTGAAGCTTGCTGCTGTTATTTGAATGGCGCCCTCTTCCCATGGGTTGCTTCAGTCTTCTTCTGCTCCTCCCTAACCCTTAGCAACCTGCTGGATTCCTACTAGGTTTTCAAGACTCTTCATCTCCATTAGTAAAACTTTCATGACTCCATCTCGCCATCTTTCCCGGGCTAGAGTGCTCACTGTTCAGTACCCGCTCTTCTCTGTAGTCAGTTGTTCCTTGGAGTCAGAGCAAGCTTGGGCAGGTATCTGACTAGATTTGGTATCTAGGTATTTAGGTATCTGACTCATTCTTCTAGAATGCAAGCTTCTTGGGGACAGGGCCACATTTTACTCACTTCTGTTTCCCTAGACTTTCGTGCAGTACTTGTGACATCGTAAGTACTCAATATGCTTACTGCATGAATGAACAGATGAATTCGCAAATTTATCTTCTAAACCTCCTGCCCCGTTTTTAAGGACAGTTCCTCAGTTCAGTTCAGTCGCTCAGTCGTGTCCGACTTTTTGTGACCCCATGAATTGCAGCATGCCAGGCCTCCCTGTCCATCACCAACTCCCAGAGTTCACTCAAACTCACGTCTGTCGAGTCAGTGATGCCATCCAGCCATCTCATCCTCTGTCGTCCCCTTCTCCTCCTGCCCCCAATCCCTCCCAGCGTCAGAGTCTTTTCCAATGAATCAACTCTTTTCATGAGGTGGCCAAAGTATTGGAGTTTCAGCTTTAGCATCATTCCTTCCAAAGAACACCCAGGACTGATCTCCTTTAGAATGGACTGGTTGGATCTCCTTGCAGTCCAAGGGACTCTCAAGGGTCTTCTCCAACACCACAGTTCAAAAGCATCAATTCTTTGGCGCTCAGCTTTCTTCACAGTCCAACTCTCATATCTCTACATGACTACTGGAAAAACCATAGCGTTGACTAGATGGACCTTTGTTTGCAAAGTAATGTCTCTGCTTTTGAACATGCTATCTAGGTTGATCATAACTTTCCTTCCAAGGAATAAGCGTCTTTTAATTTCATGGCTGCAATCAACATCTGCAGTGATTTTGGAGCCCTAAAAAATAAAGTCTGACACTGTTTCCATTGTGTCCCTATCTATTTCCCATGAAGTGATGGGACCAGATGTCATGATCTTCGTTTTCTGAATGTTGAGCTTTAAGCCAACTTTTTTCCTCTCCTCTTTCACTTTCATCAAGAGGCTTTTTAGATCCTCTTCACTTTCTGCCATAAGGGTGGTGTCATCTGCATATCTGAGGTTATTGATATTTCTCCTGGCAATCTTGATTCCAGCTTGTGCTTCTTCCAGCCCAGCGTTTCTCATAATGTACTCTGCATAGAAGTTAAATAAGCAGGGTGACACTATACAGCCTTGACGTACTCCTTTTCCTATTTGGAACTAGTCTGTTGTTCCATGTCCAGTTCTAACTGTTGCTTCCTGACCTGCATACAGGTTTCTCAAGAGGCAGATCAGGTGGTCTGGTATTCCCATCTCTTTCAATATTTCCCACAGTTTATTATGACACAGTCAAAGGCTTTGGCATAGTCAATAAAGCAGAAATAGATGTTTTTCTGGAACTCTCTTGCTTTTTCAGTGATCCAGCGGATGTTGGCAGTTTGATCTCTGGTTCCTCTGCCTTTTCAAAACCCAGCTTGAACATATCCTCAATCATCCTTAAATTCCTGATTTTTTTTCCATTTGGTCTCTATAGATAGTGGAAGTTAAGTTTCACTCAGGCACATGTGTGTTATGTAACAAGAAGCTTTAAGTAAAAAATATAGTGTCTGCATTTAAAAGTGCAACTATTTAAATCAGGTATCAAGGTATTAAGGACATTGTAGCACTGTTATTTAAATCCATTGTAGTCTAAATTTTCATTTGGGTCCTTGGATAGATTATATTATTGGAATTGATTATTTTTAGGTCTTAGGTAAAATGGTAGAGAGTGACAGTTTGTTTGAACTTCTTGTTTTGCTTGGGAAATAAAATTCTAGGCTTCATTAGGAATACTCTAAAACATTTCTTTTCTAAAAGAAAATGCTTTTATAGACCTAATATCCAGTGTTTGATGTCCAGAGTCTGGACAATGGTAGGTTGTAACTGGTTTCCTGGAGAAAGGACAGACCAGGTTCGATTTCAAGGGTGTGTCTTATACGGTCGCACACGGCTGCCAAGTCTGAAGGACCTCAAGCTTAGTTTGATGCTGTGCCATCAATGATTGAAATTCTTCCTAATTTTATCTAGGAAGTTGTGCTTTGCACGTGAAGTCCAGTGGGACGATGGGATGTGAGCAGAACAGATACACGAAAGAAAAAATACAGCTTCAGACTTCAATAAAACTTTTTTAAAACAGTTTTCTTTATTTATTTATGGATGTTCATTGCTGCTTGGGCTTTTCTCTAGTTTCAGAGAGTGGAGGCTACTCACTAGTTGTGGTGTGAGGGCTTCTCACTGCGGTGGCTTCTCTTGTTGCAGAGCATGGGCTCTAGGGCATGGAGGCTTCAGTAGTTGCGACTTCTGGGCTCTTGAGCACAGGCTCCATAGTTGTGGCCCAGGGGCTTAGTTGCTCCAAGGCATGTGGGGCCTTCCGGGGCCAGGCATGAACCCCAGTCTCCTTCATTAGCAGGTGGATTCTTTACCACTGAGCCACCGGGGAAGCCTTCAGTATCCTTAATAGCACTTTCTTTCTTTCCTTTTGAATAAAAGGCTGCACGTTTGAATTTTGCACTGGGCCTGGAAAATCGTGTCAACACGTTTCACTGTGGCAGGTGGCGTTGAGGCAGGGTGATCATATGATTTTCGTTTAAACTGGGACACTTTCGAGGATGCAGGGGCCTGCTATTAATAATTATGCAGGGAAGCAGGTGTACACCGGGATTGTACCTGGCTAATCAGAAAGCACAGTTATTCCCCATTGTTGGAACATTAAGTCACAGACTTTGAGTTCAGCTGTGTATCTTTTCATAAACAAAAGATTCTGAAATCTGAAATTTGTTACCTGTCCAGGCTTTGCCCTCAGATACCCCAGAATCTGAGTCCTATCTCTCATTGCTATACAGAGCCACAGATTTTGGTCAAGGTGAGTGTCTGATTTGTGTGTCTGTTATATTCTCCTCTGCCCTTTTCCTGTGCCTCTGAGTCTCTGCTTCCTCTTTATGTTTCCCTTTGGTCAGTTTGGTCCTTCCCATGGTAATCTTGACTTTAAGATAGTGACAGATTGCAGTCTATGTAACAACAGTCAGAGTTAGTATGGTGCTTTACAGTTTATATTGAGCAACTGTGTATTTCTTACCTGATTTGGCTTATTATATGTGAATCTCTTGTGCTCAGTTGTGTCCTACTCTTTGCAACCCCGTAGACTGTAGCCTGCCAGGCTCCTCTGTCCATGGAATTTTCCAGGCAAGAATACAGGAGTGGGTTGTCATTTCCTACTCCAGAGGATCTTTCCAAACCAGGATTGAACTTGCATCTCTTGCATCTCCTGCATTGGCAGGCGGATTCTTTACCACTGCACCACCTGGAAAGCCCTTAGTTCTTTCACATGGTGCTCCTGAGAGCTCCAGGCTTCTGGGATTTGGCTTCAGGAGCCCTTGAAGAGGATCCAGGGAGTTGAATTGTGTGGCTTCAGGCTCTCCACCCTGGGACCTCCTCATGTAGCCCCACTGTCCTCTGATTTGTGTTTTTGCTAAAGCAATTAGAGAAACACCTCATCTGGGTGGTAAACTCTGAGAGATTAGAGATGGCAGCTTTACTTCCTCTGTATGCTTTACTTGAGCTCATCATGGTGCTTTGTAAACAGCAGGTACTCAAGAAAACAAATAGATGAAGCAAAAGCAAACAAAATGGTTTGAATGGGTTTCAGTCATGATGCAGCATTTTGAGGTAAAGATAAATTGATTCAATACATGTTTTGCGTGGACCTGTGTGCCCCTCAGCATTATACATTGCAGGCTGAACCCTCAGTATTCAAATAATCACAGTGCCATCTGGGAGCTTAAGTGATAGAGTAATAAGGCAAGTGGCAGGTAGGCACAAGGGACTCCCTCAGCCTGGGGTCAGGGGAAGAATGGGTAAGAGGTGATAATAGAGCTGGCTTCTGAAGGATGAGGAGGAACGTGCCAGACTTGGAAGAAATTTATCCATCCTGAAATAGTAAAACACATTGAGGGTGACTGTGGTATGGCAGGTGGCGGGTAGTGCTGGCATGGCTTGGCATGCTCCAGTGCTAAAAGGTTCTTAATTAATGGGGATAAACAGTCCTGTGTGCTTTTTGAGTATTGGGAAGAGATGAGATATGTTCAGACCAGTTTGAGAAGAGTTCCATTCTTAAGAATTATGACTTCAGTTAAAGACAGTGAGAAGTCAGTTGTGTGGGGCTTGCCCCCTTATTAATAATAAGTCCAGGGCCTCCAAGGTTGGCACTAGGAAGGGGTCGCTTGTGGGAAGAAGTTGCCAGGCCAAGATTCTCTGAATCTATGTCTTTGAATTTGGCCTTGGGACTCATCCTCTTGTATTTATTTCTGCCACCTCCCTGACCCTCTGGCTCCCCTGGTGGCTTGGATGGTAAAGAATCTGCCTGCAATCCAGGAGACCTGGGGTCGACCCCTGGGTAGGGAGGATCTCCCAAAGAAGGAAATGGCAACCACTCCAGTATTTTTGCCTGGAGAATCCCATGGACAGAGGAGCCTGGCAGGCTATCGTCCATGGGGTCGTAAAGAGTTGGACATGACTGAGCGACTAACACACTGGCCTTCAGCCTACACTGCTTCTTTGTCCATTCACACAGGAATGCAGAGAAGGTGTTTTCTTGCTGCTCTTAATCTGGGACAGTTTATAAACTTCCAAAAGTTGTTACTGTTTACTGGGGGAGTGCACAGACCAGTAATCCCGGAAACGACACAAAACATAAATATAGTCTAGCTTGTGTAACACAGATTTCTGCTCCTACCAAAGTGATCTTGCTCTCCAGGTCTGCAGACCCTGCCCTATTTTCATCCTAAACCTTAAGATAGCTCCTGTTGATCATCCTGACTGGACCCTACTCCCAGGCTGGCTTGACTGAGTTCTTTTTTTCGAGTCATTAGCCTGAAGATGTTTCTCGAGGATGACATCAGGAAGTAGCTCTTAAGCTGTCCTGACTATTTACGGTAATTACAGTAGGAAACATACCATGAATTGAATGGGGCTCTTGCATAGTTATGATATTGCATAGGAGTGTTAATCATGTGACCAGAACTGACCTGCTGTCTAGGGGGATGTGGAGAGGGATGTGTCTTTAGTCTTAAGGCTTCATCTGCATGACTGTGCTGTATTATAATTTTATAAAGTTGATATGAGTAGGCTTTATTGAGATTAGTTTTGTTTCTTAGCAAGAGAATCCTGTCAACAGAGTTGAGGAACGAAGATTGAAATCTGGTTACCTTTTAGGAGTTTGAAACATTTCACTGGTACAGGTAAGAACTGTGGAATGTCTGATCTAAGGTAGAAACAATGAAGATTAAAAAAATAAATAAATAAACCCAAACAAAACTCTTAAAAAAAAAAAAAAGTCAACCCACAAAACATCAAAACACCCAATAACCATGAGACATTTCTTGGGTAGAACCATTAGCATTTATGTTCGCTCAGAAGTGGAAGCTTAAGTAGAATGGAGAATATTAGAATGGTTTCTAGTTTGAAGACAGGATGGGGAGGGTCATTAACTCGAAATGAAGTGCAAGGGGTGGAACGGCATGGGGAGGTGGAGAAAAGTGAATTTGGTTTTCAACTTGCTGAGTTCAAAGTCTGCTATGGTTTTTGAAGATTAGAATGTGGAAGACATGGAGAAAGTAAACTAATCATGTATGTTGACGCCATCAGGTAGATGAGATGACAAAGGGGAAGCAATTCAAGGAAGAAAACATCCTAACCGAGAATAGGATGTAGGACGTAGAGTGCACTGGTGACTTGGACTGAGTTGTCAAGGGTTGAAACAAAGAACTGGGGTCAAGTGATCTCTTGAGAGCCAAGGAAAGATCTAGCTCCCAGAAGAAAGGTTCCTTTCAACTCTCAGAGCTTTTCAGAAGTAGGTCGTGTGAAGACTGAAGAGACAACTGGATTTGGCAATTAGAACGGCACTAAAGTTTTGGCTTCAGGAACATGCATGAGGAGAAGCCTAAGAAGGAGGTGGAAGACGTGATCTGAGTGGAAGCCGAGGTGATGAAGATGGATGGAAAGGCTATTCAAGGAGGCTGGTAGTAAATGCAAGGAGAGAAACAGGTTATAAACATTAAGGGATGTCTGGGGAAGGCAATGGCACCCCACTCCAGTACTCTTGCCTGGAAAATCCCATGGACGGAGTACCCTGGTGGGCTCCAGTCCATGGGGTCGCTAAGAGTCGGACACGACTGAGTGACTTCACTTTCACTTTTCAGTTTCATGCATTGGAGAAGGAAATGGCAACCCACTCCAGTGTTCTTGCCTGGACAATCCCAGGGACAGAGGAGCCTGGTGGGCTGCCGTCTATGGGGTCGCACAGAGTCGGACACGACTGAAGCAACTTAGCAGCAGCAGCAGCGGGGATGTTTGAGGGAGATGAGTATAGCTGAGGAGATGGAGATGATAGATAAAAAAGGGAACTAAAGCAGCTTCAGCAGAGCATCATGGAAGTCAAATGCCTCGCTTGATAAATCAAGAGCCACCATGGAGCTGGGAGGCAAGGAAGGCACTTGGCAAAACTTTCTGAGCCATCCTGCCATGGAACATACCCACAGCAAAATGTGATGATAGAGTCTAAACTTTTTTAAAACTCTTGCATGTTTTAAAATTCCGGAACTGCTGGGACACACCCTTTGCATCTCTCTGTGACCACTTGCCAGCTGTTCTGCCTCCAGCATGGGGACACTGGGGTGAAGTACAGACCATGGGTTTGCTACTGCTAAGTCACTTCACTTGTGTCCGATTCTGTGTGACCCCATAGACGGCAGCCCACCAGGCTCCCCCGTCCCTGGGATTCTCCAGGCAAGAACACTGGAGTGGGTTGCCATTTCCTTCTCCAATGCATGAAAGTGAAAAGTGAAAGTGAAGTCGCTCAGTCCTGTCTGACTCCTAGCAACCCCATGGACTGCAGCCTACCAGGTTCCTCTGTCCATGGGATTTGCCAGGCAAGAGTACTGGAGTGGGTTGCCATTGACTTCTCCCGACCATTGGATTTAGAGGCCCAATAACCTTGGTTAAAGTCCTGGTCTGAAATGTACAAACAGTGTAATGTTGGCAACATACATAGCCTCTGTATGCCTCCTTACATATCTGGAAAACATAGTCGATACTGTCTCACAGGGCTGGCCTAAAATTTAAATCAACTTCTGTAGGTGAAGTGTGACTTTTTAAAATGCAACATAACAAAAAGTTAGAAGTCAGAAGAGGGAAGTAGCTTGCATTATTTTATTATTATATCTATTATTATGACCAACCTAGATAGCATATTCAAAAGCAGAGACATTACCAACAAAGGTTCGCCTAGTCAAGGTTATGGTCTTTCCTGTGGTCATGTATGGATATGAGAGCTGGACTGTGAAGAAGGCTGAGCGCTGAAGAATTGATGCTTTTGAACTGTGGTGTTGGAGAAGACTCTTGAGAGTCCCTTGGACTGCAAGGAGATCCAACCAGTCCATTCTGAAGGAGATCAACCCTGGGATTTCTTTGGAAGGAATGATGCTCAAGCTGAAACTCCAGTATTTTGGCCACCTCATGCGAAGAGTTGACTCATTGAAGACTCTGATGCTGGCGGGGATTGGGGGCAGGAGAAGAAGGGGACGACAGAGGATGAGATGGCTGGATGGCATCACTGACTCGATGGATGTGAGTCTGAGTGACCTCCGAGAGTTGGTGATGGACAGGGAGGCCTGGCGTGCTGCGGTTCATGGGGTCGCAAAGAGTCAGACACAACTGAGCGACTGATCTGATCTGATAAGAGATATCAGATCAGAGCAGATCAGATCAGTCACTCAATATCAGATCAGATCAGTCGCTCAGTCGTGTCCGACTCTTTGCGACCCCATGAACTGCAGCACACCAGGCCTCCCTGTCCATCACCAGCTCTCGGAGGTCACTCAGACTCACATCCATCGAGTCAGTGATGCCATCCAGCCATCTCATCCTCTGTCGTCCCCTTCTCCTCCTGCCCTCAATCCCTCCCAGCATCAGAGTCTTCTCCAATGAGTCAACTCTTCGCATGAGGTGGCCAAAATACTGGAGTTTCAGCTTTAGCATCATTCCTTCCAAAGAAATTCCAGGATTGATCTCCTTCAGAATGGACTGGTTGGATCTCCTTGCAGTCCAAGGGACTCTCAAGAGTCTTCTCCAACACCACAGTTCAAAAGCATCAATTCTTCAGCGCTCAGCCTTCTTCACAGTCCAGCTCTCATATCCATACATGACCACAGGAAAGACCATAGCCTTGACTAGGCGAACCTTTGTTGGCAAAGTGATGTCTCTGCTTTTGAATATGCTATCTAGGTTGGTCATAACTTTCCTTCCAAGGAGTAAGCGTCTTTTAATTTCATGGCTGCAGTCACCATCTGCAGTGATTTTGGAGCCCCCCAAAATAAAGTCTGACACTGTTTCCACTGTTTCCCCATCTATTTCCCATGTAGTGATGGGACCAGATGCCATGATCTTCGTTTTCTGAATGTTGAGCTTTAAGCCAACCTTTTCACTCTCCACTTTCACTTTCATCAAGAGGCTTTTTAGTTCCTCTTCACTTTCTGCCATAAGGGTGGTGTTATCCGCATATCTGAGGTAACTGATATTTCTCCCAGCAATCTTGATTCCAACTTGTGTTTCTTCCAGTCCAGCATTTCTCATGATGTACTCTGCATATAAGTTAAATAAACATGGTGACAATATATAGCCTTGACGTACTCCTCTTCCTATTTGGAACCAGTCTGTTGTTCCATGACCAGTTCTAACTGTTGCTTCCTGACCTGCATACAGATTTCTCAAGAGGCAGATCAGGTGGTCTGGTATTCCCATCTCTTTCAGAATTTTCCACAGTTTATTGTGATCTACACAGTCAAAGGCTTTGGCATAGTCAATAAAGCAGAAATAGATGTTTTTCTGGAACTCTCTTGCTTTTTCGATGATCCAGCGGATGTTGGCAATTTGATCTCTGGTTCCTCTGCCTTTTCTAAAACCAGCTTGAACATCAGGAAGTTCACGGTTCACATATTGCTGAAGCCTGGCTTGGAGAATTTTGAGCATTACTTTACTAGCGTGTGAGATGAGTGCAATTGTGCGGTAGTTTGAGCACTCTTTGGCATTGCCTTTCTTTGGGATTGGGATGAAAACTGACCTTTTCCAATCTTGTGGCCACTGCTGAGTTTTCCAAATTTGCTGGCATATTGAGTGCAGCACTTTCACAGCATCATCTTTCAGGATTTGGAATAGCTCCACTGGAATTCCATCACCTCCACTAGCTTTGTTCGTAGTGATGCTTTCTAAGGCCCACTTGACTTCACATTCCAGGATGTCTGGCTCTAGGTCAGTGATCACACCATCATGATTATCTGGGTCGTGAAGCTCTTTTTTGTACAGTTCTTCTGTGTATTCTTGCCACCTATTCTTAATATCTTCTGCTTCCATTAGGTCCATACCATTTCTGTCCTTTATCGAGCCCATTTTTGCATGAAATGTTCCTTTGGTATCTCTGATTTTCTTGAAGAGATCCCTAGTCTTTCCCATTCTGTTGTTTTCCTCTATTTCTTTGTATTGATCGTTGAAGAAGGCTTTCTTATCTCTTCTTGCTATTCTTGGGAACTCTGCATTCAGATATTTATATCTTTCCTTTTCTCCTTTGCTTTTCGCTTCTCTTCTTTTCACAGCTATTTGCAACGCCTCCCCAGACAGCCATTTTGCTTTTTTGCATTTCTTTTGCATGGGGATGGTCTTGATCCCTGTCTCCTGTACAATGTCACGAACCTCATTCCATAGTTCATCAGGCACTCTATCTATCAGATCTAGGCCCTTAAATCTATTTCTCACTTCCACTGTATACTCATAAGGGATTTGATTGAGGTCATACCTGAATGGTCTAGTGGTTTTCCCTACTTTCTTCAATTTCAGTCTGAATTTGGCAATAAGGAGTTCATGGTCTGAGCCATAGTCAGCTCCTGGTCTTGTTTTTGCCGATTGGATAGAGCTTCTCCATCTTTGGCTGCAAAGAATATAATCGATCTGATTTCGGTGTTGACCATCTGGTGATGTCCATGTATAGAGTCTTCTCTTGTGTTGTTGAAAGAGGGTATTTGCTATGACCAGTGCATTTTCTTGGCAAAACTCTGTTAGTCTTTGCCCTGCTTCATTCCGTATTCCAAGGCCAAATTTGCCTGTTATTCCAGGTGTTTCTTGACTTCCTACTTTTGCATTTCAGTCCCCTATAATGAAAAGGACATCTTTTTTGGGTGTTAGTTCTAAAAGATCTTGTAGGTCTTCATAGAACCGTTCAACTTCAGCTTCTTCAGCGTTACTGGTTGGGGCATAGACTTGGATTACTGTGACATTGAATGGTTTGCCTATGATTAGGTTCAAATCTTGAAAATAATGACATAATCATTTTTAAAAATCATGATATAAATGATGTACAGTTTATGCATTACATTTAATGCACATTGCAGTCATTGCTCACACTTTTAAACAAGAAACGCTGGTTTACCTGACAACATTTTTGTCAGATTACATTTTTCCCCAGTACTTGTCTTTTGAGTGTTTTTTTCACTCTGCGTTTGTGCATGCTAAGTCTCTTCAGTCATGTCCAACTCTTTGCGACCCCATGGACTGTAGCCTGCCAGACTTCTCTGTCCCTGGGATTCTCCAGGGACAAGAATACTGGAGTGGGTTGCCATTTCCTACTCTAAGGGATCTTCCTCACCCATGGATTGAACTGAAGTCTCCTAAGTCTCCTGCCTTGGTAGGTGGATTCTTTACCACTGGTGCCACCTGGGATGCCCTTTTTACCCTATACCTGGCATTATATTTTAATATATAATTTAATACCAAATTAAATTGTTATACTTGAGTTTTAGGTATAATTGATTTGACCTAAAGATAATTGTTTTTGTTTTTTATTAAGTATTTAAACGGGCAAGGCAATGGCACCCCACCCCAGTACTCTTGCCTGGAAAATCCCATGGATGGAGGAGCCTGGTAGGCTGCAGTCCATGGGGTCGCTGGGAGTCGGACACGACTGAGCAACTTCCCTTTCACTTTTCACTTTCATGCATTGGAGAAGGAAATGGCAACCCACTCCAGTGTTCTTGCCTGGAGAATCCCAGGGACGGGGGAGCCTGGTGGGCTGCCGTCTATGGGGTCGCACAGAGTCGGACACGACTGAAGCGACTTAGCAGCAGCAAGTATTTAAAATCTTATTTATAATATTTATTTTTCATGATAGATGCATTTTTATTATTCTAAACTTAGTAAATGTTTCTTTTCTTCAAAGTGTGGTTGGGTCACTTTACCAGTAGTTTTGAGTATAATCATTCAAATCTTGACACATCTAATAAAAACTGTTTTCTAATTTTTCCCCATTCTCATGAACTGTTGCATTTGATCCATGAGTTCATTGACTGCAATTTTTAAGACAATTGATACCTTAAGTTGAAGTTCTGATATTTAAATACTTTTAGTTACTGTGGATGATTTCAGACTTTGAATCTTTGAATAATTTTTTTTTTTAATTCTAGATTTGCCATATCGCTAAGTATAGTGTATAAAAAAAGACCTGTTTCATTGGAGAATATCTAAGCCAAGGACATTATGTTCTAAATACATATTTTCCATGAAAAGACAGGCCCTTCATTTGAAAAGGTTAAATGGTATAATACTTAAGAAATGACCCCAGCTGGTTAAATTTAGAATACCGATATGAAACTATTTTCTGGATTTATAGCAAAAATCTAGCAATGTAGAATATGAATGGGTAAGCATTTTAATTCACTTCAAAGCTTCATTTCTCTGAGAAAGTCAAATAAGGGTTTATATCTCTGTTTGACTTTGCTTTGCCACTTTTGTGATTTTAATTATCTATTTGAGTTGTCTTCTTGCCAGGAGGAGAAGCTTTATAGACGGTGACACATTTTTAGCGGTTGTGCAAGAAGCACTGTTTTCCTTTGATGCCTTGTAATGTTTCAACTTGGCCTTGGTTTCTTGCTCCCTTGGATTCTAGTTTTTTCTTATTTGAGACTATTGCCCCAAAGAAAGAAACAAGATTCCAAAAATGGCATCTCCTATTCCAAAGTTTTATTTGACTGTCAGTAGTACTAGGGGAAGAGCTGTGAAAAGACATTATTTCACCTAAATGTTAGTCCCGCACCACACAGTCAAAGATTATTTTAATAACTCATTATTTTCCCAGAGGTGAAATTAGGAGAGTTAAGGGGAATTCTGTTTTTTACAGTGCATATCCATGCCATGTTTGACTTTATATAATTGTAATATATATAGAAATATATTTTATTTATAGATTTTACATTCTCCACATTTTCTGGAATATTCTAGATATACTTTTTTCTCAATTTTTCTTGTCCCTGTTAATAATGAGATCCCTGGCAGAGACTTCCCCTTCTCCCTGGCTGGTATGAGGCTGTGATAGTAGATGATGGGGCAGCCATTTTGGACCATGAAATAGAAGTCATATGTTGAGGATGACAGAGGAACAAATAAAGATAAGTCCATTTCTTTATTAAAGAAGTCTAACTTGTAGCCTATCAAAAATGGGCCTGTTAGATAAATTAGTATTTAACTCTGTCCTAAAGTCATTTTTTTTTGAGATTTCACATTTTGCTTCCAAATCCTTCATATTAATTTATGCAAATTATTAACAAATTGGCAAACTTTAATCTATTTTTTTGCCTTTGTCTTGTCAAGTGGAGTAATCTTAATGTTTAAAATTCATTTTTAGCTTTTCTTTAATGACTCTTCTGTAGTTCACCAATGATTTCCCTAGATTATACTAAAACCACACTTTTTTTTTTTTTAGAAAAGAACAGTCCTTTTTTTTAAAACCTGTACTTATAATTCTTTTTCCAGAAGACCAGAATTTTTGTGTTTATTATGTATATTTACAAGGATATTTGTTCAGCTGCTTTCTCTGAGGCCAAACAACAGTAGTGTAAACAACACAGAAGGATTGTTTGTGACTATGAAAGCGGTATGTAATCAACATGGCTTTTTTGTATCCTCTCTTGGCGCTGTGGTTATTTAATTTTTCAGTGCTATTGCCCAACAGTGTCCCAGGAAATGAGTAGCATCATCGGGTCATTGAGAGACCTCGTGTCCTATCTTACTGCTCCAGCCTCCCCTAGGACCATCTACGTCAGTCTGTAGGACGGAGGACCATTATTTACTATAGTTTCTCTGGTGGTTCCACTGAGCAGAGGGTGTTGGAGAACCAACCACGAGGGTTTTGTTTTTCTCCATATGGTTGAAGTTGGCCTACTAGGATCCCTTGCAAGTTCTAGCCTCAGAGGGACTGAGGGTGGGTGACAAGTGCCACACCTCACGTTCACTCCCATCCCCTTGGCCAGACCTTCATGACAAGGCTGAATCAGCTGCAAGGGAGACTAGGAAATGATCTAGTTGGGCAGCCATGCATACTGATGAGATGTGAGGAGTTTTATACAGTAAGTCCTCGACATATGAAACTTGAAAGTTACAGACTTTCAAAGGTGTGAACATGTGTGCCAGCCTGTCCATGCCAACTGTGGTAGTGTACTACTGTGCTTTTCAAGGTACTGTACTGTCAGATTAAAACTATTTTCTTTATTTTTTTGTGTTTGTTTTTTATGTACATATTATTTGTGTGAAAAAGTATTGTAAACCTATTACAGTACAGTACTATGTAGCTGAGAGTATATAGCTGAGAGGTCCCTAGGCTAACTTTGTTGGACTAACCAACAAATTGGACTTAACAAACGCACTCTTGGAACAGAACTGGTTCCTATGTAGGGGAATTACTGTACTAAAATTAAGAGGTAGAGAATTAATATTGAGAGGCAGAGTAATATCTGACACCTTTTGGGACCCAGTGATATTAATAATTTAGGCTTGTCCCTTGGAAATCATTTATATTAATTCTTGGATTCCTTTACTGTAAGAACTTATTATACTAAAATACCACTTGGATCATTTCCCTAAAATGATACATTCTTGTCCACATAGAAGTCCATTTCATGTTCTCTTTATCCCTTCACAAGTGTTTGTAAGTGTTCCGCTAGGTCCTCCCCGCAACACCCCTGTAGTTGGCTTCGACTGCAGGAAGAGTTGGGAGATTTGGATATTTTGTGTAAGTTAAAATTTTTCTGGTTCCCCTTCCCCCCAAAGAAAGTCCCAGAATACTCTGGAAATCATCATATATTATGTGTTTGTTTTGTGTCAGGCACTGTATATTCCTGTATAACTTGCAACTCACAGCTCCTTTCAAGGATTGTATCCTTATAGCGACAAAGAATCTGCCTACCAATGCAAGAGACACAAGAGACAAGGGTTTGATCCCTGATTCAAGAAGATCCCCTGGAGGAGGCCATAGCAACCCACTCCAGTATTCTTGCCTGGGAAATTCCATGGACAGAGGATCCTGGCAGTCCACAGTCCATGGCGTTAAAAAAAGTTGGACACAGCTGAACACATGGCACCTGTTAACTCACGCCTGAGGACACCCTGATAAGTAAGGATTCTGAGTAGATCTGATCCACTGTGTTGGTGATTCTCTGGCCTGGGGATTTGTAGATGGTGGGAACAGTATGATTAATCAGGGCTGGGAAAACCTAGGCAGATGCTGGAAGCTGGACACACAACTTGTTGACTCCGGAAGTACACAGAGGCTAAAAGAGAGGAAGGAATAGAACTTCATTTCAGGCAAACCTTCAAGAGCAGGCCAGCAACAGAAGCTCACAGTCAATCCAGGATGGGTCAGAGCCAGGCAAGCACTCAGGAGCCAGAGATTATCCAGAAGTTAGTTTCCCTTACAGAAATGAGGAAATGCATGTGAACCTTTAAAAAATAGACACTCTGGTTCTCCCATTGGTAATGTTTATCATCACCAAGACTGCTGCTGCTGCTAAGTTGCTTCAGTCGTGTCCGACTCTGTGCGAACCCAGAGACAGCAGCCCACCAGGCTCCTCCATCCCTGGGACTCTGCAGGCAAGAACACTGGAGTGGGTTGCCATTTCCTTCTCCAATGCATGAAAGTGAAAAGTGAAAGTGAAGTCCCTAACTTGTGTCCGACTCTTAGCGACCCCATGGACTGCAGCCTACCAGGCTCCTGCATGCATGGGATTTTCCAGGCAAGAGTACTGTAGTGGGTTGCCATTGCCTTCTCCGATCACCAAGACTAGTTTCATGTTAATTTAAATCCTTTTGGGTCAGTTTGGATCTCTTTGTGCTTGTATACTTAGCACTTCATAGTAGATTTAAAGCTGTTATATATAATGTTATGTATCAGATCAGTCGCTCAGTCGTGTCCGACTCTTTGCGACCCCATGAACCGCAGCATACCAGGCCTCCCTCTCCACGTTCATTGAGTCAGTGATGCCATCCAGCCATCTCATCCTCTGTCGTCCCCTTCAATGTTATGTATAGCTCATATTTATTGTATATATGATTAAATCGTGAAATGTTTGAGGCAAGTGTTAATTTTACACACATCCCTTATAGTCTCCAAAATGTATATATACTGCTTTGCATTCAATGGATATTGTATAGATCACGTTGGTAGAACACATTATTGTAATTTAAATACAAATGAAAGGAATCCATAATTAAAATGATCATCATTCCTGGATTGTTTTATTTGCCAGGTCTACTTCAGATGAGGAGGGTAACTGGCCTTCATGTAGTCAAAGGATGAAGTTTGATAAATGAAATTATTTAGTTACAGGCATTTTCTACCAAGGATAGTCCAGTTCAGTTCAGTCGCTCAGTCGTGTCTGACTCTTTGCAACCCCATGAATCGCAGCACACCAGGCCTCCCTGTCCATCACCAACTCCTGGAGTTTACGCAAACTCATGTCCATTGAATCGGTGATGCCATCCAGCCATCTCATCCTCTGTCGTCCCCTTCTCCTCCTGCCCCCAATCTCTCCTAGCATCAGAGTCTTTTCCAATGAGTCAACTCTTTGCATGAGGTAGCCAACGTATTGGAGTTTCAGCTTTAGCATCAGTCCTTCCAATGAACACCCAGGACTGATCTTCTTTAGGATGGACTGGTTGGATCTCCTTGCAGTCCAAGGGACTCTCAAGAGTCTTCTCCAACACCACAGTTCAAAAGCATTAATTCTTTGGCGCTCAGCTTTCTTCACAGTCCAACTTTCACATCCATACATGACCATTGGAAAAACCATAGCCTTAACTAGATGGACCTTTGCTGGCAAAGTAATGTCTCTGCTTTTCAATATGCTATCTAAGTTGGTCATAACTTTTCTTCCAAGGAGTAAGCATCTTTTAATTTCATGACTGCAATCACCATCTGCAGTGATTTTGAAGCCCCCCAAAATAAAGTCTGACACTGTTTCCATTGTTTCCCCATCTATTTCCCATGAAGTGATGGGACCAGATGCCATGATCTTTGTTTTCTGAATGTTGAGCTTTAAGCCAACTTTTTCACTCTCCACTTTCACTTCCATCAAGAGGCTTTTTCGTTCCTCTTCACTTTCTGCCATAAGGGTGGTGTTATCTGCATATCTGAGGTTATAGATATTTCTCCCAGCAGTCTTGATTCCAGCTTGTGCTCCTTCCAGCCCAGCATTTCTCATGATGTACTCTGCATGTAAGTTAAATAAGCAGGGTGACACTATACAGCGTTGACGTACTCCTTTTCCTATTTGGAACCAGTCTGTTGTTCCATGTCCAGTTCTAACTGTTGCTTCCTGACCTGCATATAGGTTTCTCAAGAGGCAGTTAGTACAGTCATATAATTGAATAATCTTCGAGTCCAAAAGGGAATCATGCTATGGATGAATGAGTATAGTTTTCAGCTGAAGTATGAGAAGTTGACATTTCTCCTGTACATTTTTCAGTGAGATAATAATCCTCATGTATAAATTGTACCTTCTCTGTATGGTGAAATTTTTTGAGAATAGCAAATGTTTTCTGAGATTTCTTTTTTTTTGCAGTTTAACTTAATGTTGACCTAGTTACAAGGTACATGATCAGTTGGACTGTCAGAAATTTGAGAGTTTAGTTGATATTTGAATGAATTGTTAATTTTAAACATACACATTTTTATAGTTGAGGATTTAAGTCAGATTCAACTTTCATGGCATTAGGAAAATATAAGCAAATGTTATAAGAGATCTAGATAGTCAGCCAGAATATTTGAATACATTTTTGAAAAGGAAAAGTCTGCTAACTAGATTTAAAGAAAAAATATAGCTTTACTATTACTGTATTATATATCCTCTCTAAACATTATTTTCTAGCCTGCCAGAATTCAAAGTTCCAACTCAGTGATATTATAGATTTTTTTCTTTGCTATTTTATATCTGTTAAGTGAAATTCACAGTAATTTTTAGAAAAAGGCAGAGCTAAAAGAATCTATTAAAAAATGACACACACACAAAATAAAACAGTATGGAAGTTTCTCAGAAACCTGAAAATGGAACTACTACATGATCTAGAAATTCCACTCCTGGTATATATCTGAAAAAAAATAAAAACACACTAATTTGAAAAAATACATACACCCCAGTGTTCATAGCAGCATTACTTATAATTGCCAAGACACACACACACACACACACACAGACACACATACAATGGACTGTTACTCAATTGTAAAAAATAATTAAATTTTGCTGTTTGTAGCAACATGGATGGACTTGGAGGGCGTTATGCCAAGTGAAATAAATCAGAGAAAGACTGTATTATATCAGGTATATGTTGAATCTAAAAATACCACAAACTAGTGAAAGTAACAAAAATGAAGCAGACTCACAGATAGAACAAATTTTTGGTTACCAGTGGGGAGAGGGAAGGGAGGAGGGGCAGTATAGGGATAGGGGATTAAGAGGTACCAACTATTTGGTAAATGTAAGCTACAAGGATATATTGTATAACATAGGAGAACATAGCTAATATTTTGTAATATGAAATATAACCTTTAAAAATTGTGAATCACTGTATTGTACACTTATGACTTACATAGTGTTATATAGCACCATACTTCAGTAAAAATGACATTCAGAATGTTCTAAAAAAGAGAGAATGGGATCGGTGATTTTTTATTCGTTTCTAAAACCAATTTGTTTAATCTGTGAATATCTTTATTTTCAATGTAGTGTAGTTATATGTCAGGCCAATTTAAATAATACCTCTAATATGATAAGTCTTATGATTTATCCTCTCCAATAATTGTGATATGAGAAAGAGGGATATATGTATACAGATAGCTAATTCACTTTAGTATACGGAAGAAACTAATACAGCATTGTAAAGCAATTATACTCCAGTAAAAATTTTAAAAAATAGTCTAGATGTTTTGAGTGTTAATATTCTAGGGCCTGTTTATTGCACACATACTGTGTGCCAGGCACTGTTCTGGGCTCAGGGGATATATCACTGACAAGAATGAAAAATTCCTGGTTTCACGAGATACTCTACCTAGGAGCTACAAGAGAAATGAGTAAAATGTGTATTAGCGGCTCCAAATGGCAAGGAGAGTGAATGAAGCAGATGGGGAATAAAAATCTGTGTGTGTTTTGATATTTTATACAAGATGAAAATGCAGGAATCCACTCCTTTCTGTCCTATTTCTTTATGTAATTCCCTAAGAATATTTCAAAATAACTTTTATTTTTTTACTGTTAACCCTGATAGACAATATCCAAGAGCAGAGTGTTAATCATATCCCTAGTTTAACTCCTCAGTATAGTTATAATTTGGGGAAGGCAATGGCACCCCACCCCAGTACTTTTGCCTGGAAAATCCCATGGACAGAGGATCCTGGTAGGCTCCAGTCCATGGGGTCGCTAAGAGTCTGACACGACTGAGCGACTTCACTTTCACTTTTCACTTTCATGCATTGGAGAAGGAAATGGCAACCCACTCCAGTATTCTTGCCTGGAGAATCCCAGGGACGGGGGAGCCTGGTGAGCTTCCGTCTATGGGGTCGCACAGAGTCGGACACGACTGAAGCGACTTAGCATAGCATAGCATAGCATAGTTATAATTTAGTGGTGAAATTCAACCCAGTTATACGTTTGCTAATAAAGGTCTGTCTAGTCAAGGCTATGGTTTTTCCAGTAGCCATGTATGTATTTGAAAGTTGGACTATAAAGAAAGCTGAGTGCCAAAGAATTGATGCTTTTGAACTGTGGTGTTGGAGAAGACTCTTGAGAGTCCCTAGGACTGCAAAGAGATCCAACCAGTCCATCCTAAAGGAAATCAGCCCTGAATGTTCATTGGAAGGACTGATGCTGAAGCTGAAACTCCGATACTTTGGCCACCTGATGCGAAGAGCTGACTCATTTGAAAAGCCCCTGATGCTGGGAAAGATTGAAGGCAGGAGGAGAAAGGGACGACAGAGGATGAGATGATTGGATGGTATCGCCGACTCAATGGACATGAGTTTGAGTAAACTCTGGGAGTTGGTGATGGACAGGGAGGCTGGCGTGCTGCAGTCCATGGGGTTGCAAAGAGTCGGACACAACTAAAGGACTGAACTGAACTGATACATTGCTAATAAAGTTGACAGTTTAGTGAAAGAGTGGTGACTCAGACATAAGGCTTTAAGTAGTCAGTTCTTTAGCTGTCACTCTTCAGTAATCTAACTTTAATAAGCATTTGTTTTTTGGAGTTGCAAACCCAAAATCTGCTCCCTTCATACCATCAAGGAGCTGGTTTTGTGGAGTACTGCCAGTAGGGTTTCAGGTCCTGGCAGCGTGGCATCTGTGAAAACTTCAGCCAATGTTGGGCTTCTCAGCTGGTTCAGTGGTAAAGAATCCTTCTGCCAATGCAGGAGAGACAGGAGACTCCGTTCGACCCCTGGATCCAGAAGATGCCCTGGAGAAGGAAATGGCGACCCACTCCAGTATTCTTGCCTGGAAAATTCCATGGATCGAGGAGCCTGGTGGGTACAGTCCATGAGTTGCAAAGGGCCGGACGTGACTGAGTGACTGCGCATACACAGGTAGCCAAGGTTAGAATTCAGTGTCATTGGGAACCCAGTGGTGTGTGCAGGGCTCCACTGGCCGAGAAGCTTTTGCAGGAAAGGGGAAGTGTCCTTTAGCCCTGGGTGGACTGAGTCATGGGCAAGGGGTTTGAGGCTGGAGATCCTGAACCCCTGGCAGGATCTAAAGTCAGTTTTCCAACCCTTTACCGTTGATAACCTCAGATGAGTTACAAGGGAAGGTCGCAGATCCTGTCTATCCATTTTACAGATTTTAGGACCGTCTTTTCCTGTGAGGGACGAGGAAGGTAAGGAGTGCACCTTACAAGTCCCGCCCCTCCGTGTTCCCGTGGCGTCGTCTCCTCGCCCCTTCTTGTTCCCATGGCGACGTCTCCCTGATGGCTTTAAGAAATGGCTCCCTGGAGGAGTGTGGACAGCTGGATGCAGCCCCGTACTGGCCTGTGAAGTGTCATTGGGAGCCACTGCCAGAGGCTGGGGGAGGGGAAGGTCACTTCAGGACTGTGGAAAGTATTCCCTTTCTCTGCAGCATCCTGGAGCCTCGTTTTTTGTCTTGTTGTCAAGAGAGACCGGAGCTCAGAACCTGGCCCTGAAGTTTTCTTCAGCGTTCTTTCTAGAAATGATATTTTTGAAGCCGCCTTCATTCTTCAGTTCACTGAATTTCGTAGCTTGAAGGAAGGGAAATAGATTTATTACTATCCTCATTACCAACTTCAGAATAGAAATTGGTGGATAATTATACTGGAGTCTAAAGCAGTATAATTGAAGGGAAGGGATTGAGCTGGCTGGGTTTTCTTGATAAGGTTGTGTGCTTGCCTCTTCCGTTTCTCTTTGGAGCCCATTCTATGGCTAATACATCATAAAAGTTGAAAAGGAAGTGCAAATACAATGACCACTGAAAGTTGAAGCCTTTTCCATTCACTTCTTTGTGCTATTTGTGACTTGTCTGCCTGATTGTTTCAATGTTAGGAGAAACCTGGGGTTCTTATCTCTCCTTTATCAGTGGCACTGGTTTGGAGAGTGTGGTGTGGTGTGGACAGAACTGGGACTCGGCCAGCATTAACGGTAACAGATATTGAGGCAAAGTAACCACAAGAATGAGTACAGAGTGTATTTTTGTTGTTGTTCCGTTGCCAAGTCATGCCCTACTCTTCGTGACCCCACGGACTACTGCATGCCAGGCTTCCGTGTTCCTCATCATCTCCCGGAATTTGCCCAAGTTCATGTCCAATGAATCAGTGATGCCATCCAGCTATCTCATCCTCTGTTGCCCTCTTCTTCTGCCTTCAATCTTTCCCAGCAACAGAGTCTTCCAATGAGTACAGAGTATATGCAGTGGGCTTTAAAGCAAGCCGATTTGTCTAATGATATAATGATGCAAGATACAGTGCCTAGGAGGAACATCACATATAGAACATCCCCTTAGGTCTGTAACAAAATATTCAATAGCTCTGATGGGGGAGCTTTGAGCTTTTCTGCTCTTCTGATCAGGGCCTGAGCCCTGGTCCAGGCCAGGAGTCCCAGAGTCCCAGGAGGAGGCATTGAGCTCTGATGGCATTGAGCAAGAGCATGGCAAATGCTGTGGGGTGATCACTGGGAAGTGAGGCTGGATTTAGGATATAGTCTAAGATAACATCTGGACAAGCCAGAAGGTCATGAAAGGAACTGGGGTCAAGGGTTAACATAGCTGAGATCTCTGGAGTCTGTGACACAGAGCCAAGGAAGCAGCCTCAGGGAGGGGTGATCTCAGCCTCCTCTAACGCTTAAGATGTGTAGTTTCTGCTGCCTGGCCCCTTCTCACGCTGTATGGTCATCATCTGCCCCTCGCCTTTTCAGGATCCTCTGGCACAGACAGACTGATTTACAGGGTAGCTTCCAGTATGGACTTCAGACTTAAAATGACATCTGAGCAGTATTGCTGCTGCTGCTGCTGCTAAGTCGCTTCAGTCGTGTCCGACTCTGTGCGACCCCATAGACGGCAGCCCACCAGGCTCCCCCGTCCCTGGGATTCTCCAGGCAAGAACACCGGAGTGGGATGCCATTTCCTTCTCCAATGCATGAAAGTAAAAAGTGAAAGTGAAGTCGCTCAGTCGTGTGTCCGACTCTCAACGACCCCATGGACTGCAGCCTACCAGGCTCCTCCATCCATGGGATTTGCCAGGCAAGAGTACTGGAAGTGGGGTGCCATTGCCTTCTCCGGAGGACTGTATTATTCTATAATAATAAAGATTAGGACCAATATCTGCCCCTGTTTGATTCCTGGGTCAGGAAGATCCACTGGAGAAGGGATAGGCTACCCACTCCAGTACTCTCGGGCTTCCCCTGTGGCTCAGCTGGTAAAGAATCCACCTGTAATGCAAGAGACCTGGGTTCGATCCCTGGGTTGCGGAAGATCGAGACCTGCGTCAGGAAGATACCCTGGAGAAGGGAAAGGCTACCCACTCCAGTATTCTGGCCTTTAGAAGTCCAGGGACTGTATAGTCCATGGTGTTGCAAAGAGATGGGCAAGACTGAACGACTTTCACCTTTTGTAACCTGAGGAGAAGTAGATTGTAACTGGTTTTATTAAACTTATTTCCTTCTTGTTTAGTCAGTAAGTTGTGTCTGGCTCTTTGGCGATCCCCATGGATCATAGTCAGATAGGCTCCTCTGCCCATCGGATTGTACAGGCAAGAATACTGGAGTGGGTTGCCATTTCCTTTTCTAGGGGATCTTCCCCACCCAGGGATTGAAGCTGTGTCTCCTGCATTGGCAGGCAGATTCTTTTCTTCTGAGCTACCAGGGAAGCCCTTCTTCCTTAGATGATTAGAAAAATTGAGCTGATTGGTTAGTTACTTCCTTGGTCCATTTTCCACCTAGAAGGTTTTATTAGTGTTTTATGATTATTGTGTAATTTAGAAGAGTACTTACTAGCCACCAAACTCTTTCTTAATAAATCAAGTCTAATCTAGAGACTCTGCCATTAGGAAAAACTTGAAAACTTTCCTGACCACTTGTTTGAAGGTCACTATTTCAGGCAGCAGGTTCACTTTGCTGCCACTGTGTAAACATTAGAAGGTTCTTCTTTTAAAAGTTCACTTATGGTCCCAGGTGGACACAAGTAGAATGGGTCACTTCAGATAAAAAGAACAGAGTTAGAGAATCGTTTACCCCTCATCTAAGCCTGACCCCATCTTGTTGTTGTTTGGTCACTAGTCATATCCGATTCTTTGTGACCCCATGGACTGTAGCACGCCAGGCTTTCCAGTCCTTCACTGTATCCTGGAGTTTGCTGAGACTCACATCCATTGAGTCAGTGATTCCATCCAACCATCTCATCCTCTGGTGGCCCTTTCTCCCCCTGCCCTGTCTTTCCTAGCACCAGAGTCTTTTCCAGTGAGTCGGCTCTTTGCATCAGGTGTCCAAAGTATTGGAGCTTCAGCATCAGTTCTTCCAATGAATATTCAGGGTTGATTTCCTTTAGGATTGACTGGTTTGATCTCCTTGCGTTCCAAGGGACTCTTGAGAGTCTTCTCTAGCGCTACAGTTTGAAAGCATCAATTTTTTGGTGCTCAGCCTTCTTTATGGTCCAACTCTTACATTCATACAAAACCATAGCTTAGACTATATGAACATTTTTCGACAAGTAACTCCATTGTAATGTCCTATAATTCAAATTTCACTAGTTCAGTTTTTTTAATTCCCAGCACCTTAAATTCTACTTCTCCTTGGTTGTTTATAATTTGTTTAGAGATTCAGGAAATATGGAAAAATAATGAAAGAAATGAGTTATCTCCATTTCTGGAAACCACAGAACAAAGTGGTTCTTTGTTTTTTTGCCAACTTGATGGTATATTTTTGAGTAACAGTTGTTGAGAGTGAGGTTAAGATTTGTTCTGTCGAGTCCTGGTCTCTACATTTCATGTAAAACAGTGTAAGGTCCAGATACAGTTTAGTCTTCAGACAACCACCCACATCAAAACCAAAATGAATAAATGAATAAACAACCCCAAACCTCAAAGGAGAGCAATTCCTATTCATAGGAAGAAATACTGTGATGATCATCAGCCTTTCAGTGACATGGGATTAATTATCCCAGTAAAAATAACAATACCCCTAATCTATTTTCATGCTTCGATGTCTCTGATGGAACTAATTTACAAATAAAGGCTGACATTTTATTTTACAGTTCTCAGCCCCACCAATCCCCTACAGAGATTGGGTTGGGTGGCCAGTTTGGGAAAAGAGACCAGAAATACTTGAAGTTAAGAGTTCTCACACGAGTAGCTGCAGCTCATGTTTTCTTGAATCAAGAGGTAATTCTCGTTTGACTGAAGGGTAAGAAATGTTGACTAAATCAAAGAGAAAAGTAGTCTTCTTTTCTGAAACGGTGATGAAGTCTGTGCCATACCTAAGTCTGCTCACAGCCAGCAGAGCCTTGGGAATGAGGACAGAGCAGGAGTGTAGGGGTTCAGTGACTCCTAAAGGAAATCAACCCTGAATATTCATCGAAAAGACGGATGCTCCCATACTTTGACCACCTGATGCGAAGAGCCGACTCACTGGAAAAGACCTTGATGCCCGGAAAGACTGAGGGCAAAGGAAGGGGGCAGCAGAGGATTAGATGGTTAGATAACATCACAGACTCAATGGACATAAATCTTAGCAAACTGGGAGATAGTGAAGGACAGGAAAGCCTGACATACTGCAGTCCATGAGATCACAAAGAGTCAGACACAACTCAGTGTCTGAACAACAGCAAAGAGGTGTAGGGTCCCCTTTCTCCTCCACCTGCTGTTATAGCAAGGCTTGCACTATCTAAAGCTATTTAGCGATTACATTCATATGCTAATTTATCTAATGCAAACAGATTCTCTCTCATCTATCACTCTAGTAACAGTTAAGACTTGTGCTTTCTGACTATATTATACTTTTGATGAAAGTTGTTGGAAATGCCTTCTCATTCCATGGTTTTGCTTTTGCAGAGCAGTGATGGCCCCACTGAAGGGTTGGTGTAGGGGTTTTGTGAGTGATCAAGATGGACTGGGGCGAGATGGTAGATGCAAGAAGAAGTAGTTTAGAACTAATTTAGTAGACAATGAAGAGCTCAGAGAGACCTGAGTTGGGGAGTCACAGAACAGAGCCTGGATTCAGAGTCATTTGGCTGATTGGCTTTTAGCAGTGGATTGCAGGAATGGCTCCACTGGAGACTGGAAGATGGACTGGAAGAGACCAACACAACAAATACTGGAAAAACTAAATCACTGGGGAATATGGTGGCCAACTTAGTTAAAATCTCAGAGCAGGGGGAGAGAGAGTGGATAGTAGTACCCTATATGTGCCAAGCAACTCCCATATGATGGGCTTTTATATCCATTATAATTAACCTGTACAGGAGTCCTGTGATATAGGGATTAACCTCCCAGTTTTATAGGAAATACAGAGAGACTCAAAGATGATCACTAGCTTGCCAGAGAGCGCTCATCTGCTCTGGCTCCCAAGCCAATGCTATTTCATTTCTTCTGTCTCTGCACAGGTGATAAACAGTGAAGGTGAACTTTGAGTACTTTGTGATAAAGGAGGGCACACAGACTAGTGTTATTATTATCATGATTAGTTATTGTAGAGATAACCCTGGTGGATGGCTCTTTCTAGGTTACATGAAGGTAAGTGACAAAGAAAAGATATGCAGAAGAAAACAGAGTCCAATGACCATACCCCAGGAACAGAAAGTAGAATTAGGCTGAAGACATAAATCAGTTCATGTTACTCTGCTTACATTTTCTTCTGAACTAACCCTACTGGTTTTTATTCTGGCCCTGTACCCAGAATGCCTTTGTCCAACTCACGGGTGCTATCTCTGGTGCTAAAACCGATGGTCAGCTTCTCAGTCCTCATTTTTCTTGACCTACTTTCCCTCACTGACACACTTCCTTCCAGGATGCTACACCCTCCTGACTTTCTTCCTGACTCTCTGCTCCACCCTCTCGGGTCCTTTGCTGGTTGCCTTCTTTTTCATAATACTTAGCTGTTGGATCATTTCCTGGAGCCCCCAAATTCATTTCTCTGACCTTTTTTCTACCTACATTTTTACACCTGAACTTCATCCTTGAATTTCTGCCTCTCCTCCTGGACGTCTCATAGGTGTCTCACACTTATCATGGCCAAAACCAGACTCTTGATCACCTACCTTCTTCCACCTCGCATCCCACTTCCTCCCCGCCAAGCCTCATTCTCATGAGATCTTACTTGTGTCAGTAAACCATGATTTAATCCTTTTTTCTCATAGGCCACATCTAATAGGGCAAGTCCTTTTAGCTCTATCTTGAAAGAACACCCAGACTGAACTACTTTTCACCACCACTGTCCACTATACCTGATCCAGCAACTTCCTCCTTGGTTTCTCTGCATCCCTACAGTCAGGGATTATCCAGTAGTGGAGTGATTCTTTAAGAACATGCCAAGTCATTTTTACTTTTTTGATATAAATTTTCTAAATACCCCTCATCTCCTTCAAAGGAAAAGCCCATCTTTCTAGTGACCTGGGAGACCCTGTGATCAATTCTCTCCCCCTTAACCTCTCTGATCTCATTTCCTGCTATTCTTTCTCTCACCTTCTAATCGTAGTCTCCTTTTGGCTGATCCTCAAACACTCCAGGTGTGCCCCTGCCTCAGGCCTCTGAACTATTATTCCCGTCGCTCAGCATGTTCTCATCTCGGACACCAGCTCCTTCGCCTCCTTTAGATGTTTGCTCAGATGTATCTCTCAGGGAGTTCTTTCCTAACCACCATATTCTGAGTTGCATACTTGCCATTTTCAGCCAGACACCCTCCATTCACCTCTACTGCTTGAATTTCCCTATAGCCCTTGCTGACATATGATTGCCTTAATGATTGTGTTGGTTTGTGGCTGCTTCTTCTCTCAGTAGAAAGTGAACTCATTAGGGAAGGGAAGGCATTTCATGACCATTTATTTTTCTGTTTAACCCCTGTAACCACACCTGGCACTTAGTAGGTATTCACAAATAATTGTTGAATGAATTGGGGTGGGTCACACTCGGTATTGGGCTTCACTGGTGGCTCAGCTGGTAAAGAATCCCCTGCAATGTGGGAGACCTTGGTTTGATCCCTGGGTTGGGAAAATCCATAGAAAAAGGGAACAACTACCCAATCCAGTATTCTGGCCTGGAGAAATCCATGGACTGCATAGTCCATGGGGTCCTAAAGAATCAGACATGACTGAGTGACTTTCACTTTACTTTCACACTCAATATCATCAAATTCTAAGATATAGAATTTTCTTTTAGAAATATTTGTAAAATCCCTTTGTTGAGAAAATTTCTTGAAACATTCACCATATATTGCAAGGGTATTGAAATTTAGTAAAGGGCTACCAACTTGAGTCCGATCTGCACATGTTAACAAAATAGGTAGATTGTGTGGATTAGGAAATGAATGATGAAAAGGGAAACACTGGCAAAATTATAAAACTGAGAAGTAACTAAACCTTGAAGAAGTTAAAAGGAAATGAAATTAGCTAGAGATTGCATGTATAAGATGTCATCCGTGGTTACCCAATAATACTTTGAGTAGTAATGAGAAGTAGTGGTAGTGATATTGTTAAAGTTTCGATTTACCTCGAGTGAGAGTAGTCAGCTGTTTTCCATGTGCCTGAGCAAAGCACTAGGACAACAGTGATAAGCAGGAAGTGTTCTTGATGTGGGAAGGGAGTTCTGCCAGTTTGGGAAATGAAAGTGTTATAGAAATTAAATTAATATTTTAAAAATCTTCAGAGGATCCCATAGGGGACTGATGTATTTCCAAAGTTCTATGTTGTGGTGAGATATGGAGGGTTATTTTCCACTTGCCAATTTGTGAACATAAGTGTATGTATGCCTAGGGAGATTTGAAATGCAAGAAGTTGATTTGTGTGAAGCCACTGGTTGGGTGCAGTGGATGTCCTTAACATTTCTTTTTTCTTTTTTTTTCTTTTTGCTTTTATTGTTTTGGCTGAGCCAGGTGGCATGTGGGATCTTATTAGCTCCCTCACCAGGGATGGAACTTGTGTCCCCTGCATTGGGAGTGTGACATGTTAACCACTGGGCTGCTAGGGAAGTTTGCAATGGTCCTGTTTCTGTCTCTTCCCTCTTGTCTAAAGGGACAAAGTTCACTGTTGTGAGAGTCTCAGATGTGTTTTCTTTTGGCAATAATGGTAATGGTTTGATTTCCAGTTGCAGTAATTCCTGTAATGAAATCCACTGGCTATCTCCACAGAATTTTGGCTACTGCTATCATATATGAAGAAGGGTAAAAAAAATGGCAGGTTGCTTTCTTTCTCTTTATAGGATTACTTTATGCTATCAGAGTAGTCAGGTCATTTGGTTTGAAAAAGCCTGTCTGAATCTCGCTGCTACCTGTGGCTGCTGTAGAAATTCCCTTCCAAGGCTTTGGGACTCCTTTTGACCCCACTGCTGTATTTGCTGTAGCACCTGGTGCTTTCTTGACCTCTTTCAACCATTTCCTAGCCTGGTTTCCTGACCCCTCTTTTTAGAAGAAAGACTCCTAAAGTTTTCCGATGACCTTTTTTTTGTTTTGTTTTGTTTTACTGTATCTCTTGCTGCTGCTGCTGCTAAGTCACTTCAGTCGTGTCCGACTCCGCGTGACCCCATAGACGTCAGCCCACCAGGCTCTCCTGCCCCTGGGATTCTCCAGGCAAGAAAACTGGAGTGGGTTGCCATTTCCTTCTCCAAAGCGTGAAAGCGAAAAAGTGAAAGTGAAGTCGCTCAGTCGTGTCCGACTCTTCGCAACCCCATGGACTGCAGCCCACCAGGCTCCTCCATCCATGGGATTTTCCAGGCAAGAGTACTGGAGTGGAGTGCCATTGCCTTCTCCGACTGTATCTCTTAACTCTGTCCTAATGTTGATCTCCCTCCTTTAGCTTCCCTGTGGCATTTGACATTGCTCATCAATGAATGTTACTCGGTTTCCAAGGTGGCTCAGTGGTAAAGAATCCTCCTGCCAATGCAGGAGATGCAAGAGATGTGGGTTTGATCCCTGGGTCGGGAAGATCCCCTGGAGGAGGGCATGGCAACCCACTCCAGTATTCTTGCCTGGAAAATTCCATGGACAGAGGAGCCTGACAGGCTGTACTCCATGGGGTCATAAAGAGTCAGGCATGACTGAGCACATTAGTATTAACTTTTTTGAAATTCTGTTTTGTGAGTTATCCCTTGGGTTCATGATAAAATTCTCTATAGTTATTGCCTTTGCTTCTGACTCTCATTCTTAGCTTCTTATTCCCTTTTTTACACGACTTTTTCACTAACCTTATCAACTCCTCATAGCCTCTACAATGACTTTTATGTAAATAAAATTAAAGTCAAATATTTTGCTCCAGCCATAACTTTGATTCCCAAAGTCATGTCTTCTACATACAGAACGTTGCACTGTAAGCCTCATGTCTGCCTCCAACTCCATGTATAAAATTGGACTTATCATTTTCTCTCTTTTGCCCCAGCTCCTTTCTGTAACTGGCATTCTTCAATCTCCTGGCTTGTTGTCATCTTTGACTCCTTATCTTTCATCTCCCTTCTAACCAGTCTGAGTGCCTGATTGATTCCTGCTTATAAATGTATTTAGACATTTCTAAATGTCCCCAGGCCTCTACTGCTTATTCTATGAGTTAATCTCCCTTTCTTCAGGGGAAATGTAACAGTGACTTCTTAGGAGGCAGAGTGACAGCCATCCAAAGAACATGCCCAAATTAATCTTCCCCAAATGGCCTTTTCATCATTTTTTTTTTTTTTTTTCTTTTGTCATTGACCTCATGTCCTCCGTGCTCACACCTCCTGATTTCAGCTTGACTTTCTGGAGCCATTATGAAAAGGTCTTTACCATATCTATCCAAGCTTACTTCGTGGAGCTCCCCCTTAGAGCTCTCTCCTGTAGGACAGTTTGGTTTTCAGGTGATCCAGTTAAACATCTTGACCTGCATTTTTGTCTCTGCATAAGGTATTCTTTCTACTGGGATAACCTTCTTCCTGTTGAATATTCATATTCCGCTTGCCTCTCAAGACGCAATTCACTTATCATTTTTCTGTCGTGACATCCTTCCTAATCTTTCCCATACCACACTTACCTTCTGAAACTCCTGTGTTCTTTAGTGTTTGTAATGCAGATTTCCAACACTTCAGTGTTACCTGTCTTGCATTGCCATTTATGCATTTTTTGAAATAAATAATTATTTGTGTGGACATCACAGTTGATGACATTGTATTTGTGCCCAATAATAAAGCAAGTCAGACATTTTGCATTTGGAAACAGTAATATTAGTAAGAGTCTGGAAACAGAATTCAATGTGAAATATAAGTAGAACCTAAGTATTAACACCAAGTGCAGTGCTTTTTCAATTGTTCTAACTTTCAAGGTCCTTTCAGTTATTGTAAAACTTAACACATTTTTTCTTTACATTTTGCATTGATCATATATGTCAGCACATGTTTGTTATAGAGTAGGTGTCATATGTCTTGTTGGCTGATTGTAGTATATGCTGTAAGTAGTCAAGAAAATGTCCTCTGGATTATAAAATTGTACTTATATTTAGCTTTCTGCACTTAGAAAAGATTGGAAATTGGAGACAAGGTGAATCATTACTAAACACTGTGTTGATGTGCTCTAATCCACAGCTTTTAAAAAATAAATTATAAAAGCTCATGTTTGGAGGCTCCTCTCTCAGTGTTGCTTTTGTAATATTGCTCGGGACTTAAACTGAGAAAATATAATTTTTCTGGTATTTTGGTTAAGAAGAAACAGCATGATGGCTAGATTGAAAAAAGTAAAAAAGAAAAGAAAATCTAGAGTTTTTAAAACATTCTAATAAATTTGATTTTAAAAGTACAAATTTATAAGCATTTTTCATGTCATTTTCTAAAAATGTATTTTAATAGATACATATTATCTCTTTCTATATGTAAACTAGAGCATTTATATTTTAATAGTATTATAACATGTGAGATGAGTTAGCTAAAATCTTACCTAGAAATATTCTCTTATTGAGTTTTGAAGTTAATTTTCCCGTATAAGGAATAACAAAATGGTGAATGGAAGGGAGTTGACTTAAAAGTTTTTTGTTTTTTTTTTTTTTTGTAGATTAAAACAGTATGGGTGGCCAAGTATGAGGGTGAGAAAATGTTCCTACTATTAATCATGCAAATTCTGGGAATTTTTTTGAGACTGATTGTACAAACTCATACAAAGAAGGAGCTGCTTTTACTGCCGTGAATGGTTATGACAATTGGTTCTCCATGAAATTAAAAGACGCTTACTCCTTGGAAGGAAAGTTATGACCAACCTAGATAGCATATTCAAAAGCAGAGACATTACTTTACCAACAAAGGTTCGCCTAGTCAAGGCTATGGTCTTTCCTGTGGTCATGTATGGATGTGAGAGCTGGACTGTGAGGAAGGCTGAACGCCGAAGAATTGATGCTTTTGAACTGTGGTGTTGGAGAAGACTCTTGAGAGTCCCTTGGACTGCAAGAAGATCCAACTGGTCCATTCTGAAGGAGATCAATCCTGGAATTTCTTTAGAAGGAATGATGCTAAAGCTGAAACTCCAGTATTTTGGCCACCTCATGCGAAGAGTTGACTCATTGGAGAAGACTCTGATGCTGGGAGGGATTGAGGGCGGGAGGAGAAGGGGACGACAGAGGATGAGATGGCTGGATGGCATCACTGACTCGATGGATGCGAGTCTGAGTGACCTCCGGGAGCTGGTGATGGACAGGGAGGCCTGGCGTGCTGCGGTTCATGGGGTCGCAAAGAGTCGGACACGACTGAGCGACTGATCTGATCTGATCTGATCTGAATCTAGAGATTCTGTAATGATGCTATTACAAAAGCTGTGCTTTATCTGCTTAAGTTTCTTTCAGTTTGACTATCTTCTTTGTAAGGAGGTCAACAATTGGATATTAAAATAGTTATGAAAATAGATACAGGAATGGACAGTTTTATTGCTCACATGCCATCTCTATTGCATCCTGATTGGTGTAGTTTAGAACTAGCTCCTAATTGTATCTGTATTTCTCCTGCACTTCTTGGTCTTGGCCTTTGTTGCTGCTGCTGCTGCTAAGTCACGTCAGTCGTGTCCGACTCTGTGTGACCCCCAGGCTCCCCCGTCCCTGGGATTTGACCTCCTCCTAAAGGTCTCTGAACTGGTTTCTAACTTCATTCTTTCTTGCCTCAAAACAAATTAGATTTTTCTAGTGAATGTATGGCTTTTACTTTATCTTTATCTTTCTCAAAAACATGTGTTGACTCACCAGGACCTACTGAAAAGCTGTACAAGCTCCTGGACTTCTCTCCTCAGGACCTCCCAGTCTTTTGAAGTCTTATGAAGAAGTGAACCAATGGTTCTGGTTGATGTTGCCTGCCCATAGCTTGTGTTTTTCTGTTTCTGTGTCTTACTCATTATGTTTTTCTCCAAGGATCTGTAAGTAGGAATTGTGCCTTTGGGTCATTTTTATTCCTGATAATCAATTCCTAATTCCAATTCCTAATGCAGTGCCAGCCTACAAGTTCCTAATGTAGTGAACTTGAAGAATTAATGAGGGGACAAATGCATTTCAAGTGAAGCAGATCATTGTTAGTATGTACCTTTTTATCTCTTATGTTTCCATGTGCATAGTAGTATTTTAATAAACTGAATGTAGGAAAAGATGAGAGCGATGAGATTGAACCAAGAGTTGATGGATATTATTATAAATAGATCGAAGAAGGCAATGGCACCCCACTCTAGTACTCTTGCCTGGAAAATCCCACAGACGGAGGAGCCTGGTAGGCTGCGGTCCATGGGGTCGCTAAGAGTTGGACATGACTGAGCGACTTCACTTTCTCTTTTCACTTTCATGCATTGGAGAAGGAAATGGCAACCCACTCCAGTGTTCTTGCCTGGAGAATCCCAGGGACGGGGAAGCCTGGTGGGCTGCTGTCTATGGGGTCACACAAAGTCAGACATGACTGAAGTGACTTAGCATAGCATAGCATAGCATAGCATTATAAATAGATAGTGTGGCAGTGAGGCAGTGCCTGAGTATTAAAGCATCATATTTTACATGTAATTATATATTTTCAACTGTATCTTACTCATTTGGTATACTTAGTATTTGTTGGGAATTCAGTAACAGCCTTTTACAAGGGTAATAACTGCTCAGGCTTCCCAGATGGCTCGATGGTAAAGAATCTGTCTGCTAATGCAGGAGACGTAAAAGATGCAGGTTTGAGCCCTGGGTTGGGAACATTCCCTGGAGTAGTAAAGGGCACCTAGCTCCAGTAGTTTTGCCTGGAGAATCCCATGGACAGAGGAGCCTGACGGACTACAGTCCACAGGGTCGCAAGAATCAAACATGGCTTAATAAGTGAGCCACGCAAGCATGCATCAACTGCTCTGACATCCGGCTCTCTAGATTAGTTTTGTCTGACTTTAAATTTTATGTCAAAGGGTTTATTCAGTATATACTCTTCTGTGTCTTGTATCCTTCACTTAATGTTTGTGCCGTGTTTCCACATTATTGAATGTAGTTGTAGTTCAAACATTCTTACGCTTTATAGTATCCCATTCTTTGAATAGATCATAATTTATTCATTCTGTTCTTCGTGGACATTGGGGTGGTTTCTTGCTCTTGACTATTATGGACAGTCCTGCTATTAACATTTTTATGAATGTCTTTGGTAAACCTATGTCCACCTTTCTGTTGGGTGGTTTTCAGTTTGCTTTATGACTATTGTGCTTGTTAGTTCTATCTTTATAAGTAGCCTAAGTGTCATTTTACAGTATAGTGAACTAGGATTTATTTTTTTTTCTTTCTCATCATAGTGCCTCACAAACAGAATTCAAGTTTAGAGTGGTTATTCAGGAAATATATGTTTATTAGTCACTTAGAAGTTCTAAAACACATATGCTTGGCTTCTCTAGAAAGTTCTAAATTAGTCATAGTTTCCACGCTGGTCTTTAAGTACAAAATATAGGAAATATCCTTTTAATTAGACATTCCTGTTGAATTAATAACAGCTTATTGAAAATTTTTTCATCTGCCCATAGCTATTGTTTGTTATTTTTCAAATAGCATGAGAAAGAAAATTAGTTTCTTTCTTATAATGATAAAAGAAAGGACACTAATAAGAAGCTCCAGTTTCTGTGCAGTATTATACCTAAGGGTTTTAAGGTTCAGTGAATTATTTGTAAGGATAGAACTGATAAATTATTTTGGTGGATGTAACTTGAAAATAGTCTTAGAGTACATATTCTCTATTTTTATGAGTTATGTGTTTAGACTTTCATCACATCATTTACTGTAAATAAATTAATGGGAACTAAAATTATAATTTTTTAATTCATATCAACCTGAATTTCCTCATTCATTGCTTATTTGCTATAATATTTGTACTGTTTACTTTAAAAATTGCAATGACAAATGCTATTCAAAATAAGCCAGGTCTGGTTATTTTCAATCCCAGCACATTTACCTAAATGCCAATACCATATGGAAAAGTTTGACTCCGATATGCCAGACTTTTTTTTTTTCCCTCTTGGACAAAAAATGAGTGACATGGAGATTCAAATTAATGTCAGCTGGTTTTGTAGCCTGTGGTTTTTGTTTGTGGTCTTTACCTTTGAAGAATCGGGATATATAAAAAGATTAAAGGATCTTTTCAACTATCCAGCTTAAAATATATATGTTTGCAAGCAAATGCCATGCATTTTCTAACTTAGTTTATTCTTGTTCCTTTAATTGCTAAGTATGTTCTTTTTTAATAGTGTGATATCTCTTGCATCTTCTCATTTATTTATTTAGCAAACATTTATTGAGTGTTTTCTGTGGGGCAAATAGATGTTTCTTTGAGTCCTTTCATTTTCATAGACATGGCTGTTTCCTGAGGGAGATCACAGTCTGCTGGCAATTCCGGATCTGGAGACAGGTATGCGCTATATAACATCTAGTAGATGTCTTAGGGGTTTCTCCAGTGGCTCAGTGGTAAAGAATTCGCCTGCAGTGCAGGAAATGTAGGTTCAATCCCTGGGTTAGGAAGATCCCCTGGAGGGGGAAATGGCAGTTCACTCCAGTATTCTTGCCTAGAGAATCCCATGGACAGGGGAGCCTGGCAGGCTACAGTCCATAGGGTTGCAAAAGAGTCGGTTGTGACTGAGCCACTAAACAACAAGATGTCATAGAGATGTTAGATATGTTTGAATAGAGCAAACTAGGATCAGAGCAACTCATCCTGCCTAGGGGTTAGGGTCAGGGTTAGGGATAGGGAAGGAAGCTTTAACTGAGACTTCAAGGAAGTATAAGAATTTGAACAAAGAAGTGGAAGGAAAGATCTTCTGTGCAAAGGAAGTGGCATAATGCATAGATCAGAGCTGAGAAAGGCTTGCATGTTCAGAAAACAATGGTTAGTTCCATTTGCTTGGAGCTTAATGCACGTTGGAGTGAAGAGGAGAGGGGAGGCACGGGGGTGAGGTAGCTTACCACTGAACTTGAAATATGGCAGTAATCTGGAACCTGATAGTCCTTTGCGAAATTGGCAGGAGTTGGAGGAAAGGTAGGCATTTGACCATCAAAGAGAATAGGAGTGTTTCAAAGTAGCAAACAAGAATATGAAGCGTGGGGAAGAAAACCCCAGTCTGTTCTCAGAACAATAAGTTGGCCAGCCCTGAAGTGGAGATGCTCCAGATGAAATGGGAATACCCTGCAGAGAGGTGCCTCCATGCAGTGCTGTGGAGCGCTGTGCATGGCTTGCTGTATTTCTTCATCTTTACTCACCGACCTGGGTGAAGTCACAGAGGGCAACTGGGAAAAAGATATTAGGTGTTTTAAACTAATGCCTGAAAAAAGAGAAGAGAGACTGTTAGGGAAGTAAATATCATCTTAGCAGGAAGACCTGGATACATTTGGGAGTGACAGTGGTTCTCTGTGCTTCATCAAGGCATTTCATTACATTCTGGACATCATGCTTTAAGAGGTCATTACAGAGAAGAGAATGGCTGGGGAATGGCATCCAGGGCCCTGAATCATCTAGGAAAGATACTGTGGGCAAATCAGGTAATGAAACGGAGGCTGGGAACCCTCGAACTGAATAGAAGACAAGACAGTTGTTGAAAGTAAGAACTATCCAGAGGGAATCCAACAACCACTGAGTGAAATCGGGGAGTTTAAGTTCTATGGTAAGCTGATTTTTCTAATGATTTTCATTGTGAGTAAAGAAGTCAACAACATTGAAATAAATGCCTCTAAGATAATGAGCTTCTTATGGATGGGAAATGTTTGAGTTGTGAATGGGTGCCAACTTGTCAGTGCTGGTATGCGTTGTGGGAATTTCACCTAATGATCTTCAGTGTCACTAGAAGATGACTGAGAAATGTAAAAGACGACACCCTTAATGTCCTCAACATCTGCATGGACCAGGTGATCTCAGCTGGGTGCATTTCTGAGCCCCAAAGCCAGTGAGCCTGGGGCATGAGGTCAGGCTGTTTGCTGATAAGTTTTTTGGAGACTGACTGGTAGGAAATGACTTAGTTGCTAAATTGAAATGCAGTCAGTAATAATTGCAGACACTAGGACATGAGTGTTTGGTAGTGCCTCATGCCCAGCTGGGTACTTTATACTCATTGTCTGACTTAGTTATAACAGCAAACTTGAATGGTGGGTTTTTTTAGCCACCCCTCCTTCGAGTAGAGTTATAAAGGTTAAGTAACTTGAGTTCAACTGTGGCATTCATAGGCCCTTTCCAGGTGGCACTACTGTGGTAAAGAATCTGCTTACCAAGGCAGGAGACATAAGAGATGTGAGTTCGATCCCTGGGACGAGAAGATCCCCTGGAGGAGGAAATGGCCACCCACTCCAGTATTCTTGCCTGGAGAATCCCATGGACAAAGGAACCTGGCAGGCTACAGTCCATAGGGTTGCATAGAGTCAGATGCTACTCAAGTGAGTTGGCATGCATGCACACACATGGCGTTTTTAGCTTGGTCATGTTGAGAAAGTTACTGTCTCTATGCCTCAGTTCCACCATCTGAAAGTGTGGATAATAATTATACCTGCTGCATAGGTGTGTTGTGAAGGCTAAATATACCTGGTACAAAGTGGATGCTCAATAAGAGTTTGCTATCGTATTGTAATTTTTATTATGACTTTTAGTGTCCAAGTCTAGATTGTTGTGAAGTTTGAGTTAATCCATGTCAGGAGCCTAACACCATGCTTGGTGGTGTTAGGGCACCTCATAGTAATACATCTGGGCACCTCATAGTAATAAATCTAACTCACCCTGTGGTCAGTCCTGCTCTGGGAAACTGTATCATTGCACCTTGAAGAATTTCCATGTATTCTTTAGAATCCTCAGTAAATACTATGTATTATTCAGCTCCTTAGTAAAGCCTTTCCACGTCACCTTTTCTATTCTCAGAGTGATCCGATCACTCCATCTTATGTTCCATGAAAATAAGTTTGTATGCAATATACTTTTAACTCAGGTATTTGTGTACATACACGTGTCTCCTTCTAGGTTATAAGCTCAAGGGGACAAAGACAGATTTATTTGTCACTGATTCCTTAGAAACTAGGATGGTACAGGGCACACCGTATTCAATAAATAATTCTTGAATTGAACAGCAGAGCACCTTTTGACATAAAGCAGGGATCAAGACTTTGGACTCAGATCCAAGGCACTCTGCCAACAGGTCTTGCTGCTAAGCGCACATAGAGGCCTAGCTCTGCCAGTGTAGCTTGATTAATATATGCTCAATTAAATCAAATGATTACTACAGGTTTTTCATTTACTGAACCCCCTTTGGTAGACATGAGTTTCTCTCACTTCCCATGTAGGCACGCCAGCCAGGAGCTGTGGCAATTGAGGGCCAACGGTCCATTGCTGTTGCCTGGAAGACGTACATGTCTGTGGGTTCAAGCTGTGTTTTAATAAACAGGGGCTTAAACACTCTGTGATGCGAAGTACAGCTGAGTACTCTTTCAAGTGCATGGGCAGATCATGGTGAATGCTTTTCTGGGTCATGTTCATTTCATAAAAAACAGTCAATTCCCAGCCTTCCCAGAAGAGGAAATGCTGAAGGTCCCTAAGCTGCAGTGCAGGGCCTGGAGGAAGCCAAGGACCAGCTGGGGGAGGGGCCCACTCCCTGTCCTTTCCTTGATGAGTCACCCAGTCCCACAGGTCCCCATACAGCCGCTTTCAGGCTAAATTCATGCCGCTGCTTAAACGCAGAAGGTCTTTTTTCTTTTTCCTTTTGTGGCAACCACATCATTCCCAGTGACCAGCGCAACATGACATAGAAGCAGAAAAAAAACACCCCAAGTTCTTGCCAGTTGCTAGGCAGAGAAAATGCCTTTGGATATTTGCAGTATGCTTCCCATGTTGATTTCCTAATCATGAACTTGTTTTCCAAGCCAAACATAATAGCATCCTGAACACTCATCAGTGTTGGGTAGATTTTGCTGCCAAACTCATTAACAGATTTTGTTTTAGAGGAATGAGGATAAAGGGGATGCTTTGGGTAAAGAAGTAGCTTGGTGGGAGATTTGATTTTTTCTCTATGGAAGAGTTCTTTCTAATTTTTTGACACAATGTGATTGATGTTAATTCTTCTGGGTATGTTTATTTTAATTTCAACACAGGTAGTTTTTTAGATTTCTCAAATCTAAAAACTCAAAGGGTAAAAGGTAAAGAATCTAAAAGCTCAAAGGGTAAAGGATCTGCCTGCAATGCAAGAGACCCAGGTTCGATCCTTGGGTCAGGAAAATCCCCTGGAGAAGGGAATGGCAACCCACTCCAGTATTCTTGCCTGAAGAATCCCATGGACAGAGGAGCCAGACGAGCAAAGAGTGAGACACACACACAGTGCCTAACACACACGCTGTTTTTAGATTATACTTAACCTTGATGCTAATATGTCTGCAAAGGATATTGCCACTTTATCTTTTGAAAAATCTGATGAGTTATTGGGAAGTACTTCACTTTGGATCTAAACATCATGATTAAAGCATGCAATGATTTACTAGTGTGCCGATGAAACTTACTTTTCCTTATGGTCAAAGATGGGAAAATAACTATTTGCTCTGGATTCCAGACCTCTCACTGGTAAGCAGGACAGCCTGTGAGTTCTGAAATCGGAGGCAGAAAACCCCTGGGAAGCCTGTTGAGTATAGCAGGCTTCAAGGAAAGCAGGAAGGAATCTCTTCCCTGGATGGACAGACACATTTAGAAGGGAGAGGAGCAAGGGAGCGGCAGATGGTAGTCTAAGAGGGAAGTCCGAGCTTGGCTGGTACTGGGATCAGTCCTTGACCTGTGGGTGTGAAGCTGGTACCCACCAGAAATACCCAGAGTGATGTCTCTTTAATTCTATTCTCAGGACCACAAGGGTTCTAGCAGGGAACGCAACTAGAGGAACACAGCCTCCTGGAGACTTTCAGGAAGCCTTGTGACTAGGAAGACCCATGTAGTGGTGGAAAGATCTCAGGCCAGCTGTCACTTGGGAGATGGAAGTTCAAAGTTAATCTCACTTGGTTTGTAAAAGAGTATTGAGAGGAAAGTTTATTTTCATAATACATCCTTTGGAGACAAGAGAAATGGGGAAAAGATTAATGTATTTTTTTCTAGGATCTCTTTGGGCTAATCAAATTATACTAATGAAAACGATTTAAGGTGCAAGGCAGAGCACCGAGCGCATTGTGTGAATAAACTTTTAATTCTCACAATAATCCAGGGAGGTAGGCATTTTATTCTCTTTTGCTTACAGGTGGGACATGGATGCATAGAGAGGTTAGGCAATTGCCCAGAATCACCCAGCTCTGGGTTTTGAACCATGTCTTGTGATGGAGTCCCTGTTCTTAGCCAGTATGGTCTACTGCCTAGGCATGCAGGGATTACAGATCTTATCTGTAACCTCTGGATTGGTGTCCAAGCTCTCTGTAACACTTCCACGAGCATTGTTCTCACTGGATTTAAGTCGCTGATTTCCAGTTGTGTGACTTCTGTCATTCTGCAGAGGTTTGACTTCCTACTGCACTGGTGCCAGGGACCTTATGAAATTGTTGGACACAGTGCCAGTAACCTGGGGCTGAGAGAAGCAGGGAGATGGGGACCTTCACAGATCCCTGTGACCCCTTTTCAGCTCCTGCCAGGGGAATAGAGATACTCTTTCATGCCACAGTTTAGAGTTCGGTCCACAGTTTAAAAAAAATCTGCAAATCACTCATTTCTGATGTGTTTAGATCGCTTTTGTTTTAACATCAATATTTCCATCTTTCCAGGATGGTGTAAAGGTGGTCAACTCTCCATAAAGGTTAAGCTAGCATGTCATTGGCCTGTCAATGCTAACTAAATCAATTCAGAGCCACTATTGGCATTTTAGAGCTTCCCTGGTGGCTCAGATGGTAAAAAAAATATGCCTGCAATGCAGGAGACGTGGGTTTGATCCCTGGGTTGGGGACATCTCCTGAAGCGGGTGGCTACCCACTCCAGTATTCGGGCCTGGAGAATTCCATGGACAGAGAAGCCTGGTAGGCTACAGTCCATGTGGTTGGAAAGAGTTGACAGGACTGAGTGACTAACCCTGAATGACTGACTGATTGGCATTTTAAGCTTGTTTCTTTTTTTTTTTTTCTGTACTGTTGGAGCTCCTTTGGCATGTTTATCCCACCCTTTGTGCTCCTGCCGGGATTCTAGGGTTATCTCTGTGGGTAGAGCTATGTGCATTGGGTGCAGAGTTTCCGTTCTCAGATGTGTCCAGAATGAAGTCACAGACTGGCACTGAGGGACCTCTGCAGTTCCAGGGAGAGGTTCAAGTTCACCTCCTGCCTTGCTCCCCAATTCTCTGGTTTATGTGCTGGACTAAAGGCCTGTCTTTAAACAGATTTGTTAGCTTCTGCCTCTGGGTCTGGGCTCACATCGTTTCCTTTGCCTTTTACCCAACTTCCTGCCCATGGAAGCCCTTCTTGGTCTAGGATGTTCCAGCTCCATCTTTTCTAAGCAGCTGTCCACAATCCTCTGCATGTAGCTTGTCTCTTCCCTTCACTCTGGGCCTTCCCTGATGGCTCAGAAAGTAAAGAGTCTGCCTGCAGTGCAAGAGACCTGGGTTCAATCCCTGGGTCAGGAAGATCCCCTGAATAAGGAACTGGAAATCCACTCTAGTATGCTTGCCTGGAGACTTCCATGGACAGAGGTGCCTGGTGGACTGTAGTTCAGTTCAGTTCAGTCACTCATTTGTGTCCAATTCTTTGTAACCCTATGGACTGCAGCAGGCCAGGCTTCCCTGTCCATCACCAACTCCCAGAGCTTACTCAAACTCATGTCCATCACGTCAGTGATGTCATCCAACCATCTCATCTTTGTCGTTCCCTTCTCCCCCGCCTTCAATCTTTCACAGCATCAACATCTTTTCAAATGAGTTGGTTCTTCACATCAGGTGGCCAAAGTATTGGAGTTTCAGCTTCAGCATTGGTCCTTGCAATGAATATTCAGGATTGATTTCCTTTAGGATGGACTGGTTGGATCCCCTTGTAGTCCAAGGGACTCTCAAGAGTCTTCTCCAACACCACAGTTCAAAAGCATCAATTCTTTGTGCTCAACTTTCTTTATAGTCCAACTCTCACATCCATCAGATCAGATCAGATCAGTCGCTTAGTCGTGTCCGACTCCTTGTGACCCCATGAATCGCAGCACGCCAGGCCTCCCTATCCATCACCAGCTCTCGGAGGTCACTCAGACTCACATTCATCGAGTCAGTGATGCTATCCAGCCATCTCATCCTCTGTCGTCCCCTTCTCCTCCTGCCCTCAATCCCTCCCAGCATCAGAGTCTTCTCCAATGAGTCAGCTCTTCGCATGAGGTGGCCAAAATACTGGAGTTTCAGCTTTAGCATCATTCCTTCCAAAGAAATCCCAGGGCTGATCTCCTTCACAATGGACTGGTTGGATCTCCTTGCAGTCCAAGGGACTCTCAAGAGTCTTCTCCAACACCACAGTTCAAAAGCATCAATTCTTCGGTGCTCAGCCTTCTTCACAGTCCAGCTGTCACATCCATACATGACCACAGGAAAGACCATAGCCTTGACTAGGCGAACCTTTGATGGCAAAGTGATGTCTCTGCTTTTGAATATGCTATCTAGGTTGGTTATAACTTTCCTTCCAAGGAGTAAGCGTCTTTTAATTTCATGGCTGCAGTCACCATCTGCAGTGATTTTGGAGCCCAGAAAAATAAAGTCTGACACTGTTTCCACTGTTTCTCCATCTATTTCCCATGTAGTGATGGGGCCAGATGCCATGATCTTCGTTTTCTGAATGTTGAGCTTTAAGCCAGCCTTTTCACTCTCCACTTTCACTTTCATCAAGAGGCTTTTTCGTTCCTCTTCACTTTCTGCCACATCCATACATACTAGAAAAACCATAGCTTTGACTAGACAGACCTTTGTTGATAAAGTAATGTCTGTATAGTTAATGGGGTTGCAAAGAGTTAGACATGACTGAAGGAGTCTGTCTTCATCATTAGGGATTCTGGAGAACTGGAAATTGTGTGTGCGTACATGTGTGATCTCACATGGGCATGCACAGTGTCTCGGCCATCCCCATAAGGTAGAATAGCAGCCACCAGAAGATGCTCTTTCCATTTGAATAACCACCCCCTGCCCTCCTTTTTCACTTTTTGCCTCTTCCCATAATGAAAACCTTGTCCTGATGCCATGAAAAAGATCTGAACACTTCTGCCTTCTTGTCAGAGAGTTTCGGATCAGCTCTCTTATGATTCTTTTAATTTTCAAGAGCTGTAAAGCCCACAGCTGCCTAGCATCTGCCTCCATCCTTCTCCTTGGGTCTCCTCTTCCTCCCCCCTCCACCCCTGCTGTGATCCCAGGACTAAATTTAGAGCAGGAGGATTGATGGTGGTGGGAAGTGGATGAGAGGGGAGGCAGGCTGTGGTCACGGCCCTTGTGGTGGCCCTTCTATCATTATTTCAGTTTTGCTGATGGAGGAACTGAAGCTCGTGGTGGTGATGGAGTGCAGCTGGGATGTGAAGCCGATTTCTCCACCCGAAGCCCATGTTGTCTCCGCCAGTTCTCCCTGAGTCCCCTGAGCCCTGTTCTGTGCCTGGTGCCAAGGACTCCTCACCCTACTGGGTCCTCACCTCTGTCCTCTCCAAGAGGCTTGGGGAGCCCCACGTGCAGAGAGGAAGCCACTCACTGAGGTCCCACCATGGGTGGTAGAGGAGCCCTCTATTCAAGCATGCACTGCACGGCTCTTCCCTCCATCACTCTGTCTCCTGACTGCCCAGGAGAGACGGGATGTGTTTCCTGGCTTCTGTGTCCCCAGGGTGGCTGCCCACCTGTCATCTTCTAGGCCCCCAGCCTAGCTGTAGGGGGTCATCTCTTACTTGATTAGCTTATCCTTTTGTGAGGAAGTTGAAAACTCAGAAGCTTCTGGAAGCTACCTGGGATTATATACATGACAAGTTGTTGTTGTTCAGTTGCTCAGTTGTGTCGAACTCTGCAACCCCGTGGACTGCAGCACACCAGGCTTCCCTGTCCTTTAGCATCTCCCAGAGCTTGCTCAAACTCATGTCCATTGAGTTGGTGATGCCATGCAACCATCTCATCCTCTGTTGTCCCCTTCTCCTCCTGCCTTCAGTCCTTCCCAGCATCAGGGTCTTTTCTAATGAGTCAGCTCTTCAAATCAAGTGGCCAAAGTATTGGAGCTTCAGCTTCAGCAACAGCCCTTCCAGTGAATATTCAGGATTGATTTCCTTTGGGATTGACTAGTTTGATCTCCTTGCAATCCAAGGGACTCTCAAGAGTCTTTTCCAACACCACAGTTCAAAAACATCATTTCTTCAATGCTCACCCTTCTTTATGGTCCAGCTGTCACATCTGTACATGACTGTGTCAAGTAGGTGATGATAACTGGCACATTGGAGAGTCTGTATCCTGTTCAGAGGGCAGAGAAGCCAGCTCCAGTGTTGCTAAGAGTGGGTGTGGCTCCCATTTTCCCAGAATACCTGCCTTCCCAGAATAAGCTGGAATTATGGATTTTTATCTGAGTTTTCCAAATTTTTAAAACATGGAGCCAGCAAATCAATTGGGTGTAGGCCAGACTTCCAGGCAACCGTGTTATGACCTCTGCCTGGGGACCTGACTGTCTGCTGCTACATTACGTGGTCTGCCTGCCTTGTAGGCATCTGGATTTGTGACCCCTGGTTTGGGGAAAGGAGAGCAAAATTAATAAATGAAACAGATATGGGAAAAAAGATAAGAAAGTTCATATTTGATTAAAAAGATTGATGCTTAAATAAGTGGAGCAAGTCTCAGTTTACATTTAAATGTAAGTGGCATTTTAATTTAGTGACTTGGAAGGACATTAGAGAATCTTAGAATATTTTCTCCCCAAATTAAATAGCTATCTGTCTATTAAATTTTATTTAAGAATGATTTTTAAATGTGTTTTTAAAACTTTTAAATGTTGAATATTCTAAGAATTAAAAATTTCCAGATCCAGTTAAATATTAGACTACTGAGATTAAAAAAAAATTTTCTCAACATGAAATTACTTGAACAAATAGTGTTTTTATTACTTTGCCATTCTGGATACATTCCTGTAGTTTGATAAGTATTTGAACTGTTTAACCAAATTAGCACAGAGCTTAGACTTTATTAGCAATGTCTTAGTAATATTGCTCTATATTTCATGCAAGTCTATTAATGATTTTGCCATTTTAAAGTAGCAAACTTATGACCTTACCATAGCAATTTGAAATTGTCTTCGTATTAGGTAAAAATAGCTAACTTGTCCTTTTTAAAATTACTTAATGTGGCATTGATATTGCTAAATTCAATCACCTTCTGAAGATTCAAAATTATTACCCCTAAGGCTATGGATGGGGCTTCTCTGGTGGCTCAGACGGTAAAGAATCTACTTGCAATGCAGGAGACGAGGCTTCGATCCCTGGGTTGGGAAGATCCCCTGGAGAATACCCACTCCAGTCTTCTTGCTTGGAGAATTCCATGGGCTGAGGAGCCTGGTGGGCTACAGTCCATGGATTAGCAAATAGTCGGACATGACTAAGTGACTAACACACATACACACACACGCGCGCGCGCACACACACACACACACACACACAAGACTCTGGAAGTACCCTAAATAGGCATTCAAAATAACCTACATAGGGACACACTTTAAGAAATACCACATTCCATAAACAATTATCTCCATATTTTTCTAAATGTGTAACTTGCATACCCAAAATGCAGATATGTTTGCAAAATGAATATTTTCTGCCAGATGAAGCATTGAGAAGTGTGACCCTCTGCACTGAATCTGAGCATGGTGGAGCTGCTGGGTGGCGCTGGTGCTGCCTGTGCTATGCATCCGCACTCCCTGGTGGCTCAGCGGTAAAGAATCCTCCTGCAATGCAGGAGCCACAGGAGGTGCAGGTTTGATCCCTGGGCCTGGAAGATCCCCTAGAGAATGGCATGGCAAACCACTCCAATATTCTTGTCTGGAAAATCCCATGGACAGAGGAACCTGGTGGGCTACAGTCTATGGGGTCACAAAGAGTCGGACACAACTGAAGTGACTTAGCAGGCATGCACATACTGTGCATCAGTGGTTCTCAAGCCTGTCTGGGCATTACAATCACCTGGGAAGCTTTTCTAGTAGATCCAGATCCACCCCTAACAGATCTGATTTACTTAGCTTGGGGTAAGGCCTTGGCAATTTTTTTTTTTTTAAAACGTTCCCTCAGATGGCTGTAATGTATAGCCAGGGATGTGAACTGTCCCCCATCTGGGGAATGTTTAGAAACAAAATGTGTAACAGATATGGTGAGCAAACTGTGGAAAGTAGTGGAGGACAGAGGAGCCTGGCCTGCTGTAGTCCATGGGGTTGCAAAGAGTCGAACACAACTTAGCGTCTGAACAACAGCAATAAAGTCTGACTTGAGTTCCTGTGCTTAACCTTCATACCAAAGCGTTCAAGTAAAACACTCATGGGGTGAGACAGGGAACAGAAATGAACAAAGCTGCTGGAGGGTAAACATTAGGGAGTGGTGAGGACTGGGGCACATATAGGGGCACCAACACTCATCTCTAGACAATTGCTGCCAGGCAGCTATGTGGCCCCCAGAGGAGTCAAACATCTGATTTTTTAAGAGGTAATCTAAAAATATTTAATTTTGAACATGAATCTTTCTCAACTTTTAAACATAGCAAGCCTCGATTACAAATTATACTGTCTACACTGTTTTTTATTTTTGCTTAAGGAAAGCCACTGGTCAAGGACAGAAGTATTGAAAAGGTAGTACAAACAATTCATCAAACTCTTTGAAATGGGAGCATATAGATGCTTTTGATGAGAGACTGATCTTTCCCATAGACAGGGCCTGTATTAACCTACACTAGCTCTTTGTCTTACTTTCTCTAGAACTGGTATAGACTCATCTTCTGTGAGGCTAAAGCTAAGCTCTGTGTGCAGGAATGTCACAGTGGTCTGAAGGCTAAATCAAAGACATCTACTAATTTCTTTGCCATCTCTGGGTTCAGTAATGATGAGGATATGGTGATGCCAAAGACACAGGTGTTAAGATATAACCCCCTAACCAACCTAACATCCTGGTTTTGCTCTATTTTTATGGCTGAATTTCAAATTTCTGTGCTTGTATGTTAATTAGTCTGAGCTGAGAAGTGTGATTAACGTTTCATTTCCTTAGTATTTATTCATTCAGAAAGCATGTAGGCTGATAAATATTTAAAAGCTTGGAGAAATAGAGGGTTTCATAATTTTATGGGACATTGCTTAAAATCTGATTTGATCAGATATTGAGCCTTTTAAAAAAACATTTGAGACTGGTTAATGATAACCAATTTTTAAAGACAGATTTATCCTTTAATGTTTTAATACAGCATACACTGATTTAGATATTCTTAAAAACAGAGCAGTATTTTGCAAGAAACATCATTGTTTATGTCATTACAGCCATAGGACCTGACTGTTAGCACTTTGGTTTAGAAGCAAAGCTTATTTTCTATAGTCTCTGGTGGCTCAGATGGTAGAGTGGGCCTGCCATGCAGGAGACCCAGGTTTGATACCTGGGTTGGGGAAGATCCCCTAGTGAAGGAAATGGCAACCCACTCCAGTGTTGTTGCCTGGAGAATTCCACTGACCCCTGGCAGGCTACAGTGCATGGGATGGTAAAGAGTCAGGCATGACTGAGCCACTCCACTTCTATAGCCACAGTTCAGATTTTGTTAGTTTGGGTTAATCTGAATATAACAGGAACTGCTTCTGGTTAGAGGAACCAAGCTGAGTTCTTTCGGAGAATATAGGGAGTCATGACTGGTGCCTTAGAAAAAGAGGGGCAATGTAATTATAGTTAGTTTTAAGGAAAAACTTCAGTTGAACACATTTCAATCGGAAGTTCTGAGGTTATGAAAAATTGCAGTGTTTACCTTAAAAAATAATATCTGAAGATTGTGAACTGTTTATTTCAGAAATTGAAGAACTTGAAACTATCCTTGGGCTTATGTTTGTAAACAGATTTCAAAATGTTTTATATTTTTTAATGGTGAGAATATAATTATTAAACATGATTTTAAAACTATTTCTAGATTTTAATTATTTCTAGATTTATAAGTATTTATGGATGGATGTTTGATCATCTAAGAGTTCTGTTTGTTTTAAAAACAGTTTCTCAGGTTAATGCTTTGCTTTGGGTGTATTTTCTGATAATATAGAAGATTTTACTAGACTGTGTCTCTTCTCAATATAACACCATCCATTTAATCAGATGATTGAGGATAAGATGTCTAGTTTGCAGTTATAATTCTAGTTTCTTGGAATAATATATCTTACAACTACTTTTTGAAATTTTGGAATATTACTACATTTCAATAGCTATTTATTGAGCATTTTCTATAGTGCTAATCACCATGGAGATGCCCAAATATAAGATTAAATGCCCAATAAATATTTTGTCCAATAAATTATATTCACCATTTAATTAAGAAAAACATAGGTCATAGGATTGGAGGAAATCTTTATGGACAAAGTGGGCTTTAATTTATGTCCTGAAGGATGGATTGAGTTTATATAGGTATGTAGACACAGTTCTCATCATTAAGAACACTGATGACTAAAGGAAGGAGTGATTGAAGTCACAGGATGACTTTAGGAAGATAATTGGCTGAGAGATAAATTAAAAAGGAGTGATTAAGTTCTGTAGAAATGATGCATAATAGTTATATGTAACTTTAAACTGATTATTGCTTCTTTGCTGTCAGCCAGTCATGAGTGATTTCATTGGTTAAAGTATACATCTAAAGCAAGCCAGACCAACCATATTTTCTTCTGTTCCAAGGCATGGACACTTTTACTGTCTCAGAAATGTGTTGCGCTGGTCATCACTGGGTGGGCTAGCTGACCTGAGACTAGAAAAAGCCTGAATTAGCCCAACCCAGAAATCATCTCCAGAGAAGGCAATGGCACTCCACTCCAGTACTCTTGCCTGGAAAATCCCATGGATGGAGGAGCCTGGTAGGCTGCAGTCCATGGGGTCGCTGGGAGTCGGACACGACTGAGCGACTTCCCTTTCACTTTTCACTCTCATGCATTGGAGAAGGAAATGGCAACCCACTCCAGTGTTCTTGCCTGGAGAATCCCAGGGATAGGGGAGCCTGGTGGGCTGCTGTCTATGGGGTCGCACAGAGTCGGACACGACTGAAGCGACTTAGCAGCAGCAGCAGCAGCAGGAATCATCTCATTGGGATGGACTCTATAACAAACATTCAATTATTGGAGTTGTCTTAATGTTGTTACTCAATGTATTATTGTAAGTTTTGTGGTGGAGGAGAGAGGAGACTTGTTTACTTTACAGGCTTTTGATGTCAACTAACTGGTTGTTAAAAGCCTTGTATGAAATAGCTTCATGTCATTGAAGATGATAATACAGATGATTATGAATTATTTTTACATAATCATATATTAAGCAATTGTTGGAAAATTTGAATTCAAAAAAGAACACTGATGAGAAGAAAAAGTTATGCCAGACAGATTTAGTATGCCTTTGTTAAGCATCTATTATGTGTAAGATCCCACGTTAAATTCTGTGGGAGAATCAGAAACAGATTTCATCCTAGTCTTTAAGAATTTTTTCAATAAGTAGCTTTGCTGACTAAACCGTGGGGTCCAGGGAATGATTTAGCCCATCGTTGTGATCTTGAGTATGTGCCAGTCAGTGTAACTTTTAATCCAGATATTAAAAGCAAGAACTATGCCTGGAGTTAGATCTGGAAGACATTTTATGCTAAAAAGTTCTGTAACGTTTAAACGTAATTTGCTATGTGTATAATTCTACCCTAAAGTTAATTTTTAAACATTTTGAGTGGGAAGAATTCTCTTAATCTTTATCCTTTCTTCTCCTATTCTCTCCCTCCCAGTTTTCTCTTCCCACTTTTTCTGTTCTTTTAGACTAATTATTGGTATATTGTTTACATCCACTGCACTCTATACATAATGTTGCATAATAAATATTTTATGGATAATGCAAGTATAAATTTTAGATGTATTTTAAAGCCACAGAATAGAATTTACATGACTTTTCATGATTAAATTCTTTATGATTACTATAATGTATAGTATTTTTTAAAAGCCTTTTGATTATTGGTTTTATTTTTTTATCTTCACTGATATATATCACAAACAGAGTATGGTATAAACTCTTGGTTTGAAGATAATTAATGATTGGCAGTTTAGCTTATTTTTAGAGTATCATTTGTAGTCCTAAATAAAACTCGGTATATGTACTTAAGTAATATTGCAACTTGAAAATTGTTGTCTTTATGTAACAGACAAAATTAGTTTGTTTCTACTGTTTCATTATCCAAGATACCACACCATGTTGAATCAATTTTTTTTTCTTGAGAAAACTCTATTTATATAGAGAAAACTTTCAAATTGTCAGCATGAGTGAAAAACTTTTATTAGGTGATAAGTAAGTATTTACTTCATCAGTTATAACTTAAAGTATATCAATGGATAATATTTATGAAAAAATTGTTGTGGTCATTTGTGTTTATAGCACATAGTGAGAACACAGTTTGTATATTCACTTCTTGAGAGACAGTTATGTTGTTTCTAGTTTTTAACTAATATGAATAAAGCAGCCATGAATGTTTGAATATGGATCATTGGGTTGACATAGTTAAATTTTGGAGGGTTAAATTCCGTGTAGTGGGATTGTTGGGTCATCCAAAAAATATATTTTTAACTCTATACGAAACTTTTTAGAGTGGCTGTGCTTACTAGTCTGCACACTCATGAGGAAGGCATGAGCCTCCCAGCTTCACGTCCTTGCAGCACTTGGGATTGTCAGATTGTCAGTCTTTTTACTTTTAGTTCATAGTATATTTAGTTAGTGGTATCTTATTCTCATTTTAAGTTTCATTTTCCGGATATTAAATGATCTGAAGTACCTTTCCCTGTGCTGTTGAGATTTTCATATCTTTTCTTGTGTTCACGTTTTGACCCATTAATAAAGAACTGAGTATGGTTTCCATTTTTATTATTGGTTTGATGGTATTTTAAATATATTCTACTTAAGTGTCTCATGTCAGGTATATGTGTTACAGAATTTTTTACCTACTCGGTAGCTTGACTACGGGGAAGGCAATGGCACCCCACCCCAGTACTTTTGCCTGGAAAATCCCATGGATGGAGGATCCTGGTAGGCTTCAGTCCATGGGGTCGCTAAGAGTCGGACATGACTGAGCGACTTCACTTTCTCTTTTCACTTTCATGCATTGGAGAAGGAAATGGCAACCCACTCCAGTGTTCTTGCCTGGAGAATCCCAGGGACGGGGGAGCCTGGTGAGCTTCTGTCTATGGGGTCGAACAGAGTTGGACATGACTGAAGCGACTTAGCAGCAGCAGCAGCAGCTTGACTATTAATTTCATTAATTAATGGTGTTTTGATGGGCACAAGAGCTTTTAATCATGATAAATTGGAGTGGGTAGCCTATCCCTTCTCCGGCAGATCTTCCTGACCCAGGAATCAAACCGGGGTCTCCTGCATTGCCAGCAGATTCTTTACCAACTATCAGAGAAGTTATCAGAATTATATAATTCTTTACCAACTATCAGGAAGAGATATCAGCGAAGCTTAAAATAATTAGTACTACATTTTTTTTTTTTTTTTTTTTTTGCCTTAGGACATTTGGTGATTCTAAGATGATGATGTGTTTTTCTGTTTTTTTTTTTTTTTCTGCAAGTTCTATGTTTCTTATACATTTAGGTCTGTGATAAAACTATGATTAACTTTTATGTAAAGAATGAATTGAGATTTTAAAACTTTTCCAAGTGGATATACAGTTCTTCTGGAAATATCTGTTAAATGACATTTCTTTCTCCATTGAATCCAGTTGTCATATTAGTGAAAAATCAATTAAACTTTGTATTTGAGGTTATGTTTCTACTCTGTATTCTGTACCATAGATTTATTTGTCTATCCTATGCTCATGGTGCCTTATCTTAATTGCATTAACTTCAGAGTCCATCTTGAAATCAGGGAATATACGTTTTTTATCTTTTTTTTTCCCCAAGATTATTTTGGCTATTCCAAGTCTTTTGTATTTCCATATGAAAATGAAAATTCAGAAATAGCTTGTCAATTTCTTCAAAAGAATCTAGTGATATTTTGATTGAGCCTGTGGTAAATCCATGATCAACTTTAGAAGAACTGATATCTTCAAAGTATTGAAACTTCCAGTCCATGAATATAGTATAGATCTTTCACTTCTTTCCTTAGATTATAACTAATTTTCTGATCATATGATGCTATTGTAAATGACATTATTATTTTGACCTTTTGTTGATGGTTATTTTTAAAAGTTTTACCTTCTCTGTGTTTGTTCACTACTGGCTCCAAATGTTCTGAATATGGAAGCAGGATGTAGTCTCCTGTGGGGCTTGGGATTGAAGCAGTGATGAGGATCAGAGATCTCTTTACAGTTTACAACCTAGTTGCCCATTTTCCAAACAACACCTTGTGTTCCTGAGGAGGTTTCTTAATACCTCAGTGCCACATCTGGCTTTCTGCATCTCAGGAGTTCTCTTTTCCTCTTGCTGCCCTGAGCCCAGCATTCAGAGAGCTGATATTAAGTGTGCATCAGGGCCATGGAGTGATTCTTCTCAGTTCTCTCCAGTTGTCAGCTTTTGGGGGTCCCAGCCTTGCACTGTGTGCCCCATTGGGGATCTTTCTCAGATTTCTTGCTCTGGCTTCCAAGCTTCAGCACACGAGCCTTATACACTTCATCTTTTGGTGAAGGCTTATGGGAAAGAGTTGGCTTGTGAATGTGAATTTGGCTGGTGTCTGGGACTTCTTTAAAAGTTTAGCTGATTTCTCTGTACTCTGATCTATAGCAGATTCCTATTCCTTTTAATGCTCCTCCAGTACACGTCTTTTCATGCTTATGGAATTTCTCACTATCTGGAAGTCATTTCATTTTGATTTTTTTTTTGCATCATCAGCTCTCTGACAAATTATGATTTTATGGCTTATCTACCTTGTTCTCCTTGTTAGGGTGGAAGCAGTGGTCTCTCGCAACTTTCTATATCCCAACTGAAACACAGAGTTCTGCCTAAAGTTTTTAAAATAGTCACTTACGATGCATGGGGAAGACACTCATCATCTTAATATGATTGACTCAATGACTATTCATCCTAGTAGAAGCGTTCAAATGCATTTTATAATATATGAACTTATTGGTAATAGGTCTGCTTATTGGTAATATTTTCATAATGTATGAACACAGGGAATTCAGACAATATTCTTAGATAGATCTTTACATTGTCTATATCCATTCTATTTATTTTTTAATGGATATTTTTGGGAGCAGCATTTCCTAAAAATGTACTGCAAAATGTGTGTGGTACTTTTGAATTTTAAGGAATTGGGAAATTGTAAAGTATATGGAAAGTCGTTGAATAGGATCACCGATTCAAGAGACTTGAGTTTGCACAAACCTTGGGAGATAGTGAAGGACAGGGAAGCCTGGCAGAGTGCAATCCATGGGGTCTCAAAGAGTCAAATATGAGTTAGCAACTGAACAAAAATATCAAAATGTCACGAATGCATTTAAAATCATAATGCTTATTTCATGGTGGAACACAGTTTGTTGAACTACTATTTTGGTAAAGTACTATTTTGAAAAAGAACTATTTTGAGAAAGAACTACTATTTTGAAACTATAGCATTTGTTGTAGTTTAATAATTGGTTACATATAGTTATATGACTGTTTCAAATTAGGAATTTTAGATCTCTGATAGTTTAGGGAAAACGGACTAATTAAGGAACTCACATTGTACCAAGAGGAGCAAAGGACAGTTTTCATTCCAGTCCCAAAGAAAGGCAATGCCAAAGAAAGCTCAATTGCACTCATCTTACATTCTAGTAAAGTAATGCTCAAAATTCTCCAAGCCAGGCTTCGAGAATATGTGAACCGTGAACTTCCAGATGTTCAAACTGGATTTAGAAAAGGCAGAGGAACCACAGATCAAATTGCCAACATCCCTTGGATCATTGAAACAGCGAAGTTCCAGAAAAGTATCTACTTCTGCTTTATTGACTATGCCAAAGCCTTTGACTCTGGACCACAACAAACTGTGGAAAATTCTTCAAGAGATGGGAATACCAGACCACCTGACCTGCCTCTTGAGAAACCTGTATGCAGGTCAGGAAGCAACAGTTAGAACTGGACATGGAACAACAGACTGGTTCCAAATCGGGAAAGGAGTATGTCAAGGCTGTATATTGTCACCCTGCTTTTTTAACTTCTATGCAGAGTACATTGTGAGAAACACTGGGCTGGAGGAAGCACAAGCTGGAATCAAGATTGCAGGGAGAAATATCAATAACCTCAGGTACACAGATGACACCACCCTTATGGCAGAAAGCAAAGAAGAACTAAAGAGTCTCTTGATGAAAGTGAAAGAGGAGAGTGAAAAATCTGGCTTAAAACTCAACATCCAGAAAACGAAGATCATGGCATCTGGTCCCATCAGTTCATGGCAAATAGATGGGGAAGTAGTGGAAACAACAACAGACTTTATTTTTGGGGACTCCAAAATCACTGCAGATGGTGACTACACCCAGGAAATTAAAAGACGCTTACTCCTTGGAAGAAATGTTTTGACCAACTTCGACAGCATATTAAAAAGCTGAGACATTACTTTGCCAACAAAGGTGTGTCTAGTCAAAGCTATGGAGAAGGCAGTGGCACCCCACTCCAGTACTCTTGCCTGGAAAATCCCACAGACGGAGGAGCCTGGTAGGCTGCAGTCCATGGGGTCGCTGGGAGTCGGACACGACTGAGCAACTTCACTTTCACTTTTCACTTTCATGCATTGGAGAAGGAAATGGCAACCCACTCCAGTATTCTTGCCTGGAGAATCCCAGGGACAGGGGAGCCTGGTGGGCTGTCATCTATGGGGTCACACAGAGTTGGACACGACTGAAGCGACTTAGCAGCAGCAGCAGCAGCAGCAGCAGTCAAAGCTATGGTTTTTCCAGTAGTCATGTATGGATGTGAGAATTGGACTATAAAGAAAGCTTAGCACTGAAGAATTGATGGTTTTGAACTGTGATGTTGGAGAAGACTCTTGAGAGTCCCTTGGACTGCAAGGAAATCCAACCAGTCCATCCTAAAGGAAATCAGTCTTGAATATTCATTGGAAGGATTGATACTGAAGCTGAAACTCCAATAATTTGCCCACCTCATGCAAAGAACTGACTCATTTGAAAAGATGTTAATGCTGGGAAAGATTGAAGGCAAGAGGAGAAGGGGACTACAGAGGATGAGATGGTTGGATGGCATCACTGACTCAATGGACATGTGTTTGAGTAAGCTCTGGAAGTTGGTGATGGACAGGTAGGCCTAGCATGCTGTAGTCCATGGGGTCACAAAGAATCGGACACGACTGAGCGACTGAACTGAACTGAAGAACAGCTAGCTCTCTGGAAAGTGGGTGGTTAATTATTATCATTATCAACTACATCAGTCAGCTTCAAAGGAGATTTTTATGCCACTTTTAATTCATTAGTACATTCGTCTTAAAAGATTTCTGAAGACTCTTTCAAGGAGATTGGGATTTATCCTAACTATATCCTAAACCCTTATAAGCCCCTATATTCCTCTAAGTAGTAGTTTCTTAATACATTAGTTTCTGATTAAAGCAAGATGACCCTTTAAGTATCTAAATTCCCCAAATGGCACAAGATCATTCAGATGGGATACTTTTCCTAGGGGAAACCAGTGAGGAGTATGTCACCAGGAAGAACTTAGCCTGCCCCTTGAAACAGCTGGAACTTGTTAACTGAAAATAGGTACTCATTGCATTGTGTTCTTTAATGTGGTCTTCTTAACTTACTTGCTGTAATTAGGATAAGAAGAAAGAATTTCTGGAGAATTTTCTCCTTTAAGCAATATTCTGTTACAGAAATATCAGGTTGCTCAAATTCTGTGATTTTTATTCAGTTAGGGAATAATCCAGTACAATTGAAGTATGAACAGAAGAGACTTATTCAATTTCTTTGCTAAAAGATATGAAAACAGTGACATCCTTTCTAAGGCAGGCGTAGAAATTTTGGAAATAAAATTTAGAAACTGAGTATAGTTTAATTTTCTTTCAGACTCCACATGAGGTCTCCTGACCTGCTGTTGTCACTTACCTGTGGGGAAGTGTGAGTCTAGCCATCCAGTGAGCTGAGTGCAGTAGGGACTGAATCCTTGATTTCATAGCTGTTCAACCTTGGAGAAGTTACTCAAACTTTGGGACTCAGTTTTTCCAGTGCTGAAATGGAACCAAGATTATACCCAACTCTACAGGAATAGTGAAGGATTAATGAGATAATTTGCATAGGGCTTCACATCTAGCATGTGTGTGCTCAGTCATGTCGGACTTTTTGTGACCCCATGGACTGTAGCCCACAAGGCTCCTCTGTCCCTAGAATTTTTCAGGCAAGAATATTGGATTGGGTTGCCATTTCTTCTTCCATAGGACTTCACATCACACTGAAAATAAAACACCAAGTCCTTACTGTGACCCCCACATTCTTCATGGTCCATTTCAACCACTCTATTCTTGAGTCCACACGCCCCAGCTTCATCTGCATCAGCTGTTGCTTTGGCCTACCTTCTTCCCAGATATTTCTATGCCTAATTTTTTCAGCTCCTTGTGGTCTCTCCTCAAATGACACCTCTCCAGAGGATTCTTTCCTGGGTCTTAGGTCCTCATTCTTCCCATTAGACAATTTTACTTTTCTTTATCGTACTCACCACCATCTGAAATTAAGTTGTATATTTGGTGGTTTATCTTGACAAATCTAGTCCCTGGAGTGCATGCTCCTCGAGGGAAGGGAATTGGCCTTGTTCTCTTTATCTACTTAGTAGGTAGGGCAGAGCTTGATGCTGGGTGGATATACTATGCTTATCACATCCTAATGAGGATATTGTTCCTTTTTGTCCAGAAACAAGAGGTAAAATTATCCAGATCCTTCAGAACATATGCATCCCAATGGACTGTCCACTCCCAGGAGATTTTTAGGATACATTGCTGAAAATGAAATTTTGAAATGCAGTTCCTGCCATTATTCTTTGATCAAAGTATCAAAGAATACTTACTTTATACAGCAAGTCCTCTACATACAAACGAGTTCTGTTCTGAGAGCACATTCTTAAGTCCAGTTTGTTCGTAAGTCCAACAAAGTTAGCCTCGGTTCCTAAGTAACACAATCAACTGTAGTATTGTACTGTCATAAGTGGATCCATCTCGATGTATAGTAAAAGCAATACAATATTGCAAAGTTAAGCAAAATAAAAAAAAATAAATAAAAAAGAAAACAAGGGAAAAAATATGTTTTACACAAATAATACATAACAAACTCAAAAATAAGGAAAACATTTTTAATCTTACAATACAGTATCTTGGAAAGTAGTCCAGTACAACAGCTGACCCAGAGGGTCTGGCATCGAGTGAAAAGGAAAGGAGAGTTACTGACTGGAGGAGGGAGAGGAGGTGGGAGATGGTAGAGTTGAAAGATCTTCAGCCATAGGAGATGGAAGGCAAGCTGCAATTTCACTCATGCCTAATGCTGATGAAACACACATTCGCATCTTTGAAAGTTCACAACTTGAAGGTTTGTAAGTAGAGAAGTAGTTCACAGGGAGGAAGCATTTCATTTGAGGCTTGCTTGTCCTTTAAGCCTTGTGTTCTTTTCCTCCCTAGTGCCCCTGAAGTAGTTCTGACCAAAGAGGATGCCTGCCCATCCCCAGAGGCAGGGTCTCCAATTCGTTTTTCTGTCCCAAATCGAGTATCCTTAGATGAGCCAGAATACAATTTTCCCAGGTCAATAATCTGTCTCAGCAGTGGACATCTAGACTATAAAATTAAATTTGACCTCATTTTCTGGTTTTTATCCCAGTTTTGTTTCAGGTCTGGAGCCTGACACTAAAGTCCACTGCATTTGGAAGAGGTCATGATAGCGATAGTTATTGCCTGTTGAATGCCAGTCTCCTTCCTTTATACCCTTCCTCACTCCATTTCAAGCAGCATCTCTCAGGGTCACTTTTGGACCAGTGACTGTGCGCCATATACTCCTGTGTCCTTGGAGGCCTCACTAATGCTTGAAGTCTATTTGCTGAGGTGCTTAGCTCTTCCACAAACACTCCCAACATTGGGCTTCTTTCAGATTGCTGCTGCTAAGTCACTTCAGTCGTGTCCGACTCTGTGCAACCCCATAGACGGCAGCCCACCAGGCTCTGCCGTCCCTGGGATTCTCCAGGCAAGAATAGTGGAGTGGGTTGCCATTTCCTTCTCCAATGCATGAAAGTGAAAAGTGAAAGGGAAGTCGATCAGTCATGTTCGACTCTTAGCGACCCCATGGACTGCAGCCTACCAGGCTCCTCTATCCATGGGATTTTCCAGGCAAGAGTACTGGAGTAGGGTGCCATACGTGTCAGTTTATCATTCGGTTTATCCTTTACATGTTATTTGAACTTTCAGGCTCCAAGCTCTACAAATAATTGCTCTAAACCATGTTACTTATCCAGACCCTGCTTTGGAATAGTTTCATCTCCAGTGTCAAAAGGCTACTTCTTGAGGACCTACGATGATTTAAGTCATCTGAAACAGAGAAACTATTGATATTAGCAGATATTTATCATTTTGCAGTAGTTGAGCTAATTTTCTGCATCTTTGTGGGTATATAACAAAACTGTCAGTGGTCAAGAATCCACCTGCCAAGCAGGAGATGCAAGAGATGTCCGTTTGATCCCTCAGTCAAGAAGATTCCCTGGAGAAGGAAATGGCAACCCACTCCAGTGTTCTTGCCTGGAAGATTCTATGGACAGAGGCGCCTGTTAGGGTACAGTCCATGGGGTGGCAAAGCGTTGGACAGGACTTAGCAACCAGGCTGCAACAGCAGCAACAAAACTCAAAGATAAAGTTTGAACAGACATTATCTTTTTCTTTGTTGTTTTATATGTCCCAGATCAGAGAAAGATGCCTAAAATATTTTTTTTAGTTATCATAGTCTTCTTTTTTCCTTGGGAGTAAAGTTTTCTTTACCTCCACCCTACTTGCCTCATGAATATTCAGTTGTTGCCAGAGCTGTAAACCAATAACTATGGAAATGAACTTATGATAATATTTTTCTGTTCTCATTTTCCTCATTAAGTATTTATGATATTTCACATTTTGTTTTCTTTTTAGTTTTTGAAATATAATGGGATTATTGATAATAAATGTTACCCCAGGTTTTACAGTTAAGTTTATTTTACTTCTGTTTCTTGAATGTTTTAAGTAAATACTTTCAGAAGTTTGTTTTCTTGCAGATTAATATAATTTTTATAAAGAAAATTATGAATAAAATTATGAATGGCTAAAAATTATTTTAAAATATTTTACATATTTATATATATACAATACATGTTTCTCTTATTAATGCATTGATTAAAAATGCTTCTTCCTAAAGATCTTACTTCAGAGATTAAGTAAGCTGTTATTAAGAAAATATTAATACTACGGCTGATTCCTGTTGATGTTTGACAGAAACCAGCACAATACTGTAAAGCAATTATCCTGCAATTAAAAATAAATAAATTTAAAACAAACAAAAAGAAGAAAAAATATTAATAGCATCTGCTGCTGCTGCTGCTGCTAAGTCGCTTCAGTCGTATCCGACTCTGTGTGACCCCATAGACGGCAGCCCACCAGGCTCCCCGTCCCTGGGATTCTCCAGGCAAGAACACTGGAGTGGGTTGCCATTTCCTTCTCCAATGCATGAAAGTGAAAAGTGAAAGTGAAGTCGCCTAGTCGTATCCTACTCCTAGCGCCCCCATGGACTGCAGCCTACCAGGCCCCTCCATCCATGGGATTTTCCAGGCAAGAGTACTGGAGTGGGTTGCCATTGCCTTCTCCATTAATAGCATCTAGCAAGTGTATTTGGTGATAGAAAACAAAATAGAAAAATAGTAATAATGGCAAACAGTTATGTATTGGTCATTGATGTGCCAGTTGCTTTACATATGTTAATTTATTTGATCTTAACAACAAGTCTGGAAGAGCAGATGCCATATTACCCTCCTTTTACAAATATGAAGGCAGTCTCAGGAGGGTCAAGGTACTCGTGAGATGTCATGCATCTGGTCATTAACAGAGTTGGGATTTGAACCCAGGCAGACTGGCTCCAGAATTCAAGCTCTTATTTTCTCTTATATTTTGGCAAAGTCTATAAACCGGACTGTGCATTGTCCCCACATGTGTGCATGGTTTCTCCATTGATTTAAAGTACCGTCTGTGCTTTAAACATGGAATTTCCTCCTACTTGTGGTGCTTTGTAGATTCTATTCTGTTCTATTTATCTCTATTAGCCCGACACTAACCATTTTCATTGCTATACATTAATTCCTCTTAGGAATAGAGTTGAAGTAAAGGGTAAAAAGGAAAGGAAACAAAACCACAGAGTAGTGAATTTTCTGTGAATATTGGGGCATGAGAAAAAGAGAGAAGGGGGAAATGGTACCTGAGGAGTGTGATAGGAAGAAAAGTCAGCTGTGTTTTCAGGTTAAGAGCAGGCAATTTTAGGAGTCAGTCTTAAAGAAAAGGTAAAGTAGATGTACAAATTTCTCAATAAAAATATTCTTTGAAGCAAATATTTATCATGAAGAGAATTAAAAAAAATTTTTTTTTGTGTGCCTCCTGGGGTTGCACAGTGAACTGGATCCAAGTGTGAGAAAAAAGAGGGGGATGGGCACCAGGCAGCAACGGAGCATCAGGTTGGGAACCTCATTCATTTCTCTGGGTTGTTTTCCAGCATTAAATACATTTCCTCCCCCCACTGCTTACATTTCCTTTTCATGGGAATTGAATTCTCTATTAACGACTTAAACAGGAATAGTGTTCTGCACTTTAAATTCGGGAAATGACCAGTTTCCTGTGCCAGAGAAAAATGTGTGCTTGAGAATATTATCTATATAATGCTCTTTGTACTTCCCGCTTAGCCTTTGCTTTCATTGTGTTGTGTTTTTTGAGTTATCTGATACCGATGTAAATTCCTGAGCAGCACATTGTGAAGTATTGTATTGGAGCCACAATAGTCTACTGGCATCTATGAATAAATATTTGTTTAATAATAAAAATAAGGCATAAGCAGACATTAAGGAAAAATTTCACAAGTATGCTCATGTGCCTTTTAGAAATCGGTTTTGTCCCGTGTTGATCACCAGTTGACACCATGAAGCATGCTTTTACCTGAAATGCAACCTCAAATTATTGGATACTTGAAATGTCTGTATTTTTGTTATAAATCTGTATGTATTGAAAGGCTCATTATTTTCATCTGACTTTAAACTCTCTCACAAATATTGAAGTGAAGTGAAGTGAAAGTTGCTCAGTCGTGTCCGACTCTTTGAAGATCCCATGGATATAGTCCATTGAATTCTTCAGGTAGAATACTGGAGTAGTCTTTCCCTTATCCAGGGGATCTTCCCAATCCAGGAATCGAACCCAGGTCATTGCAGGTGGATTCTTTACCAACTGAGCCACCAGGGAAGCCCAGGAATACTGGAGTGGGTAGCCTATTCCTTCTCCAGTGGAACTTCCTGACCCAGGAATCGAACAAGGGTCTCTTGCATTGCAGGCGAATTCTTTACCAGCTGAGCTACCAGGGAAGCCCAACAATACAGATGAATTATGAAGGAATAGATTTTAATTTAAATTTTGTAACCTAGCCTAATATATTATCTTTATCTTTGTTTAATACTTCTCTTGGTGCTATAAAGGGTAAATCACATCTAGAAGAGCTTAGGCAATGTCAAGAATATTAATCTTCTTTTCTATATCTGACTTTTCTCTCTTTTAAATTTTATATCAGAGTATAGCCGATTAACAATGTTGTTATAATTTCAGGTGGACAGAAAAGGTACTCAGCCATACATATGCATGTATCCATTCTCCCCTAAACTTCACTCCTGTACAGGCTGCCACATAATATTGAGTAGAGTTCCCTGTGCTATACAATAGGACCTTGTTGTATACCTGATTTTTCTGAAGGTATTTTCAGATTGCCTGACAGCTTATTTCTTCAGTCTTTGTGATTCTTGTCTGCACCCAGATTGAGTAGCAGCTCCTGGAAGTCAAAGCTGTGGTCTAGCCGTGCTTTCATACATTGTTCAATTTTTAAGAACACTGTGTTCTAAGTCCTCTCAAGGATTATAGGGATCAGCTGTAGTCTATATTAACACCTTATCAGATCAGATCAGATCAGATCAGTCGCTCAGTCGTGTCCGACTCTTTGCGACCCCATGAACTGCAGCACGCCAGGCCTCCCTATCCATCACCAGCTCTCGGAGGTCACCCAGACTCACATTCATCGAGTCAGTGATGCCATCCAGCCATCTCATCCTCTGTCGTCCCCTTCTCCTCCTGCCCCCAATCCCTCCCAGCATCAGAGTCTTCTCCAATGAGTCAACTCTTCGCATGAGGTGGCCAAAATACTGGAGTTTCAGCTTTAGCATCATTCCTTCCAAAGAAATCCCAGGTCTGAGCTCCTTCAGAATGGACCGGTTGGATCTCCTTGCAGTCCAAGGGACTCTCAAGAGTCTTCTCCAACACCACAGTTCAAAAGCATCAATTCTTCGGTGCTCAGCCTTCTTCACAGTCCAACTCTCACATCCATACATGACCACAGGAAAGACCATAGCCTTGACTAGGCGAACCTTTGTTGGCAAAGTGATGTCTCTGCTTTTGAATATGCTATCTAGGTTGGTCATAACTTTCCTTCCAAGGAGTAAGCGTCTTTTAATTTCATGGCTGCAGTCACCATCTGCAGTGAGTTTAACCTTTTTTTTAAATATAAATTTATTTATTTTAATTGGAGGCTAATTACTTTACAATATTGTATTGGTTTTGCCATACATTTACAGGGGTACATGTGTTCCCCACCCTGAACCCCCCTTAATCTTGAATTGATTTTTTTTCTACCTTCTACTCTTTGTTAATCTTTACATTTCTGGAATGTTTGGAAAATATGAATAGAGAGATTGACATGAACCACAATTGAGTTCTAACCTGAGTAGAAAAGATCCAGTATAATTTGACAGTATGGAATATGTGTGTGTATATATATATATATATCAGAGAAGGCAATGGCACCCCACTCCAGTACTCTTGCCTGGAAAATCCCATGGATGGAGGAGCCTGTTGGGCTGCAGTCCATGGAGTCGCTAAGAGTCAAACACCACTAGGCGACTTCACTTTCACTTTTCACTTTTATGCATTGGAGAAGGAAATGGCAACCCACTCCAGTGTTCTTGCCTGGAGAATCCCAGGGACGGGGGAGCCTGGTGGGCTGCTGTCTATGGGGTCGCACAGAGTCGGACAGGACTGAAGTGCCTTAGCAGCAGCAGCAGCAGAAACTATCACTTCAGAGAATTAGCGTCTAACTTGATCGTAAATTCGTTGGAAAACTAGGTGTTAAGTAAATAGGCACCAGTTTTCTCAGTTTTTTTATTTAAGGCTTTTAGAGCTCTCTTATCTTGGGAGTTCATTTTCAGTCAAATACTTTAAGATCAAATGCTATTTTAAAACTTAGAACTCTGAAATGATGAGTATTAAAAACTTTATCAGCGGGAGAAGATGAGGGTGGGATGGTTTGAGAGAATAGCATTGAAACATGTACATTACCATATGTAAAATAGATGGCCGGTGCGAGTTCCCTGAGTGAAGCAGGGCACCAAAGCCCTGCTCTGGGACAATGCAGAGGAAGAGGGTGGGGAGGGAGGAGGAAAGGGGGTTCAGGATGGGGGAGGGACACACGTATACCTGAGGCCGATTCATGATGATGCATGGCAAAAATCGCCACAATATTTAAAAGTAATTATTCTCCAATTAAAATAAAGAAATTAATTAAAAAATAAAATTAAAAAAACAAGTTAAATGTAACCAATCAAAAATATTTATTGAATTTCCTTAATTTAAAAATTAAAAATTCAAGTACCTGAGTAAGCATATTATGAATATCTAATTATAGATTTTCTGGAAACATACAACAACAGCAAATTTTAATTATGAGCTACTAAAAAGTCATGTATGATTTTGTGTGGATCTTATGGCAAAGATACTAATATTGTGTGGTATTTTTTGAAGTAAATGTGCAGACATTTATTCTGCTGAAAAACAAAAAAATATATCAGATCCAAAAGGGCTGTGGCAAAGCCTCAAGATCATGGACTGGAAACTGAAATGGTTATGGAGATTTCTAAGTCACAAATGTGAGTGAAATGGATTTTTGTGTAAAAATGGTAACAACATTGGGCTTCCCAGGGGTACTAGTGGTAAAGAACCCGCCTGCCAGTGCAGGAGTTGTAAGAGATATGAGTTCAAACCCTGGGTCAGAAAGGCATGGTGACTCACTACAGTATTCTTGCCTAGAGAATCCCATTTTCAGAGGAGCCTGGTGGGCTACAGTCCATGGGGTCACAAAGAGTCTGACAGGACTGAGGGGACTTGGCGCACACAGCAGGGATAGAAAGAGCAGTGGTGACTGAAGCAAATGAAAACCTGTGGCTGCCTTTGTTCCAGCCCATTGCAACCATTTAGGAATGTGAACCCTCTGTTGATTTTTCCTTTGTGTTTGAAGACAGACTGTAGTTACTTTTATGTGAATGCTCTTATATTTTTTAAATGTTATCAGTTGAATCAATGTTTTAGTCACTCTGTGCTGTGTTTAAAATACCTCTACTATAAGAAAATATCTCTGTTGCTCTCAACCTTTGCAGTAGACCAACTCCTTTTCTTAGGTCAGTGGAAGTTAAATATTCAAGAAAGATACCTTCAGGATATCTACTTTTAGAGGCTGAGCTGTGAAATGAGATGGTTGGAATCAAAATCCAACAAAAGAGAAGAAAAAGTTAAACAGTAACTTAAAAGACACTTGAGAAAATATTGCACTTATTTTAGTGTTTACTCTAACTACCTCAACAAATTTCCAAAATTTTCACTTTTAAATAATTTTATATATGACTGTAGTTGTGTTGAGAATAGTTCTCATTTCTTTTTCATTTGCTGTTCTTTGAATTCTAGCCACTTAGCTATTAAACATCTTTAAAAATCATGTGTCTTGTGTGTAGTTAGTGCACAGATCACCTGCCGACAAAGATAAATTCTTCCTCTGAAAACTCTCGAGGATCACAGTTCATCACGCTGCCTTTTGGGGTGCTGAAGGCAAATAGAAGACACCAAGTAATGTTTTCCTGCTGCTGCTAAGTCACTTCAGTCGTGTCCGACTCTGTGCGACCCCATAGACAGCAGCCCACCAGGCTCCCCCGTCCCTGGGATTCTCCAGGCAAGAACACTGGAGTGGGTTGCCATTTCCTTCTCCAATGCATGAAAGTGAAAAAGTGAAGTCGCTCAGTCGTGTCTGACTCCTAGCAACCCCATGGACTGCAGCCTAACAGGCCCCTCCGTCCGTGGGATTTGCCAGGCAAGAGTACTGGAGTGGGTTGCCATTGCCTTCTGGGAAAGTTTCAGCCAAAGATCTAGATAGTATGATGAAGAATCGACTTTCCTTAGGCTCTCAGATACTGGTGATGTTCACTTTGAATTCATAGTTGTTCTGAAAGAGAGTGAAACATTGTTTGATTGGGAAATTGAGCAGGTTTTAAAAGGTCCTCAATATCTATGACACAACAAATCCTTTTGTGTCTGAATCATAAGAAAACAACATTCAAAAGGCTTTCACTAGGAATCATGATATGCTATTTCGGTACCATTGTGATTTCTTTAGGCACTTGAGTAAATCCAGGTGTGACATATAAAACATATATATATATTTGATGGTTTGTAGAGTGCTAGATGGGCTTCCCAGGTGGCATTAGTGGTAAAGAATCTGCCTGCCAATGCAGGAGACTCAAGAGATGCTGGTTCGATCCTTGGGTCAGGAAGATTCCCTGGAGGAGGGCATGGCAACCCACTCCAGTATTCTTACCTGGAGAATCCCATGGACAGAGAAGTCCATGGGAAGTCTGCTGGGCTACAGTCCATGGGATTGCAAAGAGTCAGACACAATTGAGCGACTTAGCATACACAGTGGCTGTACCGTTTTGCATTCCCACCAGCACTGAATGAGAATTCCTGATTGTTCCACATTCTCACCAGTCTTTGGTGTTGTCAATATTTTGGATTTTGCCCTTCCTATAAGTGTGTAGAGGTATCTTGTTGTTTTGATTTTCAGTTGCCAAATAACATAATATTTGATCAACTTTTCATATCCTTATTTGTCACCTACATGTCTGCTTTGGTGAGGTGTCTGTTCAGTACTTTTGCCCATTTTAAATATCAGGCTGTTCATTTTTTGTCGAGATTAAGAGTTCTTTGTATATGTTGCGTTACAGTCTTTTATCATAAAATGGTAAGAGGAGACATCCTTTGTTGTTCCTGATCTCAGTGGAAAAGCTTCTTGTTCCTTCTTTTAAAATGTAATCTTCTCTATCTATTGTAGTGCCTGCCTGCTCAGTTCTGTCTAACTCTTTGAGACCCCATGGACTGTAGCCTACCTGGCAGCTCTGTCTTTGGAGTTTTCCAGGCAAAAATACTGAATTTCCTTCTCCAGGAGATTTTCCTTGCCATTTCCTTCTCCAGGAGATCTTCCCAACTCAGGGATTAAACCCAAGTCTCTTTTGTCTCCTGAATTGGCAGGAGGATTCTTTACCACTGACCCACCTGGGAAGCCCCTTTATTGTGGTAATAGTTGACTTAAAATATTACATTAGTTTCAGGTGTACAACATAATGATTCAGAATTTTTATGTATTACACACCATACAAAGTTATCATAAGAAATTGATTATCCCCATGCTGTACATTATGTCCCTGTGACTTATTTATTAATTCCTTTTAATTCTCTTCACCTATCTTGCCTCTTCCCCACTCCACTCCGCTCTGTATCTGTGAGTCCTTTTCTGTTTTATTTGCTTGCTTTTAGAGAAAGCTTCCAGAGAAGGCGATAGCACTCCACTCCAGTACTCTTGCCTGGAAAATCCCATGGACGGAGGAGCCTGGTGGGCTGCAGTCCATGAGGTCGCTGGAAGTCGGACACAGATGAGCGACTTCACTTTCACTTTTCACTTTCATGCACTGGAGAATGAAATGGCAACCCACTCCAGTGTTCTTGCCTGGAGAATCCCAGGGACAGGGCAGCCTATTGGGCTGCCATCTATGGGGTCACACTGAGTCGGACACAACTGAAGCGACTTAGCAGCAGCAGCAGAGAAAGCTTCTAGTTTCTCACCATTATGTATAATACTGGCTCTAAGTTTTAAAATACAAACTGTGGAAAATAATTCAAGAGGTGTAAATACCAGACCACCTTACCCGCCTTCTGAGAAATCTGTATGCAGATCAGGAAGCAACAAGTTAGAACTGGACATGGAACAGCAGACTGGTTCCAAATAGGAAAAGAAGTATGTCAAGGCTGTATATTGTCACCCTGCTTATTTAACTTCTATGCAGAGTACATCATGCAAAATGCCAGACTGAATGCGGCACAAGCTGGAATCAAGATTGCCAGGAGAAATATCAATAACCTCAGATATTCAGATGACACCACCCTTATGGCAGAAAGTGAAGAATAACTAAAGAGCCTCTTGATGAAAGGTAAAGAGGAGAGTGAAAAAGTTGGCTTAAAACTCAACATTCAGAAAACTAAGATCATGGCATCCAGTCCCATCAGTTCAGTTCAGTTCAGTTCAGTCACTCAATTGTGTCCAACTCTTTGCAACCCCATGAGCTGCAGCATGCCAGGCCTCCCTGTCCAACACCAACTCCCATAGCCTACTCAAACTCATGTCCATGGAGTCGATGACGCCAGCCAACCATCTCATCCTTTGTCGTCCTCTTCTCCTCCTGCCTTCAATCTTTCCCAGCATACATGGCAAATAGATGGGGAAACAGTGGAAACAGTGGCTGACTTAATTTTTTTGAGCTCCCAAATCACCGCAGATGGTGATTGCAGCCATGAAATTAAAAGATGCTTACTCCTTGGAACAAAAGCTATGACCAACCTAGACAGCATATTAAAAAGCAGAGACATTACTTTGCCAACAAAGATCCATCTAGTCAAAGCTATGGTTTTTCCAGTAGTCATGTATGGATGTGAGAGTTGGACTATAAAGAAAGCTGAGCACAGAAGAATGGATGCTTTTGAACTGTGGTGTTGGGGGAGACTCTTGAGAGTCCCTTGGACAGCAAGGAGATCCAACCAGTCCATCCTAAAGAAAATCAGTCCTGAGTATTCATTGAAAGGACTGATTCTGAAGCTGAAACTCCATTACTTTGGCCACCTGTTGCGAAGAACTGACTCATTGGAAAAGACCCTGATGCTGGAAAGGATTGAAGGTGAGAGGAGAAGGGGACGACAGAGGATCAGATGGTTGGATGACATCATCAACTGGATGGACACAAGTTTGAGCAAGCTCTTCGAGCTGGTGATAGATGGGGAGGCCTGGTGTGATGCAGTCCACAGGGTTGCAGAGGGTCAGACATAACTGATCGACTGAACTGAACTGAAGGTTTTAAAAGACTTTTTATAATGTTGAGGACATTCTCCTTTATTCTTAGTTTGCCAAGAGCATTTTTTGTGAATGGCTGTTAGATTTTGTCAGCTGCATCTTATGCATCTATTGATAGGATTATATGGTTTTTATTCTTATACTATTGATGGCTTACATTAATTGATTTTCAAATGTTGAACCAACTTTGCATACCTGGAATACTCCCGTTTTCCAATGTTTTATAGTTTTTTCTTATACACTTTGGATTTTATTTGTTAAAATTTTATTTAGGATTGTTGCATCTAGTTTATGAGTGATGTTGGTATTGAGATCTTTGTCTGATCTTGATATTAGGGATGCTGACCTCACAGAACAAGTTAGGAGGTATTTCCTCTACTTCCATCTTCTGGGAGAGACTCGGAAGAATTGATGTAATTCCTCCTTTAATTGTTTGATAGAATTCACCAGTGAACTTGTTCGGTCTGGTGCTTTGTATTTTAGAAGGTTTATAAATATTGATTCAGTTCCTTTTATAGATAAAGTCCTATTCAAATTGTATTTCTTTTTGTGTGAATTTTGGCAGGTCATGTCTGTCAAGGAATTTATCCATTTCATTTATTGTTTGCGGTCCTAACATTTTTCATAATATTCCTTTATTATCCTTTTAATGTCCATGCAATCTCTGTTGATGTCCTGTTTTTCATTTGTTATTAGCTTTATTTATTTTTGCAAAGAACCAGCTTTTGGTTTTATTGAGTTTTTGTGTGAAAGATTTTTTTTTAATTTTTTAAAAAAATTTATGTTTTAAATTTTACTGATTTCTTCTCTAATTTTTATTATATTTTTCCCCCCTTTTGCTGACTTTGGATTGTTTGCTCTTCTCTCCTAAGTGAAAGCTTAGATTATTGATTTAAATCTTTTCTAATGTATGCTTTCAGTACTGTAAAGTTATCTCTGAGTTCTTCTTTTGCTGCTTCTTACAAATTTTGGTGAGTTGTATTTTCATTTTCTTCAAAATATTTTATATCTCTTGAGATTTCTTACTTGACCCATATGTTATCTAGAAGTGTATTGTTTAATATCCATGCATTTTGGGGTTTTCTAACTGTCTATTATTGATTTTCAGTTTAATTAGTTCCATTGTGTTCAGATATTGTATGATATCTGTTTTTAGATGTGTTACAATGTGTTTTATTGCCCAGAATATGATCTATTTTGGCTAGTTTTCCATGTGAGCTTCTAAGAATGTGCTTTCTGCTGTTCTGTTCAGTTCAGTTTCAGATCAGTCGCTCAGTCATGTCCAGCTTTTTGCACCCCCATAGACTGCAGCACACCAGGCTTCCCTGTTCATCACCAACTCCCAGAGCTTGCTCAAACTCATGTCCATCAAATCAGTGATGCCATCCAGCCGTCTCCTCCTCTGTTGTCCCCTTCTCCTCCTGCCTTCAATCTTTTCCAGCATCAGGGTCTTTTCCAGTGGGTCAGCTCTTCGCATCAGGTGGCCAGAGTATTGGAATTTCAGCTTCAACATCAGTCCTTCCAATGAACATTCAGGACTGATTGCCTTTAGAATTGAACGGTTGTATCTTCTTGCAGTCCAAGGGACTCTCAAGAGTCTTCTCCAGCACCACAGTTTGAAAGCATCAGTTCTTCGGTGCTCAGCCTTCTATAAAGAAGTTGGACCATAAGGTCCAACTCTCACATCTGTACATGACTATTGGACAAAACCACAGCTGTGACTATGTGGACCTTTGTTGGCAAAGTAATGTCTCTGCTTTTTAATATGCTGTCTAGGTTGGTGATAGCTGTTGTTGGATATAGTTATTTTATATCCAGCCAATTGATACTGTTGTTGAGTTCAGTTAAATACTTACTGATTTCCTGCCTACTAGATATTTCCACTTCTGATTAAATGTTAAGTCTCTGACAATGACTGTGGACTCATTTATTTTTCGTGGCAGTTCTATCAGTTTTTGTCTCATGTATTTAGATGCTCTTGTTAGATACATACAGGTTAAGCATTGTTATGTCTTCTTGGAGAATTGACATCTTTATAATTATCTTTGAGAACTCTTCTTGCTTTTGAGGTCTGCTCTGTCAGAAAATAATATGGCTTCTCCCACTTTATTTTGATTAATGTTAGCATGGTATATCTTTTACCATCCCTTGGCTCTCAATCTATGTGTGTTTTTATATTTATCATGGGTTTCTTTTAGATAACATATAGTTGGATCTTGTTTTTTGATCCATGCAATAAAATGTGTTACTTGGAAGATATACATAACTCTCAGTGAATTGCTATTAAAAAATCTAAAATATCAAGCATGGATAAAAGGTCCCTTCATATTGCAGAATAGATCAATGGGTTTTAACAAAGCAGAGTACAAGGAGTTCACTGATATGATGTCATATTCCACATTATGACTACCTTTAAGAAACTATCACTTACTGAGTTTTGATGTTGTTTTAAAGAAGAATATTCACAATGCACTGAAAATGTTCTAGAAATGAACATATTTTTTCCTTTTCCGACTCTGATTGAAAATGTTTCCAGGGATTCCCTGGTAAAGAATCCACCTACCAATGCAGGAGATCCTCCCTGATCTGGGAGGATCTCACATGTTGTGGAGCTACTAAGCCCGTGTGCCATGACTATTGAGCCTGATTCCTAGAGCCTGGGAACTGAAACTTCTGAGCCCACATTATGCAACTACTGAAGCCTGAGTTCCCTAGAGCCCATGTCGTGCAACAAGAGAAGCCACTTCAATAAGAAGCCCATACACTGCAACTAGAGAGTAGCCCCTGCTCGTGGAAACTAGAGAAAAACCTGCACAGCAACAAAGACTCAGCCCAGCCAAAAGTAAAAATAAATAAATAAATTTTAAAAATAAAATGTTTCCAAACAACGTGTCACAACACACTGAAACATATGAGAATCCAGATGCCTTCTATTAAGCCAGACATTAAAGAAATTTGCATTCCTATGAAACAGTACCATACTTCTCACTGAAATTTTTTAGGAAAAGATAGCTGTTTTTCTTAAAAGTATGTTAGATATGTTAATATATAATTGGTTTATAATTGTTAATTTAAAATAAATTTATAAATGATTTTCTGGATGACAAATAATAAAATTTTTCTTAGTTTTAGTTTCTAAGGTGTTAAATATTGATAGATATGTTACACAAATAAAAGCTCTATATAGTTCTCCATCATTTTTAAGAATATATAGGAGTTCAGAGGCTAAACCGTTTAAGAATCACTGCCAAGAAAAATGCTGGCATGCAAGTTAAATATAATATTGTAGCATTTTGTCACCCACTCCAGTGTTCTTGCCTGGAGAATCCCAGGGACGGGGGAGCCGGGTGGGCTGCCGCCTATGGGGTCACACAGAGTCGGACACGACTGAAGTGACTCAGCAGCAGCAGCAGCAGCATTTTGTCTAGTGCTGCTGCTGCTGCTAAGTCGCTTCAGTTGTGTCCGACTCTGTGCGATCCCATAGATGGCAGCCCACCAGGCTCCCCCGTCCCTGGGATTCTCCAGGCAAGAACACTGGAGTGGGTTTCCATTTCCTTCTCCAATGCATGAAAGTGAAAAGTGAAAGTGAAGTCACTCAGTCATGTCCGACTCTTAGCGACCCCATGGACTGGAGCCTACCAGGCTCCTCCGTCCATGGGATTTTCCAGGCAAGAGTACTGGGGATTGGAGAAGGCAATGGCACCCTACTCCAGTACTCTTGCCTGGAAAATCCCATGGATGGAGGAGCCTGGTGAGCTGCAGTCCATGGGGTCGCTAAAAGTCGGGCACGACTGAGCGACTTCACTTTCACTTTTCACTTTCATGCACTGGAGAATGAAATGGCAACCCACTCCAGTGTTCTTGCCTGGAGAATCCCAAGGACGGGGAGCCTGGTGGGCTGCCGTCTATGGGGTCACACAGAGTTGGACACGACTGAAGTGACTTAGCATAGCATAGCATAGTTATAATGCATGCATGATATGTATTTAAATTTACAGATATTAACACCACAATATGCATGTCTGTTACTTTTTTCCGCGGTAAAGGAAGGAGCCCTACTTCAAAATTGGAATCATTGGGTCTTCAGGCAAAAATGAGATCCAGTGGAGTGGAAAATTTATGAAGGGTTCACCAAAGTATATTAAGGGAACATAAAATGTAACTTGGATGAATTGAGCTAGTATTTTCTAGCTTAAAAAATATATACGCTTCTTTGGTTCAAATCCACTTCCTTTTCTCAGCAAAATTTTAAATACCTTTAAACCTCTGTGGCTACCAACTCCATTTTCTTATTCTCCATTTCTCCTGTACGCATTCCTTTGGTTGCGCCATGATCAAGATCACCAGTGACCCACCTTGTGTTGTCAAGTCACATATCTGTTCATACTTGGCAGAATTCTCTGCACTGTTAAAGCAATTGACCACTTCTTCTTCCCTGAAACCCTCTCTCTGTTGGCTTTTGTGATACCACACTCTACTGATTTTGCTCCTGCTTTCCTGGCTTCTTTGGTTTCTCTTCTTTTACTTGACTTGTAAATGTTAGAATGCTCTCAAGGTTCTGTTCTGGGGCCTTTTTCCTTCTCTGCCTACATATCTTCTCCAATGAACAGGAGCCAGCTGTCTCTTCTCTCTTCCTTGAGTTATGAAGACTGTCCCTGAGTTACATCTGCCTCCCAGTAGCACTCAACCCTTTAACTTGAGCTTCAGTCTCCCTTTAGAAAAAAGATAAGTACAGCTGGCTCCCTACTTGAGATCTCTACATCGGTGTCCAGTAGGCATCTCAAACTCAACATGGCTAGAACAAACTCTGATTCTCCCACTCCAACAACTACTCCCCCTTCTCACTTCTCTGTTCCAATTAAATGGTGCCATGGTCAACCAGGAATTCAAAGCAAACTCCAATGGCAAGCCTTTTTCTCTTTTCTTTGGAAAAAAAAAAAAAAAAAAATTAACTGGCTGTGTTGGATCTCAGTTGCAGCATGTAGAATCTAGTTTCCTGACCAGTGATTGAACCTGGGCCCCTGCATTGGGAGTGTGGAGTCTTAGTCACTGGACCACCAGGGAAGTCCCAAGCCCTTTTCATTTATTTAGAGTTTTGTCTTTCTCTCAGGAAGACAAAACAAAACACTATCTTCCAAAAACTTTTGATGTTGTAATCTTAAGTTAAAGAGGTAAAGGAAATATTTGGTCTTATTTTTTCCACCTATTTTCATGAAATGAGTATACGTTTTCCCTGCAGTAGCACAGCTGCTCTTTAAATTTTCCTTTTCACCTTCATATGTAAAATTTATACATTTCTATTCATATTGAATAGCCACATTTTCAAGGTGACAGGTTATTGCTAAGATCATTCTGAATGCAGAATATTTATAGGAGTAATAAGGTTTAATGCTTATATGATATGAAACTCAAATTGGCATCAGGTATCTGGAATTAAAAGTGTGAACTATTAAAAATCTGTGTGACTTTGGAGGGTGATTTGTGTGTGCCTTACTGATGAAAAGAGGGAGAAAGGCAAAAAAGAGAAAGATTATAATTTAGTACACTGAAATGATAAGATAAGCAAATGCATTCTGAGATAAAACTCATTATGGACTTTACTTTTGAGCTGGTAGTGGCCCAGATGGACAGACAGGGATGAAGTTGGCATCTCCCTATTATATATGAATGAGTTTTCTTCCTTCTTTTGATGATGTGGTAGCAAATTTGTTACTTCTTTAGCTTTCTTTAACTAATGTATGACATTAAGAGTCGGACACGACTGAGCGACTGATCTGATCTGATCTGACATTTAATATATTTTACCAAACTCTTGTTGAGAGGAAAACAATGTGAAGCAAATTGAAGAGAAGATGAGGCATTCTGAAACTCTTCAGGTCTTATACACAATGAAAAGTTTGAGAACCACTGGCATTAAAGCCATTTTCTGGTCCTTATTTTCCTTATATTTGTATCAGATTGAAGATGATCTCATTCTGATGAGATTCTGAATTGTTGAGAATGAATGAATATAGAGATAAAACAACATACTAAATCTCATGTATTTTTGTGACTAAAATATTAATGCTGCCTTGATTGACAGGAGAATGATGAAATACCCCAATTACCAAAGTTTGAAAGGACTCTGTAGATTCTGGTTATTAAAGTTTGATTCTGTAAACACATCATTTATCTTCAGAAAGGAAGACTTACACATTTTGTAGAAAATGTCAGTTTTCATGAATTTGCCCTCTCAAGCAAGCATCTAAATTCTGCCTTCACTGCTATAAAGATGAGGCTCTTGGGAAACATAAATGCTTGGTTAGAAATGCTAAGAAGTTCCAGGTTTTGTTTCACATGCAGTTAAACAAAAAGTTCCATATTGTCACGGAGGATAAGAAGATAAAAAGTCAGATAAAGATAGAGTTTACTTTATTAGGTTGTATGTTTCCTTTTGCCTCATAGTTTGATTCATTGTCACTACTCCTTTAATTTGCTGGTTTCAGAATGTGACTGAGTTTAGTTTATGATGATAAGATTTATAAATGTAGAGGTGAAGTTTAAGGTTTACTTGCACGAGAGGTTCTGTTTCCTACGTGGTCAATATGAAATGTAAACTCGGCGGTCAGAGCATCATGCTGTTTTATGACTAAATGGGAAGAGCTAAGGAGCATTTTTGATAAAGATATTGTTAAAAAAACTAAAATTGAAAATTAGGTTAACACTAATTAAAATGGGTATTAAATCCAGAAAATTTGAAAATCTCTCTCCATTGCCAATTATACCTAACTTTAGATAATATTTCAAAAGATTGTATTACAAATTTCTAATAAGAAAGTTAAGGTGTCATCCAATACTTTCTTATTCATTTTATTTAATTCAGCTGAATTCTTACATTGAGATGAGGCTGTTAGTACTGATGTGGCTTTGAAGTTGTGGAATCTGAAACGTGAACCCATTGAATCAGGAATCAAGATGGTACTGAAGCTAAAGCTAGGAGTGAGTCCTGCAATTCAGTTGTTCTGTTTCTTTTAGATAGCTTTGTTTTTCTCTTTACACAAGGTTTACAAAAGTTTAACATGCACACAGCCAGATATTCTGAAAATAAGAAAGTGTACAAAGGTCACTTTCCTACCACCTGGAAGTAATCACTGTTTGCATTTCAGTGTGTGCCACATATTTTTCTTAGTATGAATGCACTCTGACATTATACATGTGTGCACACATACGTGTATATGTATACGCACATGCATATATATGTGAAAGTGTGTATGTATGTGTACATCCAGTATGCTTAGTCATATTTTCACCAAACAATAGTTTACAGACATCTGTTGTAGACAGACATATGTATATATACTTTTCATCTCATTCCATTTCTGATTACACTTTTTCCCAGTGTTCTGTAGTTTGATGTACCATAATATATTAAATTATCCCCTTAATGATGAGCTTTTAAGTTGTTTCCCCTGTTTTTGCTTCTATAATCAATGCATTGAAACCCCTTGTCTGAAAATTTTCTTAGGATAAATTCCAAGAGGTAGAATTGCTGGGTTAAAGGAAACACCCACTTAGAAATCTGAGATTTATACTAAGTTGTCCTCAGAAGTGTTGTGTCATTTTGTATTGTTATTAGCGATGTCTTGAGGGTGATGATTTTGGAATATTATGAACAATCTTGTGTTTTGTTAATCTTTTAAATCTTTGTAAATATGGGATTCGCTGGTGGCTCAGACAGTAGAGTCTGCCTTCAATGCAGGAGACTTGGATTTGATCCGTGGGTTGGAAAGATCCCCTGGAGAAGGGAATGGTAACCCACTCTGGTATTCTTGCCTGGAAAATTCCATAGACAGAGGAGCCTTGCACGCTACAGACATTTTTACATTAATTTTCATTTGTTTGGTGGAATATCTCCAGATTCCTTCCAGCTTCTGTGTGCCCTGACTTGGCAGGTAGTGGCTGGAGCTCTTAGGACAGATAAAGGAAGGAATGATCTCACCTGGTCTTTAGGTAGTTAATGGACCTTGTTTTGAAGACCCAGATCAGATTTGCTGGATGGAAAGTCACTTTTTTCCTTCTAAACATTTTTAAGGCCCAGTATAAATAACTCTTTTTTTTTCTTTGTAAAAATAATAGTTTATTTCATCCCGGGTTTAATGACCACCAGGAAGAGTCTAGATCTTTGAAATACTAATGAACTTATTTGCCTACCATAGGGCTTTAGAGAGCTCTGAACCTGATCCCAGAAACACAAAAACTCAAGGCAGGCAGGAGAGGATGGGAAATTCTTCTATTCCTTCTTGAAAGTCTCTTTTTCTTTCTCCCTTCCTTCCTCACTCCCTCAATCTCTCTCACTTGTAAAGGGATCCCTTTAGAATTTCTGGCCCTTTTGTTTTTATTAGAAGTCCCTTTTGGCTAAATTTTGGTCCTTTGTGCTTCACAAGACTTAGATGTTTAGGCAACATTTGACTCTAAGTATTTTATGACAGAACTTTGAGATCTTGGTAAATACATTTAATTCATATCCACATGATCACTTTTGGGCCTGTCCCAAACTATAAAGGAAATATAATCCCCAGGCAGGAGAAACAATGCACAAGGTTTCTGTCTTCTGTTGATACAACAAAACTATTACACTTGATAGTTACTGGATTCTTATAAAAAAATAGATTCAGATCAACACTCAGTTACTTGATTAACCCCATGTTGTCTTTTTTTTATTTTTTATTTTTTTTTATCAAGAATCTCTTTTATTGATTATCAGAAACATTACAAACATCTAATATGAACAAATTGTAACATGACAGTATTTAGTTTGAACAATTAATACATTTCAGATATAATATTATACATATTTCAATGTTATTCTCCCCAGTCATCCCACCCTCTCCCGGTCCCAGAGTCCAAAAGTCTGGTCTATACATCAGTGTCTCTTTTGCTGTCTCGTAAATAGGGTTATTTTTACCATCTTTCTAAATTCCATATATATGCGTTAGTATACTGTATTTGTGTTTTTGTTTCTGGCTTACTTCACTCTGTATAATAGGCTCCAGTTCCATCCACCTCCTTAGAACTGATTCAAATGTATTCTTTTTAATGGCTGAGTAATACTCCATTGTGTATATGTACCACAGCTTGCTTATCCATTCATCTGTGGATGGACATCTAGGTTGCTTCCACGTTCTGGCTATTGCAAACAGTGCTGCTATGAACATTGGGGTACACGTGTCTCTTTCAATTCTGGTTTTCTCAGTGTATATGCCCAGCAGTGGGATTGCTGGATCATAAGGCAGTTCTATTCCCAGTTTTTTGAGGAATCTCCAGACTATTCTCCATAGTGGCTGTACCAGTTTGCATGTTGTCTTCATAATATCTTTTCCTGTTTCCTGCAGGCGTTCTTGCACCGGATGAACCAGTGCGCAGCATCGAAGCTTGACAAAAATGTAACAGAAGAAACCGTGAAGGTGAGGAGGTGTAGCTGGCCCTTGACCCCAGCACACGGTCCCCTCAGAGAAAATGTCACCTGTGGGATGTTACCTCAGGGCTTGTCCACTCTCCAGTTCCAGTATAAGTTGTTTTTTAAGTCTTTATTGAATTTGTTACAATATCGTTTCTGGTTTATGTTTTGGTTTTTTTTGAGCACTAAGCATGTGAGATCTTAGCTCCCTAACCGGGAATCGAACCCTCACCCCCTGCACTGAAAGGCAAAGAGTTAACCACTGGAATGCCAGGGAGTTCAGTTCAGTCACTTAGCTGTGTCTGACTCTTTGCCACCCCATGGACTGCAGGACGCCAGGCTTCCCTGTCCATTGCCAACTCCTGGAGCTTGCTCAAACTCATGTCCCTCGAGTCGGTGAAGCCATCCAACCATTTCATCTCTGTTGTCTCCTTCTCCTCCTGCCTTCAATCTCTCCCTGCATCAGGGTCTTTTCTAATGAGTCAGTTTTTCGCATCAGGTGGCCAAAGTATTGGAGTTTCAGCTTCAGCATCAGTCCTTCCAATGAGTATTCAGGACTGTTTTCTTTTAGGATGGACTGGTTGGATCTCCTTGCAGTCCAAGGGACTCTCAAGAGTCTTCTCCAACAACCACAGTTCAAAAGCATCAATTCTTTGGTGCTCAACTTTCTTTATGGTCCAATTGTCACATCCATACATGACTACTGGAGAAACCATAGCTTTGACCAGATGGACCTTTGCTGGCAAAGTATTGTCTCAATGAAACTATGAGCCATGCTGTGTAGGGCCACCCCACATGGACGGGTTATGGTGGAGAGTTCTGACAAAACGTGGTCCACTGGAGAAGGGAATGGCAATGCACTTCAGTATTCTTGCCTTGAGAACCCCATGAACAGTATGAAAAGGCAAAAAGATAGGACACTGAAAGATGAACTCCCCAGGTTGTTAGGTGCCCAGTATGCTACATATTGGGAACAGTGAAGAAATAACTCCAGAAAGAATGAAGAGATGGAGCCAAAGCAAAAACAACACTCAGTTGTGTAAGTGACTGGTGATGGAAATAAAATACGATGCTGTAAAAAACAGTATTGCTTAGGAACCTGGAACGTTAGGTCCATGAAACAAGGTAGATTGGAAGTGGTCAAACAGGAGATGGCAAGAGTGAACATAGACATTTTAAGAATCAGTGAACTAAAATGGACTGGAATGGGTGAATTTAACTCAAATGATCATTATATCTACTACTGTGGACAAGAATCCCTTAGAAGAAATGGAGTAGCCCTCATAGTCAACAAGAGTCCAAAATGCAGTACTTGGATGTAGTCTCAAAAATGACAGAGTGATCTCTGTTTGTTTCCAAGGCAAACCATTTGGTATCACAGTAATCCAAGTCTATACCTCCACCAGTAATGTTGAAGAAGCTGAAGTTGAACGGTTCTCTGAAGACCTACAAGACCTTCTAGCACTAACACACAGAAAAGATGTCTTCTTCATTATAGGGGACTGGAATACAAAAGTATGAAGTCAAGATATCTAGAGCAAAAGGCAAATTTGGCCTTGGAGTACAAAATAAAGCAGGGCAAAGGCTAATAGAGTTTTGCCAAGAGAATGCACTGGTCATAGCAAACACCTTCTTCCAACAACATAAGAGAAGACTCTACACATGGACATCACCAGATGGTCAATACCAAAATCAGATTGATTATATTCTTTGCAGCCAAAGATTGAGAAGCTCTATACAGTCAGCAAAAACAAGACTGGAAGCTGACTGTCGCTCAGATCATGAGCTCCTTACTGCCAAATTCAGACTTAAATTGAAGAAAATAGGGATAACCACTAGACCATTCAGGTATGACCTAAATCAAATCCCTAACGATTATACAGTGGAAGTGACAAACAGATTCAAGGGATTAGATCTGAAGACAGACTGCCTGAAGGACTATGGATGGAGGTTCATGACAGTGTACAGGAGGCAGTGATCAAGGCCATCCCCAAGAAAAGGAAATGCAAAAAGGCAAAATGGTTGTCTGCAGAGGCCTTACAAATAGCTGAGCAAAGAAGAGAAGCTAGAGACAAAGGAGAAAAGGAAAGATATATCCATTTGAATTCAGGGTTCCAAAGAATAGCAAGGAGAAGAATGCCAGGGAAGTATAAGTATAATGCCACAGAATAAGTTCTGTGCCAGGCACCTGTGTGGATGACAGCAAGAAAACAAGAAAATAGGATTTGGGAAAAGAAATGGAGGGTTATGAGGATGGTGTAGAAGACGGGACATTTTTTTTTTTTTTTTGCCAAGAACTTGGAAATGTTTGAAAGGAAGAAGAAAAATAACCTCAAATCCAAAAACTTTCCAGTCTCTGATGGGGAGGGAGCTGAACCGTGTGTGAGAGGATTACTGGAGGGGCCTGGAAGGCAGGATGTGGGCCCTTGTGACTTCCAAGCTCTGACTCCTGAGGAACAAATGATTTGGATGGTCCATTGGTGCAGAAAATGTCTGCACAATACCCTCAGCTCACGAATATATGAGCATTTCCTTTTAAACCATAGGGAAGGAAAATTGTGAAGAGTTTTGGGGGAAAAAGAGGGGGGAAGATAGTAAATGAGAATCATGCTATAGTTGTTACTACTCATTTAAACTGTACATGTTTTCATTGATATTTATTTTGGATCCTAACTTGTTCTGTTATTTTACTGAAAATAAAAAGTCCCCATGAGTTTTATAGGCATTTCTATTTCCCATTGAATTGAGTAATCACTTTTCTGCTCTCCTTACCATGGAGTATTTTATTATTAGTTTGGGTGCTTTTGGTTGCAAGCAAAAGATCCCTGTTACTCACAGGAACATGACAATACTTTGACTCTCATAGCAATAACTTCTGCGGGCAGAGAAGCCCTTCCTCTAAAGCCAGCAAGTCTGGTTTTCTACCTGCCGCCCACTGTCGTTTGTGGGATGGGACTGTCATGCTTGGATTCAGTCACTTGGGATTGTCCTGACAACCTGGATCAGGTTTTCGGTGGTTCGCAGAATTGTGTGGGAGGGGAGCGGACCTCCAGACAGATTGGGTGCTCTGCCAGCTGGGTGGGTGGGAAAGGGCAGCTCTCCACCAGTGTTCTCAGCGTGGAGAGAAAATACTATATTCCCAAAGGATATTTTTTCCAACTTGCCTCACTACTGCATTTACACATTTATTTACAGATGCTGTTCTCAAACATTGAGGATATCCTTGCAGTACATAAAGAATTCTTAAAGGTCGTGGAAGAGTGCTTACATCCAGAACCTAATGCTCAGCAAGAAGTGGGAACCTGCTTTCTTCAGTTTGTAGGATCAATTTCTGTTTATTTTATAAGCTTTCCCCCCTAGCATTTAGGGTTTCCCTTTTAGCAAAGTAGTATGTGGGAATTCAGCATTAGAAGTAAAATCTGACACCAAAAAAAAAGTTTGGGGTCTTTTAAGGCCAGTGAAATGTTCCACTTAGAGCCAGAAAAGGGGAGGGGGCCTCGCATCATCCATTTTACTCAGTGCAGAATAAACAGGCTTTTCTTTTCTCCCAACGAGTTAGTTTTTCGCATCCGCTGTAGCTTTGAATTCTAATGAATATTCAGGCTGTCCATAATGAATGGATTTTTATGTTACTCTCAAACATGGAGCATTTCTCTTTTGAGGCATAAAATCCTCACTCTTATAATGATGCGATGAGCCTTGTGTTAGTCAAAACGTTCTCTTGTTCATTGACTTCTGACAAACCTGGAGAGGAACAGACCTGGTCCCTCAAGGTACACACACGCTTGCATCTGAATTTTTCTCAGAGGCTTGTACGGAGCAGTGCAGAAGAAGAACAAGCCAGTCAGGACTCAGTTGTTTCAAATTATATGTCATGCTTGTATGATCGTTTCCATTTCTTTACACATGATAGCTGAAATTATTTATGCAGTCGATTTGTAAGGTAAGAAGCCATCTGTATAGTGAAAATTGTTTTCAGAACTAAAGGGCATTCATACTGACAAGAGAAAAGCAGTGGTTCTATTTCTATCATTCTCCTGTTGCTAATGTTCAGAATACCCATTGGAATCCATTTATTTATCAAAATGCTATATGATTAGTGTTCTGTTTAAAAATTGTATATGAGTATTTTGTCATTGAAATCCATTTTCATTTTTTTTTTTTTTTACTTCTGGCTAGTCTTTTATAAAGTAATGGTGGGTAGTTTCTAGATCTATATATGTAGTGAGCAGACTCTGTACATGTTATTTTAAGTATCAGAAAATATTCCGTAAAAATAATTCTATGCAAGAGAGAGACTCCTTGAGTATAGGAAGATGACACTTTCCTTGGGTACAACTCTAAGTCACGTGTGTTTGTGTCCACTTAATCCAGACTGTTCCCCTTCATGAAAGAATGCAGATCTCCTGCCAGCTGGAGTGGTTGCTGGGTTACTGAGTCCTGGGTTGCACATGGGAATCTTGCTCCCTGACGTTCATTTCCTCAGTAACACACTATGAATCTGTCAGCCACGAATTTAGCTGAACTATTTCTGAAATTTGTTTTCTTCTGGTTCATACCATCTCTTGAAGTAAAGTCATTCAATCAATTTTCTGCTGGCTATATAAAATAGCACTCAGTCTTTCTAAATGCATGTCTTAGAAATTTCAGAGGATACACTTCTCTTCTACTCTTTGATCACTACCTTTTCTGAGTCTTCCTCTTTTATTTGGACCGCTTTGATAGATATTAATCATCGTCACTTGTAGAAAACTTTATAGATGGAAGAGAGCTTAGAGATCAGGGTGGTGTGACATTTCTCCTTTTAGGAAAGTATCCTTTCTGTAGCACCTGTGAAGATTGTTCATCTTGCTTTTACTTGATCACTTTTAGTGATAACTCTAATTGTTGGGAAGATCGTCATATTAATCTGTAATCTGCCTGTCACTGCCCATCATGGCCTTTGCAGTTTGCACCCAGTGGTCCTAGTTTTGTGTTTCGAAGCTACAAAGATTTGTAAATCCTTTATAATAAGTATGACAGCTATTTGAAATTAGCTGCACTTCCTTACTGGAGAAGGCAGTGGCACCCCACTCCAGTACTCTTGCCTGGAAAATCCCATGGACGGAGGAGCCTGGTGGGCTGCAGTCCATGGGGTTGCTAAGAGTCGGGCACAACTGAGCAGCTTCACTTTCACTTTCATGCATTGGAGAAGGAAATGGCAACCCACTCCAGTTTTCTTGCCTGGAGAATCCCAGGGATGCGGGAGCCTGATGGGTTGCCGTCTATGGGGTCTCACAGAGTCGGACACAACTGAAGCAACTTAGCAGCAGCAGTACTTCCTTACTTTTATATGCAAACAAGTATCTCTCTCTGAGATGACCTTTCAGATGTAACATCATCAAGGCCTGTCATTATCTTAGTTGCTTGTTGCTGAATATTGTCTACTTTGTCAGTGCCCCTTTTAAATTGTCCAGATTGGTGCATGTGACCTGCAGGGCACTATGTCCTATTCCTCTATGATCTGACACATGCTTTTCCTTCCACCAAAATACATTCTTCCCTTTCCCTGCTGGGGAATTGTAGATTCATCTCCTTGCTCTTGCCTGGATATGATCTTTTCTAAAGCTGTAACTGAACCCTCCCAGTAAAGCTAAATGCTCTCTTGTCTGTAATCTGCTACCACTTGGTTCATTTACTTTTTTTGTGTGTACATCATATTGGATTGTAATGAATATAAGTCTGTCCCCTTACTAGATCCATCCCCTTCATGGATCAGAAAAAAATAAACATATTCCTATATACACACAGTATGGCTCTTGAAATGCAGTAAACACTTAATAAAGTTTGTTCATAAACATCACCCTTCATGTTTCAAAATGTCTAATAAAATGACTCTAATGTATTCTTGAATTTACAGAAAGACAAGTTTCGCATCTATGATGAATATTGTAGTAATCATGAGAAGGCACAGAAATTGCTCTTTGAACTTAACAAAATAAGAACAATCCGGACATTTCTTTTGGTAAGTATATATTTATGTGTCACCATATGCTGTTACTTGTTGATAGGTCCACTGAGAGCCACGGAATAGCATCAGGGTAGTGTTAGAACTGCTTGTGTGACATCTGTTTTTAACATATCCCTGCTAGGAAGCTACAGAGTCCTTTGAGAAATCTAAGAAGTGAGACTGTAAATCAACTGTACTTCAGTAAATGTATATAGTAATAAATTGAGTTGGCTGAAAAGTTTAAGTGTTTTCTGTTACATGGAAAAACCTGAACGAACTTTTTGGCCAATCTGATATATACTCTTAAAATCACACACACACACAAATGAATGAATGAAATGAAAAGAAGTGAGAGTTGGGAGAAGCTTGTTAACGGAGAAACACTGCCGTGCCTTCTCCTGGTTGACGAGTTACGAGACCACAGGTTCTTAGTGAGAGAAGACGTTTATGCCAGAGTTCACCATTGCTTTTCTATCCCTCCAGTCTCTAGGGTTTCATTCACTGCTGCTTAGAGAGCTCTAAGTAGGGCAGTGACAGGAAGGAAACACTTCGTGGGGATGGTAGAAAAGAATTTTCAAGACTGACCTTTCTCCTACATATATTCTTTATTCATTGTTCATAAAAAGAGAAAAATCTGTGTTTAATTTCTTTAGGATAGTACAAATAAATGCAATTTTGGCAGTTACTTAAACATCATAATTGCCAGTGAAAACCTCACTGTAAATAGAATTCAGTGATATTTAGCAAGCTGTGGAGTGGAGAGGCCATCTCTACCATCCGGTTTTAGAGCCTGGATCAGCTCATTTAAACTGAAAAATAGAATGCCTGTTTACAACTCATTTCCACTCCCACTATTAGCTCCAGGCAATCACCAATTTGCTCTCCATCTCTCTAGATTTGCCTTTTCTGGAGATTCATATAAGTGAATACAATACAATACAATCTTTTAATGCCTGGCTTCTTTTGCTGACTAAAATGATTTTGAGGTTCATCCTTATTATAACATGTATCCATACTCCATTCATTGTTATTGCTGAATAATATTCCACTGTGTTTTGTTTATCCATTACAGTTTATGAATAATGGATCAACAATTGACTGTGGTAATGGTGGGCCTTGAAGATCCTTGAAGTCATTTCGGAGAGAAAGATTTCTTAGTAAAGTCAGGATATGTCCAGTTTGGGTAGTTCTAAAGAATACTATTATGAATATTCATGTACAAGTCTGTGTGTGGATATACATTTTCATTCTCTTGGGTAAATACTTAGAGTAGAATTGCTGAAACAGAGTTTATGTTCAGGTCTTTTCTTTTTTTAATAATTTTTCTAGGGAATACAATATGCATCTTAACTTAGGAAGTCCTATTTCCCCGAGGCTGGTTATTATTTTTTTGTTTGTTTTGTTTTTAGTAACTTGCCTGGATTGAATTTGAGAATCTGTGTCTTTTGTATATGCAGCCGCTGCCCCCGTCTTCACTCACTTTTTGTTTTATAACTTAGTTTTTCCTTTAGGCGTCACTCCTCTGACTTTTTAACTTAGTGGTCAGTTGGGAATTTGTCAGAGGTAAACTGAACATCACGATGCATCTGACTTCTGGATCTGTGTGGGAGTTGCGGGGACACATTCACAGAGCAGGCAGTTTCCAACTCAGACCTGGGTTTTTCTTCTTAAGGGGCCGTCATCTCATTTCTTTTCTGCACGTACACAGTCTGACGTTTGCCCCAAGCAGGACCAAAGTCTCAGGCTAGCGTAATTGGGAACGTGCCCGTTTTTCTTAGGCAGTGTGCTACATTGCCAACACTCCTGGGTGTGGGATTTTTGCCCTCTACAGTCCCCTCTGATAGCTGGTTTGCAGGGCCAGTGCTACTGTGACCGGGCCACCATGCAGGATGAGCTGAGGATGACCCTGGTTGGCGGGGGTGGAGAAGAAGGGGAAGAGCCCGGGCAAGAATGCCACCAAGTCCTCTGTTCTTACCTGAAGTTCAGCAGTTTTTCATTAATAAACACTTCTCAATTTGTTGACTTTAGTTGATTTCCAGAGTCCTGAAATTGTTGTCCCCCCATCCCCCCACAATTTAGTATAACAGTTGTTTTGGGCTTCCCTGGTTGCTCAATGGTAAAAGAATCCTCCTGCAATGCAGGAGACACAGGAGATGGTTTGATCCCTGGGTCAGGAAGATCCCCTGGAGGAAGGCATGGCAACCCACTCCAGTATTCTTGCCTGGAGAATCCCATGGACAGAGGGGCCTGGAGGGCTACAGTCCATAGGGTTGCAAAGAGTTGGACATGGCTGAAGCGACCTAGCTTGCACACACATATCAGTTGTTTGGGGAAAGAGAAGTTACTGATCTCTTCTCTCTGGCATGGCCAGAGGAAGTTCCTGCACCTTTGGACTAATGCGGCTCCCTGTGAAGTCTCAGAACTCTGCTGTACCCCTCAGGGCACTATGTTCTCAGCAGAGCTGGGTCTCTGCTACATATCCCAAGTCCCAGATGCTGCTGGTAGGAAGACCCTGGCTTTACTAGTTCTTGCCTTGGCACTAAGTGGACACTAATTATCTGGATGACTTTAGGAAATTCATTACATCTCTGGTGTCATTTCCCTTACTCATTGAATAGGGATAATAGCAATCACCCTTTGGAAAACATTAAGGGTTTACAGATATGGGATGATGATGTTATAATTTTGGGTACTTGCATATGCCATCACCTGAGTAAGTTTTTAGGATTGGCGGATTCTCTGGGAGCTTATTTAGGAAATATATTTTCTGTCTACATAAGTAGAGAGGTGACTCTCACAAACCAGTCTAATAAGGACTTACTGTACAGCTCAGGGAACTCCACTCAGTTCTCTGTAATGACCTGTATGGGAAAAGAATCTGAAAAAAAGTGGATCTGTGTATATGTATAAAGGATTCACTTTGCTGTACAGCAGGAACTAACACAACATTGTAAATCAGCTATACTCCAATAAAAATTTTAAAAAGAAATAAAATGACAACCAACCTCAGCTGTTATGAAGGGAGTTTGTAGTCTATGTAGTACTAATGGATAAGAAAATAAAAGCACGTTGCTGTTACTTAATCACTCAGTTGTGTCTGACTCTCTGTGGCCCCATGGACTATAGCCTACCAGGCTCCCCTGTCCATGGAATTCTCCAGAAAAGAATACTGGAGCAGGTTGCCATTTCATACTCCAGGGTATCTTCCTGACCCAGAGAACAAACACACATCTCTTGTGTCTCCTTCATTGGCAAGTAAATTCTTTACCACTGAGCCACCTGGGAAGCCCCAGTAGCAAGTTAGACAGTCATCAGTTGCTTAGGGTGCTTTAGCCCAGGGCTAGGTACAGGGGGTGGCTGCATGTATAAGGCGTGTTCACTCTATGGGAACACTGAAACATCACTGGAAGTAGAATGGTATGTAGATATGTTATTAATACATAGGATTCCTCTGGGGATAGTACCATAACAGGTGGAAAGAGTTATTTTGATGACCTGATTTCAAGAGGGGTTGAAACCCCCAAAGAACAGGTTTGAGTGGGACACTTTTTGCTGCTCTAAGGTTGCTGGTGAAGTGAAAGTCACAGACCTGGTTTTGCCCAGTTGGTTGCACAGATTGGAGCTTGAAGCACTGCTCAAGGCAGTGGGGGCCGGGTGGGGGGGCATTGTTCTGCTTCCATCACTGTTTCTTTTATCTCCTTTCCTGCTCAGCACTCAGTCTCTCCTCTTGCTGAATGTAAGACTGTATTTTAAAAGATAGTGGTATACAGGCTATTAAGTTATCAGTATGATGCTTGAGGAGCCTTTTCTTCCTTTGTTGAATATTTATTATCTGCTTTCTCTGTGCCAGTCACTGTGATAGGTGCTGTAGATACAGGTTTTGATACCAGTTTCAAAACTATTTTTTAGGGAATGCCCTGGCAGTCCAGTGGTTAGGAATTGGCATTTTCACTGCCAGGGCCCAGGTTTAATCCCTGGTCAGGGAACTAAGATCTCATGAGTCTTGTGGCACAGCCAAAAAAAGTTTGTAAAAAATTTTTTAATTAGAACAATTGTGTTTTTTTTTTTAATTTTTTATATTGTCACTGTAGCTTAAACACAGAATAAAGATGAAGTGCTTAAGAGGATCAAGTCTTTATCAGCATCGCTTCTCTTGACTGTCACTTTCAGTAAACAAAAGCTGCTTCCATTTCATTTCAGTGTGATTGTTGGCTTTGAGTTTTCTCCTTTCATCTTGCCTCTGTGGAGATCATATCTGACCTCCTTCTCTGAGACTGGCTGGCCAGTGTCATTGGTGAGGTAGTACAACTCAAAGTGGCTTAGAGATCACTGGATTAAAACCGGCCTGTTTAACAGAGAGGAAAATTAGAAACTTGAAATTGGTCCAAGTTACATCACTTGCCAATGGCGGGGCATGGGGAGAACCTTGTCATCTTCAGGCCTGATCTTCTTCATCACTACACAACCTCTCCCTAACCATGATGTGTATATGTACGTGTGCATCTGTTTATTCATCTGTCAGCACATCCATCCATCAGTACATCCATCCATCCATTGATCCATCCATCCACTCATCCATCTCTCCATTAATTCATTCCTCCATCTTTCACTTTCTGTCTTCTTCCTCAGACTTCATACTCAGTTGGATATATGTGAATTCATTTTCAAGATAAAGACTCAAAACACAGGTCTCTAAACTCAAATGCAACATTATCTCCTTTCTCTCTTGTAAATTTTATTTGTAACTAAATGTGCTTTTCTCGGGCCTCCCCAGTGGCTCAGTGGTAAAGAATCTGACTGCAACGCAGGAGATGTGAGTTCAGTCCCTGGGTTGGGAAGATCCTCTGGAGGAGGGTATGACAACCCACTCCAGCATTCTTGCCTAGAGAATCCCATGGACAGAAGAGCCTGGTGTACTACAGTCCAATGGGGTCACAAAGAGTCAGACATGACTGAGCACGTACACACACATGCATTTCTCAGAGACAGAAGTTATATAGAGACATGCCTTCACAAGTTTTCAACAGAAAAGTTTATGAGAGAATCAGGCTTAAAAATATAATTCGTTGTCTGTATTTCCACCCCAGAACTGCATGCTGCTCGGAGGACGGAAGAACACAGATGTCCCTCTGGAAGGATACTTGGTAACACCAATACAAAGAATATGCAAATACCCTCTACTTTTGAAGGTACTTTATGTGTTTTATTCAGTGTTGCATTTCCCTTGTACCTGTATATTTTTGCTGATGATCTTTTTAAAAATAAAAATTTTCTTTTAAATACTCTGACATTCTAAAGAAAAGACAAGTACAGTTATTGGGAAAAAATAGCTATTTTGTCACTAATTTATATAGAGAGTAGGGAACAAATGTCTGGGAATAGAGACTTTTTATGCTCTTCATAAAAAAAAAAAATACTTGTTTGAGTTACCTTTAGTATAAACACATTAGTTTCAAGATAAATCCCATTAAGTACATTATGACCAGTTTATAGAGCACATTATTTTAACTGCAGTAAACCTGCTATTGGTGATTTTTTTTCCTTTCCTCAGCCATTGGTGACTTCTTGATGCTAATAAAGTTAAGGCTAAGTTACATAATTTCAGAGCCTGGTTTTTCGGTCATTATTGCAGGTAATGGAGTGGCTCACATGGGATAATAGATAGAACATGGAAAGACAGTTATAAGAAAACTCTGCCTCTGGAAGACAGGAAATGCCTATGATCGTAGATCCATGGCCTCATTACAAATGATCAAAAGTTTTATTATGGAAAACACTAAATATTGTTCATAATATAAGGATATATGAATAGATTAGAATAGCAATTCTGGAAAGGAATTTTTTTGAAAATGTGGCATCTGAATAGTCAGTTGGGGGTAGTGGTTGAACATCTTGAGTTCTGAGTTCAAGTCCTGCACCTTATGCTTACTAGCTGAATGAGTGAGATTATAATCTAACCTCTTAAAGGCATGGGTTTCATGTATGAAACAGAAATAATGATGATGATATGAAATTATAATAAATACCTAAAAGAATGTGTAAATATATGTATATCTATGTATATATAGATACACATATATATGTATTCATATACATAAAGGAGTACCTAATAATTGATTAAGCTATTTTATACAAATCATTTAGCATAGTATGCACTCCATAAATGTTATAGCCATTATTACTCATATGTATTTGATTCTGATTTATTTTAATATATTAACTACTTCTTAGTATCTAAATTAAAAAACAAACTCAGAAATGCTATGGGCATACTAACTGGTATTCTTAATTGATTTACTTTTTGAGAAATAGATGTTATGAATTTGAACTAAAAATACGTTTTTTTCATTATAGTTTTTGTCAGTTGCATACATTAGATTTCAATGAAAATTTTCTTCGAAAAGGATTTCTTATTAAAAGAAAACAGGTGTAAATCGCTTGGTTAGCTCACATAGAGAGAAGCTAGCATGGGATGTCCAGGTCTGTAGAACTGTGGCACCGACTTCAGGGAGTAGACACGGTTGATGCAGATGTGACTCCCATCTTTCTGGTAGCCCCTTCTGACCTCTGATTTGGTGACAAATTTGCATGCATTCTCATCACTCCTCTTATTCCTATTCCTGGTTTTGGAATCCCGAGGATTTAAGAATCAGAAGGGATGGTGATATTAAAAGAAAGATATCAACTCAAGTGGTTGTTCTAAATCAACTCATTTTTGACCAAGGATGACCTCAGATAGGAACAGGGACATATCCTTGCTTTAGGGAAGAAAGGTCAATTCAGAGCATCTTCAAGTCATGGAGAAATGACATCTTTTTGCTTTTTGAAAAATTATCTTCACAGATAAACAGGAAAAAACTACTTGTGCCGTATATATATTGGTATTGATATTTTTCTCCATTGTACCATCAAATGAAAAACTGAGCTGGTATTCTGTTTAGTTTGGGATGGTTTTTATTTATTCATTAGAAAACATTAGGGGATTAGGCAATGTTTTAAAGAAAAGATACCTTGATCTTATTTGTAGAACTTCAAATTAATGGGTTGGCCAACCAGCACAGGGTTCATAGCCAGTAATTGATAGATTATTACTCGTCATTTCTTTTGCTGTCTCACAATATCTAAATTCATGTCTCAACTCCAGAGATACCCACTTGGCTCAGGCCCATGGGAGCCCCCAGTCATAGCCTGTAGACTGCCTTCACCACTTCACATAATTTACAAGTAACTCTAAGACTTGAGGGTTTCTGGAGAAGACTGCATCTCTCTTTTATGGATTTGTGATCCAGCATAACTTTTTAAACCTGACTTTGGCAGTGATATAATGTGGATCCTTTTGGTGCTGGTTCTGTCAAACAGAGTGTGAATATTTTGAGTGCAGGGTCAAAGTTGATGGCAGAATTTTCAACAATGAAGGACATCAAGGAGCATAACAACTGCATATTTTCCCACTGTGTTAAGAATTTAGAAAATTCTCTTCCAGATTTGCCTCCGGATTTCTCTAATTGTGTTAGTTACATGATGATAACTGTCGTAAGGAAACAAATGACTAATTAAAAAGCAATGTGGTCACAGCTGTCTAGACAGTGGGTGAAGATGTTTAATTTTGTGCTTCTAAATAAGACCTTTTATAAGATTAAAGATTACTCTAGTTCTGATATCCTGAATGGAAAAAAAAAAAAGAAAAAGAAAAAAAAAAGGAAAAAGCTATTGAAGGGTGTATAGAATTCATTGTAAAGAATAAACTGAGACAGAAACAACCAAGTTGTTGGCAAAAACAGCATAAATTGCTCCTTTAATGATGGAGTATTGCAGAATTTACAAATTACTTGTTTTACTAGAATATAAGACATTTTAAAAATTTGCTTTATTTATGACACTTTTTTATAGTTTCTCAAAAAGTGTTAGAAAGTAAGGGATGTAAATTATTTTTTAAATTATAGGACATATTCGTTTGATGGTTTATCATCCTTTTAAACACTAGAAAAATGGAATCAACATATAAAGAAGTCCTCATTTTGGAGCTCAAGTCAAACATAAAAATTATAAAAACTTAAAAATCATATCAAAAAATTACATGCTGTAAGTGAGATATTTGATAGTTTGAAAGGAGGTATTTAATTTAGTTTTTAAAAACAACATCATTTTAAGGGAAAAGTTAAAGTGACTGTGGTGTATGCAGGTGGTGACACTCATTCAGTGAAGGGGTCTTGATCTTGGTGGAGTTTGTGATGTCACTTCTGAAAGTGGCTCTCACGATCCTTACAGTTTTCATTTCCTGGTCAGTCTGAACCTGCTGTCCCAGAAAGCTGAAGATCAAAGGGAGATTTGTTTTTTGTGTATAAACAGGAGTTGCTTAAGCGGACTCCAAGGAAACACAGTGACTATGCAGCACTCATGGAAGCTCTCCAAGCCATGAAAGCCGTCTGTTCCAACATCAACGAGGCCAAGAGACAGATGGAAAAGCTGGAAGTTTTAGAGGAGTGGCAGTCTCATATTGAAGGCTGGGAGGTACAGTCATTGGACTCAACAATTGATCTTAAAATAGTTTTGTTATGTCTTATGCTGTGCGTAGTGTTACTGGCATTGGATGGAACCGAACCATAAATGGTCCTTTTTCTAGACAATGGTAGAGGGCTCTATTTCCTAAAAGTGTTGTCATTATTCTTTTTAAATATCTTTAAGGGGGTGGTTAATTGACTTGACTTCAACCTGAAAGCTTTGCAATAGAGCCGATCACAGTGGTGTATATCATAAACGTTGATAGCTCAGTATTTGTGCAGTGTGATAATCCTTTCTCCAGTCTTAACTTCGGTTAGTTGTCCATAACCATAGCCTGGGTCCTGGAGAGAGAAAGATTCCAAACCTGTGCTATGATATTATTTTCAGACTCTAAACTAGGTATTTCATGGTGAATGTTATTCTAAATCTATTTTATCTCTCTAAACTTGAATTTCTTCATTTCGAAGATGAAGGAACTGGCTGTGACATGATTTTTAAGGTGCACTCAAGATGAAAAATTTTATGGTTTCATGATTCACTAAAGAAAGATTTTTTGAAATGACAAAAAAGCCAATGAAGAGTGATATTCAGAATCTGTAATATGTTTGCAGCTGTAGTAATTTTGATTGTCAGTTAGTTCATGCAGTTGGAGCCCTGTATTACTTTCTGTGCTTAGTCGCTCAGTTGTGTCTGACTCTTTGTGACCTCAAGGACTATAGCCCGCCAGGCTCCTCTGTTCATGGGATTTTCCATGCAAGAATACTGGAGTGGATAACCATTCCTTTCTCCAGGGGATCTTTACTACCCAGGGATCAAACGTGTGTCTCCTGCATTGCAGGTGGATTCTTTACCATCTGAGCCACCAAGGACAGCCCACATATTACTTTGCTGCTGCTACTAAGTCACTTCATTCGTGTCTGACTCTGTGCAACCCCATAGATGGCAGCCCACCAGGCTCCACCATCCCTGGGATTCTCCAGGCAAGAACACTGGAGTGGGTTGCCATTTCCTTCTCCAATGCATTAAAAGTGAAAGTGAAGTCACTCAGTTGTGTCCAACTCTTGGCGACCCCATGGACTATAGCCTACCAGGCTCCTCCATCCATGGGATTGTACAAGCAAGAGTACTGGAGTGGGGTGCCATTGCCTTCTCCTACTATAGCACTGTAATAAACTATAATAAACTGGGCTTTCCTGGTGGTTCGGTGGTAAGAATCTGCCTGCCAACGCAAGAGACATAGGAGATGCAGGTTTGATCCCTAGTTTGGAAAGATCCCCTGGAGAAGGGAATGGCTACCCACTCCAGTATTCTTGCCTGGTGAATTCCATGGACAGAGGAGCCTGCTGGGCTACAGTCCCTGGGATTGCAAAAGAGTTGCATACAACTTAGCAACTCAACAACAACAACAAAAGAATAAACTAAATTTTTTTCTTTAAATTGACTTAATTTAGATGATCAAGAGCTTTCAACTAGGATAATTTCTTATTGTTATAAAGTAAGCAATTGAGATAATATTTTTAAAGTGTAAGAAGATTTAAAATGTTCGCAAACCAGTATTATCACACAAATCTAAGGGGGTTATTTTTATCTTTAGGGCTTTATAATTAACTAATTTGTTTTTTATCTTCAATTTGTTGGTTTCCATTTAGACCTAACCTATACCCTTTCAGATTTGCAAAGAAACCTCAAACACTGACCCCAGGGAATGCTCCTATTTGTCTATTCTCACCATGAATCTTTTAAAATGCTAACTGGGATCTGACTTCTCTTCTTCCTTGTCTATATTCTTTCAAGTATTCAGGGTCACTCTTATTTCAGCATGAATGCTACTTATTTCAATCTGTTTAAATGGTTGTGTGTTTTACAGTTGACTCATGATGATAATTCCTTTCTTGAAAACAATTGTCCTGCTGGGTTGAGAAAAATGGAGGAAAGTTTGCTTTGCCATTCTGTTGTCACTCAAACATTGGAAGAAACACCAAACTTGCTTTAAACGGCAGGATTTGTCAGTGACTTCTGCCAGGACTTTGACCAAAATAAAACCTTCATAAGGCTCTTTTCGGTTCTCTCGGGAAATGGAATCTGTCATAATTTTGTTTCTTCTTCCTGTGTATCCTAAAAATTGGAGCTCCTTCAGAAATGAGAGATTCCTTTAAAAGTGTGCACTGTTCAGGGCCAGTTAACTACTCAAAGGAATAACGCTGTGTGGTCCATACTGTGTCCTTTCCAGCCTCAATAGTGGCTGTTCCAGCCTCACCCGCTTCGGTGGGCTTATAGAACTTGGAGTGGGAGGGACAACTGGAACCGGGGGACAGAGCAAACTGGTGGCAGCAAATCTGATGTGAACACAGTTCCAGGTACAGGGCACAGAAGATGAGTGTCAGTTCCAAAAAGAGTGGCAAGATGAAGTCTCCTTGAGTCAGGTTTGAAAATGATTGCCTAAGACACAGCCATCCAGTGATTTGAGAGTTTTAGGACTTTAGAGGGAATGCTGTCTGGAGCAGGGCCCAGCCAGTTGGTTGGAAACTTGTAACAAGTACCTGATTGCGCACCTCAGTTCACCATGTTGAGAGCATGGGGGAAGCTTTACAGTATTCAGGCCTTATCCCTTCAGAGAAGTTAAAGAGAAACTGCGATCTGGTGAGACTCCAGAGGCACAAAAAACAAAGGGACACAGTCATGGAGGATGAATTCAGGCCCTGGTAAGGGAGTCGGAATGCTTAGGGCTTTCTTTGAGTTGCTAACAGGGATTTTTGCTCAGCTTACAGACAGCTTTATGTGTGTTCAGAGTGATTCTTAGGGGGTTAAGACAAGACCAAGAATGGATGACTGAGGGCATGACAGTTAGAAAACAGAGAGTTCCTTCAAGAATTTTGGACATTAGGAGCCTTGAACTAATGTTGAGTAACAGCTAATGTTGGACTATAAGGAAGGCTGAGCACTGAAGAATTGATGCTTTTGAACTGTGGTGCTGGAGAAGACTCTTGAGAGTCCCTTGGACAGCAAGGAGATCAAAGCAGTCAATCCTAAAGGAAATCAACCCTGACTATTCATTGGAAGGACTGATGCTGCAGGTGAAGCGCCAATACTTTGGCCACCTGATGCAAAGAGCCCACTCACTGGGAAAGAGCCCGGTGCTGGGAGAGATTAAGGGCATGGGGAGAAGGGGATGACAGAGGATGAGATGGTTGGAAGGCATCACTGACTTAATGGCCAGGAGTTTAAGCAAACTCTGGGAGAGTGAAGGACAGGGAAGCCTGGAATGCTGCAGTCCATGGGGTCGCAAAGAGTCAGGTACAACTGAACGACTGGACAACAATGGCAGCAGCTCTCTGAGTCCTTCCAGGAGCTCCTGCAGACCATGTAGACCATCTTAGAGATGACACTCTTGCTCCAGTAACCAAAATTTTCTTCAATGTAATCTTAATCTGGTATACCATAGTATGCATTATTTCTACTTTTGGTGGATTATTGTTATATTTCAAGTAGATCCCTTAAATATTCAGGGTCTTATTTCCCCATTCATCAAATGAAGGGCATTAAAATCTCAGGTGTAACTTGTCTCTCTAGTGTTTTGTACCATCAAATTCTCATTACATTCTTTTATGTTGAATTTAAGTAAACAAACAATGGAGATTTATTGTTCTCAAGTCATATGACGTAATAAAAAACCTGGCTTTAGAGCAGATTTGGTTTCCAATCTGGACTCTAACCTTTAGTTTGTGAATAAAGCATCAGATCTCTTCAACATACAGTTTGGATTATTGTAAGGGTCAATGAAATTAGTGAAAAGTACTTTGAACACTATAAAATGCTCTGCAGATGAAAGAGGTAGTATTTTAAAGCTTTGGTTCAGTCGTTAGATTTTACCCTTAAGAAATCCGCTTCATTTGTCTAATCTATGCGCCTGACTACTGAAAGGTTTATCTTACTTAAGTTATGTGGTCCCAAGCAACAGAAATGAAAAGAAACTTAATTTAAAAGATATTGAATAGTTCGTGAAATAAATAGAAGAGCTTCCCTCTCAGGCTTCGAAAGCTGTCTAGTCAGTTGAAGCTCTTTGACAGTCTCATTAGTGCCCCAGCTAGAATGGGTTGTTTCTTGTTTAGTTGCTCAGTTGTGTCTGACTCTTTGCAACCCCATGGACTGCAGGACGCCAGACTTCTCTGTCCTTCACCATCTCCCAGAGTTTGCTCAAACTCATGTCCATTGAAGCAGTGATGCCATCCAACTACCTCATCCTGTGTCACCCCCTTTTCTTGCCCTCAGTCTTTCCCCATATCAGGGATAAGTTCTAATAATTTTTCCATTCTTATGTTGCTCCATTCAAGATTCAAGATCAAAATCCAAGGTTCAAATAATCTTACTTGGGTAAATTTGCTCAAGGGAGGGCAAGGGCCCTTAATTGTCCATCAGCCAACTTCCTTTTCCGGAAAAGCTGATATTCCATTGTAGGCAATCTTGGTCTCTTTTAACAGTTTACTGAACTACTATAACCCCCATTACACAGATTTTAAAAAATGAGGACTATATAGCTTAAATGTTAGTCACTGAGTCATGTCTGACTGTTTGGACCCCATGGACTGTAGCCCACCAGGCTCCTTTGTCCATGGGATTCTCCAGGCAAGAATACTGGAGTGGGTTGCCATACCCTCCTCCAGGGGATATTCCCAATCCAGGGATCAAACCCACATGTCTTATGTCTCCTGTATTGGCCGGCAGGTTCTTTACCACTTGCGCCACACAGGAAGCCCAAAATAACATTGGTGGTGGTTTAGTTGCTGTCATGCAACTCTTGCAACGATGGCCTGCCAGGCTCCTCTGTCCATGGGATTCTCCAGGCAAGAATACTGGAGTGGGTTGCTAGTTCCTTCTCCAGGGGATCTTCCCAACCCAGGGATTGAACTGGGATCTCCTGCATTACAGGTAGATTCTTTACTGAGTGAGTTATGAGGAAAGCCCCAAAATAACGTTATGCAGATTTAAATGAATATTCAGTGATGATGAACCGTAGCATAGGTGTAACTATGACCATGGAACACATGATAAACTCCTCTTCTGTCCTGGGCTCTGGGAAGCAGTTGGGACCACTGCTTACCTAGAGGTCTCATAGAGCAGGCCCAATACTCACCTTCATCCCCGTGTCAGCAGAGTTGCTGATCTATGCACTTGAGTGCCTGAGCTCAGGCTTCCAAAGCAGTGTGACTTCAAGTATTGATGGAACACCACAATGCATCAGAATCTACTGAATGATCTGGGACTTACCCAGATGTACTCTCTCTGGGGATAGTGCCAGGGAACCTATTGCTACTGCTAAGTCACTTCAGTCGTGTCCAACTCTGTGCGACCCCATAGACGGCAGCCCACCAGGCTCCCCCGTCCCTGGGATTCTCCAGGCAAGAACACTGGAGTGGATTGCCATTTCCTTCTCCAAGCCAGGGAACCTAAAAGTGTTAATAGTCCCATCAGATGTGAAATTTGAGCACCATTGTCCTAGATGCTTTGCTCTTTTCTGACGACCTGCCTCGCTTGTTTTATTGCTTCCGCACTTTTTTGTTTTCTAGCTTATTTGTTTGACATCCTCATTTTGATGGACTCTAGGGCTGATGAGTGTTTCCTGGCAAACTGATGCTTTTAACCATATCCTATTTCATTGTTGTAGCTTGGCTTCTTTATCCCTAACCCTAGCATCTCTCTTGCTATTTCCAGATAATGAAAAAGAAATTGCACATCATTTTCAAAATATCATAAACCTCATTCATTTCAAAGATAAAGCTGTGAGTTTTTGTTTTGTCTGCTACAGAGAAAGGTAGATTATATTATTTAAGTGAGAGGAAAATATGACACAACATTAGTCAAAAACAGACATTTATTAAGTTGTCTGCTTGCAGATCAGATGAATTTGAAGTGAGAGGAATATTGTGATTATACAAGAGTATATCTACACTTGGCTGAATTTTTTTCAGTATTTATAATACTCTATGTATCTGTGTTTCAAGAATTTTTAATGATTTTTATCCAACATTGTCGTGGAGATAATATACAGATTAAATCATAGTAAGTCAAAGGCACAGTGGCCTTTTTTTCCCATCTAAAAGATGAATCTGGTATAAAGAGAAGACATTCTTTTAGAATGAGGTTTTTAGACAAATCTGTATGTTTTGACATGGATTCCTTTAAGTGCATAAAGGTTTTCCTAGGAATTATTTAAATTATTCATGAAAATATTTCATGTGATGATAGGAGGTTACCGTGGTAGAAGATAGGAAAGGTGATATTGTACTAATTCCTAAATACTGCTGTTAAATATTAAAGACATATCACCTCAGGAATAAAACTGTCTCAATAGGATTTAGTAAAATGTGCATTATGTGTATATTGTGAGATAAACTTTGTCTCTTTTGGTATATGTATATATTGTAAGATACTCTATGAAGCATAACAGGAATTCTAGAAACTGGGTGGTTGGGTTTGATGTTCTTACCCCCATACAACTTCATTAATTGATAATTAAGCAGATGCTTTGAGTCACTTATGGAAAGAAGTGTTGACTTTGAAGAGGTCAATTCATCTTATTCTGATTTTTGATTGGGAGCTGATGGGAATTTATGGTGATGCCTTCAATATAATGCATATTAGTGAGAGGTTTGAGAGCTTGTTATGATGTCAGTCTGGACTAACTGAATCGAAAAGTCAAAATGTTCAAGTATAGGGTAGAGGAGAAAGACCTAAGGGAACTTTGAATCAGACGTAACATGGGATTACCATAGATGTGCTAATAAAATCTTGTGCTTAGTTGCTCAGTCGTGTCCAACTCTGCAACCCCGTGGACTGTAGCCTGCTAGGCTCCTCTGTCCATGGAGATTCTCCAGGCAAAAATACTGGAGTGGGTTGCCATGCCCTCCTCCCGGGGATCTTCCCAACCCAGGGATCGAACTCAGCTCTCCTGCATTGCAGGATTCTTTACTGTCTAAGCCACCAGGGAATGTGTTGTAGGAGACTGGAGAAATAATAATATCACTTCTATATTCTTCGTTTGCCAGCTCAATCCAAATGGTTGGTTCATTTTTGGAGGTGTTCATGTTATAGGAAACCCTGACAAGCTGGAGAAGGTCCAGAGGAGAAATAGGATCTTCCAGGTTTCTGAAGTCAATTCATATCATTAAAAGGCAATGGTATAACAGAACCCAGAAGGCAGAAGGAATGTCTTAGCTATGTTTAGATTTTGGTGGACCTTTCATGATGAAGGGGGCTTCCCAGATGCCGCCAGTGGTAAAGAATCCATCTGCCAGTGCAGGAGACACAAGATTCATGGGTTCAGTCCCTGGATCAGGAAGATCCCCTGGAGTAGGAAGTGACAACCTATTCCAGTATTCTTGCCTGGAGAATCCCATGGAAGGAGGAGGCTGGTGGGCTAGAGTCCATGGGGTCGCAAAGAGTCAGACACGGCTGAACGACTAACTCTTTCATGTTCAACACATTTCAGCCCAGTGCTTACAAACTCCCCTGAGATTCAGCTCACTGAGATCCTTTCTTATTATGTTTGGCTTTCCAAATAAGTTACATTTACAAAGAGAGATTGTGTTGGCCTTACTCATGGGACCATTCAGAGTGTATGTCAGTTATCATCACAAGTAATAGATCCATTTTCTATTTTGCACATTGGTCCCATGAGTTCTTCGGTGCTTGGACAATATCTTCACTGAGGCTGTGTAAGAGGATGGGTTATAGTTAGCTCAAATTCACATTAAATTTTCCTTATATTTATTAATGAAGATAATCACCACAAACAAGTCAGAAAATGTATTGTTAGTATTTCATTCATTTAGGAATACATCGATAAATAAATACATACATATTTAACCTGGGAAACTATTTGGAAGACTGGTTAATATGCAAATTAGTATAATACTTACAGTAACCCTTTAATAATGTAACAGATTATCTTCCTGCCTTGGCACTTAGGGACTACTGTATGGAATAATCTAAAGTGAAGTGTTTTGTACCATTTATAAAATTGCTATTGATAAAGCCACTTTTCATAATGTTATTTAGGTCCCTTGTGTAATAATCAATGTGATGTTTCCTTTTTTACATTTTAAATGCCATTCTAATTTTTTTTCTAAGGGAGAGATGTATTCACTATAAATCAGAAGTCATTGCCACTGCAATTGAGATTGATGTGTACATTTGATGACAGTTTTTGCTTAATTATCGCATGGCAAAATATATGAAATTGTGTGAATGTTTGACAGATCTCCATTTCTATCCATTTCTACCCTTATGACGAAGGGAGAGGGGGAAGTATTTCAAATGTAAGATGTGTTTGTAATATAGATACCCGGACTAACGCAGTGACACTGTCTTAATTAACTTCTCTTTTGGGAAGTTTCTTATTATAGTTATATGAGTTATTTTAGTTTAAATTTTTAATATTAATCAGGAAAATATTCATTGTTAATATGCAAATATGAAATTAATATTGATGTTCTCAGTTTTAAATATCAAAAAAAGACCAGACATATTTAAAACAGAAGTATTCTTACAGAGCACACTTAACAGAGCTCTACTGAAAAGTTCCCCCTTTTTTTGTTCCAACTCAGTGACTCAACAAATTAGTTATGCTAGTTTAGTTTGTAGAAACAAATAGACTACAACACTTATGACCTGCTAAGTTGCTTCAGTCATGTCTAACTCTTTGTGACCTCTTGGACTGTAGCCCACTGGGCTCCTCTGTCCATGGCATTCTCCAGGCAGGAATATTGGAGTGGGTTGCCATGTCCTCTACCATGGGATCTTCCTGACCCAGGAGTTGAACCAGTGTCTGCGGTGGCTCCTACATCACAGGCAGACTCTGTATTACTGAGACACGGGGGAAGCCCAATGGCTCCAAGTAGACATTTCTGATCAGTTCACATTGACACTCATGTGTGGGTTCTGCCCAGTGGGCAGTTTCCCTTTGTTGATGGTTCAGGAGCCCAGGCTCCTTCTCTCTTGTGCTTCCTCCTCTCAACCTCCCATGATTAGCACTTGTGTTAAGAATCAGTTTTGTTGCTGATCATATGACTTTCATGGGCAAGGGTTTATTCAATGAATGAGCGTGCCAGTGCATCTTTTAATAACTGTGGTGAAAGGTTTTATGGAAGGTTGCTCTCTTTAAGTAGATTTTTTTTCCTTTTATTTCTTCTTTTATCTTCCTCTCCATCCTAGAAGTTGGGACAGTTGGCCTTCTGTATTCTGGGTTCTGCATCCAGAGTTTCAGTCACTTCAGATTGAAACTATTTGGGGAAAAAAAAAATTCCAGAAAGTTTCATAAAACAAAACTTGCACCAGCAACTATTAGATAATATTTACATTATATTTATGACTAATTATGTGACATTTTGGCCACCTGATGTGAAGACCCTTATGCTAGGAAAGATTGAAGGCCGGAGGAGAAGGGGATGACAGAGGATGAGATGATTGGATGGCATCACTGACTCAATGGACATGACTTTGAGTAAACTCTGGGAGTTGGTGATGGACAGGGAGCCCTGGCTGCTGACTGCTGCAGTCCATGAGGTCAAAAGGAGTCAGACACTGAATGACTGAACTAAACTGATATAACATTTACATTGTATTGGCTCCCCCAGTAGCTCAGATGGTAAAGAATCTGCCTGCAGTGACTTGGATTCAATCCCTGGATGGGAAAGATCCCCTGGAGAAGGGAATGGCTATCCACTCCAGTATTCTTGCCTGGAGAATCAATGGACAGAGGAACCTGGTGGGCTACAGTCCACAGGGTTGCAAAGAGTCTGACCTGACTGAGTGACTAACACTTGCACTTTACATTGTAGTAGATTTTAGATGCACTCTTGAGATTAACATGTACAGGGGCAGGTGTGTAGATTATATGCAAATCCTGTGCCATTTTATTTATGCCTCTTGGGCATCCTCAGATTTTGGTATCTTTGGGGGTCTTGGACCATTCCCCCAGGGATATGGAGGAACAATTTTATATAAATTAAGACCTGCTAAAAATGGACAATTACACGTACTTTCCATTTGTTCATGGAGCTCTTTTCCCAGACCAAGGAAAGAGAGAAGGAGGAGGAAAATGAATATTAGGAACATTCATGTCATGAGTTAGTTTGAAATCATCTCCTATTTTTAGAGAACAAAGATAACATTCATTATGCTGTGTATGCATACATATGTAAAATAACTAAAGAAGACATGGAATCTCTTAAGAGGAGCTGTACCTACTGATACTCACCTGGAGGAGACTGAGAGGGAAGGAGACCTAAGCTCACTATATTAATACTTAAACTATTTGAACTTTTACCCTGTTTGTATATTGCATCCTTAAATAAAAACAGGAGGAAAAAGACTGGGTGAAAGTTTCTGTTAAGTAATCAGACATTATTTTCTCTGTTTTTCCTGATTTAGGGGTCCAACATTACTGATACCTGTACAGAAATGCTAATGTGTGGAGTCTTACTGAAAATTTCTTCTGGAAATATTCAAGAGCGGGTATTTTTCTTTTTGATAACCTTTTGGTGTATTGCAAAAGAAAACACAGGTAAGAATGTAGACAGGTAATACTTTAAAAGCTGTTTGCCCACATCACAGATTCAACATTGTCTCTGTGCCCCATGACCTCATCAGTAACCTTCCATGTATTCTCAGCCCCTTCTCCTTGCTACTTCAAGAAAGAGAACAGGTTAGGATTAGAGCCAGGGAATAATTAAATTATTGTCTCTCTATCTTAATGAGCTTTTTAAAAATTCCTTTTTACCACCTGTGAAAATGAACCTATTTATTTCTGGTAGTATGCTCTTTTCAATTTTTTGTGTTTAGCAGCAAGATTGGGATTAGTAGATGTGGGTTTCAGGAAAATATAGAGCAGGCTGTTAATTCTACCTATATGAAGCTCTTTAAAAATTAAAAGGTCATATGGACACCAAGAAGGGAAAGGGGTGGTGGGATGGATTGGGAAATTGGAATTGATATATATACACTATTGATACTATGTATAAAATAAATAACTAATGAAAATGACTATTTAGTGTGGGGAACTCTACTCAATGCTCTGTGGTGACCTAAATGGGAAGGAAATCCAAAATGAGGGGATATGTGTATACGTTTAATTGACACACTTGGTTGTACAGTAGAAACTAACATGGCATTGTAAAACGGCTATACTCCAAGAAAAAGCTTTAAAAAATGCTTATTCTCTGCTAGGCATAATCTCAAAGAATCACATGAGTTAATTATGTAATATTCCCAATAAATTTATAAAATAGATATTTTCACTATCATTGTTTTGTAGAGAAAAATATTGAGTCACAGAGAGGTTAAATAACTTTCCCATACATAATAGTTACAGAAATGAATTTTGGACCCATTCAGTTCTAATTCAAAGCCCACCTTTATTGCAGATTGTGATAGAATGTGTGTGCCTCATGAAAGATGACAAAAAATAAAAGGGGAACACTTTAAGATAAAGGGATGAATTAAAAAAAATACGGTAATTCAAGTTGTTTAGGTGCAGTTATTTGTTCCCCAACTTTAGTCAGGTATTATTGACAAAGTTATAAGATATTTAAAGTGTACAATGTGATGATTTAATAAAATACCCATTGTGAAAGGATTATCCCACTAAATTAACACATCCATCTAGGTTTGATTATTAAAGACATCTGTTTGAGAATGAGATCTCTTTTTTTATTAGAGTTGTTCTCATCCTTATATATATGACTGTCCTCAAGGTCAGAGCTTTTGCAAAATTAACTGTACAAATGATGTTACCATTCATGATCTTATGGCTGTAACTGTTAAATAAATTAAATGATAGGGAAAGTTTTATAAAATCAAAATCCTGCTACTTGTCAAATAGCCATAATGTATGTATCAGATCAGATCAGATCAGATCAGTCACTCAGTCGTGTCCGACTCTTTGCGACCCCATGAACTGCAGCACGCCAGGCCTCCCTATCCATCACCAGCTCTCGGAGGTCACTCAGACTCACATTCATCGAGTCAGTGATGCCATCCAGCCATCTCATCCTCTGTCGTCCCCTTCTCCTCCTGCCCTCAATCCCTCCCAGCATCAGAGTCTTCTCCAATGAGTCAACTCTTCGCATGAGGTGGCCAAAATACTGGAGTTTCAGCTTGAGCATCATTCCCTCCAAAGAAATCCCAGGTCTGATCTCCTTCAGAATGGACCAGTTGGATCTCCTTGCAGTCCAAGGGACTCTCAAGAGTCTTCTCCAACACCACAGTTCAAAAGCATCAATTCTTCGGCGCTCTCACATCCATACATGACCACAGGAAAGACCATAGCCTTGACTAGGCAAACCTTTGTTGGCAAAGTGATGTCTCTGCTTTTGAATATGCTATCTAGGTTGGTCATAACCTTCCTTCCAAGGAGCAAGCATCTTTTAATTTCATGGCTGCAGTCACCATCTGCAGTGATTTTGGAGCCCAGAAAAATAAAGTCTGACACTGTTTCCACTGTTTCTCCATCTATTTCCCATGTAGTGATGGGACCAGATGCCATGATCTTCGTTTTCTGAATGTTGAGCTTTAAGCCAACCTTTTCACTCTCCACTTTCACTTTCATCAAGAGGCTTCTGAGTTCCTCTTCACTTTCTGCCATAAGGGTGGTATCATCTGCGGACCAAATACATATAAATGCAGAGGAGAGGAGGGGAGGGAGCTCTGCATTAATGCACTTGACAACTTAACTTTTGCTTAGTGTGTATATGTAACATGATACATTAATCATTTCAGTATATATTATGAAACATATATTAATAATTTTAGTATATTCAGTTGTTAGCAGACTTTTGTCAATGAGTCAAATTAAATAGTTCAGGTCAATTGAAGTCTCTTGGATGACTAAATGTTGCTTAATCTCTTGAATTATTTCTTAAAATCTTTCCTCTTTAATATATTTTAAAAGCAGTCTCCCCTGAGTGTTGAGTGATTCAAGTATAAATATATCCATAACGGCCTAATTCATTACTACAAAAGCTCATCTGAACCTGGATTTTTTTTTTTTTTTAACTTTGTGTTGCTCAGTTCTTAAGATCAAAGGCTGGTACTAGTGTACTACACACAAAATTTTGAAATGTTTTAGACTATTTTATAAATAAATAGGATCCTTATGAAGCATTATAGGTGTATTTGAGAGACTTGTTCTTCAAGTGTACAGTTAGCATATTACAACAATATGGGAAAACTATTTTAGAGCTAGTTAATGCTTAATAACCTCCAGTACAGTCTAAGTCTCTTTGAAGAGGATCATAAGTATTAACTGAAATTTACCAGGAATTGAGAAAAAATTAGCAGCTAGTTACTGAAAATTGAGAAATGAAGTAAAATTGTGAATAACCAACTTTTAGTGTCTGTCGGAGTTTGATTGGGGATCTTTGATGTCATATATTGAGCGAAAGCATGTATTCACCCTCCCACCTGTGTGTTGTCTTTGGCTCAGGGCTTCCGTGTCTCAGATCAGATCAGATCAGTCGCTCAGTCGTGTCCGACTCTTTGCGACCCCATGAACCGCAGCACGCCAGGCCTCCCTATCCATCACCAGCTCTCGGAGGTCACCCAGACTCACATTCATCGAGTCAGTGATCCCATCCAGCCATCTCATCCTCTGTCGTCCCCTTCTCCTCCTGCCCTCAATCCCTCCCAGCATCAGAGTCTTCTCCAATGAGTCAACTCTTCGCATGAGGTGGCCAAAATACTGGAGTTTCAGCTTGAGCATCATTCCTTCCAAAGAAATCCCAGGTCTGATCTCCTTCAGAATGGACCGGTTGGATCTCCTTGCAGTCCAAGGGACTCTCAAGAGTCTTCTCCAACACCACAGTTCAAAAGCATCAATTCTTCGGCGCTCAGCCTTCTTCACAGTCCAGCTCTCACATCCATACATGACCACAGGAAAGACCATAGCCTTGACTAGGCGAACCTTTGTTGGCAAAGTGATGTCTCTGCTTTTGAATATGCTATCTAGGTTGGCCATAACCTTCCTTCCAAGGAGTAAGCGTCTTTTAATTTCATGGCTGCAGTCACCATCTGCAGTGATTTTGGAGCCCAGAAAAACAAAGTCTGACACTGTTTCCACTGTTTCTCCATCTATTTCCCATGTAGTGATGGGACCAGATGCCATGATCTTCGTTTTCTGAATGTTGAGCTTTAAGCCAACCTTTTCACTCTCCACTTTCACTTTCATCAAGAGGCTTTTTAGTTCCTCTTCACTTTCTGCCATAAGGGTGGTATCATCTGCATATCTGAGGTTATTGATATTTCTCCCAGCAATCTTGATTCCAGCTTGTGTTTCCTCCAGTCCAGCATTTCTCATGATGTACTCTGCATATAAGTTAAATAAACATGGTGACAATATACAGCCTTGACGTACTCCTTTTCCTATTTGGAACCAGTCTGTTGTTCCATGACCAGTTCTAACTGTTGCTTCCTGACCTTCATACAGATTTCTCAAGAGGCAGATCAGGTGGTCTGGTATTCCCATCTCTTTCAGAATTTTCCACAGTTTCTTGTGATCTACACAGTCAAAGGCTTTGGCATAGTCAATAAAGCAGAAATAGATGTTTTTCTGGAACTCTCTTGCTTTTTCCATGATCCAGCGGATGTTGGCAATTTGATCTCTGGTTCCTCTGCCTTTTCTAAATCCAGCTTGAACATCAGGAAGTTCACGGTTCACGTATTGCTGAAGCCTGGCTTGGAGAATTTTGAGCATTACTTTACTAGCGTGTGAGATGAGTGCAATTGTGCGGTAGTTTGAGCACTCTTTGGCATTGCCTTTCTTTGGGATTGGGATGAAAACTGACCTTTTCCAATCCTGTGGCCACTGCTGAGTTTTCCAAATTTGCTGGCATATTGAGTGCAGCACTTTCACAGCATCATCTTTCAGGATTTGGAGTAGCTCCACTGGAATTCCGTCACCTCCACTAGCTTTGTTCCTAGTGATGCTTTCTAAGGCCCACTTGACTTCACATTCCAGGATGTCTGGCTCTCGGTCAGTGATCACACCATCATGATTATCTGGGTCATGAAGCTCTTTTTGTACAGTTCTTCTGTGTATTCTTGCCACCTCTTCTTAATATAGCACCATCTTATAGAGCAACCTGAACTGTTATGAATTCGAGGACACAAGTAAAAACACACCAAGAGCTCAATGTTTGATATTGTTGATGGAACTAGTATCTCTTTTTCAAAGAATGGCTTAAATTATCTTGCTTTAACAAGGTTTTGCCTTAAGTTTAGTAACCACGTTTTTTTGTGTGTGATTTTCTTCTTTTGTTGTAAGACGGTTGAAAAATAGCAAAGCATCTACTGATGGACATCGGTACCTTTTTCGTGGCCGGATCAATACAGAGGTGATGGAAGTGGAAAATGTGGATGATGGCACAGGTAAATGATGGGTAAATTTAAAATGGCATGCCAATAATATACTCCCTTGTAAGATAGACTTTTCACTTGAATAATTCATCTGCAGTGAATTTGAGCTTAGAAATACTTTCTTAGGCAGAACAGTTGGAGGAGGAAGGGAAGATAAGAGAGAAGAGGACTCTTTTAAAAGGGAGAATTGTCTTCACTTGAAGCATGTTACTTTGTTGGTGTTCAGTCCCTAAGTTGTGTCTGACTCTTTGCGATCCCATGGACTGCAAGCATGCCATGCTCCTCTGTCTTCCACTATCTCCTGGAGTTAGCTCAAATTCATGTCTGTTGAGTCAATGATGCTATCTAACCATATCATCCCCTGCTGCCCCTTTCTCCTTTTGCCTTCCATCTTTTGCTAAGTCATGTCCAACTCGTGTGACCCCATGGACTGCCTGACAGGCTCTGTCTATGAGATTTCCCAGGCAAGAATACTGAGACCCAGAGATCGAACCATGTCTCCTGCATTGGCAGATGAATTCTTTACTGCTGAGCCACCAGGGAAGCCTAAACCATGTTAAACACTAACATTAAACACAGAGATACAAAAGTAGCCAGGAGTGTCATAAACTAGTAGTTGTGTCCATAATGTATGTAGTAGTTTGATCATGATGCTAATAAAACATCCAGCTTAAGAGCTGTCACAGGAAAGCATTGGACCTCCTGGAATTAATTTTCACTGGTACATGCTTGGAAAACCATTCAAAAAGTAGTGCCAGATCCTTTGTATTCTTTCTTGACAACTAGTTTATTTGTGTAGTTGGCCAGAGGCCAAGAGTGTTTGACTTCTAGAAAATATGGTCTGTAGTGCAGTGTTGGGCAAACCCTAGATTGCAGTACAGTAGTCATATTTGAATTGAATAAGATGGAAAATCTTAAACTGTCATTAAAACTGAATGAAATGAAATGAAATGTTAGTCGCTCAATTGTGTCTGACTCTTTGCAACCCCATGGATAGAGGATCTTGCTGACCCAGGGGTTGAACCTGGGTCTCCTACATTACAGGCAGATTCTTTACCATCTGAAGTCGCAGGGGTCCCCTAAAACTGAATAGATTTTTTAAAAAGTTCAGCTGTTAATGTTGTGAATTAGGGATGTTCCGTTTTTCAGGTCTGACTGCATTTAGTATATAAAAGTTTCTTTATTTTTAAAAATTTTATGTTCTTCAATACACACATATAAAGATACTTTGAAGAATTCAGTGGTTTTGGAACTTTTTTTATATGAATGATTGTGTTGCTCTAATATGTATTACATTTGTTCATTCTCTTTACCTATCAATTTTCAGCTGACTTCCATAGCAGTGGACACATTGTTGTTAATGGATGGAAGATACATAACACGGCCAAAAATAAATGGTTTGTGTGTATGGCAAAAACACCTGAAGAGAAACATGAATGGTTTGAAGCTATTTTGAAAGAACGAGAACGGCGGAAAGGTGTGTATATGGATTGAGCATTATAATACTTTGTGAAGATTCAAGTTTAACAAGTAAGCAGAAAATGGGCAAAAGTTATGAGGAAGTAGATGGTGTTTGATGTTCACATACATTAACTAGGTGATGTTAGCCCATGCTAAAATACGTTTTGAATATTTCCAATGTTGTTACTGAAATCAAGTAAAGGAAAACCTTATATAGTTAGCAAAATAATTAGATTGTGGCTAGCAGTGTGTTTTAAACAATGTCTTAGTTTTATTGAGACTACTGTAACAGAATACCCTCCACTGGGTGGCTTATGAACAACAGAAGTTTATTTCTCACAGTTCTGAGGCTGGGAAGACCAAGACTCAGTATATGTTGAGGGCTGCTTCCTGGTTTGTAGATGACCATTTTCTCTTTGTCCTCACCTAGCAGAAGGCATGAAAGAGCTCTCTTAGATCCCCTTACTAAGGGCACTAATCTCAGCCATGAGGACTCCACCCTCATGAACTAATTACCCCAAAGGTGAACCTCCTAATGCCATTACATTGGGAACTAGGTTTCAGCATATGAATTTTGGGGGCATGCATGCTTAGTTGTTCAGTCATGTCTGACTCTTTGCGACCTTTTGGACTGTGGCCCACCAGGCTCCTCTCCCCGTGGCATTTTTCAGGCAAGAGTAGTGGAGTGGGTTGCCATTTCCTCCTTCAGGGGATCTTCCCAGCCCAGGGATTGAACCTGCGTCTTCTCTGTCTCCTGCATTACAGGATGATTCTTTACTTGCTGAGCTACTGGGGACACCATTTGGGGACATACAGACATTCACTTTACAGCAAATAGTTTTACTTGCTTTAAAATTTGTTCAGTTTTCTTTGCACTTTATTACTTTTTAAAAATTTTTACTGGGATATAGTTGCTTTAGAATGTTGTGCTCATTTCTTCTGTACAACAAAGTGAATCAGCTATACTGTATAGATATCTGCTCGTTTTTGGATTTCCTTCCCATGTAGGTCACCACAGAGTGCTGAGTAGAGTTCCCTGAGCTATTCAGTAGGTTCTCATTAGTTATCTGTTTTATACCTCATATCAATAGTGTATATATGTCAATCCCAATCTCCAGTTCATCCCACTTCCTCCTTTCCCCCTTGGTATCCATATGTTTGTTCTCTATATCTGTGTCTCTGTTTCTGCTTTGCAAACAAGATCATCTATACCATTTTTCTAGATTTCACATATATGAATTAATATATGGTCACACTTTATCCTTCCTGATTTCTAAAGAATCATTATAGTTTTGCTCTAAGAACCATGCTTTAATAATATAATTCAGTGTTTGGAGACCTACACCAATTGTCCCCCTGTATTTAACAGTACACTGAAAGTTCCTTGGTCAAATATTTTAGTATCCTAATTATCAGATCAGATCAGATCAGTCGCTCAGTCGTGTCTGACTCTTTGCGACCCCATGAACCGCAGCACGCCAGGCCTCCCTGTCCATCACCAGCTCCCGGAGGTCACCCAGACTCACACCCATCAAGTCAGTGATGCCATCCAGCCATCTCATCCTCTGTCGTCCCCTTCTCCTCCTGCCCTCAATCCCTCCCAGCATCAGAGTCTTCTCCAATGATTATAAAATAAGGCATTTTGCATGCATATTAACTTTTAAGTGTTGTTACAATGTCACTGAATCAATGTCATGTAATTCCATAAGGAACTTGTTCACATGGGGAGATCTAGCTCAAATTTGCTTCATATTTTTATCAAGATTTGCAAACAGTATTTGGTCTGGTGATATTCAGTGTGTGAAGTTTACCTGCACGTACTCATATTTCTGTAATTAGCCAGGAAATAGAAGTGTTTGCATAATTAACTATTTTCTTTACCAAATAATTGATGAGAAATGTGACAGTGTTTAATTCCTTTTCCCAGAGATTTAGGTATAAAATATCTCATTAATAATAAAATTTTGGAACATAAAGAGCTTTTCCTTCCATCTTTAGATATTTCCCCTTGAAGAATGTACAAATTTCTACTACCTTGATTAAATTAGTCATAGTGTACATTTTTATAAGAATTTCTAAAACATTTAAAAATACTCCTTTCATTGACCTTAGAGGAAGAACCAGATAGAAAAAATTTAAAACGAAGATCATGAATGCATAACCGACACTTTGGGTTTTGTTGAATCTAACAGTCCATTCAAGGAACACAGCAAATCCTTTAAAAGATAGAGTCAATTTTTCATCAAGTTGAACCTTAGCTTTTTTTTGAACTGGCTATGCATATAAATACATCCAAGACCTAAAAAAAGGAAGAAAACAAAAGAGTAAGCACAGTCTATAACTCTACCTGTGTTATTCTTAATTCTGCTTTTTAACTTATATAACTCTGCTTATTCTATTTGTAATGGATTATTCACTGTTATTGGCAAATGTTAATGACTTCTCCATTGTAAATAAAATTTTAGTAAGAAGTTTAATAGTTAGATGACAAAAAAAAAAAAAACTCAAGAAATTCTTCTGCCACATTTCTTCATCATTCCCATCCACTGACTGTCTGTGTGGCCACAATTTTACCTTTGGCAACGGTTGCCTCTAAGTGTCCTGGCCTGCATTGCCTACCCCTATCAGATTAACTTCCACTCTTCACTGCCAGGTCCTCAGTCTTTATGTCCAGTCTTGTTGTCTCTCTGGAGCTCCATGCTCACTTAATCAGTTGCCCCCTGGGCTTCATGTGAACATCCCAGCTCAAGCTACTCAGTGCTGGATTTCTCTGTACCTGAAACCCTTAGCCCAAGAAGCCTTCCCATCACCATTCAGTTCTCCCATCGACTGTCTGGAAGCCATACTGATTTCTTCTCCTCTCTACACCCACATTTAACACATTGCTGTGTCTTAACAATACCACCTCCCAGGTATTTCTCAACATTATCCTCTTCTCCCGATAACCTGCTATTGTTTACAGAGATTTGAACTTGCCTGAACTTTAGTGGATTTCTCCTAATTGTCTTTCTCTTTTTAAACCCTCTTCCTTGCAGTTTATTCCCTATACTGTCCTCTGAGCTTTGTTTCCGATGCATCAAAATTTTCCTGCACTTCCCTGCCTTCCCCCTCTCTCTGGTTACAATTCATGGATGTTACCCCAGTTCTGAAGGCATGAAATACACTGAGACTGCTGGTGAGCAAGGACCCTGCCCATGCATCCATCCACCTTCTCTCCTGTCACCTGAAACCCAGGGCTGTGTGCCTCTTCCTTCAGATGACCTTTGTGAAGATGTTCTCTCTCTGGAAATCCTGTTCATATCCATGCATTCAAACATGGTCCATCCATGAAACTTCCCTAAGATAGTGGTTAGGTACTGTGACCATTTCTTTCCCGTAGCACAGTTTTTCCTCTAAGGCTCTCTCCAGTGCCACAGTCTAGCTGTGCTGATCTTGTCCTACAAAGGGCTTCCTAGGTGGTGCTAGTGGTAAAGAACTTGCCTGCCAGTGCAGGATATATCAGAGACCTGGGTTGGATCTGTAGGTTGGAAAGATCCCCTGGAGAAGGAAATGGCAACACACTCCAGTATTCTTGTCTGGAGAATCCCATGGACACAGGAGCTGGTGGGCTACAGTCCATGGGGTTGCAAAGAGTCAGACATGACTGAGCAGCTGAGCATAAGCATGAGTCCTACTAAAGGGGTCCATGGAGTCTGAGATACAGCTTCTTTTCCTTCTCCAGCCAAACCGTGTGCCTCTGGGGCACAGTCTGCACAGAGGTGCTCTTTGGCTGCAGGCATCTCACCTGGACTGTCTTCCTGTGAAGTGAAGTGAAGTTGCTCAGTCGTGTCTGACTCTTTGCGACCCCATGGACTGGGGCCTCCCAGGCTCCTCCGTCCATGGACTGTCTTCCTAGTACCAAATGAACTTCTCGATAGCCAGAGTCCTATCACACGAGCTTTGTATCCACAAATCCCAGCGCATGGTAGACATGCAAAGAATGTTTTGTTTTATGAATGCATGAACAAATGAAGAGACTTTTTCAGTGACCTCTCCTGTGTTTTCATTTTTGACAGGTTTAAAATTAGGAATGGAGCAAGACACCTGGGTAATGATCTCCGAACAGGGTGAGAAACTTTATAAAATGATGTGCAAACAAGGAAATCTGATCAAAGACAGAAAAAGAAAACTGACTACGTTCCCTAAATGCTTTCTGGGAAGGTAGGATTATTGTCTGGGTGCCTGTGTTTCTTTCAGATTTTCACGATCTCATGTGTTAACTTTCCTTTAATTATTCATTTTTTCCTAAAAAATATTCTCCTATATGTTTTCGAATATTTCTTTACTATCTGCATTTCCTAGGACATAATGGGATGAGGGAGTGGATATAGAGCCAGGAATCCTGACCAGAAAACTGAAGGCATCCATCCATCCATTCATTCATGACTTTAGTAATTTCTGATAAACTGTGTTTCAGGGGCATGGCAGAGGCTGGCATCAGGGAAGCAGGCAGGCAGACGGGTTTGCCTGTAGGGCACAGAGTCTGGCAAGGACATGAGTGCAGGGCCTGAGAGTCACTTAGACTGAAAGGCACACAGTCTAAACTCCCAATTAATTCAGAATTTAGACAGCTGGGCTCAGGATGAAAGGGTATTGATGAAGAGTCTGAAAAAGTGGGTCACGCGAGGGGCCAGGCACAGAGGAACAGGCAGGGAGGTCACTTGGTTGTTCCACTCAAGAGATCAGACTTGTGTCTCTGGTTCTGCAGATGCTACTCAGCTGTAGGTGGGAATGCCTGCTGGGTTAAGCCAGAGGGCAGGGTAGCTGCCTTCAGGTGGCTCTGCTTAGGATATGCTCTGTGCCAGCTTCTCCCTGTACATTATTTCCAGTCTTCAAACACATACTTAAGAGTTAAAAACCTCTTTTTTTTTAAAGATTAAGAAACTAGGGGATCAGGGAGTTTGACATGTCCAAGTTCATATAATTAGTAATTTACAATGTCAATGCTATAAAAGTAGACTGGAGAGGTAGTTCAAAACCTAGTCCCCACTCAGATCTGATCCTGCTACTGGCTAGTTGAGAGATTTGTTGTTGTTTAGTCACTAAGTAGTGTCCAACTCTTTTGTGACTCCACGGAAGGTAGCCTGAGAGGCTCCTCTGTCCATGGAATTCTCCAGGCAAGAATACTGGAGTGGGTTGCCGTTTCCTTCTCCAGGGCATCCTTCTGACCCAGGGACTGAACCCATATCTCCTGCATAGCAGGTGCTTTCTTCCCCTCCAGGGAGGCCCAGTTGAGAGACGGGGGAAGAGTTAAATTCCTTTTTCCTCTATAACAATAGAAATGATTGTATTGCTTACCTGTGATACTTACCAAACTGTCTTCTGTTTTTCTTTTCTTCCAGTTGTATTGAGCTATAATTGTGTCAGTTTAAGGTACACAGCATAATGATTTGACTTACATACATTGTAAATGGTTTACCATAATTAGTTTAGTGAGTATCAGTTATATCATTTAGATACACATTAAAGAAAGAGAAAAAAACATTTTCCCTTGTGATGAGAATGCTTAGAATTTACTGTTAATTTTTATGTGCAATGACAACAGTGTTAATTATGTTTCAGAACGTCTTCTTAGCTATACAGACTGGAGTGGGCTACCATTCCCTTCTCCAGGGGATCTTCCTGACCCAGGGATTGAACTCAGGTCTCCTGCATTGCAGGCAGATTCTTTACCATTTGAGCCATCAAGAAAGTCCAGCATACAAAATCACCATAGACTATGCGAACTCCAACCGCATCAGAAGATTATAGGCCAGGAGACCCTGTGCTTGCTGGGGAGCAGTGGGGGTCCCTCTTCAATGGAGGTGGTCCTTACAGCAGGCCACACAATGGCAGCAAGCTGTAGTTTCTGGTGTTGGCTGTGCCCCCAGATGAGGGGAGAGAGCAGATGTGAGCCTCCCTTGGCTTAAGAGTCTCATGTTGCAAAGAAGACACCCTTTCTCAGAACAACCTCATTGGTGTAACCTCCAAGGTTTCCATAATACATACCCCCTTACTTCAAGAGTAATACTTGACAAGTCACTTCAAGCTTTGGCTTCTCACCAGGTGTTTATAAGTGTGCAATTTAACCATCAGAAACCATTTTGACCACAAGCAGTGTGTTAGTGGCTCAGTCGTGTTGGGTTCTTTGTGACCCCATGGACTTTAGCCCTCCAGGCTCTTCTGTACGTGAGGTTTTCCAGGTAAGAATGCCACCTAGCAATACAACTAACACTCAACCCTCATTAGTTTCTAGGGAGACAGAGATAGAAAGCTCACCCAGGCTCCAATTTGTCCTTACTGAAGGACAAAGAGTTCTATCAAGCCTTTACCCACACCATCTCCTATGGCTGTGGTGCCCATTAGCTGCAGTGATCTGCAAAGCATTGCCCAGAACCCTGGTGACATAGTGGAGACTCAGCAAACATTTGCTGTGTTAATTGTAGACTTTTCCATAACAACATTACTATGACCTGAGTGTGAGATGTTTCTGACCCGATCATGATGCCTTTGCCATGTGTTGATGGGATCTTTCTATTACTTGATTAGATTCCGTAATAAAGTCACTCATTAACTTTCTTCCCTACCCTTTCTTTTTCCCCCCATACTCCTAATTTATAGGAATACTTAAAATATGCTTTTTTCCCTCACTTTATTTGGAAACATTCAGGAATCTGCTAAGATCAAAATGAGGAAATATATTCTAGCTCTGTGCCAACCATCTCAGCTCACTTATGGATGGCTGACATTGAATAATCACTTACTATGTGCTAGGCCCAGTGTTGAGTTCCTGACATTTGTCAGCTCCTTTAATCCCAGGCAGCTCTATGGGGTTGATATTATTAATTCCATGTCATTGAGGAAAAAAAAAACCTGAGACTTAGAGAATTAAATTTACTCACCCAACATCACACAGCTAGGAGAGGCAGAAACAGTGTTTGAATCCAGGCTGTCTTATTGCAAAGTGCATGATGTTACCACTATACCAGATTCTATGTTACTTTTCTTTTGGATGTTTCTTCTTTAATAGAAGCATACAAAGACCTTTAATAGCTTCTTCTGCCTTAAAATGTGCATTGTGGACTAGACATTTATGTTTGAATTTCCATATCCCTTGGTTATTTGACTTTCCCATACGTGTTGCTTTAGTTTTGAAATAAATGGAAAAGTAATTCCCTGACACTTTCCATCGCTTTGCTTCTCTGGCCTCTGTGCAAAAATAAAATTGTTCTGAAATATATTCATTAGTTACCATAAGCATTTAAGCATTAGCTTTTTAAACATGAGCATGATAAAATATTTTATTGTAAAATGTCTCTGTATTGTGTTCTCTTAATGATATCACAGGCCTTTAAAAAAAAATATATCAGTACTGAGATGAGGGTCTCCTAAGTGTTACTGAGATGAGGGTTTCCTAAGTGTTACAAAACACTGGGGCTCCCCACCCTCTCCCAAGACAGTGAGTGATGTGAACTGTTAGTTCTCAGGGCCTTTCCCAACCACAGCAGATGTGCGTGGTAGACAGTTCTGATGGATGGTTTTGTGCTGGAGAGTTCCTTATGGATGGCAGTTTAGATATAGTGATGAATTTTCCAAGTTATTTTAAAATTTGAAAACAAGGTAGTCAGACTTTTCTGTGTCTTTTAGTGTTTAACATTTGTCTATTGGGGGCTTCTTTGGTGGCTCAGATGGTAAAAGAATCTGGCTGCAATGCAGGAGACCCAAGTTCGATCCCTGCGTCAGGAAGATCCCCTGGAGAACCGAATGACAACCCACTCCACTATTCTCTCTTGGAGAATCCGACGGACAGAGGAGCCTGGCAGGCTCCAGTCTGTGGATGGGGTTGCAGAGTTGGACATGACTGAGCAACTAACACACACAATAGACACACAATTGTCTATTGCTGCAAAACAAATTGTCATATACTTAGTCACTTAAAACAGTGCACAGGTAAGGTATTCGTTTGTATTTCTGTAGGTCAGAAGTCCAGGTGAGTTGGAGCAGGTTCTGTGCTCAAGGGTCTCACAAGGGCAAAATCAAGGTGTTGGCAGGGCAGGGGTTGTGCTCTTATCTTGAATCTTTGAGGCAGACTTCATTTTCCAGCACATTCAGGTTGTGGGCAAAATTTCATCCTTTGTGGTTGTAAGGATGAGGCACCTGTTTCTATGCTGGCCATTGGGAGTTGTCTATATTCTTTGACATATGACCCCTTCTAGCTTTAAAATCAGCAGTGGCACATTGGATCTTTCCTGTGCTTTTACTTGTTCTCACTTGCTCTTGTGCCACCAGCCTGAGAAAACTCTGTGCTTCAAAGGGGTCAGCTGCTCAAGTCAGGCCCACTTGGATAGTTTCCATATTTTAAGGTCAACTGACCTGGGGTTTTAATTACATATACCAGTCCATTCACAGAGCTACCTAGATTAGAATTTAATTGACAAACCAAGGGATGGAATTCTTTTTTTTTTTTTTTTTAATGTTTCAGCTGATTTTTTTTATTTTTTAAATTTTTTAAATATAAATTTATTTATTTTAATTGGTGGTTAATTACTTTATAATATTGTATTGGTTTTGCCATAACGGGAAGGAGGTGGGTAGAAGAAGCTTTTTAGAATTCTATCATATAGGGCATGCATAATAGAATTATTTTGTATGCCCTCTTGGAGTTTCAAACCTATTGGTTCTCTGTGCCTGAAAAGCTACATTCAAGACAGTTTATCTCTTATTTTAAGTCACTGTTATTCTATCAAATTCTGATGTTTAGTTACCCTTAAAATCTGTTGTATCTCTCTAATCCCAAATTTGCTAAAGATACTCTAGAATTCTCCCTTTATGTTTACTAAAGGTCTCAGTTCAGTTCAGTCGCTCAGTTGTGTCCGACCCTTTGCGACCTCATGAATCGCAGCACGCCAGGCCTCCCTGTCCATCACCAACTCCCGGAGTTCACTCATACTCACATTCATTGAATCGGTGATGCCATCCAGCCATCTCATCCTCTGTTGTCCCCTTCTCCTCCTGCCCCCAATCCCTCCCAGCATCAGAGTCTTTTCCAATGAGTCAACTCTTCACATGAGGTGGCCAAAGTACTGGAGTTTCAGCGTTAGCATCATTCCTTCCAAAGAAATCCCAGGGCTGATCTCCTTCAGAATGGACAGGTTGGATCTCCTTGCAGTCCAAGGGACTCTCAAGAGTCTTCTCCAACAGCACAGTTCAAAAGCATCAATTCTTTGGCACTCAGCCTTCTTCACGGTCCAACTCTCACATCCATACATGACCACAGGAAAAACCATAGCCTTGACTAGATGGACCTTTGTTGGCAAAATATTATCTCTGATTTTGGATATGCTATCTAGGTTGGACATAACTTTCCTTCCAAGGAGTAAGCGTCTTTTAATTTAAAGGTCTAGATAAGTTGAATAGTTATTAAATAGAGTTTAGGTAAGTCTGAATGTATGGACATGAGTTTTCTAGAATAGAGTCCATTGTAAATATATGTGGGCCTTACATATATGAAAAAAATGTATGTAAAATTCACTACAAGCATTCCTTTGTATTTTGAGGAATATTCCTTTCACAGCTGCTTGATAAATGCATGGTACAGATAGACTTCCTGGGGAAAAACATAATGATTTAAACTCTCTCATTGGATTTCGGTTGCAGTGAATTTGTGTCATGGCTGTTGGAAATTGGAGAGATTCACAGGCCTGAGGAAGGTGTTCACTTGGGACAAGCATTATTGGAAAATGGAATCATCCATCATGGTAATTACTTTATTAATCACCTATTTAATTTATTTTTCCACAAATTACATTTGCCTTTGTTGCATTGATTGGTTTAGTTTATAATACTTCTCCACATTATAGGATGCTAATGTTTTTTTCCAACATCCTAGAGTGTCTCATCTGTATAGAATATTGTTTCAGGGAATATAGGCTTATGCTGATATATTTGTTAACTTGAAACGAACAATTCCAACACAGGCAAGACTTAAATTCCAGTTAAGAATGATGAAGGATTGAGACAAGTTCCTTAATAGTGAGTTCTAACTAGAGTATTTGGGATGCTTCATGAATGAGGTGGCCTAGCATTGGGCATTGTAGAGTGAATGGAACCCTGACAAGGACAGAAGGACATTCCACTCTGAAGAAGTAGTGAAGAGGAGCGTGAAGTTCATGGTGGCCTCTTCAGAACTAGCACAATGTCACAATGCAGGCCCATGCCTTTCACAGATGAATATACTGGGGAGAGGGCTGTGATGAGAAAGGAAGGCACACACCCTAACTTAGCAGCTCTTAAGTTGCTGACTGTGGTGTGGGGGACTGCTTCTGAAGGAAGTGAGGGGCTGATGGGCACCTGGAACCAGAGGAGTGACCAACGCTTGGTTTCGGAGCTAACTGAGGAGTGGAGAGAGAGAGATTAAAGGAGATCCTGCCCGCAGGGATCCTTCCTGCCTCAGGAGAAAAAAAGACCAGGGCCCTGTGCATGGGCATGATGAGAGGGGTCCATTAGAAGCTGAGAGCATATATGATACCTCTTTAGACTTGGGAGATGCAGAGTGAGGTAGTATTAGTCACTCAGTCGTGTTCTACTCTTTGCGACTCCATGGAATGTAGCCTGCCAGGCTCCTCTGTCCACTGGGCTCCTCCAGGCAAGAATACTGGAGTGGGTTAGCATTTCCTTCTCCAGGGGATCTTCCCGACCCAGGTGTCAAAGCTGGGTCTCCTGCATTGCAGGCAGATTCTTTACCATCTGAGCCGCCAGGGGAGCCCATGAAGAGTGAGAGGTGAGATCAGATTTTTTGTGCTTTCTGTCTGGATGACAGAGATAGTTAAAGAGGAGGACCAGTGGGGAGAAGATGAAGGATTGGGGACCCTCCTCCTGCAGGGGAGGGTCCAGTAGGAGGTTGAAAACCTGTGGATGTACCACTTGAAGGAGGACAGTGAGGTCGTGTTTGTGAATCATTTCAAGAGAGCATCAGGTTTTCAGCACATCAATAAGAAACACCTAAAAAAAACAACAAAGCAATGATCATTGAACTAAGAATAAAAGCTTGAGGAATTTCTCATGCAAAATGTGCAAGAAGAGAAAAAGACAAGGAACTGGGACTAAATACGGATATTTGGCTATGGAGTTTTGATGTTTGTTTTTCCCCTAAATTAGAGTGAGATGAAAATAAACTAGATTCTCCCAATTTTCCCCCAGCACAGTAGATGTTGCCAGTATAATGTCCCCATCTACCCAGATAGGAATCATCTAGCATTCCTGTTCCTTCCTCATGCCGTGAAGTCCTGTGAGCCCTACCAACACACAGGTCACTAATCAGACTACTGCTGTCCCAGGACCCCCACCTTCCTCCCAGTCACCGCCTTCTTTGTCCTTGTTTCAGAGTTGTCCTCCACCCCTGTAGAATACTCTGCAGGAAACAGCTGAAGAGACCTTTTAAGACATTTATAAGATCTAGGTGTTCTCTTGCTTACAGTCATCTACTGGCTTCCCATTAAACTTAAAGACAAGTCCAGACTTTTTACGAATATCTCTTACCTAGGCTCTTGTACATAGCCCTACATGATAGAGCCCCTGACTTCCTCTCTGAGTTGTCTGTACCTAACTCTTTACTTGGCGGCCTCCCTGACCTTCTGTCTCTTCTTTGAACACTCCAAGATGACTTTTCATGTAGGATCTTTGCTCTTGCTATTCTCAATCAGCAGTTGCTTAGTAATCCCTAATAAATGTCAGGGACCTTTCTAGGTCCTGGAGAAACAACAGTGAATGAATTGACAGATGCTGCTGTCTCAGCTTCCATGACACTCTGCCTTTTAGAATCCTACCCAGTCCCCATTATTTCAATAAACTACTTTTAAATTTTTGACATTTTCTTCATGGACTCCTTATCACTCTCTGAAATTGTCATGTTGTTTCATTTCTTTGTTTAATATTTCTCTCTTTATCTCCCATCCCTACTCTAGATCTCAGTCAAAATAGAAGCACCATGAGAACAGGAGCCTTGTGTGTTAATGTATAGCAAATGCCTACAATGCCCAGAACATATAGGTGCCTCATTATTATGTCCTGAGTGAGTGAATAAATGAATGGCTATATTCAGATAGTACTGAGAAGTTGTATATGATTTTGTACTTGGTCCATTAACGCCATTAAAACTCCATTTAGCATTCAGTATGCTAAAAGCATCATCCAATATCTTATAAGTTAAAAGTGAAAAAGACACTGAGCTAGCTGGCTTTCCTGTTTGTGTTCGACTTCTCTTCTAACCCCATGTTCAGGTATATATTTGGGACAAGGATTGAATGTATTTGTTTTATCCTATAGTTTATTGAAGATAAAGAAGGTGGCACATAAAATGGTTTTGTATATAATCATTAACTGTCAGAAATGATTATTCTTTTCCCATTCCAGACTGTATAATTCCAGGGACTATGCATTACCCATAGAGCAAGGAAGGGAAAATCTGTTTATGGACACTTGTTTATTCCGTTCCTTACTGATTCTTTCCTTCTTTCTACATGGGAGATATTATGCTAGGTACTTGAAGGTATGTGTACATGAACCAGGGATATTTTTTCTATAGTGTGATGGTTTTAAGCCCATCTTTTTACTTTGTTCATTATGAAATCCAGCTTTGGTATATCTCCTTTCAGAGAAGACAGAAATCTACTAGGTTAGGAGAACTAATTTTTTGTAGGGACTATTGAGAAGGAAAGCTATATTGGTTAGCACTAGCTGCTGTAATAAGTAAACCTTCCCAATACATTATAGAAGGCTCACATTATAGAGGCTAATTTTTACTCACATAAAATTTAGTTAATAGTGAAGGATGAGGTTGTGGCATTCGGCTCTGTATAGGGTTTTGGTGCCTGATGTAGCCTTGAGCATCTTCAATACAGTGCTCCTAAATGTCAACTTGGAGGAACAGTGGAGTTTTTTGTTTGTTTTAAATAGGTTTGTACATTTCCCATTGTATATCATTTTTGTGCACATACCTGTGGACACAACTCAGATATGTGATTGCTTCCCTGGTGGCTCAGCTGCTAAAGAGTCCACGTGCAATGTAGAAGACCTAGGTTCGATCCCTGGGTTGGGAAGATCCCCTGGAGAAGGGAATGATACCCAACCCAGTATTCTGGCCTGGAGAATTCCATGGACTGACTTTTGCAAAGAGTCAGACACGAATGATTGACTTTCACTCACTCACTCACCTGACTGTAAGAGACTCCTAAAAACGTCCTGTAGTTGCATATGCAGGAAAAACAGAAGCTAATGCAATTTGGTAGTCAGTTACTTAATTTCTGCCCCTGAGGCTTAGCTCCTAGGTCAATATAAAATCAATGAATATATGAAAGCTAGAATAATCATAATACATGTGTTAATGTTTTACAATGATATCTGCAAACAATAGTCACAGAAATCACTTTTAACACTTTTATTTTCAGTTGAGGTTATTGTGACTCCTGCTGCTAATCTGAGTCACTTTAATCCTTTATGAATTAGAAATAACACAAAAAATAGTCTTAAAGCTATCTGTCAACAATGGATGCTGCTATTTAAATTGTTTAAAAAATTATGAATATGTAACTTTTTATACTTCTGTGTGAGGAGTTAACTATATTTTAGAAAGAGCTACACTGTTTGCTACAGTATTTTCTTTTTTGACTATGAGATACCTTGTGACAGGTAACAGAATATTGGAGAAGCTTTATTCCCAATGCTGGAAAGCTCAGGGCATGGAAAGAGGCTGTCCTTTCAAAGGAGCTGTGAGATTATTTTCAAGTCAACTATCCTCTCTTACTTTATTTCAACACAGATGACCCAGAAATTGTATGAGGAAAAGTTGCTTGTTTGTTTAGTGAATTGAATTCTAAAAATTGAAGAAAGTGAAAGTGTTAGTCACTCAGTCATGTCCAACTCTTTGCAACCCCATGAACTGTAGCCTGCTGGGCTTCTCTGTCCGTGGGATTCTCTAGGCAAGAATACTCTAGTGGGTATCCATTCCCTTCTCCAGGGGATCTTCCTGACCCAGGGATCGAACCTTGGTCTCTGCCCTGCAGGCAGATTCTTTATCATCTGAGCCACCAGACATGACTGTTATGGGTGGACTTTACAATTAACAAAACTGTTATTACTTTCCTGGAATACATGAATAGCTAGGTAAACATATTAAAGTCACTTTTAAGTTGGTACAAAGTTGATGTGGAATGATACTTATTCAATATCTTCACAAACATAATCATCTAGTCTGACCAGTTTAGGACTGCTAAAAGATCTGGAAGGAATCACGGAGGGAACCACCCTTATTCATTTTAGTAACATAAGCATCAAAATATTTTTAACTACCTCCTTCTAGAAAGAGAAAAAAATCAACAACGTAAACCTTCTTTTTGAATGGATATCATAATTTCAGTCCTAATCAACTCCCCCCAGGCTCAGTATTGTCTCCAATAGGAATGCAATTTTGAAAAGAAAGTAGTAGGTAAATTCTGAATTAAAATTTATTTTGAAATTTCAAATACAAGAACCCTTTGATTATTTAACTTAAAAAATTGAAATATTTATAATATGATTAACTCTTTTTTTTCCTGAGAAGTCTAGCACTGAGTACACTCCATGAATATTGTTTGATTTTGATGACATTTGTTATTACTATTAGTAGTATCTAATCAGCTGCAGTGTCAGATTTCACATGTTAGAACTTTTGTCACTGCAAATAATGTTTGTTTTTTTTTTAAGTGTTCACAATTAACTAATAGAGGTTCTCCCAAAGTATGGTTAGAGAACACATTATGCAATTTCACATTAATAATTTTATTAGGATGAAGAAATAAGAGCCAGACAGGCTAGTTTCATTAGTATGTGATTTCAGCTGCAATTTAGTGAAAATAGAATTCCTAAAATAAAGTTGAATGAGTCATCTGTTTTAAAAGGAACCAGCAAAAAGGAAAAAAAAAGTCGACTATTATTGCTATTATTCACATTGCAAATATTGCTGGGAACTTCATCAGAGGCTGAGTCTTGCTATACTGGGAATTCTTGGGTTGGGACAGCATACGTTTTCTCTGTGGTAGGTTGATAATGTTCTTCTTGTCTGGCTCTATTATTTGCATTAAAAATGCTTATGTGAGAATTCTGAGGGCTCATTCATTATAGCCAGTGGTGTGCTGAAGTTGGCTGGTACAAGCTCTAGAGAGCAGATGATTAAATGTTTTTTAAAAATTGCAAGCTGGTTGTTAAGCACAGCTATTATTAAAATGAAATGCTGTAAATGTATAAGTACATACATTATAAAGTTAGTATATTCTTAAATCTCATCACTTCCTAATTCTTTCACTACATTTTATTGTTTATGGGCTGGGTATTATTTGTATCTACTATTTTTTTTATGGTGGGAATACTAAATAATCATGTGTCACTGCACATCTAATTCTGTGTTTAGTGACTCTATTTGGGGAGCTTGAAATTGGCCAGTGTGGGAATTTTTGGTACCATGGATATTGGCGAATTATACACATCAGTGTTCCTTCTGCCTCATCACCAGAGAAACAGCTGTTAAACATTTGCCAGTACATTCCTGGTAATGCCCAGCATTGCATAGTTGTTTAAAAGATGATATTAAGCAACCTTCTTCATCAGCTAATAAAGCCATTCCCTCCTCAGGAAGTTGGGGGGAATAAATTTCAATGCAGAACTATTCACTGTTTTTCTAAGGGAACAGTTACAAGTTACAGATTAACCCAAGAATTATCATCAAAATCATAAGAGTTTACCATACAGTGAAGGACCCCATTTTTGAATAGGTTGACCCACCACTTCCTTTATTGTGGCAGGAGACCTTTGGACCCATGTTTCCTTAAAATTTGGAATAGCAATATAATCATTTATTTCAATGACTTTTAGGGATAAAAATGAGAATTATTAATAGGTAGATTCCGTAGGAGAAATAAATAACTAGTTCTGAAACATGTTGTAGGATTTCAAAATATTTCTTTCGATTTTATTTTTCTTTTACATATGTTTTTCTTCTTGAATTAACCTAGAAAAAGAGATGCCAAAAGGTGATGTTATGTTTTTGGCAGCAGTCATGTCTCAGTTTTATGGCTGTTAAGTCATTCATTTGGTTTGGATAGGTTAGGGTGAAATAGCTGAAACTTTGTATACGTGTGTGTGTGTGTGTGTGTGTGTGTGTGTGTGTGTGTGTGTGTGTGTGTGTGTTACAAGTCGCTTGTTTTTCTTATGAATTCACCTAAAGTGGTTTATTAGAATTAAATCTGACAGGTTTTTCTCTCCCTTTGACTTTTTTACCAAAGAGTAAAGGTCAAAGTCTTCTATCTAATCATGAAAATAGAACCCATTGCAATAAATTATCTTTTCTGCAAATGTTGCATTCCCTGTAATGTTATGCTATGCTATGCTAAGTCACTTCAGTCGTGTCCGACTCTGTGCGACCCCACAGACAGCAGCCCATCAGGCTCCTCCGTCCCTGGGATTCTCCAGGCAAGAACACTGGAGTGGGTTGCCATTTCCTTCTCCAATGCATGAAAGTGAAAAGTGAAAGTGAAGTCGCTCAGTCGTGTCCGACTCTTAGCGACCCCATGGATTGCAGCCTAACAGGCTCCTCCGTCCATGGGATTTTCCAAGCAAGAGTACTGGAGTGGGGTGCCATTGCATTCCCTGTAAAGAAACATTAAAATGTAAACTCTTTGAGATTTAATTTGAGGTTTTTCCTTTCTAAAACAATGATCTTTTTATTAGACTACCTATAAAATACTTCTGGAAAAAAGAAAACTTGGAAGTCTTGTAGGAGTCTTTATAAATATGAAAATCTTATCCTAAGAGCGAAAATGAAGGGTGACCACTCTTGCTTTGAAGAAAAAAAAATTAAACAATGTAAAAGAAAAGCATTTGTCAATGTAAGAAAGCTGTTAAAAGTTTCTTATCAGTTACATATTGAATTTATCTAATGTACTCTGGAGATTTAAACACAGGATAAATGGTTAAGATCGGTGTATGTGTGGTCTTGGCTTGATTGCTGTAAGATAAGACAGATAAATGCTAAAACTCACTTCTGGGGCTGAGAATCAAATTATGACTCACTGGAGTATCTGCTATTTGAAGGGCACTTTTTGCTTGACTTTGTAGCATTGTGAAGAAATAGAAAACACATACTCATTTATTAAAGTATGTATATATACTATGCACACACAGATACATATACTATGCTAGCTGAATGTTGCTAACCTCAGTTTAGTTCTTCAGTCCTTCTGTGGAAATCATAACTATATCACAAAATCTTATCATTAATCTTACTGTCCAAATACTGGATTAGCATTACTATATTAGGGAAACAAAAGCTTTTGGTAAAACTAAAAAGTTTCAGTATTTGGGAATATGTGTTTTACAAATATGTTTTTATCTTCTACTTTTTAGATTGTCAGGATTTTAATATACTGTTCTTATTTTCTTAGTTACAGATAAACATCAGTTCAAACCAGAACAGATGCTATATAGATTTCGTTATGATGATGGAACCTTTTATCCAAGAAATGAGATGCAGGATGTGATTTCAAAGGTAGTAGCCTCTCCCACAACCTTTTATCAGTGGAAGAATTCATGTTGTCCTACTGAAGCAAGATAAAATTTTGTAAGGAGACAAAAATTCTGGTATAGGAAGTTTTTATGTGGCATGTGGAAACAAGCCTGTTGGTGTTTTCTTGCCATTATAAGAATTGTAATGTTAGATCCTATTGTTTTTTTTATCTTATCTTGTTCTAATGCAGTTGCATCACTCAGAAGATTATATCTATTGTAAACTGTTTTACATGTAGCAACAAGTGGTCATGATACTTGAATACATTTAACAAAAATACAAATTATAAAATTCATGAAATATTGTTTTTCTTTGTACACTTGGCAAACTCTGTATTGACATATAATGATCAAGTAGTATGGTGGGTCATTGCATAGATTTATAAATCATGTGTTTGCATTATATGTTGAAATTTTATATTTTAAGAAAAATAATGTGTAAGATATTTGTCACTTGTGTATATATATGTCATATGTATGTATACTTACATACACATGAATGTATTTATGTATATGTGTATGTATATACAAATACCTATATGTATATACATGTATATATGTATTTAGTTCAGTTCAGTCACTCAGTTGTGTCCAACGCTTTGCGACCCCATGAACTTCAGCGTGCCAGGCCTCCCTGTCCATCACCAACTCCCGGAGGTTACTCAAACTCACATCCATTGAGTCGGTGATGCCATTCAACCATCTCATTCTCTGTCATCCCCTTCTCCTCCTGCCTTCAATCTTTCCCAGCATCAGGGTCTTTTCCTGTGAATCAGCTCTTCACATCAGGTGGCCAAATTACTGGAGTTTCAGCTTCAACATCAGTCCTTCCAATGAACACCCAGGACTGATCTCCTTTAGGATGGACTGGTTGGATCTCCTCACAGTCCAAGGGACTCACAAGAGTCTTCTCCAACACTACAGTTCAAAAGCATCAATTCTTTGGCCCTCAGCTTTCTTTATAGTCCAACTCTCACGTCCATACATGACTACTGGAAAAACCATAACCTTGACTAGATGGACCTTTGTTGATAAAGTAATGTCTCTGCTTTTTAATATGCTGTCTACGTTGGTCATAACTTTCCTTCCAAGGAGTAAGCATCCTTGAATTTCATGGCTGCAGTCACCATCTGCAGTGATTTTGGAGCCCCCAAAAATAAAGTCAATCACTGTTTTCACTGTTTCCCCATCTATTTGCCATGAAGTGATGGGACCAGATGCCATGATATTAATTTTCTGAATGTTGAGCTTTAAGCCAACTTTTTCAATATCCTCTTTCACTTTTTCACTTTCATCAAGAGCTCTTTAGTTCTTCACTTTCTTCCATAAGGGTGGTGTCATCTGCATATCTGAAGTTATTGATATTTCTCCCAGCAATCTTGATTCCAGCTTGTGCTTCCTCCAGCCCAGCTTTTCTCATGATGTACTCTGCATATAAGTTAAATAAGCAGGGTGACAATATACAACTTTGACGTACTCCTTTTCCTATCTGGAACCAGTCTGTTGTTCCATGTCTAATTCTAACTGTTGTTTCCTGAGCTGCATACAGATTTCTCAAGAGGCAGGTAAGGTGGTCTGGTATTCCCATCTCTTTCAGAATTTTCCACAGTTTATTGTGATCCATACAGTCAAAGGCTTTGGCATAGTCAATAAAGCAGAAGTAGATGTTTTTCTGGGACTCTCTTGCTTTTTCCATGATCCAGCAGATGTTGGCAATTTGATCTCTGGTTCCTCTGCCTTTTCTAAAACCAGCTTGAACATCTGGAAGTTCATGGTTCATGTATTCCTGTAACCTGGCTTGGAGAGTTTAGAGCGTTGCTTTACTAGTGTGTGAGATGAGTGCAATTATGCCGTAGTTTGAGCATTCTTTGGCATTGCCTTTCTTTGGGATTGAAATTAAAACTGACCTTTTCCAATCCTGTGGCCACTGCTGAGTTTTCCAAATTTGCTGGCATATTGAGTACAGCACTTTCACAGCATCATCTTTTAGGATTTGGAATAGCTCAACTGGAATTCCATCACCTCCACTAGGTTTGTTCGTAGTGGTGCTTCCTAAGGCCCACTTGACTTCACATTCTAGGATGTCTGGCTGTAGGTGAGTAATCACACCATTGTGATTATCTGGGTCATGAAGATCTTTTTTGTATAGTTCTTTTTTGTATTCTTGCCACCCCTTCTTCATATCTTCTGCTTCTGTTAGGTCCATACCATTTCTGCCCTTTATTGAGCCCATCTTTGCATGAAATATTCCCTTGGTATCCCTAATTTTCTTGGAGAGATTTCTAGTCTTTCCCAATCTATTGCTTTCCTCTGTTTCTTTGCATTGACTGCTGAGGAAGGCTTTCTTGTATGTATGCATATGTGTATATATGTGTATCATATGCATGTTTGTACATGCATATGTATATATGTCACTTGTAGAAGAAAAAATAATAACACAATGTAATCCTATTTTTAATTATTCAGATCATATTATTTTATGATATAATGTAACATTTGAATAACTTTCAAATAGGTTAAGATTGTGTAGTAATTTCAGAATAATCTATTTCTAAATTTCATTGGTATGTCCATTGACTGATTTTACTTGTTTTTGACATATGTTTATTTTCCCACAGGGTGTTCGATTATATTGTCGTCTTCATAGTCTGTTTACTCCAGTCATAAGGTGAGTCTAGTTTCTAAATTCTGGGCAGTTTAAATGGAAATATTTATATTGCATATTAGGTAAATATTATTAAGCTGAACTTAGCTTATTTTGTTTTTCTTCCAAATGTGAACATTTTGCTTTTAAAGATTTTTTTAAGTAACAATTTATCTTAAAGTATTTTAAAGTTTTCTTGAGCTCTAATTATAGAGTTTCTTCTACTCTTTTTATTCTGATTTCTAAAATTATTTGCCATTAATTCATAGTAAGGAGAAGGAAATGCCAACCCACTCCAGTGTTCTTGCCTGTAGAATCCCAGGGATGGAGGAACCCTGTGGGCTGCTGTCTATGGGGTTGCACAGAGTCAGATATGACTGAAGCGACTTAGCAGTGTAGTAAATTACAGGCTTGATAATGAAATTATCCACAGTCAGTTAGTATTTAATAAATAATAGTTGACTAGCCTGAGAGGATTTCAAAATACTATTTACTAATAAATATTTACCATTATGATTACTTGTATATTAATTTTTTCAATTAGATTTATATCAAATCTTTGACTTGTATTATGTCACAATATTTTCTTTTAATCATCTTTTATTGAATTAAAAAGTTTTGCACTTGAAACTTAAGAATTAACTTGGATTTAATAATTTTATCAGTGTTTCTCTACCATGTTTTTACTTCTGAAGAGATATGCCCTTCTGGTTTCTAAAGAGAAACCAGATTCATTTTCAGTTTATTTTTTTAGAAAGATAGCAGAAAACTTTGAGTTTTATGTTATGATTACTAATAGGGATAATCAGGAGGAGACTTGTATTTGTAGTATACACAAACTGATAGAACTGATATAATGTAATATAAAAGTAAATTAATTTCAGATGGCCAGATTTCGTTTGGAGTTTATTGACTAAAACATATTTTTCAGAACAAAAAAATGAGTGTATAATTTCTAAAATGAATGAAAGAGGCTTTTCAGTCATGGATATAGAATCCAGGTGTTTGATGGACGTGTTTCTATTTTTCACTCTGGTTTCCAGTTCCAAGGAAATGCAGAGCTTTAAAAAAACATTCCAAAAGTTGCTGATTAAGTGTTGGAATGCCCACACTTCAGATCCTGAAAGAGAAAGCAGAATCTTATCTATTACCCCTGAAAATGCCCCTGTCCACTTTCATAAGCAGGCTTCACAAAGTAAAAAAAAAAAGTGGAAGAAACCAGTATTTGTTGATTCTGTGCTATATTCCTGGCACAGACATTCTGTAAATATTTTGGATAACATAATGCTAAAAAATGGTTACTTAATAATAGCACATGGGTTTTTTTTGTACTTGTATGTGTGTTCAGTTGATCAGCTGTGTCCGACTCTTTGAAATCCCGTGGACTGTAGTCCGTCAGGCTCCTTTGTCCATGGGATTCTCCAGACAAGAATACTGGAGTGGGTTGCCATGCCCTCCTCCAGGGGATCTTCCCAACACAGAGACTGAACCCAGGTCTTAAACTAATAGAAACCAATACTGGATTATTTTTTTCATGCCATGTGAGTGTCTGTGTGTATGTAGGTTTTTTATATGAGAAAATGTGTTCTGAAAATATATTTTAGCCACGTGAGATTTTTTATCAAGAAAGTTACATTCTAAAAGAGCTGATAAGAAGGAATTGTTCTTTGGCTAGAAATGACAATGGTTTATGAGTTGTCAAGGGTAAATTTATGGGGGAAAAACCCATAAAGCAGATGGAATGTGTGATAGTCATGCTTTTAATATGTATGAACTCAGCTTATGAAAAGAAAAATGACTTGGGTGAAAAAATCCATAGAACCACATGTATTCTATAAAAACTACCCTGTCCTTCTTTTTGACACGTATGGAAGCCAAGATGAAATGGATGATGGGGTGTCAGAAACGGAGACAGATTTTAAAAGATTAAAAAAAAAAAAAATCTGCTGTTGATTACTGGCTAACCTAGTACATTCACTATTGAAATCTCAAGAATATCAGTCATATTTTGGAGAGCTTTTTATGAGAGTGGATGAAATGATGTCAATATTAATTGTAAATTGCTGACAGAAGTTAAAAGAACCATGAATATAGCCAGTAATTATTTGTCACGTCAAGTTGATTGCAGTTTGGGTTGTTTTTTTTTTTTGACATTTTGAAAGACTCTCCTTTTCTCAATCCATTTTGATTCAGGCCAGCAAAAATAAATGAATCATAGATTTCTGCCCTTGGGGTCTTGTTCTGATCGTGAGCACTTTGTAGTTATCTAACTAGACTTTGAAAGATTTCTCAGATCCGGGAACTTCTGCAGACAGGAGGGTCTGCTCTCAGTTCCCTTGGCTGCCTGGGGATGTGGTGTGACTAAGGCCATGCTGTGATCAGACAAAATGACAAGGTTCTTCGTGTGTTTCCCTCTGGGGAGGCCTGAGGTCTGCCACTACAGCTGAGCCAACTGAATCATCCTCCAGGGCAAATTCTGCCTACCTGGAGAATTCAAGAGCAGAAATGCAAAGGGTGGCTTTATTCTCCACATTTTGAGGAGTTCTTTCGTAAACCCTATCTTGATTTAAAGGGAAGGAATTCTGTTTTATGATTCTTTTATTAATGAGCAATTGTATTTCTAGCCAAGTTACTACCAGATAATATAGCAATAATAATCAATTTGGATATAATAAAATGTGAAAGAAGAAATGTCCTGTTTTGGTATGCTTGTGGGTTTATTCTCCTGGTGTGAACTGATGAAGGGGATTGTCAGGTGTTGTGTAAACCTTGTAAGGCTCCCTTATTTACATGTAAGTGGGGCAATCAATTCAGATTCCATCCAGTAAACTTTTCTGTTGCACACTGATACTAAAGGAAGTGTTCCTGGTGCTTATTTATCCCACTCTTTTTTTCCCCCTTACTTACCCTCTTGCTTAGTTTTTTTGGTTTCTCTTTCCTTTGTAGAGATAAAGATTATCACTTAAGAACCTACAAATCTGTCGTTATGGCCAACAAGCTGATAGACTGGTTGATTGCACAGGTAAATAGACAAATAGAAATTGCTGAGTTACCTTCATGGCTGCTTTAAACATTGAGGTGATTTAGGTATTTTAAAAACTCCCTACTTGCCAATGAGACACAGTGAAGTGACTCGACCAAGTTCATACAGCTGGAATGAAGCAGAATTAGGATTTGAACCTGGATCATCTGATTTCAGAGTTTTCAAACTTAATTTTTATGCTGTATTATCTTTCAAGAGGGATGTTTTGTGATTCAAAAATATCAGCTGAGATCCATTCAAAAGACTAAGTGTAATTTGAATATCACTAAAGAAAAGGTGTGCATTTGTACTAAAGTTTCTCATATGTTTTGTTTACAGATTTTTTTTAAGATATCTAATGTTTAGTTCTAGCACGTTATTCTAGTCACCTTGTGCCATATTCTCTGTTAGATGATAATTGTATCCTGATATTATGAGCTTTGGTATCCATCTGTACGCATTGTAAATAAGAAAGTGCAGAATTTGTTGTGATTGTCACTCTGCTTCTCAGAGTGTGGGAGCTGACAGCTGGTACTGAGAAAATGTTATTTGCAACTCAAGGCATCCAGCCCATTATAATATATATTCAAATATAAATTTATTTAGATGTTTTATCATACTAGATTAACTAATGAATCATCAAATGTTTTCCATGGGTTAAAGGAAAGGCTAAGAAAACTGATATTTGCTTTGCCAGAACTTACTATTTTGGAGAAGGGAATATGGCTTGGTTGAAATGTTGTCATTACATTTGGATATTTGAGTCAAGTTAGTTTTTTGTTATTAAAGAAAATCACCTACATCTTTTGTTACAAGTGAATAATAGTGTCTGATGCTCAGTCATGGAAATGTTTATTTTTGCCTTAAATATAAATGTTTAATTCATATTTATCTGTGCATATACGTTTTGAAATTTTTATTATTTAATATTAACTTCTAGACTATCCAGGAATACCTGGTTTTGCATTTAGTATTTAGATTTATTTTATTGAGAAATTAAGATCTTAAAGCAAACAGTTCTTTTTTAGATAAAAGCCAAATTCCAGTGTTCAATGGGTTTACTAGTGTGAAAACTATTTATAATATGATGATCAGTGCGTGTCATCGGGATTGGTTCTATGTTTGGTAATAGAGTTGAAATTTCACATAGAAATTATACTGTTACAGAATTCACATGGATTCTTCTATGTTGATTATGTGAGAAAACTGAAGAAAGTTTTTTTTTTTTTAAGCAAAAGCTAATACTGAATAAATATTTAGAGTTCTGACAAAGGAAATCAGTCATCAACTTTTTTTTTTCCTTTTTGGCACTTTTACTTTCCAAGTATGAACATTAAAAGACTAAAATAAGTGGCTCAAAATCCAGACCAAGTTGCAATTCTCTTTTACTTCGGGTTTTCTTTCTGGTCTGTTACAACAGTGCCTGTAGAAATGCTTTTGCACAGTAGAAATTGAAATGGACTAGGATACAGGTAACCTGGTCTGATAACAGCTATGCTGTTAAGCACTTATGCAAACTTGCATGAGTCACTTAGTCTAGATTTTATTTTCACAATGGTTTCCAGCTTACTGGAATAACTATATATATCAGCTCTTCTCCACCACTTAGGAGAAGGAAATGGCAACCCACTCCAGTGTTCTTGCCTGAAGAATCCTAGGGACGGGGCAGCCTGGTGGGCTGCCGTCTGTGGGGTCACACAGAGTCGGACACGACTGAAGCAACTTAGCAGCAGCAGCAGCTCCATCACTTAAGCTTTATGATTCTGATAGTGTAAAACTCGCATATATGTAAGTATCAGACATAATTAACTCTAGCTTTAAATTAGTACAACATGGGCTGGCTTTAAGGAGAAAGGTATGGTTAGGGAATGATAAGAAAATGGTCAATTAAAATTCTTAAGCTAAGATGAACAAGAGATTTTATTTTAAACGAAGGGTCTCTTTCCACCAAGGCCGTCAGTTGAATAATCAGTGTATACTGTTGATGATTATTAAAACAAGCTTTTACTGTGAATTTAACATTTAAGCAGGTGCTTAGGTGATAAAAATAAAAGAAGCCAACAAAACAGAAAGCAGACATGGTTCCTGCCTTCAAGGGACTGTTAGTCAGTTGGGCTGATTTTTATACTTCCTCTAAGGCTCATCTCCCCCAGTGAACTTTGCTGGATCCTCCAGACTTGGCTCAGCATCTTCCTCTGTGGTCCCAGTTCCCTGGATGTATCTGTCTTAGATAATCCCACTTTATGTTGAAATTGTCCCCATGATTCTTAGGGTGGGGGCTGGTTAACCTATGTGCCAGCACCTACTGTAACACGTGTTTGGGGGTATTGACTAAATTGGACGACGGTGGCATCACTGACTCAATGGACATGAGTTTGAGCACACTCCGGGAGAGAGCGAAGGACAGGGAAGCCTGGCATGCTTCAGTCCATGGGGTAGCAAAGAGGTGGACACATCTTAGTGACTGAACAACAAAACAACAACTTATATATCTTAAGTGACTTGGTTCTTCAGATTTCAGTTATTTGAGGGCAGGGAAGTGTTTTGTGTTTGAGTGTTTTACTCTGGTACTTCTAGCACTTAGCACACTGTGTAGCAAAAAAAAAAAAAAAAATCTTTTGTGTGAATGTATGAACATTACTAATAGATTTTGAAAAGGGTACAGATGCATTGTCTAAAGATACAGATTGTAAATACCATGCTCATTAACAGGAGGATTAGGGAGAGGTAGAGTTGTTACAGCATTTGGTGGCACTTGTGTTGGTCCTTGATAGACTGATAGGTAGAATTTAAGGCACTGAGTGCAGTGAATGATTCCATGAATAAGAATGCGGATGGAAATTTAAAAAAAGGGAGTCCTGGCAACAGTCTGGAAGCCAAATTGATGAGAGCAAAGGTGACCTAACCTTTGGAAAATAGATCTGGAGGGGTATAATGAAGTCAGGATTATAGGAGGCCTGCAAAGCCCAACACAAAATGTTGATACTTTATGATTATAAAAAAAGAGAGTTAGTTTGAAGTTTTGGTGCATGGTATTCCTGTGTGTGTGCAGGCTTCGTCCCTTCAGTCCTGTCTGACTCTCTACAATTCTAAGGATGGTAGCACTCCATGCTTCTCTGTCCCTGGAATTCTCTAGGCAAGAATACTAGAGTGGGTTGCCCTGCCCTGCTCCAGGGGATCTTTCCTGCATCTCTTAATGTCTCCTACATTGGCCGGCAGGTGGTTTACCACTAGCGCCACCTGGGAAGCCCAGTATTCCTGCATAAGAAAGTTTAATTCTAAGGACTTTCCTGGACTCTGCCTTCCAATGCAGTGGGTATGGGGTCGATCCCTGATTGGGGAGCTAATATCCCACATCCCAAAACATAGAACAGAAACAATATTATAACAATATTGACTTTAAAAATGGGCCATACCAGAAAAAAGTCTTTAAAAAAAAAACAAAGGAAATTTAATTCTATAATGGCAATATTAGAGAAAGTACAGGAGTACAATATTAGAGACAGTACAGGAAAAGAATTATGGCAATTTAGAAGTGAGATGAAGAAACACTGGATTAGGGTGCTGACATAGGGATGAAATAGAAGCCAGAGAGAAGAAAGGATGGATTTGGTAGAGTATTGTTGTTGTTCAGGCACGCAGTAGCTCAGTCATGTGACTCTTTGTGACCGCATGGACTGCAGCATGCCAGGCTTTCCTGTCCTTCGCTGTCTCCCAAGGTTTGCTCAAATTCATGTCTATTGAGTCGATGATGCCATCCGCCCATCTTATCCTCTGTCTCCCTCTTGTCCTCCTGCCCTCAGTCTTTCCCAGAAGAGTATTGTACCCAAGAGCTAAAAGATAGGGCTAGAAAAAAATGAGATAATATGTAAGAAAGCACTTCTTAAACTGTAACACATACAACTGTAAGGTTATATAAACACAGATACAATAGATACATACATATATACGTACATATTCATATCATGGTCAGTCCTGTTGGTATCTAGGAGATATTGGTCCCAGGACCCTTGCAGGTACCAAAATCCACAGATGCTCAAGCCCCTTGTATAAAATGGCATGCATTTGCATATAATCTCCCATATCTTTTAATCAACCTTAAGATTACTTTTAATACCTGATGAAATGTAAATGCTATGTAAATAGTCACTGATTCTGCAATTTCAAATATTACATTTTGGAACTTTCTGTTTTTTTTTTTCCTCTGATTAGTTTTGATCTGTGGTTGGTTGAATTCTCAGATGCTGAAGCCATGTTATAGAGGGAAGAGCATATATAAATTCATACTTGAATGAATAAAATAGATGTTTTCTAGATAAAAATCATAACAAAAGGTTGCATTAGGCTTTCTTTTGGGGATCACTTATGTGAGCTAATTTTTATTTTTTCTGGCAAGAGAGCGAAAGAGAAGCTTGCGTTTGCTGACTCCGCTGAACAACATACTCTTAGGGTCTTACAAGTCACACTAGATTAATAGGTTTCTTTGGAGGCACTTAAAGAGCAAGGCCATTTGGTGGGAGGTGATAGAAGAGATGATGCATAATGATTTTTACTTCAGTTCAGTTCAGTTCAGTCGCTCAGTCGTGTCCAGCTCTTTGCGACCTCATGAATCACAGCACAGCAAGCTTTATTTAGTGAGTTTTCAACTATAGGATATTTCTTTGATGCATAATTGGGATATATGATCAAAGAAATAAGGCATCATTTGTGGTAGCAATTAATTGTAGTTACTCATGTATTTTCATTTTTAATCAAGCATAATTTTTCTCAAGAAATAGTAAATCTTTGTTTTTAATGTCAAAAGAAGATATTTTCATAATCAAAGGAATTTTGATAACAATTATATGCCTTGTTAGTGGGCTTCTGAAAGCAACATCAGCCCTGATGTATGAATGGCTTTGTCAGGACAGTGCTAAGAATGTCAAATGTGGTTACGATGCAGCAAAGTCTTCGGTCGCCTATTAACTTGTACAGGGCTTTTGTGGTTGACAGGGGGATTGCCGCACCAGAGAAGAGGCGATGATATTTGGCATTGGGCTCTGTGACAATGGATTTATGCACCATGGTAAGCATATTTATTCTGGAAGCTTCCAGATGTATTTCACTGTTTGGTTTTGTCAAGACATTGGGAATCTCTCAGTGGCCAGGAAAGTCCTCTAAAGATGAACCAGCAAGACTGTCTGGGTCTTGCCACATGTCCCTGTTGGGCCACCACGTCTGCAAGCAATGTCTCCACAAGTATTATCTATAAGTTGCCATGACTCTTTTTCTGTTTTTCTAGACTGGTTCTGAAAAAGCAAGAGCTTGAACTACAAGTTAAAAAAAACAGCTCATGTATCTCTCTGAAACTATTCTAAGCCAGACCCATTGGTTTCTTTTTTTTTTTTAATACCACTATATATTAAAATGATTAAATGAGAGCCTATATAATTGCATATTTATAGTGATTTTTTAAGAAAATACTTTCAAAATTAGAGAACAAAATTACAAATTTCTGGAAAAAATTTTCCTTTTGACTACTAATTAAAGATTGAATTTCTTTCTTGTTTGTTGACTTCATTTCTCTTAAATTTATAAAAGTAATGAGACTTAGTTTTCCCTCTCTATTCATACGATCTTATAGATTCCATAAACCCAAACCATCGCTTTCCATTGTTAATAATATTTGCTTATGTACTTATTTGATAGCTCTTGTGACTATTGGCCAATTATATTCAGAAATTACTTTTTCTGAAGAAATAAGAACAGAAAAATAGCAGTCATTTTGAAAGCCTCTTTGATTATCATTTGTTCCTTTGGGACTTCCATTACATCCCAGTGTCTCTGGACCATAGGAAATACTGGTCTTTGAAAAGCCAGTTATTGAATGGAAGAAATGGCATCATTATATGGAATTAAAACTATAATATCAAGCTGAAAACCTTCAAAGATTTTGATGATTTTTCTCTTTAAAGCATCAGCAAGCATCAATTTTATCTAAATATTTATTTTAAAATATTCAGATCAGATCAGTCACTCAGTCGTGTCTGACTCTTTGCGACCCCATGAATCGCAGCATGCCAGGCCTCCCTGTCCATCACCAAAAAATATTGGGTTGCAGTAAAGTTTTTCCCTATGGAAGTCTCTGTCAGTAAGGCATGGGCTCATGCCTGGCCTTAGGTATGTTTTCTCTCCCCGCCTTTAGACTGACTGACTGGTGGAGGAAAGCAGTAGTAGCAGAAACACCATGTGAGTTTGGGGAATAATGTAGGTCATGTCGGCACGCCTACCTGTGTGAGTGCTAAGTGGCTTCAGTTAGTCCTGTCCGACTTTTGCAGCCCTATGGGCTGCAGCCCGCCAGGCTCCCCTGTCCAGGCAAGAATACTGGAGTGGGTTGCCATACCTTCCTCTATGTGATCTTCCTGACCCAGGGATCAAACCTGCATCCCTTATGTCTCCCACATCAGCAGGCGGGTTCTTTACCACCAGGCGGGTTCTTTACCACCAGCGCCACCTGGGAAGCCCTAGTCAAGGCTTACCTCGATCTCAATTATATTCTCCTTCCTATTGTCAGCTACAACTTGTGTTGCTTTTTAATTTGTGGTTGGTAGTTTCATTCCTTAAATTTATGTTGCCAGCAGTTTTCCATTTAAAGGTCAATCCATACATGTAACTGATCAACAGCTAGGATTTGGAACTCCATTAGAATAATGAAACAAAGGAGCTATCTTTTTTTTTTTTTTTTTGCCTACTGTATGCCAAATTATTTACATTTGTTACATTTTAGTTTTGTCCAACATTATGAAGAAGATTTTATTGTCCACATATTATCAGTGAGGAAACTGAAGTTCAAGGAGTTTAAGTAACTTCCCCAGCGTTGCTTCCAGATTAAGAATATAAGGATAGATAAGTAGAAAGAAGATTTCTCTTTTAAGACTTTGACAGCTTTCAGGATCTCACTGAGTACAAATTCTTTCTATCAGTATGTAGCCTTATTTTTTAAAAAGCCTAACAAAACATATACCTTATATCATTAGAGCATGTCAAGCATAGCTCAATGTCAAGCAACTTTGGGACTTTGGGGGAAAATGTTAATGTTCAGATAAAAGGGAAAAACTGACCTTTGCAGAAATAAGGTTATTTGAGAACAGTATTTTTATGCAGATGGCTAGGAATTGGTGGAAACTAAAATCACATTTCACCCAGAAGGCAGATTTCTGGTTTGAAGTGTTGGAACAAAAGCGACTACGATGAGAATTGCTCACACACATAAAGGCTACATTTAACCCATTTGAATTTTCCCATAATTGTGCGGGATATTAAAAACAGAAATGTTTTTGTCTTTTACTTAAAATGTTTACTACAAATTCAAAACCCTGTAGGAGTCTATGTTTTGAATTGCATGCATTTTTAAAATTCAATATAATCTTTCGAAAGTAAAAGTTAGATTTTAATCTGGAAGGCGGCAGAGTTGGTTAAGTCAAAAAACTTTATCATGAAAAAAATATTACTTATCTTTAAAAATTCAGTCTTTTAGGTAACAGTAATTGAAGGAAACATCAGCTTGAAATTATGGAAATTAAAAAGTATCCTTGGGATATTTGTGAATGTAACTTGTTCCAGGCTGAAGGTCTGTCAGTATGGAAAATGAGGTTGATTTGGGCTACTCACTCTATTTCCATAGTGCTTGAAAAAAGTGAATTCAAAGACGAACCTCTACTTTTCCGTTTTTTTGCGGATGAGGAAATGGAAGGGTCAAATATGAAACATCGACTGATGAAACATGATTTAAAAGTTGTGGAAAATGTTATAGCTAAATCCTTATTGGTAAGTTTATTACTATTCTGTGCAAATTTTCTTCTTCATTAGACATTGGTTACATAAAATGTTTGGTGATACAATATATCATTTCAATCTGTTTGATTTGTAACTTTTTTCATAGTTGTTTTGTTAGTCATATTAATATTTTACATTTCAGATTAAATCCAATGAAGGCAGCTATGGTTTTGGATTAGAAGACAAAAATAAAGTTCCAATAATAAAGTTGGTGGAAAAGGGATCTAATGCTGAGGTAATGTAAATTGGTGTTTTTATTTAAAATTTTTGTCTGTGACATACACATTTAAAAGTTTTTAAACAAACTGAAATCAGCCTTCAAGTACATTTATTGAAAATAATGATTCTGAATAATCTTATTCTGAGGTTCTTTGTAATACTGTTGGGATTTGTGACAGAGGGTGTCTGAGTAGCTAAGGATAGTAGGGGAGGTACTGTAAAGATGTACAGCTTCAACTTGACCTTGTAGGAGTTCAAGTGGCTTAGTCCACGTCTGATTCTAGTCTGCAACCTGGTGGAGACGGTATAGGGTGGGACTATTATGATGTTACGTGATTCTTCTACTGAATCAAGATCTGTGTCTTCTATTTTCCTATCACTTAAATTTTTTTTATTGTGGTAAAAGGCACATAATATAAAACATACTATTTTAAACATATTTAACAGTACAGTTCATTGGCGCTAAGTTCATTCACATTGCTGTGCAACTCTCACCATTATCCATCTCTCAAAAATTTTCACCTTCATTAACTGAAACTCTGTCCCCATTAAATCATCAGATCAGATCAGATCAGATCAGTCACTCAGTCATGTCCGACTCTTTGCAACCCCATGAATCACAGCACGCCAGGCCTCCCTGTCCATCACCAACTCCCGGAGTTCACTCAGACTCACGTCCATCGAGTCAGTGATGCCATCCAGCCATCTCATCCTCTATCGTCCCCTTCTCCTCCTGCCCCCAATCCCTCCCAGCATCAGAGTCTTCTCAATGAGTCAACTCTTCGCATGAGGTGGCCAAAATACTGGAGTTTCAGCTTGAGCATCATTCCTTCCAAAGAAATCCCAGGGCTGATCTCCTTCAGAATGGACTGGTTGGATCTCCTTGCAGTCCAAGGGACTCTCAAGAGTCTTCTCCAACACCACAGTTCAAAAGCATCTATTCTTCAGCGCTCAGCCTTCTTCACGGTCCAACTCTCACATCCATACATGATTACAGGAAAAACCATAGCCTTGACTAGATGAACCTTTGTTGGCAAAGTAATGTCTCTGCTTTTGAATATGCTATCTAGGTTGGTCATAACTTTCCTTCCAAGGAGTAAGCGTCTTTTAATTTCATGGCTGCAGTCACCATCTACAGTGATTTTGGAGTCCAGAAAAATAAAGTCTGATACTGTTTCCACTGTTTCCCCATCTATTTCCCATGAAGTGATGGGACTGGATGCCATGATCTTCATTTTCTGAATGTTGAGCTTTAAGCCAACTTTTTCACTCTCCACTTTCACTTTCATCAAGAGGCTTTTTAGTTCCTCTTCACTTTCTGCCATAAGGGTGGTGTCATCTGCATATCTGATGTTATTGATATTTCTCCTAGCAATCTTGATTCCAGCTTGTGTTTCTTCCAGTCCAGCATTTCTCATGATGTAGGCAATGGCACCCCACCCCAGTACTTTTGCCTGGAAAATCCCATGGACGGAGGATCCTGGTAGGCTCCAGTCCATGGGGTTGCTAAGAGTCAGACATGACTGAGCGACTTCACTTTCACTTTTCACTTTCATGCATTGGAGAAGGAAATGGCAACCCACTCCAGTGTTCTTGCCTGGAGAATCCCAGGGACGGGGGAGGCTGGTGAGCTTCCATCTATGGGGTCGTACAGAGTCGGACACGACTGAAGCAACTTAGCAGCAGCAGCAACTCTGCATATAAGTTAAATAAACAAAGTAACAATATACAGCCTTGACATACTCCTTTTCCTATTTGGAACCAGTCTGTTGTTCCATGTCCAGTTCTAACTGTTGCTTCCTGACCTGCATACAAATGTCTCAAGAGGCAGATCAGGTTGGTCTGGTATTCCCATCTCTTTCAGAATTGTCCACAGTTTATTGTGATCCACACAGTCAAAGGCTTTTGCATAGTCAATAAAGCAGAAATAGATGTTTTTTGTGGAACTCTCTTGCTTTTTCCATGATCCAGTGGATGTTGGCAATTTGATCTCTGGTTCCTCTGCCTTTTCTAAAACCAGCTTGAACATCAGGAAGTTCAGGGTTCACATATTGCTGAAGCCTGGCTTGGAGAATTTTTAGCATTACTTTACTAGTGTGTGCTGTTGTTGCTGTTAAGTCGCTTCAGTCATGTCCGACTCTATGTGACCCCATAGATGGCAGCCCACCAGGCTACTCTGTCCATGGGATTCTCCAGGCAAGAACACTGGAGTGGGTTGCCATTTCCTCCTCTGATGCATGAAAGTGAAAAGTCAAAGTGAAGTCGCTCAGTCGTGTCCGACTCTTAGCGACCCCATGGACTGCAGCCTACCAGGTTCCTCTGTCCATGGGATTTTCCAGGCAAGAGTACTGCAGTAGGGTGTGTGAGATGAGTGCAATTGTTTGGTAGTTTGAGCATTCTTTGGCATTGCCTTTCTTTGGGATTGGGATGAAAACTGACCTTTTCCAGTCCTGTGTCCACTGCTGAGTTTTCCAAATTTGCTGGCATATTGAGTGCAGCACTTTCACAGCATCGTCTTTCAAGATTTGGAATAGCTCAACTGGAATTCTGTCACCTCCACTAGCTTTGTTCGTAGTGATGCTTTCCAAGGCCCACTTGACTTCACATTCCAGGATGTCTGGCTCTAGGTCAGTGATCACACCATCATGATTATCTAGGTCATGAAGATCTTTTTTGTACAGTTCTTCTTTGTATTCTTGCCATCTCTTCTTAATATCTTCTGCTTCTGTTAGGTCCATACCATTTCTGTCCTTTATCGAGCCCATCTTTGCATGAAATGCAATTAATTCATAGCTCCCCATTTTTCCTCCTCCCCCGTCCCAGCCCCTGGCACCTGGGATCTGCCAGTGGACTTTCTCACTCTATAAATTTGACTATTCTAGGTACCTCATGTAAGTAGAATCAAACAGTATTTGTCTGCACCCAGTGTATACTAGAATGCATTTTTAAGCTTAGCTTAATATATGTCCTACAAACAGATGGCACTTTCTTTTTTTGCCCCTATGCTATATAGTAGGTCCTCATTAGGTATCTATTTTATACATTAGGTAGTGTGTGTATCCACTAAGATCATGGCATGCAGCTCCCGTGTGTGTGTGTGTGTGTGTGTGTGTGTGTGTGTGTGTGTGTGTGTTAGTCACTCAGTCTTGCCCAACTCTTTGCTACAGACCCCATGGACGGTAACCCACCAGGCTCCTCTGTCCAGCCCCATTAGTGCATGGCAAATAGAAGGGGGAAAGGTAGAAGTAGTGACAGACTTCCTCTTCTTGGGCTCCAAAATCACTGTGGACGGTGACTGCAGCCATGCATGAAATCAGAAGGCCATTGCTTCTCAGCAGGAAAGCAATGACAAGCCTAGACATGTTTTGAAAAGCAGAGATGTTACTCTGCCTACAAAGGTCTATATAGTCAAGGCTATGGTCTTCCTAGTGGTCATGTATGGTTGTGAGAGCTGGACCATGAAGAAGGCAGAACGCCAAAGATTTGATACCTTTGAAATGTGGTGCTGGAGAAGACTCCTGAAAGTCCCTTGAACAACAAGGAGATCAAACCAGCCAATCTTAATGGAGATCAACCCTGAATATTCAGTGGAAGGACTGATGCTGAAGCTGAAACTCCAGTAGTTTGGTCATCTGATGCGAACAGATGACTCATTGGAAAAGTCCCTGATGCTGGGAAAGAGTGAGAGCAGAAGGAGAAGAAGGCATCAGAGGATGAGATGACTGGACGGCATCACCAGTGCGAAGAACATGAACTTGAGCAAACTCCGGGAGATGGTAAGGGACAGGGAAGCCTAATGTGCTGCAGTCCATGGGGTCACAAAGAATTGGACATGACTGGGTGACTGAACAACAACATCAACAGTGTGTGTGTGTGTGTGTATGAAAGAAAAAGAAAGTGAAGTCACTCAGTTGTATCCGACTCTTTGTGACCCCATGGACTGTAGTCTACCAGGCTCCTCCATCCATGGGATTCTCCAGGCAAGAGTACTGGAGTAGGTTGCCATTTCCTTCTCCAGGGGATCTTCCTGACCCAGGGATCAAACCCGGGTCTTCCACATTGCAACCAGACGCTTTACGGTCTGAGCCACCAGGGAAGTGCCCCACTGCCCATATATGTGTGTGTGTGTGTGTGAATCATAATCCTATCATTTTTGGTTATCTTATTTAAATATAATTTCCATCAGTAAAGCACATGCTTTGATTTTCTCATTTGGTTAATGCTGATTAATGTACTCTCACCTCACTAGACTTTTAAACACAGGAGTCTCCCAATCATTCATCCTATCACTTATTCAGAAATATTTATTTAGTACCTGTTATGTGACTGGCAGCATTCTAGGCTCTGGGAATATAGCAATGAAGGAAATATACTAAATTCTCTGCCCTCATGGAACATGCGTTGTAATGTTCTGTCTCAAGTATATTGGGTTTAAAGTGTTCTTACCTTTGTCTGCCTTGTAAAATGCTTACTCCTCAAGCAAATGTCTCTCAGTATGTAAATTTGTAATAAGGAATGTGAGAATGAGTAAAGCATGGTTTTTAACTTTGAACCTATTTAAAGTCAGTAGCAAGCTATCACTCATTATAGCTGCTGATGCCTAAGGTCTCTGCTTTTGTCAGCCTCATGAAAGACAAAGCTTTCTGTTGTGGTTTAGTCACTCAGTCCTGTCCTAGTCTTTGCAACCCCATGGACTATAGCCCACCAGGCTCCTCCATTCATGGGATTTTCCAGGCAAGAATATTAAAGCAGAGTGCCATTTCCTTCTCCAGGGGATTGTCCTAACCCAGGGATCAAACCTGGGGCTTTTGGGTCTCCTGCATTGGTAGACCAGTTCTTTCTGCTAAGCCACCAGGGAAGACCACTGAAAGCTTTATGTATAGCGTATTAATGTCAGAGAAAATAAATCTGCTCAGGTCATACCCTGTTAGTGGGCCTGGCCAACAAATAACTTTTTTTGTTAATTTTATATAATGAGGAAATGTTTTCCCTATTTGCAGATGATGTTCTTGGAGCCCAGGTTCACTTGACTCTGCCACTAATAAAATGCCCTCTGCCAGGTTTTCATCCTTTAGCTATAGTTTACAGGTAGTGTGCATGTGTGTGTGCCTGCTTAATCGTTTCTGACCATTTGTGAACCCAGGGACTGTAGCCTGCCAGGCTCCTCTGTCCATGAGATTTCCCAGGCAGGAATACTGGAGTGGATTGTAATTTCTTCCTCCAGAGTATCTTCCTGACCCAGGTATGCAACCCGAGTCTCCTGAGTCCCTTGCATTAGCAGGTGGATTCTTTACCCTTGAGCCACCCCATGTTTTTCCCTTTTAGGCAGTAGGGTTAGTTAAGAAGATTGACCTGGTTGGCATGCAGAGATAATGTCTTCCTTGCTATCCTTCCAGCATCTTGTGATCCATGCCTGTTGGAGTTCTTCCTTGGATTCCAGGCATTTCTCTCTCCTACCCTGTAGATACCTACGCTGTGTCAGGCTAGAGATGTGTATTTGGTTGTCATCCATGTCTGTATAGAGGTTGTAACTCTCTGAGTTAATTGGACATAGATGGAAAACACAGGAAAAACAATTAACCTGAGGTTTGACTGTAGTTAAAAGGATGAAGTAAGAAGAACTATTAAAAATAACAGAAAAAAAGGGTCACAAGTGAAGTACAGTGTTAAGTCCTGGAAGGAGGGAGAATTTCAGTAGAGACGAGTGATCCTAAATCAAAGAGAGTAACTGTGTTATCTCTTTGACAGCTCTGTATTATGACGTTGTATAAAAACATTGCAGATGTGTTAAAATGTGAGAAATCACTAAGTTCTAGACCTTTTCAGATTCTAATTCTGTGAAAAAGTAGGTTTCTTATTAAAATAATTTTTTTTTTTTTTTTTTGCTATTTCTCTCCTAGATGGCTGGCATGGAAGTTGGGAAAAAGATTTTTGCGATTAACGGTGACCTAGTTTTTATGAGACCTTTCAATGAAGTGGATTGCTTCCTGAAATCATGCTTAAATAGCAGAAAACCTCTAAGAGTTCTCGTGAGCACAAAGCCAAGGGAGTAAGTTGTATAGTTTATACAGTCTTTAAAAACATTAGACATTAGCGAGTAAAATAGAAAAGTTAGCAAAATCGGTGTCTGAAATTAAGCATCTCACTGCTTGCACATTTGAACCTCACCAACATCATTGATACTGGTCTTTAGATGATGGAAAAGTTATGTTGCTTAAGATGGTTAAGCTACTTTATGTTGCTACTTAAAACAGGTTAATTTCAGCAGAAATAATATTTTCCTTTTGTCACCCCAGTTTTTCTTGTATGGGTTGGGTTGAGCTTGATTACCAGTAGGAAAACCAGCAGGACACTTGGTAATGGAAACTTTATTCCCTCCTGCTCCACTCCAAGGATTTCAGGGACTATGAACTGATGAGACAACCTGTGTTGATACACACAAATTGTTGTTCAGTTGCTCATGTAGTCATTTGTTCATGTCCCATTCTTGGCTACCCTATGGACTGTAGCCCACCAGGCTCCCCTGTCCTTCACAAACTCCTGGTGCCGGGTCTTTTCCAATGAGTGAGCTCTTTGTGTCAGGTCCCAAAGCGGGGGATGCACATAATTACATCTTTTTTAAAATGGGAGCATGATTAATGATCTGGGGGCTTTTTGAAAAAAAATTAATAAGATATTATGGATATACTTGGGAAATATTGGCTTTGGTCTGCAAATCGATGATCTAGTGTCCCTGAATCAGATTTCCATGAACCAATTAATCAAGAGAATGTATATAAAGTACTTAGCATAATGTTTTAATATACTATGATTATATCCATATTTCTCTTTGAATTATATTATTTATCCATATTTCTCTTTGAATTATATTATTTTTCTATAGTAATAAGCAACTTCATTAATTTTAAAATAAATGAAGGTTACCACTTCAGAAGCAAAAAGGTTTATTTTAACTACTTATGAAAATATTCTAAGTATATATAGTATAGTGTCTTCCCTACCTTGATATGTATTTTCAGCAATAGCTGAATCCATCATTTATCTTAGAAGTTGAAGTGCAGTGTAATGGGCTAGATTCTGCCGTGTCATCCAGGTAGAGGCTCTAGCTTCTGCCCATGGCTTACTAGGGGGTCTGAAGGAGTGAGCACGATTCATCAAAGTTAGTAATTTAGGAAGACTTTGAGACAGAGGGAAGCAGATAACCATAATAATGTTTTTTCTCTAAGCCTAATTAAGATGTTTTGTTGTCTTTGTGGGCTCTTTTGGCCCACCTAGCTCCTCTGTCCATGGGATTTCCCAGACAAGAATATTGAAGTAGGTTGCCATTTCCTTCTTCAGGGGTCTTCTTGACCCAGGGGTCAAACTCAAGTCTCCTGCCTTGGCATGCAGATTCTTTACCACTGAGCCACCAGGGAAGCCCAGTTATGATCTATTACTTCCCTTTTATCCAATCCTATCTAAGATTAAGCTTACCTAGTTGCCTACTTCTGAATCTCTTTTCAGTCCCTCAGTTGTGTCTGACTCTTTGCAATCCCATGGACTGTAGCACGCCAGGCTTCCCTGTCCATCACCATCCCCAGAGCTTGCTTAAACTTAAGTCCGTGGAGTTGGTGATACCATCTGACCTTCTCATCCTGTCATTTCCTTCTCCTGCCTTCAGTCTTTCCCAGCATTAGGGTCTTTTCCAAAGAGTCATTTCTTCACATCAGGTGACCAAAGTATTGGAGCTTCAGCTTCAGCAGCAGTCCTTCCAATGAATATTCAGGACTGATTTCCTTTAGGGTGGACTGGATTGATTTCCTTGCTGTCCAAGGGACTTTCAAGAGTCTTCTCCAACACCACAGTTTAAAAGCTTCAATTCTTCAGTGCTCAGCTTAAAGGTCCAACTCTCACATCCGTACATGCTACTGGAAAAACCATAGCTTTGATTAGATGGACCTTTGTCAGCAAAGTAATGTCTCTGCTTTTTAATATGCTGTCTAGGTTAGTCATAGCTTTTCTTCCAAGAAGCAAGCACCTTTTAATTTCATGGCTGCAGTCATCATCTGCAGTGATTTTGGAGCTCAAAAAAATGAAGTCTGACACTGTTTGCATTGTTTCTCCATCTATTTGCCATGAAGTGATGGGACTGGATGCCATGACTTTAGTTTTCTGAATGTTGTTTTAAGCCAATTTTTCACTCTCCTCTTTCACTTTCATCAAGAGGGTCTTTAGTTCTTCTTCATTTTATGCCATAAGGGTGGTGTCATCTGTATATCTGAGGTTGTTGATATTTCTCCCAGCAATCTTGATTCCAGCTTGTGCTTCATCCAGTCCAGTATTTCATGTGATATACTCTACATGGGCATTTAAAAGGAAAAGCACAGGCTGGAAAATGATGAGGCAGTAGGATTCCAGAGCAATTATTAGTAAACTAAAGGCCCTCACCATGGTTCCTTGCTCTCTGATTTAACCTTGTAAATACTTTTCACTGATTAGACATTTCAATTCAGAGGACTGGGAAGTCATCTGCTTCAATACTGAATCAGTTCAGTTCAGTTCAGTCGCTCAGTCATGTCCGACTCTTTGCGACCCCATGAATCACAGCACACCAGGCCTCCCTGTCCATCACCAACTCCCGGAGTTCACTCAGACTCACACTCATTGAGTCAGTGATGCCATCCAGCCATCTCATCCTCTGTCGTCCCCTTCTCCTCCTGCCCCCAATCCCTCCCAGCATCAGGTCTTTTCCAATGAGTCAACTCTTCACATGAGGTGGCCAAAGTACTGGAGTTTCAGCTTTAGCATCATTTCTTCCAAAGAAATCCCAGAGCTGATCTCCTTCAGAATGGACCGGTTGGATCTCCTTGCAGTCCAAGGGACTCTCAAGAGTCTTCTCCAACACCACAGTTCAAAAGCATCAATTCTTCGGTGCTCAGCCTTCTTCACAGTCCAGCTCTCACATCCATACATGACCACAGGAAAGACCATAGCCTTGACTAGACGGACCTTTGTTGGCAAAGTAATGTCTCTGCTTTTGAATATGCTATCTAGGTTGGTCATAACTTTCCTTCCAAGGAGTAAGCATCTTTTAATTTCATGGCTGCAGTCACCATCTTCAGTGATTTTGGAGCCCCCCAAAATAAAGTCTGACACTGTTTCCACTGTTTCCCCATCTATTTCCCATGAAGTGATGGGACCAGATGCCATGATCTTTGTTTTCTGAATGTTGAGCTTTAAGCCAACTTTTTCACTCTCCACTTTCACTTTCATCAAGAGGCTTTTTAGTTCCTCTTCACTTTCTGCCATAAGGGTGGTGTCATCTGCATATCTGATGTTATTGATATTTCTCCTGGCAGTCTTGATTCCAGTTTGTGTTTCTTCCAGTCCAGCGTTTCTCATGATGTACTCTGCATATAAGTTAAATAAGCAGGGTGACAAGATACAGCCTTGACGTACTCCTTTTCCTATTTGGAACCAGTCTGTTGTTCCATGTCCAGTTCTAACTATTGCTTCCTGACCTGCATACAAATGTCTCAAGAGGCAGATCAGGTGGTCTGGTATGCCTATCTCTTTCAGAATTTTCCACAGTTTCTTGTGATCCACATAGTCAAAGGCTTTGGCATAGTCAATAAAGCAGAAATAGATGTTTTTCTGGAACTCTCTTGCTTTTTCCATGATCCAGCGGATGTTGGCAATTTGATCTCTGGTGCCTCTTCCTTTTCTAAAACCAGCTTGAACATTAGGAAGTTCATGGTTCACATATTGCTGAAGCCTGGCTTGGAGAATTTTGAGCATTACTTTACTAGTGTGTGAGATGAGTACAATTGTGTGGTAGTTTGAGCATTCTTTGGCATTGCCTTTCTTTGGGATTGGCATGCAAATTGACCTTTTCCAGTCCTGTGGCCACTGCTGAGTTTTCCAATTTGCTGGCATATTGAGTGCAGCACTTTCACAGCATCATCTTTTAGGATTTGAAATAGCTCAAATCCTGGAATTTTATCACCTCCACTAGCTTTGTTCATAGTGATGCTTTCTAAGGCCCACTTGACTTCACATTCCAGGATGTCTGTCTCTAGGTCAGTGATCACACCATCATGATTCAATACTGAATATTGAATTTCTTCAATAGAAAGAGGCAAATCCTTAGTCTTAGAATTAGTTGCTAGATGAACAGGGTTGAACCTGGGTCTTCTGACTCTTCCTTCCACATTTGTTGCATCGTATCTGAAATTTCTGGTCCAGATTCAAGGCTCTCTTTTACCACTTGCTTTTTAATTGTGTTGTTTCAGTATCTTTATCCATTAAAAATGGGGATGGTAAGAGTGTTACAGGGGTGCTAAGAACTTAATAAATCTAGGATTGTAAAGAACCTAGTCATGTGTTCAGCACATAATATGTCCTCCAGTGATGTTATCTGTGATGCTTATCTGTTCTTTCATTTCATTTTTCCCCCACTGCTTCTTTATTACATGAAAAGTAGGTTTCACATTGTATTTTAAGACTGTTTTGAGAATTGTTGTTCAGTCGCTAAGTCATGTCCAGCTCTTTGTGACCCCATGGACTTCAGCACACCAGGCTTCCCTGTCCTTTACTATATCCTGGACTTTGCTCAAACTCATGTCCATTGAGTCAGTAATACTATATGGAATACTCAAGTTTTTCCTTTTTATTTTTAATTTGTCTTAAATATTTTAATCTTTCCTTTATGCACTTACTCTAACATATGATTCCTGTCAATCATTCTCATATGTTCTTACAATGGCTACTTATAATTTATGTAGTAAAAAGGCAAAAAATGAGAGGCAAATACAACAGAATTTTTCTTTTGAACCCATCTGTATTTTACACATTGATTCTATCAAGGAATTTTTCAAAAGGCTTTGTAGCAGATAATATAGTGCACTCATTTTCTACAGGAAATGAGCATTCCTCTTGTATATATTTAATTCTTCATTTAATAGTATAGTGGTCCCAGCAGGGAAACATATTTTCCAAAGGTCATTTTATAAAGAGAGTTACAGTATTATGAACAAAATGCATCTCACAATGTTCTGTACAAATTTTGTTAAAAAAGTAATAATCTTGATAATTAGAGCAAAGTCAACCTCGAATAGCAATATAAGGATAGACTTTACTCAGAAAGAGTTTTGAGAGTCCATTATGAATTTTTCACAGTTCAAAAGCACCAAAAATTCACCATGGCCAGAAAGCTCCAAGTCATTTTAGTGTGAGGCCTAAGTCACTTCGGTCATGTCTAACTCTTTGTCACCCTATGAACTGTAGCCCGACAGCCTCCTCTGTCCATGAAATTCTCCAGGCAAGAACACTGGAGTGGGTTGCTATTTCCTTCTCCAGAGGATCTTCCTGACCCAGGGATCAAACCTGCATTGCTTATGTCTGTTGCAGTGGCAGGTGGGTTCTTTACTGCTAGTGCCACCCAGGAAGCCCATTTCAGCAAAAGTGAACCCGCATTCAAGAACTCTCATTCTCTTATTCATAGAGAAGCATAAGCTACCTCTATTTTTTATTTCATGCTCAGAAGATGTGTTTATTCCCTTTTCTTTTCCTTAGTCAATCTTCCATCTTCCAGTGTACCTTTGACAGACCCTAGTAGCAAGGTCCGGAGAAGGCAATGGCACCCCACCCTAGTACTTTTGCCTGGAAAATCCCATGGACGGAGGATCCTGGTAGGCTCCAGTCCATGGGGTCGCTAAGAGTCGGACACGACTGAGCAACTTCACTTTCACTTTTCACTTTCATGCATTGGAGAAGGAAATGGCAACCCACTCCAGTGTTCTTGCCTGGAGAATCCCAGGGACAGGGGAGCCTGGTGAGCTTCTGTCTATGGAGTCGCACAGAGTCGGACATGACTGAAGCGACTTAGCAGCAGTAGCAGCAGCAGCAGTAGCAAGGTGTTGTAAAGGAAACAGATATAGCTTTATATAGCAAAGTGTTTAATTAAGAATAAAGGATAAATTTATTCCATAAGCTCAGTGCCACCAATATACAGATTACTTCATAGTGTGTAACCTAATTTATAGTAACATTTTCAGGGCTTCCCTGGTGGCTCAGATGGTAAAGAATCTGCTTACAACTCTGGAGACCTGGATTTGATTCCTGGGTCAGGAAATCCCCTGGAGAAGGGAATGGCTACCCACTCCAATATTCTTGCCTGGAGAATTCCATGGAGAAAGGATTCTTTAAATTCTATAATAACACTTTCAAGTTTCCCTAAAACAGATAGTTTGCATTTCTGTCACAGATTACCAGAATGCCTGCCAGGGTTATATTTGAAATTATAGGGCCAGCCTCTGCCTTCAAGTTTAAGTGCAGTGTGTATCTTTCTGAAGTTTTCTGGACGCAGCATTGCTCAGCTCCCCCAGCTCTTTCATAAACAGTGAGTAAGTGCTGCTCTACCTAACTTCAGACTCTGTCTCATGTTCCCTTGAAATGCTGCCAGCTTTTATTTCATGATTCATTCATCATCTTTTGGAAAACACTTTTGTTTCTTGGGCATCAAGTGCCATCCATCAACATTTATTACATGGTATTCATTTGTCTTTGCTCTCTCTGGAAATTTATTTAGACTCATTTTTGTTGTTATGAGGTTGTGTCTTATCTTGAGTTCGCTGCTTTTCATTGTTGCTCTCTGATTTCTGCCTTCCTTCCTTGGAGTAGCTTGTTTATTACTGCCAGTTTATTACTCCCTCCCTGGTTTGCCGTGATGGCTGACTCAAGATCTCCATCCCTTCCTCTTCATTTCCATGTGGATTCATTAAAAAACACGGCTTTTCTTATTCAGATTTACCTTTTGATGTGTTGTCCTTTTAAAATTCCACTGAATGAACACTAAAGTTAATCAGATTCTTAAATAAATGATTTTGATACTGTGTTTGACAGGTCTGTTCTTTGAAACCAGCTCTTTGTTGTTGCTCTTTGCTAAAGTTCCCAACAGGTAGAAATGGATGAACCTTGTGTTTCTTTTATGTTAATTTTAAAAGTGAGACTTCCCAAGGTACACCAAAGGCTTTGTCAGAGAGATGCTTCCATTGTACTAAGTACTTGCGCAGTTCATGGCATGAGACAGGGCAGTTTACCAACGGTTTCTCTTTTCACCTTCACTGACATCCTGCAAAGGAGTTTTGACATCATCATCTTTTTGCGGAAACTGGCTCGGTTAAGCAGGTCATCCCAGTTAGCCAAGTATTAAGGGACTAAATCAAGATTCAAAGGGAGGTTGGTGTGACCAGAGCCCGTTCCTTGGTCAGGATATTCTGTGCAGTGACTGTGTTCAGTGGGAGATCTTGGGTGCCTACTCTGGGTCCCTTGGGAGTGCACCCCCCATGCTTGTCCAGCCTAGTCTCTTTCACACATTAGACCCCAGATATGTATTTATTGAAGGATTGAATTTTATTCAGTCCACAATAGCTGTGTGGACAGCTATTATTTTAACCAGTTGTGGCATTTTAAAGTCATCTTATCTTATTTTCTATTGACTTTAGGACAGTGAAAATCCCAGATTCAGCGGAAGGACTTGGCTTCCAGATCCGAGGATATGGCCCATCGGTGGTGCACGCAGTAGGAAGAGGTGAGAAAGCCGTCCTGTGTGGTATCCAACTGGCCAGCAGGTTTGAATGGTCCTTACTGAACAAAAATGTGTGTAATCATGTTGCTATGGATATTCTCAATGTTGGCTGTATTAGCTCAATGGTGTGGCTCAGTTGGTCAAGAATCTGCCTGCGATGCAGGAGACTCTGGTTCAATCTCTGGGTCAGGAAGATCCCCTGGAGAAGGAAATGGCAGCCCACTGCAGTATTCTTGCCTGAGAAATCCCATGGACAGAGAAGCCTGGAAAGCTACTTTAGATGGGATCCCAGGAGTCAAGCACGATTTAGTGACTAAACCACCTCCACCAGAATACTCTTATTAAAAAAAAAAAAAACAAAAAACTTCTCCAAATTGTAAGACAAATTTATCATTGTTAAAAATTCATAAGAGAATGAGTCCTCTCAATCTCACTCTTCTCCATGTTTCAGTGTAATCAAAGGATGTAATGATTTTAACATGGTCTGTTTTTCTCTGATAGCATATTACTGTATTTCTGTTAGCAATTCTAAGATGTGAGAATTGGGTTTAAGAATTATCTGTGTGGTTTATGTTGTGTCTGCTGCTATATGATTACTTCAAGGGTTCTCATAAACCATGTGTTTTATAAACCATCAAATGCATTTTAAATTAAATAATTTAGGGGACCCAAAACTTAATGTTTATATTTTATTCTCTTTCTGTTTGACAGGCAAATCAGCTTTTGATATCTCTTGTTAACATATGTACTTTTAAATTTTATGCTAACATTGATGTAATTTAAAGAAATAACTGTTAGATCCCACATTACTAACCACAGTAAATAAATTGCTGCTGTAGCAAGGATCGCAGTAAGCGACATGTTTATCTTAGCGAGAGATATATATGCTTTTCATTACTAAGATATGTGAATTGTAAAGCATCTCAACATGATCATTCCAACATTAGACTGGGAAATTTTGAGATGACATTGCTATCAGAGTCAAAGTTTTCAAGAACGTACTAGCTAGACCTCTATTAGTGTCTATAAAATCACTTTCACTAGTGTATGTGTGATAAAAAGTAACCTTACTTCAAAAACTTCTCTTTTCACTCAGACTTTTAAAATACATAGATTAATAGATATTTCAAATATTTCCAGTTACTCATTAAAATTATAAAACAGAAATGGGATTCATTTCTGTTCTGATTCATTTCTGTTGAAATGAATCAACATGTTTGAAACAGCAAAAGAGATGTTTGATGTGACAAGTATTTCCTTCATTTTCACTAGACCAAAAAGGAGCCAGTCACTTTATTAGTACTATGAAATAACTGAAAACCAGAGTGAATCAAGTTTTTTCTTTCCTTGTCTTTTAAGGAGCAAGGTTGTATTTTGGAAACTTAGTCATAGGGATAAGTCCAATTCTGGTTACTATGCCTTTGCTTCTGAAGAAGAAAACAAAGAAATGCTCATGTGCCTTTCCTTTCAAGTGAATATGAAATAAGATAATAGCCTGTGGTTTTCTTTTGCGCTGTAATCTTGCCATGAAAAAATAAACTTCTTTTCCTTTTTCTTCTTCAGCCCTTTCCCATGGTCGCACACTAGAGCATATCAATGACTGAACTTCTGGTGCTGGAGTCTTTTTTTTTTTTTTGATCTCTCATCACTTTGATATTCTCAGGTTGTTTTAAAATTCAGTTGGTTTGTAAGTTAACTGTAGTTCAATAAAAAATGATACGCAGAATTGGATAGGGTTGTCCAAGCTTTGGATGCTTCTCCTTTTCTGCTGGTGAATTACATCCTTCAGAGTACTCCTTTTCTGCTGGTGAATTACATCCTTCAGAGTACTCCTTTTCTGCTGGTGAATTACATCCTTCAGAGGACCACTTTCTCCCTGAGCCAGCTTTATCCCCATGGTGGGTCACTACCGTCACTTGTCTGCTTCGTTAGCATCCTCTCATCCCTGTCTCTCAGGTGCATCCAGGGTCCTCTTGGCCTTATCCCTCAGGTGCATCCAGACCACCTAGTTTTGGCAGATAAACCTAATTACAGCCTTTGCTATTTCTTTTGAGCAGCTGAGAAAGAATTGTCATGGATACGGAATTAGTGTCATCCCAAGTCACTGTCTAGTCTTTTACTGAGCCCCTGTTACTCCTCAGCAGTCTGTTTATGTGTCTAATCAGTTTTCTCCTCATCATTGCCTCCTGTCTCCCAGGTATGAAGCCTTCCAAGTCCTATATCTTGTTGGCTATTTGGTCATCATCTGTTTTTCTCCTACTCTAGAGGAACAGGTCTTCCATTTTCTTCTCTGGAGTTCAACGTTAATATCTCTATAAAGATTCTGGAGCCTATCCCTTCAGATACTGCCTCTGCGGTATTAAACTGTCAGATAGTCCCCTTACAGAATTTTCAGCCTTTCTCTTCACTGAATCACTATAGTAGAGGCTATAAAAATAGCCTTGGGCTTCCCAGGTGGCGCACGTGGTAAAGAACCCACCTGCCAATGCAGGAGACTTAAGAGATGCCAGTTTGATCCATAGGTGGGGAAGATCCTCTGGAGAACAAAATGGCAACCCACTCCAGTATTCTTACCTGGAGAATCCCATGGGCAGAGTCCATGGGATTGCAAAGAGTCAGACACAATGGAAGCAGCTTAGCATATACAGCACACATAAAGGTGGTCAGCTTTTTTCCTCATTGAAATAAACAAACAAAGCTATCTTGAATTGAACAGCAAACTCAAAACTTTCTTTCTTCCTTATTTTCCCCTCTAGATCCTTAACATTCAAAATTTGGTCCAAAGACCGACAGCATTGGCATCACTTAGGAGATGGTTAGAAATACAGAATCTCAGGCCCCATCCAATACTTACCTAATCAGAATCTGCGTTTCAACAAGACACCCTCTCCCGGGTAATTGATATGCATGTCAAAGATTGAGACCCTCAGCTCCAGAATATTGCTCTCAGGACTTTTTGTCATGACCAAACTTCCCGAAATGCTGGTCTGTATTTTGGCTGGATCTTCCTCACATCCTACTTGAACTTCAGCCCAGTGCTATAGCTCTCCCTACCTCCTACCCATGTCTTCAAGAGTAGCCCATGTCTGATAAGAGTAATCTGAGAAGTGCAAAAGAAATTGAAAGTTCCTGTCTTAATTGAATTTTCTGTCCCATTTGTTTAAACTGACTAGTCTTGTTGGAGTGAAACATTCGTATTTTGATTTCTGAGATGGTGCTTTTCAAATTTTTCTCCTATCCCTTCTCTGCCAACTCTTCATCTGTTGACCCCTTAATTGTTGGCACTCTCTTCTCTTCTCTACCTTCTGTACCTTCTACATAAACAATTGTATTGATCCTCTTTGCTGGGGATTTCTGAATCTCTTTGCTCAGATTCTTTGAATTCTGTAGCCAAGATCTAATTGTGTATTACACATCAGTGCCCCTTTGGCACCTTCAAATCCAGTATTTTTCCCAGTTGAACTTTTCATCTATTCTCTGAAGTTGCTTTACCTCCGGCTGCTGCTGCTGCTAAGTCACTTCAGTCATGTCTGACTCTGTGCGACCCCATAGACGGCAGCCCACCAGGCTCCCCCGTCCTTGGGATTCTCCAGGCAAGAACACTGGAGTGGGTTTACCTCCGGCAGTCTCTATTTAAGTAACTCCATCTACTCAGCCACTGAGTCCAGAGGCTTAGGAATGATCCTGGGTACTCTCACCTCTCCATCACTCCATCATCAAACATCAAATACTTGATCTTGTTCTCCCCTTCATAACTAATGCTACCTTAATTCCAACCTGGGAATTTGCAGTAGATGCTTACTGTGATTTTGATTTTTGACTTGAACTCCAGTGATCCATCCTGTTTCAGTGGGTGGGGAGGGATCATGTCACTTCTCTGCTTAAAATTCTTAAATGTTTTCCCTCTTGTGTATATAATAATGTTTACTTCGTAAGTTTCAAAACCTGCCTCTGCTTTGTCCTCCTGTATTTTTCACTCACTTTCATTCAAGACGGACACCAATTGCTCCTATGGTCCCAAATGTCTAGATTATTTCTTGATTTCTCTTTTTGGGCTGTTCTTTCTTTTCTTCTTGTTTTGTATTTTTTTAAATATTGGAGTTTAGTTGATTAAAAATGTTGTGTTAGCTTCAGGTGTACAGCAAAGGGAGTCAGATATGCATATACATATATTTATTCTTTTTTAGATTCTTTTCCCATATAATCCATTACAAAATATTGAGTAGAGTTCCCTGTGCTGTGCATTAGTAAGTCCTGTTAGTTATCTATTCTCTATATAATAATGAGTATATGTCAGTCCCATTCTCCCAATTTATCCCTCCCCTTTTCTTACCTCCTGGTAACCATAAGTTTGTTTTCTACGTCTGTTGCTCTATTTCTGTTTTGTACATAAGTTCATTTGTACAACTCCCCCTCCACCTTCTTTGTTTTCAAAGATTCCAGGCTGTTCTTTCTGCTGATAGTGTCCCTCCCTCCCTCCTTCAATGCTCAGCTTAATCTAGAAAAACCACTTAATATTTCTGGAAGTGAATTTTAGTGAGAAGAAAATGTATATTATCTTCTTGAATATCAATTATGTTCTTTAATATGTTAATAACATGTTGAATAATTCCTTCATTATTTGCTTGCAAAGGAAGGTTCTTCTAACATGCTTATGATAATTTTATAATCATTGATATTAATTATATATATTGTATTTAGCAGTGGTGCTTTGTAAATGTTGATTTGTTCAGAATACCAAATAGTATTGATTGGCAGGTCCTGAAAATCTTAACTCACTGGTTAGAATATGCCACTGTATCTGTGCAAATAAATGGTGGACAGTTGATGTTTTCGGATTAATTTTATTCTCCACAAATTCTCTGCTTCCTGACTCTTTGTACATATCCTAAACTCATTTTCTTAGCAAATCCAGTTCACTCCTAGTTGCTATGGACTTGATTTTTTTTTAAAGAATTTCTTTTAATTGTCATTTAAAAAAATGAAAGTGAAGACTATTTTAATATTTAGAGATTTTGTAGACTAAATGAAGGTAAAAAGGCCTGTGCTTCTGGTTTTCTCATTTTGCCATTATATTTGCATGTATAGAACATTAGATTGATTAGACATTTGAAAGGAGAAGTAAGTAGCATGATAGAGATCTCTTTATAATATCCCTTCAAATGAATTCTTAGATGGGGTGGGAAGATATTCTCTTCAACACAGTTTGAATGGCCAAATAAATAGAGAATGTTTGAGAAGGCATTGCCATCAGAGCCAAATTCATCAAGAACTCTTTTGTCCGTGGAATTCTCCAGGCAAGAATACTGGAGTGGGCAGCTGTTCCCTTCTCCAGGGAATCCTCCCAACCCAGGGATTGAACCTGGCCCCCCCACATTGCAGGCAGATTCTTTACCATCTGAGCCACCAGGGAAGCCCATGAACATACTGCTAAGTCACTTCAGTCGTGTCCGACTCTGTGCAACCCCATAGACGGCAGCCCACCAGGCTTCCCTGTCCCTGGGATTCTTCAGGCAAGAACACTGGAGTGGGTTGCCATTTCCTTCTCCAATGCATGAAATTGAAAAGTAAAAGTGAAGATGCTCAGTCGTGTCTGACCCTCAGCGACCCCATGGACTGCAGCCTTCCAGGCTCCTCCATCCATGGGATTTTCCAGGCAAGAGTACTTGCCATTACCTTCTCTGCCATGAACATACTAGCTAGATCTTTATTATATTTTGAAACTGCGATGGACTTGTGGACATGGGGTGGGTGGGAAGTGGAGGGTACGACACATTGGGAGAGTAGCATTGCCATATATATTGTGTGCATAGAGAGCTATTAAGAAGCTGCTGTTTAGCATAGGGAGCTCAGCTCAGTGCTCTGTGATGACTTAGAAGGGTGGGAAAAAGGATGGGATAGGAGGGAGGTTCAAGAGGGAGGGGATATATGTATATATAAAACTAACACAAATTTATAAAGCAGTTATACTCTAAAAAATTCGCTGTATGGAACTTAAATAAAATAAAATTTCTTCCCTATGTTATATGGGATAGAAATGAATCATATTCCTATAATTAGTTTTTGGCAATTTTCTCATTTGTATTTAAAGGAACTGTGGCTGCAGCCGCTGGTCTTCACCCTGGGCAGTGTATCATCAAAGTCAACGGAATCAATGTCAGCAAAGAGACACACGCCAGCGTAATTGCCCACGTCACGGCCTGCAGGAAGTACCGGAGACCAACAAAGGTAAATACCCTCGGTGCAGCTGTAATGGCGAGCGCGCTCAGAAGGCCCTGGGGCTGGCACGTGATGACGCGATGATGCCAGAACTGTCTGTGGTTTCCACTGCCAGGTTCATGTTTAAGCGCAGCATTGTCAGTCTCACACTGCTTCTGTTATGTGCATCATTAGTTATAATCGATTCTGCTTTAGTGGCCACAGTTTGCTGCTGTAGTATTATCACCAGTTTAAACAGTGTCCTGGGCCATTTTCATTTTCCTTGTGATGAGTTTTCAAATAGTTAAGTGTTTATCAAACTGAAATCTAAAGGCCTGAACTATTTTCTTGACAGATGCCTTAGAATCTGTAATGGTCAGCATGTATTTTGTTGGTATATATGAATTATAAATGCTTGCACTGTTTATTATAAAACTTCTGTGACAAGAATTGTAAGTTATACTTTATAGAGTGCGTGATTGACTGTTGGATATGTTTTATTTAGGTAACTGAATTTAGCTCTTAAAAGAAAATACCACAATGTACTTGCCATTACTTAAAATTTTAAGCATTGTCCTCTGATTCAAACTTTACATGCCATACAAAAAAAAAAAAGTTAAAATCCTATTTGGTAAGCAAAAATTACTATCTCATGAGATACAAATGAGTATTGGGTTAGAAAAAGAAAATTCTCTCAAATTAATTGAGCGCAAAAGGAATTCTAAAGGAGAGACATTTATTTATTTTTTTCTGTCATGCACCTAAAATACTCCTTTTTTTTTTGGATTTGGGAATATGGTTTTGTGTCCAAAATGGAAAGCTGAATGACTACTTTCTCTTGGGCTAGGACTGACATCCTGCAATATACTGAGCCTCCAAGAAAATAGCTGATCAATTCTGCTTACTAATAATGTCAAACAAGCAGAGCAAATTGGAATTCACATGCCAATCCATAGATTACTTGGATTAACAGTAGTTTCATACATATTTATTGAATTATGTTAGTGAATGAAGTTTTAAAAAGATACTGAAATGATCAGATCTTTCCCCTTACGCCAGAATTTTAAGAATTAGTTAAACTGAGTTGAGTTTATTTTCATTTCCCTTATCTTCCTTGTTGGAGAGGTGTTGACCAGTGAAATAATTAAGAAAAGGAGTAAATAAACAGGGAAATTCACCAGGTAAATAACACACTCTAGCAGGTGTCCATTGCTGCAAAACAGACTGTACCAAACTTTGTGACTTGGAACAACAGTGATTAATTATTTCTCTTGCTTCTCCGGGTTGACTTGGTATTGGTTCCTTGAGGGCTTCATTCTGCTGGAAACTGACTGGTGCTGGGGTCCCCTCCTGAAGGTTTCTCACTCAAGAGCCACTCCACCTGGCCCTCCTTTCCAGTTCTAAGCATAATTGTCCTTTCTGCATAGTGTCTAGGTTTCAAGAGGGAATATTCCAAATGATGATCTCTATATTGTGCTTGTTACTAGCCCTCCGAAAAGTCAGATCACATGACCAAGCCCAGGGTCAGAAGGAGCTACAAAAAGGTTTGGATTCTGGGGGATTGGTTCCTTGAAGGCCACAACCAGTTACCAAAGTTTATTTGCATGATTAAGTGTTAACTAGCATTTTAATGATGTGGTATTGGTGCTCAGTTGCTCAGTCATGTTTGACTCTTGGCAATGTCATGGACTGTAGCCCACCAGGTTTTTCTATCTATGGAATTTTCCAGGCAAGAATACTGGAGTGGGTTGCTCTTTCCTTCTCCAGGGGATCTTCCTGATCCAGGGATTGAGCCCTTATCTCTTGCATCTCCTGCATTGGCCGGTGGATTCTTTACCACTGCCCCACCTGGGAAGCCTTTTAATGATATATGAAAATGAAAGTGAAGTTGCTCAGTCGTGTCCGACTTTTCGAAGCCGAGCCCCAGGCTCCTCCATCCATGGGATTTTCTAGGCAAGAGTACTGGAGTGTGTTGCTATTCCCTTCTCCAGGGGATCTTCCCAACCCAGGGATCGAACCCAGGTTTCCTGCATTGCAGGCTTTACCATCTGAGCCACCAGGGAAGCCCTTAATGATGTATAAGTGAAATAAAAGTCTCTTAGTCATGCCTGATTCTTTGTGACCCCATGGACTATACAGTCAATGGAATTCTCCAGGCCAGAATACTGGAGTGGGTAGCCTTTCCCTTCTCTAGGAGATCTTCCCAACCCAGGGATCTAACCCTGGTCTCGTACATTGCAGGCAGATTCTTTACCAGCTGAGCCCCAAGGGAAGCCCAAGAATACTGGAGTGGGTATCCTATCCCTTCTCCAGCGGATCTTCTTGACCCAGGAATCGAACTGAGATCCCTGTGTTGCAGGCAGATTCTTTACCATCTGAGCTATCAGGGAAGCCTTTAATAATGTATAGCAGTACAATAATTAAACAATTGTGAGGATGGATAATACAAATTATATCACACTTCAGTCGTGCAACTCATCTTATCACCCTACCTAGGAAAACTGCAATGGCACCCCACTCCAGTACTCTTGCCTGGAGAATCCCATGGATGGAGGAGCCTCGTGGGCTACAGTCCATGGGGTCGCTAGGAGTCAGACACGACTGAGTGACTTCACTTTCACTTTTCACTTTCAAGCATTGGAGAAGGAAATGGCAACCCACTCCAGTATTCTTGTTTGGGGAATCCCGGGGACGGGGGAGCCTGTTGGGCTGCCGTCTATGGGGTCTCACAGAGTCGGACGCGACTGAAGCGACTTAGCAGCAGCAGGAAAACTACAAACATTAAAGTAATGCAACCCTGTAAACATTTACTTGGTAGCCATTTCATCTTTCTCATTTATCTAAATAAGATGGGAGACTGCTACTTAAAAAATATAGGATCATTTATGATGTAGAAGGATTAAAAGGTAGTTCTATCAGTTGGGGACCCCATGAGTTGAAAGATCTTCTTCCAGTTTTCTTATTGATTTGATTCACGAAAAACATTAAGTGTATTTGAAACACGTGTGACTGTTAGTCCAGTGGTTGCGATTCGCCTTCCAGTGCAGGGGGTGCAGGTTCGATCCCTGGTGAGGGAACTAAGATCCCACATGCCTCACGGCCAAAAACTAAAACCTAAAACAGACAGAACACTGTAACACATTCAATGAAGACTATAAAACTGGTCTACATAAAAAATGTTTTTAAAGAAGTACATTTAAATCATCTGTACACTTACAGATGACTGCTTCTTCAGAAAAGTATTCATCTACCATTTTGTTTACAAATGTAATTTATAGTTCATTATACAATATGCTTGAGTCATTTGAGTAAGACATTTGGGAAATACATCTTATTTAAAAACCTATCTTTGGAAGAAAAAGCCCTCAAGCTTAAAAAGGTCAGTTTGTTAAAAACAATATTAATTGCCGTTGACTTCCTGTCAGTTTTGGACATCGACTTTCCTTCTCTTTCAAATTTTATTATTGTATTTAAACTAGAAGGGTGAATAAGATTGTCAGCTCTTCTTCTGAAGCACATTTATGAAATGGATATGCATTTTAGGAAACATTGATATTAAATACCTCTGAGGTTTCTTTCCTTCATTTCCAGCAAGATTCCATACAATGGGTTTATAATAGTGTTGAGAGCGCTCAGGAAGACCTTCAGAAGTCCAACTCCAAACCGCCAGGAGATGAAGCAGGGGATTCCTTTGACTGTAAAGTAGAAGGTGAGTTTCTTCTTCTCCTCTTGGGCTTATAGGATTCTTTGTCAATGTGCCATTGCCGAGTCCCAGTTATTAAAAACCTTATATGTTCAGGTGACTACCTTAGTCATCATCTCAAATAGACGTCACATCAAATCCCTAAGTCATAATTGCTCACGGCTAACATGGAATAGCTACGACACTTTCTTAGGGTCTCTGTTAGATATTTTACATGGATTACCTTATCAGCTTCTCAGAAATGAAGCTCTATTTTGTTGTTCCGTCACTCAGTCGTGTCCGACTCTTTTCTACCCCATGGGACTACAGCACACCAGACTTCCCTGTCCTTCACCATCTCCTGGAGTTTGCTCAAACTCATGTCCTTTGAGTCAGTGATGCCATCCAAACATCTTATTCATTCTCTGTTATCCCCTTCTCCTCCTGCCTTCAGTCTTTCCCAGCATCAGAGTCTTTCCAGTGAGTCAGCTCTTTCCATCGAGTCAGCTCTTTCCATCAGCTGGTCAAAGTATTAGAGCTTCAGCTTCAGCATCAGTCCTTTCAATGAATATTCAGGGTTGATTTCTCTTAGGATTGACTGCTTTGATCTCCTTGCAGTCCAAGGGATTCTCAGGAGTCTTCTCCAACACCACAGTTCAAAAGCATCAAAATTATCATCACCCTAACTTTATGGATAAGAAATTGAGGTCCATGGAGGTTAATGAATGTGCCCAAGCTAGTAAATGGTAGAATGAGGATTCAAACCCCAGCTATAATGTGTTTCCTTGTTTTGAGTTTAAATGTTGTGTCAACCTTTCCACTCCAATGTGGTTGACTAACCATGAGCACCTGCATCACGTAAGATGGAGATACAGAGGCTCAGCCCCATCCTTGATCTACTGGGCGAGTATCTCAATTTTAGCAAGATAATATCTGTATGTACAATAAAATGAGAAGCCCTAGTTTAGAGAGTTCATAGTTCCTTTTAAATTATGTTTTTTCTGCTCTTGCCTATTTTATATTTACTGGTCCTGCCTTTATTCTAGGGATTAATTGTTTTAAGTAAACTAGTACTGTATTTTTACTTAGTATTTACTGTTAGAGTCCTCATTCCTCAGCAGTTTCTTGCTTGAGACTACATTTTTTTCACTAGCTGTCTGATTGTTGGCCAAAAACTTATAGGAATATATTCAGAATGGAAATTTTATTACAGTCAACAGTGATACATTTTCTCAATGAGTTAGCCTCAGAAGATGCTGTTTGGGAAAATTCAGGCACTCTCTGCTAAAAAAATAATTATTGCATCTCTTTTCTGCTTCAGTATGATTTTCTGTATTTTTTCTGCTTTGAGAAAATATTCATCCAGTGTTTGAGGCAGTTTTAGGAACCCTGACTTGAAGCTATGCATGATTTTAATGAAAAAATTGTATGTTTCATGTTGATACAGATATAAGTAGGCATGCATATGGTCCATAGATCAAAACTGGGTGTGCAAAGATAAAACTAGTCATATTAGAATGGTAAGGTTTGGATCAGTCAATCTTGTATTTTTTTTCAATGCTCTTCTTTTTAAAAACGTTAGCTAGATACTTCATTTAGCACATCAGATTTAGTCACCCTTTAAAAACTCTAAAAAATATTCAGAGAGATTCAGATTATTTGAAGAGACTAAAAAACCCTTGCTGAATTTGCTGAATTAAAGTCGTCTTTTTTCCAGAGGTAATTGACAAGTTCAACACCATGGCGATCATCGACGGGAAGAAGGAGCACGTGAGTCTGACGGTGGACAACGTCCACCTGGAGTACGGTGTTGTGTATGAGTATGACAGCACCGCTGGGATCAAGTGCAACGTGGTGGAGAAGATGATCGAGCCCAAAGGCTTCTTCAGCCTCACTGCCAAGGTACGAGCCGTCCTATCAGAGAAAGATGTTGTGTTGTCAGTAAAACAACTGAAGTCCTCATCCACCCCCACTTTAAAAAATGAAATAGCTGTGAATGCTTCAGCTGTCCACTCATTCAAGTTCTCTTTCTTGTTCTTTTTTCCCCCGTTACTCAACTGTGTATAGTCTTTTTTTTAAAAAAAATTGACCTCTTTTGGAGCACAGTGTTATGTTAGATGGGCTGCTTGCCCAGGCGAGCATTAGTTGATTTGGCAAAGGTTCTCTGCATTTAGTAAGTTTGCTATGTCTGTGAATTCAGTATCGTGAAAACGTTTCAGATGGTTTTCATGACAGATGGTGCTTTCCTAAATGTACATAATCCTCTGAAGAATATTTGAAGTCGTAAAATGCATTCAAATTCTGTAAGGCTCATGTTTATTTCATACAGTTTCTCGAAGCTTAGAGACTAGTTTATGAATAGATCTTCAAGTGTGTATATAATTCTTAGTTGTGAAGAATTTTGTCCTTAGTCCTTAAAGCAAGACAGGGAGGGAGGAAGAGGATCTTCATCCAAATGGATAAAACACATGGTAAGTAGGAGGTCACCCTGTTTACTTTCCACGATCCTTCCACAAAGTAAATCGGTCAGACTCCTACTGCACCCTCTGCAAATCAGAACTTTTGTGTTCCATCTACTTTTACATCACCCTGGGAGGATTCAGGTACAACAAGAAACATGTATCTTCACCACCTTTATTTCTTCATTTCAGTTCGTGTTTCAAATGTGTATAGTTGAGATAGATCTAGTAATAATAGCAGGTATTTTTAAAATTTTAGTGGAAGAAAATAATAGAAAAATCCAAATGCGCTATTTCAAAAATAATTATTTTGTGTTTTTCTTTTATATTCTGAAAGTCAATTCCTTTTTTCATTTGTTTTTTTAAATTTAATTGGAGGGTAATTGCTTTACAATATGAAGTCAGCTTCTTAAAATTATCCCATCATTATGATGACATTGTACCACTATATATATCTATTGATAAAGAATCTATAGTTTCAAAATTCAACCCATTCCCAACTATTAATACATTACACTACTGAGAAGATCTATAGAAGACTTTGGGACCAGTTTATTGTAATTATTTTATCTCATTTTCTAACTCTTTGAAATTTATAAAATTACATGGATTATTTTATATATGACAACTGTACAACTTAATACTGTATATATTTCTATTTTACACATGAAGAAAGTCAAAGAAATTAAGAAATTTAACCAAGACCACACTGCTAGTGATAAAGTGAGCTCTGATTTCTAGACTAGTGATTAAACGAAAAACTCACACTCCATATTCTGCAAGACAGGGAAATGGAGGTGGTGAGGGAGCTCAAATAAACATCTATACATTGTCTATCTCACACTATATTATAAAAATCTCATGCAAAGTTGTAATCAGTCATTTTGATCTTTGAACAATCATAAATGCTACATATACATAATGTTCATGCTAAGTTGCTTCAGTCGTGTCCAACTCTTTGTGACCCTATGGACCAGAGCCCACCAGGCTCCTCTGTCCATGGAATTCTGCAGGCAAGAATACTGGAGTGGGTTGCCATGCCCTCCTCCAGGGGATCTTCCCAACCCAGGGATTGAGCCTGCATCTATTACGTCTCCTGCATTGGCAGGCAGGTTCTTTACCACTAGCGCCACCTGGGAAGCCCACATATAAATAATACACATCATTAATTCTCTGTTCATTGGAAACTCTCAGTGATTCATGATGTACACACACACATGCTGCCTTATAATCAATTCAGATAGCCAAAAGATTTACTAATTGAGCACATCATATGAATGGTTTTATCTGCTCCTTTCATCAGACAGAGTTCAGACACTGGAAGCAATGTTGTTTTTTAACTTTGGCAAGAGGAAGTCTCATTTATTCCATCCTTCTTCAAACATTTGTTATTATAAACGCACTCTCTGTATCAAGCAAGAAAGGATATGGTTTTCCTTTAGTTTTTGTTGTTCCACTACCAAGTTGAGGGGAAAAAAATGTTCTGAATAACTCTGACTAAAATATGGGCAGTGTGTTCCCACATCAGAGTGTACTGATTTATTCAGCAGGGCGTCTTTGAAGTCCCCTCACCTCCCTCAGGCAGCCTTTTATAGCCAGCAGAAGGGAAAACAGGAGATGCCAGACACACAAGTCCATCACTTCACTGCCAGGGTTTATTGAACACAGAAATCCCAGGCAGCTAAAAGAAACACACTGGGGAAAAAACACCCTATGTTGTGGAATTGTGAACATTTTATTTGGCTGATTTTGAAGCTTTTATTTTCTTGTTCTATGTGTGTGTGTGTCTACAGATTCTTGAAGCCCTGGCTAAAAGTGATGATCATTTTGTACAAAACTGCACCAGCCTTAGCTCTTTGAATGAAGTGATACCTACTGACCTTCAAAGTAAATTCAGTGCCATTTGTAGTGAAAAAATTGAGCGCATATGTCAGAGAATATCCAGTTATAAAAAGGTAAAGGCTCTGTGTATTTTACATGTGATTATTATTTAAATTATTACTGTAATGTCAAATTTAATTCAGTGTTTGATTTTTTTATTCCTTATTTATGTACCAGTTTATTAAAATAATGATAAGATTTATATAGCATTTTAGAATTTTTCAAATGGCTTTATATCCTTTACCTCATTTGATCTTTGTAAGCTAAGTCATTATTTCATATTTTCCAATATAATAACCAAGACCTAGAGAATTAAATTGGGATTCCCAGGTGGCACAGTGGTAAAGAATCCACCAGCCAGTGCAAGAGAAGCAGGAGATGTGCGTTCAATCCCTGGGTTGGGAAGATCCCCTGGAGGAGAAAATGGCAACCCACTCTAGTATTCTTGCCTGAAAATTCCATGGACGCAGGAGCCTGGCGGACTACGGGCTGTGGTTTCACAAAGAGTTGAACACAACTGAGCATGCATGCCTGCATTCATGCAAAGAATTAAATTTCTTATTGGCAAGTATAGAGTTGGGATGTTAATCCAAACCACCTAATTCTGAAGTCAGATTTTAAAATGATACAGTAGTTGTTCTTTCCCTGTTCTCTCAACAGAGGGAACAGGGTCCTCAATCAGAAAGTACATGGAACACAGGCTGTTTCCTTCATTAATTGAGCACGTTTTATGCGTGAAGCTGTTCTTGGTTCCAGGAATATGGCATCAAAAATTCTTCCCTCATGATGTTTCCATTTGAGTGGGGGAGACAGCAATGAAGTAAATACATGTCTACAGAGGGGAAAATAAACTATTGAAGAGAATTATGAGGACAACCATGGTAGGAAGTACCAGTGTGGGAACTCTGAACTGGGTACTAGAGAAAGCATCCTTAGGAAAGCTTGTATTTAAACGACAAGTAGAGCTCTTTATCCAAATGGGAGGAAGAAGCCTCCAGGTAGACAGAACAGCTGGTGGTGGTGTTCAGTTGCCAAGTCGTGTCTAGCTCTTCATGATCCCATGGACTGCAGCATACCAGGCCTCCCTGTCCCTCACCATCTCCCGAGATTCACCTATGTTCATTGAATCAATGATGCCACCCATTTCATCCTCTGTTGCCCTCTTCTCATTCTGCCTTCAGTCTTTCCCAGAATTAAAGGTTTTTCCAGTGAGTCAGCCGTTGGCATCAGGTGGCCAAAGTATTGGAGCTTCAGCTTCAGCATCAGTCCTTTAGGCCTCACAGCAGAAAGAAGGCCAGGGTGTCAGGTGGAAAGAGATTAGTCCTAAGGGTGGAGGCTTCAGCAGGGACCAGCATGAGATGCCGTGAAACTCTGTACCTTTCAGGACTTTGGATTTTCTTCTTACATCAACGAGAAGTTGGAAGTTTTTAGATATAATGGTGGCTTCATTTAATGTAGGTTTTTAAAAGATCATGCTGGGAACTTCAGTGGCGGTGCAGTAGTCAACACTTTGCCTGCCAGTGCAGGGGTGTGGATCCAATCCGTGATCAGGGAGCTGAGACCCCACATGCTTTGTCACCCAAAAACCAAAACATAAAGCAGAAACAATATTGTAACAGACTTAATCACATCCAAAAAAAAAAAAAAAAAATAGAGAGAGCTGGCTCCCCTGTAGGAATAGATTGCCAGGTGCAATCTTGCAATCTTAGAGAGGTGTGTCCGGGTGAGTGATGGGGGTGACATAGACTCTGGTGAAGACAGAGGAGACAGAGAACATTTAGCGAATTTGACCATATATTTTAGACACAGAGTAAATAAAAATGAAATCTCCAAAACATATCTTTTAATATATTTTAATTTTTTTTCTATTTGTATCAATGGGAAGATAGCTAATTAAATTATTTTCCTCAAAGTGAGGGTGGTTGCATGGATACTTTGTTTGCACATGTGTGTGGGGGAGTTTAATAGCCAATGAATGACCTAAAAGGAAGAGTCTCCTCACCAGAAAGTGAATTAGCCAAAACCTTGATCTTGAAGTTCTTGCCTGCGGAAGTGTGACCGAATACATCTCTGTTCTTTAAGCAAAAAAAAAAAAAAAAAAAAAGAGCAAGAGAGACTAGTTGCTTAAAATTTGATGGTCATACTAGGAAATATTATTTATCCCAGTGTATGTGAATATGACTTAATGGACTTGTTTGATATGATAAATAAAAGATAAGCCCTTTTGTGTCCAGATACATCCATTTAAAAATAGGCAAATGCGTGAAAGAAACCCAAGGAATTTCAATCTTGGTTACCTCAGGTAGGAGAAAGAAAAGAGGACTCACTGTGTTTTTCTTGAAGGCCTTTCTATACTGTTTGGCTTGTTAAGTTGAATATATATTGATGTCATAATTTTATGAAGAAAAAATGATATTCAAGATCACTGTATAACTGTCATATCTATTCACCCTTTTTCCATGACTGCTGTTGACCCCTTTGAGTATGAGAACGATTCCATGAATATGCCTTGTGGGAGCCGAAGAACAGAAGATTTTCTTTTTACTTCTCCTGTCTCTTTGAGATGTGACAGTTCTTTGAAGTTAAATTTAAAAGCTCTAAACAAATGCAAATTAGTAGTTCCCTTTTGAACACATTTTGAAAAGAGAGTCATTCTACTTCAGAGATGGATCTGTATACAGTATGGTAGGGTTTGGGCAGATTCTGGTTATCAAACTTGTCACGCTTGTATGTCTCGTTTTTCTACCTCGTTTTCAATTTCTTCCTATTTTCTCTCCATTCATTCAAACAACAAAAGCAGTAGAAGTAGCTTAAAGAAATATACATAGGGGAAGGTCAACTATCTAAATAAAAGCAAAACATTAGGATGAGGGTACATTACATAGGGTATGGATTCAGCTGCTTTAAGAAGGGCCAAGACAACACAGACTTAAAGCAGAAAGTTTATTTCTCACTCTTGTGAAAGCCCAACCGATAGGAGTCCAGTGTGCTGGGGCTTGATGATCTTCTGGGGATCCTCCTATATTTTTGTTTTCTCCTCTAGGATATTGCCCTCTTCCACAAAGCCAAAGTTGGCTCACCACCACCATGTATAAATGAATTCCCCTTAAACGGGGAAAGAGAAAGCAGAGAGTGAATTGCTTCCTTTTGAGGGCAGGACCTAGAAGTTGTACACACCATCCCTATTTACATCTTGTTAGACTTTTGGTGCAAAGGAGGCTGGAACATGTAATCTCAAACTGGGCATCCATGTGCCAAAGTAAGGGCTTCCCCGGTGGCTCAGCGGTAGAGTCCTCCTGCAGTGCAGGAGCTGCAGAAGACTTGGGTTCAATCCCTGAATCAGAAGGATCCCCTGGAGGAGTTCATGGCAACCCACTTCCAGCATTCTTGCCTGCAGAATCCCATGGACAGAGGAACCTGACAGACTACAGTCCATAGGATTGCAAAGAGTCAGACATGACTGAAGCGACTTAGCACGCATGTGCCAAACTAAAGCTTAAGGAAGTTTATTACTCAGAGAAAGAAGGAGAGAATGAATATTGAAGGAAAATGAACAGGTAAATTTAGAGATAAAGCTATGTTAGAGGGACTTCCCTGGTGGTCCAGTGGTTAAGACTTCACCATCCAATGCAGGGGGTGCGAGTTTGATCCTTGACTGGGGATCTAAGGTCCCACATGTCTCAGGAGCAAAAAGACAAACAACAAAAATCTTCCCATAAAACAGAAGCAACGCTGTAGCAAATTCAATAAAGACTTTAAAAATGGTCCACATCAAAAAAGATAATCTTAAAAAAATTATTAGAAGAGATGGTATAAAAATTTTTTATTTAAAAAAATTTTTTTTTAAAGATGATATTCATTGGAAAAAAAAAAAAAGAGAGAGAGAGAGAGATGATCTAGGTCATCAGAGAATAAAGGGCTATAGGTAAGTAGGTCCTAAGACTCTACCTACTCAAGTGGCATATACTGTTTGGCCTTCAGCTTCCTAATGGCTAAAATGAAAGAGGATCACTGTCTGCCACATATCTATCAGCATCTCTGTGGTATATACATAATTTCTTAAGAGAGTCAGAACTTTCCTTGGATTGAGTTCTAAATGAAATCTCTCACCCGGAGTTTCAAAGAGGCAACAACAGGAATGTCAGGGCAGTGCCCTTAAACATAGCCCTGCAAAAGAAGCAGACATCCATTTTATGTGGCAGATATGTTTGATGCATTCCTTAATGAAATATCAGAGGTCAAAAAACTGAAGTCCACAAAAGCAAATATGTTGCAGTATGGGACAAGAAGACTAGAAAATTACTTACTAAATGTGTACGTTTTGTGTAGGCAATGGGGCCTTAAGTCAGTTATTTGAAGATGACTTCCCTTTCCCACATACTGTCTACTTGAGAAGAAAGGTCAAAATACATGAAGCAATAATAATACTCATTAGCCTCCTTGGAGGTGTTGTCATAATGGTTGAATATGCTGGCACTCACCACCCTGCTCTACATGGTCTACACCACCCTGCTGTTCCTGCAATTATGGAGAGCACAACAGTTTATAGCGGTTGATATCAGGCATTGTGTACCATATTTTGGATTTCCTGGGTGGGTCAGTGGTAAAGAATCCACCTGCCAATGCAGAAGATGCAGGAGATTCAGGTTCCATCCCTGGGTTGGGAAGATCCCCTGGAGAAGGAAATGGCAAACCACTCCAGTATTCTTGCCTGGAAAATCCCATGGACGGAGGAGCCTGGTGGACTATAGTCCATGGAGTTCCAAAAGAGTCAGACACGACTTAGCAACTAAACAACAAACCATATTTTACAGTTTGCCTGTGTTGTGTAATCTTGCCAACACAGTGGTATGAGACACATTTCTTTGATGAAGTGACTCAAGTTCAGTAGTGGTCAGCTAACTTGCCCAAAGGCACGCAGCTGGGAACAGCAGTGGAATTTGAACCTCGTTCCCTTTTATTCTAAAACTTACTGTTTGTTTACCTATAGTTGTTACTGTGCTAAACAGCACGGTTCTGACTGCAAATGAGTTCATGCTCAATTGCTTAGCTGTGTCCCACTCTTTGCAACCCCATGGACTGTAGCCCATGAGGCTCCTCTGACCATGGAATTTTTCTGGCAAGAATACTGGAGTGGGTTGCCATTTTGTCCTCCAGGGCATCTTCCTGAACCAGGGATAGAACCCCTGTCGCCTGCCTCTCCTCCATTGCAGGGAGATGCTTTATTGTGGAGCCACCAGGGAACTACAAGGGCAATAGCATTTCAGAGGAGGAGAAATCCTCTTGGATTGAGTAGTCAGCAGATGCTAGCTGCTGTCTGTTGGAAAGATGTGTCAGATTGATTTGATATCTCTCTTTACTTCATTCTCAAATAAAGAGAGATATCATAAGCAAAGGCAAAGACTTAGAAATGAGACTGATCTTATTGAGGAAGAGTTGACAGGCTGCCTGGGCCAGAAAGGAGGATTTGAGTTGGATGCAATTAAAAAGGAAACCTGACAAAATCTGATTTTTCCAGTGATGTTTTGAAGTGACATAATCATCAGATTTGTTTGTAAAATGTCCATATTGATGATGATTTGGACTCAAAGAAGCCTTGGGGACAGAGAGAAAAGATCAGTTCAAGCTATGTGCTGAATTGTTTATGACATAAACAATTAAAGAAGGTGTTATTTTTGGTTTCTACCAGCCTGGTTTGAGATAAAATGAGGGGTGTATATGGGGCTTTCCTGGTGGCTCAGATGGTAAGGACGGGCTTCTCTGGTGGCTCTGTTAGTAAATAATCTGCCTGCAGTGCAGGAGGCCTGGGTTCAATCCATGGGTCAGGAAGATCCCCTGGAGAAGGAAATGGCAACCCCTCCAGTATTCTTGCCTGGGAAATTCCATGGACAGAGGAGCCTGGTGGGCTACAATCCATGGGTCACAAAGAGTCAGATGCAACTTAGTGAGTTAACTGAACTGATGAGGGGTGTATGTTGTAGGGGATCAGAAGCTGAAAGTATAGGGGTTTCCCCCCAAAGTGGGTGATTCTCAAAAACATCCTGGCATGTGAGAAGCATCTCTCATTTCCTCAGGAGTAACTGGGTGCTTGGGAACCTTTTAAAGCAGAAGTGGACAGGCTACTGGGCAGTGATTTCAAATGATAAAAAGAATGTTGTTGAAGTTTGAAAGCTCTTGTATGTACATTATTGCTGTTTGAGCCCCGAAGTAGCCATGTGTACCGAATACTCTTATCATCCTGCTTTATTCCTCAGGGAGATTAAGAATTGACTTTGCGTCACATATTTGGCAGGCAGCCAACTAGGTATCAATCCTATGGAGTACTCTCTCACTTATTTTTATTTTTCGTTTAGGAACTAGGACTTCAGTACTTTAAAAGCAATCCCTTCTTCATCACTTCTTGACCATAAATCTACTTAGAATCATTCAGTTCAGTTCAGTCGCTCAGTCATATCTGACTCTGTGCGACACCATGAACTGCAGCACGCCAGGCCTCCCTGTCCATCACCAACTCCCGGAGTCCACCCAAACTCATGTCCATTGAGTCGGTGATACTATCCGACCATCTCATCCTCTCTTGTCCCCTTCTCCTCCTGCGCTCAATCTTTCCCAGCATCAGGGTCTTTTCTAATGAGTCAGCTCTTTGCATCAGATGACCAAAGTATTGGAGTTTCAGCTTCAACATCAGTCCTTCTCATGAACACTCAAGACTGATCTCCTTAAGGATGGACTGGTTGGATCTCCTTGCAGTCCAAGGGACTCTCAAGAGTCTTCTCCAACACCACAGTTCAAAAGCATCAGTTCTTCGGCGCTCAGTTTACTTTATAGTCCAACTCTCACATCCATACATGACCACTGGAAAAACCATAGCCTTGACTAGACAGACCTTTGTTGGCAAAGTAATATCTCTGCTTTTGAATATGCTGTCTAGTTTGATCATAACTTTCCTTCCAAGGAGTAAGCATCTGAATTTCATGGCTGCAGTCACCATCTGCAGTGATTTTGGAGCCCCCAAAATAAAGTCTGACACTGTTTCCACTGTTTCTCCATCTATTTGCCAAGAAGTGATGGGACCGGATGCCATGATCTTAGTTTTCTGAATGTTGAGCTTTAAGCCAATTTTTTCACTCTCCTCTTCCACTTTCATCAAGAGGCTCTTGGTTCTTCACTTTCTGCCATAAGGGTGGTGTCATCTGCATATCTGAGGTTATTGATACTTCTCCCAGCAATCTTGATTCCAGCTTGTGTTTCTTCCAGTCCAGCATTTCTCATGATGTACTCTGCATAGAAGTTAAATAAGCAGGGTGACAATATACAGCCTTGACATACTCCTTTTCCTATTTGGAACCAGTCTGTTGTTCCATGTCCAGTTCTAACTGTTGCTTCCTGACCTGCATATAGGTTTTTCAAGAGACAGGTCAGATGCTCTAGTATTCCCATCTCTTTCAGAATTTCCCACAGTTTATTGTGATCCACACAGTCACAGGCTTTGCCACAGTCAATAAAGCAGAAATAGATGTTTTTCTGGAACTCTCTTGCTTTTTCAATGATCCACTGGATGTTGGCAATTTGATCTCTGGTTCCTCTGCCTTTTCTAAAACTGGCTTGAGCATCTGGAAGTTCACAGTTCACATATTGCTGAAGCCTGGCTTGGAGAATTTTGAGCATTACTTTACTAGCGAGTGAGATGAGTGCAATTGTGTAGTAGTTTGAGCATTCTTTAGCATTGCCTTTCTTTGGGATTGGAATGCAAACTGACTTTTTCCAGTCCTGTGGCCACTGCTGAGTTTTCCAAATTTGCTGACATATTGAGTGCATCACTTTCATAGCATCATCTTTTGGGATTCGAAATAGCTCAACTGGAATTCCATCACCTCCACTAGCTTTGTTCGTAGTGATGCTTTCTAAGACCCACTTGACTTCACATTCCAGGATGTCTAGCTCTAGGTTTGTAGTCTAATGAAGTAGAGAAACAAGCTTAACAAGAAAAAATTTCAAAAATCTTTTCAGTTTGAATAAAATGTTGATACCTAAGAATAGTCTGTCATGGAAAGTAAATTCCATCTGTATGTGAAATGTGTGTCAACAGAAACTGTAGCATTTGTGAATATATATTTTTAATTTCCACATATTTACTTTTAAACTGTTATTATTTGTTGTTTAGTTGCTAATTCATGTCTGACTCTTAGTGACCACATGGATTGCAGTCTGCCAGGCTCCTCTGTCCATGGGATTTCCCAGGCAAGAATAATGGAGTGGGTTGCCATTTCCTTCTCCAGGGATCTTCCCAACCCAGGGATTGAACCCACATCTCCTACATTGGCAGGCAAATTCTTTATCACTGAGCCACCAGGGAAGCCCAAATTATTATTAGCAACTCATTTTTCTCTAAAATAAAGGCTTCAAACAGTCCTCTTTCTATAAAATAAAATGTATCCTTAGAAACTAAAATCTCAAAGAGGGTGGCTTTCCCTTATTGTTTTGACTCAAAATTTTAGGTTTTAAAAATAGAAACAGGTTGATATTTTAGTTTCCATTGCCAGGCTGCTGCCATCAGATTTGAGTTTTAGGCCAGTGGTACAGGCCACAGATGTTCAGACCTTGCTGGGGACCCGAGTGAACCCTAAGCTGGGGTTTAATCCCTATGGGGCAGGAAGTGTGGGCGATGGATCCATACGCAAAACTATGCGCTGTTTGGAGGAATGCCGCTCACTCTGTACTGACCTGAGAAATTTTTAAAAATTCTGGATTCCCTTTCCTGTTTCCAAATAATTCCATAATTGGGCTTATTTTTGGCAATGGGAATACTTCTTCCATATATTTAATGAGCTTTCAAGATATAGTTCCTGTTTACACAAAAATACTATCTGTAGGGGCTGGAGTTGTTATCTCCAGCACAACCCAGGATCATGCATAAATGCTTCTCTTCATGTTTTTGTATGAATGAATAGTTGATTAAAATGAAAGAAGGAGAGAGAAGGCTATTTGCAGTGGATGCTGTGACATAATGAAATTGATCTCCATGTTTTTATGTGTGCCTTCGGAGCCTGATCTAAGGTGTTTATCCTGCAACTACAGTGGGAAAGAACTTCTGAGTGAAAGTTTGCATCTGGCCTTAAATTCTGGGTCTTTCCGAGATAAGTCACAGTTTCTTTAGTAATAAAGAGAGAGTAATAGATCTCTATTTACTAGAGATTTGCATGCATGAAGTCACTTCAGCCGTGTCCAACTCTTTGCAACCCTATGAACCATAGCCGGCGAGTCTACTCTGTCTATAGGATTCTCGAGGCAGGAAGACTGAGGTGGGTTGCCATGCTCCCCTCCAGGGGATCTTCCCAACACAGGGATCGAAGCCATGTGTCTTACATCTGCCTTCACTGGCAGGCAGGTTCCTTACTGCTAGCACCACCTGAGAAACCCTCAGTCAGTTTAGTTCAGTTGCTCAGTTGTGTCCGACTCTCTGCGACCCTGTGAATCACAGCACACCAGGCTTCCCTGTCCATCACCAACTCCCAGAGTTCACTCAAACTCATGTCCATTGAGTCGGTGATGCCATCCAGCCAACTCATCCTCTGTCTTCCCCTTCTCCTCCTGACCCCAATCCCTCCCAGCATCAGGGTCTTTTCCAATGAGTCAACTCTTCCCATGAGGTGGCCAAAGTATCGTAGTTTCAGCTTTAGCATCAGTCCTTCCAATGAACACCCAGGACTGATCTCCTTGCTTGATACCGGATGCCTGGGGCTGGTGCACTGGGACGACTCAGAGGGGTGGTGTGGGGAGGGAGGAGGGAGGAGGGATCAGGATGGGGAACACATGTATACTTGTGGTGGATTCATTTTGATGAATGGCAAAAGCAATACAATATTGTAAAGTTAAGCAAAATAAAATTAAAAAAAAAGACTTAAATAAAAAAAAATGGACTGGTTGCATTCCAATGGACTGCAATGGACCTTGCAGTCCAAGGGACTCTGAAGAGTCTTCTCCAACATCACAGTTCAAAAGCATCAATTCTTTGGTGCTCAACTTTCTTCACAGTCCAGCTTTCACATCCATACATGACCACTGGAAAAACCATAGCCTTGACTAGACAGACCTTTGTTGCCAAAGTAATGTCTCTGCTTTTGAATATGCTATCTAGGTTGGTCATAACTTTCCTTCCAAGGAGTAAGCATCTTTTAATTTCATGGCTGCAATCACCATCTGCAGTGATTTTGGAGCACCAAAAAATAAAGTCTGACACTATTTCCACTGTTTCCCCATCTATTTCCCGTGAAGTGATGGGACCAGATGCCATGATCTTAGTTTTCTGAATGCTGAGCTTTAAGCCAACTTTTTCACTTTCCTCTTTCACCTTCATCAAGAGGCTTTTTAGTTCCTCTTCAATTTTTGCCATAAGGGTGGTGTCATCTGCGTATCTGAGGTTATTGCTATTTCTTCTGGCAATCTTACTCCAGCTTGTGCTTCCTCCAGCCCAGCATTTCTCATGATGCACTCTGCATAGAAGTTAAATAAGCAGGGTGACAGTATACAGCCTTGACGTACTCCTTTTCCTATTTGGAACCAGTCTGCTGTTCCATGTCCAGTTCTAACTCTTGCTTCCTGATCTGCATATAGGTTTCTCAAGAGGCAGGTCAGGTGCTCTGGTATTTCCATCTCTTTCAGAATTTTCCACAGTTTATTGTGACATAGTCAAAGGCTTTGGCATAGTCAATAAAGCAGAAATAGCTGTTTTTCTGGAACTCTCTTGCTTTTTTGATGACCCAGTGGATGTTGGCAATTTGATCTCTGGTTCCTCTGCCTTTTCTAAAACCAGCTTGAACATCTGGAAGTTCACAGTTCATGTGTTGCTGAAGCCTGGCTTGGAGGATTTTGAGCATTAGTTTACTAGCATGTGAGATGAGTGCAATTGTGCGGTAGTTTGAGCATTCTTTGGCATTGCCTTTCTTTGGGATTGGAATGCAAACTGACCTTTTCCAGTCCTGTGTCCACTGCTGAGTTTCCCAAATTTGCTGGCGTATTGAGTGCAGCACTTTCACAGCATCATTTTTAAGGATTTGGAATAGCTCAACTGGAATTCCGTCACCTCCACTAGCTTTGTTCGTATGATGCTTTCTAAGACCCACTTGACTTCACATTCCAGGATATCTGGCTCTAGGTCAGTGATCACACCATCATGAAGATCTTGGTCGTGAAGATCTTTTTTGTACTGTTCTTCTGTGTAGTCTTGCCACCTCTTCTTAATATCTTCTGCTTCTGTTAGGTCGATACCATTTCTGTCCTTTGTTGAGCCCATCTTTGCATGAAATGTTCTCTTGGTATCTCTAATTTTCTTGAAGAGATCTCTAGTCTTTCCCATTCTGTTGTTTTCCTCTATTTTTTTGCACTGATCGCTGAGGAAGGCTTTCTTATCTCTCCTTAGAGAAGGCTTCTAGTAGAAGCCCTACTAGAAGTAAAAGTGAAAGTAAAGCGAAGTCCCTCAGTGGTGTCCGACTCTTTGTGACCCCATGGACTGTAGCCTACCAGGCTCCGAGGAGCCTCTCAGTCCGTGGAATTTTCCAGGCAAGAGTACAGGAGTGGGTTGCCATTTCCTTCTCCAGGGGATCTTCCCAACCCAGGAATTGAACCCGGGTCTCCCACACTGCAGGCAGACGCTTTACCGTCTGAGTCACCAGGGAAGCCTTCAGAGATTAATAGATTGATTAATTCTTAGCACTTCCCTGATAGTCCAGTAGCTGAAACTCCATGCTACCAATACAGGGGGCCCAGGTTCAATCCCTGGTCAGGGAACTAGAACCCACCTGCCACAACTTAGAGTTCGTGTGCCACAACTTAGGTACTGCATGCCTCAACTAAAGATTCCATGTGCTGCAACTAACAGACCCAGCACAGCCAAAAAAATAAATAAATATTTTTAAAAACAGATCAAGAATTCTCTAAATGCCTTTCTGTCTTTCAGCGTTTAGACTATTTTCACTATCCTGTGCTGTCCTTAGTCGCTCAGTCATGTCCAACTCTTTGTGACCCCCATGGACTGTAGCCAGGCTCCTCTGTCCATGGAATTCTCCAGTCAAGAAGACTGGAGTGGGTTGCCTTGCCCTCTTCCAGGGGTTCTTCCCAACCAAGGGATTGAACCCAGGTCTCCTGCATTGCAGACGGATTCTTTACCATCTCAGCCACCAGGGAAGCTCAAGAATACTGGAGTAGGTAGCCTATCCATTCTTCAGGGGACCTTCCCGACCCAGGAATTGAACCAGGGACTCCAGCATTGTGGGGGGATTCTTTACCAGCTGAGCTACCAGGGAAGTCCCATTTTTCACTATATCAGTTCAGTTCAGTCCCTCAGTCGTGTCCGACTCTTTGCGACCCCATGAATCACAGCACACCAGGCCTCCCTGTCCATCACCAACTCCTGGAGTTCACTCAGACTCATGTCCATCAAGTCAGTGATGCCATCCAGCCATCTCATCCTCTGTCGTCCCCTTCTCCTCCTGCCCTCAATCCCTCCCAGCATCAGAGTCTTTTCCAATGAGTCAACTCTTCGCATGAGGTGCCCAAAGTACTGGAGTTTCAGCTTTAGCATCATTCCTTCCAAAGAAATCCCAGGGCTGATCTCCTTCAGAATGGACTGGTTGGATCTCTTTGCAGTCCAAGGGACTCTCAAGAGTCTTCTCCAACACCATAGTTCAAAAGCATCAGTTCTTCGGCACTCAGCCTTCTTCACAGTCCAACTCTCACATCCATACATGACCACAGGAAAAACCATAGCCTTGACTAGACGGACTTTTGTTGGCAAAGTAATGTCTCTGCTTTTGAATATGCTATCTAGGTTGGGCATAACTTTCCTTCCAAGGAGTAAGCATCTTTGAATTTCATAGCTGCATTACCATCTGCAGTGATTTTGGAACCCCCCAAAATAAAGTCTGACACTGTTTCCCCATCTATTTCCCATGTAGTGATGGGACCGGATGCCATGATCTTCATTTTCTGAATGTTGAGCTTTAAGCCAACTTTTTCACTCTCCACTTTCACTTTCATATCATTATCAAATATGTTAATAATTTGTTAATAGATTCCTGCATTTTAGTCCAGTTCCATTCAGAGTCCTACTATGTGCTAGCACTTTGCTGAGCTTCGTAGCTTCTGACATATGATCTGAAAGCGTAGTTTAATACATACATAAGATAGATCATATTCTAATAGTGAGCTTATAAGATGTGATTTTTGACGTCACATCTTTATTCTTGAATTTAACCTAGAAAAGTCACTAAGTCCATTTCCTCCTCCAGAGGATCTTCCTGACCCAGGGATTGAACCCTTGTTTCTTATGTCTCCTGCATTGACAGGTGGGTTCTTTACCGCTAGCACCACCTCAGAAGCCCTTCAGTTTGGGGGATGACATACCCTGGTGGCCTAGGTGGTGAAGAACCTGCCTGCAATGGGTTTGACCTGGATTTGATCCCTGGGTTGGGAAGATCCTTTGGAGGAGGAAATGGCAACCCAGTTCAGCATTCTTGCCTGGAGAATCCCCATGGACAGAGCAGCCTGATGGGCTACTCTCCAAGGGGTCACAAAGAGTTGTAGACGACTGAGTGACTAAGCACACACACGCGACTGAAACATAGGGAGCTGGTGGCTCTCGTTTCTTTGCTTCTGAAACTATAATCTGTCTCTGTGAGATGCCTTTGTTTGTGGTACACAAGACAGATGTCAGCATCACCCTCGTGGAGTTCACATCTGCTCAGGGAGAGGGAAATAAGAAAGTTATTCATAACTATAAGGGGGAGTGACAGAGTGCTGTACCTAATACCAGGAAAACTGAACTTAGACTGGCATTCAAGGAACATCTCTTGATAATTTCACAGAACTTGAAAGTGCATAGGAGGAAGTTTAGAAATGAAGGAAGAATTTTCTAGTGATATTGAACAGTTTGTACCAGGATCTCCAGAGAGTAAACAGTGTGGGAGAGGAGCTCAAGCCAGAGGAGCAAAGGGAAGAGAGCTTGAGATAGATAACCTGGGTATGGATCAGACTTTAGGTGGCCCTGTAGACCATGGTGGGCTTCCCAGGTGGTGCTAGTGGTAAAGAACCTACCTGTCAATGTAGGCGACATAAGCCAATTGAACCTGCCAATGTGGGTTCTGTTCCTGGGTTGGGAAGATCCCCTGGAGGAAGGCATGACAACCCACTCCACTATTCTTGCCTGGAGAATCCTATAGACAGAAAAGCCTGGTGGACTATAGTTCATATAGTCACAAAGAGTCAGAGTGGACTGAATGACTTAGCACACACATAAACCACGGCACGTTTAGACCATGGATGAATTGCAGAGTTTTAAGTCGTTGAGTGGCTATCTGAGGAAGCTGTGTAAATTCCTTGAGCATCACTTTATTCTCAATGGCATAGAAGCAGAGTCCACACCAGTCTTCAGGCTGATCCTGACCCAAGGCTCAGCAGGGATTAGTAGAAACCATGGAAGATACAGTCTATTCTGCCTTAGGGGTACCACTACAGAGCTTTGCTGTCTAGCCTGTTCACACACTCAGGTCTGGGTCAGCTTTCTCACAGTGTTTGGAATAATCTTCTTCTACCCTTGACCTGACAGCTACCCTATTCTCCCAGCTTGCCTCGCTTTAAATATTGTGTTCCTATCTTGGTGTCCTAGGACGCTGATTTGATTTCTCTCTCTGACTCTCAGCTGCTAGGAGCCTGTGAATTTGAGTCCTAGTAAGTGGTATTGATCACTTAAATTCATTTCTTTTACCGCTTAGCTTGCAGTCAGAGTTTCAAAGGCATTCATTGCATTTGCTGCCTCTGTGGCTTTGCTTTTCTAAGAATGTGTAGGTTTTAAAGTAATGACTTAATTTCTAACAACTTATAATTTATTTCACCCATTCCAGTTGACATGATGTAAGTTTCTTTTGACATTGTTGTAGATGACAGGAGTGAAATGTTTGATTATCACAGCATGTTTAACTGCGTTCTCTTTCTTCTTTCATTTGCAGTTTTCTCGTGTACTAAAGAATAGAGCCTGGCCCACCTTTAAACAGGCCAAGTCTAGAATCTCTCCTCTGCACAGCAGTGACTTCTGCCCTACCAACTGCCATGTCAATGTGATGGAAGTGTCTTATCCCAAGACATCAACATCCCTGGGGAGTGCGTTTGGCGTTCAGTTGGATAGTAGGAAGCATAATTCTCATGACAAAGAAAATAAATCTGAACAAGGTAGGTTAGCTTTTTAAACTTTATCAAATTATGACAGGTAACTTAGGCAGTCGTAACTATTCCCGCATCCCTGGAATTGGATAGATTCCTGGCATGTCAGCAAGTCTGAACTAAAGGATTCCTCACTCTAGTCATTTGGATAATTATGCATAAGTGTTTGTAGGATGAAAGTGGACTTATGCATTTTGTATTACTTTTCCTTCAAAAAGAATGATTGTTTTTGGCTTCCTTCTATGATAAGCACAGCTCATCTTGCTGTGAAATCTTTCATCTGAAATGGCCCTGTGACTGTGAGGAAAATATAGGAAGAGCAGCTGCAAGAAAAGCAGAGTACCATCCCATGACATCAGAGTGGACCGTGGGATTCAATTGTATCCTAATTTTGAATCTCAACTCCCTATAAGCTTTAATTCTTGAATTAAATTTAGCATTGGATTGGCATTTTATTTTTTGTAGGGTTGGGCATCTAAAATGGATTGCACTGGATTGCTACTGTAAGCTAAAGGTAATAGTTGTTACTATAGAATGATTTTAACTCCTCAGGAAAACTAAGCCCTATGGTGTACATTCAACATACGATCACGACCATGGCAGCCCCTTCAGGTCTGTCTCTGGGACAGCAAGATGGACATGGTCTCCGGTACTTGTTGAAAGAAGAAGACTTGGAAACCCAGGATATCTATCAGAAACTTCTGGGCAAACTTCAGACTGCACTGAAGGAGGTGGAGATGTGTGTTTGTCAAATAGATGAGTAAGTATTTTATTTACTGACCTTTTAAATGTTCCTGTATGAATGGGACTCTTGAACATCCATCATTCTTTGTAGTGTTTGAAAATATAGGAATTTTTGCTGATCATTTAGGTCCTCTTCATTCCATCACCTTAAAAACGATGTGGTTGTTGTTCAAACAATGTAAGTCACTAAGTGGTGTCTGACTCTTTGTGACCCCATCAACTGCAGCATGCCAGGCCCCCTGTCCCTCACTATCTCCCAGAGTTTGCCCAAGTTCATGTCCATTGAATCAAAACATGTCAATTCTATTGACCTGTTTTAAGGAAGCAGTTAGTACCAGAGAATAACAGACCATCTTACCTGCCTCCTGAGAAATCTGCATGCAGGTCAAGAAGCAACAGTTAGAACTGGACCTAGAACAACAGACTGGTTCCAAATCTGTAAAGGAGAACATCAAGGCTGCATATTGTCACTCTGCTTATTTAACTTATATGCAGAGTACATCATGCAAAATGAAGGGCTGGATGAAGCATAAGCTGGAATCAAGATTACTGGGAGAAATGTCAATAGCCTCAGACATGCAGATGACACCACCCTTATGGCATAAAGTGAGGAAGAACTAAAGAGCCTCTTGATGAAAGTGAAAGAGGAGAGTGAAAAAGTTGGCTTAATAGCAAACAAAGCAATTGACAAAGAATTAACCTCAAAAATATACAGGCAGCTCATGCAGCTCAATACCAGAAAAATAAATGACCCAATCAAAAAATGGGCCAAAGAACTAAATAGACATTTCTCCAAAGAAGACATACAGATGGCTAACAAACACATGAAAAGATGCTCAACATCACTCATTATCAGAGAAATGCAATCAAAACCACTATGAGGTACCATTTCACGCCAGTCAGAATGGCTGCAATCCAAAAGTCTACAAGCAATAAATGCTGGAGAGAGTGTGGAGAAAAGTGAACCCTCTTACACTGTTGGTGGGAATGTAAACTAGTACAGCCACTGTGGAGAACGGTGTGGAGATTCCTTAAAAAACTGGAAATAGAACTGCCTTATGACCCTACAATCCCACTGCTGGGCATACACACTAAGGAAACCAGAATTGAAAGAGACACATGCACCCCAGTGTTCACTGCAGCACTGTTTACAATATCTAGGACATGGAAGCAGCCTAGATGTCCATTGGCAGACGAATGGATAAGAAAACTTTGGTACATATACACAATGGAATATTACTCAGCTATTAAAAAGAATGCATTTGAATCAGTTCTAAACAGCTGGATGAAACTGGAGCCTATTATAAGAATGAAAGTAAGTCAAAAAGAAAAACACTGATACACTGTATTAATGCATATGTATGAAATTTAGAAAGATGGTAACGATGACCCTATATGTGAGATAGCAAAAGAGACACAGATATAAAGAATAGACTTTTGGACTCTTTGAGAGAAGGCGAGAGTGGGATGATTTGAGAGAATAGTATTGAAATCTATGTATTACCATATGTGAAATAGATCACCAGTCCAAGTTTGATGGGTGAAACAGGGCACTCAAAGCCCGTGCACTGGGACAACCCTGAGGGATGGGATGGGAAAGGAAGAGACGGGGGAGGGGGGCTTAGGATGAAGGAAACACGTACACCCATGGCTGACTCATGTCTATGTATGGGAAAAACCACTACAATGTTGTAAAGTAATTAACTTCCAATTAAAATAAATACATTAAAAAAAACCCTCAACATTCAGAAAACTTAAATCATGACATCTGGTCCAATCATTTCATAGCAAATAGATGGGGAAACAGTGAGAGACTTTATTTTGGGGGGCTCCAAAATCACTGCAGATGGTGACTGCAGCCATGAAATGAAAAGATGCTTGCTCTTTGGAAGAAAAGCTATGATCAACCTAGGCAGCGTATTAAAAAGCCAGAGATATTACTTTGCCAACAAAGGTCCATCTTGTCAAAGCTATGGTTTTTCCAGTGGTCATATATGGATGTGAGAGTTGGACTATAAAGACAGCTGAGGGCAGAAGAATTGATGCTTTTGAGCTGTGGTGTTGGAGAAGACTCTTGAGAGTCCCTTGGACTGCAAGGAGATCCAACCAGTCTGTCCTAAAGGAATCAATCCTGAATATTCATTGGAAGGACTGATGTTGAAGCTGAAACTCCAATACTTTGGCCACCTGATATGAAAAACGGGCTCAGTAGAAAAGACTCTGATCCTGGGAAAGGTTGAAGGTGGGAGGAGAAGGGAATGACCGAGGATGATATGGTTGGATGGTGTCACTGACTCAATGGACATGGGTTTGAGTAAGCTCCGGGAGTTGGTGGTGGACAGGGAGGCCTGGTGTGCTACAGTCCATGGGATCGCGTAGAGTCGGCATGACTGAGCAACTGAACTGAACTTAGTACCAGAGAGGAAAATAAAATTCTTTCATACAGAAAACACTGAGTTTCAATGTGCAAATGTTTGATTGAACAATAGGATTGGAAGAGTACGAACTGTGTATAGGGAACTGCTTGTATCTGTTACAGAGAAGAGCACAATATTTGGTGGATAGGCACTCAATAGATGTTATGGAAAAATGTAAAATATACTGAATCTTTAACATGTTAAATGAGTAAAAACAAAAGTCTGTAACCCTAGGAATGACCAACACCTGTTTTTCTCTTCCAATTGAATTATTGGTTTACTGAGGAATTATCCAAATCTCTGTGCCAGTAATTTGGAATTTTTTAAAAATTAAGAACAGAGAAGAGGAAGGAGTTGAATAATATTCTTCCAAAGAGGTCAACTCTGATTTTCATTCCAGAATTTGATGGTTGGAGAACTGCCTGAACTCTATAGGAAGGTTGGCTATGTCATGGGTGTGATTATGATCACATCTAGTCTAGGAAATACAGGACTTTATGAGTTCACGTCCTCATGATAATAATAACAAAGTGTTGATTTATGGTGAAAATTATAAAAATGAATACAAAGAGCAATCAGCCTAATGCTTGACATTTAGGAGCCTGAAATTGTTGAATATATCCTAAATGGGTAGAATCTGAAGACTCTATCAGGACCATTTTTCTCTTTTTATTGTACTGTCTATGGAGTTGCAGATTTAGATTAGTATCAAATGTGTATTTTTTAGTTCACACATATGTTCCCTACTTCCATGGATAATTCACATTTGACTTAAAATATTTAAAACGTACTCTAAGGCTCTGTTGTAATTAGACTAATGAAATTTTAACTGACACTTTCTCTTGCTTTATACATCTTTGAAATTTAGAGATGAAAATCACCATATTAGATGCATCATATTTCTAAGATTATCTCTTAATTTATTAAAAAAATTTTAATTATTTATGTTTGGCTGTGCTCTATCTTCATTGCTGTGTGTGCAGGCTTTCTCTAGTTGTGGCAAGGTGAGCAGGGGTTACTCTCTTATTGTGGAGCACAGGCTCTAGGGCCCAGGATCAGTTGTTCTACCACAAGTGGAATCTTCCCAGACCAGGAATCAAAGCTGTGTCCTCTGCATTGGCAGGTAGATTCTTAACCACGGGACCACCAGGGAGGTCCTAAAATTATACTTTGATAGTTACTATTTACTGTGCTATTGCTTTCTGACATTTTTATGAATTAATTTAGAAATGAAATTCTGTTTTCCTTTGTCTAATATACTAGTTTTTAAAGTTGCTTTTATCACTTGGTATATTGTGACCATGGCAGTTATAGACAAGTTAAACAGCTTGAGATTACTGAGAGAACAGGTGGTTATTTTTTAAGCAATTATATGATATTTAAAATTGTTTTAGAATGACAATATGACAGAGAAGTTAATATTTTAGGATGTTATATTTTTCCTTAATAAATTGATTTATTATTAATATATATGTTATACTCTATTTTAGAAGCCAGTCTCTTTTTTCCCCTGAAGTATTTAGAAAGTTCAGGAGGAAGACTTTTTATTAATAAGGCAATAGATAGTAGCATTCGTCTATCTGAGATCTCAAAGGGATTTTAGGAGAGCATCTGGACCAATCCCATACTTCCAGTTAAGCCAAGAGTTATTACTCCTCCTTTTCAGAGGAGTCCTTTGTCAATGGTAGGATTATTGATGTACCTGAGTGAACGCTGCCTTGTAGACTGGATTTCTAATGCACTGACTACCCAGCACTTCCTGGGCAGTTGTCCAGACTTTGTCTGTCTTTGTTAATTTATTGACTTTTTTTACAAGTTCAGCTAAAGTAGATATACTTTCAAGAAAATGGTTAGAGCCAAGGGGCTTCCTGTATTTGGTTTAAAATGTTTATATATTTAAATCACTAATTTCTGAAAGAGGGTTAAGCTATTTTTATTAACCAAACTACCTGAAATGTTTACCTATTTTTACTTGTTATTCTGAAAGCCTTCACCAACTGTGCATGTTTACTAGGAAAGTGAAGTGAAATGAGCCAGTGATATGAGCAACTTCCTTGGTCTTGTTTATGTGCACCGTATAATTTAATTCCGCTCAGACATGTCTGACTCTTTGTGACCCCATGGACTGTAGCCTATCAGGCTCCTCTATCCATGGGATTTTCCAGGCAAGAGTGCAGGAGTGGATTGCCATTTCCTTCTCCAGGGGATCTTCCCGACCCAGGAATCGAACCCGGGTCCCCCACATTGCAGGCAGACGCTTTACCATCTGAGCCACCAGGGAACCCCAAATATAAATATGTTTCACCATAATTCAGTGTGTAATCTAATCGCTTTAAAATAATTCAGTCATCCGAGTGCCTGGAGTCCCCCATTGCATCATTCAGAGATGCTGCAGTGGAGCCTGACAAATCATTTAAAAAGATAGTTACCAAACAATTTTCTCACCATGTAGAAATTATTCTCTGCAGAGTGAAGAAGCAGATCTCAGATGCTCTGCCAAGTTTTTAAGAGAATTAAAACCTCGAAGCACCTCACTGCTCGCCTTTCTAGAAGTCATTCATTCCTGTGAAAGGACCTGGTGCTGAGCCTGTCTAATCGTGAAGTCTGGTTTTCCTCTCTCTTGGGAGCATGTCTTTTGACATGTCCTGTAGGCATTCCTCTAAATCCTCCTACCTTGTTCAGATCCAAAGATAGAACTAGAGACAGATTTGCTGTCTAGTAACAGGAAGTAAGGTGATGTTATGAATTTCATCAAGACTTGGTGATTCCTGTTCCATTTTGGGAAGCTAATGAACGGTTGTTGCTGAACTATGAAAGACGCTGGGATTCTTGGCCTCCAGAAGAGAATTCAATCTGGGGCCAGTATAAAAGAGACAGAGAAAGCTTCTGACACAGACATCAGAAGGGGTGCCCCTCTTGCTAGTGTTAGCAATGGAGTTGTATACTTTTAATTAGTTATTACAGTGAATCAAAAGAATGTCTCAAGTTTGTGAAAATTTTACCAGACCCACTCCCACAATTTACATTTTAGGATAACAAGATTAGAATTTAACAATAGAAAGATCCTCCAGATCCCCTCCCATAATACATTCTAAGATATTAGGATTAGTCAGAAGGTTTTTAGGAAGGAAAAACTGTCCTCCAACCAGATACATTGTTGTTATATAATCCCTAGTACAGAGTTTAAACTGAGTTGTGTAATTGACTAAGACTAACGACTGCTGTCAAAGTGCTGCGGTCAATATGCCAGCAAATTTGGAAAACTCAGCAGTGGCCACAGGACTGGAAAAGGTCAGTTTGCATTCCAATCCCAAAGAAAGGCAATGCCAAAGAATGCTCATACTGCATAATTGCACTCATCTCACACGCTAGTAAAGTAATGCTCAAAATTCTCCAAGCCAGGCTTCAGCAATACGTGAACCATGAACTTCCAGATGTTCAAACTGATTTTAGAAAAGGCAGAGGAACCAGAGATCAAATTGCCAACATCCACTGGATCATCGAAAAAGCAAGAGAGTTCCAGAAAAACATCTATTTCTGCTTTATTGACTGTGGCAAAGCCTGTGACTGTGTGGATCACAATAAACTGTGGAAAATTCTGAAAGAGATGGAAATACCAGAGTACCTGACCTGCCTCTTGAGAAATCTGTATGCAGGTCAGGAAGCAACAGTTAGAACTGGACATGGAGCAACAGACTGGTTCCAAATAGGAAAAGGAGTACATCAAGGCTGTATATTGTCACCCTGCTTATTTAACTTATATGCAGAGTACATCATGAGAAACGCTGGACTGGAAGAAAACAAGCTGGAATCAAGATTGCCAGGAGAAATATCAATAACCTCAGATATGCAGATGACACCACCCTAATGGCAGAAAGTGAAGAGGAACTAAAAAGCTTTTTGATGAAAGTGAAAGTGGAGAGTGAAAAAGTTGGCTTAAAGCTCAATATTCAGAAAATGAAGATCATGGCATCTGGTCCCATCACTTCATGGGAAATAGATGGGGAAACAGTGGAAACAGTGTCAGGTTTTATTTTGGGGGGCTCCAAAGTCACTGCAGATGGTGACTGCAGCCATGAAATTAAAAGACGCTTACTCCTTGGAAGGAAAGTTGTGTCCAACCTAGATAGCATATTCAAAAACAGAGACATTACTTTGCCAACAAAGGTCCGTCTAGTCAAGGCTATGGTTTTTCCAGTGGTCATGTATGGATGTGAGAGTTGGACTGTGAAGAAGGCTGAGTGCTGAAGAATTGATGCTTTTAAACTGTGGTGTTGGAGAAGACTCTTGAGAGTCCCTTGGACTGCAAGGAGATCCAACCAGTCCATCCTAAAAGAGATCAGCCCTGGGATTTCTTTGGAAGGAATGATGCTAAAGCTGAAACTCCAGTACTTTGGCCACCTCATGCAAAGAGTTGACTCATTGGAGAAGACTGATGCTGGGAGGGATTGGGAGCAGGAGGAGAAGGGGACGACAGAGGATGAGATGGCTGTATGGCATCACTGACTCGATAGACGTGAGTCTCAGTGACCTCTGGGAGTTGGTGATGGACAGGGAGGCCTGGCGTGCTGTGATTCATGGGGTCACAAAGAGTCGGACATGACTGAGTGACTGAACTGAACTGAAGGAATGTAGAGGAAAAAAAAAAAGTTTGTCCTTTTCTCCTCCTTGAGAATTCCAGACCCCTATCTCCACTTCGAGAGCCCCAGACCCCTTTCTCCTCCTTGGGGACCCTGGACTTCTTATCATTCTGCCTAGAAATTGACTCTCTCACTAAGTACTTTTGCCCTTTAATGGGCTATTTTCCAGTTAATGACACTTAGGTCCTAGACATAAGTAAAGGGCAAAATATATTGTGAAGAGTACAAATATTTGACGGGATTTTAAAATTCAGACTTTGTGTATTCTTACAGGAAGAAAATGCATAAAGAGTATTGAGGGTTGGTGAAGATACAAAATTTAAGAACATACTTCATTTTCCAAGTGTCTGGGGCCCCATAGTTGAGTGATGAACAAAACACATTATTTAGGACAGTTAGCGACCTGGAGGTTATAGGTAGGAATGTCAAAGTTAGTGATTGAATTATCTTTTAGGTTTTCCTAAGCATTTTGCTGGTTAATGTAAAAAAGTAGGCACAGTTTCATAAAAGCTAATGTGTGTTAGCTCACTAGTCACAGTTATATGATGAAGTGAAGTGAAAGTCGCTCAGTCGTGTCTGACTTTTTGCGATCCCATGTACAGTATAGTCCATGAAATTCTCCAGGCCAGAATACTGGAGTGGGTAACGTTTCCCTTCTTCAGGGGATCTTCTCAACCCAGGGATCGAACCTAGATCTCCTGCATTGCAGGCAGATTCTTTACCAACTGAACTATCAGGGAAGCCTGATATAGGGAAGTTATATGATTACATGTAATGATTTCTTCTCACATCGGTCTATGAGTTGGGTTATGAAAACACTGGGCTGTATCACAGACTCCTCAAACTTAAATTTGTGTCTGAACTTCATATCTACTTTGACCTTTAAGTCTACTTTGGCCCCTCCCTCATCAAGGTCGTCCCCCTTCTCAGGAAAGTATTCTCCATCCCTTCCATTTGTGAAGCCAGAGTCTAGGTATCCTCTGTGATTCATTTCTTTCCTTTTGCTTCACCTCCAGCACCTTATCAGGTTCTGTCAGTTGTACCTGAGAACCTATCCACCCCATCACCTTACACTGGGTAACCATCATCCCCTCCCTAGTATTCGGTATAGAACTTTCCAGCTGCGTCTCTCCATCTGGTACATTCTACATTAGGCAGATGCCAGAGGAATCTGTACAGGTAGATTTTGCTGTTTACTTAAAACCACTTAATGACACTGAAGTGCAAGTAGGAGAATAGGAGATGTGTTACTGTGGTCTGCCCATCCCAGCATGATTTGTCCCCACCCTCCTCCCCACCAAAAAAACACTTATTTCCCTGAGCTCCTGTTGCACTAGCCTCTTTCTGATCCCAGAACATGATGCACCTCTGCCTGGGCAGCCCTGCTTCTAAAGCCAGTGTGCCTGACCTTCTAGGCACTCAAGTGTTGGCCAGTCTGTGGAGAGATGGTGCCTTCTTGCCTGTGTGTGTGTGTGTGTGTGTGTGTGTGTGTGTGTATGTGTGCTCTAAGTTGCTTCAGTCATGTCTGTCTTTTTGTGACCCCATGGACTGTAGCCTGCAAGGTTCCTCTGTCCGTGGAATTTTCGAGGCCAGAATACTGGAATGGGTAGCCATGCCCTCCTCCAGGGGAATCTTCCCAACCCAGAGATCAAACCTGTGTCTCTTATGTCTGCTGTCTTGGTAGGAGGATTTTTACCACTCACACTACCTGGGAAGCCCTAGGTGCAATCTACCACATACAAAAATCTATATGTATCAGGAGCATTAGGTGCAAATTGACCAGAAATGATGCTCAGCTCAGGATGTTCATTCAGAATCAGTGGACCTATAAGCTGTCAGAGAGAGCTTAATGCTGTATAGGAACAAAAGTAAAGGAAAATATATCTGTGAGCATAAATATTGAGCTTTAGCCTCTATTATTGCTTCTAAGAATCTAGAAATTTTGTAAAAAAAAAATACAAAACAAAACTCAGTGTCAGAAACACTGTTTTTCTATCACTGTGTTTGTTAGCCTAACAAGTGTTCCCACAGGATCAGTACAATCAAGACTACAACTGTTTAAAATGGAAAGCAAATATGTGAACATAATTTACAGAGCTTTGAAAAAAGTGTTTATACTGAGACCCATGACTTCTCATTTAGAAGATGTTTAAAGCACAGAGGACTCCTCACAGGATGAGAACTTTGTCATCTCTTCCCTCTTTGGTATTCAGGGTTCATCTGTCTGCCAGTGTGCAGTTTGGGTAATTGGAGTTAATCTAATGCTTTAACCTTTGAGGTGGAGGGAGTGAAGAAGTCTACGATCTATCTTAGGAGACATGAAAGTGTCTTTCCAAATAGAAAAAGTGTCTTTAAAATAATTCATAGCTGCACAGAGCCCTGAGCAATCTAATACAACTTCCTCATTCTCCCAAGCTTCTAAAAACTATAAAATGCCAAAATATTATTTAGATACCACCTCACGGTGAGACTATTTGAAGTTGCAGCCTCAGCTTCCTTCCTTTTTTTTTTTTTTAATTTTTAACTTTCCCCTTCCTCTTTGTAGCCGTGTAATATTCTATATGGGCTTTCCAGGTGGTACAGTGGTCAAGAATCTGCTTACCAATGCAGGAGACATGGGTTCAATCCCTGTGTCAGGAAGATCCCCTGGTGGAGGAAATGGCAACCCACTCCAGTATTCTTGCCTGGAAAATTCCATGGACAGAGGTGCCTGGGGGGCTATAGTCCATGGGGTCCCAAAGAGTCAGACACGACTGAGTGACTCAGCATCATTGTCCACACACTATATACTATACAGTTTATTTGGTTATTGTTTGTTTCTTCCCAGTATAATTTAAGCTTCAGGAAGGCAGGGAGTTTTGTTTGTTTTGTAAAATGCTGTATTCACAGCCCCGAGGACAGTGCATGGTACAATAAATGTAATTAATTCATTAGTGAAATCACTTACTAAATATTTGCTCAGTGCACAGCATTGGGCTTGACATTATGGGATATAAATAAGAAGTGTAAGATCTTTTCATGATCTTGAACTAAAATAAATATGACATTGCTACGGAAAAATGGGTATCAAGATAACATGCAAATGTACTGTTGGTTAGAACAGCATGTCATTGGTATTTGGTAAAAGAAAAGATGATTGCTGGCTGCAGAAACCATGTCTGGGTCCTTTGTTCAGTTATGGTTTAATTTGTTTTGCAAATTTTATAGCACATTGTTTGATAGTAAGGATTAATTCCATTATTGTGTCATTTTGAGTTAGTTTAAGAAGTGATTTATGGCTGAATATTCGAGTTTAGCCTGACGGAATCAGTTATGTTGTTATTTCTTTGCTGAGTCATGTCCGACTCTTTGCGACCCCTTAGACTGCAGCCCTCCAGGCTCCTCTGTCCATGGGATTCTCCAGGCAAGAATACCGGAATGGGTTGCCATTTCCTTCGCCAGGTGATCTTACCAACCCAGGGATCAAACCTGAATCTCCTTCATTGCCAGGCAGATTTTTTACTGCTGAGCTACAACTCAGAGTCCAAATCTAGTTTAATGCCAAATCAATGTCTGACTGTGTGTTTTAGCTTTAAAATTCCAGTGGAAGAGCTTTTCCTTCGGGCAGATTCATGACTAGATGGATTGTAGATTGTGGATGCCCTTGGGGTAGCAGCCCCTGCTGCCTCCTGTCCTCATCTTGTACGTGACTGTAGCATCTGTGGGTCACAAAGGCAGGACTTCTGTTTACACGAGCATGAGAAGGGTTTGCCCATAAGACATTCTCTCTGACAAATAGAGAAAGCCTGGAGGAAACCAAAGCAGAGGGAGAGGGGTAGATGGGTTTTTATTGTCTGAAGGTAAGTCAATGAGGAGATTTTGCCCATTTAGTGTTTGTTTTAATATTTGGCTAGCACTTCCAAGTTTCCGAGGTGTCTTTACATGGTGATGACAGTGGCTGGGGAGTGAGGTGTGCCCATGGTGAACCAGCACTGTGTTGTATGCATTTCATTCTCACAGCAACCCTGTGGGACACTCTTCTTACTATCCATGTCTCATAGATATCAAGGAGAGCTATCCTGGTTTTGCTAGGATAACACAGCTAATCCATGGCAGAAGCTAGATTTGAATACAACTTTCTCGTCCAAGTAGTGTGCTGTTTCTCTTACTCTGAGAGGAACTTGGCATGACAGGCTTTATATGCAATGGTGGTTTAGCTGCTAAGTCATATCCGACTCTTGCATCCCCATGGACTGCAGCCCCGCCAGGGTCCTCTGTCCATGGGATTTCCCAGGCAAGAATACTGGAGTGGGTTGCCGTACCCTCCTCCAGGGGATTTTCCTCACCCAGTGATTGAACTCAGGTCTCCTGCATTGTGGGTGGATTCTTTACCAACTGAGCCACCAGGAAAGCCCTATTATATGCAGTAGGATATTAATTTCAGGGGAAATCTAGAAGAAGCATTCTTGGAGAAGGAATTGGCAACCCACTCCAGTGTTCTTGCCTGGAGAATCCCAGGGACAGGGGAGCCTGGTAGGCTGCCATTTCTGGGGTCGCACAGAGTCGGACACGACTGAAGCGACTTAGCAGCAGCAGCAGCAGAAGCATTCTAGAAATATCTATAAGCCTATCGTATTTAATGAACAAGGTAGTTACTTGTAGCCCCCGTGTGAAAATGTACACTTATCCTTGCTTTTTTAAATCCCATTGCAGCCTTCTGTCTTCAATAACGTATTCTCCTAAATTAGAACGTAAGGCATCCGAGTCCATAGTCCCAATAGACAGTGACAACGAGAAGGGAGAAAGAAACAGCAAACGCGTCTGTTTTAACATGGCCGGAGATGAGCAGGAAGACTCGGGTCACGACACCATCAGCAACAGAGACTCTTACAGGTAAATGCATTCATTCCTGAAACTCCTCTCATCGACCAAGTTGAAGGTGATTCTGTGTTTTCCACAAAGGTCTTGAAAAAGCTTTTCTACTGTTGCTTTTATTTATTGTGGTGCAGTTGCCAAGTTATGTCTGACTCTTCACAACCCCAGGGACTGAAGCGTGCCAGGCTTCCCTGTCCCTCATCATCTCCATTTGCCCAACTTCAGAAGAGATCAGGTGTGTTCAGGGTGGTATGGCCGTACACTGGAGTTTGCCCAACTCATGTCCATTGAATCAGTGATACCATTCAACCATCTCATTCTCTGTCACCCCCTTCTCTTCCTGCCCTCAGTCTTGCCCAGCATCAGAATCTTTACCATTGAGTCAGTTCTTCACATCAGGTGGCCAAAATACTGGAGCTTCCAGCTTCAGCATCAGTCCTTCCAGTGAATATTCAGGGTTGATTTCCTTTAAGAATGACTGGTTTCGTTTCCTTGCCTTCCAGGAAACTTCCCATAAAATAACTGCAGCTCTTAACCAACCTCAGACAGAGCACGTTGAGACATCACAGTCTTTCAAATTCTTCCCTTTTATAAACTGCATAAATTTTGAAAAACCATTTTTTTCTCCAGCTGAGTGGGCTTAAATTGGGAGATTTGTTATTCTTTTATGGATTGTATAACATGTATGGCAAATAAGCAAATCATGCATGTGTTAACAGTTTGGGGGGAATATCTGTTTCTGATATCTTGTTTCTGGTGGCTCAGTGGTAAAGAATCTGTCTGTCAGTCAGGAGGCACTGGTTCAATACCTAGGTTGGCAAGATCCCCGGAGGAGGAAATGGCAACTCATTCCAATACTCTTGCCTGGAGAACCCTGTGGACAAAGGAGCCTGGCAGGCTATAATCCATGGGGTCACACAGAGTCAGACACCACGTAGTGAGTGAGCAGCAGCAGCTGTTTCTGATTATTGGACTATTGAGTGAACAGGGGCTCTTTTTGTCTTGTTTCTCCTCTTACATTGTGTTTCAAGCTAATTGGACAGATTTCACTCCCTCACCTGTGACCAGCTTTGTGCATTTTTCCTTCCCTGCCATGCATTCTGTACAATTTTGGTAGGACTGCGGGAACAAAGTACCAAGAACCAGGTGGTCTGAAGGACAGAACTTTATATTTATTATCCTAGAGGTCTAGAGCTGGCAGTCTTAAATGCAGGTTTCAGCAATGTTGCTGCTTTCTGAGGGCTATGAAGGAAGGCTCTGTACCAGGTCTCTCTTCTTGGCTTGCAGTTGGCTGTCTTCTCCTTCTGTCTCTTCACATCCTTTTCCTTCCAAGTGTGTCCCTGTGTCCACATTTCCTCTTCTTACAAGGATACTGGTCATACTAGACTAGTATTCATGCATGCCTGCTAAGTTGCTTCAGTCGTGTCCGACTCTTTGCAACCCTCTGGAGTGTAGCCTGCCAGGCTCCTCTGTCCATGGGATTCTCTGGGCCAGAATACTGGAGTGGGTTGCCATGCCCTCCTCCAGGGGATTGCAAACCCAGGGATCACGCCTATGTCTCTTAGGTGTCCTACATTTGCAGGCAGGTTCTTTATGACTAGCGCCACTGAGAAGCCCATATTGCACTAAGGTCCCCACTGATGACCACATTTTAACTTGATTACCTCTGTAACGACCCTCCCTCCAAATAAGGTCACAGTCTGGTACACTGAGTGTTGGACTTCAGCATATGAATTTGAGGAGGGGGATACAATTCACCCCATAGCACCTTCCCTCCAGACTCTGTTGCCATCTTCTTACCCAACGTTCACACGATGGCTCCTGCAGTGAACTTCATTAGCTGGAAGTGCTTTCTCTCCTTTGAGCCTTTGTGTCTCCTGGAACCCCAGGGAGACTGTGGTAACCTGTCATGTGTGCCGGGCATGCAGCTTCAGAACCTTCCATTTTATTCACATCAACTGAAGATGATTACTCTCTCACTCACTCATTTATTATGCAGTATTTTACAATTAAAAGTTATTTAGTAATTATTATTAAATCAAAGTTGTTTCATCAGAGATACTTAGCACAAACTCATAGGTTCCATTAAAACATATTTATTTATGGTTGTGTCCCTTTGCTGTCCACCTGAAACTATAACCATAAAGAAGAGTGAGCACTGAAGAATTGATGCTTTTGAAATGTGGGTGCTCTTCAGAGTCCTTTGGACTGCAGGGAGATCAAACCAGTAAATCCTAAAGGAAATCAACCCTGACTATTCCATGGAAGGACTGATGCCGAAGCTGAAGCTGCAATACTTTGGCCACCTGAATCGAAGAGCCAACTCATTGGAAAAGAACCTGATGCTAGGAAAGATTGAAGGCAGGAGGAGAAGAGGGCAACAGAGGGTGAGATGTTTGGATGGCATCACCGACTCAATGGGCATGAGTTTGAGCAAGCTCTGGGAGATAGTGAAGGACAGAGAAGTGTGATGTGCTGCAGTTCATGGGTTTGCAAAGTCAGACACGACTTAGCGAGTGAACAACAATACCCCAATACAAAATAAAAAGTTGGAAAAAAAGCTTATTTTTACCAGGCACATGGGAAAAACAGGATGATTTCAGGTAATTCCTACCACAGTCCTCTGTAGCAAGTTCTGGTATTAACTGCTTTTTACATCTAAGAAAGCTGAAACTCATAGCAGTTACATAATTTACCCAGGAAATCAGGTGGCCTGGCTCACAATTTATTAACCACTCTACAATTCCAGTTTCTATATGAAAAGGATTTTAATCAGTATGTGAGTTAATTATTTCTAGAAATTTAATAATATAAAAAACAGATTAACCACATTTACTGTTTCATTTACTTTTTAGCTTCTAAGGAGACCGGGTATGCCCTTTAATAAGAATCTGTGGTTTCTCTCCAGTGGGAAATTACATATCTAAAAATACTTTCTTACCTCAACTTCTAGTTATCAGATAATTAAAATTACCCTTAAGTTCTCACTAGAGTAAAAGAGAAATTTTAAATGTATATTTAAAGTTAAATAAGTCTTTTTTACTTATTCTGAAAGGCAAAAAGAATTTTGTCTGCTGCACTATTTCTGAAATCTGAAATCTGTCTTGTGTCCATATTCACACCTCCAGCTTTATTTCCCTTGGCATTCGTCATTATCCAGTTCTTACTTGGTGAGACATCCTTGCTGGGCTCTTGAGTGGAGACAAGGCGTCATCTTCCTTGAGGGGATGGGAAAGGGCTCAGAATGCAATTAATGAGTTATAATCGAAGTTTATAGTAAGGATTCATAGGCAGAGATCATGAAATAGGATTTGTCTCTCTTAATAAATCAACTACAGGTGTATACTATCAAATGGATCATGATAAATTTTAAGTTTGGTTTGACTCCTGTAAATTAGTTATGCATTTTACTTTTTTATTTTTTTAAAAAAGTATTTATTTATTTGGCTGCGTTGGCTCTTACTTCCAGCATGTGGAATCTAATTCCCTGACCAGGGATTGAACCCAGGCACCCCACATTAAGAGTGCAGAGTCTTAGCCACTGGACCATACCAATAACTGTGCATTTTAAAATTAATTCATGATTAGGTTATATAAGAAGAAAATTTGAAATATGATTGAATTTGAAATTTTTTCTTTTAAACTAAGCTAAAATGTGATTTGAGCAAACTTGCCTTTCTCATCAATTTCTATAAAGTATATTAACAAATATCACAGTGGCATACTATGTTATCCAATAAGAAGTGACAGGGGAACTTTGCCAAACTTTGTCATTTTGTGAAAATGACATGTATCTCATTATTTTCAGTGACTGCAACAGCAATAGGAATTCCATTGCCTCCTTCACCAGCATCTGCAGCAGCCAGTGCAGCTCATATTTTCACAGTGATGAAATGGACTCAGGTGCGTTTGGTGAAGCCACGTGAACTCTTTGATGCCAGCCCTCTGGGATTAATTTGTTTAATCCATACACATTTTTTATCTTTTATTCTTGGTGGCCACACAATGGCCTTTGTTTTACATGCCTGAGAAAGTCAGTTTCCCAATCTCATTATAAACAGTGAATTTTTTTGAAAGTTGGAAAGAACAAACTGATTTTTATGTTAATAAATGCTGTCTTATGATGTTTCTGTGGTACTATGAAGGGTTTAGACAAATAAATTTAAAAAATAATTGAATACCATAGTGCCTCAGACAGTACTTAGAATATAGGAAGAAGCTTATAAAGGGTAGATAGAATTACTATACAGGAAACAAATTTTACCAGGACATTAGACACTGCTGATTGTGTGCAGAGGAGGGACGGGCTTTGAAGACAGCAGGTGCACCTGAGCTCAGGTGGGTGACAGGGAAGGGGGCAATGAGAAAAATACTGCTTGATATAAATGCCTTATACAATTTTTATTTTGTGTGTGCAAAGAACAAAAGACTTTTAATCCAGTTGGGAAATGTCTTAAATTTGAAATATGCAGCTTATCCCAGCTATTCGACCATTAGATAAATGCACCATTTGGAAGAATCATTGACATGGGTACCACAGGGCTCTTTCTGTGAGTCCCTCTGCTTTTACTGCAGCTTCAAAGGAGTGATAATCTAACATCCTAATGTCTATCAAAAAGCTTTGGAATTCTTTTTTTGAACATGAGAACTAACATATGGGATAAGAGCTAGTGTTTACTTATTTTTTCCTTTATTGACTCGAAAATGGTTTGGAATATTCAACATAAGAGGAATGATTTTTTTTTAAATATCTAGGTGATGAACTTCCCCTAAATGTTCGCATTTCTCGTGATAAACAGGACAAGATACACAGCTGCCTTGAGCATCTTTTCAGCCAGGTACGATTGGGACAATTGTAGGAATTTTTTCCACAGACTGAACTGTCAAAAAGCCATTTTCCAGACGTAAAGGAGTTTCAAATTGGAATGTAAAGAACTCATCTGTTTTTCTACCCTGTGTACTTCAGTTTCCAGAGCTTGACATGGGATTCCTTCAGCCATCTGACCCAAAAGATCATTATGAATGTCAAGTATTTCACAGTCCTTAAAAATTATAAGGGCTTCTCAGGTGGCGCTAGTGGTAAAGAACCCACTTGCCACTGTAGGAGATGTAAGACCATCTCGATCCCTGGGTCAGGAAGACCCCCTGGAGGAGGAAATGACAACCCACTCCAGTATTCTTGCCTGGAGAATCCCATGGACAGAGGAGCTTAAAGCATTTTACAAACAGGAGTTGTTCTATTTGTTATTTGTTTCTCTGTGGATATTCAGATATTCTCTCATGATTTCTTGTTCAACTTCATTTCTAATCTCAAGAAGCACAAGATTGTATTGGTGCTCATGTTGGTGTTTTGCATTTACAAAAAAATGTATACCCACAACCAAAATTCATAATGTAGAAACTTTGACCACTTTGTAAAGGATTATGAAAACTTCTAGTTTTTTTTTTTTTTTTTTTTTTTATCATACTGGAACTCTTACTTCTTTTATAAAGTAAATTTATATTTTGTGTGAATATGTGGTGGGTGTCCCAGGTGGCACAGAGGTATAGTATCTGCCTGCCAGTAAAGGAGAGGCAATCCTTGGGTGAGGAAGATCCCCTGGAGGAGGGCACAGCAACCCACTCCAGTATTCTTGCCTGGAGAATCCCACGGACAGAGGAGCCTGGCGGCTACAGTCTGTGGTGTGGCAGAGTTGAATGCTACTGAGCACATGTATATAGCACATGGATATACGGTAGGATAGTAAGAGACGCCATTTAAAATGTTATCAGGTGAATTTATCCCAATATTTTTATTCAAAGATGGATTTTGCAGGCAGCATAGGATCCCCGAAATAATCATTGGTTTCCGAAAAAAAGTTACGAGATTTACTGTTGGAAATGTCTGTTACGTGTTATGAGAAGTTATATAACTCCCCCAAATCTCTGCTGTTGTGATAGGTGGATTCTATAACCAATCTCCTGAGAGGCCAAGCAGTCGTGAGGGCCTTTGAGCAAACTAAGTACCTGACACCAGGTCGAGGATTACAAGGTGAGGTTTACAATGTACCTATTCGAGGAAGTCAGGAAACAAAAGTGGGGGACAATACAGTCATGAGGCAAAAGCTTAGCATGAGAAAAAAAGGTTCTAGGTACTAGTTCTGTGGTTCATTTAATACTACTTCCATCTGATAGTCATTGAATGTACATGATAAACCAATATAGGACCTTTTTTAGAGTTCTTTGAAAATTTAAAATGTTTAAAGCCTATAGAGGGCAGACTGGGTGTATTAATTCAAGAAATGTGAGTGTTGAGTTGCTTTTGCTGAAATCAGGCTCAATGCTTACTTGGTTATAGCCCAGTGCTGATGGAAGGGGATTTGGGAATGGGGTCGGGGGTGGGGGAGTTGGCCAACAGAACAAGGTCTAGAGCTGCCACACTCTGACATCTGGTTTAGGATGCCGAAATAGAGATTTTCATCTAAATTTCTTCCTTTGTTTAAACCTTTGTGAGAAGATAATAAGGATCTGATTTTGTTTTAGATTTAATGGATTTTCCCCCGTAATAAAACTACATAAATTGCTACCATGATAATAGTCTAAGACCACAGGAATGAAAGGAAGAGGATTCTGTTGTTTATGGGCTTGTGAACCGGTAAATGGTTGAGACTTAAGAGAGCTTTTCTGTGTTTATTTAGAATTTCAGCAGGAAATGGAACCAAAGCTGAGTTGTCCGAAAAGGTTAAGACTTCACATCAAGCAAGATCCTTGGAATCTTCCCAGCAGTGTCCGGAATCTTGCTCAGAACATCAGAAGATTTGTTGAAGGTCAGGATAAAAAGCAAAAAAATCCCATGACATGAGCAACACTCATTTAAAAATCCATTAAACCTTCAAATTCAGACATGCCCTGATTATTCTTTGGAGTGTTTCATATTATGAGGAAAATAAAAGGACTGAGAAGGGTGAGAGAAAGCAGAGGAGGGAAATAAGATGACAAAACCTGTGTTCCAAGGATCTAAACAACGTGGACTGTATCTCAAAGCATATTCATAGGAAATAAAGCAAAGGCTCATTCATATGAAGACGAGTAGAAAAGAGGGTGAAACTATATCAGAAAAAATTCTAAAGGATTCACAAAATGCTTGAAACTACATTTCATGGAACGTCTAAAAAATCAATTGTGAGTCTGTGAGAATCAAAATAAGGTTGAATCATTAGTTTTTCAGTTTGTCTTTCAGAGGTGTTTGTCTCAGTTGCTTGTTATTTTTAATACTAGCATGAGATGGTCTACTCAGCATCTCATAACTGGTACCACCTCTAAAAGAGATATAAAAAATTTCCAGACAATGCCAGTTAGTTTGGTTGCATATTATAGGGTCAGAGTTGTTAAAGAAAATATTCTGAGAGTTTCCAAAGTGATGATGGTGAAAAAGATGAAATGAGGAATTTGTCTAATTTTTGGAATCTCCAGTGGTTTTCTTCCCAGTATTAGACCAGTGCTTGGCAATGTCCGGAGACATTTTCCCATTGTCACAATCATGGGTGGCCCTGGCATCTAGTAGGTAGAGGCTAGGGATGCTGCTAAACATCTTAGAAGGCACCAGATAGTCTCTCCCATCAAAGAATTATTTGGTCTAAAATATCCTTAGGGCTAAGGTGGAGAAACCTGGATAATACATATTATGCTTGTATGTAAATTTATATTCCTCAGTCATTCATATGTCATTTGGATGTGGTAAATAGTAATCAGCTGAAGTAACAGTACATCGTAACCCACTTTTTAACCCACCACTGCCATTTTAAATATTTTTTACTCTTTTGGCCACTTTGCACAGCATGTGGGATCTTAGTTTCCTGACCAGGGATTGAACTCAGGTCCCTGTATTAGAAGCATGGAATCCTGACCACTGGACCACTAGGGAAGTCCCTCACTACCATTTTTTTAGGATAAATTATTCTAAATTTAAATAATTTAGAATAGTTCTAAATTATTTAGGATAAATAAATTCTAAATTTATCCTAAAATTAAGGGGGCTTCCCTAGTGGTAAAGAATCCACCTGTAATGCAGGAGATATGGGTTCAATCCCTGGGTCGGGAACATCCCTGGAGAAGGACCTGGCAACCCACTCCAGTATTCTTGCCTGGGGAATCCTGTGGACAGAGGAGCCAGAGGTTATAGTCCATAGCGTCAGAGAGAGTCAGACACAACTGAAGTGACTCAGTTTGCAGGCACACAGAGAGAGTTACATACTTTTCTGACACAAGAAAGTTCTTAAACCCTGTAGGGTCTAAGCCTGTGATGTCATTCATTCGTGCCTCAGTTTCTTCATTTACTAAATGGTATGAATGGTGTAAATGTTCTGTGATTACCAAGTTTTCTGCCTAGTAATACACTCAAGTATAACAGCTTAGATATTCTTTAGAGATCAATAGATAAGAAATTTTTACACGTATGGAAAACTCTAAATAAATCACAGTTATTCCATCATATGATGAAATCTTTTATCCTTCACAGCTGGATTTCTTGGCTATAGTTTTATTTTATAACTACATACACATTATAACATCACATTCAATCAGAAGTCTGAATTTAACCCCCCACCCCCCAAATAATGAATAGCCAAAATGACAAATATATTTTTAAAAGCTTCAAGGAATTTAAGCATATACTTTACTGTTGTGTACTCAGTCGTCCCGTTGTGTTCAGCTCTTTGTGACCCCATGGACTGTAGCCCACCAGGCTCCTCTGTCTATGGGATTCTCTGGGCAAGAATACTGGAGTGGGTTGCCATTTTCCTCCTCCAGGGAATCTTTGCAACCCAGGGATTGAACTACATCACCTGCATTGGCACTCAGATTCTTTACCACTGAGCCACTTGGGAAGTCCATACTTGGCTGAGTAAAAAGTAGATTTCCACTGACTAGGTACCAGTATCACAACACTCCTAAAAGCTATCATTTGTGAATCTAAATGCAGTTGTTCTCATCAGTTTTGAGTTTTCCTGTATACATTATATTTGCTTTTAGAGAAAATGCAGTATCAATTACTTTTGGGGAGTAAGAGCTGTGATTGTCACCATATTAAGTGAGTCTTTAAAAACAGTTAATCAGTAGTTCAGCTCAGTGGACCATCAAGGGAGAGGGCAAGCTGCCATTTACTGGTGGTCTGTGTAGTGTCCAGTCCTGTTCTATGGGGTGGAAGCAGCTGCACTGGGATCCTTGTAATCAGCTGCTTGTTCTGTGGATGGACTCAGAAGTAACCTCACCGGTTCACCATGGATTCATCCTGTTCAATTTAAAGACATTTTCATTCTATTTCCCAAATTGTCCTTCTGCAAAGAATGATTTAATGGAAGGTCAGGTCTGGGCTGGAAATTAACTTAGTGCTACCTTGCCAGAATGTTCTGGTGTGTATGTGTAGCTGATGTTCCTGTAGAGGAGGAAAAAACATCTTTTTCCATTTACCCTCCTAGGTTCTCTGCCTGGAGCCTTGTAAATTAGACTGACAAAAGCCAAATGAATAGGAGAAAAGCATATAACTTCATTTAATATAAGTTTCACATGGACACGAGAGCCTTTATAAGGAAATGAAGACCAGAAGAAAAGATTAAATCTGCATCTTTTCATACTAGATTTGAAGGCTTCCCTGGTGGCTGAGCTGGTACAGAATCTGCCTGCAATGTGGGAGACCTGGGTTCGATCCCTGGATTGGGAAGATCCCCTGGAGAAGGGAAAGGCTACCCACACCAGTATTCTGGCCTGGAGAATTCCATGGACTGTATAGTCTATGGGGTCGCAAAGTATTGGACGTGACTGAGCAACTTTCACTTTCAGAAAGTCCTAGAAAATTGTTACAGGACCAAAGGGTATGTGCTAAGTGTAGTAAAACTGGTGGCAAGGCCTGCTCTTTTGGCATCCCTTTGGAGATAAAGATATCTCTTTCCTCTGGGTATAGCTCTCCTGAGCGTCTTATGATCTGCTTTGGGGGGAAAAGTTGGGGTCAGGGGGTCTTTCCTGTCCCCACTGTTTCTCAGAGTCCTTCAACTTAAAATATGAATAACTCAGTATTCCAAAGTGCCATATTTGAGGGTAGCATGTTCTGAACACCATCATGCCTTCATCTCTGATTTAGAAATATCCTAGCAAATATATACCAAATATGATACCAGAATATAAGTCTATGGTCTTTATGTAGGAAGGACTGTTCCAGTGCCATTAATACGCATACCATTCACTCATAGCCTGTAAACTGAGGGCAGAGAAGAGCAGAGGAAATAGCGGACTGGATGGGAACAGAGTCATAGGGTGCTGTCACTAAGATTCTGTCTCCTAACCCTCAGCTAAGTTATGGAATCATAACTTTGGTCTTCATCCTCTTTCCTGGCACAGAGAGAAATAAAAGCTTCTGAATTTCCCGTGCTGAGAGGGCAAAGCTGTCTTTTGTTCTGTTAATGCGGTGACTTTGGGAAGTCACGTAAAGATGGTGGCTGGTTGCCAGGGGAGCCAGCCTTGTGGGTAGAAGGTTGAAAATTTCAGCCCCATTCATCCCTGAACTGCAGGGAGGGGAGAGGGGTTGGAGATTAAGTTCAGTGGCCAATGGCCAATTATTTCATTGACCATGCTTCTGTTATAAAGCTGCCAGAAAAACCCAGAAGGAGAGGGTTGGAGAGTTTCTGGGTTGGTGAACTTCGGCTTTTCAGGGGGCTCAGTGGTAAAGAATCCTCCAGCCACTGCAGGAGATGAAATGTAGGAGACGGGTTTGATTCCTGGATCCGAAATAGCCCCTGGAGAAGGAAATGGCAACCCAGTCCAGGTTTCTTGCCTGGGAAGTTCCGTGGACAGAGTTGCCTGGCAGGCTACAGTTCATGGGGTTGCAGAGTCAGTCGTGACTGAGAGACCGGGCAGGCGAATGAACTTGTGTGAACTTGTGTTGGTGTCTGGAACTCTGCTTTTGCCCATCCATGCCTTGCTTGTGCATCTCTTACATCTGGCTGTTCCTGAATTATGTCCTTTTATAATAGACTGCTAATCTAGTCAGAAGATGTTTCTCTGGCTTCTGTGAGGTGTTTTAGCTAATTAATTGAACCCAAGGAGGGGATCACTGGAACCTCTAGGCTGTAGCCAGTTAATCAGAAGAAGCACAGACGACAGCCTGGACTTGTGAATGGTGTCTAAAGTGGGGGTGGGGTGCAGTCCCGTGGGGGGTGAGACCTTATCCCGTGATATCTGTCACTATATCCAGGTAGATGGTGTCAGAATTAAGTTGAATTGTAGAGCACCCAGCTGGGGTTGGAGAATTGCTTGGTGGCGTGGGAAAGAATACCCATCCAAATTGCATCCACTGTCACCTTAAATTCAAATGTCTATTAGTGACATATCATACCTTTGCTGCCTACCTACCAAAATTATACTCTTTGAAAGCTCTCATTTTTTCCAACAGTACTTTTTTTCATTTTTTTCTCTGCCTTTGTCCTAATATCCTAAAGAGCTGCTTATTTTTTTTTTAACTCAAAATTCTCTTCAGTTTTTCCATTTTTCTTCATATTCCAGTTAATTAGACATTTTCTGGCTAATTCCCCTTTTAATTCATCTGACTTAATTCATCTTTTCTGGTCCATATAAGTCCTGACCAGATTCATTCTCCTAAAATATCATGTTCAGTCTCCTGCCTCAGAGCCTTAGAGTGATTTTCTCTTAGATCAATCTAAACTCATCAATCTGATTTGGAAGCCATTTTTCACTGGGGTTTTCCAATTGGATCCCAATTGCAATCTCTTAAAGTTGTAATAAAATCTTTTCTTTGCTAGATTGTTGAATGTTTGGCTTTTTTTTTCCTACTCTATTGCCTTGCTAGCACTTTTCCCACTCTTAGGATATATACTTCTCCCCTGACAATTAACTTTGAATGTTTAAAATTTTGAGACTCTCAAAAAAATTCTCTACCAACTTTAGCCAGATTCAAGTCACAATAATAAAAGTGCTTCATCAGTACAGAGCACTTTAAATAATTTTCCAAGCTTTAGATATATATTTCCATGTGTTTCACTTCCCTTGTGGCTCAGATGGTAAAGAATCCGCCTGCTGTGCGGGAGACCTGGGTCCCATCGCATCCCTGGGCTGGAAGGATCCCCTGGAGGAGGAGGGCATGGCAACCCATTCCAGTATTCTTGCCTGGAGAATCCCCATGGATAGAGGAGCCTGGTGGGCTGCAGTCCCTGGGGTCTCAAAGAGTTGAACACGACTGAGCGACTAAGCACAGCACCATGTGTTTTTTATGCACAGTACTATAAACCAGGTAACATAGATCTTATCTTAGGAATGAGCAAGATGAAACCCAAAGTAGATTAACACTTTACTAAAAATGGTAACGTTAGTGTATAATAGATGGGACTCCTGACCCAGTCCAGTGTACTTTTCTGCCTCTGAAATCCATTTGTCCTTGTGTCTCACTTGTAAAATTTAATGTCCTCTCTGATATTTCCTGCATTTCTTATCTGTTAATTTTGTTGCTCTGATTATTCTGTGAATTTATTTAGAATAGGATGCCACCTAACATTTTTTATTTTCCATAATCTTGGGCACATAAAGGAACTCCTTATGTTTAATATTTTCCTACTGCAAGCTACCAATTGGAAGCAAATGAGTGCATAGCTGATTGGGTACACAACAATGAGTGTGACGTTAACATACATCATTTATCGAACATCTGTGGTTGATCCTGTGTGGGGATGGGGTGAGAAGAAGAATATTTGGAAATATTTAGTATTTTCCAGCCCTTTAGGGCAGTATTTTGACCTAAAGATAGGAGAGGAACAATATATACATGTGTTTCTAATATGTGATACACAGTATGTAATGTGCTTAGTTGTTTAGTCATGTCCGACTTTTTGAAACCCTGTGGACTGCAGCCCACCAGGCTCCTTTGTCCATGAAATTTTTCAGAATACTGGAGTGGGTTGCCATTTCTTCCTGCAGGGGATCTTCCCAACCCAAGGATTGAACCCATGTCTCCTGTGTCTTCTGCATTAGCAGGCAGATTCTTTACTACTATAATATTTATTAATGCATTTTTATATCAGTGATCAGTTGCTCAGTCATGTCCAACTCTTTACAAGCCCATGGACTGCAGCACACCAGGCTTCCCTGTCCATCACCAACTCCCAGAGCTTGTTCAAACTCATGTCCATCAAGTCAGTGATGCCATCCAACCATATCATCCTCTGTCGTCCCCTCCTCCTGCTGCCTTCAATCTTTCCCAGCATCAGGGTCTTTTCCATTGAGTCAGTTCTTCATATCAGGTGGCCAAAGTATTGGAGCTTCAGCTTCAGCAACAGTCCTTCCAATGAGTATTCAGGACTGATTTCCTTTAGGATTGACAGGTTGGATCTCCTTGCAGGCCAAGGGACTCTCAAGAGTCTTCTCCAATACCTCAGTTCAAAAGCATCAATTCTTCAGTGCTCAGCTGTAATACATTATATATATTCTTTGTATACTGTATGGAAAGTGGAAGTGTTGGTCACTCAGTCATGTCCAACTCTTTGTGACCCCATGGACTGTAGCATTCTAGGCTCTTCTGTCCATGGAATTCTGCATACAAGAATATTAGAGTGGATTGTCATTCCCTTCTCCAGAGGATCTTCCCAACCCAGGAACTGAACCTGGGGCTCCTGCATTGCAAGCAGATTCTTTACCATTGAGTCACCAGAGAAGCTCGAAATATTGTATATATAGTCTTTAAAAGTTTAAAAATTAAAAGAAATGCTATTTGACATTTACTGGTCAAGACCATAATAGCTGTAGGCATTTACAGAACATCATGCAAGCTAATGATGACCTACAATGATAGCAAGATTTGAATGATGTTTCAAGGCTCATATAATTCAAATATGGAAATGATTTTAGGGTCTTGAGCAATAGGTAGAATATATGTAGGTAGATAGAAAAAATGGTTTGTCAAATGAATGGGATTTTATTATATTTATATAATGAGTTTGTGCTTATTTTTTACTATACAACTAAAATATGATGTTAGTTGCAGGAAAACACTGAACAACTGACTGGTGTATTTTCTTTCTCTGCAGAGGTAAAGTGTAGGATACTCCTTGCTCTTCTTGAATATTCAGGTAAGAGTTTGCATTATTTTTACTGTTTGAAGTTATTACAGTCCACTACCTTAGGTGTCTTCTGATATGAAGGGAGTGGCTTCACCTGTTTACAAAATAGATGGAAATATGATCCCTACCTTCTCTAAAGCCTTGCAGAGATTAAAAAAATACTTTTATAGTATTTTATGATAAAGACATAAAACATGCTCATTTTCAATTACAAGTAAAAAGCATGAAAGCGTATATAAACGTATATTTATACAAAATATGATTTAAGAGGAGAAAGGAACCAGGTTTTGGTAAAGTTCCATGTACAAATAAGTTTTATTGTGAACCTGTGTCTAATTTTTGTTTATAGCAAGGATGTAGATGGTTCTGATTCAAGGAGAAACAGATTGTACTTTTGATGGGAGGAATCACAATCAGAAATTGGTTTGGAAGGGCATGGACACAGAGTCGGGAAGACTTTGTGACTACTTTACAATCTTCCACTCTTGGAAAATTTAAATTATAATGAATGGATGAGCCAACTTAAACAAGAGAGCCTTTTTTTTTTCCTTCTGATGATTGGTTTTTGCCTTGCTTTTTGACTGAGTAATAATAATAACAAAAGTATGTCATATTTTTTGAACTTTAATAATAACAGCAGAGTTGATGTACCTCATTTTTATGGATTTCACTGTGTTCTCACAACTGCTCTCTGAGAACATTGTTATTGTTTCTACAGTTTTAAAGGTAAAGAAATGTGCATTCAAGCAGATGAATCATAACTAGTACATGTAGTCAGTCACCACGTATTTTGGGGCATCCAGAAGATTAGGCATAAAGATGCCTTGTTGGGAGAATTAATAAATAGTAGGTGACAGTTTTGAAATTGAGACTTAGGTCTGTCTAATTGAGACTTAGATCAGTTCCAAAAGTGGTTCTGTAATGTGTTGCTTTATTTATTAATATTCAGATGGGTGTTCTTACTTTGATTTAAATTTTGTGTTTTCCTATTATAATTCTCTTTTTTTGTTTACTTAATTTCCTGACTCTTTTTTTCCTTATTACATTTGAATGGTACCAAACAGACAAATTACTCCATGTTGTTGGCCACAAAATTATGCTTTTCACTTTAAAAGGGCAGACTATATCTGCTAAACATTATTCTTAATTGCCTTTTATTTCTGTCTTTTTCTTTCTCTAATCTCTTCTTTTTGTTTATTTTGCTTTCTTTTCCCTACAACTTCAGACGGATTACTTGTGTGTCTAGAAACTTTCTCATTCTTTTTAGATCAGCAAGCTTAAGATGAAACTTGAGCTTTTTAAACAGCCTAGACTAAATTAAGTGTTAATGTTTTTAAACATGTTTGTAGAAGATGAATTTAAGTAGGTTCTCAAATACTGAAATGAAACAAATGTATAGGTAATAATCCATTTGTTTTGAGTGTGTTCTCACTATATGAGAATTCTTAGTTGGCAAAAAATAATAAACAAGCTGTCACACACACACGCGAACAAAACAGAATTCTTTGCTTTTCTTCTTTTACTAGAAGCTAGGAGCAGCTCTTGTGATTCCTGCTGTAGTTCTTATTGATGAAAATGATAAACGAGAATAGTTTGGTAAAGGATGAACACTTGAATTTTGAACAGCTGCATAATTAAAAGGAAAAGACCTATATGTTCTTCAGTTCTCTTATTGGGTTTCTCTCTTTATCATGGCATTCCTTCTCTAGTCAGTAATAAACTGAGCACCCATGTGCCAGGCACCACGTTAGATGCTAGGAGAAAAAAGAATCTTGATAATATCACGTCCGATTTCACCTTGCTACGTGCTTTAAATGTTTTTATTTCATTTATCTTTTTTTTTGAAGTCTATTACTTTAAGAACCCAGAGCCTCCATTCAGCTTTATTTTCTTTTTTAATTTATTTTAATTTTTATTGGAGTATGGTTGCTTTCCCTGATGCTGGGAAAGATTGAGGGCAGAAGGAAAAGAGGGCGTCAGAAGATGAGATGGCTGGAAGGCATCACCGATGCAATGGACATGAACTTGGGCAAACTCCAGGAGATGGTGAGGGACAGGGAGGACTGGAATGCTGCAGTCCATGGGGTCGCAAGGAGTCAGACACACCTGGGCAACTGAACAACAACAACAACATCGTTGCTTTACAGTGTTTTGTTACTTTCTACTTGCAGCAAAGTGAGTCACTTACATACATACATATATTCCTTCCTTTTTAGATTTCCTTCCTATTTAGGCCATCACAGAGCACTGAGTAGAGTTCCCTGTGCTATACAATCGGTTCTCATTAGTATCTATTTTATGCATAATAGTGTATATATGTCAAGCCCAATCTCCAGCCCCCTTCCTGTCTTGGTATTCATATGTTTGCTCTCTACACCCGAAAAATGGTACAGATGAACCTATATTCAAAGCAGAAATACATAGAGAACAAACATATTCCATTTATCTTTATCACAGATCTAAGAAGTAGGAGTAGCTCCTATTTTAAAAATAGGAATCTAATCCTAGAATCATACACTTTAAAAATGGTGGAATGGGTAGTTGAAAGCAGATTATCTGCCTTTGAAGTCCCTGAGCATAAATCACACGATATGCCAACTCCCCCTGGCACTGATGCTGATTGTCCCTTGGGAAACGAGCATGTAAGCAAACTCTCACAGTGCTAGGTCATTAGCCCTCCAGCAGGGAGAGACACCCCCAGGCCTGAGGTGGGGCAGAGAAAAGTATCCCAGCTTCCTGAAGGAGAGGGGACATTTCACAAGGGGAGGTAATATTACAGTATTTCAGTAAGTTGACTCTTGAAGAACGATTTCACGTTTGCTGAGTGGAGAGGGAAGAAGGGTGTCCCACAGCCAGAGGGCCCCTGAACCAAGAATCTCCCTTTTAAGTCAGACTGCTGCTGCTGCTAAGTCACTTCAGTCGTGTCCAACTCTGTACGACCCCATAGACGGCAGCCCACCAGGCTCCCCCATCCTTGGGATTCTCCAGGCAAGAACACTGGAGTGGGTTGCCATTTCCCTCTCCAATGCATGAAAGCAAAAAGTGAAAGTGAAGCCGCTCAGTCATATCCGACTCCTAGCAACCCCATGGACTGCAGCCTACCAGGCTTCTCCATCCATGGGATTTTCCAGTCAAGAGTACTGGAGTGGGGTGCCATTGCTTTCTCCAGCCTTCTCCGTTAAGTCAGACTAAATCGTCATTTCAAGAAGCCAGAGAATGAATGCATACATTTTCAATTCACTTAATTCAGTTGTTAGTCACTCTGCTGATTCATTATTTTCATTCAGTAAGTATTTGTTGAATATCTACACCCTGTTAGAAATTATGTACAACAGAACAGGTGTTTTGCTATTTTCCTAGTTGAAATTGGGCAAAACTGTTTCCCAGTTTTCCCATTTTATAATGACATGTAAAACACTCTTTTCCATCTATTAGAATGGGTCACATGATATTTAATACTTAAGGGAAATGTCTAATATGTTGTTTTCAACAGATTGAACCATATGGAATTGCCATATTCAATTATGTTGAGCTACCAAAGAAGCAAGTTCATAGAGTTCAACCTAATCAATAAATATTTTTATTATATAATTAACTATTTTTCATATTTAATCTTGTTTCTAATAAAATTTTCAAGACTAGTTTTTACTAACAGTGAAAGTGAGTAACAAGTAGCAATTATATGCACCTATGCTTTCAGTTCAGTTCAGTCACTCAGTCATGTCAGACTCTTTGCGACCCCATGAATCACAGCACACCAGGCCTCCCTGTCCATCACCATCTCCCGGAGTTTACACAAACTCATGTCCATGGAGTTGGTGATGCCATCCAGCCATCTCATTCTCTGTCGTCCCCTTCTCCTCCTGCCCCCAACCCCTCCCCTATGCTTTGGTAGTTATTAAAAGCAGGTGTTTCATGTCCTTGGTTGAACAACTTAAAAAAAATATGCCTTTTCATCAATAAAGCAAGAAGAACTCACTGCTGAATAAAGGCAGCATGTTTATGTTATACAGTAATTATTGACAATGCTTCTTCATTTCAGAAGTTTGCAAGCCCTCAACATGTTCAGTATACATTTGGGAATATGCTGATTTTTCACCTGTGTTGTTTTTCTATTACAAGTAATTTTTCAGTGTACAGAGTGTGTGGCTTGGTGTTTATGTTGCTATGTAGTTTGTATACACCCTGTGTCTCAGAGGAGTGAACCCTTTGGGATTTAGTTCTCAGGGGCACGTCTGCTTTCCATTTGAGAAACCTGAGGTCCAGAACTGGCAGTTCACAGGGTCAACATACCTTCAAAGGAGGTCAGTCGAAAGTCCAGTTAATTGCAGAATAAGTATGCTAGTAAAAATCGATTTATATTAAAACTGTAAATATCTAATTATGTCAAAAAATATAGGGATTTCTGAACTGGACCTATTGATAGCTTGTGAAATTGAATAGGTGACTTCAGGAGATTCAGATTTATTGTTACAAGTAGTCAGACATCAGTACTCTTTCCCCCAGTGTATTTTATATTCGTATTTGAATAGGCCTAGTAGATAATTTTTTAAATTTAGTATTAATAATATTTTTCCAGCACAAACTGAGAAATTGGGCTTTGAATTTCCTTTAGGGAAAGTGTCACACAGCAATGCATATTATGTACCATTACTAAAAAAAAAAAGTGAATAAACCTTATTTTATTTCCTTGGATTTTATAAAGCAATTTAGTGATTGGAAAATCAAGTCACAATATCAAGTAAGAAAAAGATCTTAATGCTTCTAACATTTTTTGGTGTTCCGTGTTTTGTAAAAAGGATACTTACTGAAAAGTATGTGCTCATGAATAGAGCTTGAATTCACATTTTCCCATGGTGTGAGTTTAGAGAGAGAATGAAATAACAGTGAATGCAGATGCTTAATGAACTGGTTTTATTCAGCTATGACATTTTGCAAAACCATCTTTATGTTCTCCTGCATCACAGATAGCGAGACTCAGCTCCGAAGAGACATGGTTTTCTGCCAGAGCCTGGTGGCCACCGTCTGTGCCTTCTCCGAGCAGCTCATGGCGGCATTAAACCAGATGTTTGACAACAGCAAAGAAAACGAGATGGAAACGTGGGAGGCCAGCAGAAGGTGGCTGGACCAAATAGCAAACGCAGGAGTTCTTTTTCACTTTCAGTCCCTTCTATCACCAAACTTGGTAAGGAATCACAGTGCCTCCCACTGGCTGTGCCAAAGGTAACATACATTGGGACCTAGTCCTGTAAAAAGTGGTTGTTCATTACTATCCTTCCCTAAAGAATCTGCCTGTGATGCAGGAGACCCTAGTTCCATTCCTGGGTCAGGAAAACCCTCCAAAGTAGGGAATGGCAACCCATTCCAGTAATTTTGCCTAGAGAGTTCCATGGACAGAGGAGCCTGGTGGGCTACAGTCCATGGGGTCGCAAAGAGTCAGACATGACTGAGTGACTAGCAATTCATTATTTTATCTGCAGCCATCCAGCTCTTTTAAAAAGGTATATTTTTCCATGGGCAAATATACTTTTAATAAGTAGGTCAAAGGTATTTCTTCTTTCCTAATTTTTATTTATTCTCAGTGGCAGCTAAAAGCTGAGAAAGCCTCCATCTGTTACTAATTCCTGTATCCCTAAGCACCGGCTGAGAAAGGTCAGCAGAGGAAAGAGGGTTTGTCTGTGTTGGTTGCTTCTTTCCAGTACAGAAGAAAGAGTCTGCCACGATACCCCGAGTTCCCCCTGAGGTCGATGTTCTGGAAGATACTCTTAGAAGAGCTCTAATGACTTGCATGCCATACTGTCTGACAATCTGGTTAAAATTTGCATGTGTCAAATGGTTTTATTTCCTTCCTTTGTGTGCGTGTTTGTCCTGTTAAATCTAAGAACATTGCCTTAATTACTGTAAAATATTGTGTGTTTATGCATCAATGGTCCACAGCAGAGATGAAGAAAGCATCTCAAAAATATTTGAGGAGACTGCGGTGAACTTAGAGCTTTTTCACACATACTTCCTGTGGCTCTGATAGTTGTCATGATATGTCAAGGCAAATATGTTCATGTTATTTAAACGAAAGGCGCATGTTATATGTAATTGTGATTTAAACATGAGGTTCTACTTGTATTTTAAAGTACACATAGTAAATGTAGCTTCCAAGTAACATGGTTGAGTTTTTAAATGAATAGATACGAGTTTGCACATCAAAATAATCTTTTTCTTCAGTGGTATTGAGGATAGGGTAATAGCTATACTACATGGTCATAAAAAGTTCTGGAATGATAAGATAAGGACATTCATTGAATAAAGTTCAATGAAACAGAGTGACATTCTTTTGTAAAGACTTTATACACTCCACATGTGTGATTACCTTATTAGGTTGCTAATATAACCAAATAGAAAAGATTTAATTAAAGAAAATTTTAAAATGTTATTGTTCAGTTGCTCAGTTGTGTCCAACTCTTTGAGACCCCGTGGACTGCAGCATAAAAGGCTTTCCTTACTTTCACCAACTCCTGGAGCTTCCTCAAACTCATGTCCATTGAGTCGGTGTTGCCATCCAACCATCTCATCCTCTGTCATCCCTTTCTCCTCCTGCCTACAATCTTTCCCAGCCTCAGGGTCTTTTCTAATGAGTCAGCTCTTCACATCAGGTGGCCAAAGTATTGGAGCTTCAACTTCAGCATCAGTCCTTCCAATGAATATTCAGGACTGATTTCCTTTAGGATGGACTGGTTGGATCTCCTTGCAGTCCAAGGGACTCTCAAGAGTCTTCTCCAACACCACAGTTCAAAAGCATCAATTCTTCAGCGCTCAGCTTTCTTTATAGTCCAACTCTCACATCCATACATGACTACTGGAAAAACCATAGCTTTGACTAGACAGAGCTTTGTTGGCAAAGTAATGTCTCTGCTTTTTAATATGCTGTCTCGGTTGGTCATAGCTTTTCTTCCAAAGAGCATCTTCTAATTTCATGGCTGCAGTCACCATTTGCAGATGGAGCGCAAGGAAATATAAAGTCTCTCTGTCTCCACTGTTTCCCTATCTATTTGCCATGAAGAGATGGGACCAGAAGCCATGATCTTAATTTTTTGAATGCTGAACTTTGAGCCAACTTTTTCACTCTCTTATTTCACTTTCATGAAGAGTCTCTTCAGTTCCTCTTCACTTTCTGCCATAAGCATGGTCTCTTCTGCATATCTGAGGTTATTGATATTTCTCCCTGCAATCTTGATTCCAGCTTGTGTTTCATCCATCCTGGCATTTGGCATGATGTACTCTGCATATAAATTGAATAGTCAGGGTGACAATATACAGCCCTGATGTACTCCTTTCCCAATTTTAAACCAGTCCATTGTTCCATGTCCATGTCTAACTGTTGCTTCTTGACTTGCATACAGTTTCTCAGGAGGCAGGTAAGGTGGTCTGGTATTCCCATTTCTTTCAGTTTTCCAGTTTGTTGTGATCCACACAAAGGCTTTAACGTAGTCAATGAAGTGGAAGTAGATGTTTTTCTGGAGTTCTCTTGCTTTATCTATGATCCAGTGGATGTTGGCAATCTGATTCCTCTGCCTTTTCTAAATCCAGCTTGAACATGTGGAAGTTCTTGGTTCATGTACTATTGAAGCCTGGCTTGGAGAATTTTGAGCATTGCTTTGCTAGTGTGTGAGATGAGTGCAATTGTGTGGTAGTTTGAACATTCTTTGGCATTGCCTTTCTTTGGCATTGGAATGAAACCTGACCTTTTCCAGTCCTATGGCCACTGCTGAGTTTTCCAAATTTGCTGACATATTGGCTGTGACACTTTAACAGCATCATCTTTTAGGACTTCAGATAGCTCAGCTAGAATTCCATCACCTCCACTGGCTTTGTTTGTAGTGATGCTTCTGAAGGTCCACTTGACTTTGCACCCCAGGATGTCTGGCTCTAGTTGAGTGATCAGACCATCATGATTATCTGGGTGATTAATATCTTTTTCTATGGTTCTTCTGTGTATTCTTGACACCTCTTCTTGCTATCTTCTGCTTCTATTAGGTCCATACCTTTTTTCTTTTTTTTATTGTTCCCGTCTTTGCATGAAAAGTTCCCTTGGTATCTCTAATTTGCTTGAAAAGATCTCTAGTCTTTCCCATTCTATTGTTTTCTTCAATTCTTTGCACTGATTACTTTGGAAGACTTTCCTATCTCTCCTTGATATTATTTGGAACTCTGCATTCAGATGGGTACCTTTCTTTTTCTCCTTTGCCTTTTGCATCTCTTCTTTTTCTCAGCTATTTGTTAAGTCCTCCTCAGACAATCATTTTGCCTTGTTGCATTTCTTTTTCTCGGGGATGGTCTTGATCACCGCCTCCTATACAATGTCATGAACCTCCATCCATAGTGCTTCAGACACTCTAGCTTGAAACTATTCATCACCTCCAATGTATAATCATAACCAATTTGATTTAGATCATACCTGAGTGGCCTAGTTGTTTTGCCTACTTTCTTCCATTTAAGTCTGAATTTGGCAGTAAGGAGTTCATGATCTGAGCCACAGTCAGCTCCTGGTCTTATTTTTACTGACATATAGAGCTTCTCCATATATCTTCTGCTTCTATTAGGTCCATACCCTTTTGTCTTTTCTTGTGCCCTGCAAAGAATATAATCAGTCTGATTTCTTCTGGTGATGTCCGTGTGTAGAGTTACCTCTTGTGTTGTTGGAAAAGAGTGTTTGCTATGACCAGTACATTCTCTTGGCAAAACTTTGTTAGCCTTTGTCCTGCATCATTTTTTTACTCAAGGCCAAACTTATCTGTAACTACAGATATCTCTTGACTTCCTACTTTTTCATTCCAGTCCCCTATGATGAAAAGGACATCTTCTTTTGGTGTTAGTTCTAGAAGGTCTTGTAGTCTTCATAGAACCGTTCAACTTCAGCTTCTTCAGCATTAGTGGTTGGGGCATAGACTTGGATTACTGTGATACTGAATGATTTGCCTTGGAAATGAACAGAGATCATTTTGTCTTTTTTGAGATTGCACCCAAGTACTGCATTTCAGATTCTTTTGTTGGCTATGAGGGCTACTCCATTTCTTCTAAGGGAGAAGAAATCATTTTTCATTATTATCATTTAATCATTATTTCATTCCTATAGCATATTTTATGCTAATTAAAAGACGCTTACTCCTTGGAAGGAAAGTTATGACCAACCTAGATAGCATATTCAAAAGCAGAGACATTACTTTGCCAACAAAGGTTCGCCTGGTCAAGGCTATGGTCTTTCCTGTGGTCATGTATGGATGTGAGAGCTGGACTGTGAAGAAGGCTGAGCGCCGAAGAATTGATGCTTTTGAACTGTGGTGTTGGAGAAGACTCTTGAGAGTCCCTTGGACTGCAAGGAGATCCAACCAGTCCATTCTGAAGGAGATCAATCCTGGAATTTCTTTGGAAGGAATGATGCTAAAGCTGAAACTCCAGTATTTTGGCCACCTCATGGGAAGAGTTGACTCATTGGAGAAGACTCTGATGCTGGGAGGGATTGAGGGCAGGAGGAGAAGGGGATGACAGAGGATGAGATGGCTGGATGGCATCACTGACTTGATGGGTGTGAGTCTGAGTGACCTCCGGGAGTTGGTGATGGACAGGGAGGCCTGGCGTGCTGCGGTTCATGGGGTCGCAAGGAGTCGGACACGACTGAGCGACTGATCTCTGATCTCTCTCTCTGATAGCATATTTTCACTGCTTGTGAAAAGTGTTAAAGACAAAATAAATATTAATTACTCTTTGCCTATCAAATAAAAATTACATAAGATCAGATGCCCACTTCTTAATACATGTTGGCATTAAGTGTTTGTTGAATGAATTAATTAGCTAAAGAGGCTTCATTTGTATTCTCTTCTTACTTAATACCTGCCATTGGCTGGTCATGTGCTGGTACTTTTATTTGAAAGTAAATCTACAAAGGAATGGGGGAAAAAACTTGTAATCCATGCATCTAGTAACTGGCTTACATCCAGATTATATAAAGAATCCTTTAAAACTAAAGAATAAGAAGGCAACTCAATTAACAAGCAGGCAGAGAGGATTTGAATGGACATTTTCCCAAAGACAGTATAAATGGCACATGAAAAGATGATCAACATCCTTAGCCGCTGGGGACATGCAAATCAAAACTGCATAAGATACTGTGTCACAGAGATGTGGATGAATGTAATCCAAAAGACAAAGATAGACACAGGCGTTGGCGAGGATGTGGAGAAATTAAAACCCTCATACACTGTTGAAGGGAATGTAAAAGAGAGCAGTCATTTTGGAAAACATTTTGGCAGTTCCTCCAAATGTTAAGCATGGAATTTCCATATGACCCAGAAATTCTAACGTAGGTAATATCCAAGAGAAATGAAAACATATTCTAACAAAAACATGTACACAAATGTTCCTAGAAAAATTATTCGTAATAGCTAAAATGTGAAAACAATCCAATTGTCCAAAAACTGAATGATGAGTGTCAATCAAATTGGGGTACAGCCATACAATAGAATATTATTAAGCAATAAAAAGGAGTGAGCTACTGATACATGCTACCACATGGATAAACCTTGAAAATATTGTAGGAGAAATAAACCAGTATTATTTGATTACATTATTGTGAAATAATACAAAAGGCAAATTTTAAAGACTGATAATAGGCTAGTCATTTTCTAGAGCTAAGGATTGGGGGAAGGTATATGGAGGTTCAATTCTAGTGGGGAAAATATTCTAAAATTAGATGATAGTGGACAGTTACACAGCTCTGTATATATACTAAAAGCCCTTGAGCTGTACACTTAAAATGGGTGAAATTTATGATATGTGAGTTGTATCTCAAGAAAGTTGTTTTTTATTTTAAATTGGTGTCTGAAACTCTTAAGTTGGGCTTCCCTGATGGTGCAGTGATGATGAATCCGCCTACCAGTGCAGGAGATGCAAGTTTGATCCTTGAGTCGGGAAAATCTCCTGAAGGAGGAAATGGCAACCCACTCCAATATTCTTGCCTGGGAAATCTCATGGACAGAAGAGCCTGGCAGGCTACGGTTCATGAGGCCACAAAAGAGTCAGACGTGACTTAGCAACTAAACAACAACAACAATGCTCAAGTTAATTTTTAAAAATTGATTTAAAAAATCCAAAGGTAGTTTAAAAAAGTCTAGAAAACCCATAATCTTTCTATCTCTGTAACAAGAGCATAAAAGTCTCCTGGGACTGTGAAGGGCTCCCGGGGGGCTGCAGTCACTGGCAGTCCATGCGTCTCTGGGTGTTGCGTGCAGTCCTAGGTCCTGGGGTATGACTTTAACCACATCTACATATTACAATGCCTGTTTGGGAGATTTCTTCCTGTATATGTATATATTCCTCTTAACTGGAAAAATGCTCATTCTTTAGTCCTGTCCCTAAAATTTCAGATTTATAGCATTTTTCTACCCTCCAACAGACTTTAAAAAGTAAGAATCTCATAAACATTTATCCAGCGTTGACTGTGTACCATCCATTATATTAAGTACCACACTGAGGTACAAAGTGATGATGCTCTTAACCTTTTGTTACCCATGCTGTTCCTCTTTGGGGTCTGGGGCTGCCTTCGTGTTTTTTTCCCCACACGATAGAAATTCTTTACCATCTCCACCCTCTATTTATGCTGCCCCCAAAATATGATTATAAGCTACAGCAAATTTTAAAAATAAGGGCATAGCATGTTAAAATTATTGTTTAAAAGGACCATTGATTTTCTTAAGGAAATAAATGTTACCTTTGAAAGAAAAGATGTGTATGATAAATTATTCTTTCATGAGGAAATTAGTAAAAGACTTTGATACTACACTGATCTGCTAATAGGATGATGCTGAGATATGCAATTACTTGTTACTAAGTCTGGGTCTTACCTACCTCAACTGTTAAAAATACGAAAGAAATGAAAAATTAAATCAGATTTCATATTCACAACATTCTAGATTGAAAGTGTTGAAGTGTTAATCGCTTGCTGCTGCTAAATCGCTTCAGTCATGTCTGACTCTGTGCGACCCCATAGACAGCAGCCCACGAGGCTACGCCGTCCTTGGGATTCTCCAGGCAAGAACACTGGAGTGGGTTGCCATTTCCTTCTCCAATGCATGAAAGTGACAAGTGAAAGTGAAGTCGCGTCTGCCTCTTAGCGACCCCATGGACTACAGCCCACCAGGCCCTCCGTCCATGGGATTTTCCAGGCAAGAGTACTGGAGTGGGGTGCCATTGCCTTCTCCGTTAGTCACTTAGTCATGTTCAATTCTTTGTGACTCCATGAACTATACCCCACCAGGCTCCTCTGTCCATGTAATTCTCTAGGTAAGAATACTGGAGTGTGTTGCCATTCCCTTCTCTGGGGGATCTTCCTGACCCATGTATTGAACCTCAGTCTCTTGGGTTGCAGGTAGATTCCTTACCATCTGAGCCAACAGGGAAGATTAGTCCCCATAAAGCCAAGTGAAAATGATTCTTGTCCCCAGGCTCTTTGGAAGAAAAATCATCACATACATGCAAATTGATTTTATCACAGTTTTCATAAATTGCAAATTGAATAATGCATAGGTTATCTTATTATAAAATACAATGACCATTATGTACTGTGGCTTTTTAAGAAAACAGTATTTTTACTTTTCAGCTGTTACATTTATAAGATTATAGAGATATAGAGGCAAATAAGATGTTTATGTGTACACATTTGTCTGTAACTAATAGATAAAATCAGTATAACTAGAATCTAGCTACAAAACAGACTGAATATTGTTGAGAATCGTTTAGACAGTAAAGGAAAAGAAAAACATGAAGCTACAAAAGAAACTTGTAAATCTAAAGATTAGTTCATTTCATTTTAGGCAGTAAGTTCCTAGGTATGTTGATAATGTGGTTTGTATGTAAATAAAACACAAGTGAAGCTAGTTTTGGTCTGGAGATGTTGTGTTATGTTATTTTATGCTCTATCTCAAACAATCCAATCATATTGTGTATTGTTTTCCTTTCTCTCCAGACAGATGAACAAGCCATGCTAGAAGACACACTGGTTGCACTGTTTGATTTGGAAAAGGTTTCTTTTTACTTTAAACCATCAGAAGAGGAACCATTGGTTGCAAGTAGGTAGTTAAATATTTCATATGTGTTTTATAAGATTTATTTTGTTATCAAACAATATATGGCAAAACTTGGATATGAATATATTTGATATGGAGATTAAGTTATATATAAAATATTATTTTTAATGTAAAATAATAAAACCAACTGGGGAAGTGATAGAAAATATATATATGTTAAATCTACACCTAATTTTATATTGATGTTTTTATCTCTTAGTCTGACCTCTAAAACTTTTTTGGAGTGTGTGCAGCAAATTTTGTGCTACTCAAGATTGTCTTTTCTTTATTTTTTGTTATTGTGATAAAATATACATACCATTCAGACAAGGCAATGGCAACCCACTCCAGTACTCTTGCCTGGAAAATCCCATGGATGGAGGAGCCTGGTGGGCTGCAGTCCATGGGGTCGCTAAGAGTTGGACACAACTGAGAGACTTCACTTTCACTTTTCACTTTCATGCATTGGAGAAGGAAATGGCAACTCAGTCCAGTGTTCTTGCCTGGAGAATCCCACGGACTGGGGAGCCTGGTGGGCTGCCATCTATGGGGTCACACAAAGTTGGATATGACTGAAGCAACTTAGCAGTAGCAGCAACATACATACCATTAAATTTACCATTTAATCAGTTTAGATGTACAATTCAGTTTATTCAAAATGTTGTGCAACCATTTCCACCATCCATCTGCAGAGCTTCTTCATCCTCCCAAACAGAAACTCCATATGCATTAAATAGTAATTATCTTCCTCCCTTTCTCTATTCCCTGCTAACCTTGATTCTACTTTCTGTCTCTGAATTTTATAAATGGGTTGATAGAACATTTGTCCTTTCTGCTGTTTTTTTTTCATGTCAATATTTTTAAATAAAAGAACTGCCCTAATATTTCCAGCTATGTAGATAATCTCTGAGGCATCCAAAACTTTTGCTCTAACATATAACAATTATATAGCAGAAGTGACTGTATTGGGTTTCCACTGCTCATCTGCAAATGATCCTGTAGAGAATATGTTAGCAGGCAATATACTGGAGCATTTAGAGCCAGTAATACACAGAGACCTAAGTTATGCTCACATTGTATAACATTTAGATCAAATCAATTGAGAAAGGCATTATAATTGTTTGATCTGACAGTAATTGATAAAATTTATAATTTAATTCTGAAGGAGTAGACACATATTTTACATTTTTGCTAGCTTAAAAGTAGAAATCAAAGATATTTCATCCATGTCAAAAATTTTAATGTGTACAAATATAATCATATTAACTATTTTGATTCATTTATTCATCCTGTACAGTTTTCAAGATGGCCAAACTTTTTCCTGTCTTGTTCATTGGTGTACCTCCAGCACCCAAGAGAGTGCCTGGAACAAAAAGGACAATGTTTTTTTTCAAGGAGATGAATGAACAAATGTCAATTCAGTTTATATAGTGCAGCAGGCAGAAAGGTTTTATGGTTATAAAAGTAGAAGGAAAAACATACTTGTGCATAATGAACAAAAAAATTTCGACAGAACTTGGTTGTATCTGATGTTGCAAAGAAGTTATGAAATTCAATTGAAAGATTGAAAAGTATCCCTTTCATTTAGCAATTTGCCACTGTTAAGCCTAACAAGGGCATTGTTTTAGAAATCTACATTCAGAGAAATAGTTCTTAAGTTTAGTTTCTGCGAGTTATCATCATTTATATACCACTTCAGCATTGTCACATATAGGTTTAAAATGTGTCTATCGGGCCAAGAAATCTTTTAGCAGTTTGTTATTTTTCTGGTTCTTGTTTATAAGTGTAAGGATCCTATGAATTATGGTAGAAGCTCTGTATCTTCAGAACTTGGAAAGGTTTTTATTTATTTTCACATTTCCAATATCTAGTACAATATATAGGGACTCAATAAATATTCATTTAATTTATTATCTAGGAATGATAATCATTTATCAAAAATTTCTAAAATGCCTACTATGGCAAAGCACATTTCCAGGTGCTGGATGAAGTAGAGGACTAAGCAGACAGAGATAAATATTATGGGAAATAAACAAGTTAATTTGATAATAAATTAGAAGATCTAATAATATGACTGCATGAAGGGACATAGAAAAGAACAAAGAGGTAAAATGAAGGGGCAGGTGAAAGGTTCTCTGTGTGTAACGTGCCAGGGAGGGAAGCATTCTAAGGAGGGTGAAGACCAGAAACAAGTCATACAGACAGAGTTATCTTTCAGGAATTGGATCCAGGAACCTCTCAGATACCGAAATCCACGGATGCTCAAGTATCGTATAAAATGGTGTAGTATTTGCATGTAACCTATGCACATTCTCCCGTATACTTTAAATTATCTCTAGATCACTTAGAATACCAATATATTAATAAGTACTCTGATGTAAATACCAGTGTAAATGGTCAAAATGTTGCTGCTGCTGCTGCTGCTAAGTCGCTTCAGTCGTGTCTGACTTTGTGCAACCCCACAGACGGCAGCCCACCAGGCTCCCCCGTCCCTGGGATTCTCCAGGCAAGAACACTGGAGTGGATTGCCATTTCCTTCTCCAATGCATGAAAGTGAAAAGTGAAAGTGAAGTCCCTCAGTCGTGGCCGACTCTTATCAACCCCATGGACTGCAGCCTTCCAGGCTCCTCCATCCATGGGATTTTCCAGGCAAGAGTACTGGCATGGGTTGCCCTTGCCTTCTCCGCAAACTGTTGCTGACCGGAAGCAAATTCAAATTTGCTTTTTGGAGCTTTCTGGAATTTTTTTTTTTTTTTGACATGCAGTTGGTTGAATCTGTGAATGCACAACCCGTGAATGTATTTCTGCATCTGTGAATGTAGAAATTCAGTAAAGGGAGAAGGGTGTTCCAGGTCCACTGAAACAGTGAGAACAAAGACCCCAAGGTGGGAGCATGTGTGACACACTCTGGGGATAGCAGGGAGGGCTGGGTGGCTGGAGCAAAGTCAGAGAGCGGTAAGGAGAAGGGGCTGAGGACAAAGAGGAGGCCACATCTTTGAACGAGCTTTGCCTTTCTCAATGAGCCACTGAGCAGGGTAATGGCACATGCTAAATAGAGGCAGCCTGTGCTGCTGTGTTGAGTGGACCTCAGGCAAGGGCAGAAGCAGAGAGACCACTTAGGAAGGCCTTGCAGTGACCCAGGTGAGAGATGATGGTGACTTGACCTTGAGGGTAGCTGTGGAGATGGGAAGTGGTTCATCCTGTATGTATTAAATTATGAGGGCAGAGAGAATAGAATCTTATTAAAGTTTCATCTCTACTTATAAATGAGAGAGCACCAAAACATGAATTACAATGTTAGGGATTTAGGCTGTATTCTAGGGGATATTTGGTAAAGGGGATTATTTGATAAGGATAATATTATTTGGGCAAATTATACAGTCTTCTGTGGGCAGATATAGAATACATTTTCATTTACTTGAATAATGTAGGAATAATTTCACTACAAGGCAGAGAAACTCTATTTTCACAATATAACCTGATACTTTTTCTTTTAAATTTTGCCTGAGGAACCATGACCTCAAAGGAGCACATTGTCCATGATTCAAATATGACATTACTAGTGAATGGTCTGTTGAGTAAACTGGAGATGAACCAATATTTTAAGCTTGATAGAATATTTACTATACATCCATTATGAGAAATTTAACTTTGGCATATTGAAATATATACTAAATATTAAAAGTAATTAAGACCATGTACATAATATTTTGACATAATAACATTATAAATGTAGACACAATAAACACAAAAATTGTGCTATATATGGCAGTACATATTTATATATTTCCCTGAAGCATAATCTCAACTTTGGAAATTAGTTCCCAAGTGACAAGTCAGTTCCAAGGCTATGATACTAGGTATTCTAAGCAAATTTAAACTGTTATGATAGTATAGTTATTATTTTGAGTTGTTTTAAGAAAGAAGAGAATTATTTATACCCAAGTGTCATCATATTGAAATAGTGTAAGAAAACTAGAACTTTTTTATTAACTGCATGTGATTTGATCTTTCTGTAAGCCTAGAAGCAGAGGGGTCAGATTGACTAATTTGCATCACTGTCATGAAGACTAGTTGGCTGAGTGTCTATAAGGGAAGGACTGTGTCCAGAGGGTTGGAAGCATGAAGCATATAGAGAACACTGGGCCTTGACATCAAGAAATCTGAGTTCAAATCCAGGCTCCATTCTCATCTGCGAGCATGAGAATATTAGCTTTCCCTGACTCATGGGATTGTGAGGCTTAAAGAAAATAATGTATTTGAAAGTCTCTAGCACTATGTATGGAGAAGGCAATGGCACCCCACTCCAGTACTCTTGCCTGGAAAATCCCATGGACGGCGGAGCCTGGTAGGCTGCAGTCCATGGTGTCGCTAAGAGTCGGACATGACTGAGCGACTTCTCTTTCACTTTTTATTTTCATGCATTGGAGAAGGAAATGGCAACCCACTCCAGTGTTCTTGCCTGGAGAATCCCAGGGATGGGTGAGCCTGGTGGGCTTCCGTTTGTGGGGTCGCACTGAGTCAGACACGACTGAAGCGACTTAGCAGCAGCAGCAGCAGCAGCACTATGTAAGGCTTATGATAGTATTCAGTAAATATTTGAGGCCACTGTCTCTGCTTTATTAATCTGTGTCCTTTTAAAAAATCTCCATTTAGCATTATTCACACTTATTTTTGCATTAAAGAACAATAAGATTCTGAAGAAAAATGCAAGCCAAGCAAGTAGAACTCAAATATCTGGATTAAAGATATTTCATTTTCTTTGAACAAATAATTATAAGGTGTATATAACATGCTTGGTACTGAACTAAGTTCTAGGAATATAGTATTGATTAAGTAAAATAAAATCCCTGTTGGCATGGACCTTAGCTACTAGTGAGAGATGCAAAGGAATAAATGGGCAATCTGACCCACTTTGGTATAGAGAAAGTACAAAATATTTCCCATGTTATATGATGTAATTAGTGAAAATGAAGGTGTTAATTGCTCACTTATATCCAACTCTTAGTGATCCCATGGACTGTAGTCTGCCATGCTCCTCTGTTCATGAAATTCCCCAGGCAAGAATGCTGGAGTAGGTTACCGGGTCCTCCTCCAGGGGATCTTCCCAACCTGGGGATAGAACCCAGGTCTCAAGTCTCCTGCATTGGCTGGCAGATCCTTTACCACTAGCATCTCCTGTACTTTTACATATGTAGCAAATACCTTGAGGAAAAGTCTTTCACATAGCACTCTTAGTTTTAACCACATTTTAGATTAGTATACTTGATCATTTTCAATCATTTTTCTGTTTCCTAATTCCTGGTGTTGCATCTTTATTTGTGCTTTGCTAACCCAGTAATATGCTACTGCTGCATTCTCATTTTCCTTCCAATAACATTACCCATTTGAAAATACAGAGATTGACTATGTTGGAACTAAGGGATAGAATTTAACAAAATTATAATATATATGAAAGACATTGTATGGAAAGGAGAACTAGAAGATACAAATATTTTGTATATTTTAATCTCTAATTTATTTATTCATGCATCTTTTTTCTTTAATTTTAGTACCAGAAAAAAAAAAGAATTTTCCTACTCATTAAAATGCACTTAACTTCTTAATCTTCAACTGTGAAATTTGTTTATTCTCTTTCTTAACCTCAATTTCTTCATGTCTCCCTTAAAAAAAAAAAGAAAAAATAACCATAATTATATGGTATAAAAAGGAATTGTAAATGTTAATACAATAAAGTCCTCTATTGATATGCAGAATTAGATACATTTAGTAAGAAACCTGAAATCTGTGATCATTTATGGTATTTAATCTTGAGTTCTACTTTTATACAGTTTTATTTCAAGAAGCAAGGTAAAAATAATATTGAGTAAAGAACATATATTAAATACTTACTCTATTTTGGCCTTAATTTTAGACTAGTTAATATAACTATTATAGCCTTTTAGGAAGAGTTTGCATTCTTTTTTAATGAAGTGGAAGTTATTTGTCACGGACAAGTATCATAAAATAAGGACTTATGATAACACTGTGAAATACTACTGCAGCATTCCAGCTTTTCAAGTTGGTTGCAGTTTTGTTGTGAGTAATTAAATTTAGGATCTTTGAAAGTAGCTAAAATAATTTAAACAGATAATGTCTAATGACTGTAAGGCAGGGACAGAGGTAATTCATTTTTGATCTGGTGCTCAGAGAGTGGAGTTTGCAAAACCCGTGCTAATTTTGATAATGGTTGCTATGCACTCAGTTTCTTGCACACTACTTCACAAGTATACCCCAAGGAGTCATCCTGACTAAAATATGAATGAAGCAGCTGCCTTGGGAGATTTTGATTCCAAACCATGTGTATCTAAACTTCTCATTTAGTTAATGAGACATCTGGTGTGTCAAAGTGTAGTGAAGTTTTCTGTTTCAGAATTTTATATACAGTACAATAATAAATCTGTTGCATTAGCTAATAAGAACCTGATTTAATACTCTTTTACTGAACAGCACTGTTAAGTATGCCAAACCTGAATTTAATATAAATGGGAACTTTTAATGTAAAGTAATTGATGAATCCTAATTTTTAACAAACATACTATATAACATACCCTGATAATAGGAAGTAATATAACATTAAATGTCATTTTAGATGTTCCTCTTACTTATCAAGCAGAAGGAAGCCGGCAGGCTCTGAAAGTTTACTTCTACATTGATAGTTATCATTTTGAACAACTGCCTCAACGGTTGAAAAATGGAGGAGGGTTTAAAATTCATCCTGTTCTTTTTTCCCAAGGTAATTGCTTTCTTTTTTAAACTTCATGTACTTAGATTATTTTCTTTATCAGTTGTTTAAAAGAAATGTAATAATAACCATCATTCTTTTTCACGAATTCAAAAGTTAATTCTGAATACTTAGTATGTTTCCTCGTGCTACCGTCTGTTAAGGAAAAATCGTGTATGGTATAAATATTTATCAAGTAGAATTGCAGCATTATTTATAATAGAGAAATAAGACATGAGTGGCTTAAATAAATATAAATTAATTTGCCTTAAATAAATTATTGTAAAGCCATTAACATATGGTTAAAATATTTTATGAGATAGAAAAAGTTCAATAGTATACACAGATTACAAAAAAATGTATAGACTCAATTATGTCATACATGTATGTATATACTTACATATATATATATGTATATATATATAATGTTTTCAATACCACTGGGTAATTAAATTGTTGATTTTTTATTCTTTTTTTTAATTTTATTTTATTTTTCAACTTTACAATATTGTATTGGTTTTGCCATATCTCAAAATGAACCCACCACAGGTATACATGTGTTCCCCATTATGTTCATTTTGTCAGAAAAATGCATCCTTTTTATAAATTAAAAAAAATTGTTTTGGCAAGTGAACAATGAGTGTTAACTGCAGTAGAAGAAATTAAGATTGACATGAATAAGAAGATTCTTGCCAGTGAACTGATTTCCCAGGAAAGGTCCTGAATCTTTTTAATCTTTGGAGTCACAAAAGCCAGAAAGATCAGAAATCCAGAATATTGTATAGTTTCTTTTTGTCTATCATTTTTTAAGAAAAGATTCATGCTGTAGTCACAAGATTTCTCTAAGTGGTACCACAGAATACTACATTTTTTTCTTCTCTTTTGAGTTTTCAAGACTGCTTTGGTTTTGCTGTGGAGTTTTTTTTTTTTATTATTTTAATAAAAATATAATAGAGGAATAAAATCAATTTTGGTAACTGAAGAACCGACAGTTATGTGAAATCTAAATTCACTACCAAGTGAAAATTCTGCTTTGTACCTCCTGCATGTTATAATTCTAAAAGATAGATTGAAGTGAAGTGAAGTCACTTAGTCGTGTCTGACTCTTTGTGACCCCATGGACTGTAGCCTACCAGGCTCCTCCCTCCACGGGATTCTCCAGACAAGAGTACTGGAATGGGTTGCCATTTCCTTCTCTAGGGGATCTTTCGGACTCAGAGATCGAACCTGGGTCTCCCGCATTCCAAGACAGATTACCCTTCCTTCAATTGCTATAGTTTAAAAACAGTGTTATTGTTATTGTTCAGTCCCTAAGTCATGTCCGAACTCTGTGACCCCATGGACTTCAGCACTCCAGACCTCCCTGTCCTTCACTATCTCCCAGAGTTTGCTCAGAGTCATGTCCATTGAGTTGATAATGCCATCCAACCATCCTCTGTCACCCTCTTCTCCTGCCCTCAATCTTTCCCAGCATCAGGGTCTATTCCAATGAGTCAGCTCTTCGCATCAGGTAGCCAAAGTATTGGAGTTTCAGCTTCAGCGTCAGTGCTTCCAGTGGATATTCAGGGTTGATTTCCTTTAAGACTGACTGATTTGATCTTGCAGTCCAAGGAACTCTCAGCACCACAATTTGAAAACATCAGTTCTTTGGTGCTCACCCTTCTTTATGGTCCACATTCATACATGACTACTGGAAAAATCGTAGCTTGGAGTATACATACCTTTGTCAGCAAAGTGATGTCTCTGCTTTTTAATACACTCTCTAGATTTGTCCTAGCTCTTCTTTCAAGGAGCAAGTGTGTTTGAATGTCATGGCTGCAGTCACCATTCACATTGATTTTGGAGTCCCAGAATATAAAATCTGTCACTGTTTTCACTTTTCCCCCTTCTAATTTCCATGAAGTGATGGGACTAGATGCCAAGATCTTAGTTTTTTGAATGTTGAGGTTTAAGCCAGCTTTCTTACTCTCCTCTCTCACTCTCATCAAGAGGCTCTTTAGTTCCTCTTCACTTTTTGTCATTAGAGTGGTATCACTTGCATATCTGAGCTTGTTGACATTTCTCCTGGCAATCTTGATTCCATCTTGTGAGTCATCCAGCCCAGCATTTCTCATGACGCACTCTGCATAAGTTAAATAAGCAGGGTAACAATATACAGCTTTTACATACTCCTTTCCCAATTTGGGAACCAACCAGTGTGTTGTTTCATGTCCTGTTCTAACTATTGCTTCTTGATCTGCATTCAGGTTTTTCAGGAGGCAAGTCAGATAGTCTGGTTTTTCCATCTCTTTAAGAATTTTTCACAGTTTGTTGTGATCCACAGGGTCAAAGGCTTTAGCACAGTCAATGAAGCAGAAGTAGATGTTTTTCTGGAATTCCCTTGCTTTCTCTATGATCTAGTGAATGCTGGCAATTTGATCTGTAGTTCCTCTGCCTTTTCTAAATCCAGCTTTACATCTGGAAGTTCTTAGTTCACAAAAAACAATGGCTACCTCAAACAGATACTTGGCAAGAATGCATTTAAGCTGAGAAAAATTTCAGTGAAGAGATCTTAGGAGTTACTAGAAGGTGTTTTCATTTATGTGGTAGAGTCCATATAGGGGAACAGAATCTACCATGAAAAGAAATAAAAAAAGAAATTGAGCAAAAATACACCTTTGGAACTAGGCTAGGAGAATAGGTTAGCCTAAAATATGTGAAAAGGCACTACAGAGATCATAAGATTTAGAAGAAAGAAAAGGCTACTGGTTTGGAATGTTCACTTTTGTAGCATTTAAGCAGACTATGCACTTGTTAAAGAACCTTCCTTTCATTTCCTTTCTTTCTTTTTAAAAAATTTTGTCTTTGAAGTCATTCTTGAGATGACAGATGGCATTAATCATCTCTTCTAAAAAAGTGATTACATTTGTGACACACAACCATAAATAGCTGAATATTCATACCCAGCAGCCAATATGCACAGGGAAAGAATTATTTTGCAAGGAGTCTCTGTTTTATAATTGTGGCTAAAGCTAATTTAAAAAGAATCCCTAAATATATATGATTTCAGTGAGTACAATATTGCTTTTACAATGTAATGTAAAGAAAAGCTTTCACAAACATTAGGTTTTAGTATTCACACAGCAGTAAAATATGAAAAATGATTTGAAGAGGCGATAGCAGAAATTCTTCTGTCATGGAGGTCACAGATAGGTAAAGAAGACTGGAAGAGAGTCTGTCTCATTAACAAGCTGTCAGTGATAAGGTTGTTTATTTAAAGGAGATGCAGAGGTTCCTCTGCACTCACAGAACTCCCATGAGGAATCATTAGTTGTTCTGAGTTTTCATCAGCTCCGGGAGAAGCACAGGAAATTCAGCCCCAGCTTGAGTAGAGATTACCATCTGGTAATTGAAAGTGGTGGTAAATGGAAGGGATTCCAAATAGAGTCTATTCCTGGGATGAAAGTTTATTTGAAGGGTTTTCATTTTGTGGGTACATGAGTCTTTGCTAGCAAATAAAAAAGAGTAAAGTGGATGAATTTGAAATTTTCCTGGGCAATGTATTAGAATCAGCCCTCCTGTTTGTGCATGCGTGCTAAGTCGCTTCAGTTGTGTCCAACTCTTTGCAACCCGATGGGCTGCAGCTCACCAAGCTCCTCTGTCCGTGGGATGCTCAAGGCAAGAATACAGGAGTGGGTTGCTGTGCCCACCTCCACGGGAACTTCCCGACCCAGGGATCGAACCCACGTCTCTTATGTCTCCTGTATCAGCAGGCAGTTTCCTTACCACTAGCACCACCTGGGAAGCCTTCCTATCTATATGGTCCATAGTAGATGGTGCTAAGTAAATGGCTTGTTGTTGTTTAGTCACTAAGTTGTGTCTGGCTCTTCTGTGATCCCATGGACTATAGCCCACCAGGCTCCTCTGTCCATGGTATTTCCCAGGCAAGAATACCGGAGCGGGTTGCCATTTCCTTCTTTCCAACCCAGGGATAGAACCTGCGTCTCCTGCATTGGCAGCTGGATTCTTTATCACTGAGCCACCTGGGAAGCACACAAGTATATGGTACCAAGGACAACATATTTATAAGAAGAAGCAAATGTCCTGACTTGTTATTTTTCTTATCTGCGTGGATCCTTGGGCAGAGGAGGGTACTCTGATGTATGGGGTACCCTGCAGAGATCAGACTAACTAGTAAATCAGGAATTCCAGAGTTGGAGGCATGTAAGGTATGCTCTAGGGAACATCCATTGCTGAAAACCAGAGCTGCTGAAGAACAAGAATCTAGGCAGCCAAAATGCCAAAAAGACAGATTTCCAAGGTTAGGAACACAGAAACAGCCAGACAGAAAAGTCAACACAAAGCGTAACCAAAACACTAGAAGATGGAGATCACAGAGAAGCAGTCTTCTAGAATTACTTCTTACAAGCCAGACAATGAATCCTGTAGGGATTCATGAGCCCTTGGATACAGCAAGTTACTGAGTGAAAATGGGACTTCAAGGGAGTGTCACTGAGTGAAAATGGGATTTCAAGGGATATAGACACCCAGGGTGCCTGGCTTACTATCATGCAGTTTTGCAGTGCTTCTCAATGCTGGCTGCCCTTCATTCATCTTGGGAACATTTTAGAAAACACCCGTGCTTGGTCCCACACTGAACCAATGAAATCAGAAGCTCTGGGAGGTGGGGCTCAAATGTCAGTATATTTCAGAAGCCCTTCAGGTGATTCTAATGTCCCTCAGGAGTGAGAAAGCACAGTGCAATGTGGATTATAAATCACTGTGCAATTATACAGACTTTCTGGTGGTGCAGTGGTAAAGAAACTGCCTGACTCCTTGTGGTTTTGATTGGCACTTCTCCCATGGTGAGTGACATTACCCATCTTTTCACCATATGTAAAATAGATAGCCAGTGGGAGTTTGATGTCTGACATAGAGCACCCAAAGCCATGGCTCTGTGACATCCTGGAGAGACGGGGTGAGGAGGAAGGTGGCAGGGTGGAGAGGACATGTTTACCTATGGCCAATTCATGTTGATGTATGGCAAAAATCATCACAATATTGCAAAGTAATCATCCTCCAATTAAAAACAAGTCTCCCTGCCAATGCAAAGATGCAAGAGCTGAGACTTCGATCCCTGGGTCTGGAAGATCCCCTGGAGGAGAAAATGGCAACCCACTCCAGTATTCTTGCCTGGAAATTTCCATGGACAGAGAAGCCTGGTGGGCTACAGTCCAAGGGGTTGCAAAGAGTCAGACATGACAGCACGCACACCCATGCAGGTATCCAGTTCATCTTTGCTTAATTAGCTGAGTCCATTTCACGGTGTTGACACTTCTAGATTCTGGGGAGCTGGGGCAATGAGAACTGAGCCTTTTTGCTTCTGCGCTATTAGATCATTAGGACTCGGGCTACACAGAGAAAACGTAATTTCGGTTGGACAGTTGTTATCAGCACAGGCTGAAGATGCCCTAGAGAGCTGACCACTGAGGGATGCCTTCTGACAGTCACAGCAGCTGGAGAATAAGCCCTTCGTTTTGGAAAGGAGATGCGAGTGGGTAGCTCTAGAACATCTGCCTTAGTTCACATCTTGCATCTTCAGATCCATTCCTTTGTCTAGGGAGGGTGTCCTTCATGACTGTGATGGGCCTCTGTTCCTGGGAGGACAATTTAGCAGCATGTTAGTGGGACAAACTGGGGGGTTTCCAAGTGGCTTAGGAGTAAAGTATCCTGCCAGTGCAGGAGATGCTGGAGACATGGGTTCAATCCCTAGCTCGGGAAGAACCTTTGGAAGCAGGTTCTTGGATCCATGTATTCTACTTCTTTGGGGCATGACATCAAATGAAAGTTTTTGTTTTGTTTGTTTTTTAGGTATATATTGTGCCCAGCAATATAGCATCCCTTTCTTACAAAGTGTTAAATACGTACTGCCTGGGTCTCTGATAGTAATTTTCCTTACACTAAATGGAATATTCGATGCTGGTTCTTTCTCCACAAGCACATTCTTGGGGATATTTGGTTTCTTCACTTCCTGTGCAAAAAGCTGGCACGCAAAACTGTTGCTCCTAACTTCTTGAAAAGGTATTACCTCAAAAAAATAAAAGATATTACCTCTTTGAACATAATTAAAATCACCCAGAAACTCAAGTGTTCTCTCTCTTTTAAATAAAAGGGAGCAGTCTGTTATAAACACTGTCAGTTTCTAAGTTACATTTTTTTTTTCCTGGAAAACTCTTCTTAAGGTTCTTTAAAAGGTGCATCCTTTAGTTTTCCATTGGGGTTTTGTAGAGTATGTACAATCAGAATATGTAATAGCTTTTTAGAAAGGAAGGAACAGTTCCCAGAACTGAAATTTCCTGAAAGTTAAGAGCGGGTCTTTATGATTGTGAGCACCCACATCTCTTTACAAGGCAGCACAGCCTTTCCCAGTGTTGGTCACAGTAACAGACAAAACTTGCCTTCTTTACAAACGCTGTGGCCAGTTCTGAAGAATTCTGACCATTTCTGGGGATTTGTAGCAGTCCATATGTAGTGTCTCTTTTAACCAGTGCAATTCTTCTGTGCTATCAGAAGAGGGTGTTAGTTGAAACTATTCTTAAAATTGTTACTCAGAAGCTCTATATTTTTTTCTGATCAATCCTTTTCTTGGAAAAGCCGTGAAATGTATTTTGAGCGAGTGGAAGAGAGGCTCATTTTCAGTCTTAGATAATTTAATCTATAATTTTCTCTAACTTTTTTTTTTTTTTTTACTGACTATACCTGCTTTTAAAATAATGTTTTGCTTCTAAATTCAAAAGTAGTAGGACTAAAACAAGCTAACAAACTCAAATAGCGTTTTAAATATTGCTTTCAATCAAGTGCTCTTAAGCAAGTTAATGTCCGTTCAACCAAATATATTAGTACTATTTTAAAATATTTATTCCACCAAGTATGTCAAGACTATTCAACCAACTATGTCTGTACCAGTTAGACTTAATTGTCTAATTAAGAAATTAGACAAGGAAATGCTAAGGAAGGGTCAGACTTTGAAGTTTGGATTTTATTATATATTTAACCTTTTTTCCTGCTGAGAATACAAATTTAGTTTGGTATATGTCATTCTATTTTCTTTTTTAAAAACTATGATCAAGTTGCTCACCTGCCATGCAAAGTTTACTTTTTAAACATAAAACTCATTTTTTTTGTTCATTTCCCTATATTGTTGATACTCCTGGCAACATTGTTAAACTCTTTTCATATTGTTTTTAAATTTATATAATTGTGAATTTTAACTGTTGTGAATTTTAAAATATCTTAAGAAATATGAGGAACATTTGTTTCTCTATTTGTAACAAGCTTTTAGAGCAGGACTGGACATTCTGGACAAAGCTGAGTCATCAAGACTTTATAGAAACTAGATCCCAGAGGTTTTCTTGTTCCCTGGCACTGTCAATCCCCTGCCTCCTGTCCTACTACCCCTTCCTAGTGTCACCTTCCAATCTTCTTTGCCTTAAATCACAAACTGAAACATCCTTGCGTGGATCCTCCTCTTAGTTGGAACCAAACTTCCTGTTTGGCTAGGCTCACTCATCCATCATCTCCACCTGTTGTGGAAATAGAAGTAGATCATGCTTGTGGGGCACTGGGCACCTAGTACATAAAATACATTTAGTAAGTGGTAAGAACAGTCATGGGCTCTCTTAATTACTATTATTTCATGTAATTGTTTCCCAAGTACCTTTATTAGTAGGTGGTCATGTTTTCCATTTCACAAATAAGAAACCTGAGGATCTTAGATAGTAATTAATTAACATGCCCAAGGTCACACAGCTACTAAGCAGTGGAAATTATGGTTTTACTCCAATGCAAGGGTTTTCACTATTAGCTTTATAACTCAGAAGAGGAATGCACAGTGAAATACGACTATTGATAGGCTGAATCTTCCTGGAATAGTAGCCTTTCACAAATAACACTCTTAATGGAAGGGAATGTCACATGTATTTGAGGATTGTTTTATCAGGGAGACCCCCTTGTATTTCTTGTGTGTATGCAGGCCCAGAAGCTTACTGAACCCGTTGCAAATATTCTAATGAATGCAGAATTCATAAGAAATAAACAAATAAATAATCCTTGAAAGAAGCCCACAAATTCAATTTTCTGTACTGAAGTAAATGTTAGGAAGCTTTCTCTCTAATTTTCCACAAATGATTTGCTCAGTTATAGACTAATAATGCCATTCAAAAAAAAATTAAATTTAGCAATACTCTAAAAATTTTGTCATTTCTTCAATGCCCTAAAAATCTGATTACTTTAGAAAACAGCACAGCTAAAATTAGCAGTGCCTTTTCTGTCTTTGCCCCAAAGTGGTAATGTTTTTGTCAATTTGAGGAAACATTATTATTTAGTTTAGAGACCATGGCATTTAGCAGTTTTGAAAGATTATTTTTTTTATCCATTTTGAATTAGTCTGCTGAAAATTGAGGCTCATTAGTGGTAACAAGTTCAAGGGGAAATAATTTGCATTTCCAAATTGGATCCATCGCCATTCCTGTTGCTGGCAGCCTCTTGAAAGGGAATCTTGTATTTCTAGGCACTTTCCTGTGATTCATTTCCTCTCCAAAAGGTTAAAAATACCACTGTGTAAAGTCTAAAGGAAGAAGAAACACTTAACTAAAAATGTTAGTTATGAAAGAAATCTATATTAATCAAAGGCATTTGAAATTATTGGTAAGTTTTACATATATATAAATATGTTTAGCTTATTTATTTATTTCCTTAAATGTTTCCCCATAAATGGTCCCTTTTATATTAGAGTATAATTGCTTTACAGTGTTGTGTTAGTCTCTGCTGTACGGTGCAGTGAATCGGCTGTGTGTATACATATGTTCCCTCCCTCTTGAGTCTTCCTCTCACCCCATCTCCATTCTACCCACCAAGGTCATGACAGAGCTTATTTATTTTTAACTGAATCAACTGACCATTGAACTAGAGGTAGTATTCTAAGAGTTCTCTTTATCTATACTTCTTGTTTCATAATTTAGTTGCAACTGCAAAAAAATATGAATATACATGGAGACAGACAAATTCAAATTTTTACTCTTATTTTGTTAATACACATTTCTGCATCTCATACCTAACTATATGTATCTGTGTATATGGTGTGTGTTTATATGTGTATATATACATTTGAATGTTTATATATATGTATGTTGTGTTGTTTAGTCGTGTCCAACTCTTTGGTGACCCCATGGTTGCAATCTGCCACACTCCTCCGTCTGTGGGATTTTCCAGGAAAGAATACTGCAGTGGGTTGCCATTTTCTCCTCCAGGGAATCTTTCCCACCCTGGGATTGAACTGGTATCTCCTGCATTGGCAGGCAAATTCTTTGCCACTGAGCCATGAAGGAAGCCATAAAGTTTGAGTATAAATAATATATATGTGTAAATATATATGAAGTTTGAGTCATGTACAAAACTTTTTTAAAAATAGAAGACGAAATTTTTTTAAAATTCTTTTCTTTTCATCTGTCTTGGCTGTGCTGGGTCCTCAGTGCATGGGCTTCTCTAGTTGCAGCGCTGAGGCTTAGTTGTGGTGTGTGGGATCTTAGTTCCCCAACCAGGGATGGAACCTGGGCCCCCTGCATTGGGAGCAGGGTCTTCCTAACCGCTGGACCACCAGGGAAGTCCTGACAGTTTAAATTAGAAATTACCTTTGCCTACTTACTAAAGATAATTGCCAAATGTTTGAGCCCAAGAATGATTTTTATCTGTTTTTGGACCGGTTTAACCTTATTTCTTGTATATGTGGTCATATTTGGTGCTATTCAATGCATTTACTAATAATAAGATGACACTAAATGTAGAGAACTGAGTTATACAATCACATGAAGAGTACATTTACTTGTTTTCACAGCACTGGAGAGCATGGAAGGATATTATTATAGAGACAATGTTTCAGTGGAGGAATTTCAAGCTCAGATAAATGCAGCCTCCTTGGAAAAGGTCAAACAGTACAACCAGAAGCTCAGGTATGTCATTGTTCAGTTTTAAAAAAGGTTTTCATATTGTAACAAGAGCAGATGAATAGAGCTTTTGCAATTATTCGTTAGATGATTAATCATGATACTTCTTTTGATATAAAGTCCTCTTCTTTAGGGTTTAATATTTCTGATATTCTAATGGGTTCTTTTTTTGCAAATAAGTTAGAAAAAGTTTTAAAACTTTCATGCTATTGTCTTAATTTCTTAGGAAGATCAAGAGATTAAATATTTAGCAGACCATTATCAGGGAAATAAAACCATTGATCTTTTATAGCAGTGTCTCCTAGGAGATTCAGTGGATTAAAGGTAAAATAGTTTCCTTTATGTACCATTAAACAAACAGCCAGTAACTTATACCAAGAGGTGAATATATTTAACATAGAAGATAAAACAGGTTCTGCTTGATATTGGAAAAAGTATCTACTTTCAAATATTTTCAAGTAGCATTGCATTTTATTGTTTTTCCTCTAAAAATCATCTTACTGATATCAATGGCAGGGAAAAATTAACTGTAATAAGTGAAAGGGAAATGTGTTATAATTCAGAAGCTTTAATCTTCAATTAATTATTAGCCTATGTATCTCCCTTTTATAAATTACTCTTGTAATAGGTCATCTTTTAAAATTATTGACAGATTATGACTTTTATTTTTAAAAGAAAAAAGACTTTGTTCTGCCTTGCTGCTGCTGCTGCTGCTGCTAAGTCGATTCAGTCGTATCCGACTCTGTGCGACCCCATAGACGGCAGCCCACCAGGCTCCCCGTCCCTGGGATTCTCCAGGCAAGAACACTGGAGTGGGTTGCCATTTCCCTGCTGCTGCTGCTGCTAAGTCGCTTTAGTCGTGTCCGACTCTGTGCGACCCCATAGACGGAAGCTCATCAGGCTCCCCTGTCCCTGGGATTCTCCAGGCAAGAACACTGGAGTGGGTTGCCATTTCCTTCTCCAATGCATGAAAGTGAAAAGTGAAAGTGAAGTCGCTCAGTCGTGTCCAACTGTCAGCGACCCCATGGACTGGAGCCCACCAGGCTCCTCCGTCCATGGGATTCTCCAGGCAAAAGTACTGGGGTGGGGTGCCATTGCCTTCCCCGGCCATTTCCCTAGGCCTTAGTAAATCAAAAATACTGTTGTTTTTCTTTTTTGTTTGGTTTTGTCCATAATATGGCCAAATCATGAAGATAAGTTAATTCCTAAAATTCCTGGTGCAGGAAGGCGTTGGTTCTTGTGGTTACCACCATTGGGTTGGCTTGGTTTCACTGTGAATGCATCCTCACACTAACCGTGCCTCACACAAACCTGTCCCTTTTCCATGTTCTTTACTCTCTACCATCATTTTATCATCTTTAGCCTCAAAGCCCCTAGTATTTTTTTCATTTCTCATTTTCTTTTCCTCCTAAAATCTAGTTGAAGATACTGATGATTCTCTTCGACTGCCCTTATTTTATTACCTTGTCTAGATCATTATTTCTCACAGACATCTAATAGACTTTCACAGGGGAAAAAAAAAAGTTATCTTGAGTTCTTAAATACTGTGTATGTGTACTTAGTCGTGTCTGACTTTTTGCGATTGCATGGACTATAGCCTGCCTTGCACCTCTGTCCATGGGATTCTCCAGGCAGAAATACTGGATATAAGAATACGAGATTGCCATGCCCTTTTCCAGGGAATCTTTCCCAACCCAGGGATTGAACCCGCGTCTCCTGAATTGCTGGTAATTCTTTACCATCTCAGCCATCAGGGAAGCTCAAATACTGTGTCTAGATTCCTGGGTCAGAAGGATCTGCTGGACAGAGGGATAGGCTACGCACTCCAGTATTCTTGGGCTTCCCTTGTGGCTCAGCTGGTAAAGAATCCGCCTGCAATGCGGGAGACCTGGGTTTGATCCCTGGGTTGGGAAGATTCCCTGGAGAAGGGAAAGGCTACCCACTGCAGAATTCTGGCCTAGAGAATCCCATGGACTGTGTAGTCCACAGGGTTGCAAGAGTTGGACATGACTGAGCCACTTTCAACCTCACTGACTAAGCAATACTGACTTAAGAAGCTAAATCACATCTTGTGAAGACCTCTCATTTGAGTACCATTAGCACAAAAGATAATTTTTGCCTTCATATCTGATAAAATATAGGTTATCTTTCAAATAAGAATACAAAATTAAAGCATTTCTATGGAAGCTGTGGGCCCTGACAATATGTCCGCTGAGTCCAGTTTGAGCAAACAAACTGGATCTTCCCTACCCAGGGATTGAACCCACATCTCTTTTGTCTCCTGCGTTGGCAGGTGGATTCTTTACTACTAGCACCACCTCAAAGCCTTAGAAGTTCCTTAGGAGGATTCTAATATATTGGTAGAATTGAAAACCAATTCTATAGATCAGGAAGTTGTCAAAGTATGACCGCCAGACCAGCACCCCACTAGACCATTGCTTTAGCATCCTCACTCATTTCTGATCTCCAAGGAGCAGTGTTATTCTAATCTGCTCAGACTTTTGCTCCCAGATAATAATTTTGACCCACATGTCTGACCATGTCACTCTTCTACTCGAAGCATTTGTTCTCCCCCAACCAAAAAGAGTCACAGACTCCCTTGCCAGGCAGCCAGCATCTTTCATGACTTGGCCAAGACTTCCTTTCTCTGCCTGTGTCCCAGCCAGGCTGTGCTTTCCTCATTTCTAACCATACCCTTTACTTCCCTTTTCCCCTGAGTTTTCACACGTCACTTAGCTTCTGCTTCCTGTCTCCCCTGTCTATAAAGCTACTACTCATATGATTCAATGTCCAGTTCTAGGATAGCCTCCTTCATAAAATATTTTACATTTATTTTGGGGTTAGGATGAAGCCCTGGGCATTCAGTTTTTCAGAAGTCCCTTACGTGCTAAGTCGCTTCAGTCGTGTCCGATTCTTTGCAACCCTATGGAATATAGTCCACCAGGCTCCTCTGTCCATGGGGTTCTCCTGACGAGAATACTGGAGTGGGTTGCCATGCCCTCCCCCAGGGGATCTTCATGACCCATGGATTGAACCCACGTCTCTTATGTTTCCTGCATTGGCAGGCGGCTTCTTTACCACTAGCACCACCTCAGAAAGCCCTTAAAAGTCCCTTAGGAGATTCTGATGTGTTACTAGAAAAGTAAAAGTGAAGTCGCTCAGTCGTGTCCAACTCTTTGCGACCCCATGGACTGTAGCCTATCAGGCTTCTCCATCCATGGGATTTTCCAGTCAAGACTACTGGAGAGGGTTGCCATTTCCTTCTCTAGGGGATCTTCCTGACCCAGGGATCAAACCTAGGTCTCCCGCATTGTGTAGACAGGCGTTTTTACCGTCTGAGCCACCAGGGAAGTCCAATGTGTTACTAGAATTGAAAACCAATTCCATAGATCGGGAAGTTGTCAAAGTATGACCTCCAGACCAGCAGCATCTGTGTCATCTGCTAGCTTGTTAAAAGCATCTCTTGGGTGGACCCCACACTGTGTTGGAACAAGCCTTCCAGGTGATTTTCATCAAATCACACTCAAATTTCAGAGCCACTGCCCGAGGCTAAATGAGTGACAGCTCATCCTTCCCCTCTTCCATTTTACTTTATTTTACTTTATGGTGGTTATAGAATTCAGTTACTATCCCTGATGATACAATTATGTGTATAGGTTCTTTATCTTCTTTATTCTATTATAAGCTCTTTGAGATGCAGGGTAAGTTTATCTTGCTGTTTCCCATTGCATTTATCAAAGTATCTTGTATGGAAAGCTCTCGTAAATATATGTTTCAGTTCAGTTCAGTCGCTCAGTCGTGTCTGACTCTTTGCAACCCCATGATTCGCAGCATGCCAGGCTTCCCTGTCCATCACCAACTCCCAGAGTTCACTCAGACTCACATCCATTATTTAGCTGTACCTGACAGAGAAAAGTGGGGATAGGGCATAGACTTTATACACCTATGGGTCTTTTTCTAAAAATACAAATATGCAATCACTATACATGAGTGTATATTTATATTTTTTAAAAAAAGAGGACATGAATTTGAGCAAACTCTGTGAGATAGTGAAGGATAGGGAAGCCTGGTGTGCTGCAGTCCATGGGGTCACAAAGAGTCTGACAGAACTGAGCGAATGAACAATAACAAGAATAGATACGTGACAAGATGTTCAAGATTCTTGGTTAAGAAAAACAGCATATGTATTAATTGCGTGCTGTCCTCTTAACATAAGAAAATGTTTTAATGTATCTCTTCCTGAAGAGAGCATTAAAAGTACAGACTTGGTACAAATCACATGCCCCTGTCACCAGTTGCTGCTGCTGCTGCTAAGTCGCTTCAGTTGTGCCCGACTCTGTGTGACCCCATAGACAGCAGCCCACCAGGCTCCCCTGTCCCTGGGATTCTCCAGGCAAGAACACTGGAGTGGGTTGCCATTTGTCACCAGTTACCTGCTATATATCCTTCTTGCTTAATATTAAATTTTCTTTGCACAGGAAGACAATTACCTTCCTCTTTACTCCTAATAATGCCATTTTTTTCCTGCTGATTTCTTGAGTAAGGGTGTTAATTTCTTCCTTAATTTTTCCTGTTACTTGTAACCTCAAATACTCAGATGTTGCTCTTGAACAATCTGTTCTTGGTTTTCAGACCCAGAGGCTGACCTTGACCATTTCTTTAAAGGCTGTTATTGTCCATGTTAAAAAAAACCTTCAGGGGTCACTAGTTCCTCATAGCCCTAGAGCCTTTTTAACACTTTCACTGAAAACTGTTTCATTCCAAATGTTAATTTACTAATTAGATATCAGAAAAGGCTTTATTACAAACAAGCATAAGTAGATAAATTGGTAAACTATTATCTTATTGGAAAGCTTTAGATTATCTTCTTGGAAAGCTTTAGATTCTAAAATTCTTTAGACTACAGGTTTCAGAAAACAAACTTAAACAGGCATAAACAAAATAATATGGCTTATATAACCAGTATATCCAGTGACTATGGGTGTTTCAGGTACAGCTGGATCCAGGTATATGGGCTTCAAGATACTGTTTCTTTCTCTCTTTTTGGTATTCTTGTCCTCTCTGTGGGCTTCATTTTCAGGCAGAGTTGTTTCACTTTTGGGTAGAAGTGGTCACCACAGACCACTATTGCATTTAGAGAAGAAGAGAAGGTGTCCCCACTATTCTCTCTTGACAACTAAGATTTCCAGCAAAGTACCTGGTCTCATTGACAAGACCTAAGTCATGTGCCTGTTCCTGGGTGGGCTGAGCAGCACAGAAGACCAGTGGGCTGTCACAGAAAGCACAGGGTAAGGATGCTGGACAAGCACAAAGGATTTCACATCAGTTATAGAGATTTCTCCAGAACAACAAAGAACAGGTGGAAATTTGCTACTTAAAGGAAAAGATATTGTAGCCATAATACCTACCAATTTTTAAGAACACATTAGAAGTCAGTCACAATGCTAGGTGAGTTATATAGATTATTTAATAAGCCAGTGAGTTCCATATTATCATCTCTATTTTAAAGGGAAGTTGCACAAGTTAACCCAGATAATAAGTGGTGAAACAGGACTTAAAGACTTTTTTCTCTTTAAAGTCTGTAATTTTTTTTTTTTTTTTTACTATATTAGGCCATCTCAGTGAGAGGAGTAAATGGTTTACACGACAAATAAATTTTCTGTTACGAAGTTTTGGTATCAGATATTATCAAGTGCCTCCAATTGTTTTGATTCTGTATCATTTATTCATTGAATGTTCATGCGGTTTCCATTCTTGTGAGGATGGCCAAGGTGGAAAATGAGCAAATAAGCTAACCCATAAACAGTGTATTGCGGATAGTGAAAAGTGCAATGAAGCAAATCTGAAACTAGTTGCTATACTAAAAGAGCAGATTAGTTAGGAAGGACTTAAATATTAGGTGTTATCTGAAAGAAGGGCTTCCCAGGTGGCGCAGTGGTAAAGAATCCACCTGCCAATGCCAAAAACTCAGATTCAGTCCCTGGGTTGGGAATATCCCCTGGGGAAGGAAATGACAACCCACTCCAGTATTCTTGCCTGGGAAATCCATGGTCAGAGGGACCTGGCAGGCTGCAGTCCATGGAGTCACAGAGTCGGACATGACTAAGCACATGGAAGATTTGAAAGGAACCTGAATCACAAGGAGATGGTCTTGCCAGAGTATGGGGGAAGATCGTTCCCAAAGCGGGTCATGGCAATAGCTTATCTTGTCTGAGGAAGATAAAGGTGGCCAGGGCAATGCTGACAAGTTGAGAAGGATCATTTGTGTTGAGAGAGCTGTGCAGAGGCCTGGTTATGTAAGGGCTGTAGGCTATTGTAGGAGTTTGGATGTTATTGTAAGGAAGGAGACCATTGCAAATGTTTTGTTGAATTCCTGCTGTCCAGTTATAGCTCATGCATCTCTTGCAAATAGAATTCAAATGGTTGAAGTGTGCTGGAAGCAGTAGTGAAGCACGCGGTGGCCAGCTGGCTGTTCTGATTGTTTCTCCTCCAGTCTCCAGGGGAATACAGATGAGTCCATGTACCTCAGGAGTCTGCCTCGTGCATCAGAGCCCTGGCACTGGGTGCCTGCACACACCCTGGGTTAGTTGTTTCTCCGGGTGAACAGGATTGAGCCAGCGGAAATTTCTAACAGCTGCTTCTAAAACATACCCTCTGGTGCCAAGTCAGATGATGTTCTTGATTGATTTCCTTCCGATTCTTAAGAAGTACAGCATGTAAAGTGTCTAACTCAGAAATTCTAACCACAAAATTCCAGAGAGAGAGGCATTTTCATTCCTTACCTTCACTGTTTTATTCTCTTTTCTAACTCAGACTCCCCTTTGTATTTACTCTGGCCATAAGCCATCATTCCCATTAGCCTCATTTTTCCCCACCTTACATAAATGTAATTTATCATTGCCAAACCCTTTCATTTTAATGTATCCTGTTTATTGGCAGAAAGCAGCACTGCATGGTGACTAATGAGATAAATGTGAGTGTGAACAGTATTCTTCTATAAAGTGCCCCTTTCAGGTTGAGGGGTCTAGAGTAGCTTTTTTCAAATACCATTTTCAGTATAAAGTTAGCATTAAAGCAAAAGAGAAAAATCAAAAGGAAACAAGTTGTATATTAGTTTCTAAGGTCATTTATTAATGTGGTGAAGTAACAACTTTGTACTGAATATTTTAGGGTTTATAATTTGGGGTATCTCAATGTAAATTCATCATCTTTATAGAAAGCAGACAAGGAAATTATTGAAAGCATATATTCTCTTAAAGTATGTCCTTTTTTGGATATAGAATGACACATTTTCTTTAAAGAGAATTTTTCAAAAGCCAAAATATATTTTATATAACAAGTATAAGGATGATAGATATTTTGTTTAGGTTAGCAAGAAATGCTGCACAAATATCAATCTCAGAGTCATATATTTTGAACAGTTTTTTCAACTGAGAAATGCCTGGCTAGAAGGATACATGGGTTTGGCTGTTCCCATGATAGCATCTCCATAAAATGGATCATTTCTTTCTACCTTGAAGGGAAAAAAAGTGAGTATGTTCTCCTGGCATGAGACAGATATGAAGAATGGCATAGCCTTACTACCATTTCACGTCTTTACGGCTATCAAACAGCATGAGAAAATAAAGAATAGCAGGACTTCAGGCTTTGACCGTATCTGTAGTCATCGGCTCATTACCTATCCAGACTTGGGCCCTTGCCTAATGCACAGTAAAGCCAGTCCACTGACACGGGGTTGTACTGAAGGACAGTTCAGCATTTATTGCAGAGCATCAAACAAGGAGTCCAGGCTGGTAATGCTCAAAAGGCCCAGACTCTCCGATGGCTTTCAGGGACAGGTTTTTAAAGGTAGAGTGAGGGAGGTGGGTTGCAGGATGTGTGATCAGCTTGTGTACAGTCTTCTGATTGGTTGGTGGTGAGATCGAAAGCCGATGTCATCAACCTTCTGGTTCCAGCCTGTCTGGGGTTATGTGTTTGTGGTCAGTATGCAGTTTACTTCTTCCACCTGGTAAGCATGTCAGTATCTACAAAACAACTCAGGGATATGGGTTGAGGTATAGATTTAAGGGCCTAAATCTGATAGATAGAGTGCCTGATGAACTATGGAATGAGGTTCGTGACATTGTACAGGAGACAGGGATCAAGACCATCCCCATGGAAAAGAAATGCAAAAAAGCAAAATGGCTGTCTGGGGAGGCCTTACAAATAGCTGTGAAAAGGAGAGAAGCGAAAAGCAAAGGAGAAAAGGAAAGATATAAGCATCTGAATGCAGAGTTCCAAAGAATAGCAAGAAGAGATAACAAAGCCTTCTTCAGTGATCAATGCAAAGAAATAGAGGAAAACAACAGAATGGGAAAGACTAGGGATCTCTTCAAGAAAATCAGAGATACCAAAGGAACATTTCATGCAAAGATGGGCTCAATAAAGGACAGAAATGGTATGGACCTAACAGAAGCAGAAGATATTAAGAAGAGGTGGCAAGAATACACAGAAGAACTGTACAAAAAAGAGCTTCACGACCCAGATAATCATGATGGTGTGATCACTGACCTAGAGCCAGACATCCTGGAATGTGAAGTCAAGTGGGCCTTAGAAAGCATCACTATGAACAAAGCTAGTGGAGGTGATGGAATTCCAGTGGAGCTACTCCAAATCCTGAAAGATGATGCTGTGAAGGTGCTGCACTCAATATGCCAGCAAATTTGGAAAACTCAGCAGTGGCCACAAGATTGGAAAAGGTCAGTTTTCATCCCAATCCCAAAGAAAGGCAATGCCGAAGAGTGCTCAAACTACCGCACAATTGCACTCATCTCACACACTAGTAAAGTAATGCTCAAAATTCTCCAAGCCAGGCTTCAGCAATATGTGAACCGTGAACTTCCTGATGTTCAAGCTGGTTTTAGAAAAGGCAGAGGAACCAGAGATCAAATTGCCAACATCCGCTGGATCATGGAAAAAGCAAGAGAGTTCCAGAAAAACATCTATTTCTGCTTTATTGACTATGCCAAAGCCTTTGACTGTGTAGATCACAATAAACTGGAAAATTCTGAAAGAGATGGGAATACCAGACCACCTGATCTGCCTCTTGAGAAATCTGTATGCAGGTCAGGAAGCAACAGTTAGAACTGGACATGGAACAACAGACTGGTTCCAAATAGGAAAAGGAGTACGTCAAGGCTGTATATTGTCACCATGTTTATTTAACTTATATGCAGAGTACATCATGAGAAATGCTGGACTGGAAGAAACACAAGTTGGAATCAAGATTGCTGGGAGAAATATCAATAACCTCAGATATGCAGATGACACCACCCTTATGGCAGAAAGTGAAGAGGGGCTAAAAAGCCTCTTGATGAAAGTGAAAGTGGAGAGTGAAAAGGTTGGCTTAAAGCTCAACATTCAGAAAACGAAGATCATGGCATCTGGTCCCATCACTACATGGGAAATAGATGGGAAAACAGTGGAAACAGTGTCAGACTTTGTTTTTCTGGGCTCCAAAATCACTGCAGATGGTGACTGCAGCCATGAAATTAAAAGACGCTTACTCCTTGGAAGGAAAGTTATGACCAACCTAGATAGCATATTCAAAAGCAGAGACATCACTTTGCCAACAAAGGTTCGCCTAGTCAAGGCTATGGTCTTTCCTGTGGTCATGTATGGATGTGAAAGCTGGACTGTGAGGAAGGCTGAATGCCGAAGAATTGATGCTTTTGAACTGTGGTGTTGGAGAAGACTCTTGAGAGTCCCTTGGACTGCAAGAAGATCCAACCAGTCCATTCTGAAGGAGATCAATCCTGGAATTTCTTTGGAAGGAATGATGCTAAAGCTGAAACTCCAGTATTTTGGCCACCTCATGCGAAGAGTTGACTCATTGGAGAAGACTCTGATGCTGGGAGGGATTGAGGGCAGGAGGAGAAGGGGACGACAGAGGATGAGATGGCTGGATGGCATCACTGACTCGATGGATGTGAGTCTGAGTGACCTCCGGGAGCTGGTGATGGACAGGGAGGCCTGGCGTGCTGCAGTTCATGGGGTCGCAAAGAGTCGGACACGACTGAGCGACTGATCTGATCTGATTATCTATGACATGAATTTGAGCAAACTCCAGGAGACAGTGGAGGACAGAGGAGCCTGGCATGCTGCAGTCCATGGGGTCACAAAGAGTCAGGCATGGCTTAGTAACTGAATAACAACAAATTATCTATAGTCCTGAAGAAGGAACTAAAGACCCTTGACTTTATTTAATGGCTAAAGTAATATTTTGCCTTTCCTGACTGCCTTTTTTCTGCATTTTCTCACTTCTCTGATTAAATATATTCTTTGGAACTCAGGGGAGGCCTTGGGGGCCTTTTTTACAAGCAAAAGGCAGGTGGAGGGTGTGGGGGTAGGTATTTGTCCCAGGACAGTGAGGTAAGGTCCTGCTAAGTTACAGGCACTTGTCTTCTGTCCCCATCTTTTTCTTCCCACAGAGTCTTTGACTCATAACACAGTATTTCGCATTCTTTGTTTAAACAGTAAATGGTATACCCCAGTTTGAAATGGAAAATTTTGGTTCTGTTGATGAGAAGCTGTGCAAGCTATCTTAAATCAACAAGAGTATGAACTTCATAAAATCTGAGAGCAAGCAAGAGAGTGAATATCAATTAAAATACAGATAATGCCTTTGTCCTTCAATTGCTTCACTTTATAAAGCTGCAGATTTTAGAGTTATTCTGTTTTAATTAACTGGAAACATTCCAGATGCATAGTGAACTCTTCTATAGCAGTTTTATATTTGCTTTCCATCCAATCTTCAGCTGAAATCCATTTTTTATACCTTGAGATACATCCACATTTCTGTTTTGCTAAGACTAGCTGTAAACTAAATATGTATATCCAGTTTATTTCTACTTTCAATAGGTTATGGAGATGTCAGAGCTGTATATTTTGTTTTATATGAGAAGTGATTCTTCAGTAGCAGGAGAAAACAACTAAATCTACGAAGAATTTGAATTTGTTTATAATGCTTAAAAGTATACTAGGTTTCTTTCCTAAATCTGACATAGGTAAAGGATCTGTTTACAAAATTAAAGTTATACTCTAGGTGTCATATTCTTTCACTGTATAAAACTAAAGGAACTGCAGGAGACTTGTGTTTGACACACCCTTCACCCCCACAAGTATCAGGGACAGGAATGAATTTGGTAAGTGACTTTTTCTCTGGAAGAGAAGCTGGGTTTACAGTGTTTAAGGGGGAGGGGATGGGAGGAAAGTTGTGGGAAAGGGAGTATTTTCCAACATAGAGAACTGTTGTTGTTCAGTAGCTCAGTCGTGTCTGACTCTTTGTGACCCCATGGACTGCAGCATACCTGGCTTCCCTGTCCTTCACCATCTCCAGGAATTTGCTCAGACCCAAGTCCATTGAGTCAGCGAGGCCATCTAACCATCTCAGCCTCTGTTGGCCACTTTTCCTCTTGCCTTCAGTCTTTCCCAGCATCAAGGTCTTTTCTAATGAGTCAGCTCCTTACATCAGGTGGCCAAAGTATTGGAGCTTCAGCAACTGTCCTTTCAGTGAATATTCAGGATTGATCTCCTTAAGGATTAACAGAGAAAAAAGAATGAGTTAAAGTTCTGAAGTATGGTAGAGGAGAAATGATAAAGCGTCTGGAGGCTGGAATTCAGGAGGAAGAAAGACGTGAACCAAATGGATGAACAGAATCAATATGCCCTCCTTTACCTCCTGTACCATCAGCTGTTCCTCACTTCTTTCAACCCAGCTGTCACTCAGGACACACTCCAGCCCTATTTCCATGTGCTGAAAGCGTAGACAGTAAATCCCCTATATAGGAACCTTCAGGCTGTGAACTTTCAAAAATGTGAATGCGGGTTTGCATGCCCAGTCACGTAAGCTGGTCCGCGTGTCTGACGTACACTGTCACGTGAGTGCGTCCTCTGCAAGTGGTCTTGCATCTGTGTTCTTACTGTGCAGTGCTACGGTAGTACAGTTCCTTGTTGCAAGCCCAAGATGTCTGGAAGCAAGTGTAAAAGCAGCACTATTGTAGTTGGTACTACTGTAGTTTTCAAGGTACTGTACTGAAGATTAAAACTGTTTTCTTTATTTTTTGTTTTTGTTTTTTTATGTATTTTGTGTGAAACATAAACTTATTACTGTACAGTATTATATAGCCAATTATGTTAATTGGGTATCTAGGCTAACTTTGTTGAACACATCAACAAATTGAACTTACAAATAAGCTCTTGGAATGGAGCATGTTCATATGTAGGGGAATTACTGTGATTAGGATCCATCCCAACTCAGATTTGTCTTCCTGCAGGAAGCTTTCAGGGATAGCCTCAGCTGGAATTGCTTGGTGTCTTCTTTGAAACTCTTTGAGAGTCTGTGTTTTCTTTTATTTTGTTTTAACTGCAGGTTATTTACGTGCTGATGTATACATGAGGGCAACCATGTTAGTTCACCACTGTGCTTGGTACATAACAAGTACTGTAAAGGGGCTTTCCCGGTGGAGCTAGTGGTAAAGAACCTGCCTGCCAGTGCTGGAGATAGAAGAGATACCATTGGATCCCAGGGTCTGGAAGATCCCCTGGAGGAGGGCACGGCAACCCACTCCAGTATTCTTGGCGGGAGAATGCCGTGGATAGAGGAGCCTGGTGGGCTGCGGTCCATAGGGTCACAAAAAGTCAGACATACCTGAAGCAACTTAGCACGCGTGCACAATACTGTAAAAATATTTGAATTGGAAATCCAGTTAATTGCAATATATTGGTCTTTGGGTGGGGTATTATCATTTTACTGAATTTATTCCAGGATCCAGTCTAATTCATTTTATATTCAGAAAATTCTGGGCCATTTGAAGGGTACAGATGCTGACTCTGTTGGAGACTTCTCTAAAGAAAATTTATCAGTGTAGCCAAGGTTCATAAATTTCACATGAGACAAGATCAGACAAAGTTGAAATTATAATGGCACTTTTGAGAGCAACATACCTCTTCTTTATTTGAAAAACACTATAATTCTATTAAACTTTGCCACTGTTACTTTCTGAAAATATGACAGAGCTGCCAATATATTTATGCATATAATCTCATTTAATTATCTGGCCTATACTTATTTCTATGTGAATTAAGACTAATTCATTTACCCTTGAGAAGTTGTAATTATGTCTAATATTTATTTTATTATTACATGAAAGGAATTTTAATTCAGTTTTTAGGTGAGGGTAACAAAGGGGATTAGAATGATCTATGAGTTTTCACATTTTTGTGATAAGTCCTTCTTTGTGATAGTTTATCCAGGATGAATAGATGTTCTGGCTGACAAATAGCAGCAGATAAAATCATCTTCAAAAAGTAACATTTGAAGAAAATTATCTCTCTGCAAGCTAAGAAAAGCTATTGTTTTCACCAAAGCAAAGGGAAGATCAAAGTACCTTGTGTTCAGAATTTCCTTTGGAATAAAAAAGAGCTGGAAGTGTCCAAGAAAAAAATAAACACATCCTGAAGAATCAGTTAGGGAAATATACTTTGTGAGGAAAAATTGTCCCTGCTTGTGGAAGCAAGATTGATTCTTATTTTTAACTCTGCTGACTTTTCTACCAGAGCACAAGGACAATCAGTCTTTAAAAAATACATTCAAAGCAGCCTAGTCAAGCTCTCTCAGTAAATTTTTTTTTCCTATTGCTTTTGTTCAATTCCTTTCTGCTGACATTTCAGAGTTCTTCTCTTTGGTGGATGGACCATGGAAGGGGAGTGAATCATTCTAAATGTTTATTTCAAAAGAATCATATCCCTTCCTTCAGAAGGGATAAGAAAATCACCTTATCCCTTCACCAGTGAGGAAATTTAGCTTGGACCCAGAGCTTTTGTTTGAAAAGACATAATTGTAACTCAGAAAAATTAATATGGATGTATTGAAAAATTATGTATTCATAATTTATGTGAAGAGTCAGGGTATTCTGTTTGTAAATTGGCTGTCTAGGTACATAGACCACCCAACTTCAACTGAGGACAACGTTCCATCTTATATAGATTCAAGTGTGTGAAGTTGTCTGTCATTCAGGAAGAAAATCAAATACGTCTTTGCTTGGCTTCTGGTAACTTCAATCAGAAGGACTCTAATTTCAGTTGCTTTGGCCAATTTCTTGCTAAGCTAAGTTGCTTCAGTTGTGTCCGACTCTTTGCAACCCCATGGATTGTAGCTCACCAGGCTCCTTTGTCCATGGGATTCTCCAGGCAAGAGTACTGGAGTAGGTCGTCATGCCCTCCTCCAGGGGATCTTCCCGAACCAGAGACTGAACCCAATCTCTTACTGCATTGGCAGGTGGGTTCTTTACCACTAGTGCCACCTGGAAATCCCTTGGAATATTTCAAAATCTGTCATTCCTGAGAGGTCTTCTCACCTTCCTGAGGTTAGTCTTTTCCCTTATTTTCCCGTTATAAGCTCCTGTTTTGGCATTTTTCACATCAAACTTTAAATTCTTTTTACACATATCTGTTTTTGCTTTTCACCTTGTCTTTCTCTTTTTGGTTTACCCATTGCTGATAAGGTACTTATTAATGGACAATTAATGAATGCTTGAGTATCTATCAATGTCCAAAATTTGGGGCAACTGTTACCATGATACAGAACATAATTGAGCAGCCTGGGGGTACTAGTGAGGACAAAGTAGGGGTGAGAATGAGACTAGAGGTGGAAAGACTGATTAAGAATCTATTAAAATAGTTCAGACAAGTGGAAATAAGAACTCTACATAGATGATAAAAATGGAGATGGATGGGAAGGTATAGATTTTAGAAATATTTGAGAAAGGGAGGGAAAAAATCTTTTCCACCAGAAACATGATTTGTTGAGAGGGAGACAGAGACATGCTGGATTGGGTGCCTGCGTTGTTCTCTGATACAGAGAGAAAGCATAGAGGTCGTGCACAGTAAAAGCCAAAATAATGCATGCAATTTCCCAGGTGGTAGCACCTCACATCCAGAGAGGGCCAGTGAATCACTCAAATGCAGGCACCTGGCAGTGTTGCAGCCAGGACTCAAGCTAGGTATTTCCAGCTCCACAACACACACTTAATCACAGCACTCCACTGCTTCTCTGAAGTAGGGAACGATCCCAGTACTAATGTGTTTGGCTTGAGGACGTGCTTTAATGCAACTTTAATCACTAACAATGAAAGAATTAAGGACAATGCAAATATGGAAAATCTTCTTGAAAAATTGGGAATTTCAAAGGGCAAGGAAGCATTTGGATTTGTTTTGTTTTCCCCGAAAAGGGGTAGCTTCATAACTGTAGAAGGAGGAAAGAAGCTATGACAAAGACCAGAGCAGAAGACAAAGGCAAAAGGAGCTGAAATAGTTGGAGTCTTATTGTTACTTGTATATGAAAGAAATGATCTCTGGATGATTTCTGACTGTGAATTAAACTCACTAACGTGTTTTTGTCTTCATAATGAATGCACCTCAGACACATTGTCAAGAAAGGGGAATTCATCTGCATACATTTTAAATATCATCAGCATGCATTATGTCATGATCTTTGCATCAAATTCCAAAATAAAGTATTGAATTATTAGATATAATAATATAATTTTATATTACATTAGATATAATATTACATAATAATTGTCTGATATTATATACTATCGTATTAGATATAATGCTGCTGCTGCTAAGTCACTTCAGTCGTGTCCGACTCCGCGTGACCCCATAGACGTCAGCCCACCAGGCTCTCCTGCCCCTGGGATTCTCCAGGCAAGAAAACTGGAGTGGGTTGCCATTTCCTTCTCCAATGCATGAAAGCGAAAAAGTGAAAGTGAAGTCGCTCAGTCGTGTCCGACTCTTAGCGACCCCATGGACTGCAGCCCACCAGGCTCCTCCATCCATGGGATTTTCCAGGCAAGAGTACTGGAGTGGGGTGCCATTGCCTTCTCCGATTAGATATAATAATATAACATTAATTGACACCACCCTTATGGCAGAAAGTGAAGAAGAATTAAAGATCCTCTTGATGAAAGGGAAAGTGGAGAGTGAAAAAGTTGGCTTAAAGCTCAATATTCAGAAAACTAATATCATGGCATCCAGTCCCATCACTTCATGGTAAATAAAAAGGGAAACAGTGGAAACAGTGAGAGATTTTATTTTGGGGGGCTCCAAAATCACTGCAGATGTTGATTGCAGCCATGAAATTAAAAGACACTTACTCCTTGGAAGGAAAGTTATGGCCAACCTAGATAGCATATTGAAAAACAGAGATATTACTTTGCCAACAAAGGTTCGTCTAGTCAAGGCTATGGCTTTTCCAGTGGTCATGTATGGATGTGAGAGTTGGACAATAAAGAAAGCTGAGCACCGAAGAATTGATGCTTTTGAACGGTGGTGTTGGAGAATACTCTTGAGAGTCCCTTGGACTATAAGGAGATCCAACCAGTCCATCCTTAAGGAGATCAGTCCTGAATGTTCATTGGGAGGACTGATGTTGAAGCTGAAACTCCAATACTTTGGCCACCTGGTGTGAAGAGCTGACTCATTTGAAAAGACCCTGATGCTGGGAAAGATTGAGGGCAGGAGGAGAAGGGGATGAAAGAGGATGAGATGGTTGGATGGCATCACCGACTTAATGGACATGAGTTTAGGTAAACTCCGGGAGTTGGTGATGGACAGGGAGGCCTGGCGTGCTGCGGTCCATGGGGTCACAAAGTGTGAGACATGACTGAAGGACTGAACTGAACTTAGACTTTCTACAGTGATATAATGAGAAAAACCAGATGGTGAATGATCTGGAGTTGCCTGCTGTAGTAATATACTGGAGGAGGGAAAGTTGGTCAAACTTGGATTCCAGTCCCCACTCTTGCACTGATTGGCTTTATGACTTGGGGCAAGTTCTCAGTATCTCTGAGCCTTGATCTCCTTTTCATCCAGTGGAGCTAGCAATGCTTTATAAGCTGACATGAGTATGAGGTTGAGAGGAGATATACATCATCCTCAGGATTTGCGGAGAAGGCAATGGCAACCCACTCCAGTACTCTTGCCTGGAAAATCCCTTGGATGGAGGAGCCTGGTAGGCTGCAGTCCATGGGGTCGCTAAGAGTCGGACATGACTGAGTGACTTCACTTTCACTTTTCACTTTTCACTTTCATGCATTGGAGAAGGAAATGGCAACCCACTCCAGTGTTCTTGCCTGGAGAATCCCAGGGACGGAGGAGCCTGGTGGGCTGCCGTCTATGGAGTCACACAGAGTCAGACACGACTGAAGCGACTTAGCAGCAGTAGCAGCAGCAGCAGGATTTGCCTGTTGTAAGGAGTAGCTGGGGCTTCCCTAATAGCTCAGTTGGTGAAGAATCCACCTGCAATACTGGAGACTTCGGTTTGATTCCTGGTTCGAGAAGATCCGCTGGAGAAGTGATAGGCTACCAACTCCAGTATCCTTGGGCTTCCCTTGTGACTCAGCTGGTAAAGAATCTGCCTGCAATGTGGGAGACCTGGGTTCAATCCCTGGGTTGGGAAGATCCCCTGGAGAAGGGAAAGGCTACCCACTCCAGTATTCTGGCCTGGAGAATTCCATGACTGTATAGTCCACGGGGTGGCAAAGAGTCAGACATGACTGAGCAACTTTCACTTTCACTATTTTTGCACAGAGATACTTCTGAGAGTAACCTAGATACTGTCTTTGATTTTACACCAGAAAAACTATTAAAGATAGAGACAATGGTGGATAACTATCTAGAACGATGCACAGCCCCAGTTTTGTGTCCAGGCCTGAATTTAGTCCCAAGACAGGAACGATGATTGCCCTACTGTGCTACGAACAAAGTAGAAGGAGGCTTCCAAGTGCCTCCAAAGACAGTATTAGAAGTGATAGCTTTTTATACAATTTGTGATTAAAAGCTAAATGGAAGGTGTCACATGCAGCTCTGCTCTGCTACACCTTGAATGCCACCAGATTTTGGGGGGGGGGGCAGTTAATAAAAGTCATTTTTGTTATTCTGCAATCAAAATTAAAGTTATGAGTGAAGTAGTGATTTCCCATATTCAACATCTAAAGAAGTGAACAAACACTGCATATACCAATATTTAAAGTATTTGATGTGTGAAATGAATGGTAACTAATGGTAACTAATTTCTTGTTTGGTAACTAACCTAGGTTGGGGTGATAGCATAGCTTACAGGGGAAAACGCATCTTTAAAATCTTTCTATGCTTGTTTTAATAACTCAAAACCCTTCCAATGGGCTTCCCTGGTAGCTCAGTGGTTAAGAATCCACCTACCAATGCATTTGACGTGGGTTGATCCTTAAGTTGGAAGGATCCCCTGGTAGAGAAAATGGCAACCCACTTGTTGCCAGAACAATCCCATGGACCGAGGAGCCTGGCAGGCTAGTTTGTGGGGTCACAGAGAGTTGGACATGACTGAGCAACTGGGCACGAGTGCAAGGCATCTCATAGAAGAAAACCAGTCTCACGGAGCTATATTGACAGGGAGGGAAGATTTTAAAGCAATTTCTTAACAAAATTCAATAAAATTGTATTGCCATTCATAAATTAAGGATACTTCTACCCATTTAATTTCTCTAATTTATTTAATTATATTAAACCATCAACTTTGGTCAATACAAATAAATTCACTGGCATTACTAGAGAGAATGGTGTGAGTAGTGATGTGGACGGAGTCAGGGAGGGGAGTCATTCAGAGGTTTGGAAGGAGGATTAGCAGGTTAGTCTTGGCAGAAAATTTTGACTGGAAGAGGAAGGATGTTACTGGACAATGCCTAAAAGATACATGGAATCGATGAGGGTGTATTTACTTTTTCGTTGGAATGCACTTGCTCAAATTTATAGTTCTTTGGAGAAAGGACTCAGTAGTGGATGAGATGATTTCTTGTTTATCCATGCTAATTTTCACTTTTCCTTAAGTATGTACTTAGTGATTCACTTAACAAATACTTATTGAGCAGCTGCTTTGGCTAAGGCAATATTCTAGGTGCTGGGCTTACAGAGGTAACATGAAGTAGATCATGTTTAGTTTCAAAGAGTTCTTTAAAACTTAACCTGTAATCTGTTCATCAGAGGAATGAAATTACAAAAAAAAAAAAAAGAGTCCTGGAGGATCTTCAGTTTCTTAATGTATTTTCATTAGCAGAATTCAGAAATAGGGAGAGCTTCAGGTGGGCTCCTGCAGACCCAGGTACCAGGCTGGTCCCTGGGGTCCACTTGCTGAACCAGGCACCAGACCTGCATGCCTGAAGATTCCGTTCGATGGCTCTTACAGAATTTCTGTGTGGACTGACTAATGAAAAGTCTTCCCAGCTGAAGCCAGTCAGTGAAGATAGGAAGAGTTGCCTCTTACTTCAAATGCACAGATGCCAACACAAGACCACAAGGATCATGAATAATCTAGGAAACATGTCATCACCAAAGGGAAAAAAAAGAAAAAAAAAAAGCTTCAATAACTGACTCTAAAAAAATGGAGATCTGTAAACATCCTGACAAAGAATTTAGAATGATCCTCAAAGAAGTATAGTGAAATGTAAGAAAACACAGTCAACCAAATTAGGAAAACAGTGAATGAACAAAATGAGATGTCCAATAAAGCAATAGAAACCATTTAAAAAACTCAAACAGAAATTCTTGAGTTGAGGAATATGTTGATTGAACTGCCAAATTTAATAGAGAACTTCAACAACAGATTCAACCAAGCAAAAGAAAAAAAAATCAGTGAACTTGAAGACAGAGTGTTTTAAATTATCCAGTCAGAGGAACAAAAAGAAAAAGAAAAACTAAAAAAAGCTTATATGAATTATGGGATACCATCAAGAGAAACAACCTACTCATTACTGGAGTCCCAGAAAGAGAAGAGAGGGAGAAAGGGACAGACGCCTTTTTAAAGAAATAATATCTAAGAAATTCCTAAATCTGGGTGGAAATTTTGACATCCAAGTTCCTGCATTTATAGGTCTCCAAAGAGTTTCAACCCTGAAAGTTCTTCTCCAAGACATATTATAATAAAGTTGTATAAAATCAAAGGCAGAATTTTTAAAACTGAAAAAAAAAAAAAAATGCTCACGTACAGTACTAGAGAACAAAGCCTCCACAAGGCGGTCAGCAGATTTCTTAGCCGAAACCTTGCAGCCAGGACAGAGTGGGATAAACTTGGAGGCCATTGTGCTCACTGAAATAATCCGCAGAAGGATACTATGTGATTGCACTTCTATGTGGAATCTGGGGGGAAAAATGAAGATGTTGAACTCATAGAAGCAGAAAAGAATAGGGAGGTAGGGAAAATAGGATGACGTTGGTTAGAGGGTACAAATTTGTGGTTATGGAAGATGAATGTATCTAGAGAGCTTATGTACAGGCATGTTGTCTATACTTAATGACTGTATTGAACCCTGAAATTATGCTTAGAGTGGAATCCAGGAGATTTCACATACAAAAAAATGTTAACTAGGTGAGGTTATTAAATATATATTAATTAGCTTGGCTATCGTCATTTCACTGTGTATATTGTATGAGATCACCATAGTATTTACCTTAAATATGTACAATTTTTATTTAAAAATTTTAAAATGTTAGGTAATGAATAAAAATGATAATGATAGCTATTAATAACATTGGGTGATTTGCTGTGTGTCAGATGTTGTACACTAAAGACCTTGGTTTGTGTGCTTAGTTGCTCAGTCGTGTCCAACTCTTTGCAATCCCATGGACTGTAGCCCGCCAGGCTCCTCTGTCCATGGGGTTCTCCAGGCAAGAACACTGGAGTGAGTTGCCATGCCCTCCTCCAGGGCATCTTCCCAACCCAGTGATCAAACTTGGGTCTCCCGCATTGCAGATGAATTCCTTACCATCTGAGCCACCCGGGAAGGCCAATTAAACAAAATCACCACTTTTTATACGGTCTAGTGTATAATTCAGAGAAGGCAATGGCAACCCACTCCAGTACTCTTGCCTGGAAAATCCCATGGATGGAGGGGCCTGGTAGGCTGCAGTCCATGGGGTGAGTAAGAGTCGGACATGACTGAGCGACTTCACTTTGACTTTTCACTTTCATGCATTGGAGAAGGAAATGGCAACCCACTCCAGTGTTCTTGCCTGGAGAATCCCAGGGACGGGGCAGCCTGGTAGGCTGCCGTCTATGGGGTCGCACAGAGTCGGACACGACTGCAGCAACTTAGCAGCAGCAGCAGTGTATAAGTATAGAAGCCAAAAGTTAGGCTTTTAACATCTAAACATGATAGTACTTAATCATGTTTATTTTCATCTTTTCTTCTTTAGAACACTTAACAAGAATTTGCTGTATCATTTCTGCTAGTCATTTGTAGGTGAAACAACATTCCTATGAGTCTTGCAAGAGATCTTATGAATATTTGTCTCTTAATCATCGTTTTCTCTCATCGAGGAGGAAATATTAAATACCCTTCCTATTTTTAAGTTCTAATGATTGTTAAATCCTAAAAGTATTTGCTTCAGTGTTAATTGAGATGTAGCCTAATAGTTATAAACTTAAAAAGAATCCTTCCTACAAAGAATTCTTTTTCAAAAGTGCATAATAATTATTTTATCTATTTTTAAATTAAGATATTTAATATATTTCCTTTTCTCTATCAGATCACACATATTTTTAGTTGTTCGACTGTGTGTTTTAGAGCTCTCATGAAATAAAACTCAATTCAATACTACATCAAGTATTATTACAGGCTATGAATCAGGCACTGTCTTTGATTATGGGACAGCAAACTATAATTTTGGCTGCTCTGTTTTTGACAAGCCAAGAGACAAATTTATCCAAGCAAATCCAAGTTTAACTCATTATTGAGGATTTCTCTTCATATAACTTTAGGTAAAACCTGTTTCAGAGAAGTCAGAGCTAATGCTTATGGTCACTCAAGGTGGGTGAGATGAAGGTGCAAATCACCATTCTCCTACCTACTTATTTGGCATATATTCTTTGCCCATATGTGGGCACAGGTTGAACCTATCAGGTGATTTTCATTTATACAAGAGATCAATATCTTTTGATGTGATTTTCTGTGGATTTTCCCCCTTTAAGTGCTATGATAGTCAAAGACAGTTTAACAATAGTACTTATGAAACAGTCACACCTATAGTCAACTGCTGTACCATTGTAATAATGGCATGTCTATGACTAATATCTATAACTGACCAAACACTGTTATAACTCCTTTTTGAAATGCAGAGTAAATGCTAAAATCCAAAAACTACATGATCCAGGTTCGAATATTTAGAGATAGGACATGATATTAGAATTATATATGAGTCTGGCCAAGTGAGAAATTTCCATAAATTATTATAAATACAGAAATGATCTCATAAGCACTGATGTAAAGAACAAACAAGAATCTAGCAGAGACCTGAGTGGAATACTGTAGTTGTTCCTCCTTACTTATAAAACATCAGTGACTCTTGCACCTTAATTACCTCTCTTAGAAATTGGTTATCTTCCAGCATGCCCAGAAAAAGGGAGACGAAGGGCCAGAGAGATTGCCAAATACCAGTCACTGTAGTCATTGATTTAATCTCTGTGTCTCTCCTCTAAGACTTTTGCATGGTCTCTCTTTATGTAAAAACCTGACCATTCCTGGAGCATCACTTGACTCCATAGAGCTGTGATCCTAATATGTTACTTATTTGAGAAATCATTTTTCTAACTTGTTAGTATATTAACTTGCATGAGTCTGAATTAATCTTGATGTTCCCTGCACTCATTTTCTTTCTTTCACGGCAGATGTCAATTCCCTGTGTCCCAGACTTCCCTGGGGGTCCAGTGGTTAAAACTCCCACTTCCAATGCAGGGAGGCATGGGACTGATCCCTGGTCAGGGAACTAAAATCCCAAATGCTGCAAAAAAACTAAACTAGTCTTTTCACTTCTAGGGTCTCAAATTTCCCTTAATTGTCATAGCTGATGGGTCATGTACTTCTTTCTATTTATTTTTTAAAAAATAATTTTATTGTTGTTGTTGTTCAGTTACTAAGTCATGTCCAACTTTTTGCAACCCCATGGACTGCAGCAATCCAGGCTTCCCTGTCCTTCACCATCTCTCAGACTTGCTCAAACTCATGTTCATCGAGTCAGTGATGCCATCCAACCATCCCATCCTGTGTCCTCCGCTTCATCCTGCCCTCAGTCTTTCCCAGCATCAGGGTCATTTCCATCGAGTCGGCCCTTCACATTGGGTAGCCAAAGTATTGGAGCTTCAGCTTCAGCAATTTTATTATTTTTTTAATTGGAGGATTTCCCATTTATTCTTTCTTTTCCACTGGTAGCAAAGTTTTCCCTGTGTAGTGCTTCTCCAATGCTTAACAAATTAATTATAATATCTTAGTTTGGTATTTCATTTCCTCACACTATGAATCCAGCCCACTTGCCCAATACTCAGTCTCTCTGCCTTACATGAACCTGCTGTCTGGCAAAGTTGGCTCCATTCATTTCTCTTTCTTTCTATTGTTCATAGTGTTGCCTCTACCTGAAATTCTGTTTTTCCATTTTGGCCTGTCCTGAATCCCATCCATCCATCCAAGTCCAACTCATGTACTATATTCTTATGGAGCCTGCCTTCTTCCTCATGTGTGTGTATTTCAGTATGTTTCTGTAAGTTTTTAACCTACCTATCATTTCCTGCACTACATTCTAGATACTTCTGTATTTGTCCTTGCTATTAGATTGCATGAGATACTTTCCCAAGATTCGTTTCATTTTAGTTATTTAATTTGGATATATTTATACTGCATTTATTGTAACATGACATCACCTTTTTCCTTGTTATTTTATTCTCTAGGGACTAAATAGAAAATATTATCATACTACATTAATTTTGTAAGGCAAGGTTCATTTACAAAGTTGCAACAAGGAAACCTGCTGCATGCCTGCATGAAAGAAAACTTACTGTTCATCCTATGTAAAGTAGCAGGCGTGTTTTCAAAACCGTCTTAATAAGATTTGCTTATTGAGACAAAGAGCCATGACTTCATTCTTACTAACCTCAAAAGCATATTAAATTACAGTCAATTTTGGCATTAATCCAGTTTTACCATTAACTCTCTCATAAATTTTGATTAAGGGGTATTGCCAGACTTTTGTAATTAAGGGAAGTGCATTAGAAATGTATTTCATGTTGGAAATTTGTCATGTTCTGTAAAATACTGAAGTTCTATGAATACCTGTAAACCTTAGGGATGGTAAAATTCATGACTGAACAATCATTTTTCTGAACAGATAGTACCCAAAATTAGTTACAGGCTCAAGTCTAAATTTTTATTTTAAGAAATAATTGATTGAATTAAAATATTTCTTGGCTGTGTAAATTTCATAGGAGTCAGGAAGAAGCTGTATTTCATGATTACCTTCTCTCAGTGTCATCAGCCCATAGATATATTTTATAATAATTTGTCACTTTCTGTAATTATGGATTAATAAATATTAACTACTCACGCAAGTCTAAATCAGTAAATATATTTAGCTCTGAATTTGTCATAAGCTTCTATCTTCTAAAAGCATTTTGAAGGGTGTGGTTATATCATGAGATGCTTTATCTATTTTCATTTTGCTCTATAGCATTTGGCTTCCCTGGTGGCTCAGACGGTAAAGAACCCACCTGCAATGCAGGAGACCTGCGTTCGATCCCTGGGTTGGGAAGATCCCCTGGAGGAGGGCATGGCAACCCACTCCAGTGTTCTTGCCTGGGAAATCCCATGGACAGAGGAGCCTGGAGGGCTACAGGCCATGGGGTCCCAAAGAATCGAATAGGACTGAGTGACTAAGCACAGCACTGTAGCATTTAGAAAAAGTGAGATTCTCTCAGAATAAAGTTTTACTTGATGTGGGCATTTATACATTTTAAATCTATAAAATGTTTTATTCTGTTTTTCTATTGACTTGCTTCATCAAATATGTGGGGTTTTTTCTTTAAGCATTTTGTCCCAGTGAAAATTTGTATTTCTGCCATGTCAGTTCAAGTGACTATAGCAGGGTTAGATCTACATGACCCTCCTAACTGGCTGAATCAGTGACAATTTTTTTTAAGGACTGTCTCTTTTAGAAAGTAGGGAGAGTGCTCAGTGTGGCCAGCTGTGTATCACTTTTCTAGAGTGAGTTTTCCACTTAGTGTATTAAAATAGTTGTGACCATATTGCATCCTGGTGACAAAAAAGAACCAGTATATCTTTGAAGAGAATTTTACTTCTCATCTGAACATAACTTAGTGGCTGAAAGAATCCAGCTAAGTAATCTGTTTAGAATTAGTGTTTGGAGAATTATTTTCATAATCTGTCACTTGCATAATAAATGAAAACCAGATCATGTTTTTCAACAGTCATGAGAAAATATATTTCTTCAATTTTTATAATAATATTAGTTACTATATCAGTGAGCACTTATTCTGTGCCGTGTGCCCACCTAAGTATTTTATTTGCATTAACTCACTTCATTTTCTTAGCTGCCTCATGAAGTATTATTAATATAAACTACTAAAATCTCCAAATTACAAAAGAGGAAATTGAGGTATATACAAATTAAATATCTCTCTAAGGCCATACAATAAATAATGGAGGTGATGGTAGCTTTAACTGTTTTTTCTGAATGGAAAACTTTCTTTTTTTGCAGTTCCACTCATGCTAGCATTCAGCACTTTGTTAATTCATTTGTCTTTAAAAGGAAATCAGTAAAATTTGCACGTCTTCATGCTTTTTAATTTTTCTAACAATAAAGGATCATTTATTCTTTGGATTCTTACAGGGCATTCTACTTGGACAAGTCAAATTCATCACCAAACTCTACATCTAAAGCTGCCTACGTAGATAAGGTAAAAATAGAAGATTGCATTGACCCTATATTTTACCATTTACCTTTTATTTAATTTTGTTGGTGTTGTTCTTGAGCACGGCGTCAGTATAAAATTTGTGAGCTCCAATTCTGTTACCTCCATAATAAAATATTTTAGACTGTAGGTTATAATGACTGAATTATAGCCCATCTAAAAAGATTTCTTTCTATTAAACATGTTGAACTTTATGTTTATCTTTTTTTTTTTTCCTCCAGCTCATGAGGCCTCTCAATGTTTTGGATGAACTTTATCGACTGGTGGCCTCATTTATCAGATCCAAGCGAACAGCTGCCTGTGTGAACACGGCTTGCAGCGCCTCCGGAGTCGGGCTGCTGTCAGTGTCCTCAGAGCTGTGCAGTAGGCTGGGGGCCTGCCACGTCATCATGTGCAACAGCGGCGTGCATCGGTACGTGACTCCCACCTTGCTGCATCTTTGCCTGCATCTTCACTACACCTCGTTATGTTTGGACTTTCTTGTTTATTACATTTAGCTCTGTGAAATTAAGCTGGAAACGTATTTGGAATAAGACTTCAGAGATTTGTTAATTCTTGCAGAGTAATTTCTGGCTTTAGTTCTATTTTCAGTGACTGTTCATTCATGCAAAATGAATGCAATCCCACATTTATATCACTGTGGCCTAGAGGCTTATCATTCTTTATATATCTTAAGATTTATACTTTAGGTACAAAATTGTGCATCTGTTTTATGTACTCTAGGAACTTGCTTGGTGGGAGCTGGTGACTAGAATATTTTCTAGAAAAAAGGTTTTTTACCTTTTCTTCAGTGGTTTGGATCCTTTTTACTCAAGGATAGATGTTCTCTTGGAGTTACCACTGTCTTCCTACTTCTGGCAAAATCACAGTCTAAAAGCCCACACGATATGCTCTTCCTGAAATTGTAAGGAGGAGTTTTAGATGGGTTCTATTCAGGTGGTTTATCTTACGCATCAGTGTTCTGTTTGGGAAAGCCAGTAAGTACATAAATTCCTACAGCTGTATCAGATGCAAATATGAGTGGAGAACCCCAAGTCAGGTCCTTCTTCATAATCACTTACTCCTCTTCTGTCACATCCCAGTTTTCACAGAGAAATGAAACCATATAAGTGAAAACAGTAGAACAGGATTTAGTCTTCATTGTAATCTGGTAGGCAGAGAGTCTTCTGTTGCCAGTCATAGTCTGTTCTTAGTAGGAGGCCAGTTAGATTTAGAGAGAATAGTAGTTGTTGTTTATTCAAACTTACTTGGTACTTAATCCATGCAAAGGACTGCAGTTGGTGCTATTGGCTGGGTAACATAATAAATTGATGATGCTCATGTTAGAGACATGAGGCATGAACAACAAACAACATAACATAATAGTAAGTAATAATGTGACAAAATAAGATAACAAAAATATAATAAAAATAACAAATGACTTAGACTACAAGAAAAAAATAAATGACGTAGGAGAGTTACAACTAAAAAATAAGAATCAGAAGCAACGTATATCTTGGAGATGGTTGGAACTTTCCCCAGAGAAAGTAGTGTTTGAACTGGGTTTTGATGGGTAGAGGTTTTGAAGAGGTAGAAAGAAAAAGTTGATTCAAATCAGTAGGTTTTCATCTGTGAAATTCCATTTGATTTGATATGCCTGAATTATGAATTTCAAGTCCTACACAGCATGTCCTTGCTTATGAAGTGTGGCAAGACTTTGTTTCTCTAAAAGGAGCAATTACACCTGTGTGAGTGACACAATATACAGAATTGTCCCCTTTATTTTAATTGCTGAGTACTTTGTGCTCTATTGCAAGCTTACTCATGCTCACGCTCAGTCACTCAGTCGTGTTTGACTCTTTAAAACCCTTTGAACTGTAGCCTGCCAGGCTTCTCTGTCCATGGGATTCTCCAGGCAACACTACTGGAGTGAGTTGCCATTTCCTCCTCCTGGGGATCTTCCCAACCCAGGGATCGAACCCACCTCTCCTGCATCTTCCGGCAGATTCTTTACTACTGAACCACCTGGGAAGCATTGCAAGCTTACTAAGAGCTTAAGTGAAATATCTGCAACTAAATGAGTTCAGCAGAGAAATGGTCTCTCTGATCAGTCATGTTCAATCATTCTGTTCTCATTCATTCATCCGTTTATTTACTTTCCATTCACTCAGTTAATATACATTGAGCACTAATTATGTGCCAGCACTGTTCTAGTTTCTGGTATCAAGCACTGAAAAAAAAAAACAAAAAGCAAAAGCCTCCCTACTGTTATATAATGTAAATCATGTGGGAGTGAAACAGATGACAAAGTGAATAAATGGTAACATGGTAGGTGACATAAATACAGAAAAGAACAGAAGTCAGAGAGGTGACAGGGGACAAGATGGGATGAGAGGATTTCATCTTCCAAGGAGGAAGTTCTGTTGGGTTAGAGACTTGTGTGAAATGCAAGAGTGAGTCATGCAGATATCTCAGAGAAAGTGCATTCGATTGTAGGGAGTAGAGTGCAAATGTGGGAGTCCGAGTGGGAGCCAGCATGATGTGTTCAAGGAACGTAGAGGCCACTGTGGCCTTGACACTCGGTATGTCATCACCATGATTAATATTCTTACTCTGCTCTGGTGTTAAGATCGTAGTTATGTGAGGACTGTGACAACCAAGGGCCATGCCAGGCTTCAAACTACAAGCATATTCTCCTATCTCCACATGAATTTACTGTAAGTTAATGCTTTTAAGTTTGCAATTCAATGCAGTTCCCTGGTGGTTCAGTGGTTAGGACTCTGTGCATCCGTTGCAGGGGGCCTGGGTTCGATCCCTGGTTGGGGAACTAAGATCATTCAAGCCTTGTGGTATGGCCAAAAAAAATTTTTTTAACTGCCAGAGTTTTTTAAACTAGAATTTTTTAATCCTAGAATCATGACCAAATTGTCCAAGTTGCTCTCTCATATCTCCCATGAGCAGTTTTAGAGTTTGATGATTGATGAGTAGAAGAACTAGATCAGTGTTCCACAACCATTTTTTAATTGCTATATTCATTGATGGATGTTTTAGAATTACAAGTAACATTGAAATTTCAAAGTATTTTGGTTTTCTCCATTTCTGCAGTTCAAAATAAATATAGCTTTAGTTAATTCATTTCAGAGAGATTTACTGAGATGTAGGCAAAAATGCCCCATCACAGATGCTGAAATTAAGGTTAAAACTATTTGAAAATAGTACTGTTTTATTTTTCTGTTATGCAAAATAATATAGGCATTTAGTAATATCTTTAATCTTTCAGATAAGGCTATGCTTAGGTTTTTCATGGTGATAAACTGTGTGCTGATTTATATTAGAATCAGAAATCTTGCATAACACTGTTACTAAAATACTTCTTCAGTAATTATAATTCAGAAAGCTAGGAAGGAACCCAAGTAGATCCATATCTACCCTAATTATTGAACATGGAGGTTTACCTTGAGGTTCTGACAAAGGGGAGAAATTCAAAATATGAATTAGAACAAATATTACAGACTATTTTTAGCATTTACTTTTAAAATTAAGATAGGAAGTGGTTAACAATATGGCATCCACATTAGATAATCAGTTTCCTGCCTTTTCTGATTTTATTCACCAAGAAAAAGGAATCTAAAATATTTTAAAGTATTGAGTTATAAGCCTGTTTTTGATATTAAAGATAAGAGAATGTGATTTTTCAGAATGAAAGGGCAGTTTTAATTAGCATTCATATCTAGATGTTTTAATACCAACCTGAACTAGATGCCAGGGTGGCATCCCACAGAAAATGAAGGCTGGTTTTTGTTGTTGTTTAGTCACTAAGTCGTGTCCAACTCTCTTCAAACCCCTGGACTGTAGCCTGCCAGGCTCCACTGTCCTTGGGATTTCCCAGACAAGAATACTGGAGTGGGTTTTCATTTCCTTCTCCAGGGGATCTTCTCAACCCAGAAATTAAACTGAGTCTCCTCCTTGGCAGGTGGATGTTTTACCACTGAGCCACCAGGGAAGCCCTAATGCAAGATTAGGAGGAATAGAATTCAGGATGAATTATTAAAATCTTTTCATAGTGTCTGGCCCACCTTTATTTTTATTAAATTCTCTTTCCCAGGGCAGTCCTTTGTGTGCATTACAATTCTACTGATGAACTTTCCTGCCTACACTCCTCAATCATTCACTTGTGTTAAATACCTCCATTGTTATTGAATATTGAAAGAAGATTGTCTTTTATTAAGATCAGGCTTTTTTTTTTTTTCCTTTTAAACTGTGTCTGTGATATTAAAAGCTAGTTTGATAAGTGGAACTTTTCCAAAGTTTCCATTTCGTTTTCATTTCTTACACCTTCTATCAAACAACATACATCGTTTTATTAGTACCTATATGGGATTTCTTTGGAAGGAATGATGCTAAAGCTGAAACTCCAGTATTTGGCCACCTCATGCAAAGAGTTGACTCATTGGAAAAGACTCTGATGCTGGGAGGGATTGGGGGCAAGAGGAGAAGGCGACGACAGAGGATGAGATGGCTGGATGGCATCACTGACTCGATGGACATGAGTCTGAGTGAACTCCGGGAGTTGGTGATGGACAGGGAGGCCTGGCGTGCTGTGATTCATGGGGTCGCAAAGAGTTGGACACGAATGAATGACTGATCTGATCTGATCTGATAGTTTTATTAGAACATAGTTTTATTAGTACCTATAGTTTTGGCCACCTCATGCGAAGAGTTGACTCATTGGAGAAGACTCTGATGCTGGGAGGGATTGAGGGCAGGAGGAGAAGGGGACGACAGAGGATGAGATGGCTGGATGGCATCACTGACTCGATGGGTGTGAGTCTGGGTGACCTCCGGGAGCTGGTGATGGACAAGGAGGCCTGGCGTGCTGCAGTTCATGGGGTCGCAAAGAGTCGGACACGACTGAGCGACTGATCTGATCTGATAGTTTCATAAGGGCTTCCCTGGTAGCTCAGTGGTAAAAAATCCACCTGCCAGTGCAGAAGATACAGGTTCAATCCCTGGGTCAGGAAGATCCCCTGGAAAAGGAAATGGCAACCCACTCAAGTTTTCTTGCTTGAGAAATTCCATGGACACGGGAGCCTGGCGGTCTACAGGCCATGGGATTGCAAAGAGATGGACCATGACTGAGCGACTAACACTTTACTCCCCTATTGCTATGTTGCCCCTCCCCGCTTTCCTCTCCCCATTGGTAACCAATAGTTTGTTTTCTCTGTCTGTGAGTCTGCTTTAAAGCTCTCTTTTGTGCCATGCAGTTGATTGCTGCAGCCCTTCCAACAGCGTGCCAGAGGGTTTCTAAATTTCCCTATTACTTCCTTCTGCCAAATCCTTCCATTCATTATGGTATTTCGTTTTGTTTTGCTTCTTTCTCCACATCACTGCTTAGTAGCCATCTGTTTTCCTTTAATCATTATATTGACAAATCAGCATATTGCAAAAGTTATAAAACCCAAGCCTGAGCCTTGCTTGCTTGCTTGCTAAGTTGCTTCAGTCGTGTCCGACTCTGTGCGACCCCCATAGACGGCAGCCCACCAGGCTCCCCCGTCCCTGGGATTCTCCAGGCCAAGAACACTGGAGTGGGTTGCCATTTCCTTCTCCAATGCATGAAAGTGAAAAGTGAAAGTGAAGTCGCTCAGTCATGTCTGACTCCTAGCAACCCCATGGACTACAGCCTACCAGGCTCCTCCATCCAAGGGATTTTCCAGGCAAGAGTACTGGAGTGGGGTGCCATTGCCTTCTCCAAGCCTGAGCCTTACCACCTCCAAAAACAAAGATTGCATGTCCCTCCCACAATGTTTGTTTCTGCTTCCTTCCCCAGTGGCAACAAGTAGGTGGACATTTCCAGAGACTCCCTGAAAGATTAGGTCAAGGAAATTTCTAGTGAGGGCAGGGACTCTGGAATCACAGCGTTTCCCTCTGAGGACTCGTTCCAGGGAGTTTTTGTCCACGTCTTCTTTTAATCTAGGGCTTCTCTGGTGGCTTAGAGGGTAAAGTGTACGCCTGCAATGTGGGAGACCCAGGTTCAATCCCTGACTCCAGAAGATCCCCTGGAGAAGAAAATGGCAACCCACTCCAGTACTCTTACCTGGAAAATCCCATGGACAGAGGAGCCTGGGAGGCTGCAGTCCATGGGGTCGCAAAGAGTCAGACACGACTGAGCGACTTCACTTTCCTTTCCTTTCCTTTCTTTTAATCTATTCATGACGGATTTTCAGTGGTGTAGGAATTCTGGGATGATCCTGCAGGAAGATGGATCATTTGAGCCCAGGCTTCACGTCTGACCCACCTGTAATGTCTGAGCACCAAAGCCTTGGAGATCTGTACACGTAAATTACCTTTAATCTTCAAGCTTTGTTGTGAAGATGAATCTCTTCCAGGAAACCAGGCCCATCGTTAGCTAATATACTTGGCGTTCAGTCACCAGTGGGGGATGTGAACAGCAGCATCAGAAGGGCCTGGCTCGCTGTGTCAGGGCCTCACCAGCACCTGCAGCGGTGGCACCATAGCCGCCCTGTTTTGAATCCCACTCAGGTATGAGGAGGAAACAGTCTATGGCAAGGCCTGTTCTCATTATTAAAAAGCATGATGATAATGAGCCAGCCAGCTGCCATTTATGTATTGCAGTGTTGGACTGCTTTTTCTTTTATACATTCTGGAACCTCATTTTAACATATATAAAGCTTTAGGAGCTAAAAAAACTATATATATGAAGTTTCTAACTGAAAAGGAGTATATTTCCAAGGTGCATTTCTTAGTTGGTTATTTAGAAACTGAGACATAGCTTCACGTTGGATAGTATTGCAGAGGGTGGTGGGATTCTCAGTCATCCGTCTTCCAGCAGAAATGTACAAAACCCATCATATGACCACAAAATAAAACCCAAAATATGACAGCATTTTTTAGAAAAATGAAATCCAGGAATTAAAAACAACTAAAGAGAAATGTGTATTACTAGTTTGGTTAATTAAACAGTTGTTTAAAATGAAAATAAACAGTGTAGTGATTCTTAATTCATAGAAATAATCTTTTAAATTCTTTTTTAAGGGAACTATTAATTAACAATTTTAAAAACCACTTTTGCTTGACTTTAAAGAACTCTTTCTTAGCAATATTTTATTCTGTCATCACCATGACATCAAAGGACAAATTGACAGATAGGCCTAGGGTAAGGAATGCAGACTCTTACAAAAGTGGAACACTCAAGGTAACCTGGCGTAGGTGATCAGAGCCCTAACAGAGAAGATGATGAAGCTGCAGCAAAAAGTGTCAAACACAAGGAGTAGATTTACTCTGGGGGGGTTTTGTATGTAGGTTAGATTCTAGGTATGAGAGGGAAAAAGTAAATGATTGCTATAAGCAAATGTAGTTTTAAAGTTGTATCCACTTATTTTTTGTCCAAAAATGCCTTGAAAATTTCAGTAATGAGATTAGTAGAAATAGTTGAATTTTAAATCTCCAGAAAGATGGCTAATTAGAACAGAAGAAACTGGTAACTCATGATACCAGGATCCTGTACATTCCCAATAAGAAGTCCTAAAATTACACTCTTATAGTCAGGAATCTAAAATATGTTAGTATAAAGCACTTATTTTGTATCAGGATAGTAGTAGCAATGAACGATAGTAGCAGTGAGTAGTGATATTTAAAATTGTCATTAGATATGGCTGCAGTTTAGATTATTTTTCTTTAATAGTTATAATTTGATTATGGCCAATGCAACTTTTCCCATTTGTTAATATCTAGTAAAATCATTAATGAATTAAACCAAAAAAAAGTGAAAATATAAAATTGTGTACCAATCTTTAGAAGGGGAAAAATATAGTGCTATACTAATAGGACTCTGGGAGAAAGACAAAATATATCTTACTTATGCTATAAGTATACATCTTACTTACTCTGGCAAACTTAAAGGAGCAGAAAATAGAATGATGGGGAGGAGGGGAAAAATGGGGAGACATTGGTCAAGGGGTACAAAGTTTCAGCTATACAACATGACTAATTCTGGAGATCTGACATAACAATGTGAATATACTTAATATTGTATTATATTCTTGACATTTGCTAGGATCTTAAGTGCTTTTACCACCAAAAGAGGAAAGAAAAAAAAAAAAACAACAAAGACTATGGTAACAATGTGAGGCGATCAATGTGTTAATTAGCTTAATTGTGAAGAATATCTTACAATGTATATCAAATCGCCAAGTTGTATACTTTAAATTTATATGAGATTTGTTAATTATACTTCTGTTGAAAGCTAAGGGAGAAGAAAGAAAAGTAAACCCAGATCTTCAAATTATACTAAGTTGTAAAGTAGGCAAATAAAACTCCACAGTTTATGCTAATTTAAGCAACCAGATAAGTAAATTTATTCTCTTAGAATTATATCAAATATCTCAAATATGATAGAAGTTTTATTCTTTTACCTTTTTCCATTATCTCTTACTAAAGTTCTTTCCCCCAAAGAGGTGACTAGATTTGCATATATGTTTCTTTTTCTGAATTTTTCTTTGCAGTTGATAGAAATCTTAATAAATTAGTACATTAAATTATTCTATTTAAAATTGTTCATCGCTTTCATTAGATTACCGTGAAAGAAGAATAAAACAGTAATTTTGAGTCACTTCTTATTGTAGTGGTTTCTATCTCAGACTGCCAGTAATCATGTGTTGTTGGCTAGGCAGGCTTTAATGTCAATAGTTATAAAGTCAGAGCTTATACCTTATTACCTTCTATCATTAAAATTGGAAAATTCTAGGTACATTCAACATATCTTGAGAAAATAATCTAAATATAATTATAAGTGATATTTCATTGGATTTTGCCAAACCCAATTTTTCTATTTAACTAGTAAAATTTAAGTATTTACATTTCTGAAACTGAGCTATTTGAAAGTGACAAGTGTAGAATCAACTTTAAATTACAGTGTTAACAGGACATGATTCTTCAGATTTTTTTGAAAGAAACTGAAGCTATTGTTTTCCCTAAACCTGCAAGATTATATAAAAAACAAAGTTCCAGTCATTCTCTAAGATGTATTCCTGAGGATTTCATGGCTAGTGGTTTTATAAGTGCTCTAATAACTGTCATAAGCCAAATTTTCTCTCCTCCAGAGAGAAGAAGTATGAGTGTCTCACCAATATAAATGTTTCATTGGCCAGCACTTTCAGAATTGCCTCTTTTTCTGTGTAACCTGGAGCAGGAGAGCAGATGATGTGGGGGGAGCTGATGGGAGGAAGAAGCAATTTCTGCCTCTATGATGTAAATTTCAAGTGGACACTAGGTCATCTAATCCTCTGGAGGAATACTGAGAAGTGAGATTTAAATCCTTTTAAGCAGGAAGGATGTAATGTAACACGGGTTGCAGGTTTTAAAGCATGGACAGTGTTTGCCAGGTGACAGAAATGGAGGAGGACATTTCCCTGTGAAGGAATGGTATGAAAATCTAATACTGAGGGGTGTGAAATAGCATAGGAAGGGGCTGAAGGTCACAGTAAAGAGTTTGCTATTTCTGGACAGTGAAATGAGGAGGAAGCCATCCTGGGAGATGAAAGGAGCAAGAAAGACAGGAATTGGAGCATGGAACGCTCTGCCTACTGAGTTAAGAGTTGGGGACTCCCTCCCAGAGGTTCTAGGAAGCCAGTGAAGGACTTTTAGCAAAAGAATAACATGATTAGATACTTGAAAAAAATATTTTTTAAATGAAGATCAGTACCATGGTCTACAATGGGACAAGGAGGGAGGCAGGGAGACAGCCAGGATTTTCTAGGACTTCAGTCACATGATGAAGTCCAAAACTAAGGCCTGGGCACAGAGTTAGAAGGGAAAAGACATGTGAAAAGTGTGGAACGGCAGTACACAGAACTGGACAACTGGTGAGGAGTAGAGAACAGGGGAGAGAGATGCTGACTCTTCCAGTGTAGACTTAAAAAATGCTCAACATGGGAGCTGCAAATTCAGTTTCATCTGGGGCAAAATGAGGGCTGCAGCCTGGGAGACAGTACCTCAGATAGCTCTGAGAAGCTGCTCTACAGAAGCTGTGGGGGAGGCTGGTATATATAAGGTTTTGGTGAAGGGGGAATACATACAACCAAGCACATGTTTTTCCAGAAGGTTTCTGCTAGTCATGAAGAACAGTCATCACCATGAAGGATTTCAGTGATTTTCTAGATATAAGGAGATACACGAATTGGGCTCATAAAATCAGCTTCTGAAAATGTCTATCTGAAGACCCGTCCTGCCAGTTTTTCCTCTCAAGCACAGCGTGTCTCATTTCTGCTCCCCACCATGAACTCCTTTCAAGGGGATGTTGTAAGTCAGCAGCTGCATTGCTGCTGCTACTGCTAAATCACATTAGCATATGATTTAATCCTTGTAGAGGTAGATGGCATGTGCCCATGGCAAGTGCCAATTTGCAGTTAACATCAGCGTGGAAAGATGGAGGGGAGGGAGGCTGCCGTAATGGGAGCGGGGAGGATATGCATTTGTCATCGAGGGGATTGTGGAGACTGATGTTGCATTAATCTATAACATGTTGAGTTTTAGATGTCCATGGTGTACCTACGTGTGTGTGCGCTCAATCATGTCTGACTGTTTGTGACCCCATGGACTGTAGTCTGCCGGGCTCCATTCTGTCCATGGGATTTTCCAGGCAAGAATACTGGAATGGGTTGCCATTTCCTCCTCCAGGGAATCTTCCCAACTAGGGATTAAACCCATGTCTTTTGAGTGTCCTGCATTGGCAGGCAGATTCTTTACCACTGAGCTACCTGGGAAGCCATACCTATATAGGGATGTCCTTTGATGGATTCATACTCAGCAAGGACTAAAGTTGTATGTGAGTACAAGTGGGTAAAATAACAATAAAAATCAAGTATATATTTAATCTCAAAGGGTAATGGAAACACAGTACTAAGAGTTTTCTGGGAACATGCTTTAGGTGTTAGGGGCAGGGAAAAGGTATTCCAGGAACAGACACAGAAGTGTAATAACAGAAGACTCAGCTGCCAACTGTGAAAGGTGAGAAAAGATCACCAAGGAGTGTATAAAAAGCATTAGGATTCCTTGATTCTCTACCACCAGTCCCCTATACACCCAAGAGCCTCAGAATAAAGCACTGAGGAAGGAATGAAAAATACTCAAAGTTCTGTTTAGTATCTTGCATAAACAGGTCAAAGAGAAAACAATTATCCTGTCAAAGGATGGGGGTGACAGATGAAAATCACATACTGGACACCCCTTAAGCATTGGTGTCCTCAGAAAACCTGCAAGAATTGAGGACAAAAGTCCAGTAGCCAAAACAGGTGGACTAGAGAGGGAGTGTTGAGGACCTTTGGGTAGCCTTTGGATAGCCAGGATTAGGGTCCTCACCTATTCAGTTAAATTCCAAAAATAAAACCAAAACAGAAGTGAAATCTACTGGAGAAAGGGTCCCAGGCTGGAACATTTTAAATGCAGAGAAGCAGGTTTAAACCTGGTAGCTGTGGTCATGAAGGTCCTACCTTACCCACAGATATTTCATATTCATGTACATCTTCAGCCTAGCAAACACCTTCTACTGTGGCCAAGTGCTCAGTTACCTCTCCTGGAAAGGTCCATAATTGCCTCTGCACTCACCACAGCAACGAACCTTGTCAGAGTAAAACATGCCTTAATGTGCTTTATGAGAAGGGAATGAGGGCTATGGAATGTGTATGCCTAGCAGTTGATTTTGAAGCCTAGGTTTAAGGATAGACATTGAGAACTTTCTGAGAATGTACTGAAAGTTGCAATAGAAAAGTCCTATTATCTTTAATGGGAATTTCATGGCTAATTCTCTGTGCAGTGCTGAAAATGTGCCCTTTAAACACAATTGCTTTTTTGCCTTAAGATATATGGAGTGAGCCAGAGTATTCAATTTGGCTCTGCTTCTGCTGCCAGGATCTCTTTCCAGCTGTTGCCCGCTGCTTCTCCATTCTGTTCAGTGGTTTTCTATAGTGCCACTCTCGGCCTGCCATCTCTCTGCTTTCTTTTCAAATATTCATTAACCCCTTGTCTTTCAGCTCTCAGACTGTGAACCATAGGTGTTGGTACAGCAGAGTTGGTACAGAAGAAAATAGACATCAGCACTGTCTATTTGACAAGAGTCAAATAATGTTGAATGGGCTTCCCGGGTGGTGCTAGTGGTAAAGAAACTGCCTGCCAATGCAGTAGACGTAAGAGATGCAGACTGGATTCCTGGGTGGGAAGGATCCCCTGGAGGAGGGCATGGTAACCCACTCCAGTATTCTTGCCTGGAGTATCCCATGAACAGGGAAGTCTGGCAGGCTACAGTCCACAGGATCGCCTGTGAGTCGTACACAACACATGCACGCACATATGTCTGTAAGTGTATTATTTATTCTTTAAAACAAATGGCTGTTTGCCTGTTTTTCACATTTAAAAATATTTGCTTGTTTCCTTAAGAAAAGTGAGGTAGAGGGAGTGGGACAAACTGGGAGATGGAGGTTGACATACATACACTACTATATATAAAATAGATAAGGAGTGAAAATATATATAGGAGTGCTATATATGCCACTGTATAGCATAGGGAATTCTACTCAATGATCTGTGGTAACCTACACGGGAAGGAAATCTGGAGAAGAGGGGATATGAACATGCGTTTTGTTGATTCACTTTGTTCTCCAGCAGGAACTAACACAATGTTGTAAAGCAACTTTACTCCAATAGAAAATAAAAACAAAACACAAACAGTGATTATATGTGGCAAGATACTTCTATATACGTGATGTAATCTAGAGGTCTTGGGTTTTTGAAATCCCTGCTGACTGTTGGCAATTTTCTCAAGCTTTTCATTTGTCACAAACACAGTGCTCAGGGTGACCAAGGTGGGAAGGATCAATAGATCTGCAGTGGGCTTTCCATATTAATTTTGCAGACACTCTGCATGTGTTGAACCATACTAGTCACTTCAGGATTGATTCCTGTGTAGCATGCTGCCTTAACCCTCTGATGTATAGTTCTTCCTCGGTGTGGAGTATAATAAAAAGAAGCAGAGACAATAACACCCTGAAACATTAAACAATTAGTTTCTTCAATCGAGTGCTTCCTTCTGGTTGTCGATAGACTTTTCACAGTGGTGCCCTGTGCTCAGTAGTTAAAAGTAATTAGAAGCCATAATAAATGAGATTCCTGCAGTAATGAACATGCCTTACTCAGAACAGTACATTTCATATAGAAAAATACAAATCTGTAGTAGAGAAGGAACGCGATCTTCTTTCAGTTTATTTTTACTACTTGATTGATTTACAGTCAATATAATTGTTCAGCAATCTGTGAAGCTAGTTCCTTCTTAATCATGAACACATTTCAGTACGAGGAGGTCCACATTCATGGTGAAGTGCTTTGGGCTGGCTGCATTAGTCTCTGCCTGAATGATGCACTGAGCATATAAATGCTGAGACCAAGATTGGGACTGTTGAATTATGCATCTGGGGAGCTGAGAGTCTCTACATGCAATAATCTTTGTGATGTAATTTTTGTATTATGGACGCAGTCTTAGATTTTAAATCAGAAAACTGGTTTTGAATCCTGTTACTTGCTGTGTGACCATGATTATATCACCTGGTCTCTTAGAGACTTAGTGGCGTAATGGAAATAATAATTTCTTTTTGAAAAAGATGACATTAGAATTATGTGAGCAATATATGTGAAAGCATCTAGTGAAGGACCTGGCTATAGTGTACACTCAATTGTTTTTGTCTCAATTGTTTTTGTCTTAATCTCTGTTTCTAATAGTGAATCCATCTTCTCACTGCAGAGATAGAAATATGAAATGCAATTGACTAGATCATTTTGTTGTTATTGTTCAGTTGCAAAGTCATGTCTGACTCTTTGCAACCTCATGGGCTACAGCACACCAGGCTTCCCTGTCCTCCACTACCTACTGAAGTTTACTCAAATTCATGTCCATTGAGTTGGCGATGCTATCTAACCATCTCATCCTCTGCTGACCCATTCCCCTTTCCCTTCAATCTTTCCTAGCATTAGGATCTTTTTCAGTGAGTTGGCTCTTCACATAAGGTGGACAAAGTATCAGAGTTTCAGCTTTAGCATCAGTCCTTCCAATGAATATTCAGGGTTGATTTCCCTTAGGGTTGACTGGTTTGATATCTTTGCTGTCCAAGGGATTCTCAAGAGTTTTCTCCAGCACCATAGTTAGAAAGCAGACTAGATCATACCTACTAAAGTATGGGAAACCTTGTATCTAAAACAAAATCAGTGGTTGCTAAGGGCGTAGGTATTACATATTCTCACCACAAAAAAAAACAAGTAATTAATGTAATATGATGGAGGTATTAGTTAACTCTACAGTGGTATTCATTTTACATCATATAAGTGTATCAAATCAACATGTACACCTTTAACCAGCACAGTGTTATATGTCAGTTCTCAATAAAGCTGGAAGAATCACAGTTATGAGTCACAATAGCATGACAGAGGTGTATGAAAAATATGAGCTCACTCCTCTGATCTTTTACAAGTGGAATACACAAAACAGTGGATCCTATTACAGCTTATTTTTAGAATCATGCATTGATAGCCTATAGAAAGTCCTTCAAGAACAGCAGAATGGGATCCCCTTGAATTCAGGGATGGAAGTCTTCTTCCCTTGAGTCAAAACCAAGAGTATATGTTAAAACAGAGGCAAGCATTTAGGACTTGGGAAGAATCAGGCACTAGCATTCGTTTGCAAGTCATTCATAGAGGGAGAGAGTAGCCGTTTATGGAGCGTTGCTGTGGGGCAAGCTCTGTGCTGCCCCAAACCAGGGATGTAAGATGTCCTTGCTCTCCTGGCACTTAACAGTCTGACATCTTGACGAGGGGGCCACGTTGGGAAGCCAGCCAGCCGCATTGTGTGGCACCAGTTCTCATATGGACAATAGGAGAAAGAGAGCCAAAAGATTATTTTTTTTTTCAGTGAAGTGACTCAAAGAAATAGACACATGCTTTTGAAACTACAGAAGAGATGAAGCATACATCATATGTCATTTTGACAATGTAAAAGAACTGATTCTGCTAGGGTCCCAGCCATTGTCTTCTGAACCTGGAAAATATTGGTAAATTGTAAATGGACCATTTTGATGAGAGAATAGTAATAATTAACAGAATTGATGTAAGGCTAAAGAATCAATATAGTATAATGTATAGTATAATGTATGATTTCCTCGCATTACCAAAACTCATCCAGGGCTGCTCATCAGAAGCCATGGTGAGGAGCAATGGTTCAATCCAGAAAAAGGGAAATGCAAGTCATTGCTGATGAAAGAAAAGCTATATCACGTTTAGAAATTCTAAGGGAATCTGTAATTGGTTTTTTACTAAAATTTATTGCCTCTACAATTCAGTTATTACTGTACCAAGTTTATTTAATAAGTGAACATTTCTTGAACAAATAGATGGCCAATATAGAGTATAAAGAAATTAGTTGCATCTTTTAAGAGTTACCTATAATACTGTTGGAACACATTAGGAATTCATGTAATTTTTTTCAATAATTGTTTATTGAATGCTTACTTAATCCCAGGAAGTATACTAGTTCTAAGAAGGTTGCAATCAATACAGGCACTAGTCTGGCCTATTTGTGGTGGAAGTGACAGTAATATTAATGAAAGTTGCTAACATTTGATGAGAATATACTACATGCTATATATATATATACTGTCCTAAGTATGAGACATGAATTATTTTACATAATTCTAAAAACAACACTCTGAGGTGCATGCTATCCTTAAAGTCAATTTACAGGTGAGAAAACAGAGTTTTAGAAACTTATGTAATGTGCCCAAAGTCACAGAATTATCAGCAAATTCAAGCTCCAACCCTGGGGGTTTGCCTCATATACCCATATTCTTCATCCCTACACCTTTCAGACAAATATAATAGAGCATGACCTGAGGTATGATATGTGGCCCAAACCAGGGCATCAGTGAGGAGCAGCACATGAGAACCATGGAAGGAGGTGACTTCAGGGTACTGTGAACGTAGAGTTGCAGTGTGGAGTAGAAGTAAGGGAAACCGGAGACCATATTGTGACAACTTTGTGTTTCAGTTTGGTAAGTTTCCACTTACCAAATGGAAAGCCATTGAAATGTCTGCCTTTTCACCTGCATTTTTAAAAGATCACCTCCAAAGAATAGTGGAAAGAGACAAGATAAAAGGAGTCAGAGTGAGGTTACATCAGCCTAGGCAAGAGATGATACTAGCAGTGCAGCTCAAGTGGAGAGATTTAAGAGACAGTAAGAAATATGAAGTGGACTTCCCTGGTGGTCCAGTGGGTAAGAATCTGCCTGCCAATTCAGAGGACATGGGTTCGATCCCTGGTCCGGGAAGATCCCACATGCCACAGGGCAGCTAAGCCTGTGAGCCACAACTGCTGAAGCTAGTGCACCTAGAGTCCCTGCTCTGCAACAAGAGAAGCCACCACCATGAGAAGCCCACTTGCCACAACTAGAGAAAGCCCATATGCAGCAATGAAGACCCAGTGCAGCCAGAAATAAAAGAAAATTAAATTTAAAATAGATCAATATTTCAATAAATGCAATAAAACAAACATTTTTAAAAGAAATATGAAATTGATAGGCATAAAAGATACTAGAGTAGATACCTTAGTACATGGGTCTGGCACACATACATTTCTCTCTTATAATTGATGAGTTTGGTTTGAATGGCTATGGAGCTTATAACATAATCTGGAGGTAAAACAATGGGTCATCTTAAATAACTAGAGAAAGATTATAGGAAAACAATAATTTTAATCTTGACCATACCCACTCTGGGAAGGCTTTACAAAAATGGGAAGGTTGAAGACACTACAAATATTGCACATACGCCTTTAAGGAATTAAATAATTTCTACATCTTATTTCTTCTAACAATTTTCTTATTTCTTTAAATGCTGGCACTTACATTAATATTTAAAAATTAATAAATATGAGAATCTTGGATTGCACCATACTTAATATACCCATTACTATACTGTGTCTTTTAAACAGTGTGTCTAAGAACTAACTCATTGGACACCTTAAATTATAATAACTTTGTAGCACATTTCAAGAATTTTAAGATTGAGATTAAATAAGAGAATGTTAATGGAGAATCTCTAACTCATCTATATCCTCCAGCTGCCTTTTTATTTATTATTATTATTACTATTACTGGCTCTGTTGAGTCTTAGTTGTAGCTTGCAGGGTCTTTCCATGTGGCTCACAGGCTTCTCTAGTTCTGGCTTGTAGGCTCAGTAGTTTCATGCGGGCTTAGTTGCCCCAAGGCATGTGGGATATTAATTCCTCGACCAGGGATTGAACCCGCATGCCCTGCATTGGAAGGCAGATTCTTAACCACTGGAGTGCCAGGGAAGTCCCTGTTTTTAGTTTTTAATGGTTGAGTAAGATGGGATCATGAGAAAAGCACAAGCACGAAGTATAAAAACATTTGGAAAGTTAGCAGAACTGTTTACATTTTCTTCACCAGGGAGAAATGTGCCTTTAGTCAAAGATGGTTGAAACTGTTTGCTTTAGGCTTCCTAAGTTCAGATGATGCTGCAAAGTGCATAAAACCAGAGGGTTGCAGGATCTTCCACCTGTCATAAAAAACTTCTGGGTATGAAAGAGTGGTGGGCAAGTAGTAGTCGTAGCTACTGTTTCAGCTTATTTCACCTTCTCTTGGGATTGATATAGTCATTATTATCCTCTCCAAAACTTGAATGCTTCCCAGGTAACTTCAACTTAGTAAAGGATCCTGGAGAGCCACAGCTGATTAGATTCCTAATAACTTATTAGTGACAGTTACTTAAACAAGGATAATGGACCTGGCTTTTAATTAAAGGAGGGGAAAAGAAGCCTTTCATAGAATAAGGGAAATGATTTTATGTTTTAAGATCTAAATCAGTGTGATTCTAAATATAAATGGCTATAACTATATAAAGACATATAATTCACGTGAAGAATATTATCAAATGATAGATTCTTTAGCCTGTTCTTATACATAGATTCTGAGTCATGTATTTGACCTAAGGGAATTTTTTCCCTCTTATTCTCATGACAAAGGCAGCATCACAGAAAAGATGGTGAAAATGAGGCAATACACATGAAAGTCCAGAGCTAAAAAACAAAATCAAGACTGTTATCATTGGGTGCAATTCTACATTGGGGCTAACCTTGCTGATTTCAGAATGGTTAAATATTTATTTCAATTTGTATTTATCTAGCTTCCCAGGGCTTCTCAGTTGGCGCTAGTGGTAAAGAATCTGTTGACCAATGGAGGAGGCTCAGATTTCACCCCGGAGTCAGGAAGATCCTCTGGAGGAGGAAATGGCAACCCACTCCAGTATTCTTGCCTAGAAAATTCCATGGACAGAGGAGCCTGGAGAGCTACAGTCCATGGGGCTGCAAAGAGTCAGACATGACTAAGCAAACACAGACACGCACGCTTATATAGCACAAAATCAAATTAACCTTTATATTAATGCAAATTATTCCAAGTAAAATTTTGAAATAAATATTGAGTAAGTATTGAAATATTTAGCTAATTTATATAAAAAATTTGTTAGGGGACACGTCTAATGTTGCCTTGTCCAGCGTCAGTCAAAATCATTGTTTGATGTATGGTTCCTCAAACTCAGAAACCCCAACACATGCCTTTTAATTGTGGCTGTGTGTCTTCCGTTTATCATATTTTTCTAGGAAATTATTCTGCTAACTATACTGAAATAGCACACACGAAAAAGTGAACATACTTATGCAGGTACTTCAATTATGTTATTATTGCACAAAAGAGTTAAATATCACTGCTCAAGAAAGAAACTAATGCTGCTACGGCTAAGTCACTTCAGTCGTGTCCAACTCTGTGCGACCCCATAGACGGCAGCCCACCAGGCTCCCCCGTCCCTGGGATTCTCCAGGCAAGAACACTGGAGTGGGTTGCCATTTCCTTCTCCAATGCATGAAAGTGAAAAGTGAAAGCGAAGTCGCTCAGTCATGTCCGACTCTTAGCGACCCCATGGACTACAGCCTAGCGGGCTCCTCCATCCATGAGATTTTCCAGGCAAGAGTACTGGAGTGGGGTGCCATCGCCTTCTCAGCAAGAAAGAAACATGTATCCCTAAATGCAGTGACTTCAGTGGGGTTTGTTTTGGGACACAGTTTTCAGTTATAATTGAGTATGTAATATTTCTGAGAGATCCAATTGAAGTGCTCAGACGGTCAGTTGCGTCCGACTCTTTGTGACACCATGGACTGTAGCCTGTCAGGCTCCTCTGTCCATGGCATTCTCATAGTAAGAATCCTGGAGTGGGGTGCCATTTCCTCCTCCAGGGGATCTTCCCAACCTAGGGATCAAACCTGAGTCTCTTACATCTCCTGCATTGGCAGACGGATTCTTTACCACTGGCACCAATATTTATACTCAGCTTCAACGTTTAAAGTATGGAGAAATAAAAGCAAAATATACCTTGCTAAAGAGTGCATTTTTCTCTTTTTAATTACATTTTAAGTTTTTTTTTTCAACTTCAACATCTACATAATGTAAATTTAAGGTAAAGTTTTGTGGCTACAAATTGAGATCTTGATTACACTAGTTCTTCATAGATTTTTTTTTTTTTTAACGTGTCAGTTTATAACTATCTGAAAGATCTTCCTCCACTAGTAATGACAAAGTTTGGGACCACCCCAAGAGAGAACAATATAATGATTAGCTGCCAAACAAAGCATTAGAGGTCCTGACTGTGAACATTCTGAAAGCCAGCAAATAAATCCACAGCTCAAAGCCATAAATGTCACGTTGTTTTGGTTTGCTATGTCAGTTTCACAGTGAGTTACTGCATCACCCTTGTGGTCCAAAAGGGGTGATGCATCTCCCTAAGTGTTCAATTTGATGCACTTCAACCCTTCAGAGATGGGCTTCCTTGTTCAGTATAAATTGAGTCAACATTAAATGCGGCTTTAGAGCTCTGGAGGTTTAAAATGTAATTTGAGTAAAACTGATTTTTTATCTGTGATTTTGCTAAATGACCAAATACATAGAAGGTCCTTGGATTGGGAAAATCTTTTATCTAATTTATTTAAAATGTCATGAGTCATCTTAAAAGATTAACATATTAAAAAACAAAAATTAACACATAATTTGCTTCAGATAAGAATTGAAGTCTCAAAAGTGAACCAAATAGAGTGTAAATAGATATGAGTTAATAAATGGTCGAAATGTAATATGGTGCATTTAAACCAATTTAGGGAGCTGAGCTTTGTCTCTCCAGTTGAGGGGGAGGTTTGGATATCAATCATTGTGGAGCCCTGGCATCAAGAAATAGGACTGCCAAATGGGAGACCATTTCACATGCTTTTTCTGACCCTAAACTCTATAGTTTGACATACAAAATTGATATCTCGTGTTCTAGGATCAGTTGGGAAAAGCACTTGAATAAAAATAACAGACTCATATGAAACATGTGCCAAATTATAGTCAGGTAAACTCTACTTCCGAAGAAAGCGATGGCACCCCACACCAGTACTCTTGCCTGGAAAATCCCATGGATGGAGAAGTATGGTGGGCTGCAGTCCATGGGGTCACGAAGAGTCAGACACAACTGAGCGACTTCACTTTCACTTTTCACTTTCATGCACTGGAGAAGGAAATGGCAACCCACTCCAGGGTTCTTGCCTGGAGAATCCCAGAGCCTGGTGGGCTGCCGTCTATGGAGTCGCACAGAGTCGGACATGACTGAAGCGACTTAGCAGCAGCAGCAGCAAACTCTACTTCAACCAAACCCCAATTTATAAAGGAGATATTGGTGGAAGTTTGTCATGAACTTCATGTAATTATTAATGTCATAATTAATAGCATCATAACCTTATGGAAGAATTGACCACACATTTCAACATCAGCATTATTTTAAATTTAAAAATTGTCATCAAATTTGAAAATCTAGAGAAAGTTCTGTAGTGTGTGAACCATATGTATGGAAGAATATTCCACAGAGTAGCTTCTGGGTTCTGTAACCTTCTAACCTGCTATTCTCCACCACACACAGTCCTGGGTAGCCCAGGATATGAACACATTGCATTACAGCCTTGGGCCCTGCACCTTCTTTTCAATCTTGGGTGAATCTGTACAGTGAGAGTGAAATTGGCTCAGTCATGTTCAACTCTTTGTGACCCCATGAACTATACGGTCCATGGAATTCTCTTGACCAGATTATTGAAGTGGATACCATTCCCTTCTCGAGGGGATCTTCCCAACCCAGGGATTGAACCCAGGTCTCCCACATTGCAGGTGGATTCTTTACCAGCAGATTCTTTACTGAGCCAGAAGGGAAGCCCTAATCTGTACAGTGGGCAGTAAGAATACTCTGGAGTCGGTTACTACACCAGGATGTAGTAATAACCTAACTGTAAGTGACTGTGAATCATATTCACACGTGTATACATGCTAAGTCGCTTCAGTCCTCTCTAACTCTTTGCTACACTATGGACTATTGTCCACCAGGCTCCTCCATCCATGGGATTCTCCAGGCAAGAATACTGGAGTGGGTTGCCATGCCCTCCTTCAGGGGATCTTCTCCACCCAGAGATTGAACCTGCGTCTCTTACATCTCCTGCACTGCAGGCAGGTTCTTTACCACTGGTGTGCCCTGGGAAGCCTGAATCATATACAGAGGTCCCAGTAAACCTAGGCTAAACACATCCCTAACTCCCTTTAGCTCAGTTCCAGAAAGAACTATGGCCATTTGAACATTCCAGAATATGACAGAGGAAAGTTGGGGCATAAAGAGTCAGCAGTCTTAAACACTTGCAGTCAAAACATTTCACTTTTGCAAATTTGTAAGAGCATATGACTAAGTAAACAGTTTGCTAGGGATCCTATAAATAAAGGACTGAAACTCAACCTTGTTTTTTCAGTTTCATGTAAATTAAGATTTATTCTTAAATGCATATGACTCCACTACTTTGGTATGATGGGTATTAGCATATATTTTATATCTTTATCCATGCTTCTCCATAATTTAAATATCATGAGTAAATTTTTGAAATACTTAAGTGTCTTAACTAAGAATAATAAAGTTAATATATGTTTAAGTGTCTTCAGTTCAGTTCAGTTGCTCAGTCGTGTCCAACTCTTTGCAACCCCATGAATCTCAGCACACCAGGCCTCCCTGTCCATTACCAACTCCCGGAGTTCACTCAAGCTCACGTCCATCGAGTCGGTGATGCCATCCAGCCATCTCATCCTCTGTTGTCCCCTTTTCCTCCTGCCCCCAATCCCTCCTAGCATCAGAGTCTTTTCCAATGAGTCAACTCTTTGCATGAGGTGGCCAAAGTACTGGAGTTTCAGCTTTAGCATCATTCCTTCCAAAGAACACCCAGGGCTGATCTCCTTTAGAAGGGACTGGTTGGATCTCCTTGCAGTCCAAGGGACTCTCAAGAGTCTTCTCCAACACCACAGTTCAAAAGCATCAATTCTTCGGTGCTCAGCTTTCTTCACAGTCCAACTCTCACGTCCATACATGACCACAGGAAAAACCATAGCCTTGAGTGTCTTAAATAACATTAATAAAGTTTTAGAGTTTTTAATAGTAAAAGATTAAATTCAACCTTTTTTAGCTTGATAGTAAATCTGCTTCTGCCAGAACTTAATGGCACTTATAGGTAGAAAGTAGACACTCAAAACTGTTTGTTGAATGAATGGATGAATAGAAAGGAACCTCTTTGTTACTCTTCCATAGCATCACTAAATCAAAGTGTCTTTCAAATTAAATTGAACCCATTGGCCATAGCTTACATTTATCATATTAAAACTATGCTAAATCTCTGAGTGACGTGGACCTATTTTTAATATGAAATATGTCAAGAAGATTTATTCATTATATGCACAGGTGTATTGACCCTCTCCTTTTTCTTTCTATGGGGAATGCACAATTTCTGCATAATTTCACAGCCCTGTCAAGTGCACATTCTCAGGAGTATGCCCAAAGCAGAGCTATTACTTGGATGTCTTATTACAAAAATTATGGAACAGCTTTCCTCAGTGCATATGTTATATTTGCCTTTTTATGAAGGACAGATTCTACACTGTGAATAGAATTCTATTCAATTTTTTTATTTTTGTGATTCTCAGGGAAAGAATTGTTTACATTTTAAAAATGATATTGCAACTAGAAGTTGAACAGTTCAGAACCCATGTTTTCCAGGATGGAGTAAAAATTTAGATTTATTTACATTTTGCGCTTCCCAGGTGGCACTATGGTAAAGAATCCATTGATCCTTGGGTCAGGAAGATCCCCAGGAGGAGGACATGGCAACCCCTCTGGCATTTTTGCCTGGAGAATCCCATGGACAGAGGAGCCTGGAGAGCTACAGTCCATAGGGTCACAAAGAGTCAAACATGACTGAAGCGACTTAGCATGTTTTTATATTTTAATTTAACTCCCTAATGTGTGAACAGAGATAATTCAAGAAAGGAAATTGGAGGTTCAGACAAGGAATCTCATATGGAATGAGATTTGCTCAGGATTCCCTACCTCTCGTCTACTTCCTTCTTTCTCTTGCCCAGTGAGCAGGACAGATTCACTGGTAATCAGAGAAGTGTTTATAAAATCCAATGTTCTCTTGTAAAGCCAAACTCTGTGTATACATTTATGCATCATTGAAAAACTAAGTGCCACTCTAGATTGGAAATATTTCAGAGAATGCCAGAATCAAAATGCTTCTTGCAAATGCTGAATTTTTCCACTTGACATTCAGATTGAGATAATGAGAGAAGATAGAAAGCTATGAGGTGAATAATGGTGTATTGACCACAGAGCTGTGGGCTTAGTGCTGGGTGCTCTTACACATGCTTAATTATGAGAATGGAACTGTGATGCTGTGATGGGAAAACTAGATTTCCATTGGATAAATAAACTGGGAATAAAATAGGCAAAATTTCCCATACTGACCTGGCTGTCTCTTTTAAAATTTTTCACTTTTAAAAATTTCATATTAATCTTGGAAACTCAATGGAAAGTACTCAGAGGTTAGTATGAAAAGGTGTCCTGTTTTGACATGCTGATAACAGAAAACATATGTACCACTTTTAAGGTAGTTTTTTCTATTAGATGATGTGTGTGATTGGTTCTTGGAGAAGGGCATGGCAACCCATTCCAGTACTCTTGCCTGGAGAATCCTTTGGACAGAGAAGCCTGGCCAGCTACAGTCCATAGGACCGCATAGAGTCAGACATGCTTGAAACGATTTAGCACACAGGCATGCACTCACATGATTGGTTCTAAAGATGTGACTCTTTGAGGTACCCTGCCCAAGAGTATGTTACTGCCCTTGTTGATTGATCGGGAAATTACAGTAAAGTCTTTTAAAGTCTCTGACAGATAATTTGCTGCTGTACTGCTGTTTACGACAGCTTGATGTAGAGAGAAATAAATCAGTTTAAAAAGATTAAGAAAGTGGATAATGCAAGCTGTCTGTTGAAAGTCCTCCACAATAACTGAGTGTCTGTTATAAGTTGAAGAGGGCAAGTCAGCCTTTATTGGGAAGCAAAGACATATTTCAGTGTGATGAGAAAAAGATAAAGATTTTTTTTCTTAGCTTCATTCAGCTGGTGTAATGAACATTATTGATTAAAATGTTAGGATCAATAAGGACTTAAAATTGGAGTACAGGAGACCTTAAAAGGAGAAAAAAGGTTATGTTGTATGTTAAGTAAGCTGACAATTAAATGCTTTGTAAAAATTGATTCTTTTTTAAACATGAACTCTCAATTATAGCTCTTGGCTTTCATTGGCATGTGCATGGAGGTACATGTAAAAGGACAATTATATATTCTTATCAAACTTGTACACTGAATATTTATAAACATCATATACTGGGCTGTGTATCCAATCCCTTGTCCCCTTTTCCAGGGCATCTTCCCGACCCAAGGATTGAACATGGTCTCCTGCATTGCGGGCAGATTCTTTACTATCTGCGCCATCAAGGAAGCTCATGCTATAATATAGAGGCTAATTATAAAACTTCAGCCCATCTGTATATGTGTTCTTAATGCTAAAGAGTTCTCTGTAATGTTAATAAGAAAACTGCTTTTCACGTCATTTAACAGCCAATGGAACTGATCATATTTCTCCCTAGAGTACAATTACGTCTAATAATATGGCTGTGTTTTGTCAGATTCTTTCTAAAATTGCAGCAGTAATGTTTCAAGTCCCTTTCTCCTGTTTTGTAATTCATCAATATCTGAACCTACCAGGTGTACTGGGCTCCTGTGGTATAGCCTCACAAACATGGATAAATGACCTAGGTATTTGTCACAAATAAGCAATTGCACTGTAGAACTTTAATTTGTGGGAAATTCTAAACAGATCTAGAAAAATGCACATGTAAATACCAAACTACAGGTAGGTAAATGTGAAAGTGTGGAGAAAAACAATGAATATCAGTCAATGTGAAAATGAAACAAAAGCCACTAATATCGATGTTAGGACAAACATCTGAAAGTAGCATTTTTATGAAATGTGTGCAGAAGGTACCCCTAAAAAACAACTCAGAAACTTGACAATATGAACAAGCATAGAGGATTCATAGCTCCCTAAGAGTTGCTATAGAGAAAAATGTGGAAGAAGTGAAAGAAAGGCCTTAAAGGAAAGGAAGAGGACCAGGGTTCAACAATCACTGAATTCAGGACTAAATTGTGAATTTTCTCAGTCTGTTCTGGGCACCACATTGCTGAATAAGTCATTAGGAGTTCCTTTTCAAAAGTTTACAGTCTTGTTAGATTGTGTTCAAGAAACACACTTTTAAAAAAATTCTGACCTCAATAAATATTAATTTCACTTTGTTCTAAAATATTGTATATAAATCAGCATAAGTCTATTAACCATGAAAATGTGGACATGAGTGAAGAGTATTAGCAAGTCGTTTCCTTTAAAGTACATGAAACATCAGTAAAGATTAATATCTGATAAGAAAGCTTATTAATTCTACTTACTTAAATTTTCTATGTATAAGCTCCCCCCTAAAAAGAGTTCATTATGGGTTTGTTTTAAATGCAAATACTTAATTTAGGACCCCAGCAGTGTACCTCTAAAAGCTATTTTTAAACAGGTATTCTACATAGAAAAATAAATGGTTCATTGTCTAGTTGCTTTGAATTTGGGTGCTTTGAATTTGATTTTGAAATTCATGTAAGAGAGGAGGAAAAATAATTTTCCCTCTACTCTTCTGACTTCTTAGCTGAGACTCCTGTAATAAAGACAGATTAACAATAGAAAAACAAACAGGAGTTTATTAACATGCGTACCTCATGAGTACATAGGAGATAGATACCCAGGGAAAAATGAGTACTTCTCCCAGGAGGCATATTGCTCCACCTTTCATTGGCAACCCCAGCTGTCTTGAGGAGCATTAACAGTTACTGGTGAGGTCTGACTTGCCCTTGCTTTTGTCCACAGGTGCACCCTGAGTGTGACCCTGGAGCAGGCCATCATTCTGGCCAGAAGCCACGGACTGCCTCCTCGCTACATCATGCAGGCAACAGATGTGATGCGAAAACAGGTGAGCCTCACGCGTCTCAGGAAGTTATTTCTCAGGACCTGAACTTGAAGGTTCCTTGGTTCATTTATCATAATCTGGCAGGTGCCTGGAAGTGACAGGCCCTTTTCCAGGCTCAGGAAGTGTGAGCAAGAAATACTGATTGCCAGGGAAGAAGCCCAGACATCTCTATGAGGGTTCTCCAGAAAACTCAGACAACCTGAGAAAGGAGATGTCTGAGAGGTAACAGGGTGGAGGCAAGGGAGGTGGCCCGGCGAATGGAGAGGAGTGGATTTGAGGCTGAGTAAAGTGCCAGATAAAAGGACTGAGGCATTTTCTGGGAATGACAGGTCATTTAATGAGACTGTATGATAGACTGAGGAATGGGAAGCGTGAGGAGGAACCAGAGTTGAGGGCTCTGCTTGCTTCTGGACATCTTTAAGGGTCTTCCACACCATGCTAAGAAGTGTATGCCTTATTCTGAAGATAAAGAACATACCTCAGGTGTTCCTTCAGAGGATGAAGAGCAGCCTTTGGACTATATTTAGATCACTGATGAACCTACAAGTGAAAAAGAATACACTTTTACAAAATGAATGAGTTTTCTTCCTTTTTTGTTTTTGGCTCAGCCAAGTGGCTTGCTCCATCTTTGTTCCTCGAACAGGGAATGATCCCAGGTCCCTGTTGTCAAAGTGCCAAGTCCTAACCACTGGACCACCAGGGAATTACTTGAACTTTCTATACAATGGCTCAATAGTATTTTAAGTATGCTAGTTTAGTTTTGAATCCTTAAGATTCTTTAAAAAGCTAACAAAAACGCACTAATGTCCAGTGTACCAATTATTAGGAAAATGTGCTTAATCTAGTAGAAAAAAGTCACAAATCTGTAGGAGACAAAAGAAATCAAGACATCAATTTTATATTTTATTCTGTCACCTTTTCTTAGGGCTACTTCAGAAAATTGATTTAACAAATCTCTCTACTTGCTGATTTGGTTTGAATTATCCATCAGTAGTGAATGACTTAATTTTTAAGCTATGCTTTTGTAATTATGTCTGCTTTATTTACTGAAGACTTAGTGTATACCTCTCAGGTAAACATATAAATCCCTATGGGTTTGTTCCCAAGATCACACTACAGAATGTCAACTGAACCAGAAGAAAAATCCATGGAGACAGTCCTAAGTGAGGCTGGTGCCTGTCTTGGATCTTTAGAGATGAGGGACAGACAGTAAACACTATATATCAATACACTGGTGCTTTGGGTTGGGAACCCCAGTGCTGAAGATCGAAAACTAAGATCTCACAAGTTCCAAGAGGGGCTTGCTAAGTAAAGGTCAGATCTGTGAGAAGCACATGACACAGTGTGGGTCAGCTGGAAAAGGACAAATACAGAAGGAACAGCCTGCAGGTTTTGGAAGGATATTTCAGGTAGATATTCAAATTTGGTTTTAAAAAGTAATTCCAAAGTAAACTTGTGATTATTCATATCACTCCTGCCTCCTATTGTTTATTAATAAATCCATTGAGGATGGGTAGATTTCGTCTTTTGTTAACTTGTTTCTCTGCTACATCTGGTTCTGAGACAAAAACCTGACTTGTGCCTTCTTTGTGAAAGATCATGGAGCCTCGGACTCTCTCTTTATAGAAATCGGGGTGCTCAGGTCCCAGAGGAGACTTTTGAGATATTCCTTCTGTGGCCCATCATGCTCTTCCTAGTGTCTGCAGTTCCAGGCAGTGAGGTTAATGTCTGGGATCCAACCCAAAAACCAACTCTTATCAATGTAGAATCTGATTAGTTAGAACACAAGTGTGAATCAGCTCTCTAACTTTTCTGATTCTCTTGTCTTTCAACCATTTAGATTCAGCTTTCCAAGAGACTGAATGGTTAGAAAGTTCATCTAATTAATGAATAATATTTCATAAGATCTTTAGTTTCCTTTTGAGGAACAGGAAACTTTTCAGCATGAATTTTTGTCCGGATTTCTAACTGCAGTGCAGACATCCCCCTGCAGTTTGGTTCCAGAAGCCCTCACAGATGACAAATCCACTGATGGGCAAATCCCTTACATAAAATGCCAGAGGAGTACAATGAGTACAGAAGGCCTTCTGTTTTCGTGGGTTTCCACACCCACGGGTTCTGCATCCATGGATTTAACCACATGGATCAGTGACATAGTGGATTAAACTTACAGGTGCAAAACCCAAGGATATAGAGAGCAAAGTGTACAGTTTTCACATACGAATTTTATGTACATATGCTTAATAGAGTTGTTTTAATTAGCTGGTTGAGTTAGAAGAAAAATAAAAGATAGAAGTTCAGTTCAATTGCTCAGTTGCATCCGACTCTTTGTGACCCCATGAACCATAGCACGCCAGTCCTCCCTGTCCATCACCAACTCCCAGAGTTTACCCAAACTCATGTCCATTGAGTCGGTGATGCCATCTAACCATCTCATCCTCTGCCGTCCGCTACTCCTCTTGCCTTCAATCTTTCCCAACATCAGGGTCTTTTCAGTTGAGTCATCTCTTCGCATCAGGTGGCCAAAATATTGGAGTTTCGGCTTCAACATCAGTCCTTCCAATGAACACCCAGGACTGATTTCCTTTAGGATAGACTGGTTGGATCTCCTTGCAGTTCAAGGGATTCTTGAGTCTTCTCCAACACCACAGTTCAAAAGCATCAATTCTTCTGCACTCAGCTTTCTTTATAGTTCAACTCTCACATCCATACATGACCACTGGAAAAACCATAGAGTTTTCCAAATTTGCTGGCATATTGAGTGCAGCACTTTCACAGCATCATCTTTCAGAATTTGGAATAGCTCCCCTGGAATTCCATCACCTCCACTAGCTTTGTTCGTAGTGATGCTTTCTAAGGCCCACTTGACTTCACATTCCAGGATGTCTGGCTCTAGGTCAGTGATCACACCATCGTGATTATCTGGGTCGTGAAGCTCTTTTTTGTACAGTTCTTCTGTGTATTCTTGCCACCTCTTCTTAATATCTTCTGCTTCCGTTAGGTCCATACCATTTCTGTCCTTTATCGAGCCCATTTTTGCATGAAATTTTCCTTTGGTATCTCTGATTTTCTTGAATAGATCCTTAGTCTTTCCCAAAATACATACCTTCTGTCTAATCATCTGACAGACCCAGATTGAGAGACATTCTGCAAAACAATGACCAGTACTCATCCCGAATATTAAGGTCATGAAAGACCAAGGAAACCTGAGGAATTGCCCCAGACTGGGGAAGACCACAGAGATGTGATGATAGAATGGGGTCCTGGATTAGATTCTGGGATGAAAAAGGAACATTAGTAAGAGGAAATGGGGAAAGGTGAATAAGATGTACAGCTTAGCTGATAACATTTCCTGCTTTTGATCATCACACTAGAACCAAGTGAAGGGTTAACATTAAAGGGTTAAACCTTACCTAGTGGGTAAGGTTCATGACCTCTCTGTTCTGCTTGTAAACTTTTTTCTAAGTCTAAAATTCCTTCAAAATAAAGAAATTTTTTCAATGCATAGTTGCAATTCCTAAATTTCTTCCTATCTATTTTTTGCCATACACGTCCTCTTTTCCCTATTTCATTTCCTTATGGCCCATTTTTAGAGAATATATTCTTTTATTTTTCTTTCTTTTCTTTTCTCCTGTTCTTTCTTTCTTTCCCATCTATCAGAATCTGGAAGCAGCAGAGAAAATTTCAGGATTTTTAAAATCACTCTCCTCCATTTATACTCAGCCCAACTCTGGTGTTTGCTTCTTTGTAGTAACTCATTCCCATTAGGAACTGGACAATGAATATTCCTGAACTCAACAGATTTGCAAAGACTTTTTTCATTGCTAAAGCACATTATCTTTGTGCTTTAATCTTTGAGGCAGAATTCTTACATTTTAGAGATCCACATGCACCTGCCTCGTCTAGAAACTGCTTTAAACTATTTAAGGGAAGATTTTCTTGATAAATACTATGAATCTTTAAACAGCTAAGCACAGAACAAGCTGCATGCAGGTGATAGAACTGTGATTTCTGTCCCAGGAAAATGGGGGTGGAGGTGGGGGCGGGGAGCGGCACAGAGCAGGTATTTCTAGTTTGCTTACTTCCTCTTTTGAGTGCCTTAACTATTGCTTAAATATTGAATAATGACATAGATGAGATAGTGAACAGGGAGCTGTCATTCAACCTTATTTCGAAATGATTTAGATGGCTCTTGAAATAAATATCAATCCTTTTAAACAGTGTATCAGTGTTATTTTTACTCTTTTTAAAAATGTTATGTATTTATTTATTTAACTCTGCCCTACTTCAAGGTAGATCGCTGTCTACCCTAATGTCACCAGGAAAATCAAAGGAACATTTCTGTACTGGGTCTTTGTTGTTGCACAGGCTTTTCCCAAGTTTTGGCAAGCAGGAGCTGATCTCTGGTTGTAGTGTGCAGGCTTCTCATTGCAGTGGCTTCTCTTGTTGCAGAATATGGGCTCTAGGGTGCTGGGGTTTCAGTAGTTGCAGCCTGTGGGCCCAGTGGTTGTGGCTCTTGGGCCCTAGAGCATAAGCTCAATAGTTGTGACACACGAGCTTAATTGCTCCACTGCATGTGGGATCTTCCCAGACTGGGGATCGAACCCTTGTCTCCTACTCTGGCAGGCAGATTCTTTATCACTGAGCCACAAGGTAGCCCTATTTTGATTCTTAAAAGCATTAATTTTGAAAATACTCAGACGATGATGTCTTTCTCCTTCTTGAGAATCTCTTGATGTTAAATATATCATTGTAATGACACTCTCCACTCAAATGTTAAGGGTGTGTTGAAAGTGAAGTGAAAGTGATAGTCGCTCAATCATGTCCGACTCTTTGTGACCCCATTGACTACACAGTCCATGGAATTCTCCAGGCCAGAATACTGGAGTGGGTAGCTGTTCCCTTCTTCAGGGAATCTTCCCAACCCAGGGATTGAATCCAGGTCTCCCACATTGCAGGTGGATTCTTTACCAGCTGAGCCACCAGGGAAGCCCATGGTATGTGAAATAATTACTAATATGATGCAGAATTAAAAGTGATTATCCTTATTTCAGGGAGCAAGAGTTCAGAACACGGCAAAGAATTTGGGAGTCAGAGACCGGACTCCGCAGTCTGCTCCAAGGTGAGTGATTCCCCAGGTCTGCTCTTTCCCAGAGGTCTTGCTACCACGTCCCAGACAGTGTCTCTAACAGCTTGTGCAGCCGCCGCAGGATACACCTAGTCTACTACTGAATATACTCATGGAAATCAGCCATGTAAGCATTCCATGGATCAATATGATTAGGTGTAAATGTTCTCTGATTAAATGAAATTTTAGGTGAAGCAAACTTAAGAGGTAGCATTACCAACATAATTCTGTTTTGCGAGTTCCATCCTGAATTCAAAAGCAGAAGTCCACCCAGGTACTACTAAAATAGATGTTCCAACTGTGCCAAGCCACCAAAATGCCATTTCCACTTTACACTTCTACAATCACATGTGCTATCTCTCTGGTGTGATGGGTTTTTCCTTATGTGTCTTATGAAAAACTGCTCCATAACCACAAAACTCATGTTAGGTATCATTTTCTCCTTGAAGTTGTGATTTTCTTTCTCTCTGTGTTCCCATAGCATCTTGGGTATTGATCTGTTATAACCTTGATTTTGCTGCAGTGTATTGTTACCTGTCTTTCTACCCAAGTTGGATATGAATTCTTTAGAGGCAGGGAAGATTCTTTTTGGATTTTATTCATCGCTCATCATAGTGCCTGCATAGAATATGTGAATAGATTTTGAGAATGTGTGAATGGATAAATCAATTAATGAGCTTATTGTTCGTTATCCTACCAAATGTTCACAGCACACATATCATCATGAGAAAGGACTCATGGATAAAGGACTAATCCACCTTTGAATGAAACATGGAAACAACCATCAAAGAAATGTTCCTTTGATTTTCCTGGTGACATTAGGGTAGACAGCCATCTATCTTGAAGTAGGGCAGAGTTAAATAATTTCTTTTACATTTGATTGTATATATTTGCATTTTAACAAAATGCAAGCACTTCAAGCGCTGTCAACGAAGCAGTTACCAGAACATGAATGATGACTGCAGCATTTGTGAAGTTATATTTCATTCTGAAAAAATGTGTGGGCAGTGAAAGTATTTTCAAAAGGGAAAAATATTTCCCCCTGAAAGTGAATGTAGTCCTCAAGTTCTTCTTTTTTTTTTTTATACTAGAATTTTTGTTGTTGTTTTTTTTCCTTGCTTGGAGGTCATTTTATTTTATTTTTATTTTTTAATTAAATTTTATTTTGCTTAACTTTACAATATTGTATTGCTTTTGCCATACATCAAGATGGATCCACCACAAGTACACATGTGTTCCGCATCCTGAACCCTCCTCCCTCCTCCCTCCCCATACCATCCCTCTGGGTCGTCCCAGTGCACCAGCCCCAGGCATCCGTTATCAGGCATCGTGCCTGGACTGGCGACTCGTTTCAGATATGATATTATACATATTTCAATGCTATTCTCCCAAATTATCCTACCCTCTCCCATTCTCAGAGTCCAAAAGTCTGTTCTATACATCAGTCTCTTTTGCTGTCTTGTAAACAGGGTTATTGTTACCATCTTTCTAAATTCCATATATATGCATTAGTATACTTTATTTGTGTTTTTCTTTCTGGCTTACTTCACTCTGTATAATAGGCTCCAGTTCCATCCACCTCATTAGAACTGATTCAAATGTATTCTTTTTAATGACTGAGTAATACTCCATTGTGTATATGTACCACAGCTTTCTTATCCATTCATCTGCGGATGGACATCTAGGTTGCTTCCAAGTCCTGGCTATTGTAAACAGTGCTGCTATGAACATTGGGGTACACATGTCTCTTTCAATTCTGGTTTTCTCAGTGTGTATGCCCAGCAGTGGGATTGCTGGATCATAAGGCAGTTCTATTCCCAGTTTTTTGAGGAATCTCCATACTGTTCTCCATAGTGGCTGTACTAGTTTGCATTCCCACCAACAGTGGAAGAGGGTTCCCTTTTCTCCACACCCTCTCCAGCATTTATTGCTTGTGGACTTTTGGATCACAGCCATTCTGACTAGCATGAAATGGTACCTCATAGTGGTTTTGATTTGCATTTCTCTGATAATGAGTGATGTTGAGCATCTTTTCATGTGTTTGTTAGCCATCTGTATGTCTTCTTTGGAGAAATGTCTATTTAGTTCTTTGGCCCATTTTTTGATTGGGTCATTTATTTTTCTGGAATTGAGCTGTAGGAGTTGCTTGTATATTTTTGAGATTAGTTGTTTGTCTGTTGCTTCATTTGTTATTATTTTCTCCCATTCTGAAGGCTGTCTTTTCACCTTGCTTATAGTTTCCTTTGTTGTGCAGAAGCTTTTTAAGTTTAATTAGGTCCCATTTGTTTATTTTATTTCCAATATTCTTGGAGGTGGGTCATAGAGGATCCTGCTGTCATGTATGTCAGAGAGTGTTTTGCCTGTGTTTTCCTCCAGGAGTTTTATGGTTTCTGGTCTTACATTTAGATCTTTAATCCATTTTGAGTTTATTTTTGTGTATGGTGTTAGAAAGTGTTCTAGTTTCATTCTTTTACAAGTGTTTGACCAGTTTTCCCAGCACCAAGTTCTAATCGCATTTATTTTCAGTGCTGACTCCTAATTCTATTTAATCCTCAAGTCTTGTTTATGTTATTGTTCATAGTTGATTAAATGAGAGTCTAAGTCTTTCTCTTGCTGAAGAATCACTTTACTTGGGCATTCTTTCTCCAGGACCTTAACAGACATAGTATATTTGGATAATAAACCCAGTGAAGCTTTAAAATTCCAAGAAGAAAACAAGATAATGGCTCAGAGAGGTCTTCTTAGCTGAGGCTTATAAACGCTAATGAACAGAGGGGATGAGACTTAAGCATCCTGATCAATAAACCAGTGTGCAACCTCAATATGAGAAAAGAAACTGATGAGCTCATTTTGTTTTTTGGGTTACATTTAAAACACTTGAAGCAAGATAAATAAATAAATAAAATCTGCTAGCTCTAAAGTGGACATGTTTTACAAGGGATTAATTGCTCTGAGAGAGAAATCTAGAGTAATTTTTCAATTTTACTTATGCTTTCATTCATTCTACAAATATTTATTGAGGATTTCATTCATTCTACAAATACTGATTGAGAACTTAAGAAATGGAAAGCACTCTGCTAGGCCCGGTGGAGAATGTAAGCATAAGATAAAAATAGTTCCGGCCCTCAAAGAGCTTTCAGTTAAAGAGGCCAGGCTCCTCTGTCCATGGGATTTCCCAGGCAAGAATACTGGAGTGGATTGCCATACCATGCATGCCTGGTCTCCTCATCTCCTGCTTTGCAGGTGGATCCTTTACTGTTGGAGCCACCAGGGAAGCCAGAGCAAAACACCACCAGGCTAGGGAGAAAGCGAGAAGCGCTCTGTGAGGGCACAGGGAAGGCGCCAAGGACCACAGAGCGCCTGGGATCCCTCCCATCTGGAAATGAGGATTTCTGCCCCAAAGTCAGTGAGAAACGTGAAAAACACATTTGTCTCTCAAGACCAGGCCCTCCATAGGCACGGGTAATGTTTCTAGAAACATCTTCAGGGAGATATTTTGCTGTTTCTGACTGACATAGTATTTGATTCAAATCCCCATCCCATCTCTATTACAGCTTTCCTTTCTCCATCCACTGCCTTTCATTTTTTAAAATTCACTCAGCAGACATATATTGAATTTCTGCTGTGCGACTGTAGATGTCACGCACTAGACATAATCCCCACTACCAGTCAGTGAGGTGTCAAAGAGCAACAACTGAATAAAATGAAAATAGTACACAGTGTGTGTGTGATAAGAGCCATAACAGTGCAGCCACTATGAAAAACAGCATGGAGGCTCCTTAAATAACTAAAAATTGAACTACTGTATGATCCAGCAATTTCACCCCAGGCATGTATCTGGAAAAAAGGAAAAAACTGATTAAAAAAGATGCATGTACCCCTAATGTTCATAGTAGCTCTGTTGACAGTAGTAAGACATGGAATCAACTAACTGAATTCAGAAGATGTGGTATATATATTACATATGTATATAAATGTGTAAATGCAGGTATACATACACACAATGAAATACTACTTAACCTTACAAAAGAACGGACTTCCCAGGTGGTGCTAGTGGTAAGGAATTTGCCTGCCAGTGCAGGAGACCCAAGAGACATGGGCTCAACCCCTGGATAGAAAATGTCAGCCCACTCAGTACTCTTGCCTGGAGAATCCCATGGACAGAGAAGCCTGGTGGGCTACAGTCCATAGGGTCACAAAGAGCCGGACATGACTGAAGCAATTTAGCGCGTAAAAAAGAATAAAATTCTGCCATTTACAGCCATGTGGATGGACCTAGAGAATATTATGCTGAGTGAAATAAATCAAATACCATGTGATGTCACTTACATGTGGAATCTAAAAAATAATACAAATGAAACTGCATGTAAAACAGAAACAGGCTCACCGACATAGAAAACAAACTTGTGGCTACCAAAGTGTAGAGGGAAGGGAAAGGGGCACATTAAAGGTGTGAGCTAATAGATACAAAGACTATATACCAAATAGATAAGCAACAAGAATTTATTATATAGAAAGGAATTTATTGTATACCCTTTATACTGTAATAACCTACAGTAGAATAAATCTACAAATACACTAAATCATGGTACCCCTGAAATCACACAATGTTATAAAGCATATATATTTCAATTTTTAAATAAAGAACCATGATAGGAATAGTACAGATTGCCATGGGAACATAGAAGAGGCACATAACTGAACCTAAGGATGGAGGGGAGAGGTCACAAAGAATTCCTGACCCCATCAACATGGTAATTAATAGACGTCTTCCTGAGCTGATGCAGTGATCCCAGTGCTGAGAGAGCACATCGCCTCTGACAGCTACACCTAGACTTCTATGACTGATGATTCAATGTGATTTAAGAATGATACAGAGCGAGGCTGGAGACATTGGCAGGGGCTGGACCAGGAAAAGACTGTACCAGACTGAAGAATTTTCAAGGTAACACGAAGCCAACAAAGAGCCATGAATAAACCATCTTTCTTTCTGGAAGATTTGGATTTTAGACTTTATGTCTGGCAACGTTAGGAGGAGTCATTTGAGGACAAATGAGACTGAAAGCAGCAGATGCTTTGGACACTACTAATCACTGTAGGAGGGTAGTGAAGAGGAAGGTTCTGGGTTGACCACCAGATAGATCTCTGGCTTGGATGACAGTGGTGAAAGATTCTAGACACTGAGACAGTTGATACAGGAAGAAAAGCATGTGTAGGAAAAGATGATGGCCTTACTTGGTGATATTACACTGAGGCCCAGTGGGACATGGAGATGCTGTGGTGGGCGGTACAAATGAGGTTCCTCCTACACATTGACTGGTCAGAGCAATAAATTTGTCTTCACTAAGAAGCAGATATTACATTCCAGATAATGGCACACTGCTCTTATTTTCTATTACATTACACACTTTGGCAAGTATTATGTAACGAAAATTTGATTTTCTTCATTTGCATAATTGTAGTTTGTGTGTATTTGTATCATATTTGTAGCCACAAAATGATTTTGGGTCCAAGCTGCTAACGTGACGTTTCGTAGGTTATTTACCTTTCTTAGACAGTTTTTCCATCTATAAAATGGAGACCGTTGCCTCAGGACAGAGTGCCCAGGTAATGCTTATGCGTACTCAGTCAGGTCCGACTCTTTGTGACCCAATGGACTGTAGCCTGCCAGGCTCTTGTATCCATGGGATTCTTCAGGCAAGAATACTGGAGTGGGTTGCTGTTTCCTTCTCTAGGGGATCTTCCCAACCCAGTAATCAAACCCGTGTCTCTTGCATTTCCTGATTGGCATACGGGTTCTTTGGGACAGAGTAGTGTTGATAATTTCATCTGTTTTGTGGTCTCCTTTAGCACAGCTCTTCTCTGTGCCTTGTTGAAAAATGAAGGCTATGATCTGTGTAGACTGAAGTTTGAGAATCCTACTCTCTGCAGCCTTGGATTTGAGCTGCAAACACCAGCTCCAGGATGGGTGCCTGAGCCCAACAAGAAAAGAAGAAAGTGGAGCCAGAAACCAGTCTTTATCTTGTAGGGCCTGTGGTGTGCACGAGTGGCATGAGGATGTGGCAAAAGCCCCAAATGTCGGGCAAACAAAAGCCTCCATTCCCTCACTGTTTAGATGCCAAAAAGCAAACGGGTCAGCACAGAGTGAAAGTCCAGCTCTTACCTATTACATTTTACTACCAAGCTTGATCTGCCTGTTTGCAGTTCCCAAAGCCTCCAAGTTCCATTACAAATGTGTCTGGACTCAGATAACCCTGAGTCCCTTCCAAGAAGCCTCTGCCAAGTGGAATGTGCCCAGCTCTGCTGCAGTACCCAGAGCTATTACTTCATTAGCTGAATGCAAGGAGTAGCCTTTTCTCCAAATTGCGAGGCAGTCTTTTCAAAGACTGCTCTACCCAGTGGCATTAGCCGCATTATGTGGACACGTGCAGTGCAAGGTAATGGCAGGGGCTTCTCAGCCCAGACCTCACGAGGAAGGATGTTTGCCACCCAGCCGACTGTTCCTGTTATACATGAGGCCTTTTCACTCATTAGGCTGCACTGTCAGGAAATAAAATGAAATTAAAGAGAAGAATGGTCCCTTCATTCTATTATTCCAGCTCTGGGAATGCAGTTTGAAGCAACATCATATCCTTCAGCTGCACAAGCAGCTTTGAAGTCTATCAGCTCAGTTTAACGTATGCTTTTGTCCAGGAAGGATGAAATAAGCTTTTCTGGTGTGAGATGTCCTTATCTCAGCATTCATTTTCTTCTCTGGAGATGACACATACGGTATTAAACACCTTGCAGACTCCAAAGGCAATTACTTCTTGTCTGGGTTTCCAGAATGGGAAAGTTATTTTGTTTAACTAGATTTCTAACTTGATATTAAATCTTTTTCATTCTCCCCCACCTTTTGATTTTGAATGACTGTGGGATTAAATATTGAAGGGAGAGGAAGTTTACAATTTGCTGAATTTGTCAGTAGCACATTTAAACTGTGTTCAATTTCATCTGTAAAAGAAAGTGACTTAGAACAGAGGCCCCTGGGTTTGGAAAGCTTTTAACACAGAGCAAGGTTGGACTTCTCTGGCAGTTCAATGGTTAAGACTCCATGCTTCCAACAGGAGGTGTTGGTTTGAGCCCTGGTAAGGGAACTGGCATCTCACATGCTGTGTGATGTAGCTGAAAAAAGAAAAAAAAGAACGTAAAATGGAGCAAAGTTGAAATTTGCACCTTATATTTCTAGAGCATAAGACTAAGCTCTGAAGTAGGACCAGCATGGCCACATTCTTATCTAGGACTTCAGGCTTACAACCAGCTTCATTACATCTGCTCGTGTTCACTCACAGTGTAAAGGTTAGTCACTTAGTCATGTCCAACTCTTTGGGACCCCATGGACTGTAGCCCTCCAGGCTCCTCTGTCCATGGGAACTCTCCTGGCAAGAATACTGAAGTGGCTTGCCATTTCCTTCTCCAGGGGATCTTCCTGACCCAGGGATTGAACCCGGGTCTCCATTGCAGGCAGATTCTTTACTGTTTGAGCCACCAGGGAAGCCCACCTGTTCTCTCAGCTTTGGCCTTAGTAATGGGTGTGCTTTATGCATCACTACTGAAGCAGGTATACCCACCTTCATTTGGTTCGGAGTTAGGAGTCAACCATTCAGAAGAACGTGAAGCAATAGAACTTGTATCATCTTCTAGGTTCTGTGCCCCGAGCTTTGCCTGCATGCTGTCTGGTTTCAGAAAACTAGACCTGAGAGGCAAAGAGAGCATCTTGGGGGCATCTCCACCAGTTCAAATGGATTCCTTGGCCCACTTGAATCTCCACCTGATTCTACTGACAAGGGAGTGACAGTGTGGATAGAGCTGTGCAGGTGTTCCTTAGGAAACACCAGCTCCTTGTGCCTTGAAATTCAGGCCTCAGGACTGTGTCTCATCAGCCTAGCCTTGACCAACTGCCAGCACCACCAGGATGGTACAAGTGAGGCAGAGTTCTAGAACTCGGAAAGTCAGGAATGACTTAAGAGAGAGATGCTATGTTGCTGCAAGATAATCATAATACATATGATACTAAGTACCTCCTAGATTTCAGAGCATCACTTTTGCTACCAGCAAGGTGAACAGCCCAGATTGACAGCACTGGAGAAGAAGCAGCTGGTATAAAAACGGCAGCATTGCCTAGTCAGTGGGCATGTAGATGTGCAAAGAGACGTGGGTGTTTTGTAATAACAGAGCCGAAATTTTGGAGTTTGCTAACCCACATGCAATTTTTAGTGAAATAGGTGATAGGATCTTGACTGACTCCCAAACCAAGAAGTTCTTGTCAATGTATTTGTCATACCAATAAAAACATCTCAAGTGATGTAAATGTGCTGGGTCACTGTCACACCTTCCCATGCCTTTTCTAGGCTGTACAAGCTGTGTGAGCCGCCTCCTCCGGTTGGAGAAGAATGAGGAGCATCTTCAAGGAACCAGACAAGCAGAAGCTTCTGAACACTGGATGAGACAAAGGACGTGCTGGCTAAACATCCTCCATGCAACATAAAGAAATGGACTTTTTTTCCCTGACTCTTTCATCATGCTGTAAATAACTAATGTTCAGTTTGTACTTAGATGTTTGTGCTGGAAATGGATACAAGTCCATTCAAACAACTCAGCTTCACAAACTGATCTCTCTCTGTGTTAACATGGATTATTCATCCTGGAGATTATATGAAAAAAGATCCAAGATGAAACATTAACCATTGTGCCTCCTTTCCCATTTATTGAAATTACTATATTGCATTCGCTTTTCATCTTCTCCAAATGGAGCATGTAATGATGCATATTTCCACTTGAAGAAGTTTGTCATTGGAGAACCTGGCCACACTTTCCAGGTGATCACACAGAAATGTGGCAGACGCAGAGACTGGGCGTCGTAGGTTTTTGGTCTCCTGCTTGCATCTGAGAAAGTCGTTTGTGGGTAAAGGGTGAGGAGCATCCTTTACTCTTTTTCAGTAAGAGGGGAGAAGAGAGCTGACTGAGGCCTCCAGCAGCATCTTCTTCCAGCTACTTTCAGGGACGCTCTCTGCTTGTGGAGAGTTCAGTGAACCAGTGCTGTCCTTGGTCTCTGAAATGAACATGGCTTCCTTGGATAATGAGTCCTGAAGCTGGGACGTAGGTGTCCAGGGGTGGGGAGAAGCAGGGATTGGGAAGGATTGGGGGGACGACTAGGGTGAAGCAGGGGAAAATAAACCTATTAAAAAAACTCAACCTTTAAATTTGAAAGATACCTGAAAATCTTATTCAGGCTTTCATATGTGATGTCAGACTCTTAGAGAATAAACCATACTGAGTGTGTTTCTATCAAGGTAGTATAACATGAGAAAATAAAGCTTTATTTGTTGAACTTTCAAAGGACTATTAGAGACCTTGATAATTTATGAAAGTACAAGGTATATTCTATTTTCATTCTAAAGTTTACATAATGTTTATCTGTCTACATTGATAAAATATTAATAATGTTTCCTTAGCATAGTGAAAATTGCAATATTGATTTTAAATCTATAATTTTTCAAAACAGTTAAATGCCCCTGCTGTGATTGTGATACTTATGTGGATTCAGATTAATTTCCAATATGAAATGCTTTCCATAAGTAAAGTATTTACAAACCATTATTAAATTTTAATTTATGAAATTTGGTAATAGTTTTCAAACTCATTAAAAAGCTTTCATCACTAGCACTTGTGTATTCAATAACAGAAACACTGTGTTATGTATATATGAGGTCTTCGTGTCCTGGTCAAGGTAATAAAAGTTATTTTGCATAGAAACATTGAAGACTTTCATGATAAGTACATATTTATAATGAAAAATAAACCAACATCAGAGTTTTCAGACAAAAAAGTTGAACACTTTGAATTTAATGAAGACATACCCTTAATATAAATATTTACATTAAATGTGTTCTTAACTTTCAGGGCTTTAACATTTTTGATACTATTGCCGGTAATCCTGAAGGTCCATGAAATTAGTAAACTGTGATGTTCCTGTTGCTGACAATTTGATTACATTTAACATGGGAATAATGAGTGAGCAAAACTGATTAACTAGCAAGTACTTTTCATGTTGTCATTACTGTTCTCTGATCACCACCCTGGAAGCCGTATTCCTTGTTAAAGGTCTGAAGAGGCCACTTAAACATTTCAGTCATACTTTGTATTTCATGGGAGAAATTATCTGCTATTGTAGTATTTATAAATTAGCATACTTTGAGATTGAATCTCTATATAATAGAATGTACTTAGTACTATTTTAAGGGTTAAACATGGTGTAAGCATACCATCTATCAATGCTTGGCACGTAATAAAAGCTCAAAAGTTAGTGATGACATGTTACCATCAATCACTGTGATTTTTTATTGAAATGAAAACTGTAGCTAAAACCTAAGTAATTTCTATGTGCCAAGCAATACCTCCAGGTTCTTTGCCATAGTTTCTTGTTATTGCTTCATTCATCCTCATACTGATGCTTTGAGGTGATATTCTTAGCATCACCCCTGTTTTACAGTTGAGGAACTGAAGCAAAGAATGGTCCAGTGACTTGCCCAAGATCACAAGGCCAGTAAGTGGTAGAACCAGGATTTGAGCCTAGGAAGTCTGCCTTCTTAATACATTGTGTTACTTTTCCTTATTAATACAGGAAATGTTCTAATACTGCCAGTTATTTGTTAGTAAAGTTGCAGTTCTGTGTGGTGTGGGCCATTACATTATATGTGTTATATTAAGAAAAAAGTGAATGGAAACATATAAAGTGCCTCTAAATATATGAAAGTCACAGGATATGCTGGACATTTTGCCATTCTGGATACACATTATGAAGTAACCTAATGCTATTGCAATCTGAAAAGACATGATCTATTCCTCATAATTGAAAAATAACAGTTTTAGATATGTTTTTAAAGTCTTGAATAGTACATTATATAAAATCTGACTGATTCCAAAACAGTGGTGACACCAAAAAATCATGTGAGTGAATGAATAAGGACAACTCTTCAACACCACGATGTACCTCTGTGTGACGGTGGGCATTCAACTGACCTTGAGCTTTTATATGAGCTTTGGCATGTTCAGGGTGGTATGACCACAGACGGGCCTTGAGTTTTTAGAATGGGTTTACCTAAATGCTCACACACTGTTCTACAACCAATGTACCTTTAAATGTTACAAAAGCCTGCTAACAGTTCTTCCAGGTTCTCCCAACTTTGCGGTTATAAGTGTGGACCTCTGCCTCTCTCCACCTAAAAAGGAAGGTCACGCCTAGAAATGTTGGTTCTTAATATGGGGCTGATTCATAAATACTTGTTAACTAGTAATTTGTGGTCAAGAAATCTGAAACATTCCATTGTACCTTATAAAGTTTTCTTACTAAATATTAAAAATTAATATTAAAGGTATGAGTAATTTGAGGAGACTAGAATTTTACACCTATTTCCATTACATTTAATGAAAAAGAATGGAAGAAAGAAGGAAGGAGGAAATAAAGAGGGATGGAGGAAGGGAGGGAGGGAGGAAGGAAAGAACTTTTGTACTGGTTTTCCTTATACTGGATATGTAATGTTGAATTTAGAATCTAGGCTTTATTTTATGAACCAGTATCCCCATCTCATGAGTCTCATACTATTTTCTGTCTTTTTAAATCACATTCTTCTAGTGATTTAGATTCCCTGTGCATTCAACGGCCACTCTTCTTACAGCAACAATGTTCAATTTAAAGTTAGATTAACTTCTCATGATACTATAACGTATACGACATTGTAATGATATTGGTTCTGACTCTATTAATTTAAATTTTGTGATGAATTCAGAATAGCATGATACTGACCTTGGTGTTAACTGTGAAAGCCAACAAAATGAATGGATAAAAAATCCTGAGTGGCATATTAAGTCATTTAGGAAAACAAACTATTTTCTACTCTTTGGACACATTTTACCAGCAAAACTAATTTTACTGACTTGGAAGCATTCCTTTGAGTTACTGTATGTATTTGAAAATAACAAATGTGTAATTAGAACACTACTCTTTCATTAGTTCAAATAGTTCCTATGTAGCATGGTTTAGTATAGAATAGAAGGCATATTTTTATTCACCTACATATTCAGTAAAACATAAAGTTGAAATTTAAAATGACTCATTTTAATTTAAGTCATTTTCATTTACCTTTTACTTTAAAGGTCATTTTTAGATTTTCTTCAGTAGCTGAATTTACAAATAGTGAAACTAACCTTTAGCATGTGATTAAATTGCTTCTGAATTTTAAAATTTATGTTTAATTTTTAAAGGCTTTTTTAAGTGAATTATCATACAAAATGATAGCTCAGTTATGATCCCAATGTTAGTAGTAGTTACTTCATTAACAGGTGTATATATTAATCGATTTGTTGAATGAGTTGTCAGTTGTTCTATGTAACTATGAAGGCAAAAATTCTGGAAATGGTTTAGGACCATCTGAACCTTGATTACAAAAAATATTCTGTATTTTATAAGGTTTTTCACATTTAGAGATGAGCTTCAGAAAAGTTTCATCCTTTGTGAAGCAGACGAGATGGGATAAGCTTCCAGCAGGTGTCTGGACCAAGAATGGGCTCAGGCTGATTCCTTTTACATACAGTGGCCACAAACTTTGAAGGTGCTGTGATTCCATAGTAGTTACTATGGTTGGTCTTTTGTTTTCAAAAACTTTTGCTACTTAAAAGTTTTGCTTTTAACAGTAATCTCAGCGTTCATTTTGCCAAGTTGTGCTTGACCTCCTTCACTCAGGATAGTTTGCTTCTCTCACTGAGAAGACATTTCCGAAGTCTACTAGCTATACTAAGAGATAAATATATATTTTATATACATATAATAATATTTATAATGTTTTGTTTTTATGATAATACATTATAAAAATGACTTAGATTCTTCTGTCTTATTTTGTGTGAAGGTATGAAATATGGAGTGGTTCCGTATATTGAATGTGTGTCTAAATATGCCCTAAGTGTCCCTGGTATGCCAGCTTTTGATCACTGGCACTAGTCTGGAGTCTATTGATCTGGCTTTGCCATCAGAGGTAGTTGATTAAGAACAAAATTATTGAATTCTTAAATGATAGTTCTAGTAGAAATAGAAAGCTTTGGACAGTTCATTTTGGATCAAATAACAGAATAAATATTATCCACTCTTGTGTTCATCCAACAAACGTGTTTGAGAATTCACTTTGTAAAAGGCACAGTTGGGGGGCTGACTTTGTGCGTTGCATGTATTTAGTTCAAAAATCTTCTCAGTGTCTCCTCCGCGTTAATCTCCTTTGTGTCTTTTTCCTGTAATGGCATTATTTGTAATGCAAACTTATTCTAATACCATGTAGATATCTATGTTGTGTAATTTCAAGAATACTAAGTTGATAGAATGCTCTAGAAAGCATACATTTAAACTTAAGTATCTAATCCCTCAAGCAAATTTACTAGAGTTTCAGACGAATATATATTTTTGTAACTGCCAAGTAAATGAGTAAGAACATAGCTTTTTTGTTTAAAAATATTTTTATAAGTGTGCATTTACACAGTATTCATTATTTTAAACATTAAAATATCAAGTGGGTTCTATAAATAGTGATTCTTTTGAATATATCCATATTTAACATTTCATAACACCCAAACTGTAATGACAAATGTCATATGAATATGTTATTATAGTAGTGTGTTTTTTCCTTTGTAAAATATGTGTAACATAGTTTGAATCTCTCAGTATTTTGTGCATGGTTAAAATAATCAAGTGTATTATGTATTTTATATCATTTATTTTTGTCTGCATAAAAGACTAGAATAGTAACATTGTATCATGTGTCGAAAATAATAAAGTGAAATGTAGTATGACCATTTCAGTTTCTATCCATTTAAATTTAATCAATTTCTGTTATGTTTTCACCTGTTTAAGAGACAAAAATATGCATGAAACAGAGCTTTTCATCCTTTAAGAATTCACAAGCTCAATAGAAGAAACTTTGATAAACATGTAAAACAAATCTACAAATATGAACTAAGGTGAGTTGTAGAGACAGTAACTGCTAGGAAAAGAAGCTAAATAGGGGCAGAAAAGCTTCACAGAAAGGGACTGTGTGTTCCTTGAATTAATGAGCCAGTCTATTGTTTATTCAGTACCTGTTATGGATAAGCCCCTATCATGGTTGCTGAGGGTGTTATAAATGCATATAATTCTCAGACTTTACAGTTAAATAACTTGGTAATATAAATGATTATCATAGTGCACAAACTAAAATGGTAATTACCAACAAAAGGCAATACACACCAATACAAAATGAGAGGTAGGATGGTGAGAAATATGTACTATAGAAATGCAAGGAATTTAGATTCAACCCAACATCTCTTTATTGGGCGTCTAGAAATTTCTTAACAGGTTCTGAGCTAAGCTGGATAATTAGTCCTTAGAAACATATATGGCTATTGCTCATGTGGAGTTTACAGTTCTAGAAGGGGAAGGCTAATGAGAAAACACAGAAACGATCAAAGTTGGCTAGGTCAGTGTTCAGAATGTGTAAGATTAAGCAACAGAAGAAGTGGGCGTGGCCTTGTAACAAGAACAGCGGGTACTGAGATGCAAATGTGCCAGATATTTTGGTGAGATGGTAAGTAAATTAGTTTGGATAGAGGATCAAGATTTGTGAATATGATAACTAATAATGCTGAATATTTTACCTGAGCTTTTGGCTGTTAATATAATGATTTGGGGGTTTCCCTGGTAGCTCAGATGGTAAAGAATCTGCCTGCAATGTGGGAGACCTGGGTTCGATCCCTGGGTTGGGAAGATCCCCTGGAGAAGGAAAAGGCTACCCACTCCAGTATTTTGGCCTGGAGAATTCTGCGTCGCAAAGAGTCAGACATAACAGAGCAACTTTCACAAATAATGTCTTGTATGAATTGTCTGTTTAGATGCGTGCACATTTTTATTGAGCTTGTTGCTTTTTACTATTAAATTATAAATTTCTTTATATACCAAAGAAAAAAACGATTTATGGATGTGATTAGAGAGAGATGGATTAAAAAGAAGGTTGAATCTGGATGGTATACGTGTCTCAGTGCCAGGCTAAGTCTGGACATTTTACAGGGAAGAAAATTGAGACATCTAGTTAATAACAATAATAAAAAATTACAAAATTCCAGTGAGGAGTTTGAAAAATTTGTATGTTGTTGACTATATAGACCACCTCAGAAAAGTAGAAGGAAATAGTCATTGGAGGAAACAAAAATCAATAACTACATTTTACCTTTTGGAGATTGCTGGTATATTGAGATTGCAAATTTAATACAGTAATAAGAAAAACTGGAATGAACAAATAGAGGTTATTTGTTTTAGTGCAGCAGTCCAGACACTGGTGTTCCAGAGTCGCTATTAGGTCGCTATTAGACACACATACAAAACGTATTTTGTGGTCAAAATTGGTTTTAGGAAACACAGACTCAAACAGATTTTCTTTATCATAGGACTTCTCTGACCTTTTAATATACTTATAAAAATCACAATTTTGGATGAAAGAGGTGATGTGTTTCACAACTTCTAGAAGAGAGGACATGTTTCATAGAAGATTTGCTAATATTTTCTTGGAATGCAAATATTCAGTGGAGCACAAAGTGGGAAAACTGTTCTAAAAACGTCATAATAACATAAAGGGGGAAAAAAGGTAAACAAGAGATGGGGCAGCCATTTATTACCTGGTTTGGTAGGGTGGGTGGTGGGTGGTGGGGGGGGGGGGGGGGCGGGGCGGGTGGAGGAAAGCGTTAAGGCTCAAAGGAAGAACTACTGACAATTTTTTATATCTATTTTTGTTGTATTTTTTACTGAAATATAGTTAACTTGCAATGTTGTGTCAATTTCTGGTGTATGGCAAAGGACATTGACATAAATGAACAATAACAGTGGATTAGAATTAAAATCACTTTCACTTTTCACTTTCATGCATTGGAGAAGGAAATGGCAACCCACTCCAGTGTTCTTGCCTAGAGAATCCCAGGGACGGGGGGAGCCTGGTGGCCTGCCGTCTATGGGGTCGCACAGAATCGGACACGACTGAAGCGATTTAGCAGCAGTAGCAGCAGAATTAAAATCAAGGTGTGATATTGTCACCATTCATCCATGTTCAGAACGTTAGGGGCTTGGAAGAACATATTCCATTCAAATGCAGACATATCCTTTCTGATCATTTCAGCTTATAATGTGATGAGATGTTAGAATAGAGGATATTTTAGTGACTCAAATATTGATGGCACCAGTTTGCTATGTTTTCTGGACTAAATTTGTAATTCTGTATGGCCATCTCCAGGGTGCTTAAGTTAGATGACGTAAAGGTTAAAGACGAATTTTCTTTTCACAAAAAGTATTTTAAAACTTAGGTACATGAATCAAAGTAAATTGGAAGTGGTCAAACAGGAGATGGCAAGAGTGAAGATCAACATTTTAGGAATCAGTGAACTAAAACGGACTGGAATGGGTGAATTTAACTCAGATGACCATTATATCTAGTACTGTGGGCAAGAATCCCTTAGAAGAAATGGAGTAGCCCCCACCGTCAACAAAAGAGTCTGAAATACAGTACTTGGATGCAATCTCAAAAATGACAGAATGATTTCAGTTCAATTCCAAGGCAAACCATTCACTATCAGAGTAATGCAAGTAAGTCTATGCCCCATATACTAATGCTGAAGAAGATGAAGTTGAATGGTTCTATGAAGACCTACAAGAACTAAATCTTCTAGAACTAAAACCAAAAAAATATATCCTTTTCATCATAGGGGACTGGAATGCAAAAGTAGGAAGTGAAGAGATACCTGGAGTAATAGGCAAATTTGGCCTTGGAGTAAAAACAAAGCAGGTAAAAGACTAACAGAGTTTTGCCAAGAGAACGCACTGTTCATAGCAAACACCCTCTTCCAGCAGCACAAGAGAAGACTCTATACATGGACATCACCAGATGCTCAATTCTGAAATCAGATTAATTATGTTCTTTGCAGCCAAAGATGGAGAAGCTCTATACAGTCAGCAAAAACAAGACCAGGAGCTGACTGTGGCTCAGATCATGAGCTCCTTATTGCCAAATACAGACTTAAATTGAAGAAAGTAGGGAAAGCCACTAGACCATTCAGGTATGACCTAAATCAAATCCCTTACGATTATATAGTGGAAGTGACAAACAGATTCAAGGGATTAGATCTGATAGACAGAGTGCCCGAAGAACTATGGACAGAGGATCATGACATTGTACAGGAGGCAGTGATTAAGACCATCCCCAGGGAAAAGAAATACAAAAAGGCAAAATGGTTGTCTGAGGGGGCCTTACAAATAGCTGAGAAAAGAAGGAAAAGGAGAAAAGGAAAGATATAAGCATCTGAATGCAGAGTTCCAAACAATAGCAAGGAAGACAAGAAAGCCTTCCTCAGTGATCAATGCAAAGAAATAGAAGAAAACAATAGAATGGGAAAGACTAGACATTCCTTCAAGAAAATTAGAGACACCAAGAGAAGATTTCATGCAAAGATAAGCACAATAAAGGACAGAAATGGTATGGACCTAACAGAAGCAGAAGGTATTAAGAATACACAGAAGACTATACCAAAAGGAGCTACATGACCCAGATAACCACAATGGTGTGATCACTCACCTAGAGCCAGACATCCTGGAATGTGAAGTCAAGTGGGCCTTAGGAAGCATCATTATGAACAAAGCTGATGGAGGTGATGGAATTCCAGTTGCTGCTGCTGCTAAGTCACTTCAGTCGTGTCCGACTCTGTGCGAACCCCATAGACAGCAGCCCACCAGGCCCCACTGTCCCTGGGATTCTCCAGGCAAGAACACTGGAGTGGGTTGCCATTTCCTTCTCCAATGCATGAAAGTGAAAAGTGAAAGTGAAGTAGCTCAGTCGTGTCCGACTCTTAGCGACCCCATGGACTGCAGCCTACCAGGCTCCTCTGTCCATGGGATTTTCCAGGCAAGAGTACTGGAGTGGGGTGCCATTGCCTTTGGGAATTCCAGTTGAGCTATTTCAAATCCTAAAAGATGATGTTGTGAAAGTGCTGCACACAATATGCCAGCAAATTTGGAAAACTCAGCAGTGGCCACAGGACTGGAAAAGGTCAGTTTTCATTCAATGTTGACTAAGCAACTGAACTGACTGATTTTAAAATGTAAAGTGTGGGGTTTTCTAGACTGACATTGGTCTGCTATTTGAGCATGATCTAAAAAAGTACAACTTCCCAAGACTGGATCAGGAAGAAATAGAAAATCTTAACAGACCCATCACAAGCATGGAAATTGAAACTGTAATCAGAAATCTTCCAGCAAATAAAAGCCCAGGTCCAGACGGCTTCACAGCTGAATTCTACCAAAAATTTAGAGAAGAGCTAACATCTATCCTACTCAAACTGTTCCAGAAAATTGCAGAGGAAGGCAAACTTCCAAACTCATTCTATGAGGCCACCATCACCCTAATACCAAAACCTGACAAAGATCCCACAAAAAAAGAAAACTACAGGCCAATATCACTGATGAACATAGATGCAAAAATCCTTAACAAAATTCTAGCAATCAGAATCCAACAACACATTAAAAAGATCATACACCATGACCAAGTGGGCTTTATCCCAGGGATGCAAGGATTCTTCAATATCCGCAAATCAATCAACATAATACACCACATTAACAAACTGAAGAATAAAAACCATATGATTATCTCAATAGATGCAGAAAAGCCTTTGACAAAGTTCAACATCCATTTATGATAAAAACTCTCCAGAAAGCAGGAATAGAAGGAACATACCTCAACATAATAAAAGCTATATACGACAAACCCACAGCAAACATTATCCTCAATGGTGAAAAATTGAAAGCATTTCCTCTAAAGTCAGAAACAAGACAAGGATGCCCACTTTCACCATTACTATTCAACATAGTTCTGGAAGTTTTGGCCACAGCAATCAGAGCAGAAAAAGAAATAAAAGGAATCCAAATTGGAAAAGAAGTAAAACTCTCACTGTTTGCAGATGACATGATCCTCGACGTAGAAAACCCTAAAGATTCCACCAGAAAATTACTAGAACTGATCAATGAATATAGTAAAGTTGCAGGATATAAAATCAACACACAGAAATCCCTTGCATTCCTGTACACTAATAACGAGAAAATAGAAAGAGAAATTAAGGAAACAATTCCATTCACCATTGCAATGAAAACAATAAAATACTTAGGAATATATCTTCCTAAAGAATCTAAAGACCTATCTATAGAAAACTATAAAACACTGGTGAAAGAAATCAAAGAGGACACTAATAGATGGAGAAATATACCATGTTCATGGATTGGTAGAATCAATATAGTGAAAATGAGTATACTACCCAAAGCAATTTATAGGTTCAATGCAATCCCCATCAAGCTACCAACGGTATTCTTCACAGAGCTAGAACAAATAATTTCTCAATTTGTATGGAAATACAAAAAACCTCGAATAGCCAAAGCTATCTTGAGAAAGAAGAATGGAACTGGAGGAATCAACCTGCCTGACTTCAGGCTCTACTACAAAGCCACAGTCATCAAGACAGTATGGTACTGGCACAAAGACAGAAATAGAGATCAATGGAACAAAATAGAAAGCCCAGAGATAAATCCACGCACATATGGTCACCTTATCTTTGACAAAGGAGGCAAGAATATACAATGGATTAAAAACAGTCTCTTTAACAAGTGGTGCTGGGAAAACTGGTCAAACACTTGTAAAAGAATGAAACTAGAACACTTTCTAACACCATACACAAAAATAAACTCAAAATGGATTAAAGAGCTAAATGTAAGACCAGAAACCATAAAACTCCTAGAGGAAAACATAGGCAAAACACTCTCTGACTTACATCACAGCAGGATCCTCCATGACCCACCTCCCAGAATATCGGAAATAAAATCAAAAATGAACAAATGGGACCTAATCAAACTTAAAAAGCTTCTGCACAACAAAGGAAACTATAAGCAAGGTGAAAAGACAGCCTTCAGAATGGGAGAAAATAATAGCAAATGAAGCAACTGACAAACAACTAATCTCAAAAATATACAAGCAACTTCTACAGCTCAATTCCAGAAAAATAAATGACCCAATCAAAAAATGGGCCAAAGAACTAAATAGACATTTCTCCAAAGAAGACATACAGATGGCTAACAAACACATGAAAAGATGCTCAACATCACTCATTATCAGAGAAATGCAAATCAAAACCACTATGAGGTACCATCTCATGCCAATCAGAATGGCTGCTATCCAAAAGTCCACAAGCAATAAATGCTGGAGAGGGTGCGGAGAGAAGGGAACCCTCTTCCACTGTTGGTGGGAATGCAAACTAGTACAGCCACTATGGAGAACAGTATGGAGAGTCCTCAAAAAACTGGGAATAGAACTGCCTTATGATCCAGCAATTCCACTGCTGGGCATTTACACTGAGAAAACCAGAATTGAAAGAGACACGTGTACCCCAATGTTCACAGCAGCACTGTTTACAATAGCCAGAACTTGGAAGCAACCTAGATGTCCATCCACAGATGAATGGATAAGCAAGCAGTGGTACATATACACAATGGAGTATTACTCAGTCATTAAAAAGAATACATTTGAATCAGTTCTAAGGAGGTGGATGGAACTGGAGCCTATTATACAGAGTGAAGTAAGCCAGAAACAAAAACACAAATACAGTATACTAACGCATATATATGGAATTTAGAAAGATGGTAAAAATAACCCTATTTACGAGACAACAAAAGAGACACTGATGTATAGAACAGACTTTTGGACTCTGGGACTGGGAGAGGGTGGGATGATTGGGGAGAATAGCATTGAAATATGTATAATATTATATCTGAAACGAGTCGTCAGTCCGGGTACGATGCCCGACAACAAATGCCTGGGGCTGGAGCACTGGGACGACCTGGAGGGATGGTGTGGGGAGGGGAGAGGGAGGAGGGTTCAGGATGGGGAACACGTGTATATTGGCGGCGGATCCATCTTGATGTATTGTAAAAGCAATACAATATTGTAAAGTTAAGCAAAAAAAAAAATAAAAATAAAGTGTTGCTGTTCAGTTGCTAAATCGTGTCTGATTCTTTGTGACCCCATGAACTGCAGCATGCTAGGCTTCCTTGTCCTTCACTATCTCCCAGATTTTGCTCTAATTCATGTTCACTGAGTTGATGATGCCATCCAGCCATCTCATCCTCTGTCATCCCCTTCTCCTCCTGCCCTTAATTTTTCCCAGCATCAGGGTCTTTTCCAAAGAGTCAGCTCTTCAGATCAGGTGGCCAAAGTAACAGAGCTTCAGCATCAGCATCAGTCCTTCCAATGAATATTCAATGTTGATTTCCTTTGCAGTAATACAGATATCTCACAGATTTTTTGAAGCCGTGTCTTGAAAATATGAACCCTAAGGTCATCTCCGATATTCCTTGGAATGAAGAATTTTTCACTGTTAGTTCAAGTGCACACTCAAGAAAAATTTCAGTATAAGACTGTCTAGAAATTCAGCAAGTCACAGAGTTCCTTGGCTCTCTGCCCTTGACTCACTATCTTGCTTTTATGTAGGAGAGACCTGTGAACTCCTTGTCAGAAAAATGATGAGATATATTATTCCAGGGCTGTGTGCTGAGAGAAAAAGGCAGTGATCATCACATGATATAGTAGAGTGTGCTGTTTAGGGCACTTTAGTGCAGAAGGATGAAGACAAGTGAGGATATAAATGATGGTGCAAGAATGACTAAGGACACACAGGGACAGATTGCCAGGAAATATTAGGTCTGTTAGAAACCTCTGCCACTCAAACTGTCCTCATGTTGACTCACAGTTAAATATGTTTATCTCAGAGGTTAGAGGTTAGGACGTTACCTAATTTTAGCAATGAGGGATCTGGAAGTTACCGGAGAAAATAGACTCAATGGTGGTATGAAAAGTCTTATTTACAGTCTTAGAAAAACATATTTCAGTTTTCTAAACTACTGGTTGAAAGGATAAGCTTTCTTTCCTACTTTTTTTTTTTTCTTTTTGTAAGAAAAAGTCTTTTCTTTTTCTTACAATAAGAGAGTCTTTTATTGAGTGTGGTACAATATTGCTTCTGTTTTATGCTTTGGTATTTTGGCTGCTAGGCCTGTGGGATCTTAGCTCCCCAACCAGGGATTGAACCCACACCCCCTACACTGGAAGGCAAAGTCTTAACCACTCAACCACTAGTGAAGTCAGCCCACTTTTTTCTAATTGAGGTGAAATTTACATAACATGAACTCAACCATTATAAAGTGTAAAATTCACTGGCACTTAGTCCATCTGCCATGTTGTGTGTGCAAACATCACCTCTCTAGTTCCAAAGCATCCAACCATCCAAACAGGCTTTTATTAAGTTAAACTTTTGAGATGGGGCTTCCCAGGTGGCAGTAGTGGTAAAGAACCCACCTGCCAATGCACAAGAGATGTGAGTTTGATCCCTAGGTCAGGAAGATCCCCTGGAGAAGGGCATGACATCCCACTCCAGTATTCTTGCCTTAGAGAATCCCATGGACAGAGGAGCCTGCACAGATGTAGCTGATATAGGATCACAAAGAGTCAGACATGACTGAAGCAACTTAGCATGCACACAAACTTGTGAGATAACTGTCTATTTATATATTTTGACAAAGTTTCAAAAGCAATTCAATGGAGAAAGAATAGCTTTCTGACCAAATGGTTCTAAGATATTTGGACACCAATAGGTATCGAAGGACAGAAATGGTATGGACCTAACAGAAGCAGAAGATATTAAGAAGAGGTGGCAAGAATACACAGAAGAACTGTACAAAAAAGATCTTCACGACCCAGATAATCATGATGGTGTGATCACTCAGAGCCAGACATCCTGAAATGTAAAGTCAAGTGGGCCTTAGAAAGCATCATGAACAAAGCTAGAGGAGGTGATGGAATTCCAGTTGAGCTATTTCTAATCCTGAAAGATGACGCTGTGAAAGTGTTACACTCAATATGCCAGCTAATTTGGAAAACTCAGCAGTGGCCACAGGACTGGAAAAGGTCAGTTTTCATTCCAATGCCAAAGAAAGGTGATGCCAAAGAATGCTCAAACTACTGCACAATTGCACTCATCTCACATGCTAGTAAAGTAATGCTCAAAATTCTCCAAGCCAGGCTTCAGCAATATGTGCACTGTGAACTTCCTGGTGTTCAAGCTGGTTTTAGAAAAGGCAGAGGAACCAGAGATCAAATTGCCAACATGTGCTGGATGATGGAAAAAGCAAGAGAGTTCCAGAAAAACATTTATTTCTGCTTTATTGACTATGCCAAAGCCTTTGACTGTGTGGATCACAATAAACTGTGGAAAATTCTGAAAGAGATGGAAATACCAGACCACCTGATCTGCCTCTTGAGAAACCTATATGCAGGTCAGGAAGCAACAGTTAGAACTGGACATGGAACAACAGACTGGTTCCAAATAGTAAAAGGAGTAGGTCAAGGCTGTATATTGTCACCCTGCTTATTTAACTTATATGCAGAGTGCATCATGAGAAACACTGGGCTGGAAGAAGTACAAGCTGAAATCAAGATTGCCAGGAGAAATATCAATATCCTCAGATATGCAGATGACACCACCCTTATGGCAGAAAGTGAAGAAGAACTAAAAAGTCTCTTGATGAAAGTGAAAGTGGAGAGTGAAAAAGTTGGCTTAAAGCTCAACATTCAGAAAACGAAGATCATGGCATCTGGTCCCATCACTTCATGGGAAATAGATGGAGAAACAGTGGAAACAGTGTCAGACTTTATTTTGGGGGCTCCAAAATCACTGCAGATGGTGACTGCAGCCATGAAATTAAAAGATGCTTACTCCTTGGAAGGAAAGTCATGACCAACCTAGATAGCATATTGAAAAGCAGAGACGTTACTTTGCCAACAAAGGTTCGTCTAGTCAAGGCTATGGTCTTTCCTGTGGTCATGCTTACTCCTTGGAAGGAAAGTTATGACCAACCTAGATAGCATATTCAAAAGAAGTGACATCACCTTGCCAACAAAGGTTCGCCTAGTCAAGGCTATGGTCTTTCCTGTGGTCATGCTTACTCCTTGGAAGGAAAGTTATGACCAACCTAGATAGTATATTCAAAAGTAGTGACATCACCTTGCCAACAAAGGTCCATCTAGTCAAGGCTATGGTCTTTCCTGTGGTCATGTATGGATGTGAGAGCTGGACTGTGAAGAAGGCTGAGCGCCGAAGAATTGATGCTTTTGAACTGTGGTGTTGGAGAAGACTCTTGAGAGTCCCTTGGACTGCAAGGAGATCCAGCCGGTCCATTCTGAAGGAGATCAGCCCTGGGATTTCTTTGGAAGGAATGATTCTAAGGCTGAAACTCCAGTATTTTGGCTACCTCATGTGAAGAGTTGACTCATTGGAGAAGACTCTGATGCTGGGAGGGATTGAGGGCAGGAGGAGAAGGGGACAACAGAGGATGAGATGGCTGGATGGCATCACTGACTCGATGAATGTGAGTCTGAGTGACCTCCGGGAGCTGGTGATGGATAGGGAGGCCTGGCGTGCTGCGGTTCATGGGGTCGCAAAGAGTCGGACACGACTGAGCGACTGATCTGATCTGATAAAAAGAAAAAATTGATAATTAGATCTTATGAAAATTTAACACTTCTCTTATTTTAAAGCCTATGTGAAGACAATAAAAAGACAATTTACAGACTGGGAGCAAATAGTTGCAAACTACATATTTGACAAATTACTACTGTCCAAGGATATGTAAAGAACTCTGAAAAAAAGCCAGTTGCAAATGACTTCATACTGTATGATTCCATTTATATAGCTTTCTTGAAGTGGCAAAATTAGAGAAATAGAGAACAGATTAGAATGAAGGAAGTATGTTCTGTGGCTATACAAGGGTGACAAGAATGATCCTTGTGGTGATGAAAAGGTCTCTATTTTGACAGTATTAATATTGATATTCTGGTTATGAAGCTTTACTATACTTATGCAAGACCACAACTTTTCAGGAAAACTGAGTAAAGGGCATACTAGCTCTTTCTGAATTATTTCTTACAACTGCGTGAGAATCTACAACAATATCCATAAAAATTTCAATTAATATACAATAAATTTTAAGCATTTCTCACAATGGTAGTTTTAAAGGTAGTTGTATTGATAAGGAACATATATTCCTGAAAATGAAATCACATTTTGAGATGTGGCTAAGAAGCACTGTGCTTTCCTTCTTTATCTTTCCTCCTCCTAGAATTCATTCATTTAGTCATTCACTCAGTTTTTCATTCATTTATTCATTCATTGAGAAAGTCAACTGCACACATTGAGCACCCACTATTTGAAAACTTGGTATCAGAAATAAGTGCCATGCTGCCCTCAGGGCCCATTGAGGAACTCATATTTTAGAGGTATGGCGAGCCTGTGTACTGTGTACAGTACAGTACTCTTGATTCAAGGGCCGCTTCAGCAGTTAATAGCTGTGTGACCCTGGGCAAGTTACTTATTTGACTCTCAAAATTCTCTGAGCTGTAAAACTATAATAATAGTGCCCCTTACTTCACAGAGCTGTAGCATGTATTGAATGAGATACTGTAGGCAAAAATTTAGCACTAAACCTGGTACCTAGAAACACTCTATAGTGTTCATTAGATAACAGAATATTAAATGTTGCTATGAAGTAGAGCAAAGTTAGGGAGAAAGACTACTCTCCAAATATTCAGACAGATGGCTTATTTGGGAAACAGGAAGATAGAATTGGAGGGGATAACTGTCATTTGAAAGTATGGTATGCCATGTAAAGGAGCTCACAGTTTATCTTGTGGGTGGTGGTGAACCTTTGGAAGAGTTGAAGCAGGGCAGCAGATGATCAAAATTGCTACATTCATAGCAATGCAGTTAGAAGGCTGTTACAATAAACAAAACCAAATTTCTCAGAGTGGAATTCTCAGACCAAGTTTGTCAGAATTTCCCGAAGGATTATGCTTTAAAATTGTGGTGCTGGAGAACTCTTGAGAGTCCCTTGGACAGCAAGATTAAACCAGTCAATCCTAAAGAAAATCAACCCTGCATATTCATCAGATGGACTGATGCTGAAGCTGAAGCTCCAGTACTTTGACCACCTGCTTCGAAGAGCTGACTCATTGGAAAAGACCCTGATGCTGGGAAAGATTGAGGGCAGGAGGAGAATGGAGTGGCAGAGGATGAGATGTTTGAATGGCATCACCAACTCAATGGACATGAGCTTGAGCAAACTCCAGGAGACAGTGAAAGAGAGGAAAGCCTGGCATGCTGCAGGTTATGGGGTCACAAAGATTTGGACATTGCTTAGCGACTGAACAACCACAAAGCTTGGGGATTTCATTTTAGTAAGCTTTGCAGGCAATTCTTTTTGCACACTGGGGTTTGAGAATCACTGGTTTAAAGGAAAGTGATGAATTCATAACAAAAGAGTATCACAGAGTATAGAGAAGAAAAGGTGTTTTGAGGAATATGTAGGAGGTATTTTAGCAACATGTGTTAATTCATAGGATATGGGAAAGTAAATTAAAAGAAGGAATCAAGGACACTTCTAAAGGTTTTAACTTGGACAGTTGGCCCCCATAATAAGGGAAGGCAGGATGAGTTGCAGATTTGAAAGAAAATAAAATATAGTTGGCCCTTCAACTATTATCCACAGGTTCCACATTCACAGATTCAATCAACTAAGGATCCAAATTATTCTTTAAAAATTCAAAGAAGTTTCGAAAAGTGAAACTTGAATTTGCTGCATGTCAGCACCTCCTTTTAACACATTTACATTGCATTTACAACTATTTACATAAAATTTGCATTTTATTAGGTATTATAAGTAGCCTAGAGATGATTTAAAGTATACAGAAGGATGTGTATAAGTTATATGCAAATACCATGCTATTTTATTTGAGAGACTTGAGCATCCTGGATTTTGGTATGTGTAAGTCTTGGAACCAATCTCCCATCAATACTGAGGGACAATGGTATATGCATTTTGCAGCATGTTGAATTTGAGGACTTCCAGATGGAGACAGCTAGTTGTCCAAATAAAGCAATCTGTCTAGATTTTAAGTAAGAGATGGGGATTGGGAAATCTAGGAAATATATGGGAATAATAAGGCCACCCACAAGAACCCATGGAGTTAGAAGCTGAGGATAAAATTCTGGGACACTAAAATTTAAGCAAAAGAAAAGATGCTGTGAGTGCAATCCTGAGGAAATATTTTAAGTGACTGAGAGAAGATTCAAAAAATAGACTGGTTTCCACATAACGTTGATCAGAGTTCCCTGTACTATATAGTAGGTCCTCCTTCATTATCCATTTTAAATATAGCAGTGTATACCTGTTGATCTCAAGCTCTGCTTGATGTTATGTGGCAGCCTGGATGAGAATGGAGTTTGGGGAAGAGTGGATACATGTATCTTAGTATGGCTGAGTTGTTCTGCTGTGCATCTGAAACTATCACAATATTGTTAATTGGCTATACTCAAATATAAAATAAAAAGTTTAACAAAAAAAGAAATAGAGTGGTCATGGGGGTCAGAAAGGTAGAGGGAATTACCAAATTCATAATTGTAAGTAGATTAGGAAGAGAAAAAGAACATTTAAAATCCTTAAATTTAAAAAATTTTCTTTGTTTCTATATGCTTTTTGTAATACCAAAAAACATTTCTTTCAAAATGAATTATGACAGTTAATCTCACCAAAGTACCTTTTACAAGCACTTTTGTAAATATATCATATAGATTATACAATACCGATATCTGTATTAGCCCAATTCTCTCAGTATGAGTCAATTCAGTTCAGTGGCTCAGTCGTGTCCGACTCTTTTTGACCCTACAGAGCGCAGCACCCCAGTCTTCCCTGTCCATTATCAACTACTGGAGTTTACTCAAACTCATGTCCATTGAGTCAGTGATGCCATTGAACCAACTCATGCTGTGTTGTCCACTTCACCTCCTGCCCTCAATCTTTCCCAGCATCAGGGTCTTTACCAATGAGTCAGTTCTTCACATCAGGTGGCCAAAGTATTGGAGTTTCAGCTTCAACATCAGTCCTTCCAATGAATATTCAGGACTGATATCCTTTAGGATGAACTGATTGGATCACCTTGCAGTCCAAGGGACTCTCAAGAGTCTTCTCCAACACCACAGTTCAAAAGCATCAATACTTCAGCACTTTAGCTTTCTTTATAGTCCAACTCTCACATCCATATATGACTACTGGAAAAACCATAGCTTTGACTAGATGGACCTTTGTCAGCAAAGTAACATCTCTGCTTTTTAATATGCTGTCTAGGTTGGTTATAGCTTTCCTTCCAAGGAGTAAGTGTCTTTTAATTTCATGGTTCAGTCACCATCTGCAGTGATTTTGGAGCCCAAGAAAATAAAGTCTCTCAGTGTTTCCATTGTTCCCCCATAAATTTGCCATGAAGTGATGGGACCAGATGCCATGATCTTAGTTTTCTGAATGTTGAGCTTTAAGCCAACTTTTACACTGTCCTCTTTAACTTTCATCAAGAGGTTCTTTAGTTCTTCTTCACTTTCTGCCATAAGGGTGGTGTCATCTGCATATCTGAAGTTATTGATATTTCTCCCGTCAACCTTGATTCCAGTTTGTGCTTCTTCCTGCCCAGTGTTTCTCATGATGTACTCTGCATATAAGTTAAATAAGCAGGGTGACAATATACAGCCTTGACCTACTCCTTTTCCTATTTGGAACCAGTCTGTTGTTTCATGTCTAGTTCTAACAGTTGCTTCCTGACCTGCATATAGGTTTCTCAAGAGGCAGGTCAGGTGGTCTGGTATTCCCATCTCTTTCAGAATTTTCCACAGTTTATTGTGATCCACACAGTCAAAGGCTTTGGCATAGTCAATGGAGCAGAAATAGATGTTTTTTGGAACTCTCTTTTTCGATGATCCAGTGAATGTTGGTAATTTGACCTCTAGTTCCTCTGCCTTTTCTAGCTCCAGCTTGAACATCTGGAAATTCATGGTTCACATATTGCTGAAGCCTGGCTTGGAGAATTTTAAGCATCACTTTACTAGCATGTGAGATGAATGCAATTGTGTGGTAGTTTGAGCATTCTTTGGCATTGCCTTTCTTTGGGATTGGAATGAAAATTGACCTTTTCCAGTCCTGTGACAACTGCTGAGTTTTCCAAATTTGCTGACATATTAAGTGCGGCACTGTCACAGCATCATTTTTTAGGATTTGAAATAGCTCAACTGGAATTCCATCACCCCTACTAGCTTTGTTCATAGTGATGTTTCCTAAGGCCCACTTGACTTCACATTTCAGGATGTCTGGCTCTAGGTGAGTGATCACACCATTGTGATTATCTGGGTCATGAAGATCTTTTTTGTATAGTTTTTCTGTGTATTCTTGCCACCTCTTCTTAATATCTTCTGCTTGTTTTATGGTATCTTCCATACCATTTCTGTCCTTTATTGTGCCCATCTTTCCATGAAATGTTCCCTTGTTATCTCTAATTTTCTTGAAGAGATCTCTAATCTTTTCCATTCTATTTTTTCCTCTGTTTCTTTGCATGGATCACTGAGGAAGGCTTTCTTATCTCTCCTTGCTATTCTTTGGAACTCTGCACTCAAATGGGTACATCTTTCCTTTTCTCCTTTGCCTTTCACTTCTCTTCTTTTCTCAGCTATTTGTAAGGCCTCCGCAGACAACCATTTTGCCTTTTTGTATTTCTTTCCTTTGGGGATGGTCTTGATCACTGTCTCCAGTACAATATTGTGAGCCTCTGTCCATAGTTCTTCAGGCACTCTATCAGATCTAATCCCTTGAATCTATTTCTCACTTTGATTTAGGTCATACCTGAATGGTCTAGTGGTTTTCCCTACTTTCTTCAATTTCAGTCTGAATTTGGCAGTAGGGAGTTCATGATCTGAGCTGCAGTGAACTCCCGGTCTTACTTTTGCTGACCATGTAGAGCTTCTCCATCTTGGCTGCAAAGTATATAATCAATCTGACTTCGGTATTGACCATCTGGTGATGTCCATGTGTAGAGTCTTCTCTTGTGTTATTGGAAGAGTGTGTTTGCTATGACCAGTGCGTTATCTTGGCAAAACTCTGTTAGCCTTTTACCAGCTTTGTTTTGTACTCTAAGGCCAAATTTGCCTGTTACTCCAGGTATCTCTTGACTTCCTCCTTTAAGTAATAGAGATCAAAGTTTTAGTGACTTTAACAAACAAAACAAAACATCAGAAGGATACAATGAAGTTGTTAAATGTTGTAGGTTTATCTCTAGGGAAGGACCAGCGCTGGGATTAAAATGATGTCATCCGAAATTTCTCTTTGTCTCTTGACTTTGCTTTCCTTTGTTTCTGCTCCTTTCTCGGGTCGGCTTTCCCTTGTGCTATGCTTCGTCACTCAGTTGTGTCTGACTCTTTGTGACCCCGTAGAATGTAGCCCTGCCAGGCTCCTCTGTCCATCTAATTCTCCAGGCAAGAATGCTGGAGTGGGTTGCTATTCCTTTCTCCAGGGGAATCTTCCCAAGCCAGGGATAGAACCCAGGTCTCCCACATTGCAGGCAGATTCTTTATTGTCTGAGCCACCAGGGAAGCCCCAACTCTCCTTTAGTGATAACAAATTGGCCCCAGCAACACTAAGCTTATATTTCACACAGCTTACCACCTGTAGTTGAGAACTCCCCAAAAGTTTCTGCAAAATACCTGCATTGTTTTTGATGGTCTAGGCTGAGTCAGATGACTTCCCTTAAGCCAGTCACCAGAGCCAAGCAGATTGCTGTACTCTCATTGGCAAGACCAGAATTACACTGTCTATCTCAAATAATAATGAAGGCTGTCAGGAGATTCCCTAAAGAATATTAGGGTGATGTTACCACAAGCACAAATGGATTCTGGGCAAGCATTAACAACAAATGGCTATGAGAATAAAACTAGAGTGGTCACGTGCCAGTCTTACTGTTGTTCAAACACTAAGCTGTGTCTGACTCTTTGCAACATCACAGACTGTAGCACACCAGTCTCCTCTGTCCTCCATTATCTCCCAAAATTTGCTCAAATTCATGTCATTGTCAGTGATGCTCTCTAACCATCTCATCCTCTGGAGACCCCTTCTTATTTTGCCCTCAATCTTTCCCAGCTTTACAGTCTTTTTCCAGTGAGTCAGCTCTTTGCATCGGGTGGCCAAAGTATTGGAGCTTCAGCTTCGGCATCAGTCCTGCCAATGAATATTCAGGGTAATTTCCTTTAGGAAGACTGCCAATCTTGATTACGTGCTTTATCTTGCAGTGACAAATCTATCAGTTTATTTCCTCTTCTGTGAATTTCCTGATCTTTTAAAACTAGGACAGGAAAGTAGTTATCTTTACAAGAGATACTTGGTCCAGAAGTCAGATTACTATAAGCTATATATTGAGCAGAAAAGGAAAACAAAGCAGCTATAGATCATTTTTCTTATCAAGTTGGTAGAAAGGAAAGGAGCCATAGTTTGAAAAGGAAGGAGTATAAAGATTTGGGGTTTTGTTTTTGTTTTAGATTGTAGGCAGAATATCAGTGAAGATTTATTTTTCTATCAATGAAAATGCTAGATTTTTTTCATGTAGCTTTTCATGATAAGGGAATATAACTATCCATGTATTGGATTTGTTTTATTTGGCTTTGTTCTCTGGGTTCTGTTATTTAACTGTAAGTCTCTAATGTGATGTTAACCTTGGGAGAGACCATGTTTTGTGGAAAAATGGCTTTAGGAGTCCCAGTGCATATTTTGTAATTTAGTGATCTAAACAGAGCTTCGTATTTTATATCAGATGTCATCCAAGAATCAAAAATTTATCAGTATGGCTATCTAAAGAATTTAGTTGCATTTTGAAACACTAATATTTAAGTTGCACATGCTATTGTCCATAGAATGAAATCATTCTTTAAAAAGTAAGCCAAACAATGGTCTTTGGCACACAGTTTTGAATTCAGATCTAAACAATGGATGGAGTGTGATTCTGAACTTATTCCCTGACCATTCTTTGGTTACTTTGGGGATAAAATTGTCAAAGGTAAAAAAGCTAGATGATTGTTTCCAGGAGAGTGTTCACTGGATAATTAATAATAAATATCACTGATCTTGAACTAGAACTTTAAAACTGAAATCCAGAAAGAAATATGTCTTGTGGCACTCTGAGTAAAATAAGATGATGAAGCACCATCACACAATGTTTTCACATCTGACATTATAAATCATGAAGACATGTAAAAGGCATTGCCTCTCTTCTCCAGTTTCTGGGGTGCATTTCAAGCATCTTTTGGAGTGATGTCCAAAAGTCAAGTCCACTGTCACTTTAATCCTCAACCAAAAGAGAAAAGGAAAAGGACTGTGATTAAGTTTCATTTTTCCTAGGACTATTTCATCAAAGTCTCTGACTTTAGCTAAACAAAGTTCTCAGATACCTGAGCCCTGGGCGACAGACTGCAAGTGATGCCAAATTCATCTGTAGAGAATAGGCAGAGTGAAAAGTTATCTGAAATATCTTATATTAATATTTATATTGACATTAGTTAAGGGAATGGCTGAGAAAAATCAGTTGTTTGAGAAAACTTAAAAAGTGAAAGATTGATTGCAACTTCTGCCAGTGCTGCCAGCACTTTTGGAAAGTTAAAGTTGAATCACATCTCCATTTCCAATATCAGAATTATTATCATGTTAACTGCAGAGACAGTAGAAAATGACATCCCAGAAAGGAATGGTATGATATCAGTAGGGTGATGTATTTTCTACAAACGAAGCAGTGCTCATTCTATGATTGGCACAAAGAATGGGGGGCAGTAAGTGAGAGGTGGGAGTGAGGCACAAGGAGGAGGAGATATGTGTGTATAGTTATGACTGATTCTTGATATTGTTCAGCAGAAACCAGTACAACATTGTAAGCAATCGTCCTCCAATTAAAAAAAAAAAGAAATGTTTCTGATCTTAGCGGAGTGATGGGGATTAGGGGATTGTATTGACCATGTCTTTTATTTTCTGCATTTTGATTTTTTTGTTGTCATTTTTTTTTTTTTTTTTTAATTTTTGACCACGTGGGCCTTCATTGTGGCGTCAGGGCTTTCTTTAGTTGGAGCAGGTAGGCTTAGTCGCAGGCACCTGAACCTGTGTCCTCCGCATCAGACACTAACCAGGGGACCACCAGGGAAGTCCCCATTCTGGTGTTTTGACAGCTGGAGCTTCACTGACCCTGGAGGGTCTGCTCCTCCCAGGGTGACTCAACTCTTTGAGACAGTAAACAACTCACCATCTCCCGTGCTTGACAAATGCAAGCCAATCCAGGCAGAGCCTATATTCCCACCATCTTGTTTATCAGACTCCCAAACTTGAGCCACTCTCCCCTGCTCTAATCACTGCAGGGTCAGCAACCAGACCCTAGGGACACCCCTTACTCCAGAGCCTGCTGAAGTTAGCTCAAGCCTACTTTCCCTTCCTCACATGTTTCTTCTCAGAGAAACCACAGTAAAGACTCTTATTCCCATGTTCCCTCCTCTTTCTTCCTCTGCATCCTGCCCAACCCTTGTACCTCCCCCTATGGCACGAATGTCCCTTCTCTTGAGAACTGTAACAAACTATCTTTTCAAAGGCAGTCCTCTCCTGATCTGTTGGCCTCATCATCCCTGAATAATAATAAAACCTACCTTTAAACAGGCTTCCCAGGTGGCTCCGTGGTAAAGAAACTATCTGCCAATGCAGGAGATGCAGGAAGTTCAGGCTCAATCCTTGGGTTGGGAAGATCCCCTGGAGGAGGAAGAGCAGCCCACTCCAGTATTCTTGCCTGAAAAACCCCACCAACAGAAGAGCCTAGTGTGCTACAGTCCATAGGGTCCCATAGGAGCTGGACATGATGAGCGACTGAGCACATATCTTTAAACCGGGATGGGGGTATGCGAGGTGACAGGAGTTAACTTCTTAGAATATGTGGAGAACAGACAGTAGAGCTCTATTGGATGGTTACATTTTCCCCAGTACCATTTGTGACAATACTGTCGGAGTCTCTCACTTTTAATGGCTTGAAGGCACCTCCTCGGGGGACCCCAAAACTCACCAGTATCATGTACTGTACTTTTGTGCTGGTAGGCAGTTGCTGCTGCTGCTAAGTCGCTTCAGTCGTGTCCCACTCTGTGCGACCCCAGTGACGGCAGCCCGCCAGGCTCCCCCGTCCCTGGGATTCTCCAGGCAAGAACACCGGAGTGGGTTGCCATTTCCTTCTCCAATGCATGAAAGTGAAAGGTGAAAGTGAAGTCGCTCAGTCGTGTCCGACTCTTAGCGACCCCATGGACTGCAGCCTACCAGGCACCTCCATCCATTGGATTTTCCAAGCAAGAGTACTGGAGTGGGGTGCCATAGTAGGCAGTTACTTTCAGTTAATTTGTTAGTTACTTTGTTAATGACATGTTCATAGCTTTGGGCATAGAACTGGATGACTGTTTTTTCTAAGAGAACCAGGGGCCATTGTTTTAAAAAAATCATGTAGTGAGTTAATCTATATGTGGGAAATATGAGTCCAGTGGTGGTTCCTAAGTCTACCTCACCATCAGAATCATTCACAAAACTGTAAGACAAACATGTACCTTTTCCCAGGCTTCCCACTCAGCTTCACTAAATAATTCTGGTGACACCCATCAGATTTGAAAACTCTAAGAGAATATAGCTTAACCCAGTGCTTTTAAAACTTTCATATGCATATACATCCCCTGGAAATCTTGTTAGAACACAGCTTCTGATTCAGTGGGTCTGAGTCAGGACTGAGATTGCATTTCTAGTGAGCACACATTTTGAGTAGCAAGGACCAGCGCTTAATTTATCCGGGGATCTTGTTTAAAAATAAAGATTCCCAGAACTTCCCTGGAGGTCCAGAGGTTAAGACTCCATGCTTACGATGCAAGGGGTGTGGATACAATCCTTGGTCATGGAACTAAGATCCCACATGTCATGCAGTGTGCCCCACCACCCTCCAAAAAAAGGAAATACAAAGATTCCTGGGAAGTTGCCTGGAGATTCTGATTCAGGAGTATGGGCTGCACCTAGGAATCATCTCTGATAATTTTATCATCAGATTATTGTATCATTTAGGGGCTGCTGTTCTGGGGTCGCACAGAGTTGGACACGACTGAAACGACTTAGCAGCAGCAGCAGCTGAACAAAAAATATCTGAGTGTCATGTAACAGAGACGACAGCCATAATAGAAAGAATTTATTTTTAATGGTATGTGTTAGCCCCTCCGTGTGCCAGCACCATTCCAGGCTTTGAGGCTAGCATGATCAATTAAAACAGGAATTCTTGCTTCCCATGTGGGGGAGGGCAAACGAAAGAGCAAACTTCCCAGTAGCTACAATAATCCCACAGAGTGGTAAGTGCTTTGAACATTATGAAGCACTATGGTAAGGAGACCGCATCCTGGAGAATTGCTGCTGGGCAAGAGAGCAGCAAAAACAACAGTGACTGTGATAAAAGGGACAGTTAGCATCTGGGAAGCAGATAATACAAGTTAAGCAGTGCTGACGCATTTTCTATGTGTGATTCTGTTGTTTTCCTGCATCCAACGTAGGACAGATTGACTGTTATCTTCATTTAACACCTGACGCAACTGAGGCTTCCAGACATTTACTAACTGATCTTTCGAATTTTTGTTTTTAATTGTGATAAAATACCCATAATATTAAATTTACCACCTCAACTACTTTTTATAGGTTTTCTTAAAGTTTATTACTCTGTTGTTGTTGGGGTTATTGCTCTCCATGGTCATTTATTTACTTGTTTTTAACTAGAGTATAATTACAATGTTGTGCTAGTTTCTGCTGTACAACATGAATCAGCTATATGTACACATCTCAAGTGTTTTTAAGTATAGAGTTCACAGACATTGTTGTGTGACCCATCTTTGTAATTCTTTTCACCGTGTAAAACTGTGGAATTCTGTGTCCCGTCAATGCTAACTCCCCTGTGCCCCCACCCCTAGTCCCTGACAACCATCATTCTACCGTCTGTCTCTATCAATTTCCAATTTCCTATTCCAGGTACTTCATACAAGCAGAATCATACAGTATTTGTTTTTGTGTAACTGGCTTATTTCACTTAGCACAATGTCCTCAAGGTGCAGCATGTGATGGAATTTCCTTTGTTTTTAAGGCTGAATAATATTCCACTGTATGTATATGTGGCTGAACCACGACAACTCCCTTTTGTCAGCTCCATCTTGGACCCAGAGCTCAGCCCCACTTCCCTTTCAGCATGATTGAATGTTCCCAGGTGGAGCTAGCGGTAAAGAACCCGCCTGCCAATGCAGGAAACATTAGAGATGTGAGGTCAATCCCTGGGTCAGAAACATCCCCTGAGGCAGGAAATGGTAACCCACTCCGTTCTTGCCTGGAGAATCCCAGGGACAGAGGAACCTGGTGGGCCACAGTTCATGTGGTCACAAAGAGTCGGACAGGACTGAATGACTAAGCAGGCAAAATTCATAGGTTGAAACATCCTCAGTGTGATGGTATTTGAAGGTGGGGTCTTTGGGGGCTAATTAGATCACAAGGATGGAGCCTTCATGAATGGGATTATTGCCCTTATAAAAGAGGCCCCAGAGAGCTCCCTCACCTCTTCTCATGAGAACACAGCGAGAGGCTGGCCCTAGAAGAGCCAGGAACTGGACTTTCACCAGACATCGAATCTGTTGATTCCTTTATCTCGGACTTCTCAGCCTCTAGAACTGTGAGAAATAAGTTTCTGTTGTTTACAAGCTACCCAGTCTTGTAAACATTTTGTGGTCTTTTGTTATACCACCCAGAATGGACCAAGACACAGGTTTGCTTGGTTAGAAAGACACAGAGCAGAAGCCTTGTCCATCACTACAACACGTGCCATATTGCCCCTATTTGTTGGTTCTCTCAGAAAATAGTCTATTTTCTCCCAGAGTAGACTATTCCTACTCTAGGAATAGTCTTCATGCAGGCAGTGTGGAGTAGTGAGGAAAAAAAAAAACATAAATACATGTGTGAATACATGCGTGCATGCATGCGTGCTAAGTCCCTTCAGTCCTGTCCAACTCTGTGCGACCCTATAGCCTGCCAGGCTCTTCTGTCCATGACATTCTCCAGGCAAGAATACTAGAGTGAGTTGCCATGCTCTCCTCCAGAGGATCTTCCTGACTCGAGGATCAAACCCACATCTCCTATATATCCTGCATTGGCAGGCAGTTCTTTAACACTAGCACCACCTGGGAAGCCCACATATATATATACATACATATGACAAAAACTGTGTACAAACACTAGCTAATCAGTTACCTTGGCCAACTCAATCTCTTTAATTCAGTATGGATGTATAAATTAAATGAAATGATGTAAAATGCTTAAAATAACTCCTAGCACATAGTAGTATTTAAGACATGCTACTTTCCTCTGATAGATCCCTTTTCATTTTTCCATGGCAATTTCATTTCCTCATCAACTTCTGGGAAAGTGACCCTTCTCCTTACTTATTTGTGTATCAGAAGTGTTTTTTAGGAAATCCAGATTTTAAGTCTTCATAATCAAAACTTTCATCTGAAAGCAGCTAGTTACTAGCTTTCTGATTATGAGAAATGTCCAGACTGTCAACCATTCTCATCTTAGAACTTTGGTGATTCATCATTAATAGATTTTTTTCTCTGTTCTCTCCACTGTATATTAGCTGAACAGGTAGCAGCGAAAGGAGGTTTCCACCAAACTAAAAATATTTATGGCTATTCATGCTGTTCTCAATCCAAAGGGCCATCCATCTCTCTGGATGCACCAGATGGAGCAATCACTGCTGACTGATTTGAGGAGAAAGTCTGCTGAGTTGTACCTGAACTTGACTGGGACTTGAAAGGTGAATATGATTTTGCGAGATGGAGTTAATAAGGAAGAACATACCAGGTTTATGCTAAAATCTTTGGAAAGTATAAATAGCAAGGCTCTAGTAGGGCCATGCAGCATTGACTATTGTTGCTATGTTTTTTTTTGCAAAGGGCTCTGAATCAATCTTTTCTAATAATGGCACATAGACAACAAAACATGTTAACAGGTTAAACCTAATAAAGAGCCAGCAGTGAGTGGGGTGGGAAATGGAAACTAGAAAAGTGCTGTGAGGGTCATGGAGAAAATATACTGCAGCAGAAATGCCTTTTCAACCTTTGCTAAATGCTTCTACCATAAAAGTTATAGCTCAGTTTAGAAGATTATTTCAGTTCTAGAGTGTAGTTTATAACTCATAAAAGCTTCTCTTCGGAGATTAATATCACTATGATGTCATCAGCTTGAAAGTGCTTTTTTTTTAAAAAAAAAATCTGGAATCAGAGCGAATGTATTCAAATTGTATGAAATGGAGAAATGCTTTATAAACAGTGTAATCATTCATACAAATGGATATCACAGTGAGGATTTCTGATACATGAATACCCTAATTTATTGGAAAAATATACACTGAACTTAAGTTATTCTTTCCAGAAAGTTGGACAGCTTTTTTTTTTAATTGTTAATATCCCTACTGTGATCATTTGTATTTAATAATATGTCCATCCGTCCATCAGATGAGTTAGACCTCTCAGTTGATAATGGTGAAGTTGGTCTTTGACCTTAAGAAGGAGGTGTGTGCAGGGGCATAAACACAGGAGACTGACTTCTAGGTTCTGTTCCTCCACTGAGGAGTCACCTTGTGGAAGACCCTACATGCCTTGGTGCCCTGTTTTCTTGTATGTTGATTTGGAGTGTTGGGTCAAATCAAATTTAAGGTCCCTTCCAGTTCTAAAAGTATAAAAAAGGAAGTGATGAAATGTTCAGAAGTCCCAAATGGGAAGATAAGATGAGGAAATGCTTCCTATAGAAGGTTAAGTTGGATATTGAAGGATTCAGAATGGAAATCAGGCATGTTAGGTTTGCATTCCTGGGATGCAATCCAATCTACTGTGTCTATAGGTATGAAAGTTAGGGAATGGAGAGACTTAGAGGCAATAGTGAGAGCTCTCGTCTGTCTAGGACAGGAAGAAAATGTAGAGAACACGTTTGGACATGCAGATCAGGACCACACGGTTTATTTATTCAGCAATATTTATTAAGAACTTACTATGTGCCAGACATAGTAAGATATGATTGAAGGCAAAAGGAGAAAGGGGTGGCAGAGGATGAGATGGTTAGATAGCATCACTGACTCAGCGAACATGAATTTGAGCAAAGCTCGGTAGATAGTGAAAGACACGGAAGCCTGGCAGGCTACAGTCCATGGGGTCACAAAGAGTTGGACACATCTTAGAGACAGAACAGCAGTAACAACAACAAATGAGCCAGACAGTATCCCAAGCATAAGATTCAATAGTGAGCAAGATGTGCAGGGTTTCTTTAGGGAAATTAATGATCTGGGGAAGAGAGAGACTTACTTACTATGACAGGGAAGCTTACAGCAAGAACATCTTCAAATCTGAAGCTGGACAGTCTTTAAGGATGTTACACATAAGCCAAAACCTAACCCACTCCAGTTTTCTTGCCTGGAGAATCCCATGGACAGAGGAACCTGGTGGGCAACAGTCCATGGATTCCCAAAGAATCAGACACAACTGAGTGACACACACTTTCACTTTTTCACTAAAGGTTGAATTGATATTAGCCAAGTTGGCTTAAAGGTCAACATTCAGAAAACTAAGATCATGGCATCTGGTCCCATCACTTCATAGGAAATAGATGGGGAAACAGTGTCAGACTTTATTTTGGGGGGCTTCAAAATCACTGCAGATGGTGACTGCAGCCATGAAATTAAAAGATGCTTACTCCTTGGAAGGAAAGTCATGACCAACCTAGATAGCATATTCAAAAGCAGAGGCATTACTTTGCCAACAAAGGTTCATCTAGTCAAGGGCTATGGTTTTTCCAGTGGTCATGTATGGATGTGAGAATTGGACTGTGAAGAAAGCTGAGCACTGAAGAATTGATGCTTTTGAACTGTGGTGTTGGAGAAAACTCTTGAGAGTCCCTTGGACTGCAAGGAGATCCAACCAGTCCATTCTGAAGGAGATCAGCCCTGGGTTTCTTTGGAAGGACTGATGCTAAAGCTGAAACTCCAGTACTTTGGCCACCTCATGTGAAGAGTTGACTCATTGGAGAAGACTCTGATGCTGGGAGGGATTGGGGGCAGAAGGAAAAGGGGACGACAGAGGATGATATGGCTGGATGGCATCAGTGACTCGATGGACATGAGTCTGAGTGAACGCCTGGGAGTTGGTGATGGACAGGGAGGCCTGGTGTGCTGTGATTCATGGGGTTGCAAAGAGTTGGACATGACTGAGTGACTGAACTGAACTGAACTGATGCACTCTTTGGAAGCGTGTCCCAAGCAGTGAAATACCTGCCTTTCCTGACCCTTTATAACCAAATCCTGTTAACCAAATTATAGGATTATTCACAGGATACATGTGTCCAATAGCCAATAAAAAAGAGTCACTGGCACTCCAAGCAATTGAAGTTGGCAGGCAAAAGAAGTATACTTACCTTCCCTGGTCTAGGAGATACCATGCCAGTTATAGCATAGCATCTCCTCATTTAAAAAAAAAAGTATATATATATATAATATATATATAATTTATTTATTTATATGGATGCACTGAGTCTTAGTTATAACACATAGGATCTTTGATCTTTGTTGTGGCATGTGAAATCTTTCCTCACTTTTAAATGCAAAAAACATACATACAGTTTAAAAAAACTCACAAATAGTATTTTTGAAAGTCAAGAAATAGAATGTCAAAACAAATTGTTCATTCAGGCTTACCCATATTTTAATAAAAACTAGATATAAATAATTTAAAAAATATTGTATGAACCTTGTGTGTGGTAAAAGAGTCAAGCCCTATGACAAAATGTTCAAGGAATGTGGGTCATTGTATTGTAATTGGGGATAAAAAAGGAAATAAGTCAGTTCCAGTAGCAGGGTGTTGTAAGTGAGAGATGCAGTGATCAACCTAAAAGCCCCAGGGGAGGCGGAAGAAGGAACTGTTTGGAAGGAATGGTGGAGAGCAGGAGGGATGCAGCCATCTGCTTCCTAGACAATGTTGTTGGGGGAGGAGAGATGCGATGAGGCAGAGACTTTGAAAATGAGCTGAATACATTTAAGATCTTGTGTGAGTATGGGACAGAGGGGTTGGGGGAGTAAGGTGGGCACCGTGGAAATAAATGGCCAGGGGTTCAGAAAAACAGAGGTGGGTTTGGGAAGCCAAGACCTGGGATAAGAATACAGAAAAGGAAAGGGGACTGAAAAGGCTTGGATTTGACAGTGATGAACGGTGGCAGATATAAGGATCTTGATGTTAAACAACTAATTTTATTAGGTCTTGGATGTAAACCTGTATCCCTGTTGATGCAGGGAGTAGCACTTAGAGGCCAGATGACTATCTCTGCCCTGTGGTTGACTTAATTGTCCTAAAAGGTGAGCTGCCTTTTGTTGAAAGGTAAGCATAGCCAGACAGGAGCTTGGGTGACCTGCCCAGAGGTTTTCTATGGACACAAACAGATTTGTAGAAAAGGGAGCAGCAACTTACTTAAAGGTTACTATGCAAGATCAGGGGCTTCCCAGGTGGTTCTGTTGGTAAATAGAAACTGCCAATGGTAAATAGAACCTCCTGCCAGTGCAGGAGACTCAAGAGACACGGGTTCCACCTCTTGGTTGGGAAGATCCCGTGGAGGAGGGCAGGGCAACACACTCTGGTATTCTTGCCTGGAGGATCCCATGGACAGAGGAGCCTGGAAGGCTACAGTCCCTGAGGTTGCAGAGTCAGACACAACTGAAGCGATTTAGCACGCAAACATGCAGATAAGGTCAGTCTTGACATTAACTTGATTGGCTGGCATTAACAGGTTTACCTGGGTTGGAATTCAGGGTGGTTTGAAGTGAAAGCGGAAGTTGCTCAGTCATGTCTGACTTTTTGTGACTCCATGGACTATACAGGCCATGGAATTCTCCAGGCCAGAATACTGGAGTGGGTAGCCTTTCCCTTCTCCAGGGGATCTTTCTGACCCAGGAATCAAACCGGGGTCTCCTACATTGCAGGTGGATTCTTTACCAACTGAGCTATCAGAGAAAGGGGGATTGGGGAGTGTGAAAAGAGAAGATAAATCTACATCAGCTTCATGCTCACGTAGGCCACTAGACCTCCTTCTGGCCACGGAAAGCCATGTACACTGGAGCTAGACCCTGTCACTTTTGCAAGAATTCCTCAAGCATTTCCAAATCTAGCTTCCTGTGATTCCGTAGCTGGATGTAATTAAGTCAGCAGGATGAGGAGGGCATAAGCCACATAATCATGAGTATGAGCACACTGAGAACTGAAGCCACTTAGGTACAAGTCCTTTATTTTTTATTTTTTTAAATTATTGTTTTGGAGTATAGCTGCTTTACTGTGTTGCTAGTTAGAATCTGCTGGACAGCAAAATGAATCAGCTATACATATACACATATCCCCTCTTTTTTTGGATTTCCTTCCTATTTAGATCACCACCAAGCACTGAGTACAGTTCTCTGTGCTATACAGTAGGTTCACGTTAGTTATCAATTTTATACAGTTATCTGTCTTATACATAGTATCAATAATGTATAGATGTCAAACCCAATCTCAGTTCATCCCACCACCCTCCCTTCCTCTCTCAGTGTCCATGTGCTTGTCCTCCACATCTGTGTCTCTATTTCTGTTTTGCACATAAGATCACCTATACCATTTTTATAGATTCCACATATATGTGTTAACATACAATATTTGTTTTTCTCTTTCTGACTTACTTCACTCTATATGACAGTCTCTAGGTCCATCCACGTCCCTACAAATGAGCCAATTTGGTTCCTTTTTAATGACTGCATAATATTCCACTGTACAAACGTTCCACATCTTCTTTAAAGATGAACTACTGGACAGTATATGAAGGTTGGTGATAGGTTATCAGTTCAGTTCAGTTCAGTCACTCAGTTGTATCCGACTCTTTCCAACCCTATGAATCGCAGTACGCCAGGCCTCCCTGCCCATCACCAACTCCCGGAGTTCACTCAAACTCACGTCCATCAAGTCGGTGATACCATCCAGCCATATCATCCTCTGTCGTCCCCTTCTCCTCCTGCCCCCAATCCCTCCCAGCATCAGAGTCTTTTCCAATGAGTCAACTCTTCGCATGAGGTGGCCAAAGTACTGGAGTTTCAGCTTTAGCATCAGTCCTTCCAAAGAACACCCAGGGCTGATCTCCTTTAGAATAGACTGGTTGGATCTCTTTGCAGTCCAAGGGACTCTTAAGAGTTTTCTCCAACACCACAGTTCAAAAGCATCAATTCTTCAGCACTTAGCTTTCTTCACAGTCCAACTCTCACATCCATACATGACCACTGGAAAAACCATAGCCTTAACTAGATGGACCTTTGTTGGCAAAGTAATGTCTCTGCTTTTGAATATGCTGTCTAGGTTGGTCATAACTTTTCTTCCAAGGAGTAAGCATCTTATAATTTCATGGCTACAATCACCATCTGCAGTGATTTTGGAGCCCCCCAAAATAAAGTCTTGACACTGTTTCCACTGTTCCCCATCTATTTCCCATGAAGTGATGGGGCCAGATGCCATGGTGATAGGTTATAGTACTCACTAAAAGGGAATAAATTCATTTCCTCCTCTGGAAAATGAAGCCCGAGGTGGACACATTTTACCCCCTATTTGCTTTGAACCTGAAGAGGTTGAGGGTAAACAGCCAAAGATCTGAGCACTGTAGCAAATTCCATGAAGACATACATGTTAGGTTTTCAACATGTAAGTCAATAGAGTGGTCAAAATTTGTCTCCTGGAAGCATCCTTAGGACCTCAGGGTAGATTTCCACTCAGCACAAAATTGTTCAGAACACTGCAAACCAAAACACGTTCCAACTGGATTCAAGAAGAGAAAAGAGGAGGAAATCTCAAAAAACCTAAATCAAAATTGACCTTTAAGACCTCTTAAAAAGTGACTGTGTTATATAAAGGCTAAGTGACAAAGATGCAAATAGGAACCACATGTTACTTTCTAGAGGACAATGGCTTCATGACATTAATAATACACATATCAGACTGGGAACATAGGTCAGGTTTTCTTTGTGGGAAGTGATTATTTTTGGCTTTCATAATGCAAGAAGATGGGTTTGTAATTCTATTTCTCAATGGCAACTTCTCTTTCTGACTCAGTTATTTAAGGCAATCTATTCAGGTACCAGTATTATTCACCCATATTTTAAGTAAAAGGTAGATGAAAAAAATGTGATTGTAAAGCTCCAATATTTGATTCAGAATAAAGTTAACTTTCCCTTTTGAGGGTACATCTGTAGCTTTTTATGTCAATTCAAATTCAGATTAGAGCTGTGTTAAGCATATTTTTTGAAACAAGAATTAAAGTACGTGGAGTACTTTATGTTCTCGTTTTTAAAGTGGAACTTGAAAGAGAAAGAGCTCAAGGAAAGCTGCTCAAGGCAGGTGGCATCATTTCCCTGTGCTCCTCTGTCTTGTAAGTTAGCTGACATCCAGTGCCCCAGCTCCCACCCCCTCACCACCTTTCATGTGAGTCTCACAAAAACAAACCAGAACATTTTGGTGAAATGAAATTTAGTGAATGGAATGAGGATCTGGCTCAAGAAGGGTCCTCAGCCACCAAATAGAATGGATATCTACCTTCAAAATTTCAATTTAATCCAAAGTATGTATGTATGTATATATATATATATACATACATACACATGAATATACTTTAGCTCATATGGGAACTGGTTGTATACTTAGTTCATATTCTTTTTTTCTCTTAATCATTGTAAACTAATCCTTCCTGCTACAATCAAACCCCATTTCCTCTGCTTTGGTAATTAATGAAAAGAAGAATTAATGAAAAAAAGCTTTTTTTTCAATTTGCCAATGTTTTATTCCCAGGCTGTGCATCTTTTAGTTATCTGTTTTTTAATAACATGAATGAAAACCCAAATAGGAAACTTAGCAAACATGGAATTTTATTGACATCTATTCCATGGAATTATTCCATGGAGGTTTAAACTTCAGTTCATCTCTGATGGGTTATTCAGTCTCCATTTTTGTAACGTCAGTTAACGGAGGAACTTGGAGAAGGAAATGGCAACCCACTCCAGTACTCTTGCCTGGAAAATCCTATGGGCGGAGGAGCCTGGTGGGCTGCAGTCCATGGGGTCGCTAAGAGTTGGACACAACTGAGCGCCTTCACTTTCACTTTTCACTTTCATGCATTGGAGAAGGAAATGGCAACCCACTCCAGTGTTCTTGCCTGGAGAATCCCAGGGACGGGGGAGCCTGGTGGGCTGCCGTCTATGGGGTCGCACAGAGTCAGACATGACTGAAGCGACTTAGCAGCAGCAGCAACTGAGGAACTTAATAATGAAAATCAACTGCACTTCCTATCAGTGTTCAGCAAGGTTGATGGGGTAAGGTTCATGGAAGCTAGCATTTGGATTACACAAACTCAAATGTTGTTGCTTCTTAACTACCATTTTGATACCAGACATAAAATGTTATATATTATCCTTTTTCCTACTGCCTTTTATAGTAGTATATTTTGAAGTTTGGGGGGATCTCAGGCTGTGTTTTTCAGTCCCCCAAAGCTAAGAGATGTACTAGAATTGATGTGCTTTTTGGAGACGGTTCTTTTCTAAAGTATGGTTTTTATCCAAGAGTTATTTCCTCCATGAAACTATAATCATGAAATACTTTTTCTAATAAAAGTCCTTTAGTAATATATCAGGAGCTTTTGCAACAGTTTATTACTACAGAAAAAGGTCATTTAAATCCAATAAAGCACTATCCCCATTTAACCTTTTTTATGAAGAGGTGAGCTTAGCTATTATAAAACATCTTTCCAAGTTTGGGCTTCAGAATAATTATGTAGACAAAGATTTGACATTGGATAAGAACATGGGTTTTGCATTCAGAAGGTTTGAATCTTTTCTCTTATTTACTTAACTGTCTAATCTTGGGAAAATTAACTCCTACCTTCCCTCACTGAGGAATGGAGGAATATTGAGCCAGTAACAGTGTTAGTGAGAAAGAAATGTCATAATGTAAATAAAACACCCAGTCTAACAGCACAGCAAGCATTCAGCAGATGGTGACTGTTTATATCAATTGAGCTATTTTAGTTTGCAATTAGAAAATTGAGTTCTTTTATATCAATTGAGTTATATTAATTTGCAGTTGCAACTTTTCCTTTTCTCTTTAGTTTCATTCTTAAAACTAAGTTTAGCAATGAAAGTAGGATAGGAAAGGTTATCCTTTGAATTTATAAAAAATTCAAAGGAACGGATATTTATAAAATTATTTTATTATACATTATATGAGTTATAAATAATTATATATTATACATATACATAAAATAGTATCAAATTAATAAAATTATATATTTTATTATATATTTACATGTGTAAAATTATTTTTTTAATTACAGCAAAGTACTAGTGTTTAATTACTTTCCAAGTGATTTCTCATAAGTCAAATGACATCAGTTAGTTAAAACTTCCTCCAATGCATAATACATGTTACATTTAAGATTTTTTTGGACATAAAATGATTAAAATGAAGTAATAATTACCTGTGATTAAGTTGATACAAACTGCAGATGGATGTTCAATACCATTAATGAAGTTTTGTAGAACAATGAAAATTATTTGCATTTACAGGATGTTTATACTTATGGTAACCATGTGGATTCAACCACAGACTTCAGCTCCAATAAAGGTAGAACACCTGTGTAGCTCCTTGGATGTTTTCCCACAACCCATACCAATCTTTCTTGCTGAGATATATGGAAGCTCTACTAGGGAATGCTAGGAGTGAAACTGGAGAGAGAAGAATCTGTAAGCAAATTCAAACGGTGAAGTGCAAACCAAAAGGAGAGATAAGGTCATGTGAGAGTTAGAACACAGTAGGTGTTGCAAGAGGGCATCAGAGGGCAAACACACTGAAACCATACTCACAGAACACTAGTCAATCTAATCACACTAGAACCACAGCCTTGTCTAACTCAATGAAACTAAGCCATGCCCGTGGGGCAACTCAGGATGGGCGGGTCATGGTGGAGAGATCTGACAGGGTGTGGTCCGCTGGAGAAGGGAATGGCAAACCACTTCAGTATTCTTGCCTTGAGAACCCCATGAACGTATGAAAAGGCAAAATGATAGGATACTGAAAGCCGAACTCCCCAGGTCAGTAGGGGCCCAATATGCTACTGGAGATCAGTGGAGAAATAACTCCAGAAAGAATGAAGGGATGGAGCCAAAGCAAAAAGAATAACCCGCTGTGGATGTGTCTGGTGATAGAAGCAAGGTCTGATGCTGTAAAGAGCAATATTGCATAGGAACCTGGAATGTCAGGTCCATGAATCAAGGCAAATTGGAAGTGGTCAAACAAGAGATGGCCAGAGTGAATGTCGACATTCTAGGAATCAGCGAACTAAAATGGAGTGGAATGGGTGAATTTAACTCAGATGACCATTATATCTACTACTGTGGGCAGGAATCCCTCAGAAGAAATGGAGTGGCCATAATGGTCAACAAAAGAGTCTGAAATGCAGTACTTGGATGCAATCTCAAAAACGACAGAATGATCTCTGTTCATTTCCAAGGCAAACCATTCAATGTCACAGTAATCCAAGTCTATGCCCCAACTAGAAATGCTAAAGAAGCTGAAGTTGAACGGTTCTATGAAGACCTATAAGACCTTTTAGAACTAACACCCAAAAAAGATGTCCTTTTCATTATAGGGGACTGGAATGCAAAAGTAGGAAGTCAAGAAATACCTGGGGTAACAGGCAAATTTGACCTTGGAATACGGAATGAAGCAGGGCAAAGACTAATAGAGTTTTGCCAAGAAAATGCACTAGTCATAACAAATACCCTCTTCCAACAACACAAGAGAAGACTCTATACATGGACATCACCAGATGGTCAACACCGAAATCAGATCGATTATATTCTTTGCAGCCAAAGATGGAGAAGCTCTATACAATTAGCAAAAACAAGACCAGGAGCTGACTGTGGCTCAGACCATGAACTCCTTATTGCCAAATTCAGACTGAAATTGAAGAAAGTAGGGAAAAACCACTAGACCATTCAGGTATGACCTAAATCAAACCCCTTATGATTATACAGTGGAAATAGATTTAAGGGCCTAGATCTGATAGATAGAGTGCCTGATGAACTATGGAATGAGGTTCGTGACATTGTACAGGAGACATGGATCAAGACCATCCCCATGGAAAAGAAATGCAAAAAAGCAAAATGGCTGTCTGGGGAGGCCTTACAAATAGCTGTGAAAAGAAGAGAAGCGAAAAGCAAAGGAGAAAAGGAAAGATATAAGCATCTGAATGCAGAGTTCCAAAGGATAGCAAGAAGAGATGAGAAAGCCTTCTTCAGCGATCAATGAAAAGAAATAGAGGAAAACAACAGAATGGGAAAGACTAGGGATCTCTTCAAGAAAATCAGAGATACCAAAGGAACATTTCATGCAAAGATGGGATCGATAAGGGACAGAAATGATATGGACCTAACAGAAGCAGAAGATATTAAGAGGTGGCAAGAATACACAGAAGAGCTGTACAAAAAAGATCTTCATGACCCAGATAATCACAATGGTGTGATCACTGATCTAGAGCCAGACATACTGGAATGTGAAGTCAAGTGGGCCTTAGAAAGCATCACTATGAACAAAGCTAGTGGAGGTGATGGAATTCCAGTTGAGCTATTCCAAATCCTGAAAGATGCTGCTGTGAAAGTGCTGCACTCAATATGCCAGCTAATTTGGAAAACTCAGCAGTGGCCACAGGACTGGAAAAAGTCAGTTTGCATTCCAATCCCAAAGAAAGGCAATGCCAAAGAATGCTCAAACTACCGCACAATTGCACTCATCTCACACGCTAGTAAAGTAATGCTCAAAATTCTCCAAGCCAGGCTTCAGCAATACGTGAACCGTGAACTTCCTGATGTTCAGGCTGGTTTTAGAAAAGGCAGAGGAATCAGAGATCAAATTGCCAACATGTGCTGGATCATGGATAAAGCAAGAGAGTTCCAGAAAAATATCTATTTCTGCTTTATTGACTATGCCAAAGCCTTTGACTGTGTGGATCACAATAAACTGTGGAAAATTCTGAAAGAGATGGGAATACCAGACCACCTGATCTGCCTCTTGAGAATTTGTATGCAGGTCAGGAAGCAACAGTTAGAACTGGTCATGGAACAACAGACTGGTTCCAAATAGGAAAAGGAGTACGTCAAGGCTGTATATTGTCACCCTGCTTATTTAATTTATATGCAGAGTACATCATGAGAAATGCTGGACTGGAGAAACACAAGTTGGAATCAAGATTGCTGGGAGAAATATCAATAACCTCAGATATGCAGATGATACCACCCTTATGGCAGAAAGTGAAGAGGAACTAAAAAGCCTCTTGATGAAGGTGAAAGTGGAGAATGAAAAAGTTGGCTTAAAGCTCAACATTCAGAAAATGAAGATCATGGCATCTGGTCCCATCACTTCATGGGAAATCGATGGGGAAACAGTGGAAACACTGTCAGACTTTATTTTTCTGGGCTCCAAAATCACTGCAGATGGTGACTGCAGCCATGAAATTAAAAGACACTTACTCCTTGGAAGGAAAGTTATGACCAACATAGATCACATATTCAAAAGCAGAGATATTACTTTGCCAACAAAGGTTCGCCTAGTCAAGGCTATGGTTTTTCCTGTGGTCATGTATGGATGTGAGAGCTGAACTGTGAAGAAGGCTGAGTGCCGAAGAATTGATGCTTTTGAACTGTGGTGTTGGAGAAGACTATTGAGAGTCCCTTGGACTGCAAGGAGATCCAACCAGTCCATTCTGAAGGAGATCAGTCCTAGGTGTTCTTTGGAAGGACTGATGCTAAAGCTGAAATTCCAGTACTTTGGCCACCTCATGCGAAGAGTTGACTCATTGGAGAAGACTCTGATGATGGGAGGGCTTGAGGGCATTGACCCCTCTTTGAGGGGTCACAAAGAGTCGGACACAACTGAGCGACTGATCTGATTTGATCTGAGAGTTAGAAACTCAGCACCAGGATTGTGGCAAACACTAGACCAAGGTCAGTTTGAATCTGGCAAGTTGTATTTAATGACAAGTAGACTGAAAAGCATCTTGCTTTTTTATTTTCATTTTCTTCTTTTATGAAACACTTTACTGGACACTAATTGCATGTTTTGTAGGCTCTCTGGTCTGCTTTACATATAGACACTAAAAAGTATGAATTTTACCCTGTGACAGTTGGAATGCACACACAAATTAAGTTCTGAGCAGGAAAATTTTGAATGAGAATTTCAGAAACTTTCATCTGGCAATAGGGCATCAGCTTAATTTAGGTCAAGCTTTAATAGTTAAAACCATTAATTTCTAGGAAAAAATAGGCAAAATATGTCTTGGGGAAATAAACACAGTAATGGAAAAGAAGAGAATATAAGGAAGCTTATCTCAGAAGTAGAATTGGCATAGACTGGCAACTGGTTAGGTATGAGGGATCTCTACTTAGTTTTGTTTTTCCTTAATTCGTAAAGACATAGTCAATAATTGTGGGATATACTACAAGAAAGGACTTCCCAGGTGGCACTAGTAGTAAAGACCCTGCCTGCCAGTGCAGGAGACTTAAGAGGCACAGGTTTGATCCCTGGCTACCCACTCTAGTATTCTTGCCTGGAGAATCCCATGGACAGAGGACCCTGGTGGGCTATAGTCCGTGGGGTTGCAAAGAGTCAGACGTGACTTAGCACGCATGCACAAGCATCACAAGAAATCTTTTGTCTTTTACATATTTTAACAAATGCTCTCCTTCCAGTTTTGAGTCTGGAGCCAAGATTCTAAATTTTATGATACACTAGGGAGTGTGGTGAGTACTACCCCAGGCACACCTATTAAATGACACCACTGTAGAAATCTAGAAAGAATAATCAACAAAATACACAATTTAATATTTGCTTAGCAAAGTGTGTATAGTATTTCCTTTGTTTTTCCTTCCCTTGCCACCACATTTTTGGTTTTGTAATTTGCTGTAATATTATTTGGGGTGTCTGCAGATTAGAAATAGTTTTCTGTTCAGCTTTTTTCTACATGCCTATTTACTGTTCATATGATAATGAACTTTGATCCTCACAACAGAGACCCTCAGCTATGCAGTTTCTAACCGATTTCAGCAGGAGTACTTCAATACAGTAAGTCCCCTGCATATGAACAAATTCTGTTCCAAGAGCACATTCATAAGTCTAAAAAAGTTAGCTTACGTACCCAACTAATACAGTAAGTTATATGGTACTATACTGTAATAGGCTTATAATACTTTTCACATGAATAACACATAAAACACAAACACAAAAAATAGAGAAAAAATATTTTTAATCTTACAGTAAAAGTACAGTACTGTCAGCTACATCAAGGCTGCTTTTATGCTTGCTTCCTGACATCCTGGGCTTGAGATAAAGACATTGTATTACTGTACTCTGTAAGTACTGTACAGTAAAGAGCACAAAGGCACAATCATATGCAGAGGATGCATGAAGGTGACAGTGTACGCAGACCCATGAACTAACTTACGTGATTGGACATGCGTTTGCATCTTTGAAAGTTTATAACTTGAAGCTTCATTTGTAGGGGACTTTCAGATACCAGGTGAAGACTTTACAGATTTCTGAGGTTGTGAGCAGAAGAGAATCTCAGTTGTACTTTCTCATCATTGCTGTCTTTCCCTCCACTTTCTCCATGGCTTTTGTGTACGAGGGGCAGAGTCATTTCCATTCCCTTTTTATAGATTCTGCTCTATTTAAACCCTTAAAGATCTTTCTGCCTATAAGCTCCATTCCTTCTCTTTCTAACTGATACAATGTTTTCTCACACTTAGATGGAACCATTTCCCCACTTCATTTATAATAGTTTGTGAAATCCCATTTGCCTTTGGACTTGGAGTGCTGACTGAAATCACTGAAAAACATTTCCTGCTTCATAAGAATGTGGGATTTAAGCTCCAAGTTCCACAGAAGAATTAGTCTGGGGAGCTGGCTGTCCCCATAAAGGCAGAGATGTGGGAGACCAGAGGCAGCTGCCTGCAGTCCTGGTGACACTTCCATGGATGGTTATGTTGCTGGCAGATGGTGCCTTGATAGATGTTCACTGTGGTGTTGAAAATCCTCTGGGCACCGAACCACGGGCAAGTTTCCATTCCCCTTGTTTCTGAAGCAACAAGAAAATATTTTCTGTGTCTCAGAACAATGCTACCGTTTCCCTGAGACTAGTTTGAGAGTGCAATTCTGGCCAATTTAGATTCCCACTCTTACCAAGTGTAACTACATGATTCAAGAGACCACTCTGTCCTTCTATCTATCATCTATCTATATAATCTTTCTCCATTTATTTATTTGGGGAAGCCATTCCTAGTCCTATTTTCATTAGAACTTTTGAAACATTTTATGTTTCCTGGCTGAATGGAAAAAACTAGAACCAATAAATAAATACACAAGTAAAGACTTCCTCAGTAGTCATCGGTTTGGATTGAACTGTGATTCATCTTGGACACCACCAAATCCTCTCAAACCAGTCGCATCAAATTCTGCTCTAGCAGAAACTAGCTGGGGAAGCCTAAATAGGCAAGCTACAGCTTAAAAATAGGCTTCACGTGGTCTCCTTTGTTCTTCCCCAAGGACAGTGGTTTGAAGAAGGAGGGGTTGAGTGACAGAGCTTGTCATTTTCATAAAAAAAAAAAAAAAAAAAAAACTTTGTGGATATTATTTTACATAAAATTTTTATTTTTGAGGATTCTTTGAAACATTTTTGGCAGTAGCGCAGCTGGACATTGTTGGTTTGTGGTTTTCAGAAGCCTCAGAGCAGAGGGATAAGAGGACTAGCAGACGTGGTTCAGCCCCATTGTCTGCAACTGGGATAGTTTCATTGTTACTTAGGGATGTGAGGGCCAAGCTGTCCATAGATTTCCATGAACTGTCTTCCCTCTCATTCTCATGTACAATATTCTGTTCCTGCACCTCTATTCTGTTATTGAGTCCTACACAAGTCACCTATGTAAAATTTATGTCATGTTCTAGTTATCTGTTTATATAGAAACGCCGAACTGCTGACTCACAGTGTGGTATTTATAAATGAGCAAATTCTCCATCCTTAACTACAGTATATAAAATAATGTTAGCAAAAAGAAATATTTTTCATGTTTCAAGACTAATAATAGTTGGGGACTCTCCATTCAAATTTGACTATAGAAAGATGTTGTGTAATTCATTATCAAGATATACATGGGAATGAAAAAATTCCCTTCTATCCTTTTAGGTTCTTCTGGCTGGTCTAAGAATTAAATTGACAGTAGATACATTAGCAGGAGAAAATCAGGCAAAAGTTTAATAACATATACATGAGGAAGAAAAAAAAACCAGGAAAACTAACTTGCCAAAATGATCTAAACTGTCACCTGAAATACCATCTTCAGCTAATGATAAAAAAGGATGTTGAGGGTAGTGGTTTGGGACTTCAAACAGGAGGGAGGCAACTGATTTGGAGATGAAAAAAGCAAACGTTTGGTAAATGAATGTTTGGGGACCATGCAGGGTCAGTAGGACACAAAAGGAACTCTTATTTCTAGGCCCTGCTGAGGTTCCTCCACCACACCTGGCCCATATTCTTTGTAGATATCTCTGGAACAGGCCTTTTATCTAAATTCTTTTATGCAGTTGCATGCATGCTAAGTCACTTCAGTCATGTCTGACTAAGCGACCCTGCATTGGGAGCATGGTGTCTTAGCCACTGGACCACCAGGAAAGTGCCCTGTCCATTTTGTAAAAAACAGCACACAATAGGAATTGATGTCTGACCCACAGTACAGAATGGAGACTTATCAAATGACTTGCCTCTTGAGAAACCTGTATGCAGGTCAGGAAGCAACAGTTAGAACTGGACATGGAACAACAGACTGGTTCCAAATAGGAAAAGGAGTACATCAAGGCTGTATGTTATCACCCTGCTTATTTAACTTCTATGCAGAGTACATCATGAGAAACGCTGGACTGGAGAAACACAAGTTGGAATCAAGATTGCTGGGAGAAATATCAATAACTTCAGATATGCAGATGACACCACCCTTATGGCAGAAAGTGAAGAGGAACTAAAAAGCCTCTTGATGAAAGTGAAAGTGGAGAGTGAAAAAGTTGGCTTAAAGCTCAACATTCAGAAAATGAAGATCATGGCATCTGATCCCATCACTTTCATGGGAGATAGATGGGGAAACAGTGTCAGCCTTTATTTTTCTGGGCTCCAAAATCACTGCGGATGGTGATTGCAGCCATGAAATTAAAAGATGCTTACTCCTTTGAAGGTAAGTTATGACCAACCTAGATAGCATATTCAAAAGCAGAGATATTACTTTGGCAACAAAGGTCAGTCTAGTCAAGGCTATGGTTTTTTCCAGTGGTCATGTATGGATGTGAGAGTTGGACTGTGAAGAAGGCTGAGCACCAAAGAATTGATGCTTTTGAACTATGGTGTTGGAGAAGACTACTGAGAGTCCCTTGGACTGCAAGGAGATCCAACCGTTCCATTCTGAAGGAGATCAGCCCTGGGATTTCTTTGGAAGGAATGATGCTAAAGCTGAAACTCCAGTACTTTGGCCACCTCATGTGAAGAGTTGACTCATTGGAAAAGACTCTGATGCTGGGAGGGATTGGGGGCAGGAGGAGAAGGGGACGACAGAGGATGAGATGGCTGGATGGCATCACTGACATGATGGACGTGAGTTTGAGTGAACTCTGGGAATTGCTGATGGACAGGGAGGCCTGGCGTGCTGCAGTTCATGGGGTCACAAAGAGTCTTACTCGACTGAGTGACTGAACTGAACTGAACTGAAAGGATCTCTACTATAAATAATGGTAATTTTACCTGATGAACACTAAAGACCTGAATCCAAATATCAATGCTTATATTTTGTAGCTTTGTAAATGTGGGTGAGTTTTCGAGTTTTTATTCTCCTGCCTTTAAAAGGAACCAGCAATAGCAACTAGCACATAAGATTAATATAGGGATCAAGTGGAGATTTATATAAAGTGTTTGAAAACAAAGTTTTACACAAATACTTGTTAGAGTGGTTGAACAGGCATGGGTCTTTAACATCAGGCTTCACAAAAAGTATCTGTTTCTTCCATTTTCTGTGATATGCAAACAAAAATTGATCTTTCAGGAGACTACATTCCCGACCCCCTAAGATTTTTTCTTTACTCAGAAAAAGAAAGGATTTAGGAATACTTAGGAAGGGAATGTCAAATTTTATTTAAAATAGTTGGTAATGCTGTAATTCTATGGTTTGTGTATTGTACCTGTAGTTCCCTTTTAGGTTTCACATCCAGTTAGACATTTAGAAAACTGGAAGCCTTGTTTGTTTGTCTGTTTTTGAATATGTTAGAGGGTGTTTTGCTCTTTTAAATTGTTGAAAATCTGATTAATTGGTTCACAAAATGATTTTCTTTAAAAATAACTGTACTAATAATATTAGGCATAGCGTTCAAACACTGAATTCCAGTTTTAAATAACTGATAATGCCATTACCAAATTTAAAATCAGGAGAAATCATAACTAAGAATTTTTCTTTAGGCATTCTTTGCTAAAAACCAGCTTTGATCAGTATGTATATATATATATATTATATATATATATATATGTCAGTGTAACAATGATACTTAAATTCAAATTAACATGTGCACATGTTAATTTGAATTTAAGTATCATTGTTACACTGACATAGTATCTTTTATCCTAAAGTTGTCACCAAAAGAAATGCAATTTGGTTTTTCATATAAAAATATTATCCAATGGAACTTAAACGTCTTGACATTGTGTTTTATCATGAAATTCATGTAGAGGGGGTTTGGGTTGGTTAAGCCCATTACTCACCTTCAGCCTGGTCGATTATGGTAACGTGCTGTCTCTCTGTCTTCAGTAAGAGGGTGAAGAGCAACTACAGATTGCTGTCACTGAGTTTATAAAATGCTCTGAGTTGAGAATTAAATTACAAAGAGCACCGTGACCTATAGGAAAGGCTGGGGCACAGGGGAGTAAGGGCACTGAAACAAAATGAAGCCCCAACCTGAGATCCTAAGAGGGGGTCACATTCTATCATGGCAGAGTGGCTCCCCTCTTCCCAAGATTACCCCTACCATCTTGATCCCTTCCATCCACAGCCTGTCTCCATTATTCACAGCCTCTCTAGATAGGACACTATGAAGCATCCTCTTTTTTGGAAATTACATTGTCAGTAATCTTGCCATGTATATGCTTTCACCTTGTGCCTAAGAGAAAACTTCCAAATCAATCTACAGGGTCCTGAAAAACAACTTCAGGGAGATACAGTACAGACAGAATCAGAAACGAGTGTTCTTAGTTCAGGACTGAGAAGTGGACACGGTATGAATAGAAACAGCAGCTCGACAGACTGCAGCAGACTAGGCTTCCCTGTCCTTCAGTATCTCTCGAAGTTTGCTCAAACTTGTCCATTGAGTCGGTGATGCCATCCAACCATCGTGTCCTTTGTCACCCGCTTCTCTTCCTGCCTTCAATCTTTCCCAGCTATCAGGGTCTTTTCCAACGAGTTGTCTCTTTGCATCAGGTGGCCGAAGTATTGGAGATTCAGCATCAGTCCTTCCAATGAGTATCCAGGGTTGATGTCTTTAGGAATCCTAAAGGAAAGAGCTCTATAGATAGGCACAAATCAAAAAGATAGTCACTGGGTAAAAATGGCCACAATCAGAAGAAAGTCTTATGTACAAATAGTGCTTTGTCCATTTGACTTTGCTGTCAATAACCATTTTCAAACACAGAGAAGCAATAATCTTAAATGCACTGGAGTGAAGGAGTGTTTGTTTATATTTTGTATGGCTAAGCGCTTAGGTCAAGGTCAACTTTTGGTATTCAATCCAAGTTAAACTGATGATGGGTCAAGGTATTCGGTCAGTGACACACAGAAAATACCTGACATACAGATACTATGTAACACGTCCTCTTGTGAAAGTCGTTCAGTTGTGTCTGACTCTTTGCGAACCCCAGGGACTATATTCCAGTCCATCGAATTCTCCAGGCCAGAATACTGGAGTGGGTAGCCAGTTCCCTTCTCCGGGGGATCTTCCCAACCCAGGGATTGAACCCAGGTCTCCCACATTGCAGGTGGATTCTTTACCAGCTGAGCCACCAGGGAAGCCCTCTTAGTTATTCCTTCATGTAAAACACATGTGAAACTCAAAGAAGGGGATTTTCTACTTGAATAGAATGGAAAGCTTATAGAAAACATACTATTATTCCCTCCAACCAATACAAAAATCCATGTGACTGTGATAATTTAACTAATAAGTACAATGTGGATAAATTCTAGCAGCTTTTATGTACAAGCTATGAAATTTTTAATGTATTTAACTGAAAGGTCTTAAGATACAGTTGGGACTGAAATATTTTCCGACATACAATTCAATTATCTTTTATTGTTTATAAAACAAATGATGGGAAACTAAATGTAAACCCAGAAAATGTTTCTATCTCTATGAAAGCATAAAGTTTTTATTTTTAAGCAACCACACAATCTTTTTATGATTTTAATGATGTTACTGTTATAAAACTAGGTTGAATAAGCTGCTCATTCTTTTGTGTTTTTTTGTGAGTCAATTTTATCAAGGACAGTTGTTGCAGTGTATGAAGCTGTGATGAGAAATATTTCTCACTGAAATTGTAAAATATCTGAACAGCATAGTGTTTGGGAGAATTTTTTTCTATATTATTTAGAAGCCTGAGTTTCCACCCTTGGATTTTTAGCAAAATTATTTTCACTGTCAGGGAGAAATTTCCTTTTCAAGTTTTCGTGGCTTTCAATCAATAATAAAATTGATACAAGACAGATTAATAGGAGAAAAGGAAATTTAATTCAGATGTAACAAAGTGAAAGTCAGTCGTTTCCAACTTTGCAGCCCCATGGGCTGTACCCTGTCAGACTCCTCTGTTCATGATATTCTACAGGCAAGAATACTGGAGTGGGTAGCCGTTCCCTTCTCCAGGGGATCTTCCAAACCCAGGGATTGAACCCAGGTCTCCTGCATTACAGGCACATTATTTACCATCGAGCCACCAATTCATGTATAAGGAGGTCTCATAGAAATGGATTCTAAGAAGCGGCCAGAGCAGGCAGCTTTTATACTTTTTAGACAAACAATAAATTTCAGAGGAATTGATAGGACAAAGAAATGTAGGTTGACATCGTTAATTAGTAAGGAATTTAAGTAAACTTTGGACGTGGGTAGTAAATTAAGAAGGAAGTAAGAGTTTTTTTTTTTTTTTTTTTTTTGTACAGGCTTCTGGGCCCCTAAATCCCCTATCTGGTAATAAGGATATCTTTCTACCTTCCGGTTCCCAGAGGGTACCTTTCACATGGGAGATTTATTTCCTGCTTTCAAGGACATAGAGAGGAAGGTCAAAATATCCCTTTTACATTGACTGTTTCTTAACTGACATTAATTCAAATATGCCGTTGATGCATATTTGGGGCAGCCTGCCCTGGGCTCTGACATAGGCTTACTATTAGACTTGAAAGTGAAAGTGAAGTCGCTCAGTCGTGTCCGACTCTTAGCGACCCCATGGACTGGAGCCTACCAGGCTCCTCCGTCCATGGGATTTTCCAGGCAAAAGTACTGGGGTGGGGTGCCATTGCCTTCCCCGCTAGATACATATATCTTATTATAAATCATAATATTAGTCATAAACTATAAGTAAGCAAATTGCATGAAAGTTGATAGAGAGGATTGTGTGTATGATAATTCATAATTTAGTCTGTTGATCTATTACAGTAATATCATGTATCTCTATTCTATGTGTGGTATTACAAATTCATAGAGCCACAGAAAAGGAGGCAGTCAGAAGTATAATAATAATAATCCTTTATTTTAGTGAGTGACTGTGCTTTCCAGGTGGCTCAGTGGTAAAGAATCCACCTGCAATGCAGGAGACCTGGGTTCTATCCCTGGGTTAAGAAGATCCCCTGGAGAAGGAAATGGCAACCCACTCCAGCATTCCTGCCCGGGAAATCCCATGGACAGAGAAGCCTGGTGGCTTATGGTCTGTGAGGTTGCAAAGACTCAGACACAACCGAAGTGACTTAGCACATGCCCAGCAAGATGAGCTGATACTGGTGTAGGGTTGATCTTTTTAAAGTTAATTTTTATTGGGGCATAGCTGCTTTACAATATTGTGTTGGTTTCTGTTGTACAGCAGGGTAAGTCAGCTGTACATATACATATATCCCCTCTTTTTTGGATTTCCTTCCCATTTAGGTCACCACAGAGAGTTAAGTAGAGTTCTTTGTGCTATACAGTAGGTTTTCACTGGTGATCTATTTTATACATAGTATCAATAATGTGTATGTGTCAATCCCAGTCTCCCAATCCACTCCACTCCCACTTCCCCCACTTAGTGTCCATACATTTGTTCTCTACATCTATGTCTCTATTTCTGTTTTGCCAATAAGTCCAACTATACCATTTTTCTTTATTGTATTAGACTTGGGTTCTGAAAATTTATGAACAGCAAAACTGACCTTCAAGGTTAAGTGGAAATCTCTTTTTTTTCTACCAAACTCTCTCTCATTCCTCTTAGCTGTCTTTCTAGAACATTACCATTTTCTCAAGTTCCCTTTCTTACCCATTGCTTGTGCCAGTACTGTGGAGTGTACTTTTAACCCATCTGGGTCTTTATATTTAAATTGCATATGTACATAGTTGGATCTTGTTTGTTTTTTAACCAATATAGTAATTTTTGGTTTTGAGTGTTTCATCTGTTTACACTTAAATTGATAACTGATATCCATTGATAACTGATACAGTTCTATCTTCTTGCTATTTATTTTCTACAAGTCCCATCTATTCTTTATTTGATGTTATTTCTTCTTTCCTAACTTATTTTGGATTAATCAAATATTTTTTACTGTCACATGTTTTTTCCTTCTCTTTTAATTTCTAGTTCTAACTTTTTGTGTGTTTAGTAGTTGAATATACATTTCCAAGGGTTTCCCCAGTGACTCAGTAGTAAAGAATCCACCTACAATGTGGGAGACATGGGTTCAATTCCTGGATTGAGAATATCCCCTGGAGTAGGAAATGGTAACCCACTTTAGTAATCTTACCTGGAAAATTTCGTGGACAGAGAAGTCTGGCAGGCTGCAGTCCATGGGATCACAAAGAGTCAGACAGGACTGAGCACACGTGCAGTATACATTTCCAAATGCATCCTTAACATATTCAGATCAGATCAGATCAGTCACTCAGTCGTGTCCGACTCTTTGTGACCCCATGAACTGCAGCACGCCAGGCCTCCCTGTCCATCACCAACTCCCGGAGGTCGCTCAGACTCACATCCATCCAGTCAGTGATGCCATCTAGCCATCTCATCCTCTGTCGTCCCCTTCTCCTCCTGCCCCCAATCCCTCCCAGCATCAGAGTCTTCTCCAATGAGTCAACTATTCGCATGAGGTGGCCAAAATACTGGAGTTTCAGCTTGAGCATCATTCCTTCCAAAGAAATCCCAGGGCTGATCTCCTTCAGAATGGACTGGTGGGATCTCCTTGCAGTCCAAGGGACTCTCAAGAGTCTTCTCCAACACCACAGTTCAAAAGCATCAATTCTTCGGCGCTCAGCCTTCTTCACAGTCCAGCTCTCACATCCATACATGACCACAGGAAAGACCATAGCCTTGACTAGGCGAACCTTTGTTGGCAAAGTGATGTCTCTGCTTTTGAATATGCTATCTAGGTTGGTCATAGCTTTCCTTCCAAGGAGTAAGCGTCTTTTAATTTCATGGCCGCAGTCACCATCTGCAGTGATTTTGGAGCCCAGAAAAACAAAGTCTGACAGTGTTTCCACTGTTTCTCCATCTATTTCCCATGTAGTGATGGGACCAGATGCCATGATCTTCGTTTTCTGAATGTTGAGCTTTAAGCCAACCTTTTTACTCTCCACTTTCACTTTCATCAAGAGGCTTTTTAGTTCCTCTTCACTTTCTGCCATAAGGGTGGTATCATCTGCATATCTGAGGTTATTGATATTTCTCCCAGCAATCTTGATTCCAGCTTGTGTTTCTTCCAGTCCAGCATTTCTCACGATGTACTCTGCATATAAGTTAAATAAACATGGTGACAATATACAGCCTTGATGTACTCCTTTTCCTATTTGGAACCAGTCTCTTGTTCCATGACATGTAAGTAAATACCTGCACTAGTTTCTGAATGATACAAGAAACTTACACGAGTTTGTCTCCATTTGACTTCTTCCCACCAAATTGTAACACCTTTCAGTGTGAAAAAGTTATGCTAGTAACAATTATGTTGCCCTGCTGCTGCTGCTGCTGCCGCTACTAAGTCGCTTTAGTCATGTCCGACTCTGTATGACCCCATAGACAGCAGTCCACCAGGCTCCCCCGTCCCTGGGATTCTCCAGGCAAGAACACTGGAGTGGGTTGCCATTTCCTTCTCCAATGCATGAGAGTGAAAAGTGAAAGTGAAGTCGCTCAGTCGTGTCCGACTCTTAGCGGCCCCATGGACTGTAGCCTAGCAGGCTCCTCCATCCATGGGATTTTCCAGGCAAGAGTACTGGAGTGGGGTGCCATTGCCTTCTCTGTATGTTGCCCTAATTTGCATGAACTAGGAATATGTTGGGGCAGTTCAGGACATGGGGAGACCCCATGGACTCTGAACAATAAAATGGAGTTGCTTATGTGAAAGGATCTAAAGTGGAACCAGAGGTTGTTAAGGAAGCAGAACTTACATCATACCTGGAGGCAACGTAAACATCTGACTTGGCCAACCAATCAGCCCACCTGGAACTCATTTTCTTCACTCTCTGGAAACTTCAACTTCTCAACGAATCAGCTGCCCACAGCTAACTATGTGCCAGTACTAATGGTAATTCTGCAAAACAACCTTTGTAAATCCTCTGGAATGTCTTTGTTGTCTTTATAAGCCTCTGCCATTTTCACTTCCCTTGGAGCATGTTTGAGTTGTTTGCTACTCGAATCTGTGCTTCCTGAATTGCAGTTCCTAAGACCCCAGATAAACCCTTTTCTCATTTACAGTCCCATGATCAGGCCCCAAGGTGGATGGCTGTACTCTTGCCTCTGTCTATTCTCTGCTCAACCAGTACCTGCTTCATTTTCATCCTACTCACATGACCGACCTGCCCACATACTTGCCCCCAGAACCAGACTACTGATTATTCTAGTCTTTAGATCAGAATATCTCCACCAGAATAGGTTATCAAAACTGCACTGAGGGGCAAGGCCTCTCTACTGGTTTCTCTGGTAACTGATGAGGCAACTTGATGTCACTTCCTTTCTAAACAGCTCCCTCTCTCCCTGAGAGCTAAGACAGCTGCCATGTTTGGCCTAGCATCTACACACGTCTCTGCCTTGACTGAGGTTCCAGTTTATTTTCTAGTTCGTGGCTTCTGTTCTTGGGAATTATTTCCAGCTTTGTCTTGGTGAGTAATTACTCTTGGCATAGTGGGAAGTTTGTGTTAATAAGGCTATAGCGGCCTCCTTCTAGTACTCTGGCTGGTTTTATCTACCACAACTACAGTCCTTCACCCTGCAAGGATTTATCTCACTGGACTATGATTCCCTGGGATGATTTACAGTTAACTGGATGAAATTAGTCTACCCTGGACATTCAATTCCTAAATTAGTCTACCTGGGCAATCAACTAGGAAAAGGATGTAAGACAAGGCAGTCCAAATGGGAAACTTACTTCAGTTGGCATTTTGAGGCCTCAACGTGAGTTAGCAATTCCCAAATTGCTTCCCTCCAGGATACTAACTCCAAATTATCTAAGGCTAATTCTGAGTTGTTTCAGGGACTGACGAAACTCAAAGAAACTACTAAATGTTCCCCTAATGTCCCTCTGTCTCTACTTTCTTCTCCTAATGGTGGTCACCTGCTGCGCTTCTGTCAGTCCCTCTCCCTCTCTACACAGCTCTTTTTATATCAATTTCCTTTATATAGTGCTGAGATCCCTCCTTCACAAAAGACCGACCATCATGCCTCCTGCTGTAATGCCAGCCCCCTTTGAAAACCAGGTGTAAAAGGTAATTGGACAGGGTGAATCAACTATGTTATCTCTTACAGATCTTTGAAAAGCTGGAAATGCAGCTTTAGAGACCATTCAAATACCACCCATTCCTTTTCATTGATCCCCAAACATCCCCCATTTATTTCAAAAGGCATGTGACCTCTTGGGGAGCTCTTATGCAGGCCATCTCCAATTCCTAAGACTGAAAAATAAGGCAGAGAGACTATTTTAAACACAAACTGCAAAAAGAACTCTTTCCCAAACAGCCTTCTTAAAATTGCTTGTCAAGGACAAATAAACATCTTAAAAGCCTTCTCCACATCTGAGTGAGTAGACGTATTCTAACAGTTGTTTTTGTTTGTTTGTTTGTTTGTTTTTTATAAAGTAGTAGCTTGTGTATTGGAGAAGGCAATGGCACCCCACTCCAGTACTCTTGCCTGGAAAATCCCATGGACAGAGGAGCCTGGTGGGCTGCAGTTCATGGGGTCGCTAGGAGTTGGACAGGACTGAGCGACTTCACTTTCACTTTTCACTTTCATGCATTGGAGAAGGAAATGGCAACCCACTCCAGTGTTCTTGCCTGGAGAATCCCAGGGATGGGGGAGCCTGATGGGCTGCTGTCTATGGGGTTGCACAGAGTCGGACACGACTGAAGCGACTTAGCAGCAGCAGCAGCAGCTTGTGTATTACACCTGATTCATGACTAAACCACCTGATCTGCCTCTTGAGAAATCTGTATGCAGGTCAGGAAGCAACAGTTAGAACTGGACATGGAACAACAGACTGGTTCCAAATAGGAAAAGGAGTACGTCAGGGCTGGATATTGTCACCATGTTTATTTAACTTCTATGCAGAGTACATCATGAGAAACGCTGGACTGGAAGAAACACAAGTTGGAATCAAGATTGCTGGGAGAAATATCAATAACCTCAGATATGCAGATGACACCACCCTTATGGCAGAAAGTGAAGAGGAACTAAAAAGCCTCTTGATGAAAGTGAAAGTGGAGAGTGAAAAGGTTGGCTTAAAGCTCAACATTCAGAAAACGAAGATCATGGCATCTGGTCCCATCACTTCATGGGAAATAGATGGGGAAACAGTGGAAACAGTGTCAGACTTTGTTTTTCTGGGCTCCAAAATCACTGCAGATGGTGACTGCAGTTATGAAATTAAAAGACGCTTACTCCTTGGAAGGAAAGTTATGACCAACCTAGATAGCATATTGAAAAGCAGAGACATTACTTTGCCAACAAAGGTCCGTCTAGTCAAGGCTATGGTCTTTCCTGTGGTCATGTATGGATGTGAGAGCTGAACTGTGAAGAAGGCTGAGTGCCAAAGAATTGATGCTTTTGAACTGTGGTGTTGGAGAAGACTCTTGAGAGTCCCTTGGACTGCAAGGAGATCCAACCAGTCCATTCTGAAGGAGATCAGCCCTGGGATTTCTTTGGAAGGAATGATGCTAAAGCTGAAACTCCAGTATTTTGGCCACCTCATGCGAAGAGTTGACTCATTGGAGAAGACTCTGATGCTGGGAGGGATTGGGGGCAGGAGGAGAAGGGGACGACAGAGGATGAGATGGCTGGATGGCATCACTGACTCAATGGATGTGAGTCTGAGTGACCTCTGGGAGTTGGTGATGGACAGGGAGGCCTGGCGTGCTGCGATTCATGAGGTCGAAAAGAGTCGAACACGACTGAGCGACTGATCTGATCTGATCTGATAATGTCTATATATGTTCATTATAAATGTGGTGTTTTTCTACCTTCAGATGGTATTGTCAAAATTAATTTTAAAGGAAGTTTATTTAATTGGCTTAAATAATAAGCACTTATATAAAATTTTCCAAATACAAAGTATCCCAGATATTTTTCAAGTTCCCAAGATCAAGGATTAATCCTTAGTAAATGAAAGCTAGTTAAAGTTTGATTTAATTAATATGGGCAAGTCTTTAGAATTGCTAACATTATAATACTTTCACTGTACCAAAGATAACTACAAAGTTTCAGCAAGAAAAATAACTTTGTAAGTTGGAGGTTTCATAAGTAAGTTAAATGTAAATGAGAAGAATTTTTAGGTGAACTTTTAAGAATAATTATGCTTTCTATTAGGTCAACTTAAAAATAGTTTCCCCTCATCTTTCTGGTAACTTGAGACTTCAGAGCTTTGCTAGGTTAAGTTAAATGATGGGAGTTCAAAGAATGACTAGATTATTTCCAAATAAGATAGAATACTGAACCATTCGTTGTTAAACAAGTCTAAGTTCACCTACTTTTGTCTTATTACAGAAAAACTAAAGATGTTTGGGTCTCTTAGAAACTTTGAGAAAACAATACTGATATAACAAACAGTTCACAATTGCTTACTTCTTAGTTTTCAGTAAGAACTAACATTTCTAAGGGTTCGGAATTATTCTACTTAAAAAATTGTTGACTAAAAAAATGCACAGCATGAAAGTTGTGGGTTTTTTTTTTTTCTTTTTAATTTTTTTCTAATTGAAGGATAATTGCTTTACAGAATTTTGTTGTTTTCTGTCAAACCTCAACATGAATCAGCCATAGGTATACATATATCCTCTGCCTTTTGAACTTCCCTCCCATCTCCCTCCCCATTCCCCTCCTCTAGGTTGATACAGAGCCCCTGTTCGGATTTCCTGAGCCATACAACAGATTCCTGTTGGCTATCTATTTTACATATGGTAATGTAAGTTTCCATGTTACTCTTTCCATACGTCTCACCCTCCCCTCCCTTCTCCCCATGCCCATAGGTCTATGCTCTATGTCTGTTTCTCTCTATTGCTGCCCTGTAAATAAAGTCTTCAGTACCATTCTTCTAGGTTCTATATATACGTGTTAGAATACGATATTTATTTCTCTTTCTGACTCATTTCACTCTGTATAATAGGTTCTAGGTTCATCCACGTCATCAGTACTGACTCAAACGTGTTCCTTTTTATGGCTGAGTGATATTCCCTTGTGTATATGTACCACAGCTTCTTTACCCATTCATCTGTCAATGGATATCTAGGTTGCTTCCAAGTTCTAGCTATTGTAAATTGTGCTGCAATGAACAGTGGGATACATGTATCTTTTAAAATTTTGATTTCCTCAGGGTATATGCCTAGGAGTGGGATTTCTGGGTTATACAGTGGTTTTATTCCTAGTTTTTTAAGGAATCTCCATACCGTCGTCCATGGTGGCTCTATCAATTTTTGTAACAGTGCAAAAGCATTCCTTTTTCTCCACACCCTCTCCAGCATTTATTGTTTGTAGACATTTTGATGATGACCATTCTGAACAGTGTGAGGTGATATCTCATTGTAGCTTTAATTTGCATTTCTCTATCAATGAGCGATGTTGAGCATCTTTTCATGTACTTATTAGCCGTCTGTATGTCTTTGGAGAAATGTCTGTTTAGGTCTGTTTCCCACTTTTTTATTGGGTTGTTTTTCTATCATTGAGTTATATGAGCTGCTTGTATATTTTGGAAATTAATCCTTTGTCAGTTGTTTCATTTGCTATTATTTTCTCCCATTCTGAGGGCTGTTTTTTCACCTTGATTATAGTTTCCTTTGCTCTGCAAAAGCTTTTAAGTTTAATCAGGTCCCAATTGTTTACTTTTGTTTTTTCTTCTGTTATTCTAGGAGGTGGGTCATAGAGGATCTTGCTTTAATTTATGTCATTGAGTGTTCTCCCTGTTTTCCTGTAAGAATTTTATAGTTTCTGGCCTTACATTTAGGTCTTTAATCCATTTTGAGTTTATCTTTTTATATGATGTTAGGAAGTGTTCTAATTTCATTCTTTTACATGTAGCTGTTCAGTTTTTCCAGCACCATTTATTGAAGAGGCTGTCTTTGCCCCATTGTATATTCTTGCCTCCTTTGTAAAAAACAAGGTACCCATAGGTGCATGGGTTTACTTATGGGCTTTCTATCTTGTTTCATTGGTCTATATTTCTGTTTTTGTGCCACTACCATACTGTCTTTATGATTGTAGCTTTGTAGTGTAACTGAAGTCAGGAAGGTTGAATCCTCCAGTTCCATTCTTTCTCAAGACTGCTTTGGCTATTTGGGTCTTTTGTGTTTCCATATGAATTGAGAATTTTTTTGTTCTAGTTCTATGAAAAATGCCATTGGTAATTTGATAGGGATTGCGTTGAATCTGTAGACTGCTTTTGGTAGTATAGTCATTTTCACAATATTGATTCTTCCTACCCAGGAACATGGAATATCTCTCCATCTGTTTATATCATCTTTGATTTCTTTCATTAGTGTCTTATAATTTTCTGTGAACAGTTCTTTTGTATCCTTAGATAGGTTTATTCCTAAATACTTAATTCTTTTTGTTGCAATGGTGAATGGGATTGATTCCTTAATTTCTCTTTATAATTTTTCATTGTTAGTATATAGAAATGCAAGTGATTTCTGTGTATTGATTTTGTATTTTGCAACTTTGCTAAATTCACTGATTAGCTCTAATAATTTTCTTATACTATCTTTAGGGTTTTCTGTGTACAGTATCCTATCATCTGCAAACAGTGAGAGCTTTACTTCTTCTTTTCCAATCTGGATTCCTTTTCTTTCTTTTTCTTCTCTGATTGCTGTAGTAGGACTCCCAGAACTATGGTGAATAATAGTGGTGAAAGCGGACACCATTGTCTTGTTCCTGATCTTAGGGGGAATGCTTTCAGTTTTTCACCATTGAGGATAATGTTTACTGTTGGCTTATCATATATGGCCTTTTACTATGTTGAGGTTGGTCCCTTCTATGCCCATTTTTTGAAGAGTTTTAATCATAAATGGGTGCTGAATTTTGTCAAAGGCTTTTTCTGCATCTATTGAGATTATCATATGGTTTTTATCTTTCAATTTGTTAAAATGGTGTATCACATTGATTGATTTACATCTATTGAAGAATCCTTGCAATCCAGGAATAAACCCAACTTGGTCATGGTGTATGAGCTTTTTGATGTGTTGCTGAATTCTGTTTGCTAAAATTTTGTTGTAAATGTTTACATCTATGTTCATCAGTGATATTGCCTGTAGTTTTCTTTTTTGTGTGTTGTTTGGTTTTGGTGTCAGGGTGATGGTGGTCTCATAGAATGAGTTTGGAAGGGTTCTTTCCTCTGCAATTTTTTGAAAGAATTTTAGAAGGATAGGCATTAGCTCTTTGCTAAATGTTTGATAGATTTCTCCTATGAAGCCATCTGGTCCTGGGTTTTTGTTTTTAGGGGGAGATTGTTGATCGTGCTTCAATTTCAGTGCTTGTAATTGGTTTGTTCATAATTTCTATTTCTTCCTGGTTCAGTCTTACAAGATTGAGCTTTTCTAGGAATCTGTCCATTTCTTCCAGGTTATCCATTTTATTGCCATATAGTTGTTCATAATAGTCTCTTATCATCCTTTGTATTTCTGCATTGTCTGCTGTAACCTCTCCTTTTTCATTTCTAATTTTGTTTATTTGATTCTTCTCTCTTTTTTTCTTGATAAATCTGACTAAAGTTTGTCAATTTTGTTTATCTTCTCAAAGAACCAGCTTTTAGTTTTATTAATCTTACCATTCTTTCTTTCATTTCTTTTTCATTTATTTCTGCTTATATCTTTATGATTTCTTTCCTTTCACTAATTTTGTTTTGTTGTTGTTGTTGTCGTTCTTTTTCCAGTTGTTTTAGGTGTAAAGTTAGGTTGTCTATTCAGTGTTATTCTTGAGGTAGGATTGTATTGCTATAAACTTCCTTCTTAGAACTGCTTTTGCTGCATCTCACAGGTTTTGAGTTGTCATGTTTTCATTGTCATTTGTTTCTAGACATGTTTTGATTTCCCTTTTGATTTCTTCAGTAACCTGTTGGTTATTTTAAAATGTGTTGTTTAATCTCCATGTGTTTTTGTTTCTTACAGTTTTTGTCTTGTAATTGATATCTAGTCTCATAGCATATTATTGTTATTGGAGAAGATGCTTGATACAATTTCAATTTTCTTAAATTTACTGAAGTTTCATTTGTGACCCAGGATGTGGACTATCCTGGAGAATGTTCCATGTGCACTTGAGAAGAAGGTGTATTCTTCTGCATTTGGATGGAATGTCCTGAAGATAGCAGTGAGATCTATCTCATCTAATGTATCATTTAAGACTTGTGCTTCCTTATTAATTTTCTGTTTTGATGATCTGTCCATTGGTATGAGTGGGATGTTAAAGTCTTATACTATTTTGTATTACTGTCAGTTTCTCCTTTTATGGCTGTTAGTGTTTGTCTTATGTATTGAGGTGCTCCTATGTTGGGTGCATCAGTTCAGTTCAGTTCAGTCACTCAGTCGTGTCCAACTCTTTGCAACCCCATGAATCGCAGCATGCCAGGCCTCCCTGTCCATCACCAACTCCCAGAGTTCACCCAGACTCACGTCCATCGACTCAGTGATGCCATCCATCCATCTCATCCTCTGTCATCCCCTTCTCCTCCTGCCCCCCAATCCCTCCCAGCATCAGAGTATTTTCCAATGAGTCAACTCTTCACATGAGGTGGCCAAACTACTGGAGTTTCAGCTTTAGCATCATTCCTTCCAAAGAAACCCAGGGCTGATCTCCTTTAGGATGGAGTGGTTGGATCTCCTTGCAGTCCAAGGCACTCTCAAGAGTCTTCTCCAACACCACAGTTCAAAAACATCAATTCTTCGGCGCTCAGCCCTCTTCACAGTCCAGCTCTCACATCCATACATGACCACAGGAAAAACCATAGCCTTGACTAGATGAACCTTTGTTGGCAAAGTAATATCTCTGCTTTTGAATATGCTATCTAGGTTGGTCATAACTTTCCTTCCAAGGAGTTTGGTGCATAGATATTTACAATTGTTATGTCTTCCTCTTAGATTGATCCCTTGATCATTATGTAGTGTCCTTCCTTATTTCTTGTAATCTTTATTTTAAGGTCTATTTTGTCTGATATGAGGATTGCTACTCCAGCTTTCTTTTGCTTCCCATTTGCATGGAATATATTTTTCCATCCTCTCACTTTCAGTCTATATGTGTCATGAGGTCTGAAGTGGGTTTCTTTTAGACAGCATATACATGGATCTTATTTTTGTATCCCTTCAACCAGTCTATGTTTTTTGGTTGGAGCTTTTAATCCATTTAAATTTAAAGTAATTATATATATATATATATATGTTCCTGTTGCCATTTTCATAATTGTATGGGATTGATTTTGTGAATCTTTTTTCTTCTGTTGTATTTCTTGACCATATAAGTCTGTTTAACATTTGTTGTAAAGCTGGTTTGGTGGTATTGAATTCTCTTAACTTTTGCTTGTCTGAAAAGCTTTTTATTTCTCCATGAATTTTGAATGAGATCCTTGCCAGGTACAGTAATCTTGGTTGTAGAATTTTCCCTTTCAGTACTTTAAATATATCCTGCCATTCCCTTCTGGACTGCAGAGTTTCTGCTGAAAGTTCAGCTGTTAAGCATATGGAGTTTCCCTTGTATGCTACTTGTTGCTTCTCCTTTGCTGCTTTTAATATTCTTTCTTTGTGTTTAGTCTTTGTTAGTTTCATTAATATGTGTCTTGGTGTGTTTCTCCTTGTCTTTATCTTATATGGGACTCTTTGTGCCTCTTGGACTTGATTGACTATTTCCTTTTCCATGTTGGGGAAATTTTCAACTATAATCGCTTCAAAAATTTTCTCATACCCTTTCCTTTTCTTTTCTTCTTCTGGGACCCCTATAATTCGGGTGTTGGTGCATTTGATGTTGTCCCAGAGGTCTCTGAGATTGTCCTCAGCTCTTTTCATTCTTTTTACTTTATTCTGCTCCTCAGAAGTTATTTTCACCATTTTATCTTCCAGCCCACTGATTTGTTCTTCTGTTTCAGGTATTCTGCTACTGATTCCTTCTAGAGTATTTTTAATTTCAGTAATTGTGTTGTTTGTCTCTGTATGTTTATTCTTTAATTCTTCTAGGTCTTTGTTAATTGATTCTTACATTTTCTCCATTTTGTTTTCAAGAATTATTCTGAATTCTTCTTCATGTAGTTTTGCCTATTTCCTCTTCATTTATTTGGACTTCTGTGTTTCTAGTTTGTTCCTTCATTTGTGTAGTATTTCTCTGCCTTTTCATTATTATTTTTTAACTTATTGTGTTTGAGGTCTCCTTTTCCCAGACTTCAAGGTTGAATTCTTTCTTCCTTTTGGTTTCTGCCCTCCTAAGGTTGATCCAGTGGTTTGTAAAATCAAGAGTGCAGACTGGGAGACAGCACCTCAGACAGCTCTGAGAAACTGCTCCAAAGAAGCAGGGGGACGGTCAGTATACATGAGATTTGTGCTGAGTTTTTGTTTGTTTGCTTGATTTTTCTCTGATGGCAAGGCTGAGTGAGGTGGTAATCCTGTCTGCTGAGGATTTGGTTTGTATTTTTGCTTTGTTTGTTGTTTAGATGAGGTGTCTTGCACAGGGTGCTACTGGTGGTTGGGTGGTGCTGGGGCTTGTATTCAAGTGGTTTCCTTTGGGTAAGTTCTCACTATTTGATACTCCCTAGGGTTAGTTTTCTGGTGGTCTAGGGTCTTGGAGTCAGTGCTCCCACTCCAAAGGCTCAGGGCTTGATCTCCTGGGAAGAAGGGACCTGGGAGGGATGGAGCTGGGAGGCTGTGGCTGAGCAGTGAGTTTTTAATTCAGGTTCTAAGGGCAGTGCTATGTATGAGGCCCTGGGATGAACAAAGGCCTCATAGAGCTGAGGACTGGGCAACAGTCCATGGGAAGATCACAATCCAAAATTAAGCATCTATTGCTCCTCTCAGCATCCCAGAAGTCTCTCTTCACTGGTTTCCCAGCTTGGCTGTGGTGTTACCAGGATTTGAACTGCTGTCTCTTCTAACTTCAGCTCTTAGGCTCTGACAATGACTAGAAGAGCATGAAGTGGGGATTACCAAGGCTTCTGTTGGGATTCTCACTCTATCACCTTGAGAGGTTGGACCAGTACTCAGCATCTCCAGCCTCTAGTTTCTTTGGATCTTTTCTTTTTTTTTTTCCTTTTCCTTTGCACTTCATCTAGTTTCACTTGCTTATAGGATATTGCATTCAGTGACCTCCATCCTGTGCTCAGACTACGTTACAGATATCAAGGGCCAGTCTGGACCAGACAGTTAAGGCATGTGCCGAAGCTGTGAGTTAAGTTTTATTTGGGGCAAAATCAAGAGTGCAGACTGGGAGACAGCACCTCAGATAGCTCTGAGAAACTGCTTCAAAGAAGCAGGGGGATGGTCAGTATACATGAGATTTTGGTGAAGAGGGTATACATGCAATCAAGCACATATTTTTCCAGGTTTCTGCTAGTCTTGTGAAGCTTTTGCTAGCCATGAGAAACAAATGTCACCATGAAGGATTTTAGTGCTTTTCTATATATGAGGAGATTTAAGAACTGGGCTCATAAAAATCAGCTCCTGAAAATATCTAACTATCTGAAGACCTATCTTGCCAGTTCCTGCCCCCACCAGCACAGAGTACCTCATTTCTGCTTTCCACCCTGAACCCCTTTCAAGGTGTGTTGAAGGTCAGCCGCTGCAGCAGCACATGATTTAATCCTTGTAGATGGCAAGTGCCAATTTGTAGTTGACTGTATATACTTAAATCTACTAAAATTAATGAGGAAACAATTTCATATACAAGGAGATTTTATTAAATGGTTTAAGGAGTGGAAGGCACATTTTGTTAAGAAAGTGATTTTATCCTGAAACAGTAAAAGTTGAAGTGTTAGACTCTCAGTCAACTCTCTGCAACCCCTGCTGATTATTTCTAAATGGCAGATTAAATAAACTGTGCTGCCTTATTCTCATCATCTATAAAACAGAGATTAAAATGTGATTCCATGCAGTCAAACTCATATAGATGTTATGAGGTTTTTTAAAAATGCTTAGGACACAAGACACTGCCTGGCATATAGTACTTACTTAACAAAAGGTAGCACTATTTTTCCCCATAATTTTTTCATAAACACATCCTTGCCTTAGCTGACATTCATGCTTTGTATTTCTGATAATCTTCTGATGTTCAAGACTGGAAGGTACAGTCCCATCAGCCTGGAGGACTGGCCTTCAGTCTGTTGCTGCTACTGATCTTTCTTAATGCACTTCAGACCTATTACCCTTATGCTGACAAAGCTTTATAGCTTGGCCACTACCTGAGACTGAAGTCCAGGCTTAGCATGGCAAAGAACTTCCCTGAGTCCTTCCCTGCCACTCCCTCTATACAGCCCACATGCTATCAAACTCAACTCTTGCTTCTCTCTGTTCAGTAAATCACTTTTGGGGGCCTTTGCTCAGGCTGCTTGGAGAGCACTTATTCTTCATGACCCAGCTCATCTTTATTGTGTAAGTTTCCCCTGCTTTTCACAACTAAGTTAAGTTTCCCATTTCTCTACTCTAGTATAACCTCGTATATGTAGGCGGCTCTGAAAACAGGAAAAATGAGTGTTTGAGAGTTAACATGCCAAAGACACTTTAGAGGTAAAAGTGTCTTTCACCAACCAGAATCATGAAGAGCTATTAGCAGTGGTTCTCATCCCCAGAGAAGCATATAAAAGAATTTGTTGGATTTTTTTTTGTCATAACAGTGATTGAACTGCACAATCACTTCTGCTATAATGCTTCTTTTGAAACCATAAATTTATTCCAAGAAAATCAGTATATTAGGAAACAATTTTAGCATAAGGTGAATTTAACATTCGCTTTTTTGCAAAATTTCATCAGAGGGAAAATTATGATAATGCAAATAACTGCACCAAGATGAACCAGACGCATGGAAATACACAACACACACACACTCAAACATCTACTAGTACCTCAGTTTACCACATATGTTATGCTACATAAGTTATGTTTTGTTGTCCTTTTGCATTTGTAAATATATATTCACAAATGCAAAAGAACAACAGAAGGACTGATGTTGAAGCTGAAATGCCAATACTTTGGCCACCTGATGCAAAGAACTGACTCACTGGAAAAGACTCTGATGCTGGGCAAGATTGAAGGCAGGAGGAGAAGGGGATGACAGAGGATGAGATGGTTGGATGGCATCACTGACTTAATGGACATGGGTTTGAGTAAACTCTGGGAGTTGGTGATGGACAGGGAGGCCTGGTGTGCTGCAGTCCATGGGGTCAAAAGGAGCTGGACATGACTGAGCAACTGAACTGAACTGATACAACACAAACCAAACACTTTTTCAACATCACAAATCTTTTTAAGCATCCTGGCTCAAAACTCCAAGGTGGCTCAGATGGTAAAGAATCTGTCTGCAAGGCAGGAAACCTGGGTTTGATTCTCCAAGAAAGGAATGCAACCCACTCTAGTATGCTCACCTGGAGAAACCCATGGACAGAGGACCCTGGCAGGCTACAGTCCATAGTGGCACACAGAGTCAGACACGACTGAGCAACTAACACTTTCACTTTCTTTTCAAAACTCCAAGTAGTACTTACAAAAAAAGGAAACACTTGAAGGTCCTCATGGGAATTGTCAACTATCCTCTTGGTGCTAGTAGTGTCAGGTTTAGTGGTTTCCAATAACACTATGATTTCCAGCATCTTCAGTTGTCAGGCAAAGCTATGGATGCAGATGAGAAGTTGGAAAATAATTTTAAGCAATAATTCCTAACTTAATTGAAGAAGAAGGTTATACATTGGATCAAAATTTCAATTTTGATAAAATAGACATCTGTTATAAACATGTACCCTGAAGGGGCTGAATCTGAAATGTAAAAACATGCCGTGAGATTAAAAGCTGAGCGAGATCTCCAGAAGGTTAATGAGCCATATCTCTCTACATCTGATGCTACAGATCAGAAAACCTGCCTCCTAGTACCTCAGAATCACTTTCAAGTTGCATCCCTTTCCATACCCACTTCCCCAAATAAACTTCAGGTCTTTTGCAAGATAAAGTGCCATATTTATCCTAGATTTTATACACTTATTATCATTGGATATATAGAAAATGTGGCTTCCCTTGTGGCTCAGCTGGTAAGTAATCTGCCTGCAATGTGGGAGACCTGGGTTTGATCCCTGGGTTGGGAAGATCCCCTGGAGAAGGGAAAGGCTACCCACTCCATGTTGATGACAAAATTTAGCCCATTTTCCCCATCATAAGCTCTGTGGCTCTTAATTTGTATTTTTAAAGGAGTGTGTATATCATGTTATAGCAGAACTGACTATACCATTGATACCTGGTGTGCGGATGCTAGGAAGGGTAGATGATACCCCATGTGGGAAAACCCCCAAATTTCCTTGTGTTGGACATTAGTTCCTATGTTCCTAGTGGCATAAGCATGGATTTAAAAAACTATATATAATTATTGGAGTTGAGAGCCGAGTTCAATTTCACAGATAGACTGAAAAGGTTTTTGTGCTAAATGGCTTTAATTGTGTCCAACTCTTTGTGATCCCATGGACTGTAGCCCACAAGTCTCCTCCATCCATGGGATTCTCCAGGTAAGAATACTCGAGTGGGTTGTCATTTCCTTCTCCAAAAGGTTTTTGAGTAGCTTATTATTAAATATGTACTGAATTTTCAAGAAATGGCATTACCACATAAATTAAGAGGGAATTTTTTTCCCCCAAAATTTTTTATCATCTAGGGAAGGTGGTCTCTTGGTGGCAATGCCAGTTAGGATTGTTTAGTTGACAAAAAAGAACACACACACAAATGTGATAAACAAAAATCCCCACTATCATCTGTCTGTTCCTGTAAGTGTTATTTTTATAGTGATTCCACCTACTTCTGCAAAGACCTAATTACTTCATTATACCTTCTAGTGTAGTCATTCTATGAAAATACATATTATAAATGAAATTGATAATATGTTAAAAATACATTTTGTAAATGAAATTCCTTTAATAGATTAAGAGTATCATGTTATAGTAACTGCCTTTATTTTCTGTATTCTAGTGTTTTGAAATCTGCAGTCTCGCCAATCCTGTTAGGACTGGCCTCCTCTTACTGTTGTTGATAATGTTTTGAATTCCCATTATATTTGCATAGCTATAGTCTGCTCTGTTCAGTGGCAGATTCTTGAAATGGAATTTTACTTTCTTTAGACTTAGATAAACATAATGTTGACAGAGCAACAAGCACAATGAAGGTGCTGAATGAGAAATTTATATAAAGCTATAAGGTTATCAATCATTAATTATTTTCATTGTTGGGGAAGCAGAATAAAGTACTGAATATGAACTTGAACTCCAAGCTTATTTGGTTCTGAGATCAAGATCTCTGCTTTGCTGCTTATAGGCTGTATGTTCTGGATGGTGTTCTTTAATCCTTAGTTCAGTTCAGTTCAGTTCAGTCATTCAGTTGTGTCTGACTCTTTGTGACCCCACGGACTGTAGCACTCCAGGCCTCCCTGTCCATCACCAACTCCTGGAGTTTATTCAAACTCATGTCCATTGAGTTGGTGATGCCATCTAACCATCTCATCCTCTGTCGTCCTCTTCTCCTCCCACCTTCGATTTAATTAATTAAGGGTTAAATATAATCTGTATTAGTAAACTGAGAATAAATAATAGTACTTACATTAGAAGGTCCATAATTATTTATACATATTAAATATTTAATGAAAGATATGGTTCCCTAAGCCCTTGGTAAATTTAATTTCCATTACTATTATTATTTCTGTTTAGATTATTGTTTTTAATCTTTTTATTCCCATCTAATAAGCTGAATTAGAATTAATAAGCTGAATTGCTTGTGCCTGTCATGAAAGTTGTTTGATTCCCTTTACTTTGGTGTATGTATAATGCAGAAAGTAAGACTCTAATCTTTAAATCTTGAATTTAGCATGTCAAATATTTAAGGATAATTCCAGACTGTTTTACCTCTACCAGACTTTCTCAGTTCCCATCTTTGGGAAAAAATGGCTTCCCTTCACATAAGAATGCTTTAATGGAAGAAATTTTGTCTATATCATCTTGATAGTTTTGAGTGAAAGGGTTAACCATATGGATGATGAAGGACAATATCATGTTATGACTTTATATTATCCTAAATTGAAAAACATCAAGTATGACTTTCAGAGAAAAATTAATGAATGGAAGAGTCAAATGATTGTTGCAAAGGTAAATCATGTAGCTAACATTACTTATGAGTGCTTTCCTCCAGATTCTAGCCCTTCGTTTTCTTCACTTCTTTTCTCCTTTTGGTTCTGATGTCTTAAAAATAAACCACAGGAACAAATAAACTCCATAAATTTCCAATGATAGGATCACTTATAATTTAGAGAATAGTGTAATAAGCAGGATGAAGCCTTGCTAAAATTAACAAAAATTTACCTACCAAGATCATGACTTTGGAACTTGTAGTTTCATGTATTCACTGAAAGAACACCTGTTAAACTCACTAATTTTAATTTCTGCTACTGTCTTCAATTCCAGTGCCAACTTCCCTCTATTATGTGCATTAAAGTTGAATGTAGGCGCCACAAAAAGTTTATAGAGTTTAATGCTAACATTTCATGGTGCTGATACAAATCAATTCCAAAAAGAAAAATTATAATTTTGTTGGAAACACAATAGTCAGCACAAGCACAATCCAGTAATTTGCAAGCAGTGTTGGCTACTTTTCAGAGAGGAGCACCGAGAGGGGTTGGGGAGAAATTTCACAACTGAGTAATCATTGGTCTTTTCAGTTATTGATTTTCAAATACTGCAATATATTGCAGAGGTATCCCCAGGTAAAGTAGAGGTGAATAGGGCCTCAAAACAAGGAGAAAGGTAGAATAGTCACCTCCATAACATTCAAAAAATATTTATTATATGCAATGAGAAGAATCATGGCCATGTGACTTTGAAAAAACCCACCATATTGTTAAAAGCTTTTGGTAATTTTCTCATATCTGGGACATTTGTGATTAAACTACCTAATCTAGTTATATGTTTCTTTTATTGCTTGTTTGTTTTTATTCTTAAGCAACCATGTGTGTATGATCTATTCTTTAATAAGAGGTAATAGATTAAATGGAACAATTTATGATGATTGCTTCTTTGACAAATATAATTTAACCTTTTTGGTTCTTTGAGATTCCATTGCATTCAGTTACTGTAAAAATATTTTCATGTGTAACTATATATGTGACTTTATAATGCAGTTCATTTGGAAAATGAGGCATCACCTAAAATAATACCTTCTTTTAAAATTTCCAGAATAGTACATGATATGTGATAAAGCATGCATTCATTTCAACTCAGTTCCAGAACCTTGCTACATGCTCAGCCCTATACTAGGTGCTACAGGGGATACAGAAGAATTGCTTTGTAGATGGTGTATGTTTACTATGCAATCAGAGCATGAACAGTTATGTTAGTTGCTAGTGAACAAAAGCATGCACTGTGGGGCTAGATGTTAATTTTTAAAACTTGAACTTGGGATATTAATAAATGATAGATCAGATATCCTTGCTTAAGGAATAAGAATGAACAGAATAAGTAAGCACATTTTAAAAGACAGATGAACTGGGATACTATGAAGAAACTACATGAAACAAGAAATAATCAAGAACCCAGTCTTCAACCTGGGTCTTCAAAAGAGGGCTTGTTAAGGCCTCAGTAACAATTTATAAGATAGCTTTTTAAAAAATAATATAACAAATAGTAGTGTTAAGAAAGTTGCTGAAAAGCAATGGCATCTGAAAATATTTGCTCAGCTAATATGCTAGGAGGGATTGGGGGCAAGAGGAGAAGGGGATGACAGAGGATGAGATGGATGGATGGTATCACCAACTCGATGGACGTGAGTTTGAGTGGACTCTAGGAGTTGGTGATGGACAGGGAGGCCTAGCATGCTGCAATTCCTGGGGTCACAAAGAGTCTGACACGACTGAGCGACTGAACTGAATATTTACTTAAAAAAACTCAAAGGATTGAAGTTTGTAAATCTAAGAAAAATAGGGATATTTAATCTTTATGTTAACCCGTAAAGATGAGTTTTGATTCATTTACAAGGAGCTAGTACAGAACTGGCCTGTCAGGGAGGTCCATAAGACCCTGGGTATCTACAGATGTGCATGAAGTGGTGGTCTTGACAGGGGCGAGTGGTGGGGGGAAGGGGAGTCAGTCATCTTCTGGGGTACCTGGCAGCAGACAGCAGGGTTAATTTCTGGAAAGATCTAAGTAGAAAAAGTAGAAAGACCTTATTTCCCAGAAGACTAGAGTACCTCCTGAGCACCACAATATAGATTCATGTGCTCAGAAAACAGAAATTTAAGAGGGAAAGTTGTAAATCAAATAGACATGTGTTCCAATCCAGACATGTGACTTGGAGATGTTACTATACCTCTCTATTGTTATCTAGGCAGTCAAATATAGAAACCTACAATTCGTATTTTGTGTGATTCTTTTGAGAATTCAACACGGGGCTTTGCATGCTGTGTGTTCAGTTGCTCAGTCGTGTCTGACTCTTTGTGGCTCCCTTGGCTTTAGCCCAACAGGCTCCTCTGTCCCTGAGATTTCCCAGGCAAGATTAATGGAGTGGGTTGCCCTTTCCTCCTCCCAGGGATTTTCTGACCCAAGGATTGAACCCAAGTCTCCTGCATCTTCTGCACTGACAGGCGGATTCTTTACCACTGAGCCACCTGGAAAGTCCACAATACAGTGCTTGGCATATGATAAATGTTGCCCCCCTCCCTACACACACACCAAATGCAGTTTGTATACTACAGTTGGCCTGCTATTGCACTGATAGAACTAAGCAAAACATCAAAGACAACTGTTAGGACAAAGCTAAATGTGCCAGGGGAGTGTTCAGGGCTCTAAAGAGAAAAAAAAGAAAGGGGAAGAGCTGGTGAGCACAGCAGGTGACCGCAGGAGCCACTAGGTTCTGGGTGAAGGAGATGTAAGGGTTTCATGACTGCCTTCAAATCATTAAGAATTGTATTTGGATGGAAATGTCTGCCTTTATCGGGGAAGGCAATGGCACCCCACCCCAGTACTTTTGCCTGGAAAATCCCATGGATGGAGGATCCTGGTAGGCTCCAGTCCATGGGGTCGCTAAGAGTCAGACACGACTGAGCAACTTCACTTTCACTTTTCACTTTCATGCATTGGAGAAGGGCAACCCACTCCAGTATTCTTGCCTGGAGAATCCCAGGGACGGAGGAGCTGGTGAGCTTCCGTCTATGGGGTCGCACAGAGTCAGACATGACTGAAGCGACTTAGCAGCGGCAGCAGCAGCAGTCTGCCTTTATTCCTCTCCTGGGGATATGTCCATAGCTTTCATTGGTTTCTCAAAGGAATATGCAACTTAAATATAGAGGAAATGCTGGGAGAGCATCTTCCTCTCTTCTTCATGGTCGAACACTGTGGTAGAAGGCCAGCTCATTATCTTATTTTTATGGGGCTTCTTTCCTGGCACAGCCAGCTCATTTTTGTAAAATGAATGTGCTACTGAGTATAAACTTGGGCTTCTTTCCACAAGAAATGCTATCCGCTAAAGACGATGTGATTGAAATGAAGAGAAACTTTGGTATTTATGAAAGAAAGATCATCTGAGATTCAAAATCTGTGTTTCCATTTCATGGTGATCGTACTACTGAATGTTTTATTTTTTTTAATCAAATTTTAAATTGTTTGCTTTCACGAGTACATGCATTCTTGCCAGGCAAAACTAATTTGGTGAACTCAGGCCTGGAATGTATTTTGCTTCTAAATTTATTACTCTTCTCAGATTTATTGAGTTCAAGAGGTTGTAAAGTGGATGCCTCTTAGAAGGTGAAGATGTTATTTACTTGGACCAACTTCAAATGCTTTTGGAAGGAGCTGGGTGTCAATAAATAAAAGTATAGTTACACTGACCTCAATTTGATAAAAATTTGGTTCTGATACTTCAACCTGCATTTTCCAGCTTATTACCTCACTCCTCAGCTGTAATTCTACAGAAGTTTTCCATTAAGGGCAGAGCATGTTAATTTTATCTTTGGACTAATATATAAACTTTACTAAAGTATTTCAACATTCAAAAAACTAAGATCATAGCATGCAGATCCATCACTTCATGGAAAATAGTTGGAGAAACAATGGAAATAGTGACAGACTTTCTTTGCTTGGGCTTTAAAATCATTGCAGATGGCAGCTGCAGCCATGAAATTAAAAGACACTTGCCCCTTGGAAGAAAAGCTATGACAAACCTAGACAGCGTATTAAAAAGCAGAGACATTACTTTGCCAACATAGGTCCATCTAGTCAAGGCTATGGTTTTTCCAGTAGTCATATATGGATGTGAGAGTTGGACTATAAAGAAAGCTGAGGGACAAAGAATTGATGCTTTTTAACTGTAGTGTTGGAGAATACTCTTTAGAGTCCCTTGGACTTTAAGGAGATCAAACCAGTCCATCCTAAAGGAAATCAGTCCTGAATATTCATTGGAAGGACTGATGCTGAAGCTGAAACTCCAACACTTTGGCTTCCTGATGTGAAGCATTGACTGGAAAAGACCCTGATGCTGGGAAAGATTGAAGGCAGGAGGAAAAGGGGATGACAGAGGATGAGATGGTTAAATATCATCACCAACTCAATGGACGCGAGTTTGAACAATCTCTGGGAATTTGTGATAGACAGGGAAGCCTGACATACTATAGTCCATGGGGTTAGAGAGTCAGACACGACTGAGCAACTGAACTGAAACTATTTCAAGGTTTAAAAAATTGTTACTGATCTTTAGAATGTCAGATGTAAAAACACATGAAGTCAATTCAAATATGAAATAACTCGGATTGTTACTGCTAGTAATTATATTCTTTTTAGTGAGATAATTCAAGTTTTATTTCTCCCCAAATATGAGATCTCAACTGGCTAAAGCAACCAGGGGTAAAATCAAATCCAGTCATCTGGCTCAGGATGAAATTTAGATATTTTTTAGTAACTATTTTACCTGAAATTCATACAAAACTACATTCAAATAGCTACCAGTACTGTGAAAATTTCACTACCATCTATTAGAATGCATAGCATCCAAACAAGATTCACTAACTATCATGCTTTTTCATTAAATTAGAACCTTTGACCCAAAGGTTCCAGTACAAGAATTAACAAGAATAAAAACATATTTTGCATCAAACCAAAAAGTCCATGACATACATACGGGATCAGTCCACATCCCTTCATGCATAGTTGGTCAAGTATAACATTGTTTCCTTTTCATTACAAACTTAAAAAAAAAAAAAAAAAAAAAAAAACTTTTGAAGATTGTTCACATACATTAATATTTAAGGGTTTCTGGTTAATAAAATTCTATTTATTCAAACTGGCAGGAACCTCAAACAAATCTTTTTTTTTTTTTAATGTCTTTGCTTTATTGAGAAAAGGAACATTGAAAAAAATTTTTTTAAAGGAACATTGACATCAAAAAAGGGTCACCACAAATCCAAATCAAGTCTCATATCTATAATGTTATTCATGATGACTAATATGATTATTGATGAGCCAGGCACAGTATAAGATCTGAAAGTCTTTTGAATCATCAAGAAATGATTAAATTATTGAGACACAGAGGATATAATATGAAATCAGAAGAGCTGTTTAAGACTACTGACTGAACCACAAATCCTGTGTGCACTTTCCCTAGTCTCCACCTGTATTAAAATTTTACCCCCCAAAATGGCACATTTTCATCACCAGGATATTCACCTAGAATTTATTCACCTACCCAGTTTTACTTGTTCTCATTTATGGTGTGCTTCCCTTGTGGCTCAGCTTGTAAAGAATCCGCCTGCAATGCGGGAGACCTGGGTTTGAACCCTGGGTTGGGAAGATCCCCTGGAGAAAGGAAAGGCTACCCACTCCAGTATTCTGACCTGGAGAATTTCATGGACAGTATCGTCCATGGGGTCACAAATGGTCAGATACGACTGAGCAACTTTCACTTCGCTTTATTTCAGATCAGATCAGATCAGTCGCTCAGTCGTGTCCGACTCTTTGCGACCCCATGAACCGCAGCACGCCAGGCCTCCCTGTCCATCACCAGCTCCCGGAGGTCACTCAGACTCACATCCATCGAGTCAGTGATGCCATCCAGCCATCTCATCCTCTGTCGTCCCCTTCTCCTCCTGCTCTCAATCCCTCCCTGCATCAGAGTCTTCTCCAATGAGTCAACTCTTCGCATGAGGTGGCCAAAATACTGGAGTTTCAGCTTTAGCATCATTCCTTCTAAAGAAATTCCAGGATTGATCTCCTTCAGAATGGACTGGTTGGATCTTCTTGCAGTCCAAGGGACTCTCAAGGGTCTTCTCCAACACCACAGTTCAAAAGCATCAATTCTTCAGTGCTCAGCCTTCTTCACAGTCCAGCTCTCACATCCATACATGACCACAGGAAAGACCATAGCCTTGACTAGGCGAACCTTTGTTGGTAAAGTAATGTCTCTGCTTTTGAATATGCTATCTAGGTTGCTCATAACTTTCCTTCCAAGGAGCAAGCGTCTTTTAATTTCATGGCTGCAGTCACCATCTGCAGTGATTTTGGAGCCCAGAAAAACAAAGTCTGACCCTGTTTCCACTGTTTCTCCATCTATTTCCCATGCAGTGATGGGACCAGATGCCATGATCTTCGTTTTCTGAATGTTGAGCTTTAAGCCAACCTTTTCACTCTCCACTTTCACTTTCATCAAGAGGCTTTTTAGCCCCTCTTCACTTTCTGCCATAAGAGTGGTGTCATCTGCATATCTGAGGTTATTGATATTTCTCCCGGCAATCTTGATTCCAACTTGTGTTTCTTCCAGTCCAGCATTTCTCATGATGTACTCTGCATATAAGTTAAATAAACAGGGTGACAATATGCAGCCTTGACGTACTCCTTTTCCTTGTGTAGGTTCATATATTGATTACCACAGTCAAGATAAAGAACAATTCCACTGCCATGAGGGACTCTTCATTGCCCTTTTATTAACAAACCTACCTTCCTTGGCCCCTCCCCCATCACTAAGCTGTTCTTCAAGCTCAAGTTTTGTCATTTCTTAAATATTATACAAAATGGAGTCATATAGCTTGCAACATTTTAGGTATGACTTTTTTCACTTGGCATAATTCCCTAGAGATTCACTCCAGTGACTTTTTGCATCAGTAGTTCATTCTCTTTTATTTCTGAGTAGTATTCCATGGAATGGACAGAATAGCATTTGCTAAACCATTCATCTGTTGAAGAATATCTGGATTCATTTCAGTTTTTGTTATGAATAAAGCTGCTATGAACGTGTGCAGATTTTTATGCAAACATGTTTTCATTCCTCTGGGATAAATACTCAGGAGTGCAGTTGCCACACCACATGGGAATTGCTAAACTTTTCCCAGAGTGACTATACTACTTTATATTCTAATTTGCAGTGTGTGAGTGATCCAGTTCTTCCACATTATTACTAACATTTGATATTATCACTATTTTTAAATTTTATCCATTCTGACATCTATGTAATGATATCTTATTGTAGTTTTAGTTTGTGTTTCCTTGATGACTAAAGATGTTCAACATCTTTCAATGTGGTTATGTACCTAGGCATATCTTTCTGGGGGAATTTGTCTCTTTATCTCTTTTGCCTCTTTCCCTATTTGAACTGTGTGTGTTTTATTGTTGAGTTTTGGGAATACTTTCTAAACTCTTCACATTAGTTCTGTGTTGTATATCTGGCTTACAAATAATTTCTTCCAGTCTGTAGTTTATCATTTCATCTACTTAACAGAGTCTTTTGCTGAGATGTTTTACATTTGGAAAAAAGTCTAACTTATTGTTTCCCTTTTATTTATTGTGCAATTGGCATCATGCCTAACACCTCTTTGTCTTGCTCTAGATCCTTAAGATTTTATCCTATATTTTTCCTAAGAATTTTATAATTTTATATCTTACATTTAAATTCACCCAGTTAAACAAAATTTGAGCTAATTTTTGTATCAAGTATAAGGAGTAAATCAGGCTTCATTTTTTTTTTCTTGTGGGTGTCTAATTGCTGCCGCACCATTTGTTGAGAAAACAGTTCTTACTCCACTGAAATGCTTCTGCACTTTTATTAAAATTAAGTTACACATATTTGCATATTTTTATGTCACTGATTTATATATCCATTTCTCCAATCCTGCACTGTCATGAATACTGCAGGCTATAAGTTAAGACTTTATATTGGCGAGAATAATTTTAATCACTTCATTCTTTTTCAAGATTATCTTAGCTCTGGTAGAGTCTGTGAATTGCCAAATAAATTTTAGAATAACTTGACCATGTCTACAATTATCCTGCTGGGATATTGACGGGTATTACATTAAATCTACAGAAGATACTGAGGAGAATGGCCATCTTTACTCATTTAGCCTTCTAATTCATGAATATAACTTGAACATGACAATTCTATTTATTTACACCATCTTTTATTTATTTTAGCAGGATTTTGTACTTTTCATTATACACATCCTGCACATGTCTTCTTAACTATAATCCCTAAGTATTTTGTTTCCGTTAGAATGATTTTAAATGACATTATCCTTTTGATTTCAGTTTCTGCGTGTTTGTTTTTAGTGTTGTGTGTTGATCTTTTATTTTGTGACATTACTGAATGTACTTATTAGTTTAAGAGTTTCTGTGTAAATTCCTTGGGATTTTCTATGTAGATAGTCATGTTATCTTTAAATAGAGATATTTTCATTTCTTCCCTTATAATTGGTTATGCTTTTTGTTTCTTTTTCTCCCCTTACTGCACTGATTAGAACTTTTAGCACCATGTTGAATAAGTGGGGAGAGGAAACGTCCTTGTCTTGCTCTTCATCTTAGGGAAAAATCAATCCATCTTCACCAGTAAATCTACTGGGTATATTCAGCTGACATGTTCTTGAATAAATCAAATTATCAAATTGTCTCCTGACTCATTTTCCCATCTGTAAAAATAGGGAGAATCATAGAAAATATGTCTCTGAAATCTGTTACCAAATAAACTACTGATGATGTGAGAAATGTAAACTAGCAAATGAGGGAGTTAGTTTGGCCAAGACTCTCATGAGATTTTGAACAAGAGATTTCTTCAAGCTCACCAAGTCAGTAAATACCTACTTAGAAGATCTTACCATATGACTTTAGGCTTTAGACAGTTCAGTCTTCTCCCTGTCAGTTTCTTATTCTATAATTCAATCTTTTTTTAATGGATCTCCAAAGATTCCTCCAGTTTTCTTTAATTCTGTGTTTTATGAGCTGTATGCTGACCATTGTGTCAGATACAAAGATTGAGACTGTTCTATACATGTTTGAAATGTAGTTACAGGCATAAGACCTATACATGTAGAAATATAACTAAGGTATAACATTAAAATTAAATTGTAGTCAAATATATGAATGAAAGCTTGCTAGCTCCATGAGAGTAAAACTGGAGTTGATTTTAATGCACCATTTATCCCTAGTCTCTAGAGCAGAGGCTCAGTGGATATTTGCTGAATTAATAATGGGGCTTCCCTGATAGCTCAGTTGGTAAAGAATCCACCTGCAATGTGGGAGACCTGGTTTCGGTCCCTGGGTTGGGAAGCTCCCCTGGAGAAGGGAAAGACTACCCACTCCAGTATTCTAACCTGGAGAATTCCATGGACTGTATAGTCCATGGGTCGTAAAGAGTTGGACACAACTGAGTGACTTTGACTTTCAGCAGAAGTAGAATTATACAAGTTACAATTGATATGGTGCAATTTCCAGTGAACAAAAAAGTATAGCTAACTAACCAAGATGGGTGTTGGCTGGTATGCTGTACCAGTGTACACTTGATATGATCCTTGGATGCAGATCCAGGAGAGGGAGAAATTGTTGGGTGGCTAAAAGAGCTCCACTGGAGCAGGGCTTCAGAGATTTGTAGATTTCCAGTGAGAGAGAAGGGGGAGGGTATTTAACTAGGGAAAACTGAGTAAAAATGCCAAGGTGAGAAACTGTGAAGAAAGTAGAACAATATGGTTTTATTGGAGAAATAAGAAGAAAACTTTTTGAAAGTAGCTTGGAATCTAGGAATTGGAGGGTCTGATGCTTAAATTTTTTTTTCTCTTTTATCTAAATATACAGTGTACTTTTCCTACTTCAAAACAGTAATGATAATAACAATGTATTTTTTAATCATCTTCCTTTTCATCGTTATTAGGCTAATTAATTTACCTTGTTTTTAGAAGCTCAGTTTCTAAAACCAAATAAATCATTAACATTTCATAAAAAAAATTTAAAGTGGAATAATGGTTCAAAGAGGACTTCCCAGGTGGCTTAGTGGTAAAGAACCCACCTGACAATGCAGGAGATGAGGATTTCATCCCTGGCTGCGAAGATCCCCTGGAGGAGGAAATGCTACCCACTTCAGTATTCTCGCCTGGGAAATCCCATGGACAGAAGAGCCTGGCAGGGCTACATTCTATGGAGTCACAGAAGAGTTGGATATGACTTAGTGGCTAAACAACAACAATGGTTCAAAACATAGAAATTATGTATTATAATAATACTTAAATGTTTTTGTATAATCAAATGAAGCCCATTACCGATCTTAAAAAACTTAAAAAACTAAACAAACATTGGCATATCTTGATGTTATTCTTAGAGCCTGTATCTTTGGTTAACTCCTTTCTATAGGAGGAAATGAAAACAACCAGTAGATTTTTTATCTAGTATGAGTAATAAAGAGAGTGGGAGGGTCATGTTATGTTTATAAATAAATCATGTTAAGATTCCTTCACATGTTTTACAGTCCCTCTCGACCCTGCTTTGATCTAGAACGCACTGAAGAGAAATGCAAGCGGGAGCCATTAATTTTGTTATGTAGAAGAAAGGGCTAATAAGTATTAAATCCACTGTTTGGCCTCTCTTCTCTTTTTATATTTTCCCTCTACTATTAACTGGGACACAGACTGTCTTATATCAGAATCTGAGAAAGTGAGAGAGTTAATCACTGATTTTAATCAGAAAGAGAAAAATATTGTATATTAATACATATATGTGGAATCTAGAAAAAGGATACAGATGAACATATTTGCAATAGCAATAGAGACACAGACATAGAGAATAGATGTGTGACAGTGGAGGGTGAGATGAATTGGGAGATTAAGATTGATACATATACACTACCATGTGTAAGAAACAAAGAAAGAAAGTGTTAGTCACCTAGTTGTATCCAATTCTGCGACATCTTGTGCTGTAGCCCACCAGGCTCCTCTGTCCATGGGATTCTGCAGGCAAGAGTACTGGAATGGGTTGCCATTCCCTTCTCCAGGGGATCTTCCCAACCCAGGGATTGAACCCAAGTCTCCCACATTGCAGGCAGATTCTTTACCATCTGAGCCATCTGGAAGCATGTGTAAAATATTAATGGCTAGTGGTAATCTGCTGTATAACAGCAGGGAACTCAGCTCCATGCTCGTGATGACCTGAGGGGAGGTCCATGAGAAAGGGGATATATGTATACATGTGACTGATTCACGTCGTTGTTCAGCAGAAACGAACTCAGCATTGAAAAGCAACTATATCCAAATTTTAAAAAGCTGAATTAATACAGTGAATGAAAGTTTTAAAATCTGAACGAGAAATTATTATAGAAACAGAAAGAAACATTTATTTTCTTATTCGATTTGAACCCAGAATCTCATTGTATACTTTATATGTACTGACAAAGAATGCCTGTGATAATTGAGATACCAGAATGTTACTCTGGCTTAAGTAATACGCAGAAGGAGATCTCAAGACTGTACTATTATGTTTTCTTTTACCCAGTAGCAGAAATGTTTCTTTCTAGGAAAACAAGATTAAGGGTTATATCTAAATCTTGAAAATGAAAATATGGCATTCAGTGTTATATTATTGCAGCCTACATGGAACAACAGACTGGTTCCAAATAGGTAAAGGAATGCGTCAAGGCTGTATATTGTCACCCTGCTTATTTAACTTATATGCAGAGTACATCATGGAAAACACTGGGCTGGAAGAAGCACAAGCTGGAATCAAGATTGCTGGGAGAAATATCAATAACCTCAGATATGCAGATGACACCACCTTTATGGCAGAAAGTGAAGAGGAACTAGAAAGCCTCTTGATGAAAGTGAAAGAGGAGAGTGAAAAAGTTGGTTTAAAGCTCAACATTCAGAAAACTTAGATTATGGCATCCAGTCCCATCATTTCATGGGAAATTGATGGGGCAACAGTGGAAACAGTGTCAGATTTTATTTTGGGGGTCTCCAAAATCACTGCAGATGGTGATTGCAGCCATGAAGTTAAAAGACGCTTACTCCTTGGAAGGAAAGTTATGAAAAACCTAGATAGCATATTCAAAAGCAGAGACATTACTTTGCCAATAAAGGTCCGTCTGGTCAAGGCTATGGTTTTTCCTGTGGTCATGTATGGATGTGAGTGTTGGACTGTGAAGAAAGCTTAGGGCGAAGAATTGATGCTTTTGAACTGTGGTGTTGGAGAAGACTCTTGTGAGTCCCTTGGACTGTAAGGAATCCAATCCGTCCATCCTAAAGGAGACCAGTCCTGGGTGTTCATTAGAAGGACTGATGATGAGGCTGAAACTCCAATACTTTGGTCACCTCATGCAAAGAGTAGACTCATTGATAAAAGACTCTTATGCTGGGAGGGATTGGGGGCAAGAGGAGAAGGGGATGACAGAGGATGAGACGGTTGGATGGCATCACTGACTCGATGCACATGAGTATGGGTGAACTCTGGGAGTTGGTGATGGACAGAGAGGCCCGGCGTGCTGCAATTCATGGGGTCACTAAAAGTCGGACACAACTGAGCGACTGAACTGAACTGAAGTTCTTTTAAATTGGAAAGATTTGACCCACCAATGTAATATAAAGCATTCATCTTAGGAATTGGTTTTATACTTTTAAAATGTTAATTGATCTTCTCCTAACTATCCCAACTTTTCCCTCTGAAGGGCCTTTGCAGTTATTGGAGGAGCAGCACATGGAAGCATTTGACATCCCAACTTTCTTTAGTTTTAAAAGATGCTAATCTCAGTGGTAACCTTCATAGGTCAATTTGTTAAAAGGAAAATTATTTTAATACCTGAGAAGGGGAATTTAATCAGTTCAGGACCAACATCATTGTGGTATTTGACTAGTTTCAATCATTTTCCCTTTTAAATTCTTTTTTTTTTTTTTTTTCTTTTTTTTTTTTTTTTTATTTTTGCAGGGGAAAATGGACAAGGGAAAGGATCAATGAGGGTGGGAGGGAAATGGGAAGAAAGAAGGGGAGTGATGGTGGGGAGGAGTATATGTAATTTCTTAACCAATGGCTTTCTGTTTTTAATCACAGAGAACACTTAAAAAAAATCATGGTGAGTTCATCTTATATTAGGAGGTTTGTTCTCGAAATGAAAAGTTCAGGAAACAAAAAGTCCAGTTTCGGTGTCCTCATCTTTAGGCACATCTTGGTATTTTGTATTGGTAAGTCTATCTTTACCACAATATATTATTTAGGACAGGATCACATTTGTCACCTCTTCCTGCCTACTTCCCAAAGTGGTACCAAACCCACAAAATAGTCAATAAACCTCCACAGAGTGAGCAAATAAGTCTTTTTTTTTTTTTTTTTAAGCTCTCCTGAGTGAACTGAATTTTTGGAGGCTCATAGGTAAATATGTTTTCCTCTTTACTTTGTCTATTACAGCCAGATTATATGAATGGGGTGTTAAAGTCTCCCACTATTATTGTATTGCTCTAGAGAATGTCCTTTAGTTTTTGTTGGAGAAATGGTTTAGTGGTGCAAAATTCTCTCAACTTTTGCTTATCTGTGAAGCTTTTGATTTCTCCTTCATATTTGAATGAGATCCTTGCTGGATACAATAATCTAGGCTGTAAGTTATTTTCCTTCATCACTTTAATTACATCTTGCCATTCCCTCCTGGCTTGGAGAGTTTCTATTGAAAGATCAGCTGTTATCCTTATGGGAATTCCCTTGTGAGTTATTTGATGTTTTTCCCTTGCTGCTTTTAATATTTGTTCTTTATATTTAATCTTTGTTAATTTGATTAATATATGTCTTGGGGTGTTTCGCTTTGGGTTTATCCTGTTAGGGACTCTCTGGATTTCTTGAACTTGAGTGGTAATTTCCTTTTCCATTTTAGGGAAGTTTTCAACTATTATCTCCTCAAGGATTTCCTCATGATCTTTCTTTTTATCTTCTTCTTCTGGAACTCCTATGATTCGAATGTTGTAGCGTTTGATGTTATCCTGGAGGTTTCTGAAATTGTCCTCATTTCTTTTGATACGTTTTTCTTTTTTCTCGTCTGATTCATTTATTTCTAGGATTCTATCTTCTAGTTCACTAATCCTATCTTCTGCCTCTGTTATTCTACTATTTGTTGCCTCCAGGGTGTTTTGGATCTCATTTATTGCGTTATTCATTATGTGTTGACTCTTTTTTATTTCTTCTAGGTCCTTGTTAAACCTTTCTTGCATCTTCTCAATCCTTGTCTCCAGACTCTTTAACTGTGATTCTATTTTGATTTCGAGATTTTGAATTAATTTCGCTATCATTATTCGGAATTCTTTATCAGGTAGATTCCCTATCTCTTCCTCTTTGGTTTGGATTGGTGGGGATCTATCCTGTTCCTTTAGCTGCTGGGTATTCTTTTGTCTCTTCATTTTGTTAAAATTGCCAAATTTAGAGTGTCCTTACTATATTCTGGTAGTTTGTTGAATTCTCTTTATTGAGGCAGTTTACAGGTCTTTTCAATATCTGATCTCTGCCTTGTTACAGAGGGGGCGGAGATGAACACCCAAATCTAAACCGGCCAGGTTCAGGCACTCAGATAATCCTCAGAAGCACAGACTTGGTTCAGTCTGCGTTTTATGCCCTTCCCAGATCCGAGTAGCGCAGGTGATGAAATGTTCAGCGAGCGCAGGTGCTGCGACTTATCGCCTCTCCGCCACTCAGTTTTCTGGGTATACAAGCAGCGCACTTTCTCAGGCAGATGTTGACCATCCAGAGCCCCAAGAAGCGTGAGTCAGCACTGAAACCTACTCACAGTTCCGTTAGACAGTGTCTCTCTAGGGCTGTAATTGCCCGCCTCTGGCCCTGGTTGCCTGTCACCGGAGTGGGATGGCCTGCAGCCGGCCAACTCTGTGCAGCCCCCTGTTCCGTAAGTAGTCCTGGTGGTGTCCCAAGTTAGGGCTGGCCTTTGATGTAGTAGATAACCGACAGTCTGGTTATTTCGCTCAGATAGCGCCCGAGATAGCCAGGCCAAATCCTTTCTCAAAGCAATGCAGGCCTCGCCGCTCCTCCTAGCCCAGCCCCCACTTGCCAATAGCAAATGCTGGTGTCCGCGCCAGTTCTCCGCAAAAGGAGTTACCGCAGGGCTCGTTTTCTCGTTTTGAAGACAATGAGCTGTCTTTCTAAGTGCCTGATGTCCTCCGCCGGCATTCAGAAGTTGTTTTATCGAGTTTATTCAGCATTCAAATGTTCTTTTAATGGATTTGTGGAGGAGAAAGTATTCTCCCCGTCTTACTCGTCCGCCATCTTAGCTCCTCCCCCGATCCACCCCTTTTAAATTCTTTTATCTCCTATATTTTTCAAAGCCCTTCAGCATTCTATGATTTTTTTACTATCATTTCATTCTTTTGTGTATCCTTATATCTGTTACATGATGACTTATACAAATCTTCATGTCATTATTTTTAAATTTTAAAAGCATTTTTATTTAATAAAATAAATCAAAAATATTGTCATTTCAAAATGTAATTCACATACAAATGAATAATAATTTTATTGCTATAAAATAATAATATTGCTCTAAAATCTTCACACTTAAATTTCAGGATTGGCATTTTTTTTTTAATATAGACCAATCTTCTCTTGTGAACTGTGAACTTCCTGATGTTCAAGCTGGTTTTAGAAAAAGCAGAGGAACCAGAGATCAAATTGCCAACATCCGCTGGATCATGGAAAAAGCAAGAGAGTTCCAGAAAAACATCTATTTCTGCTTTATTGACTATGCCAAAGCCTTTGACTGTGTGGATCACAATAAACTATGGAAAATTCTGAAAGAGATGGGAATACCAGACCACCTGATCTGCCTCTTAAGAAATCTGTACGCAGGTCAGGAAGCAACAGTTAGAACTGGTCATGGAACAGTAGACTGGTTCCAAATGGGAAAAGGAGTACGTCAAGGCTGTATATTGTCACCATGTTTATTTAACTTATATGCAGAGTACATCATGAGAAATGCTGGACTGGAAGAAACACAAGCTGGAATCAAGATTGCCGGGAGAAATATCAATAACCTCAGATATGCAGATGACACCACTCTTATGGCAGAAAGTGAAGAGGGGCTAAAAAGCCTCTTGATGAAAGTGAAAGTGGAGAGTGAAAAGGTTGGCTTAAAGCTCAACATTCAGAAAACGAAGATCATGGCATCTGGTCCCATCACTGCATGGGAAATAGATGGGGAAACAGTGGAAACAGGGTCAGACTTTGTTTTTCTGGGCTCCAAAATCACTGCAGATGGTGACTGCAGCCATGAAATTAAAAGACGCTTGCTCCTTGGAAGGAAAGTTATGAGCAACCTAGATAGCATATTCAAAAGCAGACATTACTTTACCAACAAAGGTTCGCCTAGTCAAGGCTATGGTCTTTCCTGTGGTCATGTATGGATGTGAGAGCTGGACTGTGAAGAAGGCTGAGCGCTGAAGAATTGATGCTTTTGAACTGTGGTGTTGAAGAAGACTCTCGAGAGTCCCTTGGACTGCAAGGAGATTCAACCAGTCCATTCTGAAGGAGATCAATCCTGGAATTTCTTTAGAAGGAATGATGCTCAAGCTGAAACTCCAGTATTTTGGCCACCTCATGCGAAGAGTTGACTCATTGGAGAAGACTCTGATGCTGGGAGGGATTGAGGGCAGGAGGAGAAGGGGACGACAGAGGATGAGATGGCTGGATGGCATCACTGACTCGATGGATGCGAGTCTGAGTGACCTCCGGGAGCTGGTGATGGACAGGGAGGCCTGGCGTGCTGCGGTTCATGGGGTCGCAAAGAGTCGGACACGACTGAGTGACTGATCTGATCTGATCTGAATCTCCTCTGTTTCTCCAGTTAAGTCAAACCTTGTGATCCTCTTTCCTCATATATTTTTATTTGTCAGTGTATACCTTGAGCTGTTTTCATATTATTTCTTTCCTTTCTGTGAAGAAATAAAAAAAAAGCTCAGTTCAGTTCAGTTCAGTCACTCAATTGTGTCTCAGTCTTTTCGACCCCATGAATCGCAGCACACCAGGCCTCCCTGTCCATCACCAACTCCTGGAGTTCACTCAGACTCACACCTATCGAGTCAGTGATGCCATCCAGCCATCTCATCCTCTGTCGTCCCCTTCTCCTCCTGCCCCCAATCCCTCCCAGCATCAGAGTCTTCTCCAGTGAGTCAACTCTTTGCACGAGGTGGCCAAAGTACTGGAGTTTCAGCTTTAGCATCATTCCTTCCAAAGAAATCCCAGGGCTGATCTCCTTTAGAATGGACTGGTTGGATCTCCTTGCAGTTCAAGGAACTCTCAAGAGTCTTCTCCAACACCACAGTTGAAAAGCATCAATTCTTCGGTGCTCAGCCTTCTTCACAGTCCAACTCTCACATCCATACATGACCACAGGAAAAACCATAGCCTTGACTAGACGGACCTAGGGGCCATCAAATTGTAAAAATGTTTGTTTTACCTAGCAGTTATACCACAGGTGGACTGTCCAGTTAAGTTGAGAATAGTGAATTGATAACTTGTATTTGTTTTTAAAGTTAAGTTAATCCTAGATAAGAAAAAAAAAGGGGCTGGTGGCTCAGCTAGTAAAGAACTGCCTCTCAATGGAGGAGATGCAAGAGACAAGAGTTTGAGCCCTGGGTTGGGAAGATCCCCTGAAGAAGGGAATGGCAACCCATTCCAGAATTCTTGCCTATAAAATACCATGGACAGGGCAGCCTGGCAGACTGCAGTTCATGAGTTTGCAAAGAGATGCACATGACTGTGTGCATGCATGAGCAAGGAAAACAAACAAACAAATATGAATGTACAATTGTACCCACACCAATTGTTGAAAAAACTATCATTTTTTCTATTGAATTACCCTTGCACTATTGTCAAAGAGCAATTGACTATTTTTTGTATGGCTATTTTGGGCTTCCCAGATGGCACTAGTGGTAAAGTGGGTTGGATCCCTGGGTGGGTAAGATACCCTGGAGGAGGACTTGACAACCCACTCCAGTATTCTTGCCTGGAGAATCCCATTCACAGAGGAGCTTGGCAGGCTATGACAATCGGATTGCAAAGAGTTGGACACAATAGAAGCTACTTAGCATGCACGCATGCACTATTATTTTAATATTTAAATAAGCAAATTTGAATTAAAATTTAAACCTAAATATTATCTGCAAACATGGTAATGATCCACCTAGCACAATATTAACTCTAAGATTATGAACTGATCTGTATAGCTTATTGAATTATTTATCTCCAACTTAATTTTTTTTCATAAATGTTCAGTTCAGTTTAGTTCAGTCGCTCAGTCGTGTCTGACTCTTTGCTACCCCATGAACTGTACCACGCCAGGCCTCCCTGTCCATCACCAACTCCTGGAGTCTACTTAAACCCATGTCCATTGAATCAGTGATGCCATCTAACCATCTCATCCTCTGTTGTCCCCTTCTCCTCCTGCCCTCAATCTTTCCCAGCATCAGGGTCTTTTCAAATGAGTCAGCTCTTAAGATCAGACTAATTTATTCCTTGAAGAGAATGCTTCAATTTAAGGAAAATAACTGTCATTTATATTGGCATTTGGGGACCCTGGCTCCAGGCCAAAATTTTGCATGTGTTTTCAGGTCCAGCCATAAGCATTTACCTAGCTGAGAGACTCCATGGAGGAAAGCTGCGTTCCCTACACCAGACTGGGTACAAAACCAGTGCACACCAAGTAAAATGTTAGTTGCTTAGTTGTGTCCAACTCTTTGTGACCCCCATGGGCCTACCAGGCTCCTCTGTCCATGGAATTCTTCAGGCAAGAATTCTGGAGTGGGTTGCCTTTTCCTCCTCCAGGAGATCTTCCCAACCCAGGAATTGAACCCAGGTCTCCTGCATTGCAGGCACACTGTTTACCGTCTGAGCCATGAGGGAAGGTGGTGCACACCAAAGGGAGTTTCAGTTAAGGACCCACCTCTATTCAACTCCACAACCCCCTGTCCTGCCTTCTGGTAGCCCATGCACTCACCATAGGTGCATTTGTTCAGCAAAGCAATATTTTAACATGTTATAGTTGCTTTGGTCACATTTCATCCTTTCTTCTTATTTCTTCATGTCTCTAGATTCCATCTGGTAAAGGAAACATTCTCATGATTTTAAATTTTCGTTTTCTTCACCTTGGGGTGAGGAAATTTATAAGAATTCTCAGGAAATTGGTGGCACACTTATTTTCAGAGACACATTTCATTTGAGTGTAATAAAAATCACACTAGATTTGCTTAAAGTATAGATAGACTCCATTATAATTTCACTTTTATTTATTTTTAGGATTTCATGTCTAGTTCCTTGTAGGTATGAAGGATTGAATCTGTTTGAAATCCTCAAAAGAGTCTATAGAGTTTTAAGCTAAATTTACTTGGAGAATAAATTTTTCCTAATGCTTCAATAGATCCACACAACAGCTGTTGATTCTCCTTCAAACAATTTAGTACCATGAAGATGTGGAAAAAGTATTACTCAGGGCTCCTTCTATATACCAGGTCTGTAGTTTGTCCCTTATAATTGAAACAAGCCTCCACAGATTATTTTATAAGTACTAATTCCATGTCCATCATTGTGTAAAATCTACTACTTTAAAAGCTATTATATATATTTACCCAGCTGACACCTGCACACATGAATATCCAGTATTTCAAAATGGAAACACATTTGTGAATTCATTACAGAAACAATCTTCTTTCTTATATTAAATTCCACAACAGAAATCATAGTGGGTAACAGTATAACAGACTCTATACTACCTATAATGCATGCATTCAAGCTTATTGAATGAGACTGCAAATTGTCATAACTTGGAATTTAAAATACTTGAATATAAAATAGCTTCAGCTAATACTTAAAATGTTTATGACACATATATACATACACAATGTACACATATGTATATATATTCATTTTTTAGCTAAATAATAATTCCGTAATAAAAGTATAAGGTTTCCCTTGGGTAACCTGAAAGTGAAATTGTTCAGCTGCATCAAATTCTTTGCGACCCCATGGACTGAATTCTCTAGGTCAGAATATTGGAGTGGTTAGCCATTCCCCTCTCTAGGGAATCTTCCCAACCCTAGGATCGAACCCAGGTCTCCTGCATTGCAGGTGAGTTCTTTACCAGCTGAGCCACAAGTGAAGCCCAAGAATACTGGAGTGGGTAACCTGTCCCTTCTACAGCAGATCTTCCTGACCCAGGAATTGAAATGGGGTCTCCTGCAGTACCGGCAAATTCTTTAAAACCTGAGCTATCAGGAAAGCTGAGCGCTAAAGAACTGATGCTTTTGAACTGTAGTGTTGGAGAAGACTCTTGAGAGTCCCTTAGACTGCAAGGAGATCAAACCAGTCCATCATAAAGGAAATCAGTCTTGAATATTCATTGGAAGGACTGATGCTGAAGCTGAAACTCCAATACTTTGGCCACCTGATGTGCAGAACTGACTCATTGGTAAAGACCCTGATGTTAGGAAAGATTGAATGCAGGAGGAAAAGGGGATAATAGAGGATGAGATGGTTGGATGGCATCACTGACTTGATGGACACGAGTTTGAGCAAACTACAGGAGCTGGTGATGAACAGGGAAGCTTGGCGTGTTGCAGTGCATAGGGTTGCAAAGAGTCTGATACGACTGAGTGACTGAACTGAAGTGAACTGAACTGAACTGGGGTAATCTGACTCTTAACTACAAAGAGAGTATGGAATGTGATTGGTGTGGATCTCTGTGGTCATTAATGGACATGCTGTCAGTTGGTAAGATTGATTTCAAAAAGTAATGTGAGTCCTTGCCTTATGGAATTCACAAACCAGTAAGAAAAACATATGAACAAAGTTATTAGAAGAGAAAAAGTAACTCTATCAATAGAGTTAAGTGCACTGTTTCAGTTAAATATAGAATGAATGAGTCAGAACAAGTCTGTCTGGAAAAGTCAGAGGCACTCACAGAAGAAATCACTGTGCTGAATAATGAAGGAAAGTAGAAGCTCTGTAGCTAAATGTAGAAAGAAAGAGGGAATTTTAGGAAGAAAGTATATTCTGTGGAAAGTCACAAAACTGCAAAAGTCTTTAAGCTCTGTTTGACAGAAGGTAAGGAGTTTGGTAGGGGCTTCCCAGATGGCGTTAGTGGTAAAGAACCCATCTGCCAATGCAGGAGACATAAGAGATGTGGGTTCTATCCCTGGGTCGGGAAGATCCCCTGGAGGAAAGCATGGCAACCCTCTCTACTATTCTTGCCTGGAGAATCCCCTGGACAGAGGAGCCTGGTGAGCTACAGTCCACGGGGTCGCAAAGAGTCCAACATGACAGAAGCAACCTAGTATGCATGCATGCAAGGAGTTCGGTATACTCATAACATAGAATTCATGTGAGAAAGAAGCCTCTCTTACAGAGGATAAAATCAAATTCCAATGAAAATAAAGGTAATGGGGATATCATACCATCCAGCAATTTAAAAAATTTAAGATTTTTAGGAGTTTCTGCTTGTTTTGGGTTTTACTATTTGAACAGAAATATCTAATTTAGTCAATAGGGAAGTGTTAATTGAGAAAAACCAAAGAAAGTATAAGTAAAGTGTATGCAACGTACCTGAAAAAGGAATTTCATTAATGATTTTTATCTATATGATTGGCAACTAACTAATATATTTTCAGTATGAAATTGATTTCAGAGGTTATCTGTCTATAACAGAGCGACTCCAAAGAGAAGACCTGCACATCTGAGGGAGCTTCAGCAAAATAATGAGGAAATATCAACAAAGTTACCCTTAAGAAAAGATCCATTTATGTTCAGACCCTTTGAGGGGGGAAAAATGAAAAGAACCTCAATCATTTAACATTTTTGTAAAATTTTCAATATTTCAGAGAAGGCGATGGCACCCCACTCCAGTACTCTTGCCTGGAAAATCCCACGGACGGAGGAGCCTGGTAGACTGCAGTCCATGGGGTCGCTAAAAGTCAGACACGACTGAACGACTTCGCTTTCACTTTTCTCTTTCATGCATTGGAGAAGGAAATGGCAACCCACTCCTGTGTTCTTGCCTGGAGAATCCCAGGGACAGGGGAGCCTGCTGGCTGCCGTCTGTGGGGTCACACAGAGTCGGACACGACTGAAGTGACTTAGCATAGCATTTCAATATTTAATTATTAAAAAAAATCAAAACATTTAGAAAAGCTAAAAAAATAAAGAAAAATCTGCCGCTCAGTGAGCTACAGCCAGCAGGGTGGATCTTTTAATCTGCCTGATAGTGCATCAACCAAGGTGGCTCAGAGGTTGAAGCATCTGCCTGCAATGCAGGAGACCTGGGTTAGATCCCTGGGTCGGGAAGATCCCCTGGAGAAGGAAATGGCAACCCACTCCAGCATTCTTGCCTGGAGAATCCCATGGACGGAGGAGCCTGGCGGGCTACAGTCCACGGGGTCGCAAAGAGTCACACACGACTGAGTGACTTCACTTCACTAAGGATGCACAACCAAGGATCACCAGGCATTCAGGAAAAGTTTTAACAAGAAAGGGGCTCAAACAAATAGGTAGGAGAAAATCTTCAGAGGAAACAGAATTCAGAGAGTAGCAGAAAACTTCAAAAATGAATTACTGACGGTACCACTTCCTGTGTGGTGTCCAAGTAATTTCCTAATTGACTGAACTTCCAGTAAATTAGAACCATAAACCCTGGATGATATACGACAAACAACTACCTCAAGACACCTCAAGAAGAAAAGTAGATTCTAGAAGGGAGTTGACATTTTGAAGAAGACTCCCCTGTTCCCTCTTTTAAAATGGCTTTTAACCCCATAAACAGTATGAAAAGGCAAAATGATAAGAGACTGAAAGAGGAACTCCCCAGGTCGGTAAGTGCCCAATATGCTACTGGAGAACAGTGGAGAAATAACTCCAGAAAGAATGAAGGGATGGATGGAGCCAAAGCAAAAACAATACCCAGTTGTGGATGTGACTGGTGATAGAAGCAAGGTCCAATGCTATAAAGAGCAATATTGCATAGGAACCTGGAATGTCAGGTCCATGAATCAAGGCAAGTGGGAAGTGGTCAAACAGGAGATGGCAAGAGTGAATGTTGACATTATAGGAATCAGCGAACTCAAAAGGACTGGAATGGGTGAATTTAACTCAGATGACCATTATATCTACTACTGCGGGCAGGAATCCCTCAGAAGAAATGGCGTGGCCATCATGGTCAACAAAAGAGTCCGAAATGCAGTACTTGGATGCAATCTCAAAAACAACAGAATGATCTCTGTTTATTTCCAAGGCAAACCATTCAATGTCACAGTAATCCAAGTCTATGCCCCAACCAGAAATGCTGAAGAAGCTGAAGTTAAACAGTTCTATGAAGACCTATAAGACCTTTTAGAACTAACACCCAAAAAAGATGTCCTTTTCATTATAGGGGACTGGAATGCAAAAGTAGGAAGTCAAGAAACACCTGGAGTAACAAGCAAATTTGGTCTTGGAGTACAGAATGAAGCAGGGCAAAGGCTAATAATCGACTTTTGCCAAGAGAATGCACTGGTCATAGCAAATACCCTCTTCCAACAACACAAGAAAAGACTCTATTCATGGACGTCACCAGATGGTCAACACCAAAATCAGATTAATTATATTCTTTGCAGCCAAAGATGGAGAAGCTCTATACAATCAGCAAAAACAAGACAAGGAGCTGACTGTGGCTCAGATCATGAACTCCTTATTGCCAAATTCAGACTTAAATTGAAGAAAGTGGGGAAAACCACTAGACCATTCAGGTATGACCTAAATCAAATCCCTTATGATTATACAGTGGAAGTGAGAAATAGATTTAAGGGACTAGATCTGATAGATAGAGTGCCTGATGAACTATGGATGGAGGTTCATGACATTGTACAGGAGACCATCCCCAAGAAAAAGAAATGCAAAAAAGCAAAATGGCTGTCCGAGGAGGCCTTACCAAATAGCTGTGAAAAGAAGAGAAGTAAAAAGCAAAGGAGAAAAGGAAAGATATAAGCATCTGAATGCAGAGTTCCAAAGAATAGCAAGAAGAGATAAGAAAGTCTTCTTCAGCAATCAACAACAGAATGGGAAAGACTAGAGATCTCGTCAAGAAATTAGAGATACCACGGGAACATTTCATGCAAAGATGGGCTCGATAAAGGACAGAAATGATATGAACCTAACAGGAGCAGAAGATATTAAGAAGAGGTGGCAAGAATACACAGAAGAACTGCACAAAAAAGATCTTCATGACCCAGATAATCACAATGGTGTGATCACTGATCTAGAGCCAGACATTCTGGAATGTGAAATCAAGTGGGCCTTAGGAAGCATCACTATGAACAAAGCTAGTGGAGGTGATGGAATCTCAGTTGAGCTATTTCAAATCCTAAAAGATGATGCTGTAAAAGTGCTGCACTCAATATGCCAGCTAATTTGGAAAACTCAGCAGTGGCCACAGGACTGGAAAAGGTCAGTTTTCATTCCAATCCCAAAGAAAGGCAATGCCAAAGAATGCTCAAACTACCACACAATTGCACTCATCTCACAAGCTAGTAAAGTAATGCTCAAAATTCTCCAAGCCAGGCTTCAGCAATACATGAACAGTGAACTTCCAGATGTTCAGGCTGGTTTTAGAAAAGGCAGAGCAACCAGAGATCAAATTGCCAACACCCGCTGGATCATCAAAAAAGCAAGAGAGTTCCAGAAAAAACATCTATTTCTGCTTTATTGACTATGCCAAAGCCTTTGACTGTGTGGATCTCAATAAACTGTGGAAAATTCTGAAAGAGATGGGAATACCAGACCACCTGACTTGCCTCTTGAGAAACCTATATGCAAGTCAGGAAGCAACAGTCAGAACTGGACATGGAACAACAGACTGGTTCCAAATAGGAAAAGGAGTACATCAAGGCTGTATATTGTCACCCTGCTTATTTAACTTATATGCAGAGTACATCATGAGAAACACTGGGCTGGAGGAAACACAAGTTGGAATCAAGATTGCTGGGAGAAATACCAATAACCTCACATATGCAGATGACACCACCGTTATGGCAGAAAGTGAAGGGGAACTAAAAAGCCTCCTGATGAAAGTGAAAGTGGAGAGTGAAAAGGTTGGCTTAAAGCTCAACATTCAGAAAACGAAGATCATGGCATCTGGTCCCATCACTTCATGGGAAATAGATGGAGAAACAGTGGAAACAGTGTCAGACTTTATTTTTCTGGGCTCCAAAATCACTGCAGATGGTGATTTCAGCCATGAAATTAAAACACGCTTACTCTTTGGAAGGAAAGTTATGACCAACCTAGATTGCATATTCAAAAGCCGAGACATTACTTTGCCAACAAAGGTCCGTCTAGTCAAGGCTATGGTTTTTCCAGTGGTCATGTAGGGATGTGAGAGTTGGACTGTGAAGAAAGCTGAGCACATAAGAATTGATGCTTTTGAACTGTGGTGTTGGAGAAGACTCTTGAGAGTCCCTTGGACTGCAAGGAGATCCAACCAGTCCATTCTAAAGGAGATCAGTCCTAGGTGTTCATTGGAAGAACTGATGCTAAAGCTGAAACTCCAATACTTTGACCACCTTATGTGAGGAGTTGACTCATTGGAAAAGACCCTGATGCTGGGAGAGATTGGGGGTAGGAGGAGAAGGGGATGACAGTGGGTGAGATAGCTGGATGGCATCACCGACTCGATAGACATGAATTTGAGTAAACTCTGGGAGTTGGTGATGGACAGGGAGGCCTGGCATGCTGTGATTCATGGGTCGCAAAGAGTTGGACACGCCTGAGTGACTAAACTGAACTGAACTTAGGTTATCAGCAGCCTGAGGCTGATGCCACCCTGAGTGACTATTACCCAGCAAGGAAACATGTAGTCTTTCTGGCCAGAAGAAAGAACTTAGGTTATCAGCAGCCTGAGGCTGATGCCACCCTGAGTGACTATTACCCAGCAAGGAAACATGTAGTCTTTCTGGCCAGAAGAAAGAAAGTACAGGGTCCAGAGCTATCAGAGACATTGGAGAGTGAGGGGAAAATCCTAAAATGGTGAGAGCAAGAGAGCGTGATCTCCAAATGTTATGTTCACACTTTGCAAAAGATACCTGGTTGATCCTTATGCATACATGTGAAACTCAATCCATGAAGCCCAGAGTCCAAAATGAGATCAACCAAGTAACTACCTACAAATCAAAATTTGACACTATTTGAAGGAATAAGACAGAACCTAGATTTTCAAAATCATAGAGTTCATAATATGATACAATATAAAACTCATCAGCAAAGAAGAATAGGAAAATATGACCCAGTCTCAAAAGCAAATAGAGATTCAACCCATAAATGACCCAGATGTTAGTAATAGTATACAAGAGTTTTAAATGAATTTTTATAACTGTGCTGAATAAGTAAATAAAAGTGTACTCGTAATGAATGAAAAGACAAAATTCAATGAAAATTTTAGACTTTAAAATGAAATGTTTGAAGTTTAAAGTTATTGAATAGATTTAGCCAAATAATATAGCAGAAGAAAAGATAAATAATCTTGAAGATACAGCAGTAGAATTTGTCTAATATGAAGAAGTGGGAGGAAAAGAGAGGAGAAAAAGGATGGGCACCTTAGGGATCTGTGAGACATGAGTGAAATATCTAATAGGCATGTGTAATTGAGTCCTAGGAGAACAGACTGAGAGAATAAAATGTGAAAAATGACTGTGACTTCTGCTTCTGGCTCATACAAATGACCCAGCCTTTCCACTCCTAGGTATTTACCCAAGAAAAATGAAAAGATCGTGCATGAATTTTTAAAATTAATTTATGTAATTGGCGAATATTACAATATTGTGATGTTTTTTGCCATACATCAACATGAATCAGTCACAGATATACATATGTCCCCCCCACCGATCCTGAACATGAATGTTACACCTTCGTTTGTAAGGTCCCAAAGGGGAAACAATCTAAATGTTGATCAATAGATGACTATATAAACATAATGCAGTACATCCATAAAATAGAACACCATTCAGCACTGTAGAAGATTAGGCTATTAACATACACTATAACATGAATTTCACAGTAATTACCTTGACTGAAAGCGGCTAGATAAAAAGGTGGATACATTGCAGAAATTCATTTGCATGAAATTCTAGGAAATGCAAGGTAAAATATAGTGTTGGAAAGGAGATCAAAGAATTTGTGAATGAGATGAAAAATGGAAAATTACAAAGAGAGGAGAAAACTTCCTAGGGTAATAAATATGCTCATTATTTTGATTATGTGGTGTTTTCCTGAGTATGTATGTATGTGTATATATATATATTAAAGTCTATATGTAAAATGTACAGTTATTATAATAAATACATGCTGATAAGGGTATGCCAATTATACTTCATTAGGCTGCTTGAAAATAATAAGGGAACTCCAAATGTGAAAAAGTAAAATAAAACCAAACTTTGGTTCATCACAGTAAAATTACTGAGTCCTGAAAATGAAGAAGAAAATCTTGAAAACATCTAGAGAAAAGTAACACATTTTAATAGATGAACAAGGCCATGGAACAATGTAGTTAGAGTTCTGACACAATAGAAAAAAAAATTGACAACTCAAATTTCTATATTCAGCAAAAATGACAAAGGCTAAATAAAGACAACTTTAGATAAGGAAAAGAGAATTCATTGTCAACAGATATGCCCTTGGAGAAATGTTAATGGGAATTCTTCAGGCTGAAAAGAAATGATACCACATCAAAATTCAAACTTCAGGAAGGAATTAAGTGCACTGAAAAGAGAGACTTTTCATAAGACTAGAAGGATCAGTTCCTCAGAAGGACAATATTTATAAATGTTTTTCCCTCAGAACAGCTTCAAAATTCATAAAATAAGAGTGATGGAATCAAAAGGAGCAATAAAATGATTATACAATCATAATTGAAGAATTTTTAACACTATTTTCCAGCAGATATCAACAAGCTACCACCACCTTGACATAAATGTTATTTTTAGAACATTATTCTCAACATCTACAGAATACACATTCCTTTCAAGAGCACATGATATGTTCACTGTGATAGATCATACACCAGAATCTGCAACATGTCTTAATAAATTAAAAAAATAAAAGCATACAAGATATGTTTTCTGAGTATAATGATTAAACCAGAAATCAAGAACAATACAATATCTGGGAAAAATCACTGAAAAAACAGCAAACTCCTCTACTGTCTTTAGCAAAGAAATCACCAGAGAAAATAGAAAATATTTTGAAACTGAACAATACTGCAGCAAAAATAATAAAGCTTTTGAAAAGAAATACAGGGTAGTATCATTGTGATTTATGTGGAAGCAAAGTTCTAAAATTGGAAGCAATAACCACAATAGAAAGAACTGATAAGTTAGGCTTGTCAGAATCAAAAACTAATTAACAAAAGGCAGCATTAATAAACTGAACAGGACTACCACAGATCTGACAAAAATATATATTGCAAAACATATACCTGACAAAGGACTGGGATGCTGGGTATATTAAAAACTCCTACTATCCAATGATAAAAGAGCAGTTCAAAAAATTGAGCAAAGAATTTAACAGACACATTAACACACATGTGAAATATGCACATAAAAATGTTCAACATCGTTAGTTGTCAAATTACAACTATGTGGACATACCACAACATACATCAGAAAGAATAAAATTATATTGTCAATAGCAAATTTAGGTAAGTATGTGCACGACTGGAAAACACGTATTGTCGGTGGTAATGTAAAATACAGCAACTATTTTGGCAAAAGATCCAGCATTTTTTTTGTAAAACTAACATATACTAACCTATGATCCAGACTAAAAAATGTGTATACTATGCTATTTTATTTTTATGAGGTTCTAAAATAATAAATCAATCAATGATGGAAAAAAATTGAACAATGGTCTTCCTGAAATGGTTTTAGGATGTGTGATGAAGAAGGGACATATGACATCTTTCTCGGATAATAGTGATGTTGTCATAAAGGGCTTTGGATTATACAAATATTTGCATATTTTAGAACTCAGCAACACTTGTGCAATTGACTGTATGTAAATTTTACATCTAAAGAAAAAAAAAAAACAAATATTGAACTCTAGGTCAAGAATACTCTAGGGCAAGAGCAGTACGTGAACCAAGAACTTCTAGATGTTCAAGCTGCATGTAGAAAAGGCAGAGGAACCAGAGATCAAATTGCCAACATCCGCTGGATCATAGAAAAAGGAAGAGAATTACAGAAAAAGACCTACTTCTGCTTCATTGAGTACGCTAAAGCCTTTGTGTGGATCACAATAAACTGGAATATTCTTCAAGCGATGGGAATACCAGTCCACCTTACATGCCTCCTGAGAAATCTGTATGCGGTCAAGAAGCAAAAGTTAGAACCGGACATGGAACAACAGACTGGTTCCAAATCAGGAAAAAACGTCAAAGCTGTATATTGTCACCTTGCTTAGTACATCATGTGAAATGCCAGGCTGCATGAAGCACAAGTTGAAATAAAGGATGACGGGAGAAATATCAATAACCTCAGATATGTCGAGGACACCACCCATATGGCAGAAAGCAAAGAGGAACTAAAGAGCCTCCTGATGAAAGTGAAAGAGGAGAGTGAAAAAGCTGGCTTAAAACTCAACATTCAAAAAACTAAGATCACTGTATCCGGTCCCATCACTTCATGGCAAATAGATGGGGAAACAAAGGAAACAATGACAGACTTTATTTTCTTGTGCTCCAGAATCACTGCAGATGGTAAATGCAGCCATGAAATTAAAAGATGCTTGCTCCTTGGAAGAAAAGCCATGACAAACTTAGGGTATTAAAAAGCAGAGATATTACTTTGCCAACAAAAGTCCATATAGTTAAAGCTATGGATTTTCCAGTAGTCATGTATGGATGTGAGAGTTGGTCCATAAAGCTGAGCACCAAAGAATTGATGCTTTTGAACTGTTGCATTGGAGAAGACTCTTGAGAGTCCCTTGGACTGCAAGGAGATCAAACCAGTTCATCCTAAAGGAAATTAGTTCTGAATATTCATTGGAAGGACTGATGCTAAAGCTGAAACTCCAATACTTTGGCCACCTGATGCAAAGACCTGACTCATTTGAAAAGACCCTCATACTAGGAATTCAGGGCAGGAGGAGAAGGGGACAACAGAGGACAAGATGGTTGGATGGCATCATCGACTTGATGGACATGAGTTTGAGGAAGCTCTGGGAGATGGTGCAGGACAGGGAAGCCTGGCATGCTGCAGTCCATGCGGTCTCAGAGTCAGACATGACTGAGCAACTGAACAATAACAACAGGGCAAGAATGCTGAAGTACCTGGGGTACTTGAAGTGTATACACTTGTTTGCAACTGACTGTAAAATGCATAAAAACATGATTTATCAAAGTAAGAATAAATACATGAAAAAGCAAGGGTTAATGTTAATCCAAAAATCTCTGTGATGGATATATTGGCATTTTACTCTAAAACTCAGTTTTGCTACATATTTCAAAAGTTTGCTTAAAATTTTTTTTCAAAATCTCAAGTGCTATAGTCAACATCTTTAGAGAAAAGAGAAAGCATAGCATTTGGGTACCCTGGGCCTACAGGAATGCCAGGGCCTGAGGGATCTGTGCTGGTGGCTAATACTATACTAGGGATTGTAGAATCATTGCCAACATGTATGACATTCAAAAAGCCACTAACAAACTCCTGGATGTGTTCATTTCAACTTCATGAAAATCAGAGATCTATTCAAATGGCAATCCACTCTAGTGTTCTTGCCTGGAGAATCCCAGGGATGGGGGAGCCTGGTGGGCTGTCATCAATGGGGTCGCACAGAGTTGGACACGACTGAAGTGACTTAGCATCAGTAGCAGCAGCATTCAAGCAACAGAAAGTGGTTTTAGAAATGAGTGTGAGTCTCTCCAAGTCACTATTAGAGCCAATAGCAAGGAGAGATAAGAAAACCTTCCTCAGTGATCAGTGCAAAGAAATAGAGGGAAACAATAGAATGGGGAAGACTAGAGATCTCCTCAAGAAACTTAGAGATACAAAGGAAACATTTCATGCAACGATGGGCTCAATAAAGGAAAATATGGACCTAACAGAAGCAGAAGATATTAAGAAGAGGTGGCAAGAATACACAGAAGAACTGTACAAAAAAGAGCTTCATGACCCAGATAATCACAATGGTGTGATCACTCACCTAGAGCCAGACATCCTGGAATGTGAAGTCAAGTAGGCCTTAGGAAGCATCACTATGAACAAAGCTAGTGGAGGTGATGGAATTCCAGTTGAGCTATTTCAAATCCTAAAAGATAATGTTGTGAAAGTGCTGCACACAATATGCCAGCAAATTTGGCAAATTCAGCAGTGGCCACAGGACTGGAAAAGGTCAGTTTTCATTCCAATCCCCAAAACAGGAAATGCCAAAGAATGCTCAAACTACTGCACAGTTGCACTCATCTCATACTCTGGTAAAGTAATACTCAAAATTCTCCAAGCCAGGTTTCAGCAATACGTGAACCATGAACTTCCACATGTTCAACCTGGCTTTAGAAAAGGCAGAGGAACCAGAGATCAAATTGCCAACATCTGCTGGATCATCAAAAAAGCAAGAGAGTTCCAGAAAAAAACATCTATATCTGCTTTATTGACTATGCCAAAGCCAATGACTGTGTAGATCGTAATAAACTGTGGAAAATTCTGAAAGAGATGGGAATACCAGACCACCTGACCTGCATCTTGAGAAATCTGTATGCAGGTCAGGAAGCAAGAGTTAGAACTGGACATGGAACAACAGACTGGTTCCAAATAGGAAAAGGAGTACGTCAAGGCTGTATATTGTCACCCTGCTTATTTAACTTATATGCAGAGTACATCATGAGAAACGCTGGGCTGGAGGAAGCACAAGCTGGAGTAAGATTGCTGGGAGAAATATCAATAACCTCAGATATGCAGATGACACCACCTTTGTGGCAGAAAGTGAAGAAGAACTAAAGAGCCTCTTGATGAAAGTGAGAGAGGAGAGTGAAAAAGATGGCTTAAAGCTCAACATTCAGAAAACTAAGATCATGGCATCTGGTCCCATCACTTCATGGCAAACAGATTGGGAAACAGTGTCAGACTTTATTTTGGGGGGCTGCAAAATCACTGCAGATGGTGATTGCAGCCATGGAATTAAAAGATGCTTACTCCTTGGAAAGTTATGACCAACCTAGACAGCATATTAAAAAGCAGAGACATTACTTTGCCAGCAAAGGTCTGTCTAGTCAAGGCTATGGTTTTTCCCTGGGCTAAGGGCTTCCCTGGTGGCACAGAGGTTAAAGCGTTTGCCTGCAATGTGGGAGACCTGAATTCGATCCCTGGGTCAGCTAGATCCCCCGGAGAAAGAAATGGCAACCTACTCCAGTATTCTTGCCTGGAGAATCCCATGGACAGAGGAGCTTGGTGGGCTAGAGTCCATGGGTCGCAAAGAGTAGGACATGACTGAGGGATTTCACTTTCACTATGGTTTTTCCAGTAGTCATGTATGGATGTGAGAGTTGGACTATAAAGAATGCTGAGCACCGAAGAACTGATGCTTTTGAACTGTGGTGTTGGAGAAGACTCTTGAGAGTCCCTTGGACTGCAAGGAGATCCAATCAGTCCATCCTAAAGGAGATCAGTCCTGGGCATTCATTGGAAGGACTGATGTTGAAGCTGAAATTCCAATACTTCGGCCACCTCATGCGAAGAGCTGAGTCATTTGAAAAGACCCTGATGCTGGGAAAGATTGAGGGCAGGGGGAGAAGGGGAAGACAGAGGATGAGATGGTTGGATGGCATCACCAACTCGATGAATATGAGTTTGAGTGAACTCAGGGAGTTGGTGATGGACAGGGAGGCCTGGTGTGCTGCAGTTCATAGGGTTTCAAAGAGTCAGACATGACTGAACATCTGAATTGAATTGAACTGAAGTGTACTGACTGGTTTGAACAAACAGGGGCATATAAAGTGAGAGAGAAATTCAGGTCATCATGCAAAATCAGCAAAGACCAAACAAGATGCATTTTGATCTTTCAGTGGAAAGTCTGGCTCAGGTTCATGGTCTGAGATCAGCTGAGAACTTACTTGTGATTGTTCAGAGTTTAAAGATCCAGTTAAAAGGTTTTTAAAAAAGGAAATTCTAAAGCATTTTGAAATATTGACTGGGAAACACCTGCACTCTGACCTTTTGAAAGTAGGGAAAGTTGCCACCTGTTTCAAGGGAAAAAAAATGTGCAAAAAGATAAATCAGAATTCAAGTAAAAGGAAGATCAATATTCGACGAGGAGACAAGATAGTTATCGTGGAGAAAGATGTTAAAAACAATTCACTAACAATGCCTTAGATTCATATCTTAGACTAGTATGAAAACCCAACCATCAAAGAGGAGATGCCAACAATAGAAGGTGATGATTTGGCACCTTGCAAATATGAGACTGATGGAAGTTCAAAAGAAGAAATTGATTCTCAGCGGCTGAAGTTTGGATTCCCATCCAACACGGGAGGAGGGAAACATAGCTTTACCTCAATGCAACCACAAAAGAGTTTGTTCAAGATTATTTTAGGTTTGGGAAGATCATGGGCACACTGCTATATTTACAGTGGATAACTAACAAAATCTTATTGTATAGCACATGGAACTCTGCTCAGTGATATGTGCAAGCCTGGATGGGAGGAAGGTTTGGGGGGAGAATGCTGTTGTTCAGTCACTCAGTTGTGTCTGACTCTTTGTGACCCCATGGACTGCAGCACGTCAGGCTTCCCTCTTCTTCACCATTTCCCAGAATTTGCTGAAACTCATGTCCACTGAGCTAGTGACACCATTCAAGCATCTAATCCTCTGTCATCCCCTTCTTGTCCTGCCCTCAATCTTTACCAGCATCAGGGGCTTTTCCGGTGAGTAGGCTCTTCACATCAGGTGGCAAAAATAATTGGAGCTTCAGCTTCAGCATCAGTCCTTCCAGTGAATATTCAGGTTTGATTTCCTTTAGGATTGACTAGGGGAGAATGGATACATCTATATGTATGGCTGGTTCCCTTTACTGTACACGTGGAACTATCACAACACTGTTAATTGGCTATACCCCAATACAAAATGTTTTTGGTGTTTAAAAATAAATTTTTTTAAAAAAAGAAAAAAAGATTATTTTAAGTGGAAGGCTGACATAATCGATTTTGCTGTGGAAGTTCTTTTGAATATTCATTATAATGAAATCTCCATGGGTTTTGCATTGAGAGGAGTCTCCACCAAAGAAATATCACACATTTTGAATCTACAGCTCTCAGCTCTTCTCTTGCCAGTGGATGCTCAGGCTGTGTTCCCCATACCCTCCTGATATAATAGTTGATCCAATGTGTGGAAGAGGAGCAGAAACAAGAGAGAGGGCTACTGAATGATCTCACTGTTACTATACTGTTCATAATAATAAACAGTAGTTCAAGGGCTATGATGAGAGCAGCATGTAAGTGAATGAAAGTAGCTGAGTTGTGTCCGACTTTTTGCGACTCCATGGACTGTATAGTCCATGGAATTCTCCAGGCCAGAATACTGGAGTGAGTGGCCTTTCCCTTCTCCAGGGGATCTTCCCAGCCCAGGGATGAAACCCAGGCCTCCATACATCTTGTTTTGGGGATCAAGAGCCAAATTAAATAAGGCAGACTGAAAAAAAAACAAAAAAACAAAAATAAAAAGAAGAATGCAAACTACCCTGGGGCTTGCCCCAAAATGCTGTTCAATGGGATATTTGCAATCTGCCATTGACAACTGGCTCTGTTAATACATTGTAAAAATATATCATTTTGAAATAGGATGGGCTCCATTCAGAACCTTAATTCAGCTTGCCTATACTACACAAATGAGTGGAAGGTACATCAGAAATAAATGTATATAAGGCATTGATTGAAGCCAGGGAAGCAAAAAGTTATACAAGGAAATTTTTCCTTCATCAATGACTACATGGTTCAGCTGTGATTATTACATGACAGTATTAATATCAAATTGAAGTATTATTAACCAAAAATGACTAGGTGAATGGAGGAATGGGTACAAAAGAAAACGAAGTCCTCAAATCAAAAAGCAATAATATGCATTATAATTTAGGAATACAACAGTAAATATCAGAAGAAAGTGACCTGAACATCTTTTCTCTTGGAAACACAAGTCAGAGGTAAAAAAGAGATCAGAAGACAGCTTTTTAAACAATTTATTGTAAGTCATGTAAAGTTATTTGACTTTCTGATAAACAGATGAGAAAATAAAATTTAATTTGTAGTGATGTTATAGAATGCTATCACTCCAGTGACTCTTTGCTGAGAAAATTCATCCCTGTAGCTCAAATTCTTATTATAAAATATAAGAATCTTAATATTTCTCTCCCTGGGAACTGGCTATGGAAGTGTTGAACTTATTAACCAGGAATTTATGAGTATAAACTTTAGTGAGGCAATGAACATTTTCCAATGAATTTATGTATTTATTTTTTGGTGTATAGTAAAACTCGGTGATGTTTTCTAGAGCTCGCCACACCCAAGAAATTTACCAAGAGTACTGGAAATATGAATAATACAAAAATAAGAGAAATGTTGGGGGAATATTGAATCTACCTAGAAGAAATGATTGTAAAACTCCCTTTATTGTGTTCTGTATAGAGTTAGCAAAATATGTCATGGACATAAGCCATTACTGGATTGATTTCCATCAAACACAGCTTTGAGCAGGTCACCCCAAGCTCCAAAACATCACTTCTGCCTTATCACCTACAAAATAAAGCCTGAATTTCTTACCTTGACATTTAATGTTTTCTGTGCTCTACCCATAAAACATATTTTCTAGGTAATTTACTGCTGTTCTCCTTTGTGTACCCTTCAGTAGAGTCAAAATGAGATTCCAGTAGTTCTTCATATTTATTTATTGTCTCCATGACTTTTTTTGTTTGTTTTTTGTTTGCTGTTTACTGCTTAGCAACCTCTTCTTTCATTTATAAAATTCGATTTATCTTAAAATTATTTATATATTTAAATTTGCATGGTTTAATTTAGTGTAAATGTATGTTTGCAATTATTTATCTTAAACATTCTTTTCTTAAGAATTAAAAATAAATTCTTCTACCTAAAAATGAAGTCTTCGTTAACCTTACATCTTTTTTTTTTCCAGCTATTATCTGATCTATATTCTATCTTTTACAGTTCTGTTTCTTGAAAGGACTTAAAGATGTATTTTAGGTTTAATTAGGTCTTTGACTACTTTGTTGCTGCTGTTGTTTAGTCGCTCAGTCATATCTGAATCTTTTGCAACCCTCTGGACTATAGCCCTCCAGGCTCCTCTGTCTATGGGATTTCCTAGGCAAGGATACTACAGTGGGTTGCCATTTCCTTCTCCAAGGGATCTTTCTGACTCAGGGATCAAACATGGGTCTCCTGAATGTCTTCTGTGCTGCAGGCAGATTCTTTCATCGCTGAGCAAATGGGGAAGCCCACCAAAGCAATGTCAGTGGAGTTCTGGAAAGTTACAAAGATCACTATAGATATATCTCATGGAATTAAGTAAGAAATCAGAGAAAGCAAATGGAGATCTTGTAGGCTAGTTGTTAGCAAACGTTTTTTTGAATTTATATGTACTCCCTAATATACTAATATATTATGAAAAAGAAGGAAATTCTGCTGTTTGCAACAACATGAATGGACCTTAAGGGCATTATGCTAAGTGAAGTAAGTCAGACACAGAAAGAGAAATACTGCTTAAAGATAAATACTGCTTGATGTCACCTATATATGGAAAGTCAAACTCATAGAAACAGAAGTATAAAGGTGGTTGCCAGAGTCAGGGGTGTGGGGCAAATAGAAGGTGGTGAAAGATAAAGTCTGAGGATCTAATGTAAATTATGATAGTAGGCTTAGCTGGTGCCTCAGTGGTAAAGAATCTTCCTGCCAATGCAGGAGATGCAGGTTCAGTCCCTGGGTTGGGAAGATCCTCTGGAGACGGAAATGGCAACCCACTCAGTATTCTTGCCTGGGAACTCTCATGGACAGAGGAACTTAGTTGGCTACAGTTCATGGGATCACAAAGAGTTGGGCACGACTGAGCACAGCAGAGTATGGTATGACTACTAAGTGTAATAAACATGCTGTGACTTGTGTATGGCCTGAAAAGGGTGGTCAGAGGATAAAGACCACACATGACATAAGAGCAGAATGAAAGGTGTGTCATACAGACTGGGTCCTAATTTTCCATTCCTGTGCAGAGTCAAATCCTGAGACATCGTTTCTCATACCCTGAACATCTTCATGTACTAAAAGTGACTACTCTAGACAAATAAAAAGCTTTTGGAAGTTTTTTTTTTTTTTCTTTTTTGCTCAGAATGCCTCTTTAATCCTAAAAAAGCTGAGGGGCCTATTTAACATCCTTGTTCCCAACCTGTATAACCACTTGGCTGGCCCACAACAGGCAACAATTATTTTGCTTGTATTCTGGAGCACAGAGAGGCTTCTAGGTAAAATCCATTTGTCATCAGTATCATTAAAGTTGAGAAGTAGTGCTATCATGCTGCCAACATTAGATTCTCCATGCTGGCAATTTTAGGGGAGATCATTTTTTAAAAAATATTCAGAGGTAGTACAAAAATAAAAGTCTAATATTTATTCCTCCATTTATCACACAATTACATAGCACATACTGTATATCAGATACAGTTCTAAGTATTTTTATAAATAGTAACTGATTGACTTTTTATACCAGTCATACAAGTCAGATTCTATGATTTACATCCTTGTCCTATAGATGAAGAAATTGCAGTTCAGAAAGGTGAAGTACATTGCCCAAGGTCACACAGCTAGTAAGAAACTAGTTGAGATTCAACCTCAGATAAGCTGCAGATTCCCGTATATGGCAGCATGGTGACTAATGAATACATATAGAGAGAGTTTAATAGCTCATTGTAGTGGCTAATTTGATTGCACTTACTTCCTTTATGGTATCCAACATCTGGGGTGTGTTTAAAGATTGCTCAGGTGCTGAAAATGCTGTCACGCATTTAAAGGTCTGGCAGTACAGATAACTTGAAAACCCTCCAGCTACAAACACCGAGGATTGCTCAATAAATTATAACTAACATCCTTATAAAATGCATGGCTGAACTGCTAAGAAAGGGAAATTGCCTTGGGCCAGAAATGAAGAAGGAACTGAAAATCAGGACAGTGAACTGGCAAGCTGACACTGACTGCCTGGAGGTATTTATCACTCTTAATATAGGGGCTTGAATTTAATACCAATGTAGGGAGAGTTGCAACGGAGACCCACACCTTTTATAGGATTACCCCTGCAGTATGAGTGAGAATTCAGGGAAAGGGACTCTCAAAAGTTGTGGGAAGGACTATAAATTTATACAGCCGCTTTGGAGAGAAATGTAACCATGTCCCATGAATTCAAATATGTGTATCCTTATGACCAAGCAATTTCTTTCCTAGGTTTATGCCCTGGAGAAATTCTAGGCTATGGAAAAAATCAGACATGGACAAGAATTTTACTGTAACATTGTTTGCATCAGTAAAAACTTAGAATGGGAGAGTGGATAAATGAATTATGTTATATTCATCCCATGGAATACACAGAGCAGTGAAAATCAATGTCCTGTAAATATGTATCATCAGAGATAATTCTCAATAGCTTCACTTTGGTGAAAAAGAAAAGTTGCAGAGTTTTTGCAGCATTAAAACTAAGTGATGAAAGGTAGAAAATCAGAATTTTAAAAATAGTAATTCATTTTTTAATATGTTATTTATTTGGCTGTGTTAGTCTTTGTTGCAGCATGTAGATCTTTAGTTATGGCATGCAAACTCTAAGCTGTGGCTTGTGGGATCTAGTTCCCTGACCAGAGATAGAACCCAGGCCGCCTGAACTGGGAGCATTGAGTCTTAGCCACTAAACCACCAAGAAACTCCCTAAAAATTGTAATTCTTAACCTCCAGAAGGAAAGAAACCAAAAAGGACTTCTAATAATCCTTCTCCAATAGGAAAACTCCATCAGCGCTTCAGATGAGGTGGCAGCTACCCTCCAGACAGACTCTCAAAGCAGGTCCCAGAGCCCAGTGAGAAAGAAATGGTTTTGCTGGATGTTTTCTACTTAAATGAATATATGCATATTCTCATCTATTGCATCAAAAAGCAAAGCAGCTCAATATAGCTGTAATTCATCTTTCTCCCCACGCTGCATCTTTGCCTTTCTCTGGCCTGGCCAAGTGTCTCCTCTTTCCTGAATCCACACAGATGCTTGTACTCTCAAACTTAATTCAAAGTCATTTAATTCCCTTTGGTTTTTAAACCTTCAGTTTTAGCCCATCATGCTGCTCACCAAATAAAGGATGGTTTTAAGGATCTGTTTATAACTGTGAGTTTGTGCTTTATAATCACCTTTTTTTCCATCACACACAATTAAATGAACAAAAACAAGAGTCCAAGAAGACCCCAGGACATAATATAACAACTACTGTTAATTCTTTAAAAACATCTTTATTGAAAGAAATTCAACATTCAGATAAAACCATTCACCAATTTAAAGTGTACAACTGAATGTTTTTTAGAACATTCAACAGAGTGGGCAACCATCAGTACAATGAATTTTAGAACATTTTTATCACCCCTAAGAGAAATCCCATCAGCAGTCACTCATCATTCATCCACCCTGTTTCTGCCTGCGTCTTCCTCTCTCCAAGCTCTCTCCCGCATTACTTGCCGCCTGCTTTCCCACCAGCCCTGCTAAGTCGCGTCAGTCGTGTCCGACTCTGTGCGACCCCATAGACGGAAGGTCACCAGGCTCCCCTGTCCCTGGGATTCTCCAGGCAAGAACACTGGAGTGGGTTGCCATTTCCTTCTCCAATGTACGGAAGTGAAAAGTCAAAGTGAAGTCGCTCAGTCGTGTCCGACTCTAGCGACCCCACGGACTGGAGCCTACCAGGCTCCTCCGTCCATGGGATTTTCCAGGCAAAAGTACTGGGGTGGGGTGCCATTGCCTTCCCTCCCACCAGCCCTAGGAGACCACTAATCTACTTTCTGTCCCTGTAGATTTGCCTAATCTGGATATTTCATATCAGTGGAAGCACACAGTATGGGGTACTTTGTGACTGATTTCTTTTACAAGGTCCATCCATGCTGTAGCATGGATGAGTATTGCATTCCTTTGTATTACCAAATCATAAGATAATATATGGACATATAAGATATTATATAAGCGTGTGTGTGCTCAGTCACTCAGTTGTGTCTGACTCTTGCAACTCCATGGTCTGTAGCCTGCCAGGCTCCTCCATCCATGGGATCTCCCAGGCCAGAATACTGGAGTGGGTTGCCATTTCCTCCTTCAGAGGATCTTCCTGATCCAGGGATTGAGCCCAAATCTCCTATGTCTGCTGCAGTGGCAGGCGGATTCTTTACCACTGAGCCACAGGGAAGCCCATTGTATGCACATATCACAAAGATGGGCTTCATAAGGACAGAAATGGTATGGACCTAACAGAAGCAGAAGATATTAAGAAGAGATGGCAAGAACGCACAGAAGAACTGTACAAAAAAGATCTTCATGACCCAGATAATCACGATGGTGTGATCACTCACCTAGAGCCAGACATCCTGGAATGTGAAGTCAAGTGGGCCTTAGAAAGCATCACTATGAACAAAGCTAGTAGAGGTGATAGAATTCCAGTTGAGCTATTCCAAATCCTGAAAGATGATGCTGTGAAAGTGCTGCACTCAATATGCCAGCTAATTTGGAAAACTCAGCAGTGGCCACAGGACTGGGAAAGGTCAGTTTTCATTCCAATCCCAAAGAAAGGCAATGCCAAAGAGTGCTCAAACTACCACACAATTGCACTCATCTCACACGCTAGTAAAGTAATACTCAAAATTCTCGAAGCCAGGCTTCAGCAATATATGAACCGTGAACTTCCTGATGTTCAAGCTGGATTTAGAAAAGGCAGAGGAACCAGAGATCAAATTGCCAACATCCGCTGGATCATGGAAAGAGCAAGAGAGTTCCAGAAAAACATCTATTTCTGTTTTATTGACTATGCCAAAGCCTTTGACTGTGTGGATCACAATAAACTGTGGAAAATTCTGAAAGAGATGGGAATACCAGACCACCTGATCTGCCTCTTGAGAAATCTGTATGCAGGTCAGGAAGCAACAGTTAGAACTGAACATGGAACAACAGACTGGTTCCAAATAGGAAAAGGAGTACGTCAAGGCTGTATATTGTCACCCTGCTTATTTAACTTCTATGCAGAGTACATCATGAGAAACGCTGGACTGGAAGAAACACAAGCTGGAATGAAGATTGCTGGGAGAAATATCAATAATCTCAGATATGCACATGACACTACTGTTATGGCAGAAAGTGAAGAGGAACTAAAAAGCCTCTTGATGAAGGTGAAAGTGGAGAGTGAAAAGTTGGCTTAAAGCTCAACATGCAGAAAACAAAGATCATTGTATCCGGTCCCATCACTACATGGGAAATGGATGGGGAAACAGTGGAAACAGTGTCAGACTTTCTTTTTCTGGGCTCCAAAATCACTGCAGATGGTGACTGCAGCCATGAAATTAAAAGATGCTTACTCCTTGGAAGGAAAGTTATGACCAACCTAGATCAGATCAGATCAGATCAGTTGCTCAGTCGTGTCCGACTCTTTGCGACCCCATGAACTGCAGCAGCATATTCAAAAGCGGAGACATTACTTTGGCAACAAAGGTCCGTCTAGTCAAGGCTATGGTTTTTCCAGTGGTCATGTATGGATGTGAGAGTTGGACTGTGAAGAAGGCTGAGCACCGAAGAATTGATGCTTTTGAACTGTGGTGTTGGAGAAGACTCTTGAGAGTCCCTTGGACTGCAAGGAGATCCAACCAGTCCATCCTGAAGTTCAGCCCTGGGATTTCTTTGGAAGGAATGATGCTGAAGCTGATATTCCAGTACTTTGGCCACTTCATGTGAAGAGTTGACTCATTGGAAAAGACCCTGATGTGCTGGGAGGAATTGGGGGCAGGAGGAGAAGGGGACGACAGAGGATGAGATGGCTGGATGGCATCACTGACATGATGGACGTGAGTCTGGGTGAACTCCGGGAGTTGGTGATGGACAGGGAGGCCTGGTGTGCTGCGATTCATGGGGTCGCAAAGAGTTGGGCATGACTGAGCGACTGATCTTATATGATCTGGTTTGATCACATTTCATTTAATCTTTCATCTGGTAATGAACATTGAGTATTTGGATAATTTTCACTGTTTTTGCTTTCATGAATATTGCTGCTACAACATTCATGTATAAGTTCCTTTGGTGTCATGTGTTTTCATACCTAAGTTTATACCTAGGAGTGGAATTGCTGGGTAATATAACTTGATATTTAACCCTTTAAGGGCCTGCCAGACTATTTTTCAAATTGGCTGCACCATTTTACATACACAGCAGTCATGTGTTAGGGTTCCAAGTTTCACACAGCTTTGCCAACACTTTTTATTGTTTATCTTTGTAACTGTATCATGGCCGTCCTTATCAAGTTGTATCTCATTGTGGTTTTGATCTGTAGTTTCCTAATGAATAACGGAATTAGGCATGTCTTCATGTACTTATTGGCCATCTGTATATATTCTTGGGAGAAATGTCTGTGCAGCTCCTTTGCCCATTTTTAATTGGAATATTTGGTATTTTTATTACTGAATTGAAAGAGTTAATCATATATTCTAGGTATGTGTCATCAGATGTATGATTTAAAAATATTTTCTCCCATTCTTCGGGTTGTCTTAACTTTATTAATGGCAACATTTGCATCAAAAAAGTGTTTGTTTTTGATGACATACAATTTATTTGTGTGTGTGTGTGCTTTTGATGACATATCTAAGGAGGCATTAATCCAGTATCCTCAAGACATATACCTTTGTTTTTTCATAAAATTTTATAGTATTAGATCTTAACTTTGAGATACATTTTGAGTTAGTTTTTGAATGTAGCATGGTAGAAGTACAACTTCATTCCTTTGCATGTGGATATTCAGTTACCTCAACACCATTTGATAGAAATATTGAAAATATTGATCAACACAATTTGATGAAAATTTTAAATTACTTTGACACTTCTGTCTAAAATCAAGTCAACATAAATGTGAGGCTTTATTTCTGGACTCTAGATTTGGTTTCATTCATATATATGTCTGTTCTTATGTCAGTACCATACTGTTTTGGTTATAGCTTTTTAGTAAGTTTTGAAATAAGAAAGTGTGAGTCTTCCAACTTCACTCTTTTTCAAGGCCATTTTGGTTATTCTGGATCTCTCACATTTCCATATGATTTTAGGATGAGCTTGCCAATTTTTGTAAATAAGTCAGTTCGAGTTCTGATGGGAATTGTGTTGAATCTGTAGATCAGATGATGAATATTGCCATCTTAACAATCTATGAATACACTCTATTGTTCATTTTATTTAGATTTTCTTTTACTTGTTTTAACAATGTACTTCTAAGTACTGGCTAGCCTGAGGAGGTACTGTCTCTCCCCAGTCAGAAAAGTTCTCAAGATATTAAACATCAAAGACAAAAACTGTTTGATGTCAGTTACATGTGGAAGGTAAAAAACAATACAAATGAATGTATATGCAAACCAGAAATAAAGTCACATGTCTAGAGAACAAACTTGTAGCTACCAAAGGGGAGAGGGAAATGGAGAGGAACAAATTAGGGCTATGGGATTAATAGATATCAGAGATCAGATCAGTCGCTCAGTCATGTCCGACTCTTTGCGACCCCATGAACCGCAGCACGCCAGGCCTCCCTGTCCATCACCAGCTCCCGGAGGTCACTCAGACTCGCATCCATCGAGTCAGTGAACTACTATATATAAATAAATAACAATATACTGTATAGCACAGAGAATTTTACCCTTATCCTGTAATAATTTATAATCCCAAATAATCTGCAAAAAAATACTAAGTCACTGTTGTACACCTAAAACAAATACAACATTGTAAATCACATATACTTCCAATAAAAAATAATGAAAAGATGTCAAACATCATAATATACAGAAAATTGTAAAACGTAAACAATATAAAGTCTAACTTTAGAGCTCATACTTCTAAACATTCTCCAATATTACCTCTTTTATTCTACAATTAGTGAGAAATTACCAAAAAATTATATTAAAATATTGTAAGAGGTATTACAAGCACATACCTCTTCCTACTCTTGAAAAATGTGAGATTGATCAGTTGCAATACAAGTGTATTCGATGGCATAATTGAATATTGTTCCAAATAGAAATAGCTATGAAAGTCAGAACATCACCAAAAAAAAAAAAAGAGAGAGAGAGAGAGAGAGAAGCAATTGAAATGTTGATGGGTAATCAAAGCAATTAAAACAGAAATTGTTCTTGTGTGATGAAATGAAAAAACACATGCTTCCAAATAAGACAGGCTTGAATTCGGATTTTGTTTTTCCCACCAACTAGTTGGGTATGTTATTGAACTGCTCTGGGCTGTGGTTCTATCCTCTGTAAAATGCAGTGATAATAGTGGGTGAGGGATTTTCTGGCAGTCCAGTGGTTAGGATGCCAGTCTTCCACTTCCAGGGGCATGGGTTGGATTCCTGGTCAGGAACTAAGATCTAGCATGCCTCGCATGGCAGGGCAAAAAGAAAAGAGTGATCATGGCCACAAAATTGCAGCTGTGTGTACAGCTGACCAATAATTCAATCTCAAATTTGACACAAAAACCAGGTTAACTACCTTTGAGAAAGTTACACTCTAAGGGGGATAGAAATGTCAGTGGACACTTAAACTGTGGCAAGCAGCTAAAATACTGGACAAATACAGAGACCATTTATTTTTGCTTAGAAGCAGATAAGACACATACTAGAAAAATTCAGTCATGCATTTTTTTATTTCCTAAGGTGCTAGTCTGTGAGTGCCTAATTTTAATTTTTCAGTGGAGGGAGACTATTTTGAAATTAAATATTAGGAAATGTAAAAGGTTAACCATATTTCTTTGTTCCCAGCTTAAATTCCAAAATAGCTTAGTGTCATTGCTTTTTTAAGGCAAGTTTTTACATAATGCCACTTTATTAAAGATAATGAAGTGAAAAGGAATAAATAAATGAGTTTTTTGGATAATATTTTTGGTAAAACAGATCATATGAGTCAGTATATGCTGAGAGTAAGGAATGGCCATCCTAAAATAAATTAAATCTTGGGTTCAGTGTCAGAAATTGGATACTAAAATATGCCTAGGTATATGACTGTCAGGGGCAAACATTTAGAGACAAAGGGATCTTAAAATACATGTTGGAAGACAGATGTTGCAGAAAACATTTGTCATCAATTCTAGTCAATTGGTTTTTACTGATCAACAATTCTGTACTTCTGTTTCAGGCTCACGCTTCAAGATGAAAAATTCTCCTTTAAAAATGAAAAGAAGAAAAGTTAAGAAATGGCAAATTGAAGAGCAGAGACTCAAGTAAAACACACAAAGGCAAGTCAATGCTGTCATCTTATTGGAATGCTATGTTTAAATACTTCATAAATATTTAGAAGAATTGTGTATTGAACAAAATCAATGAACATTATTATTCATGAAAAGGAGGATTCAGACATAAATGACTGAGGACCTGATTATTAGATATGCAACACAGTTACCTGGGCTTCCTTTGTGACTTAGATGGTAAAGAATCTGCCTGCAATTCAGGAGACCTGGGTTCCATACCTGGATCGAGAATATCCCCTGGAGAAGGAAATGGCTACCCACTCCAGTATTCTTGCCTGGAGAATCCCATGGACAGAGGAGCCTGGCAGGCTACAGTCCATGGGGCTGCAAAGAGTTGGGCATTACGGAGTGACTAACACAGACACATACACATGATTACCTAATAAATTATCAGCATTTAATTAATTCATTCTTTCCTTCCTCCGTTCTTCCATCTGTCCACCCATCCATGAATTCATCCATTTGTTCATTTAACTTTTGGCTTTCTAATCCTCCCAGACAAAGTAAGTTTAATTGCTATTTTTCATGACCTCATCAGAAATATTTCATGGTAGATATACAATAACTCAGTGTGAGTCTCTCACATATATGGAACTTAGCAAAAAAACTTAGACCTCACAAAAGAGACATCTCTGACTCTCAGGACTAAAACCACCAGAGGGCTGGAGGTGGGGTGGGTATTTTCCATAGAAAATGGACCAATATTTGCTTGGGAAGGAGAAAAGTTGCTGAGGCTTTGGCTACCATGGCTTGCAGAGTGTTTTTGCAGAGAGCTACCATACTCTTTTCTTTTAAATTTAAATTCCCCCTAGGCAATAGTGGGTCCACTAATCCTGCTAAAATGTACCTTTAGCCTTTAGTGCTGGGGTAGTTGTGATGTGCCGCATTATGGCTGAGCATTAGTTGGCATTTACAGGGATGTGTGCTTGAGAAATAGGTCCCGTGTTACTTATTCTTTGATAGCTAGATTGGAGCAATAGCACATCCAGTCCTAGGCAGAGTGCCTGGCTCCCCAGGGTGTACACCAAGTAGAACTGTTTTCCTTTCTAAGTCATCTTTTACTTGCTCAGTCTGCTCTTATTCCTCCTCCATTTCAGTAAGTTCAGTATCATGTTACAGTATTCTGTAGCAGTTTTCATTGTTTAAGCTATGTTTCTTAATAAAGGCTCTCACTTACTATGATGAAAAAGCATTTGGAAATCATTTTGGAAATTATCATTTTGGAAATTATAAGCAGAAAGCATGTCAGGGTTAAAGTTTATTGAATATATCAAAGATATCTGCAGTTTGATATCTGTAGATTTTCTGTCCATGATTCATCATGTAATGCAAATATATAAAAAGTTATTGAAACAAAACATTTTAGATGGTGATTTGATTGTAAACATGCCACATATTAAAAACTAAATGGGGAAATTAAAGAGATAGAAATATTACCTGAGAATATTTAAATATGGAAGTTAAAGTGATAGAGATGTTCCGTGAGAAGGCTGGATGGCAGGATTTCACAAGCTGCCAGTATCATTTGGGTTCTCAGTTTAGGAGGTCCAGTGAGTTAATATTATCAGTTCAATCAGTGTCAGTGTGACTGATTAGCATTGTGCGAACTCTCAAGAGACACATATAAGCCAGTTTGCCAAAGTTTTCATTTAGTATGGGACCAGAAACTACATGGGTATCTGCCACCCTGGTTACCTCCTTCCTCATACAGACATAGCAGTGAGGTCAAAGCAGCCATCAAGATACCTCCTGGTCCAAACAAATTCAATACAAAGGAAATGACACAAGTGGTCAGAGCTTTGGGAGACAATATAGTGATGTTTAAGATACTGCTGCTGCTGCTGCTAAGTCACTTCAGTCGTGTCCGACTCTGTGTGACTCCATAGACGGCAGCCCACCAGGCTCCCCCGCCCCTGGGATTCTCCAGGCAAGAACACTGGAGTGGGTTGCCATTTCCTTCTCCAGTTTAAGATGCTACCTCAGTTCAAATAGGGACTTTGCTACTAACTAGCTGGGACCCTGGGCAAGTTGCTTATCCTCTGTATGTCTCAGTTGCCTCATCTGAATAAAAGGGGATAATAGTGGTAACTACTTCAGGATGTTGTTTTGAGGTTGAGATGACTAGTGCAGTGTAGAAAGTGCTTATAACATTACCTGGTACATAAGCCATACTGTATATGTGCTCATCATTTGAATTCATTCTGAGAAGCACTTCAGGCAGAAATGAAGAAAACTAGCTCTCTGTGACCACCCTCTCTTAATGACCCTCTCTTAATGTTTCATTTGTGCTGGGTCCTGTGGCTTTTTGTCTTGCTCGATAGGTGTGGATATTTACCAAAATGTTTCTCTTGGTTCTCCTTTTACCAGGCTTCATGTGGAAACCTTTCATTCCTTATAAGTAATTTCTTATGTAGAGTAATCCAATTGAGTAGATAACTTTATATTACACTCTATACTCACCTTTGTTGTTGTTTGCTGCTGCTGCTAAGTCGCTTCAGTCGTGTCTGACTCTGTGTGACCCCATAGACGGCAGCCCACCAGGCTCTGCCATCCCTGGGATTCTCCAGGCAAGAACACTGGAGTGGGTTGCCATTGCCTTCTCCATTGTGTGAAAGTGAAAAGTGAAAGTGAAGTCACTCAGTTGCGTCCGACTCGTAGTGACCCCATGGACTGCAGCCCACCAGGCGCCTCCATCCATGGGATTTTCTAGGCAAGAGTACTGGAGTGGCTTGCCATTGCCTTCTCCTGTTGTTTAGTTGCTAAGTTGTGTCTGACTCTTTGGATGGTAGCTCGCCAGGCTTCTGTGTCCATGGGATTTCCCAGGCATGAATACTGGAGTGGGTTGCCATTTCACCTTATAACTCTCTTTATTATTTTTTTACATCTCTCTTTTTGAATTTAGAAGTACTTTTCTTATTTTCTTTAGTTAAGAGACTTTCATATCCTGCCTTACAGCTTTGATTTGCAAGACATTCTTCCTACTTAGGTATTCTTCAGATAACTGGTTTAATACAGCTTATGTGAATTTTGCAAGTCCATGTCTTAGGGATTTGATAATGCTAGTGGTGATAATCATGATGACATGATGACAATAACAATATTAGCACTATCTTTTATTGAATCTTTGCTGTGTACCTGGCTTCATATTAACGCTTCCTATATTAGCTTATGAAATACTAATAAGAAACTGATGAACTAGGTACTGTTCATCTTCGGTTTATACATGAGGATGCTGTGAATAGATGGAGAAGGCAATGGCACCCCACTCCAGTACTTCTGCCTGGAAAATCCCATGGGTGGAGGAGCCTGGAAGGCTGCAGTCCATGGGGTCGCTGAGGGTCGGACACGACTGAGCGACTTCACTTTCACTTTTCACTTTCATGCATTGGAGAAGGAAATGGCAACCCACTCCAGTGTTCTTGCCTGGAGAATCCCAGGGATGGGGGAGCCTGGTGGGCTGCCGTCTATGGGGTCACACAGAGTCGGACACGACTGAAGTGACTTAGCAGCAGCAGCTGTGAATAGAGGGGTTAAGTAACTTGCTTGACATCACACAGGTAATGCATGGCAAAATCTAGATTCTATCCTGAGCTAGAACTCCAAGGTCAGCGTTCTCAGTGATGTTGCTGATAGATTCTCAAATAGTGCCGCCCTCTCACCCCCCGCTTTCAGCTGCATTTGAACCACCAACTAAGAGCAAACAAGAAAACACTCTACATTTTTCTGAGGTGATATTAAAGAGAGAATCAAATTCAAGGGAGACTTAAATGATCCTTCACACATACTAATACAGATATGGGTCCTTAGGCTAATTAAAAACCTAACAATGTGTTGAAATCAGTGTTTATAACTGAAAGTATATGGGACTATGTGAATTGATAGTATTTTGATGCATTAGCATCAAAATATACCCAGGCATCTTTGGAATTGTTTCCCGAAATGTGTATTTTGAAAGTTTCCATCTATGGAATATCCCATTATGTAATAGTTTCATGTGGTTTAAGCCGTAATTATCAGTCATTTTCTAACAATTCTGACTTTGAAATCAAAGGACATTTGGAAAGTTCCTCATTCAGGACTATATTCATGTCTCCAGGTCTTTGCTTTATCTCTTCCAGAATCTCTTTCATTTCAGTTTCTGATGCTGCCTCTCCACTTAATTGCTCAAAAATTAAAATCCTGCATGATACACTGAGTTCTTTGGAAAAACAGTTGTCTGAGTTTGTTTTAAAGTGGCAAGGTGAGCAAGATACAGGAAGGGGGCAAGTATGCTTCAGGCTAGCAGCCTAAATTCAGTGTACTGGTATTGGTATAGAACTTCTCTGTGTTCTTATTTCAATATTTAATTAATTTCAGGGGACTACATTGTTTATACTTCCTAATTAGGCCTACTGGCCTTCACTATTGTTCTCTTGTCTCTAATCAGAAATCATTTGTTTCGGGAGCTCTGCAGAGTGGAGTTAGACGAGGGCTTTTAGAACATTCTATAAACTGGATTCTGTATATTTGTAAATTATGCTGATAAGCACTTTTGTAGCACAATGAGGTCAAGACAGTCTCATCGAAAATGGCCTTTTCGTGCTGTACTCAAGCCAAAAAAAGGGAAAAGATCATAAAGGTACTATGTTATGTTTGCGAAAGAAATTCAATGCAGGACAGTGGTTACTTTTTGACAGTCGTTACTTTCAGCCCTTAAAGCGACTAAAGGAAATAAATTCTCAAAATGTATAGAATTTAATTAAAGATATATTTATGAAAAAACATATTGTATGAAAATATACAATGTTACATGCTATAAAGCACAGAGAAATATTAAGATACAGTTCATGATTTTAAAGAGTTTGTAATTTAAAAGAGAGACTAAAGATACACATGCAATTAATTAAATAGAAGAAGACAGAATATAAATGCCCTTTGTCAGAGGCACAGTTTAGCCTAAAAGAACAAAGCTGGACTGAATTTATCTACTAAAATTTGATTCATTCATTTAACTGCTATTTATTGAATGCCTACTATGTGCCAGGTCTGGAGATATAGCCCTTGCTACCAAGGGATGCTGATCTTTGGAAATGAAATTCTTGACTAATTTTCAGGATACAGGGTAAAAAATGGAAGTAGCTTTAGCTTTGGAGTTTGAAAATACCATATCAAAACCTGGCCCTATCAATTATTCATTGGGTGACTTAAGCAAATTATAATCCTTTTAGCTTTATTGCAGAAATTAGAGGGTCATCTTTGACTCCCTCTTCTAATTTCATCCTAAATAAAGGTAATCAACAAATCAGTTTTTCAATGTTCCTTGAATGTTTTCCATCCTCCCCATGCTTTTATCCCCGGTCCAAAGGCTTGCCCTCATGCTTTGTTTATGGATTCCATACCTTAAATTAGGTTTGGATTAGTTTTGTTTGCAGATTCTAAATTAGTTTTGCTCTTCCCATATCATTCTTATTCAATCTATCAGGCATGTTGTAACCAAAGCAATCTTTTTAAAACTTTTCCCCAAGTATAACAGTCCTGTCTTCAAAACTCTTCAGTCTTGTCTCATCACCCAGGAAATGCAAGTCTGTATTTCTTAGGAAGTAAGACCTTTAGTGAGCTGAACTCTGCTTACATTTTTTAACTACACATGCCAATCGTCCTCCATAACCACCCTATGTTTCTCTAACCACCAGCGTGCTTTATGCCTGTGTGCCTTTGCTCACGCTATTTTTTGTTTTTGTTTTTGTTTTCTTGGCTCTACCACACATGGGACCTTAGTTCCTCAGGGATTGAACTGGTACCCTGTCCCCTGCATTGGGAGTGTGGAGTTGCAACCACAGCAATTTTTTTTTTTAATGCCAAAGTTTGAAATTTCATCCTCATTCTCACTTCACCAATCCTATCTAGAAAACTTTAAAATTTTATTGTTCCTTTGACACTTTACTCAAATGCAATCTTCTTTACAGAGCATTCCTTGATGATGTGGGCACAGGTAATTTTTTCATTCTTTAGTACTCACACAGCATATTGTATGTATCTATGTTTTATGTGTTTTATGTATATAAATACATATTTTATGTATAATGAATATGATGGCACAATACATTATAATGTCATTATCCTTGTATATACCAATTGTCTCAAAAAGACTGAACAACTGAGAAAAGACAGGGCCCGTCACCTTTGAATTCTCACTTCTAATGTAATGTCTGCCAAGGAGAGGTTGTGCAATGAATATTTATTTTAGTAATGAAGTTTGGGGATAAGTGGAAAGAACCAAATGCCTTGTGGATGAGATGGAATTTAAGGCCTTGGAAAACTTCTGAAATATTTCATGAATTAAAAAAAATATAATTTGGGGATGTCTAGTGTTTTAATATACATATACACATAAATACTATATATATCTTCATCATCTTCCCTTTACTGCTTAAGTATTTTGCCAGAAAAACTGTCTTTTCCATTCAAAGCCCTGGATGCAGTACTCTGAGCATGGTGAAGACTTATTAAGTAGGTTAATAGTCTGATTTAAAGAAGCATTTTCCTCATGTCTCTTTAATAAAGGTACCATTCTGATTCTCCGGTACTATGTGGTGTTGAAAATGCCTGACTTTTTAGCTGAGTCATAGATGTCTGTATACTGTACCTAATATCGAATAAAATGCTGATATTCACTCTATGTATTTAATTTCTCCTGAACATGCTAAAAAATATGTAAGTAAGTAGGCCTTTGATCGTCAGTGGAAAATATGTGATAACTCTGGGCACCTCATTGCTTTAGCTCTCCCTGGGCAGATCACCTGAGTCTGACTGTAAAAGTATTAACTTGGGCATCTTTTCAACGCAAATCATGTCCATTTCAGGTTATCAATGATGGTTATGCTCTTAGGTATTCTGGCAGGTTTCTTATCTGAATTTTGAAATAGAATTAACAATACTTTCTGGGATATTCCATTCCTTACCAGTGCATGTTTTGTACTTAAGTAGTTCCTTTAAAATACAGATAAGGGACTTTCCTGGTGGTCCAATGGTTAAGACTTCCCCTTCCAATGCAGAGAGTGTGGGTTTGATCCCTGGTTGGGGAACTAAGACCACACATGCCTGGAATCCAAAAAGCAAAAACATAAAACAGAAGCAATATTGTAACAGGTTCAATAATGACTTTTAAAATGGTCCATATAGAAACAATCTTAAAAAACTAATTAATATAAAAAATTTAAAATGTACAGATGAAAAACCATTGACACCAATAAAGATATTATGAATAACAGAAACCCAGAACATAGTGGCTGGCAAAAGACAAGGAAATCTATACTCTTGCAGTCTTCTTTAGGATAACTATTCCCTTCATTTTAAACCACGTTTTCTAAAATAAATTTTATTATTTTGGCAGCACATCATGGTTAGGAGACAGAGAAGTCGGCTTTGGAGGCTTCGTTTTCTTTTTTTCCACCACAAGAAAGAGAACTTATGAAGGAACCTCTGCTGCCTGGAGATCTTCCCCTAGAAACCCCTGCATAATAAAGTTATTGGCTAAATTCGAGGAGCTCAGCAAAGGAGCTCAGTATTCTTGCCTGCAAAGTCCCATGGACAGAGGAGCCTGGCCGACTACAGTCCAAAAGGTCGCAAAGAGTCAGACACCACTGAGCGACTGAGCACACAGGCACGCACACAGGAAGCATCTAAAGGAAACATCGTTGAGTGCAATCCTGTAGTATTGGAGATGCAGCTATGGATATATAGCCATAATTATATGTGGGTGGTAGGTAATCCAGAGAGGATCAGGAAGGCAGACTGGAAGGAGGGGCTAGCTTGCTTTCATCGCTTTCCTCCTGTCAAAACCTGAAGGTTTGCTCCCAACCTTTGGGTGTCTGTACTTAGGGAGTTTTCAGCGGGGTTCTCAGCCCATCGACCTGCTCTAAGCTAAGCCAGACGGCCGGATGGACGGCTACTTCATGTTCGTGGTACACTCTCAGACCCACGCTCCTTCTCACAACTCTATCCACCTTGGACACTGAGCTGGTGGAGGTGCGAGGAGAGGCTCGGAAGGAGCGGTGGGGACGACCCCTCTCCGAATGTCTTTGCAGCTGTCAAAGAGTAGCCAACAAGCGCCAGATTTACGTGCACTTTGAAAGAAGCATCTCCACCATTGGCTTTCCGAGCGGCGCTGTCGCTAGGGAGCGGCGGGCAGGGCGAGCCGAGACCCGGGAGCAGCCCGGGCGGGTGTTCCCGTCACTTGGGCCAGAGCGCCGCCGCGGGCGGGCGTAGACACGCAAGCACACGCGCGCTCCCCACGGGTTCGAGCCCCGCAGCCCCGGTCCGCCCGAGGGCGCCCCCGGGCGCGTGCTTTAAGCAGAGCCGCGCCTCCCAGCTTGCCGCCCGCCCCCTGATTCCCGCCGCCGCGGCCGGGAGGAGAAAAGAAGCGGGAGCCTCCGCTCCAGGTCCCCTAGCGCGGGCTCTGCGGAGAGCTGCGGGCTTGGGGAGGAGGAGGAGAACGCGGTGAATGAGTGCCCGCCTCGCTTCCGAGTTGTGTGAGTTGGCGGCGCCGCGCCCCAGCTTCCGGCTCTCGGCGCCCCACGCGCTCGCTGCTCCCGCGGCTGCAGCCCACGCCCGCGCTCGGAGCCCCAGCTCACTGCTCCGGAGGAGCCGAGGCTCCCGAGCTCCCGGCCCGGCCCCAGTCCAGCGGAAAGCAGTGGTGTCCCCCGGCAGAGGCGCACGGCCGCACTCTCTCCCGCTATCTCCGTGGCCCTTCGGTCTCTCCATGGCCTCGCATCAGCAATCCCGGATCCAGGCTTACCTGGAGAAGAACAGGATCGGTCCGCTGTTTGAGGTGAGGCGCTGGGGTGCGGGCGGTCCCGTTTGTCTTAGGAAGAAGGGGTGCAAAACACCCCGGAGGGAAGTACGGGGAGAGAAGGGAGACACCGGAGGGGCGCCCTCGTGGCCCCGGTTCTCTGGCATTCGCTCTGCCCGGGCCAGGTATCCTGGAACGCGGCCGCGCGGTCACCTCTTCGGTTACCTGGGCGCGGACAGGTGAACTCTGGGAGGGCCAGCCTGACCCAGGCAGGGATAGTTTGAGGTGTCCGACTGTCCTGTACCGCTCACCATATGCACAGGGGCCCTGACAGGCTGAGACGGATGGATGCACACACTCAGTCTTACACACGCTCACTTTTTTCCTGGAATTCACACTGTCTTGCGCGTTGCTTTTTTTTTTTCTCTTCAAAATGTGGGCAGTAGTAGAACCCGAAAAAGGTGGAGGAGGTGCTTAGCAGGGGGATGGAATAAGGTTAACCGGGAGAAAACTGAATTGATAGGGAGTAGGTTTCAGCAGGTGCGGGCGTGTTGAATGAAACTGTCCAGCTGAGGCACTGACATTGGTCTCTGGATGGGGGAAAAAAAAAGCCCTTTGCATTGCAGCCCCTACCTGTGCTGGGGTGGGGGTGGGGGGAGAAAAGGGAGCGGAGAAAGGTTCGGGAAAAGCACACGCATATTTATGGGAAGGAGACGTGGGACTCTGAGCTGTTTTTTTCTCGCCAGCAGAGAACTGATGACAAAATACTGTAGGAGAAAGGAAGAGAGGGAGAACAGGAGAGAATGAGGACTGAAAGCCGACAGGGGCAGAGCGTCCCGCCGGTGGCTAGGGCTCTGGGCAGCTGCAGAGACCGGCGGGGAGGGGGTCCCCATGGCCCCCGTCCTTTCTGGTTCAGCCGGCCAGTTGGGCACCGACCTACTGTGAAAGGATGTGGGGAGGGGGTCGAGATTCCCCACTCCCCACAATAAACCCCAGAACATTGTGGTCATTTTTGAATTTTACGTGATCGCGGTATTTTAAGACTGAAACGCGGCAAGAGGAAGAGTTAAGCGGAGGAGGATGGAGCACCTTCGCCAGGACAGATGAAAGGAGAATGACAACTGCAGGAAAAACAAGGATGCAAATTAATGTCCCATCACAAAAAGGGAGCAGACAAGGGTGTGATCATAACGGGTTTCACATTACCAAGATTTTCAAGATCTCTTATTTTTCTGACCAACTTTTAAGTTAACCGTGTACTGTCTTGAGATATGCAACCATTATTTCAACCCAAACTCATTGTTGTAGAGTGTTCATAAGGTCCTACAGTATATGTATTGATTCTTGTTTTTGCCAAAAGTGTGAACAAAGGAAGTCCACAAAAGCAGAGTATTAATAGAGTATTAACAGAATTGCTGGAGCTACTTGAATTCCTTTCTTTAACCCTCTGTGGCACAGTTGATTACATTAAAAGAAACATAAATACATTTGGAGTGTTCTCTAGAATATAAAGTATAGTTTTTAATAGATGCTGTTGGTGTTTGTTAACTTTTAAAATTCCCCAGATTCTCTCCAAGTGATAATAATAGAGTTTGGAATATATGTAAACGTTCTACATAATTAGGAGATAGATCCAACTTGGTTCTTATTAAAAGTTCACATTTTCAGGCACTGACTAGCTAGTTCCACTGATAAATTGTAAGTGATGGTAAAACGGTGTCATGAAGTGTTAGACCTCCTTACTAAAAAACAGACAAGGACAGAATTATACACTTTGTATTTTATTGATTTGGGAGAGTAACATATTACATATACTCCTGTATTAGCTTGGATTACAGTTTGAGTAGTTAATTTTTTAAGGTTAATGTGCACTGTAAGTGATTAAAGGGAGAAAATGGATAAGTTCTCTTCTATTGGAAGAAGAGTTCCTTATGCAACAGTTTTTTTTTTTTTTTTTTTAAATCATGAGAGAGCTTAGTTTTTGAGAGTAGAATTACATATACTTTACAAAATTGGAAAATCTCCTCATACTAGAAAATTAGTGAAACTAGTGTAAAATGTGGAGAAGGCAATGGCACCCCACTCCAGTACTTTTGCCTGGAAAATCCCACAGACGGTGGAGCCTGGTAGGCTGCAGTCCATGGGGTCGTTAAGAGTCGGACACGACCAAGCGACTTCACTTTCACTTTTCACTTTCATGCAGTGGAGAAGGAAATGGCAACCCACTCCAGTGTTCTTGCCTGGAGAATCCGTGGGACGGGGGAGCCTGGTAGCGTGCCGTCTGTGGGGTCACACAGAGTCGGACACGACTGAAGTGACTTAGCATAGCATAGCATAGTGTAAAATGGACATACTGACCTATCATTCTCCTCAAAGCTCTCAGGACTTTAGTTAATGGTGCTCATAAAAACTGCTTCAAGAGATCAGAACAAGAGCTGAGGCATCTGAATTTAGTAGAAAGTAGCACAAAGGACTGTCACATACCTAATTCTTGGGCCACATTGTAAGAAACAATGATATAAGCTAAAATCTCCATTTACCAATCACAAATTGAAATCATTAGGTGATGCCAGTTTTTATCATCTGTGCTTTGTTATGATTTGTGTGTGTGTGTGTGTTTTGAGACACTGGAGTTGGTGACATAAACTTACTTTAGTTTTGAAAATATACAGAACCAGACAGTACCTTTCCTTTGCAGATCTTGTTGGGACTGTTTTAAGAAAACACATTGGAGTGAGACACTTTAAAAACAGCACATGAATGTTAATTAAAACAATAGCAAAGGTAAAATATACTGGTTGTGAGAACACTTGTATCTTTTTTTTTTAACCTGTACAGGTTATTTACTTAGTTAATTTCTTACTTAGTTTACTTATTTCTAACATTTTGCCACTGAAAATTATTGGTTGGGATGGTGCTCAGGGCAATCATATATCTTGGTTCAAGCATGGTCACACTCACAAGGTCACACTCACTCTTGTGTGTGTGGGTCATCCTTACACTGACACACACAAGTGTGGGAAATCCTACACCATATAAAATCACTTGTATGTGGAACCTAAAAACAAAAAATGATACAAACAAACTTATTTACAAAACAGAAATAGATCCATAGATGTAGAAAACAAATGCATGGTTACCAAAGGGGGAAAAGGGGAGGGAGGGATTAATTAGGAGTTTGCAATCAACAGATACACACCACTGTATATAAAAGAAATAACAAGCAATATAGCACAGAGAACTCTACTCAATATCTTGTAACAACCCATAATGGAAAAGAATTTGAAAAAGATTATATATTCATATATATATATATGCACATAGTCATATATATATAAATCACTTTGCTGTGTACCTGTGTACATTGTAATCAGCTGTACTTCAGTTTAAGAAAGCAGTGGTAACAAGGCCACCCCTGTAATAAAATCCATCCCAAGAGACATCATAATGAAATTTCTAGGGAAAAAAGAAGAGATTAAAATCTTGAAAGCAGCCAGAGAAATGCAACACTATCCCTATAAGGGAAAAAACAATTAGAATGACACCAGATTTGTCATCATACCCATGGAGATCAAGAGGCAATGGAACAGTATTTTTCAAGTGCTGAAAAAATATAAAAAGAATCTAGAATTCTATAGAGAAAATATCCTTTAGAAATAAAAGGGAAACCAAGAGAATTTGTTATCAGCAGTCCTTCCTGAAAAGTACGGCTAAAGGAATTTCTCTAAACAGAAAGGCAACAATAAAAGAAGAAGGAAGTTTAGAACATCAGGAAAGAGAAAGAACATGGAGAGAGCAAAAACACAAATCAGATCAGATCAGTCGCTCAGTCGTGTCCGACTCTTTGCGACCCCATGAACCGCAGCACGCCAGGCCTCCCTGTCCATCACAAGCTCCCGGAGGTCACTCAGACTCGCATCCATCGAGTCAGTGATGCCATCCAGCCATCTCATCCTCTGTCGTCCCCTTCTCCTCCTGCCCTCAATCCCTCCCAGCATCAGAGTCTTCTCCAATGAGTCAACTCTTCGCATGAGGTGGCCAAAATACTGGAGTTTCAGCTTTAGCATCAAAACACAAATGAGTACTGTACTCATGTATTACATGTATTACCTGTACTCATTTTTGTATTATCTGTACTCATACTGAAAACACAAATGAGTACAGATAATACAAAAATGAGTACAGGTAATACATTTTCCTTCTCCTCTTGAATTTACTAAATTATGTATGATTGAAGTTCTAAATATGACATTGCCAAATGTGGTTCTAAATGTATATAGAAGAAATACTTAAGAAAATTGTATTATTAATATAATCAGGGAAGAGAAAAGGGGTACAAAGGAGGTAAGGTTTCCATTCTTCACTTGAGCTGGTAAAATGACAACACCTGTTGATTAATTCTGCATGTATGATATAATATGTAGTATGTACATGCGTGCTCAGTTTCTTAGTTGTGTCTGACTCTTTGTGATCCCATGGACTGTAGCCCACCAGGTTCCTCTGTCCATAGAGATTCTCCATGCAAGAATATGGGAGTGGGTTGCCAATTCCTCCTCCAGGGGATCTTCCCAACCCAGGGATTGAACCCGAGCCCCTTGCATCTCCCATATTGACAGGCAGATTCTTTATGTAACAGTGTGCCACCTGGGAAGCCTCAGTTCAGTTCAGTTCAGTCACTCAGTCGTGTCCAACTCTTTGCAACCCCATTAACTGCAGCATGCCAGGCCTCCCTGTGCATCACCAACTCCTGGAGCCTACCCAAACTCCATTGAGTCAGTGATGCCATCCAACCGTCTCATCTTCTATCACCCCTTCTCCTCCTGCCCTCAATCTTTCCTAGCATCAGGGTCTTTTCAAATGAGTCAGCTCTTCGCATCAGGTGGCCAGAGTATTGGAGTTTCAGCTTCAAAATCAGTCCTTCCAATGAAAACCCAGGACTGATCTCCTTTAGGATGGACTGGTTGGATCTCCTTGCAGTCCAAGGGACTCTCAAGAGTCTTCTCCAATGCCACAGTTCAAAGCATCAATTCTTCGGTGCTCAGCTTTCTTTATAGTCCAACTCTCACATCCATACATGACTACTGGAAAAACCATAACCTTAACTAGACGGACCTTTGTTGGCAAAGTAATGTCTCTGCTTTTGAATATGCTGTCTAGGTGATCATAACTTTCCTTCCAAGTAGTAAGTGTCTTTAATTCCATGGCTGCAATCACCATCTGCAGTGATTTTGGAGCCCCCAAAATAAAGTCAGCCACTGTTTCCCCATCTAATTGCCATGAAATGATGGGACCAGATGCTATGATCTTAGTTTTCTGAATGTTGAACTTTAAGCCAACTTTTTCACTCTCCTCTTTCACTTTCATCAAGAGGCTCTTAAGATCTTCTTCACTTTCTGCCATAAGGGCGGTGTCATCTGCATATCTGAGGTTACTGATATTTCTCCCGGCAATCTTGATTCTAGCTTGTGCTTCTTCCAGCCCAGTGTTTCTCATGATGTACTCTGCATAGAAGTTAAATAAGCAGGGTGACAATATACAGCCTTGACGTACTCCTTTTCCTATTTGGAACCAGTCTGTTGTTCCATGTCCAGTTCTAACTCTTGCTTCCTGGCCTGCATACAGATTTCTCAAGAGGCAGATCAGGTGGTCTGGTATTCCCATCTCTTTCAGAATTTTCCACAGTTTATTGTGATTCACACAGTCAAGGGCTTTGGCATAGTCAATAAAGCAAAAATAGATGTTTTTCTGGAACTCTCTTTCTTTTTCGATGATCCAGCAGATGTTGGCAATTTGTTCTCTGGTTCCTCTACCTTTTCTAAAGCCAGGTTGAACACGTGGAAATTCATGGTTTTGTATTGCTGAAGCCTGGCTTGGAGAATTTTGAGCATTACTTTACTAGCGTGTGAGATGAGTGCAATTGTGCGGTAGTTTGAGCATTCTTTGACATTGCCTTTCTTTCGGATTGGAATGAAAACTGACCTTTTCCAGTCCTGTGGCCACTGCTGAATTTTCCAAATTTGCTGACATATTGAATGCAGCACTTTCACAGCATCATCTTTTAGGAGTTGAAATACTAGGGCAAGTAAAAAATCTATACAATAAGATGCCCTCAAAAAATATAGGTAAATAAAAAAGAAAATTTTAAAAATGTGAAAATAACCCACAGGAACAGGAAAATGGAGGAAAAAAAGAGAGGACAGACAGAAAAACAAAAAAACAGGACAGGCTTTAGTCCTAATATGTCAATAATTGAATGCAAATGGTCTAAATATACCAGTTAAAAGATAAATTGTCAGAATGGATTAAAAACATGATCCAATTAAATACTATCTCTAAGAAACTCATTTCAAATATAAAGATATAAGCAGGATATAAGTAAAAGGATGGAAAAAATATGCAGACATCCAGAGAAAGCAGGCATGGCTATGTTAATGTCAGATAAAGTAGACTTTGGAGAATAGAAAATTACCAGAGACAGGAATTGTCATTGCATAATAATAGAAGGGTTAATCCACCAAGAGAAAGAGCAATCCTGAGTGTGTATGTACTGAGCATCAGAGTTACAAAATGTATGAAGGAGAAACTGATAGAACAAAAAAGAAAAATAAACAAATCTGTAATTATAGTTCAAGATTTCAAAACCCCTTTCTTGACAATTGAAAGAACAACTTGACAGGAAATCATAAACACCACAGGAGAAAGCAATAGCACATCACACAACGGATCTAGTTGATGTTTGTAGACTGCTCTATGCAACAGCAGCAGAAAACACATTTCTTTTCAAGTTGCTTGGAATGCATATAGAGACAGACCATTCCCTGAACCAGAAAACAACCCTCAATTGAAATCATACAAATGTGTTCTCCATCACAGTGGGATAAAACTAGAAGTCAGTAATAGAAAGAAAAGAGGAAAATTCCCCCAACATTGGGAAGCTGTTCATCACACTTCTACCTAATACACTGGTCAAAGAAGAAATCACAAGGAAATAAAAATACATCAAACCATGAAATGGAAGATATGTTAAAATTTGTGAGATGCAGCTCAAGCAGGGTGGAGAGGGAATTTTATAACACTAAAATGCATATGATAAAAAAGTGGATGATGTGACTGACCTAAATAGTACTGCTTTCGCTATGCCATTCCTCTGTCTACTCCTAATAGTAGAGGACAGTCTATCCAATGAGGGAGAGGGCCCTTCTTCTGCAGTGAAGGATATGTGAACATCAGTAAGGTGAAGTATTTGTTCATATATCATGTCTTGTATCTAGAAGTAGATCTTAAGTTCCTGAAGGTGGAAAACAAGTGCCTCCTGCTTTATTGTGTATCTACTCTAGTATGTAGTAGAGCCCAGACTATAAATCAGGTGCTCAGCCCATGTTAAACAAAATTTTATTCAGTTTGTTTAATTGAATTCAACAAAACATTGAGTTGCATATATTTTTCCTTTCTATGGAGGAAAAACATTGAAGATAGAACCAGCTAGCAAATACCAACTTGATGTTTATTCCTTTAAGACCTAGAGCAAAATATCCCACATCCCATTAATTAACCTTTATGTACAGTGAATAACTTATAATTATGTGCTTAATTACCTAATTCACTTTCAGCCATATTTTCTGCTTTTTAATATCTGCTCCCTTGAGAGGGCCTGATAAATTAATTCACACCGCTCTGCAAGGCTTAGTGCATAACTCCTCCCTCTCTCAAGTGCATTTGCGTTTAACATGGAGGAAGATACATGACAATGTCATGTTGTTGTTGTTCAGTCTCTCAGTTGTATCTGACTCTTTGCGACCCCATGAATTGTAGCATGCCAAGCTTTCCCTGTCCTTCACTATCTCCTGGAGTTTGCTCAGACTCATGTCCATTGAGTCAGTGATGCTGTCTAACCATCTCGTCCTGCGTTGCCCGCTTCTCCTCTTGCCTTCAGTCTTTCCCAGCATCAGGGTCTTTTCCATTGAGTCAGCTCTTAGCATCAGGTGGCCAAAGTATCGGAGCTTCTGCTTCAACATCAGTCCTTCGAATGAATTTTCAGGGTTGATTTCCTTTAGGATTGACTGGTTTGATCTCCTTCCTGTCCAAGGGACTCTCGAGTCATCTCCTCCAGTACCACAATTCAAAAGTATCAATTTTTTGGCACTCAGCTGGTTCTTTATGGTCCAGCTCTCACACCGGTACATGACTACTGGAAAAACCACAGCTTTGACTACATGGACCTTTGTTGGCAAAGTGATATCTCTGTTTTTAATATGCTGTATGGGGTTGTCATAGCTTTTCTACAAGGGAGCAAGCGTCCTTTAATTTTGTGGCTGCAGTCACTGTCTACAGTGATTTTAGAGCCCAAGAAAATAAAGTCTGGCACTGTTTCCACTTTTTCTTCCTATATTTGCCATGAAGTTATGGGACTGGATCCATGGTCTTGGTTTTTTGAATGCTGAGTTTTAAGCCAGCTTTTTCACTCTCCTCTCCCACCTTCACCAAGAGGCTCTTTAGTTCCTCTTTGCTTTCTGCCATAGAGTGGTACCAACTGCATTTCTGAGGTTGTTGATAATTCTCATGGCAATCTTGTTTCTAGCTTGTGATTCATCCAGCCTGGCATTTGGCATGATGTACTCTGCATGTAAGTTAAATAAGCAGGGTGACAATATACAGCAAGAATACTGGAGTGATTTGCCATCCCATACTCCAGTGGACCATGTTTTGTTAGAACTCTCCACTATCACCCGGCTGTTTTGAGGGGCCCTGCAAGACATGTCTCATAGCTTCATTGAGTTATGCAAGCTCCTTCACCATGACAAGGCTGTGATCCATGAAGGAGGTACTTAGTAGGTATTCTACTAAATAGTTGTCAGTACATTTATTAATGAAGACAATCAGGACCAACCTGTCACATCTCAAAATTATGGTTTGGGTATCAGTTATATTTTGTAGTAGGAATCTGGAAATGTTCTCAGCAGTTTATGAGAGATTTCCTGTCTTAAAAATTCATCATAAGTTTGTCTTCTCAACAGCTATTAAATTCTTCAGTGCATCGTGTTTGGAACTTCATTTCCACTCATTTGGTGCTTATTGGATGCTGTATTACATACTGAAAAGTATAAATTTATATAAAAGGTTTCCTGTCCTCAAAAACTCCTGTATATTTATTAATAGAAAAGACTGATACACTCAGGACACCCTGAACCATTCTGTTCTGATAATTTTGCAGGCACACACCTTGATTTTCTTGGTGCTGGGTCCACTTCATGTTCGTCAATATATTCCATCATTATACTATAAGAAGTAAAAAATTCATATTAAAAATTCACATTTAGAGATTAGTTTTCAAGAAATTTAGCCTTGAAATCAAGTATGTAAATCAAATAAGGTAAAGGGAAGATTGTTAATAGAATAGCTTCTGTTATTATTTTTGTTCTTGAAAGTTCTTAGCAACAGAAAGACATCTAAAGATGAATTAGTATCAGTGTCTAAATCATCTGATAGTTGGATAGTGCTCTATGTGAAATACATTGATAGTTTTAGGTTGTAAGTTGTTCTTTTAACATAAAAAGATCAGTTTCTTTTTGAAGTGTAACCTGCAGCGTACAGGAGTGTATTCCCTCACTGTTTAAACATATTGATCTAAATTCATAGTGATCAAGATGTATTGAATTGAGAATGCATTTGATTTGCCTATACATTGAAATAACATTTCTATTTGTATGGAGTGAACTCCATTGTATAAGACATTGTAGGTGCATGTTTTTGAGACATTAATTCACTACTCTTGTACTCCTAAGAATTCTCTCCATAGGATCTAGTGTTGTTTTGGTTATTTCATCTTTTCCCAATACATTTTTTATTTCCCAAATATAATAACCATCTTAACATTGTATAAAATTATATAATTTAAATAGCTACAGTTAATTAAAAAGAGCATTATTCTATTCTGACTGGAAATATCTCTGGAAACATTCCTTAGTATCTTTCCTCTTAGTGATATAACAATGATATGAAAAACAACACTGTTAAAATATGCAGATAGAGATTTCTTTGGTGATCCAGTGGCTAAGACTCCACACTTGCAATGCAAAAGGCCCAGGTTCTATCCCTGGGCAGGGAATTGAGTCCCATGTGCCACACCTGGGAGTTTACATGCTGCAACTAAAAAGTCCCTGCTGCTGCTGCTGCTAAGTCACTTCAGTCATGTCCAACTCTGTATGACCCCATAGATGGCAGCCCTCCAGGCTCCCCCGTCCCTGGGACTCTCCAGGTAAGAACACTGGAGTGGATTGCCATTTCCTTCTCCAATGCATGAAAGTGAAAAGTGAAAGTGAAGTCTCTCAGTCGTGTTCGACTCTAGCGACCCCATGGACTGCAGCCCACCAGGCTCCTCCGTTCATGGGATTTTCCAGGCAAGAGTACTGGAGTGGGGTGCCATTGCCTTCTCCGAAAAAGTCCCCATGCCACAACTAAGACCCTGGACAGCCAAGTGAATAAATACTAAAATATATATGCATATATATTCTATATGTTGTTGTTCAGTTGTGAAGTCATGTTCGCTTCTTTGTGATCCCGTGGACTGCAGCATGCCAGGCTTGCCTGTCCTTCACTGTTTCCCAGAGATTGCTCAAATTCATATCCATTGAGTCTGTGATGCTATCTAACCATCTCGTCTGCTGCACAGGTGACAAATAGTCTGCTTTTTGGAAGCTCACAAAAAGTCTTAGCTTTTGCAGAATTATTTTCAGTCTAACTCTCGCTTAACATTAAGACATTGAGGTCTGTGTACACTTGGCTACATCTCATTGCTACGATCTAGAGATTGGTGAGGAATCCAAGACAGAGATCAGAGTCACTCAGTTTGTGAATAGTTCAGTTTTGAGAAATAATATTTAGAGAAGAATTCCTGAAGTGCATTAAGTTCTTAAGTTATTAAAAGTGTATTTTAATATACAGTTAGTTGAGCAGTGATTTGGATACCTAGTCTGCATAAAGTTGCCCCGTGGACGAATTGCTGAGCTGAACTGTGGAGTGATTTCAGAAACTGCTACTGAGAGTCATTTTTCAAATTCGACCATGAAAATGAATATTTTGTCTACTATGGGATATGTGGAGTGGCATGCTCATAACTACATGGGAAATAGATGGAGAAACAGTGGAAACAGTGTCAGACTTTATTTTTCTGGGCTCCAAAATCACTGCAGATGGTGACTGCAGCCATGAAATTAAAAGACGCTTACTCCTTGGAAGGAAAGTTATGACCAACCTAGATAGCATATTCAAAAGCAGAGACATCACTTTGCCAACAAAGGTTCGCCTAGTCAAGGCTATGGTCTTTCCTGTGGTCATGTATGGATGTGAGAGCTGGACTGTGAAGAAGGCTGAGCGCCGAAGAATTGATGCTTTTGAACTGTGGTGTTGGAGAAGACTCTTGAGAGTCCCTTGGACTGCAAGGAGATCCAACCAGTCCATTCTGAAGGAGATCAGCCCTGGGATTTCTTTGGAAGGAATGATGCTCAAGCTGAAACTCCAGTATTTTGGCCACCTCATGCGAAGAGTTGACTCATTGGAGAAGACTCTGATGCTGGGAGGGATTGGGGGCAGGAGGAAAAGGGGACGACAGAGGATGAGATGGCTGGATAACAATCACTGACTCGATGAATGTGAGTCTGAGTGACCTCCGAGAGCTGGTGATGGATAGGGAGGCCTGGTGTGCTGCAGTTCATGGGGTCGCAAAGAGTCGGACACGACTGAGCGACTGATCTGATCTGATCATTAAGCAGCATCTTTTGTAAGAACTACTGCACATTTTAATAATGTCAAAAATAGTATATAAATATTCTGAATTGTGTACCTATAAGTATTCCTCCCTCCTTTTTTTTTTTTTTTTGGCATAGGTTTCTGGAAAACTCATAGCCTAATGATAGTCAGAATGTAGGCCATTATCATGACGACTCATACGCTCATTCTTTTTCCCATATTGTCTTCATTTGTTTTACTATATCTTTTCCCTCCCACTTTTTGTTAATGCCATTTGATCATAATTTCTGCTTCTTTGGAGAGTGCCTTCAATTCTTTCTGAAATAAGGCTGAATACAAGTTTGATATAAATCATAAAGTGACCAACCCATAATCTGAATAAATCAGATGCATTACAGGATACATTTGAATGAAGTTTCCTATTGATACACACTCTCACTGACTTTCTTTTTGGAAATATTTCTTTGGCTTCTTCTGGATTGTTTAGGGAGAATTTATTTGCAGGATGATGTCTCCTGGGATGAGTCTATTGAGGAGCAGAGATGAAGCTTCCTAGAAGGCAAGATCTGAGACTCAGGGTCTTTGTTTGATCTGTTTTCTCTGCTTGAAAGTTTTCCCCTCATCCCCTGTGCTGGCTTCTCTTCCATTCAGAAGTTTAAATATCTCATCAAAGAGGCTCTCACAGATAACTTTTTTTTTTCTTTTTTGGCCATACTGCTTGGCGGGTGGGATCTAAGTCCCTTGGCACTGAAAGTGCAGAGTCCTAGCCACTGGACTGCTAGGGATTTCCCACAGACCACTCAGTCTCACAGCTTCCAAGTTAGTCTCCATCATGCAACACTGTTTTATTTCCATACTCATCAATCTCTGGCATTTCTTTCTTATTCATTTGTTCAGTATTTGACTCTCCCTTATAAATATATCCTCCACGAGGAAAGGGACTTGGTCTCCTTATCCCAGTGATGCACAGTAGCCCATTTCTTGCAGCTGGCTTTCATTCTTATTCCTCTTACCAAACATTTAAAAAAAAGTTGAATAAACCTCTCCCCAGGTAAGATATTTTAGAGCCATTAAAAATGAAGAAATGAGTTTGAGATTACATTTGCAATATTTTTATAACTGTATTTGACACACAAAAAGAATGGAAATAATAATGGTTTATAGTTTTTATATAAGGTTCCAAGTTGATAGGCACGTTTTGCTCCCACAAACCATCCGATTTTTCAAGCCCTTTGTATTACTGCACTGTTTATTTCTTTTAATGTGAAGTTCTTTAATATCATTTCATCTTCTAGAGGCCCTTACTGAGGCCCATGTAAGTACTGTATTTGCATGTTAATGGTACTTTTCTTGCCAATTAGATCCTTCATGGAGAGTTTTGGCAGAGGTTGGGAGGAAAACACTAATAGAGTTGATGAAATCAGAAATGATGATGTTGAGAGGACAAGAGCAGGTAGAGTGAAAATGAGGAGCAGGTGAATAGAAATGGTGCCAGGTGGGGAGGTGGAAAGGAGTGAGTCAAACATTTTCAGAAACAACCCTTGAATCATGCCATACCCACTCCCTCAATTTCTCTTTTAAGCACTTTATTAACACAGAACTGTGGATTTTACTTGCTAACTGGCTTCACAAAACTCTTTATTTCAAGCTGTGCACCAGATCCTTGTCAGAATACTCAGGAATCAATTGCCCTAAGCATGAAGAGGCTTTAAAACTGAGATAGCCTCAAGAAGGTAACCAAAAGGTTTGTAGAGGAAATACACTGCATTTCATTTGGACATGAAAGGCAAGACTGGTCTTCCCTGGTGTTTCAGATGGTAAAGAATCTGCCTGCAGTGCAGGAGACCCAGGTCAGTTCCTGGATCAGGAAGACCCCCTGGAGAAGGGAATGGCAACCCACTCTAGTATTCTTGCCGGAAAATCCCATGGACAGAAGAGCCTGGTGTGCTACAGTCCACAGGGTCGCAAACAGTTGGACATGATTGAGCGTCTGAAACTAACTTACTTATAAGGCCAGACTGAAATCTGCTGTAACATCAATGGATTGATACATGGCCCATCCTACAGATATTTTTGAGTGGGTACTATTTGAAAGGCTTTTCTGTGTAGAACATCTTTTAGGTGCCTTAAACTTGAAGTGACAGAAAAGGAGCCAGAACATCACAAGAAGTCCTACTCTCCTTGCGTCTTTGTTTCAGTGGTGGTTTAAGAATTATTCCCAAGACCCAGATATCTTTCTCTCCTCCCTTTCCTTCAACAAATATATCCAGTGAATTATCAAATCCTTTCAGTTAGGTCTTGTGAAAAGACTCTTGTGTAAAACACTTCCCTTTCTCTTTGAATCATCGCCAACATAATCCTGGCACCTGCACAAGTCCATCGTATTGCCCTGTCCTGATCCATTCTATATGTAGCTAACACTGACCATCCAACCAGTGATATTTACCATGTATTTCTCTACTAAAAAATAAATATATGGGCTCTCTGATGGTTCAGCAGTAAAGAATCTACAATGGAAGAGATGCAGGTTTGATCCATGAGTCAGGAAGGTATCCTGGAAAAGGAAATAGCAACCCACTCCAATATTCTTGCCTGGAGAGTCCCATGGACAGAGAAGCCTGGTGGGCTTCAGTCCATGGGGGTTGCAGAGTCAGACGCAACTTAGTGACTAAAGAGCAACAACAAAATACACTGTTCTCCACTCACTGTGGTCATGCCTCTTAAACAAGAGCAGGCATTCATTATGACAGATGCCTTCAACCATGAACAAAATGTAAGATTCATGTAAATTTTCAAAGTATTCAAACTTTAGAGAATTTTCAAGCTTGCATTGTGTCATGTTTGGCACTGCATCCAGATGATAAAATCCAGATGATAAAATCCAGATGATAAAAATCACAGGGCCTCTGAAGATGCAAAGATTTTGAAACACTGAATTATGGGATAAATTCCAAATCAGGGTGGCATTCAGAGTTCTCCAACGTCTACTTAATCATGGTTTTCATTGTCCCTTCAGTGATAGCCAGGCTCGTTTGTCCAGTTGCTCCAATACATGAAATACCAAGTCTTTGCTTGACATTCCTTCTACATGGAATATTTTCCCTTTCTTCTATAATGTCATAGACTAGGTTCCTTGGGAAGCATACTCTGAAGTGGAGATTTGCAAGCAGAGGTTTAATTGTGGGATGCTTATGGAAGCAGCAGCTTGAAGGGAGTGAGGGAAGTGAGTTTGAGTAGAGGAGGAAGTAAAAGAAAAGTCGGGCTTTCCAGGTAGCTCAAATGGTAAAGAATCTGTCTGCAATGCAGGAGACCTGGGTACAATCCTGGGTGGGGAAGATCCCCTGGAGAAGGGCATGGCAACCCACTCGAGTATTCTTGCCTGGAAAATTCCGTGGACAGAGGATCCTGGTGGGCTACAGTCCATGGGGATGCAAAGGGTCAGACACAACTGAGTGACTAACACACACAGAGGAAGAATATACTCCAAGGCAGTGACAACAGAGTCCTCAGCTGAGCACGTAGGGAGGATTACCTCAGGAGTCCTGGAACTGGGAGACCCTTCAGGGTTGCTCCAATAAAAGCTGAAGGGTCAGCCCTTTGTATTCCAGTCATTAGAAGCAGGCTTCCAACAGAGAGAGAATGTGACCTTGGATGAGGCAGCTGCCTTCTGTGCAAGGACAGTTCTGGGCAAGGCCTCAGGTGAGAGCCTTTCAGAGTCAACACTCCTGGCAGCTGGCAGAATGAGCTTTTGTTTTTGAAGGAAGGATCTGGACACATACCCCAATGTCTACTGCAGCAAGTCCGCTACATATGAATGAGTTCTGTTTTGCTTTAAGTCCAGCAAAGTTGGCCTAGGTACCCAACTAATGCAATTGACTATATAGTACTTCACTGTAATAGGTTTGTAATACTTTTAACACAAATGATACATAAAATAGACAAACAGAAAAATAAAGCATTTTTAATCTTACAGTACATGCCAAGTGCTTCATTCGTGTCTGACTCTTTGAAACCCTGTGGACTATGGCTCACCAGGCTCCTCTGTCCATGGGGATTCTCCAGACAAGAATACTGGAGTGGATTGCCATGCCAGACTGCAGGGGATCTTCCTGATCCAGGGGTCAAACCCATGTCTCTTAAGTCTCCTCCATTGGCAGGTGGGTTATTTATCGCTAGCACCACCTGGGAAGCTCCGGTCTTATAGTACAGTACCTTGAAAAGTACAGTAGTACAATATAACAGCTGGCACACAAGGGCTGGCATCTCGTGACCAGGCAAGAAGAGTTACTGACTAGAGAAGAAAGAGGAGGTGAACTTGGTAGACCTGAAGGATCCAGCAGTAGGAGACGGAGGGTAGGCTGCAATTTCAATCACAGCTGACTTTGATGGAACACATGTTTGCATCTTTTGAAAGTTTGTGACTTGAAGGTCTGAGTGTAGGGAATTTACTGTACCTTCCCTTTTCAACATGTGCCGCTCACCAGGGTATAGTTAAGCTAAGCCTCTTTCATTAAATATGTTTGTAGTCTCCTAACTTCTCTGGAGAAGGCAATGTCAACCCACTCCAGTACTCTTGCCTGGAAAATCCCATGGATGGAGGAGCCTGGTAGGCTGCAGTCCACGGGGTCTCTAGGAGTCGGAGACGACTAAGCGACTTCACTTTCACTTTTCACTTTCATGCACTGGAGAAGGAAATGGCAACCCACTCCAGTGTTCTTGCCTGGAGAATCCCAGGGACAGGGGAGCCTGGTGGGCTGCTGTCTCTGGGGTCGCACAGAGTCGGACACGACTGAAGCAACTTAGCAGCAGCAGCAGCACCTTCTCTAGATTTTCCATTTCTCTGAACTCCTTTTGCATTTAGGGGCCAAGCCACTCATTTTTGTGGTTAACCACATTGTTACTTCACTACTTTCTGGGTTATGATTTGTCTTTCTAAACATATTGTTGGCTTTTTCCTCTAATTTTTTTTTCCAGAGTATCTAACTTGTAGTATAGGCATCATAGAAGTTAATTGAATGCTTGTTGAATGAATAAATGTGTAAAAACTGCATGGTCTTCAGAAACAGAAAGTAGTCTTTACTTTATCTACAAAGGCAAAACCTTTTGACTCTTTCAAAGCTTCACAATGAAAACTATGCGAAGACCTCAAAAAAGGTTAAAAGAAGATCTACGGAGATAAAACGAATTAAAATCTATGTAATCAGCTGTGTGAGTCAACTGATCCCCTTATTTGTGTGTGTGACAGACTGATTTGGATTTTCTGTTGTTTATAGCAGAAGAGTCCTAGGTTATCCTTGTAGGTACAAATATTGTAATTGGCATAAAGTCAGAACATGTCTGTTTATATGACTCCATTCAATCTATGCGAGCATGAGGAAGATGAGGCAGAAATAAAGGGTATTGTTGTTTGTTGAATTGATTGTCTTCTATCTCTCATAGGGGCTTCCCTGGTGGCTCTAATAGTAGAGAATCTGCCTGCCAATGCAGGAGACTGGAGGTCTATCACTGGGTTGGGACAATCCCCTAGTGAAGGGGATGGCTACCCACCCCAGTATTCTTCCTGGAGAATCCCGTGGACAGAGAAGCCTGGCAGGCTACAGTCCATGGGGTTGCAAAGAGTCGGACACGACTAAGTGACTAAGTACTCTCCCAAAGGGTTTACATCTGAGTTTCTTAAATGAAGGATGTTTTTTTCTTTTTTCTCAAAATGTCTCATATTGACTAAATAATGAAGATTATTCATTAAAACCATAGCATATGTACTGTGGTTTAATTCTCAACTTGAAATTTTCTTCATTAACCCCGAGATTTTATCATTGAATATCCAGTGGAGTCCACACTTGCTTTTCATTAATGTAGAACAAATGCATCAGTGAGCTAAGATAGATAAATTAATCATTCTTACTCGATGCTGGACCAGTGAAGATACTAGCAAATCTATATTGATTAGTTTGCTTTCTTCTGCATTTCAGTATATATTTGAAAGTGTGATTTGGGAAAACTGTTGAGCTTGGTGAAGTCCTGACACAGAGGGTTTCAGGTCTGACCTGTTCTGTGAAAGAAGGATGAGGAGGTGTTACCACTGCTCATTTTCTGATATTGGACTAGAAAGTGGATTTCATTATGACGAAGGAAGGTTTTAATTTTTATTTTAAATGTGCATCTAGGAACATGCCAAATTCCCATGGATGGAGGAGCCTGGTAGGCTGCAGTCCATGGGGTTGTGAAGAGTCGGACACGACTGAGTGACTTCACTGTCTCATTTCACTTTCATGCACTGGAGAAGGAAATGGCAGTCCAATCCAGTGTTCTTGCCTGGAGAATCCCAGGGACGGGGGAGCCTGGTGGGCTGCGGTCTCTGGGGTCACGCAGAGTCGGACACGACTGAAGTGACTTAGCAGTTGCCTGAAATTATTTTGAATTTTCCTTTGTAGACAGCTGTATTATTTGTGAAAATGATAGTGTCATTTGTTTCTTTCTAGTCATTTTAAGTTTTCTCTTTTTCTCAGACTTCATATGATGGCTGTTATTAGTGAAACAAAGAAAAATGGCCGTTTTTTTCTTTTCAGTCTCAATAGTTTTTGGTTTTGCCTTCTTTTTTTCTTCTGTGTCTATTCTCTTGACTAAGATCTCTAATACAGTGTTGAATAGAAGTGGTAATACTTTATGTTTTTTGACTGTGTCCTGATTTAAGAAGAAAAAGACTCTGGGAAAGACTAGAGATCTCTTCAAGAAAATTAGAGATACTAAGGGAACATTTCATGCAGAGATGGGCACAATAAAGGACAGAAATGGTATGGACCTAACAGAAGCAGAAAATATTAAGAAGACGCTGTAAGAATACACAGAAGGACTGTACAAAAAAGATCTTCATGATCCAGATAACCATGTGATGGTGTGATCACTCACTTAGAGCCAGATATCCTGGAATGTGAAGTCAAGTGGGCCTTAGGAAGCATCACAACGAACAAAGCTAGTGGAAGTGATGGAATTCCAGTTGAACTATTTCAAATCCTAAAAGATGATACTGTGAAAGTGCTACACTCAACATGCCAGCAAATTTGGAAAACTCAGCAGTGGCCACAGGATGGAAAAGGTCCGTTTTCATTCCAATCCCAAAGAAAAGCAGTGCCAAAGAATATTGAGACTACCACACAATTGTACTCATCTCACACGCTAGCAAAGGAATGCTCAAAATTCTCCAAGCCACGCTTTAACAGTACATGAACCATGAATTTCCAGATGTTCAAGCTGGATTTAGAAAAGGCAGAGGGACTAGAGATCAAATTGCCAGCAACCATTGGATCTTTGAAAAAGCCAGGAGACTTCCAGAAAAACACCTACTTCTACTTTATTGATTATGCCAAAGCCTTTGTGTGGATCACAACAAACTGGAAAATTCTTAAAGAGATGGGAATACCAGACCACCTTACCTTCCTCCTGAGAAATCTGTATGCCGATCAATAAGCAGGTTAGAACCAGACATGGAACAAAGGACTGGTTCCAAATTGGGAAAGGAATACGTCAAGGCTGTATATTGTCACCCTGCTTATTTAACTTATATGCAGAGTATTTCATGCAAAATGCTGGGCTGGACGAAGCACAAGGTGGAATCAAGATTGCCAGGAGAAATATCAATAATCTCAGATACACAGATGACACCACCCTATGGCAGAAACCGAAGAAGTGAAGAGACTCTTGATGAAAGTGAAAGAGGAGAGTGAAAAAGTTGGTTTAAAAGTCAACATTCAAAAAACAAAGATCATGGCATCCGGTCCCATCACTTCATGGCAAATAGATGGGGGAAAAAGTGGAAACAGTGACAGACTTTATTTTCTTAGGCTCCAAAATCACTGCAGATGGTGACTGCAGCCATGAAATTAAAAGACACTTGCTCCTTAGAAGAAACACTATGACCAACCTAGACAGCATATTAAGAAGCAGAAACTTCACTTTCCCAACAAAGGTCTGTCCAGTCAAAGCTATGGTTTTTCTAGTAGTCCTGTATGGATGTGAGAGTTGGACTATAAAGAAAGCTGAGTGCTGAAGAATTGATTTTGATCTGTGCTGTTGGAGGAGACTCTTGAGAATCCCTTGGACAGGAAGGAGATTAAGCCAGTCAGTCCTAAAAGAAATCAGTCCTGAATATTCATTGGAAGGACTGATGCTGAAGCTGAAACTCCAATACTTTGGCTTCCTGATGTGAAGAAATGACTCACTGGAAAAGACCCTGATGCTGGGAAAGATTGAAGGCGGGAGGAGACGGGGATGACAGAGGATGAGATGGTTGGATGGCATCACCGACTTGATGGATTTAAGTTTGAGCAAGCTACAGGAGTTGATGATGGACAAGGAAGCCTGGCATGGTGTATTCCATGAGGTCACAAGGAGTTCGACACAACTGAGAGACTGAACTGAACGGATTTAAGAAGAATGATCATTGCAACATTAGTAGATTTTTTTTTTAAACTTTTAACGACTGAGCGACTTCACTCACTCACTCACTTAATGAAATTAGAGAAGTTTTGTTTTCTTAATAGATGGCTAGGATTTTTAAATTAAAAGTTGAGTTCAGTTATATTTAAAAGTCTTTCTTTGTTTATATTGAAATCAGCATATGATTTTTCTCCTTTAGTCTATTAATGGGGAGAATTGTATTACTAGATTTTATAATGTTAAACCAACTTTGCATTTCTGGGAGAAAATGATTTTGATCAAAAGACATAATATGTTTTTTTATTGCTGAATTTCAGTTGCTAATATGTTGCTTAACATTTTTTTCTTTCACTTTTAGAAGTTTTGAGCTTAATTTCTTTTCTTTGCTATTATCTCAGAGATAATGGGATACATGTTTATCTTAAAATTTGAAATTGAGCAGTATCATTACCTTCTTCCTGAATAATGCAAGAACTTCCTGAATAATGCTTTGCCTCTAGCCACCACTTTCCTCACCTTGTATACTGTTGTTCATTATTTCAATTCTTCTTCTTTTTTTTTAAAATTTGCTTCAGACTCAATCAAAAGATATAGGTAATAAATACCTTAAGTTTTTATACACATTTAAAGATGTTCTTTTACATACCTCTCCCTCAACATCTTTGAAACCAATATTTAAATTCTGTTCTGAGCAATGCTGTTATCCACTGTCCATAAATCAGTGGTGCCTGACTTCTGGCAATGGATCAGTTACGTGGACAAGTAAATATTATGAAAGTTTGGGAGTCCTTCTGCCTGCCTTTCTAGGATACTTCTGAGTGGACATATAATGCCTAGTGATTTTATGCCACTATATCATGCAGGACTAGGTCTAAATCAGTCTCAGGGGGTTTTGTTTTGTTTAGTGAAGGGCTCTCCATGAAGACATGTGTATAAATTGAGGGAAAGCAGGAATGTAGCCTGAGTGTGTGCTGGAAGAATCTGGGCTGCCTGCACATGTAACTTGTGTGTGCCTTCTGAATTGCTGTTGTGCACATTCGGTCTTCTTGTCTGGGGACTTCCCTTGAGGGAGGTGCAGTGGTTAAGACTTCGCTTTTCAATGCAGGGAATGCAGGTTCGAATCCCTGGTTAGGAACCTAAGAATCCCATATGCCTTGTGTACAAAAAATCAGAACATAAACAACAGAGGCAATGCTGTAACAAATTCAATAAAGACTTAAAAGAAAATCCTATGGTTTGATGAGTCAGAGAATACCCAGTTCATGATGGGCAGCTTAAGTCTTATGGCCAATTCATGTCCCAGAGTCAGGTGTTCTTCCAGGATCCAGTAAAAAGCCAGGAGGTATATCTCAAAAGGAAACTGGTTACCTGGAGAAGCAGACAGGGCTTTACTAAGAATGTCTAGGGATCTGTGCTGTGATTCTCCTATGCAGGCTTGTCAGCCACTCAAAGCAGCATCTCACCAGGCACGGGCAAGTATTGTTGGGTCTACCAGAGTCTGAGGATTAAGTGCTGGAGCCCTTGCACTGAAGCTGGACCTGCTGTGGGTCTGATCTTGCTCCGGACTCCAGTCACAAAGGGCATCTTGGGAGTTCCTTGGTGGTCCAGTGGTTAAAAAAAACTTTGCCTTCCAATGCAAGGGATGCAGGTTCAGTCCCTACTCAGGAAGCTAAAATCACACATGCCTGGTGGCCAAAAAACAAAAATATAAAACAGAAGCAGTACTGTAACAAATTCAATAAAGACTTTAAAAAGGGTCCACATCAAACATATCTTTAAAAAATGGAGGGGCATCTAATGGATTGTTCAGTATACTGTAGTATACAGTGCCTCCTTCCCAGGTGGCTCAGTGGTAAAGAATTCACCTGCCAACGCAGGAGATGCAGGTTTGATCCCAGGGCTGAGAAGGTCCCCTGGAGAGGGAAATGGCAACCCACTGTGGTATACTTGCCTGGGAAATCCTATGAACAGAGGAGTTTGGCAGGCTATAGTCCATGGGGTCACAAAGAACCGATACTACTGGGCTCACACGCACATACCAAAGTCAAAGAGGGCATGCCTGTCTGCCCTGTTAGCTGGGGTGGGTGCAGCAACTTTGGAGAGAATATCCTGGGGGATGAAGGGTTCCTCAGAGGCTTCCTGCTTTTGGTGTAACTTTAACAGGAAACCAGCTGACAAAGGCAGTGAAATTTTCAGAGTCCCAGCTTCTATGTTATTGAACAGAATGTAGACTTATGGATTTGTTAAGGAATAATAATTTCATAATTGGCATAAACATATTGCCTCTTGGCTTGGGTGGGGGGGTTTGATATTATGGAAGGAGGAAAAGAGAGGAAACAACCCAGCACTCTCGATTCATAGGAATTCTCTTCAAAGAGTTTTTCTCCCTAGCTTGATCTTATGTTGGCTGTTGTACTAATGGAGGTTGAATCAGTTTGACCCTTAAGTCCTACACAGATGTCGGTATCGCTTCATTTTGTATAAGTGTTCTCCAAATAAACAGAATACACATGCACATATGTGAGTGCTAAGTCGCTTCAGCGGTGTCTGACTCTCTGTGACCCCATGGACTGTAGCCCACCAAGAATACCAGAGTGGGTTGCCATTTCCTCCTCCAGAGGATTTTCTGATTCAGGGATCGAACTCACATCTCTTATGGCTTCTGTATTGGCAGGTGAGTTCTTTACCACTGATGCTACCTGAGAAACCTGTGTACATCAGATCAGATCAGATCAGTTGCTCAGTCATGTCCGACTCTTTGTGACCCCATGAACTGCAGCACTCCAGGCCTCCCTGTCCATCACCAGCTCTCGGAGGTCACTCAGACTCACATTCATCGAGTCAGTGATGCCATCCAGCCATCTCATCCTCTGTCGTCCCCTTCTCCTCCTGCCCTCAATCCCTCCCAGCATCAGAGTCTTCTCCAATGAGTCAACTCTTCTCATGAGGTGGCCAAAATACTGGAGTTTCAGCTTTAGCATCATTCCTTCCAAAGAAATCCCAGGGCTGATCTCCTTCAGAATGGACTGGTTGGATCTCCTTGCAGTCCAAGGGACTCTCAAGAGTCTTCTCCAACACCACAGTTCAAAAGCATCAATTCTTCGGCGCTCAGCCTTCTTCACAGTCCAGCTCTCACATCCATACATGACCACAGGAAAGACCATAGCCTTGACTAGGCGAACCTTTGTTGGCAAAGTGATGTCTCTGCTTTTGAATATGCTATCTAGGTTGGTCATAACTTTCCTTCCAAGGAGTAAGCGTCTTTTAATTTCATGGCTGCAGTCACCATCTGCAGTGATTTTGGAGCTCAGAAAAAGAAAGTCTGACACTGTTTCCACTGTTTCTCCATCTATTTCCCATGTAATGATGGGACTGGTTGCCATGATCTTCGTTTTCTGAATGTTGAGCTTTAAGCCAGCCTTTTCACTCTCCACTTTCACTTTCATCAAGAGGCTTTTTAGTTCCTCTTCACTTTCTGCCATAAGGGTGGTATCATCTGCATATCTGAGGTTATTGATATTTCTCCCGGCAATCTTGATTATTTAACTTATATTTAACTTGATTTTTTATATTAACTTGACTTGATTATTTAACTTATATGCAGAGTGTACATACATGCACACATAAATAGGATATTTATTATAGGAATGGACTCACGTGACTATGGAGGCCAAGAAAGTCCCATGGTCTACTGTGCTGTGTGGAAGCTGGAGATGCAGGGCAGTCAAGGGTGTGATTCATTCTGAGTCCATAGACTTGAGAACCAGAGGAATGTTAGTAATCAAAGTTTGGTGAAGTTGGATATCCCAGCTCTAGCAGAGAAACTTTTCCCTCATTCTGCCTTTTTTTTTCTGTTCAGACCTTCAAGGGATTGGATGATGTCCATCCACCTTGGTGAGGACAGTCTTTTTTACTCAGTCTACTAATTCAGATACTAATCTCCAATGGAGACACCCTCACAGACACACTCTGAAACAATGTTATGTACCAGCTATCTGGGCATCCCTTAGCCCAGTCAAGCTGACACATAAAAGTAGCCATCACAGTTTTTAGTAGGGCTTCCCAGGTTTAGTAGGGCTTCCCAGTGGTAAGGAACCAGCCTGCAAGTGCAGTAGATATAAAAGACTTGAGTTTGATTCCTGGGTTGAGAAGATCCCCTGGAGGAGGGCCTGGCAACCCACTCAAGTATTCTTGCCTAGAGTAGCCCGTGGACAAAGGATCGTGGCAGGCTGTAGTCCACGCAGCCACAAAAGTCAGACAAAACTGAAGCGACTTAGGACAGCACAGCAGCAGAGCACAATATTCCAAGGTTTCCTTCTCATCCACTGTTCTCAGCTTTAATGTTTTAGCCAAAATTTCTCAGACAGATGGGACTGTCTGTTCTATATCCTATTACTCTGGTTAATTTAATAATGGACTTTATTTCCCTTAAGTCACAGAATATTTTATTGATAGCAGCACATGGGCAACATTTACAGTATATTTTCTCTATATATTTATTTTAGAGTAAATATATATTTTGGCCTTTATTATCCAATCAGTAATCTTGGTATATCATATAGTTAAAATAAATATGGCATTGTTATTATTAGCAGAGACATTGTTATTATTAGCAAAACCAAAATTATGTTAATTGTTTCTTAAATAATGATTATACTTTAGATATAATTATACTTTTCAATGTGATACTTATATTAGAAATATATGTCTCTTCTGGTATGTTGTATATAAATTTATAGCAAATACTGAATAGGAACTCTTATTCCTTAATACTCAGCTTCTCTTCTCATAAAATCTAATTAAAAATAAAAGTTTTTCCCCATTTCTGACTTTGGCACAGCAGCTGTGAATCTATTTTATTATTTATATTAGACAGGATTTATTGTAGTTCAAAACTGACCAGATATAGATATTCTTTGAGCATCCAGCTATCCACCAAACACAGATAGAAATCTTTGAACTTCCTCGTAATAATTTGACATGAGCTTTGAGATTGAGAGTGAAGCCTCAAGGACACCACGTAACTCCTAAAATGTTAGCATATCTCTCTCAGTTCTTCAAAGATCCCATATGTGAAACACACTAATTAAGTAAACGTAGTTATCTTTATCATTCACTTAAAAAAATAAATGATCTAGGCTTAAAGAATTTAAATAATTTTCTGAAGATCACATCTAAGTGCTAAAATTGAAATTCTTGCTTAGGGGAAAAATACTTGGACTTTCATTAAAAATTGTTCAAATACCAATTCTCCTTTCACTAGGAGTGTGACATTGGGAAGTTACTTAACTCTCTTAACATCTGTTGAATTGACCTGGCAAGGAATCGGGCTGTAATGTGGGAGACCTGGGTTCGATCCCTGGGTTGGGAAGATCCCTTGGAGAAAGGAACAGCTACCCACTCCAGTATTCCAGTCTGTAGAATTCCTTGGACTATATAATCCATGGGGCCGCAAAGAGTTGGACAGGACTAAGGGACTTTCAGTTCATTCAGGGTAAATATTCCCTATCTTAGTGGGTTGTTATAGAATCCCATGGACAGGAGCCTGGAGGGCTGTCGACCATGGGGTCACAGAGAGTTGGACACGACGGAGTGACTAAACCACAAACCACATAGGGATTAAAAAAGGATATGTATTTTGACCTAGTGACTAGTGCAAAACAAAACATCAATAGACAGTAGTTTTCTTTTCTCTCTTCATTTAGAAAAGCATATTATAGAAGCAACAGCAGTGAGATTCTTTGAGATGTTTTTCTGACTCTTTAGCAGAAATTGTTCTGTGATGACTCATTTGTGTCCTCTTAATTGGACTTAATTTCATGTCCTCTAGGAGTGAGATTTTATTTATATGAAGTAAGGTGATGTAGGAAATTGAATTTTTGGCATAGACCTTGTCTCAATCATGTTCTAACTCAGTGGTTTCAGAATGTTTTGATTGTGCAACCCTATTCATAAAATGGTTTCTTTATGCATCCATGATATTTATGTTCATGCATAAAGTGCAGGCATGTACAATTATATCAGTACATTTTATACATAATAAAACACGTATGCTGCTGCTGCTGCTGCTGCTAAGTCGCTTCAGTCATGTTCGACTCTTAGCGACCCCATGGACTGGAGCCTACCAGTATCTTCCGTCCATGGGATTTTCCAGGCAAAAGTACTGGGGTGGGGTGCCATTGCCTTCCCCGAAACACGTATAAACTAGGACATTTTCTAAAGTAGTAAGTCAAAGTAGAAATTCTCATACTCTATTTCCATTTCCTAACAGATGGTCATGTCCACCCTTTTAGGAAACAACTGCTCCAACCGATAAGTGGACATGTGCAGCATTATTGTGATACACACTCATTATATAGTATGTTCATGTGTTTATTTCTGCTTCTATTAGTTTTCTGGTGCCTTTGACAATTTGGTCAAACCCCAGAAAAGAAATGGGATGACCCAAGTCGAGGTGATCTTTCAATCATGAAAAATGATTTATGAAGCATTTGCTATAGAGTGGATCCCTGGGAATATTGTTTCCTTTAAAAAAAAAAAAAAAAAAGCACACACTACTTAAAATACATGTTTTGCTGTATTGTTATCGAGGAATTGGGCTTCCCTGGTGGCTCAGTGGTAAAGAATCTGCCTGCCAAGCAGGAGACATGGATTCAATCCATGGGTCGGGCAGATGCCCTAAGGGAGGAAATGGCAGCCTGCTTCACTATTCTTGCCTATTCTTGCCTCCACTATTCAGAATTCCATGGACAGAGGAGCCCGGTGGGGTTCTACAGTCCATGAGATCTCAAAACGGTTGGACACAACTTACTGACTAAACAATAACAACAATGTAGGAATTAGCATCTATTAGTGCCCACCACTGGGCTAGATTTTAACTGGTACAAGTGTGATTGTACTTGAAGACACTTCATATTTTAGATAATACGTGGATGCGTTTGGCTAGATTGCCAAGTAGTGAAGAGAGTGAGCTTTAAGAGTCAGACATGTCTAGTTTGAATCAAATTTTTTTAAGTTTATTTATTTGGCTGCACTAGGTCTTGGTGGCGGTACAGATTGCCAAGTAGTGAAGAGAGTGAGCTTTAAGAGTCAGACATGTCTAGTTTGAATCAAATTTTTTTAAGTTTATTTATTTGGCTGCACTAGGTCTTGGTGGCGGTACAGGATCTTTTGTGGTGGTGTGATCAGAGACCTGATATATTGGAATCATACTAATTTATTTCCTGGTTAATTCAGTTATTTGTTTAACAAATATTTGTTGAAAACCCTGTTTTCTGTACTGGAGTGTCAGTAGTCTTCAGAATAAATTCCTTGCTCTCTCTAACTCCCCCATGCCTTGATTTGTTGGCCAAGATGATATTTAATTTTCCTCTGTAACCATGGAGAGAGATCCTTTGAAGATGGAGTCCACGGTGTGCACGGCAGAGCAGAAATGCAGAAATGACCAGGTCCTTGCATGGTCCTTGGTCATGTTGTTGAGCCTTCAGTCAACCAGTCTGAAGTCTGTCAAGCTGAGGACTTTCAGGTTGAGCAAGCCAGTGACACCCTTTTATTCTTTAAACCAGTTAGAATTGGGTTTTCTGTCACTTGCAACTCCAGACATCTTAAACAGTATGCATATACGATCAATAAGTTGGAGGATACGTAATAGAGAGGTTGGGATGTCTGTGTTTTGAGGAACATTGGAAGTTTAAAGTCTCAATCAGTATATCAAGGCTGGCCTTAAGAACATCCAGTTAAAATAGAAACCTAATGCTATACGTTTGAAAAAGTAAAGAATTATCTTTGAAATGAAGAGAGAAAATGAGACCACAGACATTTCTGTGAATTCCCTGTATATTATGAAATGCCTTTTTAAAGTTATTTCTTAGGATTTTCCAAGAAAGAAGACTTGCTGTGTGAGCAAAATAATCTTAGATACATTTATGTTATTTATATTAATAAACCAAAACTTTTATATGAATCAGTTAATTAAATGGAGTATTGTACTAATTTAGAAACAGCCTGTAACTAATCATCATCCACAGAGGAAGAAGCCGATGACCTAATCCAGCTGTTCATGGATATTAGAGAATCAGAGACTTTGCATCTCTCAAAAACTTCAGTGTTACTTTAACTGTCAGTCCCAAAGCCAGCCCATTCCTAGGGACAAGAATTCAACTAGCTTCTGAACAAAACCCAGGAAGGAACTATTTCCTTCCCTACAAAAAAAGAACGTCTAATGTCGTTTTCACAATCCTACAGGCAAATTAACCAATCATGAAGTTTATCTCCATTTATCTCTGCCTGGAGAAGGCAATGGCACCCCATCCAGTACTCTTGCCTGGAAAATCCAATGGACGGAGGAGCCTGGTAGGCTGCAGTCCATGGGATCGTGAAGAGTCGGAAACGACTGAGCGACTTTACTTTCACTTTTCACTTTCATGCATTGGAGAAGGAAATGGCAACCCACTCCAGTGTTCTTGCCTGGAGAATCCCAGGGACGGGGGGAGCCTGGTGAGCTGTCATCTGTGGGGTCGCACAGAGTCAGACACGACTGAAGCGACTTAGCAGCAGCAGCAGCAGCCCTCGTTCATGGCAGCACTGATTTAACATTTATTGATGGATCATTTGGGGAAGGCAATGGCACCCCACCCCAGTACTTTTGCCTGGAAAATCCCATGGATGGAGGAGCCTGGTAGGCTGCAGTCCATGGGGTCGCTAAGAGTCAGACATGACTGAGCGACTTCACTTTCACTTTTCACTTTCATGCACTGGAGAAGGAAATGGCAACCCACTCCAGTGTTCTTGCCTAGAGAATCCCAGGGACGGGGGAGCCTGGTGGGCTGCCGTCTATGGGGTCGCACAGAGTCCGACACGACTGAAGCGACTTAGCAGCAGCAGCAGCAGCAGATGGATCATTTAAACCATTGTGGCAACTCTAGCTTTTTGTATTCTGGCTTTGCTCCTCTCTTTCTGTTGCTACAAATTCACCTCTTTCCTTCCATCACTTCCATGGCTTGCACCTTCCCTTCATTTCTTTCTGAAGCATTCTCTGTTTTCTTCTACACATCACTGATTCCTGTTTAAATAAACACATACTAAAAATCCAGATGGGATGAAGCCTTTCCAGCATAGGCTACCTTGTAGAAACAATGAAAAGTCAAATTACTGTCTTAGATAAGATGTTCCAGGCACCTTCTGACCCTCATGGGTGCATATGTCTACACCTCCACCCTTGGTATGTTGTATATTAATTGGAGGCTTTATGGTTACATAAAATACCATCAGAGTCTGAGATTTATAATATGGTCCAATATGTCTTTAAATTCACTTGACAAATTTTTTAAAAGTTGGAGCTGCATTTTCCTCTAGTGGGAACAAGATGTACTTGAAAGAGAAATTGAGTTCAGCTCAGAAAAACAAGTTTTAGAGAATGAAAGAAGTTTGAAGAGAAATCTAGTGTTTAATTATGTTTAATTGTCACTGTGGAAATTTCTGTTTACAGTATTGTCATTTGGAAAAAGATATTTCCAGAAGTGACATTTTGATTAGGATAATTTTCTGCTTCCAAGCTAGTGTGTTTTTTTTTTTTTAATTAAATTTTATTTTGCTTAACTTTACAATATTGTTTGTTTGGCTCTGTGGCTGTCAAGCCAGCAAAACTGTTGATAGATTTTTTGGATTGGATGAATGAGATCCCGGATGTCTTGCTTCTAACCTGGGCTGTTTGTATCCATTGCTATTTCATTGACATTTAAAAAAAAAACAACACAAAAAAAAACAAAAAAACCACTTTCTGCTACACAAACTGAATTCAGTTGTATAATTTGATGGAGAGATATATTTAAGACATTGATGAGCTCAGCAAATATTGTGTGTGTGCAGACAGTTTGGAAAGAAACTCAGGATTGAAAGAGATCAATTCAAAGCAATCAAGGTTTCCAACACATGTACTTGCTTCTGCAGATTTTAGGGGAAAAACTTTGACTCCTTTTTAAGTGTCAAGTGATGCCTTGAGGCTAAATTCCAATTGAGAGTCCCTGTTAATAAATTAGGTAATAAAATGTAAGCAGAAAGATGAAAGCTAGTAAGATTAGTTGTTCCAAGGAAAAGAAGGCTTTGAGGTGAGGGAATTACAATGAAGAATTCTATTATTATTATTTTTTTTTTTGCAGGGGAAAATGGACAAAGGAAAGGATCAATGAGGGTGGGAGGGAAATGGGAAAAAAGAAGGGGAATGATGGTGGGGAGGAGTATATATAATTTCTTAACCAATGGCTTTCTGTTTTTAATCACAAAGAACACTTAAAAAAATCATGGTGAATTCATCTTATATTAGGAGGTTTGTTCTTGGAATGAAAAGTTCAGGAAACAAAAAGTCCAGTTTGGGTGTCCTCATCTTTAGGCACATCTTGGTATTTTGTATTGGTAAGTCTATCTTTACCACAATATATTATTTAGGACAGGATCACATTTGTCACCTCTTCCTCCCTACTACCCAAAGTGGTACCAAACCCACAAAATAGTCAATAATCCTCCACAGAGTGAACAAATAAGTCTTTTTTTTTTTTTTTTAAACTCTCCTGAGTGAACTGAATTTTTTGAGGCTCATAAGTAAATATGTTTTGCTCTTTACTTTGTCTATTACAGCCAGATTATATGAATGGGGTATTAAAGTCTCCCACTATTATTGTATTGCTCTAGAGAATGTCCTTTAGTTTTTGTTGGAGAAATGGTTTAGTGGTGCAAAATTCTCTCAACTTTTGCTTATCTGTGAAGCTTTTGATTTCTCTTTCATATTTGAATGAGATCCTTGCTGGATACAATACTCTAGGCTGTAAGTTATTTTCCTTCATCACTTTAATTACGTCTTGCCATTCCCTCCTGGCTTGGAGAGTTTCTATTGAAAGATCAGCTGTTATCCTTATGGGAATTCCCTTGTGAGTTATTTGATGTTTTTCCCTTGCTGCTTTTAATATTTGTTCTTTATATTTAATCTTTGTTAATTTGATTAATATGTGTCTTGGGGTGTTTCGCCTTGGGTTTATCCTGTTAGGGACTCTCTGGATTTCTTGAACTTGAGTGGTTATTTCCTTCTCCATTTTAGGGAAGTTTTCAACTATTATCTCCTCAAGTATTTCCTCATGATCTTTCTTTTTATCTTCTTCTTCTGGAACTCCTATGATTCGAATGTTGTAGCGTTTGATGTTATCCTGGAGGTTTCTGAAATTGTCCTCATTTCTTTTGATACGTTTTTCTTTTTTCTCATCTGATTCATTTATTTCTAGGATTCTATCTTCTAGTTCACTAATCCTATCTTCTGCCTCTGTTATTCTACTATTTGTTGCCTCCAGGGTGTTTTGGATCTCATTTATTGCATTATTCATTATGTGTTGACTCTTTTTTATTTCTTCTAGGTCCTTGTTAAACCTTTCTTGCATCTTCTCAATCCTTGTCTCCAGACTCTTTAACTGTGATTCTATTTTGATTTCGAGATTTTGAATTAATTTCGCTATCATTATTCAGAATTCTTTATCAGGTAGATTCCCTGTCTCTTCCTCTTTGGTTTGGTTTGGTGGGCATCTCTCCTGTTCCTTTAGCTGCTGGGTATTCTTTTGTCTCTTCATTTTGTTAAAATTGCCAAATTTAGAGTGTCCTTACTATAGTCTGGTAGTTTATTGAATTCTCTTTATTGAGGCGGTTTACAGGTCTTTTCAATATCTGATCTCTGCCTTGTTACAGAGGGGGTGGAGATGAACACCCAAATCTAAACCGGCCAGGTTCAGGCACTCAGATAATCCTCAGAAGCACAGACTTGGTTGAGTCTGCGTTTTATGCCCTTCCCAGATCCGAGTAGCGCAGGTGATGAAATGTTCAGCGAGCGCAGGTGCTGCGACTTATCGCCTCTCCGCCACTCAGTTTTCTGGGTATACAAACAGCGCACTTTCTCAGGCAGATGTTGACCATCCAGAGCCCCAAAAAGCGTGAGTCAGCACAGAAACCTACTCACAGTTCCGTTAGACAGTGTCTCTCTAGGGCTATAATTGCCCGCCTCTGGCCCTGGCTGCCTGTCACCAGAGTGGGACGGCCTGCAGCCGGCCAACTCTGTGCAGCCCTTTGTTCCGTAGGTAGTCCTGGTGGTGTCTTAAGTTAGGGCTGGCTTTTGATGTAGTAGATAACCGACAGTCTGGTTATTTCACTCAGATAGCGCCCGAGATAGCCAGGCCAAATCCTTTCTCAAAGCAATGCAGGCCTCGCCGCTCCTCCTAGCCCAGCCCCCACTTGCCAAGAGCAAATGCTGGTGTCCGCGCCAGTTCTCCGCAAAAGGAGTTACCGCAGGGCTCGTTTTCTCGTTTTGAAGACAATGAGCTGTCTTTCTAAGTGCCTGATGTCCTCTGCCGGCATTCAGAAGTTGTTTTATCGAGTTTATTCAGCATTCAAATGTTCTTTTAATGGATTTGTAGAGGAGAAAGTATTCTCCCCGTCTTACTCATCCGCCATCTTAGCTCCTCCCCCTGAAGAATTCTAAAAGAAGTTATAAACTAAAGCTTGAAGGATTTCTGTTACTTAGTACAAGAATAGGTTAATGAAAGAGTTGTGTCTATTGTTGTTTAGTTGCTAAGTCATGTCTAACTCTTTTGATCCCACGGACTGTAGCCTGCTAGGCTCCTTTGTCCATGGGGATTCTTCAGGCAAGAATACTGGAGTTGGTTGCCATTCCTACTTCAGGGGATCTTCCTGACCCAGGGATTGAACCTGTGTCTCCTTGTCAAGCAGATTCTTTACTACTGAGCATCCTGGGAAGACCAATGAAAGAATACTTAGGCATTTTTTTGCAACAGAAAAACTTGACTACTTTGTCTCATTATCCAAAGGAGGAAGATTAGGCTGTTGATTCTTCTGAAGGGAAAATGATAAACTTTGTGAATCTGTATTCAAAAGTCCTGCTCTAAGTTTAAATCTTTCAAAGAGCCTTTGAAAAGAGCCTTTCAAAGAGCCTTAAAGGCTGTTTAAACTAAATTAACTCACCAGGCTCTGGTTAATCTACCAAATCAGTCATACACAGTCAGTGTGTATTATGTTGCTTTATGCTTTTAATAGGCTCTTGTTTTATCATGCCTGTTTTGCATGTGAAGAATCTTAGTGCTATAGAATTGACATTAAGTTTCCCAAAATTTGCAAAACATAAACTGGGGAGATGACTGGGACCTGGCGTATGTCTGAGTCCAAAACTTATACTTTAAAAAAATTATTTATTTTTAATTGAATGATAGTTGCTTCACAATATTGTGTTGGTTTCGGCCATATATCAACATGAATCTGCCATAGGTGTACATATGTCCCCTCCCTCTTGAACCTCCCTTCCACCTCCCGCACCACCCACAAAACTTAGACTTTTAAAGTTGTCTAATTTAAAATTATTTTCAACTTTATTGAGGTATAATTGACATATATCATTATAACATTGTGTCAGCTTAAGGTATAAAAGTGTTGGTTTAATGAAAGTTGTATATGTGTGTGTACACACACACACACACACACATATAAGTTGGACGACAACAACTTTCATGTATATGATACAATGTTATTGACTATGACCATCATGCTGTACATTAGATCCAGATTTTGTTCACCGTACATCAGATCCAGATCTTGCTTCATCTTATAACTGGAAGTTTATAACTCTGAACAACATCTCCCCAATCCCCCACCCCTCGTCTTCTGGTAACTACCATTCTACTCTCTGTTTCTATGAGTTTGCCTTTTTCATATTCCACATATAAGTGATATTGTACAGTATTTGTCTTTCTCTGACTTATTTCACTTAGCATAATGCTTCCACAGTGCATCCATGTTGTTGCAAATGGCAGGATGTCTTTCCTCATGGCTGAGTACTGTTCTGTTGTGTGTGTGTGTGCGTGCACACGCTTAGTGCATCTTCCTTATCCATTCATTCATTGACAGATAGGTTGTTTCCATATTTTGGCTATTGTTAATGAAGTTGCAGTGAACATGGGAGTACAGATAGTTCTTCAAGATCCCGTTTTCTTTTTAAAACTACATACCAAGAAGCAGGATCACTAGATCATTTGGTAGTTCTAGATTTAATTTTTTGAGGAATGTCCGTACTATTTTCTGTACTGGCTCTACCAATTTACATTCCCACCAACAGTGTACAAGGGTTCTCTTTTCTTCACATCTTCACCATCACTTGTTATCTCTTGTCTCTTTGACGATCAAAACTCATACTTTTATCTGCTAGTCTAGTTTGCTTTCGATCTGCTTTGATTTCCCACACTGTCCAATCCAGCTTGTGGCTGTTTAAACTAAATTAAATTAAAAATCCAGTCCCCATTCTCACTGGTCACATTTTAAGAGCTCAGTAGTAACACATGGCTGCTGAACTGAACACACAGACGTGGGTTATTGCCACCATTGCAGAACATGTAATTTCACAGCTTTGCCTCAACTTTAGAGATTCTCCTCTTTCCATTCTCCCTGGCCTTCCATCTATTCCACACAGTGAGATGCTGTTTTCTCTGGGCTCCTATAGTACCATCCTCTCCTTTTCCTTATGCCTCTTTAGGCCATTTCTTCTCTGTCCCCTTTGGGAACTCCTCCACTTCCACCTCCTGTTTAAATGTTAAGTATTCTCAGGGCTCAGTCCTAGAGATCATCCACTTCTATTAATTCAAATTTCTGTTTGTTGACAATTTTTGAATTTTATATTTTCACTTCATATCATGTCTTCTGATATGTCTGCATCCTTGCCACTTGTATTTATTTCCAGTTCCACCTTCTGGGAAAGAGGGGGCTCATTAGACAAGAATTAAAAACTGAGAGGATGACTCTAGTAACTAGAAGAACTTCCCCTTTGGACTACACATTGGGTCTGGATATCTATGAGACTGTTCAGTGCAGCAGGGGTTAAAGATGGCATTGGGCCAAGAATCAGGAAAAAAAATGCAAGACAGGCAAGATGTAACTGTCATCCTTGGTCTAGTGCACCACTTGAAAGTAAAATGATCTGAGATCATTACTGTGAATTTATGTTCTTACTTCATAGTCTTTAGTAACAATGTTATTGAAGATGCTGACCTTGTATCAACAGTACTGTATGGAGCCCATTAAGGAAAGAACCTTTTGACTGAATTTGGATAAGAGTTAACCATGAAATTATGTCCTCCATCCCCCCATCCTTTCATCGCCCACTTCATACCTATGTGATAGTGACCATGATGATTCATGAGCTGTTCCAAAGGTCTGTGTCATGCTTTTGTGGTTCTGACCTTTCCCCATCATGAAACTTTCCTTCCAGGGTTAAGATTAAAGTTTATAGTTTTATGTTACTAAAAATGCACGTTTAAGCGGCCTACTGAGAGAAAATATGTTTCGGTCTGGTAGATTTCTTTAAGATTTTAGATCTATTATGTATATCTGCATCTGCAGTGTGAGGTTGATGAAGAGGCTTCTGTGTCATCACATTTAATTTTGTGCTTCAGGGTGTAGAGTGGGCAACGGAGGACCTTTCTGGGAAAAAAAAATAAATTAGGAAAGAGCTCCCTCACCTCTCCTTCCCTCTCCCGCATTCCCTGAGCCTATCCTGATTCTTTCTAGGGTCATATCCTGTCTATGGCCACCAGTATCTCCAAAAATATTTGGCCACAGTGTGCCCAGGAGAATGTTCTGGCAGTTGTGTGCATGCATGCTCAGTCACTTCAGTCATGTCTGATCATTTGCGACCTTATTGACTGTACCCCATGAGGCTCCTCTGTGGGGATTCTCCAGACAAGAATACTGGAGTGGGTTGCCATGCCCTCCTCCAGGGGATCTCCCTGACCCAGGGCTAGAACCTGGGTCTCCTGCATTGGCAAGTGAGTTACTTACCACTAGCGCCACCTGGAAAGCCCATTCCGGCAATTACTAGGTGCTGAAAGGATATTGAGTAAACGCATACAGGTTTGTATCATTAGGCGGTCTCAGTGAAGCTAAGTAGCTTTTTCAGTTAGGGTGGGAGAACAATTTCTGTTTAACTAAAAGCAACATACGCACTTTGGGATACATATGGGTGTATTTCAAGTAGCCTGCCATTCAGATGTGTCTATTTATAGTGAAAGTGAAAGTATTAGTCGTTGAGTCCTGTCCCACTCTTTGTGACCCCGTATGGACTGTAGCACGCCAGACTACTATGCCCATGGGATTCTCCCAGTGGGTGGAGTGGGTTGCCATTTACTTCTTCAGGGGATCTTCCAAACCCAGAGATCATTGAACCTGGGTCTCCTGCATTGCAGGCACATTCTTTACCATCTGAGCCACCAGGGAAACACTGTTTATAAGGAGATACTTAACCACACTGCCCTTTCTCAGCAGATACAATAGGAAATGTTACCCTTTTTTATAATTTGAAGTAAAACTTAATCTTTATAGATAGAAATTCAGCCTGTTCAAATTGTTTTCTGAAGCTATTGATTTAAAATTTTGTTTGCATCTCAAGTTGTTATCAATTTAGACTTCTTAACCCTTTTCTTTAAAGTTTTAATAGTTTCTTAATTACAGAGGGAGCAGATATAATCAGCAAAAGCAGTGGATCAGAAGAACATGAATTCAATGACTTTTGCCAGTTTAATATTCTACATACAAATGCATTGCTGTTTGCATTAATTCTAGGAGATTTGCTGAGTGGCCTCCAAATCATGTTTGGAATGATTATATAGTATATGGAACTGATCTCTTCTTCTAGCTCCAGGCTTTTGTTATCAATATACCACTTTATTTGTTAAATGGAGGAAGACAGTATTAATTGGTTAATATTAAACTTCTAAGATTTATGATTAAGTGTTGCATAATACAAACATCGAGTACTTAGGAAGAAAAATGATGCTCAATAGAAGCCAGTATGAGCTTACTGTGTACAATTTACCCTCTCCTGTTGTTGGTCACTGTAAGATTAATAGGCTAAAATTGGTTGTTGAAATACAGAAAAATACATTGACAAGGAAATTGACTAAGTTATTACACGTAGATATAACTTATTTCCACTCAGCCAAAAGTATTGTTTTCTCTCTCTGCATACATTTTGGAAGATTGGAAATGTAGGTTCTAATAATATCATGATGGAACAAAGCTCATGGTGGGAGCAGATGGTGAGATTTTAGCAGATGACATGGAAAGAGTGGAATAATTCAACCTTTATTTTGTTGCTATATTTTCTATCAAAAATGGTTGTCATTAAACACTACAAAATAGAATGTTCTTGATTGAGAGGAAGCTGAAGACCTAGAAATGAGAAAACATAATGCACTGTACTATTCATCAGTTAAAGGTCTCTTGGTCCGGAGCACTTACATCCCTGTGAATTTAAACAACTTGGACTGAGGTCATAGAATCATGGTGTACCTTCTTTAATTAATAAGTTGACATCTAACCACAATTACTATGTGCCAGTCACTATTCTAAACACCGGGATGTTGCTCTGTGGTAAAGAATCCTCCTGCAAATGCAGGAGACACAGGACATGTGGGCTTGATTTCTAAGTCAGGAAGATCCCCTGGAGAAGGAAATGGCAACTCACTCCAGTATTCTTGCCTGGGAAATTTCATGGACAGAGGAGCCTAGTGGGCTACAGTCCATGGGGTTGCAAAGGATCAGACACGGCTTATGGACTGAGCATGCCTGCATATCTTATTTGATTCTTACAATTCTATGTGGTGGTTTTTTCAGCTCCATTTTAATGATTAGGATATTGAAATAGAGAGAAGTTAACTTGCTTAACATCATAATCCATCAAGTAGAGGAGCTAGGATGCATACCTAGGTATTTTTATATCAATGTCCATCCATGCTCTAAATCCCCATCCCAGACCTGGAACATAAAAGTGCTGAAATATGGGAGGGAGGAAAAAGACTTTTAATTTTCAAGATAGTAAATTAGGTATATTCAGAGGAAGACAAAATTAATTGATCTATATAGTAAAATTATAGAATTTATGATTAAATGTTGAATAATGAAAATGAGTGTACTTAAGAGTGGCAAATATGCACCACTGAAGCCATTATGAGTTTACTGAAAACAAATCATTTCACACTAGCTCAGTCTTCCTTTCTGATATAAAATAACTAGACTCATTGATAAGATCCATTTACATTTAGGAGACATAGTTCATGTGAGTTTTTTTTTCCCCAGGCAATTAGAAAAGTCTTCCATATGCATAAGATGGTTAAATATAAGGTGGAGAAATATGGACTGAGTGCTGGTACAGTCACTGAGAGCTTGTTGGACTACCCTATCCAGGAGCATGTACTGATGACTGATGTGAGCCTGGAGGGTGGGACTCCATGACTTGCTGGTGATATTTTTACCAATGACTTATATCATGAAGGGCAAGCTATATTTTAAAAATTCATAGATGATACTATCAGAATTTTGAAAAACAGAGCCTGTACCTTAAAAAAGAAGAATATAGCCATTGGTAGGAATAAAGATGAAGTTCAACATTTAGTTAAAAATTTTCTAAACGCAGGGCTTTGCAAATGGCTCAGTGGTAAAGAATCCTCCTGCCAATGCAGGAGACACAGCAGATGTGGGTTCGATCTCTGGATTGGGAAGATCCCCTGGAGGAGGAAATGGCAATCCACTCGAGTATCCTTGCCTAGGAAATCCCATGGAGAGAGGAGCCTGGCAGGCTGCATTCTATGTGTGCAAAGGGTCAAACACAACTGACCGTGCATGCATATGCATTCTAAATGCAATGGTCACTACAACAATGGCTTGGGTAATGAGATATGTTTGAAATATTTAGAAATATTAAGTTTAAGAGAGAAAACTTGGGAACATCACATATGTCTTCAAATACAGGAAAGATTGTTATATGGAACATAATATTTTTCTGTATATGTTCAGGAGACAAAACTGAAATCAATAGATAAGAACAACATGACAACTTCCTGATGACACTAGCTGTTTGGTTTATTTTTCCTTGTATAAGCTCCTTGATGTTTATGCCACAAGAGATTGGTCTTAAGTAACTGTCAACTCTACTGGGATTTCTGTTATGATTTGAGAAGTCGTAAGGGATTCCCTGGACTTCCCTGGTGGCTCAAATAGTAAAGAATCTGCCTGCAATGCTGGAGACCTGGGTTCAATTCCTGGGTCAGGAAGAGCCCCTGCAGAAGGGAGTGGCTACTCACTCCCGTCTTCTTGCCTGGAGACTCCCATGGACAGAGGAGACTGGCGGGCGACAGTCCATGGGGTTGCAAAGAGTCAGACACGGCTGAGCGACTGAGCAAGCATGCACGCACAAGGGATTCCCTTCACCTTCCCAAACAGCTTTTACCACTAGAACGTCCATAGACCTCTAAGCTTCCGTCTTATTTATACATTAGTGCAAGGTTTCTCAGCCCCAGCAATGTTGACATTTTAGATCAGATAATTCTTTGTTGTTGGGGAACCTGTTGTAGGAAGTTTAGCAACTCTACCCACTAGATGCTAGTAATACTTACCCTAGTCATGACAACCAAAAATATCTCTCGACATTACCAAATATGCCCCAAGGGGCAAAATCACCACTGATTGATAACCACTGATGGAGGGAAAGGCATTAAAAGTCTTTTCAAAATGCAAATATTAGTAGAAGGTATATAAACCAATTCAGTCAAGAGTACAAGGTGAACTTAGGAATCAGAATTTATCAGGTACTTGGAAACTTATTTATCCAAGGGGTTATATATTAAAAATCTGAAAGTGAGACTGAATTAAGGAAATATAGTGATCTTTGATACATAGAAGAGATGATTTAACAATTTCTTTCTTTTTTTTAATTTAAAGTCTTAGAGAACTTAATGTGGCTAGAGATATATTTACTTTTCACATAAGAATATCTGGTTCAAGGACAGTTTCTTTAGATGGAAATTATTTTTGGCTTACATAATCCTAATGATGATCACTTTTCTTTGAATCTCTGTTGTAAGGTGTTTATGTATTTGAGCATCTGAGTAAGCATTTTGGTGAGCTAGTTACTCTTGAACTTATCCCCATCACTACTAGTGAAAAGGTGACTTCTCCATTACCCCAGATTTGAGCATCATTTCAAATTTGAGTGTGTTTTCCCTTTTCCCTTACTGTTGTAATGACTGTGACATCATTTGCCATGGAAGGAAAGAGAAGGAGTAAGGATTCAAGGAGAATACATTTGATTGGAGATGAGAGTGGCTGGTTCTGACTCCTGGACCAGTGTCCTAAAGTATTAACATCTTGGGTTCTGTGTCTGTGTGTTGAGGATCGTGAACTGAGTTTCTTCTCTTTGGAAAAGATAAGTCTGAGGAGTAGCTTGATTTCACTGATTACATCTATGAAGTTTTTTGAACTAAAAGATGAAGGCTGTTTGCTACTTTCTACATAAACCACAAATAAGTCAAGAAGGAATAGCTAGCAATAAGATAATGTGTACAAAGCAAATGCTCGATGTAAGTTAGTACAAATAAGAAAAGATTATGAATGGAGGCTGTATCATGTAGAATTCTTTAAAAGTAGGACAGACTCTTTTCATCTCTGTCTTTTTTTCCCCCTCTTTGGCTATGGGAATTTTACCAAGTTTTAAAAATCCAGCTTGAGTATCTCTCCCGGGCCATGAGCTTTGGAATCAATGCATCTGAATCTGAATTAAACTCTACCACTTATCAGCTCAGTTTTTTATCTTTAAGATACAGATGCAGGTTACTCAGGAGTGTGGTTATAGTTCCTATCAGTTGGAGTGTTCCAGAGAAAACAGATCCAACAGAGATTTATTTTAAGAAATTGAGTCATACAATTGTAGAGGCTGGCAAGTCTGAAATCTGTAAGGGCAGGCTGGCAAGCTGGAAACTCAGGCAGGAGTTAACGTTGCAGTCTGGAGACAAATTTCTTCTTTAGGAAAGCTCAGGTTTTGTTCTTAAGGCTTTCAACTGATTAGATGGGTTGTGTGACACATAAAACTAACCATCACACAATTGTCATGTTAATGATAGTATGTGGTTACTGTTCGAGCTAACTGTTCACATGGATTATTTCATTTAGTTCTGATAAAACCCAAAGGAGGACCTATTATTATAATCTTAGGATAAAATATGCCAGTGTCTCACAGCAACTTGTATAAACATGGGAGCCAGACCATGTGCGAGTCCACCAAAGTCCTGTCCCCCAAATTTAAATTGGAAAAGAGAATGTTTTTCGTTACTCTCTCAAAGCTAAAGGCTGAACTGATGTGCTTATGGCCATGAAAGAGGCATGGTTAAAAGCATGAGGTCAGCATGCTTAAAGAAGATGATGAGGATCGGAGAAAAGTAACCGTGAATGTTTCATTCCTTTTCTCCAACCTGACCTTGTTAACTAATTGCTGCTTTTCTTTCTTTAAGCAGCTTTGAGTTGGGTTTCTGTTACTTGTTGTGAAGAGTCCAGCCACTAGGCTTCCCTGGTGGTTCAGCGGTAAAGAATCCGCTTGCCAATGCAGGAGATGAGAGTTCCATCCTTGGGTTGGGAAGAACCCCTGGAGAAGGAAATGGCAACCCACTCCAGTATTCTTGCCTGGGAAATCCCATGGGCAGAGGAGCCTGGACAATGATCCTGTCACATTGCTATCCAAGTGATGGGTAACAGAGCCACAAGATCTCAGGAACTGAAATCACAAGTGTTGAATTCTCACTCACACTCAGTGTCTTTCTGTAGTCAGTGCTAAGTTTTGGTCTCTACCATCTTTGCTTGAGAACCTCCACTTGCCATGACTGGCTGCCATGACAGGGCCAGGAATATGGAAGATCATGCACTAGCTGTTAAATAAAATACTTTTCTTCTCTGAGGTTATAAAGATTTTTTTCTTATATTTTCTTCTACAATTTTGCTTCTCCCCATTTAAGTTTTAAATAAATCTGAGACAGATATGCTGGATTAATCTTTGTAAGCTTTTATATATTTCCCCCAAATATAAAAAGTCATATTCTGCCAAAACTATTATTTTACTTGTTAAAGTTGAAAATATTACAGATAAAATTCTGTTACAAATAATTTGCATACCAAATTATGTATTACTTTAAAAAGTAATACATGTATTGGAATTAAAGTATGGGTTTCTTCTCAGAGGCTTCTGAGAATCCATTTTAAATCCATTGAGGATGACCCTAGCTCATCCTCCATCTACTCTTTGTTTGAAGAATATGCCTGTGTTAAAATCTGAAGTCCCATTTTCTTTCATAGGCTATTATGATTTTGAAAAGTGATAACATCATCTTCTTGGCTTTAGGAAATAAAGACTAAGCTTTGGAAGAAGCCCAAGAATTGAGTCTTGACCTTGGAAATGTTTCCTAAGTGAATATATTAGAGAAACTTACTACTTTTAAAATTTTGTTTAATCCATTAGCCAAATTTAATTTCATTTGGAAAACAATGCTGTAGTTCTCTCTCATGCTTTAAAGTATTTGGGGCTGGTGAAAGAAGGAATGCTGAGGACAAAAGTGTATATTTATGTATTTAGTGAATTTGCTACAACTGAATAGCCTTTTTGTGAGTAACATGAGTTGAATTCAGATATTAGTGATGACTGGTCAAGTCTAGTCCATCTGAAACCCAGGATAGTTCAGACTCATTCCGGACATGACAAGGAATGTTGGCTATATTAATGTGATTTGATTATAAAAATGTGGAGAATGGACACATTCCTCTAGGCAGACTTGTTCATTGTTGCATGAACTAAGTGGAGGATATCCTGAAGCAAAATAAAATATAGTAATAATCTCACATTTTTGATAGAACAAGGCAGGGAAATGTGAGCAGACCAGTGAATTTTGCAATGAACCTTCTTTCCTACCGTGATTCAACAGTACTTGCCTGCAGTGGCAAAACAGTCTGAAAGTCAGGTTTCACAGACTTCCCTGAAGGTCCAGTGGTTAAGAATCCACCACCCAATGCAGAGGATACAAGTTTATCCCTGATGGGGGAACTGAGATCCTGTATGCTATGGGGCAAGTAAACCCAAGCGCCTCAAGTATTGAGCCTGTGAGCCCCTGAGCCCATGTGCCACAACAAAGACTCAGTGTAGTCAAAAAATGTTTTAAATAAAAGTTATGTTTCAGCATGATTTTCCCCTCCTTTGGCTTCCTAAAACTGGCATAGGGAAAGAAAATGAACATCATGGCAAAAAAATAGAGAAAAGACACCTTTAGAAGATTTACCAAAGGAAAGAATTTCACTGTAGAGTTTGAGAAAAAAGAAGTGGCAAGAGAGGAAATTAGAGAATTCAGGCAGAATCGCTTCATGCAGGTTCCTATAACCATCTCTGGGAGTTTGGACTTGATTCTGAAGGTGATAGCAAGTCATCAAAGGGCTTTGAATAGCTGAGTGAAATTATCAGATGAGAGCACTGCAAATGTGCTCTTGCTTCAGTTTGAAAAAATGGATTGGAGAAGAACAAGGCTGAAGGTGGTGATACCTGTGAGGAGACCATTACAGTGACCTTGGGGAGAGAAGATGGTGGCCACGGATGGGGGACGGCATCTGGACTGGAGAGGACTGATGAGATTGGAGATCTGTTTAGAAGATGCTGTCAGTCAGACTTAGTGTTTGACTTACCTGTGGGGGTACAGGTGAAGGAGGATTCAGGAATGATGCCGTAGTGATGAAGTCAAGTGGGTAGGCATGCTGTTTCTGAGAGTAGAAACATACAACCCTGGCAATTATGCATGAATTTTAAGTGCCAAGTATTACCGTCCATGGGGTCCTAAAGAGTTAGACACGACTGAGCAACTAAGCACAGCAACGCTGTACAATGGAATTTTGTTTCTCAATATAAATTGAGACATTTCATACAACTGTAATGATGAATTCATCTTGTTTTGGACTCATGTATTTTACAGTAAACTCATAATTTCTCATTTCAAGTAAAGGCGGTTATCTTAATTATTTAATTCTAAAAATAATGATATTTCTGCTGTTGCCATCTAGTGGCCACTATTAGTTATGGTCCCTTTATTTTGTGCTCAGGATTTCAGTTCTTGAATATTACTGCTCTGAGGAAGAAGTAAATATTAGAGAACCAGTGTCTTTGAAAATGCAGTAGAGATCCTTATATTTGAATTAATTATACTGTGTAGAGTGTTAGTGACATGAGTGAAAGTGAAACTGTTAGTAGCTTAGTCATTTCAGACTCTTTGCAATCCCATGGACTGTAGCCTACCAGGCTCTTCTGTCCATGGAATTCTCCAGGCAAGAATAGTGGATAGCCATTCCCTTCTCCAGGGGATCTTCCTGACCCAGGGATTGAACCTGGGTCTCCTGAATTGGCACTTGGATTCTTTACCAACTGCATCACCAGGGAAGCCCATAGGAAGATACTGTTAAATTTTTAGTTTAGGTTCTACAGTTTTTCTAGAGTAGGACTTGAAACAACTTATTTTAGCAGCTTTAGGGAGAATTTAGCAAAATATAAAGCAAGAATTTGAATTCTTCCATATCATGTCAAGTAAGAGGATGTACCTCAATGGCAAATATGTGGAAAAGGTATAAAGGAATTTTTGTAACAATCAACATGCAGATACCTAATGAACAGCTTTAGTGTGCCCAGGGTTAACACCATCATACTCTGGGGGACACAAGCAAAGAATAGAACATGGGGGTTTTCCCTGGACATAGAACTTTCCTGGGGGGAAGCTATAGTAAAATACACTGTGTTTGTTTCACTCCTCTCTGAATCCAACTACTACTACTGCTTTCTCTCTCTCTCTCCAAACAATAATTCAAGGTTCTGAACATCTGGAAGGTACTAACTGTTCCTACTAAAATTTGTTGGTCGACTACTAATTGTGAACTCCTTGATGTCAAACAATGTGTTCTCTTTTATATTTTATGCCTCACCATGTCAAACAAATGAACAAAACATTAAAATAAAAATGAACAATCTTGAGACTTCCCTGGTGGTCCAGTGGTTAAGACTTCAAGATTCCACTGCAGGGGGCATGGGTCCAATCCCTTGTTGGGGAACTAAGATCCTGCCTGCCACGCAGTACAGCAAGCAAACAAAACAGATCCACACAAATGTGTATATATATACATTAACCATTCTACTCAATTGGTACAAATCTTTAACTGATAGGAGCCCAGATCCTTAGAGTTTATGAATTTATGGTCTATTAAGTGAGAGACTGGGCAACTATTATATTAGAATTATGTTATTCAAACAGTTATATAATAGAGGGGTGTTAATAGGGCCAAGTAGGAAACCGGTCAGCTTGAAGTATCTATGCTGGAGTTTGATGCTATGGGGTAGAAAACTAGCATCCATGTTTTGTTCAAAGTGTTCAGTGCTATGGAAACCTATAGATTCTGAAGGCAGAGAAATAGTGTGCTGGGTACTTTTCATGGTGCATGATATAAAATCACATACTTTTTTTCTACATCTGTTCCTAACAAGGCAGTACATACCAAAGTGCAGCAGCTTTTATACAAAATGGCAACTTTGGGGGCATATTTTTGTCTCAACCTCTGCCCCCCACCACCCCCCACCAAACAGTAGGAAACATGTCCTGTTCATCCTAGTATCTCTCAGGCTCTAACGTGGAATTTGGATGTGATTTATAAAAAGAGATCTCTATGTCTGTTTACTGAATATATCAGCATGTTTCTAAAAATATATTATTTCCTAAAATTTTAATGATGAATTAATTATCACTAATCATTGCAATAAATTAATGAGAAATTCCCTCTTGTACAGTATACGGTGCAACTCTGAGTGACTTTATAAACTTAGGTCATCTGGAGACAGGCTGGGACCTGGGACTCTGTGCTGCAGTGCTTGCACCTGGACACCGCTCTTCAAGCAACAAAATACAAAGAAACTCTATGGGACTAAAGTTAACTGCATACATGGGGCACTTGGGACAAATTCTGGACAAAAGATGCAAAGAGACCAAAGCCTTTGATCAATTTCTATTGATTAAGGAGGCCAAGAACCCTAGTCAGTATCAAGCTCATCCCTGTGGTCTTCTGTCTCTTATAAAGTTAGGAAGTTCTGCCATCATTCTGAAAATCCAGTTCCTTCATAGACTGTTCCTCTCACCTGTGCCCCCTCGTTGCTTTCACAGTGAGGCAGTCTCTTTTATCCAGCCCCCACCCCAAATATTTCTCTATTCTCCTGTCAATTCTCCTATTTTCCTAAATGTTATCTTGTAGTAGACTCCCAACTTCCAGTTTACTGGATTATTTTAAAAGCCATAAACTAACTCTTTAAGTGGGTTTTTCCATTTAGTAATTTAACTTGTAGAAAGATCCATTTGAGTACATATAAACTGCTTTATTTCTGTTTCATAATTGTAATATATTCCAAAGTACGATGTATAGTAATTTCTTTAGTCAAAGTCTTATCCAAAACTCTTAGATTGTTTATTGTCTTTGTTGTTTTAAATAGTGCTCAATAAATATTCATGCATATTTGTTAGTTTTGAATTGCTAAATCAGGATGCACATTTTTACTTTTGAAATATGTTGCTAAATCATGCTGCACTATTTAAGAGCCATTCATTTTGTCCTGTGAATTGTCTCTGTATAGTTTTAATTGAATTTAGTCTATTGTTTCTTTTATTCATGGCCTTTCTTCTAAAGAAAAAAGCAAAGTAAAGCAATTTACAACCCTGAAACATAGATTATAGGAATGAAGGTACTAAAATATAGCCTGTTATTTTTCTGTAGTCACTTTAACTATTCGAAGGCTGCAGGGCCTCTTAATTAATTTAAAAGCCTAATAGGTATGTTTAAACACAGCTAATTAAAATTCACTTGCAAATGAACCAGTGATTAGTATCTGCAAACAGTATCCTATTTATCTTAAATATATACTCATAGGCTGGTTCGCATAAGCCTGAAAGGAATATGTAATCAAACAGTTAACAGGAGCAAAACATAGTATTCTGAGATAATATTTTGAAAATCCAGGGGTGTTATCACAAAACAGAATTCTTGTTTTGACACAGAAGAATTTACTTACATAATCTAACATCCCTATGAAAAAAGGACTTTATAGCAGTTTGAAAAAGTTTCAAGTTCTCTTGAGATGTTCATGCTATATTTGAATTGTTTTGCTAAATATGCAGTTTTAGCATTGGAGAAATTTTCTGAAAAAGCAGTTTATAGCACAGCAGTGCCTGACTCAGCAACTCTTTACACTCCTGAAGCCAGGGCTAGCTTCATGGTCATGTGACGTGTGAAGTCACACAGGGCCCTGCGTTTGGAGGTCCTCACTCTTGGTTTAATGATCTGCTTTCAATATCTTAAATTTTTAAATGATTTTTGAACAGAGGGCTCCACATTTTTATTTTGCACTAGACCCTACAAATGTTACAGCCAGTCCTACCCTTATTATATTTTTCAGGATGAAACTGTGTTTATTAGCATGTATCCTTGAGTCCGTGTTAATTCTAATTACAGAGAAAAACTTTAGAATGAGATCTGTATGAATATATCTGTTCTATTGGAAACCAGGGGCCAGTGAATGCTGATTGCAGTTGGAATCCTTATCCCTTCAGGGGCTATGGAACTAACCCCCGCTGCCCTAATCCTATCTATCTCCCTTTCCTGGTCACTGAGAAACATCAGGCAATGGAAACTTCTTGATGCGATTTCCTGCTGTTCCAGGAGTTTCAAATCTATGCAGTTCACTGTTTCCAAGTGCCAGATTACTTTTTTTTTTCTTAAAGTTTTAGTTTATATTGGAGTATAGGTGATTAACAGTGTTGCATTTGTTTCAGATTACTTTTTGAAGACCCTCACTCAATCAGGAACAGACATCAGTAAGGAGCTTTGTGATATTATCTTTGTAGTAGTGGAGATGACACCTCCTACATGAGGTACCTTTATACCCCTGGAAGGCAGGAAAACCACAGGGAAGGGTTCCCATGCCCATCAGTTCTTGTTCCATCCCTTGCTGACTTGTTCATTCTCACCAATGTCTGCTCTTTCTCTTAATTTGCTTTTTTCCCCCTATCTTTACCTACTCCAGTATTCTTGGGCTTCCCTGGTAGCTAAGCTGGTAAAGAATCTGCCTGCAAAGTGGGAGACCTGGGTTCGATCCCTGGGTTGAGAAGATCCCCTGGAGAAGGGAACGGCTACCCACTCCAGTGTTCTGGCCTGGAGAATTCTATAGACTGTATAGTTCATGGGGTCGCAGAGAGTCGGACATGACTGGGCGACTTTCACATTCACTTCCCTATCTTTTGGAAGCCTCAGAGTTACTACATACTGAGTGAATCAGTTTGTCTTTTGACTCTGTATTCTTAAGGTGATTCAAGGATCATTTGTCAGTTAGAGTCTGACATCAAAGTTAGCTTGTTGTTGTTTAGTCACTAAGTCATGTCTGACTCTTTTGCAATCCCAGGGACTGTAACCCCCCTGGCTCCTCTGTCCTTGGGATTTTTCAGGCAAGAAAACTAGAGTGGGTTTCGATTTCCTTCTCCAAAACTTAGTGTCTTAGCCGCTCAGTTGTGTCAAACTCTTTGCTACTCCGTAGACTATAGCCCACCAGGCTCCTCTGTTCATAGAATTCTCCAGGCAAAAATACTAGACTGGATTCCCATTCCCTTCTCCAAGGGACTGTCCCAACCCAGGGATCGAACTGGGGTCTCCTGTATCACAGGCAGATTCTTTACCATCTGATCCACATGAAAGTGAAAGTTGCTCAATAGTGTCCAACTCTTTGCAACCCCACAGACTATACTGTCCATGGAATTCTCCAGGCCAGAATACTGGAGTGGGTAGTGGTTCCCTTCTCCAGGGGATCTTCCCAACCCAGGGATCAAACCCAGGTCTCCCGCATTGCAGGTGGATTCCTTACCAGCTGAGCCACCAGGGAAGCCCAAGCATACTGGAGTGGGTAGCCTATCCCTTCTCCAGTGGATCTTCACAAGCCAGGAATCGAACTGGGGTCTCCTGCATTGCAGGCGGATTCTTTACCAATTGAGCTATCAGGGAAGCCTGAGCCATGTATATTGGGCTTATCTTTGGATCCTATATGGGATATTCACAAAGAACAAGAAATACTGGGCCTCTTAGGATAGTTGAATCTGGAGAGCTTGGGATTTCTTTCAGCCTAAGAATATAGTTTATTCTAGGATCACTGAGTTCACCCAGGTCCAAAAATAAAATATTGTAAATCTGTTTCCTAAACTTATCTTCCTAAGATAGTGCAAATTCAAAAGTGTGAGTCAGTCTGAGTTATGACTTACTATTAGGATGGCTATCATAGATTTGCCGTGAGAACTTGATGGTGGATTCAGCTTGGCTGGCAGAGAACATATAGGGGGCTGATAGGTTGTGTGATAGATTGCAGTTCATACATCTTGTAAGGTTTTTTCCAAAGAGGGTCATTTACCTCTGACAGTATTTCAGTCTATAACCACCTATGTCAGATACATAGAGGATTGGCAAAACAAGCATGTAAGACAAAATCTGGTTATTTACCACTACTGAACACTAACTCAGAAGAAAATAGCATTTGATTTTTGTTTTGGAGTTCACTTTTTCCCATAATTCCATGAGAAACTAAAATAAAGGGAAATCAACTACTTTTAAAATTCACAAAGCAGATAAACTCTCTCATCTTCCTGCTATAATAAAACTATTATAGAATTGGCGTACTGTTGGGTCTCAACTTTCAGATTTCCTGAACTTTTTTGACTTCTTTGGCCATGAAAAATACCAAAAAGGTTACAAAAATGTTTGCTATTAGAGGAAGGAATCAGAGGTATTGGGACATAAAACCCATGTTACCAAGTAAAAGGTACAGAATAAGATGTACCAAAAGTATTTTAATTTATGTGGTGGAGAATTGAATGTAAGAGAGAGGGAGTGTGGTCCTGAAACATAAAGCAAGGGTGGGTGCTGAGGACCGAACCATGGGCTAAACACTTGCATAGGTAGACACAGTGAGGAAATGAATGGGAGGAGTAACATGATCGATTTGATCTGCTGGTCTGCTGGTTGCTTTGGTTTCAGTAAATTTAAACATGGTTTTCCACCCTTTTTGCTGTGTATTATCATAGAACTTGGAGGAAGGGTATGGAATCATCCTGCTGCTAAGTCGCTTCAGTCGTGTCTGACTCTGTGCGACCCCATAGACGAAAGCCCACCAGGCTCCCCCGTCCCTGGGATTCTCCAAGCAAGAACACTGGAGTGGGTTGCCATTTCCTTCTCCAATGCATGAAAGTGAAAAGTGAAAGTGAAAAGTGAAAGTGAAGTCGCTCAGTCGTGTCCGACTCTAGCGACCCCATGGACTGCAGCCCACCAGGCTCCTCCATCCATGGGATTCTCCAGGCAAGAGCACTGGAGTGGGGTGCCACCGCCCTCTCCATGGAGAGGGGATAAATATAGGTTTTATTTGTGAATATACAGAAGAAAGATTGAAGACAAAAGGAGAATAGGGCGGCAGAGGGTGAGATGGTTGGGTAGCATCACCAGCTCAATGGACTGAACTTGGACAGACTGTGGGAGATACTGAGGGACAAGAGGCCTGGCATGCTGTGGCCCATGGTGTCACAAAGAATCGGACATGACTTAGCCACTGAACAGACAACAACATACAGAAGACTGTGGGTTCTCCCAACCCTGAGTTGGTACGATCCCTTGAAATAGGAAATGTCAACCTGCTCTAGTATTCTTGCCTGGAAAATCCTCTGGACAGAGGAGCCTGACAGGCTACAGTCCAGGGGGTTGCAAAGAGGCAGACATGACTGAGTGAGCACACCGCACACGCACACATGGGTGTGACGGTCTGGGTGATCAACTAGGAGGCTTGTGTTTCTGTTGATGGCTCAGCTGGGAGAGGTGGGATGTGGTGGGTCCTCCTGAGAGCCCTGAGTGTGAAGACAGGTCGCCCACTTCACTGGAATCAGGAGCTTCCTGGACAGGACTGTTCTCCCTGCGATCCCAGTGAAGATGTCTAGGAAGACTGCTTCCTTGGGTGCACTGAGTGCAGGGGGCTGTGGGAGCATCTTCTTTCAGGTGGCGCTGTGGTGTGGGCGGCTCTGAGAGAAGAAGGCCAGCCTGCCCCAGGCATCCAACACTGTGGACGGTGAGCACGAGCTGGGGCCTGCTGCCTCTTCTGTGTGGCTGCCAAGCCATGTGGGGTGACCGTGCCCACAAAAATTGGAAACTAATCACCTTTGACTAAAATATTATTACCTGAAGAGCTCCCTAAATGTCAAATTCTAGAATAAAAAAAAATTTTTTTGGCATTTCACCATACTTCTGAATACTTGGCTGCCTTTAACTTTTATATTCCTATTATAGTTTTTCTTAGATCCCTTTTTTATCATTATAGAGCATCTCTATAACTTTCTCCACCCCCCATGAAGTAGGGGAAATAAACTCTCTGAATTTCTTGTCAAAAGTAGCCTTATTTTTTCCCCACACATTTGATTTATATCCTCTTTCATTCATAGAATTCTAAGTTCGTATCCCCTATTCACCTTAGTTGAGCATCCTAAAGGTACTGCCCTTTTGTTTTTCAGCATTTGAGTTTTACTGATAAGAAGTTGATATCACTAAGGTTTTTATTTTATAGGCAGCATTTTACCCCACTGACATCTTTTACTGTTTTGTCTGTGAACTTGTAACATTTCATCAGGGTGTTTTTAGTTATGGGTCTTTTTATTAATTCTGAGCTCTTTCAGTCTGTTGCTTTGTGTATATTTCTTCAGCTTAGAGAATTTTTATTATACTTTTCTTCATTTATCTGCATTGTCAGCATATTCTTCTGAAATGTTTCTTTAAAGGATGGTGGGCCTTCCATGTCTCAGTTTGATTCTCTTAATTTATATTTTCCCATTTTTATATTTTATTTCATTTATCATTAGATTTATTCAACTTCATTTTTTAAATTTATATGTCACTAACATTACCTTTGGAGAAGAAAATGGCACCCCACTCCAGTACTCTTCTTGCCTGGCAAATCCCGTGGACAGAGGAGCCTGGTAGGCTGCAGTCCATGGGGTTGCTAGAAGTCAGACATGACTGAGTGACTTCACTTTCACTTTTCACTTTCATGCATTGGAGAAGGAAATGGCAACCCACTCCAGTGTTCTTGCCTGGAGAATCCCAGGGATGGTGGAGCCTGGCAGGCTGCCTTCTATGGGGTTGCACAGAGTCGGACACGACTGAAGTGACTTAGCAGCAGCAGCAACAACATTACCTTGACTTTATTTAGTCCTTCCATTTATATTTTGATTTAGGAATATTATTTTAATCCTCATTGACACTACTTTCCTTAGATTTCTTATTTTTCACAGCCACAAGGTCCTGTTTTATAAATGCAGCACTCTTTCTGAAATAGCTCTATTCTTGTCCCAGTTGTCTTACTTATATGCTTGCACAATTCTTCCTAAAATTTCTGCTGATTTCTAATTGTCAGTTCATATATATGAATGAAAGATAAGATTGGTTATTATAGGTAGCTTGTATGGGTTTCTCTGTACTTGAGTAGATTCCTCCACTCAACCTCTGCCTTGAGTGAATGGGCTGGGTGAATGGACTTACAGAGCTTGGAAGTCATATGTCTTTGTTCAGTGTTCAGGTGGAGATCCAATACCCCCATGAAAGGAGGGCCCTCGCCTCGGGGTAAAATGCTTTCCCGAAGTTGGCTCACCAGCCTCTGTCCTCAGCTTCCCTGAGAGGTGAAGCCCAGGGTTACTTCAGGTTCTACTCTGCTGCTTCTTGTAGTCTGCTGCTGTTACTGGGGACTTTCTTAGATGGCACTGGAAAAGAGTTCTCTGATCTCACTCTGTGTGTTACAGCCCCTGCTGCGGACAGCATCCCTTAGAAGAGGAAGATGGCATATAATTGCTGATAGTAGTCTCTTATGATCCATTGTATTTCTGTGTTGTCTGTTGTGATCTCTCCATTTTCATTTCTAATTTTATTGATTTGATTTTTCTCCCTTTGTTTCTTGATGAGTCTGATGGGGAGGGAGGAGGGAGGAGGGTTCAGGATGGGGAACACGTGTGTACCTGTGGCAGATTCATGTTGATATATGGCAAAACCAATATAATATTGTAAAGTTAAAAAATAAAATAAAAAACAAAAAGATAGAAACACAAAAGGAAAAAAAAAAAAAGAAGAAGAAGAGGAAGATGAGTCTCAACAAGCCTAGCTGATCAGAATGTACTTCTTTACTGAATTATTGGTTTGGCCAAAATGTTCACTCAGGTTTTTCCGTAACATCTTATGTATGTAAATGAACATTTTGGCCGGCCCAGTCCACTGATGGCTTCTCTTTGGTTTGTGTTTGGTGCTAAACACAAGCTTTGTTTAGCTTGAATGTTCTCCCTGGCTCTCTTGGGAGGAAGAGAACTTCTTCTGGTGTCTTGGGCTGTATTGTCTCACCTGTTCTAATATAACCACTCGTCTTAACCCATCTGTTTAGTTCTTCATGCTTTAGAGTTTCTCAAAATTTCCAGTCCATCAATAGCACTTTTTCTTATTTTCCTGTGCTATTGTGCACATAATATCATTTCTTATTTTAGTATAATTTTGGGGAATGAGGGAAAGGCTAGTCATTGTGTAAACTTGTAAGGTCATTCCACTATATTATACAAGAAACCAACTTGTATTTAACCTGTTAAACGTCATAGGAGCACATGGCTTTCGATAGTGTTTGTGGTCTGGATTCAGTGTAGAGGGGAAATGGTTTTGGTCAGATAAAAATATATAAGCATACATAGCATGTTTCTTGTGTAAAACAATCTTGACAACAGCTGGAAAGATTATTCATTGCTATAGCAGAAAATAGATTTTATTGAGTGATTGTAAATCTCTCTAAATCACCATGTTGCTTATCAGCTGCAGTGAGCCTCGTCAAACTCAGTGAGGGTTTGTTGAAATGATTGCTATTTATTATTCATTAAGGAATTTAATCTTTAGCACATGATGTCTGTTTTTATCAAAACATATATAACTCTACAGAACCTACATAGAGTGTATTTATTTCAGCACATACCTTCTGTGAATGGGGGAGTTAGGTATCTGTAAGATAGAAATTTATTACCAGCAATTACTAATGATGTCAGTATACTCTTTTACTTTTCATAAACCATAGATAATATTGATGTCAGCATGCTGCTAAATTAATTTATATACGAATTCCTGTCTAGGGACTTTCCTGATGGTCCAGGGACTTTCCCAGTGGTCCAGGGAATTCTTCGGAATTCTTCTTCCAATGCAGGGGGTGTGGGTTTGATCCCTGTTCAGGGAACTAAGATCTCACATGCCACTCAGCATGGCCAAAAAATAGTAAAAGAGAATTTCTGTCTGTGCTAATGCCATGACTTTAATGTTGGTTTAGAATTAAATGCCTCATCAGTTGACTTCATTTTTTGTACATTGACTTGGTGTTCTGCGAGCATGTTAAATTTGTATGATAATTTAATGTTTTATAGTTTTGGATTTTAATAATAAATAGTATGGTGGTTTTTTCCTAACTGAAACATTTTTTTGCTGATGAAATATTTCTAATAAAGAGGAAAAATTACTTTAAAGTTGTAGATTTAAGAAAAATTTAAAATAGACCCATTCCTTCCATTCTGTTTCATCAGATTACATTGTCTACCACCCCAGTTGTTACTTTTACAGACCCCTGGGTGGCTCCCCTATTATTCCTCAATAGTTTTAGCTCTCTAGACCCCTGGGTGATTTCCCTGTATTTCTCAATAGCTTTAATTCCTAAATATTGCCATTCTAATGGTGCATTAGAAAGATTCCTTCTTGTAATTTTCATGTACATATGGATGACCTTTCCATCACACCTTTCCATTAGCCTCTTTGTTGAACTCCTCTCACCCAGAGATTTATTTCTTACTTCTTATCTTAGCCACTCTTGGTGGTGTTACTAATGACTGTGGTTCTCTGGAGCCTCACTTTCAAGCATCCTTCTCTCCAACCATCTTCTCCTCTCCTAGCTCACTGCCTCTAGTATCCCAACTCCAACTTTTCTTTGACCTCCCCTGGATGTCCAACTCATTGATCCTACCACATTTTCATCTGCCCTTACCTCTTTGATGTCCTCACTCAGCTGAAATTCTGGGGCCAGTGGCCACTCATTATAATTACTCCTTCCACTTACTTTCAAATGTTGATACCTTGCCTCTCTCTCAGCTCCTCCTACTCAATTCACTAAACCATAAACCTGCCTAAATACAAACTTTTGCCTCTTTTGTGCCTCCACGTGTGCAGCTGAACATGACTGTGAGAAAAAACATGCTACCACACAAAATTGTCTTACTTTAAATTTGCAACAACAAATCTCAAGTGGCCAAATAATCCTACAATTCTGAGTCACTGTTTTTATTTGGTTCCCTTTTCTCAAAACCCCCAGTGTTCATCTCCCTTTCTCTATTTCTGCTGTTAACCTTGTTTTCTGCTTTACTGGGATAATCCAGACAATTATTAGAGGAAACCCACAGACCAAAACCAACAAGTGCAGGGCAAGGACATGTTTCTGTTTTGTTCACTAACCATCTGCAACACACAGTGCCTAGTTTCTAGTGCGTGTGTGAATGCTAAGTCTCTTCAGTCATGTCTGGCTCTTTGTGACTCCATGGACTGTAGCCCACCAGGCTCCTTTGCCATGGGATTCTCCAGGCAAGAATACTGGAGTGGGTTGCCATGCCCTCCTCCAGGGGATCTTCCCGACCCAAGGATTGAACCCATGTCTCTTATGTCTCCTGCATTGGCAGGCGGGTTCTTTACACTGAGCCATCAGGGAAGCCCAGTGAGTGCTCAATAAATATCTGTTGCACAAATAAAGAGAATTATTGTCATTCTAAAGGAAGCATTGAAAAATATTAATTGAAGAATTGCTGTGAGCACTATCTCTTCTGTTTGACTAGTAGACAGCTCCTTTCCCACACCCGGTTGGAACTCTTGGTCTTCCACCACTGAACCACCCCTTGTTCATTGCTCTGTTTTAGAGTGAATGGCAGTGACATCAGCTCATCACCATTCATTCAAACTCAATACCTGAGTGACTCCTTCTTCAGGCTGATTTGACCCTCTCCTCCCCAGTCAGATCTGCTGTAGGAACTGATGTGTAAAGTCAGGCCACTGCTGTGCACCCTCACTTAACATACCACTGTAGTTCAGTAGTCTCCGAACAGTTTAAGCACATCTTTTAACAGGGCAAATCAATTTCATTTCCTTAATGAAAATTATCATTGGCTTTGCACTCCATTTAAAGTAATATTCAGTCTACATATCTTAACTGACAAAGATCTGCAAGTTCTGTCATCTGCCTACCTCCTCAACTAGCATACTATTCCATTCTTGCTGACATTGGACAGTTCTTTGTTAAATTAACTTATATTTGAGTATGAAAATTGAAAGTGAAGTTGCTCAGTCGTGTCCAACTCTTCGTGACCCCACGGACTGTAGCCTACCAGGCTCCTCTGTCCATGGAATTTTCCAGGCAAGAGTACTGGAGTGGGGTGCCATTGCCTTCTCCAGGGGATCTTCCTGCCTCAGGGATTGAACCTGGCTCTCCTGCATTGCAGGTAGGTTTTTTTGCCATCTGAGCCATCAGGGAAGCCCATATTTTACTTATTGGTTTTGTTAATTGTTTATTGACTAACTCTCCCAAAGAATAAGCTCCCTAATTCCTGTACCATGCCAGTCTTGTTCTGAAAAAAGAATCTACTATAAATATGTAATATCGGAGTGAAGGATATATCAAAGGAACTTTTGCTGTCTGTAGAATCTAGAGCATGTTATCATAAGAGATGAAACTGCCAACTGGGGACCAGTTTTAGGTAGCTTTGAATGCTATGAAGGGAAGCATGTGGAGTTTGTTTTGAGAGCAGATATTTTTGCAGGTAATAATGCAGCTAAAGAAGGTTTTTTATAAAATTATTGACTTAATTTATTCATTTATTCATTCTTTCTCTTAGTGCATGTGCAAGGAACTGTTCTTTGATCTTGGGAAACAAAGATGTCTAAGACATGTTTCCTGACCTCAAGAACCCCGCAGAGAGCTGAACTGGTAAACACATAATTTAATACAGTGGCATGAGTGTTGTGCAGAATTATATTCATAATGTTATTCAAACACTGACTATGCCTAACTAAACTCTGGGCCTGATCAGAGTCTTTTTTTATTTTTTCAGAGCCATTAAAAAAAAAATTCCATGTGGTTCCTATTGTGATGGTCACTTCTTTGAAGCTGTATTTAGTTGGCATCAGTGATGTCATTTGACCACAATTCCTTCTTCTTTTAATAAATACTAATTCAAACATTCAACCCACTCCAGTGTTTTTGCCTGGAGAATCCCAGGGACGGGGGAGCCTGGTGGGCTGCCGTCTATGGGGTCACACAGAGTCGGACACGACTGAAATGACTTAGCATAGCATAGCCATTCAGACATTCATATGACTATTAACAAGGCTTTTTCTTCATGTTCTTACCATTCTAGCTACAGTCAGATAGCTCCAGTTGGACACCTGATCACTATGTCTGCTCTGTGTCTTCTGGAAGTATTTATACTTAGGACTCTCAGACTCAAATTTTGCTCCTGTCTGTTGGTCTAAAATGTACGAGATAAGTAGGTTGGCTGTGTATGTATGGTTGTGTAACACCAAAGTCCTGCATGATCAAGATTCAGGTTTTCTAGGATGTAGAGAAAACCATATGGGAACGATAAAGCATATGGTGGAGATAAGAGATGGACAGAAACATGTGGTAGGCTTCAAATGCCTGCCTTTGCTTGTTCCTGAAACCTAGCATCATCTTTATACTTCTTGTAGATTGATTATCCATGCCACTCTGAGTCCATGAGCCAATAAATCCATGTTTTTGTCCAAACTAGATTTGACCGAACCATACTTTTTTTGGAATATTATTTTTTTTTCACTTTAATTGTGATGTTATTGACATACAGTACTTTATAAGTTTAAGGTGTATGGCACAAGGCCTTGACATATATATATATTGCAAAATGACTACCACAGTACATTTAGTTAGCATCTATCATCTCATATAGTTGCAAAAAAATAGAAAATCTTTTTAAAATCCCTAGGAAAAGTTAGATTTGAAAAGAAGAAGACATATGGTTGAATTCTTAAAAGGAACCATGGGGAAAAATGGAAAGTAATCCCAATATATAGATACAGTGAAATTATCTTCACATTTAAAAAACAAACACACAGAAAAGACATTTCTATGCAAAGCAAAACATAACTTGTCAGTACTAAAATAAAGGTATTCTGTATTGTTACTGAGAGTAATCCCAGATGGATGGTTGGATATGAATGAAGAGATAAGAGCAATAAAAATGGTAAATATATAGGTACATATAAATGTATGCTAATGGTATAAAATAAAAATTAAAAATACCCATGGGGTCATATATATATGTATATATTTCATATATTTTGAATATTATATGTAGTTATAATACATAACAATAAACATATAAACCAGGGGTGATAAGTAGTGTCAAAGTATTCTAACTTCCTTGCAGAAGCTGAGATGAGGGAACAATGCCAATTAATACTTAATGTAGCTAAGTCAAGTATTAATTTTATAATCCCCACTCCAGTGTTCTTGCCTGGAGAATCCCAGGGATGGAGGAGCCTGGTGGGCTGCCGTCTATGGGGTCACACAGAGTCACACACGACTAAAGTGACGCAGCAGCAGCAGCAGCAGGTAACAACTAAAAGAATCTTAAACATGTGTATAACTTTCAGACTAACAGAGAGAAAAACAGGACAATTTTCAATCAACCCAAAGAAAACAAGAGAAAAAATGAACATAATCTTGACAGAATAACTAGAAAGGTGATAGAAATAAGATAGGATGATTTTTTTCACATTATTGTACAGCTGTAGTTATTAAGACATTGCAGTGATGGTATAAGATTGACAAATTGATTAATAAAATGTACTTCTAGAAATAGGCCCATATTTATATGGCTCCTTTGATTTATGACTCTTTTAGGATCGAATCAGAGTAAGGCCTTGCTAAGTAAGGAATGTCCAGTGAATCCTTACCCAATTTGAAAATATCCTTGCCATGGATACAAACATCCTTTCCTTAGATCATCAGCTCATAAAGGAAGTGCCAAATGTACACTACGAAATTTCCTCATGACTCTATTATGCTGAGCATCCTGTCTTAGTTACACATTATTTATAAACGATAAAAGGCTAAAATAAAGTAATTTTTACTCAACCAAGGGACGTCCTCCTTCTTATGGTGACTACTACATACATCTGCTATTTCCACCATGGATTGATTTAATTATTTTCTTTGAGTCAGGAAGTGCTTAATTACTTCTGCGGAGTATCACCTGTATTGTACTCCTACGGATATATTTTCAAGACGGTGGAAAGTCCTTCAGTCCAGTTCAGTCGCTCAGTCGTGTCCGACTCTTCGCGACCCCATGAACCACAGCATGCCAGGCCTCCCAGTCCATCACCAACTCCCGCAGTTCACCCAAACCCATGTCCATTGAGTCGGTGATGCCATCCAGCCATCTCATTCTCTGTCATCCCCTTCTCCTCCTGCCCTCACTCTTTCCCAGCATCAGGGTCTTTTCAAATAAGTCAGCTCTCCGCATTAGGTAGCCAAAGTATTGAAATTTCAGCTTCAACATAAGTCCTTCCAATGAACCTCCAGGACTGATCTCCTTTGGGATGGACTGGTTGGATCTCCTTGCAGTCCAAGGGACTCTGGAGAGTCTTCTCCAACACCACAATTCAAAAGCATCAATTCTTCTGCACTTATCTTTCTTTATAGTTCAACTCTCACATCCATACATGACCACTGGAAAAACCACAGCCTTGACTAGACAGACCTTTGTTGGCAAAGTAATGTCTCTACTTTTTAATATGCTGTTTAGGTTGGTCATAGTTTTCCTTCCAAGGAGCAAGCAAGCGTCTTTTAATTTCATGGCTGCAATCACCATCTGCAGTGATTTTGGAGCCTACCTAACATCAAAATAGTTTCATTGATAAACTACTATATTGAATAATATAAATTCTTTAACTAAAAGTAGATCCATATATGCTAATATTTCTTACTGGAGACCTTGATGTTGGCATGGAAATTTAACTACAAGCTTGTACATTTATGTGAAAACTTTTCAAAGTAGATACTAAATATTCAAAAATTAAATATGAAATCTACTTTAGTATCTCTAATACAGAGATGTCTTCTAGGAGGGATTAATAGGTATTAGATAAAATACTCCATCACTTGTCATCTACTGGTTAGGTTTATTATTTGCCTATATTATTGAGAGCAGTGAGAATTTAGTGTCTAAAATTCAGCTCTAGAGTTTAGAATAATTATTTTTTAATTGTGGTATATTCATTATTCTTAATCTTCATTACAAAACCATTCTCTCTGTTTTATTTTTAAACTCTCCATACCTGGATTATGTTATGTAATATACAAGGTTACTTAGTTGCCTTTTATTTTGTATTACAAATGAGTATTATGAATCTAATTTTATATTAAATTATATTTAAGAAGGACCAAAGAACATTTCAAAATAGGGATGAAAGTTTCTTAGGTCTGTATGGTTGTGTTTGGATGTGTGGCTAAGATTGTTTGCATTGGTGGATTGTTGGTGAGGGGCAGGTGACCTGAAATGAATAGAGTTAACACATACCTTAATAAAAGTGCATATATCCTAGTTGGGTTGTGCACCTAGTATGAAGTCCTTCAATGTATTGTTGTTTAGTTACTAAGTCGTGATTGACTCTTTTGCAACCCCATGGACAGAGGAGCCTGGCGGGCTACAGGCTCCTCTGTCCATGGGATTTCTCAGGCAAGAATACTGGAGTGGTTGCCATTTTCTCCTCCAGGGGATCTTCCCCACTGAAGGATCGAACATGAGTCTCCTGCATCGGCAGGCAGATTCTTTACTGCTGAGCCACCACAGAAACCCCTGTTAATGTATAGTGAAAAATTAAATCTGTGTAAAATATTTGACATCTGTGCATATCAGACAGTAAATAACTGATACTTTTAAGCATTTATTTTCACATTCTTCCTTTCCTGTTGAGCTCAGCCTTCCAGGGAAATCTCAGTTCGCATTGTGAATGAGAAGGTTTAGGGCCGGCCTGGGCATGGTCCTGAGGTGGAGGAAGGTTGACTAACCAGAGGACAGTCTGAGTTCTGTGAGCAGAAGAGCCCGACTGGAAAACATCAAATAGATATCTTGTCTGTCTCACTTGTACACGGAGACCTAGTGCTGCATTGGAACTTATTTCTTGCCAAAGGCAAAACCATATCAGAGTTTAGAGTTGTAATGAAGCAGAAAAAAAAATTCCTCCATTCTACTTGTGTTTGGAAAAATGAAATGAGAAACAAGGCAAGGATTCTGGTGGGGGTAGAAACCACTTGGGATTCTATCAGTTGAGAATCCTGACATCAATTTAAAATAAGGGTGTTTTATAAGGTATTTTGGAGACAGCTGATTTTCAAGTATTCCCTCATTCATTTGTTGACAATTCAGTGCCCATTAACTGCTTATTTCTGAAAAACGGGTGGTGGTGGAGAGGGTGAGTGTCTGGAAGATTGTGATCTCATGCTAATTTTTAATAAGACCTAATTAAAAAGAGAAAATTGAAACATATGCAGATTTAGAATAAATTAATTCAGTCATCAGATCTTAGTGCCAGTTTTGAACTAAAATATCCTGCAGATGGTAGTGTGCCACATGCCAATTAATATTTAAGATAATTATGGATGTTGAGTAAAAAATACATTTGATTGACATCATCTGCATTATTAGGCTTCACGTGTGGCACTAGTGGTAAAGAATCCACCTGCCAATACAGGAGACATAAGAAGTGCAGGTTTGAGCCCTGGGTTGGAAGATCCCCTGGAGGGGGAAATGGCAACTTGCTCTCGTATTCTTGCCTGGAAAATTCCATGGACAGGGAAACCTGGCAGGTTATAGTCCATGGAGTTCCAAAGAGTCAGACATGACTAAGTATGCTTGCATGTACATTTCCATTATTACTAGAGTGTAATATCCTTTATGTCTATTGATTTAACAAAAAGACTGTATAATGAGAAAGTCCTGAGATTTTGGAAATGGTTTTAATTTTGTTTCCTGATAACTTTCTACTGAGGCTAAGACTTCTTTCTCAGGAAATGAAGTAAGAAGTAACTAATTCTCAACTAAGTAATTAAGTAACTAAATAAGGTTTTAGGCATAATGCCATGCTCTGTGTTTGCTGTGGGACCTGGAGCAAAGATTCTTAACCTAGAATCAGTGAAACCTTAGAGTGTCAGCCCTTAGGTGGGTAAACATCCAAGAACATTATATAAAATTTGATGTTTGTGTCTATATATGTGCTTTTGGTGTTTTAACCAAGAGATTCCATAGTTTTCATCAAATGAAATGAATCTATTATTAAAATTATTTATGCTGGGTCATGATTACTTGTTGCCTTAAGTGTTCACTTATAAATGACTATGATGAGCTACCAACTTACTCATGGTTTTGCTTTTATCTGATGGACATTCAAACTAAAATGCATTTTGAGACAGTGATTACTGCTGTTAATTGATAGTTAACATTCATTCCTCAGTTTATTAATTATGACCATGTTCTATATAGTACGAGGTTCTATATAGTACAAGCCCTAACTTCCATGTATTTACATGATATATAATACAAATTTATGTTCAGTAATTACTTAATGATTTATGTTCTCTAGATTGTTTTTCAACATTTAAAAAATAATATTATCTTCCTATATATTTATATTTTAAAAATGATATATTTTAATAGGTAACAGAATTATAATTAGCAAAAAAGGAAACATATCAATTCAGAGGCTGTCTCTATATAGTATATTCAAGATTAAAGACTGCAGTTTATAGTAAACTATATTAAGAGAACATTTATCAGTTTTAATAATCAGAAAAAATAAGCCCAATAAAATGATATAATGTGCATATTGTATCAAAGCATATGCTACAAAAACATATGATAAAATGGCAATAGCAGTAGCAATAATAAATGTATACATATATAAAATAATATATACATACATAAAAATAATAGTAAACTTGAAAATATTAGCTAACACCACTTTTGGACATATAATTAAGGGGGTTTTGGTTAGGAAAATATAAGCCAGTCTGTATCTGGGTCATATAGGTTTTAATACAGATGAATGGGTAAATAAGATGTGGCACATATATACAATGGAATATTACTCAGTCATCAGAAGGAACGAAATTCAGTCAGTTGTCATTTTGTGAATGAACCTAGAGCCTGTCATACAGAGCGAAGTAAATCAGAAAGAGAAAAACAAATAAAAGCTGAAACTCCAGTACTTTGGCCACCTCATGCGAAGAGTTGACTCACTGGAGAAGACTCTGATGCTGGGAGGGATTGGGGGGCGAGAGGAGAAGGGAGGACAGAGGATGAGATGGCTGGATGGCATCACTGACTCGATGCACATGAATCTGAGTGAACTCCGGGAGTTGGTGATGGACAGGGAGGCCTGGTGTGCTGCGATTCATGGGGTCACAAAGAGTCGGACACGACTGAGCGACTGATCTGATCTGATCTGATATATATGGAATCTAGAAAAATGGTACTGATGAACCTATTTGCAGGGCAGGAGTAGAGGCTCAAACGCAGAGAATGAACTTGTGGACAAAGAAGTGCAGAGAAGAGTGGGGGACGAATTGAGAGTAGCGTTGACATGTATACACTACTATGTGTAAAGTAGATGACTAGTGGGAAGCTGCTGTGTAGCACAGGGAGCTCAGCTTGGTGCTCTGTGATGACTGAGAGGGGTGGGACGGAGGAGGATGAGGGGAGGCGCGAGAGAGGGGCTATATGGATACATGTGGCTGATTAACGTTGTTCTACAGCAGAAACTAACACAACATTGTAAGCATGTGGTGACTCAGTCACTGAGTCATGTCCAGCTTTTTGTGACCCCATGGACTGTAGCCTGCCAGGGTCTTTTGTCCATGGGATTTCTCAGGCAAGAAAATTACTGGAATGGGTTGCCATTTCCTTCTCCAGGAGATCTTTCCAGCCGGGGATTGAAGTTGTGTTTACTGCATTGGCAGGTGGGTTCTTTACTGCTGAACCACCAGGGAAGCCCTATATGCCAATAAAAAATATGTAAAAAAATAAAGAGTATAGGGACACTTTAATTTACTTTAAAAGGAAAAAAACCCAGAAACTTTCCATCTAACTTGAAAGTTAAAAAAAGGAAAAAAAAAAAAGCTCATAAGATCTTGTGCTTTTTTCTTTTTTTAACTTAAAAGTTATATGGAAAGTTTCTGAATGTAAGTTAAAGTCCTGTTATCTGACCTAATTTTGCTTTATCAGAGTAAAGCAAAGGCCTTCTGTGACAAAAGTAGTCTAGTTGATCTATTTATTTTTCTCTTTATTTTCTCATTGCTTTTATAATGTATGAAAGAAAGTGAAAGTGAAGTTGCTCAGTTGTGTCCCACTCTTTGCGACCCCATGGACAGTGGCCTGCACTGGGCTCCTCCATTCATGGGATTTTCTAGGCAAGAGTACTGGAGTGGGTTGCCATTTCCTTCTCCAGGGAATTTTCCCAACCCAGGGATCGAACCCAGGTCCCCCGTATTGTAGACAGACGCTTTACCGTTTGGGCCACCAGGGAAGTCCTTTTATAATGTATAACTGATTTAAATGGAATATAATACATTTTTTCTACAGAAGAAAAACCTAAAATGATTTAAATTATGTTCCACTCATGTGTAATTGAGTTTTAATTGAACCCTGCATTGCTTTACCACATAGAGGAATGACCTAAGTTATAGCTGTAATAATTGCAGTTTTAAATAACAGAAATAAAGAAGACCTCTGCCAAGTGATGGTTTGCTTACCTACTTTTTACAATATAAAAACTTGTTATATTCATTTGTCTGACAAATATGCTGCTTCACAATGTGTTTGTGGTAGAAAACCTTTGCTCTTTTTAGTTCCAACTTTATGTTCAGTCTGCACAGTTTTGAGGTACCTTGAACTATTTTATCCATGTCTCTGAGATCAACTTGTAATCTTGTCATCTACAAAATCCATTTAGCCTCTAATCAGACAAATCCACGTGTTCCTACACTGTTATAAATGTCAACAAATATCTCTGAGATATGACAGCAGTTTCTAGTGTAGCAGTTCAGAAGAATGTATTTTACTGGGCTAAGAAATCTATGAATGCTTTAATCATTGTTTATTAGGACAATAAGGGACTTTAGTTCTAGTAGTTTAGTTGCTCAGTCATGTCCAACTCTTTGTGACCCCATGGACTGCAGCACACCAGGCTTTCTTGTCCATCATCAACTCCCGGAGCTTACTCAAACTCATGTCCATCGAGTCGGTGATGCCATCCAACCATCTCATCCTCTGTCATCCCCTGGGTTTGATACACCAAATTTTCATTCATTCATTTAACACCAGCTATGAGCTCAATAGAATCTAGGCCCTAAGGAGAGAGTAGCAATCAAATCAGTTGGTGCTGTAGTAGGGGAGGAGGAGAGACAGGCACAAACTGAATAGGAAATATGAAATGAAGTGATTCTGGAGAGTGCTAAATGCTGTGATAAAAGATTTTGAAGATTTGTTAGGGTAAAGTTTTTAAGATATCATTAGAGACTGAATGATGACAATGCTCAAAATTCTCCAAGCTAGGCTTCAGCAATACGTGAACTATGAACTTCCAGATGTTCAAGCTGGTTTTAGAAAAGGCAGAGGAACCAGAGATCAAATTGCCAACATCTGCTGGATCATGGAAAAAGCAAGAGAGTTCCAGAAAAACATCTATTTTTGCTTTATTGACTATGCCAAAGCCTTTGACTGTGTGGACCACAATAAACTGTGGAAAATTCTGAAAGAGATGGGAATACCAGACCACCTGACCTGCCTCTTGAGAAATCTGTATGCAGGTCAGGAAGCAACAGTGGACATGGAACAACAGACTGGTTCCAAATAGGAAAAGGAGTATGTCAAGGCTGTATATTGTCACCCTGCTTATTTAACTTATATGCAGAGGACATTATGAGAAATGCTGGGCTGGAGGAAGCACAAGCTGGAATCCAGGTTGACACGAGGAATATCAATAACCTCAGATATGCAGATGACACCACCCTTATAGCAGAAAGTGAAGAGGAACTAAAGAGCCTCTTGATGAAAGTGAAAGAGGAAAGTGAAAAAGTTAGCTTAAAACTCAACACTCAGAAAGCTAAGATCATGGCATCTGGTCCCATCACTTCATGGCAATATATGAGGAAACAGTGGAAACAGTTCAGTTCAGTCACTCAGTCATGTCCGACTCTTTGCGACCCCATGAACCACAGCACGCCAGGCCTCCCTTTCCATCACTAAATCCTGGAGTCCACCCAAACCCATGTCCATTGAGTCGGTGATGCCATCCAACCATCTCATCCTCTGTCATCTCCTTCTCCTCCTGCCCTTAATCTTTCCCAGCATCAGGGTCTTTTCAAATGAGTCAGCTCTTCACATCAGGTGGCAAAAGTTTTGGAGTTTCAGCTTCAACATCAATCCTTCCAATGAACACCCAGGCCTGATTCCTTTAGGATGGACTGGTTGGATCTCCTTTCAGTCTAAGGGACTCTCAAGAGTCTTCTCCATCACCACAGTTCAAAAGCATCAATTCTTGGTGCTCAGCTTTCTTTATAGTCCAACTCTCACATCCTACATACCACTGGAAAAACCATGGCCTTGACTAGAAAGACCTTTGTTGACAAAGTAATGTCTCTGCTTTTTAATATGCTATCTAGGTTGGCCATAACTTTCCTTCCAAGGAGTAAGCATCTTTGAATTTCATGGCTGCAGTCACCATCTGCAGTGATTTTGGAGCCCCCAAAAATAAAGTCTGGCACTGTTTCCACTGTTTGCCCAGCTATTTGCCATGAAGTGATGGGACCGGATGCCATGATCTTAGTTTTCTGAATGTTGAGCTTTAAGCCAACTTTTTCACTCTCCTCTTTCACTTTCATCAAGAGGCTTTTTAGTTCTTCACTTTCTGCCATAAGGGTGGTGTCATCTGCATATCTGAGGTTATTGATATTTCTCCCAGCAATCTTGATTCCAGCTTGTGCTTCTTCCAGCCCAGTGTTTCTCATGATGTACTCTTGAAACAGTGGCTGACTTTATTTTTGGGGGCTCCAAAATCACTGCAGATGGTGATTGCAGCCATGAAATTAAAAGACGCTTACTCCTTGGAAGGAAAGTTATGACCAACCTAGATAGCATATTCAAAAGCAGAGACATTACTTTGCCAACAAAGGTTCGTCTAGTCAAGGCTATGGGTTTTCCAGTAGTCATGTATGGATATGAGAGTTGGACTATAAAGAAAGCTGAGCGCCGAGGAATAGATGCTTTTGAACTGTGGTGTTGGATAAGACTCTTGAGAGTCCCTTGGACTGCAGGAAGATCCAACCAGTCCATCCTAAAGGAGATCAGTCCTGGGTTTTCACTGGAAGGACTGATGTTGAAGCTGAAACTCCAAAACTTTGGCCATCTGATGCAAAGAGCTAACTCATTTGAAAAGACCCTGATGCTGGGAAAGATTGAGGGCAGGAGGAGAAGAGAACAACAGAGGATTAGATGGCTGGATGGCATCACCAACTCAACAGACATGAGTTTGGATGGACTCTGGGAGTTGGTGATAGACGGGGATGCCTGGTGTGCTGTGGTTCATGGGGTCGCAAAGAGTCGGACATGACTGACTGACTGAACTGAACTGATGACTAGCCAGCCATCTGAACATCCTAGAAAAGAACATTCAAGGCAGAGAAAATAGGCCACTAACAAAAAAAGACAATAGGATGGGAAATTTCCAGTATCCCTTCCATCATCACTGCTAATACTTGATACACACTGTATCACTAGAGCCACTGCTTCTCACAGAATCTGAACTTAAAAAATGACAATTGACAGACTAGAATTCTGAGCTAAACCCAACAAGATAAAATGTGACTAATAGGAATCTAAAGTGGTGCATGCAGGTTCATAAACCTAGTCACACAGCTCGAAATGATGTTCAGTTGGCTTGGCAGCTGTTGATAAAAGAACAGTCTGGGGATTCTAATTGACCACAAATTGGAGCTTGCTCTTGCCATTTCTGGCTGGTAAAAGCAATGTGTAGATATTACCCTTAGGCAGACTTCTCCCCAGTTTAAAGCATCATTAGAGTGGTTCAAAAATGGAACTCTCCATTGCTTCACTCAGTAAAAAAAAAAAAAAAAAAGAGCAAGAAAGAATGAATAACTTTCAGACCTTTTGAAAAAAGAAACTTCTGTTGAAGAACCAGTTTAAAATATTTTTTGGTTTCTGTGAAGCTGCAAGTTGTTACTGGTTTCTTTCATCCCAACATTTTCTTCATTTGGGGATAGTTGTGTATAGTTAAGAAAGAAAAATGACATTGGCATATAAGTCATATGATGAGGACTATTGAAAATTTGATATATAATGGCATCTCTCAAAATTGTAATCTGAAACTTCGACTGTAACTTTTCAAAAGAACTTAAACTTCCAGTATGTTTTGGACAAATAAAATATTAAAACTCCAAATATGTCTTGGCTTTGCTATGTATTAGCCATATAACACCCTCCCTGGTGTCTCAGAGGTTAAAGGGTCTGCCTGGAATGAGGGTGACCTGGGTTCGATCCCTGGGTAGCCATGTAATGTAGACAATTTACTTTCCTCAAAATGAGACCAATAACTTGTACCTGCCTGAAAAGATTGTTATGAGGATTAAATTAGTTGTTGTGTATAGAGCAGTAAAGCAGTGCCTAGTAATAGTAAGTGATGTGTATGTGTTTGCTGCTATTATTAGATGTAAACGTATGCTCTACTCTGCCTTCAGGAATTAATGACCAAGTTAATAACTGAGACACCTGACCAGCCAATCCCATTTCTCATTGACCATCTTCAGTCAAAACAAGGAAACCGTGGGCAGCTTCAAAGAACCTTATCTGGATCTGCAGCTCTCTGGGCAGAAAGTGAAGCATTAGGTAAATAAAAAGATATATTTTACAGTTAATGTTAATACATTTAATGTAAAATTTATGAAAGTCTTTCTTTTTATAGCAAGTAAATCTAGATAGTTACCTATGGTTTCATGTATTCATTGGTGTTCACCCATATGCTAGAACTTGTCAAAAAGTATTCTCGAATTTGAATATATTGTTATTTATTGGCTTCCAAACGTGAGAATTTTTGTATTCAGTTTGAATGGAAGTAAGATGCAGATTTGCATGGAAAGCTTTCATTTCATATGAATTCAAATTAATTATTTTAAACTTTAGTTATTTATTCTCTTTTTATGAAGAAGTTGAATTAAGCGCTTATAGCTCCTCTGGGCAAAAAGGTAAACAGTACATTTCTAGAGTTATCTTTTCTATAGCCCAAATGAATAATTATTCTCTGTTTCCCTCAATTCTAATTTTGCCTTATGTTGTAAGTTCAACCTGATTTTATTTACTGTAAACATTGGGGAACCAGCCTTACCTCTCCATTAAGCATTAGTGAGATAATTGGGTAGACTTGTCTTTGATTTTTATTTATAAAATGTGTGTCTGATAGCTTATTTCTTCTACACACTGGTCTGTTAGTTTGGTATTTACTTCTGAACCCAAATCCCACCCCCAAACCTGTGGCTTGAGTAGCTAACTCCTCACTTGACTCCCATGATATCTGACTGACTGGATTCCAAATGCTTTCTAGGGATAGCACCATTGCTTCTCTTCTCTTCATGCGCTCTGGGATCCCATGAAAGGATTTCAGTTCTCTTTGGCTGTATTCTCACATTGGTGTTTAAAGGGGGTAGGGGATAGGGTATTCTCTGCAGAATGTAGACAACTCTGGTGTTGTTCTCTATATAGAAGTTCTCTGCTGCATACAGGAAGCCAGAATATAAACTTTTGGTATAATAAGAGGGAACTCTTGGTTTTTCTTGGTCACTTTTTTAGAGTTAGATTCTTAGCAAGGTGAGTATTAGGCATAGGCTCTGGTTTGTAGGTGCAAAGAGGAATCCATTCTTGTGAAGGTGGACCAGATAAACATCCGTGAGCCCATTAAAACTCATAGGAACCCATATTTGTAAATTATCATGTCTGGAGAGACAATAGTGTGTTAAATTCTATAGCATTAATCAACACACATTTAACAGCTCCCATTTACCACAAGTCAAAAATCTGTGCAGGGTTTAAGCAGATCTGTTTCATCACACAAAGCTACAGATCAAGATGTTGGCCAGGTTGTATCTTCATCCAGAGGCTGGAATAAGAAAGAATCTGCTTCCAAATTCATTCAGGTTGTTGGCAGAATTAGTTTCCTTGCAACTATATGACTGAAGTCCCTGTTTTCTTGCTGGGTCTCAGCCAGCAGCTGCTCCAAACAAATAGGTACAACCCACAGTTCTTTGCCACACAGCTCTTGCATCATGGCAGCTTATTTCTTTTTGTTTCCTGAAAGAGAATGTGTTGCTGTTGTTGTTCAGTTGCTAAGCAAACTCAAGTTTGTTGAGTTGCTAAGTTGTATCCAAGTCTTTGGGACCCCATGGACTGCAGTGTGCCAGGCTTCCCTGTCCTTCACTATCTTCCAGAGTTTGCTCAGATTCATGTTCATGGAGTTGGTGATGCTGTCTAACCATCTCATTCTCTGTTGTCCGTTCTTCCTTTTGCCTTTAATTTTTCCCAGCTACTGGATCTTTTCCAGTGAGTTGGCTCTTCCCATCAGGTGGCCAAAGTATTGGCGCTTCAGCTTTGGCATCAGTCCTTCTGATGACTTCAGGGTTGACTTTCTTTTAGGATTGACTGGTTTGATCTCTTTGCTGTCCAAAGGACTCTCAAGAGTCTTCTCCAGCACCATGATTCAAAAGCATCAGTTCTTCAGCACTCAGCCTTCTTACGTTTGTTTATTTTTGAACTTTTAATTTTGTATTGGAGTATAGCCAATTAGCAACATTGTGATAATTTCAGGTGAACAGTGAAGGGACTTAGCCATACATATACATGGATCCATTCTCCCCCAAACCCCTATCCCCTCCCTCATTAGGCTGCCACATAACATTCAGCAGAGTTCTGTACGCTATACAGTAGGTCCTTGTTGGTTATCCATTTTAAATATAGCAGGCTTATTTCTGTAACAAGGAAAAGAATTTGTTTCAGTAGGTTTACTAAGATGGAATCTTAGAATACAATGTATATAGTGAAGATAGTGAATGGAGATAGTGAAGGACAGGGAAGCCTGGGGTGCTGCTGTTCATGGGGTCACAAAGAGTTGGACACAACTGAGTGACCGAACAACAGCAAAATAAAGCAAGAGGGGAACACAGGACTACAATTCATCCAGCTTCTTTGGATGAACTTGAATTTCTTGGGGCATCTTAGTAGGTAATTCCAGCAGGCTGTTGGATATGAGTCTAAAACTATGGATGGGTTAAGGCAGAAGTTTCAGGAATAGCATTCAGGATTGTGGACATTAAAATTATGAGAAGGGAAGAAGTTGTGCTTAAATCCAGTAGGAGCTGGACTGGGATAAGGCAAGTGTGAGATGATACCTTTCATCTATATTTTTCCAGTTTTTTAAGAAGTGAAGTTGTTTGCTGAGGACAAGAGTTTTGGGGAATACATCAGGGAAATTGAAGTGAATGATAATGATTGTGAAGTCACCCTGGGCAATAAAAAGAGACTTGGCAAAGGAAAATAAAAAAGACTGAAGCAGTCCAGGGGCTTATCTAAAATTCAAGACATGAAGTAATAATCATGGAAATTATGGGCAGGATTGTGGTTTTTCCCCCACAGTGCCCAGAAGTGCTAGGAGGAAGGGGAGAAAAGCAGTTTGAGAGACTGATGAGAGCTGTGGATATACAGCAGTGAGGATAAAGGGTGGACAGACAGTTTTATGAAGGCGTTGAGGATGTCTGTGGGTAAATTGTACCAGCGATCAAAGCATGTGGCCCAGTATAAGAGGGAGGGAACAAGGAGACAGTCTAGACATAAAAAGCACAGTCTAGGCATAAAAAGCAGATCAGAGAACTAAGAATCTTTAAGAGGCCAATGTTAGGGAAACTATGGTGAAACTATGGTGAAATTGAAGAAAGTAGGGAAAACCACTAGACCATTCAGGTATGACCTAAATCAAATCCCTTATGATTATACAGTGGAAGTGAGAAATAGATTTAAGGGCCTAGATCTGATAGATAGAGTGCCTGATGAACTATGGAATGAGGTTCGTGACATTGTACAGGAGACAGGGATCAAGACCATCCCCATGGAAAAGAAATGCAAAAAAGCAAAATAGCTGTCTGGGGAGGCCTTGCAAATAGCTGCGAAAAGAAGAGAAGTGAAAAGCAAAGGAGAAAAGGAAAGATATAAACATCTGAATGCAGAGTTCCAAAGAATAGCAAGAAGAGATAAGAAAGCCTTCTTCAGCGATCAATGCAAAGAAATAGAGGAAAACAACAGAATGGGAAAGACTAAGGATCTATTCAAGAAAATCAGAGATACCAAAGGAACATTTCATGCAAAAATGGGCTCGATAAAGGACAGAAATGGTATGGACCTAACGGAAGCAGAAGATATTAAGAAGAGGTGGCAAGAATACACAGAAGAACTGTACAAAAAAGAGCTTCACGACCCAGATAATCATGATGGTGTGATCACTGACCTAGAGCCAGACATCCTGGAATGTGAAGTCAAGTGGGCCTTAGAAAGCATCACTAGGAACAAAGCTAGTGGAGGTGATGGAATTCCAGTGGAGCTACTCCAAATCCTGAAAGATGATGCTGTGAAAGTGCTGCACTCAATATGCCAGCAAATTTGGAAAACTCAGCAGTGGCCACAAGATTGGAAAAGGTCAGTTTTCATCCCAATCCCAAAGAAAGGCAATGCCAAAGAGTGCTCAAACTACCACACAATTGCACTCATCTCACATACACGCTAGTAAAGTAATGCTCAAAATTCTCCAAGCCAGGCTTCAGCAATAGGTGAACCGTGAACTTCCTGATGTTCAAGCTGGTTTTAGAAAAGGCAGAGGAACCAGAGATCAAATTGCCAACATCCGCTGGATCATCGAAAAAGCAAGAGAGTTCCAGAAAAACATCTATTTCTGCTTTATTGACTATGCCAAAGCCTTTGACTGTGTAGATCACAATAAACTGTGGAAAATTCTGAGAGAGACGGGAATACCAGACCACCTGATCTGCCTCTTGAGAAATCTGTATGCAGGTCAGGAAGCAACAGTTAGAACTGGTCATGGAACAACAGACTGGTTCCAAATAGGAAAAGGAGTACGTCAAGGCTGTATATTGTCATCATGTTTGTTTAACTTATATGCAGAGTACATCATGAGAAATGCTGGACTGGAAGAAACACAAGCTGGAATCAAGATTGCCAGGAGAAATATCAATAACCTCAGATATGCAGATGATACCACCCTTATGGCAGAAAGTGAAGAGGAACTAAAAAGCCTCTTGATGAAAGTGAAAATGGAGAGTGAAAAGGTTGGTTTAAAGCTGAACATTCAGAAAACGAAAACCATGGCATCTGGTCCCATCACTACATGGGAAATAGATGGAGAAACAGTGGAAACAGTGTCAGACTTTATTTTTCTGGACTCCAAAATCACTGCAGATGGTGACTGCAGCCATGAAATTAAAAGACGCTTACTCCTTGGAAGGAAAGTTGTGACCAACCTAGATAGTATATTCAAAAGCAGAGACATCACTTTGCCAACAAAGGTTCGCCTAGTCAAGGCTATGGTCTTTCCTGTGGTCATGTATGGATGTGAGAGCTGGACTGTGAAGAAGGCTGAGCGCCGAAGAATTGATGCTTTTGAACTGTGGTGTTGGAGAAGACTCTTGAGAGTCCCTTGGACTGCAAGGAGATCCAACCGGTCCATTCTGAAGGAGATCAGCCCTGGGATTACTTTGGAAGGAATGATGCTCAGGCTGAAACTCCAGTATTTTGGCCACCTCATGCGAAGAGTTGACTCATTGGAGAAGACTCTGATGCTGGGAGGGATTGAGGGCAGGAGGAGAAGGGGACAACAGAGGATGAGATGGCTGGATGGCATCACTGACTCGATGGATGTGAGTCTGAGTGACCTCCGAGCGCTGGTGATGGATAGGGAGGCCTGGCGTGCTGCAGTTCATGGGGTCGCAAAGAGTCGGACACGACTGAGCGACTGATCTGATCTGATGGTGAAAATATGAAAGATTGAGAAGGCCAGGGAAATTGTGATGTTTGGGACCAAGACTTTTGAGGGGAAATGATTCCAGATGATGAGAAAGTCCTGTGGGTGGCCTGAGTTTGTGGGCTCTGAAGTTCAGGGATGTGAAGTTCTTTAGGGTTTGAGAGGACAGTGAACTGTGAGACTCAATACATGGTTTGTTTAAGAAATTAAGAGGTCACCAGGGTTTCATTCTGGTTGTTGAAAGGTCAAGGGTAACTGTGCTGGAGTCTTGAGTAGGGCTGCAAGAGTAATCAGGAGCAGAAAGACGCAGTGATGAGAGTGTGAGCAGTATAGACACGCAGCACTTATACAGGAGAGGAGAAGCGTTCAGCTGAACATGGATGGACCATATTTGCTTTTCTCTTTCTGACTTACTTCACTCTGTATGACAGACTGTAGGTCTACCCACATCTCTACAGATGGCCCAGTTTCACTCCTTTTTATGGCTGAGTAATGTTCCATCATGTATATGCACCACATCTTCTTTATCCATTCGTCTGTCATTGGACACTTAGGTTGCTTCCTTGTCCTAGCTGCTGTATATGTGGAATCTAGAAAAATGGTACAGATGAACCTATGTCCAGGGCAGGAATAGAGATGCAGGTGTAGATAATGGACCTGTGGACACAGTAAGGAAGGGGAGGGTGGGACGAATTGGGAGATTAAGATCGACATATATACACTACTATGTATAGAATAGAGAGCTAGTGGAAAGCTGCGGTATGGCACAGGGAGCTCGGGTTGGTGGTCTGTGATGACTTGAGAGTGGGGTGGGGGATGTAGGTGGGAGGTAGGTCCAAGAGGAGGCGATACATGTATACACAGCTGATTCACTTCATCGAACAGCAGAAAGTAACACAGCATTGTAAAGCAATTACACTCCAAAACAAACAAACAAAACAGAAAAACACTGTGGATGTACCAGAAAACCCCAGCCTATGGCAGGTGACACGTGAGGAAGGGATGAACACTTTTCATTCCAAGAAACTGCAGAGGAGGGAGCACTCTTGTAGAAAGAATGATGTGGCTCTTCTTTTGAAGGAGAGGATTTGAAGACGGAGGACTGTTGTTTACCATCGAATGTATGCCCCAGAAGGTGAAGAGGAAAGATTTTAGAGGGGAGGATATGGCAGGAGGGAGAAGGAAAGCAGAGACTAATTTCTTGGATACAAGTGTTAGTAGAAGAGGTTATAATTCGGGTGACAGTAAATAGTGCCAGTTTAAACTTTAACTGTTATTTTGAATTATTTCTTTTGGTGCTTCTTATAATTAGTTAGAAAACGTCTCAATATTCAAACTATTTATGTTAATACTTTTTGAAAATATCTGAAGGTGCCCGCTTTTTGCTTTTAAATTATTCTAGCATCTTGGGGACTTAACATGTTCTCACAAGTTTATCTTTTAATGTGTAGGAGAAAGTTGAAAGCAACCTTGTTTTTACTTATTTTTAGATGCTCTATTATTAAACACTTATGGGATTTGTTTTTTTAATTTATTTCTGATATTCAAAAGTTTTACTGGGAACATATCTCTGGATATTTGTCTCTTTTCTTATTTTTCATTTTATCCAGTGAATCTTTTCAATTAGCAAACCTGCATCTCTATCCTAGAATAGTTGTCTTCTTGTATACTTAGTGCTTCTATTGTATTTGTTATGATTTCTTCAGAAAAATAGCTATGTGTAAATTGTTTACTTTATTGTATCGATAGCTTTTAGGGAGGTTTGTCAAGTGTGTTCTCCCTGTCACTGATTCAATTTTCCACAGTATTACTTTTCTCTTTCTGGCTTTGTATACAAATTCAAATGTTGGTACATATTGCATTTTAATTTCCTGTCAGTATTCTTTATCTTCTTTCATTTATCTTAGCAATTATAGTTTTACAGTTTTATCTCTTTTCTCATTTCTTTTTGCTTCACAGAGTCTATTTTATGTGTATTAAGAAGATAAAATAGCCATACTCAAAAATTTAAAGGTTTTTTTCATAGTAAATCTTCCCTCAAACTATGAATTTCTTCTATATCTTGAGTGATGTATTCTTGCTTTTTATGTTGAATCTTCTTTGTTAAAATATTTATTTTGTTTATTTGAATTTAAATGAAGAATGTTTGAATTAGTTTTGTTTGTTTAGTTGCTAAGTCACGTCCCGTTCTTTTTGTGACCCCATGGACTACAGCCCTCCAGGCTCCTCTTTCCATTGGATTTCCTAGGCAAGAATACTGGAGTGAATTGCCATTTCCTCCTCCAGGGAATCTTCCCAAACAAGGGTTCAAACCTGTGTCTCCTGCACTGGCAGGCAGGAGGATCTTTACTGCTGAGCCATGGGAGAAGTCCAGCTAGTTTTAGGTTTGTCAATAAATAGTGTAGGTATTCTGTTCTTTTTTGTTCTCTTATGATATAGCTTAGAACTATTTCAGATCAGATCAGTCGCTCAGTCGTGTCTGGACTCTTTGCGACCACATGAACCGCAGCACGCCAGGCCTCCCTGTCCATCACCAACTCCCGGAGGTCACTCAGACTCACATCCATGGAGTCAGTGATGCCATCCAGCCATCTCATCCTCTGTCGTCCCCTTCTCCTCCTGCCCCCAATCCCTCCCAGCATCAGAGTCTTCTCCAATGAGTCAACTCTTCACATGAGGTGGCCAAAATACTGGAGTTTCAGCTTTAGCATCATTCCTTCCCAAGAAATCCCAGGGCGGATTTCCCTCAGAATGGACCGGTTGGATCTCCTTGCAGTCCAAGGGACTCTCAAGAGTCTTCTCCAAAACCACAGTTCAAAAGCATCAATTCTGAGGCGCTCAGCCTTCTTCACAGTCCAGCTCTCACATCCATACATGACCACAGGAAAGACCACAGCCTTGACTAGGCGAACCTTTGTTGGCAAAGTGATGTCTCTGCTTTTGAATATGCTATCTAGGTTGGTCATAACTTTCCTTCCAAGGAGTAAGCGTCTTTTAATTTCATGGCTGCAGTCACCATCTGCAGTGATTTTGGAGCCCAGAAAAATAAAGTCTGACACTGTTTCCACTGTTTCTCCATCTATTTCCCATGTAGTGATGGGACCAGATGCCATGATCTTCATTTTCTGAATGTTCAGCTTTAAGCCAACCTTTTCACTCTCCACTTTCACTTTCGTCAAGAGGCTTTTAGTTCCTTCTCACTTTCTGCCATAAGGGTGGTATCATCTGCATATCTGAGGTTATTGATATTTCTCCTGGCAATCTTGATTCCAGCTTGTGTTTCTTCCAGTCCAGCATTTCTCATGATGTACTCTGCATATAAGTTAAATAAACATGGTGACAATATACAGCCTTGACGTACTCCTTTTCCTATTTGGAACCAGTCTGTTGTTCCATGACCAGTTCTAACTGTTGCTTCCTGACCTGCATACAGATTTCTCAAGAGGCAGATCAGGTGGTCTGGTATTCCCATCTCTTTTGGAATTTTCCACAGTTTATTGTGATCTACACAGTCAAAGGCTTTGGCATAGTCAATAAAGCAGAAATAGATGTTTTTCTGGAACTCTCTTGCTTTTTCGATGATCCAGCGGATGTTGGCAATTTGATCTCTGGTTCCTCTGCCTTTTCTAAATCCAGCTTGAACATCAGGAAGTTCACGGTTCACATATTGCTGAAGCCTGGCTTGGAGAATTTTGAGCATTACTTTACTAGCGTGTGAGATGAGTGCAATTGTGCGGTAGTTTGAGCACTCTTTGGCATTGCCTTTCTTTGGGATTGGGATGAAAACTGACCTTTTCCAATCTTGTGGCCACTGCTGAGTTTTCCAAATTTGCTGGCATATTGAGTGCAGCACTTTCACAGCATCATCTTTCAGGATTTGGAATAGCTCCACTGGAATTCCATCACCTCCACTAGCTTTGTTCCTAGTGATGCTTTCTAAGGCCCACTTGACTTCACATTCCAGGATGTCTGGCTCTAGGTCAGTGATCACACCATCATGATTATCTGGGTCGTGAAGCTCTTTTTTGTACAGTTCTTCTGTGTATTCTTGCCACCTCTTCTTAATATCTTCTGCTTCCGTTAGGTCCATACCATTTCTGTCCTTTATCGAGCCCATTTTTGCATGAAATGTTTGCAGCCAAAGATGGAGAAGCTCTATACAATCAGCAAAAACAAGACCAGCAGCTGACAGTGGCTCGGACCATGAAATCCTTATTGCCAAATTCAGACTTAATTTGAAGAAAGTAGGGAAAACCACTAGACCATTCAGGTATGACCTAAATCAAATCCCTTATTATACAGTGGAAGTGAGAAATAGATTTAAGGGCCTAGATCTGATAGATAGAGTGCCTGATGAACTATGGAATGAGGTTCGTGACATTGTACAGGAGACAGGGATCAAGACCATCCCCATGGAAAAGAAATGCAAAAAAGCAAAATGGCTGTCTGGGGAGGCCTTGCAAATAGCTGCGAAAAGAAGAGAAGTGAAAAGCAAAGGAGAAAAGGAAAGATATAAACATCTGAATGCAGAGTTCCAAAGAATAGCAAGAAGAGATAAGAAAGCCTTCTTCAGCGATCAATGCAAAGAAATAGAACTATTTAGATAGTTTTAAAAAATTTGTGGGAGACAGATGAAATCATGGCTGCTACTATTTCCAGTGTCAGTCAAATCCTATAGGTCTTTAAGAAATAACAAGTGACTTTCTGTGTCACATCTCTTTTCAACACATTAAATAAGAACAGTATCATTGCTAAGATATTTAAATGAATATGGATTGTTTTTTCCTTTCCAATAGTGGAGAATTTAAAAAGCTGCAAAATCCAGTGTATTATTATTCAATGGCTGCTTTTAGTTTTTCTTTGTATCATGAGATACTGTGTTTTGTGTCCATGATTCTTAATTCCTTTAGCTGTGTTGCATTAGAAGAAACTATGGTCCTAGGCTGGATATAGAAAGACAAATTCTAATAGACTGTGAAACAATGTCAGGAGCTGAATCTGAGGTAGGGGCAAGCGTTGTGAATGTCTAGATATTTTTCAGTCTATTTCTGATAATGTCTATCTTTTGTCTTAATTCTGTCTATGGCATAATGCAGACCAGTATTTCTGTTCATAGACCAGTATTTCTGTTACTAGTATAATAGCACCCCACTCCAGTACTCTTGCCTGGAAAATCCCATGGACAGAGGAGCCTGGTGGGCTGCCATCTATGGGGTCACACAGAGTTGGACACAACTGAAGTGACTTAGCAGCAGCAGCATACCTCTTTTGGTATTTAATGGGATGTTTGCAGCAGAAAAACTGGATAACAACTCATTAAGTACAAATTTAACTTGAGAATTTGAGGGATCTCTAAAATATTTCATGATGTCTACTTGGTGTTTATAAGTGGATAGCTAGAAAAAGATTTATGAATCATGCATAGAGCTAGGATGATTTGAAAATATTGAAATTTAAACAAGAAGGTAGAAGGAAGCTAATGAATGTCATGTAGATAAAAGATGAGGAAGCAATGAATAAGACAAAGAAGGTGCAGTTAGGTAGATGATATGGGGATAAGGAGAATATAATGCCCTGAGAATAAAAGAAAAAAAGCTCCACAATAGAGTCTGTCTAAAAATATGGGATGAAAAGATGTCAAGAGGGATGAACTCCTGGAAAGATCATTTCATTTGAAAGTTGGTATGATACTGGCCACCTTTGAAGGGGAACTGTAGCTTTCAGTAAAGGTGATTGAACTACTCTTTCTTGAACAGAACAGTGGAAAAAATGAGTAATACTGTTTTGCCGAAAGTTTTCACTTTAGTCTTAGGGTCAAAAGATTTGTTAACAAAATAAGCCAACCTTTTCCCTGGTGGCTCAGATGGTAAAGCGTCTGTCTACAATGCGGGAGACCCGGGTTTGAGGCCTGGGTTGGGAAGATCCCCTGGAGAAGGAAATGGCAATCCACTCCAGTACTCTTGCCTGGAAAATCCCATGGACAGAGGAGCCTGATAGGCTACAGTATATGGGGTCGCAAAGAGTCCGACACGACTGAGCGACTTCACTTTCACTTTCACAACTGAAAAAAAAACCAAAAAACAAAATAAGCCACTTGTTATATACAAATCAATAATAAAAATATTTATTAGAGAATTATCTAGCTTACTTTCATATACTAACATTAAAAGAAGAGAAACAGAGCAGAAGATACATCACCAAATTGGACTTGCTGACATTCAAACTTAAACAATGCGGAGAAATCCCATGTGGCAGCAGTCTGGAGTTCCAACTGGGAAAAGGTCTCGGGCAGTGCATCAGCTCTGTGTGTGAGACTTCAAAGATTACAGTTCAGAGTTCCCCCCTTATAAACCCAGGATGGATGCAAACTGATAAAATCATCAATGTGTAACCAAATTGCAAGCCTCAGTTTAGTTCAGTACAGTCACTCAGTTGTGCCCAGCTCTTTCAGTTCAGTTCAGCTGCTCAGTCGTGTCTGACTTTTTGTGACCTCATGAACCACAGCATGCCAGGCCTCACTGTCCATCACCAACTCCTGGAGTCTGCCCAAACCCTTTGCGACCCCATAAACTGCAGCACGCCAGGCTTCCCTGTCCAACACCAACTCCCAGAGCTTACTCAAACTCATGTTCATCAAGTCTGTGATGCCATCCAACCATCTCATCCTCTGTGGTCCCCTACTCCTCCTGTTTTCAATCTTTCCAGCATCAGGGTCTTTTCCAATGAGTCATCTCTTCACATCAGGTGGCCAAAGTATTGGACTTTCAGCTTCAGCATCAGTCCTTCCAATGAATATTCAGGACTGATTTCCTTCAGAATTGATTGGTCTGATCTCCTTGCAGTCCAAGGGACTCTCAAGAGTCTTCTCCAATACCACAGTTCAAAAGCATCAGTTCTTCAGCACTCAGCTTTCTTTATAGTCTACCTCTCACATTCATACTTTATGGGAAAAACCATAGCCTTGACTAAATGGACCTTTGTTAGCAAAGTAATGTCTCTGCTTTTTAATATGCTATCTAGGTTGGTCATAACTCTTCCAAGGAACAAAGATCTTTTCATTTCATGGCTGCAGTCACCATCTGCAGTGATTTTGGAGCCCAAGAAAGTAAAGTCCCTCACTGTTTCCATTGTTTCCCCTTCTGTTTGCCATGAATTGATGGGACCAGATGCCATGATCTTTATTTTTTGAATGTTGAGTTTTAAGCAAGTTTTTTACACCCCTCTTTCAACTTCATCAAGAGGCTCTTTAGTTCTTCTTCACTTTCTGCCTTAAGCATGGTGTTATCTGTGTATCTGAGGTTATTGATATTTTTACCCACAATCTTGATTCCAGCTTGTACTTCATCCAGTCTGGCATTTTGCACCATTTTTTCTGCATATAAATTAAATAAGCAGGGTGACAACAGCCTTGATGTACTCCTTTCCCAATTTGGATCTAGTCCATTGTCCCATGTCCAGTTCTAACTGTTGCTTCTTGACCTGCATACAGATTTCTCAGGAAGCAAGTAAGGTCGTCTGGTATTCCCATCTCTTGAAGAGTTTTCCACAGTTTGTTGTGATCCACATATTAAAGACTTTGGCATAGTCAGTAAAGGAGAATTAGATATTTTTCTGGAACTCTTGCTTTTTCTGTGATCCAGCAGGTGTTGGCAATTTGATCTCTGGTTCTTCTGCCTTTTCTAAATTCAGCTTGAACATCTGGAAGTTCACAATTCATGTACTGTTGAAGCCTGGTTTGGAGAATTTTGAGTATTACTTTGCTAGCATTTGAGATGAGAACAATTGGTCAGTAGTTTGAGCATTCTTTGGCATTGCCTCTCTTTGGGATTGGAATGAAATCTGACCTTTTCCAGTTCTGTGTCCACTTCTGAGTTTTCCAAATTTGCTGGCATGTTGAGTGAAGCACTTTCACAGCATCATCTTTTAGGTTTTGATACAGCTCAACTGGGATTCCATCACCTCCACTAGCTTTGTTCATAGTGATACTTCCTAAGGCCCCCTTGATTTTGCATTCCAGAATGTCTGGCTCTAGGTGAGTGATCACACCACCATGATTATCTGGGTCATGAAGATCTTCTTTGTATAGTTCTTCTGTGTACTCTTGCCACCTCTTCTTAATATATTCCGCTTCTGTTAGGTCCATACCATTTCTGTCCTTTATTGAGCCCATCTTTGCATGAAATGTTCCCTTGGTATCTTAATTTTCTTGAAGAGATCTCTGCTAAGTTGCTTCAGTCGTGTCTGACTGTGCGACCTCATAGACAGCAGCCCACCAGGCTCCCCCATCCCTGGGATTCTCCAGGCAAGAACACTAGAGTGGGTTGCCATTTCCTTCTCCAATGCATGAAAGTGAAAAGTGAAAGTGAAGTCGCTCAGTCGTGTCCGACTCTTAGCGACCCCATGGACTGCAGCCTACCAGGCTCCTCCATCCATGGGATTTCCCAGGCAAAAGTACAGGAGTGGGGTGCCATTGCCTTAGTCTTTCCCATTCTATTGTTTTCCTCTATTTCTTTGCATGGATCACTGAGGAAGGCTTTCTTATCTCTCCTTGCTTTTCTTTGGAACTCTGCATTCAAATGGGTATATCTTCCCTTTTCTCCTTTGTCTTTAGCTTCTTTTCTTTTCTCAGCTATTTGTAAGGCCTCCTCAGACAACCATTATGCCTTTTTCCATTTCTTTTTCTTGGGGATGGTCTTGATCACTGCCTCTTGTACAATGTTTTGTCTTGTAAAACTTGGAATGTTGTTTAAGCCTGGGATTTGGCTGTTCATGCCCTTTTCAGGGGCTAAACAATCTCAAAATTCCACCCCCCACACCACCCTCCCCACACACACATCTTATCTATGGTGCTGTAAGTCCTGCACTCACAGCAGGCAGTCATTTGCAGTCACTCCCAGTCAGGGCTGTGTCCAGGAAGGTTAGAAGCCTGGTCAGAGGCCTGCTCTGTTTTATCTCTGAAGAGTAAACAAGTCTATTTATTTAATTTCCCTAACAAATACTATGGTGGAAATGTGTGTGTGCACCAGTGGTTTTATGTGTCATAGTTAATAACAGATAAGGTGACATAACTCAGATGAGTAAAGTTTACTTAAACATTTAGTTGTTTTTATTTACAGCAAAATACAGTGCTTTATTCTATGACACCCATTTATAGAATGTGATTTTAAGTAATTTGTGCCTTAAAAAGACTTTCAAATAATTTTACAGTTTAACATCATTTTAATCATATTAATATATGAATGAATTCATTTCATATGCAAAACTCACATTTACAGGAAAAATAAAGCAAGTAATACTCTGGGATAGTTGCATTATTTTGATACAAGGCAGCATAGCTTTCGCTAGGTATATCTAATTACTTCATGGATTTAATTTTTGATCAATCATGAAATCACTTATTGTTTTTATTGTGGTTTTTTATTTTTGTTTGACAGAACATAAAGGAACAAGAAGAGATTTCAGAAACTATGATAAACCCTGGCAGTTAAATGCAAAGAAGCCTAAAAAGTCAAAAAGTGACCTTGCTGTGTCTAATATTTATCCACCGTCTCCAGAGTCAAAATCATGTAAGGAAATTTGTCATTTAAATATTAACTTAATGTATGTTAAGTGTGTGTTAGTAAAGTGAAGAAAAGGTAAGAATTGAAGCCAAATTTTTTTTCTGGTATTTCTGCCTATTAATTCTAATGAATTTCACATTTGTTTTAGCATTAACATATATTCTCAAGCATATGTGATTGATTTAGACTTTTGAGTATAATATTCTTTTAAGAATGTAAACTTCATGGAGCAGGTCGCTTGCCTCTCATGAACAGTTGCAGTATTTTATCATATTCAGAGCAATAACAACCCTACATTTAATAAAGGATATAGAAATAAATCTTTTAGAGGGAAGGCAAAGAAGATTTCTATTCAAAACATTTAACAAAATTTTTTAAAAAAATCCTTCATCCAGGGTCTCTCTGAAGTCCTACTCATTTATTACTAAAGGTTGTATATTTCTTCTCTCCCACAATAGTAAGTACCTGTTCTCTCAATGCCCCTCCTCCTTTCTCTCTGCCTTTCCAGCTACTAAGTTTTTCCAGTGCTCTGTTACCACCACATATGCATAAACATGTCATATAGCTTAGGATCTTGTTGCAAGTCAGTTATTCTCGGAAGACAAAAGGTCCCAAAAGCTGTTCCTAAATATCAGTTTCTTGTGCTTGTTGCAGACTGAGATACGTGATTTTAATTTAAACAGAGAAAGGAGTAGGTAAAAAATACTTATCTTTGTTTGAAAATTTTGAAAAATCATTTATGTGCTAACTGGATTCTGAATTTGGAACATTTGTGAAAATAACTGAAATTAACTCCTTGAGGATTTTTTGTTTGTTTATTTATACAATGACACTTATACAAAGAATTATATCAGCCACAAAATTCTAGTGAGAATTATGTGAAGTATTATAAACTACAAATGTTCTTTTAAAATTATTATTGTAGCTAAATTATACTGCTTTACCAGGTTGGTTGATAATATTCAGTCCCAACATTTAAAAAAAGCATATAAGTTTAACATTTAAATGTGTTGTTCACAACCATATTCCCAGTAATAGTACAGTTCCTGGCTCGATGAATAGTGTTAAATGAAAAAAAAAAAAAGAATAAAGGAATAAATGAAATCAATCAGTTCTCAGTCTCACATTTCTCTTTCTATCCTTGGAAATGTCTGTCTGTCTGTCTTCATTCTTTCCCAATGATAAATATTAATACATAACCCTAGAGCTTGCTAATTTTAAAGAGCTAAGTCCTGGATCTCAGCACTTAGAGGACACAATACTATAAGGTCCTTCATTTTGCAGAGACTTTGCTATTTATGGGATGTTCTGTAGGCACAAAATGTTACTGGTGAACTGGCATCTAATATCTTTTCTGTTCAGGTACCCTACTCTTAACCTCTGGCTCCACTGGACTATTAGCTTTTTAAAGGAAAATTATTAACAGTCTCATGCATTTTTAATAATAAACATGGTATTAAGATTATAGGATTCAGAGTTATTAATTAGAAATATATTATTTAAACATAAATTGTTCGTGAAATAATAGAATATCTTTTGAACATAGAGTGTGGTAAGTCACAGTTGTATGTTGAAATATATAAACCACCACTAGAAAGAAGCACGAAAAAGAATAAATAAAATGTTAATAAGTTTATTAAAATAGGATGCCCCAATTTTTTGATTTATTCTCCCAAAACAAAAATAAGAAAAGATGAAACAGAGAAACAAATAGCAACCTCTTATTGAAATAAATGCAATCTCTATCCAAGCTCTACAGGCCCTTGAAATTGACTGTATTATTTTAAATTGATTTGGAAAGGCAAAGGACCATGATTTTCTAAAGCAATCTTGAAAAACATGAACTAGCTTGGAGAAACCCTGCCTGGTTTCAAGTCTTTTTATAAAACTGTAGTTATCAAGACAGTGTGATTTCGGAGAAAGGATGGAAAAATAGATCAATTGACCTTAATAAAAAGTTTTAAAAAAGAACCTACATATGCAGTCAAATGGTTTTTCACAAGGACATCAAAGCGATATAGTAAGAAACAGCCCCTTCAACACTGGATATTCATATGGAAAAATACACACGTTGATTCATATGGAAAAATACACACGTTGATTCATATGGAAAAATACACACGGTTCGTACCTTAATTCATGCTGAAAATCAATCTGAGATGGGTCATAGACCTACAGGTGGAAAGAACAATGAAATGTCTAAAATAAAGCATACAAGTGTAACATTGTGAACTTGGAGAGCCAAAAAAGTTTTAGAGACATTCTAGTTACCGTGGTTTCATAACAAATCACTCAAAAATACATTTTTTTAGGTTTAAATAACAAAAATTAAGCATTTTAAATTGTGCAATTCACATAGCATTTAGTACATTCAAAATAGTGTGCTACCATAACCTCTTTCTTACCAAAACATTTCACCTCAGAAAAGGAAACTGTAACAGTCACTCAATATTTCTACCTCAACCCAGTCCCTGGAAACTTGCTTTCTCTATGAATTTGCCTGTTTCGATTGGCTCAGGCTGTAAAGAATCTGCCTGCGATGTGGGGACACCTGAGTTTGACCCCTGGGTCAGGAAGATCCCCTGGAGAAGGAAATGGCAACCCACTCCAGTGTTCTTGCCTGGAGAATCCCAGGGACGGGGGAGCCTGGTGGGCTGCCGTCTATGGGGTCACATAGAGTTGGACACGACTGAAGCAACTTAGCAGCAGCAGCAGCATACTCCATTTGGAGAAGGCAATGGCACCCCACTCCAGTACTCTTGCCTGGAAAATCCCATGGATGGAGGAGCCTGGTAGGCTGCAGTCCATGGGGTCGCTAGGAGTCACACACAACTGAGTGATTTCACTTTCACTTTTACTTTCATGCACTGGAGAAGGAAATGGCAACCCACTCCAGTGTTCTTGCCTGGAGAATCCCAGGGATGGGGGAGCCTGGTGGGCTGCCGTCTATGGGGTCGCACAGAGTCGGACATGACTGAAGTGACTTAGCAGCAGCAGCAGCATATTCCATTGTATAGATATACTACTTTCTGTTTATTCATCCATTTATTTTAGGATATTTTGGTTGTTTCTACATTTTTCTATCATGAATAGTGCTGCTATAAACATTGACATACAAGTAGTTGTTTGAATACTCATGATCCATGATTTTGAGGATATACCTTGAAGTGGAAATGCTGGGTCACATTGTATATTTTAACTGGAGAGAATTGCAGTTTTATTTTATTATTTTTTTAAATTAAATTTTATTTTGCTTAACTTTACAATATTGTATTGTTTTTGCCATACATCAAGATGTATCCACCACAAGTATACGTGTTTTCCCCATCCTGAACCCTCCTCCCTCCCCATACCATCCCTCTGGGTCGTCCCAGTGCACCAGCCCCAGGCATCTGTACCTGGACTGGCGACTCATTTCAGATATGATATTATACATATTTCAATGCTATTCTCCCAAATCATCCCACCCTCTCCCGTTCCCAGAGTCCAAAAGTCTATTCTATGCATCAGTGTCTCTTTTGCTGTCTCGTAAACAGGGTTATTGTTACCATCTTTCTAAATTCCATATACTATACTATACTATGCTATACTAAGTCACTTCAGTCGTGTCCAACTCTGTGTGACCCCATAGACGGCAGCCCACCAGGCTTCCCCGTCCCTGGGATTCTCCAGGCAAGAACACTGGAGTGGGTTGCCATTTCCTTCTCCAATGCATGAAAGTGAAAAGAGAAAGTGAAGTCGCTCAGTTGTGTCCGACTCTCAGTATACTGTATTTGTGTTTTTCTTTCTGGCTTACTTCACTCTGTATAATAGGCTCCAGTTCCATCCACCTCATTAGAACTGATTCCAATGTATTCTTTTTCATGGCTGAGTAATACTCCATTGTGTATATGTACCACAGCTTTCTTATCCATTCATCTTGCAGTTGTATTTTATAGAGGCTGTACTATTTTACATTCCCATCAGCAATATAAAGGGTTTTGGTTTCCCCACAGTCTCACCAACATTTGTTACTTTCTATTTATAACAAAAATATTATACCATGCAAGAGGGTGTGAAGTGTTACCTCGTTTTGACTTACATTTCTATAACAACTAATGATACTGAGTGTCCTTTCATGTTCTTCTTGGCTGTATATATATATCTTCCTTGGAGAAATGTCTATTGAAGTCCTTTGTTCATTTTTTAAAATAAGTTGCTATTCTTTTTATCTGCAAGTAGAGTTAGTTTTATTTTCCATTTTCCAATTTTGATGCTGTTTATTTTGTCTTCTTGCCTACTTGTTCGGGCTAGAAATTTAATAGTGTTGAAGGTCAGTGACGAAAGCCAGCATCCTTTCTTGTTCCTCATATTAAGGGGAAAATTTTCATTATTTTACTAATCTACATGATATTAGCTGTGAGTTTCTTTTATCATATTGAAGAAGTTCCTTTCTACTCGTTTACTGGGAGTTTTTATTATGACAGAATATTGAATTTTGTCAAAGCCTTTTCTCCATCAATCAAAATGATTGTGTATTTTAAAATTCATTGTTAACACAATTATTGCATTGATTAATTTTATTATGTTAAATAACTTTTATATTTATGAGGTAAATCCCACTTTGTCATGATGTTTAATCTTTTTTAATGAGTTCATTTATTAGTTTTAGTTTTATTGCATGGGAACAGCTTATAAATACTTTTTAAATATAATTTTTATTTGACATTGGAGTATAGTTTATTTACAATGTTGTATTAGTTTTAGGTATATGGCAAAGTGATTCAGTTACACATCTACATATATCCATTCTTTTTCAGATTCTTTTCCCATATAGGTTATTACAGAATATTAAGTAGGTTCCTGTACTATACATTAGGTCCTGTTGATTATCTATTTTATATGTAATAGTGTGTATATGTTAATTCCCACCAACAGTGTAAAAGGTTTCCCTTTTCTCAAAACCATCTCCCACATTTATTGTTTGTAGACTTTTTGATGATGGCCATTGTGACCACTGTGAGGTGATACATCATTATAGTTTTAATTTGCATTTCTGTAATAATTAGTAATGTCGAGCATCTTTTCATATGCTTTTTTGGCCATCTGTATGTCTTCCTTAGATCTGCCCATTTTTTGATTGAGTTGTTTTTTTGATATTGTCATGAGCTGTTTGTATAGTTTGGAGATTACTCCCTTGTCAGTTGCTTCATTTGCAAATATTTTCTCCCATTCTATGGATTCTTGTTGCATTTCTTTATGGTTTCCTTTGCTGTGCAAAACCTTTTAAGTTGAATCAGGTCCCATTTTAAAGTTTTTGTTTTTGTTTTCATTAGAATAGGAGATGCATCCAAAAAGATACTGCTGCAATTTATGTGAAAGAGTGTTATGCCTGTTTTCCTCTAAGAGTTTTATAGTATCTGGCCTTATATTTAGGTATTTAATCCATTTTGAATTTGTTTTTGTGTTTGAGAATGTTCTAATTTCATTCTTTTACATGGAGCTCTCCAGTTTTTCCAGCACCACTAATTGAAGAGACTGTCTTTTCTCCATTGTATAATACACTCTTACCTAACTTGTAAATTAATTGACCATAGGTTTACTTCTGGGCTTTCTATCTTGTTCCATTGATGTACATTTCTGTTTTTGTGCCACTACCTTACTATTGATTACTACAGCTTCAGTATATAATCTGGAGTCCCAGGGGTCTGATTCCTCCAGCTCCATTTTTCTTTCTCAAGATTGCTTTGACTATTTTGTGTTTCCATAACCCTTTTATTATGCTGCTGAATTTGATATATTGCTATTTTGTTGAGCATTTTTGCATCTATTTTCAGAAGAGATGCTGCTGTATTGTTCTATTATTATATCCTTGTCTTCTGTGTCAGGGAAATGCTGGCTTTATAGAATGAGTTTATATGCATTCCCTCCTTTTATCTTTTTCTGGACGTGTTTGAGAATTGTCAGTTCTTTAAATTCACCAGTGAAGCCACCTTGTCTTGTGCTTGACTTTGTTGTGAGGTTTTTGATTATTGATTCCATGTCTTATTATAAATCTTTTGTTTATTCTTGAGTAGCTTTTGGCAGTTTGTTTCTAGGAATTTTTCCATTTCATCTAGGTTGTGAAGTTTATTGGCATTAAATATTCATAACATTCTAATTCTTTTTAAAAACAGTTCTATAAAGTCTGTAGTAATGTCTTGGTTACATTTCTGATTTTAGTAATTTGAGTCTTCTCCCTTTTTTCTTAGTGAATCTAGCTAAAGGTTTATTAATTTTTAAGCTCTTTCTTAAGATTCAACTTTTGGTTTTGTTGATTTATTTCTGTTACATTTGAATCCTCTATTTCACCTATTTCTGTTTTTATTATTTATTATTGATGTCATTCTGCTAGGTTTAGTTTAGTTTTCTATTCTTTTCTACTTATTTAAGGTATAAAGGTCAGTTATTGATATAAGATGTTTCTTGCTTTTTATTGTGGGCTTTACGATTGCAAATTCCCATCTGAGAAACCATCTTTACTATAGTCTATACATTTTGACTTATTTTGTGACCTGACATACATATGGTCTATACTAGAGATTGTTCCACATGCACTTGGAAGAAAAATACATATGACTGTTAATCTTTGTATTGTTCTCTATATATCTATTAGGCCTAATTGATTTATAGTGTTCAAGTGCTCTGTTTTCTTATTGATCTGTTTAGATTTTTTCTATCCATTATTGACACGGAAGTATTAGAGTTTCCAGCTATTATTGTAGAATTCTGTACCCTCAGTTATATCAGTGTTTGATTCATGTATTTGGGGGCTCTGCTACTAAATGTATATATGTTAAATAATTGTTAAATCTTCTTGACTGGTTGACCATTTTACGAATATGTAATATTCTTTATCCTCTTCCTTAACAAGTTTTGTCTTAAAGTCTATTTTGTCTGATATTAGCATAGCCACCCCTACTCTTTTTCATTAATGTTTTCATGGAATATCTTTCAAGCATTATTTCTTCAAATGTTCTTTCTTCTCCTTTTGGGACTACCATTATGTGTATGTTGGTACAATATACAAATTGATAAAGAAAAGTCATATGACATCTCAAATAATACTTGAATGTATTTGATAAAATTTTACAATTCTTACTTTAAAACAAAACTGATAAAGAGACTTTCAAAATAAAAGGATATTTTCTTAGCTAAAGTATTATTTGACAGAAATATTTGTGTAATAAACATAAAAAGTTTTCTAAGTGACTGTTCTTAAAAGAACAAAGACAATAATAAAAGGAAAAAAGATCATATTAACAGTTATTAACTTTCATACGAGATAAATATCATTAACATTCATTACAGAAGATCTTTATTGCTAAGACTTATTTAAAAATATATAGTGTATTTTATTTAAGGTCAGTTTTATAAGGAACACAATAACCTGTTACCCTATGCAATAGACTGTGAGCTCGGATAGAATGTCATCTCCGTGGGTACAGGAAATTTTGCTACATTTATTCACACTGCTTTACTCCTAGAACTTAGGACAGTGTTTTGTGCTATACAAATGAGAGTATAAATGAGTAAATGAAGAGAATTTAAGGGTAGCTTAGTACAAAATATGTCCTGGTCTCATGAGATGACAGTTTAGAAGCTGTGCATTTTCAAATAACAAAAAAAGAGTACATTACACAATGCAAGCTAGTATAGGTACAAAGATCTGAAAGATAATATTATGATTTTAATTTCCAATTGTGAATTGTCACCACTAAAGGAAAATATGACAAAGAGAGTTCACTGAAGTTTTTCCTATATGCTTGAAGCATTTCTACTGTTTACCTGGTGTAGTGGTGGTTTCTGATAGAATGGTTGAGGATGATCAGTGGAGTCTTGGCAGAAGGGGCCAGAAAAACATTTGTCTATCAATTCCCCATGCATGATAGTGTCTACTGATTCTCGTATAGCCATTTCAAATTTGTGACCCAGATGAGAAAATTGAGGTAAGTACATTAACTTCAGTTAAAACCAAAAACTAGAACCAGTTCTCAGTATTTTTACTTATGCTTTTGTATTTGGCAGAGATTTCTCATTTTTTTAATGTTTCATTTAGCACAGCATATGCAAAGAGGAATAGCTGTATATTTGTTAAAATTTTAGGAAAAAAATGAAAAGACTGTACATCTGTGTAGAAAACATAAATTGCATAGATACAAGAGAATTAACATGGCAATGCATGTCTGAAAAATCATAGTATGGAAATACAGAAGGCAAGAGACATGAAATAATAAATCACTATAATCAACTTTAGGTATATCATAACTATAGTACTGGGAAATCTCCTGACATATTATAAATGAAGGTAAAGTACTTGGGAGGAAGTTTCAGGAAAGAATACTAGCATTTATTAAATTTTTAAAAAACAGAGTTAAAAGATCTAAATAATTGAAAAGAAATGGATAAATAATATACCAAAAGTCATTTGGAGGAAATAGTAAATTTACTGTTTGACCCACAGATGGAAACTATTGGTGGAGATATCAGGATTTAATTAATTCTGATTTGATTAATGTTGTTCAAAATAGGCCCTGCTCAGTATACAGTAGGCTGTTTGTGAAGTAGTGACCTCTTTGTGAATGAATGGAGCATGACCATTCATATGGTGCTGTGGCTGGGTTCCTGCTGTGCTCTGGGGATGTGTTTTATCTCAGTGATAATTACAGGCTGTCCCTAATATCAGATTGTTTCACCTCATATGGATCATATTAATATTCTATTGTTTATACCATTCTATTGTTATCCATTTCTCCTGAGGACATTTTTTAGACAATATATTTAAACTGTAGCCCTGAGTTTTAGTACTACGTATTACCTAAGCAAGGTTTTTAATTCATCAGAAACCTTTAGAGATTCTCACCTGGTGTCTGTAAACTGGGCTGATGACTCCCAAATCACATTCCATTAGTTATCAAAACATCTTCTGAAATCATCCAGTGTAGTTGATTAGACCATGATTATCCTGTGGCCTTCCGTGTCCTAGATTTGGATCCCATGATAAATTGAACATCACATGTGTAGCACATTGTCACAAGCTACAGAAATATAGAAAGAAATCTGTTTTAGTTTCTCTTGAAAGTTCCTGAGGGAGAGAGCTTGGATGTCGTATCATGTCTTTATAGTGCTGCATATAACCTCCCCCAAACTCCATGGTCTTATACAACAAATTATAGTTTCTCAAGGTTCAGCAGATCGGCTGCGCAGTTCTGCTGGTCTCATCTTGAGTTTGCCCAAGAGGGCATTCAGGTGGTGTTCTGCAAAGTCTGCTGGGGTGGGCAGTGGGGCATGTCTCATGATTATTTAGGGAGATTGATTGGGACTGATTTCTTTTTAAAAAAAACTATGTTCTTATTTTTTTATTTGAAGATATCTTGTTAGGATATGGTAATTTTCAGAAAAGTTAGATAATATAATGATGCAGATTAGAGAAATCACTTTTAAAAAGGCTAACAAAAGTACCAGTAAGTGTTTTGAAGGATTTGGTACAAGTACAGTTTTCTCTGCCTCCTCTTCTGAGTTTCTCTTCCCTGTGCCTGAGCTTGTCCCCTGGGGTATTACCTGTGGGGTAATAGGTGTATGCTTGAAGATGTGTTCTAGAACCATTGATCACAATCGCTGCTTCCCCTCTCCACTGCTTGAAAACTGGGGTGCTGATGTTAGCTGACATCTCCATCCCAGAATCCCTTAAAGAAACACAGAGGAGGCAGATGCATGTTTTTAGTTTAAATGTATTTAAATTATAGAAGTATTTACTTCTTTAATTTAAATAAATGTTTAAATATTGCTTATAATGACAATGAAAAAAATACAAACATGTAGAAAGATAGATTCTCTTCCATCAGCCATCTCCTATTCTACTCCCTTGGAAATAGTTTGTATCTTTTCACACCCTTTGAAGTGATTTACATTCTTTTCTTTGTATAAATTAACAAAAAATATGTGGCAGTTGATTTGCTTTATGAAAGTGGCTTTAAACTGTACACATTCCTAAGCAACTTGTTTATATTGTTTTAAAATGTATTATGGACATATCTCCATGCAAATGAACTTAGATCTATGTTATACGTTTTCATAATTACATACCTACCTGTACCATAGTATGAATATGCCATAATTTACTTCCCTGTGTGGTACATTTAGTTTTATAGATTATTTACAAAGTTTTACAACCACAAACTCTTTGGTGAAATAAACAATTATCATGCACTTTCTGATAAAATAAACCTCTTTGTACATATATACATAACTATGAGTGTTTTCATTTATGTATTATAATTTGTCAGAAATAATAAGATTGCTGAGTCAGAGGATCAATATATGTTCTATTATAATAAATATTTCTGAATTACCTCTACAAAGGTGGCCGAAAAAAATTTTTCAGTAGGTTGAGAGTATTTTTCCTATAGCCTTATCATGTAAATATTTTTAAGTTATTTTATTTTATTTTTATCGAACATAGACATACATGGTATAAAGAGCAAATTAATACCATAAGGCAAGTGTCCTTCTTTTCTTCCCGTTCTGTTTCTAATGTGGACCCACTTTTAACTCTTAGATGTTTCTTTTGGTACGCAGCTCTATATATCTAAACATAGAAGATACTTGCATAGTTCTCTTTTATCTTTTAAATTTGAAGCATCATCTCTTGACCTCTTTCTAAGACACTGTGCTTTATTCCCAAGGCCCATCACATTCTCACAGTACAGGCAGGCAGATATTTCAAATGTTGGTTGATGTATACTTTGCACTGATATTTTTATGATTGTGTTAATTATCCTTTTTCATAGTAGAATCGTAAGAAAGCCAACTTTTATTTTGTTTCTAGAATCAATAATTGGCTTGTTTTCTGCTTGCTTTGCTCTCTCTGTATCCATCACTAATGCTTCACCAAAATGTGCCTTGAGATATTAACACTCTCAATAACTAAAACACATGTTCTTCTATCTTACTTTAATTTATATTTTATACTTTATTTCATTTAAAAAGTCTTAGAGACTTCTCTCCTGTAGTCCTTTGTTCTCTTGCTCCAGTCTTAACTCCTTAGTTACCATTCTTTTTCTCAGCTGTCTTCTGAGACCATCCTTTACTGTCATCCTGAGGCTTACGTTTTCCTTCTTCTTATGGGAGATTATCTGATTCCTGAATCCCAACTCTTTCCAGTTTGGGCTTTACTTGCTGATTTTGGTGGAGCACCTCCAACTAGGAGCTTTCTGAGAGTGCTTGCCAGGTACATTTTCTGAGTCCTTACAAGTATCTTGACTGACTTCTTGTGCTGTGTGCCAAGTCGCTTCAGTGGTGTTGGATTCTTTGCGGTCTTATGGACTGTAGCCCACTGGGCTCCTCTGTCCAAGGGATTCTCCAGGCAAGAATACCAGAGTGGGTTGCCATGCCCTCCTCCAGGGGATTTCTTGACCCAGGGATCGAACTCTCGTCTTCTATGTCTCCTGCATTGCCAGGTGGGTTCTTTACCACTAGGACCACCTGGGAAACCCGATTGACCCTTAAAGTGTAAAGTGAAGTCACTCAGTTGTGTCCAACTTTGTGACCTCATGGACTCTAGCCTACCAGGCCGTCCATGGCAAGAATACTGGAGTAGGTTGCTATTTCCTTCTCCTGGGGATCTTTCTGACTCAGGGATTGAATCCAGGTTTTCCACTTTGTGGACAGACACTTTACCCTCTGAGCCACCAGGGAATCCCATTTTAGTTGGGTATAAAATTCTAAGTTAAAAAAATAAATAAAATTCTAAGTTAGAATTCGAATTTTGAATTAGAATTTGAATTCTAATTAGAATTCAATCTTCAGTTAAAATTTTGAATAAATTTTAAATAAAATTCTAAGTTAGAATTAGAATTTGAATTCTAATTAGAATTTAATCTTCAGTTAAAATTTTGAAGGACCTTCTCCTGTGTCTTCTGGGGCCAAGCACTGCTGCTGAGAAATCAGATGACAATTTCACTTGCTATTTTTGTCTCTGAAAGCTTTTAAAGATGTTTTCTTTATTACCACTGTTGTAAAATTTTGTGATAATGTGCCTTGAATTATGGGCTTCCCTGGTAGCTCAGCTGGTAAAGAATCCACCTGCAACTCAGGAGACAATGGTTCAATTCCTGGGTTGGGAAGATCCCCTGGAGAGGGATAGGCTACCCACTCCACTATTCTTGGGCTTCCCTGGTGGCTCAGATGGTAAAGAATCTGCCTGCAGTGTGGGAGACCTCAGTTTGATCCCTGGGTTGGGAACATCCCTGGAGAAGGTAAAGGTTACCCACTTCAGTATTCTTGCCTAGAGAATTTCGTGGCCTGGTCGGCTACAGTCCATGGAGTCACAAAGAGTCAGACATGACTGAGTGACTAAGCACAGCACAGCCTTGCATTATACTGGATATTTAATGGATCCTTCTAATCTGGAAGGCAGTTATGGTTTTCTATTCTTCTTATTTTGGCATTGATCCTCCTTGATTGATACTTTAACGTTTAAATGGTATGAAATGTCCACTTTTTTGACATCTCTATCTTTAAGGCCTAGGTTTCGGTTTTCTCTATCTTGTTAAATCCACTTATCACTTATCAGTTCATTTTGCATCTTCCTTAAAAAATGTATTGTCTTCTCTATTTTAATCAATTCTTTGATAAAAGAAAAATACCATAATATAATTTTAGTGAGAATTTGAGGGAAAGTGAAGGTAAATATAAGTATTCAGTCTTGTTTTATCAGAAGACAGCAAGAATGTCTTAAAATCATTTAACAAATTGCTCATGAAGAAGGTAGCAGTTATTTTTTAAGCTGCTAAAACATAACATATACTTTGCTTGTGTTTTTCCCTAATTTATATGAATTACTAGTGTTAAATCAGTACCTGAATTTTCTTTTTTCTATAAACACTGTCACACTTCCTTTACTTGTTTAGTTAAAACATTTCTTAAAATCCAGCCTCATAACTTCCCTTCTGTTTGCTCACAAGAGAACTATTTCCAAAAACCATTTTTATTCTGTGCACTGATCTTGAGACAGTCTTTCACATAATGATGAATAGTAAGTTTTTATCATTCTGTAGCATGCTTATGAAGTAATCATTTTTTTTAAACATAGTGCCAAGGTCAGTAGATCATCCTAAGTGGAACTGGCGGACTAAACCAGAAAGCCGTGATTTTGATGAATTGAACCACATCCTTCAAGAGAGCAAGAAACTGGGAAAAGCCCTTGAGAATCTCTCTCGAAGTAAGTTCATTTACTTGATTGTAATTGGAATTCGTAACCAATTTTAAAGTAGAAACATTCATTACCATTACCAATAACCTACTTCCAACATCCTCATTATAATTCCATGAGAGCCTGCAGAGTTCTAGAGCATGAGATTGAGGACCAATCATGTGTGTTACATGGATTCACGGGAAGACAGGTTATATAGAGCAGAAAGAGCTATAGACCCCTCCCCACAATGGCTGTTTGATTGGTCTTGCTCCAAGGCCTCTGTTCATTACCCAGGTCAACTGTACACCTAATGGCATCTTAGTCATTCTTCTCTTGTGAACCCTGTTGTTATGTGTCATCCCAGTTAATGCACAAACCCATTGCTTCCTTGAGTTTTTGATGTCTCTAAACTTCTTAATAGTGACTGGGCCAGATTCTTCTCAGAATCCTCTCAGAACCTAGCAATATTCCTTTTTATAAAAGCAGTGATCTGTAATCCAAGGGCCTGAGTTAGAAGTTTTGCCTTCTATGAGGTTAATAACCTTAGATAAATCATTAACCTATCATTAAACCTGTATGAGCCTTGGTCCTCTCATCTCCAGATCAGGAAGACATGGTTCCGTCTCCTTCTTCTGATAGGTGAGAATGTTTAAAATGATATATTTCAGATAGACAAATATTTGATTTGATCAATGCATTCTATATATAAAGTATAGTATATACATAAAGTATATATTTATATGTAAATATATATATGTATACACTTGCAGTTTTTGTAGTGAGTTCAAAGTATTTCTGTCTTTCTCTGGTTCTTAAATTCTTTCAGTTTTAAAAATTAGGCATCTCTGGAAACATATTAATGCTATAGTTGCGCTAAAATTTTCTTCTGGTGTGATAGCATATTAAAGATTTATATTAGAATACTAGTAAATTCTAGTAGATTATGTTTTAAGATCAGTCTGTTTTTTAAAATAGCAGTGTTACTAGTTTCTTGATTATTTTTCCAAGTTAAAAATTTCCCTTAGTATATTTTGGGAGAATTGTTTATATAAATATCTATGTGTTTATATATTGTGCTATACTATATTATATATTTATATACTATATTTTATTGTTTTATGTTTTTTAGAGAGATTTAGCTTTTTCATACTTCTTAATTTATAATTCACTAGAGCCACTAGACTTTTTATTTAACCCTTGTGTACTTTGTGTAATAAGCCTGTCTCAGTGTTAACTTGGCTTCTGATAGATTCTCATAATTTTGCCATTAGTAGGAACTCTTTGGTTGAGATTCAAGAAAATCCTGTTTTTGGCTAGGTTTACTTTTGGACCAAATATTGATAAAATGAGTTTTCAGCTAATTACTATGTTCACGAAAAGAACCTTATCTATTAATATGTCAGAGGCTTTAGGTGTGTGTGTGTGTGTGTGTGTGTGTATGCTTTTGGTGTCACTTGATCATTATAAAGGGGCTCTATTTTGTGTAGCAGTAATGGTGATGTTTATGTGGGGTAAGGGAGCAGTTGTTCACACAGGGCGAAGTTGCTTATTTCTCTGGGTAAGTTTCTGAGTTTCTGATTTTTGCTATCTGAGATTTAATATTAACTTCTTGTCTTAGGTCCAACATGTGTCTAACTACTCGATTATCAGTTCACCTGAGATGATCATTGTAAATTAGTAGAAATATCCCCGGTGGCTCAGTGGCAAAGAGTATGCCTGCAGTGCAGACGATGAGGGAGTTGTGGGTTTGATCCCTGGGTCAGGAAGATCCCATGGGGAAGGAAATGGCAACTCACTCCAGTATTCTTGCCTGGGAAAGTCCATGGACTGAGGAGCCTAGTGGGTTACAGTCTGAGGAATTGCAGAGAATTGGACATGTGGGAGCACGCATGAGCACAATGTTTATTTAGTGATCTCGCTGCCCAGAATTGAACTATTTAATCTCAAACTGTTCATCCATCTTCCTGAAGCTAGATGTCAGTTCATTCCTGTTTGATCTTGTTTGACTTTTATAGTAGACTTTGACTTGATAACTCTTTCTCTAAAATAGTGCTGACTTTATTAACCATTGTTTTATTTAATAGAAAGACTTAGGGAATGGAATCTTTCCTCCAGTTATGGTCAAAAGGAATGTTCATTGTCTTATTATTGTGAGCTGTTTTCCTATACCACAGGAAAGATTGGAAGTTTTTAGTGAGTGCCTAATTTTCATACAGTCTCTGATAGAATTCTCTCTGGCAAGGCTGGTCTTTGCTTTATCCTAGTTCTATTTCCTAAAAGATAATACATTATTTAAAGTATTTGTTATTAGTAGAGATTGACAGCAAAAAATCCTTTATATCCCTCAAAACTGGTAGAATTATCTCATCTCTACAGCTGTCGGCTTATACAGACTTAGATTTAACCCCCTCTTTCCTTCTCTCTCTCTTGCTCTTTCAAATAATAACAGGAAAGATTTGAAATTCTCTCCAGTTTGCAAATAGGAATTGTGTATCAGTAGCAACTGTACCATGCTCTTTTTCTGGCTTTTTGCAAACCTCTCAGCATAATGCTTTATCTTACAGTCAGACATGACCTGTGTTCCTTACCTCAAGGTAGATATGTTAGAATAGTTTCAGTGGTCTGGAATGCTACCAATTATTAACTTCATGACCTTGGGAATAAACCTTTCTGTGTTTCTCTCACCTTTACTGTAAAGTTGGAATAATCATGGTACTATTTCTGAAGGTTTTATGAAAATCACATGAGGTGTTGTGTCTAAAGTGTTTAATAGCATGCCTGGTATGAAATAACTACCAAGTAAACATTAGATATAACTGCCAATTAAACATTATATAGGTGGCTTTCCTGGTAGCTAAGCTGGTAAAGAATTCGCCTACAATGCAGGAGACCCTGGTTTGATTCCTGGGTCAGGAAGATTCCCTTGGAGAAGGGATAGGCTACTTACTCCAGTATTCTTGGGCTTCCCTGGTGGCTCAGCCACTAAAGAATCTGCCTGCAGTGTGGGAGACCTGGGTTCGATTCCTGGGAGAGCATGGCAACCCACTCCAGTGTTCTTGCCTGGAGAATTCCATGGACAGAGGAGCCTGGTGGGCTATGGTCTATGGGGTTGCAAAGAGTTGAACATGAATGACTGATTAAGCACAGCACAAACATTAGCTATAATATTCCATTTCTATTATTGTATAACAAATTACCAGAAACTTAGTAGCTTTAAAAAGTACAAATTTATTAACTTACTATTTTTGTGTTTCAGGAGTTTGAGTGCAGGTTAGTTGGGTCCTCTGCTCAGGATCTGAGCAAGCTGAAATTAAGGTCCTGGTTGGGGCTAGGGTTACTCCTGGGCTTGGGTCTTGTAAGCTCATACACATTGTTGGTCAAATTCAGTACTTGCTCTTGCAACACTGGGACCCCTTTTTTTCTCATTGGCTGTTGGCCAGGAGTGTTCTTAGCTCATTCCCAGGTCCTTGCCTTGTGGTCTCCTCTCACAACAATAATAATGGACTGTTTCTTCCTTGAGGCCACTGGGGAGCATCTCTCTGAAGCTTTGCCTTCTTTTAAAGGGCTCATCTGATTAGGTCAGGACCACCAGGACTTACTTCTGATTTACTCCGTCTGCTGTTTAGTAACCAAGCCAAGAGAGAGATACCCTTTCATCTTCAGTGGTTTCACCACGCAGACTCAAAGGGAAAAGACTTCCCAGGAGTATATCTTGGGAGCCGTCCTAGATTTCTGCCTGCCACAGATATTATTAGTGTTATTACTATTTATCCCTGGCAGTCAATAACACTTCAGCTGAGCCCTGCCAAACAGAAATGTAACATGAGCCACACATGGGATTTTATATGTTCAAAATAGGCACATTACAAAAAAGCAAAAAAGACACCTGTAAAATTAATTTTAATACAATATTAACCTGCCGCTGCTGCTGCTACTAAGTCGCTTCAGTCATGTCTGACTCTGTGCAGCCCCATAGACGGCAGCCCACCAGGATCCCCTGTCCCTGGAATTCTCCAGGCAAGAACACTGGAGTGGGTTGCCATTTCCTGCTCCAATGCATGAAAGTGAAAAGTGAAAGTGAATTCGCTCAGTTGTGTCCGACTCTTCGCGACCCCATGGACTGCAGCCCACCAGACTCCTCCGTCCATGGGATTTTCCAGGCAAAAGTACTGGAGTGGGGTGCCATCACCTTCTCTGCAATATTAACCTACTATATCTAAATTATTATCATTTAATGTATATTCCATCTAAAAATTATTACTGAGGTGTTGTATATTGTTTTATTTCATACTGAGTCTTCAAAAGTCTGTTGTGAATTTTATTCTACAGCACCCCTCAGCATGGACGAGCCACATTTCAAATGTTTGTTAGCCATCTGATGAGTAGCTCACAATAAACTATGGAAAATTCTGAAAGAGATGGGAATACCAGACCACCTGATCTGCCTCTTAAGAAATCTGTATGCAGGTCAGGAAGCAACAGTTAGAACTGGTCATGGAACAACAGACTGGTTCCAAATAGGAAAAGGAGTACGTCAAGGCTGCATATTGTCACCCTGTTTATTTAACTTATATGCAGAGTACATCATGAGACATGCTGGACTGGAAGAAACACAAGTTGGAATCAAGATTGCCGGGAGAAATATCAATAACCTCAGATATGCAGATGATACCACTCTTATGGCAGAAAGTGAAGAGGGGCTAAAAAGCCTCTTGATGAAAGTGAAAGTGGAGAGTGAAAAGGTTGGCTTAAAGCTCAACATTCAGAAAACGAAGATCATGGCATCTGGTCCCATCACTGCATGGGAAATAGATGGGGAAACAGTGGAAACAGTGTCAGACTTTGTTTTTCTGGACTCCAAAATCACTGCAGATGGTGACTGCAGCCATGAAATTAAAAGATGCTTACTCCTTGGAAGGAAAGTTATGACCAACCTAGATAGCATATTCAAAAGCAGAGACATCACTTTGCCAACAAAGGTTCGCCTAGTCAAGGCTATGGTCTTTCCTGTGGTCATGTATGGATGTAAGAGCTGGACTGTGAAGAAGGCTGAGCGCCGAAGAATTGATGCTTTTGAACTGTGGTGTTGGAGAAGACTCTTGAGAGTCCCTTGGACTGCAAGAAGATCCAACCAGTCCATTCTGAAGGAGATCAATCCTGGAATTTCTTTAGAAGGAATGATGCTGAAGCTGAAACTCCAGTATTTTGGCCACCTCATGCGAAGACTTGACTCATTGGAGAAGACTCTGATGCTGGGAGGGACTGGGGGCAGGAGGAGAAGGGGACAACAGAGGATGAGATGGCTGGATGGCATCACTGACTCAATGGATGTGAGTCTGGGTGACCTCCGGGAGCTGGTGATGGACAGGGAGGCCTGGCGTGCTGCGGTTCATGGGGTCGCAAAGAGTCGGACATGACTGAGTGACTGATCTGATCTGATCTGATCTGAGTAGCTCCCATGATGAACACCACAGCTCTAACTGACGCTAAAACAAACACACACAACCTCCTCCTGAGGTTGAGTTCCCTCAGACAGTGTCAGAATTCCTTCTTCCTCTTTCATCCAAGTTTTCAAAAAGAATAATTAATGCGCATCTTCCGCGCCTCCTCAGGTTCCTCTCACTCCTCAGTATAGTTATATTATCGGACCTGTCATTCCACTCAGACTTTTCTTGCTATGGTCACCACCAATTGAATCCAAATTGTCAAACTCAGTGGACACTCTTTCTCATTTTCAAAAATTGCTTTGGTCGTTTTAACACCACTGATGACTCTGTCTGTCTTCAAACCCTTGATGTTTTAGTGTCTGGGACCTGGCCCTCATTTGATGGTCTTTGGATGCCCTACACGTCATTTCTTGTAGGTTTCATTCTCATACGCCTCTTTCTTTCCTGCTGCTGTAGATGTTTTTCATCCTCTGCTTCTGTTCTTTCAAATGTTCTCTGTGTCTAGCTTTCTCCTCCCTCACAGATTTAATTATCACCCCTACACAGCTAACTCAAATGAGTGTATTTCCCATCCAGACTGTTTATGATTTTATACAAGGTGGTGGTATCCCACTGCCATGTCAAACTCAGTTTATCTAAGTAGATCATACTTCCTTTACCATTACTTTTCTTTGCTTGCTTTATCTTAGCTGGTGACACCTACCTACTGGTTCAGCCACACTGGACTCATCTTTCTCCCTAACCTTTTTTTTTCTTAAGATTTTTTTGATGTGAGCCATTTTTAAAGTCTTTGAGTTAGTTACAATATTGCTTCTATTTTATGTTTTGTTTTTTTGACCATGAGGCATGTAAGGATCTTAACTCTTCGACCAGGGATCTAACCCACACCCCATGCGTTAGAAGGCAGAGTGTTTTTAAAATGTTTATTATTTATTTATTTTTGGCTGCCCTGGGTCTTTGTCGCTATGCACGGGCTTTCTTGAGTTTCGACGAGTGGGGGCTGCTCTTCATTGCTGCAAGTGGACTTCTCAGTGTTGCAGAGCACAGGCTCTAGGCACGCGGGCTGAGTATTTGCTGCTCTGGGGCTTATTGCTCTGCGGCATGTGGGAGTTTCCTGGACCAGGGATTGAATTCATGTCCCCTGCATTCTTGGGCAGATTCTTAACCACTGGACCACCAAGGAAGTCCCTCTCCCTAACTGTTTAATTCCCAAGTCTTGAGATTTCCCTGCTCTCTTGGGGGGTATCCCAGGTGGCGCTAGTGGTAAAGAACCTGCCTGCTGTGCAGGTTCATAAGTACAGGAGACATAAGAGACGTGGGTTCAATCCCTGGGTCAGGAAGATGCCCTGGAGAAGGAAATAGCAACCCACTCCAGTATTCTTGCCTGAAAAATCCTGTGGACAGAGGAGCCTGGCAGGCTACAGTCCACAGGGTCGCACATAGTTGGATACAACTGAATCGACTTAGCACACACGCACTCTCTTGGGTGTGATTCTCTTCTCTGACCCTACTAGTACCCTGTAATTCACACTGAACATCACTGATCAGACCATTGGTTTATCCATTTACATGTTCCATTTTTATTTCATTTCATTCCTGCTCCATGACAGGAAAAAACCAAGTGTAGTCCTTACCTGAATTGAGCCTGTGGCTGAAGGGCTTGCCGTAACTTTATGTTAGGGGAGTCTCATGGCCAACATCTCTGTTATACTTAATACCATGTAAGTCTTCAGTCATTGCACAGAGTGTGCCTGGTGCTGGAGAAGACTCTTGAGAGTCCCTTGGAAAGCAAGGAGATCAAACCAGTCAATCTTAAAGGAAATCAACCCTAAATACTCTTTGGAAGGACTGACACTGAAACTTTAATACTTTGGCCACCTGATGCAAACACCTGACTTATTGAAAAAGACCCTGATGCTGGGAAGGTTTGAAGGCAGGAGGTGAAGGGGTTGACAGAGGATGAGATGGTTGGATGGCATCACAGATTCAATGGACATGAACTTGAGCAAACTCAGTGGGAAGGTGAGGGACAGGGAAGCCTGGCGTGCTGCAGTCCATGGGGTTGCAAAGAGTTGGACACGACTTGCTACTGAACAACAACAGCGTGTGATGGGAATACAGACTGTTCTACCCTGTTATTCTCCCATCTTTAGCACATGATCCAAGGGTCCTGCAAGCACACAGAGACAATAGAGGATTACAGGGGTGGTCTCTAATGTTTCAAAGTGAAAGTGCATGAATGACATCACCTGCATTCTACAACTGACTGCAAAGGAGGCTGGGGAATGCAGTCCAGTTTGTGAGCCCAGGAGACTTGGAAGTAGTCTGAGGCATGAATAACCAGTCCTGTCTACACTCTTGTTTCTCACTTCCTCCAAACAGCCCTTACTGCAGTCAGTGGGCTGGATCTACGTGAAAACCTGATACCACTTGTTGCAGACATTCAGTGGCTCCTTAAAACCTCATAGGAACTTCCCTGGTGGTCCAGTGGTTAAGACTTCACCTTCTAATGCAGAGATGCGAATTCAATCCCTGATTGGGGAGCTAAGATCTTACATGTCTCTTGGCCATAAAACCAAAACATGAAACAGAAGCAATGTTGTAACAAATTCAATAAAACCTTTAAATATGGTCCACATCAAAAAAATCTTTATGAAAAACAAACAAACAAAAAAAAACAACTCATGGAAGGTTCTCCATGCTCTGACCCTTAGTCACGTGTCTGGTATCATCTCTCATGACTCATCATCAGGCCACACTTATGCACCAGTAACAGGGGAATTTTTCACACTCTTGATGTTCTTCCCTTTCTCATATTTGCTTATGCTGTGCCTGTGCCCTGACATCTCACTCCTACTTGCCCCAGGCTAATTTCTACTCCTCTCTTCAGTCTCAGCTCAAATGCCCTTGGTGATTTATTGCTGCTGTCTTTCTCGAGACTGAGTTTTGTCCCCTTCTTTCTGTGCTTCCATTGTTTTCTCTGTGCACACTTACATGCTATGATCTACTTTCAGAGATCGCTGGATTCTGCACTATGTGGAGACAGGGGAACCCAGGACTGGGACTCGCCAGCATGTAGTACAGTGATTAGCACATAACTCAGTTGTAAGAATTTATGCTTTCAAATCGTGGTGCTGGAAAAGATGTTTGAGCATCCCTTGAATTGCAAGGAGATCAAATCAGTCAATCCTAAAATAAATCAACCCTGAATATTCACTGGAAGGACTGATGCTGAAGCTGAAGCTCCAATACTTTGGCTACCTGATGAGAAGAGCTGACTCACTGGAAAAGACCTTGATGCTGGGAAAGATTGAAGGCAGGAGGAGAAGGTGGGGTGACAGAGGATGAGAAGGTTAGATGGCATCACTGACTCAGTGGACATGAGTTTGAGCAAACTCTGGGAGATAGTGAAGGGCAGGGAAGCTGGGCATGCTGCAGTTCATGGGGTCGCAAAGAGTCAGACATGACTTACCGACTGAACCAGACAGAAATCTATTAAAGGATTATGCCAACAGTGAGTGAGTCCAAAGCTTTTCTGAGTCTAATCTGTCTGAAGGGAGGCAGTGATAGGATATCTTTAGTCCATTTAGACATTAATCTGCAGTATGCAGTTCAGGTGAAACACTGGCTGGAGCTTTTCCAGGGAATAAAGTCCAGCTGTTGGGAGAACAGAGGGCTGATATTTTATGCTCTGTGACTGATAATAGCCATCCAGAATCAATTGAGAAAAAACAACAACAACAAAAGAACTTTTTTAGTGCATCAATCATGAACATCAGGCAAAAGTATCTTCTGACAAACAGCCTGAGGAGTTCGAGGATAACAGCCTCTGAGTGAAAATGGAAGCAGATAACGTGGCAGTTGTTTTGTTCATTTATTTATCTCGTCTTCAGACATTTCTGTGGGATGTGAGGTGAAAAGCCTTTGCATGATACAGATATGGGAATCGTTAGTATATATCGAAAAAGAGCCCACCCATCCACCCAGCACATACATCATCAACCTTTAAGATACAGGTAGAAAAGTGATCTACTTGAGAACACTGAAAAGGCGTTTTCAGAGAGATAAGATGAAAATCGAGATAGAATGTTTTAGAAAAATCAAGGATGGAAAGTATTTCAGAAAATCTAACTGTCTGAAGTGGCAGATAAGTTGGTAAAAAAAAAAAGGATAGGAAACATATTCATTGTGTGTAGCCATGTCCAAGCTATGTTTCCATTGTTTACTGCCATGGGAGTTTTAATAGGAAAAGTTGGACATTAAGTATCTTTTATTGGAGAAAGAAAAATGGATAAAGAAATCGTGTCACATTCATACAATGGTATACTTTATTTTTTTAAACCCTTTAAAAGAATTCGTTTATTTTAATGGTCTACTTTATACTCTTTAAAAATGATACTGTAGAAAATATTTACTATATAAAAATGTTTTATACACAAAACAGATAACAAAATAGTGTGTGTGCTTCCAATTTTGTTTTATATGTGCATAGAACAGCATAAAGCCTTAGCATGTATATGTATATATGCTGATAAAATTATTTGAAAGAATTCACAAGAAGATTTTATCACTCTTTTATCATTCTTTGTCTTTAACGTGTCTTAATAGCAACCTTTTTCTTCATCTTCGTTTTCCACTGGTAAAATTTCTTGGCTCTGCAGAAGCTCCTGATAACTGCTAAAATGGACAGTGGTCAGAGGATGCAGGGAGTAGCTCTTGAGTGAGGCTTAAGTTCTGTGTGACATACATTTTGATAATACAAGGCCGGTAAGGCCTTTTGACTTCCTTGCCAGTTCTTGGCTACACTCTAGGTAGGTGAAGTATTACTGCTGTCTGTATGAATAATGGATTCATAAGTCTGAGATGTGAAAAAAAATTTTTAAGATCAACTGGTAACTTTCTAAAAAAATGAGTGAAGAAACTCTTCTTGCAGGGCCAAGGCAAGGGGAAGAGTACCCTTGGCATTTCAGGAAAGGACTTACTACCCACCCCACCCTACCCCACCCCACCCTGCCCCCAAAGAAGAAGATCCTTGTGAAGGAGACAAAGGAGAATAGAAAATGCAGGGCTGCATTTCAAGAGACTGGAGTTAACAGGGTCTGTCATCACAGAGAAATAAATTAAGGACTAAAACTTTTATGTTACTAACTTAGAACAATTTTGGAAGAATAATAGAGACAAAAATTGGACTAAGGAGTGTGTGTATAGAAGGGGAGCTTGTGAGGAGGAATCTTGATCCATTGGCCCCAAGAAGCTGTTGATCTCAGGGAACATAGAACACAATACTTTAAGTTCCCCTGTCTGTGTCCTCATCTGGAAAATAAGGGAATTAAAATACATGAACTTCAAACATCTTTCTGCCTTAATTTTTTACTACTCTAGGAATCTGAATCAGTTCTTAACAAAGAACACTGTTGTGACAAGCTAAGCTGCACTTGATTGTCATTACCACATGAAGACCATTTCTCTACAGTCGTCTTTGCAGGTGCATTTAACAAGCAGTATGGTGCTTGTTTCTTGTTGCATCATTTCCATTGTTTCAGCAGCTGTTATAGTTGTCTTATATTCCTAATTTGTTTTCATCAGTAGAAAGAAAGTACCATATTATTTTGAAGTACCCTTAACAAGAAAAAAATAGAATGGAAAATGTATTAGTTCTACAAGTAGAACTTTTGTTTTTAAGACTGGGTTACTAAGGATTACTTCTAAAACTTTTTTGTCTCTCTTGATTCCCAGGTATTGCAATTTCAGATGAGCTCGATAAGGTACGTTGAACTATCCATCTAGTGAGAATAAAATATGGAACTTACATTTTAATCCAATGTCTAAATGAAAGAGTTTCTGAAACATAAAGTGTTTAAATTTAATTTATTCAGCTGCTAACATTTGAAAACTTTCAAAGTTATATGCTTTTATGAAAGTTATTGCATGAAATATATGATATCACCTATTCTTCTGAGTTGAGAGTTTTAGAATTTAGTTAGAAAAAACTGAATCACTGTACGCACTTAATTACTATACTAATAATGAAAACTAATATTATATAAACTGAGTTCTGCCTGTGTCTATATGATGATGAGAAGACACATATTTTTGTAGAAAAATAATGTGTCTTTGGAAAACACATATTTCTTCGGAAAACTTACTTTTTTTTTTTTTAATTCCAAGATGCCAAGGGAATATACCCCTTGCACTGGGGTGATAGTTGTGAAGGTGGTGAAAAGTGATGTGACTAGGAATATTGTAACAGTAGTGTCAATGGAACTTGTTATTAGTTCAGTTGTAGAAGAAATCAGTCAATGGTGAGTCCTAGGTTTGGGAGATGAGCAAGTAAGTAAATTTTGGTGTCATTTAGCAAAATTGGAACACCTGGGGAAACAGCAAATTTTGCAGGTTGAGATAGCATCAAGATTTCTTTTTTGGATTCTTTAGTTTGTCTATGGAACATATTTATATGAGTTGTTGCTCATGAGGGAGGTTTACATGAAGTTATGCATTTAGGCATCATTGAAATAGAAGTTCTCATTTTTTTTTATCTTAGAACCCCTTTCAGTTCAGTTCATTTCACTCAATTGTGTCCGACTCTTTGCGATCCCATGAATCGCAGCACGCCAGCCCTCTCTGTACATCACCAACTCCCAGAGTTTACCCAAACTCATGTCCATCGAGTTGGTGATGCCATCCAGCCATCTCATCCTCTGTCGTCCCCTTGTCCTCCTGCCCCAAATCCCTCCCAGTATCAGGGTCTTTTCCAGTGAGTCAACACTTTACATGAGGTGGCCAAAGTATTGGAGTTTCAGCCTTAGCATCAGTCCTTCCAATGAACACCCAGGACTGATCTCCTTTAGGATGGACTGGTTGGACCTCCTTGCAGTCCAGGGGACTCTCAAGAGTCTTCTCCAACACCACAGTTCAAAAGCATCAATTCTTCGACGCTCAGCTTTCTTCATAGTCCAAGTCTCACATCCATACATGACCACTGGAAAAACCATAGCCTTGACTAGACAGACCTTTGTTGGCAAAGTAATATCTCTGCTTTTGAATATGCTGTCTAGGTTGGTCATAACTTTCCTTCCAAGGAGTGTCTTTTAATTTCATGGCTGCAGTCACCATCTGCCGTGATTTTAGAGCCCCCAAAATAAAGTCTGACACTGTTTCCACTGTTTCCCCATCTATTTACCATGAAGTGATAGGACCAGATGCCATGATCTTAGTTTTCTGAATGTTGAGCTTTAAGCCAACTTTTTCACTCTCTTCTTTCACTTTCATCAGGAGGCTTTTTAGTTCCTCTTCACTTTCTGCCATAAGGATGGTGTCATCCTCATGTCTGAGGTTATTGATATTTCTCCCAGCAATCTTGATTCCAGATTGTGCTTCTTCCAGCTCAGCGTTTCTCATGATGTTCTCTGCATATAAGTTAAATAAGCAGGGTGACAATATACAGCCTTGACGTACTCCTTTTCCTATTTGGAACTAGTCTGTTGTTCCATGTCCAGTTCTAACTGTTGCTTCCTGACCTGCATATATGTTTCTCAAGAGGCAGGTCAGGTGGTCTGGTATTCCCATCTCTTTCAGAATTTTCCACAGTTTATTGTGATCCACACAGTCCAAGGCTTTGGCATTGTCAATAAAGCAGAAATAGATGTTTTTTCTGGAACTCTCTTGCTTTTTCCATGATCCAGTAGATGTTTGCAATTTGATCTCTGGTTCCTCTACCTTTACTAAAACTAGCTTGAACATCTGGAGGTTCACATGTTGCTGAAGCCTGGCTTGGAGAATTTTGAGCATTACTTTAATAGTGTGTAAGATAAGTGCAATTGTGCGGTAGTTTGAGGATTCTTTGGCATTGCCTTTCTTTGGGATTGTAATGAAAACTGACCTTTTCCAGTCCTGTGGCCACTGCTGAGTTTTCCAAATTTGTTGGCATATTGAGTGCAGCACTTTCACAGCATCATCTTTCAGGATTTGGAATAGCTCAACTGGAATGCCATCCCCTCCACTAGCTTTATTCATAGTGATGCTTCCTAAGGCCCACTTGACTTCACATTCCAGGATGTCTGGCTCTAGGTCAGTGATCACACCATTGTGATTATCTGGGTCCTGAAGATCTTTTTTGTACAGTTCTTCTGTGTATTCTTGCCACCTCTTCTTAATATCTTCTGCTTCTGTTAGGTCCGTACAATTTCTGTCTTTTATCGAGCCCATCTTTGCATGAAATATTCCCTTGGTATCTCTAATTTTCTTGAAGAGATTTCTAGTCATTCCCATTCTGTTGTTTCCTCTATTTCTTTGCATTGTTCGCCGAGGAAGGCTTTCTTATCTCTCCCTGCTATTCTTTGGAACTCTGCATTCAGATGCTTATATCTTTCCTTTTCTCCTTTGCTTTTCGCTTCTCTTCTTTTCACAGCTATTTGTAAGGCCTCCTCAGACAACCAGTTTGTTTTTTTGCATTTGTTTTCCATGGTGATATTCTTGATCCCTGCCTGTTGTACAATGTCATGAACCTCTGTCCATAGTTCATCAGGCATTCTATCTATCAGATCTAGTCCCTTAAATCTATTTCTCACTTCCACTGTATAATCATAAGGGATTTGATTTAGGTCATACCTAAATGGTCTAGTGGTTTTCCCTACTTTCTTCAATTTCAGTCTGAATTTGGCAATAAGGAGTTCATGATCTGAACCACAGTCAGCTCCCGGTCTTGTTTTTGCTGACTGTATAAAGCTTCTCCATCTTTGGCTGCAAAGAATATAATCAATCTGATTTTGGTGTTGACCATCTGGTGATGTCCGTATGTAGAGTCTTCTCTTGTGTTGTTGGAAGAGAGTGTTTGCTATGACCAGTGCGTTCTCTTGGCCAAACTCTATTAGCCTTTGCCCTGCTTCATTCTGTACTTCAAGGCCAAATTTGCCTGTTACTCCTCCTACTTTTGCATTCCAGTCCCGTATAATGGAAAGGACATTTTTGGAGGGTGTTAGTTCAGTAATAGACTATATGTTAATAATTATAATTTACAAAAGCAATAAAGTTAGTATCCTTCTATTCCAAGTAAGACTATACCTTTTGAGTTTGGTACCAAAAACATATTTCTGATTCTCTAAATAAATGAATTTGTGTATGTACTTTTAAATATGGATTTACTTTGATAAATCATCATATTTGTTTAATTAATGAATTTATTTTAATTGGAGGCTAATTACTTTACAATATTGTAGTGGTTTTTGCCATACACTGACCTGAATCAGCCATGGGTGTACATGTGTCCCCCATCCTGAACCCCCCTCCCACCTCTCTCCCCATCCCATCACTCAGGGTTGACCCAGTGCCCTGTCCCTGAGTGCCCTGTCTTATGCATCTAACCTGGACTGACGATCTATTTCACATATGATAAACCATCATAATATTTTAAATCATTACAATTTCAATCTATACTAATTCTGTGCAAAACTCGGTCTTGACTGTATGTCATTGTTGTCGTTCAAGTTGCCAAGTCATGTCCGACTCCTTGCGACCCCATGGACTGCAGCACACCAGGCTTCCCTGCCCTTCACTATCTCCCAGAGTTTGCCCATACTCATGTCCATTGAGTTGATGATGTCATCTAACCATATTATCATCTCTTGACCCCTTCTCCTCCTGCCCTCAATCTTTTGTAGCATCAGGAACTTTTTCAGTGAGTTGGCTCTTTGCATCAGGTGGCCAAAGTATTGAAGCTTCAGCTTCACAGTCAGTCCTTCCAATGAATATTCAGGGCTGATTTCCTTGAGATTTGACTGGTTTGATCACCATAGCAGGTAGAATAAGTAACGGATGAAGTCTCCTGGCTTTGCCCTCCTTTTCTAGGCCTCCTCTGTCCAGCATTGTTATTTGCCCCAGTGGGTCTCCGTCTTATACAGTGACTTAGCTTATAATTTGCAGAAATTTAATAATCTCTATCTTGTATTTATTTTTGTGTTTATTCTAAGTACAAAGACATAATTATCACTATTTCTGGGTTCATTTGCTCCCTCCAGTATGTTCTACAAAGCCATAGCTGCCTGAACCCTAAATTAGCTTGAATGATTGCTTGGACTTTGTCCTTCCCTTTTTTCCCTGGGCTCTCTGACTTGAAGCCTGGTTGCTTTCTATATTCTATAACCTATCTTTGGCGAGCTAAAGAACATACTAATTATTCTTTGAACTGAAAATGGATTTCGGCCTCACCGGATAAAATTGTGTAAGCCTTGACACTTATTTAAATATCCTCCTCAGGATGCATCCTCCCCTCCTCTCACCTCTCTTCAAAGCACTAGCTCGGGAGAGTTTCCATTTAAATAAGTTGCATAACACTGCACATTTTTACTACTTACCTAATGTTCCTGTTATTGAAGACTTCATGGAAATTTTATTATTTTTCATTTTTATTCTGGAAAATGCCAACAATTATCATAAATATGCTTTTATTGAAAAAAATTATGTCAATGCAAAAATATTGCTCTTACTTTCACACCTGATATTTAGGAGTACGAGGTCACACAGAAGGCGCACAGGCTTACAGGACCAAAGCCAGGATCCTTTGTTTGCCTAGAAAAAAACCCCTGGATGAGAAGAGAGAGAGAGAGAGAGCGCGCGCGCGCGCAAGCGAGCGAGCCTGCCTCATGGCGCCCTCTGCTGGCCATGAAGCTCACAGTCCTGCATTTTTCTCAATAAGAAAAAGTGCATCTCAGGCGATATAAAACAGCAGTCAAAAAAAAAGGCTCACCATGTGTTGAGCTAGCACCTATTTCTTTAATATAGTGGTAGAAATCAATACATATTCTTCCTTGCAATCTACCATTAAAATTTTGGGGGGTTCACTTAAGGTATATTTTTCTTAACTTTTATAAAATACTGATCTTTTACTATCATACTCTAACTTAATTATAATTTTATGAAATTATTTTTTCTGTGACTTTTAGTTTATGAATTCTCATGAAGGTAATAAGAGTTATTAATTTTACTTAAAATGGAAAGTAAAACAGAAGCTAATATTATTTGTAAGACCTTTAAAAAAATAAAGGTCTTATTTGTTAGTCTTTCCCTTCTCTTTTTTTAGTCACTGTATTGGTTTTCTATTGCTATTGTAACAAATTGAAGTAACACAAATTTATTATCTTACAATTCAGTAGTTTAAAGGGTAAACATGAGTCTTCCTGGGCTAAAATCAGGTGTAACAGGGCTTTATTCTTTCCTGAAGTTCTAGAGAAAATCTGTTACCTTGCCTTTTCCAGCTTCTAAAGGCTGCTACAGTCCTGGTGCATGATCCCTTATCTACATCTTTAAAACCAACAATGTCTCATCTCTCTCTAACTGCATATAGGAAAAGCTGTTCACTTTTCTGGAATCCTGTGATTAGTCTGGGACCATCCAGCTAATCTTAATAAGTTCACCTTTATCTCACTTTTAACGTAAATCATGCAAAGCCCCTTTTGCCATGTAGTGCACTGTGTTTACAGTTTTGAGGATTAGCATGTGGGTGTCTTTGGGAAGCCATTATTTTGCTTACCTGGCCACCATCCAAGTTCAGATTTCATGTTGTTGTTCAGTCACTCAATCGTGTCTGACTCTTTGTGCCCCCATGGACTGCAGCATGCCAGGCTTCCCTGTCCTTCACTGTCTCCTGGAGTTTGCTCAAACCCATGTCCATCAAGTCAGTGATGCCATCCAACCATCTCATCCTCTGTCGTCCCCTTCTCCTCCTGCCTTCAGTCTTTCCCAACATCAGGGTCTTTTCCAGTAAGTCAGCTCTTCACATCAGGTGGCCAAAGTATTGGAGCTTCAGCTTCAGCATCAGTCCTTCCAGTGAATATTCAGGGTTGATTTCCTTTAGGATTGACTGATTTGATCTCCTTGCTGTCCAAGGGACTCTCAAGAGTCTTCTCCAGCACCACAGTCTGAAATCATCAATTCTTTGGTGCTCAGCCTTCTTTATCTATATGAAAAATACCTTTCATGTCTTTATCTTATTCTTTAGGCTCCTACCATTCTAATTCACCCTTCAAAATGCCATAGAGTACACTTGGCTGATGTGTTCTCAGTTACCCTTTAGTAGGGCAGCATGACCCATCCTTCAGCTCCTGTGAAAGTTGGATGTTTGTGGACTCACCGTCCTCCAGAGAATTGTTTCAACTCATAGGGAGCCATCCTGCCCAGAGATGCTTGGATTGGCGTCACCAATAACTAACCAAAATGAGGCTCTGAGTTTTCATTTACATTACAGAGCTTCCTGTGGGATCAGCCTGAGAATAGACTTTAGCTGAATGAGCTGAATGCTTATCTTTGCTTAGCTTCTTCCCATCTTCTGCTTCTTTCACTGTCTTACAAGCTTCACTTAAGAGACTCCCATCAGTAAGTCACTTGCTTATTATCTGCTTTAGGGAACCCTACCTAGGGAATCCTGCTAAAAAAAATTTCAGTGATTCCCTGCTATTTAACAGGTTAAGTCCAACTTCCTAAGACTAGAATGAACAGACTATTTTGTCATTCAAATCTGTATCTTCTGCTTTATTTTCCTTTTTTTCTCTACTCAGAATCTGAGCTGTGCTGAAAAAGTAATACTGTGCGGCAGCCAGGCTCTAGTATTTCGAAATCATATATTTTATATATTTCTACATTTCTGCTGATTGTCATCCCCTCCCCTTTTCCCAGCTGTTTTCTATCCTTCAAGCTCAGGTTTTCAGTGTCTAAAAAACTGTATATGCACAGTTATCGTTTGAACAAATGATCCTACTTCTAGAAGTAGGACACACTGGCAAAGCTATAGAAAGACCAATGTGCGTGGCTATTCATTGTTGTGCTATTCTAATAGAAAAAGAGTTAAAATAACTAAATGTTCATTAAAAGAAGAGTAAGGGATAAATTATAGTACATCTATATAGAGTACTGTACAGCTATAAAAATGAAAGAATATCTCTGTAGATACATGGAACAATCCCCAGGATATACTGTTGAATAAAAAAGGCAAGGATAAATGTGTTTATAGTGTGCTACCATTTATCTAAGTAAGTGTAATGGAACTGTGGATATGTGTTTACTTACATTAAAGCCAAAATAACAATGGCAGAACCTGTCATATTGTAAAATACACACACACACACAATTACTTTTTAAACATTACCAAGGGGAGAAGGGAAGGAAGAGAAAATGAAAGTGATGCAGATAGAGAGTAGAGGGTAGGGATAGAATCTTGACTTCTTGGAACTTTGTGTGTAGGAGACTTTGGAACCATTTAAATATTTTATATATAGTTTTTGGGAAACACGGTTAACTCTTAAAACAGTTATTTCTAACAGATGAGCCCAAACAGTATGGCAGAACACACTCAGGTGAGTTACTCCAAGTCTTTGTAAACTAGTGATTTGATTTTTCTCTGGTGGAATACACCCAAAGCACAGAGGGAACAACATCAGCTCTTAACCTGTTTTTAGTGACTGTGTTGTTAATGGCAATTTTGGTATTATTATAAAGAGGCTATTGTGTGTGCTTTGTGTGATATAGCAAAAAATTAATTATGTTGATATTCTTAAGAACCAGAATATTTGGCATAGGGGAAAAAATACAAATATAAGATCAATAAGTTTAAGTGAAAATCCTATATCCTGCTTTGAATGAAAAATATCATTATGAACTCATAATTTTTTTTTAAATTTTAAACACAAAAGTACAATCTCTACAGGCAGTGAACATATCTAGAATCCAGGCATTCTTTCTTTTTTCTCAACTTTTCTGTAAGGCTGACTTATTTAAGTTTAAAACATAGACATTTCTTAGATCTGTCCACTATTACCAACACCAAAACAGCGAGTACCTCAAGTATGCAGATTCTAGTCTTAAAATATATTTTGAACTGAAAAGAATCAGAGTCTCTTGGAATAATGGTTGAGTCTAGGTCAAGAGCAGATGGTATTTACAAAATGAGCCTACAATGCCTTATGCCCAAAGGCAAGAACTGTGAAAGATCACTAGGGCTGTGTCAGAAGAGCTCAGGAGCCAGCTTCAGAAGTCTTCTACTGCAAAGAGTTGAGAAAATTTGAACATGAATAAGAATAATAATTGCAGTGTAATGAATTATACCTAATACTTTAAGATACATACATTTATCCAAAAAATTATTAATGTTTAGTAAGTTAAACCAGCAGGCTTTAGTAGGTTAAACCTGCAGGAGACATGGTTTGATCCCTGGGTTGGGAAGATCCCCTGAAAGGAGGGCATGGCAACCCATTCCAGTGTTCTTGCCAGGAGAATCCTATGGACAGAGGAGCCTGGTGGGCTACAGTTCAAAGGGTCACAAAGAGTTGGCTATAACTGAGCACTCAGGCATATGCACAGGGAACCAAAGTTACTGTTTTTAAAAACTGGTAGAAGTCAAGGAAAAGAATCCGATTTTTCATCCTCCTTTTTATATAAATCATACTTCAGAGTAACCTAATATTTGATGACAGGAAGTTTCTGTCTATAGAAGTAGTCCAGCCAATAAGTGATTATGGAATTGTAAAATTAGACAGTCACCATTTGACAATGCCTATTGAATTAATGGATCCAAGCAGTAATTATCAATGCTGCCCAAATCATTAGAGAAGACAGTCTTATGTGCCTCCAGATAAAACTAACCATTCTCTCTGAAGAAGTATTGGCAAAAACAAAAACCACAGCAAAACAACTTTATCCCGAACTAACTGCTAATTTACAGAAATTACAAAGGGCACAGGAACATTTTAAACCACATCACAGGGAGGCGAAGGGGAAAATCCAGACTGTGGAAAACTCAAAGGACAAACAGCTCAGGTTTTTGAACAGTAACAGTAACAGTAATGGAAAAATTACAAGAGAGAAAATGAGACAGAGGAAGAGAATAGAGAGATTAAAAGAGACATAAAAGGCTGTTGATCAGTCAGTCTTGCTTAGAGTCTGATTTGTACAAACAAACTGAGATAATCAGGGAAATTTGATAGATAGATATTTGATATTAAAACATTATCACTTTGTATTTAGGTATGATAATGGTATTTGTTTACAAAAAAAGCACTCTCATTTTTTAGAGATTACATACTGAACTATTTACAAATGATGTGATGTCTGGTGAATGGAATTTTCTTCAGAGTGATTTGAGCAAAAAAGGGGTGATGTGGAAGGGACCTGGGTAGAGATGAGGGTAAAGTGAGTTCCTTGTGAGTTGATAATTGAGGGAAATGTGTGTGGATACAAAGGAGTTTGTTTTACTCTTCCTTCTCCTTTTGTATTAGTGTGAAAAATTCCGTAATAAAGAGTGAAACTTTTAGATCATGGGTAGGAGGGTGCAGAAGATAGTGAAGGAAAGGAGGAGAGATAATATTCAGCGCCTGTTAGCATTAGCAGGCATGCTTGGTGTTTTTGATATGTTATTAAATCTAGTTCTTGTATCAGTCTGACGAAGTGGTTATGCTTTTCTTGGCTTACAGATAAGGAGACTGAAGCTAGTACAATTAAGTGATTTGCTGAAAGTCTCAGAATTAGTACTGATTCTTCATCTGTCTGATTCCAAATCCATGCTTGTCCCCTGCACTATGTACTATGTACTCCACTTTAAGAGAAAAATCTGAAAGTGAGTTTAATTCATTATTTGAACAATTTTATTGAGAGAAAATTCACATAAAATCTTCCCCTTTAACGTGTATAGTTTAATGGGTTTTAGTATATTCAAAGAGTTGTGTAACCATTCTGTTGTTAGTGTTTAGTCGGTTAATCATGTCCAACTCTTTTGCGACCCCAGGGACTGTAGCTCGCCAGGCTCCTCTGTCCACGCGATTTTTCAGGAAAGAATACTGGAGTAGGTTGCTATTTCGTACTCCAGGGGATCTTGCTGACCCAGGGATCCAACCTGTGCCTCTTGTGTCTCCTGCATTGGCAGACGGACCACTACTACAACTTAAATTTAGAACATTTTCATCATCCCAAGAAATCCCATCTCTACTCCCCATTCCTCCTAATCCCTTAGCCTAAGACAACTGCTAATTTACTTTCTGTCTCTTTAGATTTGCCATACTAGAAATTTCATACAAATGCAGTCATAAAATATGTGGTCTTTTTTCACTATCATCTTTCATTTAGCATAATGTCTTTAAGCTTCACTAATGGTGTGGTATATATCAGTACTTCACTTCTTTTTATTGCTGAAAAATATTTTGTGGTATAAATATACTGAGTGCTCAGTCACTACTCCTGTCCAACTTTTTGCGACCCTTTGGATTGCAGCCTGCCAGGCTCCTCTGTCCATGGGATTTTTCAGGCAAGAACACTGGAGTGGGTTGCCATGTCCTCCCCAAGGGGGTCTTCCTGACCCAGGGACTGAACCTGAATCTCTTGGGTCTCCTCTGTTGCAGATGGATTCTTTACCTCTGAGCCATGGGAGAAGCCCAATAGATATACCATGTTTTGTTTATTCATTCATCAATTTGTGGACATTTGAGTTGTTTCTGCTTGTCAGCCATTAAGAAGGATGTTTGTAGGAATGTTCATACACAAGTTTTGTGTGGATATGTTTTTAAAATTTCTCTTGTATATGTAGGGAATGAAAATGCTAAAACATAACTCACTCTGTGTTTAACTTTTTGAGGAATTATCAAACTGTTTCGCATAGTGGCAGCACCACTGTACATTCTAGCCAGCAAGTATTAAGGTTCAAATTTCTCCATATTCTTGCTGACATTTGTTGTTTATCTTAAATTATAGCCATCCTCCTGATGTAAAGCATCAATATTATTTTACTGTGGTTTTGATTTACATTGTCCTAGGGCAATGGCACCCCACTCCAGTACTCTTGCCTGGAAAATCCCACGGACGGACGAGCCTGGTAGGCTGCAGTCCATGAGGTCGCTAAGAGTCGGACACGACTGAGCGACTTCCCTTTCACTTTTCACTTTCATGCATTGGAGAAGAAATGGTAACCCACTCCAGTGCTCTTGCATGGAGAATCCCAGGGACGGGGGAGCCTGGTGGGCTGCTGCGTATGGGGTCGCAAAGAGTCGGACGCGACTGAAGCGATTTAGCAGCAGCAATGACTGATAACGTTGGTAATGCATTATTGAAACATTGAATCATACATTACCTTAATTTTGTCATTCTTTTATTCACTTTACAAATGTATATCAAATGTACTTCTATTAATATATGCCAGACCTTGGAGAAGAAATGACAATTCACCTTTTGTAGGTGAAGGCAAGAATGTTAGTAGCTGATGGGTTTGGTGATGAGAAAATGAACAAGTCCTCTGCTGATTGCTTTCATTTTCTCACTGAGATAAGCAACATGATCAGTTGAGAATCAAGAGAGAGACAGGAAATGTAATTATGGAATAAAAATGTATCTGAACTAAAAGGGAAAAACACAACCAATTGAACTTCAATTAATCTTGCAATATGGCACATGCATTTTTTAAATGTCTTGTTGAAGGATAATTGCTTCACAGAATTTTGCTGGGTTCTGCCAAACATCAACATGAATCAATCATAGGTATATATACGTCCCCTCCCTCTTGACTCTCCCTCCCATCTCCCTGCCCATCGCATACCTCTAGATTGTCACAGAGCCCTTGTTTGAGTTCCCTGAGTCATACAGCAAATTCCCATTGGCTATCTATTTTACATATGTTAATGTAAGTTTCCATGTTACTCTCTCCATACATCTCACTCTCTCCTTCCTGCCCCCACCCCATGTCTCTAAGTCTGTTCTCTATGTCTCTCTCCCTTGCTGCCCTGCAAATAATTTCATCAGTACCATCTTTCTAGAGTCCTAATGCATATATGGAGAAGGAAATGGCAACCCACTCCAGTGTTCTTGCCTGGAGAATCCCAGGGACAGGGGAGCCTGGTGAGCTTCCGTCTATGGGATCGCACAGAGTCGGACACGACTGAAGCGACTTAGCAGTAGCAGCAATGCATATATATGCATCAGTATATGATATTTATATTTCTCTTTCTGACTTACTTCACTCTGTAAAATAGTCTCCAGGTTCATCCACCTCAGTAGAAGTGACTCAAATGCATTTTTTATTGCTGAGTAATATTCCTTTGTATATATGTACCACAGCTTCTTTATCCATTCATCTGTCTGTGGACATCTAGATTGCATCTATGTCCTAGCTATTGTAAATAGTGCTGCAGGGAACATTGAGGTACATGTGTCTTTTTCAGTTTTGGTTTCCTCATGGTATATGCCTAGTAGTGGGATTTCTGGGTTGTATGGTGGTTTTATTCCTAGTTTTTTAAGGAGTCTCTATACTGTTTTCTGTAGTGGCTGTATCAATTTACATTCCCACCAACAGTGGCACATGCATTTTTAACTTTATTAGTAATACAGAATTTTTCTCAAAAGAGATTTTATTAGTATATACTCTCAACAACAGTTTGTAATAATATATTTTGCTCCTGATCCTTGCCAACACTGGCTATCGTCAAGTATTTTAATGAAATTTTTTTCTCATGAATTCAATTATTGCTTGTAATACTTAATTTTCAGTAAGATTGAATGCCTGCTTTTCTCTTTTGCTCATTTTTATTGCCCACTTATTTTTTTATTTAGATTTGTGTGAATTTATTATATATTTTGGACATCAACTCTTGTCGGTCTTGTGTGTCTCAAATACCTTCTTAAATTTTTAGGCTTATCATCACTTTTCAAATAGTGTCTTCTATTAACAGACATTTTTAACATTAACTTATATTTTGTTTAAGAAATCTTTTCTACTTAACATCATAAATGTATTACTTTTTATTTTCTATTGAGAATTCTGTTTTTTATCTTTAATCTACTTGAAATATTTTTTAATATTGTAAGAAGTTGGAACATATTTTCCCCTATATGCATAACAAATTTCTTGTAACCATTTATTGAAAAGTTCATTTGTCCATAAATGTGCATGCTTCTGTCATTTACCTAGTTTTTGGACATTCAGTTTTCCTCTTTGGTCCATTTGCTTATATCTGTTACTCCATTGGGTTTGGACTTGCTTTGTATTTTAGATTAGTATGAGAGAATTGACATCTTTACATTTCTGAATCTTTCTGCTCATGAAAAAGGCATGTTTCCATTTAATTAAATATTGTAGTGTTTTATGAAAAAGTCATATAATATATTCAAAAAGAGCAGGCAGATTTTTGTTAAATTGATTCCTAAGTACCTTGTGTACCTGACTACTATTGTAAATGATATCTGTTTTACAAGTTACATTTTAAAACTTGTTGGCATATAGGAATGAAAATTATTTTTCTAGTTTTATCTTAAATTCAGTAAACTTGCTAAACTCATTAATTTATAACTTGTTTCTGAATTCTCTTGATTTTTCTATATAAAAAATATATGTGAATGATAATAGTTTTGTTTCTTCTTTTCTACTAAGTGATGAGACTAATTTGAGGTAACCACACTGAAAACTTTCTGTTAGAAAATAGAAATAATTAGAGGTTTATTGAAGTGACTGGTTCATCAGTCAGTTCAGTTCAGTAGCTCAGTCGTGTCCAACTCCTTGCGACCCCATGAATTGCAGCACGCCAGGCCTCCCTGTCCATCACCACCTCCTGGAGTTTACTCAAACTCATGTCCATCGAGTCAGTGATGCCATCCAGCCATCTCATCCTCTGTCGTCCCCTTGTCCTCCTGCCCCCAATCCCTCCCAGCATCAGGGTCTTTTCCAATGAGTCAGCTCTTCGCATGAGATGGCCAAAGTACTGGAGTTTCAGCTTCAGCATCATTCCTTCCAATGAACACCCAGGACTGATCTCCTTTAGGATGGACTGGTTGGACCTCCTTGCAGTCCAAGGGACTCTCAAAGAGTCTTCTCCAGCACCACAGTTCAAAAGCATCAATTCTTCGACGCTCAGCTTTCTTCACAGTCCAAGTCTCACATCCATACATGACCACTGGAAAAACCATAGCCTTGACTAGACAGACCTTTGTTGGCAAAGTAATGTCTCTGTTTCTGAAAATGCTATCTAGGTTGGTTATAACTGTCCTTCCAAGGAGGAAGCGTCTTTCAATTTCATGGCTGCAGTCACCATCTGCATTGATTTTGGAGCCCAATAAAATAAAGTCTGACACTGTTTCCACTGTTTCCAGCAGCTCTCAAACCTTGCTGCACAGATGTCATCAGGTCTTCCTGTCCAAGGTTTGGGAGGTGTTCCTTAATTGGGCCCTAGTTCTATTCCCTGGGAGTCCCCATCCATTGTTTTCCATATCTTGTGGCTTCACCATCTGAACGTTTCTTTCTTTTTTAACCTTTTGGCTACTTCTGAAGAAAGCATTGGAAAGGATTCCTTTGAGTAACTTCTTCAACTTTCTGACTTTGTGTAGAAAAAATGGAATTGCTAAGGGCTATTTATTATTTCTTGAATAGTCTCAGTCCTTTTTACTTCAGGCTAATGCCTTTGCCAACTACCTCAAATAATGTTTGTGTTTCCTGGGTGTTTGATTCAGAGAGTAAGTTAACATTTCAAAATTGCACAGGCCAAAACTGATTCTGAATCTGTAAATATGTTTATGGATTTTTTTTTTCCTAAAACATGTCTTTCCTTAATCCTCTTAGTGCAAATATGCTACTGCTGCTGCTAAGTCGCTTCAGTCGTGTCCGACTCTGTGCGACCCCATAGACGGCAGCCCATCAGGCTCCCCCGTCCCTGGGATTCTCCAGGCAAGAACACTGGAGTGGGTTGCCATTTCCTTCTCCAATGCATGAAAGTGAAAAGTGAAAGTGAAGTTGCTCAGTCGTGTCTGACTCTTAGCGACCCCAAGAACTGGAGCCTACCAGGCTCCTCTGTCCATGGAACTTTCCAGGCAAAAGTACTGGGGTGGGGTGCCATTGCCAGCTTAACATTTAATAGTATTACTGTTAATTTTCATTCTTATACTTCAAACGATATTAAATTGTGGCAGATAAATATGCTTTTTCAGTAATTGCAAGTCATTAATTTGATTACATGATTTCACAGCTGAAAGCTTTGATTTCCTAGCTTTGGGAATATAAATATAGAAGGATACCAGATCAGTTGCTATGTTATGCAAATACTAAAAATTATTTGCTATATTTTCATGAAGGTTGGGGACTCAAAATCAAGATATCTAACTATTTTCTGTCACTTATTATCACTTGGATAAATGTTCACTAAGTATGTCTAAATCATATTTCACATGTTTTTGGTGTGTATTGGTATATTAATTAATACTACATTGTATATATTTTAATATTGTATTTGTATAATATTTGGGGGAACTGTAAAGATTCAGTTCCTAAATTTTAAGGAATTGTTCGAGACTCTTGTAATACTGAAAATTATAAGCTTCTTTCTCAGATTAAGATATTTTAAAATATATTTTTTCTTATTATAAGTACATATTTATCATAGAATATTGAAAAGACATGCAGATGCCAAAAGAAGAATTAAGAATTACCTGTAGTCCCTCCATTCAGATAAAACCATTAAATTTTGGTGTTACCATTGTGTTTTCCAGTAAATCAAGCAGTGTCTGGCACATAGTGAATCATAATAAATATAAAAGAATGGATAAATGAAGGAGTTAGTCTATGAATGGTGCATTGATGGTTTATAGTAGAAGCCCTGAGAGGTTTTGATTGTCATGTTTTTATTGAAAGTGCCTGACTTTAAGCTTTGATTGCTGAGGCATCTACCTCAAAGGCGGTGTCCATGGAGTTTCCCAGGCAAGAATACTGGGGTCAGTTGCCATTTCTTTCTCCAGGGAATCTTCTCAACCGAGGGATTAAACCCAGGTCTCCTGAATTGCAGGCAGATTCTTTACTGACTGAGCTGCCAAGGATGCCAACTTCAAGCGTAGCTATCACTAATAAACATATTTCAGAGATCCAGGTCCCACCCCCACCTTGTAGCTCCTTTGTCTTAGAGGTGTTAGCTGATTTTAATAACCTGATGATTCATTTTTTTTTCAATTGGCCACTTAGTTTTTCTCTTCCCACTTTACATTTCCACTCTCTCTTTTAAATTTGCCAGTGAGGAATGAGCCCATAAAAACCCATAGCCTCCACCTTTAACCCCAGTAAAAGCAGAAACCCAGGCCCATGCTTGCTCTCTTTTGCTCTCCCTCTGTGTGATACCAGGTGTACTGTGTAATTTGAGATTCTGTAAGTCATCAGTTCAGTTCAGTCGCTCAGTCATGTCTGATTCTTTGTGACCCCATGGACTGCAGCATGCCAGGCTTCCCTGTCTATCATAAGCTCCTGGAATTTGCTCAAACTCAAGTCTGTCGAGTCGGTGATGCTATCCAACCATCTCGTCCTCTGTCATCCCCTTCTCTTCCTGCCTTCAATCTTTCCCAGAATTGGAGTCTTTTCCAATGAGTCAGTTCTTCACATGAGATGGCCAAAGTATTGGAGTTTCAGCTTCAGCATCAATCCTGCCAATGAATATTCAGGACTGACTTCCTTTAGGATGGACTGGTTGGATCTCCTTGCAGACCAAGTGACTCTCAAGAATCTTCTCCAACACCACAGTTCAAAAGAATCAATTCTTCAATGCTCAGTTTTCTTTATGGTCCAACTCTCATATCCATACCTGACCACTGGAAAAACCATAGCTTTGACTAGATAGACCTTTGTTGGCAAAGTAATGTCTCTGCTTTTTATGTGCTGTCTAGGTTGGTCATAACTTTTCTTCCAAGGAGCAAGCATCTTTTAATTTCATGGCTGCAGTCACCATATTCCGGGATTTTGGAGCCCCCAAAACAGTCTGTCACTGTTTCCATTGTTTCCCCATCTATTTGCCATGAAGTGATAGGACCAGGTGACATGATCTTAGTTTTGTGAATGTTGAGTTTAAGCTGCCTTTTTCACGCTCTTCTTTGACTTTCATCAAGAGGCTCTTTAGTTCTTCACTTTCTGCCGTAAGGGTGGTGTCCTCTGTATATCTGAGGTTATTGATATTTCTCCCAGAAATCTTGATTGCAGCTTGTGCTTCATCCAGCCTGGCATTTCACATAATATACTCTGCATATAAGTTTAGTAAGCAGTGTGACAATGTACAGCCTATTCATACTCCTTTCGCAATTGGAACCAGTCTGTTGTTCCATGTCCGGTTCTAACTGTTGCTTCTTGACCTGCATACCGATTTCTCAGGAGGCAGTAAGATGATCTGGTATTCCATCTCTTGAAGAATTTCCTACAGTTTGTTGTGTTCTACACAGTCAAAGGCTTTGGCGTAGTCAATAAAACACAAGTAGATGTTTTTCTGGAACTTTCTTGCTTTTTCTATGATGTAATGGATGTTGGCAATTTGATCTCTGGTTCTTCTGCATTTTATAAATCTGTCTTGAACATCTGGAAGTTCATGGTTCACATACTGTTGAAGTCTGACTTGGAGAATTTTGAGCATTCCTTTGCTAGCGTGTGAGATGAGTGCAATCGTGTGGTAGTTTGAGCATTCTTTGGCATTGCCCTTCTTTGGGATTGGAATGAAAACTGACCTTTTCCAGTCCTGTGGCCACTACTGGGTTTTTCAGATTTGCTGGCATATTGAGTGTAGCACTTTCACAGCATCATATTTTTAGGACTTGAAATAGCTCAACTGGAATTCCATCACCTCCACTAGCTTTGTTCATAGCGATGCTTCATAAAGCCACACAAAGATGCTTCTGTAAGTCATAAACCTTTATTTTTTCAAGTTGCCTGGTGATTATTACTGAAGAGTGTCTTGCACTTATACTAAGAACCACAAGGGCTGGTTCAATAACAGCGTTAGTTATTGATAGGCTGAAACTGGCACATGAAGATACACCCATATGAATTTTTTAAACAAAAATTAGATCATACAATAAGTATTGCTTTTTAATCTACTTTGTTTCCATACTGAGGTATCCCTAGTAGTTGCATGTCTTTGGTATTCATTTTAAAGTATTAAATGATGTAAATATTTAAAATATCATTTTAAGAGTCACATCATATCCTAGTTTATGAAAAAAGATCACGTTAGCATTTTTTAAAATTAGTATAGCATGCCTGTCATTGATACTGCTCTGCTTCCAACCTCTACTGGATTTCTCTAAGTGTTAGTCACTCAGTCGTGGCTGACTCTGCGACCCTATGAACTGTAGCCCACCAGGCTCCTCTGTTCATGAGATTCTCCAGGCAAGAATACTGGGGTGGGTTGCCATTTCTTTTCCAAGGGATCTTCCCAACCCAGGGATTGAACCCAGGCCGCCTGCATTGCAGGCAGATTCTTTACCATCTGAGCCACCAGGGAAGCCTCTGGATTTCTAGAAGTCCAAAATGCTTTGCAGTTGGAGGCAATGTACCCTTCTAACTCTATTTCTCCTGGACTTTGTTCTCTGACTCCACCTCAATTTCTTCCACATTTGAGAAATGATGTATCATTTTCCATCAAGGCCAAGCTCTTTCACTATGTGGGCCTTCCCATACACTCCTTCTTGTGTTGCAAATGCTAATCCTCTCCCTCTTCCATCTTGAGAACAAAACACAGCCTAAGAAATCCAAATCAAAGATTTCATTCCTGGATCCTTTACCCAAACGGCCTTCATGAGTGGGCACCAATCCTATAGAGGAAGTCATCTGTAGAGATGGAAAGAACTGAACTTTTATGTCAATTCAGAAAGAAAGGAAACAAAAGGAACATTTTGATTTGAGGAAGCAGTTTAAAATCTAGACAAGAATATTTCCCTATCGCCCTTTTCATGGCAATATGTTGTCTAAGGCACAGAAATTCTTTTCTTCTCTTCAGGAAACCATGGCATTTAGTTCTTCTCTTCTGAGACCTCGTGTGATTGGAGAGTGGATTGGTCGAGAAGAGAATGATGCTGACCCACTGGCCGCTGAAATGCTACAGCCCCCAATTCCCAGAAGTAAAAATGAACAATGGGAAAATGAAGACAGTAGCTCTAGCCCTGCAGGAAGGTGAGATGAGATGTCTTCTAAGATCCTGAACACGTTCATCATTTCAGACAAAAGGGAAATCATATGCATGATTTGATGAGATAACTCTTAGCAATTTTATATAGAATATTATGTCACATATAAGATAAAAATTAATTTCTCTCTTTTAAAATTAGAGTTTTCTCAGATTTGCTTTTAGATTTGGTTTTGATTTTTTGCTTTACATCTAGTAAGCTTATCATTTCTTTGCTACCAAAACCAAATAGGAAAATAATTACAAGGACATAAACTGTCGGTCAAGACCTACTGTAATATTGGACAAGACCAGCTTATTATTAGGGTGAGGGTTAAGATTGGAGAGGGAAGACTTCTGATTTACCAGAGAGATCTAGTTATTTAGCAAGAAGAAAACTATTAAATATATGTTAGACTATGGTGGTTTAGTTGCTAAGTCATGTCCAACTCTTGCTACCCCATGGACTGTAGCCCACCAGGCTCTTACGTCCATGGGATTTTTCCAGGTAAGAATACTGGAGTGGGTTGCCATTTCCTTCTCCAGGGGATCTTCCTGACCCTGGGATTGAACCCCAAGTATGAAAGACTATACAAGATAGAATTAGATGGAATATGTATAGAGAAACCTTGGTTTAGAACCATTTGAGTTTAGAGTTGATAACTATGAATGAATATAATTATTTATATTCTTTATGGTTTAACTTTTGAAATGATTTTGAAACTATTATAATTTGTGAATTTGAAAGTCCCTGATTGATTTCACTCAATCCTATGATGCTCAAAATGGTTTCAGAAGATTTGCCCTAAGTTTCTATGTACTGGTGCGCATGCATGCTAAGTTGCTTCAATGTGTCTGACTCTTTGCGATGCTACGGACTATAGCCCTCTGTCCATGGGATTCTCCAGGCAAGAACACTGAAGTGGGTTGCCATTTCTTTCTCAGGGGATCTCTCTGACCCAGTCATCAAAGTTGCATCTCTTTATGTCTCCTGCATTGGAAAGCCGTTCTTTACTACTGAGAAGCCCCCTCTATATACTAGTAGAAGTCAGATAATTTTGAAAAGTCTAGATAATATTTTTTAGAAAAAGTGTATTCAGTATAACTATTTCTTATAGTACTAACTGCAGTGAGTAAAATTTGAAATGAAAATGAAAACTTCTACGAGGAAGTTGGAGTGAAAAGGCATCTGAGCCATCAAGGCATGGCTTACGCAAGATTGAGGAAAAATGCTCATGGACTGAAATGTGACAGGAACTCAAACTTTCTGTGAGTGTTGCTAGCTGAGCACCACAGAAGAGTTTTTCCTGTGCGTAGCATAGCCACAGTAACTTTGTGTTTCCTACATTAAATTTAGAAGCAACCAATAACCATTCTTTCTCAAGGAGAAAATTGTATTTTCTACAATGTAATAGCTTTCAGGGTTTTTTTACTTTAACTTATCACTTGGTTAGAGGGAAGGAAATTTGGAATACCCGTTTAATGTGCTTCAGGCATATAGAAAATTGATTCTGTTTCCATGAGAAATAACTTTTAAATTATTTAAATAGTTGAAGTGTACTGTATAAGGAGAAGAAAACCATTTCTAAAAATCCATTTACCTTCTTTCGTGAAATGTCAGATCAATTTCACCTGTCAATGAGGGTAATTTTATTTTTAACACTAGACATATGAAACACACTAGACCTTTATCTTTATTCATTGCTAGATCTTTAGTTCTTAAATATAAAATAGAGAAATGTCAATTTTCATTGTGCTTTCATTTAGTCATAATAATAAATAGGAGCTATTTATTATTGCAAATGTTAGTCCTTCTATTTTCTTCCTAGCTTCAGTGAGCTTTTATTTCCTCTTGAATATCCAATAAAGGAGACTTTCTCTTGCAATCCTACTAATATCCACTACCCAGAAAACTCAGTCCATGGAGCTCTCACTCAAATATTTGTTTTGAAAGCTTGTTTTCACTTTTTTTTTTGCTCTATCTTTAAATAATGAGTTGCTGTATTGCCTCTATCTTTAAATAATGAGTTCTTATATTACCTTTGAAATGAAGTAAGTGGTGAAAATCCTGCTCAGATGCGCCATTAGAGAAAAAAGAAGGCATGCTTTCTGAACTAAATTTAAAGAGTAGCAATAAAGTTATGGGTTAGAAACTATATTCCATCATCTAATACAAAACCCAGATTTCTGAATTTATGCCAGGAACTCACACAGCACTAAATTTGACTTGAGTGAATAAAAACAGATTGGGGAGCAATTTCCTAGTGACTCAAGAGTCTGTTACTAGAGTATTAGCTTTTGCCCTTGAATAGTAATGACCTTGTTTTATAACGTAACAGTCTTAAAAATTAGCAGACTAATTACATTCTAGACTCCTGAAAGAGAAGACTTAATTTTTAAGGATGACTTCTGTTTTTCTCTCCCCCACTGGACCTCTTACATTGCCATTGTCAGTAAACATCTGCTATGTGAGTGAAGGAGGCACAGAAGACTGTGAGTAGACATCTAATAAAAGTTATTTATACGAAGGGTTGTTCGTAGTCTATCTTAACATTTTATCTCTTTTCGTATTATGCATTCCCCTCCTGTTAATTGCTCAGGTCTTATTTGAATGGTTGTTATTACAACACCCAGTCTTTAGTACATCACTAATTTTCCCTCTCATTCAGAACAAAACAGACATAATAGGCTGGACTTTCATCATTAGATTAGACAGGATTAAATAAATTGTGCAGTAAACCATTGAGAGTCTTATGAATAGACTCTTACCCACCATATTTTCCTGGAACTTTAAAAAAATGATACACTTTGCCTGAACTTTTTCCTTAGGTTCTACAAATACAGCATTGTGTGAAGAGGGTAAACAACTTTAGTATACATAGCTGTCATCTGAAAGGTTAAGTGCTGGTTAAAATGAAGGCAATTATGAGGGCAATATAGAGAAACTAATAAAATAAGACAAGACAATGTAATTGTTAATTGTTAAGAGAGTTTAAGAAAGTAAAGCATCTGAACAAGAAAACAGAAGAAAGAGTCATAAGAGAGAGGTGAATGTATTAGGGGATGACTGCATGCTTTTTATGATTGTCATGTGCTACCATTTGACATTGATTGCTGTGGATGGTCCAGGTGTTTAGTGGGAAGCGTATATATTCATTGCACATTTAGAGTTATTAAAAATAATCACACATTGATAATATAAATGTAAATAAAAATTGAGTTAATAAATCTATATACTTATATTTTGAGCCATCTTAATTAGAATTTTCAATAGCTGATAATAGACTAAATTATAATTGAATTTTTAAATGGGCTTATCAAGCCTTGAAAGCCTAATGAAGCTCCTCTAAGATGAACTACTTTATTAAAGTAAAAATAAAATCAGTAAATATTATAGATCTTGTAAATTGACTTTATTCATTGAGAGCATTGTTATCAGATGTAAGTATGGCATAAAATGAATAGAAAATTTTATAACCTGGAAATATATATTAAATATTGAAAGCTAAATTCACTTCCCACAAGCAGTGCTCCTTTTTATTAAAGCTCATAATTGCTTTCGATATATCTTTTAACAAACCCTAGAAATGTTCCCCTCCTTTTACAGCTCCTCTGTTGGCAGCTAGAAAGAAACAACAAACAAGCAAATATATTAATTTATGCCATAAGGTCAAGCAGTGGTAAGAGGTATGATGGAAAATAAAGCAGAACAAGAAAGAAGAAAACAGATGGAGGGCACTTCAAAAAAAAGAAGTCAAGAATAAAGAAATAATCATAAAATTGTCTAATTTTGGCTGTTGTGGGCATGTTAGAAAATATATAATACATGTGGCAGAGACCATATCAAACTTAGTAATTTATTTGCTATTCTCGAATATTCTCCCTTGCAGATTTTTAGCATAAAGAATATTGATTAATCAAAAGTGATTTTGCCAAAGTAATTAAAAAACAGAAATCTTAAAAATATCTAAAACATACCAAAATTGCACTTTATAACTCACAAATTTCTCTTTAAAACCAAAAAAGTATATAACTATCATATATTTCAGAATGTTGAGGTAATTTTAATATATTAAAAATTTGCTCTCATTTATTTAAGAATTTATTTATTTATTTAGTTAGGAAATACTTACCCTGATTCAAATAGTCATTTTATGAAACACATTGCTAGTTGTCTTTGGACTCATAGACTCAGATGGACTTGTTATTAGACAGCTTTTTGGATTCAATCTGTGTCTCGTTCTGGTAGCACACCACCATCCTCATGACCAAATCATGTATTTTAATGAGACTAAAGAAAACACTTGCGTCACCATTCATGAAATGGTCTTGGTCATTGTCAGCTGATGAATGGGAGTTACACATTTGTCATCTGCTGCTTGTTCCTCATTTTTCACATTCCAATCTATTCATTCGTTTTTCTTTTGTTTCACTACCTATCTTTCCATTTCCCTAGATTCTCACATCTCTCAAGTTGGAGGACTCATATTACGTCTACTTAAATTAATTCTTATTTTATTAGAAAATATGAGATTCAAAAAGAAAGTGTGAATTTGTTAAATATTTATTGAGCATTAATTAACACAAGGTGATGTGCTAGGTACTGGGCGAGACCAATATGGAAACAAAAATTGTAGACTCCAAGTATTGGGTTGACCAGAAAGTTTGTACAGATTTTCCCATAAGATGTTATGGAAAAGCAATACTTGCTTTAAAGTGAGGAGAATGGCAAGGACACATGTCTTATTTCTGCAGCTCAGTGCACACAATACCTGGTACATAGCAAGCAGTTAATAAATGTCTTGCTAAATAAATTATAAAAATATCACATTTAGACATATAAAGAAAAAAAGAGCTCTTTTGCATAAATCAAAATGAAGCAATTAAGGGTGAAACTTTTTGTGATCTCTTCAACAACTTGGGCCTTAATACAAAGAGAACCTTTTAATTTCTGATTAAGAGTCAAGACAAAGGGCACAGATTTTCCAACTAAGCTTCAGTAGTGAACTAAACAAGCTTAGCAGATAGCTCAAGAGAAGAATCATCCAGTTTTCCTACAAGAGAAACCACACGGTGAGAAAAGTCTAACATTTACCAACCTGTGTTCATAATCAGGATGTGAAATAAAAGGGAGCAAGTTCAGACCCCCTGCAAGAGTGGGGCCAGGAGGAAGAGAGCAGATATCAAAAGGCCGACCATCCAGTGGGAGGAGGTAGAGGGGATAGCCACTTTCAATTGTCCTTTTCCAGGTGATCCTTGTTTAGAACTTGTGTTAGACTAAAGCAAAGTGGAGTCCTGGAGTATATTAATGGGCTTTCCCACATGGCTCAGTGGTAAAGTGGAGAAGGCAATGGCACCCCACTCAAGCACTCTTGCTTGGAAAGTCCCATGGATGGAGGAGCCTGGTAGGCTGCAGTCCATGGGGTCAGTAACCGGACATGACTGAGTGACTTCACTTTCACTTTTCACTTTCATGCGTTGGAGAAGGAAGTGGCAACCCACTCCAGTGTTCTTGCCTGGAGAATCTCAGAGATGGGGGAGCCTGGTGGGCTTCTGTCTATGGGGTCGCACAGAGTCGGACACGACTGAAGCGACTTAGTAGCAGCCGCTGTAGTGGTAAAGAATCTGCCCGCCAGTGCAGGAGACACAAGTGATACAGGTTTGATCCCTGGGTCGGGAAGATGCCCTGGAGGAGGAAATGGCAACCCACTCCAGTATTCTTGCCTGGAAAATTCCATGGACAAGGTAGCCTGGTGGTCCATGAGGTCCATGAGGTCGCAAAAAAATGGACATGACTTACTGACTAAACAACAACAATATATATAGTCATTATACATTTAGAGTTTTTATTTTATTAGAAAATCTACAAACAAATTTTCACTAGATTATTTTGCTAATATATTCTAAAGCTGAAACTCTAGTACTTTGGCTACCTCATGCGAAGAGTTGACTCATTGGAAAAGACTCTGATGCTGGGAGGATTGGGGGCAGGAGGAAAAGGGGACAATAGAGGATGAGATGGCTGGATGGCATCACTGATTCAATGGACCTGAGTTTGAGTGAACTCCGGGAGTTGGTGATGGACAGGGAGGCCTGGCATGCTGCGATTCATGGGGTCGCAAAGAGTCGGACCTGACTGAGTGACTGAACTGAACTGAACTGATGCATAGATTTGCAAAGCAAAATAATCTAGTGAAAATGTGTTTGTAGATTTTCTTTAGTTACCACGGCTAACTGATAATGTCATCATCATTGAAAATTCACATTGAGCTATTTCTTCAGCTTAAAGGTGGAGCTCAAGACTAAAGGACTAAAACAGCAGCAACAGCAACACAAGAAACTTCTGGCAGCCATGCTTTCTCAAGATTCTTTTGAGTCTGTCCATAGTCCCACCCCATCTGTAACAGAAGAAGATATTGATAATGAAGATGATGCAATGGAATTGCTGGGTAATTTTAAAAATTAATAATTTCTCTTTTTCTTCTCTGGCATTGTAAAAGTGTGTAGTGGTTTAGAGATATTAAAGGTTTTGAGTGGTTTTGTCATAGGGGAAAGAAACCATTTAACACATACTTTTCATTAGATTTTCATGGAGTTGCATGTGAGAATTAAGTTGAAATCAACTTGGCATGTAAAATATTTATCAGACTATGTTTTGTGCTTTGTATAGGCAGCACTTACCTTCTCCCTGCTTAATCAGTCTTTATTCTCTGTGCAATTGTGATACAAATTCAGGTCTGTCTGTTTTATTCTCTGATTATTACTGCCTTGGTCACATCTTCTGTCTAAACAGTATATCCAGAGTACCTATTTCAGAGTTCATTCCAAGCTGTCTTGCTATTGTTTCAAAGATGTTTTAGAAAAAGCAAGTTAAAGGGGCAGATAGTAAATTAATGTTTGTATTTCTTCCATAAATGACAGGAAAGTTTGCAGAGATTTCAGTGTTTTTATAGTCTTATTACTTTTATGGAAACCTTATTGGTGTTGTATTATAGGAAGTCCTTTTGTATCTTTTAATGAAGTAGATGTCTATTTTTGTTTCATCAGAAATCTCTGCATAGTAGTTTGTTTTTTAATTGAAATTCCTTTTGTAAAACCATATTTTCAAAGAAAGAAATGAAATTTTATTTCAGAGTGAATGATCCACATATAAAACAGAAGTTTTATTTCAGTGATGTTATCTATTATATTCTAAATAATTAGGATAATTTTCAAATATTTTGTAACATTATACTAGGAAATGAAAAAATGATAAAAATCATTTGAATTTTTCAAATAAGTTTTACGTAATAGAAAAAGGACCCCCAGAAATATACAGATTTTTTAAAAGATTTTTTTCTAAACTAGCTTCCTGGGTATTAAGTGTTTAGGGGAGTAAAATATATTATTATAATAAATGATATAGGTCTCCAAGGATAGGCTTACAAAGTGTTATTTAGTTAGTGATGGCGGGTTCACTGATCTCTGATGTTATAATAACTACATTCATTCCAAAATTGAGAAGATCGTGTCATGGCATTTTCGCTTCATGCTGTCCATCTTTTTTTAAAAAAAAAACCAACTGTTAAGTTTCATTGTATTTTTTAAGGGATCTCATCTCCCACCAGATGTGCCAGATGCAATGGCTGTACCTTCATCCAACTTCCATTCAGCAAACGTTTACTGAATGCTAGGCACTTGGGCTTAGTCCTGGGGATGTAAAAATAATTTTGGTTTCTGTGTATGTTCCAGTATTCAAAATGAAAATACAAATATATCACTCAGTTTTCACTACAGGTGCTAATTTGGTTAAGCACAGAGTCGTACATAGGAATAGCATCCGTTGTGGAAGTAGGGGCTGGTGATCAAGGAATGCTTTCTAGAGACTTGTTCTTCTGCTAAGTCCCGGAGGATAGGTGGATGGAGTTTGGCAGGCAGTGTGGTCCTGACCCTCGCAGGTTTGCTGATGCAGGAATGGATTCTTGTTGTGCTCCATGACACTGCCTATATGTTGTTCTTCTGCCCTTATCAGTATCAGTGAAGGGGACAAGTCTGGAATAGTGACCGCTCATGGATGTGGCCTGTGTGGCATCAGTGTTGATGTATCGGTACGTGGAGAATCGGTTGTACAGATCCCTTCTGTCTCACCCCTTTCCTTTAAATGACAGCTCATGGTCAGTTGATACCCATATGAAGGCAGTTTTACTCTATCTTGCAGAGAGTATCATTTGAAGAAATCCAGGCATTTTCTGAATCGCTTTGAGATTCCTGAGCACCTCAGGAATGTCTTATCAGAGTGGTTGTTGTTGTTCAGTTGCTCAGTTGTGTCTGACTCTGCAACCTCATGCCCCGAGGCCCACCAGGCTCCTCTGTACAGGGGATTTCCCAGGAAAGAATACTGCAGTGGCTTAGGAACTCATCCTGTTTCAGTAACACCAAGGGATTCTTTAAGGAGACTCAGGCGTCCACTCAGTATTGGCATCCCTATATCTCAGCTCTGCTGTTCTGAAGTTTCTAGTCTCCCAAGATGAAGACCAAAGGATTGGGTTTTGGAGACTTCCTAATGTGAGCAGTTAATAGCTGGGTCTCATTTTTTTTTTTTTTTTTTTTTTATTTAGACACTTTAGCCTGTGGTCTGAACAAATTTAAGAATGAGAGGTAGTTGGAGGTTTGGACTTTTCTCCTTCTGAAGTCTGCATATGTCAGCACAGGAAGATGGTGGTTTACTAACGCTTGTCTCTAGGTTATGAGATTTCTCTGCGATAATATAGAATATTCCAGGCACACTTGGATGTCCCCTAAAATAATGCCATATACAACCCTGTTGCCTAGCTGTCTCAGTGAACAAAGGTCATAATACAGAAAACTCTATCAGCAAATTATTGTACCCAGAAACTTCATCAATTAAGTAAAATGTTCTTTGAATATGAAATATATTTGTCTCTAAGGCCCTAATATTTCTACTCATTAATATTATTCATAAATATTTATTTAAAATGTTTTTAAAATAATGGACTTACATATACTACTTTCAGTTTTTTTCCAAAGTAGTATATGTAAGTTCATGACTTATAATGTTAGTTATGCCTTTAACTAATGTAGTGAATGGCTCATCTCTTACATGAAATCAAACAGATGTCCATGAATAATTTCAGTTAGTGAAGGAGCTAAGAATTTTTCAGCCATGATATAGTAGTAGATGAATATGTGAAGTACAGGTGTGAAATAAAATGGTTATTAAGTTACTCAATTTTATGAACTGCATCTTCAGTAGGTTTGTGTATTCCATTGGATTTTAAATCCTACACCAATCAATTGATGCAACATTCCCAAATCAATTTAGAAACTCTATAGTATCTATCTTCCTAGTCCTTTTAATATTAGATTTGCATCTTGTTGTTTATTATTAAAGAGTTTTGAGATAATCGTTTTGAAACTCTGATTCTAGAAAAACATAAGTGAAGTGATTGTATATATTTGAGGAAAATATAAATACCAAATTCTTGAACTTATTTGAAATCGAATTTTAGCATGTGAAGTCATTGTAAACTGCAGCAGAGACATCTGGTATTTAAAATATCTTTTTGAATCTACAACATTGTTTAGAATGAATTTACTATAGCTTATGTGTTTTAAGGGTTTAACTTGTGATTGTTAACTATACTGTAATTGGCTGGAAGTTTTATTTATTGTGCATGGGAAGCAGTTTATACACTTTGTGCACTGATAAATAAGTAAAAAAACATAATTATTAGTTAACGTTAATATAAGAGATTATTCCTAAGTAAAAACTTGTTGGTTTGAAGGAAAAAACTTTTAATTGAATTAGTAGAACTTATTAAGAGTAAAATTATCGGCCCTTGTTTTGTTTGTTAAGGAATCTAGTATTATTAATATATGCTAATATTTAATTCTTCACAGTTGTATATTTGTGAATTTATTTTCTGAGTGTACTAGACAAGTGAAAATATTATAATACAATATCTATAATTTTAAGTAGATTATTTTCTATAATTACTTAAAATGCTATATAAAAACTCATGATATAAAAGTAGCTTTTAGTATGGAATTAAGATATACATGTGTGTGTGTTCAGCTGTGTCCGACTCTTTGCCACTCTATGCTCTATAGCCCACTAGACTCTTCTGTCCTTGAGGTTTTCTCAGGCAAGAATACTGGAGTGGGTTGCCATTACCTCCTTCAAGAGATCTTTCCCACCCAGAGCCAAACCCATGTCTCTTGTGTTTCCTGCATTGGCAGGTGGATTCTTTACCACTATGCCACCGGGAAAGCCTGGAATCAAGATATAGCAGAGAAGCAAATATCCAAACTTGTGAAATTTTAAGATACAACAATTTTAAGCACCTCTGAAGTTGGAGCTGTAATTACAGAAAAGGTTGAATAAGATATCTGCCAATTCATCTCAAATTAAGTAGTTTTCAACTTCAAGTATAAGATGTTGTCAAATATTTCAATAATTATGCTAGAATTGATCACAATGAATAGAATGAGGAAGAATATTCACATTATTTTTAGAGTTATTAAAGTGAGTAACTTTTCAAAAGTGATGAAACAAATACCTATATATTTTACTCCATTCACTTGCATAGAAGATTTGAGGAACCTCATTAGCTTAAAAGATATTTCAGCTTGTAAATGTGAGTCTATTTTCATTATATTACATGGAATTGTCATTTTATTTTTGATGGGACTTTCATTGCAGTTATGTGTTTGATTATTCTGTATATAATTTATCCTCATTTTAAATGTCATCAGAACTTTTTGAAAGCTACTTTTTTACACATTTTAGTATGGTATTACTTTAAAAAGCTTTCTCTTAGATTTTTCTTTGAATTAATGATGAGACAAATATCTAAAAATCACTTTCCAGAGAAGCTAAAAAAGAGAAACAGATTTAGTCATGCTTTATAGTTCCTGGTCTTAACTTATGTATAATCATATCAAAATTAAAACTTTTACTAGAAACAAGGTGATTGCAAATTTATTTTATTTATTTTAAATTTAATAATTAAAACCAAGTATAATTATTCTGTTATTCTTTGCAGAATACAGTAATTGAATTTCTAAAACTCAGTTGGCAGTATCTTGCCAAATTATGTAAATTATAAACTTAATTTTCTGGAAGGACTTATTTGTCGAAAGTTTGACAAATTATTTTTTTTTAATTGGATGCTTCTTAAAACAGACCATTCATATTTGCAAAATAAAAACAAGCATTTCAACTAATGAGAAATGGATACTGTCACTCAATGATTTACAGAAAAAATGGAGGGGGCCTTTAAATTAAAAAAATATATATGTCTACCTATCTCTATACCTGTATTTTAATTATCTAAAGCATATGATATGGTCTAAATCACAGAGGGACATTCTTTAAAACTTCATTTCTTTTGTATATTGATTATTGGGAGCATCAAGATGTCAGAAAACTTATAATTTTAAAATGATATTCTTTGTATAAATTTTTCTTTTAAAAAGTCTCAGGACTTTCCAAAATTATATTTATGGATCCTTTAATACTGTCTACAAGATTGCTTTAAATATGGTTTAGAAATTCATTCAGCATATACAAAAGTAACTTAATACAGAATTAGTACATATTTGAGATTAAAATATCCAAACCAGTGGATGTTAAGACATAGGAATTTTGAGCACCTCTGAAGTTAGTACTCTAAATTTAGAGCATACTGAATAAAATACCTTCCACACCTCTCAATTTAAGGAGCTCTCATTTAAAAATATTAGATAGTCTCAAAAATTCCCGTAATTATACTGGTAGTATTAACCAAACATTATAGAACATTGGCATATATATTTTTAAATGTTCACTAAATTAATTAGTACAATTGAAGAGCTAGGATGCGTGTACACAGATGTGTGAAAATCTTTTTCACATGCTGAATAATAAAGGTTTCCTCCTGTTAAGCCATGGAATATATTGTAAAAGAAATTCCATGAAATACTTCTGTCATAGAGTCTGTCCTGTATTTCTGAATTCTGACTTCATCCTGCTTTTGTACCATCATTGCCTGCACAAATGCCAAGTGAGCTTGGTTTAAAGTGTAACCTGACTGGGGTTACACTTTACAGTCCTTGTCTTTCTGGATTATAGTGAAAACATTTGAGGAAACCCACTGAAACACATTCTTCCATTCAGCAACTATCACACATCTGGTATGTGAACAGTGCTAGCACATATTAATAAACAGCACTAAGAATATTGTACCCTCTGTGGAAATGGCAACCCTTTCCAGTATTCTTGTCTGGAAAATTCCATGGAGAGAGGAACCTGACAGGCTGTGGTCCGTGGGGTTGCAGGGAGTCAGACACGACTGAGCAACCAACACTAACCTCTTTAGGCTGTGAAAGCAGAGTGAATCTAGTGGATGTTGGCATCTACATAGAAATCAAATATTCTGTAGATCTTTGCTTTGGCTCTCAATTAGTCCATTAGTTCATTCCTAGGTTTGTTAACGTTTCCACTGACAATGACTCGGCACATTCCTGGGAGTTCAAATTTGCACAAATGCAGATATGTTTCATAAACTGTCAACTCTTCAGGGATGATTCTTAAGACTTGTTTTGCTTAAAAATCATTTGAGAAGCTTATTAAATGCCAACTCCTGTGGCCTTTATCCCCAATTTTTGTTTCATTAGATTTGGATACAGCCCATGAATCAACGTTTTTCAACATAATTGCCCTTCCTCCCATCTTGCAAGAGATTCTATTGCAGGTGTTGTTTAGAACATATAGTGAGGAACTCTAATCTTAGTGTGTGAAGTCAAAGTGATAGTCACTCAGTTTGTCTGACATTTTGCAACACCATGGACTGTAGCCCACCAAGCTTCTCTGTACATGAGATTTCCCCGGCAAAAATACTGGAGTGGGTTGCCATTTCCTTGTCCAGGGGATCTTCCAGACTGAGGGACTGAACCTCAGTCTTCTGCCTTGTAGGTGGATTCTTTACTATCTGAACACCCAGGGAAGCCCATATGGTCAATGCACCCTTTTGTTTGATGTGATATATCCTGAAGCAAGAGGAATAAAATATTAGAAAGTCTAACTTTTACAACAGAAAGTACTTGGAATAGAGGTCTCTGAGTTAACCAAATTCTTTTTGAACTGTTTCTTGGAGATAAGGAAAACTCTTGCTAAAAAGCTCTGGGTGATGCAGTTTGTATTACCTTATTATCTCTTTCTTCCTGATATCTTATTTAGAGGAGCGCTTTGTTCATTTAGGTTCAGTTGCTCAGTCCTGTCCGACTCTGCAACCCCATGGACTGCAGCACACCAGGCTTCCCTGTCTATCACCAACTCCTGGAGCTTGCTCAAACTCATGTCCATTGAGTTGGTGATGCCATCCAACTATCTCATCCTCTCTTGTCCCCTTCTCCTCCTGCCTTCAATCTTTCCCAGCATCAGGGTCTTTTCTAATGAGTCAGCTCTCCACATCAGGTAGTCAAAGTATTGGAGTTTCAGCTTCAGCATCAATCCTGCCAATGAGTATTCGGGACTGATTTCCTTTAGGATTGACTAGTTTGATCTCCTTACAGTCCAAGGGACTCTCACGAGTCTTCTCCAACTCCACAGTTCAAAAGCATCAATTCTTCGGTGCTCAGCTCTTTGTAGTTCAACTCTCACATCCATACATGACTACTGAAAAAACCATAGCTTTGAATAGATGGACCTTTGTCGGCAAAGTAATGTCTCTGTTTTTTAATATGCTATCTAGGTTGGTCATAGTTTTTCTTCCAAGGAGCAAGTGTCTTTTAATTTCATGGCTTCAGTCACCATCTGCAGTGACTCTGAAGGCCCCAAAAGTTACATGTTAGGAAATGATTCTAGCATAGACCTGAGAACATGGTTTTGATGAGTTTCTATCTTATATTAAATCTTTATTTAGGATTCTTACCTTGCTTTCATTAGATGTGACTCATAAGCCTCCTTCACTGCCTTCTAGAAGTACTTCTTTAATATTTGGAACTGTATTTGTATTTCATACTCTTTGCTCTTCATTTGTGTCTCTTTTCAAAAATATCAGAACATTTGCAGATGATAACTAGGGTTTGTATACAGAGATTACCTTCTAAATAAATATAAACTTGTCTATCACCAAAAGTATATGCTATACTTGGAGAAGAAATGGCAACCCACTCCAGTGTTCTTGCCTGGAGAATCCCAGGGACAGGGAAGCCTGGTGGGCTGCCGTCTGTGGGGTCACACAGAGTCCGACACGAATGAAGTGACTTAGCATATGCTATACTACATGATTTACTTTTATAGTATTTAATGAAGAACGTTACTTTTTTCCTTTAAAAAAATTTCCAGTGGGGAAACCTATAAGCAAATTATTGATAATTGTCTTTCACTTACTTGTACATCTGTGTAAAAATTCCTTTATTTGAGAGACAGCTGTTCTTAATATATGTATGGATTTGTTGTTGTTCTTCAGTTGATCAGTTGTGTCCAACTCTTTGCAACCCCATGGACTGCAGCACTGTTCCCTGTTCTTCACTGCCTCCTGGAGTTTGCTCAGATTCATGTGCATTGAGTGGATGATGCCATCCAACCGTCTCATCCTCTGTCATCCACTTCTCTTCTTGCCCTCAATCTTTCCCCAGCATCAGGGTCTTTTCCAGTGAATTGGCTCTTTGCATCTGGTGGCCAAAGTATTGGAGCTTCAGCTTCAGCATCAGTCCTTCCAATGAACATTTAGGATTGATTTCCTTTAGGATTGATTGATTCGAGCTCCTTGTTATCCAAGGGACTCTCAAAAGTCTTCTCTAGCACCACAGTTCGAAAGTATCAGTTCCTTAGTGTTCAGCCTGCTTTATGGTCCAACTCTCACATCCATACATGACTACTGGTAAAACCATAATTTGTACTATACAGACCTTTGTCAGCGAAGTGATATCTCTGCTATTTAATACCCTGTCTAGATTTATAATAGCTTTTCTTTCCAGGAGCAAATGTGTCAATATTATGGCTGCAGTAACCGTCTGCCATGATTTTGAAGTCCAAGTAAATAAACTCTTGTCACTTTTTCCATCTTTTTCCCATCTATTTGCCATGAAGGGATGGGACTGGATGCTGTGATCTTAGTTTTTTAATGTTGAGCTTTAAGCCAGCTTTTTCACTTTCCTCTTTCACCTTCATCAAGAGATTCTTTTAATACGTCTTTCTTGCTTCAAAATGTGATAAATTTTTGACATAAACATTATAAGTTAATGTGCTTTTTCATGTTCAGGTCATAGCTTCTCACTGATTATTTTGCAAAAGCATGAGCTATATTGTTAGGTGGTGCATACAGTCTGTGGTCAGAGCACTGGGCTGGACCTCTTTAAGACTGGCTCCAGCTCTCTTGCTGACTCTTGTTAGTTTTGTCACCTGAACTTACAGTAATTCCTTGTAAAATGCAGATAGAAGTATTTCTATCACATAGGCCTGCTTTGGGAATAAAAATGAAGTATTCCCTGAAAGGTGCTATTACTTTATTTCTTTTTGTCATGCTTAACAAAAATATTTGGAAGAAGACACTGGAATTTATATGTAAAACTTTCCTTCCAAATAAATTCATATCTTTTGACATTAATGTTGTCTAGTTATAAGCAAAGGAAAAAGAAAATAACTTTCTTTACCATTGGGAAACTGTCTATTGACAGTAAAAATTTCCCACAGAACAATAAAATCAAAGGCTTGAAGAGAAAGAATGTAAAACCACAAATGTATTTGCAAGTCAGAGTATTTGCTGGGTCACTACAAAATATTGCATCATTTTTTAACATGGGTATTTAAACAAGGACAAACATTATCTGATTTGGTTAAGGCTATAGAAGAAATTATTCCACTCTTTAATTTTCTTCCATGTTAATGTATTTTAGGAGGAAAAGAAAAATGTTTTGTACTTACACATAAATGTCCACCAATAAATGTTGGGCTAAAAGAAGGAATAGGAAGAGGGAGAGACAAGGAGGAGATATAGAAGAACTAGAAATTTATGTTCTGTGTTTACATACTTATGTGTAAGTAAAGTCATAAATGTGTTGAAAATCTATGACCTTCAAAAACTCTTTTAATTATATTGAGAAGTATGAACATATTTGAAACACTACAATTCCAATGGTTTTACGTTAATTCATTATATAAACAAATCACAACCAAATTGGAAATCAATATTAAATAATTTAGGATTTTGTTGCTTTTGAAATAAACTTGCCTATTTCAGATACTTAATAAAATGGTGATGTTATACTTCAAGATGATTTGTTTAGCTGTGGTAATGGTTTTTATATAATTTGACTGAATTTGAATAAAATTTGTACGCTGTGTAAGAGCCATTTGAAACTGGTACAAAATTCATGACTTTATTGTGTTCTTTTTCTTGGTTGAAAATGTGCAAATAAGTGTGATTAATTCAGCAATTATTTGCATTTTAATGTAAAAAAACAATAGATATTATAGAGGCGTTATAACTTTTCTTTGAATTGCTTGAAAGTTCTTGTATAACTATAGTGATCTATTTAGAGTTTCATGTTATAATACCACTGATCTTTCTAAAATTATCTTTAAATAGAAACCTTAAAATTATTGAAGTTGAACACTGAATATGCATTAACAGAAGAGTGCTCTTAAAATTTACTAATTTTCAATATCTGAAAACAGTCATTTTTTAATGAAATTTTATCCAACTGTTTTAAAGTTTTATAAGCACATTTTTCAAAATTCAGAGTGTTTAAACTGGTCCTGTATATGACTTTTTTTTGGAGTGGAAATATAATTTTCTTTTTCAATAGTCTTCAGTAATTTCAGAGAGGAAATATTCTTAATAGTAATGAATGTGTTTTTGTTTGAAAATTGTTCTAAAGCTTTTAAATAAAAACGTGCTAAAGTCCACAATGGGAAAAAATATGACAGTGTTGTAATGGAGGTAAATTAGATTTGGTGACTTATATTTTACTTTTCAATTTTTCAGTTAGTTGCTTTTTGCAAAAGATGATTGAGTGCCTTATGTTGGTATAGAATGAATTTGCTTATATTGGAATAGAAACTTAAAATTCCATATAAAATTATAATTTCTTTAAAACTTAGTTTTTCAAGAATTATCAGAAGGGGGTTCGTTAGGCCAACTATTTTTCATCTCAAGTGCTGTCATATTTACTCATTAATCACTGACATTTGTTTGAATACTCTGTATTTCAAGACTTTAACATAGAGTATTACTAATATCATAAAAGAAGATTGAAATTAATCTTATGAAATTAATTTTATGGAAGATAATTGAACATATTGTTAGAAATAACAATAGCATGTACTAGCTTTGTTTTCAGGTAGTCCTATTTGTAGGTTTCACTGTTGCCTTTTATTAATGATTTGAGAACAGTAACTTCCTTCTTCCAAATATCAGATTCATCATCATAAAAACGGGAATTATAACAATATATCATAGGATTTTATGAAGATTAAGTAAAATAATTTATGTAAATTTCTCCGTGTATCTGATAAAAGATTAGACCTAGGAAAAAAAAGGTTTGTTGCTATAATTCATATCATTTTTATATCAGTTCCTTTCCTGTCTTCAAGGAACACATGAGGTTGAGTACATTTAAAAAGGATAATGAGACCATAGGATCTTGGCCTTAAGGATTTATTACCTTTTGTCATAAATATTTAATCTAGACACACTCCACATATTTAGATATAATTTCAACAAATATTCTCTACTTGATATTCAAGTCCTGTTTTTTTGCTCTCTTTTAAAATTCACAAGCAACTAGTGAACCCAAAGCTCTGTGACAACCTAGAGAGGTGGGAAAGGGAGGCGGGTGAGAGGGAGGTTTAACGAGTGGACATATATGTACCTAAGGTTGATTCATGTTGATGCATGGCGGAAACTATCACAACATTGTAAAGTAATTATCCTTCAATTACAAATAAAATAAAATTTTTAAAAATCACAAGCAGCTTTTTCAAAAGATTATGTTTCATGAACCTAAGTTTTTACATAATGTCTTAGAAAGAATCTTGGCCCTTTTTTCCTTTTTAAGACAGTACCCTCAGTATAAGAGAACATTATAACGTTCGAATTCTTCTAATAACTTGACTAAAGAAATTATCTTAAGCAATTTGAAATATGAAAACTTTTAAAAGAAAAAGTATGAAAAGCTGAAAACTTATACCTGATTTTCTCCTGTATTTATTTTTGTTACCAGGTTACTGTCTCCCTGATTAAAATCATGGACATTTTTAGGCCCTCCTGTAGATAGAGAAGATGATATCTGGCTTGTAACAACAAAGACTTCATCAGCCCCCATGAATCCCATTTTATAATGGGAATATGATATGATATAATGGAAATTTGATTCCAAGACTAGGTCAAAGAAGTAAACATTTTTTAAAACTTATGCACGCTATATGTACTTTCATATTATAATATGTTACTTTATCTTCTGACAATTTAGAGAATTCATATCCAATAATAAAAGCAAAAATATCAAGAGAGAAGGGGGGCAGGGTTCTTTCCTATTTTTTCCCAGGCTACAATCTGATGTTCTTATTTTCTTTATATGGACTTTGGACATTTATGATCTAAAACTGTCAAATTGTTGTTGTTTCATCACTAAGTTATGTCTGATTCTTTTGTGATCCCATGAACTGTAACCCACACGACTGAGCGACTTCACTTTGACTTTTCACTTTCATGTATTAGAGAAAGAAATGGCAACCCACTCTAGTGTTCTTGCCTGGAGAATCCCAGGGACGGGGGAGCCTGGTGGGCTTCCATCTATGGGCTCGCACAGAGTTGGACACGACTGAAGCGACTTAGCAGCAGCAGCAGTGGCAAGCTCTTCTGTCCATGTGATTTCCAAGACAAGAATACCGGAGTGGGTCACCATTTCCTTCTCCAAGGGATCTGCCTAACCCAGGAAATGAACCTGTGTCTCCCACACGGGCAGGTAGATTCTTTACCACTGAGCACCAGGGAAGCCCAGACTCTTAAATAGCATTGTTAATATCTAATCTCATTTGATTTCTAACATCTTGGTTTCTGAGTTAAGAACATCTTTTGTAGAGAATAGTTTAAGACGGAAATGTATCTCTGTTCATATATAAACACCAAAAGAACAAACAAGCTTCACGTAACCCTGTTTATTAAAGAAAATTACAAATGTGAGAGAAGTTATTCTCCAATATAAAAGCTTTTAACCAATAGAAAGAAAATCCTAAGATGATACATGAAAAAAGATCACAGAAGCAACATTCTTTTTATAATACATTTCAGTTTATTCAATCATAAAGCTATTCCCTTTTCCTCCAAGGGACAATATGGTTGTTTCCTTAGAAATCCTGTCTTTGTTTAAAACACACTTTATAACCATAAAGTGCAATGCTATCATAACACACACATTCATACATTTATTTATTAAATTATATCATTGCTTTCCCTAATAATCAGGAGTTTAAATAATTCTCAGTTAAAAAAAAAAAGGCAAGAAAAGTCATATGTGCTCATTACTGGCTTTATAATAGCTTCAGGATCTTAGCATTCCTGTGTTACTCAATGTTCAAATATGCATACTATCAAGATGATTATATTATTTGTTATCTTTCTGAAAAGTGGAGAATTTTAAACATTTGAGCAAAGAATGGTTCTTTGGGGGAAAATTATTGGCACTTATAAGTCAATGAGGAAAATTTTAGGAAATTTTACTATCACGTTTTCTTTAAAAAACTATTCTTTGATTATTAAAAGATAGATATTCACTTAAAGGACATGGCATTACAGAGGTCAAAATAAGCAAATAAATGCTACCCAGAAATAATTACTTTTGATGTTCAGTGATGTACTTTTTAGGTATATATATATATGAAACATAATATTAACATTTAAGTGCAATATGCAGTGCACTGCACTGGGTGCTTTGTGTGCATTACTGAATGATAAAAATACCATGGAGTAGACAATATAATTATTTTTGCTCAATAGAAAAGAACACAGATCCTTGCAGAGCAAAATTTACTTAGATTACATGATTGGTACCTAAGAGTCAGATTCCTAAGCCTTAAGAATTAAACACTTACTGTGGAATACATACAAATTAAAATATCCACTTATGTTAATATTATATAGGCTTACTTGCTTATACATGCAGTTTTCACATAGTCAACAAAGTTTTAAAATTTAACATCAGAAAGTTCTGCTTCTACTCATAACAGAGTTTAAGGTTTAAAGATCAGATAGGTGAAATTAAAAGGAATTTTACCTACCTTATCTTTAAGCTATAAATTTTACAGTCAGCCGATGAATCTTGCTTATTTATCCAGGCTGATGATGTCTTCATTTTAATTAGTACTTAATGTAATTATTAATATGCTTAGTTTTAAATTGAATGTCACACTGTTTGTATTCTATTAATATTTGTCCCAAGTGCCTCATATTCCATTTTTCCTCCTTAGTTTAATATATTTTAGTATTTTGTAATGTTTTCTATTAATTTTTAAGCTAAAGCTCTTATTTATTTATTTCTAATGGTTGCCTTTACGAGTAAAGCAGTATCTCACTAGCTTATTACAGTCTACCTACAAATGGGCTTTGCTGGCAACTCAGATGGTAGAATCTACCTGCATTGCAGAAGCCCTGGGTTCAGTACCTGGGTTGAGAAGATTCCCTAGAGAAGGAAATGGCACCTCACTCCAGTCTTGCTTGGAGAATTCCATGGATAGAGGAGTCCAGTGGGCCACCGTGAAGTCACAAAGAGACACGACTGAGCAACTAACACTTTTTTTCATTTTTCAGGTGAAATTAAGAGGATGGGAAATACATTACATGCCAAAAGTAGGCACAAGATTGTTGTTACAGCACAGTGATGAAAAGCACATTCAGTAGGAAGACATAATAATTGTAAATATGTAGGCATTTTAAAATATTTGAAGTAAAAACTGACAAAATTTTAAAAAATAGACAGCTGGCTAATCATAGTTGGATATTTAATACATTTCTCTCAGTAATTTATAAAAAAGATGAAATCAAGAAGGATATGGAGGGCTTGAACAATACCATCAACATTTATTGTAGGTTGCAATTTTCAGTGTACTCAACAATGCAGAGATATTATTTTCATGGGCTGATGGAATGTTCATCAAAATAATCTGTGTGCTGAGCCAACTTTCTGTACTTGGATCACAACTGGATTAAATTATATATCAACAATAAGACAAGTAGGAAAATTCCAAAATTTGGAAATTAGTTCTTAACACACAGATGAAAGAAAAATCAAAATGGAACTTAGGATATAATTCAAACTAAAAGAACAAAGATACAACATACAAAATTTAGGGTAATGTAACCAAAACACTGCTTAAAGGAAACTTGAGTTTTAAACAAAAGAATTTAAAAAATGTTTGATGTACATTTCTACCTCAAAAAGCTAGAAAATAAATACAAATTGAATTCAAATAGATTGAAAGAGGGCTTCCCTGGTGGCTCAGTGGTAAAAAAATCCACCTACCAATGCAGGAGACCCAGCTTTGATTGCTGGGTCATGAAAATCCCCTAGAGGAGGGCATAGAAACCCACTCAAATATTTTTTCCAGGAAAATCCCATGGACAGAGGAGTCTGGTGGGCTATAGTCCATAGGGTCCACAGATTCAGACATGACTGAAGCGACTTAGCACAGCAGCACAGGTTGAAAGAAGGAAATAATACAGATAAGGATGGTAATAAAATACCATTGATGAAACAGAAAAAAAAGTAGAATATTAGCAGTGCTGAAGCTGATAAATTCTTAGTAATACTAACCAAAAAAAGGTAGATAAATGCAGTTTACCAATATTATTAATACAAAGGAAAGACAGGATCAAACTTCACTACAGATCTTATAGACACAAAGGATAACAAAAGAATATTGCAAGTAAATTTAACTCAGATATAATGGGAAAAAATCCTGGTGAAACACATCATACCAGAGATAAGAAGAAATAGTGCATCTGAATAATTTTATATATATATATATATATATATATATATATATATATATATATATATATAAAGAAACTGAATTCATAAACAAAACTCTTCCCCAGGAGAAAATTTCAGGTTCAAGGTTTCAATGGTGAACTCTGTCAACAATATAACACACCGTTTCAGAAAATAGAGAAAAGGGAAATTTTCTCAGATTGCTTTGAGACCAGCATGGTTCTGATATTGAAACCTGACAAAGACATTAAAAGAAAAAAATCACAGATGGAGATCCCTCATGAACATAGATATATGTGTTCTTAACAAAATATTATTAAATTAAATCTGTGTAATTCAGTACAATTGAATCAAATTCCTAATGGGCTTTAGAAAAATAATTGATGAGCTGATTCTAAAATTTATATGGAAATCATGACCTTGAATGTCCAAAATCATCTGAGAAAAGGACAGTGTCTGTGGAATTACAGTCCCTCTTTTCAAAACTTACCATAAGGCTATAATAAGACTGGTATTGACAGAAAACTAGACCAACAGATCAATGGAATGGATTAAAGTCCAGAAATATATCTGGTCAATTAGTTTGCAACAAAAGCTTCAAGGCACTTTGATATAGGAAGGAAAGTATTTTCAAGGATTAATGCTAGAACAATTGGACAAATATATAGAAAAAGAATAAACTTTGGCCATCTACTTCATACCATAACAAAATTTATTTTGAAATGAATTACAAGTGCAGACATAAAAGCAAAGATTCTGAAACTTGTAGAAGGACATGTAGAATATATTCACAACCTTGGGGCAGGCAGAGATATCCTAAAGATAAAAAAAAAAAAAAATCACTAAGAATAAAAGAAAAATTTGATGAATTAGACCTCATTAAAATTAGAAATTTCTCCATAGCAAATGAAAATAAAATAAAGGAAAATAAACAAAATATAAAGGCACTCTACTGACTGGGTATATGCAGTATATCTGGCAATGGACTTGGAACTAGAATGTATACAGTTGTTGTTTAGCCACTAAGTCCTGTCCTACTCTTTTGTGACTCCTTGGACTGGTTCTTTATCACTGAGCTACCTGGGAAGCTCATAGAATATATACAGAGCTCCAGCAAATCAATTTTTCAAATAGCCTAGTTAAGATAGACAAAAGATTTCAATATATAATTCACAAAAGGAGGTAAACAGTAAATAAGCACATGAAAAGCTGTTTGACATCATTAGCCATCAAAGAAATGCAAATGAAAACAACATTGAAATACCTCTTCCCACCAGTTAGAATGGCTGAAATGAATGTTGTCAAGATTGGAGAGTAGCTGGAATTCTCAGACATTGCTCATGGGAATAAAATTTTATAGTCACTCTGGAGAATATGGCAGTTTCTTATAAAGTTTAATATGTACCTATCCTGTGGTCTAGTAGTTCTTGGATATTTTCCCAAGGGAAATGAAACATATTCACAAATATTTGTATGTTGAAGTAGTTTTATTCAAAATAACTCAAACAGAAAACTATCAAAATTACTGTCACTGCAAACAATCTGTATATTCACATAATGGAACACTATTCAGTAAAAATGAAGTAAATACTGATGTATTTAATAATATGAATCTCATTGCTATGAACTGAATCATTTCCCCCTCCCCCACCAAACTCATATGTTAATACCATAACTCCTGATGTGATAGGTTATATTTGAGATAAGGCTTTTATGAAGTAATTAAGGCTACATGTCATAAGGCTGGGTTTCTAATTCAGTAGACTAGATGGCCTTGTAAGAACAGGGAGAGTTCTTTCTCTCCCCTCCTCTCTCCATTTCCTGCATGAACCGAGGAAAGGTGGTGTGAGAAGAGGGAGAAGGTGGCCGTCTGCAATCCGAGGCGAGAGCTCTCACTTGTAAGACCTCCTGGCATCTTGATCTTGGACTTTCCAGCCTCTATAACTGTGAGAAAATGAATTTCTGTTGTTTAGGTTACCCAGTCTAAGATATTTTGTTATGGAGCCTTAGCTGAATAAGATACTCATAAACATGTTGAATGAAAGAAACCAGACAGAAATGATTACATGCCGTACTAATTTAATCATAAGAAATTCAAGAACAGGCAAAACTAATTTATGGTGATAGAAATCAGAATATAGCAGGGCTTGGCATGAGAAAACTTTCTAGGGTAATTGAAATATTTTATATCTTTACTGGGATGTTCATTACATAGGTGTACACATTGATCGGAACTCATTTCATTTGTCAAAACTCGTATTTGCATTTCACTGTTAAATTTGACTTAAAAATAAACTAGCAATCTTAATATATATAAATCATGACTGCCCCTTCAAATATATAAAAATCATGGCTATGTAATATTGCATCATAAAATATTTGAGGAGTCAAAATGAAAGTTGACATTTGTAAATGTTTCTGAAATGAAATGATTAAATTTTATGTAAAAGACTGAGGTATGAAAGTAATTCAAGACAATCATATGGGCACTTGCTGTGGAAAAATGTCTCATAACCGTGACCTCTGATAAATTTTCCAGAAGTCTGTGCCTATTGTAGCGTGATGTTTGAGTAATCCTGAGCAGAAACAAGATTTGTTATTTTAATTTCATAATAGCACTTGGAAAACAGAATTTGATCTTTTATGATTAATATCCTAGTTTGAATACCCTTCTGATATGGTCATATTATCTTTTATTTGATATACAGAAATTTCCTTTCTTATCAATTTGTCTATGCTATAAGGAGTTTAAGATGTGGAAATTTGACCTGCAAATGTCCTTATTATCAACTGCAAATGTGTAGTATTAAAACACGAATCTGCTCATATTCTTTTTTTACACATCTTTCTTGATACATACACATGACATGAAATACACCCCTTTAACATATATAATTCATAGGCTTTTACTATATTCACAGAGTTGTGCAACCATCCCACAATCTAATTCAGAGCATTTTCAATACCCTAAGAAACTAAATTAGCAGTCACTTCTTGTCTGTGACATTACCCACTCCCACACCTCTAGGTAATCAGTAATTTATTATTCTGTCTTATGGGTTTGCCTGTTCTGAGCTTTTTAATATATGTGGTCTTTTATGAGGGACTTCTTTTGTGTAGCATAATGTTTACAAGATTTACCAATGTTGTAGCATGCATTTGTTCTTTATTCCTTTTTCTTTCTTTTAAAAATTTTAGGTTTTACAACATTTTTAGATTCACAAGACAAATTAAGCTGAAGCACAGAGATTTCCCACATACCATCCTGTTTGGTTTGCACAACCTTTCCTGCTACCAGCATCCCATAGCAGAGTGAGATGTTATAACAAATGAACATACATTGACACATTATTATCACCCAAAGTTCATATTTGATTTCAGTGCTCATTTTTGGTATAGTTCATTCTTTTGGATATGAAAATTGTTGAATGATATGGATGCCCCATTATAGTATCATACAGAGTAGTTTCACTTCCCATAAATCCTCAGTGCTCTGTGTGTTCATGCATCTAGCAACCCCTAACTGTCTCTGATCCTTTTGAACTGTCTCCGTGGTTCTTTCTTTTCTAGGGTATTGTAAAGTTGGGGTCGTACTGTGTGTAGCCTTTTGAGTTTGGTGTCTTTCACTTAGTAATGTGCATTGAAGCTTCCTCCAGGTCTTTTTATGGGTTGATAGCTCATTTCTTTTTAACACCAAATAGTATTTCATTTCTCAATGTACCACAGTTTTTTTCCATTCTTCTACATGTTGATTGCTTCCAAATTTTGGCAGTCATGAATAATGCTGCTAAAAAACATCTGTGTGCAGGTTTTTTTGTGGTCTTAAACATTTTCAGTTCATTGGGGTGAATACCACAGAAAATGATTGCTGGGTGGTTTTGTGAGAATGTGTTTAGTTTTGTAAGAAACTGACAAACCCTCTTTCAAAGTGGCTGTGCTATTTTGCATTCCCACCAAAGAATGAGAGTTTCTCTTGCTCCACATCCTTTCCAGCATTTGGTATAGCAAGGTTTTTGGATTTTAGCAGTTGCGATAGATATCCAGTGGTGTCTCATTGTTACTTGCAACTCCCTAATAACATGTGATTATCTTGGTCGTGAAGATCTTTTTTGTACAGTTCTTCTGTGTATTCTTGCCACCTCTTCTTAGTATCTTCTGCTTCTGTTATGCTATGCTATGCTATGCTAAGTCACTTCAGTCATGTCCGACTCTGTGTGACCCCACAGACGGCAGCCCACCAGGCTTCCCCGTCCCTGGGATTCTCCAGGCAAGAACACTGGAGCGGGTTGCCATTTCCTTCTCCAATGCATGAATGTGAAAAGAGAAAGTGAAGTCGCTCAGTCATGTCTGACTCTTAGCGACCCCATGGACTGCAGCCTACCAGGCTCCTCTGTCCGTGGGATTTTCCAGGCAAAAGTACTGGAGTGGGGTGCCATCGCTTCTGTTAGGTCCATACCATTTCTGTCCTTTATCGAGCCCATCTTTGCATGAAATGTTCCCTTGGTGTCTCTAAATTTCTTGAAGAGATCTCTAGTCTTTCCCATTGTGTTGGTTTCCTCTATTTCTTTGCATTGATTGCTGAGGAAGGCTTTCTTATCTCTTCTTGCTATTCTTTGGAACTCTGCATTTAGATGCTTATATCTTTCCTTTTCTCCTTTGCTTTTCACTTCTCTGCTTTTCACAGCTATTTGGTAAGGCCTCCTCAGACAGCCATTTTGCTTTTCTGCATTTCTTTTCCATGGGAATGGTCTTGATCCCTGTTTCCTATATAATGTCACAAACCTCCGTCCATAGTTCATCAGGCACTCTATCTATCAGATCTAGGCCCTTAAATCTATTTCTCACTTACACTGTATAATCATAAGGGATTTGATTTAGGTCATACTTGAATGGTCTAGTGGTTTTCCCTACTTTCTTCAATTTAAGTCTGAATTTGGCAATAAGGAGTTCATGGTCTGAGCCACAGTCAGCTCCTGGTCTTGTTTTTGCTGACTGTATAGAGCTTCTCCATCTTTGGCTGCAAAGAATATAATCAATCTGATTTCAGTGTTGACCATCTGGTGATGTCCATGTGTAGAGTATTCTCTTGTGTTGTTGGAAGAGGGTATTTGCTATGACCAGTGCACTTTCTTGGCAAAACTCTATGAGTCTTTGCCCTGCTTCATTCCGTATTCCAAGGCCAAAATTTGCCTGTTACTCCAGGTGTTTCTTGACTTCCTACTTTTGCATTCCAGTCCCCTATAATGAAAAGGATATCTTTTTTGGGTGTTAGTTCTAAAAGGTTTATAGGTCTTCATAGAACCGTTCAATTTCAGATTCTTCAGCGTTACTGGTTGGGGCATAGACTTGAATTACCGTGATATTGAATGGTTTGCCTTGGAAACGAACAGAGATCATTTTGAGATTGCATCCAAGTACTGCGTTTTGGACTCTTTTGTTGACCATGATGGCTATTCCATTTCTTCTGAGAGATTCCTGCCTGCACTAGTAGATATAATGGTCATCTGAGTTAAATTCACCCATTCCAGTCCATTTCAGTTCACTGATTCCTAGAATGTCGACGTTTACTCTTGCCATCTCTTGTTTGACCACTTCCAACTTGCCTTGATTCATGGACCTGACATTCCAGGTTCCTATGCAATATTGCTCTTTACAGCATTGGATCTTGCTTCTATCACCAGTCACATCCACAACTGGGTATTGTTTTTGCTTTGGCTCCATCCCTTCATTCTTTCTGGAGTTATTTCTCTATGCTAAGTCACTTCAGTCGTGTCCGACTCTGTGTGACCCCAGAGACGGCAGCCCACCAGGCTCCCCCATCCCTGGGATTCTCCAGGCAAGAACACTGGAGTGGGTTGCCATTTCCTTCTCCAGGAGTTATTTCTCTACTGATCTCCAGTAGCATATTGGGCACCTTCTGACCTGGGGAGTTCCTCTTTCAGTATCCTATCATTTTGCCTTTTCATACTGTTCATGGGGTTCTCAAGACAAGAATACTGAAGTGATTGGCCATTCCTTTCTCCAGTGGACCACATTCTGTCAGCCCTCTCCACCGTGACCCTCCCGTCTTGGGTGGCCCCATGGGCATGGCTTAGTTTCATTGAGTTAGACAGGCTGTGGTCATATTGTGATTCGATTTACTAGTTTTCTGTGATTATGGTTTCAGTGTGTCTGCCCTCTGATGCCCTCTTAACACCTACCGTCTTACTTGGGTTTCTCTTACCTTGGACATGGGGTATCTCTTCCTGGCTGCTCCAGCAAAGCACAGCCACTGCTCCTTACCTTGGATGAGGGGTATCTCCTCACTGCCACCCCTCCTGACCTTGAACATGGAATAGCTCCTCTAGGCCCTCCTGCGCCCGTGCAGCCACTGCTCCTTGTAGGTGGGGTTGCTCCTCCTGGCCACCACCCCTGGCCTATACAAAAAAGATCTTCACAACCAAGATAATCACAATGGTGTGATCACTCACTTAGAGCCAAACATCCTGGAATGTGAAGTCAAGTGGGCCTTAGAAAGCATCACTACTAACAAAGCTAGTGGAGGTGATGGCATTCCAGTTGAGCTATTTCAAATCCTGAAAGATGATGCTGTGAAAGTGATGTACTCAATATGCTAGCAATTTTGGAAAACTTAGCAGTGGCCACAGGACTGGAAAAGGGCAGTTTTCATTCCAATCCCAAAGAAAGACAATGCCAAAGAATGCTCAAACTACCACACAATTGCACTCATCTCACATGCTAGTAAAGTAATGCTCAAAATTCTCCAAGCCAGGCTTCAGCAATACATGAACTGTGAACGTCCAGATGTTCAAGCTGGTTTTAGAAAAGGTAGAGGAACTAGAGATCAAATTGCCAACATCTGCTGGATCATGGAAAAAGCAAGAGAGTTCCAGAAAAACATCTATTTCTGCTTTATTGACTATGACAAAGCCTTTGGCTGTGTGAATCACAATAAACTGTGGGACTTCTGAAAGAAATGGGAATACCAGACCACCTGACCTGCCTCTTGAGAAACCTATATGCAGGTCAGGAAGCAACAGTTAGAACTGGACATGGAACAACAGACTGGTTCCAAATAGGAAAAGGAGTACATCAAGGCTGTATAATGTCACCCTGCTTATTTAACTTCTATGCAGAGTACATCATGAGAAACGCTGGGCTAGAAGAACCACAAGCTGGAATCAAGATTGCCAGGAGAAATATCAATAACCTCAGACATGCAGATGGCACCACCCTTATGGCAGAAAGTGAAGAGGAACAAAAAGCCTCTTGATGAAAGTGAAAGAGGAGAGTGAAAAAGTTGGCTTAAAGCTCAACATTCAGAAAACTAAGATCATGGCATCCAGTCCCATCACTTCATGGGAAATCGATGGGGAAACAGTGGCAGACTTTATTTTGGGGGGCTCCAAAATCACTGCAGATGGTGACTGCAGCCATGAAATTAAGACGCTTACTCTTTGGAAGAAAAGTTATGACCAACCTAAATAGCATGTTGAAAAGCAGAGACATTACTTTGCCAACAAAGGTCCATCTAGTCAAGGCTGTGGTCTTTCCTGTGGTCATGTATGGATGTGAGAGTTGGACTGTGAAGAAGGCTGAGCACCAAAGAATTGATGCTTTTGAACTGTGGTGTTGGAGAAGACTCTTGAGAGTCCCTTGGACTGCAAGGAGATCCAACCAGTCCATTCTGAAGGAGATCAGCCCTGGGATTTCTTTGGAAGGAATGATGCTAAAGCTGAAACTCCAGTACTTTGGCCACCTCATGCGAAGAGTTGACTCATTTGAAAAGACTCTGATGCTGGGGGGAATTGAGGGCAGGAGGAGAAGGGGACGACAGAGGATGAGATGGCTGGATGGCATCTTGGACTCAATGAACGTGAGTCTGAGTGACCTCTGAGGGTTGGTGATGGACAGGGAGGCCTGGTGTGCTGCGATTCATAGGGTTCAAAGAGTCAGACACGACTGAGCGACTGAGTTCAACTGACTGAATAACATGTGATGTTGAGCACATTTTCATGTGCTTATTTACCATCTATATATCTTCTTTGGTGAGGTAGGGTCTGCTCGTATCTTTGGCCCATTTTTTAAAGTGGCTTATTTGTTTTCTCTTCGTTAAATTAAGAGGTACTTTTTTTTCTTTTGACCATTTCACCCATTTGGTATACGCTCTGTGTATTTTGGAGAAGAGATTTTTATCAGGTGTGTGTTTTGCAAATATTTTCTCCTCATCTGTGGTTGTCTTCTCATTCTCTTGACATTGTTTCACAACAAGTCTTTGGGGTTTTTTAATATTTATTTTTTTATATTTGACTGTGCCAGGTCTTAGTTGCAACATGTGGGATCTAGTACCCTGACCAGGGATCTAGACCAAGCCCCCTGCATTGGGAGCAGAGTCTTAGCACACGGACTACTAGGGAAGTCCCCAGAGCACGTGTTTAATTTTAATGAAGTCTAGCTTGTCAGTTATTTCTTCACAGATAGTTACTTGTATCTTATTCAAAAAGGTACCTCCTTACCGAAGGTCATCTAGGTTTTCTCCTTTGTTATCTTCTCGGACTTTTATACTTTTGCAATTTATACTTTAAGTCTGTTACCCATTTTGAATTAATTTTTGTGAAAGATATAAGGTGTGTGTCTAGATTCATTTTTTTCTGCAAATTGATATCTCATTGTCCCAGTACTGAACTATCTTATCTTCATTTTATTGCCTTTGATCACTTGTCAGTTAACTGTATTTGAAAGTGAAAGTCACTCAGTCATGTCTGACTCTTTGCAACCCCATGGATGATACAGTCCATGAGATTCTCCAGGCCAGATACTGGAGTGGGTAGTCTTTCCTTCTCCAGGGGATCCTTCCGACCCAGGGATCAAACCTAGGTCTCCAGCATTGCAGGAGGATTCTATTAACTATATTTATACGGGTCTATTTCTAGGCTTTCTATTCTGTTCATTTATCTGTTGTCTATTTTACCAGTGATACTGTCTTGATTATTTAGATTTATGGTACATCTTGAAGTCAGGTTTGTTAGTCTCCACCTTGATTCTTCTGCTTCAATATTGTGTGGGCTACTCTGAGATTTTTGCCTCTTCAAAACACTTTAAAATCAGTTTGTTGATAGCCACCAAAAAACTTACTGGGATTTTTCGATGGGACTGTACTCAATCTATAGCTCAAGATGGGAAGACTACATCTTAATAATTCCAAGTCTATTCATGAAATGGAATATCTATTTATTTAGTTCTTTAAAAAATATTTATTCTTTTATTTATGGCTTTGCTGGGTCTTTGTTGCTGTACATGAGCTTTCTCTAGTTGCAGTGAGTAGGGGCCACTCTCTAGTTACAGTGCATGGCCTTCTCGTCGCAGTGGGAAGTCCTAGTTCTTTTTTTTTTTTTTAATTTCATTTATCAGTGTTTTGTGGTTTTTGTCTCATGGATCTTGTACATATTTTGTTAAATTTTATACCTAAATATTTCATTCTGGCTTTCTTGGTACCTCAGATGGTAAAGAATCTGCCTGCAAATTGGGAGACCTGGGTTCAATCCCTGGGTTGGGAAGATCATCCCCCGGAGGAGGGCATGACAACCCACTCCAGTATTCTTTCCTGGAGAATCCCCATGGACAGAGGAGCCTGGCGGGCTACAGTCCATGTGGTTACAAAGAGTCATGCACGATTGAGTGACTAAGCACAGCACATTTCATTTTGGGAGGTGCCAGTGGTACTGTGTTTTAAATTTAAAATTCCACTTGTTCATTTTTGATGTTTAGGAAAGCAACTGACATTTGTATACTGACCTCTATGCTACAACCTTGCTATAATTGCTTATTAGTGCCAGGAGTTTTTGCTTCTTTTTTTCAATTGTTTTGAATATTGAACATGAACAGTCATTCATCTGTGAACACAATTTCTTCTTTCTTACTCTATGTACCTTTTAATTCTTTTTCTTGTCTTATTACAAGAAAATAAGACATTGAAGTGCAGTGTTGAAAGGGACTGATAACAGAAAACCCCTTATCTTGCTCTCGATCTTAATGGGAAAGCTTTGAGTTTCTCCCTTTTAAATATGATTTCAGGTGTATATTTTTGTAGATATTCTTTCTCAATTTGAGTGTGTTTCCCTCTATTCCTAGTTTATCATGAGAGTTTTATGTCCTATATTTTCTTTATCCATTTGTATGATCATGTGATTTTCCTTTTTTAGTCTGCTGGTGTGATGAATTACATTTATTGATTTTTAAATGTTGAGCTAGCCTTGCATACTTGGAGTAAATCTCACCTAGTCATGGTTTATAACTTTTTATACATTGTTGGATTTGATATACTAATGTTATGTTGAGGATTTTTGCATCTGTGGTCATGAGAGCTATTAATCTGTAGGTTTCTTTCTCTTTTTTTCTCATAGCACTGCGTGGGCTTGTAGAATCTTAGTTCCCTGATCAGGGATTGAACCCATGCCCTCAGCAGTGAAAGTGTGGGGTCCTAACACTGGGCCGCCAGGGAATTCCTGTGGTGTTCTTTTCTTGTATGCTATGCTATGCTATGCTAAGTCACTTCAGTCGTGTCCAACTCTGTGTGACCCCATAGACGGCAGCCCACCAGGCTTCCCCGTCCCTGGGATTCTCCAGGCAAGAACACTGGAGTGGGTTGCCATTTCCCTCTCCAATGCATGAAAGTGAAAAGAGAAAGTGAAGTCGCTCAGTCATGTCCGACTCTCAGCGACCTCATGGACTGCAGTCTACTAGGCTCCTCCGTCCATGGGATTTTCCAGGCAAGAGTACAGGAGTGAGGTGCCATTGCCTTCTCTGATTTCTTGTATGGTCTTTGTCTGTTTTGGTATTAGGGTAATACTGGTGTCTAAACATGAGTTAGGAAATACTCCCTATGCTTGTGTCTTCTGTCAAATATTGTATAGAATTGGTGTAATTTCTGCCTTAAATGTTGGTAGAATTCATGGGTTAACTCATTTGGGTCTGATGCTTTTTTGAAGAAAGATCACTAATTATTGGTTCAATTTCTCTAACAGATACAGGCTTATTCAGATCATTGTCTATTTCTTATTTTTTCTTATGTAACTTTTGGCAATATGTCTCTTTCAAAGAATTGGTCCATTTTGTCTAAATTATCAAATTTATGTGCATAGAGTTGTTCATACTGTTGCTTTACTATGCTTTTAATGTGTGTAGATATCTTCTCTTCATTTATGATTCTAGCAGTTTATGTCCTCTTTGTTTTTTATTTAGATTGGCCCAAGTCTGATCTGGAGAAGGCAATGGCACCCCACTCCAGTACTCTTGCCTGAAAAATCCCGTGGATGAAGGAGCCTGGTAGGCTGTAGTCCATGGGGTCACTAAGTCAAACACGACTGAGCGATTTCACTTTCACTTTTTGCTTTCATGCATTGGAGAAGGAAATGGCAACCCACTCCAGTGTTCTTGCCTGGAGAGTCCCAGGGATAGGGGAGATTGGTGGGCTGCCGTCTATGGGATCACACAGAGTTGGACACGACTGAAGTGACTTAGCAATAAAAAAAATAAGTCTGATCAATTTTATTCACCTTTTGAAGTACCTGGCTTTTATTTTTGCTTATTTTCACTACTAACTTCCTATATCAATTTCATTGTTTTCCACTCTAATTACTATTTCTTTTTTTCTTACTTTGAGTTTAATTTGCTCTTATTTTTCTAATTTCTTAATGTGGATGCTTAGATGATTTATTTTAGAGCTTTCTTCTTTTCTATTTTAATATATGTATTCAATACTATAACATTTTCCTCTAATCACTGCTTTTGACGTATCTACAAATTTGGTAAGATTTGATTTGTTTTCATTTTCAGTTCAACATATTTTTAAATTTTTTCTTAAAATGTTTTCTTTGACTCATATTACTTAGAAATGTGTTGTTTAATGTCCAATTTGTGATTTTCTATTTTCTTTCTGTTACTGATTTCTAGTTCAGTTCAGTCTTATGGTCTGAAAATAGATGTTTTATCATTTTTGTTTAAATTTATTAAGTTGTATCTTATGACTCTGAATATTATATATCCTTTTTTAAATATTATGTATCTTTAAAAATGTTCCGTGCATTTGATAAGAATGTGTATTCTGCTGCTGTTGGATGGTATAGTCAATAGATATCAATTATTTGTGTTGATGGATAATGCTGTTGAGTTCAACTATATCCTTACTGATTTTTTGCTTGCTGTATCTCTCCATTTCTGAAAGAGTGCTAGTAAAGTCTCCAACTCTAACAATGAATCCTCTCTTTCTTCTTGCAGTTCTTTCTTATTTGGCCTCATGTGTTTTTGAGGCATACATGTATATGCCTCAACATGTATATGTTCATTAGACATTTACATATTAGGAATTATTATAAGAGAATTGACCCTTTTGTCATGCTATAATGCTCGATTTTTATCCCTGATAACTTTCCTCACTCTGAAGTCTACTATGTCAGAAATTAATATAACTATTCCCACTTTTTTTGATTATTGTTATCCTGGTATAGTTCTCCATCCATTTACTGTTGATCTACATGTATATTTATATTTAAAGTGAGTTTCTTATAAATAAATATAGCTAAATCTTGTTTTTTTAATTCACTGTAACAGTATCTGTCTTCTAATTAGTGCCTTTAGACCATTGATGTTTGAAGTGTAGTTGATATAATCAAATTAATATCTACCCTATTTGTTATTATTTTCTGTTCATTGTCTTGTTCTTTGTTCCTATATTTGTCTCCCACTCTTTTTCTGGCCTTTTTGGTTTTAATTGAGCATTTCAAGTTATTCTATACTCTCTTCTTTTTTAGCATGGCAATTATATTTTTAAAAAATTTCTTGGTGGTTGCCATAGAATTTGCAAACTACATTTATGACTCATCCAAGTCCACTTTCAAATAACAGTGTACCTTTTCATAGTTAATACACGTACATTATAGTAATGAAAAATCATATTTCCTCTGTCTCATCCCTTGTATTATGGCTGTCATTGATTTCACATTTATTATAGGCCTACAGAAGCATATGCAGAATGCTGTGCTTATGTATCTGCATAGTCAAGTGCACTGTTGCTATTATTTCCTTGAACAAACTGTTATCTATTACATAAAGTAAGAACAAAGAAAATCGAAAGTTTTATTTACTTTCACTTATTCCTTCTCTGTGCTCTTCCTTTATTTATGCAGATCTGAGTGTTTTGCCTCCATGATTTTCTTTCTCTCTGAAAAACTTCTTTTAATCTTTCTTACAAAACAGACCTACTGATCATCAATTCCAATTTTTGTTTGAAAGCCTTTGTTTCTACTTCATCTTTGAAGGATAACTTCACAGATTTCAGCCTTCTAAGTTGGTGAGATTTTTTCTCTCAACACTAAATATTTTACTTTGCGTTGTTCTTACTTGTGTGGTTTCTGAGAAGTTGGAAGTAATTTATATCTTTGCTCTTCTATGGAGGTAAGGACTTTTTCCCTCTGACTTCATTCAAGACTTTAACAAATGTTTTGATTTTGTGTAGTTTGCATATAATGTGCGTAAGTGTAGGTTTTCTTTGTCATTTATCCTACTTTTTGTTCTCTGAACTTTCTGTGTCCTTGGTTTGGTGGCTGACATTCATTTGGGAGAAATTCTCTGTTACTCTTTCTTCAAATGTTTCTTTTGTTTAATTCTCTTTTCTCTTTCCAGTATGTATATGTTATGCTTTTGTGGTTATTTCATAGTTATTGGATATTCTGTTCTAGACTTTTTTTTCTCTTTGCTTCTCTGTTTTGGAAGTTTCTACTGACATATTCTCAAGCTCAGAGATATTTCCTCAGCCATGTCTAATCTCCTAATGAGCCCATCAGCTCTTTGTTTTAAGTTTTTGATCTCTAGCATTTCTTTTTGATTCTTTTTTAGAATTTCATCTCTGCCTAAATTGCCCCTCTATTCTTGCTTGCTTTTTTTTAAATCCATTAATGCCCTTAGCACATTAATTGTGGTTGTGTTAATTTTCTAGTGTGTTAGTTCCAACATTCTAGCCATACCTGAATCTTTATCTTATTTTGTCATACTTTATCTGGTATTTCTGTATTTGGAACGGCAGAGAGCCTTTTGTGACATTCAGTTGGTCATATTGGTGGTTCAGCAGAAATATATAGGGAAATATATTAAAATATTAGCTTTTAAAAACAAGTAACATATATTATGTATGTCTTCTAGTTATTGAAAAAAATGTGGTCAAAACTATGAATTTTATGAGCTGTAAATATTTACGTATCTATTTTTATCTCTATGTGTTAAACCAAACTACTGTCCGTGATTAGCTTAGGGGAGCAGAATTAAGGTGGGAGGAATCTTTCATTTTTTTCTTTATATATTTCCTTATTGTTTGTTTTTGCACAAAGGCATTTTAAAGAAACAAAAAAATAGATGCTAAAACCACTAATTATTTTAAAATGAAGTGTTGTGTAATTTCCCCAGTTAGTATTTGGATAGTTACGAACAGTGGAAACCCTATACGCCTAAAAGGCAGAATGGGAACTTGTTTCACAGACTGAGGTGTAATGGGTAAGTCTGAAGTACACTCCACCTCATAGAAGACCCCAGGATTTGTGTACTGGTGCAGGTGGTGGGAAATGACCAAGAGAGCAAGAGCGGATCCAGACGTGGACACCTCCTGAAGCGGAGGACCCTGCGGATCAGACCACGACCGCACCGTGCGCGGGAGATGTCAGTCATCAGCCTGTGTCTTTCCCGTTGTGTCAGCCTTGTGGCATTTTGAGTTTGCTATAGAAGGTCACAAAGTTCTTGTGGATTTTAAAGCAGTTATAGTAATGTAGGTTGTAGGCATGATAGATACGAGCCACAAATGGCATTTAAAGGTCAACTGAATTTCCCTGTCATAGCTCCCACTGACTTCAATTCTTCATGTACCACCTTTCAACATTTTTCATTCTTCTTCAGTCTTCCACAAGCCTCATTTGATTCATTATAAGAAATAAGAATGCTTATAATAAATTTTCGCAAGAAATTAAAACCCAAGTTTTCTTAATTTGTTTTTGATCCATCTTATAGATCCTTTCTACCATACATACAACCTGTTATTCATATAGACAAAGACAAAATATGTGTTTTTTTGAATTTCAGTACACTAATAGAACTCGGGAAAAAAAATCATTGCTGTCTCTACATACTGATTGAATAGTATTTCAGACTATATTATGCCCCTGCAGGGTAAAATAAAGTTTGTTAACTTCTGTGTTTTGGAATTAACTCATTACACATTTACATTTGGCATCATACTCTACAGTTGGTTCTAGGCAAATAATTTTACACTGAAAAATCCATTAACCTTCTCTGTGGGAGAATCATTTTCTCATAAATTAAATTGCCTAATTAGCTGATCCTTTGGAAACTGATTTTGAACTTGGTCCTTAAAAGCTTAACCAAAGTGTTTCGCCTTTTAAAATGAGCTACTTACACATTATTCCATAAGAATAGCAGTTTTATATAACTCTTAGACCAACAATGAAGCCACTTATCCTAGGAGTTAAGTAACTCATCCAGACAAAACTGTGATTATATTTAGCTTGTATTTATTTGCCATATATCCACCTAGATCTTGCAAGTAAAGAGAAAACCCCACAGCTTGCTTGTGGGCTATCAGAGTGTGATTTGGTTTTCTTACAAACTGCCTTGCCATAGAATATCATGTAACAAAAAATATGTCTTTATTAAATCAGCTTTCTACATCAATAAGGAATAATATACTTCCAAACAGTGATAGAGAGGCATTGTTATTCAGGGAATATTGTGGCTTTCATTATGATTCCTACTTAATATTCAATTTGTAGTAACAGAGATATTTTCCTGTGTGCAGTTTTATTATAATAAATGTGAGTGATGGAACCTTTCCAGACAAGGTGCTTGTAACATAACCATCAGAATAATGGGTAGCATGGATGCTGGCACTCAAAGATGAGAGAATAAGAATTAGCGACAGATGTGAGTTAGTGATAAAATGTTTTAGAATGTTCTCTGCCTTGATTTTTGGTCACTTGAATAATATGCCCTTGTAACTGGAGAAAGAAAAAGTGGACATTTTCCACTTAAACTATGAACAGATGCTAAAAAACCTGTGGTTCAGAAGGTCATTCTTTATGAATCTGGTTTTCATCTTCTGGTATTCATTTCTAAGTTCTGAAATTTTTATTGATGGAAGTTAGAGTAGATGAAAATTATACATGATACCACTAAGCATTTTCATTCTGAATCAGCACAGACAAAACAAGCTGTCCATTGTTCAACAAATATAGCTTGTGCCAACATCTAACTTAGGAGGAAAGTTAAAAGCTACATATCTGTCACTTTGTTTTGGGCTTTGAGCCTAACTTTGATAGCTAACCTGAAATACAAGATTTTTTTTTTTATTTTGCCATTAAAAAATTTAGAAAACTAATGTTTGTTGCTATTATGTTTTTTCTTTAATATAATATACCTCTCTTACAATAAATTAAACTGTTTTCAACAAACAAAAAAGAAAGTTCCTGATCATGGAGTTTATTTTTTCCTCCTCAAAGAATATAACAATATAGAGAATTTAATTGTTTGAAGACTTGATCTTTGTTATTTTTATACCCAGTAATTTACCATACCATCTGAAACAATTATTGGTATTCTTAGTACCTGTTGAAAGTTGACACATTAATATTTCCTTAAGAAATTAAAATTTCTATTTATGTCTTAACCTTGATAGGTAAGAGTCCATAATTGCTGGATTTGTATTCCAAAACTATGTATTGTAGCATATCACTGTAAATTAAAAAAAAATTTTCCTAAATGTCACAGTTCATGTTAGTTTTAAGTTGCTAGACTAATGAAGTATGCCTTTCAAAGATGTGTGAAACTATTGTTGGGGGAGCTGTTAGTTTATACTCCGGTATTCATCTCAGTCAACCAGGATTGTTTGACCTATTGTAATACCATTAATTTGCAATACTGCTAATATTGCCTCATCCTCAATACTGCCACCAATTAACAAGGCTTCTGAGAAATGAACTAAGCTAGTTAGGTAGCCAGGGAAATGGCTATAAGAGAAGAAACTTAATTACAGTACTGATTTTCTGTTCAAGGTGAAGAGATATGTAAATACTTATAAATAAAGTCCTAGGGCCATAGCTTCCTATATTTTGGAAAGCTCTTCTCTCAGATTTTACACTTGCAGCCAGCATCTCTTAATATCCCCAGCTCTGTTAAGGGAGGAGTGGTTGAAAATGAGTCAGGAAAATAAAAGTATTTTGAAAGTGCTATGTGTTTTGGAGCTGCTAAAATAGTCGTATCAATGACTTTAGCAAAAGTCGATGGAAGTTTAAAATAAAAACACAACTTTTCAAGGGTTCTAATAAAATGTTTTGATTTTTTGTCAAATCGGGTGATCTGCAGATCCCAGTGCCACAAAGGGGGAAGGAGAGCTCAAAGGAAAGCCAGCTAGGAGATTTTGGAGGGCTAGTGTTTGGTATAATCAGGTTATTATCAGGTATTATTCAGGTTTGGTATTATCTTCTTGTAAGAGCTAAATTTTTTTTAGAAAGTAGGGTAGGTATTTCGACTCCCATCAGTACTTATTGTGTGTGTCATGTTATATTGCATTGATACTTAAATAAATGAAGTTTCTATCCTTAAAACTTTTTCAGATGAGTGAGGAAATGGACATGTAATTGAATACTTTACATTGCCTGGTGAGTGATGTAACAGAAGCATGTGCAAATTTCTAGGGGGAATTAAGAATGGAGAAAATTACATTGTCTAAAAAAAAAAAAAAAAACCTAACAGATACATAGAGGAAAAGAAATTACTGAAAGTGATTTATCTTCAGAAAACTGCTAGGAGCTATCATAATACTTAGTGAAGACTAGACAAGATAAAAGGATATCTGCAAAATAAATGCCTGTACTTTATTTAAACGTCAAAATAAAAATTGCTATGATATGTAACTTCAGAGTCTGCATTATCCTTAATTAGATAAGTTTGCTGTTTGCTTCTTAGTAGGATACACCTTTATGCCCTACATTTTGTTAGTGTGATAAAAATACCATGTATAAATTTGTCTTTCTGAAGTTTTTATTTTACAAATGAACAAAAACTCCAGTTTTCATGTACTTTGCAAAATGACACTTGCAGACGTATATTCTGTCTAAAAAATGACTATTCTATTTTAAAAGAACAAACGTGAAATAAAGTGTAACTGACCATCATAATGTTAGTCTCTCAAAAAGATGATATTTTGACTACATATTTTGTCATCTCTCTTTGGAATGCTACCTTTGAAATTAGAAGATACTCAAAAGGATATGTAAAACCTGCTGACTCAGGATTCACCTTGGGAAGTGTAACATGCTTACAAAGTAAAAAATTTCTGCTTTTACATAATTTTGCAGATTAGTCTCAAGTGTATAAATGAGTCTAGACTGAAGATAGAGTATTTGGACAAAGGAGACCTAAGCTGGAGCCACAGGGCTGGTTGACAACTCTGTACTTGTCCTGGGTCCTCTTGACTTTGGACAAGCCATTGCAGTCTGTGGTCTCTGGTTTCTTCCTCTTAAAGTGAGAGAATGAGAGTAAGGGTTCCTAAAGTTCTTACCTCATAGATGAAGGCATTGTTATCTTAGAAAAACTGGTATCAGGAAAAGATCACTTAACATAGATTCATTTAAATGGTGTGGATAATTTTAGAGTTAATACTGAAGAAAAGTATGACTAGAATGTTTCCTAAAAATAAACAATTTTAAATTTTATTTTACTTATAAAATTTAGGTGGCTATACTGCTGTGTACTCACTCTTAAAAATAATAAATGGGTTGTGTGGACTTTGTCGGCATGGTCAGTGTAGGATGGTAGTCACTGCAGGATGGTGTCATAACCTTCACCCTCATTTGATTTTTTTGGCAGTTTCATAGAAATGGCCAGTTTTGCAAAATTATTCAAAGGCTTCAATAATGCTTCCATGGTGGTCTCTCAAGATTGCTCTTATGAAGCCCTTCTGATCTCATCGTTGTTACGTCTGTTCTTTTTCAGTTATTCTTTGGTTCAAGCTCAACCCAATCCCCATTTCTCAATCTCTAAACTTAGGCCTCCAAGTGTTCTCTGGGCTCTTCATGTTATCTTTCTGTCTGTTTCAGGATTTTCAGTTTGCATTTTTTTTCACTTTATTGCCAGGTTCCAGCAAGAACGATTATGGTTAGAATGCAGAATAAGGCTAAAAGGGATTTGTGAGTGAGGGTTGATTTGTATACATAGTTACTTCTTTGACAAGTATTTTGTTGTTGTTGTTGTTGTTGTTCAGTTGCTAAGTCATATCTGACTCTTTGTGACCTCCATGTCTGACCCCCTTTGTGACCAGGCTCCTCTGTCCTCCATTATCTCTGGAGTTTACTCAGATTCATGTCAATTGAGTCGGTGATGCTTTCTGACCATTTCATCCTCTGCTGCCCCTTTCTCCTTTTACCTTCAATCTTTCCCAGCATCAGAGTTTTTCCCAATGAGTTTTTTGCCTCTGGTGGCCTTGGAGTTTCAGCTTCAGCATCAGTCCTTCCAAAGAATAGTCAGGGTTGGTTTCCTTTAGGATTGTAATTTTAGCAATGTACTGTCTGTTTCTCTCTTCAGCCCTGAAATGATGTAATGAAGATTGATGTAATGAAAAGTGAGTGCATCCTTCTCCCATGACCTTCTTTGATCCTGGTATTTGTATAGCTGGATGCAGGAGCCTTATCTGGACCAGGCTTCTGCTTTTCAGAATATTTTTAAGAACAGTCACAGGTCCGGAGTGGCAGCTCCTTCCAACCCTCTCATTTGCCCTACCCGCTGAAGTCTGTATCTGTCATTGGTCTACACTGCTGGCCTGTGATCTGTGGACACCAGGACAGAAAGCAGAGAGGGTGAGAGAAAGCCAATATCAGAAAGAAAACAGGTGTGTTGGTGGAAGTCAATTCCATGGCTGCTTCATATAATATCTAAGCCTTTTTATCTTGGTCTTATTTTTCCCAGGTTGGTCTCATTGCTTCTGTCCTTCAGAGGTACCTTTAACAGTGTTTACAGAGTTGGATCTTTGCTTTCTTGAAGAATGGCTTTTGTACATATAGATCTTTCCTACATATAACTTGGCTAACTTACTCTCCCTACGTTTTAGGAAGCAAATTAATTCCCCAGAAGATAAAGCTGCCAGCCTAATGATTAGAGGTCAGGTGAAGCCAAAACAAAATAGCAGTGTGATTCCCCAAATAGCCTCCGAGCATCTCCTGCACAGCAGGACTTTCTTCAGCTCTGTTTCCAAGGGAGAGAGGAGAAGAGAAAGAAAAGAGTCATGAAGGAAGAGAGGAGAGGGGATGAGCATTTATTTAAAGGAATATATAGAAACAGAGGGTACGTTTGAAAAGCTAAAATAATACTCATAGCATAATGGGTCTATCTTTAGTATAATAAACTCAAGGGGGTTCTCTAACCACTGAAGAACAGAGATGGATTGTACAAAATTTCACATAACACTGCTTAAACTCTTAGGTTATCTGGCAACATGGACTAAGATTTACTCAGGTTTTATATTACCTTTAAACAGAATGTTGAAAAGGATTTAGAGTGTTTATTATGAGATGATTTTTTAAATGAAATATAGCTGTATAGCTATGAAGGAATTTTTCTATAAAATTGTTAGTGTATCCAAATAGGACAATCATGTAAGAAAGAGGAAGAAGTTCCGTATTATACAAGAACAGATAAGAAGTAGCGAACAAGAGTTTTAGTCAAGATATTGTTATTAAACATTATAGCATTGTTTTTAATTATATTTAATTAAAAATCTGTATTTAATTATATTTTTATTTTATCTGTTAATCATTTCAAAGAAATTTATAATTTCATATCTGTGGCTATTTATAGTGTATTTTTAAATTTTGCATGTAATTATATCAAAATACTACTTATTTCTGTTTTAGTGAAGTATTAGTTTACTAAACTTTAGTTAGCAGAAAGAATCTACTGAATATTTAATATAAAGATTACTAGGGAGACTTTAAGATCAAGGGTTCGAATAGGATTTGTGTTTTAATATTGGTTGTCACTCTAGTTATGTGACACTAAGAAATTTAATAGGTTCTTTAAGGTTTTGACTGGGCTTCTCCTGTGGCTCAGTGGTAAAGAATCATCTGCAATGCAGGAGCCGCAGGTTCAATCCCTGGGTGGGGAAGATCCGCTGAAGAAGGAAATGGCAGCCCACTCTAGCATTCTTGCCTGGGGAAACCCCATGGACAGAGGAGTCTGCCAGGCTACAGTCCATGGGGCCATAAAGGAGTCAGACACAACTGAGCGACTGAACAACGTTTCTGATTTCTGTATGGATCGGTTGATTTCAAAGTGTTTACAGAGTAGATGACTAATGTATGGTAATATACACAATAACTAGATCAGTAGATTTTATAAAGGCCCAAATTTTCATAATCCTTTGTTGAAAGATCTTTATATGAAAAATTCTAACAATATAAACCTGCATCAAAGTGAAACTTATAATATTGAACCTGATAAAAAGGATTTTGTCTTTAAGTATTGGAAAACTTTCTGTGAAGGGCCACATAACAAATATTTTAGGCTCTGTAGTCTTTTGAAGTCTCTCTCACTCTATATAACTCTGCCATCTTATGGCAAGATCAGTCATAATAAGTCAACAAATAGGCATGGCTGTGACCCAGCAAAACTGTATTTATAGACATGCAGTGGGTCAGATTGGGCCTCTGAACTTTCCTTTGTCAACCCCTGTTATAGCCTGTTTTCTTTCCTTCCTCTCACCCATTTATCGTTCCCCCTAAAATAACCACTTGGTTTATTGGCTCTTAGAAATAAGGTAGTGGCTCTTCCCTGCTGGCTCAGCGGTCAATAATCCTCCTGCAATGCAGGAGACCTAGGTTTGATCCCTGGGTTGCAAAAATCCCCTGGAGAAGGGCGTGCCAACCCGCTCCAGTATTCTTGCCCGGAGAATCTCATAGACAGAAGAGCCTGGCAAGCTACAGTCTATAGGGTTGCAAAGAATGGGACACAACTGAAGCAACTGAGCATGCATGCACAGAAGTAAGGTAGAGGTTTCCATACCAAGAATTTCAGTCTTCACATGCTGTCCTTTACTAAGAAAAGATAATTTGGAACTAACCCTGATTCACTTAGAATGTGCTAAGAGAAACAATAATTCTCAGATACAGAATAAGGGAATTACTGTAGGGCCTGATCACTCACGTGGTGAGAGTGGCTTACATATCTATGTGAAAATTTTGCTTCTGTGTCTGGCGTTCGGCTGAAGTCAGCTGAGTGGGAAGTGAAGGAGAGAAGACAGACGTGATGTAGCGGAAGATAAAAGCAAAGCAGAAACCACAAGGACCAGCTGAAGCCCACATCGGTCCCACCCACTCTTGGCTTCCAACTTCACTCATGGAGGTGACTCCTGCAGAAACAGCATGTACTTCTGGCCTGGAGGTCACAGACCCCCAAGACAGCCATCCAGCAGAAGCGGGAGTGGCTAAAGCTCCCCACTGCTGCACCCAAGACCGCCTTGCCCAAGTCTACCCCACCTTCCTAGCCTCTACATGGTGACTGCTTCACTTCCTTTTTGCGCATTCCTACAGAGTCCTTAATCCTGAGTTCTGCAGGACAGGATACAATGAACCCTGCAGCCAGATTGAGCATCATCTGCAAAGTTACTTGGAGGAGATCAGTCAATGTCTTTAAAGTTTAAACATGCTACCCTTGCCTCGGCTTTTAAAATTGCCTTGTGGGCAAATACTGCTGACTTTAGCATTTTAGAAACTGCCTCTGTAGAGTACCTACATTGGCTCCATGCTTAGAGGCTATCTATCTGAATAATTTAATAAACTTTGGGTCATCAGTTAAGTTGCCAGCACCAAAGCTTCTGTTCCGGATGCCCCTTAATTTCAGTCTTCCCTAGACTAAGTCTCTTCTTATTAATCACCTGCTCCTGTTCTGTTCTCTTATATTTTCTATTATCCTCAAAATAATTGGCTGGAAGCCCACATTTTTCTATATTGAAGACCATTCTCTCTCTTCAGAGTGTCAGAATCATTACCAAAAGGCAAACCTGAGCATGTCATTAGCGTAGAGTCACTACCAAGCTAAATTTGACTTAAGAACATTTAAACAAATTTGTGGATAGTCTTCACAGTTTTCCTCAGTTTGATTTTATTATGTGTATGTGTGTGTGTGTGTGTGTGCTGTGCTGTGCTCAGTCATGTCCAACTCTTTCTGACCCCGTGTACTGTAGCTGTTGAGGCTCCTCTTAAAATTTTCAAGACAAGAATACTGGAGGAGGTTGCCATTTCCTACTCCAGGGGATCTTCTTGACCCAGGGATTGAAACCTCATCCCTTGCATCCCCTGCACTGGCGGGTGGATTCTTTGCCACTAGCCACATGAGAAGCATATCTATGTGTGTGTGCATATGTATGTATGTATGTATACATATATATATGTATGTATATGTTGCATTTATTGTTTCCTGCTCATCTTTAGAAAACTTCCCATCAAATCCATGTTTGCTAACTATGTTGTCATGAATCTAGTCAATGTCCAAACACACTTAATCATGGGAACAACAATAGGAGACTCATCTCCCACCTACACAGAGCAATGTAGAGAAGTCATTATTCAGCAATGTAGCCTTAAGGTGTTCCTGTGGTGAGGAAGGCAATCCTTGTGACGATGAAAACATGCAAACCAGCCTCATTGTGAATGTGTGTGAAGCATCCAATATTGATTGCAGTCCTCTACATAACTTGGGGCTTCCCTGATAGCTCAGTTGGTAAAGAATCCTCCTGCAATGCAGGAGACCTGGGTTTGATTTCTGGGTCAGGAAGATCTGCTGGAGAAGGGATAGGTGGCTGCTGCTGCATCGCTTCAGTCGTGTCCAACTCTGTGCGACCCCATAGACGGCAGCCAACTAGCCATCCTGTCCCTGGGATTCTCCAGGCAAGAACACTGGAGTGGGTTGCCATTTCCTTCTCCAATGCATGAAAGTGAAAAGTGAAAGTGAAGTCGCTCAGTCGTGTCCAACTCTAGCGACCCCATGGACTGTAGCCTACCAGGCTCCTCCGTCCATGGGATTTTCTAGGCAAAAGTACTGGAGTGGAGTGCCATTGCCTTCTCCGGGGGGTAGGCTACCACTCCAGTATTCTTGGGCTTCCCTGGTGGCTCAGCTGGTAAAGAATCTGCCCACAATGCAGGAGACCTGGGTTTGATCCCTCAGTTGGGAAGATCCCTGGAGAAGGGAAAGGCTACCCACTCCAGTATTCTGGCCTGTAGAATTCCATGGACTGTGTAGTCTATGGGGTCACAAAGAATTGGACATGACTGAGTGACTTTCACTTTCTACCTAACTTAACACAGCTTGAAATATCCTTTTGACTACTGTTATTGGCACAGATTTTTTCCCCCTACTAAGGTATAAGCCCTGTGAAATCAATCACTCATCCCTGACTACCCAGTGGTTGCTTCTGAACCAGTAGCATAGGCATCACCTGAAAGCTTGCAAACCTGTGGAATATCAGTCCCAAACCTGGAGCTGCTGGGTCATCGTCTGCATTTTAACAAGATCCCTTGTCGTATATGTGCAACTTAGCAGTATGAGATGAGCTAACTGAACACTTGAAGTCTTCTCATTCAATTAGAAAGCATAATATAATACTGGAGTAGGTTGCCTTGTCCTCCTTCAGGGGATCTTTCCAACCCAGAGATCAAACCCACATCTTTTTTGTCTCCTGTATTGGCAAGCTGGTTCTTTACCACTAGCGCCACCCAGGAAACCCATAGTATAATATACAAGTGGTTAAAAGGATTCTGTGAGATGGTTGATGCTGAGTGCATTCAGAAGCTTGGGATAAAAGGAGTTTCCTCTACTGATGAGAATGGAATGGGCACTTTTGTTGGTCTCTGATCTTAAAAACTGATGGAAGAGGCTCTGGTGTAAGGGAATTATTGGGAAATGGCACTGTCCTCGTAGAAGAGTGAGGTCCTGCAGGAAGGAACTTGCTCACCTTTGGGAATTAAACACTGAGAGTATGTAAGTGGTCAGCCTCAGCGATCTCAAGAGTGCCATTCCAGCGAGACCCCTCCTCCCTGCAGAGGAGTGCTCTGAGCCTCTGGCTAGACCCAGATTCATTTAGTCGCAGGACCACATTAATTTGTTGGTATGTCTCCTTCCAATATAATGAGGCATTTATTGAAAATTCTGTGTACTTTTTCCATAAGTAAATCCCAAGAAGGGAATAAAGGGATGTTTGTAGCCAGGATAGACAGTAGTCAGTCTTCTAGCTCTAAACTTGAAGACAGCTGTGGCAGTGGGTACACTGTCAGTCCATCAGACTATCATCTAAAAATAGGTATGGAGCTCCAACAGCCCATAGATGCTTTATTTTATTTATCATTTTAACTTTTTATTTTGTATTGGGGCACAGCTGATTAACAATGTTGTGATAGCTTCAGTTCAGTTCAGTTCAGTTGCTCAGTCATGTCCGACTCTTTGTGACCCCATGAATCGCAGCACGCCAGGCCTCCCTGTCCATCACCAGCTCCCGGAGTTCACTCAGACTCACGTCCATCGAGTCAGTGATGCCATCCAGCCATCTCATCCTCTGTCGTCCCCTTCTCCTCCTGCCCCCAATCCCTCCCAGCATCAGAGTCCTCTCCAATGAGTCAACTCTTCGCATGAGGTGGCCAAAGTACTGGAATTTCAGCTTTAGCATCATTCCTTCCAAAGAAATCCCAGGGCTGATCTCCTTCAGAATGGACTAGTTGGATCTCCTTGCAATCCAAGGGACTCTCAAGAGTCTTCTCCAACACCACAGTTCAAAAGCATCAATTCTTCAGCGCTCAGCCTTCTTTACAGTCCAACTCTCACATCCATACATGACCACAGGAAAGACCATAGCCTTGACTAGATGGACCTTTGTTGGCAAAGTAATGTCTCTGCTTTTTAATATGCTATCTAGGTTGGTCAAAACTTTCATTCCAAGGAGTAAGTGTCTTTGAATTTCATGACTGCAGTCGCCATCTGCAGTGATTTTGGAGCCCCCAAAAATAAAGTCTGACACTGTTTCCACTGTTTCCCCATCTATTTCCCATGAAGTGATGGGACCGGATGCCATGATCTTCATTTTCTGAATGTTGAGCTTTAAGCCAATGGTAAATATAAAATTATATATGTGTATTGGGTTGGCCAAAAAGTTTGTTTGGATTTTTTGTAAGAAGCAGTCGCCATCTGCAGTGATTTTGGAGCCCCAAAAATAAAGTCTGACACTGTTTCCACTGTTTCCCCATCTATTTCCCATGAAGTGATGGGACCGGATGCCATGATCTTCATTTTCTGAATGTTGAGCTTTAAGCCAATGGTAAATATAAAATTATATATGTGTATTGGGTTGGCCAAAAAGTTTGTTTGGATTTTTTGTAAGATGCATGTATCTGTTAAACAATAGTTTTCAATGAGTTTGATCACTGTTCTTTCCATATGAGATTGTCTCCTTTAATGTTTTCCATTTAAAGCTATCATTAAGACTGTATGCTCGCTGTGTATCTTGCACTCTCCCCACTATAAATACATAAAGATTTTGGGAATGGTGTTGCTGTGTTATTGGAATCACAGTTCCAGGAATATATGTATGTATTTCCAGAATATATGTTTGATATAATTTATATATAATATAACATCTAAGATATATTTAATTTTAGTATACATGCCTTATATATGTGTGTGACTATATATGTATACACATATACGTACTATATATATATATATGTATGTATGTATGTATGTATAAAATACTGATGATCCAGAAAAAAAGACTTTCATTTCATTTAGCTACATCTTTAATTGGTATGTATGGGGGTTTTGTTTCTTATCTGGTTATAGAAATATTGCTCTGCTTGAAGCTATACTTAGGGGAACTCAATGTATTTTACTCCTATTTTCCCAGATTTGGTTATTACACTTTAGTGCACCATAAACAGTATGTTTGGGTTTTATGGCTGCTGTCTGTCCCTGAAAGTGATAAGCTTTGCAGGATTATACTGTGATGATCATTGCTTTGAATGTGACAGATTTTATGTGGTTCAAAATAACATGGATAATGATAATGAATGGCCTGTTTTCTTACATAGGGCTGGAATTTGCCTTTCTGTTATTTCTGTCTCCTGATGCAATCCTAAATAATTTGTTCATACTCAACTGTTAGCTGAGTAGAGCTGAGTCTACTCAGTAGAGTTGAGTCATGGGTATGCCAAGTCGTCTTTTCTTCTGCTAAACATCTCATTTTATTCAACTATCCCATAATATCATGGCTTTGGGGGCTTTTTCTATCCCATGCTGCTCTGCATGATCTACTCTAGTTAGAGGCTGTTGAGTATTGCATTGACTTTTTTTTGTTCTCATATTGCAAACCTATTCTTGGGTCATTCTTGGTTACAGTAGATCCCTTTGTCTTTTACTCATTTAGTTGACCTCTTTGAGTATAATCTAAACGTGTAATTTTATATTTATCTGTGTTACATTTCAGTTTTGTCATTTGGCCATTTATATTAGACCATCAAAAGTGCATCTCATGAAATAGCGCTATGTGGTATTCCTTAAGAAAAAAGAATCTGTGGTCAAAAAAACCTGTAAAAATTATTTATACTATATTCCTGTCTTGCAGATTTTCAATGACCATTAGATAATCAAAAGTTCTGAGAAGTTCTACAGTTACATAACCAATTTAAACTTTATTTACCCAACATTTTATAAATTTATTTGATCACCATATTATTTTTCAAGTAATGCTCATGTTATACTATAAAACCAGTGTTCTGCTTAATATAGTTCATGAATTATTAACTTTGTCTACTTGACCTGTTCAATTTTGATTTGTTTTTCCAATAATATGAGCTGCTATTTTCACATCTGTATAAAAAGGTAAGCTTTTGATAGCTGTGATATTTATCTTCATCCAAGATACTGAGAAAATGGTAAAAACTTAGTGTTATGATGAGCTACTAAACATTTTATCTAAGCTTGTCATCTGTCCCCTGATTATGTGATATTCTTTAAACATCCTTGTTCAAGAAGAAATTAATCATCTACTTGAGAGATAACCTATCCTGGATAGTAAAAATACAATCCAGTAACAATAAAATAAAACAAAAAAATAATACAAAATATTGTATAAAAAAATAAAACAAAAAAATAATAACAATAAAATCCTGTTATTTCTCCAGTTTCAAAAACATTCTAATATATAGCAAAGATTTTCTCTGCCGTGCTTCATTATGCTTTAAACTTTTTGGAACTGCAGAAGAGATAATGCTTTTTATAGATCATATTAGGATCAACAGGCAGGATCTAACCTAAAGCAGAGATCAGAGTAACAAAGAGCTGGTTGTGTTTTTGTTTACGTGTTGTAACATACTGCATACATTTGTCTTCCATTTCATATAAACTCAAAACACACACACAAGGAGCTACTATTCTACATGATCTTATTTGAAGTGCTACTAGTTTTATAGTTTATTTGTTAAAAATCTGACAGCAGTGGTGATTTATTTAGAACTGGAAGATAGTCCAGATCTGTCTGATAGATTTTCTGTGCTTATTAGGGCTTCCTTAGTGAAATACTGAGCGACTTCACTTCCACTTTTCACTTTTATGCATTGGAGAAGGAAATGGCAACCCACTCCAGTGGTCTTGCCTGGAGAATCCCAGGGATGGGGGAGCCTGGTGGCCTGCCGTCTATGGGGTCGCACAGAGTCGGACACGACTGAAGTGACTTAGCAGCAGCAGCAGCAGCAGCAGTGAAATATTTCTTCTTCTTAAGAACAAAAAAGAAATAGGGAGATCTGCATTCCTTATTTTCATATGTATAGAAATGTAAATAAATATTAACCCCATAGTTTGAAGCTCTTCTAAGTAAAAGAATATTTATATAAAATTTAAACACTAAATGACATTTCTATGTCAATTATACTGTGTCTGCAAAGAATGGAATATGAATATAAGCCACTGAAAGTTGGAAATGTCATTCAGCGAAATGCCACAAGTGTATCATGTTTATAATTTTTCACTTGTAAACATGCTTTGTACTTAGCTGTGATGCAGCCACATTCTTAGTGAATTATATTAAAATGCCAATAAAATGGCTATACATCTAAGTCAGTGTAAATTAAATGTATAAAGCTAAAAGTAATTTATAACAGCTACTTCCTAATCACTCTTCTTGTCAAGCTCTTTCTCTTTGGTTTATATTGCTCCTTTTACCACTAGAAACAGTGTTGTTTTCCAATCCTTCATCCTGTCACTTCCTGAAGTGCTTGTATTCTATTACTGCTCACTGATACCTTCTATCCCATGTTATGGACTGCACTGGGAGTTCAGTTCAGTCGCTCAGTCATGTCGACTCTTTGCCACCCCATGGACTGCAGTGTTCCAGGCTTCCCTGTCCATCACCAACTCCCAGAGCTTATGTTCATCAAGTCAGTGATGCCATCCAATCATCTTATCCTCTATCATCCCCTTCTCCTTCCTCCCTTCTTCAATCTTTCCCAGCATCAGGGGCTTTTCCAATGAGTTAGTTCTTCGCATCAGGTGGCCAAAGTATTGGAGCTTCAGCTTCAGCTTCAGTCCTTCCAGTGAATATTCAGGACTGATTTCCTTTAGAATGGACTAGTGTGATGTCCTTGCAGCCCAAGGGACTCTCACGAGTCTTCTCCAACACAACAGTTCAAAAGCATCAATTCTTTGGTGCTCAGCTTTCTTTGTAGTCCAACTCTCACATCCATACATGACTACTGGAAAAACCATAGCTTTGACTAGACGGACCTTTGTTGGACAAGCAATGTCACTGCTTTTTAATATGCTCTCTAGGTTGGTCATAGCTTTTCTTCCAAGGAGAAACTGTCTTTTAATTTTATGGAAATTTCAAGTGTCTTTTAATTTCATCGGAATACCAGACCTCCTGACCTGCCTCCTGAGAAATCTATATGCAGGTCAAGAAGCAACAGTTAGAACTGGGCATGGAACAACAGACTGGTTCCAAATAGGAAAAGGAGTACATCAAGGCTGTATATTGTCACCCTGCTTATTTAACTTATATGCAGAGTACATCATGTGAAATGCTGGGCTGGATGAAGCACAAGCTGGAATCAAGATTGCTGGGAGAAATATTAATAACCTCAGATATGCAGATGACACCACCCTAATGGCAGAAGGCAAAGAAGAACTAAAGAGCCTCATGATGAAAGTGAAACAGGGGAGTGAAAAAGTTGGCTTACAACTTAGGATTCAGAAAACTAAGATTGTGGCATCTGGTCCCATAACTTCATGGCAAATAGATGGGGAAACAATGGAAACAGTGAGAGACTTTATTTTGGGGGGCACTGGTACACTGGACAAAAATATGAACTGGCATTAGACATAGATACTCCTTTTTCATCTTATGAAATAATTAAAGTAAGAAAAAGATATTTTATCAGCATAGAGGCGCGTCATCCCCAGAGCTCACACATAGTGAGGACATTCTAAATCTATCTTGAGGCTGAAGTACCCAGCCCCTACTATGAGCAATGACCACCCAACAATGGGTGCTCTTTTAATGGAACCCTATGTTAAGAGTGATCAGAGGCAATATCCTTGAGTCTCCCATGTCCTAAAGGGCCTACGCATATTAAGGAGCTATAGTTCCTAGTATTCAGGAGCATAAAATTTTTATGGTGACTTAAGTGTTGGGCTTCCCACATTTCCTAGGTGGCACTAGTGGTAAAGAACCTGCCTGCCAGTGTAGGAGACATTAGAGACAAGGGTTCGATCCCCAGGTTTGGAAAATCCCCTGAAGGAGGGCATGGTAACCCACTCTGGTATTCTTGCCTCGAAAATCCCATGGACAGAGGAGCCTGGCAGGCTACAGTCCATAGGGTGCACAGAGTTGGACAATACTGAAGTGACTTAGCACGCACGCGTGCAATCAAGTGTTACCATGGGCTGCTAGAGACAAGGTAAGTTATTTACCTATTTAAACCTCGATTTCCTAGTTTGGACAAATTGAATAGTAATTCATGCTTACTTATATACTTACATATGCTTTGAGGTTTTTTTCCCCGTTTCTATTTATTTTTTAATAAAATTATATTGTTTGAACATCAAAGTAACTGTCATTCCCAGAGTTGCCTAGAAACCTGTACAATAACTTTGTTTTTATTCCTACCTCAAGATTCAAGGTATTAGGTCATCACCAATTTATTTACTTATAACCAGTTAATGTTCACACACACATCATTCTGTATGTTATCTATCTGTCTTTCTGGAAATAAAGATGATTAGAATAATATTATAAGTATATGGAAATATTTAAAAATAAATAATAACCTTTCACTGAGGATTTAAAGCTTTAAATAGTCTGTCCTGTCCTGTGCTCAGACTTTTAATCATGTCCGACTCTTTTGCAACCTCATGGACTATAGCCTTCCAAGTTACTCTGTCCATCAAATTCTCCCAACAAGAATACTAGTGTGGGTTGCCATGCCCTCCTCCAAGAGATCTTCCCAACACAGGGATCAAACCTGCATCTCTTGTCTCCTGTTTTGACAGGCAGATTTTTTACCACTAGCACTACCTGGGAAGTCCTGTGGTAAATACTCTATGGTAAAGGACAAAGCATGAACAGTAAAGTGTTCAGCCCACATTCAAGTAGTATTTTCTAAGTATGGCACTCAACACTGAATTAGAGATGTAAACTTATTGAAACCAAGAGTCTTTAAAATAGATGTTGACATAGGTGACAGGCAGTGTCCTTTAGCAGAAGGAGGCATAACTAATTGGTTACTTTTTCCAAGCCACAATCTTTTCAATATAATTGTCTATAAAGTCATTAATGTTATAGGTGGAAGCTTTGTTTGATAATTGTACATGATGGATGATTTAATAATAGCTAAAACATAAAGAGTTCTTATTATGTGCCCAAAACTGCATTTTTACTTTATAATTTGGTGCTGATAAAAGTTCGAGGGTCAAATTCATTCTTCTCAGTGATTTTTTTTTTTTTTTAGCTCGAGCAAAGATTTCTGCAAATACCTGATAAATAAGAACATTTAAAAGTAAAATATAGATCTAAACAGACTTTTGTTTTGCATGTTGCCTATCAAAAGACATGAAAGAAAACCATGAATACCATTTGCAAATTTTCTATGAACTTGTTAATATAAGGTAGTACATTAAAATGCACACGAATCAATTAGTTCATAGAAGTATTCCTCTTTTTAAACTGAAGTTATCTCCCAAAGAATTGTATCTTTATTACTTAGCCAGCCATGTAAAATATTTATAAATATTTTAAATGCTTTATACAAAAAAATTAAATATTTTTTCTACCCAATTAGTACTCAAAGTGCTGCTTGGACCAGCAACATTAATATCTTCAGGAAGCTTCTTAGAAATACAGACTCTTAGGTTCCGCACAAACCTATTGAACAAAATGTGTGTTTCATCAAAACCTCAGCTGATTCAAACACACATTTGAAAGTTATATCTACTTTCTAAAAATGAATATAAGTACTTTAAAATGTGCTGTCATTATCATAAGGTAAAGAAAGAAAATATCATATAGAATGTGTTCATGTAAATATGTACCAAAGTATTACACTTCTCTTTGAGTCAGTAATATAACTTTTTAATATTTTTGATTGATTTATCCTGGACATTTGCCCTTTGAAATTATCAGAATATATTTAAAATTGTGTTACAAGTAAGAGATTTTAAATTATTTCATGCATTGTTAAAAGCAAGATGAATGAGAGAAAAATTGAAGCAAGTTTGAAGACACCCGCACTCCTTTGCACTTAAAATTTGTTATACCACAAGAGGGTGCTGATGCTTTTGATTTGCAATTTCAAAAATTCACATGTACATGAAATGATTTTCATAAAGAAAAGAATGAATATATGTAATCTATAAGTAAACCTCACACAGGACGAAAGGGTGTAGATTATTGTTATTATTCTTATTAAAATGGAAGCCTGGGTTGTGAATTACATGTATTATACAAGATTCTTTTATGTAAAATAATTTTTAAAACTTCCTTCATATTTCTACTTTTTTGAACTTTCTACAAAGTTTAAAGAAAAATATTTAACATAAAAACATTGACTAAAATATGCTAAAAGGTGAATAGTGACTACTTCATGAGACAGGCATTATGGGAGATTGTTATCCCCTTCTTTGTGTTTTTGTGCATTTTCCATTTCATTTTCTACTATGGTCATGGGATATTACACTTATAACAACCAAAAAAAGAAGAAAAGAAGTTAGGAGGTTAAGAGGAAAGAAAGAAAGAGAAAGATTAGCACTCCTTTGCCAAGATATTTGGCAGTTAAAGACTCAAATTTTGCTTGAGACCTGCAAATTATTTAAACATATTTAGGACACAAGAAACAAAGCAACTGAAGTCTTACCAATATGGTTACATATTTACATAATATATACTATGCCAGGATAGGCCCTGAACTTTTCTTTTTTCCTGTGGTCTACAAGGAAAGTAACAGGATTTCATTTTTAGTTCCTGCTTCAATTAATGCAACATTGTACATTCTTTCAGTGGAAACTTGTTATTGAATTGGACTATGCTTAAACTAGTACTAAACTGTTCCTCTGGCCAGATATACTAATTATTTTATTTATTTTTGTATTTTTTTTAATTGGAGGATAATTGCTTTACGATGTTGGTTGGAAAACAACATGAATCAGCTATATGTATACATATATCCAGGCTTCCCTGGTGACTCAGATGGTAAAGAATTTGCCTGCAATGTGGGAGACCTGGGTTCGAGCCCTGGGTTCGGAAGATCCCCTGGAGAAGGGAATAGCAACACACTCTAGCAAGTGGTGGCTCAGACAGTAAAGCGTCTGTCTACAATGCTGGAGACCTGGGTTTGATCCCTGGGTTGGGAAGATCCTCTGGAGAAGGAAATAGCAATCCACTCCAGTATTATTGCCTGGAAAATCCCATGGACAGAAGAGCTTGGTAGGCTACAGTCCTTGGGGTCGCAAAGAGTAAGAAACGACTGAGTGACTTCACTTTCCTTTCCTTTCCTAGTGTTCTTGCCTAGAGAATTCCATGGACAGAGGAGCCTGGTAGGCTACAGTCCATAGGGTCACAACGAGTTGGACAGGACTGAATGACTAACACACACACGTACATATATCCCCTGTCTGTTGAACGTCCCTCTTACCCCTCTAGGTCATCAGAGAACACCAAGCTGAGCTCCGTGTTACACAGCAGGTTTCCACTATATATCTGTTTCTCTTGTGATAGTGTATATGTGTCAAACCTGGTCTCCCAATTCATCTCACCTTCCTTTTCCTCTCCTGTCCCTCCACATGTCTGTGCTCTATGTCTGCATCTCCATTCCTGGCAGGATATACTAATTCTTTTAAGTAAGAAGAGTACCCTCGATGTGCTTCCTACTAAATCTAGAATAAACATGGTGGCCAAAAGACGCACATTTTTAAAGAAGCTTCATTAATATGCTGATAGAATAAGTAATTTAGTCCCAGGAGGAAAAAAAAAGTAAAATATTTAGTGAAATATACTTGTAGATATGCAAATATTTATATCTGTTCTCCAGTACTTATCTACAGTCTTAAGAATCTAACTAATTGGCAGGTTTTGCCTTGGTTTGCTGTCATTTTGTCATTAGTATAGAAAGCACACTTGATTGCCACTAATATAGTTACATTTCATGCTATTGTGCTTCTAATCAAAATTTGATCTATAGCTTTTCTAATTTTGGCAGAAGTTCTTGCTTAGAAGAAAAAGCTATATTGTTTAAAAGTTCAAAGCAAACAACTGATTAAAATGATTAAACTTGCTATTTTTACTTTCTTGTTTGGAGTATTTGCCCATTATTTAAGGTGTAAAATAATTAAACGTATTTCCTTGTTAAGGGGTAGAGCTCTTTAGATGCTCATAAAGCATAATACTCCGTCATTAAAAGAGCACAGCACAAGTCTTCTAGAACACAAGTGCAGAAAACGTTTGTTTGTTTGTTTTTTAATGCCCAGATGAGAATTAAGGAGTGGCACCCATTTAGATGGGTTATGTTCCAGACTCTGCTCTTCTGAGTTCATGTCTCCTTAAGGCTCTGAGACCTCACTTTTTATAACCACGACTGTGGCATTGTCTCTCTGCTCCCTGGGTATAGAGGCTACTTTGCCTTGGTTCATCCTGACGTGAGTGAGAGAATTCTTGAACAAGTTTTATCAAATTCTGTGTGAACACAAAACATAAATAATTGATGAAAGTTGAATTTAAAATGTTTACTTTTCCAAAGCATCTCTATTTTCAAATATGTAAATAGAAATACTGAACAGATATTAATTAATTTTTCTTATCATAATATCAAGACACATTAGTTCCAAAAGACCTGTGTGTGTGTGTATTAGTTGCTCAATAATGTCTGACTCTTTGCAGCCCCATGGACTGTAGCCCACCTGCCAGGTTCCTCTGTCCATGGAATTCTCCAGGCAAGAATACTGGGGTGGGTGCCATTCCCTTCTCCAGGGAATCTTTCCAATCCAGGAATCGAACCCAGGTATCCTGCACTGTAGGCAGATTCTTTACCATCTAAGTCACCAGCCCTCCAAAGGACCTAGAATGAATTCTTTAAATTCATTCTCCCTGCCTTAGTTCCTTCTCGGACATTACCTACTTCTCAGCCAGGTAAACTGACTTCTTTCTGTCTTTTTGTTTATTGCCTTCAAGAACTAGTCTGATGGTTTATGTCACTCTTGTAAACACTGTCAAGTTAACTTCCTTTTTTTTATTAAATGAAACTTTATCTACCTTGCTCTTCCAAGTGTGTCTGTAGATCAGCAGCATCAGTATCACCTGGCAGGTTGTTAGAAATGCACACCTGTGTTGGAGAAGACTCTTGAGAGTCCCTTGGACTGCAAGAAGATCCAACCAGTCCATTCTGAAGGAGATCAATCCTGGAATTTCTTTAGAAGGAATGATGCTAAAGCTGAAACTCCAGTATTTTGGCCACCTCATGCGAAGAGTTGACTCATTGGAGAAGACTCTGATGCTGGGAGGGATTGAGGGCAGGAGGAGAAGGGGACGATAGAGGATGAGATGGCTGGATGGCATCACTGACTTGATGGGTGTGAGTCTGGGTGACCTCCGGGAGCTGGTGATGGACAGGGAGGCCTGGCGTGCTGCGGTTCATGGGGTCGCAGAGTTGGACACGACTGAGCGACTGATCTGATCTGATCCCCTAACCATTTGTAATCAGAAGGTTGTGCCTAGCTGAGAGCTTATCCTAAGAGCAAAGATGACTGAATGAATGAATTTTAGATGAAGGATGGCAAATAGATGGCACATATGCTATGACCTTCCTCTGTACCAACCATTGGTAATGACAGCCATCAATAGAAGAGCCTGCCAGTGTTTTCCCTTGAACCCAGACTTTGCCTAAGACAAATTCTCAACCCAGAGCTCCAAATGGCCTTTAAGATAGATTTATACTAAATCTATTTGTTATGTCTTATCTAAGGCTTCAGTGTCCAGATTATCAACTTTATTCACTCTTAGAGAAACCTAAGACATAGAAATTACTTTATAAATGGCTTCTCATAAGAGTATTATAAATTCATAGTAATTAGGGAATCTAAAAAATTTTTGAGTGAGTAACAAGGGTTGACATAAACAGAGTGAGAGAGGATTATTAATTTCAGACTGTAAAGAATATTTGGGACAAAAATCTCTGCAAACCAATAGCTTATTTTTTTCCTAAATAGAGAAAGAGAATACTAGAGCATTAAAGTATATGAGAAATTACCCAAGTCCTGCCCTTTAGTAAAGAAAGTAAAGAAAGAAGAGGAAAGGAGATCTAAAGTGCTTTACTTGCTCATATATTCATTTATATTATTAAATATAATGTTTAATATTTGACTTGGGATTCTTAATGTTTAGTATTTGACTTGGGATTCTTTCTTACTTCCTTGCTACTGCTGCTAAGTCGCTCAGTTGTGTCCGACTCTGTGTGACCCCACAGACAGCAGCCCACCAGGCTCCCCCATCCCTGGGATTCTCCAGGCAACAACACTGGAGTGGGTTGCCATTTCCTTCTCCAATGCATGAAAGTGAAAAGTGAAAGTGAAGTCGCTCAGTCGTGTCCGACTCTTAGCAACCCCATGAACTGCAGCCAACCAGGCTCCTCCATCCATGGGATTTTCCAGGCAAGAGTACTGGAGTGGGCTGCCATACTTCCTTAGTTAGAAGTTTAAATACTCAGGCAATTCTATAGTAAATGCTATCGATACAATTATAACATTGTACTTACACCTCCAATCAGGTTGGTTCTAGTTCAACATATGTTCTGCCTTTAACAATTAGATTGCAGAAGAAAACACGTTAGGAGTAGAAAATTTGAGGTACTAATTTATATCTACCAGCATAATCAGTGCCTAATACTAATAAATCATGAGAGAATAGGCTTAATTACATCTCATAAAATGAGGAATTAAAGAATATGTAGCCAAACCTGTCCTGGTGGCTCAGATGGTAAAGCGTCCGCCTGCAAGGCGGGAGACCTGGATTCGATTCCTGGGTTGGGAAGATCCCCTGGAGGAGGAAATGGCAACCCACTCCAGTACTCTTGCCTGGAAAATCCCATGGACGGAGGAGCCTGGTAGGTTACAGTCCATGGGGTCACAAAGAGTCGGACACAACTGAGTGACTTCACTTTCTTTCTTTCTTTCATTTCATCCCAGCCTTAGGTGGCTCAGTGGTAAAGAATCAGCCAGCAATGCAGGAGACATGGGAGATGTGGGTTGCATCCTTGGGTCAGGAAGATCTCCTGGAGGAGAAAATGGCAATCCACGCCAGTATCCTTGCCTGGAAAATCCCATGGACAGAGGAGCCTGGAGGGCTACAGTCCATAGGGTCTCAAAAAGGAGGACGTGACTGAACGATAGCACGCACACACGCACCAAAGTCATTAATTTAGTATAAAATATAAGTATGTATAAAATATATACATATACAATATAAGTATGCTATGCTATGCTATGCTATGCTAAGTTGCTTCAGTCATGTCCGACTCTGTGTGACCCCATAGACGGCAGACTACCAGGCTCCCCCATCCCTGGGATTCTCCAGGCAAGAACACTGGAGTGGGTTGCCATTTCCTTCTCCAATGCATGAAAGTGAAAAGTGAAAGTGAAGTCGCTCAGTCGTGTCCGACTCTTGGCGACCCCATGGACCGCAGCCCACCAGGCTCCTCCATCCATGGGATTTTCCAGGCAGGAGTACTGGAGTGGGGTGCCATTGCCTTCTCTGCAATATAAGTATAAATTAAAAGTATAAAATTTAGTATAAAATAAAAGTATGTTTTCCAGGCATAACTTATCTTCTGGATAATGAAAAGATATTGATTTTTCTGATGATGGGCTTGACTCCTCCATAGATTTTGACATTGTTGAGATTTGAAAGAAAATCTTCCACTTTACATTTCCTTTACATTTACATGTCTAGAATATGCTTAGAACCTAAACAGGTTCAGTGCAGAAAACCCTCTTGCTATTTCATGTTATGAGTGATTTAATATGGGGACTCAGATCAGATCAGATCAGTCGCTCAGTCGTGTCCGACTCTTTGCGACCCCACGAACTGCAGCACGCCAGGCCTCCCTGTCCATCACCAGCTCTTGGAGTTCACTCAGACTCACATCCATCGAGTCAGTGATGCCATCCAGCCATCTCATCCTCTGTCGTCCCCTTCTCCTCCTGCCCTCAATCCCTCCCAGCATCAGAGTCTTCTCCAATGAGTCAACTCTTCGCATGAGGTGGCCAAAGTACTGGAGTTTCAGCTTTAGCATCATGCCTTCCAAAGAAATCCCAGGGCTGATCTCCTTCAGAATGGACCCGCTGGATCTCCTTGCAGTTCAAGGGACTCTCAAGAGTCTTCTCCAACACCACAGTTCAAAAGCATCAATTCTTCGGCGCTCAGCCTTCTTCACAGTCCAGCTCTCACATCCATACATGACCACAGGAAAGACCATAGCCTTGACTAGGCGAACCTTTGTTGGCAAAGTGATGTCTCTGCTTTTGAATATGCTATCTAGGTTGGTCATAACTTTCCTTCCAAGGAGTAAGCATCTTTTAATTTCTTGGCTGCAGTCACCATCTGCAGTGATTTTGGAGCCCAGAAAAAGAAAGTCTGACACTGTTTCCACTGTTTGCCCATCTATTTCCCATGTAGTGATGGGACCAGATGCCATGATCTTCGTTTTCTGAATGTTGAGCTTTAAGCCAACCTTTTCACTCTCCACTTTCACTTTCATCAAGAGGCTTTTTAGTTCCTCTTCACTTTCTGCCATAAGGGTGGTATCATCTGCATATCTGAGGTTATTGATATTTCTCCCGGCAATCTTGATTCCAGCTTGTGTTTCTTCCAGTCCAGCATTTCTCATGATGTACCCTGCATATAAGTTAAACAAACATGGTGACAATATACAGCCTTGACGTACTCCTTTTCCTATTTGGAACCAGTCTGTTGTTCCATGTCCAGTTCTAACTGTTGCTTCCTGACTAGGTGCTAACAAAATTACTGGGAAGGATAGAGAAGTAAAAAAGTCAGGGTTTTATGTTTTCAGATTTTCACTTCTATGATCACTATGATCCAAAGTTCATGAAGCAGCTGCTACCACCTGGAGATCAGGAAGCTTCATGAAACTACTGCTGTGTCAGAACTGTCCTGCAGTCCCCAGCTGAATAACTAGCAGTGGAGGCCTCCCATTGCAAAAATTCACATTGCTAAAGCCCATTAGCCAGACATTTCTACTGCCAGAGGGAAAATGTTCTACATTCTCCCGCCTTCCTGATTTCTTGCTAGTGTATCTCATTGGTAGAATCAAATTGTATGCAGAATCTTAGCTGTAAGAGAATCTCAGAAAAGTAGTTTCCACTCTTCCAACTCCTATGAAATGTGGAAAGCATATAAAAGGATATGAATGGGTGCTGAGCAGAAGTAGGCAATAGCCAAAGACATTTAGGAAAAAGAATATTTGGAGGAGGGAAAATAAGGGAAGATTCCCTAGGGGAGGGGATGCCAACACACTCCAATATTCTTGCCTGGAAAACTCCATGGACAGAACATGGATTCACAAAGAGTCAGATATGACTGTGGAGAAGGAAATGACAACCCACTCCAGTGTTCTTGCCTGGAGAATCCCAGGGACAGGGGAGCCTGGTGGGCTGCTGTCTATGGGGTCACTCAGAGTCGGACACAACTGACGCGACTCAGCAGCAGCAGATATGACTGAGAGCGACTTAACACTTTCACTTTTCACTATATGCCTGCCATGCATGAGGAACTGTAAGGGCTTCACTTAAATTATTTAACTTAATATTTCCAACAAGTTTTAATTATCCCCACTTATACTGAAGCTTAGAGAACTTTAATAACCTGTCCAAATTCATGTAACCAGTAAATGACAGAGCAAATATTTAGTATTTGGAACCACTTTTCTCTGAATCAAAAATTTATTCCCTGTTTGTTATATAGTGATAACCTCAATGAATTCTTCAAATAAATAATGATTAAGATATCTATTTAAGCTAATACCTACTTCAAATTCCCCACAGGGATATTTTTCAGTGTATTAATCCAATTCTATTTATTTAGAAGTCAAGAGGTCATATATTGGAGAAGGCAGTGGCACCCCACTCCAGTACTCTTGCCTGGAAAATCCCATGGTTGGAGGAGCCTAATAGGCTGTAGTCCATGGGGTCTCTAAGAGTTGGACACGACTGAGCAACTTCACTTTCACTTTTCACTTTCATGCATTGGAGAAGGAAATGGCAACCCACTCCAGTGTTGTTGCCTGGAGAATCCCAGGGATGGGGGAGCCTGGTGGGCTGCCGTCTATGGGATTGCACAGAGTTGGACACGACTGAAGCGACTTAGCAGCAGCAGCAGCAGCAGGTCATATATATATATGATTCTCAACAAAGGTATAAATATATACTATTGCCATCAACATCTGTGAAGAACTTTGTGATTGTAACTAATATTAATACTAGTTAAAGGTCCTAAGGTTATAAAGGATGCCTTTTTTTCCTATAAGAACAAACTCAATGTTTTTCTAAAACACCATCATTATCTCACTTCCATTTCAGTTTACATTATTGGGAGGTAAAGATAAAATAGACATCCTGTGCAACACACTATTTTTAAATAAATTCAACATTCATTGTGAGTAGGCTTTATTGATGGTAATGAATCTTAAAGTATCTTAATCACGAAAATTGTTTTAAAATTCTGTATTTGCTTATAAGAGTATGTCATCTATGTGAATATGATATGTCATGTAAACGTGACATTTTTATCATGGAAGGAAATATAGTTGAGAATTAATGATGTATAATATTGAGATAAACTTTTCTCTTGCCATGGATTCATAGGCAATCACTTGGTGCATTAATTGTTTTTATTATTCAACAAGTATTTATTATGTGCCTAGTGTTTTTAATGCATTGCATAGGAAGAAAGAAAATCTGCTTCTAATTCTTAAATGGTATATTCAGGCAGATCAGATCTCTCCTTTTAGCCCCTAAACTCACTTGAGTGAGTGTTAGTTGCTCAAACATGTCTGACTCTTTGTGATCCCATGAACTGTAGCCTGTCAGGCTCTTCTGTCCATGGAATTCTCTAGGTAAGAATACTAGAGTGGGTTGCCCTTTCCTTCTCCAGGGGATCTTCCTGACCCAGGGATAGAACCCAGGTCTCCTGCATTGCAGACAGATTCTTTACCATCTGAGCTATGAGGGAAGCCCCAAACTCACTTGAGATTGTAACAGAAAGCTCTCCATCTCCAGTAGAATTCTCCAGGAGAAAAAGAAGTGAACCTGATCAAATAATGGATGCAAATAAGATTAATAAAACATAGCATTTATATGGGGATCCATTTTCCTCAGTAGGGAAACTGTTCTGCCCCACCAACTGAGAAGTATATATCTTTCTGTGGAAATCTACTTAAAATGCATATAAATATACACATCCATATCTTCAGAGTCCAATCTCTTAGGCACCAAATGGACAGAAAGAGCACATGTAACACAAAGAGAACAGCTGGGAATCATTAGGCATATACATGGCCAGGATCAAGGTAAAAAAATCCCTGTGGGTGGAGAGTCTTCCCTCTGACAAAACAGTCATCTTGAGAAACTTTGTTTAAAACATAGGTCTTAAAATAAATCATAGCCGAAACTTCGTTCTGTCTTGATTTGCTTTCTTTTTTAAAAAAAATGGTTCTTATTGCTTAAAAATGGAATATTTGGCATCATAAAAATAATAAACATGAATTGAGTTATGATGGACTGAAAGGGTTTCATAGGGTATAGAAGTAGGTAAAACCACTTTTCCTCTATTTCTGCAGTTTATTAATTGTCATACTAACATTTTTTATTGTTTGTTTTTTAAGGTGGTACTGTGGAATTAGGACTAGTTGGAGAAATAGAATTCCTGAATCTAATGCAGACCTGGGCTTCCCAGTTGGCACTAGTGGTAAAGTACCTGTCTGCTAGTGCAAGAGATATAAAAGACGTGGGTTCGGTCCCTGGATTGGGAAGATGCACTGGAGAAGAAAATGGCAACACACTCCAGTATTCTTGTCTGGAAATTCTCATGAACAGAGGAGCCTGGCAGGCTGCAGTCTAAGGGGTCCCAAAACAGTTGAATATGACTTAGCTTCTGAAATATAGCAAGAAGTCTATCATCAGTAATATTTCAGTGAAAAATATGCACTTAAAAAAAATCTGCACGTGTTTTGGGATGTGATTTTTTACCACCAGTGTGTCTGACAGAGATCTTGAACTATATGAAGTAGAAGGTGCAGTGTGACCATTTTCTTGTAAATTGTTCACATTCTCATTATTAGTGTTATCATTAATTTGTAGTTTCTCTTCAGAAGCCTTTAAAGCTATCTATTTTTGAAGGCTGATTAGTTAAAACTGGGTAATAAAATATATTAACCAATTTCATGAGGCCAGATATAAATGGTAACACCTCTCAACTCACCAAGAGCAGATGAAACCTAGACTTCTCCCACCCTGCCCAATTTAATGAGTTGATTGTATAATATAGAAACTCATTATTGGTTACACTGAAGTTTGGTGGAATCACCTGTGGAAACTGTCTTTGTTTTCACTTGCTGCTGCTGCTGCTAAGTCGCTTCAGTCGTGTCCGACTCTGTGCGACCCCATAGACGGAAGCTCATCAGGCTCCCCCGTCCCTGGGATTCTCCAGGCAAGAATACCGGAGTGGGTTGCCATCTCCTTCTCCAATGCATGAAAGTGAAAAGTGAAAGTGAAGTCGCTCAGTCATGTCCAACTCTTAGCGACCCCATGGACTGGAGCCTACCAGGATCCTCCGTCCATGGGATTTTCCAGGCAAAAGTACTGGGGTGGGGTGCCATTGCCTTCCCGTTGTTTTTACTTAGGTAGATACTTGTTTTTAATATTATTTTAAAAATCTCTTTAATGCTTAGTAGTCCAGTAAAATATTTTTGTTTTAATTGTTTTATTTTTAGAAGTGTTTCACTGTGGTGTATGTTGTGTATAAAATCTCTGTTATTTTTATACTATCCTGTCTCCTGCTGCTGCTGCTGTTTAGTTGCTAAGTTGTGTCCAACTCTTTGCAACCCATGAACTGCAGCCCCCCAGACTCCTCTGTCCATGAGATTTCCCAGGCAAGAACACTGGAGTGGGCTGCCATTTCCTTCTCCCGAGGATCAAACACAAGGATCAAACCCGCTTGGCAGGCAGATCCTTTACCACTGAGCCAGCTGGGAAGCCCACTGTCCTATTTACCATTTGTATTTTGTTCATTTGCAACTCTTTTCTCCTTTTTTTCTTCTTCCAACTTTCCGGAGATTCCTCTATCTTAATAGTCCTTTCAAAGAAGTATCTTCAATTTTATTGATCATCTCTTTTTGATGTTGTTTGTTTTCTATTTTATTGATTTCTGACCTTACCTTTGTCGTAGTATCCTTCTAGTGTCCTCAGGTTTTATTATCTTGCACGGTTAGAAGTTTCACTTCTTTCTTATTTTCTAATAAACATACTCAACTCTGTAACATTTCTGAAGTGCAAACTTAGTTGTATCCCACAGATTTTGATATATAATGTCTTCATTTTAATTTAGATTTAACTATTGTTTACTTTCCTCAAAACATTCTAGGCTAAGGGTTATTAATATTTAATAGTGATCCATTTGAATTATAAACACTAGAGATTTTTTTGTTTCTGTAGGTATACTTTGGAGGGCATAATTTCACTATTCATTCATTGGCATTTTTTGAATGTCTTATGCCATGATTTTTTAGAATGTTTAAAATGTGTTTATTCTCTGCTTAAGAGTGTGATGTCCTCTGTATCTGTGTGTTGGTGATATGCTATCAAATAGTCTTCTCTTTTTGTCCTCCTGATCCTTTTATGTATGCATTTGTCTATCTCTTCCTTCATTCTATCAGATGTTACTTTACACCTTTAAAGATAATGTCAGATCCACATATGGAGATGTTTATTGTGTCTTCTTCATCTAGTGTTCCCTTAAATCTGATTTCCCTTTTCCTGTTAAGATTTTTTTTATATTAACTTATCTTTTATCTAAAGATATCAAAATGGGTACTCATTGTTTATCTAACCTTCATGGTTATATATTCATGGTTCATTATTTTTATATTCATATGTTCTACCTTTCTACATTTTTTTTGTTTTAAATTTATAGTTCTGGGCCATTATAATTTTGGATCTTTTAAAAATTCTACCTGAGCGTCTTAGACTTTTGATCAATGAACTTAACACATGTACCTTCTTGGAAATTATTCTCCTGTCAGGGAAGAGTTCTGCCATCTTGTTTTAAATGTATTGTTCATCATTATTTTATTCTTCTTTTCATAACTTCAATAAGATAGATCGGTTTTACTCCCACTGCTCATTCAGTACCTATAGGTGACATAATTAGGCTAGGTGACACCTGTGAGTTCTGTACAGGAAAATAACCCTAAGGTCATATATAATAACTGAGGCAACTCTTGTTATTAATAATGCGCTGAGGGCAAACCTGCCTAACTTTTATCCTGGAGGAAGATGTCATCTCTAAACAATCCTTTATTCTGCATCTTAGTGATATACTCTCTGTTCCAAGACTGTGCAAATTCTTGAAAGAATAGTCTGTAGCAGAAGTCAGTGAAGGCATGCAGAAACATTATTGTTTCTGAACATAGGTCAGTAAACTATTTTAATAACCAATTCAAAGAATTTCTCAAATTATGTGTAGTAATGGATCCTCAATATACATATAGTTGCTATGAATCATTGAAGCCTTTAAAATATTTTATAGCTGAGTGATGAAATCTGTCTTATTTATTTTTAATTAAAATAACATTTTAGAATCATGTTTCTCCTTGAAAACATGCACACTTTCAAAGCCACATTTCACATGGAGGTGGAAAGTTATGGTTTTGCTAAAAATTCTTAACTAGACCACCATCCTCCTCCAAAACAAACTGTATCTGACAAAGTAAGTCATTGTTTTAAATGCCAAAGATGAGTGAGATCTGAATCATTTCAAAGAGGATTTTGCTTTTCAAAAAGTGTAAAAATGCAAATGAAATTCAGAGGGAAGCTCTCAAACGAGAATTCTGATCTCAGAGTATCAGAGATGTTAGAAGAGATCCCAGATAGAATTTTCAGTGAACCTACTCTCCTAAGCATGCTCCTGGGATAGATAGCCCCATGGATCAAGGGGTGAAGGTGACACAAAGAGAAGCATTGTGTCAGCCCAGAGCCAGGTGCCCGGTGTCTCAAATGAGAGGGGGAGTCACATGCACATTCTCCTGTGGCCTACAGATTGGCTTTCTGACTCTATTCTAATGGCTACATTTTTTATATGTATGAAATACAAGGGTATTTATTTTTAAATGATTTTATATGGAATGACTTTATCTTTTAAACAAAGGATCCATGTGTTTTGGAAGAATGGCTGAATTATAAGGGCATGAACTTTGCATTGAAAACTCATTCATCTATTTTTCTAAGTACAAATCTTGGGAAATCAGGGGAACTTAAATAGATTCATTCAACTTGCAGTTCAGAAGTTCAGATAATACATATGTCAAGTTAGTGTGTGTATGTGCCTATGGGTGTGTGTGTGTATACTGATGAAGGAAATTTAAATGGATTCTTTCCTCATTATTTTGGCATCCAAGGAAGAGCCCCAAAGGGACTCTCTTTGCTAGAAAATTGATACGGTAAGAGCAATTTTTCTCATGTTTCAGATAATACCTTTAAACCCACTTTAAGCCTTAAAGTAATATAACTACTAGGAAAGAGTAACTTTATTCCTGTTTCTTGTCACACTATGACAGCCAGTAGTGCATATGTCTTAGTTCTGACTTTGTTTATACTGATCAAAAAAATGAAGGTGGTGAATACCTTATTTTAAAACCAGAAAGTTTTTTTTCTTCCCACAACTAGTTTGATTAAAGCCCTTTTGAATTATGACCTACCCTCTTTTCCTTACCTCCATTCAAGAAAATTAACAGTTTGACACAATTGTGATAAGGTAATTTACAGATTCAAAATAACATTACTACAGATTCAAAAGTAATGTTAAGCTAAGGTGACCACTTGAACAAATTTAAGCTACTCCCTCTTTTCTCACTCGCTCCCATATCAACCAAAATAAATAATGCATTAGTACTGGTGACCAGGGAAATATTTCCTAATTCTTGAAGCATTTCTGCTAGAAATAGTGTAGCAGAGTTTAGAACAGCTTCATTGTCCCTTACTAGACAGTAATACATGTCCCATTAAATCTCCCAAATACCAGTTGCGATTACTTTTGCTACAAGGTGGTTGAAAGCAGTGGGTACCAGTCGTTCTTGGGGGTCCGAGGTTTATTGAAGTTATCCCTGGTGTGGTGAAATTAACTCCTTAAACAGCCAAAAACACCAGAGGGATGTATCTGTGGCACAGCTAACCATGCTGATGTGGGTACAGAAATCTGGAGCATGGCCTTAAGTTGTCCACAAACAAACAGAAACCAGAAACTAGATGAAGACATTAATCTATTATTATGATCTCCAAATTTTAAAATTTATGATTCATCGACTACATTATAGAATTTTTTATCTGTAAGGTCTTCCTTTTCAGATGTGAAAAGAAGATTCTAATTGTAATTAAGTGGAGAATGAAAAATCCAATGAGAACCTATCAGTTCTCTTTCAGGGAAAATATCAGAGATGAATAAAAAGCCTTCATGAAATTAACTAAAATAAAAGTGAAAATGTTCTGGATTATAAGATAAATAGCAGAATCTAGTATACAGGGGAAAAGGATTTTCTGTTGATAGGCCGACAATATTTGCTATATAAGAGATAGATAAAATTCAGACATTTGCTTTTTACTCTCAAAATTGAAAAAATATCAAGTTTATGAAAAGAGAATATTAAAAGGCAACATAGTGAAATATAAGTGGAGCTAGAGGAGAGAAAGGGAAACTAAAATGAAATGAGATTTGATCAATACACAAAGATCAATCTTATATCTATATACTAGCAGCAAAAGATGAAATAAAAATAACACACAAAACACCCCACATAAAAATGTCATTAAAGACATAAAATACTTCAAAGTAAGTTTTTAAAAAAAAAAAAATTGTAAGCGTATACACTAAATGCTAAACATACTTTTCTGGGAAATATTAAAGAGGACCCAAACAAACAGAAATTACATTATGTTCATGGATTGGATGAATCAGTCTTGTTAAGATGTCATTATAGTTTTAATGAACTCCCAATGAAAATCCCAACAGGCCTTTTTTTTTGTAGAAATTGACAAGCAGTTTGTAAAATTTGATTGAAAACATGAAAGTCCTAGATAGTAAAAAATAAAAAAAACTCGTTAAAAAAGAACAAAGTGGAAACTCAAACTACCTGAATTTGATATTTATAAACTGCAGCAGTAAATACAGTGTAGTACTAGAATAAGAACAGAAAAATAGGTCAATGGGAAAGAATATATAGTCCAGAAATGGACTTTGGGAATATAGTCTGAAAGGAAATTTTTTTTAAAATGAAGTTCTCAATGAAAATGAAGGTGGACTCCTCTTTCACATAATATACAAAAATGAATTCAAGCATTTTATAGCCCTAAAAGTAGAAGCTAAAACTATAAAAACTCTAGGTGAAAATATAGGATAATGTGTTCATGGCTGGTGGGAAACAAAGATTTCTTAGCGAGGACATGGAACATACCAGTCACTTAAAAAAAAGTGATAAACATCATCAAAATTTAAAAGTTCAAATTATCAAAGTCATCTTCAAGAAAATGAAAAAGACCAAGGGAAATATTTATACTTACCCATATACATATATCAAAAGAATATCTAAGGAAAAACAAATATTGTTGATGGAGAAGATCATCTGACATATCCTGACCAGTTGTTAACAAAATCATAAATAAACACAATATTTATAGATTAAAGGTGGGCTTTTTGATTTGCTTTGTTGACATGTATGCATTCTTTATTGGGAGCAGTAACAGAATAAAGGATTTTATTGTCTGTTATCGCTTTAATAATAAGAAATTGACTGTACTTTAAGAAGTCCAATGCCATTTTTTGAGGAATTCTAAATTGTATTTGTTGATGTTTAGTTTGGATCTAGCGAGATTAATGTCATACAAAAAATCTGTAACTAAGTCAGACCACTAAGCCTCCAGTGGTCTTCCCTGGTGGCTAAAATAGTAAAGAATGTGCTTACCCCTGGAGAAGGGACCCATTCCAGTATTCTTGTCTGGGAAATCACACAGACAGAGGAGCCTGGTGGGCTACAGTCCATGGGGTTGCCAAGAGTCAGAAACGACTGAGTGACTAACACATAATCTTTATTACTGGAAAAAAGTTGGTAATGATAAGGCAATGGGCGTTGGATTTTTTGTAGGATAGTTGTGGGTGGTGGTGCAATAAGTGGGTGGAAAAGGGTATACATTGATGAAGATCATGCATAATATTTATTAAACTTAATTACAGTCATGAATAAATAAAAATAAATGACAACAATTTAAATTAATTCCTGCTAGAAAGATTGAGTTTCATTGGCTTACTTGTTTTATAGATATTTCAAAATGAAACTAAACTAGTGGAACTAAGATTTCCATGTGTCTACCCTCAAAGCACTTCTGGTCAGAAATATTTTAGTAATATTTTAGTAATAGTAATAGAAAGTAATAGTAGCCATCTCTCAGTAGCCATCTTCACCTACCCACTACACATCTCCAGATGTTTATCATTTATGAGTATTGGAAAAACTAAAAAACTATTGTACCATTTGTGTGTCTTACTTACAATTAGAGTATATTACCAACAACTGAAGGTATTCCTAAGACTTTCTTGATCAATAAGTACAAAGAAAATTAATTTTTTTCTCCCTGCTTCATTGGTAGAAAAAATTCTGTTTCCCTGAAATGATGATTCCTTATTTAGTTCAGTTCAGTTGCTTAGTTGTGTCCAACTCTGCGACCCCATGAACCACAGCACGCCAGGCCTCCCTGCCCATCACCAACTCCCTCAGGCCACCCAAACCCATGTCCATTGAGTCGGTGATGCCATCCAGTGATCTCATCCTCTGTCATCGCCTTCTCCTCCTGCCCTCAATCTTTCCCAGCATCAGGGTCTTTTCAGATGAGTCAGCTCTTCGCATCAGGTGGCCAAAGTATTGGAGTTTCAGCTTCAACATCAGTCCTTCCAATGAACACCCAGGACTGATCTCCTTTAGGATGGACTGGTTGGATCTCCTTGCAGTCGAAGGGACTCTCAAGAGTCTTCTCCGACATCACAGTTCAAAAGCATAAATTCTTCAGCACTCAGCTTTCTTTATAGTCCAACTCTCACATCCGTACATGACCACTGGAAAACTCATAGCCTTGACTAGATGGACCTTTGTTGACAAAGTGATGTCTCTGGTTTTTAATATGCTACCTAGGTTGGTCATAACTTTCCTTTCAAGGAGTAAGCCTCTTTTAATTTCATGGCTGCAATCACCATCTGCGGTGATTTTTGGAGCCCAGAAAAATAATGTCAGCCCCTATTTCCTCATCTATTTGCCATGAAGTGTAATAAGTGATTCCTTATTACAGTCAGATATTCGAGACTAACATTGTTACCTACTGCATTAGTTTTTCAGACTGCTGTAACAAAGCATAGACTGAGTGACTTAAACAGCAATTTTGGAGGCTAAAAGCCTAAGGTTAAGAAGCCTGCAGGGTTGTTTTCTTCTGAGGCCTCTTATCTTGGGTTTGCAGATGGCCATCTTCTTTCTATTTTCACATCATCTTCCCTCTACACATGTCCATGTCCAGATTTTTTTTTTTTTAACAAGGACAATCCTAACAATCTCATTTTCACTTAATTACCTCTTTAACGACCCATCTCCAAGAAGTCATGTTTTGAGCTACTGCGAGTTAGGACATAAGAATTTGGGGGTGGGCTCACAGTTTAGAAAAACACTTTCTATTCACCTTGAAGCCTAACAGTCTAGGCTGGTTGGAAAGTTAGAAATTATTCATGGTGTGGTCATATGATGGTGTATTCATGTAAATGAACCGCAAGGTGTGTTGAGTACCAAAATCTGGAGAATCTCTGTTATAGTTACTTTTCACTTAAAGTTTTTGACATTAAAAAGAGCCAGTGAGTAATGTCCTTATGAGGGCAGCACATGTGGTTAGTCTTCATTGTGATTTGGCAAAGTTTATGGATAAGAGGTGTTCAAAAGTATACAGTTGAGATGTTTGGCAAGATCTAATGAGTGTGAATTATGGAGCAACTTTGGAAGTCTGTATGGTCAGAGGCCAATGAAGTTCCTAACGAGAAAGTTAATGGATTTTCCTAGTCAAAAAAAAAAAAAAAAAAAAAGATGGTAGAAAGCAATGCAGTTATTTTTTAAATTACTTTATTCATTCCCTCATTCATTCAACAAGCCTTTCTTAACTCTTGTATATGCTGGACAGTGAAGTAGACCCTGAACACAGAAAGAACAATAAAACGTGGCCTCTCTCATTTTTACTCTTTATGTGAGAGAGAAAGACATATCCAGCAGAAATTATAATACCATGTGGTAATGGGAGGAATAGAATAGGAACATAGAGAAAAGAATGCCAAACCGCAGTAAAGCTCCAAGGGCAGGGTTGCAGCAAATGAATTAGGGATGGAATCCCTCTGGTGAAGAGGATGAACAGGACCAGGAGAGAGGATTGCAATATGAACAAAGGTACAGGGCTGAGAAACAGTGTGACATGTGAAGGAAAATAGGAAGCAGTGATTCAGTGAAGCTCAGTCACAGTCAGAAGCATTGAATGTACTATTTGTGGCACTACATGTACCAAGAGTTGGTGTTGACATTTGTGTATAAACAGTGGTCATATTATTTATGTAGTGATTCTCTCTAATGAAGTGCTGCCTAGAAGTTCTCTGATTCACTCCTAGGGAATAAGCAAATGCATGTTGGTATGGTAAATCTATATCAAGGTCTCAGAAAGATGTATGATATTATGGTCTAAAGTAATCATATTTGGACTTAGAGTATTACAAATAACCAGACATACTTTCATATATTCTTGCCTTCGTTCACATGCTCAGGCAGTCCTATTAAGTATCCACTAAGTTTGAGGAGGCAAGTAGCTACTAAGCCAGGGCTACAGGAGGATGCAGAAGACATTATTATTTCTTCCTCAATTTTTAAATTAGTTCGAGCCTACCTGAAAACTGTAAGAAAAAAGTTTAAGTTTTAATGGATGAGGGCATAGTAATGCAATGTGTATTTTATTTATGTATTCCAATCATGAATAAATAAGAAGCGATTTGAAGGAATTTGAATCAGTTGGAGTTTTATGGTTGTAGCGAGTAAAGATACTTTGATATCTTTATGAGAGTGACTAATACAGAGAGACACCGGGGGAAACAGCCTGTGCTGAGGTGTGGAGATGGGAACAGACCAGCAATGGTTAGGAAAAGGTAAGGAAACAGATGAGTTTTTATAAGAGAGATAGAACTAACTGTGGTATCTGCTCTTGTTCTTAGTTGTCAATTCAGTTCATCTGTGTTTCTTTTGGTAAAAAGAAAATCAAATAATTCCTTGGTCTAGCAAAAGAACCCTGAGATCTCAGCTGGGTCTCTTATAGGATTGTTAGCTGAGATTGCAAGAAATGAATGCCTTTTATAAGAAAGTATCTTTATTTTTTTAAAAAGTCTTTCTCGGTGTCCCTTATTTTAGTTTTACATTTATTGTTTACTTCTTTTGGCTGTGCTGGTCTCAGTTGCAGCATGCAGGATCCAGTTCCCTGACCAGGGGTCAAACCGAGGTCCCTGCATTGGGAGCACAGAGTCTCAGCCATGGATGACCAGGAAAGTCCCTGGACATTTTTGATTTTATAATGTAGCAGCTCTAGAAGTCATATTCTACTCTCTTAAGAGGTTGCTTTTGCTGTTATTTAGTTGTTGATCGTTTGCTTAGTGAGTGTCCTAAATGATTTGTCATTTTGTGTTCTTTGTCATGAATGAAGTTCTGTCATTAGCTGAGTGATCAGCTAGTGATTGGACAGATCAAAGTTATGACCCTGAAATAAATATTTAAATCCTTTAATTCCCCTATAAAGATGTAGTTTGTGTATTCCTTAGGTTTTTTCATTATCTTTTTTCCATTTCCTTATGTATAGTTTTATTTTTTTTACCTCTGCCAAAGGTTGAATATCTATTACTTCATTGAAAAGGTCACAATTATGTGGACAATATTAAGAACTATATTATCAACCTGAAGCTTGGCAGGTTTCTATCAAGCTGGTAAGAGTTTAATGGACATGGTGGGGAACAGTCAAAAAATGATCCACACCCGTGTGTCTGGTTTCAATAAGAGATGTATGAGTCAATGAATGAGCAGACAAATATTGAAAATTAGATAATGATTCAAAACAATATAGTATTGTTAAGTTTCAGATATCATGGGTAATGTGTCATTGTAATTAAGTGGAAATAAGTAATTACTGAAAGCTAGGGTGTTGAGAAAGTTTTCATGGAGGAAGTAGCATTTGAACTGAATTTATAGGAGAGGTTGGATTTAATTTATTCATTTTTTAATTTTATTATTGGAGCATAGTTGCTTTACAGTGTTCTGTTATTTTCTGCTGTAGAGCAGAGTGAGTCAGCCATATGTATACACATATCCCCTTCCTTTTGGACCTGCTTCCTACTCACCACTCTATCCCACCCCACAAGGTCATCATAGAGCACTGAGCAGAGCTCCCTGGGCTACACAGCAGTTTCCCACTAGTTATCTGTTTTACACACAGTGTAGTATGTACGTTAATGCTACTCTCTCAATTTGTCTCATCTTCTCCTTCTCCCTCTGTGTCCACATGTCTGTCTTCTGTTTATGGGGTTAGATTTTTATCAGCAGAGAAGTCATGAGAGGAGACACAGTAAACAAGGCATGTAGGAAAAAAAGATTATCATGGACAATGGGAATAATATTTTTGCCACTGAACCAATTTCTTAAAAAATTAAAATTATGTTTTAATTTTAAATGATGTTTCCTTTCTTCCTTGACTTCAGTAAAGCTATTACTTCAGGGGAATAGAGGGTGAAATTGAAAGTGTTAGTTGCTCAGTTGTGTCCAACTCTTTGTGACCCCATGGACTGTAGCCTGCCAGGCTCCTTTGTCCATGGAATTCTCTAGGCAAGAATATTGGAATGGTGGCAGTTCCCTTCTCCAGGGGATCTTCCCACCCAGGGACTGAGACTAGGTCTCCTCCTATATTACAGGCAGATTCTTTACCAGGGAAAAAGAGGTACCACCTAAAAGAGAGGAGTAATTTACTGATCACCTTTATGTTTCAAAGCTAACTTCTTGGAGGTAAAGGAATACAGTTTAAAGCAAGATCTATGAAGAAAGAAAGTTATTTTCTCAATTCTGAAAACTCACCCTTTGCATCTTCAGAGCAAAGCTCTTCAGAGGTTTAATCATGGATTGTATTCATTGTGGAAAATGAGATGTAGAGAAAGTCCCTGGCTGATCGAATGAAAGAGAAAAAAACCCCACAGAGTCCTGGATAAAGGGAAAAATACAAAGACAGACCAAGAGGTGAGAGATGAATGCCCTGGCTCACCCCTCAGGATGTGTAGGTTGTAGAAACATCCAGAAGGATTAGGACTGGAGAAGAATGTGACAGAATCTTTACACAGATCCTTGGACTAGTTAATGTAAAAATCTGGGTGCTGTTGGACTAGATTTTTCTTTTACATTCATACAGTACAGAGCTCCATGAAATAAAACATGGAGATGAGAGACCAGCAAGACAGGCCTGGGTGAGGACTTCTGATTCTCCTTGAGCCTAGGTTAGGTGGAGCAGACCTGGCAACCCAAACTTGTTTTGTGAAGGATACAAGGGAGGGAGGGCGAGTAGCTGACAATAGAGAATAATGGGGTTGCCATCATGAGGAGCAGTGGGACTCCACAGCAGAGGATGTGATGTCCCAGTCTAGGCTGAGCCAAGGAGGAGGCTGAGGGCGGGACCCAGAGGATCCCAGAGTAGAGATGGAGCTAGATCGAGGTGGAGAGATGATCACCAAACTCCAGACCATACTGAGAACAGGCGGTGCCCAGACACCAAGTGGGTGAGAGCAGTCTTCTCAGAGTCCAGTGAAGGAGACCGTAAGGATTTACACAAAGAGTAGCTGCCTGCCAGCCATTGTCCAGAGGATACATGGATTGGGTTGGCCAAAACGAACTTTTTGGCCAACCCAATCTGTAGAATGTAGGTTTTTCTGTAGGATGTTACAGAGTAACACCTGAATGAACTTCGTGGCCAATCCAGTACTTCCTGTTATATGCCGTGCTGCCTTAGGTGGCCAGGGAGAGAAGTAAACCTCAGAGAAGAGAAAGAGTCTTTGTTGGGAATTTTGAACATAAATTTGACTGTTTATATGTTAAAAAGAGACTAAGATTATTGAAAGCAAAAGTTTAAGCTAGAAGAGATTGATACCTTTAAAAGGCAAATTTATGGTTATTATTCTTATTTTTAGTTTTATTTTATTTTCCCTATGACTCAAAAGGATGGAGGTTCACCTTACTTATAGAAAACAAAGATTCTCCATTTTTACTCATCTTAATTGTAGTTAGTTTTGGAGCCAGTCTGCATGTGTTTTGGAGGCTATGAATAAACCAAGCCTCCTAAAGTGGAGTGTTTGTGTTAGGAAATAGTGATCCATAGAGTTAGAAAAATATAAATATTTGTCTGGATGTGGGAACACCAATATATTGAAGTTGGATCTGAAAATATATTCAGTATATTTTATATGAAAAAGTGCTCTAATTTCAAAAGTTCCAGATGAACCCCAGAAGAAATGCTGGATGAATTTTTCTTTGGCTCTGATTTTATCTAAGTCATGGCTATAGTCCATCTGGAATTCTGAGCTAGGACTGTGTGGATTATCATGGGTCATGTGTTGCTTTCGTTACTCCAGCAGTGTGTGTATGTAACTTTGCCTGTGCCTGTGTGTGTGTGTATGTGTGTGCATAAGTGCATATTGCGCATCTTCTATGAAAAGCTGCTACAGACTTCCTTCCATTTTTTGGTCAGAATGAATTCATAAAAACCACATACTGGATCTGAGACTCACAAAGCGGATCATATTTTTCCTACCCAAATGATGTTGTAATTTTGGTTTGAATTTAAGACATGGCCTCAAATAAATCATAGCTGTAATCAACACCACAACTGCAAAGGGAAAAATTCAGTTACTACAAATCTTTAAAATTATATCATAATGTTATAAACTGTGGATAAAATTTCTATATAAAATCATTGTAAGTGGGACTCCAATATACAGTAAACTGTATATAATAACTCTACTGACAGCTTTGCTTTATCATATATTTGATCAACTGTAAAATTATGATAACTTAATTTTAATTCATACTTTTACATTTTGAAACTAGGAAAGGGCTTTAAAGAATAATTTGAGTGACCAGGTATTTTAAAATAAGGTAGTCTGAAATTTTAACTGTCTTTTATATTTTTTGATAACTCTCAACTGATCTTCAATTTGAAGATCGATTTTATTTAATGTGAAGCCGCCTACTAAAGTAATTCTTTAAGACTTCATTAAGAACTATATTCTAAGTAATTTAGAGAAAATAAAAAAATGGTTTGCATATTGCATTTGTTGTCTATAACTTTCTAACAGTTTGCTATACACTTAACATTAAAACAACACAGATCTATCACCTTAATTTCTTTGGATCAGGAACCTACACACAGCTCAACTGTGTCTTCTACCTCAAGGTTTCTCATTAGGCTGTAATCAAGGTATCAGTCAGGGTTCTGAGGTCTCTTCTGAAACTCAACTCGGGAAGGATCTCCGTCCAAGCTCACCCAATTGTTGACAGAAATCAGTTCCTCAAGGGTTGTTGGACTGAGGGCCTCAGTTCCTAACTGGCCATTGACCAGAAGCCATCTGAGTTCTTGTTATATGGGACTTCAACAGACAGCAACTTGTTTCATCTAAATGTGCAAGTCAAAAAAGCAATAGAGAGAGCATGCTAGCAAGATGGAAGCCACAGTTTTTCATAACCTAACTGCGGAAGTGATGTCCAATCAACTTAGCAGCATCTGCTGGTTAGAAGCCAAGATGCCACATTTCACTCATCTTCAACGGGAGAGGATGCCACAGGGCATGAGCAAGAGACAGTAGGGATCATGGATATCTTACAGTCATCTGGACACAGACATGTTCCACATGTTGATCTTTACATATCTGTTTCTCTTGCTCTCTTTCTCATTTACAGTGCTCTTGGAGGGAAAGAGCTCACAGTATGCTGCGTGGAAACGGGACTAGAACACTGCTTTTTGCGTTGCTTATAGAGCTGAGTCGTAGGTTGATGATTGTATAGTTATAAGCTTGATGTCTTCACATTACTGAGCGACATTGTTACCGATGACCATAAGGGAGATGAACTTCAAGGCAGTATCTTTGCTTTACTAATCACAGTGTTGAGTGAGATGCAAACAGAAGTGTCAGTTCAGCTGATATTTCAGAAGGACTGCAGATGAGACTCTGGTTAGAAAGGAGGGCGGATCAAAAAAGATGGGTTATAAAATATGGAGCAGTCATCAAGACAAAACTTAATGAAATGTATGTCTAAGAAGTTTAGAGGTGTTTGGGGGAAAGTTTTAATGCAAAAAGTTCAATTTAACTATCTCTCTTGTGTGTGTTAAGTTGCTTCAGTCATGTCTGACTGAAGTCCCGTGGAATGTAGCCTCTTAAGCTCCTCTGTCCATAGGATTCTCCAGGCAGGAATATTGGAGTGGATTGCCATGACCACCTCCAAGGGATCTTTCCAACCCAGGGATCAAATCTGTGTCTCTTATGTCTCCTGCATTAGCAACTGGGTTCTTTAACACTGGAGCCATTTGGGAAGCCCCATCACTTCCATAGTCTCATGAAATTTCCAGTAAAAAATGTCTATTAGTTAGATATCATTTAAAGAGAGGATATGTGTGAGATTCTGAGATTAGTGTCAAGATAAAGGCTGAGCAACCCTTGCTGACCAGTGTTGTGTAACATAGACTTAACTGGAAGCATAGTATGAACAGAGTATTGTGTTCTGATTGGGAAAACATGGCCTTTGCTCCAGTCCTGGCTGTGTGACTTGATCCAACTAAACTCAGACTCAAATGTCAGATCTCATCAGCTGAACATGGCTTACACTGTTTGGCCTATACTTCACATGCTTTCAAAAACTGCCCCATCTCCAGCCAGTACCCTACTTTTTGTACCTTTCTCTCTTATTCCTATATGGTACCTGCCTATAATGCAGGTAAATAGGGGATAAAACAAACCTTTGTGCAGGCATTCTCAGCCTCAGCACCATTGACATCTTGGGCTGGACAGTTCTCTGTGGTGAGGAGTTAGGCTGCTGCTAAGTCGCTCCAGTCGTGTCCGACTCTGTGCGACCCCACAGACGGAAGCCCACCAGGCTCCCCCGTCCCTGGGATTCTCCAGGCAAGAACACTGGAGTGGGTTGCCATTTCCTTCTCCAATGCATGAAAGGGAAAAGTGAAAGTGAAGTTGCTCAGTCGTGTCCGACTCTTAGCGACCCCATGGACTGGAGCCTACCAGGATCCCCCGTCCATGGGATTTTCCAGGCAAAAGTACTGGGGTGGGGTGCCATTGCCTTCCCCGAGGAGTTAGGCTGTGCCAACTAAATTTCAGTGGTATCTAACACACACCCTCCTTTCAGTTATGACAATGAAAAATATCTTCAGATATTATCCTATGTCTTCCTGTAGTAGAGGAATGGATAAATTACCCAGGGTTGAGAGCTACTACCTGAGACATTTGTTGTGTGGAGCAGAATGATGTGTTACATCTCAAAGCACCTAAAAGTGTAATTAAAATGTACTAGGGGCTCAATAAATGATCGTTTTCCTCTAACATTTGGCATGGGAGGGTAGTATCTTATATATGGAATAACTTGACATAAGTTTTCTGAGACACAGAAGGCAAGGGTGTGTGTATGTGTGTGCTACTCACTCAGTTGTGTTAGACTCCTTGTGACCCCATGGGCTTTAGCCCACCAGGCACTTCTGTCCATAGGATATTCCAGGGAAGAATACTGGAGTGGGTTGCCATGCCCTTTTCCAGGGGATCTGCCTGACCCAGGGATGTAACCCAGATCTCCTGCATTGCAGGTGGATTCTTTACCATCTGAGCCACCAGGCAAGTCCAGAAGGCAAATAACCCTGTATGTAATAATTTATATAGTCACTAATTTAAAAAAGTCATTTGTTAGAGATATCTGTGTGTGTACATAAAAGCTGACCCTCACCTGTAAAGTCAGACCAGTGGGGCTTCAGTTGCAGTCCTCTTCCAATTAATACTATGTGCTCTGGGGAAGTCCTTCACACTTTCTAAGGGGCTTTATTTGTAGCACACCTTATAAATAAAATGGAGTAACTGACATGTATATCATGGTGTTGAAAGATTCAGTCATTCATTCATTCAATGTATACCTATGGAGCATCCATTAATATTATGTTTCGGGTGTAGGAAATGTGAGAAATTCTCTGCCATGTTGCATATTCATTAGTGTGGAATCAAATGATGAACTAATAAATGTAAAGTGTAATAATTCCAGGATGTAACCATCATTCTGAAGATAAAGAGGGAGAACATGGATAAAGAGTAATAGAAGATGCTGTCTTAGATAGAGTAGTCAAGGAAATCCCGTCTTAGACGGCAATCTCTGAGCAAAGACTTGAACGAAGGGAGAGAAGCACAGTATGGTCATATTAGGTGCAAGGGCACCCCAGGGAGAAGACATAGCAGGTACAGAGTCCTGAAGATATTTATAGTCTTGGATAGTTCATGGCACAGGAAGAGGCTTGGGTTGCTATATAGGTAAGTGTATTACATAATCAGTTCATTACACTTTTAGATGTTTATGTACATACACACAGACACACACACACATATATATATATATATTTATTATCACAAAATACTCTTTTTTAAGGGCTTCCCTACTGGCTCAGTGGTAAAGCATTCAGCTGCAAATGCAGGAGATGAAGGCTCAATCCTTGGGTCTAGAAGATCCCCTGGAGAAAGAAAAAGCAACCCCTTCCATTCTTGCCTGGGAAATCCCACGGAGAGAGGAGCCTGGCAGGCTACAGCCCGTGGGGCCACAAAGAATCAGACACGACTTAGTGACTAAACAACAACTCTTCTTTTAAGACACTCAAAAATTTGTATAATGTAGGAAGTGAGAGGAGGTTCTTAGGCAGTATCATGCGGCATGACGTTATTAAAGAACAGTTCCAGCTATCCAAGGAAATGGATAGAGGCAACTATCCAAGGAGGCAACTATCCAAGGAAATGGAACAAGTTGAAAATAATCTTGTAGAATTTAATGCGAGGTGGCAATGTCTTGTGACTTGAAGTGTAGGGGATGAGAACAGCATGTGAATTCCAAGAAAGCAGTGCAGAACGGAAAGAGGATTTACGATGTGCCAGACAGGGTGGCAACATCCTGTGGCGTGTGGCTCGCATCTCAGTGATGGGAAAGGTATGTCCTGTGCCTGCCTCTAGCCTGCGGCACACCACAGGGAGGACAATTGGCAGCCACAGCCATAGCCCATCAGCAGCAGTTTCAGTGTATGACCAGCCACCATGATCTTCTTTACTTATTTTTCCAAAATGAGATTCTTTTTTTTTCCTTATCCCAAAGGGCTATACGTAAAACAGAAATAAAGGAAGGTTGAAGGGGAGAGGATAGGAGGCAGTTATGAGACTTAGCATCTTTTTTAGACTAACCATATTGGATTTTGGGCTTCCCTGGTAAAGAAACCGCCTGCAATGCGAGAGATGCAGGAGACTTAGGTTAGATTCCTGGGTTGGGAAGATCCCCTGGAGGAGGAAATGGCAACCCCCCAATCTAATATTCTTGCCTGGATAATCAGTTGACAGAGGAGCCTGGCAGGCTGCAGTCCATGGGGTAACAAAAGTGTCAGATGCAATTGAGTGACTGAGTGTATATTGGATTTAGGATCCCAACAAATATAAAAGCATAATAAAATACTTTTTTTATGTTTTATTTTTACTTTCTAACATGCATTTAGTTGGTTAAAATTTGCTTCATTGAGAATATTGCATGATGAGTTGAAAATCTCAGTATCAACAACACGAAGTTCAGCGGAGTGTAGCTAAGTACAAAGGAAATAAAATGGAAGACCCTTGAAGCAAAAGAAGTCTACTATGTGAAGATCAATCCTGGAATTTCTTTAGAAGGAATGATGCTAAAGCTGAAACTCCAGTATTTTGGCCACCTCATGCAAAGAGTTGACTCATTGGAGAAGACTCTGATGCTGGGAGGGATTGAGGGCAGGAGGAGAAGGGGACGACAGAGGATGAGATGGCTGGATGGCATCACTGACTCGATGGATGCGAGTCTGAGTGACCTCCGGGAGCTGGTGATGGACAGGGAGGCCTGGCGTGCTGCAGTTCATGGGGTCGCGGAGAGTCGGACACGACTGAGCGACTGATCTGATCTGATGTGGAGGTCTAGTGAAGGAAATGTGTTAGTTTCACAGTTGTCTGACTCTTTGCAACCCCTTGGACTGTAGCCTTTCAGGCTCCTCTGTCCATGGAATTCTCCAGGCAAGAGTAAAGGAAGTGAAGGAAGGGTACTATCAAAACTTGAGACTTAAGCAAAAATAAAGACAGAAACAGAAAGAGGAAAGGAGGGGTGGTGATGGGAGACTTGTTATATTTGAAATCCAAGAAAAAGGTAAACTAATTCTCTGAGTTGATTCACTAACCTCATATCAGTTTTGTTTTTATATTTGTGTTGTGTGTATGAAGTCACCTGGCTTCAGACAGAATTACCTTTACTAAAGACAAGTGTGTTGTTGTTTAGCTGCTAACTTGTGACCGACTCTTTTGCGGCCCCCTGGACTGTAGCCCTCCAGGCTCCTCTGTCCATGGGATTTCCCAGGCAGTATTACGAGTGTGGGTTGCTATTTCCTTCTCCTGGGGATCTTCCAGACCCCAAGGTCAAACCTACATCTCCTGCACTGGCAGGCAGATTCTTTAGCAGTGAGCCACCGGGGAAGCCTAAGACAAGCTTAGAGACTGGATGAAGAAGCTGCTAGGAGGACTTCCTTTGTAGTCCAGTGGCAAAGAAATTGCCTTCCAATGTAGGGGACATGGGTTCAATCCCTGGTCCAAGAACTACCATCCCATATGTTTTGGGGCAACTGGGCCCACACATCACAATGAGAGATCCTGAGGCTAGAACTAGAGAAGACTGTGTGCCACAGCGAAGACCTAGTGCAGCAAAAATATTTTTTTTAATTTTTTTAAAACTTAAAAAACTGCCAGCATTAGGGCTATAAGCAGTTAGTATGTGAATTTACCACACATTCTCTCAAGGGCTTATTTTGAGTTAGCAAATTATGTAATTAATGCAGGGACACTTATCAGAATGAACTCAATTAATATTTGTAGTCTAGATCAAGAATAAAAATATCATCTGGTATGGAATAGCACGTAATTATTAGGTTTATGGTCAAAGTTCATTAGCAAGCAACAAATTAATACAGTGCTCATAGGAACTTCTCAACATAGGACCTTATTTATTTAACATAGAGTCTGTTGGAACATAAAAATTATATTAAATAGTGTTCATAATTAGTTTAGAAACAAAATAATAAGTCTAAGCATGATGTATCACCTGCAGTGGCTGAAATCATGCTACTGTAACATAATGGTACCTAATAGGGTAAGTAGTCATTTCCATAACTAAACTATTTTGATGAGAAATGCTTTCTCATTATTGAGAGAGATAAATTGTATGAATGCTTTAGGCAGAGACACACCCCAGGGGAATTAAAATTAAATACACTTTTAAATGGTGGTTAAAATTATGAGCTCTGCAAGATTTTGTATGATTTTCATATTTGAAAAAAAAATTACATATTTTACCCATCATCCTACAAAAATTAATAATTTATCTAATCCCAGCCTTTTAAATTAACCAGCCTTCCTTGCTTTGCCCATGTCTATACTGTTAACACTGTGCTTGAGTTGCCTCATTTCTTTTTTAGTCAATATTGCTCTTATTGTCATTTTAAATTTCCAGGCCTAATTTTAATTTTACTAAAAATTTATTTTTATTTTTTGGCTGCACTGAGCAGCATGCGGGATGTTAGTTTCCCAGGTATATAACCCACACCCCCTGTAGTGGAAACAGAGTCCTAACCACTGGACCACCAGGGAAGTCCCTGACTCATTTCTATTTCCAGTTCTATTCCTGAACATCTCTAGTTAGCTCTGCTGATCTGTTAAAGGCCTCCCCCTGCGTGTGTGAATGTGTGTGTGCTGAGTCACGTCTGACTCTTTGCGGCTTCACAGACTATAACCTGCTAGGCTCCTCTGCCATGGGATTCTCCCGGCAAAAATACTGGAGTGGGTTGCCATTTCCTCCTCCAGAGGATCTTCCCAACAGAGGGATGGAACCTACTTCTCTTGCATCTCCTGCATTGGCAGGCAGATTCTTTACCACTAGCACCACCCCCTACCCCTCAAATCTGATTGTTGATGGTCCTCCTCAGACACTGTGTCTATATTTCTGTGTTGATCACGAGGTGTCCTTACTTCTCTTAGAGCCGTGACCAAGCTTTCAGGCATACCAGACCAGTCTGCTTATCTAACCCTGCCTGACATTAGTCCACATGCCTGGAATTTCAGTCATTTTTAAAATAGAGAGACTTGTTTGCAGTCTCTATCTGCCAGCCCTTTGCTGCTGCTGCTGCTGCTAAGTTGCTTCAGTCATGTCCAACTCTGTACGACCCCATAGACGGCAGCCTACCAGGCTCCCCTGTCCCTGGGATTCTCCAGGCAAGAACACTAGAGTGGGTTGCCATTTCCTTCTCCAATGCATGAAAGTGAAAAGTGAAAGTGAAGTTGCTCAGTCATGTCCAACTCTAGCGACCCCATGGACTGCAGCCCACCAGGCTCCTCCATCCATGGGATTTTCCAGGCAAGAGTACTGGAGTGGGGTGCCATTGCCATTTAGAGGGTGACAAAAGTTTCAGGAAAAAGTCAGGTTTGGGTTGTTTTTTTTGGTGAATACAATATAATGTCTTGAATTTGTGATAGGTGAAAACTGAAGAAAATATAGATGTACTCTGATGTACAAATCAGACTTTGAATAGCATTTGGGTTTAAATTTGTTAGAAACACTAGTATTTTATTCCAGACTAGAAGGAGAAAACCACTCCCAGATGTCTTAATTTTTCTAACTAACACAGAAGCTTTCACAATTTATGTAATGATAGGTTCAATTAACACAAGTCTTGTGATTCATTTGCAATCTAAGTGTACAAGTTTCAGCCCAGAAATTTTTACAAATGTTTGTGGTTATTGTGTATTTGGCTGTTGATGGTCAGAGAAATTAAACAGGAACTGGTAGCTAACAAAAAATATCTCAGGAAGTTTCTTGCACTTTTCAGTTAACAATAGAAGATAAAAAAACACATGTAATTTTAAGTTTACACAAACATTTTTCCTAACTTAACCCTGGCCAAATCACTTTATTTGTTGATCTCATATAATCAAGTAAAATAAACATTCTATAACTTACTCTTTTATTAAAATGGGAAAATTCATTACACCTTTTAAATTCCATGACTTTTTTTAATGAGATACTAACATAATTATTTTCAAAGTTGTTGTGCGTGCTCAGTCTCTCAGTCATGTCCAACTCTTTGTGACCCCATGGCATGTAGCCCGTGAGGCTGCTCTGTCCATGGAATTTCCCAGGCAAGAATACTGGAATGGGTTGCCATTTCCTCCTCCAGGGGAATCTCCCCAACCCAGGGATCAAACCCACATGTCCTACATTTAGCAGGCAGGTTTTTTACCACTGAGCCACCTGGGAAGCCCCCTTTTAAACTTAGGTTATTCTAATAAAAGTTCCAGCATATATTTTCTTATATCTGCCATTTTGTTTGTATTAATTATGAATTTGGTTAAGCTGTACTGCTCCGATATCCTGAGAAAGAATACTGAACTCATACTGGAGCACGCATGTAGAAACACAGAACCAATAGAAGCATGGCCTCAACATCCTTCTTCCACTTTTCAACCAGAATTTGTCGCAGAAAAGTGAATTATGTTTTGCTCTTAATTCTTTCTTTCCTTTTAAGGAAATAGTGTAGCCGTCTATACTATAACAAAAAAAGTATTCGTAAATATTTCATTAAAACGTGTCTAATTTCTTATATGTTTTCTTAACATTTGTTTTATTTTTAATAATTCACTCAGAATATATAACATCTGTTTGAAATATTTGACCAAATCAACTCTTATCGATGTAAATCAACATACCAGGGGAAACTGCCATATAATTCTTGTGTATCCCATCACTGAATCACTGTGAAGAGACTTATGTTTGGAAAGTTTTTAATTTTTGTTCTAAAGTTCCTAGAAACAGATGTGAAAATTCACTCATATCCCACATTGTCTAGTTCAAGCAGCTGTAAATTATTTCATGGATTACATGTGAATGAAATGAAAGTCCTAGGATTATTTCATCTAGGCAGCTGTTACTTCCTTAAATTAAATGAAAACAATTCTTTGCTTGATTAATTCTTGGTTATTTGGATTGCAAGAAGATAAAGTGTGCGTGTCTTTAGTCATAAATTAGTTCATTTTTCTCGATAGTCACCCTGTGATTCAAAAGATGCATGAAAAGTTATGTTTGTGTTAAGTCTCTTCAGTTGTGTCCGACTCTTTTCAACTTTGTAAACTGTAGCGCTCCAGGCTCCTCTATCCATGAGATTCTCAAAGCAAGAATACGGGAACTGGGTTGCCATGCCCTCTTGCAGGTAATCTTCCCGACCTAGGGATCTATCACCTGGGATCAAACCTGCATTGGCAGGTGGGTTCTTTACCACTAGCACCACCTGGCTATCTTTAAAAATAAATGACCGCTTTTGAGCTTTCTAATGTGAAAGATAATAAGTATGGTTGTTGTTCTGTCGCCAAGTCATATCGGACTCTGCGATCCCACGGACTGCAGCACGCCGGGCTCCCCTGTCCTCCACTTTCTCCTAGAATTTGCTCAAATTCATGTCCATTGAGTCGGTGATGTTATCTAACCATCTCATCCTCTGCCACCATCTTCTCCTTTTACCTTCTTTTAAAATCTAACATTCATATCATGCACACATTTCACTTGTAAGGAAAGTTAGACATAAGTATCACTGCTTGATTTCAACTGCTGTGTTGATAATTCTATCAAGTTTCTCAGCCATATGGTCTGTAGCTTCTTTCCACACTCCGCAGCTCCAGACTTGCCCTTCTAACTGCCTACCAAACATCCATACAGATGTCTTGATGATAACTCCATCTCAGCAAGTGTGAAACCAAAGATACAATCTCTTCCTATATTCCCTAAAAGTGGTAATATGGAGAAACCTGCAAGGATTTCATGTGTAACCATTCACTACAGTCTGTCAAATCTTTCTCTGAAATTACCTTCTGATACATTTATCTCTCTTGCTACTTCTTTGCCCCGAGCCCTCAGCAGCTAATACGCACTATGAAGGATGCAGGCTTCTTCCTGTCTTGTCTCCTTATTTCCAGTTTTCACTTTGCCACATGGCTGTGGGCAAGTGCAACAGATGTATTCCTTCAAAATCCAATTTTCCAAAAGCCAATTCCACATAAGGATCAATTTGTCAAATAGTCAATTAACCAAGTTTGTCGAATTATACAAAAATCTTCTCTTGAGACTGGTGCTTTGAGTGACGTCTCAGGGGTGCTCAGGACTGTCATTTTCAGAAAAAAGAAAAAAAGTCTAGTAGTCAGTAAATATCAGTGAATGCTCACGCTGTACTAGACACACTTTTAAGAAAGTGAGCTTGTAGTAAAGAAGAAAGACTTAATTCCTATCTTGAGTTATCAGGAAAGCAATTTTATCAATTTAGGAAATTGTTTGTTTCAGTAAATACAGCCACAATTATCTCTATAAAACATAGATTTGATGACTCTGTCTCCTTTCATCATCTGAGACTGACCTCTTTTTCAGTATTACCTTCTGCTGTCCCTGTGCATCTCAGGTTATGGTCATATAGCTGCATAACTTTCCCTAAAGGATGATGTCCCTTGAAATTTCTGCTTTTTCATGTTCTTACACTCCTCTGAGTCTTCAGACTTTACCACCTGGTCTGGCTTGTATACTTTTACTCAACTGTCACCTAATTATTCAACTTCCTAATAATTCCTTTATCTTTCAGCTTTCAGTTAGAAAGCTGAAGCTAATCTACATGATTAAAATGAAATAATGCCAAGTGCTGATGGATAATTACTGGCAGTTTTGTGGATTTGTTTTTATCTTCAATTAGTTGATTTTTCATGTGTTTTCCATAAATATAAATATAAAACATTTATTTTTGTTTTTTTCTGAGATAGAGCTGATCACATTACATTATTAGTTATCTAATTTCTTAACTAGACATTAACAGTCACTACATAGTTTGATTTCAGAGTATCAAAATAAAACAAGTATATTTTTAAAAATTCTCATCAGGTTATTTTCACATAATCTTTCTTTACTACTCTTAAGAATTGTAAGATTCCTTGATGAAAAAGGTATTACTGGTTGCTTCAAAGAAATATCTAGTTGGCTAAAGTCTCTCCTCCATATACTGACTTTGGGAACTCTAATATCTCTTCTGAAGGACAAACCTTTAGATATTTGAAGGTTGCCATTTGTGGAAACATGTATTTAGCTGGGGGAGCATATTTGGTTTTCTCTGCTTGGTTCTCAGGTGGGCAAAAAGCTGTAATCTGGCCTCTACTAACCAAGTCCTGAATGTTTGAGGCCAACTGCTTCAGAGCTTGTGATTTGGCCTTACTCATTGTTTCCACCAGGGGTGGTGGGTCAGTGTTCTGAGGTCGTATGTGATCTTTCATTGTCTTTTTCTGTATTCAGTCTCTCAGTCCCCTCTTTTAGTCATTCTCTTCCTTGCAAGAAGTTGGCCAAAAGCCAAGACTCAAGATCCAAGTCTTTACTGCTTCATGATGTTCATTGTTTCCATAGTCAACCTTTTCAATGTTGTATTATCATGATAAGCATCTGATGAGAAAGTGGCTGCACAAAAGCATCTCAGACTCTGGATAGAGTTCGGTGACAGAGATTGTCCATCTCTATTCTTGCCTCTTGCCAAGGAATTGAGACTGATCTATATTCCGTGTAGAGTGTGTGTATGTGTTAGTTACTCAGTTGGGTCTGACTCTTTGCAATTCTATGGTCTGTAGCCCACCTGGCTTCTCTGTCCATGGGATCCTCCAGGCAAAAATACTGGAGTGGATTGCAATTCTCTTCTCCAGAGAATCTTCCCGACCCAGGAATCAAACCTGGGTCTCCCAAATTGCAGAAAGATTCTTTACTAATTGATCTATTTATAACTTCTGCAGGAATTAAAATGATCTATGTCATATAACCTTTTGTTTGTGTGATCCCTGTTCTTGGAAGCACTGCTTTGATTATTTGCGTAAACAATGGATCAGTAATTCCCCCAGGAAAAGTGCCTGAATAATCAAGGGGAACTTTGTTTTGGAGCTCCCATCTGAATTATAATTTCCTGGTTTGATGATTTATAGAATTAAGGTAATCTGTGCACAGAAAAGTTTTGGAATACTATTGCTAAAGTGCACCATCTACTGGTTTGAGACAAGTGAAACTAGCCTTCCTGGTTACAGAGGAAGCAGTATGTGATAGGAAAACATGGCTATCCAGGAAAAAAAGAAATTATTCCTGGCATAAAATTGAAACCAAGACCTTGCATTAGCTCCTTTACACATTTGTATCTCCATTAGTCTATTCCACATGGTAAGTAATTGCCTCGTCCTTTTCAGTTCAGTTCAGTCGCTCAGTTTGTCCAACTCTTTGCAACCCCATGAACTGCAGCACACCAGGCTTCCCTGTCCATCACCAACTCCTGGAGTTTACTCAAACTCATGTCCATTGAGTCGGTGATGCCATCCAACCATCTCACCCTCTGTCTTCCCCTTCTCCTCCCGCCTTCAATCTTTCCCAGCATCAGGGTCTTTTCTAATGAGTCAATTCTTTGTATCAGGTGGCCAAAGTATTGGAGTTTCTTCTTCAGCATCAGTTCTTCCAATGAATATTCAGGACTGATCTTTAGGATGGACTAGTTGGATCTCCTTGCAGTCCAAGGGACTCTCAAGAGTCTTCACCACTACCACAGTTCAAAAGCATTAATTCTTCGATGCTCAGCTTTCTTTATAGTCTGACTCTCACATCCATACATGACCGCTGGAAAAACTATAGCCTTGACTAGATGGACCTTTGTTGGCAAAGTAATGTCTCTGCTTTTTAATATGCTGTCTAGGTTGGTCGTAACTTTCCTTCCAAGGCTTGTCCTTTTAGGAAATTCTAAATTCAAATTTAGGATCACCTAAGCTCTAACTTCATGGGAAATAGATGAGGAAATAGTGGAAACAGTGTCAAACTTTATTTTGGGGGGCTCCAAAATCACTGCAGATGGTGACTGCAGCCATGAAATTAAAAGACACTTACTCCTTGGAAGAAAAGTTATGACCAACCTAGATAGCATATTCAAAAGCAGAGACATCACTTTGCCAACAAAGGTCCATCTAGTCAAGGCTATGGTTTTTCCAGTGGTCATGTATGGGTGTGAGAGTTGGACTATGAAGAAAGCTGAGTGCCGAAAAATTGATGCTTTTGAACTGTGGTGTTGGAGAAGACTCTTGAGAGTCCCTTGGACTGCAAGGAGATCCAACCAGTCCATTCTAAAGGAGATCAGCCCTGGGATTTCTTTGGAGGGAGTGATGCTAAAGCTAAACTCCAGTACTTTGGGCACCTCATGTGAAGAGTTGACTCATTGGAAAAGACTCTGATGCTGGGAGGGATTGGGGGCAGGAGGAGAAGGGGACGACAGAGGATGAGACGGCTGGATGGCATCACTGACTCAATGGACGTGAGTCTGAGTGAACTCCTGGAGTTGGTGATGGACAGGGAGGCCTGGCGTGCTGTGATTCATGGGGTTGCAAAGAGTCGGACATGACTGAGCGACTGAACTGAACTGAACTGGAGCTTTAACTACTAGACTGTGAAAATTTGTTCTCTTTCTATAAGAGAGCAACATAAACAGTCATGAGCTGATTTGTTTTGGGCCATTTGTCCACATAGGTTCCAGTGAAATGCCATTGACCTTAATTCTTTTTTATCTCATTTGTTGAGACTGGAATTATCCCTGGTTTGTATCACAAGCATCTGGTGAGGAATAGCATATCCAGCAATCAGTAAACTTGAAGGGTGCTGTTCAGGAAATCTGAGATTGGTATAAGAATGATTATGCTCTAACAAGTTTAGTATGAAGGGAATAAAAGAGAAGGGCCATTAGGGGTGAGTAATGACCAGGAATTTATAGAAATTACAAGAAGAATGATTTTAAGTAAGCAGATGGAAAACAAAATAGTAATTAAACAAAGGTTTTGATGCAATGTCTTGTGCAGAAGCTGTCCATGATCTGAGGTCATCAGGTCGTTCTGAGAGCTTTGGGTCATTGGTCTATATACTTTGAAAATCAGCTGTTTAAGGAGAATCTCTGAGAATCTTCATTTTGAGGTCCCCTATTAGAGAAGGCTTCCAATTTTGTTGTTTCTAAATTGTTTCCTTAGTCATAAAATGTGAGCCCTCCCAAAGCAAGCAGTTCTCCCAAAGCAAGAATTTGCTTCAGGGAGCTTAACTTCTATATTTGTTGTTAACAGTATTTGATAGAATCCCTTCCAGTGGGGTTCAAGAGCAACTTTTCTCTGATGTCTCTCTGACAGATTAAATCTTATAGTTGAATGACATGAAGAGGTTGTTTAAGACGTTTAAATGCAACTTTAATCTGTTTGTGATAGAACTGGGCTTAGTACACGAGTCTCTTGCAACATTTTGCAATATCTACATGCATCAGGGCAAAGTATCATAGATAAGATACTGAAACCCTTGGGCCTTCCAGTTACCAGTTCACAGGGAAATAAACCATGTGTCCAGAGCAGGTGGGAGCTTCCCAGCTGCCCCTAGTGGTAAAGAATCTGCCTGCCAATATAGGAGATGTAAGAGGCTCATATTCAATCCCTGGATCAGGAAGATCTCCTGGAGTAGGAAGTGGCAAGCACTCCAGTATTCTTGCCTGGAAAATCCCATGGACAGAGGAGCCTGGCAGGCTACAGTCCATGGGGTCACAAAGAGTAGGGCATGACATGACTGAACACTCTAGGGAGTGAACCATATTGGCCTAAGGGTGGGTGGGAATACCTTAGACCAAGGGAGCTCAAGGGTTTCTGAAAGTTTGTTAATTATATTTCAAGATGTCATTGGTTCTTTTCACCATTTAGAAGTTTGTAGATGATAAGTGCAGTATGGTTTCTGAGTAAAGGTTAATATCTTATAGAGGTTTTTCTTTTTAAGTAATATTTCTTGGGAAGTGTACACCTCGGTCACTTGATTGTTGCTGTTGTTCAGTCACCCAGTCATGCCGGACTCTTTGCGACCTCATGGACTGTATGTAGCATGCTCTGCCTCTCTGTCCTTCACCATCTCCCAAAGTTTGCCCAAGTTCATGTCCATTGCATCGGTGATGCCATTCAGCCCTCTCATCCACTGATGCCCTCTTCTCCTTCTGCCATCAGTCTTTCCCAGCACATTAGGGAATTTTTCAATGAGTCAGCTATTCACATTAGATGACCAAAATACAGAGCTTCAACTTCAGCATCAGTCCTTCCAACAAGTATTCAGGGTTGATTTCCCTTAAGGTTGACTGGTTTGATCTCCTTGCTGTCCAAGGGAATTTCAGGAGTCTTATCCAGCACCATGGTTCTAACGCATCAATTATTTGGCTCTCTGCTTTCTTTACAGTCCAGCTTTCACAACCATCACTTGATATAAAAGTTTATATTCACAATATTAGAAATACAAAATAGATCAGCTCTTTAGCAACTGTAAAGATTATAGCTTTTTGACAAAGAAATGTTTAAACTCTTCCTGAAATTATATAGACATTTAATAACTAAAGTGTATTCAGATCTCATGGAAAGTGGAAGGTACATAATATAACATTATGAGGTTTTTAAAGGGCTTTGAAACTTTGGTCCGTGACCATTTCCCACATTTACAGTCTTTTCTAGAATTATGCTGTTGACAAATCCACATGACTTAAAAAATTACCTTAGCTATCTTTTAAAAGTTTCCCCAGCCATGTTGATTTATGATAGTAACCAGTTTGTCTATACTATGATGAGTAGTTTCATGGAGAAATTTAGCAAATGTCCACTTGAAACCATCTAGTGCCTCCAGCCATCGGCGCTGGGAGTACCAGAGATGATCTGAGTGAAGTTCAGAGGCTAAATATTGATATTTTATAATGGTTACTTTGAATTTCTTTAAGAATTCACCCTTTAAGAGGTTTAATAGGATCCAAACCTTGGTTAAGGCTACTTGTTTGGGACTTCCTTGGTGGTCCAATGGCTAAGACTCTGCAGTCCCAATGCAGAGGACTCAGGTTCAATCTCTGATTCAGGTACCTAGAGTGCACATACCACCACTAAGAGTTCAGAAGCCACAAAAAAAAAAAAAAAAGAATACCTCATGCCACAACTGAGACCCAGTACAGCCAAATAAATGAATTAATTATTTTTAAGATGAGAAAAAGGAGAAAAGACTGCTTATTTAGCAAAATGATCTGCTGGAGTATTTCTTTTAGCTTCCATGTCATTTCTTTTTTCATAAGCCTCAACTTTTACAGCAGCTACCTCAGTATGAACTAGGTGTCCACCTAAAAGTATGTTAAATATGTTGTCCACTTTTGATGGAAGTTCTAGCAGAATTGACTCTTGGCTTCCAAAGCAACCCAAAGTAATAGTTTTTTGGTTTGTTTGTTTTTAAATCATGCCCAATATGTATCTGTGTTAGTCCCTCAGTCATGTCCAACTCTTTGCAACCTGCCAGGCTCATTTGTCTGTGGAATTCTCCAGGCAAGAAAACTGAAGTGGGTAGCCATTCCCTTCTCCAAGGGATTGGCCCGACCTAGGGATTGAACCCAGATCTCTTGCAGGTGGATTCTTTACCATCTGAGCCACCACTGTGGTCTCTGACCCGTTGACAAGGTCAAGGAAGTGCTATGGTTTTGCCCTCGGGGCTGATTTTTCCCTCAGGTGGAGGACTGTATTATAAAGGCAAGCTTCAATGGGTGTTAGCATGTTCTGCTCCAGGTTCAAGTTTTGAGATATGATTTGTAAACAAATAATATTAGGTCAGAGTTTTAAAAACACTGAATGAGGTATACCAAGTTCCTAAATGAGCTAAGAAAATGTTGTTTCCCTTCCCTTGGTAGGGACAAGAAGGTGGACAGGCACAGTGTCTCAATGATGAATAGTCGCTAAGAGTCAGACGTGACTGAGCGGCTTCACTTTCCCTTTTCACTTTCATGCATTGGAGGAAAGTGGCAACCAAAGGAAATGGCAACCCACTCCAGTGTTCTTGACTGGAGAATCCCAGGGACGGGGGAGCCTGGTGGGCTGCCGTCTAGGGGGTCGCACAGAGTTGGACATGACTGAAGCGACTTAGCAGCAGCAGCAGCAGCAGCAGCAGCGGCGGCGGCGTGAGGGGAAAAAAACTAACAGAATCTCATCAGGGGCTGATCACCTAACTAAAAATGGTTGTGTGTTCTCAGGCAATAGTAATATCTGTGCCACATGAGGAACCATGAGAACAAGAGTGGCACTTATGACTGGTTTAGCAGAAGCACTGAGTTTTGAAGCAATGGTTATTGCCCTACAAAGAGGGGACTGTGCCTTTATGACCAGGTCACGGTGATGAGTTTTTTGACTCCCATGAAGTTATGTTTAAACTCTAAAGACGTGCCTAGATTGCTCACATTCAAGTAGACAAAATGTCCACTTGGATTTGGAGGACACAAACCCAAGAATTCTGAACCAAAGGATTTTAGTTGGAAGTTCCTATGGAGGGAGTCTGTTGACTAACCCTCTTCAAATGACAGAAAGTCTATTTATGACTTAGGTAGGTGGGTAGGTTTAGTCACTAAGTCGTGTCCAACTCTTGCAACCACATGGACCATAGCGAAATCCCATAGGATTTCGCAGGCCAAGAATGTTGGAGTGGGTTGCCATTTCCTTCTCCAGAGAATCTTCCTGACCCAGGGATTGAACTGAGGTCTCCTGCATTGCAGACAGACTCTTTACTGACTGAGCCATTTGACACTTGTTTGCAATACTTGGTTGTTAATGAAAGACCTTTATGGACAAAAGGAAGTGGATAGAGGAAGCTATACTAGCAAAAAGCAGATATGTTGTGGTGAAGGCAGTTTCCTTTAGAGGACAGCAGAGGTCTCTCAGACATTAACTCACTGGTGCTGACCAGGTGATTCCTGACTGCTTCAGTTCAGTTCACTTCAGCCCCTCAGTTATGTCCAACTCTTCGCGACCCCATGAACTGCAACACTCCAGGCCTCCCTGTCCATCACCAAATCCTGGAGTTTACTCAGACTCATGTCCATTGAGTTGGTGATGCCATCCAACCATCTCATCCTCTGTCGTCCCCTTCTCCTGTTGCCAGAGCATCAGGGTTTTTTCCAAGGAGTTAGTTCTTTGCATCAGGTGGCCAAAGTATTGGAGTTTCAGCTTCAACATCAGTCCTTCCAATGAACATTCAGGACTGATTTCCTTTAGGATGGACTAGTTGGATCTCCTTGCAGTCCAAGGGACTCTCAAGGGTCTTCTTCAACATCACAGTTCAAAAGCATCAATTCTTCGATTCTCAGCTTTCTTTATAGTCCAACTCTCACATCCGTACAGGACTGCTGGAAAAACCATAGCATTGACTAGATGTACCTTTGTTCACAAAGTAATGTCTCTGCTTTTGAATATGCTATCTAGAGTAGTCATAACTTTTCTTCCAAGAAGTAAGCGTCTTTTAATTTCATGGCTACAGTCACCATCTGCAATGATTTTGGAGCCCCCGAAAATAAAGTCAGCACTGTTTCCACTGTTTCTCCATCTATTTGCCATGAAGTGATGGGACCAGATGCGATGATGTTTGTTTTCTGAATGTTGAACTTTAAGCCAACTTTTTCACTCTCCTCTCTCACTTTCATCAAGAGGCATTTTAGTTCTTCACTTTCTGCCATAAGGGTGGTGTCATCTGCATGTCTAAGGTTATTGATGTTTCTCCCGGCAATCTTGATTCCAGCTTGTGCTTCATCCAGCCCAGCATTTCTCATGATATACTCTGAATAAAAGTTAAATAAGCAGGGTGACAATATACAGCCTTGATGTACTCCTTTTCCTATTTGGAACCAGTCTGTTGTTCCATATCCAGTTCTAACTGTTGCTTCCTGACCTGCATACAGATTTCTCAAGGGGCAGATCAGGTGGTCTGGTATCCCCATCTCTTTCAGGATTTTCCACAGTTTATTGTGATTCACACAGTCAAAGGCTTTGGCATAGTCAATAAAGCAGAAATAGATGTTTTTCTGGAACTCTCTTGCTTTTTCCATGATCCAGCGGATGTTGGCAATTTGATCTCTGGTTCCTCTGCCTTTTCTAAAACCAACTTGAACATCTGGGAGTTCATGGTTCATGTATTGTTGAAGCTGGCTTGAAGAATTTTGAGCATTACTTTGCTAGCATGTGAGATGAATGCAATTGTGCAGTAGTTTGAGCATTCTTTGGCATTGCCTTTCTTAGGGATTAGAATGAAAACTGACCTTTTCCAGTCCTGTAGCCACTGCTGAGTTTTCCAAATTTGCTGGCATATTGAGTACAGCACTTTCACAGCATCATCCTTTAGGATTTGAAATAGCTCAACTGGAATTCTATCACTTCCACTAGCTTTGTTCGTAGTGATGCTTCCTAAGGCCACTTGACTTCACATTCCAGAATTCTGGCTCTAGGTGAGTGATCATACCATTGTGATTATCTGGATTGTGAAGATCTTTTTGTACAGTTCTTCTGTGTATTCTTAACACCTCTTTTTAATATCTTCTCCTTCTGTTAGGTCCATACCATTTCTGTCCTTTATTGAGCTCATCTTTGCATGAAATGTTCCTTGGTATCTCTAATTTTCTTGAAGAGAAGAACTCTAGTCTTTCCCATTCTATTGCTTTCCTCTATTTCTTTGCACTGATCACTGAGGACGGCTTTCTGCTCTCTCCTTGCTATTCTTTGAAACTCTGCATTCAAATGGGTATATCTTTCCTTCTCTCCTTTGCTTTTATGCTTTTCACAGCTATTTGTAAGGCCTCCTCAGACAGCCATTTTTCCATTTTGCATTTCTTTTTCTTGGGGATGGTTTTGATCCCTGTCTCCTGTACAATGTCATGAACTTCTGTCCATGGTTCATCAAGGACTCTGTCTATTAGATCTAGACCCTTAAATCTATTTCTCACTTCCACTGTATAATCGTTAAGGATTTGATCTAGGTCATACCTGAATGGTCTAGTGGTTTTCCCTACTTTCTTCAACTTAAGTCTGAATTTGGCAATAAGGAGTTCATGATCTGAGCCACAGTCAGCTCCTGGTCTTGTTTTTGCTGACTGAATAGAGCTTCTCCATCTTTGGCTACAAAGAATATAATCAATCTAACTTCAGTGTTGGCCATCTGGTGAGGTCCATGTGTAGAGTCTTGTGTTGTTGGAAGAGGGTGTTTCCTATGTCCAGTGCATTCTCTTGGCAGAACTCCATTAGCCTTTGCCCTGCTTCATTCTGTACTACAAGGCCAAATTTACCTATTACTCCAGGTGTTTCTTGATTTTCCTACTTTTGCATTCCAGTCCCCTATAATGAAAAGGACATCTTTTGGGGGTGTTAATTCTAAAAGGTCTTGTAGGTCTTCGTAGAACCCTTCAACTTCAGCTTCTTCAGCATTACTGGTCAGAGCATACACTTGGATTACCATGATATTGAATGGTTTGCCTTGGAAATGAACAAATTGACTGTTTAGGATTCCATTTTTGGGAGAGCTTAAACTGTAATTAAATTAAATCTCAGTTTGATAACCCCGGACTTAGTGTGAGCAGCTTCATTATGGGTATGCCGTCATTTTTTTAACACAATTAACCTAGAAATTCTCTCAGTTGTTTTGTGAAAGTTCAGATGTTTGGATAGTCTACAGCCTTATCAGAAAAGAGTGATTTCCCTTGTTATATAACTTCAGTCATGGATTATGTTTTGGCAAAATTATGGCTTATCTTTTGAAACTTTATGTCCCTCTTTTGCTAAGGCTCAGAGCAAGTAAATCGAGTCCTTTCTACAAGGTTCCTTATTCTGTGAGTAAAGTAGATCATGTACAAATTTGGTTAGAACTAAATTACAAGAGAAATGTAGACCTTTTAAATGTTGAGGGCCTGGATGAAGTAGAAGGTTTCAGTGAACACCTGGGGTGTGACTATCCACATGTATTCTTGTCCTGCCCAGGTGAAGATAAAAAGGAAAGATTTAGGGTAAAAAAGAGAAGGCATCAGTTATATTCTGATTGGAGTTTGTTGGATGGGGAAGCTCAAGACAGGCAAATTAGAAGTGAATGATCTGACATAATTGGTTTGAGAGCATATTTGTCTTCCTCTGGATTGTTCTTGAGCTTCCCAGGTGGCTCAGTGCTAAAAGAATCCAACTGCCAATGCAGGAAATGCAGGAAAATTCTTGTCCATAAAATCCTATGAACAGAGAAACGTGGTGGGCTACAGTACATGGGGTCGCAAACAGTTGAACACAACTGATCAACTGAGCATGTATATGCTTGTGGATTGTTCCTAGTTGGAAGCTGGCATTCACTGACCAAGTCTTGACCATCTGGGTCCAATTGCTGTAGAGATTATGGTTGACTTCTGTGGATGGTTACAGTAGAAGTTGTGGGTCCATGTTCTATATGTGGTCTGCCCATTCATTATCCTAACAGATTGATCTCTCACCCTTTTCCCTTTTAATTTTCTCCAGCTACATCTAGAAATGATTTGAAAGATAACGAAGTAAGATTTTGCAAAGTGGAAATATAACATTTTTCTTAATATACTGGCAGGTATCTGAAAACACGGACTTTTCATCTTAATTCCATTAGAGTTAATTTTTTATCTGCAATTGTTTATGTTGTTACAGAGGATCTTGATGATTTAAGAATGGAGGGAGTAACTACCCTGACACCTTCTGGGAGCAAATTTAACCAAGGTCGAGCTACTTACTCTGCTGAACCTCAGGCCAAAGTCACATTGAACATCTGTTCAAGGTGTGCCAGGTAAAACAGATTATAGGTGTATCTATGTATAATCATGATCTTGATTTTTTAAATCTAAGATTTTGATGCAAAGGGTGTACTCCTCTGTGTTAAGAGAATCTTTTCCTTCTGGTTATCTTATGTGCTGAGTTAACAAGAGAGTTAGTTGTACAGTTTATCCTCATGCCCAATGCCACTCAGACCAACAATGAATCAAAGAGTTTAGATTGTCTTTACTTCACAGTTGGAGACTATTCTAAGACTTTCTGCCTCTGAATTTCATTTGCTGTCTGCCTTTCTGTTCCTTTTCAAAAGAAGATTCAAGGGACTCTGGAAGTTCAAAGCCACTTCTAAGGCACCTGCATAAAGGACAGTTTGCCCAGGTACAGTTTAAGATCGGACCTTATTGGCCTCTTAACCTGTTCCTCATCCTGTTCACCTCCTGGAAAGAATTTAATCAGCTTGATGCTTTTCAGTTTTGGCAGCTGGAAGCAATCTTTGCGTATAGTGTATGTGGCCAAAGAAGTAGCTTAAGTTAACTTCCAGTCAGCACTCAGTGCTGGTCCCGCAGAAGCTCACCAAATAGCTAGAATTCATTCTTTTGTAGGAACTAAATCTCATTTGCAAAGAGGCTTTTAAGCCTGTTTAAATGATAAAACAAGTCTTCTAACCCTTATGTAAATGGTGCAGATTAGCAAGAACAATGCCCTGGCTGGCCAGTTTTATCTCCTTTGCTTTATGTCTAGCTGTTCTATTGTACAGTTTGAGAGGGGATTAGTGGCTTGGAAATAGGGAGCAGGGGGAAGTGTAGGAGAATCAAATCAGATTTTTGTAGCTTTTCCTTGCCTTTACCCCTTGGGAAGTTTAATTGTAGTTGTCATGGGCTTAGAAAAATAAAAAGAGATAGAATAAAAAAAAAATAGAAAAATTAGAACATATTATTTGACATCATTAAGAGAAATGCCACAGTAAAATGAAAACACCACTGGAAACATTGCTTCAGACAAGTAATATTTGGGTGGATCTATTTTTTTTTTTTGATTAGGGGTATGGAGAAAACTACAAATATTTATGCGATGATATTTAGGCATCCTGAGTCATTTGGCAATTAAGAAAAATTTTATAGTATGTTTGTACATTTATAGGTTGACTGGGAGGGCTTGGTGCTTGGTTCTTGGTCTTTGGTCCTTCATATTATTTGTAGAAGATTGGCATATGAGGAGTTTCTTTTTGGAAAGGAAATCCCATGGAAACAACATGTTTTACTAAAGTACTGAAGGTTTGAATTGGGAAAGGACCAAACCCATTACATAGCACTAAATTATTCACATTCAGCTTCCCAATGATAAACTAGATTATAAATTATAAACTACCTGCATATAAGATGAACTCCTAATCTCTAAAGGCTTCCCTGGTGGCTCACATCATAAAGAATCTGCCCTGCAATACAGGAGACCTGATTGAGAGAGCTGGATAGGGTCCTGTATGCATAGACAGCCAACCAAGTGATCACAGTGCAGGATTCTCAAGGAACAAGAAGTTTCTCTTCTTTTTCTCCCATGCTCTGGGATAATTCCCATGTAAATGCTGAAGCAGTTGAAAATGTTTTGAGTTTTCCCCGCCTCTTTTGGAAAGGCCCACATTAAAGTACTCAGGCACTGAAGAAAAAAGAGCCTCATTTTCCTGACATGAAGGAATTTTCTGCCTTAGGCTTCTTACAGACTAGGGAGAAAACTATAGCTCATCATCCGGGACAATAAGACAATGTAGGGTAGTTGCGTTTTTGTTTTTGTATTTGTTTGTTTCTCAGAGTTTCATGGTCAAGAAATATTTTTTTTCAGGTAGAACTGTGAAAGGTTAAAAGCTTAAAGGCTGTGTTGTTTTCTTGAAATAGTGCTGTAGCCCCAAGACACCCAAGAGTCATTGAAATTCAAGGGCTGGTCACAGCTTCTGCAAAGAACCCATCAGTGAGCAAGTTAGTGTAAAGAGGTGGAGCGTACTCTTAAAAATTGTCATTTTCCTCAATCTCTTTTTCAAATACTGCACTGCTTCTGATCTATGTATGGGGTCACAGTATCTAGAAGGAAGTTTGCATAAGATATGTCCAGAACATTACTACTGTTATCAAATTGAGGGCATACAGCCAAAGGCCACAGAGCCCTTCTCATTCAGACCCTGATTAGAAGACATGATCTGTCCTGAAACTAATCCATTGCTCTGGGAGCAGTTGATGGATATAATATATATGTGACCATTGGTAGGACTTCTGATTTTCAAGATATCAGAAAACGGGGAATTCAGCCCACATTAAGTTGCTCTGTAAAGTTTTATGTGCAACAAAGTGGCTAAACTATCAAGAATGTAAAAAAAGGTATTGATTAGCATGGTCACAAGAAATAAAACTATAACTTTTTTCATAAATACTTCATACATTGTTAGAAAAGTGCAGATGGAAGAAAGCGTATGTTTTCAAGCTGGAAAATTATTCCAGGGTAATGTTATTCCCTTAGCTCTTAGTGACCTTAATCTGATGTGGACATTGCTGCAATTTGTATGGTTTAAACAAACAGATGACATCAGTTGGCAAGTAGAAAAATGCAGTTAATAGATGTCTGATCAACAAGATATATTGAGATTCTAACCCAAAATGTTTTCCCCTCAGATCATAAGGGAGAGAAACCATTACAAAACAATTTTAAGTAAATAAAGAATTTTCTATGTATAATATAATATAGCAGTGTCCTTATAACTGCTGATTTTTTTTTTTTTTTTTTTTGCATTACAAGTTAGATTTTTTGATATATTCATTGAGTGTCTTGGTTTGACTTTTAGAAAATTCTACTCGTACAGCTGCAAAGCCTTGAATGGCATGGGCAAAACAAGTTTAATTTGTTGCCTTGGAGTCACACTGAGTCATATCAACCGAAAAGTAAAATGTCAGTAGGTCAATAATACACATTGTCAGTAATTATCAGCAAAACTTGTGTGGTTTTAAAAAACAGTGGTTTGGAGAATTGTGAGTTTCAAATTAAATTTCTTTATTAAATATCCTGAATTTTCTTTTTAAGGTAATAGTTAAGATATCAATAACAAGCAAACAAATGCTGATACTAAGGCAGCAAATTACTATTTCAGTGAAGTTTATAAGCCATTTTTCTGGAAAGACCACCCATTAATTCTGTCTACCGACTGCCATTCTGAGAAGTTAAATCTTGTTTTTGTGGACTCCTGCCAGGGCATTCCGAGTGGTAGGGTGCTGTTTGTTTTTGATGGTGCAAATGTTTGCATTCATTCATGCCTAACATCAATAGAGCACAAAAAAGGAATGGAAAGCCATTTAAAAAGAAATTGGATTATAGAGAACATACAGTGACACTGGCTCAGAAACTGCAGCCTGAGAACGTTAGGAGAAATTTGTTTCCAGGTAGCCTGCTGATTTTTCACTGATTTGCGTCACGTCGTTGTGCCAAAAATTGTTCACCATTTCTTCTGTACATCATGACATAAAAATAACAAGTTTATTCATATATTGACTTGATAAAGCAAAAGCCAGTGATTGCTGGTGATAGGATCCTGAAGAAAAGATAAATGTCAGCGCTTATAAATATGAGCTAATTTCAAACTAACTATATCAGGATTTACTAGTTAAGAAAGCTGACATCATTAGTGATATGTTATATTCTGTTTCACTTTGCTGTGCTTTTTTTTTTTTTTTTCCTTTTTCTTCCCAACCTCTTTTACAAGGTTTATTTTCAGTAAGTTCCCACTGGGAAAAAAAGTGAGCCAAACTGACCTAAAGGAAAATGGATAAGGACAAAAAGGGACTACTATCATTGTTTACAGTTACAGTGTTTTCCGTAAAATTGACTTCCTACACCTAGATGAAAAGGTTTGGTTTGAGTGATGAATATAGTGCATGTTTTAAGTGACAGAAATGGTTCATTTGAACCAAAATGAATTTATGGAAGACTCTCTCTGTATCAAGTACTGGGATAAACTCTGGAAAGAAAAATTAACACTGCTGATCACTAGGAACTTATATTCTGGCTGGAAACAGACTTGGAAAAAATAAGTGCAACCCAAAATGTCAGACAGTGATAGTTCTCTAGAAAAAATAAAGCATCGTAAAATGGCTCGGTTATGCCAGACATGATTGATTTGGGGGCTGTTGGTGTGGGGAAAGTCCATACCCTTGGAGAGGTTGAAATATGACTTCCATGGTTCATTCTGCATGAAGGAAGAAATGAGGCCAACACATATCAGCCAGAAACTAGAGACCACTTTATCTCAGTTTTAAACACTTTAACTTCATAGTTCTTTTGTTTATAAATCGATACAATATCCTCTCCATCTCTACTTTTTTTAGTGGTTGTTTTGTGATTCATAAGAGAGGGAGGGCCTTGGGCCACATAAGTACACACCTACTCTATTAACTTTTGGTTGCATTGGGTCTTTGCTCTGCGTGGGCTTTCTCTTGTTGCAGCAAGCAATGGGTACAGGGGCTACTCTTTAGTTGTGGTGTGAGGGCTTCTCCTTGTGGTGGCTTCTCTTGCTGTGGAGCACAGGCTCTAGGTAAACAGGCTTTAGCAGTTTTGGAGCACAGGTTTATGTGCTTCATGGCATGTGGAATCTTCCCAGACCAGGGATTGAACCGTGTCTTCTGCATTGGCAGGTGGACTCCTAACCACTGGACCACCAGGGAAGTCCACACTTACTCTAAAAGACTACTTCTTCTTATGTGAAAAAGAGCTGGGGCTTTAGAGCAGTGGAGACTAAGGTTGGAATCTCAGCTTGCCCACTCCACTGGACAACTCTGAGAAATCACTTACCCTCTCTAAACCTCAGTTTCCCACCTGTAACTTGGAAGTGGTCATTTCCCATTTCCAGTTATAGAAGACTGGAGTGGCTAGCTCAGTTTCAAGCATTGAGTCTACTCTGGGGAAAAAAAAAATGTTACAGGATAAAAATATTTATATACATTTCAGAAGAAGTTAAATATGCTTTTGAAATGTGGAGAAGTCATGTCATATACTGAGAAAAACAAAATGAGCATCAAGGTCAAGATCTAGGGAAACATTATGAGGGTTTAGGGAATAGAATATTATGGGTAATTTTTGGTTGATTTTGAACAAAATGCATAAAAGTGTTTTAATTACGGAGACTTTTTCTCATCATTTTCCTCATATTTCCTCTCTCTGTGAAGGTACCAGTCTATATACTTACATTCTCTATCTATCCATCCCTCCTATAAACCCTTTCTAAGACTGTGAGACACTAGAAGGAAATGGATAGCATGAGAGAGGCAGGGAAAGATGGTCTTTTAGTCATCTTTGCTAAGTAACAGCAGCCTTGAATGAGAGCCAAAAAACTGTTTGCAAATCCCACAGTCAGTACTAGTAGGCTGATTTTCCAGTTCATACCAGAATGCCTGAGATTATTTTTTTGGCATCTCCATAGAGTTTGTCGGGACTACTGTGATCTTCAATCAGAGTAACCTCTTTTTCCTTTATAGACTTTCTGGGTCTTACATATTATCTGTGATTTATAGAAGAGTCCTTTTGGGGAAATCCACCCACAGAATGGGCTTTCCAGGTAGCACAGTAGGAAAGAATCCACCTGCCAATTCAGGACACAGGTTCGATCCATGGGTTGGGAAGGTCCTCTGGAGTAGGAAATGAAAACTCCAGTATTCTTGCCAGGGAAATCCCATGGACAGAGGTACCTGACAGGCTACAGTCTATAGGGTTGCAATGAGTCAGACATGACTGAGCGCACACATACACACCCAGAGAATAAGCGTCTTAGCATTAGGGAATGGACATAGTATATTGTCTGAGAAAGTCAATATTGTCAATTTCAGTGTGGGAGAGGAGTGCTAAGTTTCCAGTGGGGTGCTTAGTGGTACCCATGGACTGGCTTTCTCACACTAATAGGCACAATAGGACAGCATGTACAATAAGATGTAACTAAATCCCATGGACGGGGGAGCCTGGTGGGCTGCAGTCCATGGGGTCACTAAGAGTCTGACATGACTGAGCAACTTCACTTTCACTTTTCACTTAAATGCATTGGAGAAGGAAATGGCAACCCACTCCAGTGTTCTTACCTGGAGAATCCCAGGGATGAGGAAGTCTGGTGGGCTGCTGTCTATGGGGTCACACAGAGTCAGACACGACTGAAGCAACTTAGCAGCAGCAGCAGCAGCAGCAGGACAAATTAGAAAATCCAGGAACAAATAAAGTATTTGTTGTTGCTGTTGATCTACTATGCCTCCTTTACCTAATATATTCCTGAAAAGGATGCCTGAACCAGCTTAAGGAGACGGACCAGCACTTCATTCCTGTTCTTTTATCATCTGATGGACATTTGGATTGTTTCTGCTTTTTAGACTTAAGAACTATGCTGCTAGGAATATTTCAGTGCAAGTTTTAGTGTGAACATGTTTTGTCATTTCTCTTGAGTATATATCTAGGAGTACAATTATAGGGTCATATGTTAATTTTGTATTTACTTTTAAGGAACTACCAAACTGATTTCTGAAGTGGTTGTACCATTTCACAATCCCACCAGTAATGTATGAGACTTCCAGATTTTCAACATCCTCATCAACCTTTGTTACTCTTTCTTTTCATTGTTTTGCCACGCTAGTAAGATCAGATCAGATCAGATCAGTCGCTCAGTCGTGTCCAACTCTTTGCAACCCCATGAACCGCAGCACGCCAGGCCTCCCTGTCCATCACCAACTCCTGGAGGTCACTCAGACTCACATCCATGGAGTCAGTGATGCCATCCAGCCATCTCATCCTCTGTCGTCCCCTTCTCCTCCTGCCCCCAATCCCTCCCAGCATCAGAGTCTTTTCCAATGAGTCAACTCTTCGCATGAGGTGGCCAAAATACTGGAGTTTCAGCTTTAGCATCATTCCTTCCAAAGAAATCCCAGGGCTGATCTCCTTCAGAATGGACTGATTGGATCTCCTTGCAGTCCAAGGGACTCTCAAGAGTCTTCTCCAACACCACAGTTCAAAAGCATCAATTCTTCAGTGCTCAGCCTTCTTCACAGTCCAGCTCTCACATCCATACATGACCACAGGAAAGACCATAGCCTTGACTAGGCAAACCTTTGTTGGCAAAGTGATGTCTCTGCTTTTGAATATGCTATCTAGGTTGGTCATAGCTTTCCTTCCAAGGAGTAAGCGTCTTTTAATTTCATGGCTGCAGTCACCATCTGCAGTGATTTTGGAGCCCAGAAAAATAAAGTCTGACACTGTTTCCACTGTTTCTCCATCTGTTTCCCAAAAGTAATGCTCAAAATTCTCCAAGCCAGGCTTCAGCAATATGTGAACCGTGAACTTCCTGATGTTCAAGCTGGTTTTAGAAAAGGCAGAGGAACCAGAGATCAAATTGCCAACACCTGCTGGATCATGGAAAAAGCAAGAGAGTTCCAGAAAAACATCTATTTCTGCTTTATTGACTATGCCAAAGCCTTTGACTGTGTAGATCACAATAAACTGTGGAAAAATTCTGAAAGAGATGGGAATACTAGGGCACCTGATCTGCCTCTTGAGAAATCTGTATGCAGGTCAGGAAGCAAGAGTTAGAACCGGACATGGAACAACAGACTGGTTCCAAATAGGAAAAGGAGTACATCAAGGCTGTATATTGTCACCCTGTTTATTTAACTTATATGCAGAGTACATCATGAGAAATGCTGGACTGGAAGAAACACAAGTTGGAATCAAGATTGCTAGGAGAAATATCAATAACCTCAGATATGCAGATGACACCACCCTTATGGCAGAAAGTGAAGAGGAACTCAAAAGCCTCTTGATGAAAGTGAAAGTGGAGAGTGAAAAGGTTGGCTTAAAGCTCCACATTCAGAAAACAAAGATCACGGCATCTGGTCCCATCACTTCATGGGAAATAGATGGGGAAACAGTGGAAACAGTGTCAGACTTTATTTTTCTGGGCTCCAAAATCACTGCAGATGGTGACTGCAGCCATGAAATTAAAAGACGCTTACTCCTTGGAAGGAAAGCTATGACCAACCTAGATAGCATATTCAAAAGCAGACTTTGCCAACAAAGGTTGGCATATTCACATTACTTTGCCAACAAAAGTTCACCTAGTCAAGGCTATGGTCTTTCCTGTGTTCATGTATGGATGTGAGAGCTGGACTGTGAAGAAGGCTGAGCACTGAAGAATTGATGCTTTTGAGCTGTGGTGTTGGAGAAGACTCTTGAGAGTCCCTTGGACTGCAAGGAGATCCAATCAGTCCATTCTGAAGGAGATCAGCCCTGGGATTTCTTTGAAAGGAATGATGCTAAAGCTGAAACTCCAGTATTTTGGCCACCTCATGTGAAGAGTTGACTCATTGGAAAAGACTCTGATGCTGGGAGGGACTGGGGGCAGGAGGAGAAGGGGACGACAGAGGATGAGATGGCTGGATGGCATCACTGACTCCATGGATGTGAGTCTGAGTGACCTCCGGGAGTTGGTGATGGACAGGGAGGCCTGGCGTGCTGCGATTCATGGGGTGGCAAAGAGTCGGACACGACTGAGCGACTGATCTGATCTGATCTGATTAGTCACCCTATTGAGAATAAAGTATTATTCCATTGTGATTTTTAAAAAGTTTTTATTTATCTTTGGCTGCATTGGGTATTAGTTGCAGCCCCTGGGATCTTAATTGCATCACGTGGGATCTTTTGCTGTGGCGTGTGGGTTTCTCTCAGACTGTGGGACCTGAACTTAGTAGTTGCAGCTCTCAGGCTTAGTTGCCCCACGGCATGTGGGATCTTAGTTCCCCAACCAGTAATCAAACCTGTGTCCCCCACATTACAAGGCAGATTCTTAAGCATTGGACCACCAGGGAAGTTCTAAAATGTACTATTTGATGAAATAAAAAAGATAGGGAGAAGCTTGATGAGAAATCAGAGATATTTGCATGTTAAATTTAGGTTGCCTATTAGACATATGTAGTCAAAAATCTCTCTCTCAGCAACAGAACGAATAGTTAATAGAGTAAAACTTGGCATTCTCTTTCGGGCTTCCCTTGTGGCTTAGCTGGTAAAGAATCCACCTACAATGTGGGAGACCTGGGTTCAGTCCCTGGGTTGGGAAGATCCTCTGGTGAAGGGGAAGGCTACTCACTCCAGTATTCTGACCCAGAGAATTCCATGGACTGTACAGTCCATGGGGTCACAGAGAGTCAGACATGACAGAACGACTTTCACTTCACTTGCATTCTCTTTTAGCAGCAGTATGAGAGAAGTGAAAGATTTGTCATGTCTTTCCAGAAAAGGCTTTGTGACTGTCACCAGCATTGGGGTCAGTAGGCTACATTGTACGTGTATCAGAAATGACCTCACACCTCATAACTCTTCACCTCTCCAGGCATGCTTGGCTTACCATCTATCATAATCTGCTTGACTTGAATTTCTTACGTAAATTGTTTATCATTCCTTCATTCTCATTAAAATATTAACTGTATGGGAGCTGGAACCAAGGCTGTCTTGGATCACAGATATATCCTCAGTATGTTAAATAACTCGTGACCCATGTGAAATAGCCACTGAATACTTGAGTGAATGAAAGATTGGGGAAGTATCAACTGGACTCTCTTTCTTCCTCTCTTTCTGTCTCCCTTTTTGTCCACTTGTGTCTCTCCATCACTATCTCTAGACTCAACTTTCTTTCTCTCCATCAACATCTCTATTTTTACCTCCAGATTCAACTTTCTGTTGGGCCACTCCATGTGGGTAAGAATGACCCTGGCACCTGGGTGCTCCAGGATTATAAATATCCTTAAAGCTTGGGCCTTTTCTCACCTAGAGTTCATATGATAATGTTTAGAAAGACTCTGCTAGCATATCCCCAAGTATTTGCTACAAGAGATCAGGCACAGAGTAGGGATGATGAGATATCTGCTCTACTTTTGGTCATAAGCTCAGTCCTATGGTAGGGGAAGAGATATCCCTTGATTGGAAATTCCACCAGAATAATGAAAAGTTGAGGAGAAGCATTTATCAAGAGAAAGAGATTCAGTGCAGACAGAATGATAGCATGAACATCCCCATAAAATAAAATTAATAAGATATTTGATTCATAGAGAGCTTAAAATTATATTAAGTACTTTGCATGCATGCTAAGTCGCTTCAGTCGTGTCTGACTCTGTGCGACCCCATAGACGGCAGCCCACCAGGCTCCCCCGTCACTGGGATTCTCCAGGCAAGAACACTGGAGTGGGTTGCCATTTCCTTCTCCAATGCATGAAAGTGAAAAGTGAAAGTGAAGTCGCTCAGTCGTGTCCGACTCTTAGCGACCCCATGGACTGCAGCCCACCAGGCTCCTCCGTCCATGGGATTCTCCAGGCAAGAGTACTGGAGTGGGGTGCCATTGCCCTCTCCATTAAGTACTCTAGCAAATATTAGTTCATTTTAAAACCAGTCCTCCTAATTTTTACACCAACTGCACAGATGGTTGAAACTTGACCAAGAAAGTTTAAATAACTTCTACACACAGCCAAGAAATATCTTTGGTGGACATAAACCCAAGACTTCTGAATCAAAATTCAATATTCTTCCAGCTATAGTACACGGCTCTGTAAGTCATTCTGATATTCAGTGCCATTGCCCACCTTCCATTTTCTAACTTGAGATTAAAAGCCCTGTCTGATTTCCTTTCCACTAATGTTGTGTCACTGGTAAGCCTAATGACAGATTCCAGTCTTGGATCCAACAAACACTTGAGTTGCCATCAACAGCTACCCTGGGGACAATTTCCTTTTGCTTTGAACGCCCAGTCTGTCTTTCAGCCCGGTCCCTTTGCTTTCCTAGATCCAATTTCCATTTTAAGTAGTTTTCTTCTTTTACAGTGTAAGAATTCATATAGTGTGACTGTAGATTCTTTTAGTAATAAATCAGCATGACAAAAAGCTTAGGAGTTAGGAGTCCTGAAAAGTGGTATCTTCTTCTGACTTTTGCTGATAAGGGTAGAAGGTGGGTATGAGAGAAACAGCCTCAGGACATGCATATATGTTTGTTTTCACGTATTTTATTTCTCTTATTTCCTAAGCCTCAACCAAACCAGGCTTGTCTCTTTTCCCCGTTAAGATTCTGTGATTATCTCCCATCTTACCCACCACATTCTCTCTTCCAAAGTGAGCCGACCTCAGGTGCATGGAAGAGCTCGTTCCTTCCCTACAACCTACAGATACATTCAGACACACTTTCTTCTCCACACACAGCTCATATTTCCTTCCTTCCCTCTAAAGTTCTCTTGTTGCTTCTAAACTGAAAGCAGTTAGGAAATGGCAACCCACTCCAGTATTCTTGCCTGGGAAATCCCATGGTCAGTGGGACCTGGCAGGTTACAGTCCATGGGGGTCACAAAAAGTTGGACATGACTTAGTGACTAAAAAAACAAACCAAAATTGTCCCTCGGGATCCTGGGATGTGAAACCCATCAATATTGCTGGAGGGCCAACTGTCTAGGCCATTTTATATAAAACACATAGATATCCCTAGATATTGGTATCTGAGAATGTTGTACATCTTTTGGCCTTCTGTTTCCTTTTTTTACATCTTTCCCTGTTCAATTTCTCACTAATTGTTACATATTGACTTTCTCTCCTCTTTTAGAGGGAAAGTGTTCATCTCTCAGTTGTGTCTAACTCTTTGTTGGACACATGGGCTGTAGCCTGCCAGGCTCCTCTGTCCATGGAATTTCCCAGGAAGGAATACTGGAGTGGATAGCTATTCCCTTCTCCAGGGGATCTTCCTGATCCAGAGATGGAACCCGGGTTTCCCGCATTGCAGGTGCATTCTTTCCCACCTGAGCCACCAGGGAAGCCCCTTCTAGAGGAAAAGGCAGCAAAATATTGATTCTATTGATTGATATTGTATGGATGGATTTATTTTGAATCCAGTTCAGAGCTCCAACAGTCTACAGAGAATATGTTCCAAATCTGAGGCATCATTCCCACCGAATTATCTGTTTGTTTAATAAAGGAGAGATGGTTGGCACCAAGATTAAAGGCAGAATTTTGTTTGTTTGTTTGTTTGAATTGGTCATGAAGTCTGAAAGTTGGCTACTTCTTGCCTGGGAATTACATATTTCAATTGTCTTTATACAGTTTGTTGATTTTCTTCACCTGTTACCTGCAGTTTTGTTCCTCATGAGCAGGCATGGCATGTTGACTGACCCCGTCTTTCCCCTCCCACCCCCGTGTCTCCCCTCCCACCCACATTCATTTTTTTTTCCAAAACAACAGAATCAAAACCCTTTTCATTGGATTTCAGTGTTAGGAGGTTTTACCATTATAAAAAAACAAAAAACACTTAAAGATTTCCTTAGAATTTACTTATCTTCTTGCTGTGACAAGGGTACTCTGAATCTCTCCTCCAGTTATCATTCAGTATTGTGCAGAGTACATCATGAGAAATGCTGGACTGGAAGAAACACAAGTTGGAATCAAGATTGCTGGGGGAAATATCAATAACCTCAGATATGCAGATGACACCACTCTTATGGCAGAAAGTGAAGAGGGGCTAAAAAAACCTCTTGATGAAAGTGAAAGTGGAGAGTGAAAAGGTTGGCTTCAAGCTCAACATTCAGAAAACGAAGATCATGGCATCTGGTCCCATCACTACATGGGACATAGATGGAGAAACAGTGGAAACAGTGTCAGAATTTATTTTTCTGGGCTCCAAAATCACTGCAGATGGTAACTGCAGCCATGAAATTAAAAGACGCTTACTCCTTGGAAGGAAAGTTATGACCAACCTAGATAGCATATTCAAAAGCAGAGACATTACTTTGCCAACAAAGGTTCGCCTAGTCAAGGCTATGGTCTTTCCTGTGGTCATGTATGGATGTGAGAGCTGGACTGTGAAGAAGGCTGAGCGCTGAAGAATTGATGCTTTTGAACTGTGGTGTTGGAGAAGACTCTTGAGAGTCCCTTGGACTGCAGGAAGATCCAACCAGTCCATTCTGAAGGAGATCAATCCTGGAATTTCTTTGGAAGGAATGATGCTAAAGCTGAAACTCCAGTATTATGGCTGAAACTCCAGTATTCATTGGAAGAGTTGACTCATTGGAGAAGACTCTGATGCTGGGAGGGATTGAGGGCAGGAGGAGAAGGGGATGGCAGAGGATGAGATGGCTGGATGGTGTCACTGACTTGATGGGTGTGAGTCTGAGTGACCTCCGGGGGCTGGTGATGGACAGGGAGGCCTGAGGTGCTGCAGTTCATGGGGTCGCAAAGAGTCGGACACGACTGAGCGACTGATCTGATCTGATCTGATCTGATTGTGTCTGAATGTGAGGAACAGAGTTCTTATTCTACATCATCTTGGTATCAATGCCTCAGTGTTAAGGGATCCCTGGTGTAAGCTTCTGAGATCAGAGAACTAGGACTACTTTGTATAAAATGAATGTCCTTTGGTTTCAGTAGCCTTATGAGTACCTTGCCCAGAGCAGGTACTTATAGTTTTAAATGAATACCCAGACTGTTTAGGCTTTTTCACTCAACTGAAATAAGATATCACATTATCATTTGTTAATAACCTGCCATTCATTTGTAACACAATTAATCAGAGGCCCCTTCCTTCTTGTGGCTTGAATGAGTTAGAGTGCCCTGGTCCATTTCTGAGAAAGCACCAGAGAATCCACAGGATGGCATGTCCTGCTGCATCCACAAGAGGACATGCTGATGGCAGAGTGGCTGCAGCCTGGGGAAGTCATATTTCAAGATGATTCGCAATGCCCACTAGTCAGAAAAGTATGATATGATGGGGTCCAATTCACATTTTAAATCATGCCATTTTAGAATTAGAGAATTTCTGATATAGATCTTAGACTATCCCACGTGTTTTTACAGTAGAGAGAATACCTAAGGATTTATAAAAGCATCATCCAATAAAATGACACTCAGGGAACAGCCTTGTGTTGTAAAAGTTAATTCTCTGCTGCCAGAGATTCAGCCAAGAAAACATGGGCTCAATTTAGTGATGTCATAAGGTTAGGAGAAAAGTCTTTGTCAAGATGAAATTCGCATTTGTGTAATGAATAGTCCACTCGTTCAAGTGAGTTAATATAGAGATATTTATGGTATGTCTTAGTAGATCAATTTTGATGTAAAATACAGATGGAAGTAAGAGTGGCAACTTTAAATTGTGTACATAGGCAATGTGCAGAGTGAGTGTGCCCAGTTACTTTGAAATTTTAGGAAAGTATCTATTTGGGGAGAGAGGGAAGATTGTCTTTTAGATCCAATCACCTCATGTTACTGCTTTTCCTAAAAGGAATTTATGAGATAATTGTTTGACTCTCTACTCAGGGTTCTTTTGCTTTCACAGAAACAGGCTGCTGCTACTGCTAAGTCACTTCAGTCATGTCCAACTCTGTGCGACCCCATAGACGGCAGCCCACCAGGCTCCACCGTCCCTGGGATTCTCCAGGCAAGAACACTGGAGTGGGTTGCCATTTCCTTCTCCAATGCATGAAAGTGAAAAGTGAAAGTGAAGTCACTCAGTCATGTCCGACTCTTAGCGACCCCATGGACTGCAGCCTACCAGGCTCCTCCATCCATGGAATTTTCCAGGCAAGAGTACTGGAGTGGGGTGCCATTGCCTTCTACGACAGAAACAGGCAGGAAAGAGTAAAACATTCCTTTCTCCACAGCTACCCTGACTGAGTGACTGAGCACACACACACCTTTTCTCCATCTGCCTCTTTCCTTCATTGTTGCGTAAAGGCAGCTGGGTGATAACATATTTCATCCGAGTCCTTCTTCCTACATTTACCAGAAGCACTGATTCCTTCTTAACTGTCCACAGGGTGCCAGTGTTTTCTGGCTTCTTGCTCCACTTTTTTTTTTTTTTTTTAATTTGTTTCTGCTGGGTCTTCATTTTGGTGCACGAGCTTCTCTAGTTGCAGTGCTTGGACTAAGTGGTTGTGGTGTGCAGGCTTCTCAAGTTGCAGCTCGCTGACTTAGTTGCCCCATAGCATGTGGGATCTTAGTTCCCTGACCGGGGATTGAACCACACCCCCTGCATTGGAAGGCGAATTCTTAACTACTGGACCACCAGGGAAGTCCCTCTCCCACTTGCACTGGACCAGCGATCATGCTGGTCTTCTGGTTCTTTCTCTAACAGGTCAAATAAGTGCTTTCCCATCTTGTTCTTCTTTGACACTTCCTATTTCCCCTGATCACTGACCTTGCCTGGCTTCCTTCTTCATTTCAAATGTCACCTCATCACTGAAGCCTTTTCTTATTCTAACTCCATCTCTCTCCTTACCTGACTTTTTTCTCAAAAGTTTCATTGTACTCAGTCCCTGCAGTCACATCCAGCTCTTTGCACCCTATGGACCCTATCGCCTGCCAGGCTCCTCTGTCCATGGGATTTTCCTGGCAAGAATACTGTAGTGGGTTGCTATACCTTCCTTCAGGGAACCTTCCCAACCCAGGGATTGAACCTGTCTCCTGTGTCTCCTGCATTGCAGGTGGATTCTTTATAGCTGAGCCACCAGGAAGCCCCGAGGTTTCATTATTTATTATTTATTTATTTCCGGACTTGCTCCCTTTGTCTAATGGCACCCCACTCCAGTACTCTTGCCTGGAAAATCCCATGGACAGAGGAGCCTGGTAGGCTGCAGTCCATGGGGTCGCAAAGAGTCGGACATGACTGAGCGACTTCACTTTCTCTTTTCACTTTTATGCATTGGAGAAGGAAATGGCAACCCACTCCAGTGTTCTTGCCTGGAGAATCCCAGGGACAAGGGAGCCCGATGGACTGCCTATATAGACTGACTCTGTCTATGGGGTCGCACAGAGTTGGACACGACTGAAGCGACTTAGCAGCAGCAGCGTGAGGTCAGGAATCTGGTCTCTTTTGTTCACTGCCATAATCCACCAAGAACAGTGTTTGGAATGCATAATTATTGAATAGTTGAATAAATTAATGGAAAATGCATAGGCACATTAGTTATTAAAATTAAGAATAATAGCTAATTTTTATTGAGTGTATTCCATATCAGGTATTTTTCTAAGCACTTTATGTATATTAATTCATTTAATGCTGACAACATCAGAAAGGTTGGGCAGTTTACCAAATGTCGTACAGCCGCAAGTAACAGCAAGGAGTTTAACTAGCAGGTCTTGCTCCAGAGAAGGTGCTCTTTTATCCTCTGCTACCAACAATAATAATGGGAGAATGTAGGTGTGGAAGGAGGTCAGGAAAAGGAGGGAATGATGTTGCTGTGTGACAAGTTTTAAATTAGTTGGAGTTTTCATGATAATTATCTCATCACTACCTTATTAGCATGATGAACAATCAATAAGAATCGCTGATGCTATTACGTCTGCCCTGGTCCTAGTCCCTGTGTGGCATACCATCTAAACAATATTGCTGTTTAAAGTAGAATGAAAGGGTACACAGTATTATCAAAAAGTTTGAAATGCTTCCAACAAAGTAATTTCACTGTAATTCTCTAGAAAAGGATGTGATCTATAAAAAAAAAAAAAAAGAAAGTTTGGGTCTTCAGATTCACCATGCTAGGCATTGTGCTAGTAGTAGAGATTTATAAGATATTAAGTCTGCCACTCGTGAGTTAACCAAAATCATAGCAAATAGACTTGAACTGCATTCAACTCACATTGATTTGCAATAAGATTTGCTTGGACATATTCTTCTTGTGTAGGTGTACCCTAAATTATATTTTGACTTACACACAAAATATAAGCAAATTTAGAATAAAAATAAATTGATTAGTGTTTGTTTTAGCTTTAATATGATTATTGCCTTTTCAAAGTGACTTAAGTCATAGTTAAGAAAATGCCATTTTCATCCTCAATGTTGTTTTTATCATCTTACCATGATAAAAATAAAAAAAGACTCTAGCCAGGCTAAGAGAAAATGGGGAGTAGACACAAATTACTAATATTAGAAACGAAAGAAGGGGCATCATTACAGATCTCATGGCTATTGAAAGAATAATAAAGGATTTCTGTGAATAACTCTATGCCCACAAATTGGCTAATCTAGATGAAATGGACCAATTCCTTGAGAGATACATGTGCGTGTGTAAGTAGCTCAGTCGTGTCTGACTCTGAGACCCCATGGATTGTAGCCTGCCAAACTCCTCTGTCCGTGGGATTCTCCAGGCAAGAATGTTGGAGTGGGTTACCATTCCCTTCTCCTTGGGATCTTCCTAACCCAATTTTTAAACTCATAAGAAGAAATGAACAATATGAATAGGCCTGTATTTATTAAAGATTGACTTGATAATTAATAGCACCAGACCCAGATAGGATGACTAATAAATTCAATTAAACATTTAAGGAAGAAACTATACTAATTCTTTACAGTCTCTTTCAGAGAACAGAAGCAGAGGGAATACTTTTTAAAAGATTAAACAATTATAAACCATCTTCAGTACTAGCATTCTGTGACTGGGAAAGTGTAAATACTTTTTATAATTTCCAGACATGTGCTTTCCCATAGAAAATTTCTCAACATGGCATAAAAGATGTTTACTAATTGGCACAAGTACTTTTAGTTCCATAAAAGAAAACCAAAAGTGGATAAACTTTTGTTTAGCAATTAGTGTTTCAGTGTTTTATCTTATTTGGGAATGATTTAGATATTTAATAATTTAGCTTAACTCATCACTTAACTGAACTTAGTAAAACTTTGATGTTCAAGGTTACCAAAAGATTTGGGAAAACTATTAGAAAAGTTCATTTTAGTTCGCTAATTCCTAGAATGCCGAAGAATTGATGCTTTTGAACTGTGGTGTTGGAGAAGACTCTTGAGAGTCCCTTGGACTGCAAGAAGATCCAACCAGTCCATTCTGAAGGAGATCAATCCTGGAATTTCTTTAGAAGGAATGATGCTAAAGCTGAAACTCCAGTATTTTGGCCACCTCATGCGAAGAGTTGACTCATTGGAGAAGACTCTGATGCTGGGAGGGATTGAGGGCAGGAGGAGAAGGGGACGACAGAGGATGAGATGGCTGGATGGCATCACTGACTCGATGGATGCGAGTCTGAGTGACCTCCGGGAGCTGGTGATGGACAGGGAGGCCTGGCGTGCTGCGATTCATGGGGTCGCAAAGAGTCGGACACGACTGAGCGACTGATCTGATTAGAAAAGTTCACCTAAAAACTTTTTGTCCTGCTTTACCATTTACTTAATGATTAGATTATCCACAAAAACTTCATGAGACATTAAGTAAAGTCAGCCATCATCCCAAGCTACTTTTTCTTGCTGACGAATTTAGTAGAGATAACATGAACTCATTTGATTAATAAAATTGATAAACTCAGATGAAATAAGAGTTACATGTCTGCATTATATTCATTGTTGAGAACTCTAAAGATATGCCTATTCTAATAAAATCAACACAAACTAGCTTTATTTCTGAATATTTTCCTAGAGTATATGAACCTGAAAAGTATTTGGGTTAAATCTCTATTATATTTCTGAGAATTTTATGACTGCTTAATTCTTATAAGTGCTTGATTTTCTTTAAGCCAATTAAATAGAGCTCTTTTACAAATTAATTTAAGTAATATCATCCAGAGGTTAAAAAATATAGCAAATATTTAGCACATAAATAGATACATATATGGACACAGACACAGACTTTATAATTTCATTTAAAAATTTCTACCTTGAATCAGGAACAACGATACAAAGCTCACTAGTTACAAAAGGACAGTTGGAATAAGTTATCTGCTTTGATGGCTAAAGCTTTTTTATATATATAAATATTTGTGAAGACACATGATTTTTTATTTGCCTCAATTCCAAATGACCCTTTCACCTTTTATTCCCCTTTTGATAAGAATTATCTCCATGAAGTTTGTAGAATATAGACATCTCAAAGGCATAAAGAAGGAATGTAAGTAACAGGCCTTTTAAGATAAATAGGGGAGGTTTTAGGATTGGTAGGATTAGGTGAACTTTGACTTGCCTCTAGAACTGCATTTCTGGTTCTGCAAATATTTGTAAGATAGAGACATTTGCTTTTAATTCCTCTAAGAACTGAGTCGTAACCTAGATGGTTAAGGACTGACACAACCCATCCACCTTTCCCTCTGGGTACATTTAGAATAAAGGAAAAGGCCTAAAAGAAAATTCTATCAGACCCTAAAGATTAGCTTCTAATTGGGCCACATTTCTGATTAAAGAGTTATTCATCATCATTCAGTCACTCAGTTGTGTCTGACTCTTTGCAACCCCGCGGACTGCAGCACACCAGGCTTCCCTGTCCTTCGCCATCTCCTGGAGTTTGTTCAAACTTAGGTCCGTTGAGTCAGTGATGCTATCCAACCATCTCATCCTCTGTCATCCCCTTCTCCTCCTGCCCTCAATCTTTCCCAGCATCAGGGTCTTTTCCTTTCAAATATCTTGTCACCTTTCAACCTGGAAAAAAAGAGTAAATATTTCTGACAGTATTAAGTCCATGGACTAAAAGGCATCCTCAAAGAGGTGCAAACATTACTACCTTCCCCAAATCCAGTGCATGCGTGTACTCTCAATTGCTCAGTCATTTTACAACCCCATGGACTATAGCCCACCTGACTCTATATGGGATAGAAAAATCTATGGGATTTTTCAGGTAAGAATCCTGGAGTGAGTTGCCACGTCCTCCTTCAGACTCAGGGATCAATCTGTGTCTCCGAGGTCTCCTGCATTGGCAGGTGGATTCTTTACCACTGAGCCACCTGGGAAGCCTCTCCCAAAATCCAGAGTCACTCCCAAAGATAGCCAAAAGCAGAAAATACATGTTGCAGGCAGGCAGAAATCTGAGCCAAACTCTTAAGACACACAATGAGACAAATTAGAAGACAATACCTATCCCTAGGAGGGTGTGCACTTATTCGTGTCTGACTCTTTAAGACCTCATGGAGTGTAACCCTCCAGGCTCCTCTGTCCATGCAGTTCTTCCAGCAAGAATACTAGAGTGGATTGCCATTTCCTTCTGCAGGGGATCTTCCTGACCTGAGGATTGAACCCAGGTCTCCTGCACTCCAGGTAGATTCTTTACCACTTTTGCCATCCATAGGAGAGGAAGAATCAAAAAAAAAAAAGAAAAACAAAAACCAAAGAGTCAGACTGGCAAAAGAAGGGGCATGGTGAAATTTTATTTTCCTTTCTCAATTGGGTGCTTTGGAGAAATTTGGAAGACCTGATTCTGGTCAGAATTTTCACCTTATGTTGGCTACTGCCCATTACTTCAAGATCCCATCTACAGGTTCTGAGTGGGGTTTATTTATTTATTTTTTTTTTAGACTGTGCCACATGGCACTTGTGATCTTAGTTCCCTGAGGCAGGAATTGAATCTGTGCCCCCTGCATTGGAAGCACAGCATCTTAACCATTGGACTGCTAGGGAAGTCCCTGAGTGGAGTTTAACGTGCAGCGTGTAGCTCTGATTTTATTAAAATTTGATATTATTAGTCTATTATTAGAATTTGGCTTTTTTAATTTTAATTTTAGTTTTCCCTTGGTTTTTTAAGGGAATAATGTAACAGATTAAGTCATCAACAAACAATTGTTGAATTAAATCAATTTGCACCAAAGTATTCCCTGGTGACTCAGTAAAGAATCTGCCTGTAATGCAGGAGACCGAGGTTCGATCTCTGGGTTGGGAAGGTCCCATGGAGAAGGGAATAGCAACCCACTCCAGTATTCTTGCCTGGAGAATCCCATGGACAGAGGAGCCTGGCAGGCTGAAGTCCATGGAGTCACAAAGAATCGGATATGACTGAGTGAATAACACACATTGAAATTAATTTGGAAGTTAAGAATTAAGCTCAGAGCATGGACATATTCACAGTATTTTATTAGCTAAAGAACTTTTATAATAGCTCCATGAAATTCTTTTTAAAATGTTCTTTATTTTTTTCCGAATTAAGAAGCAAACCATTGAGCTTTCAAGAAAAAAAAATATTTTGTGCAGCTGTACTTGGAAAGCACTCCTAGCAATCCCACATCTTATAGACTCATTGTAGCCAAGTGCCAGCATTACAGACTGACTGCCAAACACAGATATTGAGATTTAACACTGATTTTGGATTGAAGGAAGCTTTTCAGTACACTCATATTGAAAGAAAGGAGGTGATTCACAGTTGAATTTGACAATAGTGAGAACAGTGAGAACTCTGGAGCCTCAGATCCTGCTCCACAGGTTCCCTTAGTTGACGGTTTTCAAATTCTGTTGTATACATCATATGGAGTGTTGTTTTGGGAATTCAGATTTTACTTAACAGGCTATTGATAAGATTTAAACAAAATTATGGCTTGGAATTAATTTGTGAGTATCAATCCTGATCACTGTTGAAGCTTTAGAAATGGAGTCTGGATCTTCAAATTGATGCTTGTGAAGAGGAACAAAGACTCCATCATGACCTAACTGGGAGTACTCATCTGTTTCTCTACAAACTACCTTTTTCTCAAATGCTTGGAGAAAGGATAATATGAAAGACTGTAGATCTATTTTACTTTAAAGCCTAAATATTTTGAGACTAAAAATTTGATTCCAGTAAGAAAGAGAAATAAATAAACAAGCCAAGAACTGTGCTATATACAGATTTAAAACATGAGTAGAAATCAAAAGGACAAATTTGATCAGTCTGGAAAGAAGTCTCAGTTTCAGAAAGAAAACATATATCCCAACAGCTTTTAAATATTTATTGCAGTAAAAAATCAGAATCTAATTATACATAGGTTTTCCAATAATCATAAGAAAAAAAAAGATAGATGGCAGTTAGGAAACAGTAAAAAAGATGTTACATTCATTATTTTTAATACCTGACTTTGGGGAAATTTTTCACATTCAAATTACAAAAATAATCATAAGAGTTAGAAGTGGGCAGACCCAGTTGTATAAGGCAGCATTTAGCTGGCAGAATCTGCATTGACTGTAAACCCCAGATGGTAAGGGTAGACAGGAGTTGTACTGCATTTACCTTTGGAATTGTTTTAAAGACTGGCTAAAGTTTTTAAATTGACTTTTAAAATAAAAAACCTATAAGAACAGTGAGCATTATATATAACATCTGAAGGAGGATAAGCTTGCTTATTTCTCTTTCTGTTTCTTTTCCTTTATTTAAGTCCCGTGGGACCAACTGAACCTTGTTTATTTAAAAGTGTTCACTGAGCTCATAAGAAATACAGAATGTGATCGAGCTTTCTTCTGAGAATCAGTGTGTGTCACTGTTGGCCCAGGATATGTCATCTTCATGGCAAAAATAAAACACAATATCACCATTCCAGAAGAGAGAGAGAATTAAAGAGGACCTAAATACTTTGCATAAAATAGCTCCACATCACAGAAAGAAAATCCTTAACAAAAATAAAGTATTAGGATTTAGGAGCTGATTTGGGTAGATATTGAGATTGCAAACAAGTTTGAGTCGTAAGAAATATTCATAAATTCTGTATTTATGAATACAGAATACAGAGGAATATATGTATATTGCTCTGGAAAAGAGGATTGTTAAGTCGTTTAGATAATCTAGCAAGGCCCACTCCTTTCTCCACAGTCATGAATTGTCATTACCTCTTTCTAAACTTGTCTGATTTTAGATTTGAACAGATATAACTGATTCTAAGTGATTGTCTAACTTAGGTGTGATTTCTGAGAATGATTTAAAAATTAGCAAAATATTTAGGCTTTAATATTCAAGACCAAGAGTAATAAGAATTATGCTAATAAAAGTGAAAATTAAGGGTTTTTTTTAAAATGCTCATCTGTTATGTAGCTTTCTAGAAGAATTTTAGAAAAAAATGTTATAGCCTGTTTGTAAAAAAATTAAAAATTTTGGATTATAAAAATAGTGTTAGTGTAAATTTAGTAAAACAAATGATAAGAATTTAGAATAGTTTTAGTATGTAATATTATTTATTATTATACTAATTTATTATGTTAATATATAATAGATAAAATGAGAACATGATCATTTACATAAATAGTTATGCAAACTTCAGTGATCCTATTTTAGTAAATCTCAAAAAATCAGAAATTTGTACCAGTTGTTTTATCATTATGGTACTTTGAAACTAAGAAATTCTGTAAGCAACATAGTAAGCAATTGTGATAATGAAAGTGGTGAGAGAATCCATGAAAGAATATAATGTTCGTTTAATGCATGAAATTCTTATTATCCCAAACTTTGCTCTTTATGCTTTTTTTTTTTTGGTCAACCAGAGCTCCTCTTCATATCTCTGCTATTAGTTAATACACTGAGTTCAGAAACATAGTAAGTTCAGATTCAATTCTGTAGCTTGTTAAATTCTCACAGATAAATGGTCAGAAAAATGTTGGGGAGAGCAGAATAAAGTCTGTGTTGATTCAGAGCCAGAATTGATGTATACTGAGCAGTGAGGGCTCAAAAATCTAGTCTGTAAAGTGTGAAAACCAATGATCAATTCAGTTAAAATTCCCAGTGAATGAGTTCAGCCAAATTGATCGATTCAATAGCCATATATGTACTTTTGAAACACATATGTACACTGAGGCATGGATTCGGTTATTGCTTTAAGAAGCACATGAACAGCATTCCTTTCTCCACAGCATTTTGAAGTTATGCTTGTTAAGAAGCACTAGCTGGGTACCAAACATCAGATTAAGTATTTAGAGACATTTTCTCTAATCCTCACAAACGACTCTTCCAAGTGGGTGCTTTTAAGATTCATTTTGCAAGGGACAAATGAAGTTCAAGGAGACCGAGTAAGCTGCTTAAGCACCAAAGACTCCTAAATTGCACAGGTAGAATTTGAACCTTGCCCAATCTGACTTGAAAGCCCCAATCTTGCTACTATACAATGCTGCCTCCCAGTTTTAAAACAAATTGTTGGTTCCATTGGGGAATTAGGCACATTTTTCAAATTCATTGTACTGCCTAATCTGTTTTAGGATAGAAAGCCGATGGGATGGAGTAAGGCAATATGTTTATACAAAATTAAAAAAAAAAAAAACCTGTTAGGCAACAAAAGTTTAAATAAAGCAAGCAGATAAATTGTTACCTATATTATTGAGATGAAATAATTACCCTATTTTTAGGTTATGAGTGTTGTAATTTAGATACTACACTAGAAATCTGAAACCAATAAAGTAATGAATAACTTCAAAGTGAGACATTGATTATTTAAACATCCTTTTTCTAGCTGCATTTTAAGTAAAAATTTAGTTGCTATTGTGAAATGAAAACACTATGACAAGCATTATGAATTTTATAGGTATCTTGATTCTAGCTAGCTATGACTGTGTTTCATATAAGGGAGAAGAACTTGTTTCTAATTCTTATGGGTTTTATTTAAAATTCAAGTTCTACTTAGATTTCTCCTCATAAACATGAACTTGTCAAAAATATTTAGTTGCTACCATTGAAAGTTTGTGTCTCCCCCAAATTCATATGTTGAATACTAAACCTCAAGGTGATGATATTAGGAGGTGAGGGGCATTTATGAAGTGATTAAATCGTGAGGATGAAGCTTATTTTCAGACTGAATTGTTCTGATTTGATAGTTGATCCAATAAGATGATGTTTCTGTCCAACTAGCTGAGCCCATGGAAACAAATGAAGTGTGATGTTTAAATCCTTAAATTTCAGCATCTAACAGTATCCCAGTTTCACTGAGCATCCTTGGGCAAGTTGTTTAACTCCTCAGTGACTGGCGAATAAAAGCACTGAACATTTTGCAGCTCCCATACAAATTGGGAAGGAGCCCCACAAGTAGGGGAATGTCCAGTGTATTTGCTGCTGTATTTTTGTAAGCCTTTTTTTAAGCCTCTAATAAAAGATTTTTATTGAATATTTTCTAAGGGCTTTCAGAGATTGAAGGATAATTGTCATATAAGCAAATTAATTATATACAAAAACAGACTGCCTTCAAAAATCTAAGGAAAATAAGAATCATAGACCTTATATGCATTTGTCACATTTTTTTTCCTTTGGGGATATTAAAATAATGTGTTTGACAGAATGACAACAGTAAAAACATGTTTTTAAGTGATTTGGTTTAGAAAGGATCTTTCCTTTATGTGCTACTTCTGTAGATAAAATAGTTATAGAAATTAACATGACAGAAAATCATGAGTTCCTGTTTGGCTTCCTTGCTGGCTCAGATGGTAAAGAATCTGCCTGCAATGGGAGAACTGGATTTCATCCCTGGGTCAGGAAGATCCCCTGGAGAAGGGAATAGCTCCAGTATTCTTGCCTGGAGAATCCCATGGACAGAGGAGCCTGGCAGACTACAGTCCATAGGCTTTAAAGAGCTGGACACAACAGCGATTTTCACTATATATCACTATATAAGTAGTATCAAGAATATCAATCATGATGTGACAATAATAATTTTTGAAAACATTCTAGTATTTATTCTTGCTTAAATACCCTGTCTGATAATGTAATAGCAATAGGATTTGTAGGACTTTGTTTTTATAATATGAGAAGTTTCACTTAAATGAGTCTTTTTTTTAAAATTTTAACTTCCATACTGGCATAAGATAAGGTATCTAATGTGAGAAATGGGAAGAAATACTGAAAAAATTATATTACTCATTTTTATCCACATGTGGAAGCTTCTCGTTCATTCACTTGCTTGGCATGCTGGACCTCCCAGGTACCCTTTGTAGTAAAATTAAAATCATAATTATATTTAATTACTTGTTATGGTAATTACCCTTATAATTGGATCACAGTTTCTAAATGGCCTACATAAACCAAATCAAACATATATTTAGTTAATCTCTATGTATGTCTTCTGTTATCTTCCTAATCACCGAACAGTTAATTTGTCTCACTGGTATAAAATAAATATTTTAGATCAAATCAGACTGTATATATTATTGCTACAAAACAAAGAATACTAACATTTCAGAATAAGAATCAAAATTCACAGAGTATGTATTTATTTCAATTGCAAACATTAGTGCTTAAAACTGAGTATGAACTACCTAGAAAGAAAAGCAAATAACTGTATCAATGCCATCATATATTATGTTTCAGTAAATCTGTGTTTTCAGGAAAGAGCATTTAAGTTTTAAAATTAACATTTTTTTTCAGAATGTTAATATAATAGTCTATTTTCTTACTTAAAATCAGAAATTCTATAATGTCTAAATGCTTTTTGTTCTTACTCACTCTGTCATGTCTGACTCTTTAGTGACCCCATGGACTGCAACCTGCCAGACTCCTCTGTCCATGGAATGCTCCAGGCAAGAATCTTGGAGGGTGTTGCCATGCCCTCCTCCAGGGGATCTTCCCAGCCCAAGGATCAAACCCGGGTATCCCACATTGCAGGCAGATTTTTGACCATCTGAGCCCTCACGGAAGCCCATAACATCTAAATCATGCCATATAAAAGTCAGAAAAAGAAATGAAATTTTGGAAGGAGTAACTTATGACTTGAAATATAGTAATTATATGACAATAACAAAAAGTTAGATAAATAGTTAAGACCCCTTGAGAAAATCTTATTTACAAGCTAACTCTGGTTACCAGTGCAAACTATTTTAGTTTGCAGAAATCAGAGAGAAAGTAGTTTCACTATAAATAAATTCTATGATCCTTTTAAGAGATCAATTGAGGTGCACATCAGAAAAAATAAATTCTAGACTAAGGTAGTTAAAATTTAACAAAGCAGTGTTTATATTCTGTGATAAGTCATCAAACGTATTTCTTCTTTTAGATTGTAAAGCCAAAAGATGAATCATCCTAAAATCTTTATGCCTTATTGCCTCTTCTACTGGTGCAGACATGTGTATTTGGTGTTGTCTTTCTTAAGAAGTTTAAGAGCATTTTTACAAGAATGAAAGAAGGTCTTTATCTTGTCTATTAAAATCTCTTCAAGGGCTCCATATACTTGACATTTTCTCAGCCAATCTTGTTTTCCAGGGCATCAAATTACTTATCAGCAAATTTCAGTGTAGGCTCTCCAAATCCTAATAAACAAAGCACTTTAACATTGACTCATTTGAAAACCATTTATTACGCGAGTTGTACTTATTACAGAAGGTTATGAGAAAAACAAACTTAAATTACGCTTCCTGCCTCAGAACAAACTTAAAACCTAGGATGTATATCAAGCTTATGCATAGTGCTAACAGGAACTTTATTCAATTAGTAACTGTCACCTATTAGGTAAAGGTAAAGGTGCATGTTCAGTCGTGTCTGACTCTTTGTGACTCCGTGGACTGTAACTCCCTGGACTCCCCTGTCCGTGAAATTTTCCAGGCAAGAATACTGGAATGGGTTGCCATTTCCTGCTCCAGGGGATCTTCCTGACCCAGGAATCGAACCCACATCTCTTGAGTCTCCTATATAGGCAGGCAGTTTCCTTACTGCTGAACCACCAGAGAAGCCCTATTAATGGGTACATAAATAAAGCATGGCATAGAGGAGACCAAATTTTGTTGCTATTCTCACACATCTTACATTCTACTGTGTTCTATTGAAATATGGAGAATGTTACTTTTATGAAGAAGAAGTAGGGTCATAAAATACCCACTTTGGGAGCCTTTCTGTTTGATATGAATCAAGCTGGCTCACCTGACTGAGACTTCAACCTCCGAACACAGTGGTTTCAGATTTCTAAGGTATCTTCTCAGGGATCCCTTCTAAGGGATCTTTTCCTATACTTTACCCCCTGCTCTACCTCTGATCCCTCCTAAGTAGATGGAACTTTCTGGGTTTTGCTGGAACTTCCTTTATTTCCTCCTAGAAAAATGTACAACTTTCTCAAGAATAAGTGCTTGGAGGCTGCTCATGGTTCCTTCTTTCATGCTAATTCCACATCCAGTAACAATTTCTCAGATATTGTGATGTGCGCATCACTGGCAATATTCCCTCAGTTGCCATCTGTGGGTGTATGCTGCTGCTAAGTCACTTCAGTTGTGTCTGACTCTGTGCAACCCCATAGACGGCAACCCACCAGGCTCCCCCGACCCTGGGATTCTCCAGGCAAGAACACTGGAGTGGGTTGCCATTTCCTTCTCCAATGCATGAAAATGAAAAATGAAAGGGAAGTCACTCAGTCATGTCCAACTCTTGGCGACCCCATGGACTGCAGCCTTCCAGGCTCCTCCATCCATGGGATTTGCCAGGCAAGAGTGCTGGAGTGGGGTGCCATTGCCTTCTCCATCTGTGGGTGTATAGAACCCTGCTAAACTCATACCGCTCTTTGGTACAAAGTAATATTACTAGTAATTTGGGAATTTCAGTCTGCCTCATAATTCTGCTGCTCATCACAAATTACTTTCAATTACTTCCAATCTTATGGAATGGAAATCGCAAAGAAAGGCACTTGAACCATCCGACTAAGGCAGCACAACATACTGTCACTTCCAGGGCTGTGGCATGGAAAAATCTGATCACGTCAGAGAGGGAGAGGGATCGACTATATACAGAACTCAGCGACCCAACAGATGTTCCAGGGCCACATAAAAAAGAGGAGGTGGTCTCCCATCAGATACGCAATGTGAGGCTGCTTTCCATTTCAGGGCCATGAGGGAACGGTCTCTGATTAAAGGAAGGAATGGCTGAGGAGGGAACAAAAGCTTTGGCAGTTTTTCAAAAGGGTGGTTTGGCTCCCCACACAATCCCATTTTTCAAACTGTTAGAAATCAGCACTTTAAGGAGACTTCCCACAGCTGCTCTACGCTAGATGCTGCTTACCAGGCAGACTTGCTAAGCAGTGCTCTGATGGAGGCTACAGATACAGCACCTCAAGCTCAAGTGCAATCTACTCTAAGATTTCTAACTTCGATAAGATGGAATTGTGTCTGTGTTACAGGAGACCTGGGTTCGATCCCTTGATTGGGAAGATCCCCTGAAGAAGGAAAAAGCAAACCACTCCAGTATCCTTGCCTGGAAAATGCCATGGACAGAGGAGCCTGGTGGGCTGTAGTCCATGGGACCGCAAAGAGTTGAGCAAGACTGAGTGGCTAATGCATTCACACTTTCAGTCTGACTCTTTGCGACCTCATGAACTACAGCATGCCAGACTTCCACTATCTATGGGAGTTTTCTCTAACTAATATCCATTGAATCATCTCATCCTCTGCTCCCCCCTTCTCCTCCTGCCCTCAATCTTTCCCAGCATAAAAGACTTTATAGTGAGTTGGCTCTTCGCATCAGGTGGCCAAAGTATTGAAGCTTCAGCTTTAGCATCAGTCCTTCCAATGAATATTCAGGGTTGATTTCCTTTAGGTTGGACTCCTTTGATCTCCTTGCAGTCCAAGGGATGCTCAAGAGTCTTCACCAGAACCACAGTTTGAAAGCATCAGTTCTTCAGTGCTCAGCCTTCTTTATGATACAACTCTCAGGTCTGTGCATGACTACTGGAAAAACCGTACATACTTGGGAGTAAAATTGAGTGTTCAGCTAAAAGTCGCTAGTTGGAGAAAGAAAAATACTAACATTCTCTGATAGAGTCTTACCTATTTTTGGCGTTCCAGACATAGTCTAATACTACTACACAATGAGGATGAATGGGAGGTCCATCCCCTACCAGAGCTATTAATATAAAGAGGAGGCACTTATGGGGGACTGTGTCCAGCCTGACAGTATCAGTATCACCTGAGAACTTGGTAGAAAGACAATTGCTGGACCATCCTCCAGACCGGACTCAGGAACTCTGTGGATAAAACTCAGCAATCTATGTTTTAAAAAGTCCTCCAGGTCATCAGTCGTCAAACTTTTTGGCACCAGAGACCAGTTTTGTGGAAGACGACTTTTCCATAGATAAGAGATGGTTTCAGGATATTTCAAGTGTATTACATTTATGGTGCACTTTCTTTCTTTTTTAACTTTACAATATTGTATTGGTTTTGCCATACATCAACATGCATCCACCACGGTTGTACATGTGTTCCCCATCCTAATCTAAATCTGCCACTGATCTGACAGGAGGTACCTGTCAGTTTGGAGGAGGTCTGTGGCCTGGAGGCTGGGGACTACTGCAGTCCAGGAGAGTCTAGTGCACCCTAGAAACTAAGAACATTGCTCTAAGCTGTCTGTCAATAAGGACCTCAACTGCCTATTTCTATGTGGATAGATTTTTAAAAGGGTGCCCTCTAAGGATGGCGGCAGGCTGAAAGCATACCCACACTTGGCCAGATCATTTTAGAGACAAGAAATCCAGTTTAAAATGCGGATGAATGGTCATGTTGAAGGAAGCTTGTGGATTCCAATGCCCAGAGCTGCTTTTAGCTCAGAAGTTCTGTGTTTTGGCTGTTTTCTCTTGGAGTTTCCTTAGCCCCAGGGCAGTCTGGCAGTTTGAATGTAATCCTTTTTCACGACTGCCTCGAATTTCAGGAAGGTTGGAATGTCCCCTGGGTCATCCGTGGTGTGAGTAATAACCTGGCTAGGGTGTGTGTCAGTGGTCCACATTCTGGTCAATCTGCCTGGAAAATCCAGTTTAGTTAGTCCCAGGGGGTGGTAAGGATCAGTCCTGCTCCATGCATCATCTTCTCTACCTAATTTTGTGTTGACATTTTTATATCTGAGTTGAAGTAAAGCAGAAGAGATGGAAAAAAAACAAAACAAAACAAAACAAAAAAACAAATCTATTCTCCATGTGTGCCCTCCTTAGATTTGGTTTTAAAATTCTTAAACTTCTGCCAGGAGTGTAATTAGCAGCCTAGATAAGAGGCCACCAACAGCAGCGACATGTCTGCAATCAGGCTTGTGTGAGAGAACTATAAATTTGATTAGAGAGTTACCGATAGTTTGCAGGCTCATGCCTCACTTTCAGGAGATAGGAAGTTAAAAGGAAAATGTGAGAGGAAAGAGCATGTCACCATCCATCATTTTGTTTTAGAGGTTTATGTTCAGAGATTCGTGTGAACAAGGGAGAGAATTTAAAAAGCAGAATATAAAGAAAGCCCGCTGGTGAAGGGGAGTATTACTCTAGTCCATTCCAGGGTCAGGAGAAAGGTGCTTTGTCTTGATGCATTGTTACCTCACGTGACATAAACAGCAAGAGACAAGAAATAGAGTGCCTGCAGATGAATGCTAGAAGGAAGATTTTTAAGAGAATATACTAAGATGAGTGAAAAAAAGCTGGCTGAAAACTCAGCATTTGAAAAACTAAGATCATGACTTCAAATAAAGGAGGATAGTGAAAAAGCTGGCTTAAAACTCAACATTCGAAAAACGAAGATCATGGCATCCGGTCCCATTACTTCATGGCAAATAGATGGGGAAAAAGTGGAAACAGTGAGAGACTTTATTTTCTTGGACTCCAAAATCACTGTGGATGGTGACTGCAGCCACGAAATTAAAAGATACTTGCTTCTAGGAAGAAAAACTATGACAAACCTAGACAGCGTATTAAAAAGCAGAGACATCACTTTGCTGACAAAGGTCCATATAGTCAAAGCTATGGTTTTTCCAGTAGTCATGTATGGATGTGAGAGTTGAACCATAAAGAAGGCTGAGACTGTGGTGCTGGAGAAGACTCTTGAGAGTCCCTTGGATAGCAAGGAGATCAATCCAGTCCTCAAGGAAATCAAACCAGTCCTCAAGGAATCCTCAAGGGAATCAACCCTGAATATTCATTGGAAGGACTGATGCTGAAGCTGAAGCTCCAATACTTTGGCGACCTGATGTGAAGAGCTGACTCATTAGAAAAGACTCTGATGCTGGGAAAGATTGAGGGCAGGAGGAGAAGAGGATGACAGAGAATGAGATGGTTGGATGGCATCATCGAACCAGTTGACATGTGTTTGAGCAGCCTCCAGGAGACAGTGAAGGACAGGAAGACCTGGCATCCTGCAGTTCATGGGGTTGCTAAGAGTTGGACATGACTTAGTACCTGAACAACAATGAACAGCAACTAAAATAAAGAGTGAAATCTAGGTACTGTTGGAAACTTCCTGTTGGCAAAGGAGTTCCTGGAGTAGCAGTGTTTATCAGAGGTTCTGGAAGGTAGAGCTGTATCTGGCACACAGATAGTGCAGCTAGGGGGCCTGAGAAATGATGTCAGAGGGCCAGACCACCCACCAAAGGTCAACTGGAATGGCCAAGGGTAAGGGAGACCCAGAGATGGAGTCAGTGGGTTTGGAAAGCAGGATGAGAGGAAGAACATCCAGGGAACTCCCCGAGGAACTGAGACTTGGTTGGAACTTGGGTGGAGGGCAGCAAAGTTCCATAGGCAGCAGTGCCATTCTTCTAGAGTAGAGAAAACACTCTTAGAAGTCTTCAGTGACTTCAGATAAGATGCTATTTACATCAGATAGTTACTCAGCAGGGTAGGAGAGGCACACGAATGTAAGATCAGAGATCAGATCAGTCGTTCAGTCGTGTCTGACTCTTTGTGAACCCATGAATCACAGCACGCCAGGCCTCCCTGTCCATCACCAACTCCCGGAGGTCACTCAGACTTACATCCATCGAGTCAGTGATGCCATCCAGCCATCTCATCCTCTGTTGTCCCCTTCTCCTCCTGCCCCTAATCCCTTCCAGCATCAGAGTATTCTCCAATGAGTCAACTCTTCGCATGAGGTGGCCAAAATACTGGAGTTTCAGCTTTAGCATCATTCCTTCCAAAGAAATCCCAGGGCTGATCTCCTTCAGAATGGACCAGTTGGATCTCCTTGCAGTCCAAGGGACTCTCAAGAGTCTTCTCCAACACCACAGTTCAAAAGCATCAATTCTTCGGCGCTCAGCCTTCTTCACAGTCCAGCTCTCATATCCATACATGACCACAGGAAAGACCACAGCCTTGACTAGGCGAACCTTTGTTGGCAAAGTAATGTCTCTGCTTTTGAATATGCTATCTAGGTTGGTCATAACTTTCCTTCCAAGGAGTAAGCGTCTTTTAATTTCATGGCTGCAGTCACCATCTGCAGTGATTTTGGATTGTCACTTACTCAACTTCAAAGCCTTAAAAAGGCAAATTGTCATCAACATCAAAAATTTATCAGGAATCTTCGGAGGCAAAGCCCTTCACTGAGTAATGAGACTGCAATCTGCTGTAAGACCTGGGTCTATTTTCAGGATCTCTCCAGTTACTTGTCAAGCTTCTCAGACCTGATCTTTGAAGCCTCAGGAAGCTTGACAAGTAACTGGAGAGATCCTGAAAATACACCCAGGTCTTATAGCAGATTGCAGTCTCATTACTCAGTGAAGGGCTTTGCCTCCGAAGATTCCTGATAAATTTTTGATGTTGATGACAATTTGCCTTTTTTAAGGCTTTGAAGTTGAGTAAGTGACAATAAATTGTTAGTGAGTGAGTGAAAGTTGCTCAGTCGTGTCCAACTGTTTGTGACCCCATTGACTATACACTCCATGGAAGTGTAGGCCAAAATACTGGAGTGGGTAGCCTTTCCCTTCTCCAGGAGATCTTCCCAACCCAGGGATCAAACCCAGGTTTCCCACATTGCAAGCTGATTCTTTACCAGCTGAGCCACAAGAGAAGCCCACCACTAAATTGTTAGAATTTCCTTCAAAAAATAATTCTGGAGAAACATACTGGAATCCTGAAATGGAAAATGAATATTTAGAAAGAGACTTAGAAATAACTCTATGACCAATGTTATAAAAGACACTGAGAATTAAAGGAAGACTTTGGAGGACAAGGATAAGGTAATCTTCTACCCCTTTCTTAAAACCTAAACTGTTTATGGTGGTTCCCTGGATCCAACTGGCATTTATGATATACTGTTGCTTTCCAGTGAGACAGAATATCATGTCTTTCAAAATAGCTAAATTAAGTCGTCATTTTTGTTCAGTTGCTAAATCGTGTCTGAAGTTCTTTGTAGAGATTTTGGACCCTGGGGAGGGCAAGCCTGGTGCACAACTCAGTCTGCTCAGCATCTCCCCTTTATCCAGCTGCCTCTCTGCACCTCCACCAGCACATCTAAAATGAAAGCTCTGTGAGGATGGAAATTGGGTTCACTGTGTCCACAGCTCCCATCCCCGAGCCCCCTCAAACTGGAACAGTGCTTGGGCCACTGTAGGCACCTGCCTAGACCCTCCTCCTTATTCCATGCTTTGATCTTCTATTTCTTGCTTGCTAAGTCGCTTCAGTCGTGTCTGACTCTGTGTGACCCCATAGATGGCAGCCCACCAGGCTCCCCCATCCCTGGGATTCTCCAGGCAAGAACACTGGAATGGGTTGCCATTTCCTTCTCCAATGCATGAAAGTGAAAAGTGAAAGTTGTAAAAGCTTCTCAAATGGCCTTCCAAGAGGCCCCAATGAATATTATTTTCTTAGTGCAGCTTTTATAATATTAAGCAATAATTTAAAACTTTCACAGTTTCCTGTTTCATTAAGTCTACATATTTTTGTTTAATTTGCAAGATCCCATCTGAATGCATTCTATAATCTAGATGTATTTGTTGCTTTCAATACACTACTTTTACTGAAGCTGTTAGTTTTTTGTTATACTTGGTTTTCCCTTTCTCTCTCTGTCTCTCTCTTTCTTTTCTCATCTTTCCCCCACTTCAAAGGAGACTTCTTTTTCCAAAGTAAGTGTCCTGTATTATTTCACTACTCTTTCTTTGAAACACCCTTCCTCTTTTTCTTCACCTAATTGAATTTCAGCATTTTCAAAGCCCAGTGCAAGTACCACCTACTCCATTAACATTTCTTGAATTAATCCAGATTCTATTCATCATCTCCTCTGAACTAGATAAGTTAGAAATGTTAACTTGGCATTTAATTTCATGCATACCATAGTGCATTCAATTTAGTTTAAAAAAAGTAATTGATGAGTGTTTACTCTTTAGTTAGGGCTTCCTGGTAGCTCAGTGGGTAAAGTGTCTGCCTGCAATGCGGGAGATCCGGGTTCAATCCCTGGGTCGGAAATTCCCTGGAGAAGGAAATGACAACCCACTCCATTATTCTTGCCTGAAGAATCCCATGGATGGAGGAGCCTGGTAGGCTACAGTTCACGGTGTGGCAAAGAGTTGGACGCGACTGAGCGACTTCACTTTCTTTCTTTCTTTACTCTTTAGTTAGATACTGCTTTCTTCCAGAAAGTATTAAGGGAAGATTGAAGTATAGAATACATAGCATGATAGCATGAAAATAGAAAGATGACGGAATGTCTTCTAGGCCAAATGAAAAATTTAGAATACACTTATTTGAGTCTTGTCACATCACATGGTTCAATTGAACTGATATTACCAGAGGCTTTTAAAAAAGAAAAATATTGAATGTTTTGGATTTTTTTTTAAAAAGTATTAAAAAAAAGTAACACTCATCACTATCCTCCCACTGCTTACACTATTCAAACCTTGCCCCCAAAATGCATATGACTGCTGGTGGTGTGTTTTATCCAACATTTTGGACTAAGACTGGACAGCTACTTGGCCCTGGATTTTGTTTCCTTGTTTCTTCTTACAAAGCAAGACATTGGAATCAGCTGGATCTCAAAACATTACCAAGCAAGCAAAATTTGAATCATTGCTACAATCACCAGTCTCCTGAATGAGCTTCCATATGTTTCCTCTTGACTGGTCCATCTTCCTTAAGTCTATTTGGTAAGACATAGGGACTTGTCAGCAACATTTACTTAACAAATGTCTACTGATCATGTACATGTGCCTGGTACTATGATAGGCTGTGATACGCACTACAGTAGTCTCTGAGGATGCTATCTTTCATTGGCTTATTCACCATTAAGACTGAGTCAATGGAAGGTGACTGTTGACTCATAAACTGGGTCATACTGGTCAGTTCAATTAAAATGAAATCTGATTCATTTGTTTGAAACCTAAACACATTTGCTATCTTTATCTCCTCTGCTTGTACCTCACTTAAAATGCCCCCACTTTTATTAGCAACTGTTTTGACATATGCCTCTTCTAACTGTGGGAGCCAGCTTTGTGCATGTGCAAACTTTAGAATCTCAGTTACACTGCTATCTTTTACATCTCATTTCCTGCCCTGGGATGACCAATGAGAATCATTCTAAACTGATGTATGCACAACTGAAAAGATCAGAAAAATCAATGATCAGGGACCACCCTTGACCAGGAGCCTATGCATAAATGCTCTATGCTTTCATTCTTCAAGTGGACATGTTTTGAAAGGATCCTTAGAATTCTTGAGGGATTGAGCAGCAACCACCGGTAAAGGGTATGACTCAATAACACACCTTTCTCTTTTTTTATGTGTCACTCTGTGTTTCTCACTCCTGCCCCCACCCAAGACCATAAATTGGATTGCACGTAAGCCTCTGGTTTACATCTGTATTAGGGTGAACCAGGTTAAGAAATGCAGGATAATTTTTAGCTCTTTTCAAGAGAATGTAAATATACTCAGGTATTCTGTAGAAAATTCCTTATACATAGATTGGGTCCCCTTTTCCTTTCCTTTTCTCCAAAGTGAGCTCATCACTAAAAAATACCTGAAGAAATCTCTCTCAGAGTTTGCAGTGTATCAAGCTCAATATGAACTAGACTTTAGAGACATAAAAATATGAAAAATAAAACTCATCTTTAAGACACTTGGTGTGTGTTGATAGACATCAAAGCAAACAAAACACAGTAAAGTAAGAACCATGGTAAAGATTTGCATAGGTACTAAGACTTCTGGAAGAAAAACTTCTGAAAAAAGGAGAATCTGTAATTAAAACCTAGGATTAAGCCAAAAAGTAAATGAGGGGAACGTAAATTCTGCCAGAGATAATTATAAGCCAGGGAGGCTTAATAAAATATCTGCACAAAATAAAAGCAGTTTGGAGTTTATGGAGTATAAAATTCACAGTGAAATATCCAAGAAGGTGAAGTTGCAGACACAGGCAGGGGTGGTGCAATAGAGAGATTTGAATGATTTAGTAAGGAAACTATTACTCATTTTGCACAAGAGACTCCAATAAAAATGGTAGTTCTTAAAGTCTTTTGAGTCAAAGATTAGTTTTGAGCATCTGGTTGAGGTTACTGTCTCCTTGTCCAAAAAATGGCGCATCCACCAAAAACTTTTTATTCCATTTATTGTGAATTACAGTGATTCCCTTGAAACCTGTTTATGGGTCCCTTAAGAATATTCATGTTTAAATCCCTTGCACCGAAATATTTCAAGCATGAGAATAATAAAGCATGAGGATTTCTTTGGAATTTTCTGGTAGCCATATGGAAAATGAATTTTTGAAGGACAGTTTCTGTGTATAAATAACATCAAGGAAACTATGTAATAATCGAAGCAAGTCAAGATGAGCAGCATGATTATAGTAGTAGAATAAAGAAGTGCTGGATTCAGGAAATTCCTTTAGGAAATGTAATTAATAAGAATGAGATTGATTGGCCATGTGTCATACAAGGCAGGGTATAATGCAGAAGAGTTTGCTTTGGACAGTTTGCTTTGAGATGTTTCTGGTTAGTTCAATTAAAATGTCCAATTAGTATTTGGTTACACCAATCTCAGGCTGAAAACTCAAGATAAAGATTTGAAAAACCACCCTCAGTTCAGTTCAGTTCAATCACTCAGTCATGTCTGACTCTTTGCGACCCCATGAATCGCAGCACGCCAGGACTCCCTGTCCATCACCAACTCCCAGAGTTCACTCAGACTCACATCCATCGAGTCAGTGATGCCATTTCATCCTCTGTCGTCCCCTTCTCCTCTTGCCCCCAATCCCTCCCAGCATCAGAGTCTTTTCCAATGAGTCAACTCTTCGCATGAGGTGGCCAAAGTACTGGAGTTTCAGCTTCAGCATCATTCCTTCCAAAGAAATCCCAGGGCTGATCTCCTTCAGAATGGACTGGTTGGATCTCCTTGCAGTCCAAGGGACTCTCAAGAGTCTTCTCCAACACCACAGCTCAAAAGCATCAATTCTTCGGCGCTCAGCCTTCTTCACAGTCCAGCTCTCACATCCATACATGACCACAGGAAAAACCATAGCCTTGACTAGGCGAACCTTTGTTGGCAAAGTAATGTCTCTGCTTTTGACTATGCTATCTAGGTTGGTCAAAACTTTCCTTCCAAGAAGTAAGCGTCTTTTAATTTCATGGTTGCAGTCACCAGTGATTTTTTAGCCCCCCAAAATAAAGTCTGACACTGTTTACACTGTTTCCCCATCTATTTCCCATGAAGTGATGGGACCAGATGCCATGATCTTCGTTTTCTGAATGTTGAGCTTTAAGCCAACTTTTTCACTCTCCTCTTTCACTTTCATCAAAAGGCTTTTTAGTTCTTCTTCACTTTCTGCCATAAGTGTGGTGTCATCTGCATATCTAAGGTTATTGATATATCTTCCGGCAATCTTGATTCCAGCTTGTGTTTCTTCCAGTCCATTGTTTTTCATAATGTACTCTGCATATAAACCATAAGAGTGGGTGAACTGATTCAGGGAGATGGTACAGACTGGGAAAAGAGTGTTCACACAAAGTAGAAATGAAAGTAAAATAAAAACAAGATCAGGAAGTTTTCCTCTGTGTGTGGCAACTAGAAGATCAGGCAGTCTTAGTGTATAGCCAGTCATCTCAGAATGGCAGCAGGACAAACCAAATTAAAATAGATTGAGGGGTGAATTGAAACTGTGGAAGTAGAGGCATTGGTGGAGAGTTAATATCTAAAATATATGAAGTGTTTGTGCAACTCAAAATTTTAAAACTTAAAAAACTGGATTTAAAAAATAGGTAGAGAACCTGAATAGACTTTTTTTTTAAAGAAAACATGTAGATGGCCAATAGGCACATGAAAAGATGCTCAGCATCACTAATTATCAAGGAAATGGAAATCAGGACCACAATGAGACGCCACCTCACAGTTATCAGAACAGCTATTATCAAAAACACAAAAAATAACAGGTTCTGGAAAGGATACAGAGAAAAGGGAATCCTCATGCCCTATTGGGAGGAATGTAAGTTGGTGTGACTGCTTTGCAAAACAACACAGAGGTTCCTCAAAAAATTAAAAATAGAGCTACCATGTGATCCAACAATTCCACTTCTGAGTATTTCTCTGGAAAACGCAACAAAAACACTAACTCAGGAAGATATTTGCACCTATATATTCATTGCATCCTTATTTGCAATTTATAATAGCCAAGATACGGGAAAACTCCCATGTTCATATGTAGAATCTAGAAAACAAAACAGGAACAAATAAAACAGAAACAGATTCATGGATGCAGAGATCAAACTGTTGGTTGCTAGAGGGGAGGGAGGTTGAGGGGCAGCCAAAATAAGTGAAAGAGATTAAGAGATATCAACATCCAGTTATAAAAGAAGTGAGTCATGGGAATGCAAAGTAGAGCATAAGGAATATGGTCAATAATATTGTAATAACTTTGCTTGGTGGCAGATGGTAACTATACTTTTCTTAGTGACCATTTCAGAATGTATATGTGTGTGTGTGTATATATATATATATATATATATATATACACACACATATTTCAGCTTTCTATAAAGAAACTGAGCACTGAAGAATTGATGCTTTTGAACTGTGGTGTTGGAGAAGACTCTTGGGAGTCCCTTGGACTGCAAAGAGATCCAACCAGTCCATCCTAAAGGAAATCAGTCCTGTCTGTTCGTTGGAAGGACTGATGTTGAAGCTGAAACTCCAATACTTTGGCCACCTGATGTGAAACAGTGACTTATTGGCAAAGACCTTGATGCTGGGAAAGATTGAAGGTGGGAGGAGAAGGGGACGACAGAGGATGAGATGGTTGGATGGCATCACCGACTCAATGGACATGAGTTTGAGTAAACTCCAGGAGTTGGTGATGGACAGGGAGGCCTGGCGTGCTGCAGTTCATGGGGTTGCAAAGAGTTAGACGTGACTGAACTGACTGACTGATATATATATATTTATGTGTATATATATAAAATCACTATGATGTACACTCGAAACTAATAGGATGTCTTATGTTATACTTTGATTTTTTTAAAAAGGCATTGATGGAAGCATTTTTAAGGAGTTTGACTCAAAGAATAATGAGCTAGAAAAAGCAATAGGTAGATGTTTTAGATAATTATGGGAGGGATGTTGTTTTGTTTGTTTTTTTAAGGTTGAAAGAGAAGTGACCTTATTTCTATGCTGTGGGAAATGAGCCATAGAGATGAATAGAATGAGTGGTGGTGAATAAAATAAATGAAGATCCAAGAGGTAGATGAGATGATGGGACCCACATCACCAGCCTGATGGATGATCTAAGCTTTGGATAGGGGAGAGGGTCTCTCACCCTCTGTGAATTCGGAAGGTGGTGAATACAGGTCAGGGTAAAGATACTTCTGCAGCTGCTGTGTGAGTGGGAGTAGAAGGTCTTTATTTTTGATTACATAATTTTTTGGATGGACACAAAAGAGAGGTGATATTTTTGAAGACTTTGAAAGGAATGGAAGAAAATCTACCAACAAGCTGAAGTGTAAAGTTGGGAACTATTGATTTGTTTGTACTCATCAGTCCTAGAGTGTCATAATACTTACCAGTGGTTTTCAGCTGCCATGTAAACGAAAATGACAAGTTAATACAGGATTAGGGTCGGGTTGGCAATAATGACTAAAAGATGTGGGTGCATGGGGATTGAGGGGACAATAGGTCCCATCTGAGTAGGGCAGGAAGGAAATCAGGAGAGGAGCAAAACCCGGGAGAGAACTGAGAGAAGATGAAGATGTGTATTTGATTGAAGAGGCAGTTGAGGAACTTCCCTGGTGGCCCAGTGGTTAAGAATCTGTCTTTCAATGTGGGGGACGCAGGTTCAATCCCTAGTCAGGAAACTAAGGTCCCATGTGCTGTGGAGCAACGAAGCCTGTGAGCAGCAATTAGAGAAAGCCCACCCCCTGCAGCAAAGACCACCCAGTGCAGCCAAAACTAACTAAATAAAAAAGCTAGTTTGTGAAAGCGCCTAAAGGAAGTGAGTTTGTTATCAGAGAACAGAACACTGGATTTTAAGATTTCTGACAAAGCAATTGAATTATCTGTCCTTTGGGTTGGGGAAGGTGAAATGGAAGGAAAGACTCCAGATTTGAGATTGAGGGACTTTGAAATTCGTCAGTACATATACATGAACACAATTTTCATTCAAGATTATAGTGACACTTGAGTTGTTGAAGAAAATTTTGAGCTTGATCAAAGTCCTCCCAGGCAGAGAGAAGACAGATTAATCTTTATACTATTCTGTTAGCTGAGGTTGAGGGGCTACACAGCCTCCTTTGAAGAGGACGTACTATAATATTCTTACAGGAAAAAGGGATATCCTATTCTTAGATGAGAAAAGGGCTTTCCTTTTGACAGGAGGAGCAAGAAACATTTTATTTAGAGGCTGAGAATATAGAAGAGTGCTTAATATGGAAGGAGAGTTTCAGAAAGTAAAGAGAAAATGTTTGAGAGTATGAGTACAACTCTTGTAATGTAAAAAAAAAAAAAGTGATTTAACTTTTATTGCAACTGTATTTCCCGGACTTGCCCACACAACCCTTGTTTGCATAGCACCTATTAAGCTCTTACAGAAGTAGTGCTGTGTGGATTTCAGCTTGGGAAACATTGGCAGACCACTTAAGGATAGTGGGGCTCAGAGGCATTCCTCAATGGGGTTGATGCCAAGTCACGGCGAATTCAACTCCAAAGGTGTCTGGAGGGTACAGTTTGGACAACGATGAGGCAGCTTCAAGGCCACCCAATTTGTTGGTGGTTATCCCGGCCATTTTTCTTTTCAACTCAGCTAAATTGAGAACTCCATGAAATCAAGGACAGTTCCTATTTCTTTACAGTGCCACAACATTTGGGTTATTATTGAGCATACTGATAAATATGAAACAAGTATTTGTTTTTATTGAAGCTTGCAATGAATAAAAAAAATTGCAATTTAGGTTTGATTTCTTGTTTCATTCTACCTTTATTGGAGATTTATTTTCTGTTTAGGTATTTTAAAATTTTTTGGCTGCTCCATGCATCATGTACCATCTTAGTTCCCCAAGTAGGGATCAAACCCATGTCCTCTGTGTTGGAAGTGTACCATCATAACCACTGGACTGAGAGGGGAGTCCTCATTTAGGTTTTTAACCTAATGGTAGATTCCCAAATGTGTTGGAACTGATTGTCAATTTTTAATAGTAATCTTTATTTACACACTTCAATGTCTTGTATACCTACATATATTCTCTCTTTGATAATTTTGATGAAAAAAGAATATTTGATGTTGCTAATGAGTAAAATACCCCCAATTATTAGAAGTAAACAAAATAAAAAGAAGGTACTGGGCAGATTATGTAGCTAAATCAGTCACTTAAAAATGATGCTTTTTTTTAGAGTAAAAATCAAAACTTAATTAGAAGTATAAGATTTTTGACTGAAAAGTTTTATATGACTATCAGCAAATTACTCTTGAGAATTATTTAATTAGCTTATATAATATAGTAACTTTGTGTATAGAAGATAATATGTAAGTATAAATGTATCATGGGGCTTTTCAGATGGCTCAGTGGTAAAGAATTCACCTGCCAATTCAGGAGACATGGGTTTGGTCCCCATCCCTGGGTTGGGAAGATACCCTGGAGAAGGGAATGGCAACCCACTCCAGTATTCTTGCCTGGAGAATTCCATGGACAGAGGAGCCTCAAGGGCTATAGTCCATTGGATGACAAAAGAGTCTGACATGACTGAGTCACTAACCACCACCAATAACAATAAATGTATAATACATACATAAATGTATAACATTTATTATTGTAGGAATAAAAACATAATGCTCAATATTTATACTTATACAAAAAGTAAAGAGAGTCATGCATATACATTATTGGATTCCACTGTGGTATATACAAATAAAGATATAAAAGTGTTGAAGATTTTAACCATGAAAAATTCTGGTACAGTTATGAATTGTATCTGAGTTTGCATTTTTAAAAATATTAATAGTATATGTCATGTTTTCATTAATACTCTCCCATGAGGGTACTCACCATCAGGAAATGCAAGAAAAAAGTAAGGGCACTGGCAGAAACCTCCAACCTCTGGAGTATTTGATAACTGTCCTCCAATGTTAGCAGAGCTTATTCTGTTTACTTAGGTCAGAGTTCCCATGTTTATTGATGAGCTCTACCTCTTTTGATAAAGTGCTTTCACAGTATAGCTAAGCCCAGACTAACCTGACTACAGAGGTGAGGATATAGAAGCTCAGAAATCTATTGTCATGAAAGTCCCCGTGCAATCTTCCTCTCCTAAAGAAGACCCAGTGTCTTTGAGAACCCTGGGCCATCCACGTATTGAATCTTCATGCCCCCTGATGAAACAGATTTTGACCTGCAGGCCTTTAAGCTCAGGTTTGATTGATTTGGAAAACTGTATTTGATGAACCTCTGTGTAACCATGGAAACCTTCTCAGGCCCCTGGACCCAGAAGTCAGGCAAGCATGCTATGTTGGGTGCTTGCCTTTCTTCCAGTCACTTCCCCATTGCAGTGTCCATGAAAACATTTACTTATAAACCTTCCTCAGGCTAAGAAGAAAGGCAGATTCTACCTAGACTAATCTTCCCATGGATACAGGAGAAAAGATGAAAGTCTTTTCCTTAAAGGTTAGAAAAGCAAAAGCAAAAAAAAAAAAAAAACAAAACACTGTATGACAAAGATTTCAGTAAAGCTTTATTTCTACTTGGAAGAAGCATGCCTGGTTTTAGAATTTAGAAGTTCATAGTCATGTTCCCAATAACATATAGCTCACATTTCACAAGTCAACATTACTGGAGGTTTCAATAACCATTTTTAATCATTTAGGCTTCAAGGAGACAACCTGGCAGAAAGGACAGAAGAGACTTCGCAAATACTTCAATCTCCGGATGACATAGTCCCAGAGTCTTTGGGTGAGTTTTAAATCCAACAAGATATATTGTGATTTTATTGTCACTTAAAGATGTCTTTAAAAAGAAAACAAAACCAAGCATCTTTGCTTGCACCAGATCACCATAGCTGTCAGTCGTCCGCCCACCACTCCTGCAGGTTTTGTGTGTCGGGAAGCTAAGGGCGAAGGAGAAAAAGAAGTGCGAGAAGCAGCCTCGCAGTCCCTGTGCTTGTTTAAGGTACAGGGTGACTACATTTTCTACTCTCAGAGTTTGTCACTAATTCCAACTTGGTTTTGAAACTTACATCACCTACTCCCATTCTCCTTTTGTGGATCCTTTCGGTCTTCTGGGCAGAAATGTCAATATCAGACTTGATTTACTTTCACCTCTCTCAGCCCTGTATTAAATTGAACTCAAATCATGTCATTGTCACCAGGCCAGTCTCGTTTCCCCCAAGACTGCCTTGTCTACGCCTTTGTCCTTCTCCATCTAGTGTAAGAGCTCTATAAATAGATTTTCCTTGTACAGTCTCACCCCATTTGGTTCATTATATTTCTAAAAATAAATTTTATTTATTTAAATAAAAAATAAATAAAATTTATTTATTTTTGGTTCTATCTTCTATAGAACAAAATTCAAACTCCTTGGCTTAGCATATTAAGTTCATGCCAGGGCATTTCAAGGTGTTTGCTGAATATATAAATAAGTGTGGCAACCCACTCCAGTGTTCTTACCTGGAGAATCCCAGGGATGGGGAAGCCTGGTGGGCTGCCGTCTATGGGGTCGCACAGAGTCGGACGCGACTGAAGCGACTTAGCAGCAGCAGCAGCAGCAGCAATGCCACTACAGTGGCATGTAAGGTATATCACTGCTTCATCATTCATTGTTCTATCAGGAAGCAGTCCGTACATTCAATTGTAATAATCAGAAGAGAAACTATGGGAAAACATTTTCCTTACACCTGGCTAGAGAAGGACATCTTAAACAAAAATTCCTAAACATTAAAAAAGCTCAATTATAGAGTGTTAAGAATTCTTATTCATCAAAAAATGGCAGGAAAAAAAGAGGTTGATAAGCTACAAAATAGGAAACTATATTTGTCACTGATCAAAGATTAATATTCAAAAAATGTAAAGTATAATTTAATAAACAAAGGATCAGCAAACCAATAGAAAAATAAGCAATAGATATTTCACAGAAGAGGAAACACAAATGGCCAATGAGCATATGAAAAATATTTTACTCTAGTAACCAAGGGAAAGTAAGGCTCTTGAGAGATGCTGTTTTATGACTTTTTATGTGACACTGAGAAATCTGACAAAATCAAGTGCTGGTGAAGACAGAGACAAAAAGAAAATCATACAACAGCTGGGGCATAAACAATTTTGGAAATAGTTTTCCATTATCCTAAAATCTGAGTGAAGCCCAGAGACTTCACTTCTGGATAAATATGTTAGAAAGCAAGTCTCATGTACCATGAAATGTAAGCAAATTTGTTAGTATGATGGTGGACAGGAAAATGGATAAACTGTGGAATTGTTATACTGTGGGAAACTGAATGCATGTCAGCTACACTCAGGATGGATGATATAAGTGGTATGCTGGGAAATGTTAACAACTGTCTGAAAATGAAAAGCCCTGGTTTGTAGAGATTGCTGGTTTCCACGATATAAATATAATATAAACTCTGACTTCAAGCCACCCATCTAAAGTGGCATTTGGGCCTTCTAGTCTTATGTGAGTAGGTTGCAACTCAACAACTGAATGAATCTTAAAAGCATCATATTGTTAAAAAATAAAACAAGGACTTGTAAAAATATATATCTCAATAAAATAAAATTTGTCTATAAAAAAGCATAATATTGATTGAACAAAAGCAGTCATAGAATGCCATTTTTCTAAGGCTCAAAACTAGTAAGTCTAAGTAGTATATTCTTTAGGAAAACATACAGTAAGTGGTACAATTATATTGAAAGAAGGGAACGAAAAACTTGAAATGGTGGCTATTCTCAGGGGTAGGGGAGAAAAGAGATGGGATTAGGAAGGAATTCATAGGTCAGATCAGATCAGTCGCTCAGTCGTGTCCGACTCTTTGCGACCCCATGAACTGCAGCACGCCAGGGCTCCCAGTCCATCACCAGCTCCCGGAGGTCACCCAGACTCGCATCCATCGAGTCAGTGATGCCATCCAGCCATCTCATCCTCTGTCGTCCCCTTCTCCTCCTGCCCTCAATCCCTCCCAGCATCAGAGTCTTCTCCAATGAGTCAGCTCTTCGCATGAGGTGGCCAAAATACTGGAGTTTCAGCTTGAGCATCATTCCTTCTAAAGAAATTCCAGGATTGATCTCCTTCAGAATGGACTGGTTGGATCTTCTTGCAGTCCAAGGGACTCTCAAGAGTCTTCTCCAACACCACAGTTCAAAAGCCTCAATTCTTCGGTGCTCAGCCTTCTTCACAGTCCAGCTCTCACATCCATACATGACCACAGGAAAGACCATAGCCTTGACTAGGCGAACCTTTGTTGGCAAAGTAATGTCTCTGCCTTTGAATATGCTATCTAGGTTGGTCATAACTTTCCTTCCAAGGAGTAAGCGTCTTTTAATTTCATGGCTGCAGTCACCATCTGCAGTGATTTTGGAGCCCAGAAAAACAAAGTCTGACACTGTTTCCACTGTTTCCCCATCTATTTCCCATGCAGTGATGGGATCAGATGCCATGATCTTCGTTTTCTGAAATTCATAGGTATATGAAGGTTATTAGAAATGTTCTAATTCTTAAGTCAGGTGGTGAATTTGGGGTGTTTGTTTTATCATTGTGCAAAATACATATAGTATTTTGCATGTATATTTTAAATATACTTTTTATATGTCAAATATTAAAAACATGTAAATCAATGTTAAAAAATAAGGTATCATAAGAACATAAACCAGGGCCAGTGTAGCACAATACTAAAAAGAAGGTAATGGTTTCTACACACTCAGCTCTTTCCTAGTGCTGATAAGATGAAACACTCTCATGACAGACATTAATTCTTGACAGTGAAAGGTATATACACTGTGTCACTAGCAACTTAGGGGCCCCATTAGTGGACACTCCATTAGTTTTTAATTAACTAGTTAGTTTAATTAGTTTTTATTAACTAATTAGTTTAATTAGTTTTTAATTAACAGACATTAATTCTTGACAGTGAAAGGTGTACACTGTGTCACTAGCAGCTTAGGGGCCCCACGCTGGCCATTAGTGGACACTCCATTAGTTTTTAGAGTCAACCTGGTTTCTCCTCTCTGCTCTTCTTACAAGTGTCCATTTACTTAAGCCATTCTTCTTTGACTCAGAGAACTTTCTTTCTCTTCTCATCTGCCTATTCAGATCCTGTGTGCTAAGATGATATCAAGTCTCTCTAAAGTCCAGTTCACAAGCAATGGTTTCTTCTTTTTTCTTTTTTTAATAGTGTATACATATATCAATCCCAATCTCACAATTCATCCCCCTTTCCCCCTGATTATCCATACTTTTGTTCTTTATATCTATGTCTCTATTTCTGCTTTGTAAATAAGATAGTCTCTACCAATTTCTTCAGATTCCACATATATGCATTAATATATGTTCTTCTGACTTACTTCATCCCATATGACACTCTCTATGTCCATCCATGTCTTAATAAATGACCCAATTTTGTTCCTTTTATAACTAAGTATATTGTATATATGATATATTTCACAAGTTTATCCATTCCTCTGTCAATGGACATTTAGGTTGCTTCCATGTTGTGATTATAGAAGACATACAGTTGACAAACAGACACATGAAAAGATGTTCAGCATCACTAATTATTAGAGAAATGCAAATCAAAATTACAGTGAGGTATCATCTCGCACCAGTCAGAATGGCCATCATCAAAAAAACTAAAATAAATTGTACAAAAAATCTACAAAAAATAAACAATAAATTCTGGAGAGGATGTGAAGAAAAGGGACTGCTCTTGTACTGTTGGTGGGAATGCAAATTGATACAATCACTATGGAGAACAGAATGGATGTTCCTTAAAAAACTAAAAATAGAACTACCATGTGACCCAGCAATCCCACTACTGGGCATATACCCAGAGAAAATCATAATTCAAAAAGACACATGAACCCCAATGTTTATTGCAACACTATGTACAATAGCCAGGACACGACAACAGCAAAACTTAAATGTTTTCTTGTTTCCAGCCCCTAGTTGTTCTTGAATTGCTTCTTGTATGTTTGTTCTCTCATCAATTGGATTATATGCTTCTTGAGAGTTTCTTATGTTCTCTACCATGCTCAATATAAAACTAGATACAAAACAGGTATTAACTACTGGCCCATTTTATATATATATATATATATATATACACACACACACACACACATGTATATATAGATATGGAGAAGGAAATGGCAGCCCACTTCAGTATTCTTGCCTGGAAAATTCCATGAACAGAGAAGCCTGGTAGGCGACAGTCCAGGGGTTGCAAAGAGCTGGCCGACTGAGCGACTGAGCACACACACACACACACACACATACACTTTTGAATTCTATCAAAACTACTCCAATCCACTGATCTACAGATATTATATCTTTCAACAATCACATTTACATTATAACAGTATTGTTGGGACTTAAATTTTTTAGAAAATTAAACAAGGAAATCAGTAATATGTTGATTATAGTTACTTGCATTCACTGGGGAAAAAAGGTATTCATTAAGCTTAAGCTCCTTTCTTGAACTTCTTATATCCTGCATTCTTCACATTCAGATGTTAGAGACCTAATCAACAAATTCCAAAATATGCTGTCTGGTTCAGTACATTCTTTTCTACTTAAGTTATTCAGATCGCTAGATCCAAAGTGCTAATGTGATTTTTATGTCAACTATGCATCCACATGGAACTTGGCTCAATAAACAAATATTTCTATGAGCAGGTGTAACTTTGTGCTTTAAACAAACCTGTTGTGACACAAACAGCAAAAGTATAAATAATGACAGGAAGTCATTAAATGAAGTTAATCATCATTGACAAACCCTACAGATCTCTAGGTTCTTACTGGCAGGCCCCATCGACCACAGAGGCTAAGTTTCAAGTGCAAGTGGTGCCAGAGACTATTAGATTTTGACAAAATTACTTAATCTTTCTGTTCTTCAGTTTCTTCTCTCAAATGAGGAGATAAACTAACATTTGACAAATTTAGAGACTCATTTTCCTTTCCATGTGATTCAGAAAAGCTCAGAAAATTCATAGCTTGTATTTTGAAAATCGTTTAAATTAATACTTAGAAAAAATTGCTCTGGAATTGACAGAGCAACATAGTTTACACATATGTGCCCGCCAATAGTTGGTAATAAGCAGTGTACTCAGAGCACTTTAAAAATGAAGTGCACCTCTCCAAGCATTAAACACTAAGGTGTTTTTTGTTTGTTTGTTTTTTTCAAATTAGAGTATAGCTGGTTTTTAATGTTGTGGTAGTTTATACTGTACAGCAGAATGAATCAGTTATATGTATGTATACATATTTCCCCTCTTTTTTTGGATTTCCTTCTCATTTAGATCACCACAGAACATTGAGTAGAGTTCCCTGTTCTATACAGTAGGTTCTCATCAGTTATCTATTTTATACATAGTATCAATAGTGTATATATGTCAATCCAATCTCCCAATTCATCCTGTGCCACCTTAACCTGCACAGGTATCCATACATTTGTTCTCTACATCTGTGGCTCTATTTCTGCTTCACAAATAAGATCAGCTATACCATTTTTCTGGATCCTATGTATATATGTTAATATACAAAGTTTGTTTTTCTCTTTCTGACTTAGTTCACTCTGTATGACAGTCTCTAGGTCCATCCTCTTTTCACAATATTTATTGTTCCAAGTAGCTTATTATACCGCTATTCTATCACTAGATTTGGGCTATTTAGAAGGATCCTTTCCACTTAGCAACTATAAATATGGTTGCTTATGTAAATATGGTCAGATATGTAAATATGATGGATATGTAAATTTTCGAATATTCTGGCACACTTCACACCTCACCACACTGTAGATCTCGCTAGATGTGGCACCAATAACCAGGAAGAATTGAACTAAAACAAGAACAGAACAAAATGTAAAACCATTGCCAAGCCATTTACAAATGTTAATTTTTATTTTTTAAAAAAATCCATATTGTGTGAAAGTGTTCAAGTAAATTCCAAGAGAGCCATAGAAGATTATCTTGCTCAAATTGTTTTTTTTTTCTTTTTAAAAATTTTAACTGATCATTTTATTTTTTTGTATACAGTGAAACCTTAAAAGCAATGGTGAATAAGAATGGCAGTGGCATACACCCTCTGTTGTTCCTAATCTATTTAGGTTTTACCTCTAAATAACAAAAATATTTCCTTTACATTGTCTTCTGTTAACTTGATAATCTTATCTTCCACATTTATTTCTCTGATTCATTTTGAGTCTGTCATTGTATTTGAGGTTAAATAGAGATCATATTTTATTTTTCTTTGTAGAGTGAGTCAACACCATCTCTATATTGTCTGTTCTTTCAACATAAATTTGTGGTACCGTTTTATCAAAAACTAAGTTCTTATGGGTTTGGACCTAAAAATTCTCTTATGTCCATTGAACTATTTATCCATTATTGAGTTGTACTATGTTTTTTTTTGTTGTTGTTATTGTTGTAGCAAATCTTCATATTCTTTTTTTTTAATTAATTAATTTATTTTAATTGGAGGCTAATTACAATATTGTAGTGGTTTTTGCCATACATTGACATGAATCAGCCATGGGTGTACATGTGTTCCCCATCCTGAACACCCCTCCCACCTCCCTCCCTATCCCATCCCTCAGGGTCATCCCAGTGCATCAGCCCTGAGCACTCTGTCTCATGCATTGAACCTGGACTGGCGATCTGTTTCACATAGGATAATATATATGTTTCAATACTATTCTCTCAAATCATCCTACCCTTGCCTTCTCCCACGGAGTCCAAAAGTCTCTTCTTTACATCTGTGTCTCGTTTGCTGTCTCGCATATAGGGTCATCATTACCATCTTTCTGAATTCCATATATATGCGTTAGTATTCTGTATTGGTGTTTTTCTTTTTGACTTACTTCACTCTGTATAATAGGCTCCAATTTCATCCACCTCATTAGAACTGATTCAAATGCATTATTTTAAATAGCTGAATAATATTCCATTGTGTATATGTACCACAGCTTTCTTATCCATGCGTCTGCCAGTGGACATCTAGGTTGCTTCCATGTCCTGGCTATTGTAAACAGTGCTGCGATGAACATTGAGGTACACGTATCTCTTTCAATTCTGGTTTCCTCGGTGTGTATGCCCAGCAGTGGGATTGCTGGGTCATATGGCAGTTCTATTTCCAGTTTTTTAAGGAATCTCCACACTGTTCTCCATAGTGGCTGTACAAGTTTGCATTTCCACCAACAGTGTAAGAGGGTTCACTTTTCTCTGCACCCTCTCCAGCATTTATTGTTTGTAGACTTTTGGATCGCAGCCATTTTGACTGGCGTGAAATGATACCTCATAGTGGTTTTGATTTGCATTTCTCTGATAATGAGTGATGTTGACCATCTTTTCATGTGTTTGTTAGCCATCTGTATGTCTTCTTTGGAGAAATGTCTGTTTAGTTCTTTGGCCCATTTTTTGATTAGGTCATTTATTTTTTTGGAATTGTTGCTCAACTTGTTTTAACAGCTCCTAGTTAGAAGCCTGGCACATAGTATTTCCAACTATAAAAATCCTAGCAAATCCACGAGAGTGAGTTTTCTTCTGTAAATGTAATAAATGCTTTATGATGAAGGGTAGAACATTTTAATATTATTGTCAATATTCTACACAAATAGCAATTTCAACATATAATAAAATGGAAAAAATACCAAGTGAATACTAAAATTATAGTAATATTTGATCACAGTTCAGCAGAATATAATCCAGTCTTGAGGGACTTAAATTATACTAATTTATGCATTCTAAAGTAAAGAATCTATCTATTGTCACATTTATGATGGGGTTTTAGTAGATAGGGATTCAAGTTTCCTTCATTAATGGATTAATATTTTTAATGTGGTACAATTCTCATCATTTATCCTGATTTTTTTGCTTGAAGATAAAATTCTGAATTATTGGAGCTAGAGATCCATGATTTAAAATTTGTGATTATAGATTTGTGCTAAGCTTTCCATTGTCTCTCTGGTCTTGACTGGCCATTAAGGACTCAAGACTTAAGGTTCTGATTTTCTTCTCAGAGCACACATTTTATGAAACAAAAAAAAAAAATCTGTCTCTACTTGTGTGTGTGAATGTGAAGGAAGACCTTCTTTAAGGATGCATATGGCTCTTTAAAATATTAATAAATATAATCATAAAATACCCTCCTTATAACTTTTTTATTTGAATGGAAGGTATTAAAACACAAGCTATTTCTAGATGCTCTATGTATCTCTAGTGAAGAATTCTCTAGAGCCTGTAGAAATCTTCGTTGTTATAATTAATTTAATTTAGCAGACATATGGAAAAGTTTACCATCTTTTTATTCACATATTTGAAAGTCATTACATACCCACTCATCAATCTAGTCAAGCAAATAATATCAACTTGTTCTTTGATACATTAAAATGGAATACTGCTGCTGCTGCTGCTAAGTCGCTTCAGTCATGTCTGACTCTGTGCGACCTCATAGACAGTAGCCCACCAGGCTCCCCCGTCCCTGGGATTCTCCAGGCAAGAACACTGGAGTGGGTTGCCATTTCCTTCTCCAATGCATGAAAGTGAAAAGTGAAAGGGAAGTCGCTCAGTCATGTCCGACTCTTAGCGACCCCATGGACTGTAGCCCACCAGACTTCTCCATCCATGGAATGGAATACTAACCATCATTTAATAATAAGTACTCTTCTCCCAGGTAGTGATAGTGGTAAAGAACCCGCCTGCTCGTTCAGGTGATGAAAGAGACACGGGTTGAGACTCTGAGTTGGGAAGATCCCCTAGAGGTGCACATCACAATCTGCTCCAGTGTTCTTGCATGGAGAATCCCACGGACAGAGTCTGGTGGGCTGCGGTCCATGGAGTCACAAGGAATTGGACATGACTTGGCAATGAAATAACAACAACAACAACCACCCTTCTCCCAACTTTTCACAACTATTCATCCTGTTTAAAAGAGAGAATACAAATTGGAATTTAAATACTGTGGCCCCTCAAAAAAAAAAAAAAATGATTGATGGAAAAAGCAAATAAAAAATTGCAAGGCAGAAAAAGAACATTAAATTCCAATAATTAACTAAATAATATGCCAAAAGAAGAGTTGATCTGACTAAGATGACTGCAGCTCTTGCACAGTCCTGACTTCACTGCACCCTTTTAAATGGGCTTCCCAGGTGGCACTAGTGGTAAAGAACCTGCCTGCCAATTCAGAGAGGTAAGAGACGTGGGTTCGATCCCTGGGTCAGGAAGATGCCTGGAGAAGAAAATGGTGACCCACAGTATTCTTGCCTGGAGAATCCTGTGGACAGAGGAACCTGGCAGACTACAGTCCATAGGGTTGCAAAAAGTTGGACATGACTGAAGCGACTGAGCACACAAGCATGCAAATTAGAAATGCTAAAGGTTTGCATACATTGTACACTAAATAAAAAACACTCTACATGCTATTTTAAATCTCAAATACTATGATTTTTCAACATCCTGTTCAGTTACTTTCATATCCTTCTCATGATAAGTTTATATGTCTGAGAGTTTATGATTTATATATAAAAATTGTATCATATATAAACATATATCAGATAAGTTCATGTATTAAGCAATATGTGACTCCAACTTATTCTTTTTATTCTAACTTATTCATTCTTTTTGTGAAAATAGATTCTTTACCTGGAACTGAAGAAGCACTAACGGAAGAGGGCGAAGAATTTGAGAAAGCATCTAAATTAATAGGACCTGTAAGTATATTCATTGACTTAATTTTATCTCTAAAACTAATGTATATCCCTAACAGGAACTTCTAAAAGGAATAGAAAGGAATAGGAAGCAATGTCATTTAAAGAATATGTTAAAATGGGCATCTACATAGCCCACATAGTAATGGAGATGCTCCTTTAAGTAGGTGATCAGCTTGATTACAGGTACACAACAAACCTACAAAGCTGCTGTTGTTGGCAGCAGCAACAGCATATCATGATAGAAACATAAATGTTTTGCATATCCTGGAAGTTTATATATAACTTAAAGTGAAAGTCACTCTGCTGCTGCTGCTGCTAAGTCGCTTCAGTCGTGTCCAACTCTGTGCGACCCCATAGACGGCAGCCCAATAGGCTCCCCCGTCCCTGGAATTCTCCAGGCAAGAACACTGGAGTGGGTTGCCATTTCCTTCTCCAATGCATGAAAGTGAAAAGTGAAAGTGAAGTCGCTTCAGTCGTGTCCGACTCCATAGACGGCTGTGCGACCCTATAGACGGCAGCCCACCAGGCTCCCCCGTCCCTGGGATTCTCAAGGCAAGAATACTGGAGTGGGTTGCCATTTCCTTCTCCAATGCATGAAAGTGAAAAGTGAAAGTGAAGTCGCTCAGTCGTGTCCAACTCTTAGCGACCCCATGGACTGGAGCCCACCAGGCTCCTCTGTCCATGGGTTTTCCAGGCAAGAGTACTGGAGTGGGGTGCCATCGCCTTCTCCGAAAGTCGCTCAGTCATGTCCAACTCTTTGCGACCCCATGGACTCTACAGTTCATGGAATTCTCCAGGTCAGAATACTGAAGTGGGTAGCCTTTCCCTTCTCTAGGGGATCTTCCCAACCCAGAGATTGAACCCAGGTTTCCCAAATTGCAGGCAAATTCTTTAACAGTTGAGCCACAAAGGAAGCCCAAGAACCACAGTGGGTAGCCTATCACTTCTCCAAGGGATCTTTCTGATTGCAGGGGGATTCTTTATCAACTGAGCTATCAGGGAAGCCCAGGTTTAACTTAAGCAAGATATTATTAGTTGTGAAGTCCTTCTGATATTTTGATTAAACCGTATCTCTTCCACAAGTACATTGGGAGGTAACCATTCAGTTCAGCTCAGTCGCTCAGTAGTGTCCAACTCTTTGCAACCCATTGACTGCAGCACATCAGGCTTCCCTGTCCATCACCATCTCCTGGAGCTTGCCCAAACTCATGTCCATCGAGTCAGTGATGCCACCTAACCATCTCATCCTCTGTCGTCCTCTTATCCTCCCACCTGCAATCCTTCCCAGCATCAAGGTCTTTTCTAATGAGTCAGTTCTTCGCATCAGGTGGCCAAACTATTGGAGTTTCAGATACAGCATCAGTCCTTCCAATCAATATTCAGTATTGATTTTTCTTTAGGATTGACTGGTTGGATCTCCTTGCAGTCCAAGGGACTCTCAAGAGTCTCCTCCAAAACACAGTTCAAAAGCATCAATTCTCCGGCACTCAGCTTTCTTTATGGTCTAAGTCTTACATCCTTATGACTACTGGAAAAAACATAACTTTGACTAGATGGACCTTTGTCGGCAAAGTAATATCTCTGCTTTTTAATATGCTGTGTAGGTTAGTCATAGCTTTTCTTCCAAGGAGCAAGCATCTTTTTAATTTCATACCTGTAGTCACCATCTGCACTGATTTTGGAGCCCAAGAAAATAAAGTCTGTCACTGTTTCCATTGTTTCTCCATCTATTTGCCATGGAGTGATGGGACCAGATTCCGTGAACTTTGTTTTTTGAATGTTGAGTTTAAGCCAGCTTTTTCACTCTCCTCTTTCACCCTCATCAAGAGGCTTTTAGTTTCTCTTTACTTTCTGCCATAATGGTGGTGTCATCTGCATATCTGAGGTTATTGATGTTTCTCCTGGCAATCTTGATTCCAGCTTGTGCTTCATCTAGCCCGACATTTTGCATGATGTACCCTGCATATAAGTTAAATAAGCAGGGTAACAATATACAGACTTGATGTAATCCTTTCCCAATTTGGAACCAGTCTGTTGTTCTATGTCTGATTCTAACTGTTGCTTCTTGACCTGCATACAGATTTCTCAGGAGGCAGGTAAGGTGGTCTGGACTTTGGTATAATCATTAAAGCAGAAGACTTTTTTTGGAGAATTTTCTTGCTTTTTCTGTGATTCAACGGATGTTGGCAATTTGATCTCTAGTTCTTTTGCCTTTTATAAATCCAGCTTGAACATCTGAAAGTTCATAATTCAGGTACTATTCAAGCCTGGCTTTGAGAATTTTGAGCATTACTTTGCTAGCCTGTGAAATTAGGGCAACTGTGTGGTAGTTTTAACATTCTTTGGCATTGCCTTTCTTTGGAATTGGAATGAAAACTGACCTTTTTCAGTTCTGTGGCCATGGCTGAGTTTTTCCAAATTTGCTGGCATATTGAGTGCAGCACTTTCACAGCATCATCTTTCAGGATTTGAAATAGCTCAACTGGAATTCCATCACCTCCACTAGCTTTGTTCATCATGACGACTCCTAAGGCCCACTTGACTCACATTCCAGGATATCTGGCTCTAGGTGAATGATCACACCATTGTGGTTATCTTGGTCATGGAGATCTTTTTTGTAGTTCTTCTGTGTATTCTTGCCACCTCTTCTTAATATCTTCTGCTTCTGTTAGGCCCGTACCATTTCTGTCCTTTACTGTACTCATCTTTGCATGAAATATTCCCTTGGTATCTCTAATTTTCTTGAAGAGATCTCTAATCTTTCCCATTCTATTCTTTTCCTCTATTTGTTTGCATTGATCACTGAGAAAGGCTTTCTTATCTCTCCTTGCTCTTCTTTGGAACTCTGCATATAGATGGGTGTATCTTTCCTTTTCTCCTTTGCCTTTAGCTTCATTTCTTTTCTCAGCTATTTGTAAGAACTCCTCAGACAACCATTTTGCCTTTATGCATTTCTTTTTCTTGGGGATGGTCTTGATCATTGCCTCCTATATAATGTCATGATCCTCTGTCCATAGTTCTTCAGGCAGTCTGTCTACCAGATCTAATCCCTTTAATCTGTTTGTCACTTCTGCTGTATAATCATAAGAGATTTGATTTAGATCATACCTGAATGGTCTAGTGGTTTTTCCTGCTGCTGCTACTGCTGCTGCTGCTAAGTCACTTTAGTCGTGTCCGACTCTGTGCGACCCCATAGATGGCAGCCTACCAGGCTCCTCCATCCCAGGATTCTCCAGGCAAGAGTACTGGAGTGGGGTGCCATTGCCTTCTCCAATGCATGAAAATGAGAAGTGAAAGTGAAGTCGCTCAGTCGTGTCCGACTCATAGCAACCCCATGGACTGCACCTACCAGGCTCCTTCGTCCATGGGATTTTCCAGGTAAGAGTACTGGAGTGGGGTGCCATTGCCTTCTCCGGTGGTTTTTCCTACTTTCTTCAATTTACGTGTGAATTTGGCAATAAGGAGTTCATGATCTGAGCCACAGTCAGCTCCTGGTCTTGTTTCTGCTGACTGTATAGAGCTTCTCCATCTTTGGCTGCAAAGAATATAATCAATCTGATTTCAGTATTAACCATCCGGTGATGTCTATATCTTGTGTTGTTGGAAGAGGGTGTTTGCTGTGACCAGTGTGTTCTCTTGACAAAACTCTGTTAGCATTTACCCTGCTTCATTTTGTACTCCAAGGCCAAATTTGCCTGTTACTCCAGGTCTCGACTTCCTACTTTTGCATTCCAGTGCCCTATGAAGAAAAGGACATCTTTTTTGGATGTTAATTCTATAAGGTCTTGTAGCTCTTCATAGAACCATTCAACTTCAGCTTCTTCAGCATTACTGGTCAGGGCATAGACTTGGATTACTGTTATATTGTACAGTTTGCCTTGGAAATGAACAGAGATCATTATGTCATTTTTGAGCTGCACCCAAGTACTACATTTCAGACTCTTTTGTTGACTATGAGGACTACTCCATTTCTTCTAAAGGATTCTTGCCCACATTAGTAGATATAATGGTCATCTGAATTAAATTAGACATTTTCTTACATTTCTCACCATCACTGTAACCATTGGTCTTCCTTCTACTCATGGAGTAAGAGCCTGAGTCCAGTTCTTCTTCTGCTAAACTCATCTCTAGATAGTAAAAGCTGTTGGCATGTCCCAACGGAGACTTTTTTTCCACCCCAAAACAATCTGTCCTTTTAACCAGTTCTTATTGTGTAGTTTTCATTCTTCTGGATGCTTTCTCTGAACACATTCTTGTTTGCCAAGTCCCATGTAAAATGTGGGTCATGCCAGAACTAAACCAAAGGTTTCAAATAATGTTCCCACATCAGAGACTATAACGGAGTATATATTGATACAAATATTATATTTGGATTCTAATCCAGGTCTGTGTTAACTTTTTAAAAGGGACTTTCTGACATTTATAAACTTCAGCATGTTTTCATAATCTCATGATGATAAAAGCATGTCATCATTGAGTTTGGGCTAGTCTGTCATTTGTCACTTTTTGCAAAGATTTGTTTTATCATCTGTGAATTCCAGCACAGCCTTTCTCATCTCTCAAAGGATACAGTTAGATTCTATTTTTAATAATTTTCTACTATCAAGATTTATCCTGTCCATAGTATTTGGCTTATTTAATAGTACCTAATAACCCAAAGAAGAAAAAATAATGGTTTTTTGGTCAAACTTATGAATGATTTTATACTGACTTTCAGAAAGTTTTGCCCTCTTTTCACAGTGCTCACATAGTGTTTTTCTAATGCAGAAATTTGTTCTAAGTCAACACTTGATTTTGAATTTTTAAAAATTCTATAATTCCATTTAAAGTCAAATGTAAACTTAACCATCTAATTTGGGGGAGAAGTGTGTGGAATATACACAATAAATGGATAAATTAACAGTAGGACCTCAAATATAATTTCTAGATGGTAGCTGCTTTTATTAAAAAAAAACATGGATTAAAAAATTATATTACATTAAAGGTGGAAATTCCATAAATAATATTTCTTACAATTATATTTTTGGTAAACAAGAAGAAAATTTTGGCTTTATCTAAATATTAATGGAGAATTGACACAAAACAGAACTTTTTCCCCCTTTATTACTGTAAGAAATACAAAATACTTCAAAGAAAATTTTGAGTCATTTCCTGCAAAAATATAAACATGCCACAAATGTTGAAAACCATTTAGACTTGTTTCAACACATGCTGTCTCTATTTGCTAACTTTCCATGTTGGGTATTGGATATTAATAAGTGGGTAACAGACTCTTGGAAACATTTTTCCCCAGTGGCTTAACCTGTGTTTAAAATATGTTGTGAATATTTGAGTGAGGTAAAAGCAACATTTAGATTTACATTTTTATCCTCCCCAAATAAGCAGATCATTCTTATGGAATTTCCCTCTCCCCCTCCTTCTGTGTTCTGGAATGTCTCCACATATCAACATCTTGTGAAGATTAAAGCTGGATTTGTCAAATAAATCTGTTCAATAAAATTCAAACAACAAAAAATGAAGCCTTAGGAAGAAAATACAAAGCAGCAGATACCTTTTTGTTGACCTTTTTGTTCATAAAATAGAGTACATAAATTTTTAAAATCAGTGATCTGTGAAGACTTATTATCAATGAGTTTTAAATTTCACAGTTCATATAGTTGCTTCCTCCCCTTTTGAGGTTTCCCTGGAAACATTTACTTTATTCAAATCTTATCTTTTCAACCTTATCTTTGCAAGTTCACTCCTGCAATCTTTTTTTTTTTTTTAAACTTAATTTTTATTGGGGAATAGTTGCTTTACCATGTTTCATAGTTTCTGCTGTACAGCAAAGTGATTCAGCTATATGTTTACATATATCCCTTCTATAGTTCCTATCGTTTGTCTTCAAAATTCTATTTTGTTTTGAAAGCATTAAACAAGCATGTGGGCATAATAGGGAGATGAAAAGATAATTAAGACAGACATTTGGCATTCAGTACTTTACTGATTGTTCTTCTTTTTCCTTTGTAAGTGTCTTATTTATTGCATTGAATTGGTCAATACCGACTAGCCCTTCATAAGCTTACTCTTTATTAGGCTTTATGTAACTAGTCATTCATCATTTCTTAAAGTAGAAGAATAATTAATACAAAGGCTCCTGTAGAGAAAGGTTTCCTAAAATTCCTAGGAATTACTGAAAGTTATATTTTTAGTATATTTTCCTTCTGAAGACTCTTATCTGTTTGAGGAGATAGGTAAAACTAAGTAGAATTATTGTAGTAATAATAATATCACCTATTTGTATAGCACTTTCTTATATGTTAAATTTTCACATATTTAATATCCTCTCTGAATTTTTCAAGTCCTGTGACTTATCACTTAGGTTTGACATCCCTTCTGTGATACGCTCAAATTTCCCAGTGCCCAAACTCTCAGAGAACTTTTAGAGTCCATACAGTTTTTAATGCACAGGAGCCACTATTAAACAGCACATGTAATGCAGAAAGAATAAAATTAGAACACTGAAAGTGTTAGTTGCTCAGTGGTGTCCAACTCTTCACAACCCCATTGGCTGTAGCCCGCCAGGCTCCTCTGTCCGTGGGATTTCCCAGACAAGGATACTAAAGTGAGTAGCCATTCGCTTCTCCAGGGGATCTTCCCAACCCAAGGATCAAACTCAGATCTCCCACATTGCAGGCAGATTCTTTACCATCTGAGCCACCAGGGAAGCCCACACTATCAATAGCCAATATTAAAGATAGGATTGTTTATTAGATTGAAGGTGAAAAAGTGATTTGAGGACCTAAATCTTAAGACAAATAAATTTTATAAGAGTGGTTTCTATGAAAGCAAAGGATCATTAAATTTGGAGCATAAAAGATTAATCTTGTTTCAATCCTTGACAGGTGAAGGAGTATGAGAAACCAGAGCAACCTGACAAGAAGGGAATCTTAAAATTCAGAGGGTACTTGAAGGAAAACAAAGAGGAAAATAATACATGTAGCAGAATATATTTCTTTGGCAAACTTGATACATAAGTTAGACTCAAGTGATTACAGAATCATCTTAATAAACTAGATGTATATTTAGTTGGATTAGAGGTGAAATTTGATTACTTTTAGGCTTGACTTGACAATATTGTGTGCTTTCTGGATTAGTAAATAAACCATTTTTTCTTAAATTAAATTTTATTTTGCTTAACTTTACAATATTGTATTGCTTTTGCCATACATCAAGATGGATCTGCCACAAGTATACATGTGTTCCCCATCCTGAACCCTCCTCCTTCCTCCCTCCCCATACCATCCCTCTGGGTCGTCCCAGTGCACCAGCCCCAGGCATCCGTTATCAGGCATCATACCTGGACTGGCAACTCGTTTCAGATATGATATTATACATATTTCAATGCTATTCTCCCAAATCATCCTACCCTCTCCCGTTCCCAGAGTCCAAAAGTCTGTTCTATACATCAGTGTCTCTTTTGCTGTCTCGTATACAGGGTTATTGTTACCATCTTTCTAAATTCCATAGATATGCATTAGTATACTGTATTTGTGTTTTTCTCTCTGGCTTACTTCACTCTGTATAATAGGCTCCAGTTCCATCCACCTCATTAGAACTGATTCAAATGTATTCTTTTTAATGGCTGAGTAATACTCCACTGTGTATATATACCACAGCTTTCTTTATCCATTCATCTGCTGATGGACATCTAGGTTGCTTCCAAGTCCTGGCTATTGTAAACAGTGCTGCAATGAACATTGGGGTACACGTGTCTCTTTCAATTCTGGTTTTCTCAGTGTGTATGCCCAGCAGTGGGATTGCTGGGTCATAAGGCAGTTCTATTCCCAGTTTTTTGAGAAATCTCCATACTGTTCTCCAAAGTGGCTGTACTAGTTTGCAATCCCACCAACAGTGTAAGAGGGTTCCCTTTTCTCCACACCCTCTCCAGCATTTATTGCTTGTGGACTTTTGGATCGCAGCCATTCTGACTGGCGTGAAATGGTACCTCATAGTGGTTTTGATTTGCATTTCTCTGATAATGAGTAATATTGAGCATCTTTTCATGTGTTTGTTAGCCATCTGTATGTCTTCTTTGGAGAAATGTCTATTTAGTTCTTTGGCCCATTTTTTGATTGGGTCATTTATTTTTCTGGAATTGAGCTGTAGGAGTTGCTTGTATATTTTTGAGATTAGTTGTTTGTCAGTTGCTTCATTTGTTATTATTTTCTCCCATTCTGAAGGCTGTCTTTTCACCTTGCTTACAGTTTCCTTTGTTGTGCAGAAGCTTTTAAGTTTAATTAGGTCCCATTTATTTATTTTTGATTTTATTTCCGATATTCTGGGAGGTGGGTCATAGAGAATCCTGCTGTGATGTATGTCAGAGAGTGTTTTGCCTATGTTTTCCTCTAGGAGTTTTATGGTTTCTGGTCTTACATTTAGATCTTTAATCCATTTTGAGTTAATTTTTGTGTATGGTGTTAGAAAGTAATAGATGGAGAAATATACCATGTTCATGGATTAGTAGAATCAATATAGTGAAAATGAGTATACTACCCAAAGCAATTTATAGATTCAATGCAATCCCCATCAAGCTACCAACGGTATTCTTCACAGAGCTAGAACAGATAATTTCTCAGTTTGTATGGAAATACAAAAAACCTCGAATAGCCAAAGCCATCTTGAGAAAGAAGAATGGAACTGGAGGAATCAACCTGCCTGACTTCAGGCTCTACTACCAAGCCACAGTCATCAAGACAATATGGTACTGGCACAAAGACAGAAATATAGATCAATGGAACAAAATAGAAAGCCCAGAGATAAATCCACGCACATATGGACACCTTATCTTTGACAAAGGAGGCAAGAATATACAATGGATTAAAGACAATCTCTTTAACAAGTGGTGCTGGGAAAACTGGTTAAACCATTTTTTTTTAATTGATGTTCTAGGGACAAATAATGACTGCCCCGCCCCCCCCACTCTTTAATGACTCTATTTCTATTCTCAAGTAGCAAGGTGTGGACCTGATTGTCTTAAGTTGGAATTTCCAACACATATCTTATTTTCTCAAGATTCCATGAATATGAACTTAAAAAATGAGTAAATTGGGGTTAGATACAATATTCTTTTGATAACAACTATAATTGGAAAACATGAAGATAAAGAAACATTTATGTGCATGTCTCCAGTAATGCATACAGCTGATGTGCAAATTCAGAAAAGAGCTTTGATAGGAAAGACATTGTTTCTAAGGGAATTTATTTTTATTGTACAGAAGGTGAATTGATTTTGCTAATATTGAAAAGTTTTATTTAGCCAATGAAGTAGATAGGTCAGCAAAGAGTTCCACTTGTATTTCTAGTCCCTGTCGGATTGTTAATAAGTACAGTAGAATCTTCTTATAACAAATCTTGGGTGATCTTGGAATTGTGTTAAAAAAAAAAAAAAAAAAGAATTCCACTACACTCAGTGATCACATTGCTGAGACAAGGAAAAATTTGCAATTCACTGAAATCATACTACTTAAAAAAAAAAAATCTATTTGTTTATTTGGCTGTGTTGGGTCTTAGTTGTGGCATGTAGAATCTTCGTGCACCATGTGGGTTCTTTCATTGTGCACACGTACTCTTTAGTCATGGCACATGGCCTGGCTCACAGGCTTCATTTCCCTGCAGCATATGGGATCTGACTTCCCTGACCAGAGATTGAACCCATGTCCCCTGCATTGCGAGATGAGACATCCACATATGACTTTTACAATATGTAGGTTGCACAAATGCTTTGTATTTCTCTTCTCTAGAAACCCGCATGAAGCCAAATAGTGTAGGTCCCCTTGGAGAGTCATTCCTTTTACACCATTTCTTCTCTCCCAGATCGTTGCCTCTTCTCTCATAAAGCATACCACAAAGAGATCCATACATTTAAAAGATATAAAATTACCTATGCATGAAATAAATAAGGTATAGGATATATGGTACAGCACAGGGAATAGGGAATATAGTCAATATTTTATCATAACTTTAAATGGAATACAACTTATGAAATATTAAATCACTGTGTTGTACTCCTGAAACTAACATAATATTGTAAATCAATTAAACTCTAGTAAAAATAATATATAAAATTACAAAATTATCACTTACACTTGACAAGCATAAAAACAATTGTTCCTGTAGCTTTCCAGTATAAGATATGGGTATAAATTTTTAGTGGACTTCTAGACAATTTCTTCCAGAGAATGCAACAGCAACCCACTCCAGTGTTCTTGCCTGGAGAATCCCAGGGATGGCGGAGCCTGGTGGGCTGCCGTCTGTGGGGTCGCACAGAGTTGGACACGACTGAAGCGACTTAGCAGCAGCAGCAGCAGACAATTTCTTTAACTATGAATTTTGATACTCCTACTTTCCACCTTTTTTCTTAGTGGTGTTCCTCCCTACAAACAACCCTTCCCTAATAAAAATTATGTCTGTTTCATCATCTTCACAACTTGACATTTTAAATGTTTTTAATAAGACATCTTCAAAATTCTTTTTCATACCCAAATATAATTTTATGATGAGTAAATTATTACACATATTTTAGAGAGTTTGTGATTTATGTAAATTGATTTAAATAGCTGACCAGTGAACAAAGTGTTGAATGTATAGGTTAATGAACAAGCTCTAATTTTTTCTTGCACTGTATGGCTAGCATGTGAAGAATGGGAACACAGCATTTATGGAATTAAAATTAAATATATTTTAACTTGCACTCTTGCAAAATAAAGAAGGAAAGATTAATATTCATGATCATCTCACCAATAGAAATAATAAACTATGGCGGATTGTGTTTCTTGAAAAACAATATTTACAAACTGCTGGCAGGTAATTGGAGTAGTGAATGTCTGCTAATGAATAGAAATTAGTATGCATTTTGTTACACCCTAAAGGTTTTTACTGTTTCATTTTCCCTCTACCATATAGAGTTTTCCATAGTTTTCATTACTCACAGATTTAGGACGCCAATAAACTGTTTAAAACCAAGTACTGTAGTAGATAGTTAGATAACCAAGTTATCTAACCAAATTTTGGCATCTCCTGAGATTTTTCCTTTTGACATTTTTAGATCTGTTGATTACTAACACACTGAGGATGGAAATATTTGCCCAAACCTATACAAATATTATTTTTTAAAACTTCTATGATTTTTTAAAATGTAACTTCTAAATGTCACATTTTCCCTGGAAAAAATGACCTGAGATGATAAGTATGATATAATGAGTGGTAAAACATTGATTATAGTTTTGTAATTAATCACTTTCTCTACATAATTTCACTATTTCTCCATTAGTAAAATTATGAAATTATTTCTTGGTGTCAGTTAAATTCTGCATTTTATTTTTAAGATAGTTGGGGAAGGAAGAATGACCTAATATGTATAATAAGTACAATTAATTTCTAAGAAAACAATGCTCAGGAAGATGTACGACAACATGATATTAAAGACTTGAGATCCCAACTCAGAATGACTACATTAATTCTTTTCTTTTTAATTATTTTATTTATTTGGAGGACAATCACTTTGGTAACCCCAGCCACACATTGACACAGATCAGCCTCAGGCGCACATGTGCCCCCTATCCTGAAGCCCCCTCGCACTTCCCTCCCCACCCCATCCTTCTGGGTTGTCCCAGAGCACCGGCTGTTTACAATAACTAGGACATGGAAGCAACCTAGATATCCATCTGCAGACGAATGGATAAGGAAGTTATGGTACATTAATTCTTATAAATAGGATGAGCAGGAAAAAAATGTATTTTGACATTTACAGTATTTTCAAGTGATTGCTAATTCTCTATTAAAATGATTTCCAGGCCTTGCACATTTCATTTGGTCAGTATATAAATATAGTGAAGCAGAGGAAAAGCAATATAGATGTTTGTATAGTGAGGTAAAAACTTCATATTCTGATTATGAACTGTGCAGGATGCGTGTCGAAATGGTCTCTTTGTGTGTGAAGCGCATGAAGTTAACATTCAGTCCCTTAGTGAGGAAGGAAAAACATTAAGATCCTCATAAAAAGGATTTTCCTTACATGTTCATCTTCTTCTTTGGCTATAAAATCTACATCAATTACATAAAAATGACTGGATACAAAGTGCTTTCCTAGAGATGCTTAAATATTTGTGGGCTTCTTGGCCCTCTCAACCACATAAATTTAATCAAGACTTTATTTTTTTTACCTATTATAAGATGTAGCCACATATAAAGTCAGAGTTTCAGGACTTTGCTGACTCAAATGGAAAAAAATACAATATATTCCTGCTATTACACTGAACTATAATGTATATTAGAAGAGCATTAGAGAAAGAGATTATTTTAAGAGCTGTGTTTGAAAGGATGTTGACTGTTGGGTCATACTGAATATCCATCCTTTAAAATATTGAACTCTTCTTTTCTCTTTTCCATGCATCACAGATTTTTAGAGAGATTTCCAAAAGATCTATATCAATATTAGATTTGCAAAATATTTCAAAACTGCAATTCAGTATAACTTCCTATTATCTATATTAAAGCTTTATTTCAAATTTGTTTGCTTTCAAATTATAAATATAATAGTATTTATAAAATTTTCGGGAAAATTCAGTAAAGAATATAATTTAAAATCGGAAAAACCACAAGATAGATGAATTTTCACATTTTGTTTTGTTTTTCCAATATTTTATGCATATATATCTGTAAATATGTCATAACTTAAACTTTGAAAAATAGTCTATTAGCAACTTTGATTCTGTTTTTTCTTCCCATATGATAATAATCTGACATAAAATTTTTTTAATGCCTTGTTTTAACCCATGTATTTTTGAAGCCTTATCTGTTTTAGTATCTATTAGACCAAATATCTTCTTACATTTTTAAAGTTTAAGACTTTAATTTTAGTGTCAAACCATATTTCATAGTTGTTATATTTGAATCAATATTAGGTGTTTTGGTTGGATAGTCTCAGTTAGTTTGTCCCAGGCTAATGGTTGTGAATTGGATGGTCATGAATTGGGAACAGGTGTGTTGGTAACCAGGCATTCCAGCTTTCCCATTAAATCCTCTGAGTCATATTCTGGTGCAAATAAGCAATTCCATGTCCTGCTATGTGTTGTACAAATGTTATTTTCTGTGTTTGTTTTTATGTGAAAAAATATGGGAAACATTTAGATTTGGGGCTTAGAAGTAATGTTTTGGAGATAACTGCACAAAATCATCATCAGTTTTCTTTAGACTGGATTCCTAAAAATATCAAAGAGTATAAACTATTCTTAAGTCCTTGATACACACCGGAAAAAGTTCATTTTTCCCTTTAACCAGGATTCTCCTAAACCTTTACTGGAATGAAATGTTCTCTTAAAATGTTTAAGTGAATAAACAAGAATTGCACAAAAAATCTATCTTACTGATAAATGTAATATGGAATATTTTTAGTCTTTAAAGTTGGGTTTCTTTATTAGTAAATTTCTTTGATTACAAATGAATAAATTTTACATAAACTTATTAGACATGTATTTTTATTTTTTATGAATTGCTTTTTCTTGCCATCAGTTATATTTATCTGGGACTGTTTGTTTTCCCCTCGACTTATTAGTATTCATTATGCATAATGACTTGTTCTGTTTTATAGATGTAATTAGTCATTAGTATTTTGTTTTATGTTGTTCATGATAGTTTTTTTTAATTACACTGAAGCTATGCTATTCGGTTTCTGATTTCTTCCATTTTTTACACATAGTCTCCTCTCCCCAATATGAGATATTTACCTAAATGTTGTCTACATATTCCCCTTAAATTCTGTAATCAGTTTTGAATCTATTTTGGTGGTTATTGTGAGACAGGAATTTAAGAATATATTTTCAAATAAATGTGTAGTGTCATTTATTTTTGAGAACCCATCTTTTTCTTATTCTGAATTTTTTTTCATCTGAATAAGGTATAATAATGTCATAATTAATACCTATTTAATACTAACTTTTTGCCAGAAAACTTATACACAGTATTCCTTATTGTTTGCTGTTCAGTCTTAATTATTAAATGATTAATTATTCAGTTCAGTTCAGTTCAGTCACTAAGTTGTGTTGGACTCTTTGAGACCCCATGAATCTCAGCACGCCAGGCCTCCCTGTTCATCACCAATTCCCGGAGTTCACCCAGACTCACGTCCATCAAGTCAGTGATGCCATCCAGCCATCTCATCCTCTGTTGTCCCTTTCTCCTCCTGCCCCTAATCCCTCCCAGCATCAGAGTCTTCTCCAATGAGTCAACTCTTCGTATGAGGTGGCCAAAGTACTGGAGTTTCAGCTTGAGCATCATTCCTTCCAAAGAAATCCCAGGGCTGATCTCCTTCAGAATGGACCGGTTGGATCTCCTTGCAGTCCAAGGGACTCTCAAGAGTCTTCTCCAACACCACAGTTCAAAAGCATCAATTCTTCGGCGCTCAGCCTTCTTCACAGTCCACCTCTCACATCCATACATGACCACAGGAAAAACCATAGCCTTCACTAGGCGAACCTTTGTTGGCAATGTCTCTGCTTCTGAATATACTATCTAGGTTGGTCATAACTTTCCTTCCAAGGAGTAAGCGTCTTTTAATTTCATGGCTGCAGTCACCATCTGCAGTGATTTTGGAGCCCAGAAAAATAAAGTCTGACACTGTTTCCACTGTTTCCCCATCTATTTCCCATGAAGTGATGGGACCAGATGCCATGATCTTCGTTTTCTGAATGTTGAGTTTTAAACCGACTTTTTCACTCTCCTCTTTCACCTTCATCAAGAGGCTTTTTAGTTCCTCTTCACTTTCTGCCATAAGGGTGGTGTCATCTGCATATCTGCAGTTATTGATATTTCTCCCAGCAATCTTGATTCCAGCTTGTGCTTCTTCCAGCCCAGCATTTCTCATGATGTACTCTGCATAGAAGTTAAATAAGCAAGGTGACAATATACAGCCTTGATGTACCCCTTTTCCTATTTGGAACCAGTCTGTTGTTCCATGACCAGTTCTAACTGTTGCTTCCTGACCTGCATACACATTTCTCAAGAGGCAGGTCAGGTGGTCTGGTATTCCCATCTCTTTTAGAATTTTCCACAGTTTATTGTGATCCACACAGTCAAAGGCTTTGGCATAGTCAATAAAGCAGAAATAGATGTTTTCTGGAACTCTCTTGCTTTTTCCATAATCCAGTGGATGTGGGGAATTTGGTCTCTGGTTCCTCTGCCTTTTCTAAAACCAGCTTGAACATCTGGAAGTTCACAGTTCATGTATTGCTGAAGCCTGGCTTGGAGAATTTTGAGCATTAGTTTACTAGCGGGTGAGATGAGTGCAATTGTGCGGTAGTTTGAGCATTCTTTGGCATTGCCTTTCTTTGAGATTGGGATGAAAACTGACCTTTTCCAGTCCTGTGGCCACTGCTGAGTTTTCCAAATTTGCTGGCATATTGAGGGCAGCACTTTCACAGCATCATCTTTCAGGATTTGAAATAGCTCAACTGGAATTCCATCACCTCCACTAGCTTTGTTCATAGTGATACTTTCCAAGGCCCACTTGATTTCACATTCCAGGATGTCTGGCTCTAGGTCAGTGATCACACCATCATGATTATCTGGGTCGTGAAGCTCTTTTTGTACAGTTCTTCTGTGTATTCTTGCCACCTCTTCTTAATATCTTCTGCTTCTGTTAGGTCCATACCATTTCTGTCCTTTATCAAGCCCATCTTTGCATGAAATATTCCCTTGGTATCTCTAATTTTCTTGAAGAGATCTCTAATCTTTCCCAGTCTGTTGTTTTCCTCTATTTCTTTGCATTGATCGCTGAAGAAGGCTTTCTTATCTCTCCTTGCTATTCTTTGGAACTCTGCATTCAGATGCATATATCTTTCCGTTTCTCCTTTGCTTTTTGCTTCTCTTCTTTTCACAGCTATTTGTAAGGCCTCCCCAGACACCCATTTTGCTTTTTTGCATTTCTTTTCCATGGGGATGGTCTTGATCCCTGTCTCCTGTACAATGTCACGAACCTCCATCCATAGTTCATCAGGCACTCATCTATCAGATCTAGTCCCTTAAATCTATTTCTCACTTCCACTGTATAATCATAAAGGATTTGATTTAGGTAATACCTGAATGGTCTAGTGGTTTTCCATACTTTCTTCAATTTCAGTCTGAATTTGGCAATAAGGAGTTCATGATCTGAGCCACAGTCAGCTCCTGGTCTTGTTTTTGTTGACTGTATAGAGCTTCTCCATCTTTGGCTGCAAAGAATATAATCAATCTGATTTCGATGTTGACCATCTGGTGATGTCCATGTATAGAGTCTTCTCTTGTGTTGTTGGAAGAGGGTGTTTGCTATGACCAGTGCATTTTCTTGGCAAAACTCTATTAGTCTTTGCCCTGCTTCGTTCCGTATTCCAAGGCCAAATTTGCCTGTTACTCCAGGTGTTTCTTGACTTCCTACTTTTGCATTCCAGTCCCCTATAATGTAAAGGACATCTTTTTTGGGTATTATTTTTAAAAGGTCTTGTAGGTCTTCATAGAACCGTTCAACTTCAGCTTCTTCATTGTTACTGGTTGGGGCATAGACTTGGATTACTGTGATATTGAATGGTTTGCCTTGGAAATGAACAGAGATCATTCTGTCATTTTTGAGACTGCATCCAAGTACTGCATTTCGAACTCTTGTGTTGACCATGATGGCTACTCCATTTCTTCTGAGGGATTCCTGCCCACAGTAATAGATATAATGGTCATCTGAGTTAAATTTACCCATTCCAGTCCATTTTAGTTCGCTGATTCCTAGAATGTCGACGTTCACTCTTGCCATCTCTTGTTTGACCACTTCCAATTTGCCTTGATTCATGGACCTAACATTCCGAGTTCCTATGCAATATTGCTCTTTACAGCATCGGACCTTGCTTCTGTCACCAGTCACATCCACAACTGGCTATTGTTTTTGCTTTGGCTCCATCCTTTCATTCTTTTTCGAGTTATTTCTCCACTGATCTCCAGTAGCATATTGGGCACCTACTGACCTGGGGAGTTCCTCTTTCAGTATCTTATCATTTTGCCTTTTCATACTGTTCATGGGGTTCTCAAGGCAAGAATACTGAAGTAGTTTGCCATTCCCTTCGCCAGTGGACCGCATTCTATCAGACCTCTCCACCATGACCCGCCTGACTTGGGTGGTCCCACGGGCATGGCTTAGTTTCATTGAGTTAGACAAGGCTGTGGTCCTAGTATGATTAGATTGACTAGTTTTTTGTGAGTATGGTTTCAGTGTGTCTGCCCTCTGATGCCCTCTTTTAACACCAACCTTTTTACTTGGGTTTCTCTTACCTTGGACCTGGGGTATTTATTCACAGCTGCTCCAGCAAAGCGCAACCGCTGCTCCTTACCTTGGACAAGGGGTATCTCCTCACTGCCACCCCTTCTGACCTTGAATGTGGAATAGCTCCTCTAGGCCCTCCTGTGCCTGGGAAGCCACGGCTCCTTAGGGTAGGGTTACTCCTCCCAGCCACTGCCCTGGCCTCCGACGTGGGGTAGGTCCTCTCGGCTGATCCTGCACTGTCGCAGCCTGGCACTCTTGGTCACTGCCCCTGACCTCGGACTTGGGGCAGCTCCTCTTGGCCGCATCCCCTCGGGCATGGGGTCCTCCCACTTCTGAACCTGACCCTGGACGAGGGGTAACTCCTCTCCGCCATGCTAAGTGCCTGGTAGCAGCCGCCCGCGCATTGCCGCTGCTAAGTCACTGCAGTCATGTCCAACTCTGTGTGACCCCATAGACAGTAGCCCACCAAGCTCCCCCGTCCCTGGGATTCTCCAGGCAAGAATACTGGAGTGGGTTGCTATTTCCTTCTCCAATGCATGAAAGTGAAAAGTGAAAGTGAAGTCACTCAGTCATTTCGGACTCTCAGCGACCCCATGGACTACAACCCATCAGGTTCCTCCATCCATGGGATTTTCCAGGCAAGAGCACTGGAGTGGGGTGCCATTGCCTTCTCCACGCCCGCGCATTAGGCATGACCTAAATCAAATCCCTTATGATTATACAGTGGAAGTGACAAATAGATTGAAGAGATGAGGTCTGACAGAGTGCCTCAACAACTATGAACGGAGGATTGTAACACTGTGCAGAAGGCTGTGATTAAAACCATCCCCAAGAAGAAGAAACGCAAAAAAGGCAAAATGGTTGTCTGAAGAGAAGGGAAAGACAAAGGAGAAAAGAGACATATCCATCTGAATGCAGGGTTTCAGTGAATAGCAAGAAGAGATAAGAAAGTCTTGCTTAGTGTGGTCAGTGCAAAGAAATAGAGTAAAACAATAGAATGGGAAAGACTAAAGATCTTTTCAAGAAAATTAGAGATACCAAGAGAACACGTCATGCAAAGATGGGCACAATAAAGGACAGAAATGGTATGGACCTAACAGAAACAGAAGATATTAAGGAGAGGTGGCAAGAATACACAGAACTATACAAACAAGATCTTCATGACCTAGATAATCACCATGGTGTTATCACTCACCTAGATCCAGACATCCTGGAATGCATAGTCAAGTGTGCCTTAGGAAGCATCACCACGAACAAAGCTAGTGGAGGTGATAGAATTCCAGCTGAGCTATTTCAAATTCTAAAAGATGATGCTGTGAAAGTGCTACACTCAATATGCAGCAAACTTGGAAAAACCAGCAGTGGCCACAGGATTAGAAAAAGTCAGTTTTCATTCAAATCCCAAAGGCAATGCAAAAGAATGCTCAAACTTCTACACAATTGCACTCATCTCACACACTAGCAAAGTAATGCTCAAAATTCTCCAAGCCAGGCTTCAACAGTATGTGAACTAAGAACTTCCAGATGTTCAAGCTGAATTTAGAAAAGACAGAAGAACCAGAGATAAAATTGCCAACATCTGTTGGATCATCAAAAAAGCAAGAAAATTCCAGATAAACTACTTCTGCTTCACTGACCATGCTAAAGCGTTTGACTGTGTGGATCACAACAAACTGTGGAAAATTCTTAAAGAGATGGGAATACCAGACCACCTTACTTGCCTCCTGAGAAATCTATATGCAGGTCAAGAAGCAACAGTTAGAACTGGACATGGATCAATGAACTGCTTCCAAATTGGGAAAGGAGTAAGTCAAGGTTGTATATTGTTGCCTGGCTTATTTAACTTATATGAATAGTACATCATGAGAAATGCCGAACTGGATGAAGCACAAGCAGGAATCAAGATTGCTAGAAATATCAATAACCTCAGATATGCATATGATACCACCCTTATGGCAGAAAGTGAAGAGGAAATAGACTCGATGGAAGTAAAAGAAGATAGTGAAAAAACTGACTAGAAACTCAACACTCAAAAAACTAAGATCATGGCATTGGTCCCATCACTTCATGGCATGTAGATGTGGAAACAATGAAAATAGTGACAGACTTGATTTTCTTGGGCTCACAAATCACTGCAGATGGTGACTGCAGCCATGAAATTAAAAGACGCTTGCTCCTTGGAAGAAAAGCTATGACCAATCTAGATAGCATATTAAAAATCAGAGACATTCCTTTGCCAACAAGGTCTGTCTAGTCAAGGCTATGGTAGTGTTGGACCATAAAAAAAGCTAAGTGCGGAAGAATTGATGCTTTTGAACTGTGATGTTGGAGAACACTCTTGAGAGTCCCTTGGACTGCAAGGAGATTCAACCAGTCAGTCCTAAAGGAAGCCAGTCCCGAATATTCATTGGAAGGACTGACGCTGAAGCTCCAATACTTTGGCTACCTGATGCAAAGAACTGACTCATTGAAAAAAGCCCCTAATGCTGGGAAAGATTGAAGGCAGGAGAAGGGGTCGACAGAGGATGAGATGGTTAAATGGCATCACCAGCTCAATGGACATGAGTTTGAGCAAGTTCTTGGAGTTGTTGATGGACAGGAAAGCCTGGTGTGCTGCAGTCCATGGGGTAGCAAAGAGTTGGACATGACTGAGCAGCTGAAATGAAATGATTATCCAACTTATAGATGGGGAAACTGAGAGCTAGGGAGATGTGATAACTTTCCATACTTCCATTTGTAAGCAAAGGACCCAAGAGTGCACCCACCCTAGGAGGCCCAAGTCCAGGGTCTACTCCCTTAACCACTGTTTCATCTGGATTTGGAGTGTTAGCTTCAGTTGCCATGCCCACTCTTTTTGTTTTAGTTATTACATGCTTTATTAATAATATAGAGAAAGCCCTTTCTTTCACTCTTATTTTGCAAAATCAAGGAATGTAACCATCATACAGTACCTAGCTAGTCTTTATCACAGCATGTGACTTCTTCTGTGATTTTTTTTTAAAATACAGGTTTAGCATTTGGTTTTTCAAAGGAAGCTTGGTATATCATTTACCATAATACAGGAACCTACTCACCAGTCTCTGGAGATTATTTAGTTTGCTTATATAAAAAGCATTTCATCTAGTTTATTTGCAGCATTTCAGAAACAAGGCTTAAATAATTTTCACATGAATGTTCTAAATTAGAGACATAATTGATAGCTTCACTTCCTGTTATTTTGTTCTGTACATTGGGACATTTGATTCAAAATAACATGAGCTTGGGAAAAAGGAAGATGAGTAATTTATAAGTAACTCTTTCTGATGTCCCAACTATAAAAGGTTATTCGTGTTTCTTAAGAATTATGAATCAGATGCCTGTACTTATTTAAGTAGAAATTTTGGGAACTCATCATTTCCTTTAAGTTTCACTGATTTTTTTTTAATGTTTATTAAGAAAGTATTTGCATTCCAATAGTAAGAAAGCTGGAGAAGGCAATGGCACCCCACTCCAGTACTCTTGCCTGGAATATCCCATGGATGGAGGAGCCTGGTGGGCTGCAGTCCACTGGGTCGCTAGGAGTCAGACACGACTGAGCGACTTCACTTTCGCTTTTCACTTTCACACATTGGAGAAGGAAATGGCAACCCACTCCAGTGTTCTTGCCTGGAGAATCCCAGGGACAGGGAAGCCTGGTGGGCTGCCGTCTATGGGGTCACACAGAGTCGGACACGACTGAAGCGACTTAGCAGCAGCAGCAGCAGCAGCAGTAGCAGTAAGAAAGCAGATGTGTCCTAAAAGGGAATTTCTAGAAGGATCACTCAATCAAAGAAGAATATTAATATTAATATAAAGGTTTTATTACCCAAGGAGACAGACCTCAACTGAAGTCAAGAAAAAAATAATTTGAAAAATGATAAAAAAAAAAAATTAGCAGACATTATTCTTGGAGACCATGCTGCTGCTGCTGCTGCTTCTACTGCTGCTGATGCTGCTAAGTCGCTTCAGTTGTGTCCGACTCTGTGTGACCCATAGATGGCAGCCCACCAGGCTCCCCTGTCCCTGAGATTCTCTAGGCAAGAACACTGGAGTGGGTTGCCATTTCCTTCTCCAATGCATGAAAGTGAAAAGTGAAAGTGAAGTCCCTCAGTCATGTCCGACTCTTCGTGACCCCATGGACTGCAGCCCACCAGGCTCCTCCGTCCATGGGATTCTCCAGGCAAGAGGGCTGGAGTGGGGTGCCATTGCTTTCTCTGATATATACGCTACCATGTTTAAAAGAGCTAGCTAGTGGGAAGCTGCTGCATAGCACACGGAGCTCAGCCCAGTGCTCTGTGATGACCTGAATGGGGGGGTGGAGGTGGGAGGGAAGCTCAAAAGGGAGGGGATATATGTATACATATGGCTGATTCATGTTGTGCAGCAGAAACTAACACAGCAGAGAAAAACAATTTTTGTTTTTGTTGTCTAGTTGCTAAGTCATGTCCAGCTCTTTTGTGACCCCATGAATGGTAGGCTCCTCTGTCCATGGGATTTCCCAGGCAAGAATACTGGAGTGAGTTGCCATTTCCCTCTTTAGGGGATCTTCCTGACGCTGGGATAGAACCCATGTCTCCTGCATTGGCAGGAGGATTCTTTACTATTGCGCCTCGAGGGAAACCCATGTAGATGATAGTGTATGATAAATCTAGGGGCCAGGCTTTCCTGCTTGAGATTCACTATGGTAGATATTGATGAATGTATGGAAAGAGAAACAAGACTGGATAGCAACTCTTTTTCTCTGAAACTGTATCTCCTTGAGTGGGTACCCTGGATGTAACCAGGTAACCAAACAGGAAAATATGGGGCCTCCCAGGGACAGGCCCACCCTGATATCCCTAAATTACATAAATAATAGTATGTGGTGCATACTTCCTGAGTTGTTTTCCAGATGTTAAACTGCCTGCTGTACCCCACCAAATGGAAGATATTAACTACTTGATTACCATGAACACATAGCTCCAAGCCTTCTGGAGCCTAAGGACTGATAGTGTTAACCTCTATGACAACACCCTGGTACCTCAGTTCAGTTCAGTTACTGAGTCATGTCCGACTCCTTGTGACCCCATAGACTGAAGCACACCAGTCTTCCCTGATCATCACCAACTCCTGGAGTTTACTCAAACTCATGTCCATTGAGTCGGTGATGCCATCTAACCATGTTATCCTCTGTCATCCTCTTCTCCTCATGCCTTCAATCTTTACCAGCATTAGGGGCTTTTCTAATGAGTCAGTTCTTGGCATCAGGTATTGGATCTTCAGCTTCAGCATCAGTACTTGCAATAAATATTCAGGATTGATTTCCTTTAGGACTGACTGGTTGAATCTCCTTGCAGTCCAAGGGACTCTCAAGAGTCTTCTCCAACATCACAGTTCAAAAGCATCAATTCTTCTGCGCTTAGCTTTCTTTATGGTCCAACTCTCACATCTATACATGACTACTGGAAAAACCATAGCCTTGACTAGACTGACCTTTGTTGGCAAAGGAATGTCTCTGGTTTTTAATATGCTGTCTAGATTGGTCATAGCCTTTCTTCCAAGGAGCAAGGGTCTCTTAATTTCATGGCTGCAGTCACCATCTGCAGTGATTTGGGAGCCCCCAAATTAAACTACGTGGAACACAATAAACTGTGGAAAATTCTGAAAGAGATGGGAATATCAGACCCCCTGACCTGCCTCTTGAGAAATCTGTATACAGGTCAGGAAGCAACAGTTAGAACTGGACATGGAACAACAGACTGGTTCCAAATAGGAAAAGGGGTACATCAAGGCTGTATATTGTCACCCTGTTTATTTAACTTCTATGTAGAGTACATCATGAGAAATGCTGGGCTGGAAGAAGCACAAGCTGGAAGCAAGATTGCCGGGAGAAATATCAATAGCCTCAGATATGCAGATGACACCACCCTTATGGCAGAAAGGGAAGAGGAACTAAAAAGCCTCTTGATGAAAGTGAAAGTGGAGAGTGAAAAAGTTGGCTTAAAGCTCAACATTCAGAAAATGAAGATCATGGCATCTGGTCCCAAAACTTCATGGGAAATCGATGGGGAAACAGTGGAAACAGTGTCAGACTTTATTTTGCAGGGGCTCCAAAATCACTGCAGATGGTGACTGCAGCCATGAAATTAAAAGACGCTTACTCCTTGGAAGGAAAGTTATGACCAACCTAGATAGCATATTGAAAAGCAGAGATATTACTTTGCCAACAAAGTTCCATCTAGTCAAGGCTATGATTTTTCCAGTAGTCATGTATGAATGTAAGAGTTGGATTGTGAAGAAAGCTGAGCGCCGAAGAATTGATGCTTTTGAACTGTGGTGTTGGAGAAGACTATTGAGAGTCCCTTGGACTGCAAGGAGATCCAACCAGTCCATTCTGAAGGAGATCAGCCCTGGGATTTCTTTGGAAGGACTGATGCTACAGCTGAAACTCCAGTACTTTGGCCACCTCATGCAAAGAGTTGACTCATTGGAAAAGGCTCTGGTGCTGGGAAAGATTGAAGGCAGGAGGAGAAGGGGACGACAGAGGATGAGATGGCTGGATGGCACCACTGACTCGATGGACATGATTCTGAGTGAACTCCGGGAGTTGGTGATGGACAGGGAGGTCTGGCATGCTGCGATTCATGGGGTTGCAAAGAGTCGGACACGACTGAGCGACTGAACTAAACTGAAAAATAAAGTCTGTCACTGTTTCCCCATCTGTTTGCCATGAAGTGATGGGACCAGATGCCACAATCTTAGTTTTTCTGAAGTTGAGTTTTAAGCCAACTTTTTCATGCTCATCTTTCACTTTCATCAAGAGGCTCTTTAGTTCTTCTTCACTTTCTGCCATAAGAGCGGTGTCATCTGAATATCTGAGTTTATTGATATTTCTCCCAGCAGTCTTGATTCCTGCTTGTCCTTCATCCAGCCCAGCATTTCTCATGATGTACTCTGCATTTAAATAAGCAGGGTAATAATATACAGCCTTGATGTGCTCCTTTCCTGATTTGGAACTAGTCTGTTGTTCCAACAGTACCAGACTGTTGTGTCTTGACCTGCATACAGATTTCTCAGGAGGCAGGTAACATGGTCTGGTATTCCCGTTTCTTTAAAAATTTTCCATAGTTTGTTATGATCCACGCAGTCAAAGTTTTGGCATAGTCAATAAAGCAGAACTAGATGTTTTTCTGGAACTCTCTTGCTTTTTCAATGATCCAACAGATATTGGCAGTTTGATCTCTGGTTCTTCTGGCTTTTCTAAATTCAGCTTGAACATCTGGAAGTTCATGGCTGATGTATTGTTGAAGCCTATCTTGGAGAATTTTGAGCATTACTTGGCTAGCCTGTGAGATGAGAGCAACTGAGCGGTAGTTTGAACATTCTTTGGCATTGCCTTTCTTTGGGATTGGAATGAATCTACCTGTCAGAGAATTGTGCACAAACTGATTGCATACCCTTTGACCCTCCCCCTGTCTCACCTGCCTTTTTTTTTTTAATTAAATTTATTTATTTTAATTGGAAGTTAATTACTTTACAATATTGTATTGGTTTTGCCATACATCAACATGAATCTGCCACGGGTATACACGTGCTCCCCATCCTGAACCCCCCCTCCCACCTCCCTCCCTGTACCATCCCTCTGGGTCATCCCAGTGCACCAGCCCCAAGCATCCTGTATCCTGCATCGAACCTGGACTGGTGATTCGTTTCCTATGTGATAATATACATGTTTCAATGCCATTCTCCCAAATCATCCCACCCTCTTCCTCTCCCACAGAGTTCAAAAGACTGTTCTATACATCTGTTTGCTGTCTCGCATACAGGGTTATCATTACCATCTTTCTAAATTCCATATATATGCATTAGTATACTGTATTGGTGTTTTTCTTTCTGGCTTACTTCACTCTGTATAATAGGCTCCAGTTTCATCCACCTCATTAGAACTGATTCAAATGTATTCTTTTTAATGGCTGAGTAATACTCCATTGTATATATGTACCACAGCTTTCTTTATCCATTCATCTGCTGATGGACATCTAAGTTGCTTCCATGTCCTGACTATTATAAACAGCGCTGCGATGAACGTTGGGGTACACGTGTCTCTTTCAATTCTGGTTTCCTCAGTGTGTATGCCCAGCAGTGGGATTGCTGGATCATAAGGCAGTTCTATTTCCAGTTTTTTAAGGAATCTCCACACTGTTCTCCATAGTGGCTGTACTAGTTTGCATTCCCACCAACAGTGTAAGAGGGTTCCCTTTTCTCCACACCCTTTCCAACATTCCTTATTGCTTGTAGACTTTTGGATCGCAGCCATTCTGACTGGTGTGAAATGGTACCTCATAGTGGTTTTGATTTGCATTTCTCTGATAATGAGTGATGTTGAGCATCTTTTCATGTGTTTGTTAGCCATCTGTATGTCTTCTTTGGAGAAATGTCTATTTAGTTCTTTGGCCCATTTTTTGATTGAGTTGTTTATTTTTCTGGAATTGAGCTGTAGGAGTTGCTTGTATATTTTTGAGATTAGTTGTTTGTCAGTTGCTCCATTTGCTATTATTTTCTCCCATTCTGAAGGCTGTCTTTTCACCTTGCTCATAGTTTCCTTTGTTGTGCAGAAAGCTTTTAATTTTAATTAGGTCCCATTTATTTATTTTTGCTTTTATTTCCAATATTCTGGGAGGTGGGTCATAGAGGATCCTGCTGTGACTTATGTCAGAGAGTATTTTGCCTATGTTCTCCTCTAGCAGTTTTATAGCTCACCTGTCTTTTAAAAAATGCTTTGCTGAAACCCTTCAGGAAGCGAGGGTTTTTTAGAGCATGAGCCACCTGTCTCATTGTGTGGCCCAGCAGCAAACTATTCTCTGCTCCAAACTCCGATGTTTCAGTTTGTTTGGCCTAACTGTGTGTCAGGCACATGGACTTGTTAACAACCAAGTGAAGTGCTTTACCTTAACCAACATTAACTTGGTTCAGATGGTAAAGAGTCTGCCTGCAATTCAGGAGACCCAAGTTCTATCCCTGGGTGGAGAATATCCTGCGGAGAAGGGAATGGCCACCCACTCCAGTATTCTTGCCTGGAGAAATTCAATGGACAAGAGGACCCTTGTAGGCTATAGTCCATGAGATCCAAAGAGTTGGACACAACTGAGCAAACCAACACTTTCACTTTCTTTCAGCTACTCTGTGAGGTAAGTTTATCTTCATTTTTTAAGTCTTACTAAAGTTTGAGTTGAGTTGATTTGCGTGTTAGTCACTCAGTCACGTTGGACTCTTTGCAATCCCATGGCCTGTAACCCATCAGGCTTCTCTGTCTGTGGGATTCTTCAGACAAGAATACTGGAGTAGATTGCCATTCCCTTTTCCAGAGTATCTTCCTAACCCAGGGATTGAACCCAGGTGTCCCGCATTGTGGGCAGATTCTTTACCATCTAAGCCACTAGGGAAGCCCCATAATAAAGGTAAAAAAAAAAAAAAACAAAACACAACTAATGGTGGAAATGTGATTGGAACTTGCTGTAGACCAAGTATTTGTGTCCCCTCAAAATTCATGTGTTGAAACCTATTCCTCTAACCTCCAATGTGATGCTATTTTGAGGTGGGGCCTTTGGGAGGTAATTAGCTCATGAGGATGGAGTCCTCTTGAATGGGATTAGTGCCTTTCTAAAAAGACTTTGCAGGCACCTTGATCTTGGACTTACCAGCCTCCAAAACTGTAAGAAATAAACTTCTGTTATGTAGAAGCCATCCAATCTGTGATATTTTGTTAAAGCAATTTGAACAACCTAAAACAGAACACTCTGTGACACTACTAGAATTCATTTAGTCACTTTTCCACCATTTTTGGAGGCTGAAGATCATGTACTGTGCTGTAGGGAGACCCATTCTGGGCTCTGGTCCCCTTCAACTAGAGTGACTCCAGTGTTCTCTCTCTCATACTTAAGATTTAGGTTTAAGATTTGTTTCAAAAACAATTGCTCTGCTATAAATGAGCTTTGAAAATTACTATTCAGATTACTCAGAAATTTGTATTTACTCAATATTCTTATAGAGCATTAACTTTAACATATAGCTCTCTGTCCCTTTTGCATCTTGTGAATGCTTTGTCCTTTTTCTTAAACACTTCCAGAGCTCAAGGATTGAAAAAATTATAAAAACTGTTTTTCTTACAAGGAAATTTATAAGAGATTTTGAATGCCTTTAAGGTCCTGGGGGCTCAGATGGTTATGAATCTGCATGCAGTGAAGGAGATCCAGGTTTGATCCCTCGGTCTGAAAGATCCCCTGGAGAAGGGAATGACAACTCACTCCATTATTGTTGCCTGGAGAGTTCCATGGACAGACGAACCTGGCGGGCTACAGTCAATGGGGTCACAAAGAGTCGGACATGACTGAGCGACTAACACACACAAGGTCCTACAGGGCTTCCTACGTGGCAGTAGTGATAAAGAACCTGCCTGCCAATGCAGGAGACACTTGAGATGCTGGTTCAATCTCTTGGTCAGGAAGATCCCCTGAAGTAGGAAATGGGACCCTTCTCCAGGACTCTTGAGTGGAGAATCCCACAGGCAAAGGAGCCTGATGGGCTACAGTCCAGGAGCCACAAAGAGTTGGACATGACTGAGCACAGGGTCTAGAAAATCATGTTTGATTTACTCAAGTAACAAACACATTCAGTTATATTAAGCAAAAAGATATTAAACTTTTTCAAGACAGATAAAATTAGATATGAGGCCACAGTTATAATTTCTCATTCTCTAAATCACTTACAAGAATATCAATTTAGTCTTTCAGTCCATATAGGTTTAATTAAATATTTGACTGCATCTTTGAATTACTCCTCAACTTGAGAGAGAAGAAATAAAATCCCATAAGTGCAATATGTCATTAATAAATAAAAATAGTTCAAAATTTCATGAGGAAATGTTTTATACTTGACTGAAGCATGCCAATCTTATCACTGTCACTTTTAAGAAAACATTAAATTTTAGCTTTATTACTCATAATCCAAGTTTAAAAAATGTCAAATTTCTATTAATCTCTCTTTTTGTGAAGCTGTTTAATTATTGAAATTTTGTCCTGGAAGGCAGATTCTACAGAATGAAATTAGTTCATGAACTTCCATTCAACGTCACCTCTTTAACATGTAGGAAAACCTCCTCATTCTACTGTTGACTGGTTTTCTGCTAGACAAGTGAAGACTGATGTTTTTTATTTCTTAGGCAAGTGGTTTTTTTCATACAGCTGTTGACATAAAAGGAAAGCAAAGAAACTTAATAAATCATCTTTTGTATACTGGAAATTCAAGCATAACATACTCATTTTATCTGTGGTTTTTCAGTCTTTACTCAGCTATGATGTGCAAATGTCAAATAAATAGTCAACTTTTGATGTGTTTTCACACAGTCAGTAAAGGAGACTGTAACAAGGCAAACTTTGTCTTTACACATCTCTGTGGTTGGGTTTCAAATATCAATAAGTAACATTCATGTATGCATTTCAGCTTATAAAACACTCTTATATTATTCCAACAATCCCGGAAGTAAGTACTATTGTCACCCCCAGTTAAAAAATTTGAAAAGAAACCTAGAGAGGATAAGTTGCCCCAAATCACATAGAATTAGAATTTCTTTAGGCTTGTTCTGAATGTCCTTTAGAATTTTAGCATATAGGTGGCAGTATGGCTTGCAAAATCATTGACCAAATAATTTTAACTGTGTTTGATATGTGTTCAGAGATTTCCACAATATGAATTCTATGATTATCAACAAGATATTTTTTACTGATAATAAAATACTAGAAAATAGAATTTCTATCATTATCACCAGCTAAGAAAGAGATGTGTAAGGAAGTTGTGGAATTTAGAATAAGTGGTATTATTGCAAGGGCCATAGAAACCTACTGTGTTGTAGTGAATGATTTGGTATTGAGTTGTGGACATCATGGTAGACTGTGGATCCTGCATGCTAGGTTGAGGGCAATACAGGTCACTAGTCACTTCTGGGCATGTTCAGTTAATTTTGGAATATTTAAGGAATAACCTGGTGGCTTCTTGATAGGGTTAAATTTGAATGGAGAACAATTATAGAAATGGCAAGCAAGAAAAAAAGAAAACATAAAAGGAAATGGCAAGAGCACCAATTAGGAGTCTTTGTAATCTTTGAATAGGGTGATGAATATATGACCCTAGAGTAGCAATGGATGACAAAGAGGAATAGCAAGCTCTTTAACTTGCCTTTTCCTCTATGTGATTGTTTTTAGTTTACTAAGATATAATTTATCTATCATAAAATCCACCTATTTCAAGTATATAATTCAATCATTTTTGGCAAACATGATGAGCTGTACAACCACCATCATAATCCAGTTTTAAGACATTATCATCACTCCAATAAGATACTTCATGCCGTATTTACAGTTAATCTCTATTCCTATTCCTAGTCCCAGGCAACTGCCAATCTATTTTCTGCCTCTATAGATTTGCCAGTTCTGGACTTTTAATATAAATGCAATTATATAGCATGTGGTCTTTTATGTTTGGCCTCTTACACATAAAGTTTTTGAGGTTCATCCATGTTGTAATATGATGAGTAATCTACTCTTTTTATTGATAAATAGTGATATTTCATTGCGGGATATACCACATTTTATTAATTCATGAATTTATAGACATTTTAGTTGTTTCCAATATTGAACTACTGCTTGTCCAATATTGAACAAGGCTGCTATAAAGACTCACGTGCAAATCTTTCTATAAATACATATTTTCATTTCTCATAGGAGATTCCTAGGAGTGGAATTGCTGGGTTATGTGGTACATTGATATTTAACTTTAAAAATTTCTCATTTTCAATTTTTTAGGGCATAAAATTAAAGCTGTGAAACGTATAATTACTATATGGCCCAGCAATTCCACTTTTAGGTATATACCCCAAATGATTGAAAATGGATGCTCAGAGAAAAACTTATTATGACTGTTTGTGGTAACACTATTCATAATACCCAAAAGGTAAAAATAAGCCAATGCCCATTGACTAACGAATGGACAAACAAAATGTAGTTATACAATAGAATTTTGTACTGAATATTATTCAGCCATAAACAGTAAATTTCTGATACATGCTATGTGGAAGAACACTGAAAATACTATGCTAAGTGGAAGAAGCCAGACACAAAAGATCATGTAGGAAAATTCATAGAGACAGAAAGTAGATTCAGATCAGATCAGATCAGTCACTCAGTCGTGTCCGACTTTTTGCAACCCCATGAATCGCAGCACGCCAGGCCTCCCTGTCCATCACCAGCTTCCGGAGTTCACCGAGACTCACGTCCATCGGGTCAGTGATGCCATCCAGCCATCTCATCCTCTGTCGTCCCCTTCTCCTCTTGCCCCCAGTCCCTCCCAGCATCAGAGTCAACTCTTCGCATGAGGTGGCCAAAGTACTGGAGTTTCAGCTTTAGCATCATTCCTTCCAAAGAAATCCCAGGGCTGATCTCCTTCAGAATGGACTGGTTGGATCTCCTTGCAGTCCAAGGGACTCTCAAGAGTCTTCTCCAACACCACAGTTCAAAAACATCAATTCTTCGGCGCTCAGCCTTCTTCACAGTCCAACTCTCACATCCATACATGACCACAGGAAAAACCACAGCCTTAACTAGATGGACCTTTGTTGGCAAAGTAATGTCTCTGCTTTTCAATATGCTCTCTAGGTTGGTCATAACTTTCCTTCCAAGGAGTAAGCATCTTTTAATTTCATGGCTGCAGTCACCATCTGCAGTGGTTTTGGAGCCCAGACAAAGAAAGTCTGACACCGTTTCCCCATCTATTTCCCATGAAGTGATGGGACCGGATGCCATGATCTTCATTTTCTGAATGTTGAGCTTTAAGCCAACTTTTTCACTCTCCACTTTCACTTTCCTCAAGAGGCTTTTTAGTTCCTCTTCACTTTCTGCCATAACAGTAGTGTCATCTGCATATCTGAGGCTATTGATATTTCTCCCAGCAATCTTGATTCCAACTTGTGTTTCTTCCAGTCCAGCATTTCTCATGATGTGCTCTGCATATAAGTTAAATAAAGAGGGTGACAATATACAGCCTTATTGAACTCCTTTTTCTATTTGGAACCAGTGGGGATTGCCAGGGGCTGAAAGGAGGGGAGAAAGGGAAGTCATTGTCTAATAGTTTGAGGTTTTCTTTTGGAGAGATGAAAATTTTCTGTAATTACATAGTGTTGATGGTTGTGCAACACTGTGAATGTACTTAATTTCCTTGACTTACACACTTTAAAATGGTCAAGATCATAAATGTTATGTTTATTTTACCACAGTAAAAAATTGAAGCTCTGTATGATCCACGAACTGAAAATTCTGAAGTCTTTATGAATACAGTAGAGTGATTTGCTTTGGTCCACTGCACCCAGAGAGTCAGCATGTCCAGGGAAATCATCTCTTTTAGAATCAACTACTCATCCTCATTATCATCATGGCTCACTAATTCAGTGTCACTCCATTCTGACAGTGGTCTAAGGGCTCTGTGCTCTTCCTTTGTGGCTCAGATGGTCAAGAATCTGCCTAAAGACCTGGAGATCTCAGAGATGTTCCCTGAGTTGGAAAGATCCCCTGGAGAAGGGAATGGCAGCCCACTCCAGTATTCTTGCCTAGACAGTCTCATGGACAGAGAAGCCTGATGGGCTACAGTCCGTGGGGTCACAAAGAGTCAGACACGACTCAGCTACTAACACAGGGGCTTTACAGACACTGTCTCTATTTTCATAGTATCTCAGCTGCTGCTGCTGCTGCTGCTAAGTCACTTCAGTAGTGTCCGACTCCCCGTGACCCATAGACGTCAGCCCACCAGGCTCTCCTGCCCCTGGGATTCTCCAGGCAAGAAAACTGGAGTGGGTTGCCATTTCCTTCTCCAATGCATGAAAGCGAAAAAGTGAAAGTGAAGTCGCTCAGTCGTGTCCGACTCTTAGCGATCCCATAGACTGGAGCCTACCAGGATCCTCCGTCCATGGGATTTTCCAGGCAAGAGTACTGGAGTGGGGTGCCATTGCCTTCTCCGGTATCTCAGCTAAGCAGGACTAATTATCCCCCATTTTCAAGATTAAGAAATAAAAACTCTAAAAGGTTCATTTATCCATAGTTGCATAGTTAGTACATGTTAGAACTGGATTCAAGAGACATTCTCTTTAATTCTAAAGCCTACGGATTCTATATTATATTTTGTTCTTCTAAAATTGTTTGAGCATGTACTAGCTGGAAAGCACCATGCATAAAAGATTAGGAAAACAAAGCATTATCATTAGAGAAGACAGAAGAATTTGGAAAGGAACTCTCATATTGGAAACCTCGGTGTTTTAGGAAATTCACGTTGTGTTTAATGCTAGTAGACCCTAGGGTAAACTGGAACAATGACCATAATTTATCCCATATTGTAACCTGACAGGTCCTAGCTCAATATATGCATGCTGTTAGCTGATTTCAAGTGTTCTGGCTTAGTTCCAGGAAGAACACAGAGCTTGTAATTTCAATTACATGGCGTTTCAAATAGAACCATGTCCTAATATTGGATGGAGGGATTAGAGTTGACTGCCAGGACAGCAACAAGGTTCAGAAAAGGATTATTATTTTTAGATCACTTTAAGAACCAAGTGGACCAGCTTACTGCTGTGCTTGAAAACATCACAAAGACTAAAGGACTTAGTACTTGGTGAGCCTTAATAGAAAAAGGTAGGTTTTGTGAAGTGATTGTTTACAGAGTCTCAACAGAAAAGTTAAAACTCTCGCACTTCACATTTGTTGAAGGGTTAGGAGATTGAGGTACAAGTAGTCTCCTAAATGGTAGGTTAGGATTTGTGTGATATAAAGATTTAACAATAGTTGTTAGGGAAAAAAAATGTGAAATTGAGAAATATTTGGCTACACTAAAGGAAACAAACAACATCTCCAAGCTTGAGTAGATAGCTACAGGGGTTAGAAGGAATGTATGAGTTATTTTATTATGACATTGCTTCCTGAAATTATTAGCAAAATTTACATTGGTTGAAAATTTTTAAATATAAAATATTTATTCTGTTATTTTAAAAAGGTAATCATATTGCAATTTCTGAAACTTTCTTGTGTAAATTCAGATCAGATCAGATCAGATCAGTCGCTCAGTCGTGTCCGACTCTTTGCGACCCCATGAACCACAGCACGCCAGGCCTCCCTGTCCATCACCAGCTCCCGGAGGTCACTCAGACTCGCATCCATCGAGTCAGTGATGCCATCCAGCCATCTCATCCTCTGTCGTCCCCTTCTCCTCCTGCCCTCAATCCCTCCCAGCATCAGAGTCTTCTCCAATGAGTCAACTCTTCGCATGAGGTGGCCAAAATACTGGAGTTTCATCTTTAGCATCATTCCTTCTAAAGAAATTCCAGGATTGATCTCCTTCAGAATGGACTGGTTGGATCTTCTCGCAGTCCAAGGGACTCTCAAGAGTCTTCTCCAACACCACAGTTCAAAAGCCTCAATTCTTCGGCGCTGAGCCTTCTTCACAGTCCAGCTCTCACATCCATACATGACCACAGGAAAGACCATAGCCTTGACTAGGCGAACCTTTGTTGGCAAAGTGATGTCTCTGCTTTTGAATATGCTATCTAGGTTGGTCATAACTTTCCATATCCCACAATATCAAATCACCAGGTTCATTATGTTCAAGTTTAACTGCAGTTACAGCATCACAGGCTCAAATTATATAGAGAAGCTGAGCAGCGATTCCATTCTCAAAATCTAGTTTCAGATCTTCCAGCTTTTCCTCAACTTCTCCAGGTTAAAGAAAACTAAGATCCCGAAATGAAGAACAAACTGTTCCTTGTTAAGGAGGTCTTCCTTAGAGTGATCAAAATTCAGTGCCTTTTGCTTCCCACAGATTGTGTTGATGTCTCATTAAATTCAGTTCCCTCCCTTTAGAATTCTATGAATGAACAGCTCCTTGAAACCTTTTTAACAGTTTCCCTGGCAAGACATCTATTGTCTAGGCTGTTGTCTTCTTTTGACCAGATTGTCAGATGTAACATTTTGCACACCGTGCTGGAGTTGGTGCACAGTGGCTCCTAGGAGCTAGTGATGCCATCTTTCCCAACTCTGTATGGTGACATCACATTGCGTGCATGTGTGACCCCATGGACTGTACCCTGCCAGGCTCTTCTGTCCATGGAATTTTCCAAGCAAGAATACTGGAGTGGGTTGCTATTTCCTTCTCTAGGGGATCTTCCCAACCCAGGGATCAAACCTGCATCTCCTGCATTGAGAGGTGAATTCTTTATCACTGCACCACCTGGGAAGCCCAACATGACATTGATAGCTTGAAATCAGCCCAGTGGGAATATTTAAGTTACAGAAATCAGCAAATGCTGCATAATATTAGAGCCTTAATTTTTCCCCTGGAGAACTGGTTGTTGAGCTTTTACCAGCACATCACTGATATTAAGATTCCAGTTAGAAATACAGAGAATGGGGGGAGGAGCTAAGATGGCGGAGGGTTAGGATGGGGAAAACACTTTCTCCTCCACAAATTCATCAAAAGGACATATAAACGCCAAGTAAATTCCACAAATCCACTTCGGAATGCCGGCAGAGGACATAAGACACCCAGAAAAGCAACTCATTGCCTTGTAAAGGAGGTAGGGAAAAAAATATAAAAGGCAAAAAGAGACAAAGAGGGAGGGACGGAACTCTGTCCGGGGAAGGGAGTCTTAAAAAAAAGAGAAGTTTCCAAACATCAGGAAACACTCTCACTGCAGAGTCTGTGCCGAACCTAGGAAGCACGGAGGCCATCATAACAGGGAGGAAAACAAATAAACAATTAAAACCCACAGACTACGAGCCCTACGGTAACTTCCACAGTGGAGAAGCATCGCAAACGCCCGCATCCGCCATTAGCAAGCGGGGGCTGGGCAGGGAGACATTGCGGGCCGCTCCCCCGCGGGGCACTCCCTCCTGCACAGGCCGCACCCCCACGGGCCGCTCCCCCGCAGGCCACTTCTTTGCAGGCTGCATTGGTCTGAATATCCCGAGCGCTACCTGATCGGAATAATCTGGGCCAGCAAACCAGACTGTGGGACACCTACCACACGAAAAGCCGGCCATAACCCAAGACACCGCCAGGCCCGTGGACAGAACAAAGGACTGTACAGAGATAGCCAGCTGCAGTCTGTCCCCCTCCAGTGACAGGCAGCCAGAGCCGGAGGGAGGCAATCGCAGCCCCAGAGAGACATTACTCACAAAACTGTAAGCAGGCTTCTTTGCTAACTAAGACTTCTTGGGGCTCTGGTCGGTTAACATCCACCTAAGAAAGTGCGCCGGTACACCTAAAAAAACTGAGTGGCAGGGAGGCAATAAGTCGCAGAAGCTGCGCTTGATAAACACCCCACTACCCGCGCTGCTGGATTCTGCGAAGGGCACAAAATGCAGGCCCAACCAAGCCCTGGCCTCTGAGGACTACCGGAGTGCCTGAACTTGAGCGGCTTAGACCTGAGAGGGGCAAGCAGCCCAGGGCCGGTAGCGGATGGTTCTGGCGGGGAAACAGAGAGCCTAAGCAGAGTGGGCAGGGAGGCTACATGTGCTGTGAGTGGGGGCAGACCCAGTGTGGCTGAGCCACTGCGAGCACACGCCAGTAGTATTTATTTGCAACGTCCCTCCATCCCTGCAGCACGACTGAACAAGTGAGCCTTAAAAAAAAAGGGTGTCCACCACCGCCCCCTTTGTATCAGGGCGGAAATCAGACACTGAAGACACCAGCAAACAGAAGAAGCTGTAACAGAGGGAACTGCCGTGGAAGCGACAGGCAATAAACTAAAACCCCATGGTTAGTACCAACTACAGAGAAAGGGGCCTATAGATCTTGAGAAATTTAAGCCAGAACAAGGAACTAGCCAAAAATGAACTGAACCCACAATACCCACAACAATAATAGAGAAACTCTTATATATATTGTTACTATTTTTACCATCATTATTTCTTTTTTTAAATATATTTTTTATTAAAAAAAGGAAAACAAAAATTTTTTTCTTTTTTTTTAATTTTTTTTTTCTTTTATTTTTATATCCTCTAGTACTCCTTTAATTTCCACTTTTACATATAACTTTTGTGACCCTTTTTTCTCTCTCTTTTTTTTTTTTCTTTTTTTTTTCTTTTCTTTACTGATTACTGACTGGATCTGTCTCTCTTCTTTTCATTCCCTCCTTTTATCCTCCTGACCACCTCTGTTTCCTTCCTCCCTCTATTCTTCTCTGTATAACTCCGTGAACATCTCTGAGCAGTCCAGTTGTGGAGTGCAGTATAGAATAAGAAGTTTTTGAGACTACTGTAAAAATAAGACTGATAACTGGAAGCAGGAGGCTTAAGTCCAAACCCTGATCCCACGGAACATTAATTGACAGGAGCTCATCAAAAGCCTCCATACCTACACTGAAACCAAGCATCACACAAAGGCCAACAAGTTCCACGGCAAGACACACCAAGCAAATTCTCCAGAAAAACAGGAACACAGCCCTGAGCTTCAATATACAGGCTACACAAAGTGACCTCAAAATCATAGACATCTCATAACTCACTACTAGACACTCCATTGGCCTCCAGAGAGAAGAAATCCAGCTCCATCCACCAGAACACCGACACAAGCTTCCCTAAACAAGAAACCTCGACAAGCCACCTGTACAAACCCACATATAGTGAAGAAACGCCACAATAAAGAGAACTCCACAGACTGCCAGAATACAGTAAGGACACCCCAAACTCAGCATTTTAAACAAGATGAAGAGACAGAAGAATTCCCAGCAGGTAAAGGAACAGGATAAATGCCCACCAAACCAAACAAAAGAGGAAGAAATAGCGAACCTACCTGATAAAGAATTCCGAATAATGATAGTGAAATTAATCCAAAATCTGGAAATCAAAATGGAATCACAGATAAATAGCCTGGAGAAAAGCATTGAGAAGATGCAAGAAAGATTTAACAAGGACCTAGAAGAAATAAAAAAGAGTCACTATATAATGAATAATGCAATAAATGAGATCCAAAACACTCTGGAGGCAACAAATAGTAGAATAACAGAGGCAGAAGATAGAATTAGTGAATTAGAAGATAGAATGACAGAAATAAATGAATCAGAGGATAAAAAAGAAAAATGAATTAAAAGAAATGAGGACAATCTCAGAGACCTCCAGGACAATATTAAACATTACAATATTTGAATCATAGGAGTCCCAGAAGAAGAAGACAAAAAGAAAGACCATGAGAAGATACTAGAGGAGATAATAGTTGAAAACTTCCCTAAAATGGGGAAGGAAATAATCACTCAAGTCCAAGAAACCCAGAGAGTCCCAAACAGGATAAACCCAAGGCGAAACACCCAAAGACACATATTAATCAAATTAACAAAGATCAAACACAAAGAACAAATATTAAAAGCAGCAAGGGAAAAACAACAAATAACACACAAGGGAATTCCCATAAGGATAACAGCTGATCTTTCAATAGAAACTCTTCAAGCCAGGAGGGAATGGCAAGACATACTTAAAGTGATGAAAGAAAAGAACCTACAGCCCAGATTATTGTACCCAGCAAGGATCTCACTCAAATATGAAGGAGAAATCAAAAGCTTTAGAGACAAGCAAAAGCTGAGAGAATTCAGCACCACCAAACCAGCTCTCCAACAAATACTAAAGGACATTCTCTAGACAGGAAACACAAAAAGGGTATATAAATTCGAACCCAAAACAACAAAGTAAATGGCAACGGGATCATATTTATCAATAATTACCTTAAATGTAAATGGGTTGAATGCCCCAACCAAAAGACAGACACTGGCTGAATGGATAAAAAAACAAGACCCCTACATATGTTGTCTACAAGAGACCCACCTCAAAACAGGGGACACATACAGACTGAAAGTGAAGGGCTGGAAAAAGATTTTCCATGCAAATAGGGACCAAAAGAAAGCTGGAGTGGCAATACTCATATCAGATAAAATAGACTTTAAAACAAAGGCTGTGAAAACAGACAAAGAAGGTCACTACATAATGATCAAAGGATCAATCCAAGAAGAAAATATAACAATTATAAATATGTATGCACCCAACATAGGAGTACCGCAATATGTAAGACAAATACTAACAAGTATGAAAGGAGAAATCAACAATAACACAATAATAGTGGGAGACTTTAATACCCAACTCACACCAATGGATAGATCAACTAAACAGAAAATTAACAAGGAAACACAAACTTTAAACAATACAATAGACCAGTTAGACCTAATTGATATCTATAGGACATTTCATCCCAAAACAGTGAATTTCACCTTTTTCTCGAGCGCACACGGAACCTTCTCCAGGATAGACCACATCCTGGGCCATAAATCTAGCCTTGGTAAGTTCAGAAAAAATGAAATCATCCCAAGCACCTTTTCTGACCACAATGCAGTAAGAGTAAATCTCAATAACAGGAGAAAAACTATTAAAAATTCCATCATATGGAGGCTGAACAACACACTCCTGAATAACCAACAAATCACAGAAGAAATCAAAAAAGAAATCAAATTCTGCATAGAAACGAATGAAAATGAAAACACAACAACCCAAAACCTGTGGGACACTGTAAAAGCAGTCCTAAGGGGAAAGTTCATAGCAATACAGGCATACCTCAAGAAACAAGAAAAAAGCCAAATAAATAACCTAACTCTACACCTAAAGCAACTGGAAAAGGAAGAAATGAAGCACCCCAAGGTTAGTAGAAGGAAAGAAATCTTAAAATTAGGGCAGAACTAAATGCAAAAGAAACAAAAGAGACCATAGCAAAAATCAACAAAGCCAAAAGCTGGTTCTTTGAAAGGGTAAATAAAATTGACAAACCACTAGCCAGACTCATCAAGAAACAAAGGGAGAAAAATCAAATCAATAAAATTAGAAATGAAAATGGAGAGATCACAACAGACAACACAGAAATACAAAGGATCATAAGAGACTACTATCAGCAATTATATGGCAATAAAATGGACAACATGGAAGAAATGGACAAATTCTTAGAAAAGTACAACTTTCCAAAACTGGATCAGGAAGAAATAGAAAATCTTAACAGACCCATCACAAGCAAGGAAATTGAAACTGTAATCAGAAATCTTCCAGCAAACAAAAGCCCAGGTCCAGACGGCTTCACAGCTGAATTCTACCAAAAATTTAGAGAAGAGCTAACACCTATCCTACTCAAACTGTTCCAGAAAATTGCAGAGAAAGGCAAACTTCCAAACTCATCCTATGAGGCCACCATCACCCTAATACCAAAACCTGACAAAGATGCCACAAAAAAGGAAAACTACAGGCCAATATCACTGATGAACATAGATGCAAAAATCCTTAACAAAATTCTAGCAATCAGAATCCAACAATACGTTAAAAAGATCATACACCATGACCAAGCGGGCTTTATCCCAGGAATGCAAGGATTCTTCAATATCCGCAAATCAATCAACGTAATACACCACATTAACAAATTGAAAATAAAAACCATATGATTATCTCAATAGATGGAGAGAAAGCCTTTGACAAAATTCAACATCCATTTATGATAAAAAAATCTCCAGAAAGCAGGAATCGAAGGAACATACCTCAACATAATAAAAGCTATATATGACAAACCCACAGCAAACATTATCCTCAATGGTGAAAAATTGAAAGCATTTCCTCTAAGTCAGGAAGAAGACAAGGATGCCCACTTTCACCATTACTATTCAACATAGTTCTGGAAGTTTTGGCCACAGCAATCAGAGCAGAAAAAGAAATAAAAGGAATCCAAATTGGAAAAGAAGAAGTAAAACTCTCACTGTTTGCAGATGACATGATCCTCTACGTAGAAAACCCTAAAGATTCCACCAGAAAATTGCTAGAACTAATCAATGAATATAGTAAAGTTGCAGGATATAAAATCAACACACAGAAATCCCTTGCATTCCTGTACACTAATAATGAGAAAATAAAAAGAGAAATTAAGGAAACAATTCCATTCACCATTGCAATGAAAAGAATAAAATACTTAGAAATATATCTTCCTAAAGAAACTAAAGACCTATATATAGAAAACTATAAAACACTGGTGAAAGAAATCAAAGAGGACACTAATAGATGGAGAAATATACCATGTTCATGGATTGGTAGAATCAATATAGTGAAAATGAGTATACTACCCAAAGCAATGTATAGATTCAATGCCATCCCCATCAAGCTACCAACGGTATTCTTCACAGAGCTAGAACAAATAATTTCTCAATTTGTATGGAAATACAAAAAACCTCGAATAGCCAAAGCTATCTTGAGAAAGAAGAATGGAACTGGAGGAATCAACCTGCCTGACTTCAGGCTCTACTACAAAGCCACAGTCATCAAGACAGTATGGTACTGGCACAAAGACAGAAATATAGATCAGTGGAACAAAATAGAAAGCCCAGAGATAAATCCACGCACATATGGTCACCTTATCTTTGACAAAGGAGGCAAGAATATACAATGGATTAAAGACAATCTCTTTAACAAGTGGTGCTGGGAAAACTGGTCGAACACTTGTAAAAGAATAATATTAGAACACTTTCTAACACCATACACAAAAATAAACTCAAAATGGATTAAAGAGCTAACTGTAAGACCAGAAACCATAAAACTCCTAGAGGAAAACATAGGCAAAGCACTCTCTGACATACATCACAGCAGGATCCTCTATGACCCACCTCCCAGAATATTGGAAATAAAATAAAAAATAAATAAATGGGACCTAATCAAACTTAAAAGCTTCTGCACAACAAAGGAAACTATAAGCCAGGTGAAATACAGCCTTCAGAATGGGAGAAAATAATAGCAAATGAAGTAACAGACAAACAACTAATCTCAAAAATATACAAGCAACTCCTACAGCTCAATTCCAGAAAAATAAATGACCCAATCAAAAAATGGGCCAAAGAACTAAATAGACATTTCTCCAAAGAAGACATACAGATGGCTAACAAACACATGAAAAGATGCTCAACATCACTCATTATCAAAGAAATGCAAATCAAAACCACTATGAGGTACCATTTCACGCCAGTCAGAATGGCTACGATCCAAAAGTCCACAAGCAATAAATGCTGGAGAGGGTGCGGAGACAAGAGAACCCTCATACACTGTTGGTGGGAATGCAAACTAGTACAGCCACTTTGGAGAACAGTATGGAGATTTCTCAAAAAACTGGGAATAGAACTGCTTTATGACCCAGCAATCCCACTGCTGGGCATACACACTGAGAAAACCAGAATTGAAAGAGGCACGTGTACCCCAATGTTTATTGCAGCACTGTTTACAATAGCCAGGACTTGGAAGCAACCTAGATGTCCATCCGCAGATGAATGGATAAGAAAGCAGTGGTACATATACACAATGGAGTATTACTCAGCCATTAAAAAGAATACATTTGAATCAGTTCTAAGGAGGTGGATGGAACTGGAGCCTATTATACAGAGTGAAGTAAGCCAGAAAGAAAAACACAAATACAGTATACTAATGCATATATATGGAATTTAGAAAGATGGTAACAATAACCCTGTTTACGAGACAGCAAAAGAGACACTGATGTATAGAACAGACTTTTGGACTCTGGGAACGAGAGAGGGTGGGATGATTTGGGAGAATAGCATTGAAATACCATATCTGAAACGAGTCACCAGTCCAGGAACGATGCCTGATAACGGATGCCTGAGGCTGGTACACTGGGACGACCCAGAGGGATGGTATGGGGAGGAGGAGGGAGGAGGGTTCAGGATGGGGAACACATGTATACTTGTGGCGGATCCATCCTGATGTATGGCAAAAGCAATACAATATTGTAAAGTTAAGCAAAATAAAATTTAATTAAAAAAAAAAAAAAGAAATACAGAGAATGATGCTGTAGAGACTGATAGATCACTTCTTGGGGGTGTCAATGGCAAGCCTTATTGTCAGTGCACAGCTGGCATTCCTGAGCCTGTATCCCAGAAACTTATATCTTCATAAAGAATCAACAGAGGTGTATATAATGTGTGATTGATCAGTGTTCAATCCTGTCTGATTCTTTGCAACTCCATAGATTGTAGCTCACCAGGCTCCTTTGTTCATGGGATTTTCCAGGCAAGAATATTGGAGTCGGTTGTCATTTCTTCCTCCAGGGGATCTTCCTGACTCAGAGATCGAACCTGCTTCTCCTGTGTTTCCTGCATTGGCAGGCAGATTCTTTACCACTGTGCCACCTGGAAAGTCCAATGTGTGCTTAGGATTTTTCAAATTTAGTGGAGGAATTTTCTCCCATTCTTACACAAAATTTCAGTGAGATGTCATAGTCTATGGATGTGAGACTGACTGGTTAAAGGGGAAATTTTTCTTAATTTTAACATGCTGTGGTATGATTAAGCCAGCATTTCTTTTTAACTAGCTCCTGAATTGTGAGTGTTTTTAATATCAGGAAACTCTCCATAAATGTTTAGGAATATTTTTTTTTTTTTTTAGAATAGTATGGATCCAGTTCCTTGCCAGTCCACCAAGAATGTTGATTTGTTGTTGTTGTAGTTAGAAAATGATAGATGGTATCTTATAAAGTTCTGTACTGCTGCACATTATTTTGTTCTTCAAGGAATACCTAAAAGGAAATGACAGCATGTTTTAGGTCATAACACTAGAATACAGAAAACATGTTCTTTTAGATCAAATGATCACTATTTTACAGAAAATGTACACCCTTGGATCCATATAGATGTACCTGTGAACACTGAATATATAATGTAGTGTACTATTAGGGCAGTGGCAACCCACTCCAGTACTCTTGCCTGGAGAATCCCATGGACAGAGGAGCCTGGTAGGCTGCAGTCCATGACGTCGTGAAGAGTTAGACACAACTGAGCGACTTCACTTTCACTTTTCACTTTTATGCATTGGAGAAGGAAATGGCAACCCACTCCAGTGTTCTTGCCTGGAGAATCCCAGGGACGGGGGAGCCTGGTGGGCTGCCATCTCTGGGGTCGCACAGAGTCGGACACGACTGAAGTGACTTAGCAGCAGCAGCAGCAGCAGCAGAGCACATACCCTGTTTTGTTAATCAACTGATTTATTTATTGTTATTAATATGTTCTCTTTCACCATACTCATTGCATAAAGCTTCATAGAAGGTGTGAAGTGAAATGATTTTAGCTCTAAGGACATTCTGCTCTCTTAGGAAGATTATCTGTACACCAAGATGAAAACTGTTAAGTAAATTTTATGATGCAGACTGTATACATAATGTCAGTTTAAAGATAGGAGCGTCTTCCATAGGTTGAACAGTTAGATAAGATTTCAGGAGAGAATCGAACTTGATCTTTGTGCTACAGAAGTCATGTTTGATGATTTGTTTTACCAGTTGACATAGTATATCTTTCTATCTCTGCAAAAAGAAGTTAGGAAGCTAGGAACCTCAGGTACATTTGATACGACCTTCCTTTAAAATTTGACTAGTAACTTTAATCTGTCATGTGTGGCCCCTCCGTGACATTTCTTGGTGTTCTATTCCCGGCAAGAGTCACTGCCAGTGGTGCCAAGTGGTGCCAAGCTTTTCTGTGACTGCTGGAGGGGTCAAGCCGTGCTATAGTCAGGAGCAGGGAGCTCTGAGAATGAGCCTCCCAGATTCTAAGGAAGTTCTCATGTCTGTGGTTGATGTCTAGCATTTGGTTACCAAGTTCTTTCAAGCAATTCTGTGCATATGGTAACTTAAAAATATTACTTCCAAAAAATACCAGGAGTAATTTGGTTAAAATTATTAAAAAATATAGAACTACATGGAGCGTATTATTATGGGAAAAAACAAACATAAATCATTAAGTCGTGTCTGACTCTGTGACCCTATGAACTGCAGCACACCAGGCTTCCCCATCCTTCACTATCTCCCAGGGTTTGCTCAAACTCATGTCCACTGAGTTGTTAATACCATCCAATCATCTCATCCTCTGTTGTCCCTTTCTTCTCCTGCCCTCAATCTTTCCCAGCATCAGGGTCTTTTCAAATGAGTCAGTTCTTCGCATCAAGTGGCCCAAGTCTTAGAGTTTCAGCTTCAGCATCAGTCCTTCCAGTAAGTATTTGGGGTTGAATTTCTTTAGGATTGACTGGTTTGATTTTCTTGCTGTCCAATGGACTCTCAAGAGTCTTCTCCAACACCACAATTCGAAAGCATCAGTTCTTCAGCTCTCTAAGCTTTATTTATGGTCCAACTCTCACATCCATACATGACTACTGGAAAAATCATACTGTAAACTAATAACACATACTGTTGACCTTAGAAATGGAAAAGTATATCCTGAAAGTGTTGCTTTTACATTTTTTTTTTTTTTTCTAAAGCTATGTTAAATTGCTACCTTAGTTCAAAGTGGGGAAAAGAAGCCAAAACCTGCTACCGGGAGGGAGTGAAGTTGACATGTCTGTTCTTTCATGATTACTTTGTATTAAGGCATAAAATTCCTTTTCTATGTAAACAGGGCTTTTAAGAATCTGGAAAGGAATGTTAAACAGCAGGTGAAGATCGGAACCTTGAGGCCAAAGAAGATGTTAAGTAAATTTAATCCACCCACCCAAATTACCTTGAAACTTGAATAAATCTAGAGTTTGGGAGAGAATAACTAAGTCTTTCCTGGTCACAGTGAATTAATGTCTAGTTAACTGAAACTATTAGTTGTATGGAGACCTTTTGGGATACAGAAATGCAAAGGCAACTCTGATAGGCTCAACCATTGAAATTCTTCTTTTGAAACTTAAAAAAAAAATAATTTCAACAGAAATTTATTGAGCATCAACTATGTACAATGCATACTTTTAATCTTAAAGTACACCTTTAAAACAGATAATGTCCTTCTGCCTTTTAATAAGTGCTTGCTATGTGTTAGGCATCATGCTGAGCTTTTCCATATTCTAATTCTTAATCCTGAAGGTGAAACTACTGAAGCTCCAAAAGGTTAAGTAACTTACTCACAGTCACAAAGAATATATACAATTCAAATCTAGGTGTTTCTTCAAAACCTGAGTACTGAACCACTGCACAATTCCCTTGTACATTTCTAAGGAATCTTCCCACATTATTCAAAAGGGAGTTTGTTTGTTTGTTTTTTTTTTTCTGAATGCTTACTAAGTGTCAGGTACCATTCTCTAATCCTCATAAAAATCTAAGTACATGTATCTTAGAGAACAACCACATTATAAGTAAACAAAAGACCTTCTTCATATGATAACTTTACCTAAGGTCACAGAGATAAACACAACAGACAGTGTGCTGAGCACTTTCCAAATTAAGGAGATATGAATGTCATAGTCTACCAGTCACAGAAGTAGTATATATTGTGTAAAATGTCTGCTTTTACACAAAAGCCAAGGTAGATCAGATTTCTCAGGGCAACTGTACTATATGTGTAATTTGGCTCACCATGGGATCGGCACACTAAGATGCTTTTTAATGGTTACTGAAACTTTAATTAACAAATAGTACTAAATCTATTTTTGTGTGTTCAAAATCTCTTGGAAATATTTAAGCTTGTAGAAAATTCCTGAACTATGAAAATGAAAATTGTGCAGGACAACTGAAATGTATTTTTTTGTTTGTTTGTTTATTCTGATGAAACAATGTGTGCTATGTCATTTAAAATACTCGCATTATTTCGAATGTCTTCCTTTCAACTTCCAGTAAATATTTCTCAGCAGGCATGTGTAAGGGATGTTTCTAGAAAATAACAGGATCAGTCAGAGTCACTGGCTTCAAAATAGAGCCTGAGTGTAACCCTGGAAGAACTGTCATGATTTCACTGTCAAGAAAAAGTTGTATCTCAGATGAATGAGGTCTGCTGTTGAACCTTTCTGACATTGAAAATGTTAAATCTTCTGTAACTCCATATGGATTGTTGACAAAAGAATTGGCAGTGTCAGTAATAACAGTAAAAGAACAATAAGCCAGTGGCATAAAGAGCATTACCTTTACATATTAAAGAATATCATGGAAAAAAAATGGCAGCCCACTCCAGTATTTTTGCCTGGGAAATCCCATGGACAGAGGAGACTGACGGGCTGTAGTCTGTGGGCTCGCCAAGAATTGTACACGACTTAGTGACTAAACCACAATAACAGCAATAAGTGCTCTATTCTTCACAGATAGTATTTTGTAAAATCATCATCATATGCAATAGACATTGTTATGCCAGTGTCAACAGAAAAAAAATGCACAACCTCAAAGTTGAAAATTAGGTTTCATTTTGTGGTCTTTTTGAGGACTATAGCCTGAGATGGCAGCCTCTCAGAGAGCTCTGAGGGACTAGGAGGCAGGATATGTAGGAGTTTTTGCCGAAAACACAAAACAAGAAAACCCATGCAGTCAAACATCAAAAGATTGCTGCTAATCACAAAAAGTCAGCATCTCAAGTTAATGAGGTTAGTGCTTTTCTATGTACCGGAAGATGCGAGAGTCTGGGCTCATTGAAAGCATTCCTTTGATATGCATCTTAACTATCTAAGGCCAGTATCCTGTGTTTTCCATCCTGAATTCCTCGCGGGGCACACCGCTAGGGACAGCTGCCATCACTGATGGCCTTATGAAATCCTTTACTGACTGACATGGCAGGTGACATTCTTTGTCCACACTAGTTTCACAGCCGTAGAAACTGCTATCAGGAGACTCAGCTATCTTTCAAGATTATGAAGCTACAGAGCAGTAGGGTGGCTTTGACACAGGTCCAGGTGGCTCCATAGCCTACCCTCTTCATTCTAGTAGATGGCTGCCTTTCTCTGCATGTCCAACCACCCACCATCACCCAAGCCACCTGGGGATCCAGGTGGCAGTCATATCCTTGATATTGTAAGAAGTCAGTCCACACACAAGTGCATCTCTGGCTTAAAACCAAGAGTGACCATTCCCAGTGTAAACAGTACAGAGCTACCAGCACCCCTGTATTTTCCATCAGACCATCTGAAGTCTCAGCATCAAGTACAGTACACTGACCAGAGTGTGTGTTTGACTGAAGGAAGGTGAGCTGGGAAACTTTATTTTTCTCACATTTGTTGCCTGAAAGAGATATAAGTACTCAGATGCTGTAGACCACTTATTCAGAATTAATTCATTTAGGATCAATTTTTCTATTTTGAAAAGTGCAATTCTACTAAATTTCTGGCTGCTATTCATGATAAATGTAGAAAATATACTCTTAGTTTTCTTTTTAAAAAATTAGAATTGACAATAATTCAGTATCATTCATAAATCATGGATATATACATATAAATATTTACAACAATATTCCCCAAATATTTGATAAGCACTTCTTCTAGGCATTCTGCCAAGTGTGTGGTGTGGAGGTGAGGGATGCTGTGAGAGGACACTTTTGATTCTAAATTGAGTCTTGAAGGATAAAGAGAAGTTATCTCTGTTTAATGGAAAAGATTTTTTTGCTTTACATTGGTGGTGCCATGTGGCATGTGGAATCTTTGTTCCTTGACTAGGAATTGAACCCCTGCCACATGCAATGGAACCATGAGTCTTAACCACTGGATTGCCAGGAAAATCCCAAGAATTTCTTAAATATTGGGAAATGTAAATAGCATCTTAGCTAAGTACCTTGTGTTTAGAGGGTGTGCGGGTATGTGTTGTTTTAAGTTCACTGAGATATCAAGGGAACATTTCATGCAAAGATGGGCTCGATAAAGGACAGAAATGGTATGGACCTAACAGAAGCAGAAGATATTAAGAAGAGGTGGCAAGAATACACAGAAGAACTGTACAAAAAAGAGCTTCATGACCAGCATAATCATGATGGTGTGATCACTCACCTAGAGCCAGACATCCTGGAATGTGAAATCAAGTGGGCCTTAGAAAGTATCACTACGAACAAAGCTAGTGGAGGTGATGGAATTCCAGTTGAGCTATTCCAAATCCTGAAAGATGATGCTGTGAGAGTGCTGCCCTCAACATGCCAGCAAATTTGGAAAACTCAGCAGTGGCCACAGGACTGGAAAAGGTCAGTTTTCATTCCAATCCCAAAGAAAGGCAATGCCAAAGAATGCTCAAACTACCGCACAATTGCACTCATCTCACCCGCTAGTAAAGTAATACTCAAAATTCTCCAAGCCAGGCTTCAGCAATATGTGAACTGTGAACTTCCAGATGTTCAAGCTGGTTTTAGAAAAGGCAGAAGAACCAGAGATCAAATTGCCAACATCCACTGGATCATGGAAAAAGCAAGAGAGTTCCAGAAAAACATCTATTTCTGCTTTATTGAGTATGCCAAAGCCTTTGACTGTGTGGATCACAATAAACTGTGGAAAATTCTAAAAGAGATGGGAATACCAGACCACCTGACCTGCCTCTTAGAAACCTATATGCAGGTCAGGAAGCAAGAGTTAGAATGGACATGGAACAACAGACTGGTTCCAAATAGGAAAAAGAGTCCATCAAGGCTGTATATTGTCACCCTGCTTATTTAACTTCTATGCAGAGTACATCATGAGAAATGCTGGACTGGAAGAAGCACAAGCAGGAATCAAGATTGCCGGGAGAAATATCAATAACCTCAGATATGCAGATGACACCACCCTTATGGCAGAAAGTGAAGAGGAACTCAAAAGCCTCTTGATGAAAGTGAAAGTGGAGAGTGAAAAAGTTGGCTTAAAGCTCAACATTCAGAAAACAAAGATCATGGCATCTGGTCCCATCACTTTATGGGAAATAGATGGGGAAACAGTGGAAACAGTGTCAGACTTTATTTTTCTGGGCTCCAGAATCACTGCAGATGGTGACTGCAGCCATGAAATTAAAAGACGCTTACTCCTTGGAAGGAAAGTTATGACCAACCTAGATAGCATATTGAAAAGCAGAGACATTACTTTGCCAGCAAAGGTCCATCTAGTTAAGGCTATGGTTTTTCCAATGGTCATGTATGGATGTGAAAGTTGGACTGTGAAGAAAGCTGAGCGCTGAAGAATTGATGCTTTTGAACTGTGGTGTTGGAGAAGACTCTTGAGAGTCCCTTGGACTGCAAGGAGATCCAACCAGTCTATTCTGAAGATCAGCCCTGGGATTTCTTTGGAAGGAATGATGCTAAAGCTGAAACTCCAGTACTTTGGCCACCTCATGCGAAGAGTTGACTCATTGGAAAAGACTCTGATGTTGGGAAAGATTGAAGATAGGAGGAGAAGGGGATGACAGAGGATGAGATGGCTGGATGGCATCACTGACTCGATGGACGTGAGTCTGGGTGACCTCCAGGAGTTGGTGATTGACAGGGAGGCCTGGCATGCTGCGATTCATGGGGTCGCAAAGAGTTGGACATGACTGAGCAACTGAACTGAACTGGTCATGGAACAACAGACTGGTTCCAAATAGGAAAAGGAGTACGTCAAGGCTGCATATTGTCACCATGTTTATTTAACTTATATGCAGAGTACATGATGAGAAATGCTGGACTGGAAGAAACACAAGTTGGAATCAAGATTGCTGGGAGAAATATCAATAACCTCAGATATGCAGATGACACGACTCTTATGGCAGAAAATGAAGAGGGGCTAAAAAACCTCTTGATGAAAGTGAAAGTGGAGAGTGAAAAGGTTGGCTTAAAGCTCAACATGCAGAAAACGAAGATCATGACATCTGGTCCCATCACTGCATGGGAAATAGATGGGGAAACAGTGGAAACAGTGTCAGACTTTGTTTTTCTGGGCTCCAAAATCACTGCAGATGGTGACTGCAGCCATGAAATTAAAAGACGCTTACTCCTTGGAAGGAAAGTTATGACCAACCTAGATAGCATATTCAAAAGCAGAGACGTTACTTTACCAACAAAGGTTCGCCTAGTCAAGGCTATGGTCTTTCCTGTGGTCATGTATGGATGTGAGAGCTGGACTGTGAAGAAGGCTGAGCGCCGAAGAATTGATGCTTTTGAACTGTGGTGTTGGAGAAGACTCTTGAGAGTCCCTTGGACTGCAAGAAGATCCAACCAGTCCATTCTGAAGGAGATCAATCCTGGGATTTCTTTAGAAGGAATGATGCTAAAGCTGAAACACCAGTATTTTGGCCACCTCATGCGAAGAGTTGACTCGTTGGAGAAGACTCTGATGCTGGGAGGGATTGAGGGCAGGAGGAGAAGGGGACGACAGAGGATGAGATGGCTGGATGGCATCACTGACTTGATGGGTGTGAGTCTGGGTGACCTCCGGGAGCTGGTGATGGACAGGGAGACCTGGCGTGCTGTGGTTCATGGGATCGCGAAGAGTCGGACACGACTGACTGACTGATCTGATCTGATCTGATATATTAACTGGAAGGATATTAAGGAATGTTCATCTAAACAGCACTAGTTCAGGAGTGAATCTGCATACCACAACATTCCAAACATTCTGTCTATAAGTAAATATCCTCATCAAACTCTTAAGTAACACAAATGGTGTTGATGGATATGATTTTGAACAAAACTGCTTGTTTCTCTGTGAAAATATGGAGTCTTTACATATGGCTATTTCTTCCATATACTGATGAAAGAGAACTCTTATTTAGTTAAACACAGTTGACAGAGGCTTAATAGATGATTTACACACATAGGGTGATCAGATGCATACCAAGTATATGCTTCCCAAATTGAAACAACTCCTCCACCATAACATAAAAAGTAGGCCTCTTATCAGTGCACTTCCATTTCATAGTCAAAATGTGATTTTTAAAGGGGAGGTGAACTTGATGCCATTTTTAGTCTTGCTGTGCAACAAGTAGCAACATTTTTCATTATTTATTATCTATTTTTGAAGTTTTCTTACAACCAAGGTCTTTTAAAACACCTTTAAAAATGAAGATTAAGCCCTATGGCATCAATAGGAAAGTTCTGTAACTTCTGTATCCCTCCACAATGTCTACTGTTGAGCTGTGGAGGCAGTAGGGTGGGCTGCTCCTTACCAACTCACCTTCACAAATTTGCTAGGTTAAAAATAAAAACTTTGCCCGCCTTGAATATTATACTGAGTCTGTGCAGAGCTTTTCCAAAATTTAAATTTAGACCACACCAAATTTCATATCTGTTCTGAAAAGTCAAGACAATGTACAGTGGATAGAACATGGACTCTGAAGTTCTCGAGACCCAAGGTCACAACTTGCGTTAGGGGTTTTAGCTCTGAGATATGTGTGCTTAGCCACTCAGTCATGTCCGACTCTTTGTGACCCGATGGACTGTAGCCCAAGGTGTCTCTGTCCATGGAATTTCCCAGGCAAGATACTGGAATAGGTTGCCATTTCTTCCTCTCAACCCAGGGATCAAACCCTTGTCTCCTACATTGCAGATGGATTTTTTACAAATGAGCCACAAGTAAGGCCCCTCTAAGATATATACTGGGCAAGTAATACAGTCTGTCTGAACTTGATATTTTTACTCATAGAACCAACTGTATACACCTATGCAGGCAGGATGAACTAAGGTCACTTATATATCAAGTGCTAAAGTGGGTAGTTACTGAACTTGCTCCCAATTGCTCCATATTGTTCTGGGTTTTTGGGTTGAAGTAGTCAGTTCAGTCATTCAGCAAATATCTGTTGTTGTTCTGTCATCAAGTCGTGTCTGACTGTTTGTGACCCCATGGACTGCAGCATGCCAAGCCTCCCTGTCTCTCACCATCTCCTGGAGTCTGCCCAAGTTCATGTCCACTGAATAGGTGATGCCGTCCAATCATCTCATCCTCTGTCACCCCCTTCTCTTCCTGCTCTCAATCTTTCCCAGCATCCGAGTCTTTTTCCAATGAGTTGGCTCTTCGTGTAAGGTAGCCAAAGTATTGGAACTTGAGCTTGAGCTTCAGCATCAGTCCTTCCAATGAATATTCAGTGTTGATTTCCTTTAGGACTGATTGGTTTGATCTCCTTGCTGTCCAGCAAATATTTACAGGGTGCCTGTTGGATGCTGAGCCCTCTGATAGCACTGGGGACACCTCTGTGATGAGGCTCAGCCCTCATCCTTTAGGGGCTTTTTGTCTGTTTGCAGGGATCACAAAATGATGAGCTTATCATATGGTCATGGCAGTAAGGAAAGTCACAAAGACAAGCATTTCATGTAAACGACAAAACTGACTCCTTTTTCCGCCCCTCGTGTGGACTGGTTTGGTTTTCTCCTGTTGGCTTGGTGATTTCTGATAACCCTAACCTTTGTATTAGAGTAGCAGATTCCCAGGCTAGCCCAGAGTCAGGACAGTACCAAGAATGACTCTCTTACGAAGTTGAATTTAAACCACAACCCTTAGTCAGCAGTTGATGTTCCGGGGCTGTCATATCGGAATATCCTCTCCTGAAACAAGTGATATATGAACGTATTTACATTAGTTCTGTGAATTCAGGGAGTGTAGCAGCATTGTTAAGAACTATTTATCTTTAATTGAGCTTTTCAAGTCTGCTAACTTTATGCCAAATTCAGGCAGGGAGAGTGATAAGGGATTGTGGCGGCTTGCTGTCTGCGTGGGAACCTGGAGGCCTTTCAGAACTGCGCTTCTTTTTACTCTAAGCAGAGATCATGCAGAACATGCAAACTGTTGTTGTTCAGTCACTAAGTCGTGTCCGACTCTGTGACCCCATGGAGTGCAGCATGGCAGGCCTCCCTGTCCCTCACCATCTCCAGAGTTTGCCCAAGTTCATGCCCATTGAATCGGTGATGCAAATTGTGCTTAGGCTGTTTTCTTGTACTGTTCTTATAGTCTCATCTATTTAAGTACTAGATTATATTTGATAGGTAGGCTTCATTAACAAATGGCCATGACTTTGCTCAAAGGTGGGAAGTGGTTCTAAACTCAGTAAATCCTATAGAACGTCTACTTACTTTTCCTGTGACTATTTTCAGTAAGACTGGCAGAGCAGTCACTGTTGTCATTCTGTATAGTAATGATGAAATAAAACCCAATTATTTTAGCTTTAACTATTTTCATTTCCAAGAAGAATGCCAGAGCTTTAGAATAAAGCATGATTTTAAAAATTCTATATAGACATATACAATATAATATACATATAAAATTTACAAACCCAGGTCTCTCACATTGCAGGCAGATTCTTTACCTGCTAAGCCACAAGGGAAGCCCATACATAAACAGTATTTAGTGTAAATAATCTATTGGGCTGGCCCTGGGTTAACAAACCCAAGAAGTTGAAAATAATCAGCCTAACTTAATGGACAGAAAACTGAGTTAGGAGTCCAGGTATGTGCTTACAGCAACATCTGTCACAGTTTAAGCATTTAATTTGACTAAAGCAATGGTTGATTTCATTTACTGAGTTCTGCCCACTCCAATGTTCTTGCCTGGAGAATCCCAGGGATGGGAAAGCCTGGTGGGCTGCCGTCTATGGGGTTGCACAGAGTCGGACACGACTGAAGTGACTTAGCAGCAGCAGCAGCAGCAGAAAAAGCATAGGCTTCAAGAACATAGGATTTGAGGTTCAGGTCTATTTTTAAATTTTCTCAAAATGTTTCTTCATCTGTAAACTAGAGATAATTATTTCACAAGAATATTGTGAGGATTGAGTACAGAGATATATATGCTTGGTCTGTGTGTGTGTGTCTGACTCTTTGTGACCTCATGGACTGTAGCCCTCCAGGCTCTTCAGTCTATGGCATTTTCCAGGCAAGAATACTGGAGTGGGTTGCCATTTCCTATTCCAGGGAAAGATGCTGGGAGGGATTGGGGGCAGGAGGACAAGGGGACGACAGAGGACGAGATGGGTGGATGGCATCACTGACTCGATGGATGTGAGTCTGGGTGAACTCCGGGAGTTGGTGATTGACAGGGAGGCCTGGCGTGCTGCGATTCATGGGGTCGCAAAGAGTCGGACATGACTGAGTGACTGAACTGAACTGAACTGAACTGAACTCCAGGGAATCTTCCCACCCTGGGATCAAACCTGGGTCTCCTACATTGCAGGCAGATTCTTTACCATTGAGCTACCAGGGAAGCTCCTTGTTTTAAGTCACTTGCCGTCAAAGTTCTTTCTTGTTTACAAAAGTGGCCAACATGTGCTTCCACTGGCTAAGGCACAGTCTGCTTGGTTATTCATGGCAGTCAGCCCTGAGTCTGGTGTTCAGCCAGATGAGTGTTCAAGGAGTCCTCGAATATTCGAAGGCAAAACTTGGCATGGCAGGTGCCTGGATTAACTTGATTTGTGTCATCTCTGAGCTTCAAAGGGCATTCTACAAGAGTCAAGAGAACTGTAACCCAGAAGACTTGTGATCTTTAAAAATATAGAGGCTGCTTTTTCATGACTTGGTTTTACTATTAAATAAAGTGATATATTTAACTGACTGGCAGTGACTCTAAGATGAGTTACATTTAACTTCTAACCTGTAATATTGCCATGGTTTGGAGACAGGGCTAAATATTTGGCTCTGAAGTTCATTGTCAAAGTGTATCCAGGATTTCAAGTGTTTATCTCAATGAACATTGAAAGTGTGTAAAATTAGGCTACACATGTTATAAGAATTATTTTTTCTCTTGACATTTCTGGCTTTTAGATTCCCAGACCTGGCAGGAAATCTTTTTGGCTCCACTGCTTCTGATCTAGCTGTTTTCACAAAATGCAAACACATGCAAAAACATTGTAATAAACCTCAATGTTCAGTCGTGTTCAGTAAGACTTCAAAAGCTGTTTGCTTTGAACTTGGTTCTAAAGATGGGCATACCTTCATGAGAATGGAAGGTATCTTCTTACCCTCTATGATGTGGTTTGGCCGTTTTCGAGGCCCCAGAGTTAGCTTTGTTCTGTAAGGCACATTAAATTCACTCTTTTGGACTAGGAATTAACAGAAATGTCTTCCTATAGAACATTTTGGAGCTCTTGGTCCCAAGGGGACAAGGGTTTTATACCATAAAGAGAAAACTCTACTGCATCAAAGAGACTTAGGATCGCATCATGAACTCCACACTCTGTGCCTGGTCTTAGATTTAATGAAGCATCTGTATTGCCGTTCTTAAGGTTATTGAAGGCTGTTGGATGTTAGGTGATCCGTATAAACTCTCCATCATTCTCTAGTTTACAAAAAAATGTGAAACTAGGCTGACAGGATTTGGTACATATTGTACTGAGCAGAGTACAGTTGTGATACCTTCAGTAAACAGATTTCTCCACATCTTTTCCTACTTTGTTTCTTCTCTAAGAAATCTTTTATCAAGATTTCTTGGTAGTAACTGCACTACAAAACATTCTATCCATCCTAGAAAAACCTTTGCCGTGGCTCTCTTCTCAGACCACTGTAGCTGGTGGGACTGAGGTCTCTTTTTGATGGGCAATTTCAGTGAATCTCACTCCTTTCTTGTTATTCTTCTGTCTTCCATTTATTTTTGTCTATCTCTGTTTTGAAGCCATTATCCAACTCATAACAAATAGTCAATCTTTATTTATTTATTAGTGGAATATAATTACTTTAGGGCTTCCCTGGTGGCTCAGTGGTAGAGAATCCGCCTGCCAATTCAGGAAATATGGGTCTGATCCCTGGGTCAGGAAGATCCCCTGGAGGAGGAAATGGCAACCCACTCCAGTATCCTTGCCTGGGAAATCCCACAGACAGAGGAGCCTGGCAGGCTACATGGGGTCGCAAATAGTCAGTCATGACTTAGTGACTAAACAATAAAAAACAACAATTGCTTTACAATGTTGTGTTCTTAAAATATCTTTCTCTAGCTCATATTTGGGTTGTATTTTCTGTGGATCTTAAATAAATCTAAATGTGACCTTTCTCCCTATGTCTTGCTACAAGAATCTCCCAATTCTGACATTTCTGAAATGTTTGAAACTTTTCCACAATGTCTTTACCTTTCTGTGCTTCTAACCACATCTTCTACTACCTTTTGATTATTTAGCACCTTAAATTAAAAATCTGTGCTTTTTTAAAATAATGCTTATCCATTCTATAAATATTTGGGAAAAATTTTTAGATGCCAAGCCCTGCGTTAAATGTTAGACACTGAAGAGTTAGTGTGTTTACTGTCAGACAGCCTCAGTGCCCTCATTGACCAGCCAAGGCTGTGCCCTTCTGCATGGGAAAAGCAGTTCTTTGGGTCAAGGAGACATGTCCAGCTGGAGCCTGACCACGTGCTAAGTACCAGGATCCTGGAATCTGCTGCGCAAATTATTCTAAACTCATTTCCTGGACCTTCATGGTCCCCTTTCCCCTACTTCATCTTTCCCAAGAGTTCAGTTTTAAGAGTAGACAAGAGACAGACATTTTGGCAGGGTATAAACAAGCTTGGGGATGCAAGCAGGGGTATCCACACAAGACTCATCAAGCCCCTTGTGGTTCAGTGGCGCAAGCAAGAGAGAAAAGGGGCAAAATGACATGAAGTTGGGGCCAGCACTGCCTTCCTGCTCTCCTTTTTATGCCAAGTTACAGTGCAGAACTGGAAGGGGTATAAGAATAAGGCATGGGGGCATCTTGGATCTTAGTTCCCTGACTGGGGATCAAACTGGTGCTTCCGGCATTGGAAGCACAGTCTTAACCGCTGTACCACTAGGAGAGATGACTCCAGGCCCAGGCAGGCAGTATAGCTTACTCTCTAGTTGTAGGTATCAAGGGAAGACATGGCATGTGGGCAGAGGCAACTCAAACACATGGGTCAGGAAAGTCCTGCTGAAACAGTGGCACCGAACTTGGACTTGTTGAAAGTAGGATCTTCTTAGGTGGCCTCCATGTATAGATGTGAGAGTTGGACTATAAAGAAAGCTGAGAGCCAAATAATTGATGCTTTTGAACTATGGTGTTGGAGAAGACTCTTGAGCGTCCCTTGGACTGCAAGGAGATCAACCAGTCAATCCTAAAGGAAATCAGTCCTGAGTATTCATTGGACAGACTGATGCTGAAGCTGAAACTCCAATACTTTGGCCACCTGATGCAAAGAACTGACTCATTGGAAAAGACCCTGATGCTGGGAAAGATTGAAGACAGGAGGAGAAGGGGACGACAGAGGATGAGATGGTTGGATGGCATCACTGACTCAATGGACATGAATTCGAGCAAGCTCCAAGAGTTGATGATGGATAGGGAAGCGTGGTATGCTGCCGTAGTCCGTGGGGTTGCAAAGAGTTGGACATGACTGGGCAACTGAACTGAAGTGGCATCAGAAAGAGGTCATGAAAGAATGCACAGAGGGATGGCTGAGGAAGGAAGGCAGGACAGGAAGAAGGAGGGAAGGAAATAGTCTGAAAAACAGAGAAACTGACTGGTGGGGGTGTGTAGAGGTTTTTCAATATGCTGGCAGTTTGGGGAGGGTCTTGAGTTGAAGAAGGACAGATGGTCAGGAGCAAAGTCCTGTTAAGGATGCTGGCTCACTCCTTTTTCTCATCAATTCATTTCTCTTGACTTGTGTTACTTGCTTCTTTCTCCTTCTGATGTTACAGGCTTTTTAAAGTCCTTTTTAATCTCACCATTGGGCTTCCCTGGTGGCTCGGATGGTAAAGAATTTGCCAGTAACACAGCTAAACCTGGGTTCAGTTCCTGGGTCACGAAGATCCCCTGGAGAAGAGAATGGCAACCCACTCCAGTATTCTTGCCTGGAGAATCCTATGGACAGAGGAACCTGGTGGGCTAAAGTCCATGGGGTTGCAAAAATGGGGACATGACTGATTGACTAACACTTTCACAGTTTATTTCACCATCAGTCAGCCTTCATTTACCCTTGAATTTACTGCTGAAAATTTATTTATATTTGAAGTCATACAAAAATTACCTGTCATTCAAAGTGCAAGATTCTTTTAAAGTGACTTTTGATGAGAATGAAAATAAGAATAGAGAAGTTAAAAAATAGCATCTGATTTCCCCATAGTCAGGTTCCCTTCCTGGCTATATTCTTTTTTATTAATTTTTTTTATTGGAGTGTAGTTGCTTTACAATATTGTGCTAGTTTCTACTGTATAGAAAAGTGCATCAGCTGTACAAATACATATATTCCCTCTTTTTAAATTTTTTTGTATTCTCTTCCCATTTGGGTTGCCACAGAGCATTGAGTAGATTTCCCTGTGCTATACAGTAGATTCTCAGTAGTTATCTCTTTTATACATAGTATCAGTAGTGTATATATGTCAAGCCCAGTCTCTCAATCCATTCTACCACATACGCCCCAGCTATATTCTTGAAGAATTAAGCATGTTCGTAGTTTTCCTACCTTACATAGTATATGGTTGGTTTTCTCTTTCTTTTACTAAAAACCTAATGCGAGCGCTAATACTTATTATCCTGATTAATAATGGTGACAGTCCATGGTATTATCACCATTTACAGATGAGGAAACTGAGGCCCAGGGAAATTTTTATGTAACTTGTCCAATGCCCATAGGCATAAGCAGCACAACTGATGTCTAAACCCGTGTTTGCTTGACTCCAAAGACTGTACTCTTGCTGTTTAGGCGGTTACCACCTTCAGCTTCTTTCCTAGATACATAGAATCTAGGCCAAGTCTTAGGGACTTCTCTGGTGGTCCAGTGGTTAAGACTTCGTGCTCCCAGTGCCAGAGGCACAGGTTCCATTCCTAGGGTCTGGGAACTAAGATCCCAGCCTAGGAATGGCTGTGTGACTCAGCCAAAAAAAAACAAAAAACGTGCCATATCTTAGTCCAGTGGCCAGCCCGCATTAAACCCATATTGTGTGTGTGCGCGTTAGTTACTCAGTCCTTTCCAACTCTTTGTGACCCTGTGGACTGTAGCTCACCAGGCTCCTCTGTCCATGGAATTCTCCAGGCAAGAATACTGGAATGGGTTGCCATTTCCTTCTCCAGGGAATCTTCTCAACCCAGGCATGGAACTCGGAATGTTAAGCAAAAGAAATACTGTAGTACATTAAACACAAGTGGCAAGTTTGGACACACTTGTGAGAGTTGCCTCTTCAAATTATCCTAGAAACAATAGGTAAACTTCAGAGGTAATACTGTGATACTTTGAGTCAGTTAAAGACCTCTTTTATCTTCCCCTCCAAGTCACTTCTCTGATTTTTTTGGAAGTCATCTCTGTTTCTTGGACAGTTGATTCTGTTTCTACACATTTCCCCCAAGCATGTCACAACTGTCCTACAGACACTGCTGATGACATCAGTTGTCGGGTTTGTGACAGGCTAGATAATGTTAATCCAAGCATTTGGTTTATTTGGTTTGGACCTTAATTCTGCAGATATGCTTTTTGGACTATGTAAGGAATCAGTTAAAAAAAAAAACATTTAGCTCTTTTCAAATAAATGTGTTAACTTTCAAAGGGACTTCTGCATTATAATACCTGCATTTATTTACAAGACATTTTTCCTACAATGAATTTTTCATTTTTCTTACAATGTTTAAGTTATTCTGTAGCCCTTTAATGTGTATTAAAATATTCAAAGGTGTCTGAACTGTGTGACTGATCTTTTTTTATTGTTGAATGAAAAAAATCAGAGACATGTGTTAAAAGAAACCAGCACAAGACTGTGTCCATATAATTGTGTTCAAGATTGGGTCCACGCAAACATATATTTCTCTTGGTTATAGAAGTATGTTTCCCTCAGTGTGGAGAAATGCCGAGTATTATTACTTATCGAAAACACTGATCATTTTTTTAAATTAAGGAAACATGAACTGAGAACAAGAGAAACCTAAAGCCTTGGTATTCCATGAGCCTTGGATATCAGTTTCCTTGCAGGCACCCATCTGAGTCACAGTTCAGGAAGTTGGTCACCTCAGCCATTTAGGCATTTTGCAAAGACACAGGTTAATTTAATTTTAAAAGAACACATTGTATGTTTTGTTTAAATTATGAGACTGACATTCGTTTTTCACTGACCTCAGAGAATTTATACAGGTACTTTACAGATTCCAGAGTGACATCTATTGATTTTTTAAAAGCTTAATGGAACAGAATTTAAAGGCTTAATTATTTCAAATGGTAAAAATCAAAATTGCCAACTGATTTTTATGAGGTCAGTGTTATAATTAGATTAGTTTAAGATTGAATCAGAATGATAAGAGTGTCCTTTAACTGCTTTTCTAGATATATAACCAATAATTACCTCTTTACATAGAACAAAAGATTTAGCTTAAATGGGGAATTGGGTATGTCACCATGTAGGTAAAGCCAGCAATAAATAGAACTTTATAACATTTCACCCTGATTTAAGAGTTTTGGCTGGACCTTACAGTTATGCCTGTAACAATATGGTTTAATATTAGAAATGGCTGTTTATTTTAAAATATCTTTTCATTACAAAACACAAATAAAGAAAATCACTCAAATATATGGCTTAATTACTTTTATAATGAGAATATTACTCAAATCAAGAAATGACGCTTTGCCAGACAACTAAGGTGTCCTTTCAGTATACCCTCTCCCAATCACAACTTCCACCTCTCCCCACAAATAAAAACTATTCTAACTTTTATAATAATCAACTTGTGCTTTAAAAGTAGCTTTATCACCTAAACGTGCATCATACTCTGTGCCCAGTCGTGTCCAGCTCTTTGCGACCCCATGGACTATAACCCTTCAGGCTCCTCTGTCCATGGGATTTCCCAGGCAAGAATATTGGAGTGAGTTGCAGTTTCCTACTCCAGGGGATCTTCCTGACCCATGGGTCAAACCCGTGTCTTTTACATCTCCTGCCTCGACAGGTGGATTCGTCACCACTGCGCCATCTGGGAAGCCCTAAACGTGCATTCTTTGACATTATTGTTAACCTTTTGTGTGCTTGGTCCCTCAGTTGTGTCTGACTCTTTGTGACCCACCGCACTGTAGCCCACCGGGCTCCCTTTGTCCATGGGGATTCTCAGGCAAGAATACTGGAGTGGGTTGCCATGCCCTCTTCCAGGGCATCTTCCCAACCCAGGAATCAAACCCAGGTCTCCCTCATTGCAGGCAAATTTTTTACCATCTGATGCACTAGGGAAGCCCCTATTGTTAACCTCCCCAACTTTCAAAAGTCAGATATGTCTTTTGTCTCTCTCTTTATTTAATTTATTGGAATATAGTTGCTTTACAGTTTTGTGTTATTTCCTGCTGTGTGGCCAAGTGAATAAGTCATACATAAACATATATCCGCTCTTTTGGATTTCCTTCCCATTTAAGTCATCACAGAGCACTGAGTAGAGTTCTCTGTGCTCTACAGTGGGTTCTCATTAGTTACCTGTTTTCTACGTGCTATTATATTTATGTCAATCCCAATCTTCCAGTTCATCCCACCTTCCTTTTCCCTGCTTAAGTCTTTTTTAAACTTTATGTTACCCTTCCATCTTTTACATTTTCTTACAATTTATCTGTTAAAGAACCCTGGCCACTTGACCTGTCTGATTTTCTTCAGTCTGAATTTTGCTAACTTCATATTCTTGGTGCAATTCAATGGGCTCTTCAGTTCTCTGTATTTTCCTGTATTTATACAGAAACTGGATAAAGCTCCTCTTTAGCATGGCTAGAGGAGACACATGATATCTAGTTGTTGTGTTTTTTGTTTTTTTTTTCATGTTATCATCTTAGCAGCGATAGATGCTTGATACCAATATCTGTTCATTCATTGATAGCTGAAAAGTGATGATATTTTAATTTCATCACTTCCTTTTGAATTTATTTATTGGAATGCTTTTGCTAAGAGACCCTTTCTCTCAATTTACTATGTAATTGGCCAGGAATACAGTTCTCCTAAGAAAGGCAAGGATACATGCTTGATTTCTCTCCTTTACTTGCTAGTTTTCAAGATGATGAAGCTAAATAATTCTTTCTTTAAGTTTCTTTGCATTTTTTTGTCATTCCAGACTACCCATGGTAGTCTTTCATAGCTGGCTTGCTGTTGGGTAGCACAAGGTATTCCAAGCTAATATTATATGTATCCTGCCCCAAATATGGGATCAACTTTTTTTTTTTTTAAGTCCTCGTTTCTTTTAGTGAGAACTGATGTTTCAGACCACAGTCTGGATACCAGGGATACTCATTGCTCGTGAGTTATTATTTGCAGTGTCAGTGTCTTTTTAAAAAATTTATTTATTTATTTATTTTTGGCTGGGCTGAGTCTTCATTGCTTCGTGAAGGCTTTCTCTAGTTGCTGCAAGCAGGGGCTACTCTCAAGTTGTGATACTCTGGCTTCTCATTGCAGTGACTTCTCTTGTTGCAGAGCACAGGCTCTAGGGCACTCAGGCTTCAGTAGTTGTGGCACATGGGCTCAATAGTTGCAGCCCGGGCTCTAGAGCATGGGCTCAGTAGTTGGGGTGTACAGGCTTAGTTGCTCCATGGCATGTGGGATCGTCTCAGACCAGGGAACAAACCTATGTCTCCCGTATTGGCAGGCAGATTCTTTACCACTGAGCTACCAGGGAAGCCCTGTTTCCAGTGCCTTTGAGCGGACAGTTAGTTCACATTGACACTTTCAATTTAAAGTAGAGAGTGCTAAGACTTAAATTTAAACTCTTTTTGTATTATAGCTTTAGCTCCTTTTTTCCAAACCAACAATTCTAAGATAAAGGTGATATTGGAATTTAAAATAGTCCATAGTAACTCATTTGTTTTATTCCATGTTATATACAGGAGTCTCAAGATAAAAATATCAGCCTATCTACCAATATAAAATACTGGAAAAAATGCATTTACCTTTTCTATTCTCTCCCCAATTTTTTAATAGTTATACAACATCCACACTGTCAAGAGTATATAGCCAATGCATAATACATTCTCTGCTTTTCAGCTGTCTTGTGGTCTTAGGACAGGTAACTATAGTTAATGCTCACCATCTGTTCTTAGATCTAGGCATTTTGGTTTTCTGAAGTTCACTCTCCATTGGATTACTGGGCTCACATTTTCTTTCCCTCAGTATCTTAAACATATTACTTCATTTTTCTACTGTTATAAATCACTGCTGTTAAAGTCTAATGATAATCTAAGTTTTCCCCTTGTAAATCATGCAATATGTTTTTTTAGATGTCCAAAGGACTTTATTTTTCTTTGAATTACAATGAATTTCCTAGAGTATATCAGTCTGGCTCACTGTTGCCAGGTATGCAGTTTCATTTTCAGAGAAAGAGAGTCTGTACTGATGCTATATTTGTTCGTGAGATTGTAAACAAAGTTTCAGAAAAAAATATTTTTCAACAATATGAAAAGACATTGGGGTCAATTAGAAAGAACATCTGTTCATATATTTAAGTCTGAAAGCACAAGTTAGCTATTAATTTATTGACTACATCAGTGATATAAAAGACTTCAGAACTTGCCCAGAATTTTTTATTTTTTAACTGTGGCACCCAATTTTTTACAAATTGGACCTAGATCACTGCCTGTTGTCTTGGCATCAGTAGTAGTTGCCACCTGTCAAATTTGCTGATGTTTGGAAAGTTGAACTTCAATCTTTTTATCATCTATCACAAATCTAGTAACCCTGTGTAATGCACTTTAGAAAACCCAACAGGGAATTCCCTGGCAGTCCAGTGGTTAGGACTTGGTGCTTCCACTGCAGGGGGCCCAGGTTCCATCCCTTGTTGGCATGGCCAAAAGACAAACAAATAACACACACACACACACACACACACACACACACACTCCATATAACCATTTTATTAGCAGCTATATTATAGCAAAGCATAGTATAAAATTAGGAAATGACATGATATTAATATCTGTCTGTCTCAAAATACAATATATATTTCAATGCATAGTGTATTGGTGATTTTCATTCTAATACTTGTGGCTTCAGGTATTTGATGGGTTGGATCTGGGCCCTTGTACAGAATTTTCCTTCTGCCTGGAATGAGTCCTCTTCCTTATTTAGTTCCTTCATCTGGCTAATCGACTAAGTCTTTAGGACTAAGCTTAAAAATAACTTGCTCAGTTTTAATCTTTTTCCTTTGACTCCTTCATCCTATGTATCAAGTGGTTATAAGAGTTCCCAGCACAGAGACATTCTCAAAACATGCTTGTTTAATAAATGAAAGACGAGATGTCTTTTCCTCCTGTTTTTTCCTGTAGCACCTTGGGCTTACCTGTGTCAAGTAACTTTTGTTCTATCTTCTAATAACTTATAGATCTGTTTTCTCAAGGTAAACTTTCTATGGTAGGGATTAGTTCTTTTTCACCTCTTTGTCCCCAAGCCTGGTAAATTGTGTGGCACAGAATAGGTGCTTAATAAACACTTTTGAAACAGAAGAGTAAAGAGTCATGGGTCCCTTAGGTTCAGAAATGTCTTGGCCATTTATATGGAGCTCCCATTCTTCTATGGGTTATAAGTACCCCAGATACTTCTTAAGAGAGTCTTCTCCGTATCAAAATTATTTTTTGTTTCATTTAAAAAAAACGTGGGAAGAAAGAACATTCTGCTGGAAGTAGGGTTCTCTTGGAACTTTCTGTGAAGGAATTGAATACCAGAGGTATTAGACATAAAATGTTTGAGAATAAATGTACCCTATATGCAAGTGCAAGTCTGTACATATTTTGTTTAAAGATTAGTAAGAGAGGAACAGGAAATACTTACTGATAGAAACACGAGCAGCCTTGTGTGCTGGAAAATGGTGATAGATTTGGGAGAGTGTGAGTCCAATCCTAGCTCTGTCTCTAGAATATTCCATCTCACTAAGAATGCTTTCTTAATTGGAAAAAAAAACTAGGAGAGTGACGAGAGCCTTCCTTCTCATAACAGCCGTGATCCCGTGTCATAAGTTAAGCAATAATCATATCAGCCCCTTTTTCTTCCTTTCGCTGAGTTTATAATATATTTTGTAATTCACATTCAAAGCATTTTTATCTCAACTGTTGGTTATATTAAGATTCATGATAACTGAAACCACATTTCAGGAAATACCTTTTCTGCCTTTTTTTTTTTTTTTTTTTTTTGGTCACAGTTTCCATGTATTCTGCCCTTTCCTTCCTTCACACGCCCCAGTCTGCCTCCCTTCTATCCCCTTTCTTCTCTTTGTTTTTTCAAGGGAAATTGCATTTAGGTACTTTTGATTCATTTCCAGGTGATTAACATCATATTATATTCTTAGAATGACTTGATATCTAAAATGCCAATTCTTTAAAACTGAAGAAAAGATGACTGAAGGTGATAGCCTTGTGCTTTGGAAGTGGTTTTATTTCATTCGCACCATCAGTAGGGTAAGGAAGAAAGTCAGCATGGCAGCAGTGCTATGTTGAAAATGGGGAACTGAGGACAGAGTTGTTGAATCAAACCTCCTAACCAATGCCATCTCCTCTGACCCCAAGACTCAGAGGTTCTGACGTCTTGTTCTCTACTTGGTTCACTTGGCTTTGTGCCATATTTATCATCCTCTCTCAAAAGACCCATTCCCTCTGTTTTCCTCCTGAAGTTTTTCACTTCATGCTCCTCATTCATCAGTGCTACCCGTGTCAGTGATCTGAGAGGTGGTTACAGCCAGACTCCAATCTGTGTGGCCTTTGAAACAAATCGTGTTGTGTGGGTTGCTCCCTTTTCTCTGGTGTAGATATTCAAAAGGACCTGGCACTGTGGGGAAAAGAAGCCCTATCGAGAAGCCCTGGAGGATACACCGTGCTTTCGTTACATGTGGTCATCAAGAAAGCCCTCAGTCATCACCAGGTCCAGGCCTGATTCTGCAAGTTTCCAGACAATTGGGAAAAACAACCACGTTGCAGATCCAAGGAAAACAAATCACTCTTTTCAGCGAGCACCTAGGGACTGCTCTCCAGCATCTCACTGTTAGGCCTTAGATGTTGGCCCTTCCAAAAGGCAGGTCTCTATCTAATTCCAAACCATTTGCCATCTCATCCTCTCATCCCTGGGCTTCCCAGGTGGCTCTAGTGATAAAGAACCTGCCTCCCAAGGCAAGAGACAGAAAAAATGTGGGTTTGATCCCTGGGTCAGGAAGATCCCCTAGAGGAAGGCATGGCAACCCACTCCAGTGTTCTTGCCTGGAGAATCCTCTGGGCAGAGGAACCTGGAGGGCTACAGCCCATAGGGTTGCAAAGAGTTGGACATGACTGAAGTGACTTAGCACACACGCATGCCTCTCACCCCAGCAGCACAGGCAAACAGGACAGGAGTATTGGCAGAAATGCACTGGTTCTGTCAGGAGGAAGAGCCAAATTGGAAGAACCCACAGCATTCTTTCTAGACCAGTTGTCCAAATGAAGGGAGATAGTATAGTTAATTCAACTGTAAAAAGCAGTTTATCTGAATTAAGTTTCCAGCCCTGTCTGCCTGCTTTGATTAAATTTCTTACAGTTTGGGGGATTTATATGGATTTGGTTTTTCCTAACAGTTTATGCTTTAGTTTAAATAAATATAAGTATCCTATCTCTTTCATTATCTTATCCATTAAAAAATCCCACAAACTTGGAAGCATTTGAAAACATTTATACTACAGCATATTAATTTTTTGCTAGTGAAAACCATAATTTGTGAAAAAATATGACCCCATCTGTGATTTCTAAAGAATCCCAGAACTTTATTCCTAGATTAATTTAAAAAAAAAAAAATTTTTTTAACCCTCTGAAAGTACTGTGGAGTATGTGAAGTTGTCAAAGTGTTAGTTGCTAAGTCATGTCCTGCATGACTCTCTGCAATCCCATCCCTGTATTTCATTAGGCTCCTCTGTTCATGGGGATTCTCCAGGCAAGAATACTGGAGTGGGTAGCGATTCCCTTCTCCAGGGAATCTTCCCAACCCAGGGGTTGAAGTTGGGTCTCATAAAAACTAAAGTGAATTTAATTTTTCCTTTTAGAATTTTCACTTCAGCAAGGTATAAGAGTGTCAGGGTTGACTCCAGACCCAGCAATGCCTTTTTTGGCTCCTGGCCTTTAAGCATTGCTGTCTGCAGCCCTGTCTTCAATTTCTTTATGGATCGAATTGGCCTGAGGATGCCTTACCCTCAAGTTGTAGTAAAAAAATCAATCAAATAAGATCATGCATATGACAGCCTTGAAAAGTTAAAAAGGAGGGTCTTTGAAAAGTTATAGAAACAAATGTAAGCTTTATTCATATTTATTTACTTATCTTTTAAACACACATGGTGTCCTAGAATTTATCATTTCATGGTATCTCAGAATTTATTTCCAAATGTCTCTGGCCATGAAGTATAAAAGTATATCTTTTTCTAAACTGAATCACTTTGCTGTACATCTGAAATGAATACAATATTATAAATCAACTATACTTCCATATAGTTATGTATATAGGTGTATATATGTGTGTGTATATATGTATAACTTTTATATGACTTGTTACATATATATTTATATAATGTTAGGTCTTCACACAGATTTATTGAATACAGAATTGGTGAGTTTTTTATTAGCCTAGTTTTAAGTACATATTTATAAAGTTAATAACAGAAATTTGGTTGCTAGTCATTGAACATTCAGTTCTAAGTTGTCCTTGGTGGCTCAGATGGTAAGGAATCTGCCTGCAATGCAGGAGACCTGGGTTTGATCCCTGGGTCAGGAAGATCTCTTGGAGAAGGGAATGGCTACCTACTCCAGTATTCTTGCCTGAAGAATCCCATGGACAGAGGAGCCTGGTGGGCTACAGTCCATGGGGTCAAAGAGTTGGACATGACTGAGTGACTAATGCCTAAGGTGTAGTTATTATAGCTCCACTAGGTGGTATTTCTTTATATAACCTAAAATCTACCTGAAAGATATATTGTTGCCTTGAAAAAATTATTTCCTTCCGAGTAAAAATTTGTCAAACAGTTGACCCCACAAGTATCAACTGAGGTGGGGCTTCCCTGGTGACTCAGTGGTGAAGAATCCGTCTGCCAATGTAGGAGATGTGGGTTTGATTCCTGGATTGGGAAGATTGCCTTGAGAAGGAAATGGCAACTACTCTTGTATTTTTGCCTGGGAAATCCCATCGGCAGAGGAGTCTGGTGGGCTACAGTCCATGAGGTTGCGGAACAATCAGACATGACTTAGCAACTAAACAACAACAACCAAAAGAAGTGGTGGGGGAATAGTACAGATTTAGTGTTGCTCCCAGATTCTACTACTTTTCATGACTCTTCTTTTGTTCTTTGTCCTTCTCCTGACCTTTTCAACCTCTCTTCCTCTCTGCCTCTAGGGAGAAGCAGTCAGTGGAGGACAGTCATTGAAAAACTACATGGAAGAAGTGAGTTTTCAGGTGGTCTTGTACATGGTCTAAAATCAGTCTATCATATTGGGTGAGGCACCCACTTGGGCTTTCTCCATCTTCCTATAGGGTTTCCAGTCTATACCCATTCACTGGTCATGCCTACAAAAAAAAGAGAGTATATAGTAGGTGATCAAAATGGTGTTGTGTTCCTCTCTGGTGAAGAGATCCTATATTTAATTCATTTTGAAAATGAATGTAAAATGGTATAAACCTAAGGCTATTGTGTATTTTCATTCGCAAGCAATTTGTTGATATCCTAATAAATGAAAAACACATGTTTTATATTGGCTGTGCACAACAAAATAAGACACGATCATTGCTCTTACAGAGAGAACACGCTGTACCAAACTGGCATTCATTCATGTGATAAATGTTCATCAAGGATGTTATCCCTACAAGTCATTAAGCAAAGTGCTATCTTGACAATAAAAATGTCTGGCAGATTTTTGTTGCAAAGGCATTGAGACTCCTGGTTTTATTTTGGAGATAGCCAAGGATTCTCTGTGTCTTGGGATGTGTTTTTGCTCTGTCTGCAAACTGCATTTGAGAACTCTCAGATAAGCCAGTGGACAGACTCCATAAAACTTGGTCTGAAGCCAAACCATAATGGTCACTGAATTAGCCTTCTGAATCTTTTGCAGGTGAAGGAAACTGGGAAACAGTTTGGCAATGAAGTCATAGAAGTAGCAAATATTTGGTTTGAATATTGCTTCTCAGTGAGACAGAAACTTTGTCTAAATATTTTATTCTTGCATGCATGGATCCATTCAAAGACCATTTTGAGTGGCCTGCTCAGTGTAGTAGGTACTTCATGTGTTTATTCAGAACAGTGTACCCATACTTAAAGTCACTCTTGCTTCCAGATATCACTTGAAGAGGACAATTTGAGTGCATAGCAGCCCCTTTAAGTTTTTAACATCTCTGGTTTGCATGCTTGTGTGGTGGTGGTTGTAATTTTACCAAAGGCACATGGAGAAAGGGTAGCAAAAGGAAAGCAAGGAAATAACTAGGTAGATGTTCTGAACTCAGGTTAGAAATCAAAATATATGGGGCAAAAAAAAAAAAAAAAATTGAAGGGTTGGTGCATCGACTTTAAATTTCAATTTAATGTACTTGATGTAGAAATCTAGATAAATACATTAAAGCAATTAATGTTTCCCAAGAAGATAGAAATACTGTTTTCAGTATGTACACTTAGAACCTCCCTTTAGGATTCCATGGTTGCTCAAGCCCTTGGTCAGCATTCCCCACCAGGGACTAAGGGTAGTAGGTCACCTCCACAAAAAGGGTGCCTAATACCTTTTGTAATGTGTACTGTATGGATCTAGTGCTGTAGAGAAAGGGGACCATTGAGATGCCAGTACGGGAAAAGGGCTGCATATGTGATAGAACTTTTAAAAAGAGACAGTCTAGTTTTATGGTTCTTATCCAAGGAAAAGATCCTTATTTTCTCATTATACATGTGCAATCTAAATGTGCATGTTATATGCAATTCTGTAAATACTTTATGGGACAAGGGCTTCCCAAGAGGCTCGAAAGTGAAAAAGTGAAGTCGCTCAGTCGTGTTCGACTCTTTGCGACCCCATGGACTGTAGCCTATCAGGCTCCTCTGTCCATGGGATTTTCCAGGCAAGAGTGCTGGAGTGGATTGCTATTTCCTTCGCCAGGGGAACTTCCTGACCCAGGAATCGAACTCGGGTCTCCCACATTGCAGGCAGACGCTTTACCGTCTGAGCCACCAGGGAAGCCCCATGGCTCAGTCATTTTAAAAAAAAAAAAAAATCCACCTGCCAATGCAGGAAACACAGGCAACTCAGGTTCGGTCCCTGGGTCGAGAAGATCCCCTGGAAAAGGGAATGGCAACTCATTCCAGTATTCTTGCCTAGAGAATTCCATGAACATAGGAGCCTGGCAGGGTATAGTCCATGGGGTCACAGAGTCGGACACAACGAAGCAACCAGCACACATCGGAAGCACTAGAAGGGCATTGCTCCTCGGTGTGTTCCTCTAATTAGTGACACTGGATCCCCTGGCGGCTTGCAAGAAATGCCAAATCTCAGCACTCATACCAGATCCAAAGAACCAAAATTTATGTTTCTACCAGGAATTCTGTGTGATTCATAAATACCCTGCTGCTGCTAAGTCGCTTCAGTCATGTCCGACTCTGTGCGACCCCATAGACAGAAGCTCACCAGGCTCCCCCGTCCCTGGGATTCTCCAGGCAAGAGCACTGGAGTGGGTTGCCATTTCCTTCTCCAATGCATGAAAGTGAAAAGTGAAAGTGAAGTCGCTCAGTCGTGTCCGACTCTTAGCGACCCCATGGACTGGAGCCTACCAGGGTCCTCCGTCCATGGGATTTTCCAGGCAAAAGTACTGGGGTGGGGTGCCATTGCCTTCCCCGCATAAATACCCTACAGTTTGACAAATGCTGCCCTGACGTGTTCTTTCCGATGCTATTCCTAGAAAGTAACTGCATACATCATGGAAAATCCCCAATTTTGTATAACATAGGTTAAGGAGAAATTCCTATTAATTAATTAATTAATTTACTCTGTTTATCCATTTACTTTCAAGAATTGTATTTTTTGGTTGATTAGGGTATATTACGTCTCTAGCTTCTGAGATCCATTGTTCACTTTCAGTTTGAATTTAAGACTGTGTGTGAGCTACCCAAGGTAAGCCTTACCTTTCTAGGGTGTCAGTATCACACAGTATTTTTGATCTAATATTGGTTGGTATTTAGATTTTAGCTCTTTTAAAAACCAGTAAACAATCATCCTTTACATAAAAACTAAATATGACCTTAATGAATGAGCTATTTATTGATAGTTTCTTTTTTTGCAGATGTTAATCATTCCATTTGGTCTGTAGAAAATATATATTTAAACTCTTCTTCCTTTCCAGTGCAAAAATGTTGAGAATGTGAGGCATAAAATGATAGTTTTTGTTTCTTCTCACTTACACCCTTATTTTGCTTTTTCCCTCCTTCTTGTTAGTAGATTCAGCAAACAATGAGGAGCAGTATTTATAAATGTTAGAAGCATTGAAGTTAAAAGTGATCTAGCAAGCATTTGCTTTTATTTAGTACACACTAAAACTCAAATAAACCATAAAGTTTACATTTTTATTATATTTAACATTTCGTGCTAAAGTTTGAACAGCTCTTTGCACATCAAAGTCACCCCCCCTTTTTTTTGTATTTTGTAAATTTAGTCATAATTAGATAGAATCATAACCACATGATGTTAGGCAATTCTGTTCAGACCTAAATCAAAACTAAGGAGACGATATGGTCTCCTCTAAAGGGAAAGCTAAAATGAAATGTCTATATTTTCTATATTTTTAATGTATTATTTATTTTTTCAGATAGAATTTGTATTCTTGGCAAAATGAAAAGAAGATATTTTATAATAGTTTACTTCTCTTGATCCTCAAAATGGTTCTAACAGTTTAAAAAGAAATTATATGTTCTTTACCTGTAAGGTACTTAATAACTCAAGATAGGAATAAAATTTTCACATTGCAAAAGTCTTAGCTGTTAAAATTATAATGTTAACATTCACTCAAAAAATATATGTATATATAATTGAAAACAACTTAAAACCAAATACTTGCAAAGCTTGCCATACCTTTTGTAGAGAAGCTAAACTATTTAAAATATCACATTTCCAAGAGGAGTAATTGGAAAGTGGCATACAATATGGGTTTCCCTGGTGGCTCAACAGTAAAGAATCCACCTGCCCATGCAAGAGACCTGGATTCAGTCCCTGGGTCAGAAAGATCCCCTGGAGAAAGAAATGGCAACCTACTCCAGTACTGTTACCTGGAGAACTCCATGGACAAAGGAGCCTGGTAGGCTACAGGTCCATAGGGTTACAAAAGAGTTGGACATTATTTAGTGACTAAACAACACCAACAAGCATAGTATACTGCTTAAAAATCTCCTAATTATTAGAGAAATGTATTCATTTGCATATGTATTCATCAGATGAATATTGTCAGTTTAAATGATTGAGTATCTGTAAAGAGCTCAAAACTGAAGTTAATGATTTTTTAAACTTGTTCAAGAGCAGCTTCCCTGATGGCTCTATGGGAATCCATCCACCAACAATGTAGGAGCCACAGGAGACTTGGGTTCAATCCCTGGGTTAGAAAGATCCCCTAGAGGAGGAAATAGCAACCCACTCCACTATTCTTGACTGGAAAGTCCCATGGACAGAGATACTTAGTGGCCTACAGTCCATGGGGTCTCAAAGAGTCAGACAGGACTGAAGTGACTGAGCATGCACACACTCAAGAGCAGGTTAGAGTGGTTCCTCATAACTTCAGGAAGGTAGCTGAAGGCTGGAGACAACACACAGCGGAGGGGAAACTAACTCAAGGTGTCGAGACGCAGCGTCACAGTCTCCGAGGGTGTCAGACAGGAAAAGAACCACATTGAGCAGACAGGTCTTTTCAAATCTGTTGAGGTTGATTTTGTCAGCTGTACCATCTGAACTGGAAAGAGGATTGATTCTATGCAGCCAAATAGCTTAGAATTGTTCTTCATGCCGATTTTGGCATCTTTTCCTCCTGTGGTATGTTCTCTGATCATTATTGTAGTGAAGTTCCAACTATACTTTTGAAGGAGTGTGCATGACTTTATTCTCCTATAACAATAAGAGGTCTTTGCTTTTTATCATGCACAAGGATTTACTTTTTTAAAATGGAAATAACTAGAACACAGCATCATAATTTTATTTCTCGTTTCTAGAAAAAATAGAAAACAAAGCTTTTCTTCAGGGAAATCCTGTTGTGTCATTGATATTTAGTAAGAATCAATACATGTTGTTAAAGGATAGTAATTTTTAAAAAGTTATGATGATGGCTTTCATATAGATATAAAATGAATAGGTCAAAATTTATTTAACTCACTAATGAATGAGGAAACCAGTAAGATGTTACAGCCAGTTCTAAGGTGAATTCAAATCCTCACATGTGTATTCTAATAAAGAATGTTCAAATGAAGTTATAAATAGATGTAAAAAATGGCAAAACTGATCAATATCTATAGGTTACTAATCAAGTGCATTCAAGTAGATGCAGTTTGCTTTTATACAGACAAGAATTATTTGCACTACTATACATTTCTATAAATTGCACAGTTATAGCATAGCTCAAAGTCAATGAAAGAGTGCCTTCATAAAATCAGACAAATGAAAGGGCTTGCCAGAAAAATGACTTGTTTTTCATTGGCTCTACCCAATCATCTTTTGTTACTTTCAAAGTTTTTACAGTGTCATCCTATAATTTCCTTGAATAGAAAAACCACAGAAAGGAATGAGTTAAAAAATAAGATGGAGGTGTAATGAAAATAATCAGTAAACAGTCAATAAGAAACAGAGAAAAAAGTATTTTTTGAGCCAAACTGAGGACTAGCCCAGAAGCCTACTGTTCAGGAGATGCAAGATTTTCAGCACAGTTTTGTATCTTGTCAGAACAAAGAACATCAAACAACTCAGGGCTACATTTCTTCAAGGTTTCCAAAAAAGAACAGTCCAGCAAGTACACAGCAAGTCAGTGTGGCCTTGGCATCTGGGAAGGGAGTCTTATCATTGAAGGAGGCCCAGCATTGGTGTCCCAGGAAGAGAGGCATTTAATCTTTATTTTTAACATGGACATTCTTTATTCTTTGGTCAATGTACCCTTTTCTCTAATAATTAAAGCAGATGTGCAATGTATGTTTGACAGGCCACAAACAGGCTATTTTAGTTAGGATCAGATTCAAGTTAACTCAAGCATAAGCCAGAAGACTTCCCTATAACTCAATATGTGAACATTTATCAGAGGGCAATACCAATATGTAGTGTAATGTAGCCAATTTGTTGGATAAATTTTTTTTAGCAGCTTGTGTTTATTTTGTAATGTTTTTCATAATCTACCATATTGTTGTAACTTTGTTATTGCTCCTTTTTTTCTTTTCCCAGATCTTGTTCATTCAAACTTATATTTTCTCAAATGTATCACTTTCCTGTTCTTATTTTTCATTTTAATTGAAATATAGTTGATTTACAATGTCATGTTTATTTTAGTTTAAAAAAAAATTGGCTGCACCCTGGGGCATGCAGTATCCTAGTTTCCTGATCAGTTATGGAATCTTCATCCTCTGCATTCGGAGAAGGCAATGGCACCCCACTCCAGCACTCTTGCCTGGAAAATCCCATGGATGGAGGAGCCTGGTAGGCTGCAGTCCATGGGGTTGCTAAAAGTCAGACACAACTGGTGACTTCACTTTCACTTTTCACTTTCATGCATTGGAGAAGGAAATGGCAACCCACTCCAGTGTTCTTGCCTGGAGAACCCCAGGGACGGGGGAGCCTGGTGGGCTGCCGTCTATGGGGTCACACAGAGTCGGACATGACTAAAGCGACTTAGCAGCAGCAGCAGCAGCATCCTCTGCATTGGAACGCAGTCTTAACCACTGGACCACTGGGGAAGTCTCCCTGTTCTTATGTTTTAATTGTCCTCTGATAATATGCAAAAGAAATAAGCTACAGAAGTATAATTCACAAAATAATTACACTGTTCAGCCTGATAATACTAGCCATTTCATTAACAAATACAAAATTATTTCCAAACTGTATTAAGTATATAAATTATATAGGGAGAATTTTATTTTAACAGAAGTATAGATTTAATTCTCTATCAGTTTTGTAGTCTATTAAATGTATGTAAATGGGATATAGTATTATTTTGCTTTATTTGCAACATGCTTCAGGAATACTTGCTTTTTAGAGTCTTAAAATAAAGATCTTTAGAGAAATAAAGTAAAAGTGATAATCTCTTAAGGTTGACGCTGATGTTTTCTGTATTATTTTCATTCTTAACCAAAAGAAAGAAAATTTAGTTGCCTCAGACTTAAATTATCCAATGTGAGTGTTTGAGCAGAGGACCATTTTTTTTTCCTCTCTAAAAAACCAGAATAACCTATGGCCACACATGACATCAATCACTGATGGATTGCATTTAGAGAATCCAAAAATAAACCAGCCATGTGGAATAACAATACTGCTAAAGTTTATAAAGCACTTACTCTGTTAGCAGATAAAATGATATGTTGATACAGGGCTAGAGACTGTTTTCCATATGATACATGTCACTATTTCCCACCACTCCTGGTCCCTGGACATTTACATACTTATGGTGAAAGCGTTTTAGAAAAAGGATGAATGGCATTTCTTCTAAAAGCAATCCAAAGAACTTGCTCTTGGGAATATGAAATAGTTTGTACTATGCTCAGAAAGAGTTAAGTATTCCTGTAGAAAATTTTTTGAATAAGTTGGCAAAAAAGGAACATGTCAACTCTTGTTTTTAAAAATGTTCACAATTTTAGCTCCTTGACCCCATCAAAAAGAATTATAAGTAGTCTGATGGGCTGAACTTTGGCCATACATAGTTTTGCCTGTTGGCATTGATGAAGCAAACAGGTGCATTACATTACTAACTGTATTCAAGGGAAAACCAAAGTAAAACATTTAAATGATCTATTAATAGAAATATTTATACTATCTCTACGATTCTGATTCCAACAGCTCAACATTTTAAAGTTCTTCCCAAACTACAAATTTTACGAAGCTAATGTTTCATTTGTACTTTAAATAATTTGTAATAAACTAAGAATAGCTTATCTGTTCAACAGTAAAACCATTAAGACCAGAAACCAATCAGTAGTATTACTGAATATTCTGAACTATTGTGGGAAAAAGTAACACTATTGACTTACTAGTGATATCTTTTCTTATGGAAACAGATTTTAGGATTTGGACCAAAAAGCTAAATAGCCAAAATGCTTTTTCAACTAAAAACATTTTTTTCATGATCACTTTAAACTTTTTTCTATTTTAAACAAAGAGCTTTTGTCATTTGATTTTACCTTCTAAGGCCAAAAAGATCATTTTTCCTATTCTTTAAACCCAGAGACACCATGTGAAAAACTGCAGGAATGTGATATCCCTTTCTGTTACATGAAGATTTTTGAAAATTTACTTCTGTAGTTCTCTGTACTGTTATGGAATTCTAAAGTTAAGATTTTTCAGATTTGTGCTGCTTCTGTACTTTACTCCTGCAAGACCAAATCCAGTATTGGAAAAAAAATTAAATCCTAAAAATAAATTAGGGCTTTCCAGGTGGCACAGTGGTAAAGAATCTGCCTGCCAATGCAGGAGACTTGGGTTTGATCCTTGGCTCAGGAAGATCCCCTGGAGAAAGAATTGGCACCCATTCCAGTATTCCTGCCTGGGAAATCCCATGGACAGAGGAGCCTGGCAGGCTACAGTCCATGGGGTCACAAAAGAGTTGGACACAACTGAAGCGACTTAGCAGGCATGCATGCACATCGATCGTTAGAGCACTTATCGAAACTTATACAACGTCACAATGGAGATGACAACTGAGCCTTGGGAGGACTGTTAATGTTTGAGACAGATAGAGTGCATCCTAAGCAGGAAGTATAACATATGAAAACATCTTAGTAAATTAGAGAGAATGAGAAAGTTGGGGAACTACCAGTTAATGACAGCCGGAGTGGAAGTGTCAGTCAAGGTGCAATGGAGATGGAAGTGGTGGTAAATCAGAGGCTAGACCAGCATGAAGCGTGAAGGGCCTTGAGTTGTGATTTTATGCTGGGGATAATGAGAAGACCACTCGAGGGTTATAAATGAGGTAATGAATGCATCATGTGCCATTGTTAAAATCTCACCACAGCAAGGAAATGGTGGAGAGAATTAGGGAAGGTATGAATCTTAATCCTGGAAAACTTGTAGACGACTATAACTACAGTCAGGATGCGAGATAATGAGGGACTGCCTTAGGTCAGTGATGGAGGTGTGGAGCAGCAAGGAAGTACTTAAGAACTATATTAGTGAAAATAGGAAGTAATAAGAGGAAGAAGGTAGTGAAGTAGTACTAAAGGGTAAAGTTGAGACTGTTCTCTGAATCCTACTAATCCTTAATCACATTTAAAGGGATTGGAACCTTGATGGCAAATGGACACATTTTATGCAGTTTTATATTGAATATTTCATTATTATATTCCCCACAATGAGTGCCAGGAATTCATACAAACATTAACTCAGGAAAAAACATAGTCTAGTGTTGTATGTTAGCTGCTCAGTTGTGTCCAACTCTTTGCAACCCCATGGATTATAGCCTGCCAGGTTCCTCTGTTTATGGAATTCTCCAGGCAAGAATATTGGAGTGGGTTGCCATTCCCTTCTCCAAGGATCTTCCTGACCCAGGGGTTGAACACAGGTCTCCTGAATTGCAGGCAGATTCGTTACCATCTCAGCCACCAAGGAAGTCCTGCTGCTGCTGCTGCTGCTACTGCTAAGTCACTTCAGTCATGTCCGACTCTGTGCGACCCCATAGATGGCAGCCCACCAGGCTCCCCTGTGCCTGGGATTCTCCAGGCAAGAGTACTGGAGTGGGTTGCCATTGCCTTCTCCAAAGGAAGTCCTAGATATTTCTTATTAAAACATTAAATCTTATTAAAAGGAGAAAGTTAAAAATAATGAGTTCAGAGCTTGTGGCATGTCCATGAAATGGAAATGAATTTAAGCTTAGAATTCTTTTCTGTTGTGAGGAAATTCTTGTTATGTTTTTTTGACATGTAATTCATAGGAACTGTTCACCTATGTTCACAATATCATTCTAGAATTTAATCCAAATAAGTTTCTTCTTTGGCAGGATGACTCTCTAAAGCAACTGCAGGTGGTTCATCAGCCGTGGATCTTGCCAAGTGACACGGAAAGCGAAGGAGTAGAGGCAGAACAAGAGAAACGTGAGTAGACATTGATGTTTATTGACAAATTGCTTTTAGCCAAAGGACATTCATGATGATGGTACATTCTTTTCCTAACGTGAAACAATATCTGCAAAAAATTCAGACTTGTTTGTGGAGCACATGTAAAGTGAAGCTATACTTTCTGTCTATAAATCTTGATTCAGTGATATCTTAATTGTGGTGCAGAGACCTATAAGCTTAACTTTCTGCAAAGAGGTGTAGTATCTTAAAACAGGAATTATTCTTTCTGAAGACCAATATAAAATGTCTATTTGAAATGTTACTCTTCTATTAATACTGTAGATTTAGATCTATATAACTTGTGGTTATTAAATGTTTTGAAGTATATTAGGAACTGCTCAATATTATAGTTGAAATTATCACTATTTGTTAAATGAATAAATTGATATATGTAAAACTGTTCTAAGTTCACAAAAAGATTAATGTTGTAACAGTACTTAAGACAATTAGTATATCTAGCCCCTGATTTACGTCATTGGATTGTAACCATAACAAAGAATGAATGACTATAACTTGGGGGTAATTCAGTGCATGCTCTCTAGGGGTTATTGACATTCTCAGACAGATGGGTTCAGCATTATAGATAAGAGGTTAGTGTCTGGATCGTTGAGGAAAAATGTTGATTTTTAAAACAATGAGATATCAGAATTTTACCTTTTTTTTTTGTAGCCTGTAGAGAGAAACAAAAATTGTAAATAATAACCTAACCCTCATGATAATTCGGGGAAGGCAATGGCACCCCACCCCAGTACTCTTGCCTGGAAAATCCCATGGACAGAGGTCCCTGGTGGGCCGCTGTCCATGGGGTCGCTAAGAGTCGGACACGACTGAGCGACTTCACTTTCACTTTTCACTTTCATGCATTGGAGAAGGAAATGGCAACCCGCTCCAGTGTTCTTGCCTGGAGAATCCCAGGGATGGGGGAGCCTGGTGGGCTGCCGTCTATGGGGTCGCACAGAGTCGGGCACAACTGAAGCGACTTAGCAGCAGCAGCAGCAGCATGATAATTGGTGTGAAGTGATCAATTAACTGTTCCCTTGAGCTCTAGGATACCTGATATGTTACAAGGTAGCATGATTCTGTACCAGAGAGATTCAGGAAATCACTCTTCCACGTGAAAAGGCATTTGTAAATACCCTGATCCTGCTTCTATAACTGTAGGCTTATGTGGCTAGAAAGAACATAGCCCGGAGGGGGACCTAAATGGTAAGAGCTCAGGTGAGAGGAGGAGACAACTGCCGTGACATTCAGCTGGCACATCCGAAATGCAGTGAGACACTGTTATTGTACAGACTCTAGTGGAGGGAAGCACCTTCTTTAGAAAACAACTGATGACTCAGAAAGTAGACTGTAGTTTAAGCAAGTATGAAAATAAAAAGTAATTTGTCTTTTAATCTATTTTTAATAGGAGAGTTATTTAGAAGATCTTTAACACAAGGGATCCTAAGTAAAATAGTCTAGGAAAAGGGCAGCGTAGGATAAAAAGAGAATCCCCAAATCTAAAAGAACAAGTGGCCCACAACTTTTACGAAAACAAAGGCAAGCACGTTTATACCCCTTACTCCCCACACATTTAAAGATATGGAAACTTTCATTCTAGAGTTTGGATTTAATAATTTTCATCAGATTTTTTTTAGGTCTTTGTAAATTTTGCATTAAACAAACCCTTCAAGGGAATGTGTGTGTGTGTTCATGTGTGTGGTGTATAAAGACAGTGTATGTAATTGGGATAGTTTAACTCTCTTAGATTCAACACACATGTGCCCAACATGAGCATGACCAGGTAAACAACACCCTTATAAGATGTATAGTGTATTAATTCTATGTGTGTGCTGTAATTTTTAATGAACTAAAATCAAGAAAATGTTGATCAAAAGTGTATTTAATCCAAGTCTAAATTCAGACTTAATTCCTTTCCCTCAAGTCCGTATGTCTCCAATCAGTATTAAGTCTAGAAAATAGGTTAATAATGCAAAGGAAATTAAAAGTTCCCAAAACTTTCTTCAACTCTTGTCATCTAATCATATTGTCTTTCTGCATATACTTTCACAAGATTTTCATGATAAGTTGTAATCATCTTATCTTCTATTAGAATGCAACTTCATAGAGGAAATGACTCTGTTCTTATCTTCTTATTTAGTTACATATTAAGACCTCAATAAATATCTGAAAATTTAATGAATTAATAAATATATTAACTTGGTACTGACTTGTTTATCAATAAATAAATAATAATTGAAACTGAATAATTGTCATAAAAATATCTATAGTTTTATTAAAATTTTAATATTGGGTTTAGAGTTTAGCTATAGATTTTGCCATATGGTCTATCAATTACTCTGAAGAAGGTCATTCTTCAACTCTCCTAACCATAGACCTAGAACCAAAAATATTTGATTTCAGCCATGTTGTACTTGGGAGGTGACCCCTGACAATGGTAAATTGTTTGAAATAAAATCAGGATTTGAAAATAATTAAGTGGTAATAGGAGCCATCTGGAAGTGGAATGCTAGTTGGCAATGTAGCCAAACTCATAGCACAGAGATGCAAGTACTTTTCCAGAGCAGGATCCAACATTTAAGTACTGGGTCAAGTGTAAGATGGAGCCACTGAGGTTATGATGAAAGTGAAAGTGTTAGTCATTCAGTCGTGTCTGACTCTGAGACTGTAGACTGCCTAGCCCCCTTGTCAGTGGAATTCTCCAGGCAAGAATACTGGAGTAGGTAGCCATTCCCTTTTCCAGGGGATCTTCCTGACCCAGGGATCGAACACGGGTCTCCTGTATTGCAGGCAGGTTCTTCACTGTCTCAGTTTGTATTCAGTGTATGAGGTTTGTGGAACAGCTGGCAAGATATGTACAGATCATTTACTTCTTTATTTTCTCAGTGAAAGAAAACAAATGACATAAATCTATGTCATCCCAGCGTCTGATTTAGCATCTAGAGGCTCATATATTAGAAATGTATGAATAGGAAAAGGACAAGAGTCATCATTCCAGGGGTAACACCTGTTTCTTGACTCAACTTCCTATAAATTATATGTAGATAATTTTATGGAATTTTCAGATTTCTCCTGAGACAAAATTATCTTGGCGGAAAGTTTCAAAATAATGTCGGAATATTCGTAGTGGTGCATATTTCTTATTGCCTCATTTAAAACTAAGACTTATCACAAGTAAGTTTTATAAAAGAGCACCATTTAGAAAAATAGGTCTTCAATAATTCAATGGGAAGCTTTAAAAACTTTTATTATAAACAAGAGAAGCAGACTCCTTAAGTAGACTTTTTCTTTCTACTCTGATTTTGGTATAAAAGTCTACATCAGAAATTTTAAAAACTCATGTCAGGACTATGCTTGTTTTTAATTGCTCAGATTATGATCTGAAGTCACTAATTAACTGAAATGATAGGCACTTGCACCTACCGGGGTACTTGTTAGCTATTCATGTTACTGGACTCCACTTCAGACTTAGTCAATCAGAATCTCTGTGCATGGAACTCTGAATTCTGCTTTTCTAATAAGTTCCTCAGTTGATCTTTGCTTATTCTAAAGACTGAGAACTACTGGAATGAAAAGTCCAATGGATCAGAGGGTTGTGTTTTCAGAATTTTCTCCATGGTGTTGTTAATCTCTGAACCTTATTTCTCTAGGCTGCATTTCTATCTGTAAGTTTAGACATCAAATGTGAGGATGGAGAAGAAGAAAGGCTGAAATTTAAGGGAATAAGTGTGGAGTAAGATTGAGGGTCAGGTCCCCTAGTCAGTAGGTTCAACATCTACAAAGGCACACATCATTAAACAGCCTCAGTCAAGCCAGCCAGCACCCTCTGACTACATTTTGGATTTTTAAAAATGAATTGTTGTCGTTTAGTCACCAAGTAGTGTCCAACTCTTTGCAACCCCATGAATGTAGCGTGCCAGCCTCCTTTGTCCATGGGATTTCCCAGACAAGAATGCTGAGGTGGGTTGCCATTTCCTTCTCCAGGGGATCTTCCTGACATGAACAACCAAATCCAAAATAAGCAAACAAATGAAAAGCCAAACCAAAGAAACAAATCAGCAGAGATGCCCAAAATAAAGAAATAAGAGCCAGATGAAGTGGGAACTAATATGGTAGTGACCCACTGAGACCACAGATTTGGATGTAGGTCTGAGGCCCTGGGGTCTGAGGTCCTACTGTACATAAAAACAGCAGATTTGCCCCTGGGTCTGCTTAAGGCCGGGAGGCTGGCAGGATGATGCTGTATAAAGTCTGTTACCTGGAAAAGCAGCCTCAGGTGTGAAAAGGGAAACAAAAAGCTGGACTTTCCAGCTGTCGAAAGCAGCAAGGTAGTTTACTATCTGTTCTAGGGTTTGGATGAAAAATATAAATATATTCATCAGAAATCAGATTCTCAGATTTGTACCTTGACTGTTAGGCTCCAACTTAAACTACCTATATTGTTAGGAACCCAAAATTATAATAAACATTGGGCATTCTCATTAAGTGTAGTTTGAATTAACAGAAGTTAGTGTTAAAAGGTTGCAGTTGGCAACCTCACTGAAAACATATCAAAACTAATTTTGATAGTAATATTATATAATTTAATAGTGTGTCATGTTTCAATATTCTTTCCTTCTGTGTATGTTTTTGTGTTAATGCTAATTTAAAAATTTCAACATGCATATTTATCTCTTACAAAAGCATGACCCAAAATCTACACTATATTTTTATTCTTAATTCTTTAGTTTAGAATAATTTAGAATTCCAGAGACATTGCCAAAATAATACAGAAAATTTATATATTACCTTTACAGTTAACCTGAGGTCAACATGTCATAATACATTGGTAAATTTACAAAACTAATAAACCAATACTACTATTAATTGGGGTCGCACAGAGTCGGACACGACTGAAGCAACTTAGCAGCAGCAGCAGCAGACTTTATTTATTCATCAGGTTTCCCTAATCCCTGCTGGTCTTTAACAGTTTCTCAGTCTTTCCTTATTTTCCATGACCTTGAACCTTTTGAGGAATACAGGTCAAGAATTTTGTAGAATGCTGCTTAATTAGGATTTGTCTATTAGTTTTCTCATGATTAGACTGTGGTTATGTATTTTGGGAGAAAAGATCAAGAAGATGAAACACCCTCATCATTTAATATTAGAGAGTATGTGCAATTGACATAATGATACCCTACATTACCAAGCCATGGTACTGTTTGCTGGCTTCTCCCTTGTAAAGTTACTTTTAATCCACCTTTTTATACAATTCTTTGGAAGCAAGTCACTAATTCTTGCTCCAATTATATGTATTTGGTATACTTGCGGGTGTCCTATAGAGTCTCTGAGTAACTGTTCATTTTTCTTGTGTGCATGTGTGTGTGTGTGTTCCTCAGACTGGACTTCAGTTGACCTATCCTTTTATAATTTGTATCTCTTTGTTGATAATCTCCACTGTGTGAGAGTTTATTCTCATATTTGAATTATTTGACATGATTTCCTTTAACGCCTTGAATATATTTCTAATAGCTGATTAAAAGTCCTTGTCTGGAAATTCCATCATCTCGGCTTCCATCATCTCGGCTTCCTCAGGGAGTTTCTGTTGAGTACATTTTTTTTTCCCACTTATGGGCCATGCTTTCACATTTATTGTCATATGTGATATCGTGACTTCTTGTTTGCTAACTTTCCTAAACTAATTTTGTAAAGCCTATATAGTTTGTTGTGTATAGCCACTGAAGTCTTTGCTCAGTAACTTAGTTGTCAGCTAGTGACTGGACTTTGCAGGTGACACAGTGGTAAAGAATCTCCTTGCCTATGCAGGAGATGCAAGAGATACAGACTCAATCCATGAAAGATTCCCCTGAAGGGGAAATGGCAGCCCACTCCAGTATTCTTGCCTGGAGAATCTCATGGACAGGGGAGCCTGCAGGCTGCAGTCCATGGAGTCACAAAGATCTGGACACGACTGAGCACAATGCTCATGTGATTTGCCAATGATTGGACAAAGTATTGATGTATGCCATGAACATTCCAGAAGTTTACAGTGTGGCTTAAACAGAGCCTCTAAGTCAACCAGAGGTGAGATCCTTATCAGATCTTTCCTGAATAGATGCATAGCACTGAACATCTGTGTGGCCTTCTAGAGCTACACAGCTATGTTGAGTTTTTGAAAACTTCCTGTGGACATGTCATTTACTGTATTTTCTTTTTAATTTTTTGGTAAGTCTCTTGTTTGCCTCAGGCAGCTGCCATATAAAACTATTACCCCTGATTGTTTTTGACAAATGCTATACAGACAGATGAGAATGCTGGACTGGAAGAAGCACAAGCTGGAATCAAGATTGCCAGGAGAAATATCAATAACCTCAGATATGCAGATGACACCACCCTTATGGCAGAAAGTGAAGAGGAACTCAAAAGCCTCTTGATGAAAGTGAAAGTGGAGAGTGAAAAAGTTGGCTTAAAGCTTCACATTCAGAAAACAAAGATCATGGCATCCGGTCCCATCACTTCATGGGAAATAGATGGGGAAACAGTGTAAACAGTGTCAGACTTTATTTTGGGGGTCTCCAAAATCACTGCAGATGATGACAGCAGCCATGAAATTAAAAGACGCTTACTCCTTGGAAGGAAAGTTATGACCAACCTAGATAGCATATTCAAAAGCAGAGACATTACTTTGCCAACAAGGGTTCATCTAGTCAAGGCTATGGTTTTTCCTGTGGTCATGTATGGATGTGAGAGTTGGACTGTGAAGAGGGCTGAATGCCAAAGAATTGATGCTTTTGAACTGTGGTGTTGGAGAAGACTCTTGAGAGTCCCTTGGACTGCAAGGAGATCCAACCAGTCCATTCTGAAGGAGATCAGCCCTGGGATTTCTTTGGAAGGAATGATGCTAAAGCTGAAACTCCAGTACTTTGGCCACCTCGTGCAAAGAGTTGACTCATTGGAGAAGACTCTGATGCTGGGAGGGATTGGGGGCGGGAGGAGAAGGGGATGACAGAGGATGAGATGGCTGGATGGCATCACTGACTCGATGGATATGAGTCTGGGTGAACTCCAGGAGTTGGTGATGGACAGGGAGGCCTGGAGTGCTGCAATTCGTGGGGTCGCAAAGAGTCGGACACGACTGAGCGACTGATCTGATCTGATCTGATACTCTCATTTGGGGCTTCCCTGGTGGCTCAGACTGTAAAGAATCTACCTGAAATCTGGGAGACCTGGATTTGATCCCTGGGTTGGGAAAATCCCCTGGAGCAGAGCATGGCAACCCACTCTAGTATTCTTGCCTGGAGAATCCTATGGACAGAGGAGCCTGGCAGGAAATAGTCCATGGAGTCAAAAAGAATCAGACATGACTGAACAACTAAGCACAGCACAGCACATACTCTCATTCTAGAAGTATTTCTCCTCTCTTATTTTTCTTGATTTTACAGTCTTGTTTTCTTTTTGTTTTCCTTCGGAGTATGATATCTTTGTAATGGGTTATAGAATCAGACAGTATCTGCTTCTTTAAATCCAATCTCATGAAAAACTATTAAAAGCAAATTTTGCTTTAATAAGTTTTGAGAAATTCTCAGTTCAGTTCAGTTCAGTCGCTCAGTCATGTCCAATTCTTTGTGACCCCATAGGATGTAGCCTGCCAGGCTTCCCTATCCGTCACCAACTCCTGGAGCTTGCTCAAACTCATGTCCATAGAGTCAGTGATGGCATCCAACCACCTCATCCTCTCTCATCCCCTTCTCCTGCCTTCAGTCTTTCCCAGCATCAGGGTCTTTTCAAATGAGTCAGCTCTTCACATCAGGTGGCCAAAGTACTGAAACTTCGGCTTCAGCATCAGTCCTTCCAATGAATATTCAGGACTGATTTCCTTTAGGATGGACTGGTTGGATCTCCTTGCAGTCCAAAGGACTCTCAAGAGTTTTCTCCAACACCACAGTTCAAAAGCATCAATTTTTCAGTGCTCAGCTTTGTTCATGGTCCAACTCTCACATGACTACTGGAAAAACCATAGCCTTGATTATACAGACCTTTGTCAGCAAAGTAATGTCTCTGCTTTTTATTGAGAAATTCTAGATATCATATTTGAGAGGCTCTCAATTGTAAGACATCCCTTTTCAAGAGGAGCAAGGCTGCTCTACAATTGTAAGTAAACAGATCAAGGGTAACCAGCATCCTGGCTTAAAATAGGGGGAAATATTGTTCATTGTTGACTTGAAGTACTATAGAGTCTCTTCTAAAATATTTATATAGTAAAGTCACCAGGTAGCCCCTGCTTGATTGTATTTATCCCAGTTTTTCTTTTTTTCATATTTACTGAAGTCCTTTTTACAGAATGCCCATTAACTCCTATTTTCTAGAAAGCCTATAAATTGCAAACTGCCTATTAACTGCTCGAAGAACATGTATTCTGGAATTTTACGAAGTGTAAACCTAGTCTAATCCCCTCCACTTCATCTCTCTCAACTTAGTGGAGAAGAAATTGATGCTCTGAGAGACTGTCATCTTGCCACATCATCCAGTTAATAACAGAAGCAGGAGCAGAACCAAGAGCTCCTCTTTGGGTCCAGTGATATTTACCTCCTTTTCCTCATCTTTCATTAGTACCTCCCTTCTCTCCCCCTTACCAGGGGGTGACATAGTTTATGCTGTGACTCTTGAGAGCCAGAGTTTACTTAGGGTGGTAAGGAAGGCAGTGGGATTCTACTGTCCACCCAGGATGTGGCCCAACTTCTCATCTTAAAGAAAAACCTTTGTTTTTCTTAACCTAACTTCCAGTCATTTCTTTCCAGGTAGTCTCCCAAAATTCATATGTGCACAATGCTTGAGGCAGTGGAGTTAGGGTACCATGGCTGATTATCTCAAGATAAGGACTAACACTTTGCCAAGTGAAGTGTAGAAGGGGTGGGTCAGGGAGCAATGGACTGTAGATAACTGAAAGACTCAAATGAGTTAACAGACAATTATGTTAAAGTGTTCAGGGGTACATGATACTTGAAATTTTCAGGATTTTGATAGTATTAGGGACATGGCATCAGAAATACAGACTAGAATGCAACTATACACACCTCAGGAGACAAATGAGACAAGACTAACAAGACTTATTGTTCAGTCGCTAAGTCACGTCTGACTCTTTGTGACCTCATGAACTGCAGCACACCAGGCTTCCTGGTCCTTCACTATCTCCCTGAGTTTGCTCAAACTCATGTCCATTGAGTCAGTGATACCATCCAACCATCTCATCCTTTGTCACCCCCTTCTCCTCTAGCTTTCAATCTTTCTCAGTAGCAGGGTCTTTTCTAATGAGCCAGCTCTTCACATCAGGTGGCGAAAGTTTTGGAGCTTCAGCTTAAACATCAGTCCTTCCAATGAACACCCAGGACTAATTTCCTTTAGGATGGACTGGTTGTATCTCCTTGCTGTCCATGGATCTCTCAAGAGTCTTCTCCAACACCACAATTCAAAAGCATCAATTGTTTGGCACTCAGCCTTCTTTATGGTCCAACCATAAAGGAAAACCCAGCTTTGATTATACGGACATTTGTCAGCAAAGTGATGTCTCTACTTTTTAATATACTGTCTCGGTTTGTCATAGCTATTCTTCCAAGGAGCAAGTTCTTTTAATTTTGTGGCAACCCACTCCAGTGTTCTTGCCTGGAAAATCCCAGGGACGGAGGAGCCTGGTGGGCTGCCGTCTATGGGGTCGCACAGAGTCGGATACAACTGAAGTGACTTAGCAGCACAGCAGCAGTCACCGTCTGCATTGAATTTGAAGCCTAAGAAAATTAAATCTGACACTGTTTCCGCATTTTCCCCATCTATTTGCCAAGAAGTGATGGGACTGGATACCATGATCTTTGTTTTTTGAATGTTGAATTTTAAGCCAGCTTTTTTGCTCTCCTGTTTCACCTTTTTCAAAAGGCTCTTTAGTTCCTCTTTACTTTCTGCCATTAAAATGGTATTATCTGCATATCTGAGGTTACTGATATTTCTCTGGGAAACCTTGATTCCACCTTGAGCTTCATCCAGCCTGACATTTTGCATAATGTACTCTGCGTATACTAGATACTTTGTTTTCCTTTAAAAGTCATGTATTTGTAGAGAAAAGGCATGCACACACTAGAAACAACCAAGAATGAAGCAGTAATATTAATCCGGTAGTAATAACACAGGGATCATTAGAAAGACAAGATCTTAAATTTAAGAAAGACAAAAACTTCTGGAAAACTATAGTGGGTTATTTTTGAAGACTAAAAAAAATCTTGATAATTTTTTGTCTGACTTTTCATATTCAACCTCCTATGAGTGTACAGAAAATTCTAAAGCTTGTCCTAAAACACTTAGGGTTTTAGGGTATCTGAACTCATCCCAGGCAATAATTATTCTGAATTAAATATATCAACATTTGTATATTTGGTATCTGTTATTATTACATAAATATTTAGCACACCTGCAAATATATCAACATATCTATGTTTTGTATCTGTTATTATCATAAATATTTAAGAATTAATATTTAACCCATAAATATAAAAGTTAATAATTACTGTTAATAATCTATTAGAAACAAAACATTCTCGTGTTAAAGTGAAATTTTCATTATAAACTGATTGTGTATAATTATTTTGGTGATAAATAAGTTTTTGCAGTTTCTAGAAGCCAAGGCTCTGGCTTATTCTTGTGGCATTCTTACTCGGAAATGCTTCCCACGTCTGTGGTAAAATTCTGATATTATGAATGGTTCAATTGATTTCTAAGCTCTTAGAAAAAATTTAAAGGGTAACATTTAATAACATATAAAATTTAATCTCACCAAATAAACTATTATTAAGCATAAAGGAAAAATGTGTCAAGTTACTCAGCAGTATATAAGGTTACATGCTTCAGACTACCTGCTTTGTTTATTAAAACTTCCTTGTCACATGCAGTAACTGTCAAAAATTTCCTAACAGGTATCAGAAAAGGCTGTATTTAAACAAGACAGCTCAGAAACAATGATTTGAAAGGAGCCTGGCTGAAGCCCACATTTTGACCTCAAAGGGTCCCCTGGAGAGGCAGGAGACAGGAGGCAACTGGGACCCCTCAGCACCCGCCTCAAGGATATAGACGCTGGTTGGAAGAAGCCATGTGGGGAGCTTGCTCTAACACAAGGACACTGGTGCTGGCAAGCCCCATTCTGAAGTCGTCCCTCCAGCGCATTAGCACTGGGGGCTTACCTACCCACCGGTAGGCTGACACTAGCTGGGGCCCCCTGGGCCAGGCAGCCGGGACGTGCATTTACATTTAAGGTCCTTCCTTCCCTTGTGGTCCCCAGGCTCATAAGTTGCAGAGAAGGGATTCACACTCAGGTGCATCTACAGTTGTCCAATTCTCAGATTTTAACTCTCAGAGACACATTACATGGGGATAAAGGAGACTGCTATCCTTCAAGGTTCTCTGCCAAATACTTTTCGCCTTTTCCTTACTAACCAGGAATGATTTATCTTTCCACTTGTGAAGTTATAGCTCACTTTTCCGTTTTCCCTAATTATCATATGTCTTTTCCATTCAGTATCTTGCCTTTAATATGCCTTGACACTGCAGAGGAGAGAACGATTTTGGACCTTTCTCTTGAGTGGGCTTATGGGTGGTGCCTGCTGCTCAGTCACTTCAGTCATGTCCAACTCTTTGCGACCCCAAGGACTCCCAGGCTCCTCTGTCCATGGGATTCTTCAGGCAAGAATACTAGAAAGGGTTGCCATGCCCTCATCCAGGGGATCTTCCTGACCCAGGGATCATACCCGCGTCTCTTATGTCTAACCTGCATTGGAAAGTTGTTTCTTTACTACCAGCGCCACCTGGGAAGCCCCCTCATTGGCGGCACAATTGTCTTATGCAATGCTCTTGCGTATTATCACAGGCTGTGAGAGTTCCTCTTATATCTACTAATTGAAATACCTGCCACCATGCAGGATTTGATCTCAACCAACCTTATTATTTCATTCATCTTTTTCCTGCTACTTAAGACTCAAGCGCTTACTTCTGAAACTAAGTTTTCCCAAAAAAAATCCAAGAATGAATTATTCCCTCCAGAAGATGGTATATTTTCATTGTTTCGGTTAGACTAAAAGTTTACTTGCAAAATCTCTTAAGAGGTAATGGAATATTTGTTATTAGGGTCTGGCAAGAAGTCATAACCTGAAAATAGACACTGCAGCTTAAGAAATTATTTGTAATAATAGACATAATATAGAAGGTATACAAATATAGAATAGGAGTACTAAGCGCAGAGTTTCAAAAATATGGCATAATAAATCTTTTTCACTGAAACAATTAGCATATATTCTAATAGATATATAATTTAATAATAAACTGGGAAAATTGTCATATAGCCCAACAAACAAAACTACAAAATCTATTTGGGGGATATATTTAGAATTATAGTATTCAGTTTTTCCTTAAAGTCTATTATGAGTCACTGACATTTTAAAGCTCATATAGAAACACATGTTTCTCTACAAAAGGAGAAAGTGGAAAAGGACTGACATTTTTTACATTTTTTGTTGTTATGTGCTATGTAGTATCTCCTGTAATTCTTATGACAACTTGATGTGTAAATGATATTACTGATTTTATAAACTCCGATTTGTTAAAAACCTTTTTCCAAGGATGTACAATTAGTAAGTACAATTTACATTCTAACTTAATCCAAAGCCATATGTTCTACTCTGAAATGTCATTTCATTTCCAAAAGCTTATAAAAGGAGGGAAGGAGAAGGAATGTGTGTGTTGATAATATCAAGAAAAGAATTATTTAGCTGAGCACTGAAAGAGTTTATATCATAAAGAAAGGAAGAGTTTGTATCATAAAGAAAACACTATAAAACATGAAAATAAGGGAAAGTGACATATACAGAAACAAGCAGTAATATATTTGAGTAGGAAATCTGCTTTTAATATAAACTTCAACTTGAGATAGTTATATTTACACTGTGCTCCAAATTATTATCTACAGGCAAAGTCATCCAGAAAATTAAGGGAGGCATATATGATAAACATAAAAATTAAAATTTTGACAGCATAAAATAAATAACATTTAGTAATTACATTAAGCACAATTTCAGTCCCATAGTATGCTATTAAAAATAGAACTGTTCAAAGCATGCTGCCAAATTTCTTCAAAATGACTTGTTTTGAAATGTTGACTAAATATCCCAAAATTGTATATCCGCTTTAGTATATTTAAACGTTCTTCAGACCAAAAACAATTTTTCTTTATATTCATAAGGGTAAATGACATGACTTTCCCCTTCATGTTAGGACATAAAGGTTTTTCCATTTGTTAACTTTTAAAATAGTTTTCTGAGTTGCTTCAGTTGTGTCCAACTCTGCAACCCCATGGGCCCACCAGGCTCCTCTGTCCATGGGATTCTCCAGGCAAGAACACTGGAGTGGACTGCCATACCCTCCTCTAGGGGATCTTCCAGACCCAGGGATCAAAATCAGTCTTTTATGTCTCCTATATTTGCAGGTGGGTTCCTTACCACTAGCGCCACCTGGGAAGCCCCTAGTTATATAAGGCTTTATAATTTATAAGTTGCATCCACATACTTAATTCCAAAAATAGACCTATTAGGGAAATTTTGGTCTTACCATTCTTATTTTATGCTGTAAGTATTCAACACATATTTATTTAATCAATATACATTCAGTATTTACTTAATAAATGTTTACTGAATGAATGAATGGATGGCTGAATGAATTTAGTTCAAATTGGTTAAGTGACTTGAAGATCACTTGAGCAGAGGCCAAGCCTCAGTCTCCTCTTCTGATTATTCATCGGTCATAATGTCTAGAAACATAGACAGATATGTATCATGAGTGGTTTATTAGTATACACAGCAAAACACGATACATCCAGTGACGTTTCCTGTGTTCAGTGTTGTTCGTCTGTAGTAATGATGGTTCCATTAGAACTGCTATCAACATGACGCATTCACGCAGCATATCCAGCCATCTCTCCGTGTGCATTTGTGATGCATTGCCTCAGCTGATTGTGTGGTTGTTTTTCACTGAACAAACCACACAAGAAAAAAGAATTAGAGGTTCTAATCTGTAACCAAATGTACTATCTTTTTTAAGATACTCTTTATCTAAACTTTATAGCTACTCGTGGCTTGTTCTTCCTCTCACCAAAGCTGCTTCATTTCTTACATCCCCCCGAGTTTGGGGAATATTCTCCCCCGTACAGGCAGCCCTGATGCACAGAGCACAGCAGTATATAGCTGGACACAAGTCAGTTGCGGTACGAGGATGTTATGCCGAAGTTCAGTTCAGAAACTTGAGATCAGCTGCTTCTGCCTTTTAGTTCTGTTGTCCTTGGCCACTCTGCCTTGCCCCCCTGTCCCCTATCAAAATAAAACCTTCTCATGTGTTTGTATTCTTAACCACTGTTGACATATTTCCCAGATCTTTCCACTGTGGCCTATGGAACAGGAATTTGATTTGCAAACTGATCACTCTGGTGCTATTCAAAGAACACGCTCCATGCCTTTATTGTCTTATTCAAATGGTTCCTAGAAGACACTGCTTCCCTTTTAGCCTTCACCAGGAAAAGCTACTCCTTTCACTTGCCATGTGTTAAGCACCATGACGTAGCATTAATATTCTGCCTGAATGTTTTTTAGGCTCATGCCATCTGTCCTGCTGTCCTGCGTCTTTCCTTGTCACTATCATCTCATCAGTCACTTCTGTTCTTTCATGACGGGTTGACATTTGGTTCATTGGTTTCCTTTCTACCACACTCTTATCGTTAGAAAATTTTAACTTTCATTTGAGTTCGGTATCCAAAGTCTTACCATTAAAATTCCTTGGCCCTCTCCAGTCTAATGCTCTTCTAAGGCAGTGTAACTTTTTTTTTTTTTTCTTATCAAATGCAAAATAGTATCCTACTCTAAGATTTTAGATTACTGTAGTCTACAGTCTGTCCCAAACCTTTTATCTTTCAGATTCTCTAGTTTCTGTTAAACCCACACTTCCATCTTACTTTAGTACCCAGACATGTCATTACTCCTTTTTCCTCAAGTATGCCAGACCACAGTTGACTTCAACCTAAACTCCATGCTACATAGAACAGTGATATTCAGTGTATGGTCCACACACCAGCTGCATCAGCCTTTCATGGGAATTGTAAGAAATGCAATTTCCTTGGGCATCACCCAATGTCGGCTAAGTCAGAAACTAATAGTGGACTCCAGCAATCTGTGTTTTAAAAGCCTTCCAGATAATTCTGATACACAGAATTTAAGAGAACCACTAATACAGAGCATTAATTCAACTGCTCTCCTGCCAGGATCTCTAATATCTTTGAGTGGTGAAGAATATTCAACTGTGAATGCATCATTATTCTAATTCAAAGCCTCTCTATGTGTAAAATTTCAAAAAATTTATCAAGTTTTCCAGCATCTACATATAAAGGTCAAGACTTTCAATCCAAATGTTTGTAGTTCTTCTTCATCTAAATTTGAATTTTCTAAAACTGTCAAATGCCCAGTGCTTAATGATACTTCCAGAGGTGCTGCCTTTATAACCCTCCTCTGTGCTGGACTCTGAGCAATGCTAACTGACTCAAGTCAGATGTATGAGAAGGGGTAAAGTCAGAATTTTAACTTAAATCTGAGTGCAAAACTTATGCTTTCTCTTTGGCTACTGAGTTTTCTGTTTTGCACTGACATGCCTCTTTTCTAGCTGAAGCATATTTACAATGTATCTCTGTAGAATTTTTAAAAGTAAATTATATGAAAATCTATTATCAGATAACTTTGATAAAATATCAGGTTAAATAGTTCCCTTTATTATGGGACTAGGGAGAGCCTTTAATATGCTTGTGTGTATTTTGAGCTCCAAAAAAGCAGATGGTATGTTATTGTTGAAAAGTCTTTGATCAAGGAACCATTTGTGGATTATATATATTAACACCTTGCAGGACTAGCATTCCAAAATCTGCTTTGGAAAACTTGGGTTTAATCTATTTCCTTTCTCTTCAAGAAATGTGAAGGCTTATCTCCCTTGCTGCCTTTATTTCATTTTCTTTGATCTTCTGTTTTTATTTCCCTGCTCTTTTAATTAAAATACTCATGTCCCCTTGTCCTACTAGGTTCTGCTCTTCTGCCTCAAGGATGCATTCAGAGTAATCACATTTAGCATATAATATTATGTGTGTAACATTATATCACTGTGGACAAAGGTCCATATAGTCAAAGCTGATTTTTCTAGTAGTCATGTATGGATGTGAGAGTTAGACCATAAAGACAGCTGTGCATGCATGCTAAGCCGCTTCAGTTGTGTCCAACTCTTTGCAACCCCATGGACTGTAGCCTGCCAGGCTTCTCTGTCCATGGGATTCTCCAGGCAAGAATACTGGAGTGGGTTGCCATGCCCTTCTCCAGGGGATCAAACTGATATCTCAGGACAACTGAGCAACAAAGAATTGCTGCTTTCGAATTGTGGTGCTGGAGAAGACTCTTGAAAGTCTCTTGGATTGCAAGGAGATCAAATCAGTCAATCCTAAAGGAAATCAACCCTGAATATTCATTGGAAGGACTGATGCTGTAACTGAAGTTCCAGTACTTTGACTACCTGATGCAAAGAGCCAACTCACTGGAAAAGATCTTGATGCTGGGAAAGATTAAAGGCAAAAGGAGAAGGAGGTGGCTGAGGATGAATGATTAGGTAGCATCACTAACTCAAAGGACATGAATTTGAGCAAACTCAGGAAGACAGTAAAGGAGAGGGAAGCCAGGCATGCTGTAGTCCATGGGGTTGCAAAGAGATGACTTAATGACTGAACAGCAACAACAACAAATATTATGTGCCAGGCATTACAAATATAGTATATACATGTAAATACATACCACTTTATGTAAATCTCATAATAATTTTGTGATGATTAAATTACAAATTTTATAGCATCATAATATGTGACATGTATATATCCAGACCTGAACATACTGTGTTAGGGTCGTAGTATGTAAAGCATGCCTTTGCTGCCAAACCCATGCTGGATCTAAGAATTATGACTATGATTAGAGGGGTTCTTCTTGCAATCCACGTATATATTCATAGCACTTATCTTGAGGGGCCTTTTGCCCTAGTTTTTATTTAAAATCAGAAAAAGTTTAAATTGAAAATGGCTTATGAAATGAGAACCAACACACTTAAATAGTTAAATTATGTATGACTGCCATCACTATATACTCTGAGTGTAGTTTTGATATTGATTTCAGTTAATCCTCATAAGAAATTGATCAAACCGCAAGGGAATTGTGTTTCATTGACTTTTTTTTTTTCCTGGTCCAGTACATTACCTCTTTTTTTTTTCATTGTACAGGTTCTGCCGATCTTCTTCTTTGTGTTCCGTGCTCTTCTTGTCCTGCACTGGTCTACTCCGGTATGTTTGCTCAGGGCACTTAATGTCAATGTCTGGTAATGATGGGCGCCACTTAAAATGGCTCAAATCTAGATTTTTTTTTAAATGCATAGTCTTCATGACCTATAATGAGAAAAAGATTTTCCTCCTCCATGATGTTTTCTCTTTCTTTTTGTGACGTTCTGTGGATCTCAGGCTTCTCATTGAGTCTGTGTTCTCCTATGTGGAGAAAGTGGGGTGAGGATTTTAAATCTCTTGTCCATGGCAGGAAGATCATTTTTAGATATATGTGAGATGCAAACATCTACCCTCTTTGTGCTAACCCTAAATCCTAAGATACTATGAAATATGTCTTAGCGACATAGTATCTCAAAACAATTTCATATCCTGGGACATGATGTTATTCTATGAACTGGATGTATAAAGATGAAAAATTCTCAGTATCTTCTCTCAAGGATGTTACCAGGAGGAGTAAAGCATTGAATATGTCCTTAGCACTCAGAGAATCATAAAATATCAAAATAAGAAAGAATCTGAGAACGATCTGCTTCTCTTCCCGTTTCATGCTCACCCCTTCTTTGAAATACCCCTACCAAATGGTTAGCCAGCTTCTGTGTGATGGTGGTACACCACCTCCTGTGCTCTGCTGTAGCTGCTCAGTGACCCAGTCATTTTGTATTAAAAAATCACCTAAAGAAACAATTTCTGGGGTTCCGGTTAAGATGGCGGAGGATTAGGACGGGGAATACACTTTCTCCTCCACAAATTCATCAAGGGGACATCTAAACGCCGAGTAAATTCCTCAAACAGCTTCGGAATGCCGGCAGAGAATATCGGACACTGAGAAAAGCAACTCACTCCCCTCTAAAGGAGGTAGGAAAGAATATAGAAGCCAGAGAGGGACAAAGAGGGAGGGGCGGACCTCTGTCCGGGGAAGGGAGCCTGGAAAGGGAAAGAAAAGTTTCCAAACACCGGGAAACTCTCCCTGTAGAGTCTGTGCCAACCTAGAAAGCACGGAGAATATCATAACAGGGAGGTAAGCAATTGAACAATTAAGACCCACAGACTACGAGCCCTGCGGTAGCTTCTGCGGCGGGAAGGCATCATCGCAAACACCCGCTTCCGCCAGTAGCAAGCCGGGGCTGGGCGGGGAGACACTGCGGGCTGCTCCCACGCCGCCGGCCGCTCCCCCGTGGGAAGCACCCCCGAGGAGCGCTCCCCTCCCCCCTGCCGCCAGCCGCTCCCGCGCGGGCGCGCACCCACCCCCCCTGCGCCTGGGGCTCCCGAGCCGGGTCGACCCCCACCGCCGACCGTTCCCGTGCAAACCACTCCATCCCCTCACCGCCGCTCCCCCGCCAGCCGTTGCCGCGCGGGCCGTTTCTGCCGGGAGTGGTCTGGGCCGGCAGACCGGACTGCGGCGCTGACCACAGGAGGGACCGGCCCTGGCCCAAGACACTGCGGGGCCCGCGCACAGAGCAAGGGACTATAGCGCGCGCCCGCCCCCTGCGCTGGGGGCTCCCACGCGGGTCGACCCCCACTGCCGACCGTTCCCGTTCCCGTGCGAACCATCCCCTCGCCGCCGCTCCCCCGCCAGCCGTGGCCGCGCGGGCCGTTCCGACAGAAGAGGCCGGCCCAGGCCCAAGACACTGCAGGGCCCGCGCACAGAACAAAGGACTATACAGACCAACTACAGAGAAAGGGGCCTATAGATCTTGAGAAACTTAAGCCGGAACAAGGAACTAGCGGAAAATGAACTGAACCCACAGCAATAAAAGAGAAACTCTTATATACATTGTTACTATTTTTACCAACATTATTTCCTTTTTTTTTTTTTCTTTTTTTAATATATGTTTTTTTTTTTTAAATTTTATTATTTTTTATTGAAAGGAAGAGGAAAAAGAAAGGAAAAAAAAATTTTTTTTTCTTTCCTTTTAATTTTTTTCTTTTTTTCTTCTTGCTTTTGTTTCTTTTATTTTTATGTTTTTATCCTCTAGTACTTCTTTAATCTCCACTGTTAGATATAACTTTTGCAACCCTGTTTTGGTTTTTTTGTGTATGTATGTGTTTTTTTTTTTCTTATTTTTGTTTCTTTTATTTTTATGTTTTTATCCTCTAGTACTTCTTTAATCTCCACTGTTAGATATAACTTTTGCGACCCTGTTTTGGTTTTTTTTGTGTGTTTTTTTTTGTTTTTGTTTTTTTTTTTCTTGTTTTTGTTTCTTTTATTTTTATGTTTTTATCCTCTAGTACTTCTTTAATCTCCACTGTTAGATATAACTTTTGCGACCCTGTTTTGGGTTTTTTTATGTGTGTGTGTGTGTTTTTTTTTTTTTTTTCTTCTCTTTTTTCTTTTTGTCCTTGGCTTTTTTTCTCTCCTTTGTTCTTTTCTTTACTGATTACTGACTGGATCTGTCTCTCTCCTTGACACTCCCTCCTTTTATCCTCCTGACCAACTCTATCTCCCTCCTCCCTTTCTCCTTCTCCATACAACTCCGTGAACATCTCTGAGCAGTCTAGTTGTGGAATGCAATATAGAAGACGAACTTTTTGAGACTACTGCAAAAATAAGACAGATAACAGGAAGCAGGAGGCGTAAGTCCAAACCCTGATCCCACGAAACATTAATTGACAGGAGCTCATCAAATGCCTCCATACCTACACTGAAACCAAGCATCACACAAAGACCAGCAAGTTCCACGGCAAGACATACCAAGAAAAACCTCTAGAAAAACAAGAACACAGCCCTGAGCTCCAAGTCACAGGCTACACAAAACGACCTCAAAACCATAGACATCTCATAACTCACCACTAGACACTCCACCGCACCCCAGAGAAAAGAAATCCAACCCCACCCACCAGAACATCGATACAAGCTTCCATAAACAAGAAACCTTGACTTGCCACCGGTACAAACCCACATATAGGGCAGATAAGCCACAATAAAGAGAACTCCACAGACTGCCAGAATACAGTAAGGACTCCCCAAACTCAGCATTTTAAACAAGATGAAGAGACAGAAGAATTCCCAGCAGGTAAAGGAACAGGATAAATGCCCACCAAACCAAACAAAAGAGGAAGAAATAGCGAACCTACCTGATAAAGAATTCCGAATAATGATAGTGAAATTAATCCAAAGCCTGGAAAGCAAAATGGAATCATGGATAAATAGCCTGGAGAAAAGCATCGAGAAGATGCAAGAAAGATTTAACAAGGACCTAGAAGAAATAAAAAAGAGTCAATATATAATGAATAATACAATAAATGAGATCCAAAACACTCTGGAGGCAACAAATAGTAGAATTACAGAGGCAGAAGATAGAATTAGTGAATTCGAAGATAGAATGGCAGAATTAAATGAATCAGAGGAGAAAAAAGAAAAACGAATTAAAAGGAATGAGGACAATCTCAGACACCTCCAGGACAATCTTAAACGTTACAATATTCGAATCATAGGAGTCCCAGAAGAAGAAGACAAAAAGAAAGACCATGAGAAGATACTAGAGGAGATAATAGTTGAAAACTTCCCTAAAATGGGGAAGGAAATAATCACTCAAGTCCAAGAAACCCAGAGAGTCCCATATAGGATAAACCCAAGGCGAAACACCCAAAGACACATATTAATCAAATTAACAAAGATCAAACACAAAGAACAAATATTAAAAGCAGCAAGGGAAAAACAACAAATAACACACAAGGGAATTCCCATAAGGCTAACAGCTGACCTTTCAATAGAAACTCTTCAAGCCAGGAGGGAATGGCAAGACATACTTAAAGTGATGAAAGAAAAGAACCTACAGCCCAGATTATTGTACCCAGCAAGGATCTCATTCAAATATGAAGGAGAAATCAAAACCTTTACAGACAAGCAGAAGCTGAGAGAATTCAGCACCACCAAACCAGCTCTCCAACAAATACTAAAGGACCTTCTCTAGACAGGAAACACAAAAAGGATATATAAATTCAAACCCAAAACAACAAAGTAAATGGCAACGGGATCATATTTATCCATAATTACCTTAAATGTAAATGGGTTGAATGCCCCAACCAAAAGACAGAGACTGGCTGAATGGATACAAAAACAAGACCCATACATATGTTGTCTACAAGAGACCCACCTCAAAACAGGGGACACATACAGACTGAAAGTGAAGGGCTGGAAAAAGATTTTCCATGCAAATAGGGACCAAAAGAAAGCAGGAGTAGCAATACTCATATCAGATAAAATAGACTTTAAAACAAAAGCTGTGAAAAGAGACAAAGAAGGTCACTACATAATGATCAAAGGATCAATCCAAGAAGAAGATATAACAATTATAAATATATATGCACCCAACATAGGAGCACCGCAATATGTAAGACAAATACTAACAAGTATGAAAGGAGAAATAAACAATAACACAATAATAGTGGGAGACTTTAATACCCCACTTACACCAATGGATAGATCAACTAAACAGAAAATTAACAAGGAAACACAAACTTTAAATGATACAATAGACAAGTTAGAACTAATTGATATCTATAGGACATTTCATCCCAAAACAATGAATTTCACCTTTTTCTCAAGTGCACACGGAACCTTCTCCAGGATAGACCACATCCTGGGCCATAAATCTAGCCTTGGTAAGTTCAGAAAAATTGAAATCATTCCAACCATTTTTTCTGACCACAATGCAGTAAGAGTAAATCTCAATAACAGGAGAAAAACTATTAAAAATTCCAACATATGGAGGCTGAACAACACACTCCTGAATAACCAACAAATCACAGAAGAAATCAAAAAAGAAATCAAATTCTGCATAGAAACGAATGAAAATGAAAACACAACAACCCAAAACCTGTGGGACACTGTAAAAGCAGTCCTAAGGGGAAAGTTCATAGCAATTCAGGCATACCTTAAGAAACAAGAAAAAAGCCAAATAAATAACCTAACTCTACACCTAAAGCACTGGAAAAGGAAGAAATGAAGCACCCCAAGATTAGTAGAAGGAAAGAAATCTTAAAAATTAGGGCAGAAATAAATGCAAAAGAAACAAAAGAGACCATAGCAAAAATTAACAAAGCCAAAAGCTGGTTCTTTGAAAGGGTAAATAAAATTGACAAACCACTAGCCAGACTCATCAAGAAACAAAGGGAGAAAAATCAAATCAATAAAATTAGAAAAGAAAATGGAGAGATCACAACAGACAGCACCGAAATACAAAGGATCATTTCAGGAGACTACTATCAGCAACTATATGGCAATAAAATGGACAATATGGAAGAAATGGACAAATTCTTAGAAAAGTACAACTTTCCAAAACTGGATCAGGAAGAAATAGAAAATCTTAACAGACCCATCACAAGCACGGAAATTGAAACTGTAATCAGAAATCTCCCAGCAAACAAAAGCCCAGGCCCAGACGGCTTCACAGCTGAATTCTACCAAAAATTTAGAGAAGAGCTAACACCTATCCTACTCAAACTGTTCCAGAAAATTGCAGAGGAAGGCAAACTTCCAAACTCATTTTATGAGGCCACCATCACCCTAATTCCAAAACCTGACAAAGATCCCACAAAAAAAGAAAACTACAGACCAATATCACTGATGAACATAGACGCAAAAATCCTTAACAAAATTCTAGCAATCAGAATCCAACAACACATTAAAAAGATCATACACCATGACCAAGTGGGCTTTATCCCAGGGATGCAAGGATTCTTCAATACCCGCAAATCAATCAACGTAATACACCACATTAACAAACTGAAGAATAAAAACCATATGATTATCTCAATAGATGCAGAGAAAGCCTTTGACAAAGTTCAACATCCATTTATGATAAAAACTCTCCAGAAAGCAGGAATAGAAGGAACATACCTCAACATAATAAAAGCTATATACGACAAACCCACAGCAAACATTATCCTCAATGGTGAAAAACTGAAAGCATTTCCTCTAAAGTCAGGAACAAGACAAGGATGCCCACTTTCACCATTATTATTCAACATTGTTCTGGAAGTTTTGGCCATAGCAATCAGAGCAGAAAAAGAAATAAAAGGAATCCAAATTGGAAAAGAAGAAGTAAAACTCTCACTGTTTGCAGATGACATGATCCTCGACGTAGAAAACCCTAAAGATTCCACCAGAAAATTACTAGAACTAATCAATGAATACAGTAAAGTTGCAGGATATAAAATTAACACACAGAAATCCCTTGCATTCCTGTACACTAATAACGAGAAAATAGAAAGAGAAATTAAGGAAACAATTCCATTCACCATTGCAATGAAAACAATAAAATACTTAGGAATATATCTTCCTAAAGAATCTAAAGACCTATATTTAGAAAACTATAAAACACTGCTGAAAGAAATTAAAGAGGACACTAATAGATGGAGAAATATACCATGTTCGTGGATTGGTAGAATCAATATAGTGAAAATGAGTATACTACCCAAAGCAATTTATAGATTCAATGCAATCCCCATCAAGCTACCAACGGTATTCTTCACAGAGCTAGAACAAATAATTTCTCAATTTGTATGGAAATACAAAAAACCTCGAATAGCCAAAGCTATCTTGAGAAAGAAAAACGGAACTGGAGGAGTCAACCTGCCTGACTTCAGGCTCTACTATAAAGCTACAGTCATCAAGACAGTATGGTACTGGCACAAAGACAGAAACATAGATCAATGGAACAAAATAGAAAGTCCAGAGATAAATCCACGCACATATGGTCACCTAATCTTTGACAAAGGAGGCAAGAATATACAATGGATTAAAGACAATCTTTTTAACAAGTGGTGCTGGGAAAACTGGTTGAACACTTGTAAAAGAATGAAACTAGAACACTGTCTAACACCATACACAAAAATAAACTCAAAATGGATTAAAGAGCTAAATATAAGACCAGAAACCATAAAACTCCTAGAGGAAAACATAGGCAAAACACTCTCTGACTTACATCACAGCAGGATCCTCTATGACCCACCTCCCAGAATATCGGAAATAAAATCAAAAATGAACAAATGGGACCTAATCAAACTTAAAAGCTTCTGCACAACAAAGGAAACTATAGGCAAACTGAAAAGACAGCCTTCAGAATGGGAGAAAATAATAGCAAATGAAGCAACAGACAAACAACTAATCTCAAAAATATACAAGCAACTTCTACAGCTCAATTCCAGAAAAATAAACGACCCAATCAAAAAATGGGCCAAAGAACTTAATAGACATTTCTCCAAAGAAGATATACAGATGGCTAACAAACACATGAAAAGATGCTCAACATCACTCATTATCAGAGAAATGCAAATCAAAACCACTATGAGATACCATTACACGCCAGTCAGAATGGCTGCGATCCAAAAGACCACAAGCAATAAATGCTGGAGAGGGTGCGGAGAGAAGGGAACCCTCTTACACTGTTGGTGGGAATGCAAACTAGTACAGCCACTATGGAGAACAGTATGGAGATTCCTCAAAAAACTGGGAATAGAACTGCCTTATGACCCAGCAATCCCACTGCTGGGCATACACACTGAGAAAACCAGAATTGAAAGAGGCACGTGTACCCCAATGTTCATAGCAGCACTGTTTACAATAGCCAGGACGTGGAAGCAACCTAGATGTCCATCCACAGATGAATGGATAAGCAAGCTGTGGTACATATACACGATGGAGTATTACTCAGCCATTAAAAAGAATACATTTGAATCAGTTCTAATGAGGTGGATGGAACTGGAGCCTATTATACAGAGTGAAGTAAGCCAGAAAGAAAAACACAAATACAGTATACTAACGCATATATATGGAATTTAGAAAGATGGTAACAATCACCCTGCTTATGAGACAGCAAAAGAGACACTGATGTATAGAACAGACTTTTGGACTCTGGGACTGGGAGAGGGTGGGACGATTGGGGAGAATAGCATTGAAATATATATAATATCATATCTGAAACGAGTCAGTCCAGGTACGATGCCCTATAACAGATGCCTGGGACTGGAGCACTGGGAGGACCTGGAGGGATGGTGTGGGAAGGGGGGAGGGAGGAGGGTTCAGGATGGGGAACACGTGTATTCTGGTGGCGGATCCATCCCGATGTATAGTAAAAGTAATACAATATTGTAAAGTTAAGAAAAAATTAAAAAAATAATAATAATAATAATAAAAATAAAAAATAAAAAAAAAAACAACAAACAAACAAAAAAAGAAACTGGAAGGAAGTTTAGGAATCATTCAAACCTGATGCTTTGTGTAATACCTCAGTTGTTGATTTGTACTTCTTTCAATCAAAACATTTTTTTCTTTTTCAGAGATATGCTATTTCCCTTTTTTCAGTACTAAATAACTTTTGACAAAAGTAAAAAAAAAAAAAAGAAACAATTTCTGCAGTGTACCATTGTGTGGTTGTCAAAATATTATGTTCATTACGCATGCTTTATGATAAAACTTGGGAACTGTTTTATGATAAAACATGGAAAACATAAAAAATGGAAACAGTCTAATGGCCAAGAAAGGAAGATTGATTTTAAAAATTACAGCAATCTATAGAATGGGATACTGTGCATCTATTATAAAGAATGAGATGTGTTAACTCAATACATACATAGATTTTTACTGATATTAACTGGTTCTATCTAGTCATATCTATATATAATCTGATGTGTAAACATTTTTACAATATTGTTTTATAAAAAAGTGAGTCATAGGACAGTATACTAGATGCAGTTCATTTTTGGTTCTGTCTGATGCATAGACCGGAGAAGGCAATGGCACCCCACTCCAGTACTCTTGCCTGGAAAATCCCATGGGCGGAGGAGCCTGGTAGGCTGCAGTCCATAGGGTCGCTAAGAGTCGGACACGACTGAGCGACTTCACTTTCTCTTTTCACTTTCATGCATTGGAGAAGGAAATGGCAACCCACTCCAGTGTTCTTGCCTGGAGAATCCCGGGGACGGGGGAGCATGGTGGGCTGCCGTCTATGGGGTCACACAGAGTCGGACACAACTGAAGTGACTTAGCATAGCATAGCAATGCATAGACACAATCGTATACAGTTGGTCCTTGGACAGTGTGGATGTTAGTGCACTGATTCTTCCCGTAGTTGAAAGTCCACATATAACTTCACGGTCAGCCCTCCATATCTGTGATTTCACATCTGTGGATTCAGTGTCTCGGATTGTGTAATAGTGTAGTACATATTTATCAGAAAAAATATTCATATAGTTAGGCCTGCACAGTTCACACCTATCTTTTTCAAGGGTCACCTGTATTTACATCTACAAAATATTGTCTGGATAGTTTAAAAAGGTCTTGAAAAGCTATCTGCACCCCATGTTCATTGCAACATTATTTACAATAACCAAGATATAAAGAAAAACCTAAATATCTATTAATACATAAATAAATTAATAAAATGTGGTGTGTGTATATATATAGTGTTAGTTGCTCAGTCGTCTCTGACTCTTTGAGACCTCATGGACTGTAACCCACTAGGCTCCTCTGTCCATGGGATTCTCCAGGCAAGAATATTAGAGAGGATTGCCATTTCCTTCTCCAGAGTATCTTCCCAACCCAGGAATCAAGCCCAGGTCTCTTGCACTTTGGGCAGATTTCCTTACCATCTGAGCTACAGGGAAGTGTACACACATATACACACAATGGAATATTATTCAGCCATAAAAAATAATGAAATCTTGCCATTCACAACAACATGGACAGAACTTGAAACCATTATGTTAAATTATTCAGACAGAGAAAAACAAAAACCACATGACCTCATCTATACGTGGAATCTAAACAAAATGAAACACCAAGCTCATAGATACAGAGAACAAATTGGTGGTTGCCAGAGGCAGAGAGTGGGTAAAATGGATGAAGATGGTTGAAAACTACAGACTTCCAGTTATAAAATAAATCTTGGGGACATCATGTACAGCATGGTGACCACAAACAACAAACATGAATTTCTTATGTTGTTAAAAATATTTAAAACCTACTTTAAAAGAAACCACTCTCTTATTTTGTCCCCAAATCTGAATCCTTGTAGCTGCCTTCTTTCTGGTTTGGCCTATTAATTTCACAATCAAAAACTGTATCTCCCTTCTATATAATAACTCTACCATTGCAGGGATGTGAAGAATATGTGATTTTCTTTCTTGGGCCTTAAAATGTTCTTTGCATGACATACAGGCATACTGCCCTTCAGTCTAAGAGATTCAAACGTGTAAACTCATTCGTCTGATTTATATTAAGTAAAGGCCTACGATGAATCAGGAACTGTGACAAAGAAGGACACATCACTGTCACAGGTGATGTCACAGCCTGTGTGTGTGTGTTAGAATCTCAGTTGTGTCTGACTCTTTGTGACCCCATGAACTATAGCCTGTCAGGTTCCTCTGTCCATGGAATTCTCCAGGCAAGAATACTGGAGTAGGTAGCCATTGCCTTCTCCAGGGGATCTTCCCGACCCAGGGATTGAAACCCTGTCTCCTGCATTGCAGGCAGATTCTTTATCATCTGAGCTACCAGAGAATCCCCAATGTCACAGCTTACTTGACGATAAAGTCACACATTATATTATTATTCACATGCAATTCTGATGATTACTGTTGTATAAGCATTAGGATTAGATAATTGCATGCAGCTGGAGAATGCTAGCTTGACTAGTGGTGAGGAGCCCTGAGAAAATGGTCTTTAAGACCTGAAGGGTGGGACTTCCCTGATGGTCCAGTGCCTTCCAGTGCAGGGGATGCTGGTTCAATCCCTGATTCGGGAGCTAAGATCCCACATGCCTCATGGCCAGAAAACCAAAATATAGAAACAGAGGCAATATTGTAGTAAATTAAATAAGGACTTCAAAAATGGACCTCATCAAAAAAAAAAAAAAAAAAGCCTTAAAGGAGAGAGTGAGATAAAGGAGTTGGCCCTAAAGGAGGGAGTAAGATAAAGGAGTTGGCCCTAAAGGAGAGAGTGAGATAAAGGAGTTGGCAAGGTTAGTTGGAATAAGTGGAATATTCTAGATAAAGGAGAAGTATGCATACAAATAACCCAACTCCCTTCTTCCTTACCTCTCTTCCTCCCTTCCTCCTTTCTCTTCTGTCAAACAACTACTTACTAATCAAACACCACACACAAAGGATTCTTTCAAGTCCTAGGAGTCATTCAGAGATTAATATTCTTCTTTCAATGTGTTTATGATCTAGTCAATGAATAGTAAATATAACCTGGGTGAAAAGCATTAAAAAACATATAAAATATTCTTGAAGCATGGACATATTCCCTTGACATTCTAGTCATATTTTTCTGGGGAAAAAAGCAGTTCTTTCAATCAAGAAGTGTGGACAGATAATTTCAGTGCCAAAGTGGATCAGGCTGACTCACTTTATGCTGCTCTAGTTTTCTAAATTCAGTCTCAGAATTCCTTCAAGGAGAGTAATTGTGTACATACCTTGCAGGTATTTCTCATTGGCACTATTAGGAGGGAAGTCCATCTATTTTACCAGTCCAAGTTATTTTTGCATACTTTATATGCAAAGATGTTGTATACAGGTACCAGAAATGGACATAATGACAGTTAAATATGGTTACTAGAGGTAGTCCTCTAAGGTCAGTGCCACACTGTAAAAGTTCAGACGGAGTAGAGGAAAGCATGAAAATCCCAGTCTTTCACATGTTGTGCTGTAGACATATCACTAAGTGCATCTTCTTTTGTTTTCTTTCTCTCCTACAGGTCTGTGAAGCAGGCAGAAGAAGTTACAAGTGGTCCTTAAAGAAATGGCAATTAATCAAATCCTTATGTACAGTTCTAATTTTATTTACTATGTGTAATCATTTAAAGAATGGTTATTTTTATAATATCAATAATAAACAAGTACTCTTGTAACCAGGGGGTGCCTAAGTGTGTAATCAACAAAACACTAACCCTGGCAAAGGATTCTGGGGTGGTCAGGCTGCCTGCTGCCTTTTGACATGGTTAGTGTCCTGGGTTTAGATTACTTTATACCTAGTTATTAAGATTACTATTTGATACATTAAATATTGCCTGATTCAAATAACTTTGCTTAAAATTTTTCTGTATTTTAACTTGTCTAGGGTTTTCTACTTCTTATATTTTTATAATATTTTCTCATTTTTTAGATTAATAAACATACTTATCCACACGTGCCAAGATAAGCCATTTAGGTCTCTATGGGGGTTAGCTATCATGTCATCACCTGCCATATATATTTTTGTGCAGCAGCAAGAGGCGTGTTCTCTACCACTGCCCCTGCCTCTGATTATCCTCCCTAGTCCTACCAAAACAAATAATTGATATCTTAATTCCATAAAGTAAACCAATAAGGAATGAAATGCATGGCCCAAAGCATATGCAATGAAAATTGTTTGACCATTTATCCAATCATTGAACCCAGTTAAGATTATCCATTTTAAATTTGATATATGCCCGCTTTTGGAATGAGTTATGCATTGATGCTACTAAGTGAATGGAACTAAGTACATTTTATTTAGCTTATCGTCTGTTTTATCTGACTTGTTGTAATCTAAGTTTACTTTCTGGACCTTTAAGGCATACAGTTAAATTCTAAAACTGCGTATACAACTGTCAAAGAAACAAACATTAAAGGCCAGAACATGACTAAAGAATAAACAAAGAAATTCTGATTGTATGAATGAAGTCAGAGTCCTAAATGAAATAATATAATAAACCTTCTTATATTAACATTTTTGTGTGCATAGAAACTCATGAGACTAATTTTCATAAAAGTTATTTCTTTTTGGGGGGTGAGGGGTAGAAACAATTAAAGGCTTAGAAACCCAGTTTATTTTTGAGCAGAAAAGAGAGAAGGCATGGGAGTAAGTTTATGGGACCACACCACTCCTTTATTGAAAAATCCTTACCATGAAGAATATCTTCCAAAAAGTTCTGAGGATACAAATGTTCTCCCTGTTGAGAACTGACTTTCTTTAAAACACATCACCCCAGTGCGTTCATCTGAGCCAGACTTCCCTCCAGCCATCACTGGGTCAGTTTTTGTCCACCTCTTGTCTTCTGACTTTTCCTAGAGACAGTCACCCTACTAAGGGCCATGTCAAACTCAGAAACCAGATCCACCAGGCCATCAGAGTGTATATTCCTGAAAATGCTACCACTAGACATGAACTAAAGTGGCAAGGACAGATTTTATTCCATGATAAATTGCTTCAAAAGAGAAGAGGGTTCAGCATGAACTGAACTCAGCTTCGATTTGTATGAAGTGACTGGATGTTTAAAGGGAGTGAAGGAGGACGGATGAGGGATGTCCAGGACTTGAGCCGGAGTCAGGGAAATGGAAGTTTCTTAAAAGCAATAAGGGAAGTTGATCCATGTGAAACCATCTGATTTTGCTCACTGGTACTCATGGAAGTTTGACTTCCATCTTCCCTCAGAGACTGTGACAGGAACTCTATTTTCATGTCAGGAACAGAGAGTAGATTCTTTTGTCAGCTTCTGCTTTCCCAGACAGGAACATATAGGGGGTGTGGAATTATCCTATGATGCCTTGACTTATAAACTCTGTTTGTATTTGTTCAAGCCTTTTAATGGGGAGTAGGATTAGGTGGATAAAATCATACCTACTGAGAGTCTCTAGTTTTTATTGGCCAAGGTTGAGGCTGATCAAAAAGGGGGCTCAGGGACTTCCTTGGTGGTTCAGTGGTTAAGAATCTGCCTTCCAATGCAGAGGTCACGGGTTCGATCCCTGATGAAGGAACTAAGATCTCACATGCCACGGGGCAACTGAGCCTGCATGCCACAACTAGAGAGAAGCCCACGAGTTGCAATGAAGAACCCATGTGTGCCACAGTGAGAAATCCTGTTTGCCACAAGGAAGATCTTATGTGCTGCAACTGAGATGCAACGCAGCCAAATAAATAATAAAAAAGGAGCCAGACTAGGTATATGCTCATTTTTGAAAGGACAGAATCTGCATGAATGCCAACTGGTCAGGTCACATACTCACATACACACACACAAACCTCTGCCCTCTCTTCTTTGTCAACTCCAGTAATCATTTTCAGAGGCCAAGCCCAGTAAACAACTAGAACCCCAAACGGGAAATTTCCCCAGATTGCTTTCCTATCTCCTCTTTCAACTGTCACACATGAAATCTGAATCTCTTGGCAGTCATCCCGGCTATCATTCCTTAATTTGTCTCTTTTGTGTTTCTTAACACGATTCCAGAATTATTGGTGGGGTAAGCTTGAAAACCCTGCACAAAAAAAGGCTTCTAGAAATATGTTTAGAATGAAGGAAGGATACTGAGTTCAGTTGGGAACATGTAGGACTTAGACTGGGGACATAACCAAGACTTGGAGAATCACCCACATAAAAACAACCCACCGGAGATAATGGAGGTCGGTACAGTAGATGGCATCACCCAGTGAGAACTTGTGCAGTGAGAGCAGGACAGACGCCTCGGGAACACACACTCTTGCTCTCAGGGACTGACAAAGTGAATTCAGGAGTAAAGATTGTATGTCCACCCACCCCACACTCAGTTTCTAAGAAGCAGAAAGTCAAAAGCAATGCACTTCAAGGTCCCCAGTTCCTCTAAGCACAGCTGGATTTCAGGGAAGAGACAGGCATGGGCTCATTTGTGGAACAGCCTTTAGGGGTCTAGTTTAATGAGACTCTAGAAACTTCCTGTGTGTAGCTGGAATAAAAAGCAGCTATATGGGAGTGGGAGGTGGAGAAGAAACATAGTTTCCCTTATTTAGGAAGAAAAACGAAGGCATTATCAATCTGACTAAAAGTCAGAGTGTGGAAGCATCTATCTTGAAAATGCCTTCTTTGATTAACAGTGATGAAGAGACAACTAAAGCCTTAGGAAAAGACTTAAGAATTTGTCCTGCGGCAACATTCTTATTTTCCGTTTTTTCTTCAAAGTAATCAAACGTAAGTTTTTAATTGATTATAAGGAAAATAATTATCTTCACCAGCTGCTGAAGACAGAGTCTTAGAAGGCACTTCCTGGGCATGGGCAGTCGGAGAGAGGGCAGAGCCTCAATCATTTTCCCAGGTCCCAGGGACAGAGCTGTTTCCTGGATGTAAATCCTGGCTTGCCTATTCTCCAAATATTTGTTGGTTTCTTGCTTTTGGCGCTCTGACCACTATTTTTTGTTTGTTTTTAAAAAATGTCTACGATGGCTTCTTGTCTCTTTTGAGTACTTGATGTTTGTAGGATTGATCTCCACAAAGCCACCCTAAGCGAATTTGGATTTGGGCAGAAGCAATAATTTGATGACTCTTCTCACTATTTTAATTGTTAAAAATGTGTCTGAAGATCTTCAAGGGTTCCACGCAAAATGACTGTAGTAATACAGCCTGGTGTCTGGCAAATTCAGCCAATACATAGCAATTTTCTCTCCAAAACTGCCTCACCATGGCAAGGGGAGTGAATGACTCTGCAACATACATGGCTTCTCCAGGGAAGTGGCCAACTGATGGCTTAAAATGGAAGCTCTGACAGAGCTTACAGCTGTCCCAGTGGACCTGCAGTTTCCCAGCACCGAGCACTGCAGCTGTGCTTGAGGGCTCTTCACAAACCACAGGCATTTGACTTCATGACTGGCCTAAAGTTTCCCACCTGGGTCCTGAGTGAAAGAAGAACTACTGTGTTTGTGAAAATTTTATGATCCTATTTTGCAAAACTTTTTAGGCAAAGGTCATGAGCATATACAGGAAAAAATCCTTAGAGCACATAGTCAGGATCATATTAGGGGCTGAAATGGAGCTGTGGCAATGTAGGTTTCACTGTAGAAAACAAATATATGCATATCTGAAGTATATTATGAGCCAGGTTTTAGCATCTTTTATATTTACTGTTCAAACTTGCTGTGAAATATCTTTCTTTGGATTTGTGATAGAAGTGAGTATTGGTCACCTCATCTACTGCTCTGCTCTGCTTCCTGGGCGTGTGGAAAGATTTTACCTTTCATTTAGGAAGGTTCGTGTGACTAATTCTGACCAATGGACCAGCCCTGGAAGTGTTGTGTAGCATTTCCAGCCCAAGGCATTTAGTAGAGGTGTGAGTTCTCCACTCTCTCTCTCTCTCTTTTTCTACATCAGTGATTCTGGATGTTATAAATTAAGACAGCAGAGTTTAAAGATGTTTGGGTTCATGACTGTGTGCAGAGCTCCTGCTGACCTGTGCGTGTGTGTGTGTGTGCACACATGCTAAGTTGCTTCAGTGGTGTCTGACTCTTTGCAACCCCACGCACTGTAGCCTGTCAGGCTCCTCTGTCAATGGGATTCTCCAGGCAAGAATACTGAAGTGGGTTGCTATGCCCTCCTCTCGGGGATCTTCCCAACCCAGGGATCGAACCCGTGTCTCCTGCATTGCAGACAGATTTTTTACCGTCTGAGCCACCAAGGAAGTCTGGTTGTCACAGCTTACTTGATGATAGAGTCACACATTAGACATTATTCACATGCAGTGCTGGTGATTACTGTTATATAAGCATTAAGGTTAGATAAGTGCAGGCAGCTGGAGAATCCTACTTGACTAGTGGACTTTCCTAAGCTTGGCTCTTCCTTGGGGAAACAAACAACAAGAGTATCACCATCCTGGAAAGGAGGTCACCTCATGCATCGTCCCAACTTGAAATCTATCAGCGAGGCTCTGTACACACCCAGACTCTTTATATTGAAAGGACTGATGACAAGAGCAGATGAAAGAATGTTAATAATCATATTAATACCCTGGTTATTAGTTCAAAACCAACAGCATTAAACCAAAGAGCCAGATTATCACAAGGGATATCACTATCTATCAATGAGGAGAGACCTCGAATGCCATAGCAAGGAGATAAGCTGGCAGTGACGCTGAGGAAACCGCTCCAGTGGTCTTAAGCAGATGAGTCCAGCCTGGCTCGCTGAACCCTGGGCTTCCACTGACTATAAACACTGTCGCCTGGAAGCATTTTGTTTTATAACATATGTTGGGAGAGGCTTAATTTTTTTAATATGTTCAGTAGTAAGAATAGCTATTCATATTTAGTATTTACTATGAGACAAAGTTTGGGTCAAGTGTCATGTGTGTGCTAAGCTGCTTCAGTCATGTCTGACATGTTGTGACTCTACAGACTGTAGCCCACCAGGCTTCTCTGTCCATAGGATTCTCCAGGCAAGAATACTGGAATGAGTTGCCATTTCCTTCTCCAGGGGATCTTCCCAACCCAGGGATTGAACCTGTGTCTCTTACATCTCCTGCATTGGAATTGGCAGGCAGGTTCTTTACTACTTAGCGCCACTTGGGAAGCCCCCGAGCAAATCAATCAGTTAATATCTTCATCACTTGGTGGATGAAGGATTTGAGAGTTAACACTCTGAGTAATCACTCAAGCCAAGAAGTGGTGGAGCCAAGGATTTGAACCCCCGTTGTCTGATGTGTGAAACCAAGGATGTGGTTATTACATTGTCCCCTCTTCATGAGCACATGGAATGGCATCAGCTTGGCTGCAATGAGTAAGTGATTAGATGTATGGCAGACCACCGTGAGACCCCGGTTTTCCTGTCCCCACTGAGAAAAGCCTACTCTCTAATTTTTCCTCTGTTGGATGAGACTGGGCAGTATGGGATTCAAAGTAAATATTTACAATTGTTGTCTGATCTTTAGAGAGAAATTTTCTGGTCCTCTCCAGTTAAGTTTTAGACTTTTGGACAGACTTTGAATACATGTACCATTCCAGGCTGGCCGAGGTTGTATAGGTATTAAAGGCAGGTTCATGGATGGATGGCATGGTCAGTGACCTCCTTGGAGGCCAGCAGACCAACTCTTTGCCTCGCAGTGAAAGCAAAGCATTTCCCACGTGAAGCCAGGGCCAGGCAGCTTTGAGCTTTGATCAGCCTAGAGAAAGGGATGATGGCTAATCCTGGCATACCTCCCAACTTGGTACCTCATTCCCTGACAGTCCTGCCTGCCTCTATTCAGTCACACTTCTTTTTTTTTTTTTCCTTGAAAATTGTGGTAAAATACTTAAGAGTTTTTGTTTCCATGTAGATGTTAGTGCTGCATTAAGGAGAGAGGGCATGACTTCCTGAGTGGGTACCCACCGTTCTGCTGGGTTGTCTGTACTCTACTCTGGAGTGAGCATCTTTGGCAAAAGTAGAAGGAGCTTGTAGGGTTGCCCCTTGATTATTTTCTGAAATTGCATCTCAACAGAACAGGTCATCTTTAGGCAAGGTTAAAAAAAAAAAAGCCTTGGGTGTTCTGATCACAGATACATGGGAAAGACACTAAATTTGCTTTCACTCAAAGTTGAAGGTCTTCATCTGCCAAGTAAATTGATTCCAAAGACAGATTTACTATTACCTACCAGGGTTCCTCGTATGAGCTGGCAGAAGTCAAAACACATTCATGGCATCAGCTCTGCATCTCTCCGTTGAAATCTCGTCGAGCAGAGTGTGAGGGGATGGCAAGGAACAGGGTTAGGGGGAGGGGAGCTTGAGTTGGTCTGAAATACATGACCACACTTGCCATGAAAATCAAACCAACAACCAGGGTTGTTCATCAAATTCCCTTCCTGTTTTCCTTTTCATGCTCTTTGTTTTGTTTGCCTGATCCTTTGACTACATGGTTCTTATGGAATCGGAAGTCAAGCAACACCACAGAAGAAAGCGAACTGAGATTGTGGCATCCCTGACTGAGCCAAACCCCAGAAGCAGTGGAAATATCCACTGCCAGCCCCAGTCTGAGATTTCCAGCCTGATAGCCAGACCAAAGAGGTTTGGAGTGACGTGTGGGCCTCCCCGGGCTGAGCCTTTGCAAGGTTTGTGTTTATTATTTCAGTCATCTGTCAGCAACATTGATTTGAAGGGCTAACCTTTCTTTTTTTCTTTTTTTTTGAGAGCCATTAAGTAAATACACTTCCAATAATCCAAAAGGTCTAACTTTGCAGGGTGTGAAATATTATACTAATTCTTCCTCCTCTAAGAGATATCAAAGTTCAATCATATCCCGTCTGCATTTGAGATTCTGCATTTGTTAAAGACCCTTAGGCTGCTGAAGGTCGTAGTCAGTGGAGTAGAAGTTAATATTAATCAAGCTGTGTGTGCTGTGTTTAGTTGCTCAGTCTTGTCTGACTCTTTGTGACTCCATGGACTGTAGCCCGCCAGGCTCCTCTGACCATGGGATTCTCCAGGCAAGAAAACTGGAGTAGGTTGTCATTCCCTCCTCCAGGGGCATCTTCCCAACCCAGGGATCAAACCCAGGTCTCCTGCATTGCAGTCAGATTCTTTACCACCTGAGCCACGAGCAAAGCCCATTAATCAACCTAATCTCCTCTAATAAAAGGCCTCAGTTTATAGTTTATGCCTGTAATGTAGGGTCCTCTCACTATGGCTGATTCCAAGCATCACTGAGTTATCACTGAGCACACAGTTGGGAAGAGATGCATTAATAGATCTCGCCGGGTGCCGTGAGCTGCCTTCAGCTCACCTCTCAGGTTTATGACTGGAGAGTGGATGCATGGAGATACTGGTTCCCTTGACCCTGTGATAGGAACATTGGAAGTACTAGGGTTGGGAGGGGAGTCTGATGACTCTGTGCCACACACATACAAATTGTCTGTAACATCTCTTATACTGTCTGTGCTTTCTGGGTTAACACTTGTAGCTGAAGGAATATTAAAGGAAAATCAAGACATATGCTGCTTGTTCTCTTTTTGCACAACTCTTGAAAAAAATGAAGAAAAGTTTTCCGATCTGGGACGGTGAAAGTTGACCATCTAAAGTTAAACTGGGACTGACTTTATATGCGCTCCCTCATCCTGAGAACTGATGGGATGGTCTGTCTTAGATGAGCAGGTAACTCCTGGGATCACAAATGTGCTGCTGCTGCTGCTAAGTCGCTTCAGTATGCCCCCAATTCAGACCAAACTATGCTCTGAGAGGCATTTTTCTGTATTATGTTGTTCTGTCACTAAATTGTGTCCAACTCTTTGCAACCCCATGGACTGTAGTCTGCCAGGCCTCCCTGTCCCTCACTATCTCCCAGAGTTTGTCCAAGTTAACATCCATTGAATTGGTGATGCTATCCAACCATCTCATCCTCTGACACTCTCTCTTCTCCTTTTGTCTTCAATCAAGGTAGTGATCCCTGAAAGGGGTCTATATTATGAGATAACTTATTAAGTTCTGACCTAATATTTCATTCCTGGTAGCCATGAGTCTGCAACATTTCTCATTACTATCCAAGGTGGCTCCAAGTGGGAGAAAGAATTTCCCAACCTATCTCTCAGTAGCAGTTCTTTATCACTGGCCTCCTAGGCTTTGCAATATTCTAGACTATTAATGGACATTATCTCTCAATCTCTTTCAATCATATAAGGCAAAGATTATCTGCATTTTATACATGAACCCAAAGAAATTAAGTGGCCAAACTTTACACTAGTGACGCTAGTGGTAAAGAATTCACCTGCCAATGCAGGAGACTTAAGAGACGCAGGTTTGATCCCTGGGTGGAGAAGATCCCCTGGAAAAGGGTATGACAACCCACTCCAGCATTCTTCCCTGGAGAATCCCATGGACAGAGGAGCTTGGTGGGAACAGTCCGTGGGGTTGCAAAGAGTTGGACATGATTGAAGCAACTTAGCACCCAGGCTTGCACACCAGTCATAAGAGCTAGACTCAGATTCCAAGCCCGTTCTCTCTGAAGGCACAGCCTTCAGTCTCTTTCCAAGAAAGTATCATCTCTTATGTATCTTGACTGATATAAAGTGCTGTTGCTGCTGCTAAGTCGCTTCAGCCATCTCTGATTTTGTCTGTTACTTTAATACAAATTCCAGGCCATGAATAAAAATGCCATCCCAGGGGTGGGTCTGGCAGTTTTTTTTTCTTCAAATGATCAAATCCAGAGGAGAAGAATTCAAAGGAGTGCAGAGGTAGTGGAGGCTGTTAATCAGGGTCTCTGGCCCACAGATGCCTTGAACGCCGGGGCCTCTTCCCTAAGGCTGGAAGGTGGCTCCTGCTACAGTCATCCCTCCTGGGACCCATCGTCACAGTGAGAGGCACGAGGAGGATACTGCATATTCAATCTGGGGTCAGGTCCTGCATTTGAAAGTATAGTAATAGAGACCTCAGAGACCATGAGTGGTCATTTATGAGGAGGGGCGTTGCAGGCCTTGAGTCCTCAGCTCCAGGGAAAGCACAGGTTCTTGTTGTGCCTCTGAATCTCGATGAGCCTTTAAGGACTAACACTGCATCAACTGATGACTCAGTGTCATGATCTAAAGGCAAGTGATGATAACTCCAGCCACACCATTTGTTCAACTGCCATTTATTAGAGATAATCCACCTGGGTGGCCGAAAGGGCATACTATTTATATTATTTTGGTTGTGCTATTTGAAGTGAAGTGAAGTGAGGTGAAGTCACTCAGTCGTGTCCGACTCTTTGCGACCCCGTGGACCCCGTGGACCCCGTGGACCGTAGCCCATCAGGCTCCTCTGCCCACAGGATTCTCCAGGCAAGATATACTGGAGTGGGTTGCCATTTCCTTCTCCAGGGGATCTTCCGGGACAGCTAAAGGAACTCTTGTTCTACAAAAGATAAATTAGTAAGTGTGGCTGGACAAAGATCAAACAAAGATCAACTTTAGAGCCTAGACTTAGTGCTGTTGCTAATTTGTGTTATTTTGAATAAGTTGCATAGCTTCTCTGAGTTTTCAACTCATCTTTAAAATAGGATTAGTATTACCTATCAAGGTAATCTGCTGCTAAGTCGCTTCAGTCGTGTCCGACTCTGTGTGACCCCAGAGACGGCAGCCCACCAGGCTTCCCCGTCCCTGGGATTCTCCAGGCAAGAACACTGGAGTGGGTTGCCATTTCCTTCTCCAATGCATGAAAGTGAAAAGTGAAAGTGAAGTCGCTTAGTCGTGTCTGACTCTTAGCGACCCCATGGACTAAAGCCTACCAGGCTCCTCTGTCCATGGGATTTTCCAGGCAAAAGTACTGGGGTGGGGTGCCATTGCCTTCCCCGGTAATCTAATGAGACTCAAATTCATTATTATATTAATACATGCAAATGCTTTAAAAATTATTGATAGTTATGAAACATGAAAATTGGCATATAGGTCCTGAATACATGCTAGGTGCTTATAGAATATGAAGAGATACATCACAGTCTCTGAAACCAAGAACCTTATAATTTAGTTACAAAGAAAGGGTACAAACACTTAAATAGAATTGAAAGAGACATGTGTACCCCAATGTTCATAGCAGCACTGTTTACAATAGCCAGGACTTGGAAGCAACCTAGATGTCCATCAGCAGATGAATGGATAAGAAAGCTGTGGTATATATACACAATGGAGTATTACTCAGCCATTAAAAAGAATACATTTGAATCAGTTCTAATGAGGTGGATGGAACTGGAGCCTATTATACAGAGTGAAGTAAGCCAGAAAGAAAAACACAAATACAGTATAATAATGCATATATATGGAATTTAGAAAGATGGTAACAATAACCCTGTTTACGAGACAGCAAAAGAGACACTGATGTATAGAACAGTCTTTTGGACTCTGGGAGAGGGAGAGGGTGGGATGATTTGGGAGAATAGCATTGAAATATGTATAATATCATATATTAAACGAGTCGCTAGTCCAGGTTTGATGCCTGATAATGGATGCCTGGGGCTGGTGCACTGGGACGACCCAGAGGGATGGTATGGGGAGGGAGGAGGGAAGAGGGTTCAGGATGGGGAACACATGTATACTTGTGGCAGATTCATTTTGATGTATGGCAAAAGCAATACAATATTGTAAAGTTAAGCAAAATAAAATTTAAAATAAAATAAAATATTTAATTCCTTAAAAAAAAGGTTAATCAGCACAAGTGATAAATAATATACAAATTCAGCAATAGAAAGAGCATGCAGTAGTTTGTGATTAACCTCCAACTGAATGCCTCTCTCTGTTTTCATTGGAGAAGGCAATGGCAACCCACTCCAGTACTCTTGCCTGAAAACTCCCATGGATGGAGGAGCCTGGTAGGCTGCAGTCCATGGGGTCGCGAAGAGTCAGACACAACTGAGTACTTCACTTTCACTTTTCACATTCATGCATTGGAGAAGGAAATAGCAACCCACTCCAGTACTCTTGCCTGGAGAATCCCAGGGACGGGGGAGCCTGGTGGGCTGCTGTCTACGGGGTCACACAGAATCGGACACAACTGAAGTGACTTAGCAGCAGCAGTAGCTCTGTTTTCATAGGCACTTAGAGGAGGAGAAAACAATTGATGAGTGATATGTAAAGTGTTTTAGAAGAGGAATAGTTTGCCAGAGAGGGGAAAGAGGGAAGGGGAAATTGACAAATCAAGGACAATGCAGAATGAATATACAGGTGTATAGAAGCAAGGTCCGATGCTATAAAGAGCAATATTGCATAGGAATCTGGAATGTCAGGTCCATGAATCAAGGCAAATCGGAAGTGGTCAAACAAGAGATGGCAAGAGTGAGTGTCAACATTCTAGGAATCAGCAAACTCAAATGGACTGGAATGGGTGAATTTAACTCAGATGACCATTATATATACTACTGCAGGCAGGAATCCCTCAGAAGAAATGGAGTGGCCATCATGGTCAACAAAAGAGTCTGAAATGCAGTCAGATCAGATCAGTCGCTCAGTCATGTCCGACTCTTTGCGACCCCATGAACCGCAGCACGCCAGGCCTCCCTGTCCGTCACCAGCTCCCGGAGGTCACGCAGACTCACACCCATCAAGTCAGTGATGCCATCCAGCCATCTCATCCTCTGTCGTCCCCTTCTCCTCCTGCCCTCAATCCCTCCCAGCATCAGAGTCTTCTCCAATGAGTCAACTCTTCGCATGAGGTGGCCAAAATACTGGAGTTTCAGCTTTAGCATCATTCCTTCTAAAGAAATTCCAGGATTGATCTCCTTCAGAATGGACTGGTTGGATCTTCTTGCAGTCCAAGGGACTCTCAAGAGTCTTCTCCAACACCACAGTTCAAAAGCATCAATTCTTCGGCGCTCAGCCTTCTTCACAGTCCAGCTCTCACATCCATACATGACCACAGGAAAGACCATAGCCTTGACTAGGCGAACCTTTGTTGGTAAAGTAATGTCTCTGCTTTTGAATATGCTATCTAGGTTGGTCATAACTTTCCTTCCAAAGAGTAAGTGTCTTTTAATTTCATGGCTGCAGTCACCATCTGCAGTGATTTTGGAGCCCAGAAAAACAAAGTCTGACACTGTTTCCACTGTTTCCCCATCTATTTCCCATGAAGTGATGGGACCAGATGTCATGATCTTCGTTTTCTGAATGTTGAGCTTTAAGCCAACCTTTTCACTCTCCACTTTCACTTTCATCAAGAGGCTTTTTAGCCCCTCTTCACTTTCTGCCATAAGAGTGGTGTCATCTGCATATCTGAGGTTATTGATATTTCTCCCAGCAATCTTGATTCCAGCTTGTGTTTCTTCCAGTCCAGCGTTTCTCATGATGTACTCTGCATATAAGTTAAATAAACATGGTGACAATATGCAGCCTTGACGTACTCCTTTTCTTATTTGGAACCAGTCTGTTGTTCCATGACCAGTTCTAACTATTGCTTCCTGACCTGCATACAGATTTCTTAAGAGGCAGATCAGGTGGTCTGGTATTCCCATCTCTTTCAGAATTTTCCATAGTTTATTGTGATCTACACAGTCAAAGGCTTTGGCATAGTCAATAAAGCAGAAATAGATGTTTTTCTGGAACTCTCTTGCTTTTTCCATGATCCAGCGGATGTTGGCAATTTGATCTCTGGTTCCTCTGCCTTTTCTAAAACCAGCTTGAACATCAGGAAGTTCACGGTTCACATATTGCTGAAGCCTGGCTTGGAGAATTTTGAGCATTACTTTACTAGCGTGTGAGATGAGTGCAATTGTTCGGTAGTTTGAGCATTCTTTGGCACTGCCTTTCTTTGGGATTGGGATGAAAACTGACCTTTTCCAGTCCTGTGGCCACTGCTGAGTTTTCCAAATTTGCTGGCATATTGAGTGCAGCACTTTCACAGCATCATCTTTCAGGACTTGGAATAGCTCCACTGGAATTCCATCACCTCCACTAGCTTTGTTCATAGTGATGCTTTCTAAGGCCCATTTGACTTCACATTCCAAGATGTCTGGCTCTAGGTCAGTGATCACATCATCATGATTATCTGGGTCTTGAAGCTCTTTTTTGTACAGTTCTTCTGTGTATTCTTGCCACCTCTTCTTAATATCTTCTGCTTCTGTTAGGTCCACATCATCTCTGTCCTTTATCGAGCCCATCTTTGCATGAAATGTTCCTTTGGTATCTCTGATTTTCTTGAAGAGATCCCTAGTCTTTCCCATTCTGTTGTTTTCCTCTATTTCTTTGCATTGATCACTGAAGAAGGCTTTCTTATCTCTTCTTGTTATTCTTTGGAACTCTGCATTTAGATGTTTATATCTTTCCTTTTCTCCTTTGCTTTTGGCTTCTCTTCTTTTCACAGCTATTTGTAAGGCCTCCCCAGACAGCCATTTTGCTTTTTTGCATTTCTTTTCCACGGGGATGGTCTTGATCCCTGTCTCCTGCACAATGTCACGAACCTCATCCCATAGTTCATCAGGCACTCTATCTATCAGATCTAGGCCCTTAAATCTATTTCTCACTTCCACTGTATAATCATAAGGGATTTGATTTAGGTCATAACTGAATGGTCTAGTAGTTTTCCCTACTTTCTTCAATTTCAGTCTGAATTTGGCAATAAGGAGTTCATGGTCTGAGCCACAGTCAGCTCCTGGTCTTGTTTTTGCTGATTGTATAGAGCTTCTCCATCTTTGGCTGCAAAGAAATGCAGTACTTGGATGCAATCTCAAAAACGACAGAATGATCTCTGTTCGTTTCCAAGGCAAACCATCCAATGTCACAGTAATCCAAGTCTATGCCCCAACCAGTAACACTGAAGAAGCTGAAGTTGAACGGTTCTATGAAGACCTACAAGACCTTTTAGAACTAACACCCAAAAAAGATGTCCTTTTCATTATAGGGGACTGGAATGCAAAAGTAGGAAGTCAAGAAACACCTGGAATAACAGGCAAATTTGGTCTTGGAATACGGAATGAAGCAGGGAAAAGACTAACAGAGTTTTGCCAAGAAAATGCACTAGTCATAACAAACACCCTCTTCGAACAACACAAGAGAAGACTATACATGGACATCACCAGATGGTCAACCCCGAAATCAAATTGATTATATTCTTTGCAGCCAAAGATGGAGAAGCTCTATTCAATCAGCAAAAACAAGACCAGGAGCTGACTGTGGCTCAGACCATGAACTCCTTATTGCCAAATTCAGACTTAAATTGGAGAAAGTAGGGAAAACTACTAGACCATTCAGGTATGACCTAAATCAAATCCCTTATGATTATACAGTGGAAGTGAGAAATAGATTTAAGGGCCTAGATCTGATAGATAGAGTGCCTGATGAACTATGGAATGAGGTTCGTGACATTGTACAGGAGACAGGGACCAAGACCATCCCCATGGAAAAGAAATGCAAAAAAGCAAAATGGCTGTCTGGGGAGGCCTTACAAATAGCTGTGAAAAGAAGAGAAGCCAAAAGCAAAGGAGAAAAGGAAAGATATAAACATCTGAATGCAGAGTTCCAAAGAATAACAAGAATAGATAAGAAAGCCTTCTTCAGTGATCAATGCAAAGAAATAGAGGAAAACAACAGAATGGGAAAGACTAGAGATCTCTTCAAGAAAATCAGAGATACCAAAGGAACATTTCATGCAAAGATGGGCTCGATAAAGGACAGAAATGGTATGGACCTAACAGAAGCAGAAGATACGAAGAAGAGAGGGGCAAGAATACACAGAAGAACTGTACAAAAAAGATCTTCACGACCCAGATAATCACGATGGTGTGATCACTGACCTAGAGCCCGACATCCTGGAATGTGAAGTCAAATGGGCCTTAGAAAGCATCACAATGAACAAAGCTAGTGGAGGTGATGGAATTCCAGTTGAGCTATTTCACATCCTGAAAGATGATGCTGTGAAAGTGCTGCACTCAATATGCCAGCAAATTTGGAAAACTCAGCAGTGGCCACAGGACTGGAAAAGGTCAGTTTTCATCCCAATCCCAAAGAAAGGCAATGCCAAAGAATGCTCAAACTACCGCACAATTGCATTCATCTCACACACTAGTAAAGTAATGCTCAAAATTCTCCAAGCCAGGCTTCAGCAATATGTGAACCGTGAACTTCCAGATGTTCAAGCTGGTATTAGAAAAGGCAGAGGAACCAGAGATCAAATTGCCAACATCCGCTGGATCATGGAAAAAGCAAGAGAGTTCCAGAAAAACATCTATTTCTGCTTTATTGACTATGCCAAAGCCTTTGACTGTGTGGATCACAATAAACTGTGGAAAATTCTGAAAGAGATGGGAATACCAGACCACCTGGTCTGCCTCTTGAGAAATTTGTATGCAGGTCAGAAAGCAACAGTTAGAACTGGACATGGAACAACAGACTGGTTCCAAATAGGAAAAGGAGTATGTCAAGGCTGCATATTGTCACCCTGTTTATTTAACTTATATGCAGAGTACATCATGAGAAACGCTGGACTGGAAGAAACACAAGTTGGAATCAAGATTGCTGGGAGAAATATCAATAACCTCAGATATGCAGATGACACCACCCTTATGGCAGAAAGTGAAGAGGAACTAAAAAGCCTCTTGATGAAAGTGAAAGTGGAGAGTGAAAAGGTTGGCTTAAAGCTCAACATTCAGAAAATGAAGATCATGACATCTGGTCCCATCACTTCATGGGAAATAGATGGGAAACAGTGGAAACAGTGTCAGATTTTATTTTTCTGGGCTCCAAAATCACTACAGATGGTGACTGCAGCCATGAAATTAAAAGACGCTTACTCTTTGGAAGGAAAGTTATGACCAACCTAGATAGCATATTCAAAAGCAGAGACATTACTTTGCCAACAAAGGTTCGTCTAGTCAAGGCTATGGTTTTTCCAGTGGTCATGTATGAATGTGAGAACTGGACTGTGAAGAAGGCTGAACGCCAAAGAATTGATGCTTTTGAACTGTGGTGTTGGAGAAGACTCTTGAGAGTCCCTTGGACTGCAAGGAGATCCAACCGGTCCATTCTGAAGGAGATCAGCCCTGGGATTTCTTTGGAAGGAATGATGCTAAAGCTGAAACTCCAGTACTTTGGCCACCTCATGCGAAGAGTTGACTCATTGGAGAAGACTCTGATGCTGGGAGGGATTGAGGGCAGGAGGAGAAGGGGACGACACAGGATGAGATGGCTGGATGGCATCACTGACTCGATGGATGTGAGTCTGAATGAACTCCGGGAGCTGGTGATGGACAGGGAGGCCTGGTGTGCTGTGATTCATGGGGTTGCAAAGAGTCGGACACTACTGAGCGACTGATCTGATCTGATCTGATAGGGCTGATCACCCAAATTTGTAGGCTGAAGCCTCAACCCCATGTGTGACTAAGCTGGAGATTAAGGTTTTTACAAAGGTGATTGTGGTTAAGTGAGATCATAAAGGTGGAACCCTGATTCAGTAAAACTGGTGTCATTATGCTGCTGATGCTGCTAAGTCGCTTCAGTCGTATCCAACTCTGTGCGACCCCATAGACGGAAGCCCACCAGGCTCCTTTGTCCCTGGGATTATCCAGGCAAGAGTACTGGAGTGGGTTGCCATTTCCTTCTCCAATGCATGAAAGTGAAAAGTGAAAGGGAAGTTGCTCAGTCGTGTCTGACTCTTAGCAACCCCATGGACTGCAGCCTACCAGGCTCCTCCATCCATGGGATTTTCTAGGCAAGAGTACTGGAGTGGGGTGCCATTGCTTTCTCCAGGTGTCATTATAGAGGAGGAAAAAATACCAGCGATTGCTTTCTCTATCACTCACTGTGTCTTTCCCTCTTAGGAGGACACGCTGAAAAGGCAGCCATCTGCAAGTCAGGAAGAGAGCTCTCACAAAAACTGAACCATGCCAGGAACTTAACCTTGGACTTTCTATTTATTATCCAGAACTGCTAGAAAACAAATGTCTGTTGTTTAAGTCCTTCAGTCTGTGGGGGTGTTTTGTTATGGCAGCCTCAGAGAGCTAAGACAGCATGAACTGTGTAAACAAAAGAGAGGAAGAAGAGATACACAGTACTCCTTAAAAGTCTTTTTTTTTTAATTAATATTTTGGCCAGTAAGTAGATAACCTTGAAGTTTAATGTTTGATAAGTTAAAAGACCAAAAAGAACATAGGGTAAATTAGGTTCAGGTTGACAGTGATTTTGAATTTCACTAAGTTTACATTTTATCCTGTAGCAAGCATGGGCACACCTTGAAATTTTGGAGAAGACAATATGCTCAGTAATAGAGCAGCACATTAGTGAGAACAATCTCGTACGAATAAGGCTGAATTTTCAAGAGCAGAGAGAAAAGGCAACAGATTGTTGTTATCATTCTCTTGAGTTTAATATTAAGTAAAAGATAATTTTTAATCTATATTAAAAGTGAGATTGATGGCTTATCACATTCCTATATTTCTGCTAAGAAACTCAGCAAACACAGCAATTAGTTCCATCTTCCCATTTATTTATTTCTCTTGCTTTATTACATGGTTTATCTGTTTTTAAATAGTTTTCCTCTCTATCAGAAATAGAGCTGTCCTAAGGAAATTTTCCTAAGCCAAAATGGTATAAGGTGAATAAGTAGTTACCGTAGGACACATCTTGCTAACGAATACACAGGATAAATCGAGATAGAGCGCAGATGCTCACAGACAGCAGTTTAAAGCTCTGGTGGCTGGGTGCTGAGTGCAGTTCCTAGGGAAATCGCTTGGCGGCGCTCCTCTCGCTGTTCGGGGTGACGCCTCCATAAAGGCTCACTGCAAAGTATTAATAAATGCCAGGCGCTATTTTCACTTTTCACCTTTTATCATCAAAGCCAAAATTCTCTTCAGAATTCTCTTATTTAGCAAAAACAGGCACTAATGTAGGTCTTTCATAAAAGTTAAGAGGCTAAAATGAAACTTCAAAAAGTACCTGTAGCTCTGTTTATTAATTCAACAAATATGTGTTAACATCTCTCAGACGTCAAGCTCTGTTCTAGGTGAATAAAGATTCCTTGCTCCTCTAAAAACACCTTCTAAGAAAGAGAGACACACAATAAACATAAAATAAAAAAAGAAGTCAAACATTTATTAGAAGTCATAGGGTATTTAGTAGATAACGTAATTATATACCTCGATATATTTTTATTATATATACAAAAGAGCTTTTCTGTAACCTCTATTTAAAAAAAAAAAAAAGAGCAATTAGAGCAAAATAAGTTGAATTTAGATAGTTTCATGAGTGAATTTGTTGTAGTTCAGTCACTGATTGGTGTCCAACTCTTTGTGACCCCATGAACTACCGCACGCCAGGCTTCACTGTCCTTCACTTTCTCCTGGAGTTTGCTCAAACTCATGTCCGTTGAATCAGTGATGGCTTCCAACCATTTCATTCTCTGTCACCCCCTTCTCCTCCTGCCTTCAGTCTTTCTCAGCAACAGGGTCTTTTCCAATGAGTCAGCTTTTTGTATTAGGTGGCCAAAGTACTTGAGCTTCAGCTTCCGCATCAGTTCTGGCAAACCAACCCATTCAGGGTTGATTTCCTTCAGAAGTGAATAGATGGCAATTTTAAATATGATGGTCAGGATAAGACTGACTGAAAAGTTAACCTCTAAGTAGTCTTGCAACCACATCTCACATTGTAAGTCAATATGATCATTCTTGTTAAACAAGGAGGGTTTTCAATAATACATAAAAAATAAATTTCAGTAGTCAAGTTTGCAATGATAAAGGCTTAGGCCAGTGTTTTAGTGATGGGGGAAAGAGATCAATGTAAGAGGAAGTGTTAAAAATAATTGAAAGCTAAGTGACTACCTCACCCTTCTCTTGCTCTCCGTATTTAGAAAAGTGAGGATTCAGACTTTAATAAATGGAAGAAGACTTACAGCTTCATTAACAGAGGCAGGGCTTTCAGTGAACAATAGTCATGCACTTGTGAAATCCATGATCCTTGCTGAAACCAAACCAAAATAAAATTTTTAAAAAAAAGCTAATTTTATTTGCAGTGAAAATGGAAAACAGCTACTTCCCTAAACCACAGTCTTTGAAGAATATCTGCCAAATATTCTGAAATGCAGATGAATTGAGGGAAGTTGTGGAAAACCAAACAAATGAATATCTTCACATCTTGAATGAGGTACAGAATTCTATAAAAGTAAATGTGGCTCCTAACGGAGTATGGGTAGGCTGCAGTAATAAACATCCCTGTGCGGTATATGTTTCTTTGAAATATGGGCTCCTAAATGGCAAAAATCATCTGAATGTGAAGTGAAATTAATAAGACACAGAAAATACCAGCTCCTGATTAAAACCAATGGGACATGAGTTAAATAATTGAAGGACCTGTCAGAAGATGAACTGGATGCTTAATTTTGAGCTGTACAAACCTGTCTGGATGATCTATTCACCTGAAGAGACATGTTCCCCCAAGACATAGGATGAGCAATATACACCGATGATGTGTGCAAAATAACACATCTCATTTCAAATTGCTGATGGCCCCAGATGACTACTGCTACTCTGAAAATTATTCTTCTATGAATAGTAGAAATAGAGCTATACTTTTATGAGCCATGGGACTTCCACTTCATCTAATGTGGATAGCAAGAACCAGATATACCCTTCCACCAAAATATATGACACATGGGTTTTGACTTGTTAGATATCAGGCAATGAAAGATAATGTTCACGCAAAAGTGAAAATGTCATTGCTCAATGTCCGTCTCTGAGACCCCATGGACTGTAGCCCATCAGCTTCCTCTGGCCGTGGGATTCTCCAGCAAGAATACTGGAGTGAATTGCCATTCCCTTCGCCAGGGAATCTTCCCGACCCAAGAATTGAACCTGGGTCTCCCACATTGCAGGCAGATTCTTTACCCTCTGATCTACCAGGGAAGCCCAGTTTCCACATAAGAGTCAAGCAGCAAACAAGACCGGCCGTGACCTCTGTGGATGCACTGGTATGTGGGGCTACCTCCCAGAGCAGGAGCCACTTGGACAGGTGTCCAGTGCTGGCAGAAGTCACCTGGCAGGGCAGGTGGGGCAGAGCAGGAGCTGCTTTAAAGGGTCAGGTGGGCCAGTCGATTAGGCAGGGCAAATCCTGAATGGAACCCTGGAGAGGAGCACACAGGGTGAGCTGGATGATGGAGAGTGATGGAAATATGCTTGCCAGTTCTAGGCCACAGAGATTGGAGGAGCGGGGGTGGCGGCGGGGGGACTTGTGCCTTCCTTCCCTAGAGAAAGATCTTCCAGACCTCTGCCCCTCCAGCATGTGCACTGAAGTTAGTCAATGTATCTTAGTTTCATAGGAGGCAGGTGCTTTTCAAACTGCTGCCCCTGGAATGGGAATCAGAGTGAGTGGATCTGCACTCCAGACCTTCAAGAGCAGAAGTCTCAGTTAAAAAAAGATGTTTGCTCCTTGGAAGGAAAGCTACAACAAACCTAGACAGTGTATTAAAAAAGCAGAGATATCAGTTTGCCCACAAAGGTCCATATAATCAAAGCTGTGGTTTTTCCAGTAATCATGTATGGATGTGAGAGTTGAACTATAAAGAAGGCTGATCACCGAAGAATTGATGCTTTTAAATTGTGGTGTTGGAGAAGACACTTCAAAATCCCTTGGACAACAAGGAGATGAAACCAGTCAATCCTAAAGGAAATCAGTCCTGAATATTCATTGGAATGACTAATGCTGAAGCTGAAGCTCCAATACTTTGGCCACCTGTTGCAAAAAACTGACTCATTGGAAAAGACCGTGATGCTGGGAAAGATTGATGGCCACAGGAGAAGGTGACAGCAGGGCATGAGATGCTTGGATGGCATCATCAACTCAACGCACATGAATCTGAGCCAACTTCAGGAGATAGGGAAGGATAGAGGAGTGTGGCATGCTAAGTTCAGGGGTTGCAAAGAGTCAGATGTGACTTAGTGACTGAGCAACAACAACATTAAGGACAAGTGGCAGTTTGAAAAATCTGATCAAACTTGGGGGAGAGAATATTAGGTACCTGCATCAGAGTAGCATAAAATTTATTTTTGAGAATATCTTCTTGCTTTTAGATATTCCTTTGCCTTTCTTCTCTAAGAAAAGAGTTGACTTATTAGTTATAACATTTCTCTCATTTTGTTTCTGTTGTCAAATCCATGAATAATTTGTACAGAAACTGGGAGCCTGGGGTGGGAGCATCTATACTCACATTTGTGTTCCCAGTGTCCAGAATATACACAATAATATACACACAATTTCAGTAAGTCTCCTCTCGAAAGCCTTGAGATCTTCTACCTGCTCCAGCGAGTTCACGTCGTGCGGCAGCTCTGGTCATCAGCGCGGCTGCTTCCACATCTCAGCTCTGCGGTCCCTACTGGGCCCGCAGCATCAACTCCCACCTCTAACCACTTCCCACAGTAATTTTTTGAGGTGTTAATATTTTCTAAGAAAATAAGAGCTTCTTATGAAGTTCATTTTCATAAGGAGCCCCAGAAATAATGGGTTTCTCCTATGAGTCTCATCCAGCCACTATATACTTAAGACTTGAGCTGGAATCCATGCTAAGGCCCTTCTGTTATAATTAATTGAACACAATGTCTGAGGTTTCAAACTTGCCTAACCTTCAATTCCCTTTACTGCTCTAGCTTTATTGTTTCTAGAACAACTATCTGTATGTATTCTCCCACTGGGAGTGCTCTCACATCGTTTAGCTCTCTCTTCCCAGAACTGCAAGTGCTGAAAACTGGAAATGATCTTGTCTGGGGCATGTGAATATATGTGCTCATGAGAAATCAAGAGAGCTGGGAATCGCCACTCAGGCCATAACTTTAAATCCACAGTGTGCTAAGCAAAACAAGGCTCCATGGTGGGGTGAAGGCTGCACATGCTAACAGAGCCCTTGTTTCCCCAAATTTCTGATTCTCATCCAGGCAAACCCACTCCAATCTAATATATTATGTTGTCATAAGAAATGTGCAACATTACAGTCTGGTACATCTCGAAGTGTCTTTAGGGGATCCTTTGTTTCTCTGTCAATTTCTTGGCTTTTTCCTGGAAGTCAGATGGATATAAATACTTAAAACAGAACTCCTTGGGAAATCTCTCCATCACCAGACTTGTGGGAAAGTTCGGGACCAGGTGGTATTAAAGAAATTATGATAATTCCCCTCAGATGCCCTTTAAACAAACCAGCCTCCTGGAATACAAGAGGAATGGGATTTGTGTCCTAGTCTTGTTAAAGCCGTGTCTGTAACTCTAGTTCTAGAAAGACAGTGTGTGTGTGTGTGTTTCTGGTACTTCAGTAAACACAAGACCTCTCCTCTTAGGTTCTACCTGCTGTCCTTCAGTGAAACTTGACATATCTGTAGTTTTTCTGTGGTTATATAGCTTATTCCCAAAAATGGTACTGAACTTGAGTCCACTCACTTGCCCAACATCAAAGTCAATTGACTGACATTGGGTTGTGATGAAGGAAAGGACAGCTTTTATGGAATAGCATCAAGCAAGGAGAGGAGCTTCCCTGGTGGCTCAGATAGCAAAGAATCTGCCTGCAATGAAGGAAACCCAGGTTCAATCCCTGGGTCAGGACGCTCCCCTGGAGAAGGAAATGGCATCCCACTCCAGTATTCTTGCCTGGAGAATTCCATGGACAGAGGAGCTGGGTAGGCTACAGTCCATGGGGTCACAAAGAGTTGGACACAACTGAGTGACTAAATGCTTCCACTTTCAAGCAAGGAGAATGGGCAGCTAATGTTTAAAAACTCAAACTCAGCAAGGGCTGTCAGAGAAGCCTTTTAAAGGCAATACGGCAGTGGTGGTGGGGGGGGTGAGGGGGAGGGCACAGCAGGGTGAAGGTTGCAGGTGACGTGGCTTTCTTCTGATTGTTTGGTGGTGAGGTAACAGGGTGATGTTTCAGGGATCTTAAGCATCAACCTTCGGGTCCCAACCAGTCTGGGGTCTAGTTCTTTGTGGTCAGCATATAGTTACCAGACTCCTCATTGGTGGTGGAATGGAGGTGGGTGTACAGTTCCTGCAAAACAATTCAAATCTATGTATCAGATTGTTATATGTATCCCTTTAGGAGAAATTAGGATTCTTGTTGCTCAACTATTGTCATTATTTTTCTGGTTTAACCACATTTCCTTTGTTTCTGCATTCTTTTAAGTCCCTAATTATTAACTGCTTGTACGAGGGATCTTTGGAACTCAAAGACCTAGGAGACTAAAGCATTCTTCTACAAATAGGAAATGGGGGGTGGGAGGTGGCATGAGCACCCTGAAGAGTCTTGTTAGTTTTTTTAAGGTCTTAAGTCATAGTTCTAAAAAATCATTATGTGGGGATTTAGAAGCAGCTTGTATGTAACATTCATTTGCTACAATGCCAGATTAGAGATTTCTTTTTAGGCAGAAAATTTTAAATATTGCTTGGCTTTGCACCCTCATAGTCACTCCTTTCACCACACCATTAATGTTATAAGAAACTTAATTTTATTTCAAGTAGGAAAATGAAAAGGGTTTTTTTTGTTTGTTTTACAAGATCTTAATCATGGACACCTTATTCATTCACCTCCACACATGAATCAGACTTCTGATCACACGAAGAAGTTCATCTCATCTCCCTTAGTGTCTTACAGGCTTATGTGAGTCCCAAGTTAAAAGAAAAGACAGATTCTACTGCTGGCTTGGTCTGTTACAAATCTACCCAAACAGATTAGAAAAAAAGATCTCTCAGTAATCCAAGAACCCTGGAATTTGGAAATTCTCAAATGACTACAACTGTGAGCTTTCACCAACTCTTTAGCTCAGCAGTCAACCCTGATTCCACGAGGGAAACATCTAAATATCTGACCCTTCTCTCTTGTACCCTGCAGCCAATTGGTCAGAAAATTCTAATTAACTCTTTAATGTAGCCTTTCCCCTTCCATCCAAACTACCACCAACTTAGTCTTTGCTTTCCTTCTCCGTTTTGGGCTGTTTCCATGGTCTCCTTCTATCAGTACTGATCCAAGTCATGGAGTAGCCAGTAATTTTGCTCAGATAATAAATACAATGTTACTAAATGCAAGTTCCTGTGTCAGACACACAGGACAAATAAGCTGAGACACTGGGGTTTGGAGCAAAGAAAGGTTTATTGGAGTGCAGAGTAAGGAGAACTCCAAATAACCCCAGACTCCTGGAGGGGTTTCAGCAAAGCATTTTCAGAGGCCAGGTGGGAGGATGTTGTAGGGTGTGTGATCAGCTCATGTACAATTCTCTGATTGGTTGATGTTGATGTTACAGGGCATTATCATTCCTTCAGTTCAGTTCAGTCACTCAGTTGTGTCTGACTCTTTGTGACTCCATGAACTGCAGCACGCCAGGCCTCCCTGTTCATCACCAACTGCTGGAGTTCACCGAAACCCATGTCCACTGAGTCAGTGATGCCATACAAACATCTCATCCTCTGTCATCCCCTTCTTCTCCTGCCCTCAATCTTTCCCGGCATCAGGGTCTTTTCCAATGAGTCAGCTCTTCTCATCAGGTGGCCAAAGTATTGGAGTTTCAGCTTCAACATCAGTCCTTCCAATGAACACCCAGGACTGATCTTTAGGATGGACTGGTTGGGTTGGATCTCCTTGCAGTCCAAGGAACTCGCAAGAGTCTTCTCTAACACCACAGTTCAAAAGCATCAATTCTTTGGTGCTCAGCTTTCTTTAGAGTCCAACTCTCACATCATTCCTTAGGTGCCAGTAGATCTGAGGGTTCAAGGAGTTACTTTCTTCCCTGTTGAGGGTGGTCTTAGCATCTGTAAAACAACTCAGAACAGGTACACCAGCAATATTATCTAGGTACTTCAGAGAGGGGCTACAGCAGAAAATAAGGGGGGAGGATCCATCCCAGGAAGACCTCATAGGGTTTTGCTTTTTGTAAAAAAAAAAAACAAAGACTAACTGGTGTTACCTCTCTAAGAAACACTTAACAATCTGTTGTCAGTGCCTGTCATGCATGTCAATTTGAGGAGCTTGTATATCTCCAGAGACAGAGCAGAGGCCCTTTGACTGTGTCTCAAAGCCTGGGACACCCTTCTGGAATGTCTGTTCAGCCAAAATTCAGAACTAACACAGGCCCACCTCTTGGGCATCAGGCATAGTAAATTTTCCTCAATAAACTATAATTTCACATGTTATCAAATTAAAGTGAAAGTGTTAGTCACTCAGTCTTGTCCGACTCTTTGTGACCCCATGGACTATAGCCCACCGGGCTCCTCTGTCCGTGGAAATTTCCAGGCAAGAATATACTCCAGGGGATCTTTCCAACTCAGGGACTGAACCCATTTCTCTTGCATTTCCTGCATTGGCAGGCAGATTCTTTACCACTGTGCCACCTAGGAAGCCCATGTACTATAACATTTAACATGTTAATAAACTGGGGTTTTCTCCTGTTCTTCTGTCTTATGTCAATTTGATTATTAGACAAGCCTAAGAAATTAGAAGGGAAGAAGAAAAAAATTTTCCCCTCCAACACAATGTATGTACTTTTAGTGATTTAATGTTATTTCCAAATCTTTCAGGTCCTCCCCAGCAACCTCTGTTCTCCTGTTTAAAATGTCCTTAAATGCTGTAAATGTCCTTAAGCTTTGTTAAGTGAGCCACGTTGGAACTCCACATTCTCGGTTTTATCGCTTCAGCTCAGAAAAACAGTTCAACAAAACAAAACAGCAGATTCTGTCTTGCTTTACAATCACTGTGTTATAACAGTCATAGCAACAAACATTCTTTAGTTTATAGCAGAGAAGCTTTCAAATATTCCTATCCTAAACCAGTTCCTCCACAATTGCTTAAGACCAAATGACTAATTCAACTCCGTGGATAAACATGATATGGGCAGAATATGGATGTCATAAAAAGCTACAAAGAACTACAGCTTTTGGAAAGAAATCAAATGCCCCAGTTAGAAAAGGAACTTGGGACATTTTCCTTCTAAAGATGTTTCATTTCTGTAAGTAACACTTAGGGGTTGATGAAGTAAAATTCATATTTTGAGGGAAGATAAGAAGCATTTAAATAAAAATTCATTCTCTGCTTGTTTGGCCCACCTCCCCCTGTCCTGGTGTGCATCCTGCATCTGCTTTATGTGTTAACCAGACCTCCCCAATGGCAGAAATACCGGCTCAATCATAAAGATCCAGTTTTGTTCTTCTAGCCCCAGTCATGTAACTACTCAGAAGACGACATTACTTACATATGACCTTATTAATGTTCATAGCTATATTACTTGTATTCTTCCTGTTTGATAAGATGATTTCTTGTGTGAGATAAAATCCATATTTCATGACAAGACAAGAAAAATTTAAACATAAAAAAATTTCTCTGCCCTTTGGCACTCTCTCTTCCCCCTACTGTGCACTGTGTGTCTGAATCTAGCATTGGCCAAGCCTCCCCCATGAACAGAAATATCTATTCAACCATAAAACACAACGTTCTCCACATCAACAAGACAACTCCTTAAAAGATAACATTCCTTCTTGATCTTATATGGGGCCACATGAGGCTTAGCTCTGGATTATGTAAACTGTATAATCCATAGTTTAATGTACAGCCTTCTATGTCCAAAAGCTTATATAATTCTGCCTTGGCTTGTAAAGAATGGAACATTTCTTGGAGTTTTCTGAGATGCTCTTCCTGGGTTATAATCCTCAAATTTCCCTGAATAGAACTTTCCATTTCTTTCTTAGATCTCCTGATTCATTTGTGTTGACACTTGTATTACCAAATGTGTGACTGAGGCTCTGATAAAAATAATAATGACTAGGTGACTTGAATGGATTGACCAAGTATGTAGTTATGTAAGATCATTGATTGCATATAATAGTTTAGCTCTAGATATGGGAAGAAGAAACAAGAGGGACCCATTTCCAGGATGCAGGAGGTGCAGGTTTGACCCATGGGTAGGGAAGAGCCCCTCGTGAAGGAAATGACAACCCACTCCAGTATTCTTGCCTGGAAGATCTCATGGACAGAGGAGCCTGGCAGACTACAGTCCATGGGGTTGCAAGGATCGGACATGACTTAGTGACTAAACAACAAACAAATTAATAAGGGAGGCAGTCCAGAGTCTTTTGGCTACTATTGATAAAGCTTAGTCCAGTAAAAGCACATTGAGTGGCCAGTCAATGAAATCCTCCCCTGGCCTAGGAATGAGCATTTCTAGCACCATGGAACAAACAGGTCACAAATGCCTCTCAAATCTTGGAAGAAATTAAGACCAAAAGGGAGGGGACTATAAAATAATGTTGCCCATCACCTTTTCTACCAGAATCAAGTCATTAACCATGGCAGTTGCTGACCTACAGCACTGACAGGATTGAGGATGAAGATCAGGGTTAGACTTTCTGTGCTCTGGGAAAACTGGCAGAACTGGTTAGGTATTTTCAGGAAAAAAAAAAAAAATTGTATGTACTGGTTTCTCCCATTTTCCCATACATAGAAAAGCCCTAAAACCATTAACTAATATCTGTGCCTTGAGAGTAGTAATAATCTTCTACCAGATGTGTGCCTGATTGCATGTGCCCCGTCACCAAAATCACAAATGTACTTGCCTCTCCCTCTACCTCTTTGGAACGCCTCTGAGCTTTCTGAAAAACTGCTTAAAATCCTCAGATTGCCCTGAATAAAATTTTACATTTCTTTCTTAGACTTGACTATTGATTATTTATTTTTTATGAACAGGGTTCTATGCACATTGTTATGGGCACTTATATTATCTGTTGAAGAAGAAAGTAAAAGCCTAGTCTTTCAGCTGACTTAGAAATACAGACTCTGTTCACAATTATTATTACCTCAACAAAATATTCTTATTTATAAAAATGAATACTTAACATCCTAGGGAAACACTCAACCAATATAACTGAATAATTAACTCAAAACTTAGTTAATCATTGTCCTTATTTTCACAGAGAATGCTTGGATATTTTGATATATAGTAGCAGACAAGTTTCATTCCTTTTTTGTTGGAAAGGAGTTATATATTGTTGACTTTATGTGTTACTTATATGGTGTTCTTACTAGTTACTTCCTTTGACTAAAACAAAATGAGTAAATATATACTGAACTTCAGCCTCAGCAGGGCACTGTGATGTCATTTTCTGTTCTTGAATTAACCTTCACGATATCTGTGGAGCTGACTAGCAACAGTTTGAGTGACTGTAAGAGCTCTGCTTGTGGAAAAATCATGCTCGAGAAACAACACAGTTGTTAAGGCATTTGGAAGTAATATAGAACATTGAAAGTGTTCGTGTACTCACTGTACTCACTGCTATTACAGTTCTCTTTGGGAAAATCTATAGCTTTGGAGTTTATTAAATCATGTACATTAGTAAAGCCTATTTTCAACACATACTATTCATTCCTCTGTGCCTTCTAATATCTGGTGAGCAGGTGAAAGGACCCTCCTTCCTAGATGGATTGCTAAGTGTTTATAATAATGAAAAAAAGTTAGTAGTCCTTCTATTCATGTGCATAAATAATCAGCCTATTAAAGTTCTATTTCTATCTCTGCCTCTCTCCCAGAAACTGATGAGTTCAAGCAAAATCAATGAGAGATTTTCCTCAGCCTTGGAAGAGGGTGAGGAAGAACTTGCTTTTTTTTCTTTGTCCCCAGATATCTAGGATAGCAAATGGAGAAGGCAATGGCAACCCACTCCAGTACTCTTGCCTGGAAAATCCCATGGATGGAGGAGCCTGGTAAGTTGCAGTCCGTGGGGTCGCTAAGAGTCGGACACAACTAAGAGATTTCACCTTCACTTTTCACTTTCATGCATTGGAGAAGGAAATGGCAACCCACTCCAGTGTTCTTGCCTGGAGAATCCCAGGGACAGGGGAGCCTGGTGGGCTGCCATCTATGGGGTCTCACAGAGTCGGACACGACTGAAGCGACTTAGCAGCAGCAGCAGCAGGATAGCAGAGATATTCAGATAGACAATCAACTGATCCTCTAAGCATGGACTAGAGGTCACTTTTCAGTAAAAGGCCTCATGAAATAGATATTCTCATGGATGTTCATTCTTTGTTCTTCTTCTGCCCATACCCATCATTCCTTTTCTTCATCTTCATTCACTTTTTTGGAAGTTCCCTTCCAGATTAGCTTCTTCTCTCAATGCATAGGTAATAGTTGCAATAGTCACAGTGATATGTTCTTATTAAGTGAGTAACCAACATGAACTATTTGTGGAATTTGGATAGTTAAGGATATTATTGTCATTCTTATTCCTCATGTATTCTTAGATTTCTGATTGTTGGCTCTGTAATTTTGTTACATGAAGGCTCCAAGTATTTTATTATTAGCTCTTATCTCTGTTCCCTTTTATACTTATTCCCTTGGCAATTGCTTCCAACCTCATATTTTCAACTGATAGGTTATACTTAGCTGGTTCTCAAAAAACTGCAGTGTTAGTAGACTGAATTGCTTGCATGCTCAGTTGTGTCTGACTCTTTGCAACCTCGTGGACCATAGCCCGCCAGGCTCCACTGTCCATTGAACCCTCCAGGCAAGGATACTGGGGTGGGTTGCCATTTTCTACTCCAGGAATGGACGGGAGGAACCCGCCAGGCTCCACTGTCCATTGAACTCTCCATCCAATCTCACATGTTGATTTCTCAGCTCCCATAACCTGAGAATATAACCACATTGAGAGACAAGAAGATCCAACCAGTCCATTCTGAAGGAGATCAATCCTGGAATTTCTTTAGAAGGAATGATGCTAAAGCTGAAACTCCAGTATTTTGGCCACCTCATGCAAAGAGTTGACTCATTGGAGAAGACTCTGATGCTGGGAGGGATTGAGGGCAGGAGGAGAAGGGGACAACAGAGGATGAGATGGCTGGATGGCATCGCTGACTCGATGGGTATGAGTCTGGGTGACCTCCGGGAGCTGGTGATGGACAGGGAGGCCTGGCGTGCTGCAGTTCATGGGGTCGCAAAGAGTCGGACACGACTGAGCGACTGATCTGATCTGATCTGATCTGAGAGACAAGGTCTTTAAAAGGGTTATTAAGTTAAAATAAGGTTATGAGCATAGGGGTCTAATCCAACAGGACTGATCCTGATAGGAAGAGAAAGAAACACCAGAGTGTACAGTAAAGAAAAAAGGCCATGTGAGGACACAGAGAGAAGGCAGTGACCTGGAATTTGAAGAAAAAGTTCTCAGAAGAGTCCAGTGCCATGCTATTGTCTGAATATGTCCCCTCCAAATTCCTATGTGAAATCCTAATCCTGATGATGGTGATATTAGGAGATGGGGCATTTGGGAGGTAATTATGTCATGAAAACAGAACCTTCATGAATGGGATTGATGCCCTTAAAAAAGACACCCCAGAGAACTTGCTGCCCCTTGCACCATGTGAGGACAGACAAGTCAACAGTCTGACACCAAAAGGACTCACCAGAACCCAACTGTGCCTGCACCCTGATCTTAGATTTCCAGCCTCCAGAATGGTGTAGTTACAGAGAAAGCAGCCTGAATGAACTAAGACATCTGCCGATGGCTCGATCTAGCACTTCTCATCTTTAAAACTGTGAAAAAATTAATTTCTAAAAAAAAAAAAAAATTTCCTTTGTTTAAGCCACAAAGTCTATGGCATTTTGTCATGGCAACTCTAGAAAACTACTACTAATAGTAGTAGTTTCAGTTCATCTTCAGTTCATAGCTTCAGTTCATCTCAGTTGCTCAGCTGTGTCCTACTCTTTGCGATCCCATGGACTGCAGCACGCCAGGCCTCCCTATCCAACACCAACTCCCAGAGATTACTCAAACTCATGTCCATCGAGTTGGTGATAACATTCAACCATCTCATCCTCTGTCGTCTCCTTCTCCTCCCACCTTCAATCTTTCCCAGCATCAGGGTCTTTCCAATGAGTTGGTTCTTGCATTAGGTGGCCAAAATATTGGAGTTTTAGCTTCAGCGTCAGTCCTTCCAATGAATATTCAGGACTGATTTCCTTTAGGATGGACAGGTTGGATCTCCTTGCAGTCCAAGGGACTCTCAAGAGTCTTCTCCAATACCACAGTTCAAAAGCATCAATTCTTCAGCACTCAGCTTTCTTTATAGTCCAACTCTCACATCCATACATGACTACTGGAAAAACCATAGTTTTGACTAGACAGACCTTTGTTAGCAAAATAATGTCTCTGCTTTTGAATATGCTGCCTAGGTTGGTCATACCTTTTCTTCCAAGAAGCAATTGTCTTTAATTTCATGGCTGCAGTCATCATCTACAGTGATTTTGCTATGCTATGTTATGCTAAGTCACTTCAGTCGTGTCCAACTCTGTGTGACCCCATAGACGGTAGCCTACCAGGCTCCCCCGTTCCTGGGACTCTCCAGGCAAGAACACTGGAGTGCGTTGCCATTTCTTTCTCCAATGCATGAAAGTGAAAAGTGAAAGTGAAGTCACTCAGTCGTGTCTGACTCCTAGCGACCCCATGGACTGCAGCCAACCAGGCTCTTCCATCCATGGGGTCTTCCAGGCAAGAGCAGTGGAGTGGGGTGCCATTGCCTTCTCCGACAGAGATTTTAGAGCCCCCCAAAATAAAGTCTTTCATTGTTTCCATTGTTTCCCCATCTATTTATCATGAAGTGATGGGACCAGATGCCATGATCTTAGTTTTCTGAATGTTGAGTTTTAAGTCAACTTTTTCACTCTCCTCTTTCACTTTAATCAAGAGGCTCTTTATTTCCTCTTCACTTTCTCCCATAAGGGTGGTGTCATCTGCATATCCAAGGTTATTGATATTTCTCCTGGCAATCTTTATTTCAGTTTGTGCTTCATCCAGCCTGGCATTTTGCATGATGTACTCTGCATATAAGTTAAATAAACAGGGTGATAATATATAGCCTTGATGTACTCCTTTCCTGATTTGGAACCAGTCTGTTGTTCCATGTCCATTTCTAACTCTTGCTTCTTGACATGCATACAGATTTCTCAGGATGCAGATCAGGTGGTCTAGTATTCCCATCTCTTTAAAAATTTTCCACAGTTTATATTTCTAGAAATCTTCTGAATATATTCAACACCTCCAAGTTTCATTCCTAGTGATTTCTACATTTTTGGTATGATCTTTATCATTCTCTTCATTCCAATTAGGCTTGAAATTCCTGAGCACCTCGTCTGCCTGGTATCCTGAAATGCCATTCTGATACTGACCACCTGGTTTAACCTGTGTCAGACTCCACAGACAGGGTCCCCAACAGGACTATCCTCACTTCAAACACCAGCCCCACTTTAGGGTCTCCAGGTCACCCACAGCTCTGTCCAGATGGATACAATTCAGGGGTTCTTAGGATCACCCACCCAGTTTTAATAATTTGCTAAAATGACTCAGAGAACTCAAGGAAGTATTGTGATTACAGCTTTATTATGAATGATACAAACCAGAGCTACCCTATTGGAGAAACACATTGGGCAAGGTCTAGAAGGGTTCCGAATGCATACCTTCTGTGCCCTCTCTTCCAATGAATTAATACTCATCATATTCCCACAATAGCTTCACTAGTCAGAAAGCCCCAGCGAGCTTCGGCATCCAGGATTTTTATTGGCATTTCAATCTACAAGCGTGACTAATTAAATCATTGGCCATATTTTTGAACTCAATCTCTTATCTCAATTTCTTATTCACATGACTGTTCTTTCTGGTAATCAGCTCAAATCCTGAGTTACCTCAGATCAGATCAGATCAGATCAGTCGCTCAGTCGTGTCCGACTCTTTGCAACCCCATGAACTGCAGCACACCAGGCCTCCCTGTCCATCACCAGCTCTCGGAGGTCACTCAGACTCACATCCATAGAGTCAGTGATGCCATCCAGCCATCTCATCCTCTGTCGTCCCCTTCTCCTTCTGCCCCCAATCCCTCCCAGCATCAGAGTCTTCTCCAATGAGTCAACTCTTCACATGAGGTGGCCAAAATACTGGAGTTTCAGCTTTAGCACCATTCCTTCCAAAGAAATCCCAGGGCTGATCTCCTTCAGAATGGACCAGTTGGATCTCCTTGCAGTCCAAGGGACTCTCAAGAGTCTTCTCCAACACCACAGTTCAAAAGCATCAATTCTTCGGCGCTCAGCCTTCTTCACAGTCCAGCTCTCACATCCATACATGACCACAGGAAAGACCATAGCCTTGACTAGGAGAACCTTTGTTGGCAAAGTGATGTCTCTGCTTTTGAATATGCTATCTAGGTTGGTCATAACTTTCCTTCCAAGGAGTAAGCGTCTTTTAATTTCATGGCTGCAGTCACCATCTGCTCTTAGCATAAATTCAGATGTGATCCCATAGGCTCATGAATAGCAAAATACTATCACTTGGGAAATTCCAAAGATTCAGTCTCACTTCCAGGACCCAGGGATAAATGCCAGTCACATTCTTTATTTTACAACAGCAATCTTTGACTTTATCCTTATTTTGTGAAGTCATAGTCAGTTTCTATATCGAATGTGCTGTGGCTGTGCTAAGTTGCTTAAGTTGTGTCGCATCTCAACACTATGGACCATCTCCTGCCAGGCTTCTCTGACCATGGGATTCTCCAGGCAAGAATATGGGAGAGGGTTGCCATTCCCTCCTCCAGGGGATCTTTTCGACTCATGGATCGAACCCTTGTCTCCTGCCTCTCTGGCATTTGCAAGTGGGTTCTTTATCACTAGCACCACCTGGGAAACCCTCTATATTGAACAAAGTTCTCAGATAATCTGATAATTCTTAGACAATGTTTCTTATTTCCAAGCTAGTTTAGATTTTATTATGCCTTGTTTAGACTACTGCAATGACTTCCAAATAATTATTTAACTTTCATTTGTCTCTGGTCCTATTCTAAATACCACAGTCAAATTAATATTCAAGGCAAAATTTTAATTGTTTTGCTACATTTCCAAAACCCCTCTGCTTTTTAAAAATAAGTCTTGCTTTTTCAATCAAAGCTCTTGTCCATTTGACCTTCCCAGACAGCTCCTGCCTTAACTGGAAAATGAATTGCTACCTAATTTTTACAGACATACTACAGGAAACATTGAAGAGTGTTTACTATTGTGACTTTAGAATCAGATAGATCTTGATTCAACAAGAACGACTGAACTTATTTACTACCTATTTCACCTTGCTCAAATGACTTAACCTCTCTGTGCCTTGGCTCTATTTTAATGCTTACTTCACAGGACCACTTCAGGGATTAAATGATATAGTGTATTTATTAGAATGTCTGGCACTTAGAAAAATGTAAACCACTGGCAGCTACTTTTATTTTTATTTTGTTCTTCTAGAATGCCTTTTCTCCATCCCCATAGGGGAGTTCCTACCCAACTTGCTAGCTTCAATTCAAAGATTTCCTCCTTTCTGAAGTTCTTCCTAATTTTCCCCCCACCCCGCAACCAGACACAAGCTCTTTCTTTAAAATGACATAGCATTCTCAGTTCTTCTCAGGTAATTTTCAGGATATTTTGCTTATGATGTCAATGTTATAATGTCCTTATTCTGTCCTCTCACAATGTTGGGTTATATGACCTTTGAAAACAAAGGTTTTTCAGTGCATCTTAAATTTCCCATGGCACTTTGCACAATCCTCACACTTGATGGTCACTATCTTGTGTCTGATATTTTGCAGCTCCATGGACTTTAGCCTGCCAGGCTCCTCTGTCCGTGGAATTCTCCAGGCAAGAATACTAGAGTGGGATGCCATTTACTTCTCCAGGGGATCTTCCTGACCCAGGGATTGAACCAGGATCTCCTGCAATGCAGGCAGATTCTTTACCGGCTGAGCCACCAGTGAAACCCTGTGGATTGAGGTCTTTGTTGGATTGAGTCATCTGCAATTCAAAATTTGTGAAATACTTTTTCATATGAAATATATTAACTTAAATATTAGAACTAAAAAGTGCAGGAGTATCTTATTCTTTCATGGTAACAACTATGTTTTCTTTCCTTTTTTCCCCCCTTAATAGTATTGTTAATGTCATAATTTTTCTATGAATCTTTTGCTTTCAATGCATACATACCCGTAAACAGAAAAGCTATTTATTTTTTAATATCTACTACATATATGGCTTTATTTCTAATTTTCAATTTTTTAAAATTGGGAGGATAGCATGCACCCTTACAGATGCAAAAATAAGATTTTGAAAAGTTAAGTAAACTTCCCTAGGTTGCTTAATAAGTGAGTCACAGAGCCAGATCTCAAATGCAGGTCCATCTGACCTTAAAACCCACCCCATTTTCAACATTCGTTATACTGCCTCTTGGCAAAATTCCTGCATACTTTTGTACAACACATGTAAAGGAAAGAACCTCTAGGCTAAAGGCTGAGTTAAACCACTGAAAACAAACCAGTCAGGGGAGTGAGTGACAAAATAAAAACAGAAATGTGGTTATGCTTCCCAGGGCTCACAGTGATATTGTGTGGACATGAAGTGATTAAATACCTGCACCCTATAAGAAAGGCTGAATTCACTCCAGGAACACAGGGCTCATGTCTTGGGCATAGCCTTGGCTGAGAGCCAAGCTGCAGGAATGTTAACACAGTGGGGATATTGATTGAAAATCATCTCTGAGCTGGAAGTACTACGTTCAGTTAGAACATGTAGGAAGGAGACTGGCTTTCTTAGGATGGTAATTTGGTAAAGGCTTCCCAGGTGGCGCAACGGTGAAGAATCTGCCTGCCAAAGCAGGAGATGCAAGAGATGTGAGTTCGAACCCTGGATTGGGAAACTTCCTGGAATTGGAAATGGCAACCTACTCCAGTATTCTTACCTGTAAAATGCAGGGACAGAGGAGCCCGGAGAGCTACAGTCCATTGGAGTCACAAGGATTCGGACATGACTGAGCAACTGAGCACAATTTGGTAAATGTGATTAATACTGACGACATTTTAAGCATGGTAGCTGAAGCTTGTGAATTGCTGGGCCATTTGTGGCAGCAATGTCTGTCTCTCTGGTTTTAACACATTGGCTCTGTATTCCAGAACATTGAAAATACTGTTTGAGCAGTGTTAGAGATCCAATGGGATATGGCAGGTCTACTTCACAATCAAGTCAGTGGGAATCTTTATTTATGGTTATACATGCATGAATGAATGAGCAGTGTTAAGTTAAGCAAAGTTAAGATGCACTGTGATCAGCACACTCAGACAGGAGAAGATAACCCTTGTCTATAAATGTTATGCACTCCAGGGGGTGCCATCAGGCAGGCTCAATTGCTTAAGTGTATATAAAAGTCCATCCCAGGAACTGCCCATTTGAGACTTCCTAACCAACGAGGCTTCCCAGATGGTGAAGTAGTAAAGAATCCACCTACCATTGCAAGAGATGCAGAGACATGGATTCAATCCCTGGGTCGGGAAGATCCCCAGAGGAGGAAATGGCAACCCACTTCAGTATTCTTGCCTTGAGAACCCCATGGACAGAAGAGCCTAGCAGGCTACATCAGTCCATAGGGTCCCAAAGAGTCAGACACGAGTGAGCACGCAGGCAAGCAACTGAAACTAAACTCCTTCTGAGAGAGCAACTGTCACCCCATAGACATTTAGGCTCTCCCTGACCCAGCAAATAAAACTCACATCCAATTCTGGTGGTCCTAATTCTAATCCAAGAAAACCCAATGGCATTTTCTCCTGGGGTCACATGAGATGTGAAGAGGTTCTCATGCAAAAGACAAACCCATTAGAAACTGCCTCTTTCACTTAACTCAAAATGAAAAGTTTGCATAGTTAGACAAGTAGTGCAGACCCCACCTCTTGACAGGATGTCAAGCTGTCCAGTGACTGTGTATTCAACTAATTCTTCCTAGTGAGCAAACAAAATGTGTTTATATAAGGCACTAGGCAGATGAAGCTAAAACATACCATTCTTATTTCACTTCACAAATATTATCTTTGTCTCACAACATTTTCTTGCAACATTATTATATACTAACACTTCTTCAAGGAGACAATTTAAATTGATGTCTTAAAAGTACTCTGTAAGAACTGAGTCATTTTACACTACTCTTAGACCACTCAATTTATTCTTTTCTCTGTTGTACAGGCTTTTATTCTGTCTAAATTCCTTCTGAAAACCCTTGATTAACTCTTTATTGACTGTGGGAAAATCTCCCTTTTAGAGTATATTTGTTTTGGTTGAGACATAAATTCTTGTTGGATTTCCAGTTTTGGCAATGCGATACAGAGATGGTTCTACATTAGGCTGTCTCTGAAAGATTACGCCTAACACCAAAAATAGTACACATACAACATAGGCAAAATTAAATATGTTTGTAGAGAGTTGGGGAAATAGCATAAATAAAATTAATTCCTCGCTCAAGAGCCAAGCATCAATCCTTTGTTTTAAAAGCTGATAAATCAGGTAATTTAAGTGTCTTTTCAATATCATGAAGCTAACTACTATGAGAACAAAAAACTAATATAATCAACTATTGCAAGGTGGTGGCAAAAAGAAAGGAAAGGAAGGAGAACAGAAATGAAGCAGGAGAGACTTATTTCTTACTGCCTCATAGTGGATAGTCAGTTGATACTATCAAAATAAATAAAAAGTTAAATATGTTGTATTAAATTATAACTACAGAAATAACTGCTCGGTGTTACTTAGTGTTTTTGGTTCTGAATTCCCTTTAGGGTGCATAGTTCATTAGTGACTACAGCAGCAAATATTAATAATTTAATCCTTGTAAAACCAAACAACAAGCAGTATTCTTTGTCTTACATACATATACACACACAGAGTGGGGAGACCTCTAAACATACAACTTAAAAAAACAGAAAGCACAAGATCAATAAATTTGGTCTTAACATAAAAAATAAGAACATGTGCAATCAGTTCAGAAAAAAATCTGCTACACATATAATAAAAATCACTTTTCATTTTATAAAAATGCTCCATAAATCCACATCTTATTTATTTCTCTATATTTTTGGCCATGCTACACAGCTTATAGGATCTTAGTTCCCTGATCAGGGATTGAACACACACCCTTGGCAGTGAGAGTGCCAAGTACTAACTACTGGACCACCAAAGAACTCCCATACAAATCCATATTTTAAAATCTAACACCTGAACCAAGAAAGATGGTAAAGAACAAGAGAAGGTAATGGGAGATGAGTTGACAAAATTTACTATATAGTAAATAGCAAATTATTGTGTATAGTAAATGACATGATATCATGAATATTATATAATTTATAGCACTAGATGAGAAGGGGCCAGTGGGACAGTAGGGCAGAGAGAGAGAGAAGCAGCAGCCAGAGCTGAGGCTGGGAGTGGGTAAGGGTGCCCACGGGAGCCTTACAGGGGCTTTGGGAATCACTTGTTTGAGGGGAGGAGGATTAACCCAGTAGAAGGAATGATAGATTTTGATATCCAGCTCTGGCTGTGAGGTTTAAAAGTGATGATAGGGAAGCAAATGGAGAAACAAAAAATACAAATGACTCTAAAAAGTCAAATTAAGAGAAATACAAACTTAAGCAATAGTAATAAATCATTGTCTTTCATCATATTGGCAAAGATTAAAGAACAAAGCAAACAAAATGATGAACGACTATGGCCAAGGGGTACAGAAACAGACACTTTATTATTTTTCTGTTGCAAGCTAAATTGGCTCGATAGCAACTAACAAAATAAAAAAATGCACCAATATTTTGATCCTACAATTCCATTTCTATCATATCCTATTGATTTAACAGAAGATTTTCTAATGGTGTGTATATATAGTTATACACAGGCTTCCCAGGTGGAGCTAGTGGTAAAGAACCCACCTGTGAATGCAGGAGAGGCAGGAGACTTGAGTTCGATCCCTGGGTCTGGAAGATCCCTTGGAGGAGGACATGGCAACCCACTCCAGCATTCTTGGTGGAGAATCCCCAAGAATCCCCATGGACAGAGGAGCCTGGAGGGCTACAGTCCATCAGGTCACAAAGAGCTGGACATGACTAAAATGACTTAACACACACATATGCATAATAATATACACATGTACTGGAGAAAACAATGGCACCGCACTCCAATACTCCTGCCTGGAAAATCCCATGGACGGAGGAGCCTGGTAGGCCGCAGTCCATGGGGTCGCTGAGGGTCGGACACGACTGAGCAACCTCACTTTCACTTTTCACTTTCATGCATTGGAGAAGGAAACGGCAACCCACTCCAGTGTTCTTGCCTGGAGAATCCCAGGGACAGGGGAGCCTGGTGGGCTGCCGTCTATGGGGTCACACAGTCGGACATGACTAAAGTGACTTGGCAGCAGCAGTACATAAACAAGGATATTAACTGTGTCAAAAAATGTTGGAGTTATTCAAAAAGCCTGTGAGTTATGAAATTGGTAAAGCAAGTTACAAAAATACATACAATGGAATATTTTATTTTAAGGAATTATAATTACAATATATTTGAATTTCTTTTTACCAATTTTTGTGTGTGTGTGTGTGTGTGTGTGTGTGTATGCATCTTATTTCCACCCTTTTTCTTTGCTTCTCTTTATCCTCTTTTCCTTTGCTCTATTTAGTTAATTTAGTTTACTTTTATTGCTCTCCACCCCACCCCTTCATGAGCTTGGAAATTGTTCATTCTATTTCTGTCTTCAACTTGCAACTCTTCTCCAACTTGCAAGTATTTGAGAACACATGACACTAATCATCATCTTTTTCCCTTTTTCCTTCTACTCTGTTGCAGTTATAAACATACTTACAATATAAATCAGATTGTTCTTACCACCAGATTTTGGGCCCCTAATTCTCCTTTGCTCCATATACTGATTTACCTCTTGTTTTCTCCTGTGGTTGTGATTTAAAGTTGTGAACTTCTTCAGGGGCTATTCATGTGCTCCGTTTGTGTTTGTATTCTCAGAAGATAGTTCTGCTTTGGATTCTGCCAGTACCTCTGGGTTTCACTCGTCTCAGAGTGTTTGGCCTTAGGGTACTAGCTCCCCACACCGGTTAAATATATATGAGCCCCTCTATCCCATATGGAACAGGCTGACTTTCAGTTTCAGTGAAGTGAAGTAAAAGTCACTCAGTTGTGTCCGACTCTTTGCAACCCCAAGGACTATACAGTCCATTGAATTCTCTAGGCCAGAATACTGGAATGGGTAGCCTTTCCATTCTCCAGGGGATCTTTTGAACCCAGGGATTGAACCCAGGTCTCCTACATTGCAAGCAGATTCTTTACCAGCTGAGCCACAAGGAAAGCCCAAGAATACTGGAGTGGGTAGCCTATCCCTTCTCTAGCGGATCTTCCCGATCCAGGAATCGAACCCAGATCTTCTGCATTGCAGGTGGATTCTTTACCAACTGAGCTGTGAGGGAAGCCCAGTTTCATACTGGTCCCTTTTTATTTTGTCACCAGGTAGATGGCAATGTTCCCTGGCTGCTGTACTGGGCTGATGGATTTTTTTCTAGTTCCTTTTGAAACAACAGCAAAGATATCTTTTGCGGCCCCACCTATGTGCAAAGTTCCTTGCATCCATTCTAAGACTGGTCTCTCAGTCCTGATAAATCACAGACTCCAGGCCATAATGGGTATCTCCTTCCTAAATCACTCTAGACTGTATCAGAATCTCACAAGCACACATGCATACACCCTGTAAAAGAATAGTAATCCTTTGTCTTGGCTTCTTAGAAGCCTCAAGTGCTGACATTTAGTCAAAAGTTCCTTTTGCTGTTATAACATGCCATGCCTTCCTCCAGGGTATCTTCCCAACTAGAGATCAAACTCAAATCTCGTATGTCTCCTGCATTGGGTTTTTTACCACTAGCATCACTGGGGAAGCCCATAACGTGTCAACTGCTCCATTACTTTTCCCAACTTTGGGGCATATATTGTCTTTTTTTTTTTTTTTTTTTTTGGCTCCAAAATCACTGCAGATGGTGACAGCAGCCATGAAATTAAAAGACGCTTACTCCTTGAAAAGAAAGTTATGACCAACCTAGACAGCATATTAAAAAGCAGAGACATTACTTTGCCAACAAAGGTCCGTCTAGTCAAGGCTATGGTTTTTCCAGTGGTCATGTATGGATGTGAGAGTTGGACTATAAAGAAAGTGGAGGGCCGAAGAATTGATGCTCTTGAACTGTGGTGCTAGAGAAGACTCTTGAGAGTCCCTTGGACTGCAAGGAGATCCAACCTGTCCATCCTAAAGGAAATCAGTCCTGAATATTCATTGGAAGGACTGATGTTGAAGCTGAAACTCCAATACTTTGGCCACCTGATGTGAAGAGCTGACTCATTGGAAAAGACCCTGATGCTGGGAAAGATTGAAGGCAGGAGGAGAAGGGGACGACAGAGCATGAGATGGTTGGATGTCATCACTGACTCGATGGACATGAGTTTGTATAAACTCCGGGAGTTGGTGATGGATAGGGAGGCCTGGCGTGCGGCAGTCCATGGGGTCGCATGGCGTCAGACACGACTGAGTGACTGAACTGACTGAATTGATTGTCTTCTTATGATGCTAATACATTTCCTTCTTTGGACAATCATTTATTTTAGATGCAAGCATATCTTTGGTGGAATTTACTTTCATGAAACTGCCATGAATTCTGAGTTGTTGAAGTATTTCTACATATTTTTTGCATTCTGCTTGCGCCTTAAGATCCACACCAGTTATTATGTTACTTCATGTGAGTTTCCCAAACCACAGTATGGTACAAATTCACACCTCACTTCGGCATATGTTATTGACTAGGGTTTTTAATATCCCTCTGTGCCTCTCAGAAATCTCTGAATATATCAAATTCCTTAGACAGTAGGTAGAATTTTCTAGTTCCAGTTTCATGGAAGGTGCATTCCTTCAAGCCTGCCAGGTTTATTCATGGACCTCTGTGATTTATCCTGTCCCCTCTCCCACAACCCCCAGACCATCTCTCCTGACTCAGCTTAGTTCCCAAAATCTCACTCCTCAAAACCTTTATTCAGATCCGTAGCTATAGCCTTAATTTTGCCTTCACTCCTCACTTTTGCATTGAAGAGAATTTTTTCTTTCCTTCTTTTGAACTTGCCTATATGGTTAAAATTATTTTTTCTTGTTCTGTTTTATTCAACATTTCTATGAGTTTGGAAGGAGTGCCATGTGTGTGGTTTCTACCTTCCACATGTGCACGTGCATGCTAAGTTGCTTCAGTCGTGTCTGACTCTTTTTGACCTTATAGACTGCAGTTTGCCAGGTTCCTCTGTCCATGGGATTCTTCAGGCAAGAATACTGGAGTGGGTTTCCATGTCCCCCTTCAGGGGATCTTCCCCACACAGGGACTGAACCCAAGTCTGTTACATCTAACCTGCTTTTACCACTAGCACCACCTAGAAATAAATTAAAGAGATGAGGATCTTTCAAGATGTGAAAGTGATAACACCATGTCTTAAGACAGAAAACTTAGTATGTTTACCTGTAACCTCATTTTTGATCCAAAAAAAAAAAGAAGAAGAAGAAACAAAGGGATAAACATCTTATAAATTTAAGCCACCTCAACAACTTCTTACTTAGATTATGGTGCAAAATAGAATATGAAATCGTTTGTGAGTATAGGTTGAGAAAAATATTTAGCACTTACTATGTGCCAGGCTCTGTGTTAATCCCACTAGACTTAATAATTAAGCAACTTAATATATATCATGCATTTAATTGTCTGTGCTGATATTCAACACTAAGCATAACTGAACTATCCTTTATCTATTTTAATTTTAATGTTTATTCTCAAGCCTGGGAGTCCACAGACATATTCTGAGAATACAAAAACATATTAAGTTATAAATATAAGCTACAATAATAATTCACAATAGAAAGTCATTTTTGTGGAATATACCTTTTCTTCAGTCAAACTTTCTGTAACTGGGTGGGGCGCTTAGTGAGACAGAAAGGGAGCAAGGTACAACCTTTAAAAGAATGACAGCCATGGAGGACATAACATAAATTGATTAGAACCAACTAGGTCCAAGATGGCAAAAGAGTTGACTTCCAATAGATCTCAAATCTCAGTATACACTCATTGTAACAAGCAGCATGTGCTAAATGACACAGGTGCCATGACAGTTCCCAGGTCAACCGTAAAAGGCCAAATAGTGAGTGGTGGCCCAATTCCTGGAAATCCCTACCCTTTCCCCAAAATAGTTGGAATAATCCTCCCACTCATTCAGTTCAGTTCAGTTGTGTCCAACTCTTTGCGACCCCATGGACTGCAGCATGCCAGGCTTCCCTGTCCATAACCAACTCCTGGAACTTACTCAAACTCATATCCATTGAGTCAGTGCTGCTCAATGAGTCCCACTCATTAATTAGCCTATGAATTATACACCCCTATAAAAACTGACAGCCCTGCACCCTGGCACCTCTACCTTCCAAATTGGCCCACACTCTGTCTGTGGAGTATGTATCTTCTTGAATGAAAGCCTTTCATTTCATTATGACTTGCTCTTCAATTCTTTCCAGCTCAAAGCCAAGAACCCACACTTGATGGCCCATCCTAGGGACTCACCTGAGACCTGGGACATGACCATCCCCTCTGGCCCTACTTTCTTTCCTACAACAGTAGGACAAAATGTCCTAGTGCACTGAGGGATGGGAGGGAAACATTTTCCCTGAAAATGAGTCTGTACTTCATTCAAGCTTTGGAAACACACCCACTGCCTCTCATATTTGTTCCATGATGAGGTCAGCGTGACAAGCCGTTGTGGGCTTTTTGTTTTGTTTTCCCTGAGAATGTGTCTTAAATTCCAGTCTTGTCAATGCTGCAGTAGGTTGAAAATGAATTTTTCTCACATCTCTTTTTGGGTAGGAAGGGAGATCAGGTCCCATAGTGGTTGGCTGACTTGTTTACAAAAACTTTCAGGAGAAAGGTCTCCTGGGGGAGCCTCCACATCCGGGGGTGTGGGAACTAGGAGGGAGGGAAGAGCAGCCCAGAACCTCTCCCCTCCTGAACTCAGCTGCTTCCTCACAGCTGAGGTTCTTGCCTCACAGAAAGTTCAACCCTTGGGCAGCCCTGCTTTTCTCTTTGCAATCCAGCATATAAATTTCTTGAGACCCATAGACAAGGCCAAGTTTGTCAATACTTCGGTATTTAATCTAATCTCATATCTAAATTAACATTTTCCTTTATGGTCTTTTCTTCTGTGTCTGGTTTCCTTTTCATGTCATTGTCATTAAAGCCATAACCTGCCTGCCCACCTTCCCTTTCTTAACCATAGCATTATCAATAAGATTGGAGGGAGATGTTTACAAGGAAATAACTCAGATAACTGAGGGTGTGGGCTTTTTTATGTGGGAAAACTGAGACCAGGGGAGTCTGTCCTTTAAGACCTTTAAGACTCTCAAAGCTCCTCTCTAATTCTCCAGGGGGATTTAAGAAAATTTTAAAAGCCATTTTATTGTTGTAGTTGTCATTGAGAATTTATGGATTTTTAGACAGAGATCAAATGTCCATAATTTTCACAATGCTTCAAAAATACATTTGCAGTTCTTTTGTTTCTTTATTAGTTCTTTCAGAAAAATGAGCTTTTCTGATCTATGGAAGAAATGGGCTGTTTTGTGACATCTGAATGCTTACCTGTAGCAGTGTATTTATGGTAATGAGCATCCATGTGGACTGCAGCCAAGAATCACGGACACACAGCTTTGAAGACCTCCTAACTGGCCACTTTAGTCTGTGACCCTACCGAACTGCAACTTCTCCAACTAACTCTTTTGGAGAGAAGACAAAAAGCATGAGCTTAAGCCCAGATCCCACTGGTCTTTCCAAAAGGCAATCAGAATGTCTCTGCCATATAAGACTTACAGCTTAGAAAATGTCCAAATATGATGCCATTTAATTAACACACATTATGTCATGTAAAATCTCCTCTGTCATATCGAAGCTCCTCCAAAAACAGGAAACTGAAACATCAAGAGATATTGGCCCTCGGTCATCAACTAAGTATGTAACAAAAGTGAATCTCAGGTCTTTTAAATACAAATTCAACTTTGTATGGAGAAGAAAAAGAAAAATGCTGCTTTTACTCTGATTGGAAACTCGGGCTGCTGAATCCAGTTGTACACTGTGTGTGCTGCACCAAGGCTCCCAGTTGAGGAGAGGAGTCTGGTTGAAATTAGATTCTGTGCTCTCCTGTCAAGCCTGGTGCCAACTGGCACAGAGGACTCATCTACCAGAGGAAAGGGTGACTATTTCTTCTTAAAATGTGCCCTCTGCTCTCCCGGTCCTGTGTCCAGAGGCTTCTTTTTCTTAAGGGGTTTGTATTTTTTCTCATCAAGAGAACTACATAGACTAGAATAAACCCTGGTTAGAACTGTCTAGAAAAGTCTCATTTGAGTGGGAACTTTGGAGAAGGAAATGGCACTCCACTCCAGTATTCATGCCTGGAAAATCCCATAGACCGAGGAGCTTAGTAGGCTACAGTCCATGGGGTTGCAAAGAGTTGGACACGACTGAGTGACTTAACTTTTTGGAGGCGGGGGCGGAGGACAGCTGATAAGTAGCATCAGCCAATTTAAGCTAAGATGTGATCACCCTACAGAATGAACTAACGCAACAAATTCAATGCATTTGTTTTTTGTTTTCAGTACAAGGATTTTCTATCTTTTGAGGCTGAAGTTGCTTCTAGACAGAGATGCCCATATAAGAGCTTTGTTGCCATTCTGTTTTGCCCTTCTCTGTTCTTTCCCACCTTATAAGCCTCCATGGAGCTGCTTGACTATTTGAATTTTTTCCACAGGTTAAGAATACATAATTTGGACTTTTTACTTTTTATTCGCTTCTATATTACCCTGTATTATAGGGTCTAGTTCCCCAACAAATAAATCCATATTAAAGGTCTGACATGTAATAATACAGTAAGATGTTATTCCCATAATGGAATCATTTTGGAGAATGTCAATTTTGAAGTTCCAATTCTTAAACATTAGGAGGCTTTGATGCTGGAAGTATAGGCATTGTCATATGCGGATGTGATAAGCAGCCTTCTAACATGGCACTGACATTTTTACCATCATGTAATCTTTTCCCCTTGAGTGTGGACTGGACCTAGAGATTTCCTTCTAATAAATAGAATGCAGCAAAAGTGAAGGGCTCTCACTTGCAAGTGAGCTCATAAGAGACTGTGGCATTTTCTCTCAGGCTCAGCTTGTGTGCTTGCCCTGGTGGAAGGGACCAGTTGGCAAAGACCGAGGGTTGCCTCTGGCCAATGGTCAGTGAGGAACCAAACCCCTCAGTCCAGCATCCTACCAGGAACTGAATCCAATCAACACTTAATGAGAGTGAACTTGAATGCTGATCCTTCCCCAGTCAAGCCTTGAGTACAGACCCATCCAGGACCTTGACTGCAGCCTGGTGAAGGATCCTATAGTGGAAGACTCAGCTAAGCCTGGATTCCTATCTTAAGAAACTGTGGGATAATAAATAAGTTGCTGCTAAGCTTCAGGGTAATTTGCTATACAGCAGTAGATAACTAGGGAATGGCAACCCACTCCAGTATTTTTGCCTGGAGAATCCCATGGACAGAGGAGCCTGGCAGGCTGTACCCCATGGGTAGCAAAGAGTCAGACACCATTTAGCAACCAATGCTAACACTAATAGAGAACTAATACAGCAGGTGTGTAGCAAATATTTAAGTAAGTGGAGTTTTTTCTGACATTGTATTATTTAGAAAGATGCCACCTGAGGTTGGGGGTGGGGGGCAAATTCTTGATTCAAATTAGGAAGTTTCAGATAGGCTTTATGAGGTATGCTGCTGCTGCTGCTGCTAAGTCGCTTCAGTCATGTCTGACTCTGTGCGACCCCATAGACAGCAGCCCATCATGCTCCCCGATCCCTGGGATTCTTCAGGCAAGAACACTGGAGTGGGTTGCCATTTCCTTCTCCAATGCATGAAAGTGAAAAGTCAAAGTGAAGTCGGTCAATTGTGTCCGACTCTTAGCGACCCCATGAACTGCAGCCTAAAATTTAAAACTAAGGCATATTCTCAGTGATTTTTATCAAGACTAGTTGAAATGACTGTTAGTTTAGAACTGCATGTGAAAGATCAGGTTATCATTCACTGCTAATAAACTGATAAATAATTGTTCACTGAATAAACTGATAATTCACTGATAATAAACAAGGTAAACTATGTAGGAAAAAGACAAAGGACTAATTGGGTGATCATGGAAAAGTTACTTAACATTTTATAAATTTCATGTATTGCAGAATGTGGCAATCAGATTAGAAGATTTCTAAGGCCCTTCTGGGTTTAAATCCTATGGATGAAATTTAGCTGCTTCTAGAGTGTCCATCCTGAAGGAGACCAGTCCTGGGTGTTCATTGGAAGGACTGACACTGAGGCTGAAACTCAAATACTTTGGCCACCTCATGTGAAGAGTTGACTCATTGGAAAAGACCCTGATGCTGGGAGAGATTGGGGGCAGGAAGAAAAGGGGACGACAGAGGATGAGATGGCTGGATGGCATCACTGACTCCATGCACGTGAGTTTGGGTGAACTCCAGGAGTTGGTGATGGACAAGGAGGCCTGGCATGCTGCTATTCCTGGGGTCGCAAAGGGTCAGACACGACTGAGCAACTGAACTGAACTGAACTGAAAGTCACCAAAATAATAAATAAATAAATAGCTTTACCCCGGAAATCTAACTTTGTTTTCAACATTACTCTATGGACCATTTATTACCCTTAGGAATTCTGAAGCTCTCCCAGAATTATCAGATACAAATATCAGAATCCATAAGTTGAATAAATGAGATATTCGATGACCAAAACTAGACCACTCTTGAAAGGAGTTTACTTCTAACAAGACTTAGGAAAAAATAGACACACACAAGAGAAAATCCTTGTGGCCTTAGAGAGAGCCAAGAACGCATAGGTAGCATGAATGCTCAAGAAGCAGTATAAAAAAGCATGAATCATAAAACAAAATATTGATAACAATACATATTTCTGATAAAAGATTGACAGCTGAAATATATGGAGAATTCTCACAGTTCAGTCATAAGACTAACAACCCAATGAAAACATGAGTAAAAGGTTTCAATACTTCTCAAAAGATGTGCTAATGGCCAATAACCACATGAAAACATGAACAGATTCTGAACAAAACATTGTCACTGGGGGTACTTTATAAGCACATGAAAACTCATGCATTGATGATGGGAATGTAAAATTTTGGGAAATCTCTTTGACAGATTTTCAAATAGAAAACCATCCATCCATCCCATGAACCAGCAATCCTACTTCCATGTATTTAACCAGAAAAAATAAATGCTTACACAAATCTTGATTTCAAATAGTCAAAAACTAAAAATAACTCAAAAGTCTACCAGCAACTGAATGGAGGGACTTCCCTGGTTCATTGGCTAAGACTCCACACTCCCAATGCAGGGGGCCTAGATTTGATAGGCCCCATAATGAAAAGATCCTGTATGACATAATGAAATGAAGATCCCAAGTACTGCAACTAATACTCAGCACAGCCAAATAAATAAATATCAAAACAACAACAACAACAAGTAAATGGATAAACAAAATGTGGTATATTCATACAACAAACTGCTACTTAGCCATAAAAAAGAACAAAGTGTGGACATATGCAAAACATTGCATGCGTGCAGCTAAGTTGCTTCAGTCGTGTTCGACTCTGTTCAATCCCATGGCCTGTCACCCACCAGGCTCCTCTGTCCATAGGATTCTCCAAGCAAGAGTACTGGAGTGGGTTGTCATGCCCTCCTCCAGGGGATCTTCCCAACCCAGGGATTGAACCTGTATCTCTTATGTTTCCTGCATTGGCAGGCGGATTCTTTACCACTAGTGCCACTTGGGAAGCCCATGCAAAACATTAGACGAATCTAAAATCTTTACAAGAAGGAAGTCAAGAACAAAAGTTACATATTGAATGACTCCATTAATATGAAATACTGAAAATGCAATCTGAAATGATAAAAAGCAAATCAGTGGTTGCCCAGGGCTAGAGTCAGCCAAAGGAATGGATAAAAAGGGACATGGGAAAGCTTCTGAAGGTGTATATAAATACTTTGTATTTTGGTTGTGATGTATGGATCTGTCAAAGCTCTTTGGACTATTCGTTTTAAATGGATGTCATTTATTGCGTGTAAATTATACTTTAATAGAATTAGTTTTAGAAACAACCTAGAGGTGGGGCAAGAGGGGAAAAAATCATAAGCAGAAAATTCAGTGATTGAGTGGGGTTTCAAATGAAAGACTGCATTTAACAGGAAGTAAGATTGAAGTGGATTTGGTTTTGAGCTTTGGAAAATGCAACTCAACTTCCAGATGTAAGATGGAGGTCTTTTTTTATCTGTCAAGTGTCTTTATGTGTAACTATATTTCACAGGTCTTGTTCTCACACCTACACAAGTCGAGGTTATTTATTCTACCTTTGTTCACTGATTTACTTTCTACATAAGAGCCTGATCACCTACTCCTCAAGGACCTCAGGCGGTTCCAGATTTGTAAATAATTGTAGTCCTGGGCTTACTATTTTTGATGTTAACAATGAGAGACATAATAAAGCCACTGGGAAAGACAGGTGATTTTCAAAGTACTTATTATCTTTATGTTGGAGACAAAGAAGATAAATGGCCAACATGTCATAAAGGGGAGGCCAAGAGAAGCAAGATATTAATATCATCTCAGAGGGGAAGTTTTTTGAAACTTCTCCAGAGGACTGGATTGATAAGTATACAACACTCACCATTGGCCAAGGAGAGTGAGACTCTGGGAATCTGGAGATGGTCCAGACATAGACCATGAGCTAAAAGAAGTCTTGTTTGCATCTTTATTATATGAGAAAACATCAACTGGCCTCCCAGGAATTCAATTTATACCAAGCTCCATAAGAACCGAACATTTTGAACCAACTCAGCCTTTAAACCTTAGTGTGTGGGGAGCACACTGAATATTTTAGTACCATTTTCTGCTTCATCATTTCACTGCCCTTCTTCCTTCTAACATGTCTGGCTTCTTGGAAAATCTGTCTGATTTAAAACCTAGTTCTATGTGAATGGTATTTAGACAGGAATAGCCAATTGCAAAATAACAGCTTTAGTACAAATAGAGCAATATGGACAGGTAATATTTTATCACTGCTTCTAGTTTGCACTCAGTTCATAAAACTCCTTGCTGTGAGAACCAGCCTCTTAAGTCATTCTGATTCAATAGTGCTACTCACTGGGAGATCTTGAAAGAGTAGGGTTGAATTAATTAGGCAATGGAAAACCTTGCTGGGAATAATGGGGTTCCTATGTGAATTTGGAAGCTTTGATAGGCAGCCCTTACTAGAGAACAGGAACTCCAATGTAAGCTCAGAGGGTCTGGGAGTTCTGGCTCACAAAGTAAGCAGGATGGTTGCTTTTCTAACCTGGGAGTTTGTAACTTTTAATCAATCAGTCAATGGTTTAATGAGCTCTGAGTGTATTTTTAACATTGAGTTAGATGCTGATGCAGATTACAAAACAATTCTAAAATATAGTTCTTGTTATTAATGAGATCATTATGTCTCTAGAATAATATGCAAGAAACATAGCATAATCTAAAATATATTTTAAACCATACATGTAAATGTAAGGACCTTCATAGGTGTCTTGTGCTATGAGTCTGTTAAAGTGTTCTGAGAGCTGAGTTAAGGCTGTAATTATTTAGATCTTCCTAGGCTAGGAATTCAATTAATCTGACTCTACTAAAAGTTTGGGGGCAACTAAAAGGTATTTAATTCACCCTCTCACTTTATGACAAAAACGTGTCTCCCCAAACCTTTGGTATATTTACCTCTAAGTCATAAATGTTCCCTGGCTAGTTATAAAAAGTGCTGTCAAAACTGATTGTTTATCCTACTAAAGAAAGTGAAGTATAGAATACTTTGTGCCTGCAGATGTAGCATGAGTCTGATCTCTTGGAAGAGGAAATAATGAATGGTTGTTTCATATGACAGAAGTGTTCGTGTCATTTGTAAATAATTGACTTATGACACTTGTGGAATTTGAAATTTTCAGGACTTTCACACTTTCATTTTATTCAATATTCTTATCATCATGTTATCTCTTGGTTTCATCTCAGAAAACCTGGATTTTGAAATGTGAGAAGCATTTTTTTCTTCAGAAACCCCAGTGGCACTTGTAGACCTCTTAGATGTCTCTTGTTGACCTTTTAGGTGGATTTCTCTGTTGCTGAGGTGGGAGGTAGCACCTGGCAAAGATCTGAGAGTGGCCCCTAGAAGCTGATGGTAGTACCAGGCTGACAGCTAGCAAGACAATAGATATTTCAGTCCTCCAATCACAATGAAATGGATTCTGCCAACAGCCAGTGATCTTCGAAGCATGTCCTTCCCCAGAGTTACAGGATAGAATACAGTCCAGCCAGCACCCTGATCTCACTCTGTGAGGTCCTGAGCAGAGAACTTAACTTACACCATGCCCAGACCTCTGACTTACAGGATCTGGTAAAAGGATCTTAAACCTGTAAGCTTGTGGTGATTTATTACATAGCAATGTAAGACTAATACACATCCTGAGTTGGAATCTCTATCATGTCATTTAAGTGTGACCTTAGGTGAGTTACTCTCTTTCTCTGATTCACAGTTCCTATTTCTGTATAACAGGTGCAACGCTAACTCAGTTCCCATAGGATTGTTATACAGACTCAGTGAGTTCATTTATCTATGCTTCGCATAGTACTTGACATGAAGTGAAAGTGCTTTCTGACCTCATGGACTGTAGCTCACCAGGCTATTCTGTCCATGGAATTCTCCAGGCAAGAATACTGGAGTGGCTAGCCATTCACTTCTCCAGGGGATCTTTCCAACCCAGGGATCAAAACCTGGTATCTTGCTTGCAGGCAGATGCTTTACTATTGAGCCACCAGGGATAGTAGTTGACATGGTAAACACTAAATATGAAATAGCAAATTTGTCCATGGTTCATAAGCAAATGAAGTTCATTTCTTCATATGGAAGACGTATATTTATAATTATATATTGTACATTTATACTCAGTATGTATATAATGTTTCTATAACTAAGTATAAAATCTTTGTCTTCCTGGATTACCATTAGAACACTTATTCAGTGAGTACTCTGAAGCAAAGAATGTCACTTAATATTTATTTAAAGACCTTAAATTTTATAATTTGAGGTTATGGTGAATCTACCTTCAGAAATGGAATTACAGAGACCAAGTATCTCTTGTGATATTTCATACACTCCAGTGCAGTTCTTGTTTTGCCTGTTGTTATTTTGGGGAAGAGAGGTTTTTTTCTTTCTTTCTTTATTTGGTTGTACTTCATGTGGAACTTCCGGAGAAGGCAATGGCAAGCCACTCCAGTACGCTTGCCTAGAAAATCCCATGGATGGAGGAGCCTGGTGGGCTGCAGTCCATGGGGTCGCTAGAGTCGGACACGACTGATCAACTTCACTTTGACTTTTCACTTTCATGCATTGGAGTAGGAAATGGCAACCCACTCCAGTGTTCTTGCCTGGAGAATCCCAGGGACGGCAGAGCCTGGTGGGCTGCTGTCTATGGGGTCGCACAGAGTCGGACACAACTGAAGCGACTTAGCAGCAGCAGCAGCATGTGGAACTTCCCCAAGCTGGGATGGAACTCATACCCACTGCAGTGCAAGTACAGAGTCTTAAACACTGGACCATCAGGGAAGCTCTGGGAATAGTTTTTTCAAGAGAATGGAACACCAAAAGTACCCAGGGCAAAAGACAGACTATGGCAAGCTAGAGCTTTGGGAACCATAGAAAGGACTGGAACTCCTGAGACAATCACACAGCAGGACCAACTTGCTATCAGTATAACAGGATCTTGGGGCGTCTGTTTTCTATGCAGATTTTTAGCCGTGTATAAGTTCCTCTGAATTGGTATGTGATCTTGGATCTTGACACACACCCTGGATGTACCCTAGTGTGGCTAGCACAATCAATCAGTAATTTGTTCATATTCTCTAAATGTCTTATCATGGAGAGCGGTCGTAGCACTGTTTGAGAATAATATTCTCACCATGATGAGTTGTGCTTTGTTCATTAAACATTTGTTAAATGGAATGGGCTATCAATAGCAAAAGGAAATCCTCATGGGTCTGTCCCCCATGTTTTTCTTTTAAATGATCCTCTAACTTAGGAGGTTTTCTACCTTTTATGCCATGGACCCCTTTGGCAGGCTGGTGAAAACTGTCTGCCAGAATAAGTTGCTAAATGCCCAAAATAAAATACCTAGGACAAAAAAAAAAAATTCATTGAAATGTAGTTATTAAAGCAGTGGTAAAGAATCTGCCTGGCAATGCAGGAGACTCAAGAGACACGATTTCAATCCCTGGGTGGGGAAGATCCACTGGAAAAGGGAATGGCAACCCACTCGAATATTCTTGCCTGGGAAATCCCAATGACAGAGGAGCCTGGCAGGCTACGAGTCAGACACGACTGATCACAAGTCTATCAAAACATTAGAAAATTTGTGATATGGTAATCTATGGGCTTTTTATTAACATGTTAAATAAGAAGATAAGTCAAATAATTCTTATGTATATTTCAAAAGATCTGCAACACTGTGTTAATAACAACAAAGACAATAATAAAAAAACCTTTGTTAATAGTATGGTAGTTTGTTGCCTACTGAAGCTCCAATACTTTGGCCACCTAATGCAAAGAGTCAATGCATTAGAAAAGACCCTGATGCTGTGAAAGATTGAAGGCAAGGGAAGAAGGGCACAACAGAGGGTGAGATGGCTGGATGGCATCACTGACTCAATGGACATAAATTTGAGCAAGCTCTAGGAGATGGTGAAGGACAGGGAAGGCTGGCATGCTACAGTCCATGGGGTCGCAAAGAGTTGGAAACAACTGAGTGACTGAACAACAACAATTGTTGCTTATATTCAAATTCGTAAACTTTCTTAATCCTCTCTATGGACTTCCTGTTCCCCGAGTTACAAATGCCTTGAACTCAGACTAAGGAGCACTATCCTAATCAGGGCTAAGTCTGACCCTTCAAATCTATGTCAGACTGTAATGAGCAAAGTTCAGAAATTAAAGAAGCACAGATCTGCCAAAAAAAGTTAATAGTCACATGGTGTTTGTGCCTACTGGATCAATTTTATGAACTTAATCTACATTTTATTTTCCCCAAATGGAAAATATGTAAGTGACATGTTCCGTAAGGAACTCAGAAATCAGATTTGGAAGATTTAATAGCTTTGGTGAAGGTGAAAGTGAAAGTGAAGTTGCTCAGTCATATCTGACTCTTTGCGACCTCATGGACTGTAGCCTACCAGGCTCCTCTGTCCATGGGGTTTTCCAAGCAAGAGTTCTGGAGTGGTTTGCCATTTCCTTCTCCAGAGGATCCTCCCATCCCAGGGATTGAACCCAGGTCTCCCGCATTGTAGGCAGATACTTTACTGTCTGAGCCACCAGGGAAGATCATAGTTTTGGTAGCCTCTATGCATCTTATGCTCAAAAAGTGCTCATTTGAAATCAATATGCTCTGTGTTTTGGACAATGATCACACTATCAGGAACTGAGTAACAACTGACAGATGCTTGTTGAATGTCAGAAAACTGATAATGGAACATATTATCCATTACTTAAGAAGAAAACTAGTAAACAAAATAGTTTTGTGAGAAAAAGGGTAAAATATGACTACATTTGCTTCAATCCAGCCATCTCATTATTTAAGAGCTTGAAAATACATACTTGAAAAGAAATATAGATGACCACTAAACTACAAAAAAAAAATCACTATTATTTTAATCACAAGGATTTTTAAAGTAGTTCTTTAATGACTTATATTTTTAAGATCCAAGAAATAAAACCCAAAACCCAAGAAACAAGCTAAAAGCCATGTATGCTTGCACCTATAAGTTTTCATAAAAGAAATATTTCAAAGTTGTTCTAAAAACTGGTTATTATATTTCAAGTAACTGGACACTATCCAAAGAAACTTTGAGCTAATCTTTTAACTCGTAGAAGAATTTCTGAAATAGACCCATGTTAAGAAATTACTTAGCTGATGGGCAAACAGGTAAAGTACTTCTATAGTTACTTCTGTCTCAAAGGGGAAAAGAGGGATATTTCAAAGTTGAGATCTTTATTTTTATTGAAATCCGAGGTTTACATAAAATTGCTTAATTCCAAAATATTCTGCTATATAAAAATGCTTCTGATATTTTATCTTCTGAAAGTAGACACTCATGAAATGCTGAAGTCATTTGTAATTGCTTCAAAGATAGATATTACAAACACATTTAATTTGCTCTAATGGGTATAAATAGCTGACTCATCAACAACCACTTCCCTTCTGGTAACAGGACACCAACATCATTCCCAGGCTTTGAATCCAAACTCTTTCTTGTACAATACTTGCCTTTGATTTTAAAAAGAATTCATATCATATTTGCATCTATTCACTTATTAAAGAAATTTTTTCTTACCAACTCTAATAGAGCAATATCCATAGTTACAGCCATTTCTCTTCCCTATTTCCCCTGTTAATCAAGACAATTAGACAAAATTTTCCTTCATGAGCATAGACCACATTGAGAAAAATAGATATGAATAAGAGATAAAGCAGTAGAGTGGCATTTTGTCATAAAACTTATTCTGTATTTGTCACCAGTCAAGTGATAGGTTCAACAGTAGGAAAAGAAATGAACACATTTGTAGATGTAGGATAATTTGTCATTTTTTAGTCTAAATAATAGATGTATCATTCAATAAGAGCTCCAGGTCTTAATAATACTCTTCTGTGAAGGGAGGTATCGTGTAAGCTTAACAGCCTAATGGGAAATTACCATTTAGGAAACCAAACTACTTATTTCACTGTCACTAATGTTAATGTGTTTTCTTTACAAAGCCTTCCAGACAGAGAGCTACGTGATCTATACACAGTATAGGAGTGTCTCCCTTGGTTTTTGCTGCCTTGTTAGAGGCCATTTGTAGGGGATCCTTTAGATGGTTTCAGAACAGCATTGTACAATACCCCTCAGTTCTAGTCTGGAAAACTTTCTCATGTTCTTCAGCACAACTTTAAACATTAAAACAGATTTGTCAATATCAAATTGTTTTTCTTTCTGCAACTGTGTGAAGTATTATAAAGAAAAAGATATCTATGGCCTATGAATACAATGGGAAGACATGTACGTATGATGAGTACTAACGAATACAAATGGAAATCTATGTGTCGTGTGTTTTCAATTACTGTAATGATTGTAAAAAAGTGTTAAATGTTTTTTTTTTTTAGAATGCAAAGAGGGAAAACATGATGGAATTTCAGTTTGTAGTCCGTTGACAAACATTAAAAATCTTAACTGTTAGTGGCAGATATGTCTGTCTGTTTTACTTACAGTATTTGTTTTTCTTTGAAAACATGGTGCATGCAAAAGGATCTGGATTGGGTTTTGCAGAGTGGAAAAACAAATGAAACAAGAAAAATAGCTGGTGGTGGTGAATGTTGCAGTGTGTAAATTAAATTCCTAATGACGTAATTTGGTGAGTTTCTTCTTTTTCAAAAAGTAAGCTTGCAAGGAGTAAGCCTTATTCCTGTGGAAACCTGGCACATTCAGCAATCTGCTCATTTTTATTTTACCTTCCAATATCTGAGTAGATATGAGCTCTTGGACTTGGGTTTCCATTCTATGAATGTTTATTTCCAAGTAAAGTTGGCTAATGGCAACTGCTGATGAAACTTGGCTACAATCTGGCAATTTTTTTTTAATAGAAATATATACTCATTCATAGTTCTTGATAAAAATTTCTCCTCTTTTGTACATAACTACATCTCTTAGGTTTGTTTTTTTTTTTTTTTTTTTTTTTTAATAAAGACATCCAACTCTCCTAACCTTCTTTTTTTGGATGATGTTCTAAATAACAACTCTGTGCATCAAGAATACAATGGAATAATCCAGGCTGCCATTTTTTGGGGGAAGATAATGGCATTCTCTACTGATTTATTGAAGAGAGAATCATGTTTCCAGGAAATACAAATCACTAAAGGTTAAGATGACCTACTGAATGATTTTACTCATATATCTTCTTCAATATGAACTCTTAAGGATTTTAAAGTATGAGGCTTCAACTGCTCTTTAACTAAGAAGAAAATCTCAAAATTCTAGTTCTTTAAAATCCAGGTTGAGGGATTTCATGAGAACTCTGTAAATGCTGATGAACTATGATATTCGTGCCTTTTCTACTATTTAGAGAAAATGAAAGTATCCAAAGCCTATACTTTCTAGAATGAAGTAAAACACTCTATTGTCAGACACTCACAGGGGCCCCTTTCATAGATTTCTTGAGATCAGTCAATTAGAACACTGGATAGCAAATTCCATGTTTAAGGTGATCACCCATAAACCTTTGCATTAGATTCATTCTGTTCTGTGGTCTCAAATTGTCCCATAACTCAGGCACATTTTTTAGCAGAATCTGCCTGTAATGCAGGAGTAGCAGGACACACAGATTTGATCCCTGGGTTGGGAAGATCCCCTGGAGGAGGAAATGGCAATCTACTCCAGTATTCTTGGGAAATCCCGTGGACAGAAGAGCCTGGTGGGCCACAGTCCATGAGATCACAAAGAGTCAGACATGACTGAGGGACTGAGCATGTCAGGAGACAGCTATGTCTCAGCTGAGTAATATCACCACTGAGCAGAAGAAATAAATGCAATATGTGTCTACTGATGGGTCAGTGAATAACTTTTGCTTCACTTATAAGGCCGATACAACCAGTACATATTTCACTATAGAGATTTAGTCTAACTTCAAATCAAGCTTGAACTAATGTATTAGAAATAAAAGCTTTAATGTTTAACAAACAACTTTGTTAATAGTTATTAATACTTTTTCCAATTAAGCTATTGCATGTTATACTACTAAAAGAATTGATTATGTGGTCATCCTTTTAGTCTTGGCATTTCTAAATATTTTCCATTATTTCTGGAAATAATATGCAAACCTGTTTTTCTCAGCCATGGACTCTAGGCAAGATCCCAATTATCTCTTAATGGTCATTCTTATAAAAATATATATAAAATGTAATTTGACAGCTAACTTGAACAAGATTATCTGCAGTCCCAAGTAGATTTGGAATATAAAAATACCATTAAATATTTCTGTTTCTACTTAGTCTACACTATATATCAATGTAGCTTAATAACAGTCCCCCTTTCCTGGAGTACAGACTTTGTTCTTTGTAAGTATTAAGACTGAAGTGTTGGAAACATAAGCCAGCATTCTCACTGGGCTGCTTTTGCTCAATTGTGACATTATTCTAAGATCTGCCAAAGAAAAAAGTGTAGTAATTATAAGAAAATTGAGAAAGTTCGTCTGGTTCCCAGCTATCTGGGGTAAATCTCAGGATGTCTGTGAGACTATATCTGTATCACACATTTTTCTGCCTGGACACTCCTCAACTTCTGGCCAGACTGTGTCCTGATAAGAAGAAGAGACTCAGTTGTCCTGTATGTCCATATGGCTGCATTTGGAGTTGGTTCCTGCCTCTTGAACATTTGTCCATCCTATCAGAAAGTTTTGAGAAAGTTTAGTTTGGAAATTAGGGTACCTCCATCTCCACTGGTCACCCTACGCTGGCATTGTCATCTCGTTATCACCAACGCATCACAAAGTTTTCAATCTTTATGCACTTGGTGAACTAAGTGTTGCATAAATGGGGAAGGTTATCTTGAACAAAGGAGGAATCCAGTTATTCTGTTCAATCTTTCATTTAAAAGCATTTCTTGTATACTTTCTACAGGACAGGCTCTATACCAGGAACAGAGCATACAGTAGTGGAGAAAACAAATGTAATCAGGTCCGTTGTGCTACTTATAGTGTCCAACACTTAATTGCTTTCCTGAAATGACCCTGAAGAGTTTTGTTCAAAATTGAGTTCTCCTTTGATTTCCAAGGCCACCAAGAAACAGACACTCTTACTCTCAATGTGGCTTCGGTTCCCCTCTGCCCATTGCTCTGACTGAAATATAATCCAGATATGGTTTGGAGCTGTGAACTTTGAAGGGAAAAGACATGTTAGTAGAGATTCCAACATTAGTACTGTACTACAGAATGCCCTGAAAGTTATTGCATTAAAATAAGACTGCTGAAAGATGCTGCTTAGATGTTGCCTCATCCTAGCTCCATCACCATGGGCAGGGCTTGACCATTTTCTCATGCTTTCAAACAAGGGTGCATGTAGCCAATTTTTCAGACACTCCAGATCTGGCCAGTGTCTCCTCTGTGTTTATTATTGGGCTCTGACCTATTGACTTCAGAATATCCTGAACTCAGGCTTTATGTATCTTCATTCTCTGGAAATTATTGATGACCCCCAATTCCATTATTCTGTCTGGTTTGGGCTAAAAATAAAACAGGTCAACAGGAATTTAAGATTTGTTGTTGGTTTTTTCCTACTGGAGATGCTGTAAATGCTGTTGGCATTTGATCCGTTAGAAGAACGTCTGTTCATTTTCACACTCATTCCCACTCTCCAGATTTCATTTGCTTTCTCTAACTGCTGTTTTACTCTGAGAACACAGAATTTGGCTAGACATTGTCAATTTCCCAACACCACTTTATTATTATTATTTTTTTTTTTAGGTATCAAGAATCTCTTTTATTGATTATCAGAAACATTACAAACATCTAATATGAACAAATTGTAACATGACAGTGATTAGTTTGAACAATTAATACATTTCAGATATATTATTGTACATATTTCAATGCTATTCTCCCCAATCATCCCACCCTCTCCCGGTCCCAGAGTCCAAAAGTCTGTTCTATACATCAGTGTCTCTTTTGCTGTCTCGTAAATAGGGTTATTTTTACCATCTTTCTAAATTCCATATATATGCGTTAGTATACATTACTACCAACAGGTTCGCCAGTCAAGGCAGCCTGTGGATGGATGTGAGAGGGAGGAAGAGGCGAGCGGAGAGATGGAAGGGTGGAGAAGACCTGAGAGTCCCTGGACGAGAGACCGCCACAGGAGACAACTGGACAGAGGAAGATGAGCTGAACCAAGGCCACCCGGAGAGGACAGGAGAAGACGATGTGGGAGGGAGAGGGAGGAGGAGAGGGGACGACAGAGGAGAGAGGGGAGACGGACGATGGATGCGAGCGAGGACCCGGGAGCGGGATGGACAGGGAGGCCGGCGGCGCAGCAGGGGGCAAGAGCGGACGACGAGGACTGATCTGATCTGATACTGTATTTGTGTTTTTGTTTCTGGCTTACTTCACTCTGTATAATAGGCTCCAGTTCTATCCACCTCCTTAGAACTGATTCAAATGTATTCTTTTTAATGGCTGAGTAATACTCCATTGTGTATATGTACCACAGCTTGCTTATCCATTCATCTGTGGATGGACATCTAGGTTGCTTCCACGTTCTGGCTATTGCAAACAGTGCTGCTATGAACATTGGGGTACACGTGTCTCTTTCAATTCTGGATTTCTCAGTGTATATGCCCAGCAAAACACCACTTTAATATAAGTGAATTCGGTGCTTACCTTAGACTATGAGAAAAATGTTTAGCTTAGACTGCATTAAAAATGCAAATATAAGGGTAAATAAAATACAGTGGCACTTTTAAATCTTCAAAATGATTACATTATTATAAAACCTGAAATCATAACAGTATGAAGTAAATATTTTCATGTGGAAATTTTAAATTGCCAGAAGGAAAATCTTAAACTATATCTTAAAATTAAGAATTAAATAATTTAAATGTAAAGGAACTAAGATTATTTGGAAAAATTGTTTGAAAATTTGAACAAAAATAGCCTCCAGGGACATTATGTTTGAAATTGCTACAGGTGAAACAAAATGAAGATGATGTATATTTGAAGATTGCTGTAAGAATATAGTGAAGAAGATGGGATGAAATGGTAAATTGAGAACAAAAATCTTATTCCTGTTCCTTTTGAGAGAAAAGCCATGGGTTCTATGTTGGCATTATTAGAATACACAAATAGATCATATAAAAGTAATCCTTGTTGATGAGAAATTGCTCATAAGGGCTAGGTCTCTGAGGCAATGGTCTCTAGCATGGTGGGGGGCAAGCTACTCAGGACCCTCAATTTCCAAACTTCTTGTCTTTCTTAGTCACAAGTACTTTTTATCTCCCCAAAGTGGTTTTCCAGGTTATTCTTTCCTGACCTATTGTTATATTTTCCAGCGATGGGAAATTGGGATTAAAAACACTGCTTGGCATACACACTGAGGAAACCAGAATTGAAAGAGACACATGTACCCCAATGTCCATCACAGCACTGTTTACAATAGCTAGGACATGGAAGCAACCTAGATGTCCATCAGCAGATGAGTGGATAAGAAAGCTGTGGTACATATACACAATGGAATATTACTCAGCTGTTAAAAAGAATGAATTTGAATCAGTTCTAATGAGGTGGATGAAACTGGAGCATATTATACAGAATGAAGTAAGTCAGAAAGAAAAACACCAATACAGTATATTAATGCATATATGGAATTTAGAAAGATGGTAAAGATGATCCTATATGCGAGACAGCAAAAGAGACACAGATGTAAAAAACAGACTTTTGGACTCTGTGGGAGAAGGCGAGGGTGGGATGATTTGGGAGAATAACATTGAAACATGTATATTATCATATGTGAAATAGATCGCTAGTCCAGGTTCAGTGCATGAGACAGGGTGCTTAGGGCTGGTGCAATGGGATGACCCTGAGGGACGGAATGGGAAGGGTGGTGGGGAGGGTTTCAGGATGGGGAACACATGTACACCCATGGCTGATTCATGTCAATGCATGGCAAAAACCACTACAATATTGTAAAGTAAATTGTAAATTGTAAAGCCTCCAATTAAAATAAATAAATTCAGTTCAGTCACTCAGTCATGTCCAGCTCTTTGCGACCCCATGAATAGCAGCACGCCAGGCCTCCCTGTCCATCACCAACGCACGGAGTTCACCCAGACTCACGTCCATCAAGTCAGTGATGCCATCCAGACATCTTATCCTCTGTCGTCCCCTTCTCCTCCTGCCCTCAATCCCTCACAGCATCAGAGCCTTTTCCAATGAGTCAACACTTTGCATGAGGTTGCCAAAGTATTGGACTTTCAGCTTTAGCATCATTCCTTCCAAAGAACACCCAGGGCTGATCTCCTTCAGAATGGACTGGTTGGATCTCCTTGCAGTCCAAGGGACTCTCAAGAGTCTTCTCCAACACCACAGTTCAAAAGCATCAATTCTTTGGCACTCAGCCCTCTTCACAGTCCAACTCTCACATCCATACATGATCACTGGAAAAACCATAGCCTTGACTAGACGGACCTTTGTTGGCAAAGCAATGTCTCTGCTTTTGAATATGCTATCTAGGTTGGTCATAACTTTCCTTCCAAGGAGTAAGTGTCTTTTAATTTCATGACTGCAGTCACCATCTGTAGTGATTTTGCACCCCCCAAAATTAAAGTCTGACACTGTTTCCACTGTTTCCCCATCTATTTCCCATGAAGTGATGGGACCACATGCCATGATCTTCGTTTTCTGAATGTTGAGCTTTAAGCCAACTTTTTCACTCTCCACTTTCACTTTCATCAAGAGGCTTTTTAGTTCCTCTTCACTTTCTGCCATAAGAGTGGTGTCATCTGCATATCTGAGGTTATTGATATTTCTCCTGGCAATCTTGATTCCAGCTTGTGTTTCTTTCAGTCCAGCATTTCTCATGATGTACTCTGCATATATGTTAAATAAGCAGGGTGACAATATACAGCCTTGATGCACTCCTTTTCCTATTTGGAACCAGTCTGTTGTTCCATGTCCAGTTCTAACTGTTGCTTCCTAACCTGCATACAAATTTCTCAAGAGGCAAATCAGGTGGTCTGGTATTCCCATCTCTTTCAGAATTTTCCACAGTGTTGTGATCCACACAGTCAAAGGCTTTGGCATAGTCAAGAAAGCAGAAATAGATGTTTTTCTGGAACTCTCTTGCTTTTTCCATGATCCAGCAGATGTTGGCAATTTGATCTCTGGTTCCACTGCCTTTTCTAAAACCAGCTTGAACATCAGGAAGTTCATGATTCATGTATGGCTGAAGCCTGGCTTGGAGAATTTTGAGCATTACTTTACTAGCATGTGAGATGAGTGCAATTGTGCGGTAGTTTGAGCATTGCCTTTATTTGGGATTGGAATGAAAACTGACCTTGTCCAGTAAGTAAAAGAAAAACTTAGGAAAAAAAAAGAAAATTGGCATTAAACAAGGCGGATAGCTGAGAAAGAAAAAAAAGAAAAAATGGCATCCCAAGAAAGAAAAATAAAATTGCTATGAACAGTGGTAAATAGTAATTGGAAAAATCCAATTATGCACCAATAATCAATTTGCCATGTTTCTCTGCCTGTTCTGCTTCCAATGATTTGAGAAAATTCTAATTGAAAGTACCTAGGGTAGCTATGTATGGTGACAGATGTTAACCAGACTTACTGTGGTGATCATTTCACAATATATAAAAATTTTGAATCATTATGTCGTACAGCTGAAACATCTAAACTAAAAACTTTTCTCTTCAAACTACATAATTAAGAAAAGGTAAAGTCAAGACAAACACTTGGGTAAAATATGTATAAATTACATACTGATAAGGAGTATGCATCTGGCATGTAAAAGAACTCTTACAACTCAATGATAAGAAGAAAAACAATTTAAAATGGTCAAAATATTTTAATAACCATTTCACCAAATATGTGAAAGGCTAATTACCAACTGTGAAAATGCTTAATATCACTAGTCACTCAGATCAGTTCAGTCGCTCAGTTGTGTCCAACTCTTTGCAACCCCATGAATCACAGCATGCCAGACCTCCCTGTCTATCACCAACTCCCAGAGTTCACCCAAACTCACGTCCTTCAAGTCAGTGATGCCATCCAGCCATCTCATCCTCTGTTGTCCTCTTCTCCTCCTGCCCCCAATCCTTCCTAGGATCAGTCTTTTCCAGTGAGTCAGCTCTTCTCATGAGGTGGCCAAAATACTGGAGTTTCAGCTTTAACATCATTCCTTCCAAAAAACACCCAGGACTAATCTCCTTCAGAATGGACTGGTTGGGTCTCCTTACAATCCAAGAGACTCTCAAGAGTCTTCTCCAACATCACAGTTCAAAAGTATTAATTCTTCAGTGCTCAGCTTTCTTCACAGTCCAACTCTCACATCCATACATGACCACTGGAAAAACCATAGCCTTGACTAGATGGACCTTTGTTGGCAAAATAATGTCTCTGCTTTTGAATATGCTATCTAGGTTGGTCATAACTTTCCTTCTAAGGAGTGTCTTTTAATTTCATGGCTGCAATCACCATCTGCAATTATTTTGGAGCCCAAAAAAATAAAGTCTGACACTGTTTCCACTGTTTCCCCATCTATTTCCCATGAAGTGATGGGACCAGATGCCATGATCTTCGTTTTCTGAATGTTGAGCTTTAAGCCAACTTTTTCACTCTCCTCTTTCACTTTCATCAAGAGGCTTTTTAGTTCCTCTTCACTTTCTGCCATAAGGATGGTGTCATCTTCATAGCTGAGGTTATTGATATTTCTCCCAGCAATCTTGATTCCAGCTTGTTTCTTCCAGTCCAGCATTTCTCATGATGTACTCTGCATATACGTTAAATAAGCAGGGTGACAATATACAGCCTTGACGTACTCCTTTTCCTATTTGAAACCAGTCTGTCACTAGAGAAATGCAAATTAAAACTACAGTCAGATACCACTTTACTTTCACTGAAATGGCTGTATCTCAGGTGTTGGTGAGAATATGGAGAAATTGGAAGCTTCATATTTCCTTGGATAGGAATACAAAATGGTATAACCACCTTGGAAAATACTGACAGTTTCATAAAAATTAAGTATGTTATTACCATATACCCTAGCAACTGTTCTAGTTGTTTACCTGAGAAGAATGAGAACCCAGGTCAATACAAAGGCATGTGTCTGGATATTCCTAAGATCATTTATTTAAAACAGCTGAGACCTGAAACCAAGCTTGATGCCTATCCACTATTTCATGAATGCACAAAATGTGGTATATGCATATAATGAAATATTATTCACTAATAAAGAGGAATGAACTACTGATACCTGGAATAATGTGTGTGAACCTCAAAAGCCTTCTGCTTAGTGAAAAATCCAGGCAGAAAAGAAACCATATTCTATTGATGTGACATGAAATTCCTATAAAAGGGAAATTTGTAAAGATGGAGCAGGTCAGCAATTGACTGGGGCTGATAGCAGGAGCAGGACTACAGATAGGCAGGAGGAACTCTGTGGAGTGGTAGAAATGTTCTAAAACTGTGTTATGATGGTGGTTGCACATTTATATAAATTTAATAAAAATCACCAGCTATATACATAGACTTTTATGGTGCATAAATTATATTTTTTAATATTAAATTAAAATTATTTGGAGGGCTAGTCTCTACTAACATAACATATTTATCATAACAAATAGTTATCTTATTTGTTAAGAATAAACAAACATTAAGCCTATTAGGGATTTAGTGTTTATAGAAAAGGGTGAGTGATTTACTGCTGCCTATAAAAATTATTTCAAAGTCAACAGTTGTCACTGTTTGCTAACAGATGGCAAGTGAGCCTCCATGGATTATTTTCACATAAACTAAATCTAAGTAACACTGTCTTTACCTTGGTCTCTTGGTAAATTCACACAGTAAATCCAACAACTTACAAGATTGATGAATTTTCTTCTTAGTATCCTGGACCAAGAATTATTTGTATCTGTCAAAAACTGTATGAAAGTGTTCTTTGCAAATTACCTGTATATCAATTGCTGAAGAATTTTGAACAAAGACTAGAAAGGGCCAAACAACATAAATTCATGTTAGAAATGAAATAATATGAATATATAATTTCTTTAAATCTTAATAAAAATTAAGCGCAGAGAGAAATAAGATTTTTTTCCTTAGTTTCACATTCACTTTTCAACTCATCCCAATAGAGGAGCTATCAAAGCAGATGTGAAAAAGGGAAGGCGAGATGGGAGATGATAGGAGGAGGGGGGAGATTTTGAGTAATAAAGAATGCAACTTATTTTAAGATCTTTTATTATTGATTTCTTGGCATGTTGCTTTACTTAGTTGCCTTAATTCAGCAAAACAAATCATATCTATTTTCAAATATCAGGCAATTGATTTGTCAAACCCATCATCAAATGATCCTCTCACTGTCTTTTATTTGGTTTTAACTAGCCATGGTCTATTGAAGTTCAGTTCCACTCAGTAGAGATTAAAAGAGCTTTTGAGAGAAGGCACCATATGTTATTCTATGTTTAATGTATAATATAGCCTTCTCTGGTTGAGAAAAAAGTATCTAACACCAGGAAAGCTTTTACCAGCACAGAATCCATAAAAAGAGAATGAAATAGCTTTCTTATGAAAATGTTTCAGTTTTGAGATACAACCTGATGGAAATGATAGGAATGGATTAAAGCCAGGGAACTTCAGTTCAAAGTCTATGGGTAAAGCTTCATAGGAGGGACTATCTACCACTGAGAGCTATGTTCTAAATTAGCAGCCCTATTCAGAGCAAAATTCAGGACTTTGCCACAGATACAGATCCTTGGAAGAAGCTAGGTATTGCTTCAGTGGGAATGTATATAAGCTAAGGTGGGAAGCTAAGATCCTGTGGGGTTTTTAATGTTACCAGCTTTAGTATTTCCATAATCATGCTTCAGCCATGAAATTAAAAGATGCTTACTCCTTGGAAGGAAAGTTATGACCAATCTAGATAGCATATTCAAAAGCAGAGACATTAGCCAACAAAGGTCCGTCTAGTCAAGGCTATGGTTTTTCCAGTGGTCATGTATGGATGTGAGAGTTGGACTGTGAAGAGGGCTGAGTGCCAAAGAATTGATGCTTTTGAACTGTGGTGTTGGAGAAGACTCTTGAGAGTCCCTTGGACTGCAAGGAGATCCAACCAGTCCATTCTGAAGGAGATCAGCCCTGGGTGTTCTTTGGAAGGAATGATGCTAAAGCTGAAACTCCAGTACTTTGGCCACCTCATGCAAAGAGTTGATTCATTGGAAAAGATTCTGATGCTGTGAGGGATTGGGGGCAGGAGGAGAAGGGGACGACAGAGGATGAGATGACTGGATGGCATCACCGACTCGATGGACGTGGGTTTGAGTGAACTCCGTGTGTTGGTGCTGGACAGGGAGGCCTGGCGTGCTGCTATTCATGGGGTCGCAAAGAGTCAGACACGACTGAGTGACTGAACTGAACTGAACTGAATCATGCTTCAAATGGATGCAAGACTCCATTTGTAACCTTTTTTATTTCTCTAGAGACTATTGAGGAAAATGATGAGTGCCTTTATGTAAGTCATTTTCCTTTTGATGATCAGTTTCAGAGAAAGCTTTTGTTGGAATATGAACTTATTGTTGAAGTTACTGTCACAATCATATTATTATCATGTAGTTAGAAATGTACATCTTGGATAAAGTTATTGAGCAATTAAAAAGATGGGAATACCAGACCCCCTGACCTGCCTCTTGAGAAATCTGTATGCAGGTCAGGAAGCAACAGTTAGAACTGGACATGGAACAACAGACTGGTTCTAAATAGGAAAAGGAGTACATCAAGGCTGTATATTGTCACCCTGCTTATTTAACTTATATGCAGAGTACAGCATGAGAAACTCTGGGCTGGAAGAAGCACAAGCTGGAATCAAGATTGCTGGGAGAAATATCAATAACCTCAGACATGCAGATGACACCACCCTTATGGCAGAAAGCAAAGAACTAAAGAGCCTCTTGATGAAAGTGAAAGAGGAGAGTGAAAAAGTTGGCTTAAAGCTCAACATTCAGAAAATGAAGATCATGGCATCTGGTCCTATCACTTCATGGGAAATAGATGGGGAAACAGTGGAAACAGTGACAAAGTGACAAACTTTATTTTCTTAGGCTCTAAAAATCACTGCTGATGGTGACTGCAACCATGAAATTAAAAGATGCTTACTCCTTGGAAGGAAAGTTATGACCAACCCAGATAGCATATTAAAAAGCAGAGAGATTACTTTGCCAACAAAGGTCCGTCTAGTCAAGGCTATGGTTTTTCCAGTAGTCATATATGGATGTGAGAGTTGGACTCTAAAGAAAGCTGAGCACCAAAGAACTGATGCTTTTGAACTGTGGTGTTGGAGAAGACTCTTGAGAGTCCCTTGGACTGCAAGGAGATCCAACCAGTCCATCCTAAAGAAGTTCAGTCCTGAATATTCATTGGAAGGACTGATGTTGAAGCTAAAATTTCAATACTTTGGCCACCTGATGTGAAGAGCTGACTCATTGGAAAAGACCCTGATGCTGGGAAAGATTGAAGGCAGGAGGAGAAGGGGACAACAGAGAATGAGATGGTTGGATGGCATCACCCACTCAATGGACATGAGTTTAAGTAAACTCTGGGAATTGGTGATGGACAGGGAGGCCTGGTGTGCTGCTGCCCATGAGGTTGCAACAAGTTGGACACAACTGAGTGACTGAACTGAACTGAAGTCCAGTCTCTGTTAATGATAAGTTGACATTTAATTTCCATGTTTCTTCAGAACTTTCTGAATCTAAATTAAGATTCCTTAATGAGTTCCCTACATTCTGATTTCTCATGTAGCCAAAAAAACAGTGTGAACTTAAAGGTTCCCAAGTTTCAAAGATACATCTCCTCTCTGTTTTTGGGGGGCTTTTTGTTTGTTTCTTTTACTAAACCAGTAATTAATTGTTATGCTCTTAACAAAAAGAAATTATATTAAGGATAAAATTTGAGAGAAACTTTTCCTGGTATTCATAATTTAAACTAACCTGTTTTGGATGTTTTCCTATTACATCCTTTGATTTGGCTCTTCTAAATCAGCTTGAAAAAAGAACACACAACATATTTACTTGCACATTTAAAAATTCAAAGTTACAATTGAGGCTGTCCATGTCCGCAAAAGCAATTTGAAATACATTTAAGAAACATTTTAATTAAGAAATTTTTTTCATTCTTGCCAAAACTACTGCCAAATATTCATTGTCAGACTCTAACGTACCTTCCAGGCTTAGGAATCAGTACCTGCCAGTGATCAGGATTCATGGTAGCAGAAGGGAAGGGGAGACTCAAGGAAATATGAACATAACTTCAGGAAATTTATTTTTTAGGAAAATATTGTTGCTTTTATAAAAAAAAAAAAAAAAACAGGATGCTGTGGATTGTTAGTTGAGGATGCAATAATTATAATCAAAGTATATATTTCACATCCCTGGTGGCTCAGATGTAAAGAAACTACCACTAGTGCAGGAGACCTGGGTTCAATCCCTGGGTTGGGAAGAGCCTCTGGAAAAGGGAATGGCAACCCACTTCAGTATTCTTGCCTGGGAAATCCCATGGACAGAGGAGCCTGGTGGGCTACAGTCCATAAGGTCACAGAGTCAGACATGACTGACTGACTAACACTTTCAAAATTTCGTACTGGAATTAGTTGTATTTCTTAACTGTGATATAGTTGCCTTACAATGTTGTGTTAATTACTGCTGTACAATGAAGTGAATCAGCTACATGTATACAGATATCCTCTCCTTTCTGATCCTCCCTCCCTCCTCTCATCCCACCCCTCTATATCATCACAGATATAATCACAGCTCAGCACACCAAGCTGAGCTCCCTGAGCTGTATAGAAGCTTCCCACTAGCCATCTGTTATACACATGGTAGCATATAGGTGTCAATCCCAATTTCCTAATTCATCCCACCTCCTCTTCCCTGCCACCCCCACCACGCACACACACACCCATGTCCACACATCTATTTTCTATGTGTGCATCTCTATTCTTGCCCTAGATAGGTTCCTTTGTACCATTTTCTAGATTCCACATGTATATGTTAATATATGATATTTGTTTTTCTCTTTCTGACTTACTTCACTCTAAGTGACAAACTCTAGATCTATCCAATCTCTACAAATGACCTAATTTCATTCCTTTATGGCTGAGAAATATTTCATTATGCATTTAGGTACAGTTCTGCTGGTAAAGAATCTGGCTGCAATGCGGGAGACCTGGGTTCAATCCCTGGGTTGGGAAGATCCCCTGAAGAAGGGAACAGCTACGCACTCTAGTATTCTTGCCTGGATAATCTCATAGACAGAGGAGCCTAGAGGGCTACAGTCCACAGGGTTGCAAAGAGTCGGACATGACTGACTTTCACTTTTATATAGATACCATATCTCTTTTATCCATTTCTCTGTTGATGGCCATTTAGGCTGCTTCCAAATTCTGGCTATTTTAGATAATGTTGAAAGTGAAGTCGCTCAGTTGTGTCTCACTCTTTGTGACCCCCTGGACTTGTAGCCTACCAGGCTCCTCTGTCCATGGGATTTTCCAGGCAATAGTACTGGTGTGAATTGCCATTTCCTTCTCCAGGTGATCTTCCCAAACCAAGGGTTGAACTCGGGTCTCCCACATTGTAGACAGACACTTTACCATTTGAGCCATTAGATAATGTTGGAACAAATAAAATTGGCTCTTCCCTGATAGCTCAGTTGGTAAAGAATCTGCCTGAAATGCAGGAGACCTGAGTTCCATCTCTTGGTTGGGCAGATCCTCTGGAGAAGGGAAAGGTTGCCCTTCCCAACGTTTATTCCCACTCCAATATTCTGGTCTAGAAGATTCCCTGGACTGTATAGTCCATCGGGTCGTAGAGTCAGACACCACTGAGTGACTTTCACTTCCACTATGAACAATAAATATTTTCTCATGTGAAACACAGGAAGGAAAACTCTGAAAATTTCAAAACTGAATTTTATTCTTCAGTAATTGGTAAGGCATTTGGTGAAAGGGAAAGGGAAACAAATAGATCATTCAGGTTTTCTAAGCTTCCTCTTCAGTCTCTAAAACATTAACTGTTATAGATCTGACTGAGGCTGTGCTGGATGTTCTCCTTATTATGTTCTCTAAGCTGACAGCAAAATCCTTTGGCAATTTATTCAATATTAGACCGTAATGGTCTTAAGCCTGAGGGAAGTTGGTGATTGCTTTGCTGATATGAGGCATTTTTAAAGTCCAGATTTTATTCTTTTTGGTTTGTTATGTATTTTTCCCAGAAGTATGCTTTTTAAGAATTATTGGAGTTGTATTTTATAACTTTTCCAGGAATATCCTTGTGAACATAAAAGAAAGAGATAGGATGATGGGATATTTTTTGTATTTCAAGAGAATAAATGACAGTATATGGTGTCTGTTTTCTTCAGGGTTCCATGCTCCACCTCGTGAAAAAATTTTAAATATATTTTGTAATCTATCATCCTCATTCTCCTAGAGAATAACATTAGAGTTGGCTATATCCCAGTGACATTTCAAACTCATAAATTCACAAAGGATACTGTCTTCTTAGATATGAGTCAGGCAGATATTATAAATGAAATTAGACACAGAATGAAAGGGTGGGAGAGGCAGATGTTCAAACTGAAAGGAGATAGGTATTGTATGGACTATTGTATGTAGTCAGGATGGACTGCATTATGCTTCAGGAGTTAAAAAATCACCTCCTAAATTTTAGCCCAACAGAAGTTTGTTTCTCATACTCAGTATCCATCTTGTGGCCAGCAGAGTTCCACTCATCTTGGTCACTCAAAGACCTAGAATGACACAGGCTTCATCCTGACTTTACTACTGTTATTCAAAGAAGAATCTGGCTGCTTGCCATTTGAAAATCAACTTCCCCTGATCCCCAACAATCCGTGGGCAAGAATTTTTAAACAGGAGTTTCAGAGGTGAAGTGAGGGGACTACATACAGTGAGCTCTGACAGTCATCTTGAAACAGATCATTGGTGGTCTGATCCGTGCATGATTGTTTTAAGTACAGTTAATATTTAATTCCAGAGTTGATTTATTCCCATTTCTTTGAGGCCAGTTCTCAGAACGGTGACAACTGATACCATGGCTGGAGTCTGGTCATCATGTTATTATCTCTTTCCAGCTGGTGCAGATTTTAGTATCTATCTACAAGACAGTTCACAAGATATGACTTAGAATATTATCTATAGCCCTTGAGGAAGAACTAAATGTCCTTGACTTTGTTTATTGACTAAGCTGTTTTTATTCTGTCCTGGGTGACTGCTTTCCTTTGTTTTTGCATTTTCTCACTCCCCTGATTAAACTGGGAACTCGGCTTTCAGTGGGGTGTATCTATCCCTTTCTCCTTTGCCTTTCATGTCTCTTCCTTTCTCAGCTATTTGTAAGGCCTCCTCGGACAACCTTCTTGACTAGTTGCATTTCTTTTACTTTAGGATGATTTTGCTTACCACCTCCTGTACAATGTTACAAACTTCCCTTCATCCATAGTTCTTCAGGCACTCCATCTATCAGATCTAATCCCTTGAGTCTATTACTCACCTCCACTGTATAATCATAAGGGATTTGACGTAGATCATACCTAAATGGCCTAAAGGAAATCAGTCATGAATTTCACTGGAAGGACTGCTGTTGAAGCTGAAGCTCCAATACTTTGGTCACCTGATGCAAGGAACTGCTGCTGCTGTTGCTGCTAAGTCGCTTCAGTCGTGTCCAACTCTGTGCGACCCCATAGACGGCAGCCCACCAGGCTCCCCCGTCCCTGGGATTCTCCAGGCAAGAACACTGGAGTGGGTTGCCATTTCCTTCTCCAATGCATGAAAGTGAAAGTGAAGTCACTCAGTTGTGTCCGACCCAACTCAGCGACCCTATGGACTGCAGCCTACTAGGCTCCTCCGTCCATGGGATTTTCAAGGCAAAAGTACTGGAGTGGGGTGCCATTGCCTTCTCCAATGCAAGGAACTGACTCATTGGAAAAGACCCTGACGCTGGGAAAGATTGAAGGAGGAGGAGAAGGGGACAACAGAGATGGTTGGATGGCATCACTAACTCAATGCACATGAGTTTGAGCAAGATCCAGGAGTTGGTGATGGACAGGGAAGTCTGGCATGCTGCAGTCCATGGGGTTGCAAAGAGCTGGACACGACTGAGCAACTGAACTGAACTGAACTGAATGGTCTAGTGGTTTTCCCTACTTCCTTCAACTTAAGCCTGAATTTTGCAACAAGGAGTTCATGATCTGAGCCACCATCAACTCCAGGTCTTGTTTTTGCTGACTGTTTAGAGCTTCTCCATCTTCAGCTACAAAGAATATAATCAATCTGATTTTGGTATTTACCATATGGTAATGACCACAGGAAAGACCATAGCCTTGACTAGGCGAACCTTTGTTGGTAAAGTAATGTCTCTGCTTTTGAATATGCTATCTAGGTTGGTCATAACTTTCCTTCCAAGGAGTAAGCGTCTTTTAATTTCATGGCTGCAGTCACCATCTGCAGTGATTTTGGAGCCCAGAAAAACAAAGTCTGACACTGTTTCCACTGTTTCCCCATCTATTTCCCATGCAGTGATGGGACCAGATGCCATGATCTTCGTTTTCTGAATGTTGAGCTTTAAGCCAACCTTTTCACTCTCCACTTTCACTTTCATCAAGAGGCTTTTTAGCCCCTCTTCACTTTCTGCTATAAGAGTGGTGTCATCTGCATATCTGAGGTTATTGATATTTCTCCCAGCAATCTTGATTCCAACTTGTGTTTCTTCCAGTCCAGCATTTCTCATGATGTACTCTGCATATAAGTTAAATAAACATGGTGACAATATGCAGCCTTGACGTACTCCTTTTCCTATTTGGAACTAGTCTGTTGTTCCATGACCAGTTCTAACTGTTGCTTCCTGACCTGCATACAGATTTCTTAAGAGGCAGATCAGGTGGTCTGGTATTCCCATCTCTTTCAGAATTTTCCATAGTTTATTGTGATCTACACAGTCAAAGGCTTTGGCATAGTCAATAAAGCAGAAATAGCTGTTTTTCTGGAACTCTCTTGCTTTTTCCATGATCCAGCAGATGTTGGCAATTTGATCTCTGGTTCCTCTGCTGAAGAATTGATGCTTTTGAACTGTGGTGTTGGAGAAGACTCTTGAGAGTCCCTTGGACTGCAAGGAGATCCAACCAGTCCATTCTAAAGGAGATCAATCCTGGAATTTCTTTAGAAGGAATGATGCTAAAGCTGAAACGCCAGTATTTTGGCCACCTCATGCGAAGAGTTGACTCATTGGAGAAGACTGTGATGCTGGGAGGGATTGAGGGCAGGAGGAGAAGGGGACGACAGAGGATGAGATGGCTGGATGGCATCACTGACTTGATGGGTGTGAGTCTGGGTGGCCTCCGGGAGCTGGTGATGGACAGGGAGGCCTGGCGTGCTGCGGTTCATGGGGTCGCAAAGAGTTGGACACGACTGAGCGACTGATCTGATCTGATATGGTAATGTCCATGTGTAGGGTCATCTCTTGTGTTGTTGGAAGAGGGTGTTTGCTAGGACGAATGTGTTCGTTTGGCCAAACTCTGTTAGCCTTTGTCCTTCTTTATTTTGTAATCCAAGGCCAAAGTTGCCTGTTACTCCAGGTGGCTCTTGATTTTCTATAGTTTTCCTACAGACAAAAGGCAAATTGAATTCATGGAAGGTTAAGGGGTGGGGTTCTGTCCTAGGAATGCACCATATGGTCCTCTTCTGTTTTACTATAGAGGATGTTTTACTGAGGATGTGGCAAATCTCAACCAGGCTCTGAAATAAACATGCTGCTGCTGCTGCTAAGTCGCTTCAGTCGTGTCCGATTCTGTGCGACCCCACAGACCCAGACGGCAGCCCACCAGGCTCCTCCGTCCCTGGGATTCTCCAGGCAAGAACACTGGAGTGGGTTGCTGTTTCCTGCTCCAATGCATGAAAGTGAAAAGTGAAAATGAAGTTGCTCAGTCGTGTCCGACTCAGCGACACCAAGGACTGCAACCCACCAGGCTCCTCTGTCCATGGGATTTTCCAGGCAAGAGTACTGGAGTGGGGTGCCATTGCCTTCTCTGAAATAAACATATTTTTTTTTAAAGTAATTCCTAAAAAAAAAAAAAAAAAAATAGTGGGCTTGGATTTCATTGACTAAAGCAAGTTGCTTGGCCAAGTTCAACTTCACAGACCATAGGGAAGCACAGTTCTATCTGGTGCTCTGAAAGAGAGAGCCAGAAATATGTGATCAACAGCACCAATGACTTAAATAGTATATACATGATATTCACAAATGATTTGCTGGAGACCTAATTCATCACATCTTAGAGAGATGATCAGTTTTATTCCCAAAGATTTACTTCAGTTTCTTCAGTTAGTCTCTTAATTGGAAAAAAGAAACACTATTATGAACTGCAAAGTGCTTGTGTGCGTGCTTAGTCACTTCAGTTGTGTCCAACTCTTTGCGACCCCATGGACTGCAACCTGCCAGTCTCCTCTGTCCAGGGGATTTTCCAGGCAAAATACTGGAGTGGATTGCTATTTTCTACTCCAGGGCGTCTTTCTGATCCAGGGATCAAACCTGCATCTCTTGCATCTTCTACATTGGCATATAGATTCTTTACCACTAGTGCCACCTGGGAAGTCACAAAGTACTCTGTGGTATTTACCATTTCCATTTAGTCTGGTCATCAGGAGTTATTTTGGTTTCTAACTGAAGATAATGAAGTGATTGGCAAGGAGATGGGTCTTGATCTAATATCTTCATAAATTTCTCTGAAGTAGATCTGAGACACATATTTCAGTAGGTGTAACAATGCTCTTAGATGTTTCTCCCTGTGTAGATAAATCTTATGGACTATAAACTATTCTTATTTATGTTAGGAGAGGTGACCTGTGATCAGGTCTTGGTCCTAAAAACTAAATTTCAACTAACGTAACAATTGCACACTGCTAGTTGTCTCTGTTCATTAAATATCACATCATGTCCTTATTATGGGCCAATGAACATTGCCTATAGGACTTTATTCCTCTACAGTTAAATATCCAAGCTGAGCATCTTATATATACTTAATATACCCAAGCTTCAAAATATGGTCAAAAGAGGTCAAGGTGGTAACAGTACAAATATATTAACATGTAGCTAAAGTAATCATATTTTTCACTCCAATTGTTAGAATACTTTGTTATAAAAAAAATTCTCTTTGTGCCACTTCTATGCATAAGACATAGCCTACGAAAAAAGAACTTGGATGCTAAGAACACAATAAGTCCTCAACAGAGATTTGGCAGTGAATGTAAGAAGAGCTGATTTTCTGAAATATTTTCTTTACTGAGACAATATAGTATTTGAAAGTATATGATGATCTCTGAGAGTACTGAATATTCATTGGAAGGATTGATGCTGAAGTTCCAATACTTTGGCCACCTGATGCAAGAAACTGACTCATTGGAAAAGACCCTGATGCTGGGAAAGATTGAGGGCAGGAGGAGAAGGGGACGACAAAGGATGAGATGGTTGGATGGCATCACCGACCCAATGGGCACGAGTTTGAGCAAGCTCCCAGAGTTGGTGATGGACAGGGAAGCCTGGCATGCTGCAATCCATGGTATTGCAAAGAGTTGGACACGACTGAGTGACTGAGATGAATGAATAAGAGAGTACACAACCAACGTGTGTTATGACATTAATCTGCAAGCTTTCCTCACAAAGTAAAATGTAATGAATGCCTTTTCTTGCTAATAGATCAGTATTCAAAAATATCTAAAGCAAATTTTTCCATGCCCTTCCTCAGTACTGCCATAGCATTGAGGTTGAAGAACATCCCAATTGACCACGGTTACTTTAATGTAGAAAGTACTCTTTAAAAACTTACAGAAACAGAAAAGGAATAAAACATGAAATAATTTTTTTTTTAATCAGAGTTTTAAGAAAAAAATCCAGTCATGAATGAATAGAATGTCATTTAGTGATGTGGGATGGAAGGGTAATTCAATGTTTTTATAGTAGATTTTTAAAAAATCACAAGGCACCATATATTGAACTAGAAACTGAACAGGAAACACATTTTCTTTTGATTTGAGGTCAAAGGTGCCCTGAGGCTGAGATTTTAAACTCCCCAATAGGTTTCTGGTTTTACAGTGGTTGGCAAAGTTATTTGCATACACCCACTGAATTAATAGTGGGATGTTTTACTTGAAAAATAGAGAAAAATAAACATATTAGAAAGTACAACTCACTCATAGCCTTTTAAAATTTATGTAGACTCTGAAGTGAAAGTCCCTTTGTCTTCTTTAATCCTAGTATTTTTTTCTCTGTGCGTATGTAAACACAGGTATGAAGTATAATATATATCTTTTAAAAAGAGAAAGGACACGCTATACACATTTTAAAGTTTCGTTTTAAATGTAATATATCATGTACACTTTTTTTGGTCCATACATCTAAAGTTATCTTATAATTTAGAATTAGTGTATCATTGTATGTGATGATGCCTAACTTACCTAGTTGTTCTCTTATTAATGGACATTTTTGTGGTTTCTGATTTTATATGATGACAAATCTAGCTTAAATAAGTATCTTTTAAAATATTTTTGGACTATTTTTAAATGTCTGAATTATAAGAATCAAAATAACTATAAGAAAATGTATTAATTGCAAGAATGATGGAATCATAAGTCAGAGAGGGACAGGAAATAGGTAACAAGAAGAAGTCTTTGTTAGTTAACAAGCAACTGGAGAAGTCAGTGCATATTGCTTCTCTATAGAGTAATTTTCAGAATATTTTAGATGTGATATCATTGAAGCATATAGGACGACACATCCTAGCATCATATACCTTTGACCCTTTAAGGGCCTAAATATGTGTCCTCAAACAAGTTTCAATGTGCACTTTCAAGTATCACATGTTTGGGAATGGATATAACAGAGAGAGATGCTCGTTAGGTAGAGGATACTAACAGTGGACAGTCAGGACTACTAGCTCTCAATGTGAGATTTCTGTTTGGTTTTAAAGCCAATGAAGAAAAATGTCTTGTCCAAATGCTCCTTGGGAAAATGTAAACTTTAAATGTTAATGTCCAAAATGAAAGCCCATATGATATGCACTTTACTGTTGACTGACCAAGGTTTATCTTGGAAAGACTCTGTCCATATATATGGTATGATTATTTTCCATGAGGGTTTTCTTCCCCAGTAATTTGCAAAACAAAACAAGAGGTGCAAAACTCAAAATGAAACTTTACTGCAGAATGGAGAGAACTCTTTATATTTTAGATGAATTTCATGATCAAATCTGAAAAAGATTGGTTATTTTAAAAAATTATGTGTGGATTTAGGCTTTGCCAAAGTTCACATTTCCTTCTAATTTGGTTCTGGAACATTTTAAATCTACCTCAAGCTCGCTTAAGCTTATTCCTAGTGACAGTGATGTGTATGATATCTCCAACTTTTTAACTGATTATTTAATTTTACACATTTCTCCTACCATTCATTTTATTGTTTAGATTAGATTTCATGTAATTGTGATTTTTCCCAAAATACTTAGCAACTTTACATTAGGAAATTGAGAGACTAGTTTACTTTTAGTTTGCTTTAAAGGTCATAGTTGAATTCTTTGTATATTATCATCATGGAGAAATCGTAAAGTACAAGAGAATTTATTAGCATCTTTGCATCAGCTTCAAAGACAAGGAATTCTACAAAAGGTGAATTTGAGAATATTTCATTTTAGTCCATGGAAATATATGCGTTAAATTAATCTTTTAATTTTTATACTTTTGGTTTTAATTTTGTGGTTAGAAAATGCCATTAAGCACATCCATAGCCTCTTTATAGACTTTGCGGAAAGAATCCAAGTCTACAGGGCCCGATCTGATGTAAGTTCTCCTAATTTAGGAGCATAAACAAACTAATGCAAATGTCACAATAAATAATGTTGGCCAATATTGACAACTTTTCAATTTAATGGTGCAGACATGTTATTAAAAATTATAAGTTATAAGTTATCAGAAGTCATGTGATTGTATGAATACGTATTACAGACTTAAATTTGAAATTCTATCAACGTTTCAAAGACCTGACTTCCCTGGAGAATATTACATAGCCATCTTGTGCAAAATAATTGCAACTGTCTATCTTTAGATTGATTTTATGTGATCCTGTTTGTCACTTTATTTCTTAACCTAGTCTATCTCATGTGCCTTCTTGCCTGTGTGGCCTTTGTGAGTCTCTGATTCACATCTTAAATAATCCTTTTTGACTTCTTATCTCCAAAGGAAAATGTCTACTAACTGGCTCAATGCTGTAGTATTTCCAGTCAGACCCACCTGTCCACAAGACTTTCTGACCAGGAAGTAGTCATGGTGCTCTGAGTCCTGAGGCAGAAGCAGTGGTGGTAGGTTTGGGCTCCAATGGCTTCATTGGAATGACTGATGCTGAAACTGAGTCTCCAATACTTTGGCCACCTGATACAAAAAGCCAACTCATTGGAAAAGACCATGATGCTGGGAAAAATTGAAGGCAAAAGGAGAAGGGGATGGTACAGGATGAGATAATTGGATAGCATCACCAACTCAATGGACATGAATCTGAGCAAGTTCTGGGAGATACTGAAAGACAGGGAAGGCTGGCATGCTGCATTCCATGGGGTTGCAAAGAGTTGGACAACTTAGCAACTGAACAACAACCACCAGTGGCCAATGCTCATGGTATTGGTGGGGTGTTCCGCAGCACTTAATGCTCAACAGTGACAATAGCAGTGGTTAGTTCTACAATATGTGTACTATATTAATCTTTTGAGCTTTTTATAACATACAGATACATAGGCCTCATCTTTGTAGAGCAGTATTTTGGGAGTTTGGCATAGGTATCTAAAAGATTTGTGGGTTTTTTTTTTTTTTAATGCATCATTAGGATCGAGAACACCTGGATTACATAATAGTAATTTGGACTTAGTTTTGTGATTTGTCCAAAGCAACTGTTTAATCTGATTGTGGTCCTGATCGTGCTTTTCTTGGTACCCAGTAAAAGTCATGCCTGCCCTTCTTTTTCAGTTTTTGAATACTCAAATCTGTTTTAATTTATACTTATGGCTAAACTTTAATATAAGTTTTCCCCATGAGATGTTTGTTTTCTGCCTATCCCCTTTTTAAAGAAAAAGTTCCTTTAAAAAAAAAAAAAAAAAAAAAAAAAACACAAAACAAAAAAAACACAAAAAACTAAAAAGAACAAATATATGAGAGATCTCAATAATGTTGTCATCACTGAAGACAATGAGCATTTGTATATGGATCTATGCCGTTCTTTGTTTTGCACCTAGTAATTATATTGTAATCTCATTGAAGAGAGACCGGATATATTTACTGAACACAAATGTGCTGATACAAAGCAATCTGATTACATTGATTTAGTGCATTTCAAGTATGGAGAAAATTTTCTCTAATAAAAATTATACATTCACTCATACCCTGTATTTGGAATGGATTAATTTCAGCTTTAAAAAGTGAGGGTGTTAGTCGCAAGGTTGTGTCCGACTCTGTGACCCCATGGGCTATATAGTCTGTCAGGTTCCTTTGTCCATGGAGTTCTCCGGGCAAGACTACTGGAGTAGCCATCCCCTTTTTCAGGGAATCTTCCAGACCCAGGGACTGAACCCAGGTCTTCTGCATTGGAGGCCAATTCTTTACTGTCTGAGCCACCAGGGAAGCCTATAAACAGTAAATTATATGGCAACCCACTCCAGTACTCTTGCCTGGAGAATCTCATGGATGGAGGAGCCTGGTAGGCTGCAGTCCATGGGGTCGCTAAGAGTCGGATGTGACTGAGTGACTTCCCTTTCACTTTTCACTTTCATGCATTGGAGAAGGAAATGGCAACCCACTCTAGTTCTTGCCTGGAGAATCCCAGGGACGGGGGAGCCTGGTAGGCTGCCGTCTATGGGGTCCTACAGAGTCAGACACGACTGAAGCGACTCAGCAGCAGTTCTACAACATGATTTTTCAACCTTGTTCCTGAAGTGGGAGCTCTAATCAGCTCTCCAGCTCTCCTGATGAAGCTGTGAGCTACTCAGTAGACATTAACAAATTTCTTCTCTGTTTAAATCAGCTAGAAACTTGAGTGTTCTCAATTTTTATAAAACATGTGGAGTTACCTTTCTCTACTGCTTTCTCTACTCTGTAAAGAGCGAGATGGTAAATATTTTTGGCTTTGCAGGCTATATGACCTCTGTAATAACTACGCAACTCCACCATTGCAGTGAGAAAGCAGTTTACAATAATAAACAAGTGAGCATGGTTGTGTTTGGATAAAACATTAAGAAAAACAGGCAATGGACTGGGTTTGGTCTGCAGGCTGTGGTTTGTCTATGCTGGCTCACTACTTAATGATGGAGCTTGTAGGGGACTGGACTCAGTGAATCTGTTGGTTGAAACCATGCCATCCCATGCAGCCATCCTTGTCTTCTCCCTATTCAGCATTGCTAATTTTAACAACTTTACAACTTCTAACAGCTTTCCAAGACTGAATCTCACTTTGACACCATTAACTGCATGTAGTTCAGTCGCTCAGTCATGTCCGACTCCTTGCGACCCCATGGAATGTAGCACGCCAGGCTTCCCTGTTCATCACCAATTCCCATAACTGCATGGAACCTGCTTCTAACTCTCAAAATAAGTGTTTGGTTTCTGAATTTTTAAAAATTAATTTCTTTTTTGTAATAGAAACACAATTTAAAAATCTCTATTTAAATGTAATTCATCTTTGTATCAGAGAAGGCAATGGCACCCCACTCCAGTACTCTTGCCTGGAAAATCCCATGGATGGAGGAGCCTGGTGGGCTGCAGTCTATGGCGTCGCTAAGAGTCAGACATGACTAAGCGACTTCCCTTTCACTTTTCACTTTCATGCATTGGAGAAGGAAATGGCAACCCACTCCAGTGTTCTTGCCTGAAGAATCCCAGAGACAGGAGAGCCTGGTGGGCTGCCGTCTATGGGGTCGCACAGAGTCGGACACGACTGAAGAGACTTAGCAGCAGCAGCAGCAGCATCTTTGTATAGTATGAATGCCATGTATTCTTATACAAAAAGACTGTTTTGAATTTATTCAATAAAGCAGTAAAAATTAGGTGACAATTTAAATTTTATGTGGATAATACCTCTATAGGGATATTGGAAGCATTCTATCTAAATGAGCATTATGGAAACCACTGAGGGCATGGTATATAAATTTGAGATGCAGAAATTGTTATACAATTTTAACAGAATCAATTCTGAAATGTGTGTTGCTGCTACTGTTGCTGCTAAGTCACTTGAGTCATGTCCAACTCTGTGCGACCCCATAGACGGCAGCCCACCAGGCTCTCCCATCCCTGGGATTCTCCAGGCAAGAACACTGGAGTAGGTTGTCATTTCCTTCTCCAATGCATGAAAGTGAAAAGTGAAAAGTGAAAGTGAAGTCGCTCAGTCGTGTCTGACTCTTAGCGACCCCATGGACTGTAGCCTACCAGGCTCTTTCATCCATGGGATTTTCCAGGCAAGAGTACTGGAGTGGGGTGCCATTGCCTTCTCCAGAAATGTGTGTTATGCTTAATCAAATCATATGATTGGGGCAGCTTATAATATAAAATATTTATTAATGTGTCTGTGCTAACATTCTGTACTGTTAAACTGTAAAGTTATAATAATTTGCCAATACATGTGTAGTGATTACTTATCAAGTCAGACACTTGACTAGTGTTATCTCATATATGGTAATTTAAATCACTTAGCAAGAGTGGGAACTGAGTCTTTCAGAAAACAGAAAACAGTCCTATAAGATTTGTATTACTTCAGATGATATTCTATGTTTGAAAAATGCAGACTCTGTTCTACTTTGGAAAGAAGGCAAATTATGAAAACACTGAAGGGAATTCTCTTCTGATGTTCTTTCATATGTGTCAGTATTCTTGTCCACTGATCCTAAGTAATAACTTTTAAATGAGTAATAACCAAATCAACAAGAGAAGTTATTTACTATTGTGGTTTATTTCGAGTCACAAACGACCCTTTGTATCTGTCCCTAGTCTCATGTCTTCTTCCATCATCCAAGAAACCGTGGCACACTATCTTGTTAGCTTGCAAATAGAGTAAAAAAAAAAAAAAAATCACAAATTCTACATCTCTATATTGAGATACAGATATATGGTATCTTATATAAAGCAGAAGATGTCTAAATAGATAATCTTCAATCTTTTCAATTTCTGGAAGGGAAAACTTTCCGGAAATATTTTTGTGTGTGTATGACGTGATTTAGACTTGTTTGGCAGTGAAAAAGAGGAACTGACTTTGTTTTGGATCCTGGGAGAAAACACACGATCTGGTCATATTGCGTTAGCAATGAAAGAAGACACAACTAGAGTCCAGAGAATCAAATTCACATTTGAGAAAACTTGACTTCCTTTGAGTCAAACTAACAGTGAAACAACCACTTCATGTATCCATTCAAAAATAAAATTATTCTCTTTCAATCTGCTTCTAAAATTCTATTCTAGTGAATATTCTTAAATACTAAACTGTAAAAACCAAATTCTTTTTAGCTTTGTATTCAGAATAGATTAATCTTGAGAGGGTCAGGTCACTCAATGGAGAAGGACTAAGCAAATGAAAATAGATGCAGAGATGAGGGAGCAGAAATATTTGGGGAAAGTTAGTCAAGCTCAGAAATAGACCAAAGGATCTAAAGAGTATCTTGAAATGCCTTAGCAAGGTCTGCCTATATCCAGAGCTCTGCCAAGTCAATTCTTAAGACCCAGGGGGAATCCACCCCCATTTAGTCTGAGTTTTGGGTACTGTCCTTTTAGAAACTCCATGAAAGTTCCCTGATGAACACATAAATGTCTTAGTTGTGAAATCTCTTCTTATCAAAATTTATCCATCGATTTTTCTGGAGCTTTGCCTTGTACTTTTACATTTTGTTAATATACTATTTACTGATTTTTGGTCTGAATTTCGTTAAAATTCAATTACTTTTGTTCTGTTTTAATTTTTTTCAGTCTCTCCATATCCCTTCCATGTTTGTCTATAATATCTGTTCATTGGCAGTCATCTAAGATTAGACCTCCATTGAGGTATTTCTGGCAAGCAATTTTCAAAGACAGCTCTACATAAAAAGCAGTAGACGAGTAAAATTATTGTTGGCTCTTTGCCTGAGAAAAATATACAGAGTTGTCCACAAATACCAGCTCAGATCTTGTAATATTTCTGTCAAATGAGGTGTGAAGTAGTCACAGATATATATCAACTAACAGAGAGAGACTTTGGGTATTTTATTTTACCAGAAACATTAGAATACTTATGGTCTGAATCGCAAAACACTGAAATGTCTGAATCTATGTATTAACGATGTCCTTTTTACAAACTGCAGGAGAAGCTTCAAGGTTAAAAATAGATCTGTGTTAATAATCAGGTATAATGACATAGTAACATTTTTACAGTTCAATATCATGTTTATAATTTTAAGTGTTATAGAAGATGGGAACTGAAAATCATCTCAACCCAATCATCCTATTCAGGAAAAATAGGCTAATTTTAAATATATGTATCAAAACGTAGATCTTCTAAAAAATCTACACAAGGCAACATTTTTCTTTTTTCTTTTTTCCCCAGCTTTATTGCAATATGATACACAATATTATGATTTGAAATATCTGTGCATATATCAGGGCTTCCCTGGTAGCTCAGCTGATAAACAATCTACCTGCAATGCAGGAGACCTTGTTTTGATTCCTGGGTTGGGAAGATCCCCTGGAGAAGGGATAGGCTACCACTGACATGAAACAACAGACTAGTTCCAAATTGGGAAAGGAGTACGTCAAGGCTGTATATTGTCACCATGCTTATTTAACTTATATGCAGAGTACATCATGCAAAATGCCAGGCTGGATGAAGCACAAGCTGGAATCAAGATTGCCAGGAGAAATATCAATAACCTCAGATATGGAGCTGATACCACCCTTATGGCAGAAAGTGAAGAGGAACTAAAGAGCCTCTTGATGAAAGTGAAAGAGGAGAGTGAAAAAGCTGGCTTAAAACTCAACATTCAGAAAACTAAGATCATGGCATCTGGTCCCTTCTCTTTATGGCAAATAGATGGTGAAACAAGGGAAACAATGACAGATTTTAACTTTTTGGGCTCCAAAATCACTGAAGATGGTGACTACACCCAGGAAATTAAAAGACATTTGCTCCTTGGAAGAAAAGCTGTGACCAACTTAGCATATTAAAAAGCAGAGCCATTACTTTGCCAACAAAGGTCCATCTAGTCAAAGCCATGGTTTTTCCTTTTCATACTGTTCATGGGGTTCTCAAGGCAAGAATACTGAAGTGGTTTGCCATTCCCTTCTCCAGCGGACCACATCCTGTCAGATCTCTCCACCATGACCCACCTATCCTGGGTTGCCCCACGGACATGGCTTAGTTTCATCGAGTTAGACACAACATTCAGAAAATGAAGATCATGGCATTTGGTCCCATCACTTCATGGGAAATAGATGGGGAAACAGTGGAAACAGTGTCAGACTTTGTTTTTCTGGGCTCCAAAATCACTACAGATGGTGACTGCAGCCATGAAATTAAAAGACGCTTACTCCTTGGAAGGAAAGTTATGACCAACCTAGATAGCATATTGAAAAGCAGAGACAATACTTTGCCAACAAAGGTTTGCCTAGTCAAGGCTATTGTTTTTCCTGTGGTCATGTATGGATGTGAGAGCTGGACTGTGAAGAAGGCTGAGCGCCGAAGAATTGATGCTTTTGAACTGTGGTGTTGGAGAAGACTCTTGAGAGTCCCTTGGTCTGCAAGGAGATCCAGCCAGTCCATTCTGAAGGAGATGAGCCCTGGGATTTCTTTGGAAGGAATGATGCTAAAGCTGAAACTCCAGTACTTTGGCCACCTCATGCAAAGAGTTGACTCATTGGAAAAGACTCTGATGCTGGGAGGGATTGGGGGCAGGAGGAGAAGGGGACGACAGAGGATGAGAAGGCTGGATGGCATCACTGACTCGATGGATGTGAGTCTCAGTGACCTCTGGGAGTTGGTGATGGACAGGGAGGCCTGGCGTGCTGCAATTCATGGGGTTGCAAAGAGTCGGACACGACTGAGTGACTGATCTGATCTGATCTGATGGTTTTTCCAGTAGTAATGTATGGATGTTAGAGTTGGACCATAAAGAAAGCTGAGCACCGAAGAATTGATGCTTTTGAACTGTGGTGTTGGAGAAGACTCTTGAGAGACCCTTGGACTGCAAGGAGATCCAACAAGTCCATCCTAAAGGAAATCAGTGCTGAATATTCATTGGAAGGACTGAAGATGAAGCTGAAACTCCAATGCTTTGGCTACCTGATGCGAAGAACTGACTCATTGGAAAAGACATTGATGCTGGGAAAGATTGAAGGCAGGAGGAGAACAGGGTGACAGAGGATGAGATGGTTAGATGGCATCAACGACTCAATGAACATGAGTTTGAGTAAGCTCAGGGAGTTGGTGATGGACAGGGAAACCTGGCATGCTGCAGTCCATGGGATCATGAAGTGTTGGACATGACTGAGTGGCTGAACTGAACTGAACTGAACTGATACCACTCCAGTATTCATGGGCTTCCCTGGTGAATCAGATGGTATAGAGTTCACTTGCAATGTGGGAGACCTGGGTTTGATCCCTGGATTGGAAAGATCTCCTGGAGAAGGGCATGGCAACCTATTCCAGTACTATTGCCTAGAGAATCCCCATGGATAGAGAAGCCTGGCAGGTTACAGTCTTTGGGGTCACAAAGAGTTGGATACAGCTGAGTGAATAAGCACAGTGCATATATCAAATGGGAAATGATAACCACAATCTATCTATCTCTTCACATACATACCTTGTGTGTGTATGTGTGTGTGTGTGATGAGAATACTTAAGATCTACTCTCTTAGCAAATTTCAAATATACTATATGGTATTATTGTGGCTCAGATGGTAAAGAATCTGCCTGCAATGCAGGTGACCTGGGTTCAATCGTTGGGTCAGGAAGATCTGGAGAAGGGAATGCAACCCACTCCAGTATTCTTGCCTGGAGAATCCCACGGACAGATGAACCTGGTAGGTCACAGTCCATGGGGTCACAAAGAGGTGGACATGACTGAGTGACTGAGCACACCACAGCATTATTAACTATAGTCACCATGTTGCAAAGGAGATCCTCAGAACTTATTCACCTTATAACTAAAAGTTTGTAACTTCTGACCAGCACCTCCCCATTTTCCCTACTCCCCAGCCCCTGGTGAATATCATTCTATTCTGTTTCTATGAGTTTGACTATAAGAAAAATTTCTTTTTTTAGATTCCAATAATAAGACAGATCATACACTATTTGTCTTTTTCTCATTTATTTCACTGAGCATAATGTCCTCTAGCTCCATCCATGTTGTCACAAAGGCCAGGATAATATTGTATACACAGCTTATCTTCTTTATTCATTCATCTGTTGATGGTCACTCAGGTTTATTTCCATCTATTAGCTATTGTAAAGTACACTATTTTTAATTTGAAAATTTTAAATAACTTCAGAAGTATGTCATTGATTTTTTTAATATTGCTGTTATACTTATTTTTTATTCCCTAATGTCTCTGTATTTGTCTATAGAAGATTTATTATCATCATCTTCATCATTATCATTACCATTATTGATTGATATTTTTGTGTTTAAATGCTTTTCTTTTTTTTTTTTTTTTTTGGTTGTGAGGCTTGCAAAATCTTATTACCTTCCTAGGGACTGAACCCTTGCCCCCTGTAGTGAAAGCACAGAGTTTTAGCCACAGGGCTGTCAGGGAAGGCCCTTTTTTTTTTTTTTTTTTTTCCTTTGACTGGAGAGTCTTCCAAAGTAAAATTTTAGTTACCCTGGCCCTGAATCATTGATATAATTTATTTTAATTATTGTAGAAACACAATACCTTGACACATAACACCTTAAAATTGTTTATTTTTATCAGCTGATGACTCTGTGATTTTTAATTTTACTCTGAGGTGTCAATGCTGAATGCCCTGGATTTTTCTCTTGTGTTCGTGTAAGAAAGAACTGAGTTTGAGAATTCTTAGAGGACTCCTAGTGACTGGGGCAGCTCTGTAAATGAGTCATTCTGGGTTGCTGAAAGTTTTTTTTTTTTTTTTTTTTTTTTTTTAGCAGTTTCTAACTAAAGTCCTTGGAAGGAATGATGCTAAAGCTGAAACTCCAGTATTTTGGCCACCTCATGTGAAGAGTTGACTCATTGGAGAAGACTCTGATGCTGGGAGGGATTGAGGGCAGGAGGAGAAGGGGACAACAGAGGATGAGATGGCTGGATGGCATCACTGACTCGATGAATGTGAGTCTGAGTGACCTCCGAGAGCTGGTGATGGATAGGGAGGCCTGGCGTGCTGCAGTTCATGGGGTCACAAAGAGTCGGACACGACTGAGCGACTGATCTGATCTGATCTGATCTGAACTAAAGTCCAAGGCTATGGTTTTTCCTGTGGTCATGTATGGATGTGAGAGTTGGACTGTGAAGAAGGCTGAACGCCGAGGAATTGATGCTTTTGAACTGTGGTGTTGGAGAAGACTCTTGAGAGTCCCTTGGACTGCAAGGAGATCCAACTGGTCCATTCTGAAGGAGATCAGCCCTGGGATTTCTTTGGAAGGAATGATGCTAAAGCTGAAACTCCAGTACTTTGGCCACCTCATGCGAAGAGTTGACTCATTGGAAAAGACTCTGATGCTGGGAGGGATTGGGGGCAGGAGGAGAAGGGGGACGACAGAGGATGAGATGGCTGGATGGCATCACTGACTCGATGGATATGAGTCTGAGTGACCTCCGGGAGCTGGTGATGGACAGGGAGGCCTGGCGTACTGCAATTCATGGAGTCAAAAAGAGTCGGACACGACTGAGCGACTGATCTGATCTGATCTGAACTGAAGTTCAGTTAGTAGGATGCAGCTCACCATCTCTACACAGTCACTGTAAGTCTCTCGGTTCCTGCAGAGGTCTTAAGACCAAGTCAATGGAATGGGGACTTTCCAGCCCCTCAAAGTTGGTCCTGAGGGCTCATAGTGATTGCTGGACGGTTGAAAACTTAGTCTCAGTGGTTGGCTTCAAATGTCCCATAGGCAGTTTGTATATCAACTGTCTCCCTCTTCCTTCCAGACTTCTACTTTGAGACCATTTTGAAATCCATATCAAATGTCCTTTTCCTGGAAAAGAAGAAAAATTATTTACTAGTATTGTCAAGGTTTTGCTTAATTTATACTTTAAGTTCACCAAAGTTTCAGAATATTATTTTACCTAGTTTTATAATGACATCAGATTAGACAGGAGAGATCTACTTGAAATATTTAAATAGGTGTGATGAACATAAATTTCCTGTGTAGCTTCTGATCCTACTTGATGTGTTTCCTAATACCTGTCATATTTTCCTTGTTTATATTTATTGAATGAATGAAATCTTGACTGCTTGCCTGAATTATATAATGTACAAGTTATTCAGATGTGATAAGAGGTAAAACTTTATTTTTTAAAATGCATTTATGTTATATGTTGGCAGTTGAAATTTTAAGGAGTATTATTTAGGATTTCATCATTTCTGACAAGTCACTGAATCAGCGGTGAGAATGACATGCCTGCCTCAACACTAAGGAAAATGATATAAATTTTTAAATATCCTATTTTGATTTAGGTGCTGCTTTTTCTCAAAGGCAACAAAGACTGAGAAATCACATCTAAAATGTCATATCTTTTTACAATTCAAAATTCCCCCAAACAATAATTTTAATTATTATTTTTTTGCTGTTTTGTATTTAATAATCAATAACAGAGTTTATTTGGTCAAAAGAAAACTGACCACAAAAGAGCAATTCCAAATAATGTGAATAGTATGATCAAGTCCGTAAACACTGACAGAACGATGAATAACTTTAGATTCTTTTTTTTATTTTTAAAATAAAAAAAAAATCACTTAAAATTTTTTATTTATTTATTTTTGGCTGTGTTGGGTCTTCATTGCTGTGTGGACTTTTTCTCTAGTTGTGGCTGTTTTTCTCTAGTTTTAAGATTGCTGTTGTACTTATTTTTTATTCTCTAATGTCTCTGTTGGAGAAGGCAATGGCACCCCACTCCAATACTCTCGCCTGGAAAGTCCCATGGACGGAGGAGCCTGGTAGGCTTCAGTCCATGGGGTCGCGAAGAGTCAAACATGACTGAGTGACTTCACTTTTACTTTTCACTTTCATGCACTGGAGAAGGGAATGGCAACCCACTCTAGTGTTCTTGCCTGGAGAATCCCAGGGACGGGGGAGCCTGGTGGGCTGCCGTCTATGGGGTCGTACAGAGTCGGACATGACTGAAGTGACTTAGCAGCAGCAATGTCTCTGTATTTGTCTATAGAAGATTTATTATCATCATCATCATCTTCTTCATTATCATTACCATTATTGATTGGTATTTGTGTTTGAATGCTTTTCTTTCTTTTTTTTTTTTTTTTTGGTTGTGAGGCTTGCAAAATCTTATTCCCTTCCTAAGGACCGAACCCTTGCCCCCTGTAATGGAAGCACAGAGTTTTAACCACAGGGCTGTCAGGGAAGGCCCTGTTTGTTTGTTTGTTTGTTTTTTCTTTGACTAGAGAATCTTCCAAAGTAAAACTGGGGCTACTCTCTAGTTGAGGTGCATGGGCTTCACATTGCGGTGGCTTCTCTGGTTGATGAGCATGGACTCTAGGGCATGAGGACTCCAGTAGCTGAAGCACGTGCTCTCAGTAATTGTGGCTCCTAGGCTCTAGAGCACGGGCTCAATAGTTGTGACTCACGGGTTTTGTTGTCCCACAGCAGGAGGGATCTTCCCAGAGCAGGGATTGAACCCATGTCACCCACATTGACAAGTGGATTCTTTACCACCGAGCCACCAGGGAAGTCTAACTTAAGATTGTTTTAAGTGCCACAGATTGACAGCTATTTTAGTGTCAACATCCAACAAGAGTGCTATTCCTGTACTTCTGTTATGTTCCGAAAGGAGAAATGAATGGAGTACAAATATCCAAATACAGAATTGACAGGGTGTCTGATACTGAGCCCAGGGATTGCTAGAGTTAGAGTTCAGGCTACTGACGTTTGAGTAAAGATATATCAAAATTTCACAAAGAGAGTTGAAGTCTTTGTGGATCTGAAACAAATGACCTAAACATTTGCACATGGACTAATTTAAGCAAAGGTTTGTTTACTTTGTGTTTAGAGACAGAAATCTGAGAAGAAAGGAAGTTTTAGGTTAAATGGAAGGAACACCTGGGATTTTCAGAACTCCAGGATATTGACAAATATACAGAGCTTTTCAGAGGGGTCATGTTGGGCTCAGGAAGTAGAAGTTAGCATTGACACGATGGTGATAACAGCCGTACAAATGCACAGAGCAATTTGCTTAAATTCTTGAACCTGAGATGGTTGGAGAGGAAGAAATGCAATCTAACATTGAAATCTAAACTGTAGCCCATGGAATATGTTGTTGAATTACATGTAAAGGTGCTTGAAGAATGATAAGGTTTTCTAGAATGAATTGAATTTGTGCAGTTAATTTCAATTTTGAGAGAAACCGCCTAGTATAATGCTAGATAAAAAAAAATTATTAAGCTAATTATAATGAAGATAAACACAATTTACATATCATGCATACATGTGTGCTAAAGGAAACCGGGATATATGCTGAGAGATAGATGATGGAACTCATATGCATTTGATCTGAAACAACAAAGTCTTGAGAAATCCCTAAAATGACAGCTCTGACTTTTCCACCTCCTTATAATAACAAGCGGAGAAGGCAATGGCACCTCACTCCAGTACTCTTGCCTGGAAAATCCCATGGATGGAGGAGCCTGGTAGGCTGCAGTCCATGGGGTCGCTAAGAGTCAGACACGACTGAACGACTTCACTTTCACTTTTCACTTTCATGCATTGGAGAAGGAAATGGCAACCCACTCCACTGTTCTTGCCTGGAGAATCCCAGGGATGGCAGAGCCTGGAGGGCTGCAGTCTATGGGGTCGCACAGAGTCAGACGCGACTGAATTGACTTAGCAGCATGATAACAAGATTACCACCTTAGCTATAAGACAAGGTGAGCTGTGTCATGAGTGTCTACACCTGTACCATTTTAGTATCTTCTGAAGAACACAACTGCAGACTCTGTTGCTGGGACTTGGACTAGAAGGAAAATAATTTATTCTTTCTAATGGAATCTTTGGCTTTCTTTCTGCTCTTCCCAGGTGGCACCAGTGGTAAAAAACTCATCTGCCAATACAGGAGATGCAAGAGATGCGGTTTGATCCCTAAGTTGGGAAGATCCCCTGGGGAAGGAAATGGCAACCCACTCCAGTGTTCTTGCCTGGAAAATTCCATGGACAGAAGGGCCTGGCAGACTGCCATCCGTGGGGTCACAAAGAGTCAAACATGACTGAGCATGCAAGCATTTTTTATCCATCCTTATCTTGTTCTTCCAACCAACTCATTTAAAGCTAAGAAATTTTTTTTTAATTTTTTAAACACATGTTATGCGATGGAGGATAAAGTTCTTAGATTATATAAAAAGAATGAAGATTCTGTCTTGAGCCTCAATTTTAACGGGAAACAAAATACCTTCATTGCTTCTGATTGTTCTGAGTTTTCTTAGAAACATAAACAAGAGGCTGTTCACATGAACCACACTGAAGGAATAATGTTTTTACAATGTCACAGGGATTGTGGAAACAATATATATGATTCTCTAAGTTGGTTTGGATTCACTAGAACAAATTATTGGAATGAAGTGCTTTTATTTGTGGTAAAAATTGTGTTTTAAAATGAAGCGTCCTTGACTGCTGTCAGATGCTATACTTCAATCTGAAAGTGAACTCCTATAAAGAGCTGAAATCTGAGAGAACAGAATCAATTTCAGAGTGTTTGTGTTATATCTATTATTCTTATCTTTGCGTGTTTCCCTATAATCTTTCAGCATCTAGACATTTTTATTTCAGTAAATTCAAGTATAAATTGACTTCTATTTGTGAAACATAAAATGATGTGAGCTGGATGAAAAACATGTTATCAATTAAAATTTCATTCATGAACTTCTATACATGCTCATGATATAAATAACTGCTTGTTATAATTTTCTCAAATTAACCTAAATTAAAATGAATCCCAATGAAACTGAAGCTATAAAATATTTTATCATGTATTTTAAGTCGATAGTGGATTCATTAAAATATGAATAGAATAGCACACCCGGTTCTGACTAAATATTGTCAGGCAGCATATGCTACACAGATATTTAAAGAGACTGGGCATCAATTTTGTGTACAGTATAATTTCAGAGGAAGTTCTTTGGTGCTTTCAATGTTGATTCTTGTCATCTCAGTTGTCCTTTCCTGTCTTTGTTTATTTCCAGTTAACAGAGTTCTCACTCCTCTTTTTCTTTCAGTTTACTTGCTGTATTTTCCATAACATCGAGGATGCATTCAGAAATTCAAAGTCAGCCTTTTCAGATATCCTATGTCATTTGCTATGCAATTGATTTCAGTAAAAAACATGTTTACTTAAAGAAGTACATATTGGGTTAAGAATGAGTGATTATTTGGCACAAATCAACAGAGATACAAAGACTCAGTTTCCAGGCTGAAAGTGCCAGTTTCATGAAAACAAGTGATGTTTGCCTTTGAGCTAATATCACATTTTAAGTTTCATGAGGTAGGTCTTTGATGAGGGCATTTACAGTGGACTGTGAAGATGATTTCTGAATATGAATAGATCCTGAAGGTTCAGAGTCAACTATTATATAACACATACATATATCACTATGGAGTGATGGGCAGTGAGCCTCTGTTTTCACAATGGGCCCTCATGATAACCAAATGAATAACATTGAGAGTCACCTACTCTTCCTACAAATGAGGTCACATTTGACTGAAACCCAATTCTTTGACCACTGAGCTGAATTAGCTAGAACGCAGTAAGGGACAAAGCAAGGGAAAGATGTAACACCATATTAGCAGAGGTTGCTCCATTTGTTTGTTGCATAATCTTGTGACATTGTTCTTCCTGGTCATGAGTAGAGTATTTCTGAACTATTTTTCATTACTTATTTATATACTTTTTAAAATCTATGTTGCAATGGCTATGATTAAAATTGTTTGTTTTTTACTCATGGCTGGTATTAAAATAGTTCTGGGAAGCTACCTGGAGAAAGAGCATTGCTGAGACCTGATTGGATGAATTCAAACACCTTCCTCCAGATGATAACCAGTGATGCATATGCACAAGAATATACATTGTGGTCACTGCTGTTACAATAAATATTTTGTATGTGAATTGCTATATTTTATAGGACTTCCCTAGTAACTCAGGTGGTAAAGAATCTGTCTGCAATGCAAGAGACCTGGGTTCGAGCCCTGGATCAGGAAGATCCCCTGAAGAAGATAATGGCTACCCACTCCAGTATTCTTTCCTGGAGAATTCCATGGACAGAGGAGCCTGGCAGGCTATAAATGTGTGTTTGTTTTAAGTGATGAATTGAGATTTGAAGTTCAAAAGATTCTGCAGCTATCTTCCAAAATTGCATTTCCTATGAAGCCCAAATGCTGTTGAAGAAGAAATACATTCAGATCAGATCAGATCAGTCGCTCAATCGTGTCCGACTCTTTGCAACCCCATGAATCGCAGCACGCCAGGCCTCCCTGTCAATCACCAACTTCCGGGGGTCACTCAGACTCACATTCATCGAGTCAGTGATGCCATCCAGCCATCTCATCCTCTGTCGTCCCCTTCTCCTCCTGCCCCCAATCCCTCCCAGCATCAGAGTCTTCTCCAATGAGTCAACTCTTCGCATGAGGTGGCCAAAGTACTGGAGTTTCAGCTTTAGCATCATTCCTTCCAAAGAAATCCCAGGATTGATCTCCTTCAGAATGGACTGGTTGGATCTCCTTGCAGTCCAAGGGACTCTCAAGAGTCTTCTCCACCACCACAGTTCAAAAGCATCAATTCTTCGGCGCTCAGCCTTCTTCACAGTCCAGCTCTCACATCCATACATGACCACAGGAAAGACCACAGCCTTGCCTAGGTGAACCTTTGTTGGCAAAGTGATGTCTCTGCTTTTGAATATGCTATCTAGGTTGGTCATAACTTTCCTTCCAAGGAGTAAGCGTCTTTTAATTTCATGGCTGCAGTCACCATCTGCAGTGATTTTGGAGCCCAGAAAAATAAAGTCTGACACTGTTTCTCCATCTATTTCCCATGTAGTGATGGGACCAGATGCCATGATCTTCGTTTTCTGAATGTTGAGCTTTAAGCCAACTTTTTAACTCTGCACTTTCACCTTCATCAAGAGGCTTTTTAGTTCCTCTTCACTTTCTGCCATAAGGGTGGTGTCATCTGCATATCTGAGGTTATTGATATTTCTCCCAGCAATCTTGATTCCAACTTGTGTTTCTTCCAGTCCAGCATTTCTCATGATGTACTCTGCATATAAGTTAAATAAACATGGTGACAATATACAGCCTTGACGTACTCCTTTTCCTATTTGGAACCAGTCTGTTGTTCCATGACCAGTTCTAACTGTTGCTTTCTGACCTGCATACAGATTTCTCAAGAGGCAGAGAAATACATTAATAGGCAGTAATTAGCTGTATCTTATTTTCCCATGGACTTAGAGAGGATTTTTACAGTCATTAATGAGACTCCTGCATGAATGAGAAGCAGTTAATGCCCCTAAAGTGGTACATGGATTATTGCTCTTCTGAACCAAGTGATGTTGGGATGTTTGATTCCATTCAAGAACAGTGGAACGGTGGCTCTCCAAGTGTCACCCCTTAACCAGCAGCAATAGCATCAGCTAGTAGCGTGTGAGAAGTATAGATTGCCTTTGCTGTGCAAAAGCTCTTGAGTTTAATTAGGTTCCATTTGTTTATTTTTGACCCTAGGAGATGGGTCAAAAAAGATATTGCTGTGATTTATGTCAAAGAATGTCTGCCTATATTTTCCTCTATGAGTTTTGTACTATCCAGTCTTACATTCAGGCCTTAATTCATTTTGAGTTTATTTTTGTGTATGGTGTTAAAGAATGTTCTAATTTCATTTTTTTTTACACGTAGCTGTCCAGTTTTCCAGCACCATTTGTTGAAGAGACTATATTTTCTCCAGCATGTAGTCTTGCCTCTGTTGTACAATGATTGACCATAGGCACGTGGGTTTATTTCTGGGCTTTCTATTCTGTTCCATTGATCTACATTTCTGTTTTTGTGCTGGTACCATCCTGTAGAGAATGAACTTAAGGTTACCAGAGGGGCAGGGTAGCTGGGAGAGATAAGTTGGGAGTTTGGGATTGACTTGTACACATGGCTATACTTAAAACAACCAACAAGGACCTACTGTATAGCATAGGAAAGGTTGCTCAATACTCTGTAGTAATCTAAATGGGAAAAGAATTTGAAAAATTATAGATACATGTATATGTATAACTTTGCTCTATACCTGAAACTAACACATTGTTAATCAACTATACTCCAACATAAAATAAAAATTGTTTTAATTTAAAAATAAAAAAACAAATACAGATTCTTTGGGCCCCTTCCCAGACCCCAAATCAAAGCCTCTAGGGCTAAGAACCTGCCTTCTGTGGTCTAACAGGGCCTCCATGTGATTCTAACACACATCAAAGTTTGAGAACGACTGCCCTAGGGCACCTCTTTACATCAAGAAAGGATAAGGGGCTGTTAATTGGCAGCCAGTGTATGTGTTAGGTATGGAGGTGATCAGATAGCATTGACCTAATGCAGGTTTAGAAAGACATCTTGAAAGACATCTTATCTTTGGCTCACACCTGACATTCCTTCATTCTCTATGGTTGTCTCATAAATTGAGAATTTATTATAGCTTAGGTTTTACCATGACCCCGAAGAGTCCAAGCCTTGATTTGACCCCCAGTTCCTACCATTTTGTCTGCCTCTGATATTTGCTTGCAGACATTCTTGCCTTGTACCAACTCTGCTAAAAACCCAGTAAGCTAAACTTTAGAGTCAATCCTTTTGTAATTTCTCCCTGGTCTATTACCACAAATGCACTATTATCTCCAGATAATGGTAACTAAGCAACACCTGGCTGGAGGCTCTCCTAAGGCAGGAACTTTATCAATTTTACTCATCCTTCTATGCAGTGATACCCTAGTGAATGTTTAATAATGGATTGGAAAATGAAGCCCTGATTTGTAGGATTGCTGACAGCTGTACTATCAATACTCTCACCACAGTCAATTTCAAAATACCAACGTGATGACACCAAACCCAGAGTTGGGAGGGGATGAGCACAGGGATCTCCCAAGACTGTAGGACCTGGTCCCAGGATACTGCAGCCCCTACCTCCTGTTCCCTCCCAGACACCTGCTAAACAGTAGGTGCTCAATGTCGTTGTTCATTGTTTTGTTGCTAAGTCCTGTCCGACTCTTTTGTGACCCTATGGACTGTAGCCCATCAGGCTTCTCGGTCCATAGGATTTTCCAGACAGAAATACTAGAGTGTGTTGAAATTATCTTCTCCAGGGACTATTCCGGACCCATGGATAGAATCCATGTTTTCTGCACTGGCAGGTGGATTCTTTACTACTGAGCCATCAAGGAAGCCCAGGTGTGCAATAAGCACATATTTAACAAATGAATGAAAATGGAGAGATCAGTGTGAACCCCTCACACCACTGGATAAGAAAGTCAGTATGCATATGCCATTGATGAAGCATGGCATCTATAGAAGTGGGTAGCACATTTGGGATTTTCCCTCATTCTCATCCAGCCTTGAAGAATACATAGTTGACATCAAATTGCATAAACATTTGTCACATAATAAAAAACAGAAATGTTCCTGTAAATAGGTATAACAGCGATTCTAACTCATCCCCAAATAATTCCACAAGTTTGAATTAATAGGAGTATATAATTTCAAAGCAGAAATGGTCTTTATTTTAACATGTTTAAGTGAACTTGTCATTGAAGTGGGCTAACCAAACTAATGAAATTAACATTTGTAGACGTGACTCTTTTTTTTCCTTTTTAGCCTTATTAAGGATATGTAAGGTGATATGAAACACTGTTTAATAAAGCCCTCAGTTACTTTACTGAACATTAGCAAATACTTTGTGCAAAGAAGTCCTATTTAACATTTCAGTAATATCTCAGGATAAGGATTTTCCCCTAAACTATTTATTAAAGCAAATAGAATTTGCTGAATGCTTTCAGAATAAATGTCTATTCGCTAATACAATTTTATAACCCTATTTGGAAAGAAAAGCTATGCCCCCCACCCCTTCTTTCTGCAGGGGCAAAGCTGATTTCTGTGACTTCAAAACATGTATTTTGACTACAAAGCTTTTGTTAATGTCTCTGCAATTAGATAATAGAAACCAACGCAGTTCCTCCTTTCCCCGGTCTGTTCTTCACTTTTTAAATGCTCCCTGTGGGTGTTCATGTTCACTGGTATTCTCTTTCAACAATTCCTGTAAGTTAGCCTTTCTTTGTGGGTAAGTAAGAGTTTGCAAAACTTTACACCCTTATTCTTCAATTAAATACCAACACGGAGCGACAGTGTGGGGCATGCAAATCAGCGGGACCTCCCTGTGGGAATCGGGGCTGGAAGACTGGTTCACATTGAAAGCAGACAGCGCTGTTGACACTGGCTGTCAAAAAGGCCTCACGTCTTTGAAAGAAAATCTTAATCTTCTTTATTCATGTGTGAACAGGTCCAGGCCCCCATCCCGGGACTCAGATGCATTGGCTGCTTAAACTCCAGGTTGCTAGGTTTTGGGGCAGAGTCTGTTTGCTGTGTCTAGTTCCCCCGAATGGATGAGGACTGAAAATTAAAATCTGTCTGACACAGACCATGGCTTTTCTGTCTCTGTTTGAAGAGACATGGCAACCTGGGGCGAAATGAAAAGGAATTTTATTGAGCGCAAAACCACTCAATGTTGAAATGCTGGGTGGGGTATGGAATGGTGATTTGGGGCAACCGGTAGATTGTTTATAGACAGTGGGATAGCTGCCAATCAAGGCACAATGGCAAAATTTGTATCAGGGTAAAAAAAAAAAAAAAGCTTTTTTAGTGTCTGAACTCCCATTTCCTGTTGAAATGCTCGACTCCATGAATAAAAAGCTTTTTTTTCCCCCTTCAAGTTTCCAAGAGCAAAAATTTCCAAATAACAGAGATGCTGTTACTGTTAAACATCGTTTGATCTGGGTGGCATGGTACTTATTAACACTTTCAGTTTTCACTTTCATGCATTGGAGAAGGAAATGGCAACCCACTCCAGTGTTCTTGCCTAGAGAATCCCAGGGACGGCAGAGCCTGGTGGGCTGCCGTCTATGGGGTCGCACAGAGTCCGACACGACTGAAGTGACTTAGCAGCAGCAGCATACTCCAAAGATCTTCTGTACAGTGTGTCTGTTGCATTTGAAATTTCTTCCTCTTGGTTTTATCTCTTCTTTCCACATTTTTCACTAACAGAAAACAGAAGAAACAAAGATGTAACCCCCAATTGGAGATCATCAAAGATATTTGGGAACAAGATGTACTGGAAGATTTAAAAACTTAATACAAAAAGATTTTAATCATAGGATTGATTTTATTTTGAAAATAAGTTTTCTTAAGTGCTCTTTTCAATCATTAATAAAACATTTTAATTGCTGATAGTATTTGAAAGGATGTATCTATATATTTAGTAGGAAAAAAAGCTAATAATTAGCAACACAAAATAGATTTTCAAGATAATTTTTGACTCTGTGTCCCCAGAGAAATCTTAGGGCATGCGAGTAATATTAATGACATTAACCTAGTTTGTTAGTCAAATAAGTTTTTTATTTAAAAAGTAGAGGTTTGACTATGACTGATTCATGTTGATGTATGGCAGAAACCAACACAATATTGTAAAGCAATTATCCCTCAATTAAAAATAAATAAATTTTTAAAAAGTAAAGGTTTGAGATCTTATTAGATAATAGATTCCAATAGAGCCTCTAAATTTCTGAGTATTTCTTAGACTTCTTTGAATCAATAGTAAGCTTTGTCTACCTATATGGAGACAATAGCACTGAATCATCTGTAAAAGACACTTATGCCTGGGTCCTGTTCTAGGAAGGTACATTTGCTCTGTTGGGTCTGTGACAATTCCACCCAAGTCACTTTTGGATTCATGTCATGTATTTGTATGATGACTAACCAGGGATATGTGTTTGGTCCTTAAGAAGGGAAAGAAGCAGACCTAAAGCAAAGAAGGCCAACATAAACATTCTATTATCATTTTTGGTTTGGAAGCATGCTAATTAATCATCTTTCTTATTCCCTACCAGTTCTGAACAGTTTGAGAAATAGTCATAGGATTACTTCTGAGATTAAAAATTTGCTAAATCATGGAACTTGCCTGGCAGTCCAGTAGTTAAGACTTCTCATTTCCAATGCAGGGGATGCTGGTTCAATCCCTGGTGGGGGTACTAAGATCCCACATGCCACAAGGCACAGTCAAAAGATTTTTTTTTAATTGGAAAACGTAGTTTATTTTCCATGCTTTCACCAATTCCTTTGAAAAAAGGTTTATCCCCTAGCACTACCCTAAGTAGATTAAAATGTTGGTGAAATGTACTTTATAAAGCATATCAGATAAGTAAAATAAGAGTTCTGTAATACCTAGAGAAATTTTATGAGACAAACCTGGCTTGGGGAGCAGGAGGGGATAGCACATTCTAGGGATATTTTGATTGTCTTGAGCAGTCATCAAGATCACTGGACAATTAAGTGGATATTTATCCAATCAGTCATTTTCACCAATCATAAAAATAACAGTAGGAGAGCTGGAGCTATGTGCCCACAGCATCACAGTCCCCCTTAGGGATGACTACAACTCTGAGTCCTGTCTGCCACCCTTCCCACCACCTCAAGCATTTCAGTCTGCTATTCAATAGAAAGGGTAAGAACATGCCCTGTCCCACCATAAAATAGAGAAGTTGGATCCACTATTCCGGCAGTTCACTAAGACTCTGGAAGTGAAGGTAGATTTCTATGTGCTCAGATGCTCAGTCATGTCTGACTCTTTGCAATCCCAAGGACTGTAGCCCACCAGGCTCCTCTGTCCATAGGATTCTTTCAAGAAACCTGGAATGGGTTGCCATTTCCTCCCCTGGGGGATCTTCCCAACCCAGGGATCAAACCCACATCTCCTGCATTGCCAGCAGATTCTTTACCATTAGTGCCACCTGAGAAGCCTAGATTTCTATACATGGGCTCCAAAATCACTGCAGATGGTGACTGCAGCCATGAAATTAAAAGACGCTTACTCCTTGGAAGGAAAGTTATGACCAACCTAGATAGCATATTCAAAAGCAGAGACATTACTTTACCAACAAAGGTTCACCTAGGCAAGGCTATGGTCTTTCCTGTGGTCATGTATGGATGTGAGAGCTGGACTGTGAAGAAGGCTGAGCGCCGAAGAATTGATGCTTTTGAACTGTGGTGTTGGAGAAGACTCTTGAGAGTCCCTTGGACTGCAAGGAGATCCAACCAGTCCATTCTGAAGGAGATCAATCCTGGAATTTCTTTAGAAGGAATGATGCTAAAGCTGAAACTCCAGTATTTTGGCCACCTCATGCGAAGAGTTGACTCATTGGAGAAGACTCTGATGCTGGGAGGGATTGAGGGCAGGAGGAGAAGGGGACGACAGAGGATGAGATGGCTGGATGGCATCACTGACTTGATGGATGTGAGTCTGGGTGACCTCCGGGAGCTGGTGATGGACAGGGAGGCCTGGCGTGCTGCGGTTCATGGGGTCGCAAAGAGTCGGACACGATTGAGCGATTGATCTGATCTGAATGCTGATAAGAACTGCAAGAAGGGGCTGACAGATATGCTAGAATTAGAACCATAAAGGACAAGCATCCTTGCAATTTTCCATAGCCCCTCCAACTCCAAGAGTGAAGAAAACGTTAATAAGCCTACATTTCCCCACAAGAACTAGGAACAGCCAAGTTGCTAAGTCTTCAGGTTGGCATTTTGGATTATTAGCTTTTGCTAATATTTTTAAATTAATTTTTATTGGCATATAGTTGCTTAGCAATTTTTTGTCAGTTTCTACTATACATCAAAGTGAATCAACTATATATATACAGATACCCCCTCTTTTTTCATTTTTTTTCCCATTTAGGTCACCACAGAGCACTGAGTAAGTTCCCTGTGCTATACAGTAGGTTCTCATTAGTAATCTGTTTTACACGTAGTATGAGCTAAATTGCTTCAGTCACGTCTGACTCTTTGTGACCATATGGACTGTAGCCCACCAGGCTCCTCTGTGTTCCAGGTAAGAATATTGGAGTGAGTTGCCTTGCTTTCCTCCAAGGGATCTTCCCAACCTAGGGATCAAACGTGAGTCTCTTATGTCACCTGCATTGGCAGACAGGTTCATTACCACTAGCGCCTTATGTATGGGAAGTCATACATAATCAATTGTGTTTTTATGTCAATCCCAATCTCCCAGTTCATCCCACATTCCCCTTTCCACTTAGCTGTCCATTCCTTTGTTTTCTATGTTCAATTTAAAGTTATTAAATCACTTTGAACTTTGAAAAGGGGAAAAAAATTTCATGAATATAAATCATGTTAATACAGTAATAATAATGCAGATACCCTGAGGATGAGGAGGATACATTTGAAATTCCACAAAGCAAAATGGTTTTGAAACATGTATTTCTCTTTAAGGTGAGGGGCAGGGAGGGGTGTGGTTTGATCATCCTGTTTGGGGGCCAATTTCCTATCACCACACCCTTCAGCTGTTTAACTGCTACTACTCATTGCTCCCCTGAAATTTTAATTTACTGGGCTTCCCTGGTGGCTCAGATGGTAAAGCATCTGCCTGCAATGCAGGAGACCCAGGTTCGATCCCTGGGTTGGGAAGATTCCTTGGAGAAGGGAATGGCAATCCACTCCAGTATTCTTAACTGGAGAATTCCATGGACAGAGGAGCCTGGTGGGCTTCAGTTCATGGGATCGCAAAGAGTCAGCCACGACGGAGTAACTAACACTAAGTGTTATTACAAAGGATAAGAAGACATTTATTTAAAGTCTTAGGAAAAATACTTCCCTTCTTTAGAACTATTAAATGTGCCATTTCTCAGTCCCTGTTCTCTTCCTTCACCCTCAAGGAAATGGAAAATATTTGAGTGATGTGCTGACCCTAAATTCCTGGGTTCTCTAGATTTCAGCCTTTCATTATAAATCAACCTTAAAAAAATTAACCCAGCACTTGAAATTGTCTATGGCATTACTATTGATTCCATTCCATTTTACAAAGGTTACTTTTCCCTTATTCTAGACATTCCAAAGAACTTCTGAATAGCCACATCAAGGACTGAAATGAAAATCAAAATAAACTACCCAAATGGCAAATGCTAAAAGAGAAAAAATTTTATTAAGCTTTCCATGTTTCAAATCAAATGTAATATTTGTCTTAAAAATAAAAACTAGCATAAACTTCTGTATATTTCAAAACTATAAAACATGAGTCAAACGATTTTTTTTTAACCAAAATGATATCACTGAACTAAACACATGTGTCTGGGGAAATAATCCTGACCTCCTTCTTGGGCATTTTGTCTTTGACCAACCATCATATTTATTTATTTAGTTGGTTACTTATTTATCTCTGACCCTTGGTATCTGTTTCTTATCATGATCTCCCTCAATACTTACCCCAGCACCCTAAGGCTGCTTTTGGCTTCCATTGTCTCTGTTCTCACCAGGGAATTTCTTTAAGGTTTTACCCACTAGCACACTGATTTGACACAGCCAAACAAATCCTAGTATGGTCAGGTTTTGCTTGCTTTGGTGAGAAAACACCACCAAGTCTCAGCTTCTGCAGATGTCTAGTTCATTCTTTAGAAAGTCCTTTCTTTTGAAAGGACTTTCAAAAGTTCATTCTTTTGAAAGTCCACAGACTTTCTTCTGTGGTGTTTCATGGAAAATGACTAACTAACTCTGGTCAAAGGTCTAACATCCTAGTGGTCACATTCTCTCATAGATGAAATTTCAGAGAGATCCTGGCTTCCTTTCAGTCACAATTCAGTTCAGTTCAGTCGCTCAGTCATGTCTGACTCTTGCGACCCCATGAATCACAGCACGCCTGCCCATCACCAACTCCTGGAGTTCACTCAAACTCATGTCCATAGAGTAGGTGATGCCATCCAGCCATCTCATCGTCTGTCGTCCCCTTCTCCTCCTGCCCCCAATCCTTCTTAGCATCAGGGTTTTTTTCAATGAGTTAACTCTTTGCATGAGGTTGCCAAAGTATTGGAGTTTCAGCTTTAGCATCAGTCCTTCCGAAGAACACCCAGGACTGATCTCCTTTAGAATGGACTGGTTGGGTCTCCTTGCAGTCCAAGGGACTCTCAAGAGCCTTCTCCAACACCACAGTTCAAAAGGATCAATTGTTCGATGCTCAGCTTTCTTCACAGTCCAACTCTCACATCCATACATGACCACAGGAAAAACCATAGCCTTGACTAGATGGACCTTTGTTGGCAAAGTAATGTCTCTGCTTTTTAATACGCTATCTAGGTTGATCATAACTTTCCTTCCAAGGAGTATGCGTCTTTTAATTTCCTGGGTGCAGTCACCATCTGCAGTGATTTTGGAGCCCCTAAAAATAAAGTCTGACACTGTTTCTACTGTTTCCCCATCTATTTCCCATGAAGTGATGGGACTGGATGCCATGATCTTTGTTTTCTGAATGTTGAGCTTTAAGCCAACTTTTCACTCTCCACTTTCACTTTCATCAAGAGGCTCTTTAGTTCTTTTTCACTTTCTGCCATAAGGGTGGTGTCATCTGCATAGAGCAGTCTAATTTCTGGGAGTAGGAAGTTTCGTTGTACTATTAACATTTCCATTTTTATCTAAAGAAAACCTCTTTCTTTCCCCCAGCTTGGGGTCACTGTAGGCTGAGGTGAGGGAAGGGTGTGGTCAATAGTCAGTGGTGTATATCCTCTCTCTTCCTGGCTTTGTCCTCTCTATGACCTGCAGTTATTCTTGGTTTGCAGTTGATGGGCACATGTAAATAGGAGATTAGTTGAAATTCAGGGTGCTGAGTCTTCCCTCCTGGGCCTCTCTCCTGGGTTCACTGGCCATTCATGTGGGAAACTCTGACTACACTGCCCTCATCTCAGAAGTACCTCCTCAGACCAGTTCCCTAGTCTGTTAGCATCTAGACTCCTAGACACTCACACCCACTCAGATGCAAAGGTTCACAGTCTCCAAGGGAGGTGGGGAATGGGAGTGGTCTGAGCTTTGCAATGTCTTATAAGCTCCTACGTGTTTCTAATCTGTAGTCATACTTGCAATCTGTGAATTTATACCCAGGAACACCCTACCCCTGCACCCAGAAAGCAAAATCTTACTCAATGAAATGGTTTCCTTTCAACCACATACAATAATTTTTATTACCAAAGAGAACAGTGAACTGCTCATGTTAAAACATCTGCATTTAGGTTAATAGCTATCCCATCTCCTTCCAGAATAGGGACTTTCTTGGTGGCTCAGTAGTAAAGAATCCCCTTGCCAATGTAAATGGTGTGGGTTCAATCCCTGGGTCAGGCAGATCCCTTGGAGAAGGAAATGGGAGCCCACTCCAGTATTCTTGCCTGAAGAATTTCATGGAGAGAAGGGCCTGGTGGGCAACAGTCCACAGGATCACAAAAGAGATGGACATAACTTAGTGGCTGAGCACACACACTCCTTCCAGAATGTTGTATGCTAAGTCACTTCAGCACCTTCCAGAATAGAAGTGCTTTTAAAAAATTGATTAATTAAATATTTAACATACTGGTTTTGGTAACTTCTTCAAGACAAGTCAATGATTACTTTAAGGAAAGCAACTTGGTGGAAAATTTTAACTCCTTTTCCAGTTTCAATTATTCTAATCCTAGCTGATAAAGTTTTAAAAAATTATGAGACTTGACCCTTGTGAGGGCACTCCCAAACTAAACAACTTATGTCTGAGTGTTGCAAAAACACCATGTCTCTCCTGTCAATCAAGGAAGATGAAACTGCATCAGTTTTGGCTTCTATACAGCCAACAGGCAAAAGGAAAATCTTCAGTTTAATCATAAGTCACAGACATTCCGTGTTCTATCAAGAAGCAATAGCTACATCATTTGCCTAATAAAAATGCACATCAGATAGCTATGATTCACTTAAACCGGATATTCTTATAGATGGTCTCCTTAATTGGTAAAGGTAATTAAGATTAATTGACTGGGGATGCCAAAAGAACCTCACAAGCTGAAATGTCAGATGAGCATAAACATTGTTTTATTTAATAAAGTGTTCTTTAAGAGATACTTTGACTGTGAGAATAAGTACTGTGTCAAAGACAGCATCAATACTGTTTATTTTCCCAAATGTGGATTAGCACTGAGCATTCAAAGTACCTTAAACAAAGGCAAAAGATGAAATATTCCCTTATACACACAAAGCTCTTTCCATATGGTCCTAGGCTAAACATGATTTTAAAAGCATATGAATTGCTAGCAGGCTTTATAGTAGATTGATCATAACTTTGTAGGCAGCTGAATTGAACTGTTCAAATGCTCTCTCTTTGGTCAAAACTTCAAATGAGAATTCATGATTTGTCAAATTAGGGTAATCCTGGAAAAAGAAAGTATAATAAGAGATCCACTGAGTTCAAAAACAAAATGGAAACTGTGGTTCCTGGCAGAGACAACTCTGGCCGGATACATTTTATAAAACAAATCAAGATCTGGCTTCTGGTTAGGATGACATCAACATACAAAGAATGACTCTCCAGGTCATGGGATGTCTGGGCAAGGAGATGTCAAAGGAATGCAGGCCACGGAACCCTGGCCATTTGCTGCTTTAAAAGCAGCTAAGTAATATTTCATCTCCTTCCTAAGCTTTCCTTCCTCTTCTGTCTTCTCATAACACTGCCATCTTCACCCATAAACATCTGCTTCGCTGCAAGAATAAAAGTTGGCTTTTTTTCAGAGTGATTGAGTTGAAGCTGAAAGCCATTCCAAGACTGACCCAGGATGCACTTCCTGAGCCAGAAGAGATGCTTTCGACCCACTAATACACAAAGAAGCCAAACCTTAAATGCTTCATAACATTTAAAAAAATGGTATACTTAACCCGGTGCTTTTACAACAGATTTAAACAATGGACTGATCCCTTTGAAACCATAAACTTTGGAACCAGCTTAATCCACAAATGGCAACCTGTACCTTTCAGACAAAGCTTGATTGTTCTTCCTTTGTGATGGTTTTACATCTTGCCATCTGATATGGCAATATTATTTGACAGCTATCTGTTTTATTTCTCTAACTGCTACACTGAGCTGCTTACTTCTGAAAATGAGGAGCATTAAAGTGTTTCGGATGTCCAGCCTCAGTTTGAAGAATGAGGAAGAACTAGGTGAATTCCTCTGTACAGGGCTCAAGATGAATATGTCTTCCTGGTTCTCCTTTTCAAGCTGTTTTGTTGAGCTTAATTTTTAGTGGCTTTTTACAAATGCAGCATTCAGTTTTTCTAGAACACATAAGACATTGATGAGTAAGAAATCACCCCCCACCCCACTTCTAAGTGGACAGAAGAAAAACTAAGGAAATTAGAAATTGCTTTTAATTGAGAAAATGTAGCTGAAGCTGAAGCTCCAATATTTTGCCTACCTGATATAAAGAGCTGACTACTTGGAAAAGATTCTGATGCTGGGAAAGACTGAGGGCAAGAGAAGAAGGTGGAAACAGAGAATAAGATGGTTGGATGGCATCTCTGACTCAATGGTCATGAGTATGAGCAAACTCTGGGAGATAGTGAGGGACAAGGAAGCCTGGTGTGCTGCAGTCCATGGGGTTGCAAAGAGTTGGACATGACTGAGTGACTGAACAACAGATATTAAATAGAGAATAATGCCATGCATTGGCACTTACTGTAACCCAGTGCCAGGCACAATATTTTAGGTGTTCGATAGCTTCATTTCTTTTAGTAAGAAAACAACCAATGAGATAGATGCTTACTTTCCACATTTTATAGCTGGGAGAGATGAGGGCTAAGAGAGATAACTTGTCCAAGGTTATGTGTTATGGAGGAACAGAGCTGTGAGTTGATTCCAGAGTCAAAACTCTTAAAAATAATGCCCATACATAAATATGAATTATGGAATCACTAATGCAGAGAGTTCTACAGGTACAAGATTTAGATTATACTTAGAATTCGAGGTTGGGGAAATAGAAATGTCACATAGGTTGGTTTTGATAATAAAATAAGACACAACTGCTGGCTTAATAAAAAAAATCACTATTGGCATTTTATAAGAAATAAGACAATTATGGACGTGAGTTTGAGCAAACTCCAGGAGACTGTGAAGGACACAGAAGCCTGGCATGCTATATTCCATGTGGTCGCAGAGCCAGACTGAGCAACTGAACAACAGCTGGAAATGCCAGACTACCTGATCTGCCTTTTGAGAAATCTGTATGCAGGTCAGGAAGCAGCAGTTAGAAATGGACATCGAACAGACTGGTTCCAAAGAGGGAAAGGAGTATGTCAAGGCTGTATATTGTCACCCAGCTCTTTTAACTTATATGCAGAGTATATTATGAGAAACTCTGGGCTAGATGAAGCACAAGCTGGAATCCAGATTGCCTGGAGAAATATCAGTAAACTCAGATATGCAGATGACACCAGCCTTATGACAGAAAATGAAGAACTAAAGAACCTTTTGATGAAAGAGGAGAGGGAAAAATTTGGCTTAAAACTCAATATTCAGAAAACTAAGATCATGGCATCTGGTCCCATCACTTCATGGGAAATAGATGGGTAAACAGTGGAAACAGTGTCAGACTTTATTTTCTTGGGCTCCAAAATCACTGCAGATGGTGACTGCACCCAGGAAATTAAAAGACGCTTGCTCCTTGGAAGGAAAGTTATGACCAACCTAGACAGTATATTAAAAAGCAGAGACTTTACTTTGCCAACAAAGGTCTGTCTAGTCAAAGCTATGGTTTTTCCAGTGGTCATGTATGGATGTGAGAGTTGGACTCTAAAGAAAGCTGAGCACCAAAGAACTGATGCTTTTGAACTGTGGTGTTGGAGAAGACTCTTGAGAGTCACTTGGATTGCAAGGAGATCAAACCAGTCCATCCTAAAGGAAATCATTCCTGAACATTCATTGGAAGGGCTGATGCTGAAGCTGAAACTCCAATACTTTGGCCACCTGATGCGAAGAACTGACTCATGGGAAAAGACTCTGATGCTGGGAAAGATTGAAGGCAGAAGGAGAAGGGGACCACAGAGGATGAGATGGTTGGATGTCACCACCAACTCAATGGACATGAGTTTGAGTAAACTCCAGGAGTTGGTGATGAACAGGGAGGCCTGGCGTGCTGCAGTCTATGGGGTTACAAAGAGTTGGACAGACTGAATGACTGAATTGAACTGACCTGAACTAAGGAAACCTGAAGTGAGCATTCTAGAACTTCTGTGAAAGACATAATGCCTTTTTACTCAGGGCACAGGGCACTTTCTGCAGGTCCAGCTAGTATAACCAACCCCATTATCCTCATGGGTTCCCCTTCATGTGCTTGCTGCAGAAAACAGTGATTCCAACAAAGGACAAATCATGTTATTCTGTTTCCCTTCTTATCTAATGTGGTTAGGGACTGCGTCATTTGATCTTTCTGTACAAACTTGTGAACTCTGCTTAACTTTTTCCTTCTGACAGCCATACAATTTAAATTATTTTCCTCCCTCTAATTGTCACTGATGGTACAGAGATCTTAATCTATATCTAAAGAAGTTGGAAATTTGCATTTTGAAGCCAAGGGTTTATTTGAACATCCATTAAAACTTAAAGATTTTAAATCAATTTATTCTCCTGATGATTCATGGAGAGTTTCTTTTTAGGTTTTCTGATGAATCTTGCTTCAACCAGAAAGTTAACTATGTGTAGTAACATATACACTGATCCTTAAGGCATTTATAGTACTTTATCGTTATTAGAAATAAAATGGAGGGTGGGAGGAGCTAAGATGGCAGAGGAATAGGACGGGGAGAACACTTTCTCCCCCACAAATTCATCAAAAGAACATTTAAACGCTGAGTAAATTCCACAAAACAACTTCTGAATGTTGGCAGAGGACATCAGGCACCCAGAAAAGCAACCCATTGTCTTCCAAAGGAGGTAGGAAAAAATATAAAAGACAAAAAAAGAGACAAAAGAGGGAGGGACAGAGCTCTGATCCTGGGAGGGGAGTCTTAAAAAGAGAGAAGTTTCCAAACACCAGGAAACATTCTCACTGCCAAGTCTGTGCCGAGCCTTGGAAGCACAGAGGGCAACATAACAGGGAGGAAAAATAAATAAACAATTAAAACCCACAGATTACGAGCCCTACGATAACTCCCCCAGCAGAGAAGCAGCACAGACACCTGCATCTGCCATTAGCAAGCGGGGGCTGGGCAGGGAGGTGCGGCACGGGCTGCATCACTTAGAGTAAGGATCTGGCCTGAATACCCCGAGCACTACCTGAGCGAAATAATTTGGGCTAGCAAACCAGACTGTGGGATATCTACCACGTGAAAAGCCAGCCCTAACCTAAGACACCGCTAGGCTCACGCTCGGAACAAAGGACTGTACAGAGATAGCCGGCTGCAGACCATCTCCCTCCAGTGACAGGCAGCCAGAGCCGGAAGGGGGCAATCGCAGCCCCAGAGAGACATTATCTACAAAACTGTAAGCAGGCTTCTTTGCTAACTAAAACTTCGTGGGGTTCTGGACAGTCAACATCTGCCTGAGAAGGTGTGCCGGTTGTACACCCAGATAACCGAGAGGCGGGGAGGTGATAAGTCGCAGCAATCGCCTTCGCCAAACAACTCATCACCTGTGCTGCTCGGACCTGGAAAGGGCAAAAAACGCAGGCCCAACCGAGTCTGTGCCTCTGAGGACTACTTAAGTGCCTGAACCTGAGTGGCTTAGACCTGGGAAGTGCAAGCAGCCCAGGGCCGGTCACGGATGGTTCCTGGAGGAGCAACCTAGAGCCTTAGCAGTGTGGGCAGGAAAGCTACATGTGCCGTGAGCAGGGGCAGGCCCAGTGTGGCTGAGGCACTGCGAGCACACGCCAGTGTTATTTATTTGCAGTGTCTCTCCCTCCCCACAGCACAACTGAACAAGTGAGCCTTAAAAAAAAAAAAAAAAAGTGTCCACCACCGCCCCCTTTGTATCAGGGCGGAAATCAGACACTGAAGAGACCAGAAAACAGAAGAAGCTATAACAGAGGGAACCGCCTTGGAAGCGACAGGCAATAAACTAAAACCCTGTGGTTAGTACCTACTACATAGGAAGGGGCCTGTAGATCTTGAGAAATATAAGCCGGAACAAGGAACTAGCCGAAAATGAACTGAACCCACAATACCCACAACAACATCAGAGAAAGTCCTATATATATTTTTACTACTTTTACAATCATTCTTTCTTTCCTTTTTTTTTTTTTTTAATTTTTAAGTCCTCTAAACTCCTTTAATTTTCACTTTTATAACCTACTATTACTTTGCAAAAAAAAAAGACCCTTTTTTTTAAAAAAAAGCAAACTTCATATATATTTTTTTTATAACTTTTGTGACCTTGTTTTTTTTTCTTTTTCTCTTTCTTTTTTTCTTTCTTATTTTCTTTAACATTGTATTTTTGAAATTCCAAACTCTACTCTAAATTCTTAATTTATGCTTTTTGTATTTGTTATCAATTTTGTACCTCTATCTTCTTTATAATTTTTGTGACTTTGTTTTTGGTTTCTGTTTTTTTTTCTCTCTCTCTTTCTTTCCCTTCTTCTTTTCTTTAACATTGTATTTTTGAAATTCCAAACTCTACTCTAGATTTTTAATTTTTGCTTTTAGGTATTTGTTACCAATTTTGTACCTTTAAGAACCCAATCTTCAGTACCCATTTTTTACTAGGGACCGAGATTACTGGCTTGACTGCTCTCTCCCCCTCCGGACTCTCCTTTTTCTCCACCAGGTTGCCTGTTTCTCCTCTCTAACCCCTCTCTACTCTACCCAACTCTGAATTTCTGTGTGTTCCAGACAGTGGAAAACACTTAGGGAACTGATTACTGGCCGGATCTGTCTCTCTCCTTTTCATTCCCTCCTTTTATCCTCCTGACCACCTCTGTCTCCTTCCTCCCTCTTCTCTTCTCTGTATAACTCCGTGAACATCTCTGAGCAGTCCAGTTGTGGAGTGCACATAAGGAAGGGATTACTGGTTAGCCTGCTCTCTCCTCTATTGATTCCACCTCATTTCATTCAGGTCACCTCTAACTCCTTCCTCCCTCTTCTCTTCTCCATGTAACGCTGTGAACCTCTCTGGGTGATGCTCACAGTGGAGAAACTTTTCATCTTTAACCTAGATGTTTTATCAATGGTGCTATATAGAAGGAGAAGTTTTGAGACTACTGTAAAAATAAGACTGATAACTGGAAGCAGGAGGCTTAAGTCCAAACCCTGATTCCAAGGAACATTAATTGACAGGAGCTCATCAAATGCCTCCATACCTACACTGAAACCAAGCACCACACAAGGGCCAACAAGTTCCACAGCAAGACATACCAAGCAATTTCTCCAGCAGCACAGGAACACAGCCCTGAGCTCCAATATACAGGCTGCCCAAAGTCACCCCAAAACCATAGACATCTCATAACTCATTACTGGACACTTCATTGCACTCCAGAGAGAAGAAATCCAGCTCCACCCACCAGAACACCGACACAAGCTTCCCTAACCAAGAAACCTTGACAAGCCACCTGTACAAACCCACACACAGCGATAAAACACCACAATAAAGAGAACTCCACAAACTGCCAGAACACAGTAAGGACACCCCAAACTCAGCAATTTAAACAAGATGAAGAGACAGAGGAATATCCAGCAGGTAAAGGAACAGGATAAATGCCCACCAAACCAAACAAAAGAGGGAGAGATAGGGAATCTACCTGATAAAGAATTCCAAATAATGATAGTGAAATTGATCCAAAATCTTGAAACCAAAATGGAATCACAGATAAATAGCCTGGAGACAAGGATTGAGAAGATGTAAGAAAGGTTTAACAAGGACCAAGAAGAAATAAAAAAGAGTCAATATATAATGAATAATGCAATAAATGAGATCAAAAACACTCTGGAGGCAACAAATAGTAGAATAACAGAGGCAGAAGATAGGATTAGTGAATTAGAAGACAGAATGGTAGAAATAAATGAAGCAGAGGAGAAAAAAGAAAAACAAATCAAAAGAAATGTGGACAATCTCAGAGACTTCCAGGACAATATTAAACGCTACAACATTCGAATCATAGGAGTCCCAGAAGAAGAAGACAAAAAGAAAGACCATGAGAAAATACTTGAGGAGATAATAGTTGAAAACTTCCCTAAAATAGGGAAGGAAATAATCTCTCAAGTCCAAGAAACCCAGAGAGTCCCTAACAGGATAAACCCAAGGTGAAACACCCCAAGACACATATTAATCAAGTTAACAAAGATCAAACATTAAAAGCAGTAAGAGAAAAACAACAAATAACACACAAGGGAATTCCCATAAGGATAACAGCTGATCTTCCAGTAGAAACTTTTCAAGCCAGGAGGGAATGGCAAGACATACTTAAAGTGATGAAAGAAAATAACCTACAGCCCAGATTATTGTGCCCAGCAAGGATCTCATTCAAATATGAAGGAGAAATCAAAAGCTTTAGAGACAAGCAAAAGCTGAGAGAATTCAGCACCACCAAACCAGCTCTCCAACAAATACTAAAGGACATTCTCTAGACAGGAAACACAAAAAGGGTGTATAAACTCAAACCCAAAATAATAAAGTAAATGGCAACGGGATCATATTTATCATTAATTACCTTAAACGTAAATGGGTTGAATGCCCCAACCAAAAGACAAAGACTGGCCGAATGGATAAAAAAACAAGACCCCTACATATGTTGTCTACAAGAGACCCACCTCAAAACAGGGGACACATACAGACTGAAAGTGAAGGGCTGGAAAAAGATTTTCCATGCAAATAGGGACCAAAAGAAAGCAGGAGTAGCAATACTCATATCAGATAAAATAGACTTTAAAACAAAGGCTGTGAAAAGAGACAAAGAAGGTCACTACATAATGATCAAAGGATCAATCCAAGAAGAAGATATAACAATTATAAATATATATGCACCCAACATAGGAGCACCGCAATATGTAAGACAAATACTAACAAGTATGAAAGGAGAAATCAACAATAACACAATAATAGTGGGAGACTTTAATACCCCACTCACACCAATGGCTAGGTCAACTAAACAGAAAATTAACAAGGAAACACAAACTTTAAACGATACAATAGACCATTTAGACCTAATTGATATCTATAGGACATTTCATCCCAAAACAATGAATTTCACCTTTCTTTCAAGCACACACAGAACCTTCTCCAGGATAGATCACATCCTGGGCCATAAATTTAGCCTTGGTAAATTCAGAAAAATTGAAATCATTCCAAGCATCTTTTCTGACCACAATGCAGTAAGATTAGATCTTAATTACAGGAGAAAAACTATTAAAAATTCCAACATATGGAGGCTGAACAACATGCCGCTGAATAACCAACAAATCACAGAAGAAATCAAAAAAGAAATCAAAATTTGCATAGAAACGAATGAAAATGAAAACACAACAACCCAAAACCTGTGGGACACTGTAAAAGCAGTCCTAAGAGGAAAGTTCATAGCAATACAGGCATACCTCAAGAAACAAGAATAAGGCAAATAAATAATCTAACTCTACACCTAAAACAACTAGAAAAGGAAGAAATGAAGAACCCCAGGGTTAGTAGAAGGAAAGAAATCTTAAAAATGAGGGCAGAAATAAATGCAAAAGAAACAAAAGAGACCATAGCAAAAATCAACAAAGCCAAAAGCTGGTTCTTTGAAAGGGTACATGAAATTGACAAACCATTAGCCAGACTCATCAAGAAACAAAGGGAGAAAAATCAAATCCATAAAATTAGAAATGAAAATGGAGAGATCACAACAGACAACACAGAAATGCAAAGGATCATAAGAGACTACTATCAGCAATTATATGACAATAAAATGGACAAAGTGGAAGAAATGGATAAATTCTTAGAAAAGTACAACTCTCCAAAACTGGACCAGGAAGAAATAGAAAATCTTAACAGACTCATCACAAGCACAGAAATTGAAACTGTAATCAGAAATCTTCCAGCAAACAAAAGCCCAGGTCCAGACGGCTTCACAGCTGAATTCTACCAAAAATTTAGAGAAGAGCTAACACCTATCCTACTCAAACTCTTCCAGAAAATTGCAGAGGAAGGCAAACTTCCAAACTCATTCTATGAGGCCACCATCACCCTAATACCAAAACCTGACAAAGATGCCACAAAAAAAGAAAACTACAGGCCAATACCACTGATGAACATAGATGCAAAAATCCTTAACAAAATTCTAGCAATCAGAATCCAACAACACATTAAAAAGATCATACACCATGACCAAGTAGGCTTTATCCCAGGGATGCAAGGATTCTTCAATATCCGCAAATCAATCAATGTAACACACCACATTAACAAATTGAAAAATAAAAATTATATGATTATCTCAATAGATGGAGAGAAAGCCTTTGACAAAATTCAACATCCATTTATGATAAAAAAAAATCTCCAGAAAGCAGGAATTGAAGGAACATACGTCAACATAATAAAAGCTATATATGACAAACCCACAGCAAACATTATCCTCAATAGTGAAAAATTGAAAGCATTTCCTCTAAAGTCAGGAACAAGACAAGGATGCCCACTTTCACCATTACTATTCAACATAGTTCTGGAAGTTTTGGCCACAGCAATCAGAGCAGAAAAAGAAATAAAAGGAATTCAAATTGGAAAAGAAGAAGTAAAACTCTCACTGTTTGCAGATGACATGATCCTCTATATAGAAAACCCTAAAGACTCCACCAGAAAATTACTAGAACTAATCAATGAATATAGTAAAGTTGCAGGATATAAAATCAACACACAGAAATCCCTTGCATTCCTGTACACTAATAATGAGAAAAAAGAAAGAGAAATTAAGGAAACAATTCCATTCACCATTGCAATGAAAAGAATAAAATACTTAGGAATATATCTACCTAAAGAAACTAAAGACATATATATAGAAAACTATAAAACACTGGTGAAAGAAATCAAAGAGGACACTAATAGATGGAGAAATATACCATGTTCACGGATTGGTGGAATCAATATAGTGAAAATGAGTATACTACCCAAAGCAATAGAACAAGTTGATTTGATGCTGTAGGAATAAGTTTTAAACCAGTCAGAAATCAGTATCCAGTAGAAGACCAAATTTTATCCCATATTAAAATGTTTTACTCCCTCAGATACAGGCTCAATGCCATATCAAGGATAAGTGGTCATTCTAGAAATTCTGATAGTTGGAAGTAGTTGCATAAAGATTGCACTTGGATGGCATGAATTCTTGGGACTTTTCTCAAAGTTGTGTTAACCACACCATTTCAAAGTCTATATTTGTTAAGGTAGAATAGATAATGAAAATTATGATGATTACATTTACTGTCTAGCTTAAATCACTCCACAATACCAAAATTCTCAAGGGTTCAATGTATGGCTTAAACCATAGATGAGAGATTGCAAAGGAAGTAATTATGCTTCTCTGGTGCTGTTATGCTCAGGTAATATCTGCTTTTGTGTGAAGTAGTGTCAGGACTATGTGAAGAAAGATGCTGCCATCTCTAGGAAGTTTGTGAAGATAGAATGTGAAAATGTGGACCAAGCTGAAGTCTGGCCAGAAGCACTGAAGCTGATTTTCCTTCACTTTGCCTAATCCTGCCAAGTATAGTGTATTACCACTATTTGGCAATAGAGATTTATTTTCCTACTGCAGGGGTGGTTTACACTGAATAAACAAAATACATTTAAAAAGCATTAGATGTTAGCCATTGTCCTATATTATAAATTATGTGCTTGGTTGTTCTGTGTAACTCTTTGCGACTCCATGGACTGTAGCCCGCCAGGCTCCTCTGTCCATGAAATTTCCCAGGCAAGAATATGGAGTGGGTTGCCATTTCCTACTCTAGGGGATCTTCACTACCCAGGGACTGAGCCCATGTCTCCTGCAGCTCCTGCACTGGCAAGCAGATTCTTTATCACTGGGCAACCTGGGAATCCCATGTATAAATTATAGATGTATAATGATGTGTTAACCCTTGAGGAGCTAAGTAGGGGAAATGGACTTGTGATTGAATACATCCACATGATGTGCTCTGTTAGTCACTTGCATGGACATGGACCCTCAGAAGTGTACCAGACACAGCAGATATGGGGTAAGTGGGGAGGGGCAACCAGAAAAGCTTCATTGAGATGACTTAACCTGAACCAGAAGAAGGAGGAACAAAGTTTAGGTTATTCAAGTTCCTCAGCTTCTAGAAGATAAACTGATATTTCATTTTACATTTTTACCTTAAAAATATTTCAAAATTATTTCCTATTGCTTGACTATATAAACTTTTGTCAGTCATGTTGCCCAAGAAGTAGGCACAGATGGCAGTTTTCACCTTTTAAACCAGTGAAAATCTTAGATGATCAAGTTTCTTAATGCAGGCTGTTAGTCTGAGCCACTGGGTTCACTGAGTTGTTCTCCAGGGATGTTTTTAGGACTTTCCATGTATTTATCCAATGCAAAGCCTATAGTTATTGGCTCCTTGATACCACCACAAGATCTTTAATGGTTTTCTTAGTGTCTTGAGTTAAACTGCTAAGAATGTCATAAGTGTTAACAGCCAGCTTGTAGGAAACCTGTATCCATGTCTTTGAGTGGGAAAAATAAATTAGATAATACACACAATCAGCAACCATGAAAGAATCAGTGATAATATAATGAAAAGAGAAGAGGCTTTGGAGTCGGATCAGGGGGTGAATTCTAGCTGTGTGTTTTATGAGCTGTATGACATTTTCGTAATGTTGTATCATATGATTGTTGTAAAAATCACATTAAATGATGTGGAGAGACAGATTGGGCCCTAGAATAAGAGGAAAGCTCAGATTTCACTTTTAAGTTTAGTTTCTATATGAACAAACTGAAGATAAAGTAATCTACGTTGTAGAGAAATAGGTATGAGTTGACATAATACACGCTCACATGACAACCTGGTCTTAACCATAGTGTGTCTATCACAAGTACTCAACTCAGCTCTTGTAGCAAGAAAGCAGTACAGACAATATGTAAATAAAACGTTCCTATGTAATGGGTCTATGTTCCACAAAAACCTTATGATCACTAAAGTTTAATATCACATAAATTTCATGGGTTGTAAAATATTAGTTTTTTCAGTCATTTAAAAATGTAAAAATCCTTCTTACCCAAAGTTTGTCAGGCTGTGACCCATACCATCGTGGAACAACCTAGGGATCCATGGCTACCATATTTGGTTTGTGTTGGTAATGACTGCTTGCTCTTGGATTTTTTTGTTTGTTTGTAATATTCCAAGTTTGATATCCTGTGATAATACCTACATTGTTTTATTTAACATTCCCAAGAACACTAGGATGTAGGCACGTCTTCTCAGCTGATGAATAAACTAAGGTTGCAATGATTAAATCAATTCCTAACTATATTCCAGGAAGATCTCAGTAGAGTGGGAGATTTGGTTGTATAAACAGGATTCTGCCCTCAGAGAACTTACATTCTGAGGAGGGGAGAAACATAATGAACAAGTGAAAAAAAAATCATAAGATCTTTACAGATTATGACACATTTTTGAAGGAAATAGGGAGGTGGCTATAATAGAGAAAATGAAAGCATCTGAATAAATACTTTGTACAGAATGTTCAAGAAAGATCTCTGCAATAAATGGACTTATCTATGAAACAGAAGCAGACTCACAAAAGAAGAGAATAAACATGTGGTTGCCAAGGGGGTGGGGAGAAGGGGGAGGGATGGATTGGGAATTTGGGGTGAGTAGATGTGAACTATCATACAGGACTGGTAAACAACAAGGTCCTACTGTATAGCACAGGGATTACATTCACAATCTTGTGATAAACCCTAATGGAAAAGAATATGAAAAATAATGTATAATATGTATAACTGAATCACTTTGCTGTACAGCCAAAATTAACACAACATTGTAAATCAACTATCAGATCAGATCAGTCACTCAGTCGTGTCCGACTCTTTGCGACCCCATGAACTGCAGCACGCCAGGACTCCCTGTCCATCACCAACTCCTGGAGGTCACTCAGACTCACATCCATCGAGTCAGTGATGCCATCCAGCCATCTCATCCTCTGTCGTCCCCTTCTCCTCCTGCCCCCAATCCCTCCCAGCATCAGAGTCTTCTCCAGTGAGTCAACTCTTCGCATGAGGTGGCCAAAATACTGGAGTTTCAGCTTTAGCATCATTCCTTCCAAAGAAATCCCAGGGCTGATCTCCTTCAGAATGGACCGGTTGGATCTCCTTGCAGTCCAAGGGACTCTCAAGAGTCTTCTCCATCACCACAGTTCAAAAGCATCAATTCTTCGGCGCTCAGCCTTCTTCACAGTCCAGCTCTCACATCCATACATGACCACAGGAAAGACCATAGCCTTGACTAGGCGAACCTTTGTTGGCAAAGTAATGTACTACAATAAAATAAATTTGAAAAAATTTTTAAAAAGAAAGGTCTCTACAATGGTGACATTGGAACAGAGATCCAAAGACTAGGAATGAACCAGCCATGAAGAGTCAGGGCAAGTCCCAAAGGATGCCATGGGCTTGACAACAAGGAGTCAGTGTGACAAGAATCAGATACAGAAAGAAAATAGGGAGAGCTGAAATTGGAGACACAGGCAGGGACAGTTATGTAGGGCCAATAAGCTACACCAATGGATTTGCCAATTATAAATACGGAGAGAAGTCGTTAATGTGGTCTTAGAAGGAGAGGGGAGAAGGCAATGGCAGCCCACTCCAGTACTCTTGCCTGGAAAATCCTGGCAAGGAGAAGCCTGGTAGGCTGCAGTCCATGGGGTCGCTAGGAGTCGGACACGACTGAGAGACTTGACTTTCACTTTTCACTTTCATACATTGGAGAAGGAAATGGCAACGCACTCCAGTGCTCTTGACTGGAGAATCCCAGGGACGGGGGAGCCTGGTGGGCTGCCGTCTATGGGGTTGCACAGAGTCGGACACGACTGAAGCAACTTAGCAGCAGCAGCAACAGCAAGAGAGGGACTGTGATTCAGTGAATGGTTTGCACAGGGTCAGATTCTGGAAACAGGAGTCCTGGGAAAAGGCTATTGCAGTGGTCGTGGACAGAGAGGACAGTGGTTTGGACAGGGAGGCAACCATGGAAGCAAGGCGTAGGGGGATATAAGATCGAGTTTGAACATTAAACTTACAGGATTTGCTGACAGAATGAACTTTGGGAAATGAGGAAAAGGAAGGAATCAAGGGTGAGCTATAGACTTCTGGTTTATATACTTTAGTAGATTATGGTATGATTTACTGATGCTTCAGTGGACCAAAGTGAGACGGAAAGTCAAGACTTCTATTTTGACAGGATAAAAATATGTCAATTATATATTCATATGGGCTTTCCTGGTGATGCAGATGGTAAAGAATCTGCCTGCAATGGGAGACCTGGGTTCAATTCCTGAGTTGGGAAGATCCCCTGGAGGAGGGCATGGCAACCCATTTCAGTATTCCTTCCTGGAGAATCCCCATGGACAAAGGAGCCTGGTGGGCCACAGTCCATGGGGTCACAAAGAGTCAGATGTGACTGAATGACTAAGCACAGCATATATATTCATGTGGATATTCCAAGACAGTAGTTGACAATAGTTAATTTGGAATTAAAAGAGTGGTTAAAACTAGAAATATAAACTTGGGAGTCATCAACTGATGGATAATAGTTGAAGCCTTGGGACCACATATCATCAAGGAGAAACAGAGCTGTAGATCCAGGAAAAGGACAGTTTAGATCAAACATTTAAGAACTGAGGATTAGCCAGTGTGGCAGAAGGATGTGATGTCACAGAATTCATACAGAAAGTGTTACAAAGAAAATTAGGTACTTAGTTCTGGAGAGAAACATATCCAACTTAGGCCTTTATAAGAGGAAGAACTAGAGCTTGAATTATGTTCTCTCCACTCTACATCAGAAGGGCTTTCTACAGTTTCATGTTGCTGGATTAACTAATAAATTTCCCAATTCACTCGTGTATTCAAGTTCTACAATTCAATTGCTGGTACTCTTCTTAAGGCCCATAGTTGCCTCTCAAGTTGATAATGTTTTATTTTAATTAGATTCTAAGTTACTCAGATAACATTGATTTTAGGTCGCCTCACTGCCTTTGAATTTGGGACCATTTTATTTATGCTCAAATATTAACAGATTATCTGAAATCATTCACACCCAACTATTTCTTTAGTTTTTATTAAATTTCAAGAGAGAACAAAAATATTTTTTCTGCACCCTTTTCAACTTCATAGTTTCATTGTGCTTGGATATTTAAAACAAGAAATCTAGAATTGTTTCTTATTCCTTTGTTATAAGGAATAAAATCAAAAGTAAGTATAAATATCCAAGAAAAAAAAAATAATTTTGGCATTGTCCTGTACGTCTAAAGAATATATTAAGGGCTTCCCTGGGGACTTTGTGGTTAAAAAAAAAAAAAAAAATCCACCTGCCAATTCAGGAAACACAAGTTCCATTTCTGGTCTGAGACATCTCACATGTCCAAGTAATTAAGCTCAAGTGCCTCAACTACTGACACTGCGCTCTAGAATCTGGGAGCCAGATTCTAGAGCTCCAGCTACTGAAGCCTACGCCCTCTAGTGGCTGTACTCTACAGCTGGAGATTAGCCCCGGCTCACCGCAACTAGAGAAAAAACCCCCTCAGCAACAAAGATCCAGCACAGTCAAAAATAAATAAATAAAATAAAATATTTAGAAAAAGAATACATTATATATTGTGTTTTAGTTGCTCGGTTGTGTCTGACTCTTTGCGACCCCATGGACTGTAGCCCACCATGGGCTTCTCCAGGCAAGAATACAGGAATGGGTTGCCATAGTACTCTCCCATAATTGAAATGAAGTGAACTCGCTCAGTCGTGTCTGACTCTTCGCGACCCCATAGACTGTAGTCTACCAGGCTCCTCTGTCCGTGGGATTCTCCAGGCAAGAATACTGGAGTGGTTTGCCATTTCCTTCTCCACAGGATTTTCCCGACCCAGGGATCAAACGGAGGTCTCTCACATTGCCGGCAGACGCTTTACCCTGTGAGCCACCAGGGAAGCCCTAACTAAGAACTGTGTATCCTGGAAGAATCAATATAATGAAAATGAGTACACTACCCAAAGCAATCTATAGATTTAATTCAATCCCTATCAAGCTACCAATGGTATTCTTCACAGAGCTAGAATGAATAATTTCACAATTTGTATGAAAATACAAAAAGCTTCGAATAGCCAAAGCAATCTTGAGAAAGAAGAATGGAACTGGAGGAATCAACCTGCCTGACTTCAGGCTCTACTACATAGCCACAGTCATCAAGACAGTATGGTACTGGCACAAAGACAGAAATATAGATCAATGGAACAAAATAGAAAGCCCAGAGATAAACTCACACACCTATGGACACCTTATCTTTGACAAAGGAGGCAAGAATATACAGTGAAGAAAAGACAATCTCTTTAACAAGTGGTGCTGGGGAAAATGGTCAACCACTTGTAAAAGAATGAAACTAGAACACTTTCTAACACCATACACAAAAATAAACTCAAAATGGATTAAAGATCCTAATGTAAGACCAGAAACTATAAAAATCTTAGAGGAGAACATAGGCAAAACACTCTCCGACATATATCACAACAGGATCCTCTATGACCCACCTCCCAGAATATTGGAAATAAAAGCAAAAATAACCAAATGGGATCTAATTAAAATTAAAAAGCTTCTGCACAACAAAAGAAACTATAAGCGAGGTGAAAAGACAGACTTCAGAATGGGAGAAAATAATAGCAAATGAAGCAACTGACAAACAACTAATCTCAAAAATATACAAGAAACTCCTCCAGCTCAATTCCAGATAAATAAATGACTCAATCAAAAAATGGGCCAAAGAACTAAATAGACATTTCTCCAAAGAAGACATACAGATGGCTGACAAACACATGAAAAGATGCTCAACATCACTCATTATCAGAGAAATGCAAATCAAAACCACAATGAGGTACCATTTCACGCCAGTCAGAATGGCTGCAATCCAAAAGTCTACAAGCAATAAATGCTGGAGAGGGTGTGGAGAAAAGGGAACTCTCTTACACTGTTGGCGGGAATGCAAACTAGTACAGCCACTATGGAGAACAGTGTGGAGATTCCTTAAAAAACTGGAAATAGAACTGCCTTATGACCCAGCAATCCCACTGCTGGGCATACACACTGAGGAAACCAGAATTGAAAGAGACACGTGTATCCTCATGTTCATCGCAGCACTATTTATAATAGCCAGGACATGGAAGCAACCTAGATGTCCAGATGAATGGATAAGAAAGCTGTGGTACATATACACAATGGAGTGTTACTCAGCCATTAAAAACAATACATTTGAATCAGTGCTAATGAGGTGGATGAAACTGGAGCCTATTATACAGAGTGAAGTAAGCCAGAAAGAAAAACACCAATACAGTATACTAACGCATATATATGGAATTTAGAAAGATGGTAACAACAACCCTGTATGCAAGACAGCAAAAGAGACACAGATGTATAGAACAGTCTTTTGGACTCTGTGGGGGGCGGGGGGATGATTTGGGAGAATGGCATTAAAACATGTATAATATCATATAAGAAATGAATTGCCAGTCCAGGTTCAATGCAGGATACAGGAAACCTGGGGCTGGTGCACTGGGATGACCCAGAGGGATGGTATGGGGAGGGAGGTGGGAGGAGGGTTCAGGATGGGGGAACGCGTGTACACCCGTGGCGGATGCATGTTGATGTATGGCAAAACCAATACAATATTGTAAAGTAAAAATAAATAAATAAAATAAAAAAGCAGGAAAAGTTAAAGGGCTAAAACCACATAGAGACAAAGGCCCAAGTGCCAAAAATGTGCCCAAAGTAGTAACTCTTGAACTCCATTCAGAGACGCTCCTTAGACTAAGTTGTTATCAGGGAATTCAACTGTAATGGAAAATGATGTGTACAAAGTGAAATGAAGTCACTCAGTTGTGTCCGACTCTTTGCGACCCAGTGGACTATAGTCCACCATGCTCCTCTGTCCATGGGATTTTTCCGGGCAGGAGTACTGGAATGAGTTGCCATTTCCTTCTCCAGAGGATCTTCCCGACCCAGGGATCAAACCCAGGTCTCCCGCATTGTAAGCAAGGCACTTTACCGTCTGAGCACCAGGGAAGTCAAAGACTGTTTAAATCTTCACTGAAGTGAAAGATTTTTAAAATCTTCATTGACATTCTCATAAGCATTAAAATCAAGTTATAATTATCTTATTAAGTAAAGTGAAAGATTTTGAGATAAATTACTTCAGAAATACATACATCTTATTATCTATATTTTAAGGTCAATCTATGTTTTCAAGTCATATATACACACACACACACACACACATACACACAGATAAGATAGATAGATATGCGTGTATATCAACTCTGATGATTCAGTTGGTAAAGAATCTTCCTGTAATGCGGGAGACCCTGGTTCAATTCCTGGGTTGGAAAGCTCTGCTAAAGAAGGGATAGGCTACCCACTCCACTGTTCTTGGGCTTCCCTTGTGGCTCAGCTGGTAAAGAATCCACCTGCAATGCAGGAGACCTGGCTTAGCTCCCTGTGTTGGGAGATCCCCTGCAGAGGGGAGGGGCTGCCCACTGTAGTATTCTGGCCTGGAGAATTCAGTCCATGTGGTTGCAAAGAGTTGGACACAGAGCAACTTTCACTCACTTCACTAACTTATTTATAGATCAACCTATTAGTAATTCAAAGTACTGATTCATAGATCACAGATAGACCAATGGTACAGAATCCAGAAAGAACAAAATATGTGTGAAATGTGGTAAAAGATAAAGATGACACCTTAAATCAGCAGGAGGAAAAGATGGCTTAGTTAATAAATAACGTTGTGACATCTGGATAGCTATCCCCCCAAAATTTAAATTGACCCTATAATCTCACATCTTACACCAAAATTATTTCAAGGGATCAAATATTTTAAAGTAAAATATAAAGCTGGACAATAGTGGATAATTTAAAAAGTAATCTTGGTGTGGATAAGTACTTCTTACCTGTGATTTAAACTCTGAAGCAATAAAAGAAAAGATTAATCAACTTTGTTTAAAAATCAAAAGCTTTCTAAGGAACAAAAACACCACTATCCACAAAGTCAAAAACCAAAACTAAAACTAATAAAATACATTTGAACACACACACACACACACACAAGAACTGTGTATCCTGATTTTGTGGTTTTCATTCTGTTTTCCCTCTAATTGATAAGGATAAGAGGCTTATGGAAGTTTTCTGATGGGAGAGACTGACTGTGGGGGAAACTGGGTCTTGTTCTGATGGGCAAGGCCATGCTCAGTTCAGTTCAGTTCAGTTCATTTGCTGTCATGTCTGACTCTTTGCGACACCATGAATCGCAGCACGCCAGGCCTCCCTGTCGATCACCAACTCCCGGAGTTCACTCAGACTCATGCCCATTGAGTCAGTGATGCCATCCAGCCATCCCATCCTCTGTCTTCCCCTTCTCTTCCTGCCCTCAATCCTTCCCAGCATCAGAGTCTTTCCCAATGAGTCAACCCTTCCCATGAGTTGGCCAAAGTACTGGAGTTTCAGCTTTAGCATAATTTCTTCCAAAGAAATCCCAGAGCTGATCTCCTTCAGAATGGAGTGGTTGGATCTCTTTGCAATCCAAGGGACTCTCAAGAATCTTCTTCAACACCACAGTTCAAAAGCATCAATTCTTTGGCACTCAGCTTTCTTCACAGTCCAACTCTCATATCCATACATGACCACTGGAAAAACAATAGCCTTGACTAGATAGACCTTTGTTGGCAAAGTAATGTTTCTGCTTTTGAATATGCTATCTAGGTTGGTCATAACTTTTCTTCCAAGGAGTAAGCGTCTTTTAATTTGATTTCTGTGGTCACCATCTGCAGTAATTTTTGAGCCCAGAAAAATAAACTCTGACACTGTTTCCACTGTTTCCCCATCTATTTCCCATGAAGTGATGGGACCAGATGCCATGATCTTCATTTTCTGAATGTTGAGTTTTAAGCCAACTTTTTCACTCTCTTTCACTTTCATCAAGAGGCTTTTTCGTTCCTCTTGAATTTCTGCCATAAGGGTGGTGTCATCTGCATATCTGAGGTTATTGATATTTCTCCTGGCAATCTTGATTCCAGCTTGTGCTTCTTGCAGCCTAGCGTTTCTCATGATGTACTCTGCATATAAGTTAAATAAGCAAGGTGACAATATACAGCCTTGACATACTCCTTTTCCTATTTGGAACCAGTCTGTTGTTCCATGTCCAGTTCTAACTGTTGCTTCCTAAGCTGCATATAGGTATCTCAAGAGGCAGATAAGGTGGTCTGGTATTCCCATCTCTTTCAGAATTTTTCACAGTTTATTGTCATCCACACTGTCAAAGGCTTTGGTATAGTCAATAAAGCAGAAATAGATGTTTTTCTGGAACTCTTCTTGCTTTTTTGATGATCCAGGGGATGTTGGCAATTTGATCTCTGGTTCCTCTGCCTTTTCTAAAACCAGCTTGAACATCTGGAAGTTCACGGTTCACATATGGCTGAAGCCTGGCTTGGAGAATTTTGAGCATTACTTTACGTGTGAGATGAGTGCAATTGTGTGGTAGTTTGAGCATTATTTGGCATTGCCTTTCTTTGGGATTGGAATGAAAAGTCTTTTCCAGTCCTGTGTCCACTGCTGAGTTTTCCAAATTGGCTGGCATATTGAGTGCAGCACTTTCACAGCATCATCTTTCAGGATGTGAAATAGCTCAACTGCAATTCCATCACCTCCACTAGCTTTGTTCGTAGTGATGCTTTCTAAGGCCCACTTGACTTCACATTCCAGGATGTCTGGCTTTAGGTCAGTGATCACACCATCGTGATTATCTGGGTCGTGAAGCTCTTTTTTGTACAGTTCTTCTGTGTATTCTTGCCACCTCTTCTTAATATCTTCTGCTTCTGTTAGATCCATACCATTTCTGTCCTTTATTGAGACCATCTTTGCATGAAATATTCCCTTAGTATCTCTAATTTTCTTGAAGAGATCTCTAGTCTTTCCCATTCTGTTGTTTTCCTCTATTTCTTTGCATTGATCACTGAGGAAGGCTTTCTTATCTCTTCTTGCTATTCTTTGGAACTCTGCATTCAGATGCTTATATCTTTCCTTTTCTCCTTTGCTTTTGGCTTCTCCTCTTTTCACAGCCATTTGTAAGGCCTCCCCAGGCAGCCATTTTGCTTTTTTGCATTTCTTTTCCATGGGGATGATCTTGATCCCTGTCTTCTGTACAATGTCACAAAGCTCAGTCCATAGTTCATCAGGCACTCTATCAGATCTAGGCTCTTAAATCTATTTCTCACTTCCATTGTATAATCATAAGGGATTTGATTTAGGTCATACCTGAAGGGTCTAGTGGTTTTCCCTACTTTCTTCAATTTAAGTCTGAATTTGGCCATAAAGAGTTCATGATCTGAGCCACAGTCAGCTCCTGGTCTTGTTTTTGCTGACTATATAGAGCTTCTCCATTTTGGACTGCAAAGAATATAATCAATCTGATTTTGGTGTTGACCATCTGGTGATGTCCATGTGTAGAGACTTCTCTTGTGTTGTTGGAAGAGGGTGTTTGCTATGACCAGTGCATTTTCTTGGCAAAACTCTATTAGTCTTTGCCCTGCTTCATTCTGTACTCCAAGGCCAAATTTGCCTGTTACTCCAGGTGTTTCTTGACTTGTTACTTTTGCATTCCAGTCACCTGTAATGAAAAGGACATCTTTTTGGGGTGTTAGTTCTAAAAGGTCTTGTAGGTCTTCATAGAACCATTCAACTTCAGCTTCTTCAGTGTTACTGGTTGGGGCATAGACTTGGATTACTGTGACATTGAATGGTTTGCCTTGGAAACGAACAGAGATCATTCTGTCATTTTTGAGATTGCATCCAAGTACTGTATTTCAGACTCTTTTGTTGACCATGGTGGCTAGGCCATGCTCAGTTAATCTTTAATCCAATTTTCTGTTGATGAGCTGGGCTCTGTACCCTCCCTGTTGTTTGGCCTAAGACCAAACTATGGAGGAGGTTGTGAAGATAATGGTGACCTTCTTCAAAAAGTCCTGTGCATGCACTGCCTCACTCAGTGTCCCAGACACTGCGGCAGGCCACTGCCAACCCACGCCTCTGCTGGAGACTCCTGGACACTCACAGGCAAGTCTGGGTCAGTCTCTTGTGGGGTCACTGCTCCTTTCTCCTGGGTTCTGATGCATGCAAGGTTTTGTTTTGGCCCTCCAAGAGTCTGTTTCCTCAGTCCTGTGGAAGTTCTGTAATCAAAGCCCACTTGCCTCCAAAGTCAAATTCCTTGGGAGTTCTCAGTCCCTTTGCCAGATTCCCAGGTTGGGTAATCTTGGAAGTGACAAATAGGTTCAAGAGATTAGATCTGATAGACAGAATGCCTGAAGAACCATGGACAAAGGTTCATGACCTTGTACAGGAGGCAGGGACCAAGATCATCCCCAAGAAAAAAGAAATGCAAAAAGGCAAAATGGTTGTCTGAGAAGGCCTTACAAACAGCTATGAAAAGAAGAGACGCTAAAGGCAAAGGAGAAAAGATACATCCATTTGAATGCTGAGTTATAAAGAATAGCAAGAAGAGATAAGAAAGCCTTCTTCAGTGATCAGTACAAAGAAACAGAGGAAAACAATAGAATGGGAAAGACTAGAGGTCTCTTCAAGAAAATTAGAGACACCAAGGGAATATTTCATGCAAAGATGAGCATAATAAAGGACAGAAATGGTATGGACCTAACAGAAGCAGAAGATATTAAGAAGAGGTGGTAAGAATACACAGAAGAACTATATAAAAAACATTTTTATGATCCAGGTAACCACGATGGTGCGATCACTCACCTAGAGCCAGACATCCTGGAATGCAAAGTCAGATGGGCATCACTACAAACAAAGCTAGTGGAGGTGATGGAATTCCAGCTGAGCTATTTCAATTCCTAAAAGATGATGCTGTGAAAGTGCTACACTAAATATGCCAGCAAACTTGGAAAACTCAGCAGCGGCCACAGGACTGGAAAAGATCAGTTTTCATTCCAATCCCAAAGAATGACAGTGTCATCGAATATTCAAACTACTGCACAATTGCACTCATCTCACAAGCTAGCAAAGTAATGCTCAAAATTCTTCAAGCCAGTCTTCAACAGTACGTGACCCATGAACTTCCAGATGTTCAAGCTGATTTTAGAAAAGGCAGAGAAACCAGAAATCAAATTGCCAACATCCGTTGGGTCATCAAAAAAGCAAGAGAGTTCCTGGAAAACATATACTTCTGCCTAATTGACTACACCAAAGCCTTTGACTGTGTGGATGACAACAAACTGTGGAAAATTCTTAAAGAGATGGGAATACCAGACCACCTTACCTGCCTCCTGAGAAATGTTTACGCAGGTCAAAAAGCAACAGTTAGAACTGGACATGGAACAATGGACTGGCTCCAAATTTGGAAAGGAGTACATCAAGGCTGTATATTGTCACCCTGCTCTTTTAACTTATATGCAGAGTACATCATGCAAAATGCCAGGCTGGATGAAACACAAGCTGGAATCAAGATTTCCAGGTGAAATATCAATAACCTTAGATTCGCAGATGGTACTAGTCTTATGGTAGAAAGTGAAGAAGAACAAAATAGCCTCTTGATGAAAGTGAAAGAGGAGACTGAAAAAACTGGCCTAAAACTCAACATTCAAAAACCTAAGATCATGGCACCCGGTCCTGTCATTTCACTGCAAATAGAAGGAGAAACAATGGGAACAGTGACAAACTTTGTTTTGGGGGCCTCCAAAATCACTGCAGATGGTGACTGCAGTCATGAAATCAAAAGACGCTTGCTCGTTGCAAGAAGAGCTATGACCAAGTTAGACAGCATTTTAAAAAGCAGAGACATTACTTTGCCAAAAAAGGTCCATCTAGTCAAGGTTATGGTTTTTCCAGTAGTTATGTATGGATGTGAGAGTTGAACCATAAAGAAAGCTGAATGCTGAAGAATTGATGCTTTTGAACTGTGGTATTGGAGAAGACTCGAGAGTCCCTTGGACTGCAAGGAGATCCAACCAGTCCATCTAAAAGAAATCAGTTTGGAATATTCACTGGAAGGACTGATGCTGAAGTTGAAACTCCAATACTTTGGCCACCTGACGAGAAGAACTGACTCACTAGAAAAGACTTTGATGCTGGGAAAGATTGAAGGCAGAAAGAGAAGGGAACAACAGAGGAGGAGATGGTTGGATGGCATCACCAACTCGATGGACATGAGTTTGAGCAAGCTGTGGGAGTTGGAAATGATGGGGTCGCAGAGTCGGACTTTAGTGAGAGACTGAACTGTACTGATCCTGATTTTGTAATTAAACTGGCATTGTGAAATGCTTGTGATTATATGAATTATGTGAGCTAAATACTGCAATTCAATATGATGGTTATATACTCATAAAATAGATTCATTATCGGAAAGTGAGGCTAATTGTATGTAAGACAAGTGGGAAAGAAGAAAATTATGACACTCTGTAATAATGACTTTACGAGCTATAGTAAATCGTAAATCCGGTAGGATAACGATGTAACACGATGCTTCAGATTTAGAATGCCATTAAGAGATTCTAGTGATCCAACAGTGGGCAAAATAGATTTATACTACCAGTAAATTACTATTTAGTCCAAAATAACCTAAAACATATATTAAAATGTTAGCAGTTAAAATTTTATAAAATTCACAATAAAAGCATGAAAGAACTGGATTATAAAGCTTAATGCCTTAAGAAAGAATATGTAAAAATACCACATATACTCACACACTCACATTCACACATAACCCCCAAAACACACACACACCACTCACAAAAGTCCCCTGTAAAAGTCCCCTGATACAAGTTTGTGGTTTTGTCTCTAAGTTGTGTCCAACTCTTGCAACCCCGTGGACTGTAGCCCTTCAGGCTTCTCTGTCCGTGGAATTCTCCAGGCAAGAATACTGGAGTGGGTGCCATTTCTTTCTCCAGGGGATCTTCACCACCCAGGGATGCATTGTAGGAGGCCTCCTGCATTGCAGGCAGATTCTTTACCAACAGAGCTAGTATCTGTTTAAATCACTAACATTGGTCAACTAGGATAAAACTTAAGAACTCAGACTCCTCTCTCCCATCCACCATGTGTGTTTTCTGTGTGTATTGTGTATTTTTGTACATAGCTCAAGAAAAACTTTATTCCATCAAAGATTTACATTGTACTTTACAAAAAAAATAGATTCTAGTTAATTGTGCTTCTCTTCTTTATACCTCTATTGTTTATACCTCTATTTTCCATTTTTCTATTTGAGTTTCCATATAAGGTTTATCTTTTAAGTATTTAATGGTGTTTTTTTCTTAAGGCTGTTTTCAAAAAAAATTTTTTTTCACCATATGCTTTTTCTTTCAAACTTTCAAAATAATCTCAACACTGCTAGGGATTTATAGGGCTAAATTCCAGTAGTAAATAGGATTTGTGTCATTTAATTCCTATGCTTTTAATATTGGAGAAGGCAATGGCAACCCACTCCAGCACTCTTGCCTGGAAAATCTCATCAATAGAGAAGCCTGGTAGGCTGCACTCCATGTGGTCGTGAAGAGTCGGACATGACTGAGCTACTTTACTTTCACTTTTCACTTTCATGCATTGGAAAAGGAAATGGCAACCCACTCCAGTGTTCTTGCCTGGAGAATCCCAGGGACGGGGGAGCCTGGTGGGCTGCCGTCTATGGGGTCGCACAGAGTCGGACATGACTGAAGCGACTTAGCAGCAGCAGCAGCAGCAGCACTTTAAATGTATTTGCAAGAGAGGTAAACAAGGGCAGCCAAATTTATTAACTCTCAACCATGTGTGTAGCTATCTTATCTTTGACATCAAGTTTACACAATTGCTGCACACCACTGAGATGCATGAAACAATTGAAGGACACATTTACTGAACAACAAATTTAAAATGTAAGCTAACAATGTAGCTAAGAATCTGAGCCTGTATGTGCTGACGAACAAGAAGTAGAAGAATGATGAAAGGCAGCTGATGAAGGTATCCAGGCTCCTGTGAAACTTTTTGCCCCATATTTCTCTATACATTAAATTACTCATAAACAATATGGTAGATTTTTCTCCCCTTCATTCATGTTTAATATTAGAATAGGTCTTTGTTGTTACAGGCAGAGCTATTATGGAATTTGCTGCATCTTAATTTATGCAAAGGGCTTCCTTCGTGGCTCAGATGGGAAAGAATCTGCCTGCAATGCAGAAAACCCAGGTTTGATCCCTAGGTTGGTAAGATCCCCTGGAGAAGAAAATGACAATCCACTCCAGGATTCTTGCCTGGGAAATCCCATGGACAGAGGGGCCTCGTGGGTTACAGTCTATGGAGTGACAAAGAGTCAGAGACGACTGAAGAACTAACACAAAAATGCTTCTTAACCAAATGGTCTGTTTAGTGTTTCCCTAAAAGATTGCTTATAAACTTATTTATTATTTATTTTTTTGCTTTAATTGCAGTATCCTTGATCTATAATGTTTCAGGTGTACACAAAATGATTTAGTTATCAGATCAGATCAGATCAGTCACTCAGTCATGTCTGACTCTTTGTGATTTAGTTATACAAATAGTCATATATATGTATATTCTTTTCAATGTTCCCTATGCTATACAGTAGGTCCTTATTGTTTGTGTATTATGTATAACTCTGGCTGCTCCAACTTTCATTCCTACCAATAAGTGTCCAAGGACTCCCTTTTCTCTACACCCTTTCCAGCATTTATTATTTGTAGACTTCTTGATGTCCATTCTGATCTATGTGAGGTCATACCACATTGTAGTTTTGACTCATATTTCTCTAATAATCAGTGATATTGAGCATCTTTTCATGCACCTGTTGGTCATCTATATATCTTCTTGGGAAAAACATCTATTAAAGTATTTTACCAATTTTTTTGATTGTGTTGTTTGGTTTTTGATATTGAACTGTATCAGCTATTTGTATATTTTGGAAATTAAGCCCTTGTCAGTTGCATCATTTGAAAATATTTTCTCTCATTTCTTAGGTTGTCTTCTCACTTTGTTTATGGTTTCCTTTGCTGTGTGAAAACTTTTAAGTTTAATTATGTCCAATTTTTTAATTTTTGTTTTTATTTAATTTGCCTTAGGAGACTGATCTAGAAAATATTGCTATGATTTATGTCAAAGAGTGTTTTGCCTACGTACTCTAGTAGGAGTTTTATGGTGTTGTGTCATACATTTAGGTCATTAAACAATTTGGGGTTTATTTTTGTATATGGTGTGACGGAATGTTCTAATTTTATTAATTTACATGTAGTTCTCCAGCTTTCCCAACATCATTTGCTGAAGAGACAATCTTTCCTCCATTGTATATACTTGCTTCCTTTGTTGTACATTAACTGACTATAGGTGCACAGGTTTATTTCTGGCTCTCTATTCTGTTCCATAGATCCATATATCTGTTTTTGTGCCAATACCATGCTCTTTTGATGACTGTAGTTTTGTACTATAGCTTAAAGTCTGGAGGAGTTGTGCCTCCAGTGTTGTTCTTTTTGTTCAGAATTGCAATTCTGGGTCTTTTGATTCCATATACATTTTAGGATTATTGGTTCTAGTTCTGTGAAAAATGTCACAGGCATTTTCATAGTGATTGCTTTGAATCTGTAGATTGAGTATTAATAGTATGGTCATTTTAGTTAGAGTAATTTTTCCAATCCAAGAGCACAGGATATCTTACCATTTCTTTGAATCTTCTTCAATTTCCCTTATAATGTTTTATAGTTTTCAGCATGTATCAATCTATACTTTTTAATGTCTATTAAAAAGTGTTCTAGAGTGGTAGCACATTCTCCTTTAAAAATGATAAAATATCCAGGAGTAAATTGACTCATATATACCGTGGTGAAGAATTAGCCATGACTCATTATCCTATTGAAGAGTCACTGAGGAAAGAAAGAACAGAAACACATTAAAGGCGCTCTAAATAGAATAATTTACATTTGATACATTTAGACAGCCTCCAAAACCACAACAGGATATCTCTTCCTCTGATCAACTTCTGGTACTGATCTTCCCATCATTTCATTACTCACAGACTTAAATTCTCTTGCCAAAGGCACAGAGACTTATCACATGAAGCTCTGTATGCTTCTATACCACCATTTGAAGTATTTATAAATATGTCAGAGTTTAAGAAGCACTTGCTAGTATAAATTCTGTGTATGAAATGGAAGAGGAGTACCAGTCCTTAGGGTTCATAGGACATAACTTAGTATCCGCTTAATTAGACGTTAAAGAAATAGTTAGGTATAGTGTTTAGAGTTTAAACAGAGTTTAGAGTTTGGACCAGATAGTCAATAACTGTATCATCTCATGTGTGTATCTTAAACTCTTTAAGCCTTAATTTACTTAGTTGTAAAATGGGAAAAATATTACCTGACTCTTAAGGTTGTTGTGAAGCTAAACAAGAATATATTTTTAGATTGATTAGTATAATGCCTGAGACAGAGTAAATATTCAAGGAAAGTTACTTGGTTTATTATTTTTATTATAATTAAGTTGAGAAAACTGAGTAGGAGAATTTGGCACAGTGCTTGGCACATACTGTGTAGGAATTAAAATGGCATACAATAAACTCTAATAGTTTTGTTAGTATTGTCTCTTTTCCGGTATGTGGAAAGATCTAGTGAATGAAGATTATGCCATTTTGCTAACATAGCCAAAATTATAGATTTGCTTTACTGAGATTATAGTAGTTTAAACTAAGCAAATCTGCAGATGCCTCTGAAAAAAGCACCCAAATGCACAACAACCATGATCGCTAAATGTAACGATTACTTCTGCCCAATTGCGATACTTTATATCCATTTTTAGAAGTTCACTTCTGAATTCTTTCTTATCTTGTTGGATGTGACCATATTTTTTTTAAGAATCATTCTTCCTATCTTTCCCTTATCCTTTCACAATCAGTCATCAAATTTTTTAAATTTTATTTTATTTTATTTAACTTTACAATATTGGTTTTGCCACATATCAAAATGAATCTGCCACAGGTAGATCATTTAAGAATCATTCTTCCTATCTTTCCCTTATCCTTTCACAATCAGTCATCAAATTTTTTAAATTTTATTTTATTTTATTTAACTTTACAGTATTGGTTTTGCCACATATCAAAATGAATCTGCCACAGGTATACATGTGTTCCCCATCCTGAACCCTCCTCCCTCCTCCCTCCCCATACCATCCCTCTGGGTCATCCCAGTGCACCAGCCCCAAGCATCCAGTATCGTATATCGAATCTGGACTGGCAACTCGTTTCATATATGATATTATACATATTTCATTGCCATTCTCCCAAATCATCCCACCCTCTCCCTCTCCCAGAGTCCAAAAGACTGTTCTATACATCAGTGTCTCTTTTGCTGTCTCCTCCAATTATCTTGGAAAACTATCCTCCATCCTCCATATCCCCTATGATTGTCATTTCTTACCACCGTAGCCTCTCAACCGATTGATTGGTTCATTTTTTCCCTTGCTACTCTCAAATCTACTCTTTGCACCATGACATTTTAAAAGAACAAATCTGATTGTGTTTCTCCCTCCTGAAAGTTGGCAGGAATCTATGCCTAACAGAATTCATTATAAGATTCTTAGGTTGGTTTGCCATACACTGCTCGTTGTCTTCTAATTATCCATTCTCTCTTTTTCTAGAATACCAGAACCTTCCCCACTTATTTTTAGGAGGCACACAGCTACACACACTAAAGGTTAAACTCCCCAGCTTCCTTTGCAGTTCATTGTGACCACATGCCCCAGTTATGGCCAATGGAATAAAAGCAAGTGTCCTCTATCACTTCTGCTAAGCACCTTTAAATGGAGGTAGCATGTTCTTCTTTGTTAACCCTTTATCTTTCCTGATGACTGGATTGTAGATGTGAGGGTTGGAGCTAGGCTAGCTCTTTCAACTTGTGAGTGGGATTCTAAAGACAGTAAAACCAAATAAACCTCTCTCTGAAATAGAAACAGGCTCACAGACATAGAAAATCAGTCAGTCAGTTCAGTCGCTCAGTCGTGTCCAACTCAGTAAATCCATGGACTGCAGGATGGCAGGACTTATGGTTACCAAGGGGGAGTTGAGGATGGACTGAGAATTTGGAGTTAGTAGATGCAAATTACTACATATAGAATAGCTGGGCAATAAAGTCCTACTGTAGAGCTCAGAGAACTATATTCAATATCCTGAGATAAAACATAATGGAAAAGAATATGAAAAATAATGTATATTATAACTGAATTATTTTGCTGGACACCTGAAACTTTGTCAATCAACTATACTTCAATTTCTAAAAATTCATAATTTGAAAAAAAAAAAGAATATCCACTTACACCTTCATGTAAACATAAACTTATGATATTAAAATATTTAATACTGGAACAAATCTACAATCTTAGGATACATGAAACCCATTTGCAAACATCTATGTTAAGATACCATGGATTTTAAATAGACTCTAAATGCTTTAATTGGAGAAGGAAATGGCAATCCACTCCAGTACTATTGCCTGGAAGATCCCATGGACAGAGGAACCTGGTAGGCTACAGTCTATGGGGTCACAAAGAGTCAGACACGACTGAGCAACTTCACTTTTAAATGCTTTAATACGGAAGAATAGCCTTCAGAAGTAAAAAGCCCTTGCCTAAAGCCAAAGAAACAATGTGTTGGGTGATGTGAAAGAAGAACTCTTTTTGAGTTGCTCAAAACATTGATTTGATTTTGAGTCACCCAAACATTTTTGTTGTTGTTGTTTTATGAATTAGGAATGGGCAATTTTTAAGTGAGTTTGCAACATCTACTAAACAATAAACTTCTGTTAACAATCATCATTGGTACTTCTATGGGAAATAATGCATTTTAGCCTCATTTACAGGACACCCAAATTACAGGAACTTGAGTGACAAGATTTTATTTTTCCCATGAAACAAGATGCCTGGAGGTAGGCTGCTCAGAACTGCTATAGGAGACTCTGTAATACCAGCAGTAATGTAGGCTCCTTCCAACTTTCTGTCCAGTAGCCCATGGTGCAGATTTCCTATGCATGGTTGTTGCCTTGTATTCACAGGTTGGATTCTCTGCATCCAGCAGTTTAGGCAGAAAGAAGTGGAATAACAAAACTTGTATACAAGTGGAATTGAGGTCCATTTTAAAAACTTATTTAGAGCTCCCTTCCCCAAAGTTCCACTTTCACTTCATTGGCCAAGATGATCACATGATCACTTGTAGCTGCCAGGGAGGCTAGGAAATGCAATGGTGCACCTGGCTACATACTGTCTCAGTCAAAATCAGGTGCTGTCACCACAGGTGAAGGGGAGAACAGAAAATGAGTGGGCAGGCAGAAGTGTCTGTGGCGGTGAACAGTGGTTTGAATGAACAATATGAACGTTGTGCCTGTCTGACAAAATGGATTTAATTTTTTTTTTTTTTTTTTACTTTACCTAGGAACAAATGCATTTGCTCAGTTATTTGTTATCAGGGTAAATGCTATGCTTCGTTGTTTATCTTTACCAGTCAAATGACTGTATTTGGAAATAGTTTGTATGCTAGATTTGAAATAAAAATAGAAGTGCTATGTTTTGACAACAGATGCACCTGGAGCAAATATATCTGTAATATAGATGAGCACTTTTGCCAAATTATCTCATATGCAATGTATTTAGTGAATATTTTCTCAAGAATCACTTTTGTATACAATATTCCAAATAGTTTGCAGTCATTAAAAAAAAAAAAATGGTAAATGACTCTGATGTACTTCTTGGATGAGGTCTTTCCAAAAGTCCTCATAACTAAAATATTGCACTTATAATTAATCCCTTTAAAATGAATTGTACATGTGTGTATTTGCCTTAAACATAATTAGCTAACCACAGCCCACAGCATATGTCTGTACAGCGTGTGTAATCTGTTTATAGAACAGAGCAGATGACATAATGTAGATTTTGGCTAGCAATCACATTCTCCTTCCACAAACAACATCTGAAATGATAAAAACAACACACGGATGAATAACTCTCAATAGATAAAATCATTATAACCCACCTTTGCAAACACAACTTTAATCCATTTTGTTGGTCAAATATTCTGAGAGGGAGGTATATGGTTCTAGCACATGGCTCAGTGTTTAAGAGGAGAATAACTCTCAAGCATCAAGAATGTGGGTCTAGGAAACACCACATTGGGAAAGCTGAGCTTGGGAGCTGAGCCACATGCCTGAGTTAAACTTGCTGAAAATGCTGAGGTCATGACCCTACACTCAGTCATCATGCCAACTTCCTTATTCTTCCAGAGTTCCAATAATAGATACGCCCCATCACACTGCAAAAAAAAAAAAAAAAAAAAATCATGTAAAGATGTCTATTTCTCCCCTGTGCTCTGCTTCCTAGCACATAGCATGTAGAAACTGCTTATCACATGCCAGGCATGGAAGGGCAAGTCTTTTCTCTAGTTTTATGCAAAGTGATGAATATGTTGCCATTAATCTCTGATTTTTCAATTTCTCCTTCCAGGATCCCAACTACTCTTAGCTGGAGTCCCAGTTACTTTCTCATAAATAAGGTTTTCCATTTCCTGAAGCACTTCTTTAAATATATACATGTGTTTTCCTGATTATAAAAACTTCTTATTCAGTGTAAATCAATTTCAAACATTTAGAAAGGTAATGAGACAAAAATTTAAATTATCTAAAATTAAGATACAGCAATTGTTAGCATTTTTATATTTACATCCTTGTAATATATGTATATTTATTTTATTAACAAGGAGATAAACATAAAAATGCTAACAACTGTTGTTTCTTCATATATATATATATACACACACATATACACACACACATATATGTGTGCTAAGTCACTTCAGTCATGTCTGACTCTGTGCAACATCATGGACTGTAGGTCACCAGGCTTCTCTGTCCATGGAATTCTCCAGGCAAGATACTGGACTGGGCTGTCATGCCCTCCTCCAGGGGATCTTCCTGACCCAGAGATTGAACCTGCATCTCCTATGTCTCTGGCATTGGCAGGGAGGTTCTTTACCGCTAGCACCATCTGGGAAGCCTTTATATGTATATAAAACTCAGGCCTTATCCTCTATATACAACTGATAATTGAGAAAATATCAGTCTGTTTTCCAATGTCATTGAATATTCTTTGAAATATTCCAAGTATCTTTTCTTGAAATATTCCAAGTGTGTCATGCCATGATCACACTAAACGAGTTGCTATTGTTTCCATTTTTGACATGATAATTAACACAACAACTCTTATACAAAAATTATATCTGTGTTGCTGATTACTTCCTTAAGTTCAATATATCATTTGGGACATTTTCAGTCCACAGCAAAAGAAGACCGAACTCTGAGTTGATTAAAAGAAAGAAATTTACTATCTCACCTAACCAATGTCTTCCCATTTCAGGGTAGCATGTTAAAAATTTATATAAATTCTAACTTCAGGGAAGTTTTCTGTAGAGAAAGAATATACAGTGAGGCATACTCTTAAATCTGGCTAATAGATAAGAGGCCATTTCTCTTCGATTGTTCCTCATGAGCACCCCAGAAAATGTTTGTAATGCCAGGAGGCGTGCTTCCTGTGGGTGCCTGCATGTTTTCCCATGCTCTAACATCCCATGGCAAAGAGACACAGAGATGCCATCTGTTCATTGTTTCATATCCTAATCATTTCAAATTTCCTGGCATCCCCTAGCCTCTGGAATATAAGTTAATGACTTTATGTGCCTCAGGCCTTCCATTATCGTTGAAGTTAAAACATTTCACCTGTTTGAGGTCTCACTATAATTCAGGTGATAACCTAGCTCAGACTCTCAACAGTTCTGAAGTATTTAGACATAATCCTCATTTTTAATTAAAAGTAAACTCAGACATCCAAATAAGTTGCGTGAGTAAACTACTAACATGCTCAAACTTCCCCCTCAACCCACACTTTATGGTTCATGGTCCCATGTGGTACCATTTTGTGCTTTTATTGTGGATTTGGAATGGGGGGGGCACCTAGGAAGGACAGTTTTTCTGACGTGCTTCTTCCTTGTGGACCATCTTCGGAAAGGCACAACTTTGAGTGATCTGCCTACTTAACTTCTGGCTGTTTTTACTTCCTTGTGCTGGCAAAGTTTAGAGGGAGCCAAAGCATCTTTTTAAAAGCATGTTAATGACTTCAGTTTCCAAAATGGTCAGTGTATCTAATTAATTTCAGAGCTACTGAAAGAATTTGTGTTTTCTGGGGTTTCTCTTAGTCTGTTTTTGGGGTTCGATCAGGTCTGTCTCTTATTCTACAACAGAAAGTTTGTGAGAAGTAAGCTATTATCAGTATGGAAGACAGATAATAAACATAAATTGGTGTGTGTGCCTAATTGGAAAACAAATTTCAAGGCCTTACTTTGGCATGAGAAACCAATCTAATATTTATCACCAAATGATTGCTCATGTTTAGGCTCTAACATTGGTTTTTAAGATAGCCTCTTCATATGGGACTTTTAAATAAATGTGTCTTTTCTGCAAACAATACCTTAAAGTGATTTCCTTAACATGCCATGTCTTGTTTAAGTGGCTCTTGCTTGATTTTTTGGAGGTGGTTTTTAAATATAGTAACTTTAGGAACAAAGGTCATCTAAAGAGCAAATAATAGATGCAATATGAAGATTCAAACAATGTCTTTTCTTCTACAATCACTTAGGAAAAGTGAAATTTTGGTCACCAAGTCACCAAGACTTGATCCAAATCTTCAAGAAGTACTTTCCCAAGCTTAAATTAAGAATTTACAAAATGATATAGCTTGCACTACTAGCCAGCATATGTTTTCCTCAGATTCTAAAAATCTTACTGTAAGATTAGTCGTTACAATAAACTGCTACACTAGTAAGCATCTTTTTAGTTCTCTTTTTCTGCTATTATTTCTGCCTAGTTCTTGGGCTGTAGTCAATATCTGTAAAGAAATATATACTATGTCTTAATTCCCAACACAGTCCAAGGATCAGGTACAAGAAACATTGATGATGAAATATATTTCCATATACTTAAATGTTTTACCCTTTTAAGAAGGATGATTATTTCTAGCTTAAAGTTTTATAATATTGTTAAATAACACCTTGTATTAACACTCTTAATACCACTTTTATTCAGATTATCCTGTAAAAATTTTGAAGCAGAGTGCATGTCTACTTTGAGATGAGGCTAGGATTCAGATGCAGAGCCTAGAAGATTCCTAAATCCTAAACCCACATTTTCTATGAGATAACCCAGGTGATGCTAGTGGTAAAAAACCCACCTGCCAGTGCAGGAGACATGAGACACAGGTTCAGTCCCTGGGTTGGGAAGATCCCCTGGAGGAAGAAATGGCAACCCACTCCAGTTTTCTTGCCTGGAGAATCCATGGACAGAGGAGCCTGGTGGGCTACAGTCCATGGGGTTGCAAAAAGTTGGACATGGCTGTGTGACTGTGTTAAGTGACTCATTAATAAGATAAAGAAAGAAGGGATACCATTAGTATAAGAACCTTGCCTAAAGTTACACTATGGGTGCGTAGAGCGTATTAAAAATGGAGGTATATGTCCTTCCCCTTAATGTCCCTTGTCATGATTTTAGAGAACCACAAAACGGATATATCTCAAAATAATGCCAAATGATAGTTCCCACTTGTAGAATACTGTGACTGAATGTGAGGGATTACATGTATGGTCCTCTCTGGATGTGTGCTAAGAACACTTGAATAGTGCACTGGAAGGGCCTTGGTTCAAATCCTACCTCTCCCACTTTCTTGCTGCAAGATCTTGGACAGGTTAGTTAAATTTCCTAAACCTCAGTTTGCTCATTTGTAAAACAGAGCAAGTATTAGAACCAAACCATAAAGTATTTGTGAAAATAGAATAATGTTTCTAGACCCAGAAATCTGACACACAGTGAACATTGGCAAAGGTCACTAGGCTACTTTTCCTTGTGATGCTAAGTATGAATATTATCATCTTTAGTTCACAGAGGAGGAGACTGAGGAGCATCAGTTAAGTCACCAACCAACCCAGAAGAGAAGTTTTATACTGCTTAGATAACATTCGCTTGGAGGGGAAAAAAAAAAAAAACAGATCACCAAAGCGTTGCTGGTATACTAATATTGCGGGTACTCATGCAAGCTCTAAGCTAGGTTCATAAACATGAATATGATCACAGGAAGGAAAACAGAACCATACTCTAGCTTGAAAACTTTGGTGGAAAGTAAGGAAAAATGAATTCAGGCGACTCTTGTTGAAGGAAGATGGAGAAGTAAATTTTAACCTAAAGTACATGAAAATATGAGCACTCAGTTGAGAGTAATATGATTGGGATTCTTGTCCTGATTATTTCACTATTCAATGTATGTCAGTCGTTCAGTCATGTCCGACTCTGCTGCTCCATGGACTGTAGCCCCCAAGGCTTCTCTGTCCACGGAATTCTCCAGGCAAGATTACTGGAGTGGGTTGCCATTCCTTTCTCCAGGCGATCTTCCTGACCTAGGGATCAAACCACAGGTCTCCCACTTTGCAGGCAGATTTTTTTTTACTGTCAGAGCCACCAGGGAAGCCTCTTATAAATCAGGTTAAATCCCATTCCTAGGCTTCTTTCCTCAGCCATAAGGCAAGATGGTAGACAGGATGGACTCTGCAGTGTTCCACTAGAGTGTTCTCTAGTTCTGTCTTAGTCATGGAAAGCAATAATGCTGGGCAGCTCCAATGAAGTAGTCCCAGTTAGAGAAGGCAGAGGAGTCCAGAAGTAAGGAAGCAGCCCCAGAAAATGACAGCCCCCCACAGGAAGCACAGCCAGGGAGTATTTACAGACACTGAAGATTTAGAAATAATAAGTGCTACATATATTTAAATGTCAAATCTCAGCCTCCTATCATACCAAAAGTTAATTTTTCCTGAATTAAAAAAAAAAAAAAAAAAAAAAAAAGAGCTTAATCCCAGAAAAGAAAAGAATGAATTTGCAGATAAAATGACACTCAAAAGAATAAAATGATCAGGGCTGATAGCTTTCAACAGTCACATGTTTGCAAGTCAGCTGTTTACGATATCCTTAGACTTTAAGCCAGCCAGCCTTTTGAAAATAGTTACATCAAATAGTTTGAAGATGAATCCAGATGTAGTTGCTTCTTTGACATTTTGGGGACTTTTTGAGCCAATGGAGGATAGATCATTTGATTAAAAATCACTAAAAATTCATTTTCTATCTGAAATATGTGCAACAGCTTTAGTGTTAAAAGCACAGTATATAAATTGAAAAGACAATTAGCCAATCTGTAATAGTGGAGGAACACAGTGTCATTATCCCTAATTATTGAAGCTTAATATGAAGCTTAATGTATTTACGTGATAACTCATGTTTGCTGAATTAATTGGTTACTTCTTTCTTCTAAAAGAAAGTGGAAATGTGTGGAAATGTCAAGAATGGCTATCTCTCATAAAGATGGTACAATAGCTCTTTGTTTACAGTGGCAAAAAGATTATGAGACTTTCAGTAATTGGAGAGAGCATTTATTTAATTATAGATATTTTCACTATAATTTTAGAGGAAATACCACACAATTACATAAACAGTGAATATAATATCTTTTAAATTTACATAGTGTGTGGTTAGATCTATACTGTAAAATAAACCAGAGCCATAATTATATAATCTTTTGAAGTTAATACCTAATCTACTCACCAAGTACAACTGATTATTATTTTATTTGTAAATACGTTAATATATCAACACTTTGTAGCCCCTATTATATGGTGATTTCTTGAGAATAATTCTTTGTATATTTTTACCCTTTGGAAGATAGTTACATAATTTTATCTGGCTAATATTTTAGAAGAACATAGTTGGCAACATTTAAAAACTCTGTTTTAAAATTGAATTTAAAGGTCTATGTAGAATACATTGCTTATAATTTGCAAACTATGTGGCTTTACTTCAAGAATTTTTCTTTCTTTGAACCGCAATTGATATGTTTATGCTATTTGATAATTTTATACACACTAAAGCTTTTTTTTTGGTTCAGTGTATGTTGCTCATACATTCTTACAGTGTTTTCTGTAATGCACATTTTTTAATAACTGCTGGACCAAATAATTGATTTAACTTGTCTGAATCTTCTACAATGCAGAGTAGATTTTCAGAAAAAAAAAAAAAAGATGAATATATTTTAGCTTAAGTAAAAGAGTTTCTGGACATTACAGTGCATTTCATTTTATAATAAATAAATTTATTTATCATAAAAACTTAATTCTCTTAATAAATCTTTATTGACCATCTACTGCGATCCAACCATAGGAATTCATAGATAAACTGGCATGAACTATGCCTTCAGAGAGGTTATAATCTCTGAGAGGAGATACAACACATGCATTATCAAATAGGATAGAAAAGAAGATGGAAAGTCAAAAGTTTTATAAGAAAGGAATGAACAAATTCAGAAAAGATGAAACTGCAAAAAAAGTTGAGAGATGGACAAGAAACAAAGTGGTTTGGTCCTTACACTTTCTCATTAACCTTCACTTTCATCAAAGTACTGTCTGCCTTACCTCCTCACTGAGAAAACTGACACAATCAGGTAAATATCACCTTCCATTATATACCACCACCACTTCTACTAGCTTCACTGTACCCCTGCCCTAAGTGCCACCTTATCACAGGTTATCACTGGTGACCTGTATCTTTTTTTTTTTAAAATTGGAGTATAATTGCTTTAAAATGTTGTGTTAGTTTCAGCTGTACAATGAAGTGAATTAGCTAAATGTATGTATGTATGTATACAGAGATTAGTCTTGGGTATTCATTGGAAGGACTGATGTTGAAACTGAAACTCCAATACTTTGGACACCTGATGTGAAGAGCTGACTCATTTGGAAAGACCTTGATGCTGGGAAAGATTGAGGACAGGAGGAGAGGAGGACAACAGAGGATGAAATGGTTGGATGGCATCACCAACTCAATGGACACGGGTTTGGATGGACTCTGGGATTTGGTGATGGACAGGGAGGCCTGGCATGCTGCGGTCCATGGGGTCGCAAAGAGTCGGACAAGACTGAGCGACTGAACAGAACTGATACAGCTATATGTATGTTTACAGTTTCGCGGTGCTGGAGCCGTGAGTGGCGGCTACGCAGCGCTGGAGATACCCCATGTCCAAGATCAGGAGCAGCACCTGTGCTTCGCTGGAGCAGCGGAGAAGAGATACCCCATGTCCAACATCAGGAGCGATGGCTGCGCTTTGCTGGACCGGCTGTGTGGAGACACCCCACGTCCAAGGTCAGAAAAACTCCAATAAGACAGTAGGCACTGCAACGGCTGTGAGGAGATACCCCACGGCCAAGGGCAAAGGAGAAGCCTCAGCAAGATGGTAGGAGGCGCAAATTCGCCTTTAGAATCAAACCCCGTTCAGGCCAGAGATGCTCAGAGGGCTCAAACAAACGTTGTGCATCCCAGGGCCCAGGGACCCCACAGAGACCAAGACAGAACTGTGTTTGAGCATGTCCTGTGGAGGTATAGGCCGGCAGTGGTCTGACACAGGGACAGGGTCTCTGGATGTGGGTATGGCATAAGTGTTCTTGGAGGAGGTCGCCATTAACCCCACTATAGATCTGCCAGAACTTACATAGGACTGGGGAAATAGACTCTTGGAGGGCACAACAGAACCTTGTGCACCCGGATGGAGGAGAAAGGAACAGTGACCCACAGGAGACTTGCCAGTGGTGTCTGGGAGTTTCTGGCAAAGACGTGGGTCAATGGTGGCCTGCTGCAGGGTTGAGAGCACATACTGTAGCAGTACATGCCTGGGATCTTTTGAGGGAGGTCACCATTATCTTCATTACCTCCACCATAGTTTCAGTTCAGTTCAGTTCAGTTCAGTCGCTCAGTCGTGTCCAACTCTTTGTGACCCCATGAATCGCAGCACGCCAGGCCTCCCTGTCCATCACCAACTCCCGGAGTTCACTCAGACACACGTCCATCAAGTCAGTGATGCCATCCAGCCATCTCATCCTCTGGCGTCCCCTTCTCTTCCTGCCCCCAATCCCTCCCAGCATCAGAGTCTTTTCCAATGAGTCAACTCTTTGCATGAGGTGGCCAAAGTACTGGAGTTTCAGCTTTAGCATCATTCCTTCCAAAGAAATCCCAGGGCTGATCTCCTTCAGAATGGACTGGTTGGATCTCCTTGCAGTCCAAGGGACTCTCGAGAGTGTTCTCCAACACCACAGTTCAAAAGCATCAATTCTTCAGCGCTCAGCTTTCTTCACAATCCAACTCTCACATCCATACATGACCACAGGAAAGACCATAGCCTTGACTAGACAATCTTTGTTGGCAAAGTAATGTCTCTGTCACCATAGTTTGGCCCCAGGTAAATAGCAGGGAGGGAAACACAGCTCCACCCATCAACAGAAAATTGGATTAAAGATTTACTGAGCATGGCCCCTCATCTGCTCAAAATTCTCCAAGCCAGGCTTCAGCAATATGTGAACCGTGAACTTCCTGATGTTCAAGCTGGTTTTAGAAAAGGCAGAGGAACCAGAGATCAAATTGCCAACATCCGCTGGATCATGGAAAAAGCAAGAGAGTTCCAGAAAAACAGCTATTTCTGCTTTATTGACTTTGCCAAAGCCTTTGACTGTGTGGATCACAATAAACTGTGGAAAATTCTGAAAGAGATGGGAATACCAGACCACCTGATCTGCCTCTTGAGAAATGTGTATGCAGGTCAGGAAGCAACAGTTAGAACTGGTCATGGAACAACAGACTGGTTCCAAATAGGAAAAGGAGTACGTCAAGGCTGCATATTGTCACCATGTTTATTTAACTTATATGCAGAGTACATCATGAGAAATGCTGGACTGGAAGAAACACAAGTTGGAATCAAGATTGCTGGGAGAAATATCAATAACCTCAGATATGCAGATGACACCACTCTTATGGCAGAAAGTGAAGAGGGGCTAAAAAGCCTCTTGATGAAAGTGAAAGTGGAGAGTGAAAAGGTTGGCTTAAAGCTCAACATTCAGAAAACGAAGATCATGGCATCTGGCCCCATCACTGCATGGGAAATAGATGGGGAAACAGTGGAAACAGTGTCAGACTTTGTTTTTCTGGGCTCCAAAATCACTGCAGATGGTGACTGCAGCCATGAAATTAAAAGACGCTTGCTCCTTGGAAGGAAAGTTATGACCAACCTAGATAGCATATTCAAAAGCAGAGACATTACTTTACCAACAAAGGTTCGCCCAGTCAAGGCTATGGTCTTTCCTGTGGTCATGTATGGATGTGAGAGCTGGACTGTGAAGAAGGCTGAGCACCGAAGAATTGATGCTTTTGAACTGTGGTGTTGGAGAAGACTCTTGAGAGTCCCTTGGACTGCAAGAAGATCCAACCAGTCCATTCTGAAGGAGATCAATCCTGGAATTTCTTTAGAAGGAATGATGCTAAAGCTGAAACTCCAGTATTTTGGCCACCTCATGCGAAGAGTTGACTCATTGGAGAAGACTCTGATGCTGGGAGGGATTGAGGGCAGGAGGAGAAGGGGATGACAGAGGATGAGATGGCTGGATGGCATCACTGACTCGATGGATGCGAGTCTGAGTGACCTCCGGGAGCTGGTGATGGACAGGGAGGCCTGGCGTGCTGCGGTTCATGGGGTCGCAAAGAGTCGGACACGACTGAGCGACTGATCTGATCTGATCTGAGCATGGCCCCTCCCATCAGAAGAAGACCCAGTATCAGCCTTGGTTAGTCTATCCCATCAGGAAGCTTTCATAAGCCTCTTATCCTTCTCCATCAGAGGGCAGACAGACTGAAACCACCATCACAGAAAACTAACCAATCTAATCACATGGACCACAGCCTTGTCTAACTCAAGAAAACTATGAGCCATGCTGTGTAGGGCCACCCAAGATGGTCAGGTCATGGTGGAGAGTTCTGACAAAATGTGGTCGACCAGAGATGGGGATGGCAAACCACTTCAGTATTCTGGCCTTGAGAACCCCATGAACAGTATAAAAAGGCAAAAAGATAGGACACTGAAAGATGAACTCCCCAGGTCGGTAGTTGCCCAATATGCTACTGGAGATCAGTGGAGAAATAACTCCAGAAAGAATAAAGAGATGGAGCCAAAGTAAAAACAACACCCATTTGTGGATGTGACTGGTGATACAAGCAAGGTCTAATGCTGTAAAGAGCAAAATTGCATAGGAACCTTGAATGTTAGGTCCATGAATCAAGGCAAATTGGAAGTGGTCAAACAGGAGATGGCAAGAGTAAATGTCAACATTTTAGGAATCAGCGAACTAAAATGGACTGGAATGGGTGAATTTAACTCAGATGACCCTCATATCTACTCCCGTGGGCAAGAATCCCTTAGAAGAAGTGGAGTAGGCATCATAATCAACAAGAGAGTCTGAAATGCAGTACTTGGCTTGGATGCAGTCTCAAAAATGACAGAATGCACTCTGTTCGTTTCCAAGGCAAACCATTCGATATCACAGTAATCCAAGTCTATGCCCCAACCAGTAATGCTGAAGAAGCTGAAATTGAATGGTTCTATGAAGACCTACAAGACCTTCTAGAATTACCACCCCAAAAAGATGTCCTTTTCATTACAGGGGACTGGAATGAAAAAGTAGGAAGTCAAGAAATGCCTGGGGTAACAGGCAAATTTGGCCTTGGAGTACAGAATGAAGCAGGGCAAAGGCTAATAGAGTTCTGCCGAGAGAATGCACTGGTCATAGGAAACACCCTCTTTCAACAACGCAAGAGGAGATTCTACACATGGACATCACCTGATGGCCAACACCAAAATCAGATTGATTATATTCTTTGCAGCCAAAGATGGAGAAGCTCTATACTGTTAGCAAAAACAAGACCAGGAGCTGACTGTGGCTCAGATCATGCACTCTTAATTGCCAAATTCAGACTTAAATTGAAGAAAGTAGGGAAAACCACTAGACCGTTCAGGTAAGACCTAAATCAAATCCCTAACAATTTACAGTGGAAGTGAGAAATAGATTTGAGGGACTAGATCTGATAGACAGAGTGCCTGAAGAGCTATGGATGGAGGTTCGTGACATTGTACAGGAGACAGGGAGCAAGACCATCCCCAAGAAAAAGAAATGCAAAAAAGCAAAATGGCTGTCTGAGATGGCCTTACAAAGAGCTGTGAAAAGAAGAGAAGCCAAAAGCAAAGGAGAAAATGAAAGATATACATATTTGAATGCAGAGTTCCAAAGAATAGCAAGGAGAGATAAGAAAGCTTTCCTCAGTAATCACTGCAAAGAAATACAGGAAAACAATAGAATGGGAAAAACTAGAGATCTCTTCAAGAAAATTAGAGATACCAAGGGAACATTTCATGCAAAGATGGGCTCAATAAAGGACAGAAATGGTATGGACCTAACAGAAGCAGAAGATATTAAGAAAAGGTGGTACGAATACACAGAAGAACTATACAAAAAAGATCTTCATGACCCAGATAATCATGGTGGTGTGATCACTGACCTAGAGCCAGACGTCATGGAATGTGAAGTTAAATGGGCCTTAGGAAGCATCAGATCAGATTAGATCAGTCGCTCAGTCGTGTCCGACTCTTTGCAACCCCATGAATCGCAGCACGCCAGGCCTCCCTGTCCATCATCAACTCCCGGAGTTCACCAGAAAAAGAAAGTCTGCCACTGTTTCCACTGTTTCCCCATCTATTTCCCATGAAGTGATGGGGCCAGATGCCATGATCTTCTTTTTCTGAATGTTGAGCTTTAAGCCAACCTTTTCACTCTCCACTTTCACTCTCATCAAGAGGCTTTTTAGTTCCTCTTCACTTTCTGCCATAAGGGTGGTGTCATCTGCATATCTAAGGTTATTGATATTTCTCCCAGCAATCTTGATTCCAACTTGTGTTTCTTCCAGTCCAGCGTTTCTCATGATGTACTCTGCATATAAGTTAAATAAGCAAGGTGACAATATACAGCCTTGACATACTCCTTTTCCTATTTGGAACCAGTCTGTTGTTCCATGACCAGTTCTAACTGTTGCTTTCTGACCTGCATGCAAATTTATCAAGAGGCAGATCAGGTGGTCTGGTATTCCCATCTCTTTTGGAATTTTCCACAGTTTATTGTGATCTACACAGTCAAAGGCTTTGGCATAGTCAATAAAGCAGAAATAGATGTTTTTCTGGAACTCTCTTGCTTTTTCCATGATCCAGCGGATGTTGGCAATTTGATCTCTGGTTCCTCTGCCTTTTCTAAAACCAGCTTGAACATCAGGAAGTTCACGGTTCACATATTGCTGAAGCCTGGCTTGGAGAATTTTGAGCATTACTTTACTAGCGTGTGAGATGAGTGCAACTGTGCGGTAGTTTGAGCATTCTTTGGCATTGCCTTTCTTTGGGATTGGGATGAAAACTGACCTTTTCCAATCTTGTGGCCACTGCTGAGTTTTCCAAATTTGCTGGCATATTGAGTGCATATTGGAAACAGTGGCAGACTTTCTTTTTCTGGGCTCCAAAATCATTGCAGATGGTGACTGCAGCCATGAAATTAAAAGACGCTTACTCCTTGGAAGGAAAGTTATGACCAACCTAGATAGCATATTCAAAAGCAGAGACATCACTTTGCCAACAAAGGTTCGCCTAGTCAAGGCTATGGTCTTTCCTGTTGTCATGTATGGATGTGAGAGCTGGACTGTGAAGAAGGCTGAGAGCCGAAGAATTGATGCTTTTGAACTGTGGTGTTGGAGAAGACTCTTGAGAGTCCCTTGGACTGCAAGGAGATCCAACCGGTCCATTCTGAAGGAGATCAGCCCTGGGATTTCTTTGGAAGGAATGATGCTAAAGCTGAAACTCCAGTATTTTGGCCACCTCATGCGAAGAGTTGACTCATTGGAGAAGACTCTGATGCTGGGAGGGATTGAGGGCAGGAGGAGAAGGGGACGACAGAGGATGAGATGGCTGGATGGCATCACTGACTCGATGAATGTGAGTCTGAGTGACCTCCGAGAGCTGGTGATGGATAGGGAGGCCTGGCGTGCTGCAGTTCATGGGGTCGCAAAGAGTCGGACATGACTGAGCGACTGATCTGATCTGATCTGATAGCTCCCTGGCTATACAGTAGGTTCCCACTATCTGTTTTACACATTATGGTGTATATACATCAATCCTGATCTCCTAGTGTGCCCCACCCTCTACTTTCCCTGCCGTGTCCACAGTCCATTCCCTGTACCTGCATCTCTGTTCTTCCCCTGGACATATGTCCATGTGTACATTAACTCATACTTTTGCTGACCTGTGTCTTTAGCCAAAGACAGTTCCCCTTTTTATCTCTCTATCCCATTCCTTTTTTTTTTTTTAAATACAACAATACTCTGGGAACAGTTATCCCTTCCATTCCTGCATCATTATGTTTTCTCTCTTTTGGATCATACTTGTCCCCATACCAACATTTGCTTCTTCTAGTAAAAAAATGAAGTTTTTGACCCCCCTCTTATCTCCAGGTAGTGATATCATTTTTTTCTATACTTTATAAAACTTCTTGAGAGAATTTCCCTTCCTTTTCATATCCAAAAGAATTCTGAACATAGTCTTAGTCAGATTTTCCCCTTCACAACCAAGCAAAAAAAAAAAAAGTTTTTATCATTAAGGATGTCAGTCAACATCTCTTCTTTGATAACATGGCTTCCCAGTCCTCTTTATCATCTGTCACCTATTAGCAGCAATCAGTCAGTTCAGTCACTCAGTCGTGTCCGACTCTTTGCAACTCCATGAATCGCTGCACGCCAGGCCTCCCTGTCCATCACCAACTCCCGGAGTTCACCCAGACTCACGTCCATCTAGTCAGTGATGCCATCCAGCCATCTCATCCTCTGGCGTCCCCTTCTCCTCCTACCCCCAATCCCTCCCAGCATCACAGTCTTTGCCAATGAGTCAACTCTTGCATGAGGTGGCCAAAGTACTGGAGTTTCAGCTTTAGCATCATTCCTTCCAAAGAAATCCCAGGGCTGATCTCCTTCAGAATGGACTGGTTGGATCTCGTTGCAGTCCAAGGGACTCTCAAGAGTCTTCTTCAACACCACAGTTCAAAAGCATCAATTCTTCGGCGCTCAGCCTTCTTCACAGTCCAGCTCTCACATCCATACATGACCACTGGAAAAACCATAGCCTTGACTAGATGGACTTTTGTTGGCCAAGTAATGTCTCTGCTTTTGAATATGCTATCTAGGTTGGTCATAACTTTTCTTCCAAGGAGTAAGCGTCTTTTAATTTCATGGCTGCAGTCACCATCTGCAGTGATTTTGAGCCCCCCAAAAATAAAGTCTGACACTGTTTCCACTGAAGTGGAAACATCTATTTCCATCTATTTCCCATGAAGTGATGGGACCAGAAGCCATGATCTTCGTTTTCTGAATGTTGAGCTTTAAGCCAACCTTTTCACTCTCCACTTTCACTTTCATCAAGAGGCTTTTTAGTTCCTCTTCACTTTCTGCCATAAGGGTGGTGTCATCTGCATATCTGAGGTTATTGATATTTCTCCCGGCAATCTTGATTCCAGCTGTGCTTCTTCCAGTCCAGCGTTTCTCATGATGTTCTCTGCATATAAGTTAAATAAGCAGGGTGACAATATACAGCCTTGACATACTCCTTTTCCTGTTTGCAACCAGTCTGTTGTTCCATGTCCAGTTCTAACTGTTGCTTCCTGACCTGCATATCGGTTTCTCAAGAGGCTAGTCAGGTGGTCTGGTATTCCCATCTCTTTCAGAATAGACAGGATTAATCATTCCTCCTTGAAACCACTGCTTATTTTGGCTTCTATTGTACCACAGTTATCTGGTTTCCCTTTTAACTTTCTTTCTTCTCCTTCTTAGTAACTTTTACCATTCTCCTCATCACATGATGTCTATTCCAAGTGCTATGACTCACTTCTTGGATCAATTTGCTCTGTAGTCAAACTCACTTCTTCAGTGATATTATCCAACCTTATGGCTTTTCCTCAGGTTGACCTCTCATGATCCAACTGCCCACTTGATAGGATAGCCAAATTTGTCCAATAAAATATAAGACATCCAGTAATATTAGAATTTCTGACAGTGAATAAATTTTTTAGTACAAGTGTGTGTCATGAAATATTTGTTTTATATTTATCTAAAATTTAGCTTAATTGGGTGTCCCATGTTTTATCTGACACTCCACCTCCTAACACCTTTGTGTCTCCACCTGGATGTGCTGGAGTCATCTCAAAAATACAGTATCAGAACTGAGCTGTAGACACTCCTCCTACACCAAGCCACCTTGCAGTAGTCCCCTCCATCTCTGTAAAAGGCAACTGCATTCTTCTAATTGCTCAAATCAACAAAATGATGGTCATGCAAACACGTGTCTTTTTCTCACATCAGAGCTAATTTATCATGACATCCTATTGAATCTAACCTCGAATACTACATATTTAGAATTTGACCTTTTCTTATGACCCTGCCATCACCACCACCTCTTGTTTCCTAATAGTTCACTTCAGTTCATTTGCTCAGTCATGTCAGACTCTTTGCGACCCTGTGGACTGAAGCACACCAGGCTTACCTGTCCATCACCAACTCCTGAAGCTTGCTCAAACAAACTCATGTCCATTGAGTCCGTGATGCCATCCAACCATCTCATCCTCTGTCATCCCCTTCTAATAGGTCTAAAATGTCATCTGCCTCCTAATGGGTCTCTCTGAAAGTGAAAATGTGAGTTGCTCAGTTGTGTTTGACTCTGACAACATGTACTGTAGCCCATCAGGTTCCTCTGTCGATGGGATTTCCCAGGGAAGAATATTGGAGTGGGTTACCATTTCCTTCACCAGGGTATCTTTCTGACTCAAGTATCAAACCTGCATCTCCTGTTTTGGCAGGAAAATTCTTTACCTAAATCTCATCTAGATAGCTTTTAAAAAAAAAACTTCTTTACAATTAAAACTTCTTTACAATTCTAAGGCTGATAATAGGGTAAGCCACTCTTCTGTAGCCTGTATTTGTGGCCCTGAAGTTATGACATACTTTAGGGAATATACCAAAAAGTCCTGACAACATAGCCAAAGGCTAGACTCTTAAAAAGGTTTAAAAATTTTAAGAGAGCAGCACTCAATAGCTAGTAAATGTTTGGGTTTTTTCCTCCTGTTTCCTGCACAATAATGATAGATGACATTTACTGATCATTTATCAGTTTCAGGCCCAGTTCAAAGGATTTTGTGTGATTCCATGCTTGTCTATGGAACAGACACTGTCAGTGACTCTCCTGGGGGCCAAGAGCACTGTCCTGGAGTCCATCACACAACACAAAATTCAAGCAGATCAGGGGTGCCTCACCTGTCTTATCTAGAATCCTTTTTTTTTCTTCTGGAAGCTAGAGGCACAGCTTGTCCATGCTATTTTAGTTATATGGAGTTCTTATTTCTCTTAAAAATTTCCTCTTGCAATAGTTTACTTCTGTCCTTATGTCATCAGAGAAAGAGATATCAATGATTAAGCCTGAAAATATAAATCAGTGAATGAAAATTCATAAACCCATACCCACATACATTCCCAGAGTTTGAAAAGGCTATTATGCTGAAATCAACAATCCCACCGTGCAGAGATATGTTTGAAAGATTAGAACTCAGTAATTACGCTTTTCTGCAACTCCTTGAAATTATGTTGGTTAAACAGTGCCACTGTATTTTGAAGCCCAACGGTTATTACTGATGAGTTAAATATTATGGCTTAGTATTATGTGTGTGTGTGTGGAGGGGGGCGGGTTGTGATGGTGAGTCTCTCATAAGGTGCTTAAAAGGATTATGCAGCTGTCCTGTGTCTCATTTGGAATCCCACAGCCCCAAGAAGAAGGTTGGCAGAAACCCACGATGGAATCTACCCACCCAGGAGCCCTGCATTCCTATCTTTTACTGGCCACACAGAAGGGACTTTTCCAACCTCAACAAAGACAGGAAGTGAAAATTCAAATCAACAATGGTGAATCAGCCGTTCTTGAGTCTAATCCCCACCGGGCTCCTCATCTAGCCATAGGAAACGTATATCTTCATTGAGGGCCCCTGGATTTCTCAGTGAGAGTAGCTCACAGCTGTTTATCGATCATGTCATGTGGTGACAGCAGAATACAGTGGCAGTGGTCCTGGGGACATTTGGCTTCCCTCTCAGACAGGCTTTGTTTACTTTTAATAGAAGATACTAAATTAAATAAAGCCAGTTTATCTGGATGTAATTTCACTCAAGAGGCCTAAGAGAGAAAGTCTTATTTGATGTCAAAATATCACCTTGGTTCCTTTACGACAGAAATGGCAAATTAATCTTTTGTTTTTCATAATAGCAAAACAGCTGATTAGTAGACTGTTTTTTGTTAACTTTTCAGCTGATAGAACCATCATTTTGTGGGGGAGAAAACAGAGGATGACTATATATTAATTAGACTTAATTACCTGTCTTTTACTTTTTAACTAAACTGACTGCTACTGCTACTGCTAAGTCACTTCAGTCGTGTCCAACTCTGTGCGACCCCATAGCCTGCAGCCCACCAGGCTCCCCGTCCCTGGGATTCTCCAGGCAAGAACACTGGAGTGGCTTGCCATTTCCTTCTCCAATGCATGAAAGTGAAAAGTGAAAGTGAAGTCGCTCAGTCGTGTCTGACTCTTAGCGACCCCATGGACTGCAACCTACCAGGCTTCTCCGTCCATGGGATTTTCCAGGCAAGAGTACTGGAGTGGGGTGCCATTGCCTTCTCCGAACTAAACTGAACACATCCCCTATTATTTTTTTCATCTTAAGGTAAAACTACCAAAAATTGGAGAGTGATTCTCAACACTTTTGTTTCTAGTGAAAAAAGTTTTGGCAGTATCCATGAGGAGACTAAAAATGTCACAATCATACTAAACAAGTCATCATATTTAGACAGACATTATGGACACATCATATCACTGCATATGCTTATTGCACTTGTCACTTATTTACCATTCAGCACTGTTGGTGTTTAGAAAGAAGTGTTTGCTGCCCTGACCACACTCACTTAAGAGCTCATAAGGCAAAGTCCTTGCAAAGGTTACTTGCAATATTCATTAAATATTTCCTGTAGTAAAATATATGCATCTCTAGACCAAAGCAAGTATTTCACTTGCTTCAACATTTATGCTAATAGACATTACTATAAGAATTTATACTCAGTTATAGCAAACTTTTATGTGTAATGAGAAGAAAAATGCATTCTAGCATGAGAATTTCTTTTCAAAAGTATGATTGCATTAAAACATGTCAACAAATTCTTTGATACTTCTCCCTTCAAGGTGTGGAACTCAATCTGCCTTCCCTAGATATTGGGTTTTAAATATTGACTTGCTCCTAACAAATAGAATTTTGCAGAAGTGACAGTGTGGAACTTCCAGGAATAGGGTATAAATGGCATTGAGTTTTCCTCTCTAGAATTACCCTCTCCAGTGAAAATTGGTTGCCATTCTGTTGTGCTACTCTGACAGCCATATGGAAAAGTCCACGTCGTGAGGACTGGAGCCTTCTGACAACTGAATCCAATGAACTGAGGCCTCCTACCAACAGCCTTGTGAAGGAGCCATCTTGGAAGTACATCCTTCATCCCCAGTAGAGCCTTCAGATGACTATAACTTTCAAGGCTGTCTCCATAGCAACCTAATGAGCTAAACCCACCAGATAACCTGCTCCTGAACTCTTCACCCACAGAAATGGTGAGATAATGTTTTTTTGTCTTAAGCTACTAGTTTGGGGGAGTAATTTTTTTTTTACATATTTGGGCTTTGCCAGTAGTTCAGTGGTAAAGAATCCCCTGCAATGCAGGAGACACTAGAGATGTGGGTTCAATCCCTGGGTTGGGAAGATCCCCTGGAGGAAAGAATGGTAATAGATAGCTAATACAGGTAGGAAATACACTTTGTTCAAGAAAATACATTAAAAAACACTTGGAGTAAAAGATAAAATACTGAAGGCATGGATTGGTGTCTGAGCCCAGGAAGCCAGTAGTGATTGTTGATTTACTCTGCATGGAAAAAGTAAAGGGAGTTTGTTTGAGAAAGGAGAAGGGAAGGGAAGAAAGGGAGTAGCCAGTAAAACACCTAGCGGCCATACAACCCATAGGGAAGGGCGAATGAGAAACCTCGGTGCTTGGAAGCAGAAAGGATTTTTAAGAATTAGAATACATGATATGATTTTAGGCTTTGGTGTGTGTGTGTATGTGCATCTGGATATACATCTGGATATATATATATATATATAGATGTATATATATCAGATCAGATCAGTCGCTCAGTCGTGTCCGACTCTTTGCAACCCCATGAACTGCAGCACGCCAGGCCTCCCTATCCATCACCAGCTCTGGGAGGTCACTCAGACTCACATTCATCGAGTCAGTGATGCCATCCAGCCATCTCATCCTTTGTCGTCCCCTTCTCCTCCTGCCCTCAATCCCTCCCAGCATCAGAGTCTTCTCCAATGAGTCAACTCTTCGCATGAGGTGGCCAAAATACTGGAGTTTCAGCTTTAGCATCATTCCTTCCAAAGAAATCCCAGGGCTGATCTCCTTCAGAATGGCCTGGTTGGACCTCCTTGCAGTCCAAGGGACTCTCAAGAGTCTTCTCCAACACCACAGTTCAAAAGCATCAATTCTTCGGCACTCAGCCTTCTTCACAGTCCAGCTCTCACATCCATACATGACCACAGGAAAGACCATAGCCTTGATTAGGCAAACCTTTGTTGGCAAAGTAATGTCTCTGTTTTTGAATACGCTATCTAGGTTGGTCATAACTTTCCTTCCAAGGAGTAAGCATCTTTTAATTTCATGGCTGCAGTCACCATCTGCAGTGATTTTGGAGCCCAGAAAAATAAAGGCTGACACTGTTTCCACTGTTTCTCCATCTATTTCCCGTGAAGTGATGGGACCAGATGCCATGATCTTCGTTTTCAGAATGTTGAGCTTTAAGCCAACCTTTTCACTCTCCACTTTCACTTTCATCAAGAGGCTTTTGAGTTCCTCTTCACTTTCTGCCATAAGGGTGGTATCATCTGCATATCTGAGGTTATTGATATTTCTCCCAGCAATCTTGATTCCAGCTTGTGTTTCCTCCAGTCCAGCATTTCTCATGATGTACTCTGCATATAAGTTAAATAAACATGGTGACAATATACAGCCTTGACATACTCCTTTTCCTATTTGGAACCAGTCTGTTGTTCCATGACCAGTTCTAACTGTTGCTTCCTGACCTACATACAGATTTCTCAAGAGGCAGATCAGGTGGTCTGGTATTCCCATCTCTTTTGGAATTTTCCACAGTTTATTGTGATCTACACAGTCAAAGGCTTTGGCATAGTCAATAAAGTAGAAATAGATGTTTTTCTGGAACTCTCTTGCTTTTTCCATGATCCAGCGAATGTTGGCAATTTGATCTCTGGTTCCTCTGCCTTTTCTAAATCCAGCTTGAACATCAGGAAGTTCACAGTTCACATATTGCTGAAGCCTGGCTTGGAGAATTTTGAGCATTACTTTACTAGCGTGTGAGATGAGTGCAATTGTGTGGTAGTTGTATATATATACATCTGGATATATATATACACAAATATATATTTGTGTGTGTACTTGGAAATCAAGGACATTCAAGATTAGGAGCGAGCAAAGATGAATGTGGAAATAAATGACCCCATTTGTGTATTTAAACCTCAGAGAGCTATTTGGGTTTCCATATCATATTTTGCTTAGATTTCAAGAACCACGCTGCTGCTGCTGCTGCTGCTGCTGCTAAGTTGCTTCAGTCGTGTCCGACTCTGTGGGACCCCATAGACGGCAGCCCACCAGGCTCCCCTGTCCCTGGGATTCTCCAGGCAAGAACACTGGAGTGGGTTCCCATTTCCTTCTCCAATGCATGAAAGTGAAAAGTGAAAGTGACATCGCTCAGTCGTGTCTGACTCTTAGCGACCCCATGGACTGCAGCCTACTAGGCTCCTCCATCCATGGGTTTCCCCAGGCAAGAGTACTGGAGTGGGGTTCCATTGCCTTCTCAAGAGCCATAGAGGTCTTTAATTATGAAAACATTCAGCAAATATTAATGACCCTCCTACAAATGATTTTCCCTAGACTGAGACATATCAACAGAAATCAGGGCAATAGATATGTCATAATATTGCAGAGATCAATATTTTTCTTCTTAATGTCATTCCATGATGTCAGAGGAGTAAGCCTCAATTGACAGGTTAGTAGACTAGACTAAGTGTGTTCTCTTCTGATCCACTTGTCTCTCCTTTCATTCACTTTCTCTCTAAGCCTTTTCATCTCCAAATAATTTTCACCAAAAATGCTTATTTTGCATCTCATTGAAATAGACCTGTGTGGTTTTATTCTGGAAATACCATAAACTTTGCTGTCAGATATATTGAGATTTACCCCTGGTTTTTTTGGTTGCTCAGATGGTAAAGACATTGTCTGCAACATGGGAGACCCAGTTTCAATCCTTGGTTCAGGAAGAGTCCTTGGAGAAGGAAATGGCAACCCACTCCAGTATTCTTGCCTGGAAAATCCCCTGCACAGAGGAGTCTGGGGGGGCTACAGTCCATGGGGTCACAAAGGGTCCGACACAACTGAGCAACCAACACTTTCACTTTCTCTTTCATATCTGGGTTAAAGTCCTAGTTCACCTGAAAGCTACTATAGAATCTTAAACAACAATTTTTAACTACCTCTCAGCCTCATGTCTCCTTCACATAATATGTGATTTATGATATTTATATGGTCCTTTTAAATATTAAGTGAAATAATGTATATAAAAACTTTATTCAGGGCTTAGCCACAACTGGAAATTTGTAGACTGAAAGAAATGGTTGTTCTTGTTATATGATTATACCTTAAGACTTGCCCTTGGCTACATGCCTCTACTAAAATGTAAGCTGATAAAGGTGTAAGTTACTACCGTTGAGGAATTACCTTGGAACCTCAGGATGCCTGGCAGTGAATCTCCTGAAATTTGAGGCTCTGTGTCTATTAGGTCAGGAGAGAGGGTTTTCTACTCTCTTTGTGGAATATAGCTTGTCTTTGAACTCAACCACTGAACCCAACTTTCCAAGGGAATGGCAGAAGGCAGAAGGAGGCCTCCTTTCTGCCATTCAGCAAGTAGACCTCTGCTCATGAGATCAGCAGGTGCTAACACCTGGTGCTCACAGACAACTGCTTCTACTCAGACTTTGTGGTGCCAGAGACCTGACTGTTGACTAACAGACATACACAAAGCCGTTCTGTAAAAGATATGACCAGGGACTATGCTTCATCCTATGGAGCACAACCGTATTGTGTGTCCAAGAATATATTGAAGGCTTCTCTGGGAGATTGTGAGAGAATGGGAATTGTGTTCCTCCTTAATGATTTTTTGACTTTTGCATTCCCCCAATAAAGTCTGACTTTTACATCCAGACTACATTACACTGCAATATTTGCCATCACACATCTTGCCCATATTGAACAAAACATAAAACCCCTTGTCCTTGGAGCATAAAATTGATAGGGAAAGAGAAAAATAAAAAAATAAAGTAAATGAATAAGCAAAATGTTCTATTATGTTTGTGTAAAATATATACATATTTCAAAGCTATTTGTGAAGGGAAAATATGTATTAGATGAAGTTAAATGCTGTGAAGAAAAGAGTACTGAGAAGATAGACGTATCACCAAAGAGATGTCATCTCTAGTCATCTTCCTACAGAAAGATCACTGTAGTCAATTACAGGTGATAGATGGAATAGAAATAAGATTGGCACCAGAGAGATATGGTAGAAGACCATTGAAGTCGTTTAGAAAAAAAAAAAAAATGACAGGTAATATTTTGGCATCTTACCATGTGCTGGATGATGTTCTAAGAATTTAAAAAAACTTTCAATCTTCACAACAACTCTATGTGGTAGATATTATTTTTGTCTTTTTTACAGGTGAAAAAACAGACAAAAAAAGAAGTTGAAACCTTCCCATGATCATACCTTGGTGAAGACAGGCTTCCAACCAGATAGTCTGAGTTCAAAATCACTGTTTTATTGTGATTAACTATGCTGTTGATATAAATTGTGCATTCTTCGAAACTATAAGATCAGAGAAAGCATAATGAATTTCCACAGGAGAATTTTCCTGGTAGAATTCTATTTCCTTCTACTTAATTACCATCATTTATGTTCTGAGATTCCTGAGAAAAGGTGTTATATGAAAAATAATTTACAAGGAAGGGATTCCAGTAGTAATCTTTGGAACAATAGCATTTTACTGTCCCACATTCAATTTGACAAATTTCCATCTTCATTAATACCTGCTTAGAATAATTTGTTCTTCTAATTATGTTTAAAAATATTTGGAGGAAAAGTGTAAGTTCAGTTCAGTTCAGTCACTCAGTCATGTCCGACTCTTTGTGACCACATGAACTGCAGCACACCAGGCCTCCCTGTCCATCACCAACTCCTGGAGTCCACCCAAACCCATGTCCATCGAGTCGGTGATGACATTCAACCATCTCATCCTCTGTCATCCCCTTCTCCTCCTGCCCTCAATCTTTCCCACCATCAGGGTCTTTTCAAATGAGTCAGCTCTTCGCATCAGGTGGCCAAAGTATTGGGGTTTCAGCTTCAACATCAGTCCTTCCAACGAACACCCAGGACTGATCTCCTTTAGGATGGACTGGTTGGATCTCCTTGCAGTCCAAGGGACTCTCAAGAGTCTTCTCCAACACCACAGTTCAAAAGCATCAATTCTTCAGCACTCAGCTTTCTTTACAATCCAACACTCACATCCATACATGACCACTGGAAAAACCATAGCCTTGACTAGATGGACCTTTGTTGGCAAAGTAATGTCTCTGCTTTTGAATATGCTGTCTAGGGTTGGTCATAACTTTCCTTCCAAGGAGTAAGCGTCTTTTAATTTCATGGCTGCAGTCACCATCTGCAGTGATTTTGGAGCCCCCAAAAATAAAGTCAGCCACTGTTTCTACTGTTTCCCCATCTATTTGCTATTAAGTGATGGGACTGGATGCCATGATCTTCGTTTTCTGAATGTTGAACTTTAGGCCAACTTTTTCACTCTCCTCTTTCACTTTCATCAAGAGGCTCTTTATTTCCTCTTCACTTTGTGCCATAAGGGTGGTATCATCTGCATATCTGAGGTTATTGATATTTCTCCTGGCAATCTTAATTCCAGCTTGTGCTCATTCTAGCCCAGCGTTTCTCATGATGTACTCTGCATATAAGTTAAATAAGCAGGGTGACAATATACAGCCTTGACGTACTCCTTTTCCTATTTGGAACCAGTTTGTTGTTCCATGTCCAGTTCTAACTGTTGCTTCCTGACCTGCATACAGGTTTCTCAAGAGGCAGGTCAGGTGGTCTGGTATTCCCATCTCTTTCAGAATTTTCCACAGTTTATTGTGATCCACACAAAGGCTTTGGCTTAAATGTTTGTGCAAGAGTTTTTCATAAATCATAAAAATGGGATTGTCTTCCATCTGCTCTAAAAGAGACAGTTCATTAACTGCTGAATAATGAAACTTAAAACAATGACAGAGGCATTTTACCTTTGTGTTTTCTCGTGTATAGGCTTTCATATTGTTGTTACTAGCCCTTGGTTTAAGACAGATTACAGTACTTTTTTAGTTATTCCATTTTCATATTGAGTTGTGTATTATAAATCTAACATTTTAATGAGATGACAGTGGTTTAAAATCAGGAACTACATGTTCCAAATTATAATGGGCCTGGATATATATATATATATTTTTTTTTGCAATCATCCTTTTTCCATCAATTGTGAAATCAAGTGTATACTTATCTGGTAGAGTTACGAGCTCCATGGTGCATAAAACTGCCATCTTTATACCAAAAATATCAGAAATCTTTCTGTATAATGTCTACAGTAAGACCATTGATAATTCTGGGCACAGTGAGCCTTCTCTTAGCTTCTCCCTAAAAATGCTATTATCTGCTTTTAATACATTTGTCTTTAGGTAGAATTCATTTCAGTGCTTAGCTGCAAAAAGAAAATAAAGGAACCTTTTAGCTAGATTATTGGATTTATTGGTCTAAGTAAATCCACTTTGGAATAATAAAAACCTTATTGAGTCATTAAAGACTGAAATATGGTATATTTGTTTTTACAGTTTTGCCTCGTGTGCTTCATGCTACATTGAAATTTTTAGAACTTCGTAAACTTTCTTGCCTTGAAATAACTATGCTATTCAGCTATGAAATGGTTTTACTTCTTTCCAGAATGTCTCAGGCAAGTCAACAACCTTAAAATCTTGTGACATTTCTCATTGTGTAAGCAGGAAATAATCACAACTCAAATACATGCTCAACCCAACTCAGTCATTGGGAGAATTGAGAAACTGACTCTTCTATGAGAAATAAGTGCCCAAATGTTCACAAACTATGGAAAAACACTAAGACTAATTTCTACTGCTTCTATGTAGTCATTTGGAAGGAAAAGCAGAAAGACCTAGGTTCAAGTTTCACTTCTGCCCCTTATTCTGTGATCTTATGAGTCATGTTTTTCCTTTTAAAAAATCCTTTTTTAGGCTTAGTTTCCTTCCCTGCATTTGTAAATATGGGGTTAAAGTAGTATTTATATTGCAGAGTTGTGATGAGGATTAAATGATATAAAGTGTTTAGTGTGTTGCCTAGAAAATACTAAGAGCCCATAATAGCAGATGTCATTAAATATTTCCACTCTTATTATTTCATTTTAGCCTTTAAGGTATTCAGTTTTCCATGATGCATAGAAAGATGGAAAGCAGTATTGTCTCTACAAATGAAAGTACTTTACATGAGTGCTTTGGGAAGCCAGGTGCTAAGCAAAGAACATGTAAGTTCTTGAACCCATGCTCTAGAGCCTGAGAGCTGCAACTACTAGAACATGAGCCCTCACACCTAGAACCCATGCTCCACGACAAAAAAAAGCCACTGCACAGAGAAGTCCTTGTACCACAATGAAGAGTAACCCCATTCTCTGCAACTAGAGAAAGTCTGAGAAAAGCAACAGGAGCCTGCACAGCCAAAAATAAATATATAAATAAAATTACTTTAAAAGAAGAACATGTAAGTTCTTGATTTCTGGGCACTGTCACTCTAGAAGACATGAGTATAACACATGATTTAATATGTAGACACTGTACTGTGTGGGTTTCAGCATATGTCATGTTATAAATTAATCCTGCTCACAGAAATAAAAGGATCATAAGAAAACACTGTGAACCTGTGTATACCAATCAGTTAGATAATCTAGGTGAAATTAACAAATTTCTAGAGACACGAATTACCAAAACTGGCCTAGAATAAGTAGAAAACCTAAACAAATCTATAACAAATAATGAGATTGACTCAGTAATCAAAAACTACCAAAGTTGAGGACAAAATGGTTTCACTGGTAAATCCTATCAAACATTTAAAGAAGAAAAAACACCAACCTTTCTCAGGCTGTTCTAAAAATAGAAGAGAAGAGAACATTTCTCAACTAATTTTTTGAAGCCAGTATTACTCTGATACCAAAACCAGAAAAACAGACCACAAGAAAAGAAAACTGCATGTCAAAAGCCTTTATGATTATAGATGTGAAAACGCTATAAAAAATACTAGTAAACTGAATCCAGCAGCATATTAAAAGGATTATACACCATGTCCAAGTGAAATTTATTCCAGGAATGCAGGATGATTCAAAATTCAAAAATCAATTGGTGAGATATAGCATGGAATAATACATCAATAGAATGAGAAAAAAAAACAAGTGATCATATACACAAATGCAGAAAGGCATTTGACAAGATGCAATACCTTTTCATGAATAAAAACAGTCAGCAGACTAGGAATAGAAGGGAGCTTTGTCAATACGATGAAGGATATTAAAAAAAAAAAAAAAAAAAAGCCCACAGGTAACATCATATTTGTCATGGACTGAACTATGTCACTTCAAAATTCGTATGTTGAAGCCCTAACTTCCAATGTGACTGTATTTGGAGATAGGTCCTATTAAAAAATAATTAGGAGTAAATGATACCATTTGGAAAAAGAAGAACAAAGCTGGAGAGTTCACACTTTCCAATTTTAAAATGTACTACCAAGCTATAGTAATCAACTCATACTTCCATGGCCAGTTGATTTTAGATAAAGACAATAAGACCTATCAATGATGAAAAAATAATTTTTTCAATAAATAGTGCTGGAATAACTATTCACATGTAAAACCCTGAAGTTGGACCTCTACTTCATGCCATTCACAAAAATTAGCTCAAAATGGAACAGAATCTAAATGTAAGAGCTAAAACTCTGAAACTCTTAGAGGAACCCACAGGAATAAGCCTTCATGAATTCAGATTTGGCAAAGGATAGTTAGATATGACACAACAGACACGGCTAACAACACACACAAAAAAAACAGATAAATTGAATTTTATCAAAATTTAAGATTTTTGTGCAACAAAGGACATTGCCAAGAAAGTAAAAAGAGAACTTACATGATGGGGAAAAATGTCTACAAATCATATATCTGATAAGGATCCAGGATACTGAATACATAATGAACTCCTTAGAATGCAATAACAAAAAGACCACCAACTCAATGAAAGAATAGGCAAAAGATGTGAATAGGTATTTCTTCAAAGATGGTATGCAAATGGCCAACAAGCATTTGCTCGGCATACTTAGTCATTAGGGAAATGCAAATCAAAACCACAATGAGATTTCACTTCACACCCATTAGGATAGACATAATTAAAAGAAAAAAAAAAGGGGGGAAATAAGCATTGGTAAGGGTGTGAAGAAATAGAACACTCAGAATTTGTCAGTAAGAATGTAAAATGGTGCAGATACTGTAGAAAAGTTTGATGGTTTCTCAAAAAGTTAAACAGAATTACCATATGATCCAACAAGTCCTCTCCAGTGTATACACCCAGCATGTTGAAAACAGATATTTGAACAAAAATTTGTACACAAATGCTCATGGCAGCACCGTTTATAATAGCTAAAGTGTGGAAACCACTCAAATGTCCATCAGTGGATGAACAAAGAAACAAACAGTTGTGTACACATACAATGAAGTATTATTCAGCAATATAAAGGAATGAAGTATGGATATGAAGCTACAATGTACATGGATCTTGAAAACACTATGCTAAGTGAAAGAAGCCAGACACCAAAGGTATCATACTGAAATATCCAGAATAGGCTAATTCATTGAGACAGAAAACAGACTGGTGATTTCCAGAGGCAGGGAGAGAATTTGAGAGTGACTGCTTAATGGCTATGGGATTTTCTTTGGGGGTGATAATGTTTGGGGATTAGATAGAAGTGGTGATTGTACAGCATTGTGAATGTATTAAAACTCACTGAGGATGCACTGTACAACATGTGGAATATAGCCAATATTTTATAATAGCTGTACATGGAGTACATCCCTTAAAAATTGTTTAAAGAATTATAAATCTTAAAAGCTTGAATAAATAAAAACAAAACCCACTGATTTGTACCCTTTAAAATTAAGTTTATAGTATGTGAATTTCATCTCAATTTTTAAAATAAAAAAACAGAAAGAAAAGAAGAAAATTAATTTAACCATGCCCCTAGAATACCACAACATCTTGATGGCATTTTCTATAACCAAAAAAATCTGTAAGAATCAGCACCCTCCACATATCCAAAAGCATATGCAAATGAAAACTAGTTAAGTGTGCGATCGCTTCTAGACGAGACTATTCCTCAGGCTTCTGGGCTCTGATTCAGGCAAGGCAACCCTAAAACTCTTCTAGAATTCCCAATCTTTTCTGTTGCTTGTGTCATCCTAATTCTTGGCACCATAATTCCCCACTAGAGTTCATTGGTCTAACTTCTGTTCCGGCTTCTCAATATAAGCCTCCAGGATTAATTGTTGTTTTCAGTTGCTAAGTCATGTCTGACTCTTTGCAACCACATGGACTGTAGCACGCCAGGCTTTCCTGTCCTTTACTATCTCCCTGAGTTTGCTCAAATTCATATCCATTTAGACAGTGGTTCTATCCAACCATCTCATCCTCTGTCATCCCCTTCTCCTTTTGCCTTCGATTTTTCCCAACATCAGTGTCTTTTCTGATAAGTCACTCCTTCGCATCAGGTGGCCAAATTATTAGAGCTTCACCATCAGTCCTTCTAATGAATATTCATGGTTGATTTCCTTTAGGATTGACTGATTTGATCTCCTTGCATTCCAAGGCATTCTCAAGAGTCTTCTCCAGCACCACAATTTGAAAGCATCAATTCTTCAGTGCTCAGATTTCTTTACAGTTCAACTCTCACATCCACACATAACAACTGGAAAAATCATAGCTTTGACTATATGGATCTTTGTCAGCAAAGTGATGTTTCTGCTTTTTAATATGTTGTCTAGGTTTTTATAGCTTTCCCTCTAAGGAGCAAGCATCTTTTAATTTCATGACTACAATCATAGTCCACAGTCTGAAAGAAGATAGCCATTCTGGGTCACCTTTACACATCCCAGCTGACCAGGATTCCCTTAACAGTCTAGCCTGATAAGCTTAAATATCCCTTTACTCCTAAATCTAAACTTACTCAACTAGATTATATGACTTTACTGCTCTGCTCTGAAGCATTAATTCTTTTTGAAACTAAATATGTTCATTAGTATTATTTAAAGCCTGTTTGGCTAAAGTTTATTACTTATCCTCTTCTATGAGTTTCTGGCCTTGGGCTTTAATTAATCTATGCTGCTGCTGCTGCTGCTGCTGCTGCTAAGTCGCTTCAGTCGTGTCCGACTCTGTGCGACCCAGTAGATGGCAGCCCACCAGGTTCCCCGTCCCTGGGATTCTCCAGGCAAGCACACTGGAGTGGGTTGCCATTTCCTTCTCCATAATCTATGCTAAGAATGTCAAATTCCATCCTTGCCATTCTTCATTTTAACAAGCTTAAAAATGCTACCAAACATTCAGCCATCCCAATTCATAGAGCTCTGTCTGTGCTCAAAAGTCTGGTTTGTAAGAAAGATGGAAGAAAGGACATATATAAAGGCAGAACATGAGTTTTGAACTTCATGAATAAAATTACTAAAATATAACATTGGAAAGATGCAAACTTTGGGGTTCAGAAATGCTGAGCCAATATTTTGAAAAGCATTGGGTTGACCAAAAAGTATGATTTGGGTTTTTCTGTTACATTGTATGGAAAAACACGAACAAACTTTTGGCCAACCCAATAAGTTTGCAGAAAAGTCTAAGCATCTTTCAATCACCAACTAGTAAATATCACCACCCTCACAGAGGCCTTTAATTTGGAAAAAGCCCTGCAGGAAAATGGATAAAGTCAAACCATGTAATAAGCTCCCTTTTACCTTTCTAATTTCACTTTTTAAGAACTTTGTTCTCTATCTAAGCCCATTTAAGCATGCAACTCCTAGGATTCATAAACTTCCAAAACACAGTTCCTTCTACAGTAATAACTAGTATTTATATGATTACAAAGCAATTTCACACCCTGTCTCATTTGACAAAGTAGAAAGCATAAATGTTATCAACCTCATTTTAAAGATGAGCTGTCTTAAAATGAAAATGTTGGTTATAAACTGATGAGCCACAGATCTGGAAGCCAGACCCAGATGCTTTATTCCCAATGTCCTTAAACTCACTATGTGACTGAGTCCCAGTCATGTCCAACTCTTTGTGACCCTAGGGACTGTAGGCTTCTCTGTCCATGGGATTCTCCAGGCAAGAACACTGGAGTGGGTTGCCATTTCCTCCTCTGGGGGATCTTCCCAACTCAGGGGTTGAACCTGTTTCTCCTGCATTGGCAGGCGGATTATTTACCACTGACCCACCTGAGAAGCCCTAAATTCATTATGCTATTTCTCAAGTGAACTGTTCTACCTGACTGTCCTGAATATCTGTTTGTTTCTATTGTTCATGTTTACTTTTTCTGGAAGGATTTTTCTCATAAGTCATAAGTCGCTTCAGTCGTATCTGACTCTGTGTGACCCCATAGACGGCAGCCTACCAGGCTCCCCCGTCCCTGGGATTCTCCAGGCAAGAATACTGGAGTGGGTTGCCATTTCCTTCTCCAATGCATGAAAGTGAAAAGTAAAAGTGAAAGTGAATTCACTCAGTCGTGTCCGACTCCTAGTGACCCCATGGACTGCAGCCCACCAGGATCCTCTGTCCGTGGGATTCTCCAGGCAAAAGTACTGGGGTGGGGTGCCATTGCCTTCCCCGGGAAGGATTTTTAGGCACATGCAAAATACCTACTCCATATATGATAATTTTCAATTTAAGTAGATTAATTTTAATTAATAATGCATAGAAAATATGGCATAAAACGTTGGAAGGTTAAAGTCAAAAAAATTGAATAAGACATTGAAATGAATTTAAAGAGTGATAAGGCTTACCCAAATGGCTAAAATACACATTAACAGTGTTTTTCAAATGTTCCCTACAGTATAACTTACCTGGGAGTACTAGTAAAAGTCCCACAGGCCTCCCCTGAAGTTTTCGAACATTCTGCATCTGTATGTTATCAAGTATTCCAGAAAGTTCTTATTATGGGAAACATATTCTGAATTACAGAATGTTGATGGTAATAACAGGGATAACTGAAGTCCCGTGGCACCTCAAAGAACATAGAGTTTACCTCTAGTTTTGGAAATCTACAAAGGTCACATGGAGAAAGCGATATTCAAGTTTTGACAGCTGGGTAAGATTTCAAAGCAGAGAAAACTCTAGGGCAAGACAAAGTGTCATGAATACATACACTGCTTTTCAGGATGGAAATTATTTCACTGTAACTAATGCCTGCAATGCATGTCAGGAAGGATAAGGCCATATTGCAAGGGGTCTTTGTCTTCTTAGGTGCAAGGATTTTAGATTAATTCACTGTGTATGAGGGACAATGATAGGTTTGGTTTCTTTAGAGGCCAAACCAATTGATTGTCCAAACTTCTCCATGCTATTTTTTATTGACTCCAGAATGAGGTCAAAATGATCACTTATTTTCATTACTTAAAGCCAAAGCAATGATTTTTATTAAAAAAAAGAAAAACAGCTTATGTATTTTGCTAGGCAATTGAACAAATCATTTATATAAATGCAAGTTTGTGTGTACAAATATGAAAGATAATTATTATTCTTTATATGCCTTTGTAAGTATTTATAAATATTCTCTGGTAAACTGGAGTTAAATTTATCATGCTCATCTTCATCCATCACTTTATTTACTGTGTATCAACAATATTTCCCTTTCACATCCTATTGCAATTATTTCTGCAGCATCCAGCTGAAAAGTCTTATTAAAATACTTGATTCAGATCAGATCAGTCACTCAGTCGTGTCCGACTCTTTGCGACCCCATGAACCGCAGCACGCCAGGCCTCCCTGTCCATCACCAGCTCCCGGAGGTCACCCAGACTCGCATCCATCGAGTCAGTGATGCCATCCAGCCATCTCATCCTCTGTCGTCCCCTTCTCCTCCTGCCCTCAATCCCTCCCAGCATCAGAGTCTTCTCCAATGAGTCAACTCTTCGCATGAGGTGGCCAAAATACTGGAGTTTCAGCTTTAGCATCATTCCTTCTAAAGAAATTCCAGGATTGATCTCCCTCAGAATGGACTGGTTGGATCTCCTTGCAGTCCAAGGGACTCTCAAGAGTCTTCTCCAACACCACAGTTCAAAAGCATCAATTCTTCGGCGCTCAGCCTTCTTCACAGTCCAGCTCTCACATCCATACATGACCACAGGAAAGACCATAGCCTTGACTAGGCGAACCTTTGTTGGCAAAGTAATGTCTCTGCTTTTGAATATGCTATCTAGGTTGGTCATAACTTTCCTTCCAAGGAGTAAGCGTCTTTTAATTTCATGGCTGCAGTCACCATCTGCAGTGATTTTGGAGCCCAGAAAAACAAAGTCTGACACTGTTTCCACTGTTTCCCCATCTATTTCCCATGCCAGGCTTCAGCAATATGTGAACCATGAACTTCCTGATGTTCAAGCTGGTTTTAGAAAAGGCAGAGGAACCAGAGATCAAATTGCCAACATCCGCTGGATGATGGAAAAAGCAAGAGAGTTCCAGAAAAACATCTATTTCTGCTTTATTGACTATGCCAAAGCCTTTGACTGTGTGGATCACAATAAACTATGGAAAATTCTGAAAGAGATGGGAATACCAGACCACCTGATCTGCCTCTTAAGAAATGTGTATGCAGGTCAGGAAGCAACAGTTAGAACTGGACATGGAACAACAGACTGGTTCCAAATAGGAAAAGGAGTACGTCAAGGCTGCATATTGTCACCATGTTTATTTAACTTATATGCAGAGTACATCATGAGAAATGCTGGACTGGAAGAAACACAAGTTGGAATCAAGATTGCCGGGAGAAATATCAATAACCTCAGATAAGCAGATGACACCACTCTTATGGCAGAAAGTGAAGAGGGGCTAAAAAGCCTCTTGATGAAAGTGAAAGTGGAGAGTGAAAAGGTTGGCTTAAAGCTCAACATTCAGAAAATACTTGATTAAGTATCTTGAATTTTGGATTTATTTTTCTCATATGATTGGATCTAAAGAGACTCAAGCTGAAACTCCAGTATTTTGGCCACCTCATGCGAAGAGTTGACTCATTGGAGAAGACTCTGATGCTGGGAGGGATTGAGGGCAGGAGGAGAAGGGGACGACAGAGGATGAGATGGCTGGATGGCATCACTGACTCGATGAATGTGAGTCTGGGTGACCTCCGAGAGCTGGTGATGGATAGGGAGGCCTGGCGTGCTGCAGTTCATGGGGTCTCAAAGAGTCGGACACGACTGAGCGACTGATCTGATCTGATCTGAAAGAGACTCAGTGATGGAAAAATAACCCTAACATGCAAACCATTTTAGTTGTCACAAAATGTATTGATTGCGCATTCTAACTAAATACTGATGTCAACAAGACACAACCCTATCCACCAGGAGCTTGCATTCCAATTGAGGAAGACATAAGTGCTAATAAATTAAAGCAATGACTTGCTGCATTGCAGTGATAGAGAGGCTGAATAGTAAACAGGGAAAAAAGATGTATTCAGATTTACATGAGGTGGGAGTTTAGGAGTGAACATCAATGGTGACAAGAACAGATTAGAGATAAGAAAAGCTTCCTAGAGCAAGTGATGCTTGAGCAGAGTCTTTAAAGATGATTATATATCCACAGGCAGGAAAGAAGAAATCACACAATTCAGCATAAGCAAAGAAAGAAGATACCCTGACATGTTCTAAACCAGCAATAGTTTGGTTTGCTCACATTTTGAAGATTAGCAAGCAGAGACTTACTAAGGTTATATAGCTTGCTCAGTATAACAGTGTTATTTTCAGTAAGATCTCAGTCCATAGTACTCAATGCTCTCAGCTTCAATCTACACTGTCTCTGGATAACTTGAATTTGGCCAGTAGCAGTGGAGAAAGAGAAGATAGGAAGGATTTAAATCATGTGCGCTGACTTCATCCTTCAAATACTTATGGAGTGTCTGTGATGTGTCAGTCATTGAATGGTGCTGAAGGTACAGAAGTCAGGGAGATACCCAGAATCTCTGCCCTGTTGTCTACATTCTGGTGGAAATAAGACAAAATCTGCAGAATCTGACTATCTTGTGAGGACTGTAAGAAAGAATTGGAGAGATCTAGGCTATATGGGTCTAGTACATTTGGAAAATATTCATTCCACAAACACTATTGAGTCCCTGCTACCTGACATGCGTACCGCTGGTTGCTGAAGATACAAAGATACAGAAGACACGGTCTCTCCCTTTCAGAAGCTCAAACTAACTACTCTGGGCCGCAGAGTTTAGGAGAATTAGGAAGCATAAATAAACTCACAAACCTTGGCTTCTACTTACCCAGAGGCATTCAAACCAGATCCACCTTATTACACAAATCATAACCAGTAGCTACTTGGGAGAAATTTTGATGTCTTTTTTAAATATTCACACTGGTCTCCCAAAGTTAATTTTGCACTTATATTCATTTACATGCATTTATATTTTTAAGTCAACCCTTTTTGAAAATGCCCTCTAAATGTGGTAAGATATATCAAACTGTTTTTGTTTTATTATGTTTTTTTTATATTCTTTTGCGACCCCATGGACTGTAACCCACTTGACTCCTCTGTCCATGGGATTTCCCAGGCAAGAATACTGGATTGGGTTGACATGCCCTCCTCCAGGGGATCTACCCAACCCAGGAATCGAACCCATGTCTATTGCATTACAGGAAGATTCTTTACTTCTAAGCCACCAAAGAAGACCTTGCTTTATTATATATAATGGCATAAATGGGAAAAATTATTTTAAAATGTGATGTGTTAGATGCCAATTAAACAGTAAAGAAACACTTTGAAAGTTTATAAGTGAACCAACAAATAATAATAGACTACAAGTTCTACAAAGTGCTCTCTCTCTTTTAAGCAAAAAAAAAAGAAAAGAAAAATCAGTTGTACTTGTCCCCAAATCTATGTTTTGCCAATTGAATTTGTTGTTGTAATTATATAATGCAATTTAAAAACACATTAGTGAATATGGGTGTGAAGGGAAAGATAAATTAGAAAAAATTTTGAAACTATTGATTACATAAAAAGTTAATTTTTTAACTAATAAAGTAAAGTCATTTAAAATATTGCAATTGAATTAAGTAAGAGAAAGTCAATTATTTTAAAAAGTTGCACAAATTTAGAATCATTTGCATTCAGATTACTTTATCTTTAAATCACAGCTTTACTGTGAAAAGTTAATTCCTGAATTCATAGATATTATAACAAAAGCATAGTTTGTATAAGGAAGACCTCAAATTCTAGTAAGGAAAGATATCATCAAAGAAAATCTTTATTTCTGCATCACAATATTGATGAGTAAATATTTTATAAATTAAAATGGAAATGTTATGGTATGATTTTATAGCATTTTATTATGAATTTTTAAAGTTTTTGCAGTTAATAGAAAAAAAATCACCATTCCTGTATGTTTAAGAAAGTTTGGACGAAATAACCTCAGATATGCAGATGACACCACCCTTATGGCAGAAAATGAAGAACTAAAGAGCCTCTTGATGAAAGTGAAAGAGGAGAGTGAAAAAGTTGGCTTAAAGCTCAACATTCAGAAAACTAAGATCATGGCATCCAGTCCCATCACTTCATGGCAAATAGATGGGGAAACAGTGGAAACAGTGACAGACTTTATTTTGGGGGCTCCAATATCACTGCAGATGGTGATCGCAGCCAGGGAATTAAAAGATGGTTACTCCTTGAAAGGAAAGCTATGACCAATCTAAATAGCATATTAAAAAGCAGAGACATTACTTTGCCAAAAAGGTCTGTCGAGTCAAGGCTATGGTTTTTCCAGTGGTCATATATGGATGTGAGAATTGGACTATAAAGAAAGCTGAGTGCCAAAGAATTGATGCTTTTGAACTGTGATGTTGGGGAAGACTCTGGAGAATTCCTTGGACTGCAAGGAGATCAAACCAGTCCATCATAAAGGAGATCAGTCGTGGGTGTTCATTGGAAGGACTGATGTTGAAGCTGAAACACCAATACTTTGGCCACTTAATGTGAAGAGCTAACTCATTTGAAAAGACCCTGATGCTGGGAAAGATTGAGGGCAGGAGGAGAAGGGGACAACAGAGGATGAGATGGTTGGATGGCATCACCGACTCAACGGACATGAGTTTGGGTAGGCTCTGGGAGTTGGTGATGGACAGGGAGGCCTGGCATGCTGCAGTTCATGGGGTCACAAAGAGTAGGACACAGCTGAGTGACTGAACTGAACTATTAAATATCCAAAGAGAGAGAGCTTTCTATTTACATTCAGATTTTAATTAAACTTTACCTCCAGCAAAGTGATTTCATACAATATTTTCAAATTGAACAATTCAATATTAACACTTGACCCTCTATTTGTGGAAAAGGGAGGGTAGCTGAGAACTTCTTTAAGCTAATACATGTGTAAAATTGGGGCTCCCCTGCTGGTTCAGACATTAAAGAATCTGCGTGCAGTGTAGGAGACCTGGTTCAATTCCTGGGTCAGAAAGATCTTCTGGAGAAGAAATGGCTACCCATTCCAGTATTCTTGCCAGGAGATTATCCTTTGCAGATGGACAAGGGCCTTACCTCTGACTCAAGAAATCTGCTGTAGCTTCATGTGAAGACAGTAGCCATTTAAATGCCTTTGGGAAGCTAATACAAGTATAAATGTAGTGAGAAAGGGAAAATAATCATTGTTTTATGAGGATTGATCCTCATTTGTCAAATCTGACTTCATAGAAATGCCCTGTGCCTTAACAGGAAGTATTTTATGTGGTTAAAATAATGAGTACCTCTCATATCTGAACACTTTGTATCAAAGAGTTAGTTTAAGACAGAGTGGCTTGAAACAGAACACGTCCTGTCTTTTTCTTGATTTTTGAGTTTGCTTTCCTTGCAATCTGTCAATTACAGGTTTAAAACAAGGGGAATAATGTCTATGTATCAAGTTTCCATTTTTCTATATGCAATTTTACTAGAATGAGAGAAGAAAAGGAATGCCAGTGAAAGAAATAAGGACTAGAATAAGGTCAGCCAGTGGGGCTGCAGTGTGGTGAGTGGCTTCGTGTGAAGTGTCCGTTTCTGATTTTGTGGTGGGAACTAGGTAGAGAATGTGGCTTCCCATGGCTTCCTTTGCCATCTCAACTTTACTGCTTTAGCTACGTGGAATGGAATCTCCTCATTTTTTTTCCCATAAATCCAAATCAAAGTTCAGAAAGATGAAAATTTACTCAAATTAAAAATTAAAAAAATGAGTGTGTGGTTTGAGCATCTGCTAGTGGGAGGAGATGCGGAAACCACAGGATGGCATCACTGACTCAATGTACATGCCTTTGGATAAACTGGTAGTTGGCAATGGACAGGGAGGCCTGGCATGCTGCAGTCCATGGGGTCACAAAGAGTTGGACATGACTGAGCAACTGAAATGAAACGAGTGAAGTGGAATACATCACTCAGTCAGAAAATGGGCTATATTATTTGCCAACTCTATGATGCATTTCTACCACATCTAAAAATATACTTTTTTGTATTTAAAGGTGGTTTGAGTTCAACACAAATACAGCTTCCTTAAAGGTCAAATTTGTCAATTTGGTAATTGTGTTGTGATTGTTAGCCATTAGAGCACCGAACCAACTCCCGGGGTAGTGACATATCACGTAAGTGACTTCAATCTGGCTGAAACCCTTGCATGTTGGGCTGCCATTTTTGGAAGAGAACTGAAATTAGCTAGTTGGTGTTTGATCTGTTTTATTTAAGAGCTATTTCTTTGAAGAGATAAACTTCTCAAAAGTATATTCAAGTGTGTTTTTTAAAAACTCACTGATACCTAACTTTAATTGATACCTTAACCTTTTACTTTTTCTTATCTGTAATGGAGGGTCTGCAAACCCAAGGTCCCTGTTCAGTAAATGATATTGATCTCAGGTGGCCTCAGCTTGAAGCAAGGCTTTGGTTCCCAACCGGAGATCAAGGTCAGGTTGTGGCAGTGAAAACACCAAATTTCAGCCACTAGACCAGTGGTCAGTGACAAGGCTCCAGCACTTTGGCTTTGCAGGAAAATAATTTACACTAAGGTGGAAAGTAGTGAAACGAGTGTTTATTAGGAGGAAAGAGTTCAGCATGTGTGGATAGACACATGGGCGGGCTCAGATGGAGAGTTGCTGAGTTGCACCCTCATGGTAGTTTGAATTACTTCTCTGGGGCACTTCTGGGTTTCTTTGGCCAATCCTTTTGATTTGCCTGCTTCAGAGTTCATATTTGCTACATCTCAGCATCCTTGCCTGTGTGTATACACATCTTTTAGCCAAGATGGATTCCATTGAAGATGCCTCCTTAACCAAGGAAGCAAAAGATCTGTACACTGAAAAGTGTAAGATATTGATGAAAGGAACTGAAAAGAACACAAGTAAATGAGAAAATACTCTGTGTTCATTGATTGGAAGAATAAATGTGGTCAAAATGCCTGCACTACTCAAAGCCATCTGCAGATTCAAAGCAATCTCTGTCAAAATTCCAATGGCACCATTCACAGAACAGAGCAAATAATCCTAAAATCTGGATGTAATGACGAAAGACTATGAATGACCCAAGAAGTCTTGAGGAAGAAGAAAAAAACTGGAGGTAACACAATTCCTAATTACAGAGTATATACATTACTAATCAAAATTGTATGGTATTGGGATAAAACATACATGTAAATCAATGAATCAGAGATCTCAGAAATAAAGCCACACATGTAAAGTATGACAAAGAAGTCAAAAATACATAATACATTTTTAATAAATTGTGTTGGAAAGACTGGATACTCATATGAAAAAGAGCAAAACTGGATTCTTACAGTTCACCACACACAAAAATCAACTCAAAATCAACTTGAACATAAAACCTGAAACTATGAAACTCCTAGAAGAAAACATAGGGGTTAAGTTCCTTGGCATTAATCTTAGAAATAATTCTTTTGATTTAATAACAGAAGCAATGGCGACAAAATAAGCAATAAACAAAGTGAAAATATATCAGACTTAAAAACTTTTGCACAACAAAGGAAATCATCAACAAAATGACAAGAGAACTTCTAGAATGGGAGAAAATAGTTGGAAATCACATATCCAGTAAGAGTTTAATATGCAAGAAACACAACTCAATAGCAAAAAATAAATAACCCAATTAAAAATAAGCAAAGAAACTGAATATATATTTCTTCCAAAGAAAATATACAAATGGAAAAAAAAATAAATATTTAGATTCTGGTTAAACTGATGCTTTTGAACTGTGGTGCTGGAGAAGACTCTTGTGAGTCCCTTGGACTGCAAGGAGATCCAACCAGTCCATTCTAAAGGAGATCAGTCCTGGGTGTTCTTTGGAAGGAATGATGCTAAAGCTGAAACTCCAGTACTTTGGCCACCTCATGCGAAGAGGTGACTCATTGGAAAAGACTCTGATGCTGGGAGGTATTGGGGGTGGGAGGAGAAGGGGACGACAGAGGATGAGATGGCTGGATGGCATCACTGACTCGATGGACGTGAGTCTGAGTGAACTTTGGGAGTTGGTGATGGACAGGGAGGCCTGGCGTGCTGTGATTCATGGGGTTGCAAAGAATCAAACACGACTGAACGACTGAACTGACTGAATTGAACTGCCTACAAGGCACTAGATTAGACTTGGATGAATAAACATACATGAAATGTCTCTAAGAGGTACTGGGGAGAAAAAAATAACTAATAATAAGCATTATAAGCCAAGTGATTTCTTTTCATTATGAATTTATTTCCAATGGGCCCAAGCTCTGGATTTTAAATTCAAAAAATTAATACTTTTGCAGTAATAGACAAAACAATCACTGGAAAAGTGATATAAAAGCTTTATAATTTTACACAGTACAGTAACTAGTGATTTTAATTGCTCCTCTTTCTTCTTTCTATAACAATAAATTTCTAAGTCTATTTAACAAATGTGTAAGGATTTTTTGAAGGCTTAATCTGGGAAAAGAGGCATTAGAAGAATTCCTAAACCCTGCTATTTTCTGAAGCAAGTTTGGACAAGTATCAAAAGAAGCCGTTTGTTGTAGGACTCAGAGTATTTCTATTTTTGTTTTATGATACTATATTTTCAGGGGATCCATTTTTCCTTATTAGCTCCATTCATAAATATGAATTATATTTCATTCACAGGAACGTTGGAATGTTAAAGGGCTTAAAATGAAAGGCTCTCAGTGTTCAGGTCCTTTTAGTCATTACCTGGGCTGCTTCCATCAACAATGTAAAGAATGTCTAGAATGTTTGTGTGTGTGGCCTAGATCCTGGCTCTGTTGTGATGTTTTTGTAGAAAACAAAGACTCACTAAATGACAGTAAGATAGGAACCCACAACAAAAACTAAAGACCACAAGTTAGGGTTCAGGCATTACCCTTCCAAAGAGTTCATTTTCAGATGGATCATCACATTGGAACTTAACACTGCTGCTGCTGCAGTGCTAAGTCACTTCAGTCGTGTCCGACTCTGCGTGACCCCATAGATGTCAGCCCACCAGGCTCTCCTGCCCCTGGGATTCTCCAGGCAAGAAAACTGGAGTGGGTTGCCATTTCCTTCTCCAATGCATGAAAGCGAAAAAGTGAAAGTGAAGTCGCTCAGTCGTGTCCGACTCTTAGCGACCCCATGGACTGCAGCCCACCAGGCTCCTCCATCCATGGGATTTTCCAGGCAAGAGTACTGGAACTTAACACAAGTGAGTACAAAAACCTAGAAAGAGATCCTATAGATTTTTTGAGTAGCTTCATGGCTGTTGCTCATAGGCAAAGACCTTTATTCTTTCCTAAGCAGTGGTCTTACATTTAGATATCAAAATTATTAAGCCTTTAAGAGTCACACTGGGGACTTCCCTGGTGGTCTAGTGGTTAAGAATCCTCCTGCCAATGCAGGGTCCAGAAAGATTCCACAAGACTCAGAGTAACTAAGCCTACAACTACTGTAGCCCATAACTACAAGTACTATGCACTCTAGAAGCCATGCTCTGCAAGAAGAGCCACGGCAGTGAGAAGCCTGTTCACTGCAACCCGAGAGTAGCCTCTGCTCTCCACGACTAGAGATAGCCCATGTGCAGCATCAAAGACCCAGCACGTCCCAAAATAAACAAATAATTTCAAACATCTTTGTTAAAAGAATGTCAAGTTGAACTAATGCTTCCTCTGTTGGAAACAGGTCCAGGAAACTATCAAATTATTTCATAAGAAATCAAAAAGCAATCAAAATATTAAATAGCTTAAATGAAAGATTCTAAATACAGAACCCCACAACTTGGGCTAAATAAAAACAAAACATACTTCCTCTTCACACCAACACACATTCATTCTGTAGAAATACTTTGAAGCTAATAATCAAATGCTTATTTAAAATTTTTCAATAAAGGATAATCCAAACTATGGAGAGAAATAAGAAGATATCTTTTTGTCTGAAGTTGTAGAAGCTTACAGATATTCTCCATACTGAGTGAAGTCAGATGGAGAAAAGACAAACATATATGATATTATTTATATGCAGAATCTGAATAAACGTATTTACAAAACAGAAGCAGACTCACAGATATAGAAAACAAGCTTATAGTTACCAAGAGGGATAAATTAGGAGTTTGGGATTCACATATACACACTAGTATATGTATATAGTCTATATATATATAGACTTCCCTGGTGGCTCAGAGGGTAAAGCGTCTGCCTGCAATGTGGGAGACCAGAGTTCAATTCCTGGGTCGGAAAGATCCCCTGGAGAAGGAAATGGCAACCCACTTCAGTATTCTTGCCTTGAGAATCCCATGGATGGAGGAGCCTGGCAGGCTACAGCCCACGGGGTCACAAAGAGTCAGGCACGACTGAGCAACTTCACTTTCACTACTCTCTCTGTCTCTATATATAGGGCTTCCCAGGTGGCCCAGTGATTAAGGATCTGCCTGCCAATACAGGAGATGAGGGTTTGACCCCTGGGTTGGGAAGATTCCCTGGAGGAGAAAAGGGTAACCCACTCCAGTACTCTTGCCTGGAAAATTCCATGGACAGAAAAGCCTGGCAGGTTGATGTCCATGGGTTTGCAAAGAGTTGGACATGATTGAGCACACACCCAATACTGTATATTAAAGAGATAGTCAATGAGGACCTACCATATAGCACAGGGAACTCTACTCAGTATTCTGTAATATATATATATATATATATATATATATATATATATATATATAACTGAATCACTTTGCTGTACACCTGAAAAAAATTGTAAATCAACTATACTTCATTTAAGAATAAAAAGACTCTAACAGATATTCTTATTCCATGACTTGTCTGAGAATAGCAGCTTCTTAGTCAGTCACACTCCATTTATAGGGTATAAAAATGTGTCGTCTTCTTAGTCCAAGTTTCCAAACAGTGGACTGAATCATACACTTTGAAACACTTCTCTTTTCACCAAATATACTGAAGAAATCTTAATGGGCTCCCAAGGAAAAAAGTCAAAAAAGCGAAGGTTTTTGTGGTAAAGGACTAAGGTAGTTATTTTAAAGAGTTACAAAATAGGGCACATAAAGTTCTCAGTGATTTTTGGATGGGAGATTCTTTTCCACTCATTCTGTCATATAAAAATATCGACACCACAGTATTATAATACACCAAGAAGGAGAAAATCACGCATATCCTTTTAGGATATATTCATGTGTTCTCAGGATATAATTTTCTACTTTTTAAAAGTCAAATAAGAGAAAATAGTCTATTACCAGATTTTTCTTTTCTTAATGTTGGCCAAATAATAAACTTGACAGGCACTGGGGTTATCAACATAGTCTTTCTCCATCTTTCTGAGATGGATCTGACATATCAAAATGGAATTTGATGTGTCAAAGAAATTTGATGATTTCTTTCCTTCTTTTAGGCCCAGGGGATTTGTTTCTAACTTTTTGAATTTTTATTGACATACAAACAGGTGCCAATTAAAATTTTGGTCTGGGGTGTCCATATTCTAAAATGATATTCATAAGACTCTGCTATCTTAATAAAACTTTCTACTTCTGTGTCTTCTTGACATTTGTCTAGAAGTGGGGTATTAAAAAAGCTAAAGGAAAGGCCTGTTGAGAATCTCTGCAAGGAGATCAAACCAGTCAATCCTAAAGGAAATCAACTTTGAATATTCATTGGAAGGACTGATGCTAAAGCTGAAGCCCTGATACTCTGACCACCTGATGCAAGAGCAGACTCATTGAAAAAGACCCTGATGCTGGGAAAGATTGAAGAGGAGAATGAGAAGGGACTGGCAGAGCATGACATGGTTAGATAGCATCAATGACACAACAGACATGAATTTGAGCAAACTCCAGGAGATAGCAGAGGATAGAAGAGTCTGTTGTTCTGCGGTCCATGGACAAGACTTAGCAACTGAACAAGGACAACAAAAGGAAAATCATTACTGGGTCTCTCATCTTTGAGATATAATGGAACAGGAACTTGGAATTTTCTAAACTGAGGACAAAGAAATCAAAATAGAGGACAGGATTTGGTTAAATTAATGCATAAAAGCAGAGACATTACTCTGTCAACAAAGGTTCGTCTAGTCAAGGCTATGGTTTTTCCAGTGGTCATGTATGGATGTAAGAGTTGGACTATAAAAAAGCTGAGCGCTGAAGAATTGATGCTTTTGAACTGTTGTGTTGGAGAAGACTCTTGGGAGTCCCTTGGACTGTAAGGAGATCCAACCAGTCCATCCTAAAGGAGATCAGTCCTGGGTGTTCATTGGAAGGACTGATGTTGAAGCTGAAACTCCAATACTTTGGCCACCTGATGCAAAGAGCTGACTCATTTTGAAAAGATCCTGATGCTGGGAAAGATTGAGGGCAAGAGGAGAAGGGGACTATGAAGGATGAGATAGTTGGATGGCATCACCGACTCAATGGACATGGGTGTGGGTGGACTCCAGGTGTTGGTGATGGACAGGGAGGCCTGGCGTGCTGCGGTTCATGGGGTCGCAAAGAGTCGGCACGACTCAGTGACTGAACTGAACTGAATGCATAAAAGAAGCTGAATGTATATTTTAGAAAAACTTTTTGGTTGTTGTAGTATATTTTAGTAATGGGATAAAATTTGGAATGTCATTGCCACCAACATAAAGGAAGTTTTCCCTTATTTCACTGGAGTTAAAGAGAGGGACAAAGAACCAATTCTTTCCATTGTAAAGCTCTCTTTTCTATTTCACATGGAATAGAATATTTGTGTCTGAAAGAAGTTTTTTTGAAAGGTCAGGGGCTTTTATGTCAAATAAAAGGATTGTTCTCTCCTACCTTGAGTGCAACTCTGTCATTTCTATCTCTGGAATTCCACTGCTACATAGCACTTCTTACCATCAGCAATTCAGTGGAGCCTCCTCTTTTTGTAGCTGATTATAGGAATTTCAGATCTGATTTCCAGAAGTACATATGACTCATAAAATAAAATCTTGTGAACTGAGAAGAATCTACAGCATTTACAACATGATCCCATTTTAACCTATCATCAACCATCATTTAACAACAACAAAAAAATACTTTTATTATTTTATTTGAAAAAAACTTTTTAGAGCTTCAGAAATCCTTCTAAGTGTAAATCCAAAGGTAAAAACCTTGAAGGAAAAACAGTGATAGATTTGGTTACTTTTAAAAAATCCTTAAGTGATCATGGTGTGCAAATGGCCAATAGACTAGTCCAGTGGGACCTATTAAATGCATAACCTAATCCTTCCTGGAGCTGTTATAGTTTCTTTTAACTGGAAATTTTTATGTTGTGTTTTCCTTTTCAGTGCATGGAAATGTGGTTGTTGAAATATTTCAAAGGGCTTTGCTGCTCTTTTTTTGCCTATCAGATTGGTATAAAGATTATATTAAAATATTCATGGTTACTAGTAAAGTTAGAGAGAAATGACTTCTTAGGTTTGAAGGCTAAATAATCTTCTATTAAGAGTTTTAACATGTTCCTTTATTTTGGAATAAACATCTAAATAATTGATAGAAATGTTTATTATCTAGGTAAATGTTATGTTGAATAGGTGACATATTATATAGGTTATAAGCAAATTTGAAATTTAAAATGTGAAGTTCTATAAGCTTTCTCTAAGAAAGTATGAAAATATGAATTAAGGATGAAGATTCTGACCCAAATTAAGATAAGATAATGGCTTTTTAAAAAGTTTGCTCAGAAGGCTCTGATCTCAGTACTGACAAAGCCAGTATGTTGGGTTGAGTATGTATGTGCTCAGTTGCTCAGTTATGTCTGACTTTTTGCGACCTCATGTACTATAGCCTGCCAGGCTCCTCTCTCCATGCGATTTCCCGGGCAAGAATATTGGAGTGGGTTGCCATTCCCTACTCCAGGGGATCTTCCCTACCCAGAGGTCAAACTCTTGTCTCCTAAATCTTCTGCATTGGCAGGAGGATTGGTTGAGTATAGAAATTAAGGAGTGGTTTCATCCCACTGCTTGTAGAATTTCTTTAGGCTTATCTGTATTGGAAAAAAGGAACAAGATATTAACAAAATTCTGATGATGGTAAAAATGATGAGAAATTTAAAATATTCTTAAGATATTTTAAGATGTATCAGCGCTAGAAATATGCAACTGACAGACTCTTTTTCAGAAAAGTGCTCAGGATTGCAATAATAAATGGAAAAAACAAATCAGCATAGAGGAATGGAGAAGGCAGAGAACATGATCTGTAGCAAATATTGATGGTCATTTAAACCTAAAAAAAAGTAATATTTAAAACTCATAACAAATAAAGCCTGCCATACTTCTAATTGAAGTAATGTAATGAACTCATGAAATACTGTGCTGAATTAAAAGCTATTTAGTTGAATCAGTGGAACCACAAAAGATTGTGGCTCCCCAGAGCCTGCATCACCCACAAAAAGAAAGATTTCCCAGGAATGAGGTTACTCAGTGAGATTCAGTTCAGTTCAGTTAAGTCCCTCAGTCGCATCGGACTCTTTGTGACCCTATGAATTGCAGCATGTCAGGCTTCCCTGTCCATCACCAACTCCCTGAGTTCACTCAAACGCACGTCCATCAAGTTGGTGATGCCATCCAGCCATCTCATCCTTTGTCGTCCCCTTCTCCTCTTGCCCTCAATCCCTCCCAGCATCACAGTCTTCCAGTGAGTCAACTCTTCACATGAGGTGGCCAAAGTACTGGAGTTTCAGCTTTAGCATCAGTCCTTCCAAAGAAATCCCAGGGCTGATCTCCTTCAGAATGGACTGGTTGGATCTTCTTGCAGTCCAAGGGACTCTCAAGAGTCTTCTCCAACACCACAGTTCAAAAGCATCAATTCTTCGGCACTCAGCTTTCTTCACAGTCCAATTCTCACATCCACACATGACTACTGGAAAAACCATAGCCTTGACTAGACAGACATTTGTTGGCAAAGTGATGTCTCTGCTTTTAAATATGCTAACTAGGTTAGTCATAACTTTCCTTCCAAGGAGTAAGTGTCTTTTAATTTCATGGCTGCAGTCACCATCTGCAGTGATTTTGGAGCCCAGAAAAATAAAGTCTGACACTGTTTCCACTGTTTCCCCATCTATTTCCCATGTAGTGATGGGACCGGATGCCATGATCTTAGTTTTCTGAATGTTGAGCTTTAAGCCAACCTTTTCACTCTCCACTTTCACTTTCATCAAGAGGCTTTTGAGTTCCTCTTCACTTTGTGCCATAAGGGTGGTGTCATCTGCATATCTGAGGTAATTGATATTTCTCCCAGCAATCTTGATTCCAACTTGTATTTCTTCCAGTCCAGTGTTTCTCATGATGTATACTAACGCATATATATGGAATTTAGAAAGATGGTAACAATAACCCTGTATACGAGACAGCAAAAGAGACACTGATGTATAGAACAGTCTTTTGGACTCTGGGAGAGGGAGAGGGTGGGATGATTTGGGAGAATGGCATTGAAATATATATAATATATCTGAAACGAGTTGCCAGTCCAGGTTCGATGCACGATACTGGATGCTTGAGGCTGGTGCACTGGGACGACCCAAAAGGATGGTATGGGGAGGGAGGAGGGAGGAGGGTTCAGGATGGGGCACACATGTATACCTGTGGCAGATTCATTTTGATATATGGCAAAACCAATACAATATTGTAAAGTTAAATAAAATAAAATTAAAAAAAGAAGAAAAAAATTATTTTAATCCAAAAAAATAAAAAAGAGATGGGAATACCAGACCACCTGATCTACCATGAAAACGAAGATCATGGCATCTGGTCCCATCACTACATGGGAAATAGATGGGGAAACAGTGGAAACAGGGTCAGACTTTATTTTTCTGGGCTCCAAAATCACTGCAGATGGTGACTGCAGCCATGAAATTAAAAGACCCTTACTCCTTGGAAGGAAAGTTATGACCAACCTAGATAGCATATTCAAAAGCAGAGACATTACTTTGCCACCAAAGGTTCGCCTAGTCAAGGCTATGGTTTTTCCTGTGGTCATGTATGGATGTGAGAACTGGACTGTGAAGAAGAATTGGCTGAGCACTGAAGAATTGATGCTTTTGAACTGTGGTGTTGGAGAAGACTCTTGAGAGTCCCTTGGACTGCAAGGAGATCCAACCAGTCCATTCTGAAGGAGATCAGCCCTGGGATTTCTTTGGAAGGAATGATGCTAAAGCTGAAACTCCAGTACTTTGGCCACCTCATGTGAAGAGTTAACTCATTGGAAAAGACTGTGATGCTGGGAGGGATTGAGGGCAAGAGGAGAAGGGGACGACAGAGGATGAGATGGCTGGATGGCATCACTGACTTGATGGGTGTGAGTTTGAATGAACTCCGGGAGTTGGTGATGGTGATGGACAGGGAGTCCTGGCATGCTGTGATTCATGGGGTTGCAAAGAGTTGGACACGACTGAGCGACTGATCTGATCTGATCTGATACTGTATTGATGTTTTTCTTTCTGGCCTACTTCACTCTGTATAATAGGCTCCAGTTTCATCCACCTCATTAGAACTGACTCAAATGTATTCTTTTTAATGGCTGAGTAATACTCTATTGTGTATATGTACCACAGCTTTCTTATCCATTCATCTGCTGATGGACATCTAGGTTGCTTCCATGTCCTGGCTATTGTAAACAGTGCTGCGATGAACATTGGGGTACACGTGTCTCTTTCAATTCTGGTTTCCTCAGTGTGTATACCCAGCAGTGGGATTGCTGGGTCATAAGGCAGTTCTATTTCCAGTTTTTTAAGGAATCTCCACCCTGTTCTCCATAGTGGCTGTACTAGTTTGCATTCCCACCAACAGTGTAAGAGGGTTCCCTTTTCTCCACACCCTCTCCAGCATTTTCCACAGTTTATTGTGATCCACACAGTCAAAGGCTTTGGCATAGTCAATAAAGCAGAAATAGATGTTTTTCTGGTACTTTCCTGCTTTTTCGATAATCCAGCAGATGTTGGCAGTTTATCTCTGGTTCCTCCGCATTTTCTAAAAGCAGCTTGAACATCTGGAAGTTCACGGTTCATGTACTGCTGAAGCCTGGCTTGGAGAATTTTGAGACTAAGGGCCTACATTCTCTTGGGAAGCTGCTGACCTAATCCCAGATAACCTTGGACTTCACTCTGGTACTTGATTGCTAAGGGACCATGCAATATTTTTGAGCTGTAAATATTTTTATAGCAAACTTTATAAAGTATCTTTATAGTTTTTACCATACTTTGAGATTATTGGCAATTTACACTGTGAGTGATGTGTTCACATTCATGTCTTAAAAACCAATGCACCTGCAAATTTGTGCTTTAAATTTAATTTTAAATTCTTGCTTTAAAAAATAACTTTTGAGGTAACATATTTTTTAATGATTAATCATCATTTAAGCGGAGAAGGCATTGGCACCCCACTCCAGTACTCTTGCCTGGAAAATCCCATGGACGGAGGAGCCTGGTAGGCTGCAGTCCATGGGGTCGCTAAGAGTCGGACACGACTGAGCGACTTCACTTTCACTTTCACTTTCACTTTCATGCATTGGAGAAGGAAATGGCAACCCACTCCAGTGTTCTTGCCTGGAGAATCCCAGGGACGGTGGAGCCTGGTGGGCTGCCGTCTATGGGGTTGCACAGAGTCGGACATGACTGAAGCAACTTAGCAGCAGCAGCAGCAGCATCATTTTAAGTGTCTTAAAAATGTATAAAGTAGGTGATTCAGGTAAATCTTGTAGAAATGTTCACCCAAGGAGGAACAATATCAGTAGTAGTTGGCAGAAGTACTTTTTTATTTTTTTAACCAATTGAAAATACTGAGAATAAATTAGAACCTCACCAGACTGGGCATATGGAAAGTTTTTGGAATTCTCAAACAAAACGTCTAAATTACAAAGGCTTTACTTGGAACAATCTTTCTTATACCAAAGCTTATTAGATGGTTAATTATCTAGAGATACACTCATGGTATTTAATAGGAGCCTATCATGTATTCAAATACTTAAACTCTAAACATAGATTACTGTCCATGAGAGTAATTGTTCTTAACCAATACTTTAACTGGGGTAATGCTCACCATTTGTCTGCTATAAATCATTTTTTAGCTTTAGGCAGCAGGCTCCTTAGTTTATGATAGTCATTACGTAGGAGATAATGTCCTGCAATTTTGCAAGTGTATGCAAAATTCAGATATTTTCATTCTCCCACAGGGACTTGCCTTAGTTAGTATTTTTAGGAACACAGAGTTCCAAAACAGGCAGAATGTTTAATTTAAGGTAAATGAAGGATTAATTTTCACAATAGAACTACAAATAGAATGCTAATTAATGAATTTCATAATGAATGGCTGTTTTCTATTGAGGACATGAACAGCTACATTTATAAAATAGCTGAAAATCAGAGAGCCAGCAATTAAGGCCAGAAGAAGACAGAAGACAGCCACTAACCTATATTCATCAGGAAATTATTTATAGTCTCTTTATAGAGGGAAGTTGGTGTTTGGCTTCAGAGCCTCTGTCTTAATTCAAACTGCATTATGTAAATCAGCGTGTGAAGCTGGATTTCAGCCAAGAAATATACCATGTGAAATGTGAATATCCTTTTAGAAATTCAAATGTGTATGACTAATGGATGTGTATAAATGACTGAACTAAGGTCTACTAGTTCAAGAGAAAAAAAATGTTTACAACTGACACTGACACCATCGCATGAATTCATTATTTCTCTGAAATTGCTTTAAATACATATATATATATATATATATATATTTGTATTATATCCACCATTGAGTTTGTCTTGCAGATCTTAACTAGTGTCTGCATAAATGTCCTGGGTAAGAATGATGATAAAGCCTAAAAAATATTCTATTTATCTTCACCATTAAGCATTCATTACTTTGAATTGAGTTTGTGACTCTCACTGAAATGCAGATATCTCTGAAGGGAGTTTCATATGCATGATGTTAGTCTCAGTAGCATTTCATCATTCATCTTTTATTAGAGTATTTTAAGTTCACTGAAAATAGGTTTTGATTAGTCTGATGGGAGAAAGAAACATCTGGAGTCAAGATCTTTCCTAGTTTGAGAGTCATAGGTAATCGTAGGTAGCAGCTAGACATTCGAACGATCAAGGAAAGGAAGAGAGGAAGAGGGTGAACACGGAGCAAAATAGGATGACACTGAATTCCAGTAACAAGGAATGTCCAACTCATATTCTTAGCTTTTCTCCTGGTGAGCTCTGCCCACAAAAAATCAAGTATTGCTGAAAGTATGGATGAGCTTTAATGCGTGTGATGCTGACTTACAAATACATTATCTAAATCTGATTTCTATGCCAGCTGCTAAGAATCCACTAAACCTTTCCCAGAGAAATAGTGCTTTAAATAGTGATAAAACCTTGGTTCTGCCCTAAAGTTCCATGTAAACGATGTAGACACATAACTATTAGTTGTCCATTGTGACATAATAAGCCATGCCCCAATATAGTGACAAACTTTTTATAATTTCCCACAGTTCTATGAGTTTATTGGGGTTTCTGCTTCATGTGGTGTTATGTTGGGCTGTCGTTATCCGGAGACTGGATGGGTGAGAATGGCTAAAGTGGGCATTTACATTGTTGGCAGGATGTGGGCTCTTGACCTGGTGTCCAGCTGGCAAACCACCAAGGCACTTACACATGGTCTCTCATTAGACTTGGACTTATAGCATGGCTGTTGGTACCAAGAGGAAACATGCCAAGAGACAGAAAGGAGAAGCTGTGAGGCTGTTAAGGGCTACACCCAGAACTGGCAACGAGTCACTTCAGCCATATTCTATGAGGCAAAGCTGTCACACAGAGCCCACCAGGATTCAAGGGAGTAGAGAAATAAACTCCATGCTCAGGAGAATGGCAAAGTCACATTTCAAAAGAGGAGGTGGGATAGAAGTCATTTGCATGACCATCTTTGGAAGATACAGTCTGCCACTTCAACTAGCTACTAATACAACATCCATAAATATACCATTGTATCAGGAAATAGCCACAGTGCATTGTACTAAGATCAAGAATCTTAGGCCTTCACAACTAGCTCTGTTTAATCTCTTTAAATGTTAGTAGACTCTGAAATCATAGGATATTATAGCAAAATGAAAACTGCTTATTTAGCAACTACTCTGTGCTCATATCAGATCAGTCACCTTTTGAAATTATTTGTGCTCATTTATTTAATTGTAATGACTGTCCCATGAGAAAATTCTTGTATTATTCCTATTTTAGGCATGCACACATGCTAAGTTTCTTCAGTCGTGCCTGACTCTTTGGACTATGGACTATAGCCCACCAGGCTCCTCTCTTCATGGGATTCTCCAGGCAAGAATACTGGAGTGGGTTGCCATGCCCTCCTCCAGGGGATCTTCCCAGCCCAGGAGTTGAACCCATGTCTCTTATATCTCCTGCATTGTCAGGTGGGTTCTTTACCACTAGCACCACCTGGGAAGCCCATTTTAAATATAGGAAACCAAAATAAAAAGGGACCAAAGAACTTTCCCAAGGTTGCATAATCAGTAAGTGACAAAGCTGGAACTTTTCAGTGTGCTCACAAGGATTATATATCTCTATAGAATGAAAGGTCAAGTCATCATCATTATTTTATAACTATCTGATGCATAATTTTCTTTTAAAAATTGAACACACGTTCATTATATGATATTATATGATATTTTCAATGAGCAGAAGAGTTCAGGAAACCACACAACTTAGATACATAAAGAACTAGTATATACATCTTGTTTAGTAAATGTCTGACATGTCAGGAGCTCATTGTTATTCTTATAAATAGCTGCTTTGTTTACATAAAAATTATGGTCCTTGACTTGTCATCTGCATATACTGTGGCCTTAAACAACATGCATCAATAACATCACAGTATCTGTAGGTGGCAAGTCTGGGCACAGCTGGTTGGATTCTTTGCTTAGGAGCTGAAATCAAGGTGTTGGTCAAGGCTACTACTGCCTGTTTTTAAACTTTGAGAAGTATGCTTTGCTCATAATCATACAGATGCTTGTTGTTGTTTTTGCTCAGTCACTAAGCTGTGTCTTATCTTGTAAATATTCAGTACTGGAACTAATTCGGTGAGCGAAGTGAAGGAAATCATTCCTTAGGCAGTCCTAAGAAACAAAAAAACAAAGAGAAACCCACATCTGAGTAGGTATATGGGAAACAAAGAAATTATGCTAAAGAAATGAAACATCCTCAACTTAAGCACACCAAATGTTTATTTTTTTAGATTTTTTTAATGTGGAGTATTTTTAAAGTCTTTATTGATTTTGCTACAATACTGTTTCTGTTTTCTGTTTTGTGTTTTTGACCACGAGGCATGTGGGATCTTAGCTCCCCAGTGATTGAACCTGCATTGGAAGGTGAAGTCTTAAGCACTGGACCACCAGGGAAGTCCTACACCAAGTGTTTATAAATGTGGTGCCTTGCCAAGTTAAAGGAGATACACTTTTACACAACACTGGGGTTTTTAGTAGTCTATACATAGGAGAAGCTAAAATGTATATTACAGTTCAACCAGGAACAGTCCTAGTTATCCCTGAGTAATTGTTAGTAGCACACCTTTTCACTCATAAGTGCCCCAATTAGACAAAAAATTACATGGTCACTGTACCAGTTGGGTTGCTCAGGTGGTGCTAGTTGTAAAGAACCTTCCTGCCAATGCAGGAGACATAAGAGATGCAGGTTTGATCCCTGGGTTGGGAAGATCCCCTGGAAAAGGAAATAGCAACCCACTCCAGTATTCTTGCCTGGAGAATTGCATGGACAGAGGAGACTGTCAGGCTGCAGTCCATGGGGTCGCAAAGAGTTGGACACAACTGAAGCGACTTAGCATGCACATATACCTAGCTTTAGTTGATGGAATTACCACCCTTTCAGTCACCCAGAAGCCTGGATTTTATCTTCTGTTCTCTTGATTTTCATTCATTCAATAAGCATCTACTTGAAGCCTAGAATATGCCGTTCTTTGTCCTTGGGACTAAGGACATAAAGATAAATGGCACACAGTTTCTGTTCTCAACAAATTTCTACTTGCAGGAAAAACAGTCATGTAAGTATATTATTAAAAAGAATACATTATCAGTGAAGTAGTAGAAATACATATATTATAGGGGAATAGATATCAAGAACATCTTAAAAGAGGGGAATCTTGAATTGAGGCATAAAAGATCACAGAGCCAGATGAGCGGAGGAAAAGCCTTGGACTGCCAGCAGGAACAGAGAGAGTAACACAGGCAAAGACCCAGAGATTGTGGTCATTTTCTATTGCCTCAGGAAATTACCACAAGCCTAGTGGCCTTACAAGATGTAGATTAATTACATAACAGTTTCTGTAGGTGGCAAGTCTGGGCACAGATGGTTGGACTCTTTGCTCAGGGGCTGAAATCAATGTGTTGGTCAAGCTTATAGTTCTGTCTGAAACTTGAGTTCTTCTTCCGAGTTTACAGATTGTTGGCAGAATTTACCTCCTTGCAGCTGAAAGACGGGGGTCCCCATTTCCTTCCAGCTACTGGCCAGAGACCAGTTTCAACAACTAGCAGCCACCCTTAATTTCTTGCCACAGGATACTTCACAGCCAAAACGTGGCTTTCTTCCAGGCTAGAAAGTGTCTCTCTCTCACTTCTTGGTTTGTGATCTATTGGAGAAAATTCCTTACTTTGAAAGGGCTCCTGTGATTAAATAAACTTACTAGATAATCTCCCTATTTTGAGGTCAACAGACTTGAGACCTTAATTACAACCACAAAATCCCTTCATAGCAGGAACTAGATTAGTGTTTGATTAAACACCTGGGAGAAGGTGCGTGTATTTCCAGGCCCAGGGATTAGGGTAGGGATGGGGAGTTTAGAGTTCTGGGTACCATGGAGATGTAGCATGGCCTGTTTGTAAGGTGGAATCACAAGGCTCATCATTGTGGGAGAAGGCGATGGCACCCCACTCCAGTACTCTTGCCTGGAAAATCCCATGGACGGAGGAGCCTGGTAGGCTGCAGTCCATGGGGTCGTGAAGAGTCAGACACGACTGAGCGGCTTCATTTTCACTTTCATGCATTGGAGAAAGAAATGGCAACCCACTCCAGTGTTCTTGCCTGGAGAATCCCAGGGATGGGGGAACCTGGTGGGCTGCCATCTATGGCGTCACACAGAGTCGGACACGACTGAAGCGACTTAGCAGCAGCAGCATTTCAGACTCCATCAGTGCTTGTCCAAGTGTTGTCCATAGCCCTCTTGTTTAAGAATCACCTGCTGTGCTGGTTGAAAAATACAGATTAGAATTTTAAATGTATATTTATTTATATAATAAAGATTCAAGGTCACAGAATTGAGTTTATTATAATCCCCAACTGCTGGCATGCTATCATTTGTAATTTACAAGGCTCCTCTTTTGTTTTCTATTGATTCTTCCTCTTTCTTCCACTTTCTTTCAAACTCCCAAGCTGTACAAGCATCGTGACTCTAGATAGTTAATATCATCCTGCTAATCTACCTCCTGTGTGGTCCTTAAGTATACACATCTCCTTGAAAAATATGCAACGTTGTTGTGTGTATATGTTTTATTGGGTTTTTCATATATGGCGTTCTATCTATCTCCTTCTCGTTCTCTTTACTCCAGTAGTCACGTTTACTTAGTGACTGCTGCAGAGAGTTCTGTCCTATTTCGAATCACAATTTGCTCATCAATTCCCCTGGGACGGAGATCTGGATGGCCTCCAACTTCATGTCAACACATCCTTCATCCTCTTAGGGAGCTGTGTGAAAATTTCTCAGGGCTACATATCCAGGAATGGAATTACTGTATTATTGGGTTAACACATACTTAATTTCATTAAGTGCTATCAGGTTTGTCTCCAGAAATCTTGCTCTGATTAAACCTTTCATCAGAAATGCTTGAAGGCTTTTGTTTCCCTATATATCTCCCTATTGTAGGGGTTAAAAAAAATTTTTTTTTTCTTTTGCCATTGTAGTAGAGTTAAGAAGTTCTCTTGTTAGTTGAAATATATTTATCTGATTACGAATGAGGCCGAATATTTTTGCATGTTCTTTGTTCAGTATTTGGGGTATTTGTTTTTCTTGCTGTTTTACAAGGGATGGTTGTATATACTAGCTCTTAAATCATGGCCAGTTTTAGAGGTTGTGAATATCTTATTCTGTCACCTATCTGTTAATACTGGTGTTGCTATTCTTTTTTGAATAGAGTCTATACTTGTGATATTGTTAAATTTCTTATTATTTGCATTATGTTTACTTATGGTCAAACAGTTATTATACATGTAGCTTCCTCTGTTGCTTTATTTCACATTTAGTCCAAGGATTCATTTGGAGTAATATATGGTGTGGAAGACAGGAATCAGACTTTATCTTGGTCCCGTGCTGTGAACTAATTATTCCTTATCATTTACTGAATCATTTCTCATTTCTGAAACTTATGTAACACCATCTTTATCAAGTTGTCACATGTAAAAAGCCTGAATCTGATCTTTCTGTTTTGTTCGGTAGGCCTATTTGACAATTGCCAAAACCACTGTTCTTTTTAAGTTTGATAGTTTTATAGCATGTCAATATCTAATAGAGAAAGTTTCCTTTTTGGTGTTCTTTTTCCTAAAAATTTTCTTGGAACATTGTTCATATGTATCTTAGAATTGGTTTTAAGTTTCAAAAAGAAACAAACATACAAATCCTGCTAATATTTGATTGTATTGCTCATATGCAATAATTAAGGAAATTCTGTATTAGAGATTTTTAAATTTTACAATAGAGATCTTATAAATAATTTAGGTTTATCCATAGACATTTTTAGTCATTGTTCTTTTAAATTTTAGTTTCTTGCTCCTGTGCCTTGCATCTTGTTTCCTACTGTGAATTTTTGTTGTAAGTAAATGTTAATGATTTTTCTCTAGTTATCCAGTAACATTGCTAAACTCTCTTGTATATTCTCATTGTACAAATCCGTATGTTCAGAAGAGCAATTAAGACTATCAGCAAATAAACACCAAAGGAGAGGAAATGTATTGCACTCATTACACAATGACTTGGATAACAGAAGCCTTTGATAAAGAGAAAATGTATCACAAATTTTGCCTAAACTTGTTACACAAATGTAATTTTTTCAATATTATTACTTTAGATGTCATTATAAAATAAGAATATGTTCCTATAACAGAATTCTATAGCACATTGTGTGTTTATTTTTTATGCTGTTACTTCAAAAAATATGTAATACCATCTATACTTCTGCTTTTTCATTTATAATGTGAACATTTTGCTTTATTGATTTTTTAAAAAATACGATTTTTAAGTGTTTAACCATTTTCTTTTTACTGTTGCATTTATTGCATTACATATACATAGACACAGAAGGGTGAACAAATCATTACTCTACAATTTGACAAATGTTCACAAAGTGAAAACACTAGTATATACAGCAGCCAGACTAACACACAGAAACAGCATAATTTTGAATGTTTAAGTTGCTTCCAACCTCCCCACACATAAAACTTTATTTACAATTCTGATTTTATTTCCTTTGGAAAGATTCCTAGAAATTGAATTACTGGTTAAATAAAAGAAGAATTTTTAAAGTTCTCTATACTTATTGGTAAATGCCTGTTGGGAAAGATAAAGTCATTTCATAGATCCAATAAAGGAGTCCATGCAAGACCATCTGTTTCAGTGTAGAAGACTGTAGCTTCATTAATATTTTTCAATTTATGGGGTTAAAAAAAAGCTCATTATTGTTTCAATTGTTTTTTACTTAAAAAGAGTGTATTTTTTGACATTTCTTACTTGCATATTATCTCTCCTCTGGTCATTTTTTTTCTTACTGGACTGTTACTGACTTTTTTAATTTTAAAAGTTTGCAATTTATGAATATTAGCTTAAAGTAATATTTGTTACAAGTAGTTTCTACTGCTGACTATTGCTTTTCAATTTCTACATGTTTTTAGTTTACTTAAAATTTTTTTAAGATATATATGCAAATAATTTAGTGGTAAGTAGTTCTAGAAAGCTTAATCATTCTATCATCTCATCTGTTTTCCTATCAACTATTTATCCAACTATCTATATCCCTATCATAAATGTCTGTCTATAGTTCAGTCTCCCACTATAAATATCTTTATTCTAAGAGGGATTAAAATTTGCTTTCACTCTTTCTTTTGGCAGTTGTATTGATATCTCTACTTCCATTTCTTGAATTTTTAAGCATCAGTCACTACCTTTTGATTCTTTATTATGAAAGATGAACAGTCTAATTCTTCCCCAAACACTCTTTAAATGGCATGCATTTCTTCCTAATAGTTACTTTTTTTAATAAATATTCTATCAACTGGGGGCTTCCCAGGAGGTAGAAATGGTAAAGAATCTGCCTGCCAGTGCAGAAAATGAGGGTTCACTTCCTGGGTTGAGAAGATTCGAATGTGCCCCAAAGAGTCAGACATGATTGAGCATGCACATGTCACGAATCCTATCAATTTAGTCTACTGGAAGTTATTAGCTCAGAGCCTCCGAGCAGCTGCAGTCTGACATGCTGTTCCCTGGGCACGCTGTGCAGATAGGATCCTCACAGATCTGCTTCCCACCTCACTCATACTTTAAACCCTTCTTCTCTGGACTCTGTGCTTTATGCTTTGCTTGCTTAATCCCTTGCTTTGACTGAAAACCACTTGAATTAGTGCATATCTGAGAGTATCTTCATTTTCCACACATTTTATTTATCGGCTGGCTGTATGAAGAATTCTTATAGTCCAGATGTTGACACACAACTCATTTCCTGGACTCAGCTCATAGAATTCTGGCTACCAGCTTACACCGTCCCATCCAGAATTTAGAAAATTTTATTCTGTGAAATCTTGACCAGCCCCAAAGGAAAACTAACGATGTTGACATCATGGACTCCCTAACAAAATGGAAGAAACTTCCCAGATAATAATCCTGAAGCTGACACATTCTAGTTGGAATTGTCCTCAGAATTTGGAAAGCGTTGCTCCATTTTCTTCTAGCCACAAAGGTTATTGTTGAGAGTCTGCTTTCATTCCAGTTTTTTTATCCTTTGAATATAATCTGATTTTTATTTTCTTTCTGGAAGATTTTAGGATTTTTCTCTTAGTCTCAGCATATCTGAACTTTCATGTTGTTATACCTTGGTGTGTTTCCATCTTATCCATTTGTAATAAGAACTCAGTGTACTCTTTCATTACAGAGACTTGACTTTTAGTTAGGAAAAATGTTCTTGAAATATTTTTACTTGCTTTTCTTCCCTTTATTTTCCTCTGTTCTCTCTTTAATATTTATTAAGTAGCAAATATTCTGATTTTCTTATGTTTCCCCTGTTATATTCCATTTTAAAATCTTTTTCCTCTACATTCTGAAAGATTTCCTCATCATTCTTCTTTTTTTTTTTTTTTTAAGTTGCTATTGCATTTATAATTTCCTTTTGGGAGGTTGATCCTTTTCTTAAAGTAAAACTTTAGAATTCTATCACATTGATGCTTCTCAGATGCTGCATCAGTCTTTTATCCCTCTGAGAATGTTATCATTTTTTTTAAACCTTCTATATCCTTGAATCTTCTCTATTGTTTCTAAGAAGCTTTTTAAAAAATATACTTCATATTAGGGTTTTCTCTAGTTTTCTTTGGCTGTGTGCTAATGTGAGAGAGAAACTAAATCACTGATACAGTCTTTCTGGGCATACAGCTGCCAATTGTGGGCTTCACTGTAGGGTAATGATGCCCTACAGTGCATCTCACACGAGTAAAGTAATGCTCAAAATTCTCAAGCCAGGCTCAGCAATATGTGAACCGGAACTTCCTGATGTTCAAGCTGGTTTAGAAAAGGAGAGGAACCAGAGATCAAATTGCCAACATCCGCTGGACATGGAAAAAGCAAGAGAGTTCCAGAAAACATCATTTCTGCTTATTGACTATGCCAAAGCCTTTGACTGTGTGGATCACAATAAATATGGAAAATCGAAAGAGAGGGAATGACCACCTGATCTGCCTCTAAGAAATATGAGTAGGAAGACAGTGAATGTATGGAACAACAGACTGGTCCAAAAGGATGTCAAGCTGAATGTCACCATTACTATTGAAGTACACAGAGAAATGTGGATGGAAGAAACACAAGTTGGAAAAGGGATCAACCAGAGCAGATGACACCACTCAGGAGAAAGGAAGAGGGGAAAGCCTCAGAAGGAAGGGAGGAGGTTGCAGCCACAGAGAGAAGACTGTCCATAGGGGAGATGGAAGTGTAGATTGTCTGCCATCATAGATGGTGACTGCAGCGGAGTGCAGGTGACCACTAGAAGCAAGGAGACCACCAGGGAAGGAGTGGAGAGTGAGAGGAGGGAAGGAGCGGAGTGGGAGGAGAGTGACTGAGGAGATGTGAGAGGGAAGGGATGGTGAGGGCGGAAAGGAGGAGAAGAGAGGGGAGGGAGGGGGAGGAGGGGGGAGAGGAGAGAGGGAGATGAGGCGAGGAGGAGGGAGGTGAGGACGGGAGGCTGCGTGTGGGGCGCGAGTCGGACCGACTGAGCGACTGACTGATCTGATCTGATCTAATGATGCCCTGGGCAGTCTTTGTTGCTGTTAATGTTATTTCACTGGGAGGTGGGAGGCATTACATAGGTAATTTTTGATTTCTATTGGGCTGTTCAATATTCCAACCAAAAAAATCCTCTACTTTTCCCACCCTCAAGGTTAGATCTGGCCACCAAAATTCTGTGAGCTGAGTCCAAATGAGGAGCAAAGGGAGAGATTTCTTAGCATTCAATTGCATACTTCCCTAATCTCCCTATTTTCAGCATAATAATTCTGCCTACAATTATACCTGGTGTCTTCCAACATAGAAAACATCTCTTTTGCTCTTTCAGAGAATATGCCTCTCACTTTTTGCCAGGTTAAAAAAAGGGAAGTCTCCCATCTGCTTTTCATTGGTGCAGGGATTAGTGGGTGGTAAAGAATCCACTTACAATGCAGGAGACCTGGATTTGATCCCTGGGTCAGGAAGATCCCCTGGAGAAGGAAATGGCCATCCATTCCAGTATTCTTGCATGGAGAATACCATGGACAGAGGAGCCTGGCAGACTCCAGTCCATGGGATTGCAAAGAGTCAGACACAACTGAGTCACTAAGCATAGCATACAACTGCTTGTTAAACAGAACTTCTCTTTCCTAGCTTCTGTGGACAAAGAATGTCACTCACCACTTTAGTAAACAAAGGATGTTGTGGCCAGGCCAGGCCAGGCCATCAAGTCATCAACCACTGCTACCTCTGCCTCTACTGCACACCCTCAGGGGATTCAGAACGGAGAACACAGGATATTGGCCCTAGATAGTCAAGGTACATATCAAAGGAATGATTTCAGTGAGCCCAGACTCTTGTGTCTTCCCATACAAAGCAAAGTGCTAACTAAATACATTAAGATGTCTAGTTCTTCTTGAACTAAAAATAGTCTTTTGATGTTCCACTTAGCTTACAGTTCTTGCCAAAACTCCTATATATCTTATATCTTGGTCTCCCTTACCTCCTTGGAGCAGTCCCTCAGAACAATCTAAGAGGCTGTCTCCTGCACTTAAGACCTCAGTATGCCCTCCAAATAAAACATAATTTTCAACTTTTAAGTTGTGCATTTCTTAATATCTTTACTTTTTTATTAAAAAAAAATTGGCTACACCATGCAGCATGTGGGATCTTAGTTTCCCAACCAAGGGTTGAACTTTCTCCCCCCTGCACTGGAAGAACAGAGTCTTAACCACTCGACTACCAGGGAAGTCCCTAGGTTGTGCATTTTTGTTTGGTTGACAGGTTTTCACTCAAGCCTCCCTTCCACTTCAAGAGGTGCCTGTTAGCACTAACTCTGGAACTGTTGGGGTCTGCAGTACGCACCAAGTGGCTTCTCAGCTTTCCTTGCTGCTGACTTAGAATTCTACCTTCTTTGTTTGCTAAGCCAGTCATCAGTCGTCCTTTTTCTCCTTAGCTTCCAAGTCCTGTTGCATCATCTTCACTTCTCTTCTCTTTGACCTTGTGAACTTACTACTCCTTTTCCTTTAGCACTTTATGTCATTTGAGTGGATATTGGAAAGAAACAGGCAAATGTTTCAGTTCACTCTCTCGTTCATAACAACTTAACGTTGGCTTTGGAAAAAGAAATAATTCATCTTTTACAAAGTGGTATTTTAAAACCTTTTCCTTGACAGTTCTTTTATATGTTCTCATATTTAGAAGTCTTTCTATACTCCAAAAATCAATTACATATTCATTCATGTTTTCCTCATTTACGTTCAGTTTTAACGTTCACCTGGATTCATTTGTATGTACATGTTCTTTAAATAGTTAACCAATTTTTCCTTTCTATTTTTTAAGTAACTCATTACTTGGCTGTTTGAATATCTTTTGTTCATTTTCATACAGTTCCTTTAATATCTAGGAATGTTCTTTGTATTTCATGGATGTTTTGGTTTACTATCGTGGTTATACCACAGTACTGCATCATAGAGATATCTGAAAGCTTTCTATAGAAAAAAAAAAGTAAAACTTTATGATTCTTTTTCTGGGAAAAGATTACGATAATCAGCTGCCAAATACGTTTAAATTTTGTTTTTAAAATACAAAGTAAGAGACTTCCCTCCTGGTCCAGTTGTTAAGACTGTGCTGCCAAAGCAGAGTGCAGGTTAAATCCCTGATTTGGGGAAATTAAGGCCACACATGCCATGGGGCCAAAAGATTAAAAAAAAAAATACAAAGTAATTTCTTACTTTATAATCTAGCAAATCTGAAACTAGCTACATTTCTAAAAAGCAATTTTTAAATTTAAATTTAATGAACACCTCTGCAGGTATGCTATTGAAGGGAAGAACAGTGAGTTCAAAATAATCAAAAGAAACCTTGCTGCTTAATTATCTTAAAATACATTTAACCTGCATGGTTACATTTTCACTGGCTTTAATTCCCCTTGAAGTTTTTGTTTACTTTGTTTCTACATTAACCTTGAGTCAAATATTTTTATGCTCTATAGCAGAAGATCTCCATTTACATCAAAAGCTGTGGTGGGGGGTTAGGAAAAGAGTAAGGAGGGTGGTGTTATGGACTAAATTGCGTCTTCAGCAACATTCACATATTGAAGGTCCAACCCCCATGTGACTAGTGGTGATAAAGCCTTTAAAGAGGTAATGAAGTCTCCAAGAGGTTGTTAAGGCCCTAATCCAATAGACTGGTGTATAAAAAGAAGGGACACGAAGGATGAATACGTGTAGACTAAAGGCCAATGGGGACACAGTGAGAAGGCTGCTGTCTGCATACCAAAGGGAGAAGCCTTGGGAGAAACCAACTCTACCAGGAAATTTGTCTTAGACTCTCATCTCCAGAGCAGTTAAAAAATACATTTTTGCTGTTTAAGCAATCCAGTGTGTGATATTTTGTTATGGTAGCCTCTGCTAATACAGGTAAATAGAGGTAAAAGATCTTCATGTTTGCTCCTTGAAGCTCACTCGACACAACTAGAAACACTGTATTTCTCTTTATTACTGTATTACTGTATTTCTCTTCTTCTTCTTCAAAAAATCCTGATTGCAATCTACTAAACCCATTTCGCCAAAGAATTGATGCTTTTGAACTGTGGTGTTGGAGAAGACTCTTGAGAATCCCTTGGGCTGCAAGGAGATCCAACCAGTCCACAGCCCTGGGATTTCTTTGGAAGGAATGATGCTGAAGCTGAAACTCCAGTATTTTGGCCACCTCATGCGAAGAGTTGACTCATTGGAGAAGACTCTGATGCTGGGAGGGATTGAGGGCAAGAGGAGAAGGGGACGACAGAGGATGAGATGGCTGGATGGCATCACTGACTCGATGGATGTGAGTCTGAGTGACCTCCGGGAGTTGGTGATGGACAGGGAGGCCTGGTGTGCTGTGATTCATGGGGTCGCAAAGAGTCGGACACCACTGAGCGACTGATCTGATCTGAAACCCATTTCATGACCCATTAATAGACCACAATACAAATTTCATAAAACACAGATTTGTTCTACTGGGTCAACTCCAGGCTACAAGAAAGACAGAAGGGATGACAGGCCACTTTTGGTGACTGTGATGCATGCTTCTAGAGAGGTCAGAGTTCTTACTAGGTCACCCATATGGATGGAAGAGGCAGCTTAAGCACACTTCTTGTTGCCTAAAACAAGAATGTTACTTTATCCCCATGCCAAAATATTGTGTTTGGTCATACCTTGAAATGAAGTAAAGCCCTCAATTTTCTCTAGCTCAGCTCAGTTTATCAATAGGCAAACTGAAGACAGCCTTGAGTTTAATAACAAATTTTGTTTGTTTAAATGAGTTAAATGTGGAAAATATCTAAAAAACAATATTTTTAAATATATGTCAACTTATATTTAATGGTATATTGTTTATCTCCCAGTACTATTTTCTCTTGTCAAAACATAAAGAAGGAAGATCTCATAACAATAAAAACAAATAATTAGAAAATAAAACAATTGTATGAGTTGGTAATTAGAGGTCTTCTTACCATTAAAGTGTTCCATCCTTTGATCTTAACTTTTTTTTTTATCTTAACTTTTTTATCAAAGGAAGGTCAATTGCATGTATCATGTGATTTTAAAAAACTGAACACCATTAGGTTATGGTCCATTAAGTGGACTGCATCAAACTAATTTTTTTTTTTTAGTATGAAGGCTTACTGTTTTGATTTTTTATTATAAAATAATAGAAAGAGGATAAAATTAAAGAAACTATAGGAAGTTATTTTTTCTGTTTCTAAAATTCCACTTCTCAAAGATAAGGACTGCTATCTTTTGTTTTTATCCTGGGAGAAAACAGGGGGAAAGATAGAAGGAAGAAAGAGATGAGAGTAAAGCCAGAGGGATGTCAGTCAGCATGAACTCTGAGCCCTGGCCCCTAATGCACCACCATTCAGACTTGTAGAGATGCTCCTGAGCCCATGTACTGACATCATTCTGGCTGGGTTCTGTGGACGCCAGTGAATGGATTTTGTTTCTCTCAGGAACTGGAACAGGAGGGTGTGAGGCATGGTTGTGAGATAAGGACAGTCAGTCATGGCCCAGTTGATGTCTGGGCTATGAGGCTATGTCTACCCCATATGTTGTAAATATTGTCCCATATTTTCATTTGATTTAGTCATTTCAATGTATTTTTAAAAAATTTTATTGGAGTATAGTCGATTTACAATGTTGGGTTAGTTTCAGTTGTACAGCAAAGTGAATCAGTTATATATGTACATATATTCATTATTCTTTACATTCTTTTCCCTTATAGGTTACTACAGAATATTGAGTAGGGTTCCCTGTGCTGTACCGTAGCTCCTTACTGGTTATCTATTTTAAACATAGTAGTGTGGTAGTGTGTATATGTCCATCCCAATCTCCTAATTTATCCCTTTCCCCCTTTCCCATTTGCTAATCATAAGTTTGTTTTCTACATCTGTGACTCTATCTCTGTTTTGTTAATAAGTTCACTTGTATTACTTTTTTAGAGTCCATTTATGAGATATTATATGATATTTGTCTTTTTCTGACTTACTTCATTCAGTATGATTATTTTTATGTTCATCCATGTTGCTGCAAATGGCATTAATTCATTCTTTTATATGTCCTATGTATTTTTTAACATCAATCTGTTGATTTTTCATTTGCCTGAAGTGTGACTGCTTGTGCCTTGTATCTCTTCCTTTGGAGGCTCCACAGCTATTTTAGGGCAGTTACTTCTCCCCTTGGGACCTGTGTTTCCTCAACTGTGAAATAAGTTTGGATAAAATGAAAGAAAGAAAGTAAAGCTGTGTCCCATTCTTTGTGACCCCATGGACTGTAGCCTACCAGGCTCCTCATCCATGGGATTCTTCAGGCAGGAAGACTGGAGTGGGGTTCCATGTCCTTCTCCAGGGAATCTTCCTGACCCAGGGCTTGAACCCAGGTCTCCCACATTGCGGGCAGACACTTTACTCTCTGAGCCACCAGGGAAGCAAGAGAGCCTCTAAATCCTCATCTCTAGAAATCTCTGATGTCTCTCTGTCATATCTCTAAATATATGTCTCATTCATTGACAGTGGAATTTTTAATTTTTTCATAGTCTCCATAATGTCTAATACTTCAATTTAGTAGGATAGACATTTACTACATTTTTACATACATAATGTGATCCTTGCACAATATGTCAGCTAAATAATAATTTGCTAAATAATTAGAGTCAAAGTCTTCCTATAAAGTAATAACTTTTAGAGTCTACACCTTGTAGCTGGCTCTACCAGATTCTGTTTGTGTATCCACTCATATTTTGTTTGCATTACAGAAATGTTACAAATTAAAATGTTCTGAGGGACAGAATAGATGATGTCATAAATATCTCATGAATTATTGTTTTATTAAAATATAGGTGACTTGATTATTGTAACACCTGAATAATTTCAGCAACAAAGCCCTATACAAAGTCATTTCTATACACATTTAATCTATTTCTCAGCAAAAGCAATATTGTTGCTTAAAATAACATAATATCATAACATAATTACCAGTGTAAGCTGGATACACCTGTGCTTGGGGCTTATAAAAAGAGCAAACTGAACTAAAATTTAAGTACACATTAAACCTTGACTATATTTTTTTCAGAATTAATGGAAATGCAAACTTCATATAGAGCCAAATCTCTGGATATGACTCTGCCAAGAAAAATAGATTTTTGAAGGGTAGAAGCAGGTGGGAAACAAATGTCTTTCTAAATCACTGAATCATAACCTACTTAATGAACATAGTAGTGAAATTCAAGTGCCTGAGCCCAGCATAAGCTTTTACCCAGGTATAGCCTTTTATACCAAGGATATGGCCTGTTCTGGGCTTCCCAAGTGGATTACTGCAAAGAATCTGCCTGCAATGCAGAGGACATGGGTTTGATCCCTGTGTCAGGAAGATTTCCTGAAAAAGGAAATGGAAACCCATTCCAATATTCTTGCCTGGTAAATCCTATGGACAGAGGAGCCTGTGGGCTACGGTTCAGTTCAGTCACTCAGTCATGTCCGACTCTTTGCAACCCCATGGACTGCAGCACACCAGGGTTCCCTGTCCATCACCAACACCTGGAGCTTACTCAACCTCACGTCCATCGAGTCAATGATGTCATCAAACCATCTCATTCTCTGTCGTCCCCTTCCCCTCCCGCCTTCGATCTTTTCCAGCATCAGGGTCTTTTCAAATGAGTCAGCTCTTTGCATCCGGTGGCCAAAGTATTGGAGTTTCAGCTTCAACATCAGTCCTTCCAATGAATATTCAGGACTGATTTCCTTTAGGATGGACTGGTTGGATCTCCTTGCAGTCCAAGGGACTCTCAAGAGTCTTCTCCAACACCACAGTTCAAAGGGACTCTCAAGAGTCTTCTCCAACACCACAGTTCAAAAGCATCGATTCTTCGGTGCTCAGTTTTCTTTAGAGTTCAACTCTCACATCCATACATGACTACTGGAAAAACCATAGCCTTGACTAGACGGACCTTTGTTGGCAAAGTAATGTCTCTGATTTTGAATATGCTCTCTAGGTTGCTCACAGCTTTTCTTCCAAGGAGCAAGCGTCTTTTAATTTCATGGTTGCAGTCACCATCTGCAGTGATTTTGCAGTCCCAGAAAATAAAGTCTGTCACTGTTCCCACTGTTCCTCCATCTATTTGCCATGAAGTGATGGGACCGGATGCCATGATCTTAGTTTTCTGAATGTTGTGTTTTAAGCCAACTTCTTCCCTCTCCTCTTTGACTTTCATCAAAAGGCTCTTTCTATTTCTTGAAGTGAAAGTGTTAGTTACTAATTTGTGTCCACCTCTTTGTGAACAGCCCACCAGGCTCCTCTGTCCATGGAATTCTCCAGGCCAGAATGTTGGAGTGGGTAGCCTTTTCCTTCTCCAGGGGATCTTCCCAATCCAGGGATTGAACCCAGGGCTCCTGCACTGCAGGCAGATTCTTTACTGTCTGAGCTTAAAATATCTGAGCTTTCCAAAATATCCCCTCATATATCATAAATAATCACCATTAATGTGTTGGTTGATGAGTATTCTTCCTAAGCTATTGTCCACATATCCTCTCATCCATTTACACATACATAAACACACATACATAGTTAAGGTTATAATAGAAAAGAAGATGATATTTAAAATTGTAACTCAAAAAGTATACTTTTATGAATACTATTTTATTTAACTTTACAATATTGTATTGGTTTTGCCACATATCAAAATGAATCTGCCACAGGTATACATGTGTTCCCCATCCTGAACCTTCCTCCCTCCTCCTTCCCCGTACCATCCCTCTGGGTCATCCCAGTGCACCAGCCCCAAGCATCCAGTATTGTGCATCGAACCTGGACTGGTGACTCATTTAATATATGATATTATACTTATTTAAATGCCATTCTCCCAAATCATCCCACCCTCACCCTCTCCCACAGAGTCCAAAAGACTGTTCTATACATCAGTGTCTCTTTTGCTGTCTCGTATACAGGGTTATTGTTACCATCTTTCTAAATTCCATATATATGCGTTAGTATACTGTATTGGTGTTTTTCTTTCTGGCTTACTTCCCTCTGGGCTCCACTTTCATCCACCTCATTAGAACTGACTCAAATGCATTATTCTTAATGGCTGAGTAACACTCTATTGTGTATATGTACCACAGCTTTCTTATCCATTCATCTGCTGATGGGCATCTAGGTGCTTCCATGTCCTGGCTATTGTAAACAGTGCTGCGATGAACATTGGGGTACACGTGTCTCTTTCAGTTCTGGTTTCCTCAGTGTGTATGCCCAGCAGTGGGATTGTTGGATCATAAGGCAGTTCTATTTCCAGTTTTTTAAGGAATCTCCACACTAAATGCCACCTTTCTGACTGCATAGTTTAATATCTCCAATGTAATGTAGGTATTCCTGTTTTTTATCCCTGTTTTTAGTAGGAATGGGTCCAGTGTTTCCCATTTATGTAAAATGCTAGCTTGGGGGCAGATGTACATGTTTAAAAAGTCAAGGAAGGAATATTATTGAATGCTTTCTCACTATTTAAATGTTTGATGTGTGATTTTTCTTCAAAAACTATTAATGTGGTGATCAAACTAGTGAATTTCCTAATATTGAACCATACATACAGTCTTATAAGAATCTCTTTTTAAAATACACAGTTGGATTCTGTTTACTAATTTTTATCTTAGAATTTTTGTTTTGGTATTCATAATATTAGCATATGGTTGTTCACTTTGTGCACTTTGAATCCAATTTAACACCAACTAATGGGATCTTGTTGGTTTAAATGGAAAATTACCTAATCTGTGAAAATAAATAACAAAATGGCCAGTCACACTGATATTCAATACTGGCATACGTGGCAGAGTGAAATTGAGAATATTTTTCCTAGATTAATTCAAAAATACGATATTCATCTATCAAAAATAATGTGTAAATTCTTTCATCAAAATGAACCCTTACTGAGAAAGCTTTCCATGGATTATTATTTATTTTATGTAAACTTCAAACTTTTGCCTATGACATATTTTATATTTATAAGCTATTCAATTAAATTGTGTCCTTGGTTATTTAACGTAAAAAAAAATGCTATGTCTAGTAAAGCTCTAACTACATTCACAGGCCACAGAATTAGTAAAACAACGAAAACAATTAAATGCTTTATGATTCTCCTTGTTACTCCTGAAGCTCAACATAAAACCTGAGTTCTCATTTTACTTGGCTCTAATATTAACATTATCATTGTATTGAATTCCATTGTGTGTTGCAAAGCTGAACCTCAAGATGTAGGATTATATGGCCATAAATTAGAATTATTTGACATGTGTCAATAAAATAACATGGCCAAGTACTAAAACACTTTGGCTTCATGTCAAGTCTGAGGTCAGGATTTGTAAGAATGACATACTCCTTTTTTCTTGCCTGCTTATTGCTGTGGCCCTGAGGCTGTAGTAACCAGATGTCTGGCACTTCACATTTAAAAGCCTCACAGTTTTAACAGATAAAGACCCTTTTTTTTTTCTTTAACTCAAAGTCCCGTTGTTTTCATTAAACTATATACTTCTTTTTATTAATCTGATTTTTTTCTTTTTCCATAATCTATCTTAACAATGAAAAATAATAAAATTGTAACATATTATATATTTGAATTACCTTTTTAAACTAAAGATTCAAAAAATAAATGTTTAATTTTGCCTTAAGCTGCTTAGATCGTGTTGTATAAATCTTAGATACTGTTTGAAACTTAATTTTCCCATGTAGTATCAGTAATTTGATGGCAAATTCTTTATCTTTTTTACTTCTAAATCTCCAGCCCCCTGTACACTTAAGGAGTGTGCAATAAATATGCCAAAAGAATAAATAGATAGATGAATCTGGAATTAACATCATTTGAAACCAAGCCTGTCTTAAGAGTTCCTCCACATTGTGATTTAAAAGCAAAACAAAACCCCCCAAAATTGGCCTGCACTAGTTTGTTGAAAGATTGTTGGCTAAATCTCTATAGGAGAATTTACAGTTGGACCTACTGTCATAGCTAAATAGAACTGAATCTCACAGGTATTCAGCTGTACCTTTAGTGGTATGTATGGGAAGATGAAGATCCAAATGTACCTTTAGGGACCTTAGCAACTTCATTGTTAAGTTCCCTTTATTAAATTTTAAAATTAAATTTTATTGTGGTTATTATGACCAACCATCTGGGTTCTATCTGAGCAGCTCAAAGACTATAAGGGCTCTGTTGCATCTATGATAATCTTTATTTCAGAAAAAAAACAATGTCCTTTATAAAACATAGGAAGAAGATAAAAATACTATCTAATGGGCAGTTGAATCCCAGAACAGTACTATAAACATGCAGTCAATAAACAGAGGCCATAAAAGGTTCAGGGCTTCTTGGAGACTTGACGGGTTTCAGGTCAGGCACAAGGGATACACAGGTGAACCTGGGGCATTGAGTTGCACCAGATATCAAGAAATCTATTAAAGTTACTGAAGGGTATATCAAAAGGACTCAGGAATCAAGTTGAAAAGACTCCCATTGGCCAAAGATGGGATCATTTGAGCATTCATAACAGGAAGTACAGTGTATTGAAATACTTAATATGTTTAAAATCATGACATATCACACACAACACACACACACACACACACACACACACACACACATCCATCATTACCTTCACTGATTCCCTTCAGAAGATGGTGAATAAACCACCTTGGTATTTTGAAAACTGGTAATGAAGAAAAATATTTATCTTGCCTTTTCTATATAAACTGTATCTCAAAGTAACCCAGGAGTGGATAAAAAGAAATTTCTCAATATAGGAACTTCCCAGCTAATAAATGAAGGAAGAATGAGAGAATTAGACTATTTTCTTTTTCTATCACCTATGAACTAATAAATCTAAGGAATAATTACTAAATGACAGATAACACCATAAAAGATGAGATAGCAAGACATTCAAGCCTGCTTGTGGAAATATATAACATTATCTAAGAAGCTGTCTTGTAAAACATTAATCCTGAATCTGATCAAGAAACCAAATGGACTATCAGTCTATAGAAAAAATATATATAGACAGCAAACAAAGGAGCATCTTAACCTGATATTCTGGGGATGCAGTGAAAAGCACCCAGACAATGGGGCTTCTCGAAGTGTGGTACTCAGAAGCCCAAAAGGTTTGGGAACTGTTTGTTACTTGTCCATGATGAGATAAGGAGCTTGTGTCAGAATGTAAGTCACTTACACACTAAGCGCACTCTAGTTCAGCTGATGGAAGCTGTGTTTAATTGTCATTCTGGAGCAATCTCCTTATCTTATGTAGACCAGTACATTGACTAGCACAGTACTACATCACATATGATTTTTTGAAATTTGTGTTAAATAGAGGAAATGAAAAAGATTAAAAGAGATTTCAGGGACTTCCCTGGTGGTCCAATGGTTAAGAATTTGCTTTCCAATGCAGAGGACCAGGGTTTGATCCCTGATGCCATGGAGCGACTAAGCTCATGCACCACAAGTACTGAGCCCATGCGCTCCAGAGCCTGCTCACCACAACTAGAGAGTGTGTGCATTGCAGCCGAAGAGCCCATGTGATGCAACAAAGATCCTGGGTGCTGCAACGAAGACCCGAGGCAGCCAAATAAATAAATATTAAAAAAAGATTTTATAGAAATATCAATACATTGTCACAATACATTGTGACACAATACATTGTGTCACAATACACAATCACAATAATCACAATACATTGTCATTAAGTGTAGTTTAAAGACTGATTTAAAAATGAAATCTAATGAAAAGGTGTAAGAAAACTTGGACATTGAATGTTTAATAATATTAATGAATTGTCAGGTTTGTAGAAAAGGTAAGGGCATTGTGGTTCTATTTAATGTTCAGAGACACATTTTGGAATATTATGTTTAAAATATATCAGTTCATTATGTCTAGGCTCTGCTTCAAAATAATATAGAAGGATGTGGAAAGTGGGTAAGAGGTGTGAAAGTAACACCTCTTAGGATTAGACATATGTTAAAGTTAAGTTGGAGGATAGAAGCATGTACATTCATTACATTATTTTCTCTACTTTTGTATATGTTAAGATATTCCAAAATAAAAGGTTAAAAGCTAAAACAAAAATAAAACTAACACATGAATTTCACCGATATAAAAATAAGTAAATAACAAAGCTAGAATTCATGGAAAGTGAGAACTAGAATTAGGACCAAAATAATGCAGTCATGTCCAACTCTTTGCGATCTTTTGGACTATAGCTTGCCAGGCTTCTCTGTCCATGGGATTTTTCAGGCAAGAATACTGAAATGGGTTGCATTTTTTCCTCCAGGGAATCTTCACAACCCAGGGATCGAACCTGGGTCTCCTACATTGTGGGTGGATTCTCTACCCTGCTAAGCCATCAGAGAAGTCCTAAAGTAATACGGACCTTCCCTGGTGGCTCATATGGCAAAGACTCCACCACCCAGGTTCAATACCTGGGTCAGGAAGATCCCCTGGAGAAGGAAATGGCAACTTACTCCAGGATTCTTTCCTGTAGAATTCCATGGACAGAGGAGCCTGGCAGTCCATTAGGTTTCAAAGAGTCAGACACAACTGAGTGACTAACACTTTCAAACTGAGTAGTTTTTAAATAGGCAGAAATATTTTGTAGGCACACCTTATGCTGGATGCATACTTACAGCTTTCTTTACCCCAAAGTTTGTTTTGCTAACATTGAAATTCAGCTGTTGTATTAGGACATATGCAAAATTTTCCTATAAACCACAATTGTGAGTTGAACTGTGTCCCTCAGAAACATGATAAAGTCCTTTCCTGGTACCTATGAATGTGGCCATATTTGGAAAAAGTCTTTGAAAATGTATTCAGGTGACCATCAGGCGATTAGGATGGACTGTAATCCAAAATTGTTGGTGTTCTAATAAGAAGGGGAAATTTGGATACAGGGAAACACAGGCAGAATATCACGTGAAGAAGCAGGCAGAGACTGGAGATGTTTCCACAAGTCAAGGAATATTAGGTGCCAGGAGAGGCAAGGAACAGATCCATCAAGAGACGTAGAACAGATTCCTCCTTCCAGCCCTCAGAAGGGACCAACCTGCCTGATGTCTTAATTTCAGATTTCTACCCACCTCCCAAACTGTGAGATCATGTTTCCATTGTTTTAAGCCACCTAATTTATAGACCTTTGTTACAGCCAACCTGAGATGCTAGTCTACTTGCTGCTAAGTCGCTTCAGTCGTGTCCAACTCTGTGCAACCCCATAGATGGCAGCCCACCAGGTTCCCCGTCCCTCGGATTCTCCAGGCAAGAACACTGGAGTGGGTTGCCATTTCCTTCTCCAGTGCATGAAAGTGAAAAGTGAAAGTGAAGTCACTCAGTCACGTCGTGTCTGACCCCCAGCGACCCCATGGACTGCAGCCTTCCAGGATCCTCCATCCATGGGATTTTCAAGGCAAGAGTACTGGAGTGAGGTGCCATTGCCTTCTCCTCTAGTCTACTTACTGAGCTTAATAAGATTGGTGTCTGCCTATCTATCTGTATGCTGGAGGGAGGGAGGTAGAAAGAGGGTGGTTCTTGTTTTAACATGACCCTTTTTATAAAAAATCCTGTTGTCATAGTTGACTGAGTTATTGACTTTTTTATTTTCCAAATGGCAGTTTTGTGTTTCCTCTTTAACCACAAATCTTAAGAATAGAGAGTTACAGTACTTATCATGAAGCAGAAAGAAAAAAAAATCCCAAACCTTAACTAAGCAAATGAGCATGTTTCTGAAAAATAAATAATGACTGTTACAAAGAACCCACCAAAACAACTGGTCATTTTGGATGAAAACCTGGTTACTTGGTGAACTTTTAAAAAATGGGATCAAGTAATTATGTGGGTATCTTCTATTTTCCAGTTCCATATTCTACTGAATATTTCTAACTGGCCAACTTTGAAAAACACTATAATGAAATTTGATTTTGTGTGTGCATGCAGATCCATGGAACAGGAAACATTTTTAAAAGCTATGCTCTTTACTACAATTGTTAGGATAAAGAGAGAAAAAGAGGAGAAAGTGAGAAAGGGCTCCCCTCCTCCAAAAGGAAAAACTAAAATAGTTTAGAATGGGTGGCAAACAGATAACTTTTTCTCTGCTTGGACTCATACCATGAATACTGGTTTGCTGTTTGGGGAGTAGATTTGATGTCTTACAAAGACTGCAGTGCACTGTCCTTTGACTGAGGAATTACTTCTGTGAGCCAGCTAGACCTAAGTAAAACAGAGCTTCTTCCTTTACAAAATGATAGTATTCAATACAAGAAAAAAGAGCATGAAGCCATCAGTCCAGAGGAATTGAAGACTTGAGTTTTCCTAGAAAAGAACGCCAGGGAGTTAAAGTCAACCCCCAATAAGTTTATCTGCTGTTCAGTCTTAAGTTCTGTTGGCAGTTCTTAATACTCGGCACCATTCGAAGTTTCATCAGTGGTGACACAACTCATTGTTACCCTCTCAACGCCTTCTTCTGAGTGCAACACATCATACTTCCCTGCCGTCTTCTATCTAGCAGCGACTGTCATGCTCCTTAGAAAGCCTTCCAAGTTCTTCAGGGCTGCACCAGGGAAGTATAACTGGGAATGGGAAAACATGACCACCCCTTAAATGTTCCCAGGCTCTTTAATGCCAGAGCCTGATGTGCAACCCAACAATGTTCTGAGACATCCTATGGTGATGGAGTATCCACAGTCATTCAAGGGCAGGAAGGAATGAGGGTGGGGAGTGAAGAGTGTGGATATTTAAGAAAACATGAAACATGTGGATTGAAATATGCTGCTATTTCTTTTCCAATTTTAAAATTACTTATTCATTTATTTTTGGCTGTTCTGGGTCTTCATCCCTGTGTGGGCTTTTCTCTAGTAGCGTGAGTGGGGGCCTCTCTCTAGTTACAGTGTGTGGGACTCTCATTATAGTGGCTTCTCTTGAGAATGGGCTCTAGCGCACTCGGCCTTCAATTGTTGTGACACGTGGGCTTAGTAGTTGCAGTTCCCAGGCTCTAGAGCATGTGTGTGTTCACATGTGTGATTAGTCAGGACCCCATGGATTGTAACCCACCAGGCTTCTCTGTCCATGGGATTTCCCAAGCAATAGTAGTACTGGATGGAGTCAGTTGCCATTTCCTTCTCCAGATCGTTGGGACCCAGGGATTGAACTTGCATCTCTTACATCTCCTGCATGGGCAGGCAGATTCTTTATCACTGAGTCACCCAGTAAGCCTTTATTTCTTAGAAATAAAAAATATTTCAGCTCAAACACTTTCCAAAAGAAGATCAAGGATAATAAAGCTCGACCAAAAATATGATGCATGTGCCCTTCTTCAGTTTCATGTTTTTTTCAAGTTAGTCTTGGAAAAGAGATGAGATGGAATAAGAAGGAAAGGAAAAGAATCAAGTGACCCAAAAAGACAAAAGCTAATGGAGAGAAAGAAATCAAGAGAGGATGCAGACAAAGGGAGAAATGGAGAACAAAGGAGGAAAGAACCAGCTCAGTACGTTTTGAGGTGAGTGTTAGTTGATTTATTTGGGTTTCAGAGAGTTAACTGATCTTCTGCAATGTTAATTAACTGATTCGTCGTTGCCCACAATTTTTACTTCTTAACCTTAAACCTGAGGTTCTCAGTACTGAGTACACACTGTAACCACATGGAATTAAAAAAAAAAAAAAAATACCCATGTCTGGATCTCACCCCAGAGATTCTTTTTTATTTGATCTGGGTACACCCTGCAATTGTGGTTTTTAAAAGCTTCCCCGGATGAATCTAATGCGTAGCCAAGGTTGAAGTTACTGCCTAGAAGCTCCCAAGACTGACAAAACCAGAGTACCCTCTTCCAAAATAAAGAAGGAACCATACCCCCAAAACTGTGAGATCCGCTCCTGTTGCAGATCAGTAATTCTCAAAACAAGGTGTGCAGTAATGCCCCTTTGGAACTTTTTATGAATATTGATTTCTAACCTCCACATCAGTGATTCTGAGTCAGTAGGTTTTGAGGTTTTGCCTAAACATTTGTGTTTTGAAAAAACCTTCACGGGTAACTTTGAGTAAAACAAGTATATAAAAATCACTGAATTAAATACGTAAACTTAGACGTTGAGAGTCAGGAAACTATCAGTAAAAGAGACGATCTTTATCAGACATGTAAGTTTGCTAAGGCCGCCATGATAAAGTATTACAACTTAGACAGCAGAGACTTCTTAGTTCACAGTTCTGGAGGCTAGAAGTCCAAAATCACAGTGTCAGCCTGATTGGTTCCTTCTGAGGATGGTGAGGGGCAGTTTGTCCCATGCCTCTCCCCTAGCTTTTGGTGGTTTGCTGGCAACTTTTAGCATTCCTTGGCTTGTAGATGTTGCCTTTCTCTTCTCATGGAGTTCTCCTTCTTTGTCCAAATTTCTTCTTTTATAAGAACACCAGCTATATTGGATTAGGACCCCTGTCAATGATCTCATTTCAATTCATTAATCCCATAAAATCTCTGTCTCTAAATAAAGCCACATTATGAGCTACTGAAGATTAGGATTTCAATATGAATTTTCAGAGGATACAATTTCACTGGAAAAGCTGATGTCTGTTTGTTTCTCAAAAAATCCATTGTCATTCGTAATATCTGCATGATCAATTCTCAAGGAATTGAATTCAATAAAATATAAGTAATGTAAATTATCCTGAACCTAATATAAATCTTATTTACAGTCTTAAAAACTTTAAAAATTGGATTTTGTAGTTCATCCATTGACCATTCTGGTCAGATAAACTTACATTTAAGAATTTTACAATGACTTCTCTGTTTGCCAAACATCCATGAGGACTTGATAACACCCTAAATTTTAAGAAAGCACTGGCTTACAGACATTTTAAGACTAAGATGATGGTGATGGAACAATGTCATTTTATATTAAAAAAATCAAGATTTTCCCTAATAAAAAATGTCTATGAATTCTTGTCCAGGCTAGAGACAAATTTTGTAGAAAAATCCGTCATTCTGAGGGTAACTGATATTCATTTTGATTCTTCAGTTATCAAGCTCATTTAGTTTTATATTCTCTTTATTTTCTCTTTCTCTCTCTCTTTTTTTTTTTTTTTTTTTTGACAGCTTAGTATCAGCTCCTTGGGCATATATGGTCATCTGAAATAGTCTGATTTGATCTCAATATTCAGCAAACCACCTAAGTGTCTAAACTGATTCTTTTAAAGTAACAGAGAACATTCTCTTTTTCATGCTACTATTTCTGATTAGACTTTTTACTTTCTGCAAAAGAAATTGAGAACTGTCAACTGGCCTAACTAGCGTAAGTCTGAACAAAGTTTTTCAGAACTGTTTCAGCATACCAATGTTTCATGAGTTTTCAGGGGGAAATTGGAAAACAGCATCGCCTTACCAGCACAGAGGAAGACCTAGTTCTAACATGTTCAAATGTAGACAAATCAATTAAATCTGAGAATTCCATAAATGAAGAAACACTGAAAATGCTTCTATTTTATCTTGGCTCTGGGAGAGAAGAAGAGCTAAGGGAGAAATAACAGATAAAATTAGGGTAAGAACTCGTTTCACCAAGAACTGTCATCATCTGCTCATGCGGGAAAAGCTGTTAGAGCAAAAGGCCTTAGAAAAGAAAAAATGAAGAGACAAGCCAAGACACTAAACAGTGGATTTGGGTTTGTTCTGTTTCTTTCTTACAATTTCTCTTTGGGGACTTTGCTTTAAGGTAGATCTCTGTGTTAAGTATTTTGCCTCCCTAAAGTGATTCCATATTTTGTACGATAGGGACAAGGGGGGTGTGTGTGTTTGTGTGTGCGATTGTTGGATTGTGTGAATATTGCCTTTCTCTGATTTACAAAAGCAGCACAGTTTATATGCACAGACTTTCCACCTAGGGAGAAACGAATCCAGAATTGAGGGGACGTTTTGGCTGAGAACCTCAGTGGGGATGTGGAAAGCAAACAGAATAAGGTTAGTTGGAGGTTAAGCTGTGTTGTATTGATGTAGTAATGTTGTCTTTAGAACAAATTAGCTCCCTGGGACTCAGTGACACAGTGGAGTATTAAACCCTTCTTTACAAAAAGAACATGTGCAGGTCTTTTCTAGCTTGAAAAATGCCAGTGAAAAATTACACAGAGATCAAGCCTGAAAAATGTTTACTTTGCGGAAAATCATTTAAAAATGGAATCTCAATGTTGTTGGCAGCTCCGTTTTTTAAAGGGGCTATTTATTCTAGAGTCCTGCCACACATGGTTTATGGCCCTTTATAGGGTGTATTGAGACTGCATGAACTTGAGCACCTTAGGGAATGAATGTTTGTTTTTTATTTTTTTAAAAGTGGTTGGACTGAAATTCAGTATGAATCATATAAGAGAGATTTAGAAGCATGTGAAGATAAATGTTTCCCATGTGACACCAAATAGCACATCTGGAAGGTGATCTTATGTAAATAAATACCTGAAAAGACCATAGTTTTAGCAGATAACAATAAAGAATAGGCTTGCGTTTCCCCTTTAATTTGAGAAGAAACTGTGATTTACTATTAAAAAAAGGAAAAGAACTGTCTCATGCAAATTTCTAGAAGCTCCATTAGTGTAGAAATAGTCCTACAATTTATACTTTCACTCAGTTCACTGACTCATTTTCTCAACAAATATTACCAAGTATCTATCTGTTATAGCTGCTACTTCGATACTCTCCATAGATACAAAAATGACTAAGAGACATGACTCGTCATAAAATATTTCTTTTGTTAGACATCAATAAGATTTTCTTAAACATGTGACTTTTATACACATAACTGATTATATATATTAAGACCCTACTATAACATAAATAATTATTTCCAACTCCTATCTAATCTCGTGAAGAATTTCTCTTTTGCATTATTTTTAAAATTTTACTTGCTTTCTCCTGGTTGCCAGGAGCATTTCAATATCACTTGGTAACCCTTAAAATGTAGATCACAATAAACTGTGGAAAATTCTGAGAGAGATGGGAATACCAGACCACCTGATCTGCCTCTTGAGAAATCTGTATGCAGGTCAGGAAGCAACAGTTAGAACTAGTCATGGAACAACAGACTGGTTCCAAATAGGAAAAGGAGTACGTCAAGGCTGCATATTGTCACCATGTTTATTTAACTTATATGCAGAGTACATCATGAGAAATGCTGGACTGGAGGACAAGCTGGAATCAAGATTGCCGGGAGAAATATCAATAACCTCAGATATGCAGATGATACCACCGTTATGGCAGAAAGTGAAAAGGAACTAAAAAGCCTCTTGATGAAAGTGAAAGTGGAGAGTGAAAAGGTTGGCTTAAAGCTCAACATTCAGAAAACGAAGATCATGGCTTCTGGTCCCATCACTACATGGGACATAGATGGAGAAACAGTGGAAACAGTGTCAGACTTTATTTTTCTGGGCTCCAAAATCACTGCAGATGGTGACTGCAGCCATGAAATTAAAAGACGCTTGCTCCTTGGAAGGAAGGTTATGACCAACCTAGATAGCATATTCAAAAGCAGAGACATTACTTTGCCAACAAAGGTTCGCCTAGTCAAGGCTATGGTCTTTCCTGTGGTCATGTATGGATGTGAGAGCTGGACTGTGAAGAAGGCTGAGCGCCAAAGAATTGATGCTTTTGAACTGTGGTGTTGGAGAAGACTCTTGAGAGTCCCTTGGACTGCAAGGAGATCCAACCGGTCCATTGTGAAGGAGATCAGCCCTGGGATTTCTTTGGAAGGAATGATGCTCAACCTGAAACTCCAGTATTTTGGCCACCTCATGCGAAGAGTTGACTCATTGGAGAAGACTCTGATGCTGGGAGGGATTGAGGGCAGGAGGAGAAGGGGGACGACAGAGGATGAGATGGCTGGATGGCATCACTGACTCGATGGATGTGAGTCTGAGTGACCTCCGAGAGCTGGTGATGGATAGGGATGCCTGGCGTGCTGCAGTTCATGGGGTCGCAGAGTCAGACACCACTGAGCGACTGATCTGATCTGATCTGATCTGAACCCTTAAAATGTAGTTTTTACTCCTGTTAGAAATAGGAAAAATTCATCAAGTGAAATATAGTTTCAAGTTTAAATGAAAGAATCTTCCAGTTTTATTCCCTCTTAATTAAAATTTTTTTTTCTTTTAAAGATTATTTTTGAAGCAGTCTTAGTTCACAAAAAATTTGAGAACAGGATTGATTGCTCATATACCCACTGCCCCACACATACACAGCCTCCCCCATTGTCAACATCACTCACCATAACAGTAATTTGTGACCAAGGATGAACTTATATTGACACATCATAATCAACCTAAGTCAATAGTTCGCTTTAAAGTTCACTCATGGTATTAAACATTCTATGTTTGCATTCTATGTTTTGCGTTAGTTCCTCAGTCATGTCTGACTCTTTTGACACCATGGGCTCTAGTCCACCACACTCCTCTGTCCATGGAATTCTCCAGGTAAGAATGCTGGAGTGGGTTGTCATTTCCTTCTCCAGGGGATCTTCTGGACCCAGGGCTTGAACAAATGTATAATGATATATTTCCATCTTTATAATATGATGCAGAGTTTTTTCACTTCCCCCAAGTCCACTTCTATTCATTTTTCATTTTTCCCTGCAATTCCACTCTTGGCAACCACTAATCTTTTTTTTTTTAATTTTTGCAACATCTTATTTTATTTTTTGTGTTTGTATTTATAATTGTTTTGCAATGTTGTGCTAATTTTTGGCTGTATAACAAAGTTAAGCAATCATATATAAATATATATCCCCTTCCTCTTGAGCCTCCCTCCTTCCCACTCCCCAATCTCACCCACCCTAGGTCATCACAGAGCACTGAACTGAGCTCCTGGTGTTATTTAGCAACTTCCCAATAACTATCTATTTTACACATGATAGTCGATATATATCAATGCTACTCTGCCAATTTATCTCACCCTCTCCTTCCCCCACTATGTTCACAAGTCCATTCTCTATGTCTGCTTCTCTATTCCTGCCCTCAAAACAGGTTCATCCGTTCCATTTTTCTAGATTCCGTATATGTGTTAATATACCGTATTTTTTTCTCTTTCTGACTTACTTCACTCTGTATGACAGACTTAAGGTGCATCCGCAACAAGTGATCTTTTCATTGTTTCTATATATCAAAGGAAAGGGAAATTTGGGGTACAGTATTTACAGTACATCATGAGAAACGCTGAACTGGAAGAAACACAAGCTGGAATCAAGATTGCTGGGAGAAATATCAATAAACTCAGATATGCAGATGACACCACCCTTATGGCACAAAGTGAAGAGGAACTCAAAAGCCTCTTGATGAAAGTGAAAGAGGACAGTGAAAAAGTTGGCTTAAAACTCAACATTCAGAAAACAAAGATCATGGCATCCGGTCCCATTACTTCATGGGAAGTAGATGGGGAAACAGTGGAAACAGTGTCAGACTTTATTTTTCCGGGCTCCAAAATCACTGCAGATGGTGACTGCAGCCATGAAATTAAAAGATGCTTACTCCTTGGAAGGAAAGTTATGACCAACCTACATAGCATATTCAAAAGCAGAGACATCACCTTGCCAACAAAGGTTCGTCTAGTCAAGGCTATGGTTTTTCCTGTGGTCATGTATGGATGTGAGAGTTGGACTGTGAAGAAAGCTGAGCACCGAAGAATTGATGCTTTTGAACTGTGGTGTTGGAGAAGACTCTTGAGAGTCCCTTGGATTGCAAGGAGATCCAACCAGTCCATTCTGAAGGAGATCAGCCCTGGGATTTCTTTGGAAGGAATGATGCTAAAGCTGAAACTCCAGTACTTTGGCCACCTCATGTGAAGAGTTGACCCACTGGAAAAGACTCTGATGCTGGGAGGGATTGGGGGCAAGAGGATAAGGGGATGACAGAGGATGAGATGGCTGGATGGCATCACTGACTCGATGGATGTGAGTCTGAGTGAACTCTGGGAGTTGGTAATGGACAGGGAGGCCTGGTGTGCTGCAATTCATGGGGTCGCAAAGAGTCAGACACGACTGAGCGACTGATCTGATCTGATCTGATTTGCAGTACATAAGTATCTATGCTGGTACATTAAATATTGTCTTTATTTACTCTTAATCTCAATCCTTTGAGGTAGTTTTATTAGCCAAGATAGGCTGGAAACAGTTTCTGTTGCTAAGTCACTTCAGTCATGTCCAACTCTGTGTGACCCCATAGACGGCAGCCCATCAGGCTCCCCCGTCCCTGGGATTCTCCAGGCAAGAACACTGGAGTGGGTTGCCATTTCCTTCTCCAATGTGTGAAAGTGAAGTCGCTCAGTTGTGTCCAACTCTTAGCGACCCCATGGACTACAGCCCACCAGATTCCCCCGTCCACAGGATTCTCCAGGCAAGGGGTTGCCATTTCCTTCTCCAATGCATGCATGCATGCTAAGTCACTTCAGTCATGTCCGACTCCGTGCGACCCCATGGACAGCAATCCACCAGGCTCCTCTGTCCACAGGATTCTTCAGGAAAGAACACTGGAGTGGGTTGCCATTTCCTTCTCCAATGCATGAAAGGGAAAAGCGAAAGTGAAGTTGCTCAGTCGTGTCCGACTTAGCGACCCCATGGACTGCAGCCTACCAGGCTCCTCCATCCATAGGACTTTCCGGCAAGAGTACTGGAGTGGGGTGCCATTGCCTTCTCCGGGAAACAGTTTCTAGCTCACCCAATATCTTAGAGGGTTAATGTAATGCAAGTTTTGCTCTCATTTACCTCACAGTCCAATCCAGATCCACCAGGAGACTACATCAGTCCACTTTTGGGAACCAGGCATTTGCTCTGGTTCTGTGCTCTCCTAAGGTTTCAAATTCCTCACATTGATTCTCTATTTCCAGGGAGCAAATAGGAAAGAGAAGCCCAGAGTAAAGGACAGTGTGGGATTCAAACTCAACGTCAAGAATAAAACAGTAACTGTGGGACTCTATATCCTTGCTTTTCCTTAAATGTGCTATTTCTTCCTGTCTGTATCTTATCATCTTACTTTAAGTACTTGCTTACTGAATTTTTCATTCAAAAAATTGTCCCTTGGTGGTGGTGGTTTAGTCACTAAGAATTGTTTGTTTGACTCTTGAAACCCCGTGGATTGTAGTCCACCAGGCTCCGGTGTCCATGGGAATTCCCAGGCAAGAATACTGGAGTGGGTCGCCATTTCCTACTCCAAGGCATCTTCCCAACCCAGGGATCGAACCCAGGTCTACTGTACTGCAAGAGATCTCCTGCATTGCATCGGATTTTTTACTGGGCTTCCCTGGTGGCTCAGCCGGTAAAGAATCCACCCGCAATGTGAGAGACCTAGGTTTGATCCCTGGATTAGAAAATCCCTTGGAGAAGGGACCAGCTACCCACTCCAGTATTCTGGTCTGGAGAAGTCCATGTGCTATATAGTCCATGGGGTCACAAAGAGTCGGACTCAACTGAGCAACTTTTATTTTCACTTTCTTTATGCTACCAGGGAAGCCCAAATATTGGTTCTCAAAATATGTTAGCTGAATGAATTAAATATTAAACTTAGTAACATAGGTAGCCATCACTTACCTTAGTAAGGTATTAGTATTTCTGACTTTATTAGTCAGGGAAAAAAAAGTATATAAAACAGATTCTTTGTTATTGGCAATTTTCTCCATATTCTTTGTTATTGGCAATTTTCTCCATATTCTTTGTTATTGGCAATTTTCTCCATATTCTTTGTTATTGGCAATTTTCTCCATATTAGTTTTACACAAGACTGGGAGCTGACTGTGGCTCAGACCATGAAACCTTATTGCAAAATTCAGACTTAAATTGAAGAAAGTAGAGAAAACCACTAGACCATTCGGGTATGATCTAAATCAAATCCCTTACAGCTATAAGTAGAAGTGGCAAATAGATTCAGGGGATTAGATCCGATAGACAGAGTACCTGAAGAACTTTGGATGGAGGTTCCTGACATTGTACAGGAGGCAGTGATCAAGAACATCCTCAAGAAAAAGATATGCAAAAAAGGCAAAATGGTTGTCTGAGGAGGCCTTACAAACAGCTGAGAAGAGAAGCTAAAGGGAAAGGAGAAAAGGAAAGGTATACCCATCTGAATGCAGAGTTCCAAAGAATAGCAAAGAGAGATAAGAAAGCCTTCCTCAGTGATCAATGCAAAGAAATAGAGGAAAACAACAGAATGGGAAAGACTAGAGATCTCTTCAAGAAAATTAGAGATACCAAGGGACCATTTCATGCAACGATGGGCTCGATAAAGGACAGAAATGGTATGGACCTAACAGAAGCAGAAGATACGAAGAAGAGGGGGCAAGAATACACAGAAGAACTGTACAAAAAAGATCTTCACAACCCAGATAATCACGATGGTGTGATCACTAACCTAGAGCCAGACATCCTGGAATGTGAAGTCAAGTGGGCCTTAGAAACATCACTACGAACAAAGCTAGTGGAGGTGATGGAATTGCAGTGGAGCTATTTCAAATCCTGAAAGATGATGGTGTGAAAGTGCTGCACTCAATATGACACCAAATTTGGAAAACTCAGCAGTGGCCACAGGACTGGAAAAGATCAGTTTTCATTTCAATCCCAAAGAAAGGCAATGCCAAAGAATACTCAAACGCACAGTTGCACTCATCTCACACGCTAGTTAAGTAATGCTCAAAATTCTCCAAGCCAGGCTTCAGCAATATGTGAACCGTGAACTTCCAGATGTTCAAGTGGTTTTAGAAAAAGCAGAGGAACCAGAGACCAAATTGCCAACATCCGCTGGATCATGGAAAAAGGAAGAGAGTTCCAGAAAAACATCTATTTCTACTGTATTGACTATGCCAAAGCCTTTGACTGTGTGGATCACAATAAACTGTGGAAAATTCTGAAAGAGATGGGAATACCAGACCACCTGACCTGCCTCTTGAGAAACCTATATGCAGGTCAGGAAGCAACAGTTAGAACTGGACATGGAACAACAGACTGATTGCAAATAGGAAAAAGGGTATGTCAAGGCTGGATATTGTCACCCTGCTCATTTAACTTCTATGCAGAGTACATGATGAGAAACACTGGGCTGGAAGAAACATATGCTGGAATCAAGATTGCCAGGAGAAATATCAATAACCTCAGATATGCAGATGACACCACCCTTATGGCAGAAAGTGAAGAGGAACTCAAAAGCCTCTTGATGAAAGTGAAAGAGGACAGTGAAAAGGTTGGCTTAAAGCTCAACATTCAGAAAACGAAGATCATGGCTTCTGGTCCCATCACTTCATGGGAAATAGATGGGGAAACAGTGGAAACAGTGTCAGACTTTATTTTGGGGGCTCCAAAATCACTGCAGATGGTGATTGCAGCCATGAAATTAAAAGACGCTTACTCCTTGGAAGGAAAGTTATGACCAACCTAGATAGCATATTCAAAAGCAGAGACATTTCTTTGCCAACAAAGGTCCGTTTACTCAAGGTTATGTAGTCATGTGTGGATGTGAGAATTGGACTGTGAAGAAAGCTGAGTGCCGAAGAATTGATGCTTTTGAACTGTGGTGTTGGAGAAGACTCTTGAGAGTCCCTTGGACTGCAAGGAGATCCAACAAGTCAATCCTAAAGGAGATCAGTCCTGGATGTTCATTGGAAGGACTGATATTGAAGCTGAAACTACAATACTTTGGCCACCTCATGCAAAGTGTTGACTCATTGGAAAAGACCCTGATGCTGCGAGGGATTGGGAGCAGGAGGAGAAGGGTACAACAGAGGATGAGATGGCTGGATGGCATCACCAACCTGATGGACATGGGTTTGTGTAGACTCTGGGAGCTGGTGATGGACAGGGAGGCCTGGCGTGCTGTGATTCATGGGGTCGTGAAGAGTCGGACTGACTGAGCGACTGAAATGAGCTGAACTGAATGAAGCAAAGAGAATGTTGCCTTTCATTTAGATTTAAAGTTTAAAACAAATTATTTGTCATCATATTTCTCTTTTGTCACCTGGAAAAGGCTTAAATGACAAGAGTTATGGTTCCTAATGGTTATCATGAAATCCAGAAAAGTTCTTTTTTATAAAGAGTAGAGCTAATAGAATATTAGATATAAAGTACAGGAGAAAGATTGAACCAAAGGTGAAAAACTGCAATTGTAAATTTATATAGTATTTATAAAATCAAGAAATCAGTCTGTCTCAGATTACAAGTAGGCTTAAAATAAAAAGACTAACCAGAAACCTGGAGGACATTTATTTATGTTTATTGTGTCTTCTGAGTTAATCATATTTGAAATGAATTCCAACATTTTATGAGTATTTTAAATCCCTGGTTCTCTGATCTATAAGTCCTAGTGCCCTAAAATTTCTAGCTAAAAATTTTACTTAGACATTAATTTTTATGAATTTTTTAATTATTAAAGCAAAGTTATGAGATCTCCAAATTTTTGTTCATGTTTACTTATTTACAAAACTTGTTAGAAAATCACAGTTTTATTTTTGTATTCTTAATAGCCTGCTTTCCAAACTGTTAATATTTTATTGATTCTGAATTGCTCTAAATGATCTGCAAAACAGCTCTAAACCTTGGACACCTGCATACCCATCAGGGACAGAGATGGATATAAGAATAAATGAACTTCCAATAGATGCCTGAGCCAGTTCTGCTCTTTAAAATGAATTCCCACACAGAATGTGTTTCACTGAATTCAAATAACAAAGTAAAGAATTATATAAAGTAGTAGATGAGAGAGTTTATCAAAGCCAATTTGAAAATTCTAAAATCTTTTACCTGAAAAAAAAATATAGCAAGTTTTATACATTTGATAATTTAGTTTTTAGCTGCAGTTAGTCATGAACATTTAAAATCAGGTACATAAATGACATAAATGTATGTACACATCACACATTCTTTTACTTAGATGGGCTTCCCTGGTGGCTCAGATGGTAAGAAATCCACCTGCCGGTGCAGGAGACCTGGGTTCTATCCCTGAGGCAGGAAGATCCCCTGAAGAAGGAAATGCCTATCTATTCCAGTATTCTTGCCTGGAGAATTCCATGGACAGATGAGCCTGGAGGGTTATAGTCCATGGGGTCAGTCAAAGACTTGGACATCACTGAGCAACTAACACTTTACTTAGATACTATTTTGCAAAACACAAAGCAGGTTCAAAAAGAACTTGGCACAGTATTTGTTGAGAGGAAGGATAGATAATATTTGTTGTTGTTGAGTTCTTTGCATGCATTGTCTTAGTGGTTAATATCAGTCTGCAATGCAGGAGACGTAAGAGAAGCAGGTTTGATCCCTGGGTTGGGAAGATCCCCTGGAGCAGGGCATGGCAATACACTCCAGTATTCTTCTCTGAAGAATCCCATGGACAGAGGAGCCTGGTGGGCTACAGTTTATGGGGTTGCAAAGAGTCAGACATGACTGAAGCGACTGAGCACACAGACACCCATTGCTACCATTTTAGACGAAGAAAAGAAAAGCTGAAATGTTAAACGATCTTTTCTTTACTCACACACTTCTACTAGTGCTTAGAATTCCTTTCAAGTCTTGTGACTTCAAATTCCTATCTTTTAACTTAACTCCACCTACCCTAATCTTCACATGAGGCTCTTTTCTCATGTACAGGCATGCTCTAATTTTGAGCAAAATTTATCTCTGGGCAAAGGATATAACTCAAAGAGAAGACATAATTGCTTATGGATCATGGTATATGTCTTTAATGTTGTGTCTTCATAGAAAATTAGAAAACATACAAATATGTGTGAAATAATTAAAGTACAGGGTTTTTACTAGCATTCAGTAAGTAGAAAACTCAAAATGCAAATAGACATCACTTGGATTCTAATACAGTCTCCTTGAAAAACAATATGTCCCAGGTTTTAACGATCATTCAGATTAAAGCTAGACCTTCCCACAATCTTATTTCAGGTAATGATATATGAAGTCACTTCCTGTTACAGCAGCCGTTTTCATAAACCAGTATTTATGTTTCCAGTATAAAATAAGTACCCCCTTATAGTTTCGATGTACTCAAATTTATCACGAGGTTGCCCCGATGAAGCTCTGAAATAGCACCTGGCCACCTACCTTAATTTAAAGACCAATAAAATGTGGAGCCTTAAAAATGCCATCACCTTGTTTGACTACGCTGAACTGTGAAGTCAAGGAGAATGTAGTAAGCAGAACAGCCTGCTAAAATGAAGTCATCTTGCTATAGGGACAGCTTGTAACGGGGCATTGCGCTGACAGTTCTGCAAGCCTATAGTCTACAGTCCGTGTGCATATCTGAGCTCAAAATAGACCCCGTGTGTGACAAAAACAGCATTATTCTCAACAGTGGAGGGAACTTGATGGATAACGCTTCTCCAAACTCTGGAAAAATAAAATTGAGGCCCTATGGAAAGGCCTATTCATGGAGCATGTTCTGTTTTTTTAAAAGGAATGATGGTGTAGCTAGAAAGAATGGTCTGTACATGCTTGCTGAACATGAAGAACTAGCACTCTCTGTATTTTCCAAATTAAGAAAACAACAGAACATACGGTCTGACATAGACTGGGTTTTTTTTCCTCCTGACTGTTAGCAAGGTTTATCTCAGTTTAAACTCTAAACAATATTTTATAATGCATTACTTTTAGGAAAAAAGATTAAAATTAAGTAGTATTGTCCTCCCCCCTACAAATCTCAGTGGAATTGTTTATCTAGAACATGATACTCTGTTGACAGAAAAAGCAGAATATAGTGAGTAGTTACAGGAAGCACAAATGTCTTTTTTTTTTTTTTTTAAGTCTCTTTGTTTTGTTTTAATTTTATTTTATTTTATTTAACTTTACAATATTGTATTGGTTTTGCCATATATCAAAAAATGAATCTACCACCAGTATACATGTGTTCCCCATCCTTAACCCTCCTCCCTCCTCCCTCCCCATACCATCCCTGTGGGTCGTCCCAGTGCACCAGCCCCAAGCATCCAGTATCATGCATCAAACCTGGACTGGTGACTCGTTTCATATACGGTATTATACTTATTTCAATGCCATTCTCCCAAATCATCCTACCCTCTCCCTCTCCCAGAGTCCAAAAGACTGTTCTATACATCAGTGTCTCTTTTGTTGTCTCGTATACAGGGTTATTGTTACCATCTTTCTAAATTCCATATATATGCGTTAGTATACTGTATTGGTGTTTTTCTTTCTGGCTTACTTCAATCTGTATAATAGGCTTCAGTTTCATCCACCTCATTAGAACTGATTCAAATGTATTCTTTTTAATGGCTGAGTAATACTCCATTGTGTATATGTACCACAGCTTTCTTATCCATTCATCTGCTGATGGACATCTAGGTTGCTTCCATGACCTGGTTATTATAAACAGTGCTGCGATGACAAACAACTAATCTCAAAAATATACAAGCAACTCCTACAGCTCAATTCCAGAAAAATAAATAACCCAATCAAAAAATGGGCCAAAGAACTAAATAGACATTTCTCCAAAGAAGACATACAGATGGCTAACAAACACATGAAAAGATGCTCAACATCACTCATTATCAGAGAAATGCAAATCAAAACCACTCTGAGGTACCATTTCACGCCAGTCAGAATGGCTGTGATCCAAAAGTCTACTACTACTACTACTAAGTCACTTCAGTCGTGTCCGACTTTGTGTGACCCCATAGACGGCAGCCCACCAGGCTCCCCCGTCCCTGGGATTCTCCAGGCAAGAACACTGGAGTGGGTTGCCATTTCCTTCTCCAATGCATGAAAGTGAAAAGTGAAAGTGAGGTCGCTCAGTCATGTCTGACCCTCAGTGACCCCATGGACTGTAGCCTACCAGGCTCCTCCATCCATGGGATATTCCAGGCAAGAGTACTGGAGTGGGGTGCCATTGCCTTCTCAGTCCAAAAGTCTACAAGTAATAAATGCTGGAGAGGGTGTGGAGAAAAGGGAACCCTCTTACACTGTTGGTGGGCATGCAAACTAGTACAGCCACTATGGAGAACAGTGTGGAGATTCCTTTAAAAACTGGGAATAGAACTGCCTTATGATCCAGCAATCCCACTGCTGGGCATACACACTGAGAAAACCAGAATTGAAAGAGACACGTGTACCCCAGTCTCTTCTTTTTGAAATGTATGTTGCTACATGTAATTTTTATGATCAACATAGTTCAATTTTCACTTCAATTTTCTTAATTATCAAGCAGGAAAGATGCCCATGCAAAACAAAACAAAACTTCTTTTTCAAAGATATGCCTATTCTGGATTTGTAGATGCCTCAAATTCAGACATGATCTATGTTAATTTATAGATCAGATAATTCTTCCCTCGTAGTTACAGCAGAATCCCCTTTCCTCTGTGGGAAGGATTCACCCTGAAACTCTTTAGTTTCCATCTTGGGTCCAGAGAATCAGGAAATGAGAACTGTAGTGGAAGATGCCGTGATAATTCAGACAGTAAAGAATCTGCCTGCAATGCGAGAGACCCAAGTTCATTCCCTGGGTTGGGAAGATCCCCTGGAGAGAGGAATGGCAATTCACTCCAGTATTCTTGCCTGGAGAATTCCATGGACAAAGGAGCCTCGTGGGCTACAGTCTATGGGGTCACAAAGAGTTGTACATGACTGCGCAAATAACATACACACACATACACATACACACACACACACAGTCCTTGCTCTGCCAACTCAGTTCATCCTCTGGATCAGCTTCCCCATCTGGAAGATGACAAGCTTGAATTCAAGCCAATGAGTTACTATTTTACTGAGAACTTGCTACGTGTCAGGCATGATAGCTCTACAAAGTAACTCCTAACATTAGACCCATTTATGGATGAGGAAAGTTAAGATACGTAAGATTAAATAACTTGTCTAAAATGGACCATAAATAAGCCTGAGTGCTGAAGAATAAATGCTTTCAAATTGTCATGCTGGAGAAGATTCTTGAGAGTCCTTGGACTGCAAGGAGATCCAACCAGTCCATCCTAAAGGAAATCAGTCCTGAATATTGATTGCAAGGATTGATGCTGAAGCTGAAACTCCAATACATTGGCCACCTGGTGCAAAGAGTCACCTCATTGGAAAAGACTCTGATGCTGGGAAAGATTGAGGGCAGGAAGAGAAGAGGGCAACAGAGGCTGAGATGATTGGATAGCATCATCAACTCAATGGATGTGAGTTTGAGCAAACTCCAGGAGACAGTGAAGGACAGGGAAGCCTGGCATGCTGCAGTTCATGGGGTTGCAAAGATTCAGACATAACTGAGCAACTGAATAACAACAGCAAAACCCTCACAGATAATGAAGGATGATTCAACAGTTTTTCAGTTTATACTCCATTTATTATAAAATATTGGCTTTATTTCCTGTGCTGTACAATATATCCTTGTAGCTTATTTATTTATACATAGTAGTTTGTATAGGAGAAGGCAATGGCACCCCACTCCAGTACTCTTGCCTGGAAAATCCCATGGATGGAGGAGCCTGGTGGGCTGTGGTCCATGGGGTCGCTAAGAGTCGGACACGACTGAGCGACTTCACTTTCACTTTTCACTTTCATGCATTGGAGAAGGAAATGGCAACCCACTCCAGTGTTCTTGCCTGGAGAATCCCAGGGACGGGGGAGCCTGGTGGGCTTCCGTCTATGGGGTTGCACAGAGTCGGACACGACTGAAGCGACTTAGCAGCAGCAGCAGTAGTTTGTATCTCTTCATCCTCTACCTTGATCTTGCCCCTTCCCCTTTCTCTCTTTCCTCTGGTAACCAATATTATTGATAAAGAAAACAAGGTTCAAAGGAGCAAAATTGACTTTCTTTTGGATATCTAACTTCTACATTGTGGAAACCAGGTAGCTTCAAAATCATATTTGCTTTATTCCAAAATCAATTACCCTTCAATAAAATAGTGGTTTAGTTATTGTATTTAATGCCAAGTTTAGTTAAGGACAAATAAAATGCAAGAAACTTCCAGAATTCATCTTGATGAATTATAAAAGAACTTTCTTGACTCTCTTCTCTAAATATTCTGTTTCTCTCACCATTTTATTTCAGTGTTCTCTAGCATGGACACCATAAACAATGCTTCTTTTATAGAATAATGGGAAATGTCATTTTTCTAGCAAAAGAGAAATAAATAATATCTTTGACTTTTTATTCCCAGATAGTCAGATGTCTCAACTGATATCTGACTGATATCTGATAGTCAGTCAGAGGAATTAATGAACTGTGGAGGTGAGATCTTCCTTGTTGACAAAGCAAGACAGAGATAAAAGATTAGGGCCTCTGGTTAAAAGGAATGGTGGCTTTATAAGAAATTCCAAAGCAGAAAAGTCAGAAAATAGCATCACATCATGGAAATCAGAGCACATGGAGGTAATTCTAGGCTCTAAAGAAAGGAAAAAATGATTTAATAAGGATGGTGGCATGATTTGTTGACTCTTTCATAAAACAAAATATTACATTATAGCTTTATCTTATTACACACACAAATTCCATATGGATTAAAGAATTAAATGTAAAACAAACCAAAAGAAACAAATTTAAAATAAGAAAATAAAAAATATTCATAAAAAATTTATTAAATTGCAGAATGGTCATAAAATACACGAGTTCAAAACAATGGACGAATTCAAAAGGATAACTGTTACAAATGTTTTTCCATAGAGAGTTTTAAACTTTCTGTGGCTGAAAAAACACCATAAATGAAATTAATAGTCAAATAAAAAGTTTCATAAAATATTTGCTCATATAGGACAAAAGAAGTAATAACCTTAATGTATGTCTTTGTTGTTAGTTGCTCATTCTTTTCTGATTTTTTGCTACCCCATGGACTTTAGCCCACCAGGCTCCTCTGTCCAAAGAATTCCTCAGGCAAGAATACTGGAGTGGATTCCCCTTACATTCTCCAGGGGATCTTCCCAACCCAGGAAATGAATCTGGGTCTCCTGCCTTGCAGGCAGAATCTTTACCATCTGAGCTACCAGGGGAGCCCAACCTTAATATAAATATGTCCTCAAAACAATTTTGGAAGGAAACTGTTTTTTCCTTCCAAAATTGCCATTTTGGAAGGAAAAAAACACAAAAATATGCAAAGTAGTAGTTGAATTGATGCTTTCAAACTGTGGTGTTGGAGAAGACTTTTGAGAGTCCCTTAGACAGCAAAAAGATCAAACCAGTCAATACTAAAGGAAATAAACCCTGAATATTGATTGGAAAGACTGATGCTGAAGCTGAAGCTTCAGTACTTTGGCCACCTGACGCAAACAGTCAAATCATCAGGAAAAGACTGTGATGCTGGGAAGGATTCAAGGAAGGAGAAGAAGGGAAAAACAGAGGCTGAGATGGTTGGAAGGCATCACTGACTCAATGAGCATGAGTTTGGGCAAACTCCAGGAGATACTGAAGGACACGGAAGCCTGGCCTGCTGCAGTCTGTGGGATTGCAAAGAGTCATACATGATTGAGCAACTGAATGACAACAAAGTAGTTAAATAATAGAAATGTAGACATACCAGACCTGGGATGACTTCTAATTTGGCAAAGATGAATTGCACATTCATTTCTTTATTGTACCACCTAAGTTCAACAACAAATCCTGGATATTATAATTATAAATTATATATTATAATTTATATATTATTTACAATTTCTGTATTTATAAATATAAAGTATGTATTTATATATAAATATAAAATCCATAAATTACATAATTTTCAAAAATGAAGAAGGAGGAGAAAGAGAAGAGGAAGATGAAATGTGGACAAAGGCAGACCAGCCAAAGACTTGGTCTCAGAAAATAATACAGCAGTGAATTTCCTAGGCTTTCTTTTTCTCTCATACCATCCCAGATGTGGAACTGAGAGGCCAGCAACTCAGAAATAACAATAAGAGCAGCAAAAAGCCCTACAAAGATTAGTCTCTCTAGCAAAGGCAACAACTTCTGAATGCCGGCAGAGGACATCAGGCACTTAGAAAGACAATTCATTGTCTTCAAAACGAGAAAACGAGCCCTGCGGTAACTCCTTTTGTGGAGAAGTGGCACGGACACCAGCATTTGCTATTGGCAAGCGGGGGCTGGGCTAGGAGGAGCGGCGAGGCCTGCATCGCTTTGAGAAAGGATTTCGCCTGGCTTATCTCGGGCGCTATCTGAGCGAAATAACCAGACTGTCAGTTATCTACTACATCAAAAGCCAGCCCTAACTTAAGACACCACCAGGACTACGTACGGAACAAAGGACTGCACAGAGATAGCTGGCTGCAGGCCGTCCCACTCCGGTGACAGGCAGCCAGGGCTGGAGGCGGGCAATCACAGCCCTAGAGAGACACTGTCTATGGAACTGTGAGTAGGTTTCTGTACTGACTCACGCTTCTTGGGGCTCTGGATGGTCAACATCTGCCTGAGAAAGTGCGCCAATTGTATACCCAGAAAACTGAGCGACGGGGAGGTGATAAGTCACAGCAGCTGCCCTCGCTAAACACTTCATCACCTGCGCTACTCGGATCTGGGAAGGGCATAAGGCATAAAACTCAGACTCAACGAGTCTGTGCTTCTAAGGATTATCCTAGTGCCTGAACCTGGCCAGCTTAGATTTGGGTGTTCATCTCCACCCCCTCTGTAACAGGGCAGAGATCAGATATTGAAAAGACCAGTAAACCGCCTCAATAAAGAGAATTCAACAAACTACCAGAATATAGTAAGGACACTCTAAACTTGGCAATTTTAACAAGATGAAGAGACAAAAGAATACCCAGCAGCTAAAGGAACAGGATAGATGCCCACCAAACCAAACCAAACCAAAGAGGAAGAGATAGGGAATCTACCTGATAAAGAATTCCAAATAATGATAGTGAAATTAATCCAAAATCTCGAAATCAAAATGGAATCACAGTTAAAGAGTCTGGAGACAAGGATTGAGAAGATGCAAGAAAGGTTTAACAAGGACCTAGAAGAAATAAAAAAGAGTCAACACATAATGAATAATGCAATAAATGAGATCCAAAACACCCTGGGGGCAACAAATAGTAGAATAACAGAGGCAGAAGATAGGATTAGTGAATTAGAAGATAGAATCCTAGAAATAAATGAATCAGAGGAGAAAAAAGAATCAAAAGAAATGAGGACACTCTCAGAGACCTCCAGGATAACATTAAACGCTACAACATTCGAATCATAGGAGTTCCAGAAGAAGAAGATAAGAAGAAAGACTGTGAGGAAATACTTGAGGAGATAATAGTTGAAAACTTCCCTAAAATGGAGAAGGAAATAACCACTCAAGTTCAAGAAATCCAGAGAGTCCCTAACAGGATAAACCCAAGGCGAAACACCCCAAGACACATATTAGTCAAATTAAAAAAGATTAAATATAAAGAACAAATGTTAAAAGCAGCAAGGGAAAAACATCAAATAACTTACAAGGGAATTCCCATAAGGATAACAGCTGATCTTTCAATAGAAACTCTCCAAGCCAGGAGGGAATGGCAAGATATACTTAAAGTGGTGAAAGAAAATAACTTACAGCCTAGATTATTGTATCCAGCAAGGATCTCATTCAAATATGAAGGAGAAATCAAAAGCTTCACAGATAAGCAAAAGTTGAGAGAATATTTGCACCACTAAACCATTTCTCCAACAAAAACTAAAGGACATTCTCTAGATAGGAATCACTAAAAGGGTGTATAAATTCGAACCCAAAACAATAAAGTAAATCCTATTTATCAATAATTGCTTTAAACGTTAATGGGCTGAATGCCCTAATCAACAGACAAAGACTGGCCGAATCACAAAAAAACAAGACCCCTACATACCTTGTCTACAAGAGACAACCAAAGGACTAAAATGGGTCAAATGGATACAAAAACTAGACCCCTATATATATTGTCTACAAGAGAACCACCTTAAAATAGGGGATATATACTGACTGAAAATGAAGGGCTGGAAAAAAGATTTTCTATGCAAATATGGACCAAAAGAAAACAGGAGTAGCAATACTCATATCAGAAAAAATTGACTTTAAAGATTCTGAAAAGGAGACAATCAAGGTTATACATAACGACTTAAAGGAACAATCCAAAAAGAAGTTATAACAATTATAAATATATATGCACCCAACATTGGAGCGTTGATATATCTAAGACAAACATTAATTAATATGATAGAAGAAATATGCAACAATACAATAATAGTGGGAGATTTTAATACCCCACTCATATAATCTGGCTGTAATAGACAAAGTAAAGAGGAAAACATATTCACTTATGAGCCTCAAAAAATTCAGTTCACTCAGGAGAGTTTAAAAAAAAATAGACTTATTTGTTCACTCTGTAAAGGTTTATTGACTATTTTATGGGCCTGGTACCACTTGGGGTAGTAGGGAGGAAGAAGTGACAACTGTGATCCTGTCCTAAATAATATATTGTGGTAAAGATAGATCTACCAATACAAAATACCAAGATGTGCCTAAGATGAGGACACCAAAACTGGACTTTTTGTTTCCTGAACTTTTCATTTCCAGATCAAACCTCCTAATATAGGATGAATTCAACATGATTTTTTTAAAGTGTTCTTTGTGATTAAAAACAGAAAGCCATTGGTTAAGAAATTACATATACTCCTCCACACCATCACTCCCTTTCTTTCTTCCCATTTCCCTCCCACCCTCATTGATCCTTTCCTTTGTCCATTTTCCCCTGCAAAATAAATAAATAAATAAATGAAATAAAATTTAAAAAATAAAAAAATAAATAAAAATAAAAATGTACCCTAAGAAATAATGTCTGAAAAGTTTTAAACTTGATGAGAAATGCAGGTCAAGAAGCAACAGTTAGAACGGGACATGGAAAAACAGACTGGTTCCAAATCAGGAAAGGAGTACGTCAAGACTATATATTGTCACCCTGCTTATTTAATTTATATGTGGAGTGCATCCTGAGAAATGCTGGACTGGATGAAGCACAAGCTGGAATCAAGACTGCTGGGAGAAATATCCATAACCTCAGATATGCAGACAACACCACCCTTATGGCAGAAAGTGAAAAAAGAGCCTCTTGATGAAAGTAAAGGAGGAGAGTGAGAAAGTTGGCTTAAAGCTCAACATTCACAAAACTAAGATCATGACATCTGTTCCCATCACTTTATGGCAAATAGATAGGGAAACGATGAAACAGTGACAGACTTTATTTTTTCAGTTCAGTTCAGTTCAGTAGCTCAGTCATGTCTGACTCTTTGCGACCCCATGAACTGCAGCACGCCAGGCCTCCCTGTCCAACATCAACTCCTGGAGTTCACCCAAACTCATGTCCATTGAGTTGGTGATGCCATCCAATCATCTCATCCTCTGTCACCCCCTTCTTCTCCTGCCCTCAATCTTTCCCAGCATCAGGTCTTTTCAAATGAGTCAGCTCTTCGTATCAGGTGGCCAAAGTATTAGAGTTTCAGTTTCAATATCAGTAATTCCAATGAAAACACAGTACTGATCTCCTTTATGATGGACTGTTTGGATCTCTTTGCTTTTCAAGGGACTCTTAAGAGTTTTCTCCAACAAAAGCATCAGTTCTTCAGCACTTAGCTTTCTTTATAGTCCAACTCTCAACATCCATACATGACTACTGGAAAAACCATAGCTTTGACTAGACAGAACTATGTTGACAAAGTAATGTCTCTGCTTTTTAATATGCTCTCTTGGTTGGTCATAACTTTCCTTCCAAGGAGTAAGCGTCTTTTAATTTATTTTTTAGGGCTTCCAAAATCACTGCAGATGGTGACTGCAGCCATGAAATTAAGACGCTTACTTTTAAGGGAAATTATCTGTAAGGGTCTACCACAGTATTTTAACATTATTCTTTTCTGGATTTCAAATGTCTCGTAACTATTTTTTGTATCCATATTTTCTATTTTTTATATATACTTCCAGCTTTAGTAATAATTTGTAATTGCATGTTTATAAAGGAGAAGGCAATGGCACCCCACTCCAGTACTCTTGCCTGGAAAATCCCATGGACAGAGGAGCCTGGTGGGCTGCAGTCCATGGGGTCCCGAAGAGTCGGACACGATTGAGCGACTTCACTTTCACTTTTCCCTTTCATGCATGGGAGAAGGAAATGGCAACCCACTCCACTGTTCTTGCCTGGAGAATCCCAGGGACGGGGGAGCCTGGTGGGCTGCCGTTTATGGAGTCACACAGAGTTGGCCATGACTGAAGCGACTTAGCAGCACCAGTATGTTGGGCTTCAGGTTTAAATGGTGGTATTTCTTTTACTTCTGGTTAAATGATACAACCACCTTCAAGAGAACACAAATGAGCAGTAATTTCAAAAGCAGAAGCAAGGTTGTAATTGACCAAAATCTCAAAAAGGTCTATTTCTTTACCATCAATGCAAATTAATTAAGAAAAAAAAATGTGATCTGAAATAATAAAAATACTCCAGTCAATAAAAATTAGTAAGAAATATTAAAACATTTTGAATAACAAAAATCAAGAACTGTACCAAGTATAAAACTATGCAATACATGCTTCTATTACCTCATTGAACTTAGAGTTCAAGATTTTTTTAAAGATGGTACAAGCCTACTGCCTCCATCAGCACCTCCATTTTGTACATCTCTCTTTTTGTATTTATTTATTTTATTTAAAACATTTTTATTTTATATTGGAGTATAATTGATCAATAATGTTTTGTTAACTTCAGGTGTACAGCAGTGATCCAGTTATACATATTCATGTATCTATTCTTTTTAAAATAGATTTTGAATATTTTAAAAATAGATTTGTTTGAAATAGATTTTTTTTCAAATAGATTTCATTTCCCATTTAGTTTGTTACATAATATTGAGTAGAGTACCCTGCTCTATACTGTAGGTCCTTGTTGGTTATCCATTTTAAATATCACACTGTGTACATGTCAATTCCAAACTCCCTAATTATCATACATTCCTTTGATCCATTTTGAAACTAAACTTAAATGGAAAAATAAGACCTGAGGTAGACTACAATAGGGTACAACATATTTAGAAATACCCTACAGGTTCTAGAAGTATCCCAGAAAACAAAACTCTTCATGAAATGTGGGAAAATAGGAAAATAATTTTCTGCTATGCAATCTAGTTTATAATAAAGCTGCTGCTGCTAAGTCACTTCAGTCATGTCTGACTCTGTGTGACCCCATAGTCGGCAGCCCACCAGGCTCCACCATCCCTGGGATTCTCCAGGCAAGAACATTGGAGTAGGTTGCCATTTCCTTCTCCAATGCAGGAAAGTGAAAAGTGAAAGGGAAGTCTCTCAGTCGTGCCCAACTCTTTGCGACCCCATGGACCGCGGCCCACCAGGCTCCTCCGTCAATGGGATTTTCCAGGCAAGAGTGCTGGATTGGGGTGCCATTTCCTTCTCCATATAATAAAGCATATAGTTGTAAATATTATGTAGTACTATCTTTTCAGATTCTCTGGCCAAGAAAATGTAAATTTTAGCCGTGTCCTCAAGGATGATGAAAGAAGCTGGGGCAATCCACATATCTGTTGCACCTGGCTAGATGTATTTATTTCCTTGTATGCCAGAATTGATCAGGGCTCAACTTGAGAAGCAGTACCAGTAGGAGATGAGAGAGACAGGGAGGAAGGTGTGTGGCAGGAATTTGACTTTATACAGTTGTAGGAAATCATCTGTCAGGAAGAATATTTTCTACAAAGCTGTTACAACTGTTGCTGGAGTTTGAGATCCACAAGGCAGGCAGAACAGAAGAAAAGATGAATGTAGAGAGGAGGTGAGCCTGAAGCCTCACTGAGCAGACTGAAATCTGTATGGATTCTTGTGGCCTCTGACTGTGATAATACAGGGTTCTGCAGAAGCCAGAGTCCTCCATCACAGAGTTAAGCACACACATTAGGGTAGATGTTTGCCTCTCACAATGAGGTTAATTAACAGATAAGCATCATTTGAGAGCTAAACATCCACCTAGTTAATACATTTTTATATTAAATTTTCACATTTCAAGTAACTAGTGTGGTCTCTGTCTCTTGACTCTGATTCACATGGTATCATTATTTCAAGCATAGATAAAAAGAAAAAGAATCTCTTTATACATGTATATGAATTTCTACAACATAAGGAAAACCGTTTACCACACAAGAGAAGAGTAGAAATACACCGAGTTATTGGAAAGGAGGTATCATTTGTGTTATTGATGTAATCTAGTAAATAGGAAAAAGAATAAACAATAGAACAAAACAGAGGAACACATTACTTACATGATGAAAGGTCATGGTGTCAAAATAAAGAACAGACAGGGGTACCCAAAGAAAATGGGTAGACACGAAAATGCTGTAGGCTTAAAAGAATATGTAGCAAGCTAAAGAAGAACAGGAACAGGCAGAGAATTAAAGGAATCTGGGTAAAATAAGAAAAAAAAAGTGTAGAAGTGTAAAAAAGCCAAGCAGAATTAAAACTAAGCTAAACTGATTTTGAAGAAATGGTCTTTCCTGTGGTCATGTATGGATGTGAGAGCTGGACTGTGAAGAAGGCTGAGCGCCGAAGAATTGATGCTTTTGAACTGTGGTGTTGGAGAAGACTCTTGAGAGTCCCTTGGACTGCAAGAAGATCCAACCAGTCCATTCTGAAGGAGATCAATCCTGGAATTTCTTTGGAAGGAATGATGCTAAAGTTGAAACTCCAGTATTTTGGCCACCTCATGCGAAGAGTTGACTCATTGGAGAAGAGTCTGATGCTGGGAGGGATTGAGGGCAGGAGGAGAAGGGGACGACAGAGGATGAGATGGCTGGATGGCATCACTGACTCGATGAATGCGAGTCTGAGTGACCTCCGGGAGCTGGTGATGGACAGGGAGGCCTGGCGTGCTGCGGTTCATGGGGTCGCAAAGAGTCGGACACGACTGAGCGACTGATCTGATCTGATCTGATCTGATTTATTGATATACTTGAGAAGTTATCGACAAAAGAAAAAGGAACAATAATGGGAAAAGTAAGAGAGATAACAGATCAAAATTAAATATAAAAAGCAATCACTGTTCATAAAGAAAAGAAAATGAAACAAAATAATCATAAATATATTTTTTAAATGTTTTTGAGCTAAAAAATGTAGTCTACAATGTATCAGCAAAAAAATAATTATGAGAGTAACAGACTCATTCTGGAACTAGATGCCAAACTGGAAGGAAACCTCCTTCACAGAGACTTAAGAGAAACATTGTATAATCCAAGAATCCTGAATGCAGAGGTTATTACTCATGTGGAAAAATCTCAGTGACATGTGTGGTTAGAACTATAAAACACATTTAACCTTCCTTTTAAAAAAAGTACTCAAAGTGTATTCCAGCTAATCAAAAGATTAATCGAAGTAAAAATCCAAAAGTAGAGAAAAAATAATATGAAATGACTGATTGCTATAATTGAGAACCAAGAAACAGAGTTATTGGAAAAATGAGTAAAGAATTTGAATATAAAAATAAAAATATCCACAAAAAATTAATTAGAGAAAAGTGTTATCCTTATCACTGTTTTCCCCTTCATCAAAGTGTTAAATATCAGGTTAAATTTGCAGATGTGGGAAATTAGAAATGTTAAAGGATAGAGGAAATTTTAAATTAAGGCTAAATTATTTCCCTTACATACAGCAGATTACAAACACAAGTATTTTAAAAGAATGATTTTTAAATTATTAAGGCCACATATGCATAGTTAAGGGTCCAAGAAAGCTAATTGATATAATTTTTTAAATCTCATGCTAAAGTATATATGCTATTTAATGTAACCCATAATACAAAAAAACTGTTTCAAAAATATTTCTTAACAGAAAATTATAAGCCTTTCTCAGTGAAAGGCTCATGAATTTAAATAAAAATAATAATATAGTTGCAAATCTATTTTCAGTTTATATGAAAAGAACAAATCACCTTATACAAGTATGATTTCTTTGTAAATGCACTTTTGATATTGTAGTAGAAGAATCTATTAATATGCTACATTGGATTTAATGAAAATTTTGGTTGGCTAGTCCTGGGTTTAGAAGGTGGTCTGCTATTTTAGCTAGTGTGTGTCAGTAACTAATTTAATCACAGTGATATACTCATTGTCACATGTAAAATGGAAAACTATGTATATCTTTGATTTTTCTGTAAAATAAAATATCTGTCAAATACTCAGCATAGATTAAGTGCTCAATGAAGGATTGATTTTGTTGTTACTGTTGTTACAAATTAGGAAAAAAATTCACCTCAACATATTCTGACAATTAGCTAAATTCAAAAATAACCCCCAATCAATTTAAAAAACTTGATTTATATTAGAAGGATAGATTCTTCATTCATATGAAAAAATATTTATTTTACTCTGCTGCTGCTGCTGCAGCTGCTAAGTCGCTTCAGTCATGTCCAACTCTGTGCAACCCCATAGACAGCAGCCCACCAGGCTCCCCTGTCCCTGGGATTCTCCAGGCAAGAACACTGGAGTGGATTGCTATTTCCTTCTCCAATGTATGAAAATGAAAAGTAAAAGTGAAGTCGCTCAGTCATGTCCTACTCTTAGCGACCCCATGGACTGCAGCCTACTAGGCTCCACCGTCCATGGGATATTCCAGGCAAGAGTACTGGAGTGGGGTGCCATTGCTTTCTCCGTTATTTTACTCTAATGGTCATCAAAGTTAAATTTAAAGCATTGGATCCCAACTTTTAAGATCCAGATAAAAATCTGAGTGTACACTGAATCATTGTTATATAACTTTGTTTTGAAAATAATCCATAGATAGCTTTTTGAAGATGTATTTACTAGTTTTAAGGATTATTTCTACACATATTTATATAGGTGTTGATTTAGTTGCTAAGTCATGTCAGACTCTTTTGACTCCTTTAGTCTCCTCTGTCCATGGGATTTCCCAGGCAAGAATACTGGAGTGGGTTGCCATTTCCTTCTCCAAGGGATCTTCTCCATCCAAGGACTGAACCCGTGTCATCTCCTGCAGGCAGTCTCCTGCATTAAAGGTCGAGTCTTCACTGCTGAGCCACCAGGGAAGCCATATTAAATCATATTAACTTTTCTGTTTCTGATATATATATATATATGTACATATTTACCAAGATTTTAATAGGAATACAGGTCAGAGAGCAGAATTTTCATGTATTTCGTTTCTTCTTGAAATATCATTATTTCAAGAAAGTAGGTTTATTTAGACCAGTAATAGCTAAATATGCAAATAATAATTGTGATGTATAAATGGTAAATAAAATAAGCGTTTGTAACTTTTCATTTTTGTTATACAATGTTAAGCATTATTAAAGTAAAACCTATTTATAAGTATTTAGAGCAACAAATGCAAGTTGGAATCAAGATTGCCGGGAGAAATATCAATAACCTCAGATATGCAGATGACACGACTCTTATGGCAGAAAGTGAAGAGGGGCTAAAAAGCCTCTTGATGAAAGTGAAAGTGGAGAGTGAAAAGGTTGGCTTAAAGCTCAACATTCAGAAAACGAAGATCATGGCATCTGGTCCCATCACTGCATGGGAAATAGATGGGGAAACAGTGGAAACAGTGTCAGACTTTGTTTTTCTGGGCTCCAAAATCACTGCAGATGGTGACTGCAGCCATGAAATTAAAAGACGCTTGCTCCTTGGAAGGAAAGTTATGACCAACCTAGATAGCATATTCAAAAGCAGAGACATCACTTTGCCAACAAAGGTTCGCCTAGTCAAGGCTATGGTCTTTCCTGTGGTCATGTATGGATGTGAGAGCTGGACTGTGAAGAAGGCTGAGCGCCAAAGAATTGATGTTTTTGAACTGTGGTGTTGGAGAAGACTCTTGAGAGTCCCTTGGACTGCGAGAAGATCCAACCAGTCCATTCTGAAGGAGATCAATCCTGGAATTTCTTTAGAAGGAATGATGCTAAAGCTGAAACTCCAGTATTTTGGCCACCTCATGCGAAGAGTTGACTCATTGGAGAAGACTCTGATGCTGGGAGGGATTGAGGGCAGGAGGAGAAGGGGACGACAGAGGATGAGATGGCTGGATGGCATCACTGACTCGATGGATGCGAGTCTGAGTGACCTCCGGGAGCTGGTGATGGACAGGGAGGCCTGGCGTGCTGCGGTTCATGGGGTCGCAAAGAGTCGGACACGACTGAGCGACTGATCTGATCTGAGAGCAACAAAATGAAAGTACCACTTCAAAGGTAGATACAGCAGACTATAACAAACAGAGAAATAGTTCTTAATGGCTCGGGAGGACTCACAGGGGTATCCCTCAAGGGCTCAGCACAGAATGATGAGACAGAAATTCACATCTCTCAGCCTTTTCCAGAAAAAGGCCAGTTTGCATATCTTAAAAGCTGTAGCCTAAAGGTCCTAAACTAGCATACAATGGGGAACTGACTGTGATTGGAGAGGCCAGCTGGAGTCACCTCTACATTCTCCCACTGTCTTGCTCCAGGCCAAAGTACCTCCTGAAAGCAGCTCAGCACAGCCTGAGCACAGTCTGGAGCCCTGGTTTCTATGTGTGCCACCAAGAGGATGCACCTCTTGATCGACTGTCTCTGGGAGCCATCAGGGCTGTATTCCAGAGACCCTGGGACTGTAGCAAACAAGAAAAGTAGTTCTTAACTGGCTAACCCCAGAGCTTAGAACAGAGACTTCAGTGAGAAACAGCTGTCTCTCAGTCCACCTCTGAAAGAGGCCAATTTGTATAGCTTAAAAGCTGTGGCCTGAGGGTTGGCTTCTAATTTTACCTGCATCTAGGGGCCTGGAGAATCCCAGGGACGGGGGAGCCTGGTGGGCTGCCATCTATGGGGTTGCACAGAGTTGGACACGACTGAAGCGACTTAGCAGCAGTAGCAGCAGGGGTCAAGGTGTGCTGCAGTCCAGGGGGTCACAAAGAATCAGACATGACTTGGCATCTGGAAAACAACAAGAGGTCAAAGGACAATCCTCTCCGGAGACCTGGGAGAGTTTTGTTATTCAGTCACTTAATCGTGTCTGATTCTTTGTGACCCAATGAACTGCAGCACGCCAGGTTTCCCTGTCCTTCACTACCTCCCAGAGCTTGACTCAAACTCATGTCTACTGAGTTGATGATGCCATTCAACGATCTCATCCTCTGTCTCCATCTTTTCCTTCCACCCTCAATCTTTCCCAGCCTTGGGATCTTTTCCAAGGAGTGGCTATTCACGTCAAGTGAACAAAGTATTGGAGCTTCAGCTTCAGCATCAGTCCTTCCAATTAATATTCAGGGAGGGTGATAAGTGCTATCTTTGCACTGTTCCTCTGTCCTGCTCCCTGGAAAGAGTTTCCACACATACCTGGGGCCCCAGCTTTTGTGGCTACTGCCCAGAAGGTACAGTCTCTTCTTAATCTCCCAGCTCTGCTTTCAATGGGACTTGAGTTCCTGATTTCACACAACTATGGGAGCATTTCTTAACCAAGTAAGAAGCACTTCTTACCCAATCGTTCCTCAAGGGCTGAGTGTAAAGAGAACAGACAGAAACATCCATCTCCCAATCTTTCCCAGAATGAGGGTTATTTGCACACTTTAAAAGCTTTGGCCTGGGGGTCAGTTTTCTAATTTAGCACACATTCAGGGATAGACTGCAGTCCTCTCCAGAGAGATGAAAGGTTAAAATTATCTCTTGAATTCTCCCTGTGGCCAACCCAAGGTCACCAGAATCTTCCTGGAATGAGTTTGTACACATGTCTGGCAGACTTAACAGACATTTACAGATATTTCTATCCAATAACAGCAGCATAGACATTCTTCTGAAGCACACACGAAACATTCCCTAGGACAGATAGTATGTCAGTGACTCTTTACAAATTTAAGAAGATTGAAATCACATAAACATCTTTTCCAACCATACTGGTATATAAAACTAGAAGTGAATCACAGGAAGAAAACTGGAAAATTCACAAAAATGTGGAGATTAAACAACATTCTACTATAAAATCAATGGGTCAAAGAAGATAGCAAGATAGAAATTAAAAATACCTTGAGACAAACGAAAATAGAAATAAACACACCAAAACTTATGAAATGCAGCAAAAACAATTCTAAGAGGGAGTTCAAAACAGTAAGTGACTACATTAAGGGGAAAACAAAGTTCACATAAATAACAAGTTTGCACCTCAAGAACTAGAACAAAGAGAACAAACTAAGCCCAAAATGAGTTAAAAAAGGAAATGACAAAGATCGGAGCAGAAATAAATTAAAAAGACTAAAATGATAATATGAAGGATCAATCAACTTAAGAGCTGGCTTTGAGAAAAATTAAAAAAACTTTAGCTACACTCACCAAGAAAATAAAGAGAGAGAACTTAAGTAAATAAAATTAAAAATGAAAGAGGAAACATTACAACTAATAGCAAAAAATCCACAAAAGATCATGAGAGTACTATGAACAATTATACATCAACAAATTGGACTACCTAAAAGAAATGAATAAATTTCTAGAAACATAAAACCTATCAAGACTACATCATGAAGAAATAAAAAATCAGAACAGGCCAAATAATATTGAATCAATACTCAAAACCCTACCAACAAAGAAAGATGCAGCATCAAATGACTTTCATTGTTGAGTTGTGGCTCAGTGGCAAAGAATCTGCCTTGCAACCCAGGAGACATGGGTTTGATCCCTGGGTGGAGAAGATCCCTGGGTGGAGAAGATCCTCTGGAGAAGGAAATGGCAACCCACTCCAGTGTTCTTGCCTGGGAAACCCATGAACAGAGGATCCTGGTGGGTTACAGTCCATGGGGACACAAAAGAGTAGGACACGAGTTAGCAACAAAAAACAAATAAAATATTTAAAGATGAATTAATATCAATCCTCCAACTCTTCCCCAAAATAAAGGATGATGAAATACTTTCATGACCAACCTAGATAGCATATTCAAAAGCAGAGACATTACTTTACCAACAAAGGTTCGCCTAGTCAAGGCTATGGTCTTACCTGTGGTCATGTATGGATGTGAAAGCTGGACTGTGAAGAAGGCTGAGCGCCGAAGAATTGATGCTTTTGAACTGTGGTGTTGGAGAAGACTCTTGAGAGTCCCTTGGACTGCAAGAAGATCCAACCAGTCCATTCTGAAGGAGATCAATCCTGGAATTTCTTTGGAAGGAATGATGCTAAAGCTGAAACTCCAGTATTTTGGCCACCTCATGCGAAGAGTTGACTCATTGGAGAAGACTCTGATGCTGGGAGGGATTGAGGGCAGGAGGAGAAGGGGACGACAGAGGATGAGATGGCTGGATGGCATCACTGACTCGATGGATGCGAGTCTGAGTGACCTCCGGGAGCTGGTGATGGACAGGGAGGCCTGGCGTGCTGCGGTTCATGGGGTCGCAAAGAGTCGGACATGACTGAGCGACTGATCTGATCTGATCTGATCTGAAATACTTTCAAACTCACTTTATGAGGGCTGCTGCTGCTGCTGCTAAGTCGCTTCAGTCGTGTCTGACTCTGTGCAACCCCATAGACGGCAGCCCACCAGGCTTCCCTGTCCTTGGGATTCTCCAGGCAAGAACACTGGAGTGGGTTGCCATTTCCTTCTCCAATGCATGAAAGTGAAAGTGAAGTTGCTCAGTTATGTCCAACCTTAGCGACCCCATGGACTGCAGCCTACCAGGCTCCTCCATCCATGGGATTTTCCAGGCAAAAGTACTGGAGTGGGGTGCCATCAGGGCAGCATTACTCTAATACTAAAGTCAGACAAGAATCCTTCTAAAAAGAGAATTACAGGCCAATATTCCTGATGAACAGAAAGGCAATGTCCTCAACAAAATATTAGCAAACCAAATTCAGCAACACATTAAAAGGATCATATACCAGAATCAAGTAGGATCTATCTCTGGGATGCAAAGATGGTTCAACTACACAAATCAATCAATGTGATACACCATATGTGTGTGCTTAGTCACTCAGTCATGTCCAACTCTTTGCAACCTATGAGACTGTTGCCCATTAGGCTCTTCTGTCAATAGGATTTTTCAGACAAGAATACCAGAGTGATTGCCATTTCCTTCTCTGGAGAATCTTTCCAACCCAGGGATCCAACGCACATCTCCTATGTCTCCCACATTGCAGGCAGATTCTTTATCTGCTGAACCATCAGGAAACTCCAAAGGGGACGCTGTGGCTGCATGAACTGGAATCAAAGCTGGGCCTCCTGCATGACAGGTGAAAATTCTACCAGTGAACCACCCAAGGACAATACACTGTATTAACAAAATGAAAAATAAAATCCATATAATTATCTTAATATATATGGAAAAAACATTTGACAAACATCTTTTTAAGATTAAAAACTTTCAACAGAGTAAGTATAGAGGGAATGTACCTTAATATAATAAAAGCCATGTATGTCAAGTCTACCACTAATATTATACTCAAGAACAAAACAAGGATCCCCATACTAGGCATTTTTATTCAAATCATACTGGAGGTGTTAGCCAGAGAAATTATGTCAGAATAGAAATAAACAGCATCCAAATGAGAAAAAAAGAAGTACAACTGTTTCTATTTGCAGATGACATGATATCATACATATATATAAAACTTTAGAATTCCACCAAAAACAGTTTGAATTAATAAATTCAGTAAGTACAGGATTCAAAATCAACATACAAAAATTCTGTATACCAATAATGAACTACCAGAAAAAGAAATTAAGAAAATAATCCCATTTACAATTTCATTTAAAAAAACCTAAAATACTTTGGAATAAATTTAACCAAAGAGGTGAAATGCCTGTATGCTAAAAACTATAAAAAGAAATTGAAGAAAATGAAAATAACAAAAAAATTGGAAAGAAATCTCATGAGCATGGATTAGAAGAAAAAACTATAGCTGCAGTTCTAGAAGAAGAGCAAGAATGGAGTACAGTAAACATTTGGCAATGAGGAATGGGGAAATTAAGTCTGAGATTAAAAAGCATACTGTAAAAGGGATATTTTTAAAAATAAAGAACAGTAGCACACCAAATCATAATAAACAAAAGTGAAAATTGAAGACAATAAAAATCCTGACAGCTGTCTGAGGAAAAAAAGCCTAGTGTTCTCAAAGGAGGAACAGTAATATAAACAGCTGAAAAAAAAAAAATAGAAATCAGAGGATAAGAAAACAATATCTTCAAAGCACTGAAAGAAAATAACTTGCAACTGAGAATTTTATAGCCTGTGAAACTGTACTTCAAAACTGAAGGTGAAATAAAAATAATTTTAGACAAATCAAAACAGAAAATTCATTCCTTCAAAACCCACTGGAAAGGAAATACTGAAGAGTGTTCTTTAGTCAAAAGAAAAATGATCCCATCTGGTTAGATCAGTAAGGCAGGCATAATCAGGGTTGTATTATAAACCACTACACTGTGATTTATTGGAGAAGGAAATGGCAACCCACTCCAATGTTCTTGCCTGGAGAATCCCAGGGACGGGGAGCCTGGTGGGCTGCCGTCTATGGGGTTGCAGAGTTGGACATGACTAAAGCGACTTAGCAGCAGCAGCAACACACTGTGATTTTATGACTTTCTTTTTACATCTCACAATTTTTGCTTTATAAATTTTAATGGCCCATCACTCCGAGCATAAAGACCCATGACTGCTAGATCCTCTTGACAATTTTCAATCTTTTAATTCTGTAAGGTACACACTTAGTACAACCAAATGCTTTTTTACTAAAATTATATTTATTAAAATTTTATTTAATCAATTTTTGCTAGTACCACTCCAGGTATTCATATAGCTTATTTTGGTCCATTCTTTTAGTGGTAATTTTTCTGTCATGTGTATCTAGTAATAAAAAAAAAGTGTAGCTGATTTTTTAAGTCAAATTTTTTAAATTGTGCCTTTTTTATGTGAAGATTTAACTGATTTAACATGTTTACTGATATGTTTGACTTTTGCCTGCCATTTCACTGCATGTTTTCTACTTACAGCTTTCACTTTCCTTTGAGTAATGATAGAAAAAAATTGATTTGTTAATGAATCAACAAATTGGTCAATTTGCTTTATTCCTTTCATAACCTCATGGATTGAAAAAATGCATACATATAATATAAAAATGTATTCAAATTTCATTTCACTCCCAAAGAAGGGCAATGCCAAAGAATGTTCAAATTACCATACAGTTGTGCTCATTTCACATGTTAGCAAAGGAATGCCCCAAATCCTTCAAGCTTGGCTTAAGTAGTACATGAACCAAGAACTTCCAGATGTACAAACTGGATTTGGAAAAGGCAGAGGAACCAGAGATCAAATTACCAATATCTGTTGGATCATACGGGGAAGGCAATGGCACCCCACCCCAGTACTCTTGCCTGGAAAGTCCCATGGATGGAGGAGCCTGGTGGGCTCCAGTCCGTAGGGTCGCTAAGAGTCGGACACGACTGAGCGACTTCACTTTCACTTTTCACTTTCATGCATTGGAGAAGGAAATGGCAACCCACTCCAGTATTCTTGCCTGGAGAATCCCAGGGACGGGGGAGCCTGGTGGGCTGCCGTCTATGGGGTCGCACAGAGTCAGACACGACTGAAGCGACTTAGCAGCAGCAGTTGGATCATAGAGAAAGCAAGGTAATTCCAGAACAGCATCTACTTCTGCTTCATTGACTACACTAAAGCCTTGACTGTGTGGACCACAACAAACTGTGGAAAATTCTTAAAGAGATGTAAATACCAGACCACCTTGTCTCCTGAGAAACCTGTATACAGATCAAGAAGCAACAGTTAGAAAAGGACATGGAACAAAAGACTGGTTTAAAATTGGGAAAGGAGTATGTCAAGGCTGTATATTGTCACCCTGCTTATTTAACTTACATGCAGAGTACATCATGAAAAATGTCAGGTTGGATGAATCACAAACTGGAATCAAGAGGAAATATCAACAACCTCAGATATGGAGATAATATCACTCTGATTCCAGAAAACAAAGAACTAAAAAGCCTCTTGGTGAGGGTGAAAGAGGAGAGTCAAAAAACTGGCTTAAAACTCCACATTCAAAAAACTAAGATCACAGCAAAAAGGTGGGGGAAAAGGGGAAACAATGGCAGATTTTATTTTCTTGGATTCCAAAATCACTGTGGACAGTGATTGCAGTCATGAAATTAAAAGATACTTGCTCCTTGGAAGGAAAGCTATGTCAAAAATAGATATTAAAAAGTGGAAACATCACTTTGCCAGCAAAGGTCCATATATTCGAAGCTATAGTTTACCCGGTAGTCATGTACGGATCTGAGAGTTGGGCCATAAGGAAGACTGAGTGCCTGAAAAATTGATGCTTTCAAATTATGGTGCTGTAGAAGACTCTTGAGAGTCCCTTGGATAGCAAGATAAAACCAGTCAGTACTAAAGGAAATTAACCTTGTATATTCATTGGAAGGACTGATGCTGAAGCTGAAGCTCCAATATTTTGGCCACCTGATTCGAAGAGCCAACTTGTTGGAAAAGACCCTGATGCCAGGAAAGATTGAGGGCAAGAGGAGAATGGGGTGACAGAAAATGAGACGATTGGATGACATCACTGACTCAATGGACATGAGTTTGAGTAAACTCTGGGACATAGTGAAGGACATGTAAGTCTGGTGAGTGATAGTCCATGGGGGTCGCAGTGTTGGACATGTCTTAGGAACTGAACAGCAGCATAATATATATATATATGAGAAAAGAGAAAGTGACTTCACTTTCTCTTTTCACTTTCATGCATTGGAGAAGGAAATGGCAACCCACTCCAGTGTTCTTGCCTGGAGAATCCCAGGGACGGGGAAGCCTGGTGGGCTGCCGTCTATGGAGTCACACAGAGTCGGACACGACTGAAGTGACTTAGCATAGCATAGCTATATATATATATATATATAAACCCTTAAACATCAGATCAGATCAGTCGCTCAGTCATGTCTGACTCTTTGCGACCCCATGAATTGCAGCACACCAGGCCTCCCTATCCATCACCAACTCCCGGAGTTCACTGAGACTCACATCCATCAAGTCAGTGATGCCATCCAGCCATCTCATCCTCTGTCATCCCCTTCTCCTCTTGCCCCCAATCCCTCCCAGCATCAGAGTCTTCTCCAATGAGTCAACTCTTTGCACGAGGTGGCCAAAGTACTGGAGTTTCAGTTTTAGCATCATTCCTTCCAAAGAAATCCCAGGGCTGATCTCCTTCAGAATGGACTGGTTGGATCTCCTTGCAGTCCAAGGGACTCTCAAGAGTCTTCTCCAACACCACAGTTCAAAAGCATCAATTCTTCGGCACTCAGCTTTCTTTATAGTCTGACTCTCACATCCATACATGACCACAGGAAAAACCATAGCCTTGACTAGACGAACCTTTGTTGGCAAAGTAATGTCTCTGCTTTTGAATATGCTATCCAGGTTGGTCATAACTTTCCTTCCAAGGAGTAAGCGTCTTTTAATTTCATAGCTGCAATCACCATCTGTAGTGATTTTGGAGCCCAGAAAAATAAGGTCTGACACTGTTTCCACTGTTTCCCCATCTATTTCCCATGTAGTGATGGGACCAGATGCCATGATCTTCGTTTTCTGAATGCTGAGCTTTAAGCCAACTTTTTCACTCTCCTCTTTTACTTTCGTCAAGAGGCTTTTTAAGGGTGGTGTCATCTGCATATCTGAGGTTATTGATATTTCTCCCAGCAATCATGATTCCAGCTTGTTACTCTTTTGCTGTTACCTTTATTTTGTCTGGAGTTACTGTTTCAATTTCACTTTTGTTCTTTTCCATATTATTTACTTTGAAAAGTTTTTCTGGCTATTTTACTTCCCTGCTTCCTACACTGTCTTTTTGTTGATTATCCACCAATAACCCCAGGTTTAATTACTCAGACAGAGACCTCTTTAGAATTGTCTACAAGTTCAGCATTTTTCTGTAGCTTTGATAGAAATCACCAATTTTACCACTATAATGATCGTCCCCCCTCTCTCCAACCTACCCAAGTCAATCTCCTTCTCTCCCTCTCTCTCTCTCTCTCTCTCAGAAATTTTAGGTTCATCTGCCTTTGATCTCTCTGGAATATCTCAATATATCTAACCTAGTCATGGTAGTCTTATTTTTTCCTGTTATTCCAGTCTTACAGGTATATTTCTTTAATGAATAGATGTTTTACTTTCAATTTTTAATGGGATTTCGGCAGTGAAAATGAGAGGCAAAAACATAAGAATTTTATTGGCCAAACTAAAGCAGATTTGAGTTGCTTTTTCTCAGAAAAACCTTATCTACATTTTACCTTTAGAATAACGTATGCAAACGTAAGGTACACTTGCTTCATTTCCTGGGGAAAATAGATACTTATTCTACTGGCTAATCTTGAGGTTCCAAGAAATAAAGCTAGAGATTAAGATACACATATTCAAGTTTATCTTTAGGGTAGTGGCAACTTTTACAAGAAAACATTGGAGGATTAAGAACTTGTTATCTATGAGCTTTTGAGAGGAAAGTCATTTTCATTTGTTTGTTTTCCTTTATGTGCCCAGCACTTAAGAGAGTATAAATTGATGTACTCTTTTAGAAAGAAGATACCTTTACAGTCAATGGATTTTATTTTTAAAAAAATAATCTAGTACAGCAGAAACACAGCATTATTCATCAACTATACTCCAATAAAAAATAATTTTAAAAAATCTAGAATTTAAGTAGAAAATATTTCTCCAGAAATAAATCAAAATAAACACTTTGGGGTTTTATCTCTTTGTTTGGTTTTACTCTATTTTTCAATATTTTTGGTACAATACATTCCAGTTTTAAAAAAAAGGTTGAAACTTTCCGGAGATATCAAATAAAATTAATGGTTATATACACTGCTGGTAGAGATCTTGATATTAGGCTACAGATTTCATAGTCATTCACTTATTATCTTGTGCAGAAAGGGTCACTTGAGGATTCATCAATACAGAGATACAATGATCTTCAAATTATTGTTTGAAGTCTTGTGCCATTGATTAATGAGTAACAGAAAGTTTAGATTTATTTTTTAGTTAATTTTTAATGGAGTATAGTTGATTTACACTGTTGTGTTTCTGCTGTATAGCAAAGTGGATAAGCTATTCATGTACATATATCCACTCTTTTTTGGATTTCCTTCCCATTTAAACCACCACAGAGCACTGAGTAGAGGTTCTCTGAACCACACATTAGGTTCTCATTAGTTATCTGTTGTATACATAGAATCAACAGTATATGTATATATATCATTCCCAATCTGCCAATTCATTCTATCACTACCCCTTTCCCCGTTTAGTGTCCATAGTTTTGTTCTCTAATTCTGTGCCTGATCTTCAGACAAGATCATCTATACCATCTTTCTAGATTCCATATACATGTGTTAATATATGATATTCGTTTTTCTCTTTCTGACTCACTTCACTCTGTATGACAGTCTCTAGGTCCATCCATGGCTCTACAAATGATGCAATTTTGATTTAATAGAAATTACTAGCAAGGAATCACTTGTCACTGACATCCATCTCGTGACCACCTTATGCACCCTCTTGTTAAGTCATCCAATAGCCATTACCTCTCTGAGAAGAATTAAGTGATGCGAATGATGCTGCCACAAGCCTAGGCTGGTCAGGCAGGCAAAGTTGCTCACATGTTCAATTTGTAGCATCCTTTAAAGGAAGCAGTGGGACAGAGATTCAGGTACCAGGGCTTTGACACAAATTACCAACCACACTGTCACAGTTCCCCATTCAAGTCTGCAGCATTTCATCTTCTCTTTGTTTGCTCCTTATTGTAATTTTCACCTAAAGATACAAAATCATGATTTCTCTTAAAAAAATGTATGCTACATCTGTGTTTTGAAATGCTGTTTAGATTATTAATCATGAACTCACATTTTTAAAACAAAATGCAATAGTCTCTATTTCCATTGTGATTTTTAGCTCCATGTATTATTTTCACCTGAATATTTATCATATGATCTGGGATTTCCCATAATATTTTTTATAAACTTCCATTAGCATTTATGTTATGCTCTTCTAGCTGTTTAGCTTCTTATGTTTCCCCCTAGTATTTTGTGGAAGGAAATTTCTCACAATAGAAGCTATATACTCTGGCTTTGCAAAGAACCTGTATTTAGTACCTGTATCATGAATAACTAAATTACCATTTGCAGGGTTTGAGGGGGAAGTTGGCTTTTTGTATGGTTTCTTAATGAAGAAATAGCATGATTTTACAGAGAAGGCAATGGTACCCCACTCCAGTACTCTTGCCTGGAAAATTCCATGGACGGAGGAGCCTGGTAGGCTGCAGTCCATAGGGTCGCTAAGAGTCAGACACGACTGAGCGACTTCCCTTTCCCCACACTTTTCACTTTCATGCATTGGAGAAGGAAATGGCAATCCACTCCAGTGTTCTTGCCTGGAGAATCCCAGGGACGGGGAGCCTGGTGGGCTGCCGTCTATTGGGTCACACAGAGTCAGACACGACTGAAATGACTTAGCAGCAGCAGCAGCAGCACAATTTTAAGATTTATATTTGTAAAGTGTATCTGCAAATTTACAATAAGCTAGCAACTATCAAAATTCATCATCTAACTTGTCTTCATTATTTCAATGTTTCACTATATTTCACTATTTTATTGTTTAAAGAGAACAAATAAAAAAATGTCACTGCATTAATTGCTTTTAACATTTCTTTGAGCTTTATCAAGAAGCAAATCATTTGCCGTAAACCACTGGCCTTCTTATGCTAGCAAAAGATACAAACAAATTTAGATTGAGTGAATAATCAGTACCGTAATGTACCATAAATAATAGTCAGTACCATAAAGGCCCTTATGTTTTTATTATTCAGTGTCAATATCACAACTGATAAAAAACCAAGGAAGAGAGACCAATTGATTCATGCCTCTTTTTTTCCCAATAAGTTTACAAAACTTCATCATTTTAATCAAATATTGTTCTCAGGATTTCTGTCCCACCTTTAACGCTTTTCTTTTTTGTAGTACCTGAAAGAGCTTCATAGGTTATACTTTTTCATTTCATTTGGGGCAGGAGGAAGCTCCTCTCTCTGTGTTATTTGTGTTCTTCATTTCCATCCTAAAAAGAACTTTCTGGACAGCAACAGCAAAGAAAAAACCAAGCACCACCAACCAAACAGCACTTATGTGCTAAAATGCATCTAATTTCAACCAAACAGCACTTATGTGCTAAAGTACATCTAATTTCATATGTATCAGAGCCCAGAAAACACATCTTGCTCTGCCGTGCCTCCAGTTAGATGAACAAATAGTTGGGTTCATCAGAGATGCAGATGTGTTTGCTTTACCATCCCTGCTGTAGAAATATGACTTTTAAAATTATTAGCCAATGATGCCTCATTCGGGACAAGATGCAAGAGAATTTGACTCTGAATAGGAGGAACTTCATAACAATTAGATATGTACAACAGTGAGATGGATTTCATCTGTGAGTGGTAAAATCTGTCTCCAGGGTGTTGAATAACCTGTTACTGGAAAAACTTTAGCATTAAACAATATCATTATTAAGTGTCTTCTGTTATTTCTAATGCACATTCACCATGCCTATGGTGGTGGGTAGAGAAGAGAGAGATATGAAATCAACACTTGGTCTCATGTCAGGAACTCAAAAAATTCACTCTCGCTTGGCGGACAACACGAATTGATTAATAGGTTCAATGCTAGTACCAGAGGTGGCCAAAACTAATGAATAATAAGAAATGAATCGACCTGGTTAGGATTTAAGTAAAAGCTAGAACATTAGTTGATATCACAAAAATGATACTGTTTTTGAATTAGTGGAGGAGAACTGAAGAAATTATCCTTCAGATAGAAAATCAAGTAAAAAGAAAAAAATGATAATTATGTTCAAGAAAATTTTGTTGAAGTATATTGAGAAGACAGATCCTATGAATTATTTTTACTCTTATTCATCTCATTCTATTACGAGAGACAGGAAAATTGCCTGAAACAATTTCCAAAACATCCAAATTTGGGGGCTTTCCCCAAAAATTGCATTAGGGCTAATATTCCTCTAGTCTATCTTTACTCCACCTCCCCAGGCCTCATGTTGTAAAGAATAGAACTACTCTTGTTAATAAAAGTTAATTGATCTCTAAGTAGAATTTGTTAAGATTCTTATATAGTTTTGTCCTCATTTTTATTGCATTATGCTATGCTATGCTAAGTCACTTCAGTTGTGTCCAACTCTGTGCGACCCCACAGACGGCAGCCCAGCAGGCTCCCCCGTCCCTGGGATTCTTGACAAGGTGATTGAGCACAAATAAAGCAAAAGCAATAAATGATTGCTAAATGGGTGAATACAAGATATGGTTTTATTGTGTTTACAAAAGAAATCTTTGTTTCCAAAGTTTAAAGTACCCCCAAATGAATGTAATCAAAACACAATAGCCATCATCTGCTACAATCCCTTGTACTTTGAAAAATTAATTAGTTCTAAAATGGTGTGTGTGTTAGTTGCTCAGTCATGTCTGACTCTTTCCGACCCCATGGACTATAGCCCACCAGACTCCTCTGTCCATTGAAATTTCCAGGCAAGAATACTGGAGCGGGTAGCCATTTCCTTCTCCAGGGATCTTCCTGACCCATGGATCGAACCCTGGTCTCCTGCATTGCAGGTGGATTCTTTACCACATGAGCCACCAGGGGAGTCCTTAAAAAAATGGTGCATTGATATTATAAATACAGGAAAAATACTGCACATCTGATTATGGTTTGTGGTGCTCTTTTTCAGTGTTAAAAAATAGCTTGTTTTCCTTAAAGTAGCTAGCCTTTGAAATCATACTTTGATGGCCACAAATGGGTGTTAGTTTACATAGGAGCCAGACATTCAATGCTGACTTCAGAGGTTAACTATTGAAGGGTGGGTCAATAGAAGCTTGCATATGAGAATGCTATAATAAAAAGCAAGTCACAGAGATTAGATTCTCATTAGGAAAACCTCCGTCTTTTTATAATTTCTGTGAAACATTGTTTTGAGTAACCTCTGAAATCCTGATGGGGAAAAGCAAACCAGGCTTTGGCTGACATTTACAGCAAAATCAGATCCTTCGTCACAACTGGAGTATGTGTAATGAGTGGGTGTTTTAGGGTAGACAATGGAGTGGGCTCTTCACGTCTGTTTTACATCAGCTAATGCTGGCAGGTAAAGCCCTCACTGGTGCCACTGTTTTGCTAAGAAGGAAGAATGCAGTGTAAATCCCCTTAAAATTAAAAGTAAGGAACCAACTCTCACTCCCCCAACATGAGTTCATTCCAGTAAAATGACTCCTTTTAGAAAAGTTGAGGAAGGTTTCAGATCCACACCTTTCTCCACCCAATTACTGGAAGTCTTTTATTTTTTTTCCCCCTCTGTGAGCTTCATGGTGACAGCCCTAGACTGGAATGAGAATGCCTTTTCTATAACTCAAGTAATGAATCATACCAGATTTGTGAATAATGCCTGAGCTCAATATGAGACAGGCAAACAAGTCAGGGAAACCCATGTGAAGATAACTTTGATCCTAGACTGAATCAGAGAAGATTGTTTACCATCAACTTCTGCATCAAAGGCAGCTGGGAATTCAAGGTGAATTCACATTGCCCCTAAACATTACGATTAGACCCTGAACCCAGATCAATTCCCTGTATTTCTAAGTCAAAATAGTTACCCATTTGATTTTTTTCAAGTGTTTGGCTAGTTCTAATTAGAAGACCATAAGTTCTAGGTGAAAATATGAGAGCTAATAATCAACAAATTTTGGAGTGAAAAAAATGAAATCCTCTATACAGCAAGCTGCCATTCCAAAGCCACCTCTGAATAATTTCAAGGATACAACAGAAAAAAAGATAATTGTTTTTCAAAACAAATGAACTAAGTTCCATCCAGTTGATTTTAAAGGGCTGTGTTTGTCTGTGTGTGTGTTAGTCGCTCAGTCCTGTCAAACTCTTTGTGATCCCATGGACTGTAGTCTGCCAGGCTCCTCTGTCCATGGGATTCTTCAGGCAAGAGTACTGGAATGGGTTGCTATTTCCTACTCCAGGGGATCTTCCCGACTAGGTCTTCCTCATTGCAGGTAGATTCTTTACTGTCTGAGCCACCAGGGAAGAACTTTAAAGGGCTAAGGATGTCAAATAACAATATCTGATGTAATTCCAGTTTTTAAAACTTTAGGCATGGATATTTTGATGCTAAAGTAAACAGTTAATTTTCTTTAAAATTTCATACAACAAAACCGGGGATATGTGCATTTTTATCATCGTTTGAAATGTAGCCTTAAAAGGGCAACTCTGGCTTTATCTACTTAGCACACAGCAACTTTCTATAATGATGATAAAATTAAAAAGTAAATGCATGGAGGTAATCACTCATTTATACTTGGTTTCCAGTTTTTGTTTTTACCAGACTTTGATGGATTGATAAGTTATCAAGCTTCATAACCCTATGCTATGCTAAGTCACTTCAGTCGTGTCCGACTCTGTGTGACCCCATAGACGGCAGCCCACCAGGCTCCCCGTCCCTGGGATTCTCCAGGCAAGAACACTGGAGTGGGTTGCCATTTCCTTCTCCAATGCATGAAAGTGAAAAGAGAAAGTGAAGTCGCTCAGTCATGTCTGACTCTTAGCGACCCCATGGGCTGCAGCCTACCAGGCTCCTCCGTCCGTGGGATTTTCCAGGCAAGAGTACTGGAGTGGGGTGCCATTGCATAACCCTAGGTAGCATAAAGAACATGCAGAAATGTTCAAGAAATGAAAGAAAGAACATTAACCATTCCCTCTATGTCTTGCTCTCTGTTTGGAAGGCATTTTTATTATTCTGAAGGGGTATCTGTGGGTTAGTCTGTCTCGCTTACACTGAGGCAGGAGGTGATGTTCCCCTACCCCCAGCATAAAGCAATTGGAGATTCATTCCCTATCGACCAAAACTCCAAGGTGAGAATAGTGGGACAATTAAGACCAGAGACTGGACCCTGCCCAGACCACATATTTCTCGTTCTTGAAGTCATGAGATATCCCTGACCACGCATTTGCAGAAAGGCCTCTTGGCGGTCAAAGGGAAGTGAGGCTAATGATGCTCTACCCATACACCTTTCCGGCAGAATCCATCTTGGCTAAAAGCTGTGTGTACACACATGGGAGGATCCTGAGATATACCAAATATGGACTGTGAACCCGTCAAATCAAAGGAAAACTGAAAGAAATGACCTATAAAAGTGATTCAAACTACCATTGGGGTGCTAATCAGCAACTCTCCCTCTGAGTCTGCCTACACAGATAGACATGTGTGTCTTTCTACACATACTGTATTATTTTTTCCTCCTAATAAATACTTTGTTTCACTACTTTCCATCCTTACTTTGCTGCAAAGCCAAAGGGCCAGGGCTTGTCACTAACCACTGGCCTAGTGACTAGGGTTTGGTGCTCTCACTGCCATGACCTGACTTCAATCTCTGGCTGGGGAACCGAGGCCTCACTTCAAGCTGCTTTAGGCTGAGGTCACCCAAGATCAAGACCATCTCATGTATTAGGATAGGAGTCCTTTAGAACAATAATGACTATTAATGACTACCATTTATTGGGACCTTAATACATTCAAGGCAAAGTATGAATAGTGTACCTACGTTAATGCATTTATTTCTCAGATGGGATCCTGAGAAGTGGATCTTACTGTTATCTTCTGTTGAAGATAAGGAAGCAGAATTAGAAACTTAAGTAAATTATCAAAGAAATAAAACAAGATGACAAAATAAGGGATAAAGCAAGAATTCAAACCCAGATTCATCTGATTAGAGGGTCCCTGGTTTTAACTACTACAATGTATTATCTATATTCTGCTGTAGTATTTGGTTCCTTAGGATGAGCAAATAAAGGGATATATATGAAAAGAGTGTACTCTAAATACAGACTATATTTGAGGAGATAAAGATAATCCAATTTTACTAGAGTGAAAGTAATAGGTATTAATAGATAAAAGAGAAAAAAAGGGAAAAGATATCCTGGTATCTAAGTGATGAACTTAATGCATATGGCTATGAAGAACTGGTCACAAAGCATCTATCCATTTGTTTCCAATACCAAATATCTGAGTGTTTCTTAAGTATCCTAAGTCCCCACAGAGGATGTAAGGATGACACTGACAGGGTCACTCCTGGCCTGCCAGTGCCAGGTTATAAGGGATAATTTGCTAATGCCTTTAGAGGGTGACGCGCAAACTGACAGAGAAACCACTTCTGCATGACAAATGTGACATGTCGCCTGCACTTAAAGGACATTAGATTAAAAAGGAAGAAGAAGAAGAGACTAAAAGCTAAGACAATCAGTACAAGTAAGACCAAACAAATTCAAACATGAATGGTATTGAGGACCCATAGTCACTTCCAGGAAAGGGAACAACTTGAAATGGAAATTATCTGCCAAACAGTCAAGTAGATAGACTCTGAGACATACTAGAAAAAGATGACGTGATTGTCATTTAGTCATTCCTGTAAAGGCTGAAGAGTGGCTCTTAGAATAATTTCTGTGCCGTTTTAACTAATTTCTATTTATAAAAAACAAAATAAAGAAGTGGATTGGAATGAGTTGTTCGATGGACAGGTCTTGGGGGTGGCAGGGTCGGGGGGACTTCAGGGCATGAAGGGCTGTGCTAAGCTGACTAGTCCGGTAAGAAAGATACGGCACAAAACACAAGTCACTCTTCAGGGCTCTGGGGTGTAATGGAGAAAGTGCAATAGACACGTAGAAACTGTAATGGATACTCAGAAATTGCTTGTTAGGACAACAGGAACATAACATTGCAGGGCTGGTATTTGAGCTGTGTTTGGATAAGAGGGCATGATTAAAGAGATGTAGAGGTAAGAGACACGACTGAGCGACTTCACTTTCACTTTTCACTTTCCTGCATTGGAGAAGGAAATGACAACCCACCCCAGTGTTCTTGCCTGGAGAATCTCAGGGACGGGGGAGCCTGGTGGGCTGCTGTCTATGGGGTCGCACAGAGTCGGACACGACTGAAGCGACTTAGTAGTAGTAGTAGTAGTAGTAGTAGTAGTAGTAGAGGTAAGAGAGCTTCCAGGTAGAAGAAATTAGTAAAGCCAAACCACCAGAAAGGACAGATATTTCAAGTGAAACACAATTCTGAGAATATAAAATACATGTTGGGAGAAAGCAAGTTGTCAAAGTTGAAAGAGTACGGTAGGAATTGATCTGGAAGGGCCTTAAATAATAACCATGCATTTGGACTTCTTTTTGGCAAATAATTGCCCTAAATTCATTCTTAAAATATGATGTGGAAGAGGCACGTTTCTAGGGGAACAGCAAAATGCAATTTGTGCTTGCAGCTAATTAAGTTAACTGAGACGTGCTTTTCAACTAAAGGCACAGTTTTGAGTATTTTGATCTGCATGAATATGGGAAATTTAAATAGATCTCAGCTTATGACAAGTAGGTGATGCTGAGCAGAAACTAGATTAGGCTTTTAAGAAACTTAAGTGTGAAAAATACATTTATGAAGACTTAGGTGTATTAATTAACACATGAAATTCAGTATGTGTAGATTCAGTAAAAGAAAAATAAAACCACTGATAATAGATGGATTCCTTTCCAAAAAGGTTAAGACAAAAAAAAAATTCAGCGTAGTTCCCCAAAACTAGGGTAAATAATAGACTGCTGCTGCTGCTGCTAAGTCAATTCAGTCGTGTCCAACTCTATGCGACCCCATAGATGGCAGCCCACCAGACTCCTCCTAGCACACATCAAAGTAAACACAAGTAAAGTTGTAGCCTAAATTGGATATGTAAAGACAAAACAGAGCTCTGTTTTAAAGAACATGTGGATCTATGGAGGCTTTCTGGGTGGCACTAGTGGTAAAGAATCCGCCTGCCAATGCAAGAGATGCTGGAGACAGGTTCAATTCCTGGGTGGGGAAGAGTCCCCTGAAGGAGGGCATGGCAATCCACTCCTGTATTCTTGCCTGGAGAATCCCATGGACAGAGGAACCTGGTAGGCTATAGTCCATGGAGTCTCAAAGAGTCAGACACAACAGAACGACTAACACACACACACAGGGATGTTTATATGTGTATGCAAATATACTCACCCATACCCAGCAGTATTTTTGCAAATGCTGGGATTGTTTTATTCTGTAATAATCATCTTACTGCAGACAAACAGTATAGAGGAAATGGAAGCCAGATGCTTACATGAAGTCCAGCCAAGGAAAGATGTCCATAACCAATTATTTTGACTACTTATGTATAGGAAAATATGAATTGCCCTCTGTAAGATAAGACTCGAGGTTAATTGGTTTAAAAAATTACATATCCATTAAAATCCAAGAAACTAATTTTCCCTATTATTTCCTCAATTAAACCATCAGCAATATAATTTCAAATTTTATGCAGAAGAAATTGTTAGCAAATATTTAAATTTATATTCCGGATGCCACATGAACTTTACAACAATCACTCTATAATTTATAACTGGGAGTCCTATACTTGAAATTAAACCTGAATGTACCAGTCTTCACACTGAGATTCAAATCTTGCAAGTACTTAATTTGCAAATAGCTCAATTTTCTTCTTCAGATTTCTTATGAGTACAAAAGATGATAATATGTGTAAATTCCCTTCAGTAATCCCCCCTTTTTTTTCTGTAAAGATATTTTACTGTCTTCACTGTATCCAGAAGAATTATAACCTATATTAATACAACTCTGGGGACTTCCTTGGTGGTACAGGGGCTAACACTCCACACTCCCAATGCAGGGAGATCATGTTCAATGCCTGGTCTGGGGATCTAAATCCCATAGCTGCAACTAAGAGTTCGCCTGCCACAACTCAAGATCCTGTATGCTGCAACTAAGATCAAGAGCAACCAAATATATATAAACTCTATCTTTAGCAAATCTCCCTGAGATAAGGAAGGTATACATGGCTTTTATGTGTAATACATTGTCTCCAGAATTTGTCATCGTCTCCATGATCTGTCATTGTCCACATAGACAGACCCAAGTCTTAGCATACAACCTCATGAAGCCCCAAAGTCAAGACTAACTAGTGAAGCTGTGGTCAGGAATCAAGGTGTCCATGATTGGGTTACTTGAAGAGAAACCAATATCAGTTGTGAAAGGCAACCTGAATCAGATCCAGGCAGTCCTGGTTGATTCAGATTGTCCCAGTGATGGCGTCAAAACACCCCTGCCCCTGAAAACCTCTCCCAAGAATATGAAAATCTTGTTTTCCTGTGCTTGTTGTGGAAATCTATGGGAAAGTATAATACCTATATAGGAGCTCAAAAACTAGGGAGTGAAAGCATCACTGTCTGTAGTATTAAACAGACCAGCACTATAGGCAGAAAATGGTTATAGTTTGAGTATGCTGAGAAGAGGATATGAGAACACACATGGAGACTGAGTCTCAGAAGTCCAGGATGAGAACAGCCGAGTAATTCTAAATCAAAGGTTAGACTTCCCTGGTGGTGGGTCCAGTGGTTGGGAGTGTGCCTGCCAATGCAGGGGACACGAGTTCAATCCCTGGTCCAAGAAAATCCCACATGCTGCGGGGAAACTCAGCCTGTGCGCCACGCCAACTGAACCCGCATGCCTAGAGCCTGTGCTCCACAGTAAGAGAAGCCAGGGCGATGAGAAGCCTGTGCACCACAAGAAAGAGTGGGCCCCGCTCACGGCAACTAGAGGAAGCCTGCACACAGCAACAAGGACCCCGAACAGCCAAAAATAAAATACATCAAACAACGGAGAAGGCAATGGCACCCCAATCCAGTACTCTTGCCTGGAAAATCCCATGGACAGAGGAGCCTGGTGGGCTGCAGTCCATGGGGTCGCTAAGAGTCAGACATGACTGAGCAACTTCACTTTCACTTTTCACTTTCATGCACTGGAGAAGGAAATGGCAACCCACTCCCGTGTTCTTGCCTGGAGAATCCCAGGGACGGGGAAGCCTGGTGGGCTGCCGTCTGTGGGGGTCACATAGAGTCGGACACGACTGAAGCGACTTAGCAAATCAAACAAAGGCTGTCTCCTCAAAAAAAAAAAAAAAAATCAACACCCCAGATCAGATCAGATCAGTCGCTCAGTCGTGTCCGACTCTTTGCGACCCCATGAACTGCAGCACGCCAGGCCTCCCTGTCCATCACCAGCTCCCGGAGGTCACCCAGACTCCCCATATTCAGTCAAAAAGAGTGGCCATCACATTAGAGTGGGCATAACACACCAATGATAGCAGGTTATGTCCTTCCTTGACTGCTTTGTGATACTAAGGAAAGGCACATTTGTTGATTCAGCAATTGCAATTAAAACACTTTATGGGCAAGCAAAAATTTTAATAACAGTATGTTGGCCCCTTATGGTATAGCACAGATCCTGTCAGATCTCATCAACAATCATAGTTTCTATGATATAGTGATAAGCTGGATAAATGAAATGAAAAAGATACTTATTCTAGTTTTTTGGTATTTTGATTTGAAGAATGGAGTTACATTTTGGATAAACCTAAAGAACATTATACTAAGTGAAATGAACCAGTCACAGAGGGGCAAAGACCTCACTTATGTAAGTAGTGGAGTCAAACTCATCGAAACAGAGAATAGCATTCTAGTTGCCAGGAGGAAAGAGAGAGATGAGAAAGTGTTGCTCGGTGAGTATAAAGTTTCAGTTTTAAAGATGAGTAAGTTCTAGAGATCTGTTATACAGCAAAGTACCTATGCTTAACACTACAGTATTTCAAAATTAAGAGAACTGATCTCATGTTAAGTGTTCTCATCACACACAAATAAAGGAACACAAGGGAATTTTTAAAAGTGATTGATATGTTTAGTATCTTAATTGTAATGGGTTTCATGGGTTATATGCAGGGTCCAAACTCATCAAACTATTAAATACATACAATTTTTGTAAAGAATCTGATCTGCCTGCCAGTGCAGGAGACACAGATTTGTTCCTTGCCTCAGGAAGATCCCCTGGAGAAGGAAATGGAAACCCATTCCCGTATTCTTACCTCGGAAATCCCATGGACAGAGGAGCTTGGTGGGCTACAGTCAATGGGGTCATAAAGAGCCAGACACGACTGAGCACACACAACATACACACACATATATCTCAATAAAGTTTTTAGAAATCAAATCATCCAGATTTCTGTGAAGATTCTAGTGAAACCACGGAAAACATAAAATAACCATTGATATCTTGTCCAAATACAAACTAAACTTTTTTCATTTATATGCAATGTTGACAATTTTCATTTAGTATATAAACTTTTTATTCAAGGAAAATATCTTACCTGAAAATCCATGCATACCTAGTATACAAGATCCCTAAATATGTGTGTGATTTGCTTATTGATGATACTGAAGTTTACAGAAAGAAAGTTTAGGGTAACTTTTAATTTCTTCAAAATGTACAATTAATAAAATTTGACTTTCTAGAAATGGAAGAATATAGCCTCTTAGACATGTGCTTTCAAGATGGCTATCATTGTTGCTTGACATGGAAAGATGCTTGACATGGAAAGATGTTTAAATGTAAGCCTGCTGTAACATTTATGTTCAAAATATGGGACAAGAAGAATGTCATCCAACTGGGAAACACTTTGAGGATGAGAATGTTGAAAAGGAGAATAGCAAAACAAATTTATATGCTGCATTTCCAAAATTGTTTGCTGATCTTTGAAGAGGGCATAAGAAGCCTAGAGAAAAATGAACTGATTGCACTTGAGTAGTTCATTATTATCCATAGTTTGTTAAACTCATACACTAAAAAATGACTTTTTTGGAGGAGAAAAGACTGTTTCAGAACTCAAAAAACATCAGTAACAAAGGGCAGTCAAAATAAATAAAGCTTTCTTAATTTCTTTACTAAGACTCCAACTTTAATTTCACATGTTTAAATTATCTATATAATAATTTAAAAGAATTTTCCCTAAAGAAAAAGCATAACTTAATATGACGTTCATTGTGCCTCCCAGGGTTTAAAAATGATGGCCATTTTAGACACAGAGAGTATTTATAGAGTATCTATGTGGTATTTGTAGACCCAAAGGACCTGATAGACAAACAGCTGGTCTATCAAAACAGGATGTACATACAAAGGGGACATTTTTTGGGATCCAAAAACTAATTTTATGTAAGTCTAAACTTATCTTCTGCTGCTAAGTATTTCATGCTCAAATTCTTCTGTAGAGAGGATAAATAGCTTGATGTCATCACACTGGGAGGATGTCAAGAATCAGGGTAATCTGGGCTTGATAAGAATAGAGCTGCAAGTCAATACACATTTTATTTTTGTCTGTATTCAGTTTACTATTATGTAAAAGAGGAGACAGTGGTGCTAGTGGTAAAGAATCCTCCTGTCAATGTAGAAGATGCAAGAGACACAAATTCGATCCCTGGGTTGGGAAGATCCCTTGGAGGAGAAAATGGCAAACCACTCCAGTATTCTTGCCTGGAAAAACCCACGGACAGAGGAGCCAAGTGGGCTACAGTCCATGGGGTCTCAAAGGGTCGGACATGACTGAGCAACTGAACATGAGCCTTAAAAGAAGAAAAGAGTTCCTAAAGGTTTCAGGCAGTTCAGAAAAGTATTTTTTAAAGAGGAAACAGAAATAATAGAAATATCCTACTGTATCATGAATATAGTGTTAGTCACTCAGTCATGTCCGCTCAGTGGAATCATGGATATAAAAATTATTAAAATACTGCTATTCTTTCCTGAATATCACTTTTAATAAATCCTACTATGGATTAATTACTACCAGTTGCCACTGTTAACTCATCTTATTATTTCTTTGTTTAAATAATAGCACTTATGTAATAAAAAAGTAAATAAGAAGCGCTATATAATTTCAAATAAAACCAATTCTAACAATATCAGATCAGATCAGTCGCTCAGTCGTGTCCGACTCTTTGCGATCCCACGAACCGCAGCACTCCAGGCCTCCCTGTCCATCACCAGCTCCCGGAGGTCACTCAGACTCGCATCCATCGAGTCAGTGATGCCATCCAGCCATCTCATCCTCTGTCGTCCCCTTCTCCTCCTGCCCTCAATCCCTCCCAGCATCAGAGTCTTCTCCAATGAGTCAACTCTTCGCATGAGGTGGCCAAAATATTGGAGTTTCAGCTTTAGCATCATTCCTTCTAAAGAAATTCCAGGATTGATCTCCTTCAGAATGGACTGGTTGGATCTTCTTGCAGTCCAAGGGACTCTCAAGAGTCTTCTTCTCCAACACCACAGTTCAAAAGCATCAATTCTTCAGCGCTCAGCCTTCTTCACAGTCCAACTCTCACATCCATACATGACCACAGGAAAGACCATAGCCTTGACTAGGCGAACCTTTGTTGGTAAAGTAATGTCTCTGCTTTTGAATATGCTATCTAGGTTGGTCATAACTTTCCTTCCAAGGAGCAAGCGTCTTTTAATTTCATGGCTGCAGTCACCATCTGCAGTGATTTTGGAGCCCAGAAAAACAAAGTCTGACACTGTTTCCACTGTTTCCCCATCTATTTCCCATGCAGTGATGGGACCAGATGCCATGATCTTCGTTTTCTGAATGTTGAGCTTTAAGCCAACCTTTTCACTCTCCACTTTCACTTTCATCAAGAGGCTTTTTAGCCCCTCCTCACTTTCTGCCATAAGAGTGGTGTCATCTGCATATCTGAGGTTATTGATATTTCTCCCGGCAATCTTGATTCCAACTTGTGTTTCTTCCAGTCCAGCATTTCTCATGATGTACTCTGCATATAAGTTAAATAAACATGGTGACAATATGCAGCCCTGACGTACTCCTTTTCCTATTTGGAACCAGTCTGTTGTTCCATGACCAGTTCTAACTGTTGCTTCCTGACCTGCATACAGATTTCTTAAGAGGCAGATCAGGTGGTCTGGTATTCCCATCTCTTTCAGAATTTTCCATAGTTTATTGTGATCCACACAGTCAAAGGCTTTGGCATAGTCAATAAAGCAGAAATAGATGTTTTTCTGGAATTCTCTTGCTTTTTCCATGATCCAGCGGATGTTGGCAATTTGATCTCTGGTTCCTCTGCCTTTTCTAAAACCAGCTTGAACATCAGGAAGTTCACAGTTCACATATTGCTGAAGCCTGGCTTGGAGAATTTTGAGCATTACTTTACGCCATTTAAGAGCGCCCCGCCGGCTGCGTCGCGCACTAAGAGCGCCCCGCCGGCTGCGTCGCGCACTAAGAGCGCCCCGCCGGCTGCGTCGCGCACTAAGAGCGCCCCGCCGGCTGCGTCGCGCACTAAGAGCGCCCCGCCGGCTGCGTCGCGCACTAAGAGCGCCCCGCCGGCTGCGTCGCGCACTAAGAGCGCCCCGCCGGCTGCGTCGCGCACTAAGAGAGCGCGGCCGAGAGGAGCTACCCCACAACCGAGGAAGGACGGCGGTGAGGGCCAGCGCACTAAGCACTGCCGAGAAGAGCTACCCCACAACCGAGGTCAGGAAGGGCGGCGGTGAGGAGAGACCCCTCGTCCAAGGTAAGGTGCGATGGCTGTGCTTCGCTGGCCAGGAGCAGCCAGAAGCAGCCGTGATGAGATACCCCACGCCCAAGGTAAGAGAAACCCAAGTAAGACAGTTGATCTTGAAAGAGGGCATCAGAGGGCAAATACACTAAAACCATTCTCACAGATAACTAGTCAATCTAATCACACAAGGACCACACCCTTGTCTAACTCAATGAGATTAAGCCATGCCCGAGGGGCAACCTGGGATGGGCGGGTCATGGTGGAGAGATATGACAGGGTGTGGTCCGCTGGAGAAGGGAATGGCAAACCACTTCAGTATTCTTGCCTTGAGAACCCCATGAACAGTATGAAAAGACAAAATGATAGGATACTGAAAGAGAAACTTCCCAGGTCAGTAAGGGCCCAATACGCTACTGGAGATCAGTGGAGAAATAACTCCAGAAATAATGAAAGGATGGAGCCAAAACAAAAAGAATACCCAGCTGTGGATGTGTCTGGTGATAGAAGCAAAGTCCGATGCTGTAAAGAGCAATATTGCATAGGAACCTGGAATGTCAGGTCCATGAATCAAGGCAAATTAGAAGTGGTCAAACAAGAGATGGCAAGAGTGAATGTTGACATTCTAGGAATTAGCGAACTAAAATGGACTGGAATGGGTGAATTTAACTCGGATGACCATTATATCTACTACTGTGGGCAGGAATCCCTCAGAAGAAATGGAGTGGCCATCATGGTCAACAAAAGAGTCCGAAATGCAGTACTTGGATGCAATCTCAAAAATGACAGAATGATTTCTGTTCGTTTCCAAGGCAAACCATTCAATGTCACAGTAATCCAAATCTATGCCCCAACCAGTAACGCCGAAGAAGCTGAAGTTGAAAGGTTCTATGAAGACCTGCAAGACCTTTTAGAACTAACACCCCCCCCCCAAAAAAAGATGTCCTTTTCTAACAATATAGGTGCCAGATTATTAATTATTGGTATATTGTTATGTTCTTTATTGTTTGGTATGGTTGTATCCAAGATTGGTTCTCTAACAAGTTGGTTACTCTATATCCAAGGTTGAATTCTTCTTTAGCCTTTTCCCAGCAATGTAACTTTGGGCACTTAACATTCCTGGGCTAAATACTGGGTTGGTCAAAATGTTTGTTCAGGTTTTTCCATGCCATCGTACAGAAAAACCAGAACAAACTTTTTGGCCAACCAAAAGCTATGGTTTTTCCAATTGTCATGTATGGGTGTGTGAATTAGACCATAAAGAAGCCTGAGCACTGAAGAATTGATGCTTTTGAATTGTGGTGTTGGAGAAAACTCTTGTCTCTTGGACTGCAAGGAGATCACACCAGTCAAATCTAAAGGAAATCAACCCTGTACATTCATTGGAAGGACTGATGCTGAAGCTAAAGCTCCAATAATTTGGCCACCTGATGCAAGAAGCTGACTCATCAGAAAAGACCCTGATGCTGGAAAAGATGGAAGGCGGGTGCAGAAGGGGATGACAGAGGATGAGATGGTTGGATGGCATCACTGACTCAATGCACATGAGTTTGAGCAAGCTCCAGAAGATAGTGAAGGACAGGAAGCCGGGTGTGCTGCAGTCCATGGGGTCACAAAGAGTTGGACACGACTTAGTCACTCAACAACAACAACAATACTCCTTATCTTGCAAAATAATTATAAACAATAATAACTCTTTAGAGATTGTCACCAACTTCAGAGATGGTGGAATGTCCTATAGCAAATAATCAATAAATATTAGCTCTTCTTTCCAAATAATTGTCCCATCAGAAACTGTAAACCCAGCACAAGATCTTCCATGGCAGTTTTGTTTTCTGTTATGAAGTTCTTGGCTCTGTGGTCTCCTGGACCTCAAGCTTGCTTTTTCAAGTCCTTCTCCTTCAAGGTCTTGTAAGGTCTCTGAGAGTGAACTTTTAGCATAGGCAAAGTCATTTCTGATTCACTCTCTGGATGGTTCTTGAGTCTGTTCTCACAGTTAAATTGTCCTAATCCATGTACTTCTTTTTTAACACTTCTGGCTGCATTCCAGTCACATCAGTTCCTTTTAGGAAAGCCCCTATCACCTACTTCTGATTCCACCACTTTGGGTAGAATAGGTTTGCTCCATATTGTCAACCAAAGCTGGATATAAGAAAGACTCAAGCATCCTGTACAGGAAAGCAACGAAGACTGGAATTTCTCCTCAGGAAAAGTGGTGATTTGAGGGAAGATTTTTCCAAGCATGGCCTTTTGTTTCTTCACCTAAGTGTGCTAGTAAGAAGCAGTTCTAAGTGGAAAAACAGGAAAACATCAGAGACAAATTGTTAATTTGTTTCCTAAAGGGATAATTTTCTGGCGGCATTGTGCCAGGAAACTGGCCTTTCCCAGAGTCCTTTCCCTTCCTTCAAACACAGCTACAGACTGTGCATAGGGTCAATTCAAGCTGTGTCATCCATCAGAGAAACCAAACTGGAGAGAAATGTGAGATTCGGGTTGTGGTTAGCATGACCGTGAGGCCAGACTGAATGGTGGTGCCAGGAGAGTCAATGCGGGTAGTCAGAGGGAGACGAGGATGTGACCAATGTAATCATTTGCTTTATGACTCTCAGGCCAACATGAGGTCTTTAAAGGATGAGGTGGCTTGAAACCTCTCTTAAGGGAGGATGTGGACAAATGTCTTTTTTTTTTAAGTAAACTTTGGAGAGATCAGATAGCATACACTGCACAACAGAATCTCAGAACAGGAGCAAACTAATATAATATAAAAATACTAGAAAGAAAAATATTCCATGTGAATTACTGACTCATGCCCTCTTCCAAATTTAAATATGAAAAAAAGTCTATGGAAAGTTCCGTGATACAGACAAGGAAGGTCCTTAGAATGTTGTCACTGTCATTGAAAGAAGGTAGACTTTTTCAGAAGTGTTGGCATAAGAACTCAGGAGGTCACTGAGGGTACCCCTCCCCCTCCCCCAGTGGTGGGAAGCAGCAACTGGTCTCATTGACCAGGGGGTGAATATGTAGTAAAATCTGTGTTTTTGAGGACATAAACCTCAGACTTAAAAATATGAATTTTGGGGGATGGGATATATGACAGAGAATTTCAGTCTATAAGAGATCAGATACATTACTGTGAGAACCAGCAGCTGCCTCCAGCGTTTGGTTGGTGGTGGTAGAGGAGAGGGAGGTATATATGTATGTAACCTGAAAGAGTTAAGAGTTAACGAATTCAAGTATGGGATTCCTTTGTTTGAATTTAATCTTTAAAGAGAGGAATTATACTCGATTTTGCAGAAAGAGAGAATGAGATCTCGCCAGGGCCAGCTGTCATTGTCAGACTGCATGTGTGTGTGCACGCAGTTGCTTAGTCGTGTCCAACTGTTTGCAACCCTACGGACTATGACCCACCAGGCTCCTCTGCCCATGGAATTTCGCAGGCAAGAATACTGGAGCAGGTTGCCATTTCTTGCTCCAGGGGATCTTCCTGACCCAGGGATTGAACCTGAGTCTCTCGCATCTCCTGCATTGGCAGGAGGATTCTTCATAACTGAGCCACTTGGGGAGCCCCATGAAGGGCTATTTTCTGATGGTGACACCAGGTGGCGGCAAGAAGATGCAGCAGTAGACTGACAGACTGCAGCGCTAGCCTGAATAGGATGTGAAAGCCAGTTTCCAGTCCCATTTTCCATTTTAGTGCTGTGTAAGACCCTTGGGTTCATGAAAAAATTCAGGTGGAAGAGAAGACTTGAGAAGTCTTACTATTAAGGAAGGTACTGAATTAAGCATTCAATCAAAATCACAGAGGTTAAGATTGCATTTTTTCACCCCAAGGTAGTAGAACATATATTCAGTCTGCATCAAGAAAGAATTAATTAGGAGGAATCTACATTTTTAACAATCTGTGTTTTATCTAAAGATACCTTCAGAATCTCCTAGTGCTTTACTGGAGAAGGCAATGGCACCCCACTCCAGTACTTTTGCCTAGAAAATCCCATGGGCAGAGGAGCCTGGTGGGTTGCAGTCTATAGGGTCTCTAGAGTCAGACACGACTGAGAAACTTCACTTTCACTTTTCACTTTCAGGCACTGGAGAAGGAAATGGCAAACCACTCCAGTGTTCTTGCCTGGAGAATCCCAGGGACAGGAAGCCTGGTGGGCTGCTGTCTATGGGGTCGCACAGAGTCGGACACGACTAAAGCGATGCAGCAGCAGTGTTTTACTAGAATATAAGTTCCCTGAAGGAAAAGAATTCAGTGCTGTCAATAATACTTACATAAATGAATTTTAAAATCTATTCATTATATTATTTTGAGCTTTGTAAACACTAATTAAATATATAGGCCATTAAATAGGGAAAATATTATTTTCACATCAGATATCAAATATTTCAAATTTATTTAGGCCTAAGAAAATAAAATATAATTCTATTAAACTTATATGCAATTGTTGGATGTTTACATTATGCGTGAATATGTGCTAAGTTACTACAGTTGTGTCCAACTCTTTGCAACCCTCAAAACTCCACTAAAGGCTTTGCAGAAGGAAATGTAGCCCACCAGGCTCCTCTGTTCATGGGATTCTCAAGGCAAGAATACTGGAGTGGGTTGCTATTTCCTTCTCCAGGGGATCTTCCTGACCCAGGGACCTAACCCAAGTCTCTTATGTCTCCTGCATTGGCAGACCAATTCTTTACCACTGAGCTATCTGGGAAGAACACCCATTTAGTTCTGAGTAACCACCTATCCCTTTACTTGAAGTTTTAGTTCCACTGTCAAAAGACTCTGATGTACTCCCCAAATTCCTCAATCCAAATTTGCTCCAAAATGCAGTGACTTTTTATGAGGCAAGTAGTTTGCAGATTAACCTCGGTCTCATCCCACCACCAGACATTCAGTATGTATTAATACTTCCAGGAACCCTCTAAATCTTTATTCCACTAACCAGAGCCCCAATATTAAAATAAAAATCACTCCTTTACTTAAGCTTTAGGTTCCAAAGCTTTTGTTTTGTGCTTTTAGAATCCCCTTGTAGAATTTCAATAAAATAACTCTATTTACCCTTTTCTTTCATTTAGCTTGTTTGTCTTCAAAGGCTGGCCTTTGAAGATTAACTTTGTTCTGCAACAACCCAGCCAATGAGAGGCTGTACCAGCTCAGCCAATGAAAAGCTACTACACTTCAAACTCTTACTTTCCTCCAATGGACTCATTGTTTATTACAACCTCTCCCAACTTCCCCTTTTCCTCAATAAAATAAAGTTTCTTTCCTTAGCATGCTAGTCTCAAACTGCAATTCTCTACTATTCCCAAGTAAACCCATTTTGCTGATTTCAAAAAAAAAAACCTAACAATTAAAAAAAACCAATTACTTGTGGACTTTTGGATAGCAGCCATTCTGATTGGCGTGAAATGGTATCTCATAGTGGTTTTGATTTGCATTTCTCTGATAATGAGTGATGTTTAGCATCTTGTCATGTGTTTGTTAGCCATCTGTATGTCTTCTTTGGAGAAATGTCTATTGAGTTCTTTGGCCCATTTTTTGATTGGGTCATTTATTTTTCTGGAATTGAGCTGTAGAAGTTGCTTGTATATTTTTGACATTAGTTGTTTGTCAGTTGCTTCATTTGCTATTATTTTCTCCCCTTCTGAAGGCTGTCTTTTCACCTTGCTTATAGTTTCCTTTGTTGTGCAGAAGCTTTTTAAGTTTGATTAGGTCCCATTTGTTCATTTTAGATTTTATTTCCGATATTCTGGGAGGTGGGTCATAGAGGATCCTGCTGTGATGTAAGTCAGAGAGTGTTTTGCCTATGTTTTCCTCTAGGAGTTTTATGGTTTCTGGTCTTACATTTAGCTCTTTAATCCATTTTGAGTTTATTTTTGTGTATGGTGTTAGAAAGTGTTCTAGTTTCATTCTTTTACAAGTGTTTGACCAGTTTTCCCAGCACCACTTGTTAAAGAGATTGTCTTTAATCCATTGTATATTCTTGCCTCCTTTGTCAAAGATAAGGTGACCATATGTTAATTGTTCAAACTAAACACTATCATGTTACAATTTATTCACACTAGATGTTTGTAATGTTTCTGATAATCAATAAAAGAGATTCTTGATTTAAAAAAAAAAAAAACAATTAATTTTCCTACTGTTGCTCAGTTCCTTGGACTACAAGGAGATCAAACCAGTCAATCCGAAAGGAAATCAACCCTGAATATTCACTGGAAGGGTGAATGCTGAAGCTGAACTCTGATATTTTGGCCAACTGATGTGAAGAGCTAACTAATTGGAAAAGACCCTGATGCTGGGAAAGATAGAAGGCAAAAAGAGAAGGGGGTGGCAGAGAATGAGATGGTTAGATAGCATCACCAACTCAATGAAAATGAATGTGAGCAAACTGTGAGAGATAGTGGAGGACAGAGGAGCCTGATGTGCTATAGTCCATGAAGTCACAGAGGCAGACACGACTTAGTGACTGGACAACAACAACAGTTGCTCAGTTTAGTTGCTGTGGGTTTTTATTTTTATTATATTATTATATCACGTTATTATAATAAATACTATTTCCCAGTATTTTTTGTTTTAAATGTAATCTAGTCAGGAAACATAACCAGGTATGGGAAATCTTTGGAAAATGCATTTCAATATCAAGACAACACTAACTCTTTTACCAATGCTCTTGTGTAGATTTTTACTGCAAAATTATTTTGTACAGGGAATACAAATACTTCCTATAGTGCTTTTGAATAGAATCTTAATTGATAGTTGAAAAACTCTAAAAATCCTAACACACACTGAAATTTTCTTATTAGCAAATAAAAATGGTGATATTTTGACAGTGGAATCAAGACATGAAAAAAATTAAAATAATAATGAAAAGACAGTTTTATAAAAGGGAATAATGTCATAAAATTTCAGAATTGAAGGAAATTTCAATCTAGTTCAACCATTTTGGAAGAATTACCTCTTGAGCATGTAAGAGGTTCAATTATAATTTTGAGTAAAAGTGCTATGTTGAATATGACCTGAATTAATTGATTTATTTTATTAAGTCCCATTTTTTTACATAAATTCTATTTCTGAACGATTCTGCTGGATCTTATACTGAGATAAATCAATATGACCAAAAACATGTGCGCGCGCATGCGCGCGCGCGCGCACACACACACACACACACTACTAGACTCGTAATAGATAAAATGTGTCTCTTTTTTGATTCAATAAGTAAAGTTAAATAAAACCTAGGCTGATTTTCTATAAAGATAAATATAACCCCTGACTTTAAAAATAGTTTAGATTATAAAAAAGAAAAGATTTTTATTTTTTTTAAAGTGCGAGAGTCTTTTCATTTCTTTGAACATAGCATTTCAACTGGATCAAATCCAGGTTTTTACCACCAAGAAAAAATATCCAATGTATAAAACAAATAATTTTTATGTATTCATAACCATTTTAACAATTTTCCTTTCAACTTTTCAATATACCATTCTTCTGAAATGAGTAGTCAGAAACCCCAAGCCACTTTGACAAGGATCCAGGAGGTATTGCATATTCTAGAATAAAATGGAGTCAAAAGTCTTTGATACATCATCAAAGTACTTCAGAATCTTACACCTCTTCTGTGAACATATTTCAACTTAAAGTAGTATGAAAATAGCTCTCTTTTTCTCAGCATAACCTCAAAGTCAACTACCAACAGAGGACATATTAAAGAAAATTTGAGAAATAATTTTGGTTTTTATATTTGGATTTGCATCATTTCTGTTTCATTTTTCTAAGTGCAGCCCTTACTCCCCTGCCAGACATCAGTCTCAGCAGATTGCTGTATAAGAATTCTGAGAACCTTGAGAAATTAACTATAACTGCTTATCATTCACAATAATTAATAAGATCTTAGGTATGCCACACAGTTTCTTAGAAAGAACTGAAATTACAGGCTTAATTTGCTTCTGATTTCTTGACAGCTAGAATCAAAAATATTGGATATTTTTCCTTAGCTGCTTATCAAACTGTTCAAACAAAAAATAAAGGGGCAGAAAAGTTTAACCTCATGAGCCGTTCCCATTTTGACTTGCTTTAAAACTTCTTGGGTGATTCAGATGGTAAAGAATCTGCCTGCAATATGGAAGACCCAAGTTTGATTCCTAGGTTTGGAAGATCCCCTGGAGAAGGGAATGGCTACCGGCTCCAGTATTCTTGTCTGGAGAATTCCATGAACAGATGAGCCTGGTGTACTATAGTCCATGGGGTCGCAAAGAGTCAGATATGACTAAGCGACTAACACTTACACTTTAGTGACTATGTACATGGAATTTGCATCAACTGGGCCCTCAGGGTTGTGCTCATTTTGTGTGCTGGCTTTTTTCTTGGATATGTTAACTTCTAATCCTACCAGAACATGCCATGCTATCTGTGTACACAAGTAAGTTTGGGACCTCGTATTTTACCAGACAGTATTTTGGAACAGTTTAATAATTCTTTTCTTTTCTTTTTTTTCATTTGGGAGAGCTCATTGGTACAAATATTGTCACAGTGAAAACGTAGTTTAACTTCAATTTTACATTGAGTCCTAATATGGCATAGATCTCATCTTTCCCTAATTTTTCTCCTCTAATGAACTTCAGTTCAGTTCAGTCCTAGTCGTGTCCGACTCTTTGCGACCCCATGGACTGCAGTACGCCAGGCTTCCCTGTCCATCTTCAACTCCTGGAGCTTACTCAAACTCATGTCCATTGAGTCGGTGATGCCATCCAACCATCTCATCCTCTGTCGTCCCCTTTTCCTCCCGCCTTCAATCATTTCTAGCACCAGGGGCTTTTCAAATGAGTCAGTTCTTCGCATCAAGTGGCCAAAGTATTGGAGTTTCAGTTCAGCATCAGTCCTTCATTGAATATTCAGGACTGATTTCCTTTAGGATGGACTGGTTGGATCTCCTTGCTCTCCAAGGCACTCTCAAGAGTCTTCTCCAACATCACAGTTCAAAAGCATCAATTCTTTGGCACTCATCAACTTAGAGGTAAATAAAGATAACAATATGCTTTTTAAGGTGCTCTCTCTTTTTTTTTTTTGCACAGCATGTGGGATCTGAGTTCCCCAACCAGAGAATGAACTCACACCCTCTGCAGTAGAAGCACAGAATCTTAACTCTTGTTATTATTTTAACATAATAATTCCACTTCTAATGTTTTATCTTAAGGAGAAGAATATGAATAAGGATTTTTTTCAAGTTGTTCATCATAATATTAAATACAAAGAAAATTCTTAATAACACAAATATTCAGGAAAAGAGAAATAGTTTTATAATGTAGAATACTTCCATGAGATAAAATAGAGTGCAACCATTAAAAACTCACTCCTGTTTTGAACCATATTTTGTGACCCTGAAATTATATAAATTTAACAACAATCATCAGGTTAAGAAAGTATGACACACAGCATGATCCTTGAAATGTGCCTGGAATTTGACTTATAAAGATTTATATAATTCAAGTATTTTATCTTAAAGAACTCCGCCCTTGCATATGCACAGACGTAATAAAATGGTGCTTTAAGATAATCAGTGGAAACAGTATGAGCAGAGGTTGGCTCAGACCTTGGTAAATGTCAGAGGCTAACACATATTGGGACACATTACCAGAAATCTTTGGCAATGAGAATCAAGAGATAACATGGGAAACAAAAGGCAAGTGGACGTTGGAGACAAATGCCTACATATTTACAGTCTATCTGAGTCAGGAGAACAACCCGAGGAAACCAGTGGTGGATATAGCTACTTATCCCACTAAGAAGACAAAATTCAAAATTCTGTATTGTTTGAAGGGAGAACACAGCACAAGGAAATAAGAATCTAAGGAGGAGAATCCAAATGAGGCCATAAAGAGACTGTTCCTTTCTCAGAAAAAAGTATTTCTAGCACCTTCCTCCAACAAGAGAAGTCTTTCCCTTGATAGTATAAATTTAAGTAGTGTTAATTATTTATTAGTATTAATAAATTAATTAGTATTAATTAGTTATTTCCAATTCAGAAAGAAGCCAAACATTATTTTACTAACCATGTGTATTAGTCAGGATTCCGAAGAGAAACAGAACCAATAGGGTAGATTTATAGATAATGAGGAAATTCATTACAGGAATTGGCTCATGTGCTTATGGAGCCCAAGAGGTTTCACAGTCTGTCATGTAAGAGCTGGAGAACCAGGAGAAACAACAGTATAATTCCCAGCCCCAGGCTGCAGGTCACTGGTATTAGTACCAGGTTTGAGAAGACATAAGAATCAGCAGCACAAGACAGCCCACAGAATAGGAGAAAATATTTACAAATGAAGCAATTGACAAGCAGTTAATTTCTAAAATATACAAACAGCTCATGCAGCTCAATATTTAAAAAAACAATCAATCAAAATATCAGCAGAAGATCTAAATAGATAGTTCCTCAAAGAAAACATTCATTTGGCTAGGAAGCACATGAAAAGCTATTCAACACTGCTCATTACTAGAGAAATGCCAATCAAAACTACAATTAGGTATCACCTCACACTAGTCAGAACAACTACATCAAAAACCTACAAACAATGAATGCTTGGAGAGGGTGTGGAGAAAAGGAAACACTCTGGCACTGTTGGTGGGAATGTAAATTGACACAACCACTATAGAGAACAGTATGGAGATTCCTTTAAAAACTAGGAATAAAACTACCATATGACCCAGCAATCCCACTACTGGGCATATACCCTGAGAAAATCATTATTGAAAAAGATACATGCACCCCAATGTTCATTCAGCACTGTTTACAACAGCCAGGACATGGAAGAACCTAAATGTCTATCAAGAGAGGCATGGATAAAGAAGACGTGGTACATATAAACAATGGAATATTGCTCAGCCATAAAAAAGAATGAAATAATGCCATTTGCAGCAACACAGATGGACCTAGAGATTGTCATAATAAATCAGACAGAAAGACAAATATCGTATGATATCACATATTTGGAAAAGAAGGGTATAAATGAACTTATCTACAAAATAGAAATAGAGTTACAGATGTAGAAAACAAACTTATGGTTACCAGGGAGTGGGGGTGGGGAACAAATTGGAAAATTAGGATTGACATTTACATGCTACTGTAGAAGAAGGATAGAATTCAAGCAGACACTTGAGGTCAAGCTCAAACTCTCCCATTCTCTGCCTCTTCATTCTCTTCAACCTCTCAACAGATTGGATGATGCCCACCCACGCTAGTGAAGGTGAATTTTCTCTACCCAGTCTGTTGACTCAAATGTTAATCTCTTCCAGAAACACCTTCACAGACAGACCCAGAAATAATTCTGACATCCCTTAACTCAGCCAGGTTGACACATTAATTAACCAAAACGTCATCCCTCATTCTGATTTTCTCTATTCTCCCTCTTGGCTCTCAGTTTTAACTTTTCCAAATCATGATAGAATATATTTATCTCAGACTTAACCTTCCTGTATTTTCTAAATCAAGATAAGGGGAAGAAAAAACTTGCTGGATGTGCATCTGACTCAACAGCATAAGGGACTGTTGCTGGTGCTTGTTGGTCCTACCCAAAGTCCTCATGACAATGACTATAGGCATGACCTCTCTTCTGTAACTTTTTATCCTAGGAACACTCTGCAGTCATGAAGAATCTTTTGGTGGACCCATTGCTGCATGAAAAGGATATACATTTAAAGCTTTGGAGATACAAGCTGCCATAGTCACTGTTCAAGAATTTCTATTGTGGGTGTTTTGTTTCTTTGAGAACAGGCAATTTTGCCTAAGATGCTTGCTTTCCTCCTCTCTGTCAATGTCAGGCTGATGAGAGGAGTGGCGTGGGGTCATGAAAGGAGGAAAAAATCTCTGACCACAGCTTGTCATCAACCCCAAATTCCAGAATTCCTAAAGGCTTACTTGAGATAGTAATGTTGGCCAAAAGATCAGTTTTTTAATAGAATTATGAAAAGAGGGGATTCTGTATTTTATGGTTTTATATTTAGGCTTTAATTGTTGCATTTAAAGATTGCTCATGTCAAAGATACATGGACCTGTAAACAGTTGATATTAAGGCCATGAGAACCAGTACTGTTGGAGCAGTTGTAAATGGAGATCATCTATTTTAAGGGGTTGGTGTCTGAATTGCGTGATGTTTCAAAAGCTACCTTTGCATATAAATAAAATCTAAGTCACGTTTAAGGATACTGAACTTTTTATGAGATTTTTCTGAAGCAATGTTATGCCTGTTTTTGTCTCAAAATATTGCTACTTAGATTTATTCCTTAGATATTTCACTAGATAAGGAACAACTTGTTACTGTGACTTAGTGTTTCACAACATAGACACACCCTTGCTCATAAACTCTTATTTGACAGGGTGGAAAAAATAAGGATTTAATTAATAATTCATCTTTAATTAGTTTTCTTTTCTAAGAGGCATTTTAATTTATTTGCTCCATTCCCAGGTCAGTAGCAATCACTGTTTTAAGAAACATCCCAATCTATTTGAACTACTGTGGTTGCTATGAAGACTATGTCCAATCTTAATTTTTAAATGGTTTTATAAAGAATAATCTACACATGTTGTAAAGCAGTCTCTCTCACACACACATGATATCACTTTGTATAAAAGTCAAAGTAAAAGCCCCCATTTTCTGCCCAGAGGATATTATTCCCCAGGATACTAAGCCACTGTCATATAATGCTTATCAAAAAAATTATACAATATTCTTGCTGACACTAGATATTATCAATATTTTTACCAGTCTTGCACATTAGGTATAACATCTCCTAGTTTAAAGTGTTTTTTAAAAGTTATAAGTCGTATTGGATAGTTTTTTATTTTTCTCTATCAGCGTTTGCCCAGTTATCAGTTGGGTTGTTATACTTTTCCTTAAAACTTTAAAGCCTCTGAAAAGAATGTGTCAATGCTCTCTTTGATTTATTTATTACAAATTTTTCCCTCAATTTAGTGTGTATCTGTTGACACAATTAATGTGTCATTTTTCCCAAGCAGAAAACTTAATTTTGATAATCAAATTTATCAGTTTTTCTTTATGGCTTTGGTTTAGAATTACGCTTAGAGTGTGTTCCCTGTTTAGTAAGAACAGTTAACATTCCTGATCACAGATATATTCCAGGAGGTGCTGTCCTGGCTGCCTGAGTGGCATTTGCAGGGGCGCCTGGGGTGCACAAGTGACTTTACACATATCAGCACAGGCCACAAAGGCCAAAGCCTGAAGCACACTTTATCCTAGTCTCGTCAGAAATCCCTGTGATCCTCTTGGAACCCAGGATTGAAGGCTTGTGAGGATCAACTACAGGGCTATCTCCTCTTTCCCCTTCTCTGCCGTGGAAGGCCATCGTGCAGTAGTGTCTCATTGCCTCCCACATCCTGAAGGTTGACCTGTTTTTCTCCACCCTCACCTCTCTCAGAGTGTAGCTCAGACCCTAACATTGCAGCACCACCATGTAGCTGCCACTCAACAGAGTATCACAAAACTCACATTGCACTTATCTGACTTCTTTTGTTTTAGTATCATTCATAGTGGGATGTGAGACAAGGGGCAGGGAGCTAGTACTTTTGACCAGTCTTCCATCTGCTGTTGGTTATGTAGAAAATGCATATCCACATAAGTAATATGTGTAATACTCATGGGTGATATATAACCAATATATGCATGTGTGCATGCTATCTCTTCAGTCGTGTCTGACTCTCTGCGATGCTATGGACCCTAGCCTGCCAGGCTCCTCTCCAGGCAAGAATACTGGAGTGGGTTGCCATGCCCTTCTCCAGGGGATCTTCTTGACTCAGAGATTGAACACAAGTCTCTTATGTCTCCTGCATTGGCAGGAAGGTTCTTTACTACTAGTGCCACCTGAGAAGCCCGCCCAATGTATGAATGTGGGTAATACATTCCCTGCTGTTGCTGCTGCTAAGTCGCTTCAGTCATGTCTGACTCCTTCTCCAATACATTCCCTAGAGTAGGAAGGGGCAACCCACTCTAGTATTCTTGCCTAGAAAATTCCATGGGCAGAGGAGCCTGGTGTGCTACAGTCTATTGGGCCACAAAGGGTAAGACACAACTGAGCACATAAGTAATAAACTGTCTAAATCTCAAAGTACCTCACTGAATCTCTACCAGCAGGATCTGTCAGATTTTGGACTAAGCTTTGCCTTGATATATTAACTCATTTAATCCACAGAATAACTTTATGAAGTAAGTGCTTTTTATACAGATGAATAAACTGAGTGCTGTGTGTTGAATGCTTGTGTCCCCCGCCACCCCCAAAATTCATTTGCTGAAGCCCAGCTTGCAAGGTGGTGGTGTTAGGAGATAGGGCTTTGGTTTGGATTTCCCCTGATGGGCCAGTGGTTAAGAATCCTCCTTCCAATGCAGGGGACGAGGGTTCAATCCCTGGTCAAGGAACTAAGCTCCCATATGCTGTGGGTCAACTAAGTCCATAGGCAAATCAAAATAGTCAAATCTATATAGACAAAAAATAGATTAAAGTACATCTAGGGCTAGGGAAATGGCAACCCACTCCAGTACTCTTGCCTGGAAAATTCCATGGATGGAGGAGCCTGGTAGGCTGCGGTCCATGGGGTCGCTAAGAGTCGCACATGACTGAATGACTTCACTTTCACTTTTCACTTTCATGCATTGGAGAAGGAAATGGCAACCCACTCCAGTGTTCTTGCCTGGAGAATCCCAGGGACAGGGGAGCCTCGTGGGCTGCCGTCTCTGGGGTCGTGCAGAGTCAGACACGACTGAAGCAACTTAGCAGCAGCAGCAGGGCTAGGGATAGGTGGCTTTGGGGAAAATGGGAAATGACTGCCAAAGGTGATGGGATTTCCTTCCTTTCTTTCTTTCTTTTTTGTGGTATCTTCCCTGATTAGGACCAGGGACAGGACCTGTGCCCCAGCATTGGGAGCACGGAGTCTTAACCACTGGACCACCACCAGGGACGTCCAATGGTGTTTCTTTTGAGGTGATGTCACTGTTCCAAAATCAACCATAATAATGATTGCACACTCTGAGAATAAACTAAAATCATTAAATTGTCCACTTTAAGTGAGTAAATTGTGAACTATATCTCATAAAACTATTAAAATACATTTGGTATTTTTATTAAGTTCACACTAAGTTGAGAATTAACAGAGGTGTCCTGGGGATCTTTGCAGAGAACAATGAATGCCTGGAAAAGAGTGGATTTGGGAAAATAAGCTGGCAACGAAGCAAGTAAACACTTTCTTCCTCTAAAACTCTGCCTACCTAGCATCCAATAATGCTTTCTGCTTTAAAGCAAGTGATCTACAGGCTTCCCTGGTGGTTCAGTGGTTGAGACTTGTGCTTCCAGTGCAAGGGACATGGGCTCGATCCTAGTTTGGGGAACTAAGATCCTGCATGCCTCATGGGGCAGCCAAAAAAAGTATAAGTATACATACATAAACTAGGTTTTAAAACAATAAAGTAAATCACCTAAAATGGTGCTCCTAGTCCAAACCTATGGTGGTATGTGTCAGGAAATAAGGATTGGAGAAGAAAACTGGATTTCAACCTCTGGCAAGCGAGCATTCAAAGGGTAGTGGCTGCAAAAGGAACAGGAGAGTGAAGAACCCTGGATTCCTTGTGCCTGCACACCTTACTTCACAGTATTGAATGAAACGGTAGTGGTAGATTCTGTAAGGCCTACCTTCATCTTGACTTCAGTGTGTTGCTACTTGTTTTCAAATGAAAACTCTTGAACATTAACTGAGATGATGTGAAAACATCTCTGGGCAATTTTGGTTTCAGCTCTGTTCCTACCACAATCTTCTCCACATCATACATTACAAGAAATGACAACAAAGAGACTATAGGTAATCTTCTATATATAACACTTCATTGACCCTTAGAAGAAGGCTTTCCAGTTTGTGATAATGTCAGTCAATATTAAGAATGTGAGGTCTTACTAAAAGATTTTCTAAAAGGAAAGGCTCTTAAAGACAAATCTGTAACCACAGACTAAAGCCAAGAATGCAATGTGACAGCCATCTAATGGGAAATTCAGCATAAATTATCCACATGAAAGAGTGCAACTAGAGGGATACATTATCTTTTACTATCAAAAATATGCTTTGTTCGGCACTGTAACGTAGAGTATCTTATTGGCAGGAAAATAAAAGGCTCTTGGGTCTGTCCCAGCTGTGTACTTAACAAGGCCCCACAGCTGCTTTTTCAGATCTTTTGCGGTAAACCATTTAGGAAGAAAGAGAGAGTGTGTTTTATCATAAACATCCTCATCCACGTTTGCCTTGATTCTTTCCCCACCTCAGACTTCTTTCAGAGTGCAGATCTTGGCCTGTTATCAGAAAGCAAAGAAACCAAAGTTTTAAAACCCTAATTGTAGTGAGTCCTTGGACTTTTCAGTCTACTAGAGAACCAGGAGCCAGTAACCAAGGAGCAGTCCTCCTTCTGGACCACCAATCCCACCCAGTGAGAAGCTTGGCTTCTCAAGTGGTAAATCTTAGAGTCATAACTCTTGTTCAGTCACTAAGTCGTGTCCCACTCTTTGGGATCCCATGAACTGCAGAATGCCAAGCTTCTCTGTCCTTGAGTATCTCCCAGAGCTTGCTCAAACTCCTGTCCTTTGAGTCAGTGATGCTGTCTAACCATCTCATCCTCTTTTGTCCCCTTCTCCTCCTGCCTTCAATCTTAACCAGTATCAGGGTCTTTTCCAATGAGTCAGCTCTTCACATCAGGTGGCCAAAGTATTGGAACTTCAGCATCAGTCCTCCCAATATTCAGGGTTGATTTCTTTTAGGATTGACTGGTTTGATCTCCTTGCTGTACAAGGGACTCTCAAGAGTCATCTCTAGCACCACAATTCAAAAGCATCCATTCTTTGGCCCCCAGCCTTCTTTATGGTCCAAATTCCACATCCATAATCAAAAAACCATAGATTTGACCAGATGGATCTTTGTCAGCAAAGTGATGTCTCTGCTTTTTAATACATTGTCTAGGTTTGTCCTAGCTTTTCTTCCAAGGAGCTAGTGTCTTCTAATTCCATGGCTGCAGTCACTGTCCACAGTGACTTTGGAGCCCAAGAAAATAAAATCTGTCACTGTTTCCACTTTTCCCTTTTCTATTTGCCGTGAAAGTGATGGGACTGGTAGTAACTCTTAGAGTGGCTATAAGGACCCACCCTCCTAGCAGTGACATATGCTCTAACCATTGTATGTCTACCCAGGTGGGTCAAAAGAGCCTAGTCATATGTCAATGGGAATTGACGAAGCAGCTCTGTCATATCTCTACACTCTTGGCTACCAGCAATATCTAAGTTATTCAAAATTTTTGACTACATAATATTCAAAGAAAAGAACACAATACATTATTCAAAACTTTGATGGGGAAATCCACATACATTTTGGACAATTTTGTTTTCACTGCAACTAGCATCATTAACTTTGAGTCCAAATCAAAAGCCAACACTGTCCCAGAGTATTCCAAATGGCCCGGAGAGTGTCTTTCTTTTCATCTATCAAGAGCGACTCTTGGAGCAACTCTTGGTGGCTTCCTGTAGATGCTCCCTTTTGCTTCTTGACTAAACTGTGAAATATGAGCTCCATGATTTATGTCTCATGCTATTCATTTCATTCTTTTCAGTTAAAAATAATAATTTCCTGACTCCCTCCTCTTTTATTCTCATTCATTCTCCTCAAACCAGACAGTGGAGTGAGGATGAATAAAATGAAAGCAATGGCAGTCTTGAATTTTAATCTACCCCCAGTAGACTTACCAGTTTTTGTCAAGTATTATAGGAGTTTAGCTTCTGCTTTTTTTTTTTTTTACAAACAACTTTGCTGATTTTACAAACAACTTTGGGCTTCAATCTATTCTACTGAGAAAGTGAGTAACATAATCTATTGTCTGATATTCATGGTAGGTAGTACGCTAAGCTGCTGCTAAGTCACTTCAGTCGTGTCCGACTCTGCGACCACAGAGACGGCAGCCCACCAGGCTCCACCGCCCCTGGGATTCTCCAGGCAAGAACACTGGAGTGGGTTGCCATTTCCTTCTCCAATGCATGAAAGTGAAGAGTGAAAGTGAAGTCGCTCAGTAGTGTCCAACCCTCAGCGACTCCATGGACTGCAGCGTACCAGGCTCCTCTGTCCATGGGATTTTCCAGGCAAAAGTGCTGGAATGGGTTGCCATTGCCTTCTCCGAGTAGGTAGTATATTCTTCTAAAAACCTAGAAATATAGGTGATTAGATCAGGGGAGTCACAAATAAGCTTAATTGTTTTTTCCTTGCATACAGATAGTTCTTTCTAGCCTACATAAGATCTTATGTCACCTCTAGTTGGAGATATTCAAGATGTTGGACTGAGGTGTAAAAAACTACATAACCTCTCTTTTTACTCTGCAGGCAATTCTGTTGGTGAAAGTAGAGGGAAGAAATGAAAAGTAATGGCTGAAATATGTTAAAAAACAGTTCACTTCTGCCCCTCACTTTCTTTGACAGCCAAGATTTGGCCTTGCAGTATTTCTCATTAATCCCAATAACAACTGTAGAATGGCCAAAACCAGATGTAAAACCTTTCTATATATGGAGGAGCAGAAATTAACTAACTCAAATTAACTAACTGAAATAACCTACTCTCAGAAGTATCAAAATATAAATACTAATTTTAGTACTAATTAATACTAATATAAATGCTATTTCCAATACTTAGTATGTGTATACTGGCATCTTACCCATAAAGTGAAACCATAGCTGATGACCCAGATAAGTGACTTAAAAACATATGGCTGAACTTTCTGAAAATGAGATTTCTAAAAATAGAGTATTACTTATTCAGTTTGATTTTTTTCTGGATATCTGCTTTTATGAGGAAATTTGAAGTGTGTTCCCTACTTATCCTTGAAATTTTGGAAGCTAAATACATTTTCTAAATTATTTACCAACCTGAAATACACTTTTTATCTTCCTAAATATTTTTGTTTTGCAGATCTCTACGTACTTTTTAAAGCTAATTTTAAATAAACTTTAAATTGTGGATCTAGGAACATTAGAGGGGACACCCATGACATCTAAAATTGATTGATTATTTTACTCATAATGTTTATGACATTATGTATCTAGTATTTAAGGAAATCATGGATAAATTAGGTACACATTCTTCCATCAAGAAGCTAAGAGGCTGATAAAAGGGTAGAAGGCATTTGTATAAATAACGAGGGTACATAGTTGAAGGTATAAATAGCTAGAAAAAAGTGGTATGAGTACTGTTATACTTATGAAAGATTTTTGCTCATTTATACTTGTGAGTTATCAGGAAAAGGCTATTTTAACGTAGAATTATACAGTTGGGAAGGAAAGATAACTCGACTTCACTCTGTAGGGAGCTAACTTGAGAGAGAGTAGATGTTTTAAACCATATAAAGATATTCCATAATGAAATCCATCTAAACATTTTTTAAAACCCACATTTATATTTCATAACTCCTTCTTAAATTTATAAATAAAACCCCACAAAATATAGTTCCAATAAAATATATCTCAGAGGTCTGCAAAAGAAATTCTTACTAATATTGAGAAATAAATGTTACAAGAGGGGAGAGTTCATTGCAAACCTCTGAGCATAAAAAAAACATTTCACATAGAAAGTATTATTTGAGTTGCTTTTGTTATTGCTCAGTCACTAAGTCACATCTGACTCTTTGTGACCCCATGGACTGCAGCACAACATGTTCCTCTGTCCTCCACTATATCAAGGAGTTTGCTCAAATTCATACCCATTGAGTCAATGATGTTATCTAACCATCTCATCTTGTCACCTTTTTCTCCTTTTGCCTTCAATCTTTCCCAGCATCAGGGTCTTTTCCAATGAGTCAGCTCTTCATATCAGATGGCTGAAGTATTGGAGCTTCAGTTTCAGCATCAGTTCTTCCATGGCTGAAGTATTGGAGCTTCAGTTTCAGCATCAGTCCTTCCAATGAATATTCAGGATTGATTTCCTCCAGGATTAACTGACTGGTTTGATCTCTGTGCAGTCCAAGGGATTCTCAAGAGTCTTCTACAGCACCACAATTTAAAAGCATTAATTCTTCGGTGCTCAGCCTTCTTTATGGTCCAACTCTCACATCCATACATGGCTACTGGAAAAACCATAGCTTTTACCATATGGACCTTTGTTGGCAAAGTGATATCTCTCCTTTTAATGTACTGTCTAGGTTTGTCATAGCTTTCCTTCCAAGGAGCAAGCGTCTTGACTTCATGGCTTCAGTCACTATCCACGGTGATTTTGGAGCCTGAGAAAATATAACCTGTCACTGCTTCTACTTTTTATTCTTCTATTTGCCATGAAGTGATGGGACTAAATACCATGATCTTCATTTTTTAATGTTGAGTTTCAGCCAGCTTTTTCACTATCCTCTTTCACCTTCATCAAGAGGCTCTTTAGTTCCTCTTCACTTTCTGCCATTAGAGTCATACTATCTGCATATCTGAGGTTGTTGATATTTCCTCCGGGAATTTTGATTCCAGCTTGTGATTCATCCAACCTGGCATTTTGCATGATGTACTCTGCATAGAAGTTAAGTTAGCAGGGTGACAATATAAAGCCTTATCATATTCCTTTCCCAATTTTTAACCAGTCCATTGTTAAAATGTTCCATGTCCAGTTCTAATTGTTGCTGCTTCTTGACTGGCATACAGGTTTCTCAGGAGACAGGTAAAGTGGTCTGGCACTCCCATCTCTTCAAGAATTTTCCATGGTTTGTTGTGATCCACACAGTCAAGGACTTTAGTGTAGTCAATGAAACATAAATAGATATTTTTTCTGGACTTCCCTAGCTTTCTCCATGATCCAATGAGTGTTGACAATTTGATTCCTGGTTCCTCTGCCTTTTCTAAATCCAGTTTGTATGTTTGAAATTTCTCAGTTCACATACTCTTGAAGCCTAGCTTGAAGGACTTTGATCATTACCTTGGTAGCATGTGAAATGATTGCAATTGTACAGTAATATGAATATTCTTTGGCATGAAGTCATCAGTGTTTAAATACATGAGTAGATGACATTCGAGCCATTATGACTAAACTAACTGCGGTATTTTGTATACCCTGGAGTGAGGAAACTTTTAAAAAATTACTATAATAGTTTGCTTCTTACCACTGATGGCTCAGCGGTAAAGAATTTACCTGCCAGTGGAAGAGTCACAGGTTCAATCCCTGGGTTGGGAAGATCCCCTGGAGAAGGCAATGGCTATGCATTCCAGTTTTCTTGCATGGAGAATCCCATGGTCAGAGAAGCCTGGCAAGCTACAGTCCATAGTGTCGCAAAGAGTTGGACACGACTTAGTGACTAAACAACAATAATGTAATAGTCCAGGTGAAGAATGGTGATTAAATACTGAGCGACAGTGAGAAATTACATAAAAGCAATAACATTAGAAATAGAACTGCTGCTGCTGCTGCTAAGTCACTTCAGTCGTGTCCAACTCTGTGCAACCCCATAGATGGCAGCCCACCAGGCTCCACCCGTCCCTGGGATTCTCCAGGCAAGAACACTGGAGTGGGTTGCTATTTCCTTCTCCAGTGCCTGAAAGTGAAAAGTGAAAGTGAAGTCGCTCAGTCATGTCCGACTCTTCTCGACCCCATGGACTGCAGCCTAGAAATAGAAAGAAGCAGACAATTGCAAAATATTTTCCTAGTGACATAATGAACCATACCTTAGAAAATATGGAAAACTCTATCCCATTCACTTGCTTTCCCTTGTGATATAAAAAGGACCCTTCATTTGGAAGACTACTGCACAAGCTCCAGTCATGGAACCAGTGAGTCTTGAAAACAGCTATATTGGCACACCACATCAGTTTGAGTTTCTTCTTGTTCTTGCATAAAAAGCTCGAAGCCATATACTCAGGGTACTTTTAACAGGACCTCGAATGTGCTGAGTTGACTAAAAGCACGAATTTCCATCTGATGTCGGACACACTGCCAAGCTTTAACTTTACAATGAAGCTGCAGCACATATGCCAAATAGAAAATCAGAGAGCTGTGTTCCCTCTGAATCCCAACGTACCAGTGGACCCGTGAACCCATATTGTCCTACTTTTGGAAGTAAAAAGAAGTCTCACTGAGGTCACTTGGCTCACAGGGTGAATAAGCCTGTGTATGTGATTTACTCATTGTGTCAGTGATTTACTCAACTGTCTCTTCAAATTAAGCTTCAACTCTACTACCTTCCTTTATGTCAGTTGTTCCTGCTGAAGTCTAAATAAAGGAAATTTAATCCAATCAAACTATAGACTGAAAATAAACACCAAAGGGGAAAAGTAAGCAGCCCATGTTATTGAAATTCCAAGGGCTCTTTTAGTCTGGCTAACACTGCTCCTATTGGGGAGCCTCCAGTGGGACCCTTGGTAAGTGAATAAACAAAAAGCCAAGTACTATCAAGTAATCATCTGGCAATATCAGAAACTTTCCATCTCATTTAGGAAGAAAGCACCCATTGGTGTCAGAGAGCATAACATAGCAGTGAGGAAATCCACATTGGCATGTGATGGCTTTTCCCCATTAAGCCATAAAGGCCAGGCTGAGTGACGGTCATACCTTGCCAAACAAGCTTGAGCTGAAGTCAAGAAAGTAGAAAATGCCTGGATATTTCATTGTTCAATGGAGAATAGCAGATACATCAAGAGACAAGCAAGAGGCAGCAATTTATTGACTAAGACACGCTGGAGTGGAAATAGGGAACCAGAGGATTGGCCGTAGAATAGCTTTTCCTATAATGGTTTGCAACTAAAGATTCCTGGAAAAGACCACCCTCCCAGAGAATGGAGAACCACTCATGTGTGCGTGGCACAGGCAAACCAAATGGGCCAGATTTTCAAACCAGACAATTTAGGAAATTATATGACTAGAATCTTAAAACCTGCACTTTTACTTCATATATCACAAAGCACAGCATTTCTTATCCTGTAATCTTTTAAGCATGAAAATCCACAAGAGAAACCTTTAATGAAAGTTGTTCTTTTCCACCCTTTGAAATCCTTTCTTATTAATTTGAAGCAACTTGGAAAACTGTGAATTATTGAATGGACTGGGTCATGGAATGTTTTTAAAGCATTATTGTGTTGAAGGGAAGACAAAAGGGGGTAGAGAAAAAGAGAGAGAATCCCTCGCTTGAGGAAAGTAAGAACAAACTTATCTCTTGTGCATGCAATCACTTTACTTTTCTGAGTAGTCCACTGAGGTAGGTATTTTGAATTCCGTGTTGTGGATGAGGAAAGAGAGAATAAGAGAGATTAAATAAGCTGTCCAAGGTCATACAGAAGAAACTCAAAGATTTTTTTTCACTAGAAACCAATGACTCATATATCCTGCACCCTGATATTCCTCACTACATCTTCAGCATCCCAATAGTTGACAAGGACCACTCCTTAAGAATTAGCTTAATGACTGGATGAAATTTATTTCTTATTCCAATGCAGAGTATTCAAATGAACTATCTTAAATTACTTGTGACAATATGTTTCCCAATTCACTATATCATTCTGGGGTGAAAACATCCTTTCCATTTCTGCCACAGCATTGCTCTGTGATGCTAGGCAAATTACTTAACTTCTCTGAGTCTCATTGTCCTCATATGTAAAAGGAGAGAGTAAACCCAAATGTATAAGTGATTATACTATATGATGTAATTCATGTAAACATTTAGCACAGTGCCTAGCATATAGTGATTGGTTAAAGCTGGTAATGATAATCAGATAGGTTATGCCACCTTAGCAAACAACCACCAAAAAAATCCGTGATTTTCAGCAACAAAAGTAAATTGTTATTCACCTAAACGTCAATCATTGGTCTGCTAAACTCTAAATATGCTCACTTAAGGTCTCAGAATGACTAAAACTTCTAATCAGTGTGAAGCACTATTTTCTGTTTTCACTGAAGTGACCAATAAAGTTGGCACTCCACTTCTCCACTCTCCAGTGTCATCAGTGTTTAGTGGAGAGCTGAACTTCTAACTCAACTCTGTAGCAACAAAGTGATGAAGCTAAACATTAACTCCTACCTGACTTTCACACTATGCATCAATCAGGAATCTGCCTAAAAACAAACAAACTAAATGAAATAGAATACAGAGACTCAATATAATATCTAAAATGTTCAGTGAACAAATTAAAAAATCAAAGGAAAAGTCCCACTTGAATGAGAAAAGACATTCAACAAACAGCAATACACAGATAAATCAGATGTTGGAATTAAGAGACAAGGAGTTAAAGGAGCCACCATAAACTAGTGCAGCAAGCAATTATGAATTCTCTTCACACAATTAAAAAAGAGAATAATCTAAACAGAGAAGTAACAGTTACACAAAAAGAATGGATGACTTCAGCTTATAACACTATATTGTATAACTGAAATTTGCTAAGAGAGCAGAACTTAAATGTTCTCTTTAAAAAAAAGTTAAAAAGATGGTAAGCATAAGGTGATGGATGTGTTAGTTCAATGTGGGGAATCCTTTCACAATGTATACATATGTCAAATCATCATGCTGTACACTTTAAATATCTTAACAATTTTATTTGTCAATTATAACTCAATAAAGCTGGAATGCAAAACAGCCAAATAGTAATTATAGAAGTAAAAAATATAATAATGGATAATTTAAAAACTTGCTGGGTGGGCTTATTTATAGGATGGAGATGACAGAGGATAGAATTGGTGAACTTGAAGACAGATCTACAGAATTTACCCAATCTAAATGACAGAAAGTAGACTGAAAAAAATGAAGAGACTATCAAGAACCTATGTGTCAAGGAAAAAAATATAATATCTACACCATCAGAATCACAGAAAGAAAGAAGCAATGAGATTGAAACAACGTTCAAAGAAATAAAGAGCCAAAACTCCAAATTTGGTAGAAGATGTAAACCTATACATTCAAGAAGCTGAGCAAACCTCCAACAGGATAAACCGCAAGAAATCCTTGCCAAGACACATTATAATTAAAGTTTGTAAAAATTAAAGACAAAGAAAAAAAAATCTTGAAAGCAGCCACAGAGAAACAACCCATTACCTAGAGAGGAACAACCATTTGAGCACAGCAGATTTCTCATCTGAAACCATGGAGGCCAAAAAAGAAGAACACAACATTTTTCAAGAACTGGGGGGGGGGGGGGGGGGGAGGGAACACTGTCAGCTGAGAAGTCTGTATCTAGAGAAAATTTCTTTCAGGAATAAGGAAAAAAGTCAAGATATTCTCAGAAGGACAAGGAAGAAATTCTTTGCTAGCCTTAAAAAATGGCTAATGGAAGCTCTCTAGACAGACAGGCAGGGATAAAGAGGGTTGTGAACCAGTGCTTTTTAAAAATCCCCTTGTAGGCAGATTCATTGAAAGGACAAAATAAATATATTTTGCGTTGAACACTGGAGTTATTAGAAAATAATAATATTTTCTATTATTATTATTAATATTAAAGTATATTAATTTAATATTAAATATTAAATCTCTCTGCCTGAGATCTTGGTACAGGATCAGTGTTGTCTGAAATAACAAGCTGAAAAGCAGGAGTTGTAGGTACAATCTTGGTTTTTCACTGCAGTCTGTGACAGAAATATGGTCCTACTGTGGAACCTCAGCAGAACTGCTCATGAATGGAGAGCCAAAGACAAATGATAGAACCTCTCAGGATTTGACTCTAGCCTTAAGCTGATAGAACACCAAGAGGAAAACTCCAACTTCCCCCAACAAGAAAAATGATGTCAGTTATACCTGAAAGGACTCCTGCAAAAAGAACATCAGTGCTCTGAGACCTTCTGGAACTAAGCCCAGAACTATACTCCTGGCAAGAAAAGAAGGGTTGGATTCTTCAAGTCTGTCCAAAAAGGCCAAGGAGTGAGGATGGCGGAATAGAAGTTCGGGGTGTTGGAGGTGTAATTTAAAGAACAAAATAATAACTTTTCCATTATTTCTTTGTCTGAATATTCAAAGTCTGGAACACATCAAAAGCAGTTAAAAATAAAGCGGATTGTTTTACTTATCTGTCATCTCAATGTAGTTTCCATATTATTTAAAATAGTAAGCTATCTTTGGGTGACATTAGCTTTAGTGATGTGAATTGCAGTTTTCTTTATGATGTCAGAGCCCAGTTATTCAGTAAGTGGGAGGAAAACTATCTAACAGAATGTACCTTAATAGGAAGAAAATCAGCTGAACTGAATAAACTAGAGTTTACATTCCCTCAGTCTCTATTTTTCATCTAATATTATCCCATGCTACTGAAGCCTCAGCCAAGAACTGAATTTTATTCTTTCTGGCTCTATGGTTTCCCTTCAGTGAGAAATGTTCAGGCTGAGACACATTAATAAATGCAAATAAATTTAGCTAGTATTTGCTTGGCTGATTCTCAAATTGGATCAAGAAAGGAAATGGAGAATACCAATGATAAACTATTCAAAGGAGCATTCTGAAGTTGGCAAAGTTGCAAGAATGGTATTTTATGGTGGTTCAGATATATAATATGTTTTATAAACTGCTCAGAAAAGAGAAAATGATCAAACCATAGCCTTTTAGACATAGGTGATGTGGCAAGGGGTTTATTTGAGATATAGTAAATATTTGAAAATGACTTCAATTTATGTCAAGTGCAGTGGAGGATAAGATTTATTGAAGAAAAGATCTTAATAAAGCACACTAAAGTATTTAGAGTTAGATTAGATTTCATTTGTGAGGTAAGGGAAAAAACTCAATATTTCTTCTACATGTTAAGGAGCTAATTACCAGGAAGTTGATTGCTGCTCTAGCCTCTCACAGTCACCAAACTTCTATTAAGCATGGCAATTATATATGCTTTACTAAGCGATCTGTTAATATCACTCAGTCCTCAAAATGGTTTTGTGGCAAAAAATGAGTGCCACTAAAAGGAAACTGAATGACACCAGTCCTGAAATCCTGCTGCATGGGATTAGCTTCACACTTAGCTTTGCATGGGATTGCTCTATAACAAATTCATGAAGAAAAAGGAACACATTCAAACTTAATATTTATCAGTGTGGAAAAATAAAATACAAGTCTGAATATAATGTTTTCTTTCCATTTAATGGAAAGAAACTTCAGACCGACTAGTGGTTTTGTTGTTTATTTATTTGCTACCTTTCTCATTTTCTTTTGCTTTGCTTTAGTTTCTTGGTTCTTCTGCCATGGAGCATACTCATTCAATACTCATTCCTAAAGAAGTTAACTGACATGATTTCCAGGTTGCCCAAAGAGGAAAATAGTGGAATCCTTATTGAATTTGATTAGTATAGTTTATTTTCCATATCAAGTAACTTTGGTAAACTCAAGGAAATTTCACAAACGCGAACCACTAGAATTTTAGAGAAAGTAGATGCAATGAACCGCCAAATCTCAAGGGTTTGTTTTAACCTCAGACGTAATTCTATCTTTAGAATTAATCAGTGACACAGCAAAGAATTCAAGACAAAACATTCTATTTTGCCAGGATTATCTGTAGATGTTTAAATTCAATAAACAAGAAAATCAAATAACCCAAAGATAGTAGTCTTCAAGAGTTTCAGCAGAATTCATCAAAGTCCTTCCTTTAAATAGTGCTGTTTTGAAACTAGCTGTATCACCTTGGAATTTGGGTTAATAAGGAAATACTCATTTAAGTTCTCCAATTGAGCTGAGTCCTTTGGAGTTGATGAACTAAAGGGAAAAAATATGAGGTGATATTGGACCTGAAAGCTTTCTCTTCTGTAATTGATGTCACGTAACAGGTTTATAGGGAGAATGGCCTTGGGTTTAAACAGTTTTCATACAGGTCACATGTTCCCATCTATTTGCTTCATGACTTTACTAGTCCTTTAATCTCTCTGAGCTCATCAACAAAACAAGATCTGCAACACTTTCTCTATTTCATGTGTTTGTCATAAGATTGTGATGAACAAATTGATATGAAACTGTTTTGTATAAAGTCAATTATTACACAGGGAAAGTATATTCTGTTTTCCTTTCAGAACAAAAAGTGAACTAAATTAAAGCCATCCTAGTTATCCAAATGGGTGAAAATGGCCAAGCAGTCATATCTGGTCCTTGTTCATGCCTACAAATGAAAAGTTCCTTCTTCATATATCAATAATTATGACTGGATCAATGGCTTTAAAGTCCTAGAATAAAAAGACTCCAGATTGACTTGCCATTGGGTGTTTAAATAATGTGCTCTGTGGAATTAATAATTGTATAAGAAATATTTGCTGGATGAAGTAATGAATGAACAAGATTTGACCACAGAAATGAATTCAACCCTACGGATTTCAGAGTTGTAGGATGGCCACTCGCCTAAAGGTCACTCATTGCTTTATTTTTTTACATAAAATGTCATTTAAAAGAGCCTTGAATTTATATTATTAGAGAAGTTAGTATAAGTTAAGGCATTATCTTCTCAAGATCCTATGAAAATACATATTTGAGATGACAGATTTAGTTTAATCCTGGTGTATGCTTGCTGCTTTTACTGTTTCAAACAAATTTAATAAAATATTGCAAAGGAGCCATCATTCTGATGCTTGGATATTGAAAATCCAGATAGATTGTATGTCCAAGTGAATTTCTGAATGTTATATAGGAAGAACTACACTGTTCTATTGCTTGTCTTAAAACAACCATTATTTTCCCATAGAAAACGAGCAGTTTAAAATGCTTATTCATATGCCAGTCAAGACTTGTGTGCAAAGAATTCAAAATGAATGTAATTATGCTCTGATCTTATTGTTCTGACTAATGGAATACTAAGGAAATCTGTTAAGTAAGAAGATTTAGTAAAAGATTTCAAAGTACAAAAGTTACAGTAAAGTTGGCTTCTTAAATGTGAATAAACTATTCCATGAGATAGTAGAAAATAAGTAGAAAAATCTTAATACACTCCATCCTGCAAGCTCAGCAAAATTGCACCCCATTCTCTCTTGGAGTCTAAAAGCAAACTGGGTCATTGTTAAAGAATATAAACTGGGGGAAAATTTCTAGATCAAGGAATTTATTAAAATTTAGTGCAAAATACTGACACACTGTATTTATCTATATCTAGCCTCAAAGCTTGGTCTTAAAGCTTATTGTCTGCTGCTGCTGCTGTTGCCTCAAAGCTTGGTCTTAAAGCTTATTGTCTATGTGACTGTAATTAGTTTAGAAAAGTCTTAAGAACATTTTTGCTGATGACTTACTTTTTTCCTCTATGTGTATCACAATCTTTCATAGGTCTCAAAATAGGCTAAGTTCAGAATATAAGTGAAGAAATCAATTATATGATGACCTTTAATTAGCAATATTTAGGACGGTTCTTATTCCTTATAATATAGCCTTAGCATCTGAGGTTGCAGTAAGCATCGTCCTAGCAGTGGTCATGATTCTCTATGAACTAGAACTCTTGGCTGAAAGGAACCCCTACTTCCAATCTCCCTGTGACTTAAGTTTTTGCTTTTCTCTCTGCCCCTGTGCTATGGGCTTTTTCTTTACCAGTCTCCATTTAGGACCATTTCTACCACCATGGATGGTTTCTACTGGTATGTTGATCTGACTAGCTATAGCTATCTTGGTGTAAAATGGATAAAACCCTTCTCAGTTTTGCTTGGAGTTTCTGAGCGTTTCTTTATGAGAAAATAAAAGGTATACGCTATTGTTTTTGCCTAAAATGTGCTCCTTCTTTTCCTTTCAGCAGATCTTGTCCTTAATTTCAACATGGACATGTCACCTAGAATAGAAAACCATTATTATGGATTCAGGGATTGGTTCAGAAAGAGAAACAGAACCCAAGTTAGACTATACAAATGCTTACTGGAATTTTGTATGTGGAGCCTGTGAGAAAAAACACTTTCATCTCTGGGGATGGGAATTTTGGGATGCAAAGCTAGAGTGCTGCAGTGTGGTCATATCATTTCGATATGTACGGTAAATAAGGGGAGAAAATCTATCTGTAGAAAGAGCGTATGAAGCCAAAGAGAAAACTGCAGAAAGAGAAAGACAGGAATCTGACTTTGTTTGAGGGCCAAGGCCAGCTCTTCCACCACCCTTTTTTCTTGTTGTTGCTTCTTGTTTAGTCGCTAAGTCGTGTCTGACTCTTTGCAACATCATGGACTCCAGCCTTCCCTGTCTTTCACTATCTCCTGGAGTTTGCTCAAACTCAGGCGCATTGAGTCAGTGATACCATCCAACCATCTCATTCTCTGTCACCCTCTTCTCCTGCCCTCAATCTTTCCCAGCATCAGGGTCTTTTCCAATGAGTCGTCTCTTCGGATCAAGTGGCCAATGTACTGGAGCTTTAGCATCAGTCCTGTCAGTGAATATTCAAGGTTGATTTCCTTTAGGATTGACTGATTTGATCTCCTTGCTGTCAGTGGGCCCTCAAGAGTCTTCACTAGCACCACAGTTCAAAAGCATCAATTCTTTGGTCCTCAGCCTTCTCTATGGTCCAACTCGCACATCCATACATGACTACCGGAAAACCCACAGCCTTGACTAGATGGGTCTTTGTCAGCCAAGTGATGTCTCTGCTTTCTAATACACTGTCTAGGTTTGTCATAGCTTTTCTTGAAAGGAACAAGTATCTTAATTTCATGGCTGCACTCACTACCCTGGGAGCCAATAAATCCATCCTTTAAACTTGTTTGTTTGAGATAGCTTCTGTTACTTGCAACCAAGAGCACAAATGAATAAATCAATAACCATGAACATCTCCAAGTACCAGAAAACCACTGAAATAGCAAAGACTACAGAACACATTTCTTTAAGTCTAAGGTTTGCCTATTAACTTGGAAACGATATTTACCAGATTTACAAGTTATTCATTTTTTTGTTTTTAATCTTTCTTGGATATTTTATCAGACCTCTCAGTATTTGATCAAACACTAATTTAGGTTGCCAATTTCAGTTACTATACAGAGAGATTCCAACTAGTTAGAAGATCTTTTTATTCATTCATCTTTCCATTTATTCCATAAACATTGATTGACTGTTCTACTTTATCATGGTCAATGTTCTAGACCCTACAGTTGCAGATAAGAGCAGAGCCCCCTGGAATAACACCATGGATGGTTAAGAGGACTCGGAGGAGGACCCTGCTAGTACTCTGAAAGGGTGGGGAAGTCCAGAGAGGCTTTACATAGAAGGTAACATTTGAGTTACATCACGAAGAATGAATGGAAATTTTTCTACAGTGCATTTCCCCAGTTGTCACTTTCTCACCTTTCTCATATCTGAATTGGAAAATGGAGACAGGGAGAACATTAAAAGATGGCTTTGGTGCCAGAATTGAACTTAAAATTTTGGCTTGAAGCATACATGAACAGGTGAGAAAGACTGCAATGCTCAAAAACATATTTTATAAAATGGAAGCTATAAAAATTGGAAGCAGATAAAACAATATGAAAAGCAAGATGAACAGAAGAAAGATCTGCTTCATATTTCTTAAATTTGAATTTTTTGTTCCAGACCACTTTTTAAACATTATTAATAATTCTGAAGGCCTTGCATATGTCCAGGAACATTGCCAGCATTTCAGGGCATGAAGCTACGAATCTCTTCACCATGGTTTTCTAATCATTTGCAGTTCTGAAATTAACTTTCCACAGACTGTTCATATTAGTGACTAGTAAGTCATATTAGTTGATCAAGAAAGGCAGGTTTTCAGATGATGGTATTGTTCTCAAGCGCTAGCTTTTTTGAAGGAAATAATCATTCACATGTTATAAAACTGAACCAGTAACTGAAATAATACACTAATTGTTGAGCTTCAGAACTTGTATTCCAACTGTTTCTTTTAAACCCAGAAAATATACATATTTTAAGTGAATGATGTTAACTCTAATTTTGTCTACTGAATTCCATCTTATTTAAATTGAATTTCAATCATTTCACTTGAATATGCATTCTACTTCTTAGGACTGTATCCTTAGAAAACAGGTTTAGTTTTAAGTGACTTGGGTATCTGTTGATTATTAAAATCGTTCATATACTGCAAGATTTTCTTAATTGTCAAAGAGAGGGTAATTACTGTGGCTTGTATGAGTTCCATGATAAGCTTTTTGTGTACAAATTATTTTTATTACTTCATTCTCATTAAGAATGGGAAGGAAGTGGTTAGAATGGGACAGGATATTTTTCAGACACACCAAAGAGGTGGAGGGAACATGGCAAAAGAGTTGCAAAAAAAATAATAATAATAATAACTGTAGGCAAAATAAACAATAGGCCAATGAAAGCACGTTTGTATTTATATGCAAAAACACAAGGAAAACCTAAGCCCCAGCAACTAGTATGTTTTTATGAAGAAAGGTAGCAAAAGAAGCCCAGAGATGATGGTGGTACACGCTCAGTCAGAGAGTTGTGTCCAACTCTTTGTGACCCCATGGACTGTAGCCAGCCAGGCTCCTCTGTCCATGAGATTTCCCAGGCAAGAATACTGGAGAGGGTTACCATTTCTTTCTCCAGGGGATCTTCCCAACCTAGGAATCAAACCTATGTCTCCTGCACTGGCAGGCGATCCCTGGGTTGGAAAGATTCTTTACCACTGAGCCACCAGGGAAGCTCAGAGATGATGGTCAGCTACTTTGAAATTAGAAATACTTTCCAAACCCACCACCATCTAATCAACTGATTTTGTGATACACACCTCTACGTTAGTCAAGCATTCTGGCTTAGTGCTGATTTTGTCTGAAATCACTCAAGTCAGCTTTTCATATACTGTAAATCACAAAAATATACCAAAGCAACATGAGGTAGTTGGAGTAGATTCTTCCACAATCATTTCCCACCCAATCTCACATTATCTCTCTTCTCAATGCTAAGCACTTCTTTTCTGGAACACCCAGTTCATTGTTGTTACATAACGTCAACAGCTCAGCCAGTTAGTGGTTGAGGCCAGAGTGACCTTGTCCTTCTTCTTCTATCACAGGATTACACGGCATGTTTGACAGGTTGCTAAACTAAATAATGTGACATATGAATATTTTTGTCTACTGTCTGTAGACAAATTATTGAAACTTTGATTTATTGGGCAATCTTCCATTAAGATTAAACTGACACTCTTAATACTATAGCCCACTGTGATTCTGCTAAATCTTCCAGGGTTTTTTTCTGCTTGATGATTAGTAAAACCATTATTTTTTTAATCATTTTTTTTAAAATTTAAACTTTTTATTTTCTATTGGGATATAGCCGATTAACAGTATTTTAATAGTTTCGGGTGAACAGTGAGGGGACTCAGCCTTACATATACATGTGTACATTCTCCCCCAAACTCCCCTCCCATTCAGGCCGCCACTAACATTGAGCAGAATTCCCTGTGCTATAGAGTAGGTCCTTGTCGGTTATTCATTTTAAATACAGCGGTGTGTACATGTCCATCCCAAACTCTCTAACCTCCCACCCTCTCAGCGGCCACAAGTTCATTCTCTAAGTTTGTGAGTCACTTTATGTTTTGTAAGTTCATTTGTTTCATTTCTTTTTTTTAGAAGTTTAATGACCTCATAGCCTAATCTCTTCATATTTTTCAGAGTAAAAACCAACTTTGAATATTTTAACATAGACTATACCTAGACACAGTTTCTAATATGAATAAAAATAATGTTTTAGAATATATTTGAACCTCTACTTTCTACCTTCGCTTATTGTTGAGGTTTGAATATTTAAGTGTAGGCACATGAAATTCAGGCTTCACTGAACCTTTTCATAGTGTTAGGAAATGAGGATTTGGTAGTTTAGTATCAACTAACTTTCAATATATTCTTGTGCAAATTTAAAAAACCACTATCCCTCAAGAATTCTCATTTTTTCCAAAGAACATGAAATATAATTAGGCAAGTCAGTTTGTCAGAAGATTAAAAGGACAAGAGCAAATGAATTTTTGAAAGCTCTGTTTGTGTTGGAGATTCTGAAGTTGGCTGAGAAGTTTCACTTGGGATTTTTCTACAAGGATTCCTTAAATTATCACAAGATTATCACCTTCATATGGATGGCTAGTATTTCTGAAATAACATTTTAAGGTGCTCAAAAGAGACTCATTTCTGAAAACAATAGTGATTCTGGGTTAATGGAAGGCTTTAAGGGTCAGACATAAGAAAATTCATCACTCATCTCCAGTTCTATTATGGACCTGATACATAAGCTTCAGGAAATTAATTTCTCCTTTTCTCTCTTTACTGATAAAACTGACTTTTTTCAAGGTATTGTAAAACTAAATAGTGGTTTGATATTGCTAAATAAAAGCCAAATCAGATTGGCACTTCAAAGCACCATGTTCATGGAAGTAATTCTTTATTATCACTATGGTCACATGATAATAATTTACATGCTGTTTTTGGCAATACTCACTACCCGTATCTTCTGAACCTTGTCTAGAAGTGTTGGAATATCACTTCTTAATAAGGTAGATAAGTCTTGCTATCATGCCAACCAAAACTAACATTATTCAAAGGAAGCATGGCGATTTCCATACTTCTTTCTTAAAAGCACTCTTTAGCTTATCTTGGTATCTGGTATGTTCTGCACAATGAAAATCAATGTCCCATCATTGGCCAAGCACTTCCTCTCTCAACAGCAATAATGTCGTTGCTCTTGGCTGCCACAAAGTGGCAGTGTGCCCACTAACTTCTCCATTAGTAAACCAGCATTGGTCTTCAGAATGAGCCAGAGCAGGAGAACTACACCTCAAGACTAAGTCTGACAGATAAAATACAGGAAGCTTGAATTAAAGTTAAATTTCAGATAAACAACAGCATACAGGTATATTAAAAAATTAGATCGGTGTTTATCTGAACTTCAAATTTAACTGAATGTCTTATATTTTTGTTAAATCTGGTGACTCTACTTGTCAGATTTGACTCTTACTATCATGTGACTTTTTAAGCTGAAATATATTTATACTTATTAGTTTATTTAGTCATCTATATGTATTGAATTATGGAAACTCTATTAAGAAAATCTATATTTCTCCCTCCTACTTGACTTCCATTTATCACATAGTAATACTAGATTCACATTTAGTCTCATAAAAATCAATGGGTTTGAAGGTATGTTTGTAGTATATTTTGAATGCTGGTTATATCATCAGTATTAAAATAATAGAATTTATTGATCAGACCTTAAATACTTTGGTACAAGGGCTTATGTGCCACAGTAGATAGAAAAGGCTCTAAAGAACAGGAAAAAACTGACCTAAATCTTGGGGAAGAAAGAAAGAAGTAGATGGGCAGAATGGAGATACAAGAATTTTTAGATGGGTGGGCAGATATTTATATAGCAAAATAAGTGTTTTATGAAAACCTGAAAGCTTTAGTCCAAGGAACTAATTAGAATATTAGGCCATTAACATGATTTATTCATTCATTCATTCTAGTGCCACCAAATCTTGGCACATAGCATATGCAATCAGTCATAAATTTATTGAATTATTAATATGTCAAAAATAAGAATGGCACTGAGCTAGATCAAGATTTTTTTCCATTTTTAATTCACTTGAAATTTTCTCTTCTTTTAATGAAATCACTCTAAGCTTTATCAAATTTCAGCAAAATTCAATCCTGACTTTTATTATATCAATCGCCATGTAATTTTTTCCATATAAAATTATGCATATTAGTTGTTTAATACACTAGTTTAACGGAGAAGGCAATGGCACCCCACTCCAGTACTCTTGCTTAGAAAATCCCATGGACAGAGGAGCCTGTTAGGCTGCAATCCATGGGGTCGCTAAGAGTCGGACACAACTGAGCGACTTCACTTTCACTTTTCACTTTCATGCATTGGAGAAGGAAATGGCAACCCACTCCAGTGTTCTTGCCTGGAGAATCCCAGGGACGGGGGAGCCTGGTGGGCTGCCGACTATGGGGTCGCACAGAGTCGGACATGACTGAAGTGACTTAGCATAGCATAGCACACTAGTTTAAAATAGAATTTTTTCTTTCTCTAATGTATTCAAAAGTCTTTAAATGTGAAATTTTAAAACTTAATGCAAAACGTTTTATAAAGCTTTGTGCATCAAAAATATGGTTTGTGAGCATTACTTTCCATTTTTCAGAGTTAAAATTTATACTCTAGATCAGAATTCCTATGAAACTACATTCATCTGTAAGTCTATGCATCTTCATTGTAGAAGGGCCAATATTTTTTATAATTTTAAAGGATAAATAAATCACCTGTTTATTGTTACAAGGAGAAGTTTGTGAGAGAAAATCTGTAATTGCTGTGTTTTGAATAGTGAATCAGTAATTAAATCTGCTTTAAGCTATAGATATTGTCTAACTATAGCTTATGGAAAAGGAAATGGCAACCTACTCCAGTATTCTTGCCTGGAAAATACCATGGATAGAGGAGCCTGGTAGGCTACAGTCCACGAGGTCAGAAGGAGTCAGACACTTCTGAGAACACACTTGCATATACCATTACCACATCAGCAGTCTTCTATATTCAGTTAAGATTTACTTCCTTGAGAAAAACATTCTGGAGAGGTTTTTAAAAAATTATTATTAGCATCTCACTTTTTGAGTATGAATATAAAAAAATGTATTTTATGTGTCACGTCTTTCAAAATTTTTTGAAGTAAGCTATAAATATATAGGTAAAAGAGATTGATTATTCATATAGTTATATTCTTATGAGCTGAAGATCTTCAATAGTTCCTAAAGAGAATTAGCTCATGGGATTCAAAGTTCTCCAGTGAAGAAAGTAAAGCAAGAAACCTGAGTGTTATAGAAATGGCAAAAAGATAGAATTATATTCTCTAGCAGGCCCATTTATAAATATATATTCAGTTGCTAACTGATGGCAAATTTATATATAGCTGATGATACACAGAATAAGAGAAAGGATTAACCCTTTCTTATGGAAATCAAATATCTTTACAGCAACTGAGTGAATGACAAATCCACCTTGCCGTGAAGAAGGACTAAGAAAGAAGACAGGGATGATACCTCATCTCATCATTAAGAGAAGGACAGGAGATTTCAATAGTGCAGCAAATAGAGCTTTTGAGAAGCAAAAAAAATTTAAATCCAAATGAGACTGACTGAGTATGAAGGGAAGGACTATTGTATGGTGTTAAGACCTAATTTCCTTAGTATATAAATGTTTCTATAAATCAATGAAAATAAAACCAAAGCCTAATTGAAAACTTGCCAAAGGATATGGACAAACTGTACCTGTAAATAGAAATAACTTAGACATCTCATAAATGATCAACCTGGCTAGTATTAAAAGAAGTACAAATTAAAGTTACAGTTAGATATCACTTTTCATCACAAAATTGCTAGGAGTACAACAGTTACTAAGACAATAGAACTAAGAGATATGGAGCAAGCAGGATAAATGTCAGTGACAGTAGAGCAGGGCGTGGCTGTTTTAGATGGTGCGGGACATTCTATTAATAATGGCACAGATGAGGTGGAGGAGTGGGGCAGTTATGAGAAAGGAGGAAGTGGGGAAAAGAAACAGTGAAGATAGAAGACTTTTTTTGAAGTGTTTTCCTATAAAAGAGATAAGAGAAATAGGACAGTACCTGAAGGGGAGTAAGGAGTAAAAGAGTATTGCTGCTGCAGCTGCTAAGTCGCTTCAGTCATGCCCGACTCTGCGACCCCATAGACGGCAGCCCACCAGGCTCCTCTGTCCCTGGGATTCTCCAGGCAAGAATACTGGAGTGGGTTGCCATTTCCTTCTCCAATGTATGCATGCATGCATGCTAAGTCGCTTCAGTCGTGTCCGACTCTGTGCGACCCTATGGACAGCAGCCCACCAGGCTCCTCTGTCCACAGGATTCTCTAAGCAGGATACTGGAGTGGACTGCCATTTCCTTCTCCAAAAAAGAGTATTGCTTATTGTTAAATGAAAGCAAAATGTGCACTGTGTGTATAATATGCTACCATTTGTGTCTTTTTGATTTTTAATGGATGAGATGAATAAATACTTGTATATGCAAATATGCAAAGAATATTTCTGGAACGACTTACAAAATACTGATTACCGTATTTGCTTCTAAAGAAGAAAATTAGATGATAGGAAAACAAGAGATAGACTATGAATTCCTTTTTACTTTTCAACTTTGTACCATATTCATACAAATCACCCACACAGAAATAAAGAACTGATTAAGTTCCATATAAATTGTCCTCCACTCTGTACAGGATTAATTGTTTTTCATTCAAGTTTATCATATCCTTACAAGTTAGGTTAAAAATCATTTGACCCTTAACATTATACATTTCCTTAAAACTAGTTTAATTACATTAAGAAAACTGCAATCTGAAAGTTCCTTAACCTTAGAGCTGTATATGGACTTTTAACTAATAAATGTCTTTCTTATCATAATCTATCAGTGTGAATCAAAATGAATTTTCATAATTGTCATGGATTGAATAGTGTCCCTCAAAAAAACATGTACAAACGCTAACCCTAACTACCCCCATGTGCGAAAATTACTTGTAAATAATGACTTTGCAGATGTAATCTAGCTAACAGGAGGTCATACTGAATTAGGGTGGGTCCAAATCTAATGACTGGTGTCCATTTAATACAAGGGAATTTTGAAGACAGAGATACATGTCATCTATGTCCTCATGTCATACATGTCTACAGAGAGAATGCCATATAACAGTGGAAACGAAGAGTGGAATGATGCAGCTGTAAGTCAAGGAACATCAAGAACTGCCAGCTACCACTGGAAGCTGAAAGAGGCAAGGAGAGTTCTTCCCAGGAGTCTTTATTGGGAACGTGGCTCTGTTGACACCTTGATTTTGGACTTCCAGCTTCGAGAACTATGAGAAAATTAATTTCTGCTGTTTTAAACCATCCAGCTCATGGTATTTTGCTCCAGCAGCCCCCCAATTCATACAATAACAAAATGATATTTCACGAATGATGAGGAAAAGGTTTTGGAAAAGTAGTTGAGATTTCAGTAATATGGGATTATATGCATTCACAGGGAACAAGAGATTAGAGCAGCATGTGTGTGCGTAGTCACCCTGTTGTGTCCGTCTCTTTGCGACCCCGTGGACTGTAGCCCGCCTAAGAAATCTGTCCGTGGGATTTCTTAGGCAAGAATAGTGGGGTGGGTTACAGCACAGACTACCTTTTAAAGGAACCACATAAATGAGGCCAAATCCACCCAAGCTACTCAAGTAGGTAACATTACAAAGAGACAATTGATATAAGTCAGGTCTCTACATAAAAGTGAAATAGATATAAATGTGAATAATTCATTTCTCACATGACGAGGATACTGAATAGACAGGAAGGACTTTTTCGTAGACATACAACTGCATGATTAAGAGGGACTGTTCTGAGAATTTGTCTGCCAACCAACCAGGCTCAAATAAAGCACATTGGTTTTATTCCTGTGGAGTGTATTCATGTTGGGAAAGGTGTTGCAAACAAAATATTGAATACTTTAGAATTTTTAAAAAATTTTGTATGATTGCACAAAGCAGTGAGTAATTGCCCTTCTTTTGTTTATCTTTAGATAAAAGATCTGTAGCTATAGAACCTTTCTCCATGACATTTTCACAGAACACACTATTTAAGATTTGCATTATTTCATCACTAAAGGTAATTTATTTCTTAAGAATACCATAAAATCTATTTAAGTCATTTCCTGTCTCCCAATCAAATGAAAAGCATCTCTAAAGGGATTTCAATGTATCCTTTCGAGTGTGTGTGTGTTTTTTTATTTTTGCCTTTTCCCAGGAAGAAATGGAGACAGCGACTCAATTAATACCTTATGTTTATCCTCTCATTGTTCTGTTCTTGGTTTTGGTGATCATTTGAAATAAATGAAGGTTGTTTGCTCAACTCTCTCAGGCTGGTGCTTATTAAATAACAGCCCTCATCTGTCCTGTATTGTTTTTACAGTTCAGTCATGAATAAATAGGATACCAGTTCTCACCAAAGTAACCTTTGGAAACTAATTTTGCCTTTTTACAATTTATTTCTGCTAACATTTAAAAAGAAAGAGAGACACTTTGACACTGATAAAATGTTAAAGTTCATGTAGTCTTAATATACTGATTTGTTGTTGTTATTATTTGGCTCCTAAATTGTGTCCAACTCTTTGTGCACTGTTTCCAGATTAGGGCTACTATGAATAAAGATGGTGCAGTAGTAAAGGACCTGCCTGCCACCACCGGAGCCACAGGAGACATGGGTTCAACCCCTGGACTGGGAAGATCAACGGCAGGAAGCGGCAACCCACTCCAGTATTCTTGCCTGGGGAAATCCCATGGACAGAGGAGCCTGGAGGGCTGCAGTCTGTGGGGTCACAAAGAGTTTGATAGGACTGAGCGACTAAGCACACATGCAGAAACAATTGTGCACAGGTGTTTATGTAAATATGTTTTTCTTTCTCTGGGATAAATATCCAGGAGTGCAATTGTTGGGTAATAGATACTAGCCTATTTGATTTTATAAGAACATTCCAAAGCTTTTTCCACATTAATCTACTATTTTACAGTCCCACCAGAAATATATAAGTGACTTAGTGTCTTACGATTGCCAGCATTTGGTGTTGTCACCCTTGTTTATTTCAATCATTCTGTTAAGTTTGCAATAATATCTCTCTGTGGTCTGGCTTTGCATGTGCCTGATAGTGAGATTGGCATCTTTTCATATGCTTATTTGCCATCTGTGTATTCTCTTCAATGAAATGTCTGCTCATGACCCTTGCCAATTTTCTAGTTGGATAGTTTGTTTTCTTACTGTTGACTTTTGAGAGGTCTTTGTATTATCTAGCTAGTCCCTAGGTAGATATGGTTTTCAAATATTTTTTTCCCAGTCTGTTGTTTTTTTAAACAGGATTTACTAGATTTGATTCATCATTTTTCCTTTTATGAATTCAGTCTAGAAACTCTGTACCTAGTTCTAGATCTCAAATGCTTTTAACTTTTTTTCTATAAATTTTCTAGCTTTACATTTTACACTGAAGCCCATGATCCAGTTTAAGTTAACTTTTGTAAGAAATGTGAGCTTATTTGATGAAAAGCTATCCTACTTCTTCGTTAAATATCAGTGAAGCCTATTTGTATGGTTTGATTGCTGGTTCTCTATTCTGTTCCATGGCTACATGCATTTATCTTATAATACCATACTATCTTAATTACTGCAACTCCATAGTAAGTCTTCATATCAGATGGAGTGATACTTCAAAAGTTAGTATTATTTGTCATTTTTTTAGCTATTCTGGAATCTGTGCCTTTTTATATCCATTTTAGAATAAGCATATCTATATCAAGAAAAAAAAATCTTGCTGGGATTTTGATGTGTGCTAAGTTGCTTCACTTGGACTGCAACTTGGACTTCACTTGAGAATCCCTTGGACTGCAAGGAGATCCAACCAGGCCATTCTAAAGGAGATCAGTCCTGGATGTTCACTGGAAATGATGCTAAAGCTGAAACTCCAGTACTTTGGCCACCTCATGCGAAGAGTTGACTCATTGGAGAAGACTCTGATGCTGGGAGGGATTGAGGGCAAGAGGAGAAGGGGACGACAGAGGATGAGATGGCTGGATGGCATCACTGACTCGATGAATATGAGTCTGAGTGAACTCCAGGAGTTGGTGATGGACAGGGAGGATTCAGATCAGATCAGATCAGATCAGTCGCTCAGTCGTGTCCAACTCTGCGACCCCATGAATTGCAGCACGCCAGGCCTCCCTATCCATCACCAACTCCCGGAGGTCACTCAGACTCATATTCATCGAGTCAGTGATGCCATCCAGCCATCTCATCCTCTGTTGTCCCCTTCTCCTCCTGCCCCCAATCCCTCCCAGCATCAGAGTCTTCTCCAATGACTCAACTCTCCGCATGAGGTGGCCAAAGTACTGGAGTTTCAGCTTTAGCATCATTCCTTCCAAAGAAATCCCAGGGTTGATCTCCTTCAGAATGGACTGTTGATCCCTTGCAGTCCAAGGGACTCTCAAGAGTCTTCTCCAACACCACAGTTCAAAAGCATCAATTTTGTGCTCAGCCTTCTTCACAGTCCAGCTCTCACATCCATACATGACCACAGGAAAGACCATAGCCTTGACTAGACGAACCTTTGTTGCAAAGTATGTCTCTGCTTTTGAATATGCTATCTAGGTTGGTCATAACTTTCCTTCCAAGGAGTAAGCGTCTTTTAATTTCAGGCTGCACTCACCATCTGCAGTGATTTTGGAGCCCAGAAAAATAAAGTCTGACACTGTTTCCACTGTTTCTCCATCTATTTCCCATGTAGTGATGGGACTGGATGCCATGATCTTCATTTTCTGAATGTTGAGCTTTAAGCCAACCTTTTCACTCTCCACTTTCACTTTCATCAAGAGGCTTTTAGTTCCTCTTCACTTTCTGCCATAAGGGTGGTGTCATCTGCATATCTGAGGTTATTGATATTTCTCCCAGCAATCTTGATTCCAACTTGTGTTTCTTCTAGTCCAGCATTTCTCATGATTACTCTGCATATAAGTTAAACAAACATGGTGACAATATACAGCTGACGTACTCCTTTGCCTATTTGGAACCAGTCTTTGTTCCATGACCAGTTCTAACTGTTGCTTCTGACCTGCATAAGATTTCTCAAGAGGCAGATCAGGTGGTCTGTATTCCCATCTCTTCAGAATTTTCCACAGTTTATTGTGATCTACACAGTCAAAGGCTTTGGCATAGGCAATAAAGCAGAAATAGATGTTTTTCTGGAACTCTCTTGCTTTTTCCATGATCCAGCGGATGTTGGACTGGCATGCTGCAATTCATGGGGTCACAAAGAGTCCAACATGACTGAGTGACTGAACTGAACTGAAGTTGCTTCACTTATATGCAACTCTGCAATCCCATAGACTGTAGCCTGCCAGGCTCCTCGGTCCATGGAATTCTCTAGGCAAGAATATTGGAGTCAGTTGCATTTCTTTCTCCAAAGGATCTTCCCAACCCAGGGATCAAATCCACGTATCTCACATGGCAAGCAGATTCTTAACCATCTGAGCCACGCAAATAGGAAATAAATTAAATATAAAGATTAATTTGGATTGAACTGACATCATTAGTATATAGTGTCTTCTAGCCCATGGTTTTAAGTTTTGTAAATTCACTGAAGTTTCTTTTAACGGTCCAGGATATAATTTAATTAAATTATATTATAATTTATTTATTTGGATGACTTTTCCATGGGGTTAGGAAAAGCATGTATTCTACTGTTTTGGGGTACTCTGTTCTAAATATGCCAACTAGATTCATTTGATTGATTCTATCCAGGATGGTTTTTCTGATTTGCAGTTCTATCAGTTGCTGAGAATGGAACACTGAAGTCCTCAACTGACTTGTGGATTTGCCTCTTTCTCTGTCAATGTATTAGTTTCTGCTTTATGTATTTTGAGTCTCTTATTTTGTGCATATATTTGAGATCATTATGTCTTCCAGGTGGGTTGATCCTTTGATCATTCTGTAAAGTTTCTCTTCATCTTTAGTAATTTTCTAAAACATATACTTTATCTGATAGTAATATTGCCACTCCTGCTTTCTTATGTTTGAATGATATGTATTATTCTATCCTTATACTTTCAGCCTACTGTACTGTCATATTTGAAGGCAGCTTCTTATAGATGCCATATTATAATCCACTCCACCAGTCTGTTTTTTATTTAGTTTATTTATACTTTGACTGGTATATATAAGTATGGCATTTTATTTGTTTTCTCTGTTTCTTCTGTTTCTCATTCCTTTATTAGTCTTTTTTCCTTTACAATGCATTACTTCAACGTTTTAAGGATTCCATCTTGATTTTTGTGTTTTGAGTGTTTTTCTGTATATAGTTTTCACAGTGGTTGCACACATGTGTTACTTATCACTCTACTGTATCAACATTTTACCACTTCCACTTATGAATAAATTTAAATTCCATTAAAGCCAGTTAAGAATAAATGACTAAATGTGTACATGAATTATGCATTTATAAGAGAAAAAAAGATAGATCATACAACAGATTCTACTAAACTCTCTCACCATATAACTAGGGACGCAACTTGACCTTTCTGCTGAGGATTTGGTCTCTTGCTCCTTCTCCATCCTTTCCTTTTTCCCAATCATTATTGTTCTTCCATTAGGCACTGTTGGAAATTTGTGTTTCTTTTCAGAACCCTTATTACTAATCACAAAGGGTGTTGACAAATCAGTTTGCTGAAAAATCATAAGCAATTTATTTCCTCTCCAAATTTCTTTCCATTCAATACACATAGTTTGCTTTTAACTGCCTGCTTGATTTCTTAACAAAGAAGGCATTTATTCATCCATTAGACAAATATTATTGAGACTCGGTTATGTGCCAGACAATGTTTTGTGCATTTTACTCTCTGTATGTTGAGTGCTCTGTACAGTTCTTCCTGGCAACAGTGTTCACTCTATGAGATCAATATTCCCTGAAAGGTCAGTATTTTCCACATGCTCTATTGATGGAAGTCCTTTCATAAGGGGAAAAAATCATTTCCAGCCCAGAGTATATGATGAAAATAGAATGTCCCATTTTCCAAAAACATTAACAGCCTGACACTTTCAGTGTATACCATTAAATAAACTCCTGGAAACACTGAGCAATGTACATTATTTTTTCTTCATATCTAAGAGACATCTGTTGTAGTTTTGTTAGGTTTATTTAAGAACAAAAATAAAATTAAGTAAGCCACATATTAGGAAAGACAGGTTGGATAGTGCAGAAACCATTATCGATGTAGAAGTAAATTTGGAGAAGAGACAAAAATTAAAACAGGAGCCTTTTCCCAATGGCTGTCTTGATCTTATGTCACATATCTTAGATCATCTGAGTTCTGTTTTCCTAATGAGATACCTTTCAGGCTACCAAGCTACTTTCTGGTTTGCTGATGCTATACAAATTTAACTGTGCCTACAGAGCAACTTCTGAAGATAAATAAACATTTTCTCTTAGAGGATAAGCGGGGACTATATAAACTGTAACCAGTATTCAAGTCTACCAACTGGCTGATTGGTAACGAATACATTGCAATTATTTTAACTTTATATGATAAAGATGTGTATTATACAAGTCTCTCTCATAGCTTCCTATAGCACAAAAGGTTTTTCCTCTATTGTGCATATGCCTGAGTTCAGGTTTAAGTCTGTGGATGGATGCATTATAGAACACTGGAGTGGTTCCTTACACCCTCAGCACACATGGGGCATGCTTTTGTTGTTTATTTTTCTCCACCTGATTTAGGGCAAATTTATTTCCCATCTCAAGTATAAATGGATTATGTGAATAATAAGTGAACAATAACAATAGGATATACCCTAAATTTCATAAAAGTAGCAGAAGACTTATAGAGAAAGTAAATTCATTCATTCATCTAAAATAAAAATATTATTTAAGAGACAGCTATATACCAGTCTAGAGTCTGGAGATTCAGTAGAAAGGAGATAAAGTCCTCAAGTTCATAAAGTATGCACTCTAGAACTATCAGATCATAAACAAAGCAATCAATACTCAAGATACAAACTGTGATGAGTGTCACAAGTAAAAGAGGAGAAGGTGGGGATACAAGTGGCCAGAGAAGGGTATTTTTGCTTAAATGATCAGAGACCTCATCAGTGGCATCTGCACAGCATCCCAACAAATAATCTTGCAACATTTGTGAGAACAAGTTGGGATTCTGAGCAACCTTCTGTCCCAAAATGACCCTTTCTCTTTTAAAAGAGCTCTGTTGCTGTGCTGCGCTTAGTCACTCAGTGTCTGACTCTTTGCAACGCCATGAGCTATAGCCCGCCAGGCTCCTCTCTCCGTGGAATTCTCCAGGCAAGAATATTGGAGTGGCACTGCCGCCTCCAGGGGATCGTCCCAACCCAGGTATTAAAGCCAAGTCTCGCGCATTACAGGTAGACTCTTTACCTTCTGAGCCACCAGGGAAGCCCCAAACAGCTTTGTTATTTAACTCTAATTTATTTAGCCTTTCATTTAATGTGAATGCATGATAAGTATCAAAGACAATCTTTTAAATTCTGATAGCCAGATTTTTCTGTGTCATTTAAAAATAAAGTATCCCTTTCTCATTGACTTACGATGCTTTCTTCATCATAACATTACACAGTGTAGATTTTTAAGGTGTAATGATATTTAACTCTTTAATTATCTGAAATATACATTGGTATAAGGTAGAATATCTAACTATCCCCCTTCTGCTACACACCTCTTGGGTCCTGTCTGTTGATGCCACTTCATCATGTTTCAAACACTTTTGAATAATATTCCCATTTCTATTTCAATAATTCTTATTTGTATAGACTTACAAATGAAGTTGTCTCTTTACTATTCTGGATTCTTCTTCCCCAGTTTTGGTGTCAGGATTCTATCAACTTCATACAAATAACCCAATTTCATTCCTTTTTAGGCTGAGTAATATTCCATAGTATATATCTACCACTTCTCCTTTATCCATTTCTCTGTTAATAGACATTCAGGTTGCTTGCAGGTCCTGGCTATTGTAAATAGTGATGCCATTCTTCTAAACCTTGGAATAGTTTTCATAATAGAGAAATCTTTGTGATTTCAATCTTTTCTTTGTCATTTAATAAATATGTTGAGAGTAGTCTAATGAGAGACTTCTCTAAATGAAATTATTTTATACACTTTTTCATTATTTCTTCTGTGATTATCAGTTAATTCAGACCTCTAACTATTCCTGAGTCAGCTTTAACAATTTATATATCTTTATAAATAAATGTTCTATTTCTTATGGATTTTCAAATACATTACCATAGGATTATATGTACAATAATTAAATTTTGTCTCTTTTGTTAGTCTCTTTAAAATGTTTCTCAATTTGTATTAAATTTTTGTCCTCTTCAAACACTTCACCAGAAGTTTGCCTTATCCTGCTTGTTTTAAAGAAATGAAAGGTTTCTGAATAGATCTGTAGTAACGTTTGTTGCAGCTCTAACGAATTACCACAAAGTTATGACAACCATTTTACAGGTTTCCTTGGTTTTGTGTTTGGATTTACATTTTACAGTTCTGTCAGGTCAGAAATGACACAGATCTTCCTGGACCAAAATCAAGGTGTTGGCAGGACTGCCCTCCTTCCTGAAGGCTCCAGGGGTGATTGCATTTCCTTGCCTTTTCTGTCTTCAAGAGTTTACCTCCAGTGTTTGTCTTGTGGTTCCATTTGTCCTCCTTCAAAGCCAGAAGCAGTGGGTGGAGTTCTCACACCACATGGCTCTGACCTTCTGTAGTCACATCAGCCTCTGATTCTGATTCTGTCTCCTCTTTTGTCTCCCTCTGCCCACTTTAAGGAACCTTGTAATTACATTGGGCCCATCCAGGTTATACCCAATAATGTCTCTATTTTAAAACCAGCTAATTAGCAACTTCAATTCTCTCTGCTACCTTAATTTCCCTTTGCCTTGTAACCTAACAATTCAGTTTCCAAGGATTAGGCTATGGACATCCAGGAGGGATGGAGAAACACATTATTCTGTCTACCAAGATATCAATTAAACCTTTGGGTTTTTTCATCATTTTTCTGCTTTTATTTTTATTCTTTTTCCTGGCTTCCTAAATGTAATTTTATTGCCATTTAAAAAGTTTCAGTTAAGGAGTTACTTGGTTCTCCTGAGTTTCTCCCATGTGTACACGGTATTAAACATTGTTTTCTCCTGTTGATCCATCCTATGTCCATTTAATTCTTAGACCAACCAGAAGAACATAGAATGGTAGAAGAAAATGTCTTCCTCCCTGACAGTTGGCAACAAAGATGAAATACAACTTTACTTTTTAGACATTCCTGGCTCCAAAGTTGCTGCTGTTAAGAGATCTTAAGACACCTGAGAAAAGCCAGTAGAAGGTAAGAATGCTTCCATGTCCGCCAGCCTCCTGAGTTTCTGCCTGCAGGATCTGTTGGAGGCAAGAGTGGTACAAATTTTTCTCTTTTCTAAAATTAGGTGAGCAGTAAAAAATACTTGTAGGGCCAGATCCTTGGACTTGGCTACTCTTGGGGAACTTCGATAGAGTACTCTTGGTTTCTTGACCCCTTTTCCTTCATAGATGGTCACTTTTTCTTTGTCTCTGTCTGCTGTCATGGGTAGGAAACCGATGGTCTGATTAGGGTTTCCTTTCATTTTAACAATTTGGTTTGTTGAACAGTGAGAAAATTCTCTCTGCCATCTGGAAGGCACATACTGGTGGACGTGTGGCAGCCAGTGGAACAGACTGGGATTCCAAGCAGTCTGTCTGTCCATTCACACCAACTCTCAGGTGAGTTTGTCCTAAGATGTGTCAGTCCATAAAGGGCTGTCATCTCAACCTTTGTCACTTTATTAGTGATGTAACAAAAGGTCTTTGCTTTCTTAGGCTGTGCTTGGGAGGGGACAATTTGGATCTTGTGAGGTCTGCATCTTTTGCACTTTTGTGGGAATGCCTCTAGTGTCTTATCAGTTTGAGTCACTATTAAAATCCCGTTGTGTTAGTCATTCAGTCATGTACAACTCTTTGAGACTTCATGAACTGTAACCTGCCAGGCTCCTCTGTCCAGGGAATTCTCTAGGCAAGAATACTGGGGTGGGTTGCCATTCTCTTCTCAGGGCGATCTTCCTGACCCAGGGATCAAACCCAGGTCTCCTGCACTGCAGGCAAATTCTGTACTGAACCACCAGGGAAACTGATGATCATTTGAACTAGAAAAACTTCTAAACTGGTAAACTTTTAGAGTGCTCTTATCTTAAACAATTACACCTATTTTAATTGGTTTGCAGAATTCCTCCAAAGGCTTCAAAATTCCAAACTAGCTTCATTGAAGGATTTGTTGTAAAAGGTTAATGAAAGGACTTCCTTGGTGGGCCAGAAGTTAAGAATCCACCTGCCAAGGCAGAGAACATGGGTTCAATCCCTGATTTGGGAAGATCTTACATGCAACAGAGCAACTAAACCCATGCACCACAATTACTGAGCCCACTCTCTACAGCCAAGGGGCTGAAACTACTGAAGCCCATGTACCTAGAGCCCATGCTCTGCAATAAGAAAGGACACTGCAATAAGCCTGAGCACCGCAACTAGAGAGTAGCCCCTGCTCACCACAACTAGAGAAACTTCATGCACAGAAATGAAGACATGCTGCACCCAAAACTAAACGAATAAATAAATAAATAAATTTTAAAAACTAATGATAGATTTAAAATATAAAGGTTAACTAAAATAAAAGACCAAGACTACCCTCCTTTATTTTAAGACTGATTCTAATACTCCTCTTTAGTGCACAGTTATAGATGCTGGACACGCAGACATGGTCTCATGGAACTTACATTCCAGTGGAGAAAGGTAGACCAATAAATGTGAAAAGCAATGTAAGTTAGTGATAAGAACTATGAAGAAAATAAGATGGGGGACATGCCAGTGGCTGGAAAGCCAGGGAAGCTACTGTTGCTGGAATGTTTAAGAAAAGTCTAAGTAAGAATGTGACATGAAAGATGAGGGCAAGCCAAAGAGAAGAAAATAACCACATGAAAATCAGGAAAAATACTACCCAGGGAGCAGTAAAAACAAAAAACTATGTCCTAAGACACAAATAAGTTTTCCTTTTGAAGACCAGGCAAGACAGGAAAGTTAGTATGTACTTATGGAAGACAAGAGTGGTAACAGATAAAGGGGAAGGGAAGTGTGGGACAAACTGAGAAGTTAGGATTGACATATAAACACCACCTAAAGGAAATCAACCCTGAATATACATCTAAAGGACTGATCTTGAAGCTGAAGCTCCAATACTTTTGCCACCTGATGTAAGGAGCTGACTCATTGGAAAAGACCCTGATGCTGGGAAAGATTTAGGGCAGGAGGAGAAGAGGGTGACAGAGAATGAGATGGTTGAATTGCATCATAAACTCAATGGCCATGAGTTTGAGCAAACTCTGGGATATAGTGAAGGAACAGGGAAGCCTGGCATGCTGCAGTCCATGGGGTCATAGGGAGTCAAAAACAGCTGAGTGGCTAAACAACAACAAATACATACTACCATGTGTAAAATAGGTAGCTAGTGGGAAGCTCTGTATAGCACAGGGCGCTCAGCTCGGTTCTCTGTGATAATCTGTATGGGTGGGATGAGGGCTGGAGGCTTGAGATGGAGGGGAAATATGTACACATATAGCTATTCACATTGTTGTACAGCAGAAACACAACACTGTAAAGCAATTATACTCAATTTTTTTAAAAGGAAAAAAAAATAGGTGTAGAACTAAAAGAAAAAAAAAAAGATAAAAAGATTGGTGGTAAGAGATAAAATTACCAGTGGGAAATGAGAATGCGTCTGAAAAGCCCAAGGAGAGAAAGAAAGAGAACTTGACTGGAGCCTAATGATAAAGAGAGAGGTTGATAGAGGACCAGAGTCTCTTCCATGTATTGAGTATCTTCTAATTCTTACTAGATATTCTACTAAGTTTTTACCTGCACTATCTCATTTAATTCTCACCCATGCAGATAATCATCCAACCTGATGGCTAAGGAATTGGAAACTCCAAGAGTTTAACAATTTACCAAAGAGTCAAAAAATCAGATGCAGCAAAGTTAATATGTTTGACCAAACTGCCCACCCCAGAAGTCTGTGCCCTTAACCACTGTCCCATATAAAGCAGCACTCAAACCAACTTGTTCACAGTAACTGGAGTAAAAATGCATGAGAAGTACTGTAAGATTTGAATTTTCCTTTGCCTCCTTAGAAAAATGTTTTCCTCCTGACTTCACAAATTAATTCTTCATTCTCTCTAGTGGCATTTTGGACCTTTCACCCTCCATTCAAGCAAGACCGCTTAGCTGGTGAGTGAATGCCTCCAGCAGGAAGCTGAATATGAAACAACTCCATAAGCCTATGTCCAAGCTCTAGTGACCCCCTCTATGGCTGCCATATTAAACCAGTGTTTGCTCTCTCTGTTCATAACATCTCTTACAAACATGCCTTCAGATCAGATCAGATCAGTCGCTCAGTCGTGTCCGACTCTTTGCGACCCCATGAACCGCAGCACGCCAGGCCTCCCTGTCCATCACCAGCTCCCGGAAGTCACTCAGACTCGCATCCATCGACTCAGTGATGCCATCCACACATCTCATCCTCTGTCGTCCCCTTCTCCTCCTGCCCTCAGCCCCTCCCAGCATCAGAGTCTTCTCCAATGAGTCAACTCTTCGCATGAGGTGGCCAAAATACTGGAGTTTCAGCTTTAGCATCATTCCTTCTAAAGAAATTCCAGGATTGATCTCCTTCAGAATGGACCGGTTGGATCTCCTTGCAGTCCAAGGGACTCTCAAGAGTCTTCTCCAACACCACACTTCAAAAGCATCAATTCTTCGGAGCTCAGCCTTCTTCACAGTCCAGCTCTCACATTCATACATGACCACAGGAAAGACCATAGCCTTGACTAGGCGAACCTTTGTTGGTAAAGTAATGTCTCTGCTTTTGAATATGCTATCTAGGTTGGTCATAACTTTCCTTCCAAGGAGCAAGCGTCTTTTAATTTCATGGCTGCAGTCACCATCTGCAGTGATTTTGGAGCCCAGAAAAACAAAAGTCTGACACTGTTTCCACTGTTTCCCCATCTATTTCCCATGCAGTGATGGAACCAGATGCCATGATCTTCGTTTTCTGAATGTTGAGCTTTAAGCCAACCTTTTCACTCTCCACTTTCACTTTCGTCAAGAGCCTTTTTAGCCCCTCTTCACTTTCTGCCATAAGAGTGGTGTCATCTGCATATCTGAGGTTATTGATATTTCTCCCGGCAATCTTGATTCCAACTTGTGTTTCTTCCAGTCCAGCATTTCTCATGATGTACTCTGCATATAAGTTAAATAAACATGGTGACAATATGCAGCCTTGACGTACTCTTTTTCCTATTTGGAACCAGTCTGTTGTTCCATGACCAGTTCTAACAGTTCCCACGCCCAAGGTAAGAGAAACCCAAGTAAGACAGTTGGTCTTGAAAGAGGGCATCAGAGGGCAAATACACTAAAACCGTTCTCACAGATAACTAGTCAATCTAATCACACAAGGACCACACCCCTGTCTAACTCAATGAGATTAAGCCATGCCCGAGGGGCAACCTGGGATAGGCGGGTCATGGTGGAGAGATATGACAGGGTGTGGTCCGCTGGAGAAGGGAAAGGCAAACCACTTCAGTATTCTTGCCTTGAGAACCCCATGAACAGTATGAAAAGACAAAATGATAGGATACTGAAAGAGAAACTCCCCAGGTCAGTAAGGGCCCAATATGCTACTGGAGATCAGTGGAGAAATAACTCCAGAAAGAATGAAAGGATGGAGCCAAAACAAAAAGAATACCCAGCTGTGGATGTGTCTGGTGATAGAAGCAAAGTCCGATGCTGTAAAGAGCAATATTGCATAGGAACCTGGAATGTCAGGTCCATGAATCAAGGCAAATTAGAAGTGGTCAAACAAGAGATGGCAAGAGTGAATGTTGACATTCTAGGAATTAGCGAACTAAAATGGACTGGAATGGGTGAATTTAACTCGGATGACCATTATATCTACTACTGTGGGCAGGAATCCCTCAGAAGAAATGGAGTGGCCATCATGGTCAACAAAAGAGTCCGAAATGCAGTACTTGGATGCAATCTCAAAAATGACAGAATGATTTCTGTTCGTTTCCAAGGCAAACCATTCAATGTCACAGTAATCCAAATCTATGCCCCAACCAGTAACGCCGAAGAAGCTGAAGTTGAAAGGTTCTATGAAGACCTACAAGACCTTTTAGAACTAACACCCAAAAAAGATGTCCTTTTCATTATAGGGGACTGGAATGCAAAAGTAGGAAGTCAAGAAACACCTGGAGTAACAGGCAAATTTGGCCTTGGAATACGGAATGAAGCAGGGCAAAGACTAATAGAGTTTTGCCAAGAAAATGCACTGGTCATAGCAAATACCCTCTTCCAACAACACAAGAGAAGACTCTATACATGGACATCACCAGATGGTCAACACCAAAATCAGATCGATTATATTCTTTGCAGCCAAAGATGGAGAAGCTCTATACAATCAGCAAACATGCCTTACACAGTGGGAATGTTACCTGATAACTCTGCTTATCTTTTGAGGGTTTAGCAAGAAGTATTAATCTGTTCACAGGTGTTAGCAAAGTCGTCCCAGCCAATAAACATATCCAACCAAAAATCAGGCAAAGAGAAATACCAATGAGCCAACTTTCCCTTTACTTCTTTCCAATTCTTGTGTCTGTATATGTCTGTCACCACAATGGCTCCTATTCTTCAGCGTACATACTATTTTCTTTGGGACTGGTTTGCCTTGGGGTGACTAAGTGAGGTTGGTGATTTTATTGAAGAGTGATGAGAGAGAATGAATCCACTCCCATAGGCTTCAGTTGTGTAGTATTGTTACTTGTTCATCAAAAATATTCTGAGTAAATAAAGTTAATTGCTTCTTGTTTAAATGAAAATAACCTTAAGAATCAGTGTAATTTTTTATTTTGTCCTCATCACCATCTTTACTGTCCATTGGGACGTTATAAATTTTGACTATTGTTATTTGAAAGGAAAGGCTTCTTAGCTTAAGGCTCATCATTTGAATGAAACAGATTAGTCGTTTTGTTGTAGTATATACGAAAAAAAAATCAGTGAATGAATCATGAAAAACCCCATCTCCAAAGCAAAGACCTATCAGTTCAATTTGTGCTCTATTGATGAGATCGCATACAAATTAGTTTCAGCTTTAATAGAGCCCCATGGATCAATCCATAAGTTTCACTTGGGAAATGTCAATATCGGTGACTTTTTACTAGAGATATTGTTTCTGCTGATTTCCCTGAACCTGGAAGTAGCTCAAGAATGATGGAGTGATGGAAGAGAGTAGACAAGGAGGAAAACAGGTCTCATTAAGGCTCTAAAGACACTCGGCTGTAATGTCATTCATACTCATAATCCCTCGTCTTACTATTTATTTTCCACACCCATATTCCAACAGACCATGTGTTCCCACTTAAAGTGGCATGTTAGCACTTTAGTTTCCACTTGCCTGTTTGCTCTTCATTTTTAATAGCTTATACATTTCACTCAGTATATCATTTTTGGAAGAATTTAAAAGAAACTATAGGCATGCTGTAATTGGTACCATTAGTTTCAGTGGACTGATTGGGCATGGGGACTCTATGAGTCATATTTTTGATGCGGTTCATGTTTTGATGATATTTGACTGAAAAAAAATCTCTTATTGGTCATGATGTCAGTATCAAGGGAGACAGAGCTCTGATTCCTTGCAACAGAGTCAGATCAATGATTTTACTGTGATGGGAAAATATAAAAGTAGAAATATATATTTTAGCTATGAGGAAAATTCTATTTACACATGAAGTCATTCTGCCTTATTTGTAATAAACTTAATGAAGAACTTAGTGCCATGATTTTCTTTCCAGTGAAATCACAGAGGTGAGTCCTGTTCAAATCAGGATTTTTATGGTTTAAATGGTTAGTGGGGCCTCTGGAATCCAACTTTGTCAGCCTCTCACCACCTCATCTAAACTCTAGAATAGAGTGAACTAGAGACAAACATTGACTTAGCAATATTTCCATGAGTGGGTCCACTTAAGACCATCAGGTAGAACTAAAAGATACGTGTATGTGTTAGTCGTTCAGTCGTGTCTGACTCTTTGTGACCACATGGACTGTAGCCTGCCAGGGTCTCTGTCCAGGCAAGAATACTGGAGCGGCTTGCCATCTCCATCTCCAGGAAATCTTCCCAACCCAGGGATCAAATCCCAGTCTCCTGCAATGCAGGCATATTCTTTACCATCTGAGTTACCTGGGAAACCCCAACTGAAAGGTAAGTGGCCCTGAATCACCAACTGCATCACTCTGGCGAGGAACTCAGATGTATCTCCTCTGCTTCTCTCAAGTATTATCATGAGTCTGGGTGGACAACCTCAACGACTTTCTGGTCAATATCACTCCGTTATGTTCATAGAGATAGCATCAAAATAGGAATTTCCATTTCTTTACCTAGACTGGACTTGCAGTCATTACCACCTGTGGCTCTGATCTCAGAATGTCAAAGCTGCTTTTTCTCCCTGGGACTCCTTTCTCCAACTCTTCCCCTATTACTGTCCAAGGGTGCTGCTTATAAGGGCCAGAAGAATCAAATCAGCTGTGTTAACAAATTGGCAAGTATTTGTTTACAAGTAACGATATCTTTCTTACATAAATACAGAGTTGAAGCGGAAATTTTTGAAGACAGAAGACTGAAGCATTTTAAATTTCAGGTTTGTGCTTTGGGGATGTACTTCCTAATGGCTCTTCTGAGTCCACAGTTTGCTTAGGTCTGAGTATACACCCCTGACCATAGTCTATGAAGAAACCTGAACTTTCTGGATATGGTATAGATACTATAATGAAGGTGCCTTCTGAAATATTTATTCTCAGCCAACTTTCAATCTAGTCACAAGGGAAAGCTTTATCAACTTTAGATCAGTTGCTTTTCTACTCAGAATTGGAGGGGAAGTGGAAATTCTTGAAGACAGAAGTCTGAAGCATTTTAAGTCTGGGATAACTGTCAGAATCTCTCCTCCATGATCCCTAGAACCCATCCCATGAATGATGGTCTATAAAAGTTCTGTGGGTTAAGGAGATGTGGACTTTGCCTTGGGTTGGTCTTTTGAAATATGCCCAGATAGTAAGTCATCAAGAATGTCCCCCCCAATTAGGAGAAACAGCAATGCCCATGAAAACAGACACCGACCTAGCCCTCAGGGGATTTTAGACTTCCTTTAGTACATTTATAAGATGGAGTCAATGTAATTTTCCCATAAAATGAATATATGGGAAGTGATTTTTCCAAGAACACCCAGTGAGACAGTAGACAGGGAGTCTAAGAACCAGACCAGATGTCCTGAAACATGAAATCTGTTCTCAACCTTTTCACTAACTCACTGATGTGGCTTAGATTAATTTACTCAATTTCTAAACCCTTTATAAAAGTGACACTTCCTGTTTAATTTTAGAATCATCCACTCAAAGACGTTAGCTGTTTTTCTTGTCCATTGTAAAATATACCACAAGAAAAGTTAGAAGGTTATTTCAGATAATCACGATTTCCATTTAACACAAAGGGAAGACAAACCATCATAATGAGGTTACTGTTGAGGCAGCACAGAGCAAATGCCAGCGCAGAGCGCTGGCATCAAACACAAGCTCTCCTTTCTGATTTATAGAGGTACAGACTGGGACACAAAGACAGTGTTCTACATCTAGGGTGGATGCAGATAGTAAATATCTACATGAACCAGGGCAAATTTCAGGCTCGAGCTTGTTGGATGTACTTGCAAAGGGCTCTGAGTCCTCAGTAGATTAGGTCTGGGTGCATACCCCTGACCACAGTCTATGAAGAGACCAGAATTCTCTGGGTACAGTGTAGATACCTACACTGAAGAGAGCTTCTGATATGTTTGTTATTATCAGTCGACTTTTAATCTAGTGACAAGGGAAGGCTTTGTCAGTTCGAGATCAGTTGCTTTTCTAAGAGATGTTGAGCTGACAAAAGGAAGATCCCTGGTTTCCCTTCATCATGATTTTCCTAACTGCTACCCTTGCAGCTCGGTCGGTAAAGGATCTGCCTGCAGTGCAGGAGACCTGGGTTCGATCCCTGGGTTGGGAAGATCCCTGGGAGAAGAAAATGGCAACACACTCCAGTATCCTCGCCTGGAAAATCTCATGGACAGAGGAGCCTGGTGGGCTGCAGTCCATGGGGTCGCAAAGAGTCGGACACGACTGAGTGACTAACACTCTGTTCTACACTTTCACACCCTGAGTTTATGGAGTCTTTTGATATTGTGGATTTGCTAGCCTGAGCTGTGTCAAGGGTGTGGTGGAGCTTGGACACCTCAGAGTGAACTCATCAGAGCTATCCTGGGGGCAGAGGAATGCCCAAAGATTAAAGGGCAAGTATACTGTAGTGGATTGCCATTTCCTCCTCCAGAGGATCTTCCTGACCCAGGGATCAAACCCACATCTCCTGCATTGCAGTCAGATTCTTTACCACTGAGCCACCTGGGGAGCCCATAAATATAAAAGCAGTGAGCTCTAACATATGGTATTAATAGCAAGTAAGACTGGAAGGCTGGAAACATACCTAATTTTGAGGTCAAAGCCATGTGTCTGTTAAGGAATAGATAAAGACAGAGAAAGGCAGGTCTGACACCCAACCACAAAATCCTCTTCCTGTGACAATTTGCAGCCTCAACCAAGACGTAGGGAATGACCCACAGCAGGGTCATGAAAGATCAGTCGTCTTGATTATACATCTGTGTTTTTGCCAACACTAGCAAACACACTATTTATCATAATATTCTTCATCCTTCACATGACCAATATTAACAAATGCAAACAACACCATCAAAATTATTACCTTCACATGTTTTTAATGCTCACTTATCAGAGAGAGATTCAAAGATGCATTAGGGTATATTGGGGTCTTTTTTGGGAATTCTGTAGTTTGAGGAGAGAAAATTTAAGATCTAAAATGAAAAGGCTGAAAATTGCAATGACTGGAAGCAATATTCAAAAGTTTCTCATAAAGAATAAAACAAGTATACATGGCTATAAGAAGGCAAATGATTTGTAGTCACAGGTCATTAAAATAAGAAAGGCATGTTTATGATGAAACCAATAGCATTCATGCAAAGTCTCTAAATTTTAGTCAGAACAACATATGATTTAAAAAATTGAAATATATGAGCATATGTTACCAGACGCCTTTTAGAAAACATTTGGATTGACTTTTCTGCTGTTTTGTAAGGAGGCTGTTCTTATTTCAAAACAAAAACACAAAAACCCACTAAATTGATTAAAAGAAACTGTCCAGATCTGCTAGTTGGAAATTAAACTCATCATACAATAGGAATGTATGTAATGTCCTTTGTAATGTGCTTTATTTTCACATCATTCTCGGACTGCTAAAATTTAGCATCAATTCAGTTCAGTTCAATTCAGTTCAGTTGCTCAGTCATGTCTGACTCTTTGCAACCCCATGAATCGCAGCACGCCAGGCCTCCCTGTCCATCACCAATTCCCAGAGTTCGCTCTAACTCAAGTCCATCGAGTCAGTGATGCCATCCAGCCATCTCATCCTCTGTCATCCCCTTCTCCTCCTGCCCCCAATCCCTCCCAGCATCAGAGTCTTCTCCAATGAGTCAACTCTTCGCATAAGGTGGTCAAAGTACTGGAGTTTCAGCTTTAGCATCATTCCTTCCAAAGAAATCCCAGGGCTGATCTCCTTCAGAATGGACTGGTTGGATCTCCTTGCAGTCCAAGGGACTCTGAAGAGTCTTCTCCAACACCACAGTTCAAAGGCATCAATTCTTTGGTGCTCAGCCTTCTTCACGGTCCAACTCTCACATCCATACATGGCCACTGGAAAAACCATATCCTTGACTAGACGAACCTTTGTTGGCAAAGTAATATCTCTGCTTTTGAATATGCTATCTAAGTTGGTCATAACTTTCCTTCCAAGGAGTAAGCGTCTTTTAATTTCATGGCTGCAGTCACCATCTGCAGTGATTTTGGAGCGCAAAAAAATAAAGTGTGACACTGTTTCCACTGTTTACCCATCTATTTCCCATTACTAGCTACTAAATTATCTAGTCACATTTTGTATTCATTATTTGAAATATTTTTCTCGCTGAATGGGAACATTGTTGGTAGCTAAATAGAATAAACATGTTTACTGGGTTCAGAGTGAATAATATTGAACATGTGATTAACAGATGAATCATTTTTTTAAGTGCTGGAATATTGATATTTTCTCATGGTAGGAAAGATAAAGAAGCAATGTTAGATGTGAATTTCATTTATCATAATAGATACGATATGGATGTCTAATACTGCATAATATAAAACACTATTCAGATTAAAATTGTCTTTTTATATACATTTGAAAATAAAATCATATAGATTTTGAACATTTTGATCTTGCATCTATATACGGTTTTCTACAAAAACCTTCATTGTTTATTCCATTTCCTAAAGATAAAGGAAAGATTTCAGAAGCTACCTGGTTAGTGTAATACAATATTCATCCTAATAAGTACATTATGAAATAAAAAGCCAAAGACTATGTTTATCCAACTGATCTTTTTATCCTCCAGTTTTCAATTCTCCACTGTCATTTCAGGATTCAGCAACATTCAGAACATTTTCTGGATTTTTTCCCCTGAAAACTCAATGAAACACAGGTACTTGCTCTTTGTTGACTTGGGATGGAATTCTAGCTGAAAGCAAGACTTTATTTATTTTTTTAATTTATTTATTTATTTTAATTGGAGGCTAATTACTTTACAATATTGTATTGGTTCTGCCACACATCAACATGAATACACCACGGGCATACACATGTTCCCCATCCTGAACCCCCCTCCCACCTCCCTCCCTGTACCATCCCTCTGGGTCATCCCAGTGCACCAGCCCCAAACATCCTGTATCGAACTTGGACTGGTGATTTGTTTCTTATATGATGTTATACATGCTTCAGTGCCATTCCCCCAAATCATCCCACCCTCTCCCTCTCCCACAGAGTCCAAAAGACTGTTCTATACATCTGTGTCTATTTTGCTGTCTTGCATACAGGGTTATGGTTACCATCTTTCTAAATTCCATATATATGTGTTAGCATACTCTATTGGTGTTTTTCTTTCTGGCTTACTTCACTCTGTATAATAGGCTCCAGTTTCATCCACCTCATTAGAACTGATTCAAATGTATTATTTTTAATGGCTGAGTAATGCTCTATTGTATATATGTACCACAGCTTTCTTATCCATTCATATGCTGATAGACATCTAGGATTTTACTTTTTTTTTTTTTTTTTTTTTTTGCAGGGGAAAATGGACAAAGGAAAGGATCAATGAGGGTGGGAGGGAAATGGGAAGGAAGAAGGGGGGTGATGGTGGGGAGGAGTATATGTAATTTCTTAACTAATGGCTTTCTGTTTTTAATCACAAAGAACATTTTTAAAAAAATCATGTTGGATTCATCCTATATTAGGAGGTTTGATCTGGAAATGAAAAGTTCAGGAAACTGAAAGTCCAGTTTGGGTGTCCTCATCTTAGACACATCTTGGTATTTTGTATTGGTAGGTCTATCTTTACCACAATATATTATTTAGGACAGGATCACATTTGTTACTTCTTCCTCCCTACTACCCAAAGTGGTACCAGACCCATAAAATAGTCAATAAACATTTACAAAGTGAACAAATAAGTCTATTTTTTTTTTTTAACTCTCCTGAGTGAACTGAATTTTTGAGGCTCATAAGTGAATATGTTTTCTTCTTTACTTTGTCTATTACAGCCAGATTACATAAGTATGAGTGGAATATTAAAGTCTCCCACTATTATTGTATTGTTGTATATTTCTTCTATCATACTAATTAGTGTTTGTCTTAGATATATCAATGCTCCAATGTTGGGTGCATATATATTTATAATTGTTATAACTTCTTTTTGGATTGTTCCTTTAAGTCGTTATGTATAACCTTGATTGTCTCCTTTTCAGGATCTTTAAAGTCAATTTTTTCTGATATGAGTATTGCTACTCCTGTTTTCTTTTAGTCCATATTTGCATAAAAAATCTTTTTCCAGCCCGTCATTTTCAGTCAATATATATCCCCTATTTTAAGGTGGTTCTCTTGTAGCAACATATATAGGGGTCTAGTTTTTATATCCATTTGACCTGTTTTAGTCTGTTGGTTGTCTCTTGTAGACAAGGAATGTAGGGGTCTTGTTGGCCAGTCTTTGTCAGTTGATTAGGGCATTCAGCCCATTAACGTTTAAAGCAATTATTGATAAATAGGATTTACTTTATTGTTTTGGGTTCAAATTTATACACCCTTTTAGTGATTCCTATCTAGAGAATCACTAAAAGTTGAAAGGTCCTATGAAGACCTACAAGACCTTTTAGAACTAACACCCAAAAAAGATGTCCTTTTCATTATAGGGGACTGGAATGCAAAAGTAGGAAGTCAAGAAACACCTGGAGTAACAGGCAAATTTGGCCTTGGAATACAGAATGAAGCAGGGCAAAGACTAACAGAGTTTTGCCAAGAAAATGCACTGGTCATAGCAAATACCCTCTTCCAACAACACAAGAGAAGACTCTATACATGGACATCACCAGATGGTCAACACCGAAATCAGATCGATTATATTCTTTGCAGCCAAAGATGGAGAAGCTCTATACAATCAGCAAAAACAAGACCAGGAGCTGACTGTGGCTCAGACCATGAACTCCTTATTGCCAAATTCAGACTTAAATTGAAGAAAGTAGGGAAAACTACTAGACCATTCAGGTATGACCTAAATCAAATCCCTTATGATTATACAGTGGAAGTGAGAAATAGATTTAAGGGCCTAGATCTGATAGATAGAGTGCCTGATGAACTATGGAATGAGGTTCGTGACACTGTACAGGAGACAGGGATCAAGACCATCCCCATGGAAAAGAAATGCAAAAAAGCAAAATGGCTGTCTGGGGAGGCCTTACAAATAGCTGTGAAAAGAAGAGAAGCGAAAAGCAAAGGAGAAAAGGAAAGATATAAACATCTAAATGCAGAGTTCCAAAGAATAGCAAGAAGAGATAAGAAAGCCTTCTTCAGTGATCAATGCAAAGAAATAGAGGAAAACAACAGAATGGGAAAGACTAGGGATCTCTTCAAGAAAATCAGAGACACCAAAGGAACATTTCATGCAAAGATGGGCACAATAAAGGACAGAGATGGTGTGGACCTAACAGAAGCAGAAGATATTAAGAAGAGGTGGCAAGAATACACAGAAGAACTGTACAAAAAAGAGCTTCAAGACCTAGACAATCATGATGATGTGATCACTGACCTAGAGCCAGACATCTTGGAATGTGAAGTCAAATGGGCCTTAGAAAGCATCACTATGAACAAAGCTAGTGGAGGTGATGGAATTCCAGAGGAACTATTCCAAGTCCTGAAAGATGATGCTGTGAAAGTGCTGCACTCAATATGTCAGCAAATTTGGAAAACTCAGCAGTGGCCACAGGACTGGAAAAGGTCAGTTTTCATCCCAATCCCAAAGAAAGGCAATGCCAAGGAGTGCTCAAACTACCGAACAATTGCACTCATCTCACACGCTAGTAAAGTAATGCTCAAAATTCTCCAAGCCAGGCTTCAGCAATATGTGAACCGTGAACTTCCTGATGTTCAAGCTGGTTTTAGAAAAGGCAGAGGAACCAGAGATCAAATTGCCAACATCCGCTGGATCAGGGAAAAAGCAAGAGAGTTCCAGAAAAACATCTATTTCTGCTTTATTGACTATGCCAAAGCCTTTGACTGTGTGGATCACAATAAACTATGGAAAATTCTGAAAGAGATGGGAATACCAGACCACCTGATCTGCCTCTTAAGAAATCTGTATGCAGGTCAGGAAGCAACAGTTAGAACTGGTCATGGAACAACAGACTGGTTCCAAATAGGAAAAGGAGTACGTCAAGGCTGCATATTGTCACCATGTTTATTTAACTTATATGCAGAGTACATCATGAGAAATGCTGGACTGGAAGAAACAGAAGTTGGAATCAAGATTGCCGGGAGAAATATCAATAACCTCAGATATGCAGATGACACCACTCTTATGGCAGAAAGTGAAGAGGGGCTAAAAAGCCTCTTGATGAAAGTGAAAGTGGAGAGTGAAAAGGTTGGCTTAAAGCTCAGCATTCAGAAAACGAAGATCATGGCATCTGGTCCCATCACTGCATGGGAAATAGATGGGGAAACAGTGGAAACAGTGTCAGACTTTGTTTTTCTGGGCTCCAAAATCACTGCAGATGGTGACTGCAGCCATGAAATTAAAAGACGCTTACTCCTTGGAAGGAAAGTTATGAGCAACCTAGATAGCATATTCAAAAGCAGAGACATTACTTTACCAACAAAGGTTCGCCTAGTCAAGGCTATGGTCTTTCCTGTGGTCATGTATGGATGTGAGAGCTGGACTGTGAGGAAGGCTGAACGCTGAAGAATTGATGCTTTTGAACTGTGGTGTTGGAGAAGACTCTTGAGAGTCCCTTGGACTGCAAGAAGATCCAACCAGTCCATTCTGAAGGAGATCAATCCTGGAATTTCTTTGGAAGGAATGATGCTAAAGCTGAAACTCCAGTATTTTGGCCACCTCATGCGAAGAGTTGACTCATTGGAGAAGACTCTGATGCTGGGAGGGATTGAGGGCAGGAGGAGAAGGGGACGACAGAGGATGAGATGGCTGGATGGCATCACTGACTCGATGGATGCGAGTCTGAGTGACCTCTGGGAGCTGGTGATGGACAGGGAGGCCTGGCGTGCTGCGGTTCATGGGGTCGCAAAGAGTCGGACATGACTGAGCGACTGATCTGATCTGATCTAGAGAATGTCCTTTAGTTTTTGTTGGAGAAATGGTTTAGTGGTGCTAAATTCTCTCAACTTTTGCTTATCTGTGAAGCTTTTGATTTCTCCTTCATATTTGAATGAGATCCTTACTGGATACAATAATCTAGGCTGTAAGTTATTTTCTTTCATCACTTTAATTATGTCTTGCCATTCCCTCCTGGCTTGGAGAGTTTCTATTGAAAGATCAGCTGTTATCCTTATGGGAATTGCCTTGTGAGTTATTTGATGTTTTTCCCTAGCTGCTTTTAATATTTGTTCTTTATATTTAATCTTTGTTAATTTGATTAATATGTGTCTTGGGGTGTTTTGCCTTGGGTTTATCCTGTTAGGGACTCTCTGGATTTCTTGAACTTGAGTGGTTATTTCCTTCTCCATTTTAGGGAAGTTTTCAACTATTATCTCCTCAAGTATTTTCTCATGGCCTTTCTTTTTATCGTCTTCTTCTGGAACTCTTATGATTTGAATGTTGTAGCATTTAATGTTATCCTGGAGGTCTCTGAGATTGTCCTCATTTCTTTTGATTTTTTTTTCTTTTTTCTCCTCTGATTCATTTATTTGTAGGATTCTATCTTCTAATTCACTAATCCTATCTTCTGCCTCTGTTATTCTACTATTTGTTGCCTCCAGGGTGTTTTGGATCTCATTTATTGCATTATTCATTATGTGTTGACTCTTTTTTATTTCTTCTAGGTCCTTGTTAAACCTTGCTTGCATCTTCTCAATCCTTGTCTCCAGACTCTTTAACTGTGACTCCATTTTGATTTCAAGATTTTGGATTAATTTCACTATCATTATTTGGAATTCTTTATCAGGTAGATTCCCTATCTCTTCCTCTTTGGTTTGGTTTGGTGGGCATCTATTCTGTTCCTTTAGCTGCTGGGTATTCTTTTGTCTGTTCATCTTGTTAAAATTGCCAAGTTTAGAGTGTCCTTACTATATTCTGGTAGTTTGTTGAATTCTCTTTATTGAGGCGGTTTTCTAAGCTGGCCAGGTTCAGGCACCCCAGGTTCAGAAGCACAGGTTGAGTCTGCGTTTTATGCCCTTCCCAGGTCTGAGTAGCGCAGGTGATGAAGTGTTTAGCAAGCGCAGCTGCTGCGACTTATCGCCTCCCCGCCGCTCAGTTTTCTGGGTATACAACTGGCACACTTTCTCAGGCAGATGTTGACCATCCAGAGCCCCAAGAAGCGTGAGTTAGCACAGAAACCTGCTTACAGTTTTGTAGTCAACGTCTCTCTAGGGCTGTGATTGCCTGCTTCCGGCTCTGGCTGCCTGTCACTGGAGTGGGACGGTCTGCAGCCGGCTATCTCTGTACAGTCCTTTGTTCCATACGTAGTCCTGGTAGTGTCTTAAGTTAGGGCTGGCTTTTGATGTAGTAGATAACCAACAGTCTGGTTATTTCACTCAGATAGCGCTCAGGATAGCTAGGTCAAATCCTTTCTCAAAGCAATGCAGGCCAAGCCGCTCCTCCTACCCAGCCCCTGCTTGCTAATAGCAAATGCTGGTGTCTGCTCCGCTTCTCCGCAAAAGGAGTTACCGCAGGGCTCGTAATTTCCTTTTGAAGACAATCAATTGTCTTTTTAAGTGCCTGATGTCCTCTGTCGGCATTCAAAAGTTGTTTTGTAGAATTTACTCAGCATTCAAATGTTCTTTTAATGGATTTGTGGAGGAGAAAATATTCTCCCCATCCTACTCATCTGCCATCTTAGCTACTCCCTCCCCATCTTAGCTCCTCCCTCCTAGGATTTTAAATGTATCTAAAAGTTGAAACCAAATTACTGTATCACATTGACATTTTCTCATAGTTCAATCATTATTGATCAAATGCTCATCATAAAATTTTTTTATATCACATCTCAGTTTGGATCCCTTGAAAATAGGTTCCCATATGTGGATGTGTATTCAGAAAGTTTATTGGGAGAATGTTCTCAGAACTCAGGAACATTCTCACTGAGTAAGGCGACAGAAATGGGAAAGCACAAAGCTGATTCTCAATATGGTTGCAACTGAAGCCTCAGCCATCACAATCCCAAGGGGAATCCTGGACCAAAGAAGGCTGCAGAGTTTTTCCTGGCATTGATTGTAGATAAGAGTCTTGTCCTAAGGGACAAGAGCGTGAAGCATAAACTTGGGGCAAGACAGTTTCCAGCAGACATGGAGATTCCCAGTCAGGGCAGAGCTGGGAGCCTTTGGCAGCTGGTGTTTCTGAGTGCTGGAAGACCATGCGTAGGCCCTGAAAAGGAGGACAGGACCAGGCATCAGGCATTTTTTTTAGTTAAAAATGATTTTGTAGGACTTCCCTGGTGGTCCCGTGGTTATGAATCATCCTGCTAATTCAGGAGACCTGGGCTTGGTCCCTTGTGCCACACTACCAAGCCTGTGCTCTAGAGCCCAGGAATTGCAACTACTGAGCTTATATGCCACGATTACTGAAGCCCACAAACCCTGGAGACTGTGCTGTGCAACAAGAGAAGCTATCACAATCAGAAGCCAACACTACAACTAGAGAGCAGCCCTTGCTCACTGCAACTAGGGAAAAGCCCACACATCAAGGAGAACCAACACAGCCATAAATAAATAAACAAATGTTTTAAAAAACATGACTTTGTACAGAAAAGAAAATGGATGTTGTCATGGTTCTATAAAAGGATGACATGAAAATAAATAAAATTTTGGCAGGAAAACAAAACAAAACAAAAAACTATGCTGTAGACCGAATCATTCAGATAAGATGGGGAAATGGGTTAGCACAATAATGTTGTTAGTCACTAAGTTGGTCCAACTCTTTTGTGATCACATGGACTACAGCCCACCAGGATCCTCTCTGTCCATGGGATTTCCCAGGCAAATACTGGAGGAGGTTGCCATTTCCTCCTCCAGGGGATCTTCCTAACCCAGGAATCAAGCCTGTGTCTTTTGCATTGGCAGGCAGGCTCTTTACCACTGAGTCACCAGGGAAGCCCAGCAAAATAATAATATAGCACAATAATAATAATACTGTACCTTAAAATATAGTTTAAAAAAATCATTTAAAATCAAGATGATGTCTACGTTTGTCTATCTACTAAATGCTCCCTTTTTGTTTCTTCCTTACAGTGTTCATGCATCATTTATACCTTTCCAGTAAAGGTAGGGCTCATTGGGACCAGGGACCTACTCAAATTACCTGAGAAAACAGGATAACATTATCCTCTCTCTACCCCAAATCTTCTCTTTTCCAAGAAGAAAGACAAAATTTTCCAGTTTCTCTTGTGAACGGGTGTGATCATCACCATTAGGATGTGAGTAGAATTGATGTGTGTGTTTGTGCTTAGTCGCTTAGTCATGTCTGACACTTTGTGACCCCATGGACTGTAGCCCTCCAGGCTTCTTTGTCTGTGGGGATTCTCCAGGGAAGAATACTGGAGTGAGCTGCCATTTCCTTCACCAGGAGATCTTCCCATCCCAGGGATCGAACCCGGGTCTCCAGCACTACAGATGGATTCTTGACCATCTGTGCCACCAGGAAAGCCCAGAAGTGATAAGGGGAACTTCCAAATCTCTAGGGAAAAATGCTTTTCTGGAACTTGTTTTCCCTTTCCTTTCTCCTGGGTAGAATGGATACTACTAGAACAACTCTGAAAGTCTCAAGTTAAAGTTAGCAAAGATGTCTCTACTCTGCAGAGGAAAAACCATCAGTCTGCTATGGCCAGACTGAAACACAGAGAAGTCTATCTCTTGCAAATTATTTTATTTTTTAATCTATTTGTTAGAAGAGTTTATCTTTTTACCTAGTTAGAACAGATTATTTTAAGAAGACATGGAAAATAAGTTACATAGGAATATCCATGTTTTATAATAAATCAATAATGGAAAGAAGAATAATAAAGAAGATGTGGTGCATATATTCAATAGAATATTACTCAGCCATTAAAAAGAATGAAATTGCATCATTTACAGAAATGTGGATGGACCTAGACACTGTCATACAAGGTGAAGTAAGTTAGAAAGAGAAAAACAAATATCATGTATTAATGCATGCATGTGGAATCTAGAAAAACTATATAGCTGAACTTATTTGCTAAGCAGAAATAGAGACACAAGCATAGAGAACATATGTATGGATAGCAAGGGTGGGTGGAGATTGGGATTAACATATATATACCACTGTGTATAAAATAACGAATGAGAACCTACTGTATAGCATGGGCTTCCCTGGTGGCTCAGCTGGTGAAGATCCACCTGCAATGCAGGAGACCTGGGTTTGATCCCTGGGTTGGGAAGATCCCCTGGAGAAGGGAAAGGCTACCCACTCCAGTATTCTCACTTGGAGAATTCCATGGACTGTATAGTCCATGGAGTTGCAAAGAGTCAGACATGACTGAGCAACTTTCACTTCCACTTCACTTCACTGTATAGCACAGAGAACTCGATACTCAATGCTCTGTGGTGACCAAAATGGGAAGGAAATTCAAGGAAAAGGAGATATATGTATACATGTGGCTGACTCACTTTGCTGTACAGCAGAAACTAACACAACATTGTAGAGCACCTACACCTCAATTACAAAAATTAAAAACAAAACAAAAAAACCCAGAAAGGTCATTCTTGATGCCAACAGCTCTAGAAACCAGATTATCTTGTTTCTCCTCAGTATAAGGTTTCTAATACCCCTTCCTTTAGTTTTGTGCTCGTGATGATCAAAAGAATCTTTGTCTTTGCTGGTACCAACTTCCAAGTCTTACTTCATGCCTTTGCTTAGGCACACCTCCTATCTTGTGGTTTTGTTAACTGCTTTCTCTTTGTATCCTTTTCAGTTTATCAAACCCCACATAAACTACTGAGTCCATATGAATCACATTTTTCCTTTTCAATTTCTGATTGGTGTCCACTATAATTACTATCTTTCTTGGGCAAAGCACTCATTCCAGAAGACCTTAGGGGCTTGGATGCACCTACAGGCGGCCCTTGGGGCAAGTACTGTAGGGGTTTTTTTTATCAATTTCTGAGGCCCTGCATCCAACTCCCTTCCAATTCATTTAAAAGTTCCACTATGTATGTTTTTAGCAGTCATTGCAGACAGCCAGAAATTCCTTCTCCTTGTTCCTTGGCTTAAAGAATGGACTCAGGACTTAGACTCAGAAAACCAGGTTGTTTCCCCCAGGATTCAAATCAGGAAGAAGTAACATCAATTCTCAGGCCAGTTAGAGATTATTTGCAATGGTGGCAGTACGGCCGAAAGTCCGGGAGCCTCAGCAGTGGTATTAAGTAAACTCAACATGAGACATCCACAATGTCCTCTGTAGGCCTTGCACTCCTGTTTTTTAGAAATGATTTTTCAAACTTCCTATAAGTTCTATGAGATTCCTAATATACATTCCCCTCTCCTAAAATCTTTTCTGACAAAGAAGCAACTTATCTTGGATGATATGTGTGTACTCAGTTGCCTCCAACTCTCTGAGACCCCATGGACTGTAGCCTGCCAGGCTCCTCTGTCCATGGGATTTTCCAGGCAAGAATATTGGAGTGGGCTGCCATTCCCTTCTCCATGAGATCTTCCCAACCCAGGGATCGAACCCAGGTCTCCTGCATTGGCAGGCAGATTCTTTACTTTCCATGCTACCAGGGAAGCCCAAGGAGGATTTTTGTTATTGTTGTTGTTCAGTCACCCAGTCGTGTCTGACTCTTTGTGATACCATGAACTGCAGCACTCCAGGCCTCCCTGTCCTTCACCATCTCTGTGACCTTCTTTAACCATCTCATCCTCTATTGCCCCCTTCTCCTCCTGCCTTCAATCTTTTCCAGAATCAAGGTCTTTTCCAGTGAGTTAGCTCTTCATATAAATTGGCCACAATACTGAAGATTCAGCTTCAGCATCAGTCTTTTCAATGAGGTCCTAGCCTGTTGTTTTTCTTTGTTTTTCTCGCCCGTCTCATTGCCACCTCCTTCCCATTCCTATGATGGTGATATCAAGGTCAATGGGGTACAGTTTTTCACAGCCATCAGCATTTCCAAACGCAGAGACTGTTTTTGTCTTTTCTCTGTCACTGGCCACCTCCTCTGTGAATATTGTGGCATTTTCCCATGTTCCTTTCTAAAAGTTGTCACTGCTGTACCTTACACTCTATTGTTTATTCCTCTTTCTCTTCTTTCTCCTGACTCTCTTCTTGATTTTCTTTTTCTTGTAGTAAAGCTTGTGATACATATGTGTGTGTGTACATCTATGTATACATATACAGATACATACATAAACATATATACATATACACATGTTGCCCATAATATTTTATATACAATAAATACAACATGCATTTTTGAATATTATTCCCAATCTTGTCATTTTCTGCTTCGTAATAGCATTTCTGAATAATTAGAGTGACTAGCCTTACAGTCAGAGACTTGGGACTGAAGTTTTCGAAAATATTGCTAGTTTTTGAACATTCATGAATATTGAAGAGCGCTAGTGTTCCCAGTGAATTTAAGGTTCTGGCTTCATCTTGAAAGAATTCAGAGATGAAGTGATAGGTAAGTAGTGGATTTCAAGAGAAGCACACTCCACAGACAGAGTGTTCTCTCAGAAGGCGAGGAGCTCCAAAATATGGCGTGGTTAGTTTTTATGCGCTGGGCAATTTCATAGGCTAATAAGTGGGAGGATTATTCTAATTATTTTGGGAGGTGGTGGAGATTTCCAGGAATAAGGCCACTACCCACTTTTTGGACTTTTGCGGTTCACTTCAGAATTGTCTTAGGCACTAGTAGTTGTGTTATTTGGTATGCTAATATATTACAGTGAGCATATAACGAGACCCAACGTCTACTCACAGTCGACTCTTCTCCCATCTTGGACCTAGTTGTTCTAATCAGCTTTTGTCATGTCCTATGGCCATGTCATTCTTTTAAAGGTGTTCCCTGCCCCCTTCCCTCCTGTTTGACTAGGACACTGGTTCAAAAAAATATTAGAGCAGATCCCCAGAAATGAGGCTCACTAATGTTTCTTCCAAAGAAAAAATTGAGTATGTTTACCATGTAATGCAAACATTCTTGGGTAATCTACCAATAAAGCCTTTTTGAACTTGTTAATCAAAGACTGTTATTTTTCAACAAAGATAAGAGATATTATAAATCTATGAGTATATACTTGAGGAAGATATGGTTATAGGTCTATGATAAAGTTAGATCAGGACAGAAAAATGTAAGCTGATACATCTGGCAAAGAAAAGCTGTGGATATAGCTATTTCATGAAAGGGAGAAACTTGGCAAAATATTCAAAATGGGCTTTAAAAGTAATCATTTGACGAAATGTGTTGAGTGTCTCTGATGTCAGTTTTCAATGAGCTATGTTGAAAGCAGGATACAGCAGATAGCTCTGGACACCACATTGCAAAATGTTCTTTTGGTAATGTGCAATAGTTGAAAATACACAGTAATATCACAGAGATGAGCTAATGATCATCTGAAAGATTTTGGTGACAGTTTTAAGTTGTACACTCCTGGAACTTGTTTAACTCACTCTGGGATGCTTAGCATTGTGACATGTGTGGCTTTGGTCCTTTACTGATGCTTTTAAATAAGAATCATATCTAGTATTAGAAATGCCACCTTTAAGATGATAACAGGAAGTCCACCAGAATGCTTCTGTGGATGAAAAATATCACCTGCCATATCCATAAACAAAGGATATTGCTCTCATTAAGCCAAACCCTGCAGCCCCTGATACATATCCAGAGGAGGTTCAGGATGGAGAAAAAGAGGATACTGGCCCTAGATAGTTAAGGTGCACATCAAAGGAATGATTTCTATGAGCCCAGATGCTGGCATCTTCCTGTACATAGAGAAGTGCTAAATATATTAAGCTGAGATGCCTGGTTTCAGTTCAGTTCAGTTCAGTTCAGTCACTCAGTCATGTCTGACTCTTTGCGACCCCATGAACCGCAGCACACCAGGCCTCCTTATCCATCACCATCTCCCAAAGTCCACCCAAACCCATGTCCATCGAAGTTGATGATGCCATCCAGCCATCTCATCCTCTGTCTTCCCCTTCTCTTCCTGCCCTCAATCTTTCCCAGCATCAGGGTCTTTTCAATTAGCAGTAATCTTTTGATGTTCCAATTACATTCCTACTACATGGTTTTTGTTGCAAAACTCCTATATATCCTGGCTTCTTCCTTACCTCTTTGGATCAGTCCCTCAGAGTGCTCTGAGAGGCTATCTCCCTGGCTTGAGTCCTCAGAAAGTTTGCCTAATAAAACACAATTCTCAACTTTTAGCTTGTTATTTTTTTTCCCAGTTGACACTTCCATAGGAAAGGATAAAGCACATAAATATTTCTCACTGTGGCATTAAGGGTCTTCAAAGCCAGACAGTGCTGCTATAATAAACTAAAGACAGCTAACAATGACAGGCAAAGGAATAACTGGAAGAAACGTTTTGAGAGAAAAAGAGTAAATATAGCAACTAGTTACTTGAAAGCAAATACTGAATGCTTGATCAGTGTAAGAAGTGAACAAGAAAATTTTTTTTCCAAAAAATTCTCTTTTATAGAATCTGAGAATAGAGTCCTTGGTCCATCACAATGGGGAACAGTGGCCAACGAGTCTTCAAGGGCCCCATGAGGCAAACTTGGCAAATGAGTTTGCAAATGTGGTTGAAGTTTTCTCACTGGCACTTCTTCATTTAAACACAAAGAGAGGGACTTCCAGTTAAGATGGCGGAGGATTAGGACGGGGAATACGCTTTCTCCTCCACAAATTCATCAAAGGGACATCTGGGCGCCGAGTAAATTCCACAAACAGCTTCGGAGTGCTGGCGGAGGACGTCGGACACCCAGAAAAGCAACTCACTGCCTTCTAAAGGAGGTAGGAAAGAATATAGAAGCCAGAGAGAGACAAAGAGGGAGGGGCGGACCTCTGTCCGGGGAAGGGAGTCTTAAAAAGAGAAGTTTCCAAACACCAGGAAACACTCTCCCTGCGGAATCTGCGCGAACCTGGGAAACACGGAGACTATCATAACAGGGAGGAGAACAGTTGAGCAATTAGAACCCACAGACTGCGGGCCCTGCGGTAACTTCCGCAGCGGACAAGCACCGCTGCAAACGCCCGCATCTGCCATTGGGGAGCCGGGGCTGGGCATGGAGACGCCTTGGCCGTTCCCACGCGGGACGCTCCCCTGCCGGCCGCTCCCCCCGAGGGACGCTCCCCCGCGGGACTCTCCCCCACTGGACGCTCCCCCACCGGCCACTCCCACGCAGGCGTGCCCCCCGCCCGCTGTGCCGGCGGCTCCCACGAGGGCCACCCCACCCCCCTCCCCCACCCGCCCGCCATTCCCATCGCCGGCCCCTCCCCCTCTGCGGGCCGCGGCGCAGACTGCGTTCGCCTGATTGTCTGGAGTGCTGCCTAATTGGAGTAGTTTGGGCCGGCAATCCAGATTCTGCAGCGCCGACCACACGAGTGGCCGGCCTTGGCCCAGAACACCACCGAACCGTGCACAGAACAAAGGACTATACAGACCAAATACAGAGAAAGGGGCCTATAGATCTTGAGAAATTTAAGCCGGAACAAGGAACTAGCCAAAAATGAACTGAACCCACAACAATAATAGAGAAACTCTTATATATATTGTTACTATTTTTACCATCATTATTTCCTTTTTTTTTCTTTTCTTTTTTAAATATATATATATTTTTAAATTTTTATTATTTTTGAATTGGAAAAAGGAAAACAAAAATTTTTTTTTCCTTTTAATTTTTTTTTTGTTGGTGTTGTTTGTTTTGTTTTGTTTCTTTTATTTTTATTTTTTTTATCCTCTAGTACTTCTTTAATCTCCACGTTTAGATATAACTTTTGTGACCCTGTTTTTTTTTTTTCTTTTTTCTTTTTTCCTTTTTGTCCTTTGCTTTTTTCCTTTCCTTTTTTCTTTTCTTTACTGATTACTGACTAGATCTGTCTCTCTCCTTCACACTCCCTCCTTTAATCCTCCTGACCACCTCTGTCTCCTTCCTCCCTTTTTCCTTCTCTGTATAATTCCGTGAACATCTCTGAGCGGTCCAGATGTGGAATGCATTATAGAAGAAGTTTTTGAGACTACTGTAAAAATAAGACCAATAACTGGAACCAGGAGGCTTAAGTCCATACCCTGATCCCACGGAACATTAATTGACAGGAGCTCATTAAAAGCCTCCATACCTACTCTGAAACCAAGCATCACACAAAGACCAGCAAGTTCCACAACAAGACATACCAAGCAAATTCTCCAGAAAAACAAGAACACAGCCTGAGCTCCAATACACAGGCTACACAAAGCGACCCCAAAGTCATAGACATCTCATAACTCACTACTAGACACTCCACTGCACCCCAGAGAAAAGAAATCCAGCTCCACCCACCAGAACACCGATATAAGCTTCCATAAACAAGAAACCTCAACAAGCCACCGGTACAAACCCACATATAGTGCAGAAACGCCACAATAAAGAGAACTCAACAGACTACCAGAATACAGTAAAGACGCCCCAAACTCAGCAATTTAAACAAGATGAAGAGACAGAAGAATTCCCAGCAGGTAAAGGAACAGGATAATTGCCCACCAAACCAAACAAAAGAGGAAGAAATAGCGAACCTACCTGATAAAGAATTCCGAATAATGATAGTGAAATTAATCCAAAATCTGGAAAGCAAAATGGAATCATGGATAAAGAGCCTGGAGAAAAGCATTGAGAAGATGCAAGAAAGATTTAACAAGGACCTAGAAGAAATAAAAAAAGAGTCAATATATAATGAATAATGCAATAAATGAGATCCAAAACACTCTGGAGGCAACAAATAGTAGAATAACAGAGGGAGAAGATAGAATTAGCGAATTAGAAGATAGAATGGCAGAATTAAAGGAATCAGAGGAGAAAAAAGAAAAACGAATTAAAAGAAATGAGGACAATCTCAGAGACCTCCAAGACAATTTTAAACGTTACAATATTCGAATCATAGGAGTCCCAGAAGAAGAAGACAAAAAGAAAGACCATGAGAAGATACTAGAGGAGATAATAGTTGAAAACTTCCCTGAAAGGGGGAAGGAAATAATCACTCAAGTCCAAGAAACCCAGAGAGTCCCAAATAGGATAAACCCAAGGCAAAACACCCCAAGACACATATTAATCAAATTAACAAAGATCAAACACAAAGAACAAATATTAAAAGCAGCAAGGGAAAAACAACAAATAACACACAAGGGAATTCCCATAAAGATAACAGCTGATCTTTCAATAGAAACTCTCCAAGCCAGGAGGGAATGGCAAGACATACTTAAAGTGATGAAAGAAAAGAACCTACAGCCCAGATTATTGTATCCAGCAAGGATCTCATTCAAATATGAAGGAGAAATCAAAACCTTTACAGACAAGCAAAAGCTGAGAGAATTCAGCACCACCAAACCAGCTCTCCAAAAAATACTAAAGGACATTCTCTAGACAGGAAACACAAAAAGGATATATAAATTCAAACCCAAAACAACAAAGTAAATGGCAACGGGATCATATTTATCATTAATTACCTGAAATGTAAATGGGTTGAATGCCCCAACCAAAAGACAGAGACTGGCTGAATGGATACAAAAACAAGACCCCTCCATATGCTGTCTACAAGAAACCCACCTCAAAACAGGGGACACATACAGACTGAAAGTCAAGGGCTGGAAAAAGATTTTCCACACAAATAGAGACCAAAAGAAAGCAGGAGTAGCAATACTCATATCAGATAAAATAGACTTTAAAACAAAGGATGTGAAAAGAGACAAAGAAGGTCACTACCTAATGATCAAAGGATCAATCCAAGAAGAAGATATAACAATTATAAATATATATGCACCCAACTTAGGAGCACCGCAATATATAAGACAAATACTAACAAGTATGAAAGGAGAAACCAACAATAACACAATAATAGTGGGAGACTTTAATACCCCACTCACACCAATGGATAGATCAACTAAACAGAAAATTAACAAGGAAACACAAACTTTAAACGATACAATAGACCAGTTAGAACTAATTGATATCTATAAGACATTTCATCCCAAAACAATGAATTTCACCTTTTTCTCAAGTGCACACGGAACCTTCTCCAGGATAGACCACATCCTGGGCCATAAATCTAGCCTTGGTAAGTTCAGAAAAATTGAAATCATTCCAAGCATCTTTTCTGACCACAATGCAGTAAGAGTAAATCTCAATAACAGGAGAAAATTTATTAAAAAGACCAACATATGGAGGCTGAACAACACACTCCTGAATAACCAACAAATCACAGAAGAAATCAAAAAAGAAATCAAATTCTGCATAGAAACGAATGAAAATGAAAACACTACAACCCAAAACCTGTGGGACACTGTAAAAGCAGTCCTAAGGGGAAAGTTCATAGCAATGCAGGCATACCTCAAGAAACAAGAAAAAAGCCAAATAAATAACCTAACTCTACACCTAAAGCAACTGGAAAAGGAAGAAATGAAGCACCCCAAGGTTAGTAGAAGGAAAGAAATCCTAAAAATTAGGGCAGAAATAAATGCAAAAGAAACAAAAGAAACCATAGCAAAAATCAACAAAGCCAAAAGCTGGTTCTTTGAAAGGGTAAATAAAATTGACAAACCACTAGCCAGACTCATCAAGAAACAAAGGGAGAAAAATCAAATCAATAAAATTAGAAATGAAAATGGAGAGATCACAACAGACAGCACAGAAATACAAAGGATCATAAGAGACACTATCAGCAATTATATGGCAATAAAATGGACAATGTGGAAGAAATGGACAAATTCTTAGAAAAGTACAACTTCCTAAAACTGGATCAGGAAGAAATAGAAACTCTTAACAGACCCATCACAAGCACGGAAATTGAAACTGTAATCAGAAATCTTCCAGCAAACAAAAGCCCAGGTCCAGACGGCTTCACAGCTGAATTCTACCAAAAATTTAGAGAAGAGCTAACACCTATCCTACTCAAACTGTTCCAGAAAATTGCAGAGGAAGGCAAACTTCCAAACTCATTCTATGAGGCCACCATCACCCTAATACCAAAACCTGACAAAGATGCCACAAAAAAAGAAAACTACAGGCCAATACCACTGATGAACATAGATGCAAAAATCCTTAACAAAATTCTAGCAATCAGAATCCAACAACACATTAAAAAGATCATACACCATGACCAAGTGGGCTTTATCCCAGGAACGCAAGGATTCTTCAATATCCGCAAATCAATCAACGTAATACACCACATTAACAAACTGAACAATAAAAACCATATGATTATCTCAATAGATGCAGAGAAAGCCTTTGACAAAGTTCAACATCCATTTATGATAAAAACTCTCCAGAAAGCAGGAATAGAAGGAACATACCTCAACATAATAAAAGCTATATATGACAAGCCCACAGCAAACATTGTCCTCAATGGTGAAAAACTGAAAGCATTTCCTCTAAAGTCAGGAACAAGACAAGGATGCCCACTTTCACCATTACTATTCAACATAGTTTTGGAAGTTTTGGCCACAGCAATCAGAGCAGAAAAAGAAATAAAAGGAATCCAAATTGGAAAAGAAGAAGTAAAACTCTCACTATTTGCAGATGACATGATCCTCTACGTAGAAAACCCTAAAGATTCCACCAGAAAATTACTAGAACTGATCAATGAATACGGTAAAGTTGCAGGATATAAAATTAACACACAGAAATCCCTTGCATTCCTGTACACTAATAACGAGAAAATAGGAAGAGAAATTAAGGAAACAATTCCATTCACCATTGCAATGAAAACAATAAAATACTTAGGAATATATCTTCCTAAAGAATCTAAAGACCTATATATAGAAAACTATAAAACACTGGTGAAAGAAATCAAAGAGGACACTAATAGATGGAGAAATATACCATGTTCATGGATTGGTAGAATCAATATAGTGAAAATGAATATACTACCCAAAGCAATTTATAGATTCAATGCAATCCCCATCAAGCTACCAACGGTATTCTTCACAGAGCTAGAACAAATAATTTCTCAATTTGTATGGAAATACAAAAAACCTCGAATAGCCAAAGCTATCTTGAGAAAGAAGAACGGAACTGGAGGAATCAACCTGCCTGACTTCAGGCTCTACTACAAAGCCACAGTCATCAAGACAGTATGGTACTGGCACAAGGATAGAAATATAGATCAATGGAACAAAATAGAAAGCCCAGAGATAAATCCACGCACATATGGTCACCTTATCTTTGACAAAGGAGGCAAGAATATACAATGGATTAAAGACAATCTCTTTAACAAGTGGTGCTGGGAAAACTGGTCAAACACTTGTAAAAGAATGAAACTAGAACACTTTCTAACACCATACACAAAAATAAACTCAAAATGGATTAAAGAGCTAAATGTAAGACCAGAAACCATAAAACTCCTAGAGGAAAACATAGGCAAAACACTCTCTGACTTACATCACAGCAGGATCCTCTATGACCCACCTCCCAGAATATCGGAAATAAAATCAAAAATGAACAAATGGGACCTAATCAAGCTTAAAAAGCTTCTGCACAACAAAGGAAACTATAAGCAAGGTGAAAAGACAGCCTTCAGAATGGGAGAAAATAATAGCAAATGAAGCAACTGACAAACAACTAATCTCAAAAATATACAAGCAACTTCTACAGCTCAATTCCAGAAAAATAAATGACCCAATCAAAAAATGGGCCAAAGAACTCAATAGACATTTCTCCAAAGAAGACATACAGATGGCTAGCAAACACATGACAAGATGCTAAACATCACTCATTATCAGAGAAATGCAAATCAAAACCACTATGAGATACCATTACATGCCAATCAGAATGGCTGCTATCCAAAAGTCCACAAGCAATAAATGCTGGAGAGGGAGCAGAGAGAAGGGAACCCTCTTGCACTGTTGGTGGGAATGCAAACTAGTACAGCCACTATGGAGAACAGTCTGGAGATTCCTCAAAAAACTGGGAATAGAACTGCCTTATGATCCAGCAATCCCACTGCTGGGCATATACACTGAGAAAACCAGAATTGAAAGAGACACGTGTACCCCAATGTTCATAGCAGCACTGTTTGCAATAGCCAGAACGTGGAAGCAACCTAGATGTCCATCCACAGATGAATGGATAAGCAAGCAGTGGTACATATACACAATGGAGTATTACTCAGCCATTAAAAAGAATACATTTGAATCAGTTCTAAGGAGGTGGATGGAACTGGAGCCTATTATACAGAGTGAAGTAAGCCAGAAACAAAAACACAAATACAGTATACTAACGCATATATATGGAATTTAGAAAGATAGTAAAAATAACCCTATTAATGAGACAACAAAAGAGACACTGATGTATAGACCAGACTTTTGAACTCTGGGACCGGGAGAGGGTGGGATGATTGGGGAGAATAGCATTGAAATATGTATAATACTATATCTGAAATGTATTAATTGTTCAAACTAAACACTATCATGTTACAATTTAAAAAAAAAAAAAAAGAAGATGGGGATGTTAATGGTCACCTTGTAGGATCTTTGTAAGAATTAAATGAGAAGCCTGGTAGACACTGAAAAAATAAATAAATAAATAAACACAAAGAGACACTTTATCCTCCTCTGTAGGAGTTTTAATTGTTAATTTGCATCAGATCAGATCAGATCAGTCGCTCAGTCGTGTCCGACTCTTTGCGACCCCATGAACCGCAGCACGCCAGGCCTCCCTGTCCATCACCAGCTCCCGGAGGTCACCCAGACTCACACCCATCGAGTCAGTGATGCCATCCAGCCATCTCATCCTCTGTCGTCCCCTTCTCCCCCTGCCCTCAATCCCTCCCAGCATCAGAGTCTTCTCCAATGAGTCAACTCTTCGCATGAGGTGGCCAAAATACTGGAGTTTCAGCTTTAGCATCATTCCTTCTAAAGAAATTCCAGGATTGACCTCCTTCAGAATGGACTGGTTGGATCTTCTTGCAGTCCAAGGGACTCTCAAGAGTCTTCTCCAACACCACAGTTCAAAAGCATCAATTCTTCGGCGCTCAGCCTTCTTCACAGTCCAGCTCTCACATCCATACATGACCACAGGAAAGACCATAGCCTTGACTAGGCGAACCTTTGTTGGTAAAGTAATGTCTCTGCTTTTGAATATGCTATCTAGGTTGGTCATAACTTTCCTTCCAAGGAGTAAGCATCTTTTAATTTCATGGCTGCAGTCACCATCTGCAGTGATTTTGGAGCCCAGAAAGACAAAGTCTGACACTGTTTCCACTGTTTCCCATCTATTTCCCATGCGGTGATGGGACCAGATGCCATGATCTTCGTTTTCTGAATGTTGAGCTTTAAGCCAACCTTTTCACTCTCCACTTTCACTTTCATCAACAGGCTTTTTAGCCCCTCTTCACTTTCTGCCATAAGAGTGGTGTCATCTGCATATCTGAGGTTATTGATATTTCTCCCAGCAATCTTGATTCCAACTTGTGTTTCTTCCAGTCCAGCATTTCTCATGATGTACTCTGCATATAAGTTAAATAAACATGGTGACAATATGCAGCCTTGACGTACTCCTTTTCCTATTTGGAACCAGTCTGTTGTTCCATGACCAGTTCTAACTGTTGCTTCCTGACCTGCATACAGATTTCTTAAGAGGCAGATCAGGTGGTCTGGTATTCCCATCTCTTTCAGAATTTTCCATAGTTTATTGTGATCCACACAGTCAAAGGCTTTGGCATAGTCAATAAAGCAGAAATAGATGTTTTTCTGGAACTCTCTTGCTTTTTCCATGATCCAGCGGATGTTGGCAATTTGGTCTCTGGTTCCTCTGCCTTTTCTAAAACCAGCTTGAACATCAGGAAGTTCACGGTTCACATATTGCTGAAGCCTGGCTTGGAGAATTTTGAGCATTACTTTACTAGCGTGTGAGATGAGTGCAATTGTTCGGTAGTTTTAGCATAGAACGACTATATTCCAGGTCTTTATCCTCCTCTCCAACCACTCCCGCCATGCTATCCCTTCATTCTTCCTCCTTATACCAATTTCCTACATTCTACAGTTCTTTCAAGCAGTAATTCACCATTTATGTATCTCCTGAAACCTTTGCTACAAAACTCCATCATAAGGTTAGTACATATTTATTTATGGGCTTTCCAGTTGGTTCAGTGGTAAAGTATCTGCCTGCTAATGCAAGAGATACAGGAAGCTGGTTTGATTCCTGGGTGGGGAAGATCCCCTGGAGGAGGAAATGGCAACCCATTCTAGTATTCATGCCTGGGAAATCTCCTGGACAGAGGAGCCTGGCAAGCTATGGTCCATGGGGTCACAAAGAGTCAGATATGACTGAGCACAATGCACAGTACATGTTTGCTTATATGTTGTCTATCACTTTCCAAGTAAGTATATTCTGCTTCTCCAGCTAGACAATAGGGTTCTTGAATGGAAGCACACAACATTTTATTCATGAGCTACTGTGGTTTTTAAAATGCTGGGCATTCTATAGACACTGCTAGAGACACTCAGTAAATTATCATGACCTCATAGATTAATTTGATCAATTTATATTGCCTGCTACCCTTAGCATGCTGCTGCTAAGTCGCTTCAGTCATGACCGACTCTGTGCGATCCCATAGACGGCAACCCACTAGGCTCCTCTGTCCCTGGGATTCTCCAGGCAAGAATACTGGAGTGGGTTGCCTTTAGCATACCCAACACTTAAAACTGGATCAACACTTAGAACAGTTCCTGGCATGTTATAAGTGCTGAATCTATATTTTTCATAATAAGAAATTATATATATACATATATGTATAATCTTGTATAATTCATATATATATATAATTTTAAGAAAGATGCATTTTAACATGGAAAGTCTCTTTTTCTTTTGTCTAGTCGCCTTATCTTTTCCAGACAGGTTGTAAGAATCTTTCTAAAATGAAATGTAACACAGGAAACAAAATTATGGTTACCAAAGGGGAAAGGAGACAGGAAGGGATACATTAGGAGACGGGGATTTACGTATACACACTGAGTGAGTGCATGAGGTCATCTCTCAGTGTGTCCAACTCTGCGACCCTGTGCTCTGTGGCCCACCAGGCTCCTCTGTTCATGGAATTCTCCAGGCAAGAATACTGCAGTGGATTGCCGTTCTCTTCTTCAGGGGATCCTCCCAACCTAGGGACCAAACCTGGGTCTCCTGCATTGCAGGCAAATTTTTTTACCATCTGCGCCACCGGGGGAGCATACACACTACTATATGTAAAATAAACAGCAAGGTTCTACCACATACCACCGGAAACTATACTCAGTACTCTGTAATAACCTATTACAGTTGTAAATCAACTATATTTCAATTAAAATAAAATGTAGTTCATCATACATTTTATCTATTAGAACCAGACTTTTTTAAGCTCTCAATTAAAATTTAATTTTTTTGCTGAGATTCTTTGCTAGACATAATTCTTCTTTCATTTGCCCTGAATACTTAAGCACCCTGGACTAAAGCACATGACCATAATAGGTAAGGTTTGACTTTATATATTCTTTTTTATTTCTATGCCAAAAATATCTAAAACCATTTTTTTTGCAGGATGTGGCTTACAAGCCCTTGCAATGAAACACATAGCATTCTATCTTACACATAAAATTTTTCAGGCCCCCTCATGAGTGCTGAGAAGGCGTACAATAGCAAATCAGAATTGACACAACCTTGGGGTTTCCTTTACACTAGATTCTAAAGCTTTAACAAGCTTAAAAAATATCTGATTTCTCAAACCCCCCTCTGACCTTGAAGACAGTATTGGTGAGAAAAAAATGAATTTATACTAAAAAAACTAATAAACTCATTGTCTTTTACCTCTTATTACAACATCTAACTGGCTTGTGTAATTTATAATGTTGTAGTTTGGTTGGGTGACCCTTTTCCATCTTACTGGTAATTAGACTGGGATATCCATTTACCCCTTTGGATCCTAAGTAAATCTTTTGGTTGCACACCAGAGACTGTTTACAGTGCATTTAGCCAGGTACCTATTGTGAAGATGTATAGTTAAACCCACTTTGCAGCAATTATGAAATTTCAGTCATTAATTTCTGCTGTTGGGTTAGAAAGATTTGTTCAAATAAGATGTAAATTGCCCAGAACTAATAGTCCTCAGTCAGACACAGTTTATGTGGCAATCCAATCTTCCAAAGGAGAGAGGGATGAAATAAGTCAGACCCTGCAGTATTCACTAAGCCTTAGATTCACACACCCCCACTGATACTGGGGAAATGCATCAGATATTTCAAGGGGATAGAAAACAAGCTAATCCCAACAACATTAGAGATTCACAAAAACAAATGGCTTGCACACCAAGGTCAGACTGTAGAGAAAGGACAAGCCTGTGAAGACCAAAACTCCAGGTCTCCAGGCCACTGTTCATTCACCTCCACTCAGTGCTGCCTCCTACAGAGGGTAAGCAAATGCGCTCATTTCCTGGCTACTGATAGTCAAGGATTCCAAATCAGCCCACATTCCCATGGTCACCTCCACCCTGTTAACAGAATATGACTTGCTCTCCTCCCCAGCTGCATAACCAGACATGCTCTCATGAAAGTCTGCTACACTCTCAGGACCAGGAGAATTTAGCCAAGCTGTCAGTCACCTAATCCCTGGTGACTGTTAGCAGGAGTCTCACACCAAAGTTTAAGGTTGATTATATTCAGGAAGCCACTGCTAAAACATTCTCAAATGGGATGAAAGAAAAGTGGGATAACTTCGACATGGGGATTTGCCTGGTCTTCTTTAGAGAAACAATGTTACCATCTATAATTTTGATTCAATAAATATCCATTGAATATTTAATCTATGGCAGATAGTGGCCTAGTGAAACCCAGCTGTTCTTGGGCCCTACCAGCCTGTGGCCCCACTGAAGATAGGCTTCTGTAGTAGCTCAAACACTGCACTGATGGCGTTAGGGTGGCTCCTTGGTTCCTGACTCCCCAGCCTCTTTACACTGTGTGGGAACCTCTGGGTGCCAGGCTGTAGCCTCAGCACCGCCCACTCTGCTACTCCCTTGAGTATTGCCATGTCCCTCCTCTATCAACTACATCATGATGTTACCCCATTCAGAGACCCTCTGGTGACACCCTATCATGTTTAGAAGAGGATGCTCATCGCTTTATTCTAGCCTACAAGGCCTCCTGCCCATCTGTCAAGCCCCCTTGCCTGCTCAGCTCCAGCCATGCTGGCCTGCTTGTCTCCACTCACAGCGGGTACATTGATTACTGCCTTAGGCTCCCTGTATTAGTAATGCCTTCTGCCTTGTACATTTTCCCCAAGAATTCCTCTATCAGATAAACTCCTCTAATCTCAGCTCACCATCAAAATCCAAATTAGCAGCCTAGTGGTCTAGTGGTGAAGGTTCAGCTCTCCCACTCAGGCTATGTCCGGGTTCCATTTCTGGTCGTATGCCAATGACCTGGAAGTGGCCATATTCTTTTCCCTCTTAGATCTAGCCTCACCCTAACACAGGGCATCATAAGAATTACAAAAGATGTACCACAAGGGTTTTGCCCTCAGTTAGATCCCAGTTGGTAAGAGGTGACAGACACATGCATAAATTACAGTAAAGCATGAAGGTCCAGGAAGATATAGAAACACAGTAAGCTGGCAGTGTGGTCAAACAGGAAGGTCACAGAAATCAGAATTATATAAAACTGGATTCAAACCCTGCCTTCACAGCTGAGTAACTCAGTGTGTGTGCTTATTTGCTCAATTGTGTCAGACTCTTTGTGACCCCATGGACTGTAGCCCACCAGGCTCCTCTGTCCATGGGGATTCTCCAGGCACGAATACTGGAGTAGGTTGCCATGCCCTCCTCCAGGGGGCCTTCCCAACCCAGGTCTCCCACATTGCAGGCAGATTCTTTACCATCCGAGCCACCAGGGAAGTCCCAAGTAACTCAGTGACCAAGGATAAGTTATTCTCTTAACCTCTCCTCATTGGTAAAGATGAAGTTGACTGTTAGAAAAGTTCTCTTCTCCCAACTTCATGGTCATTCTCAGCTCCCCTAAATTAGGAATGTGCATGCTGGTTCTCAAGAATAAAGCACAGATTCTCTCTCTCTCTCTCTCTCTCTCTCTCTCTCTCTCTCTCTCTCTCTCTCTCTCTCTCTCTGTGCCCTCAGAAACAGCTTGGAGAAGGATATTTTTACAGGTGTTGCCTTTAAATATCTCTCCATAAAGGAAAGATATTTTGGTGAGGTTTCTATGGGAGTTTCTTTGTTTATAATCTGGAAGAGCTCTGAAAAAGAAACCATCTATCTGGTTTGAAAATGATTTATTCAGCAGCTGATTGAACAGTAGAAAAGGTATATTTGCACTACACAAGAGAAATGTCATGTTTGTAAGAATATGAGAATGTAATATAAACAGTGCCTTTACATTTTATCTTTTGCACTCCTAGCACATAGCAGTTTCAGTAGAAAGAAGTTTATGCTGGTTGCCTAGCCCATGCTTCCTTTGGGAAGAGTGATAGTTTTGTCCTCTGGCAAGAAAGTGAAGTTATTAGTTTAAAATAAAACTGTGCTCCCAATGCAGGGGGCCCAGGTTCAATCCCTGGTCAAGGAACATGTCCCACATGCCATAACTAAAGATCCCAGTGCAGCCAAATGAACAAAATAAAAATATTTTTTAAAAAACAAAGTGAAATGAACAAAAAACCAACACAAAAACAATAAAAGAAACACACTTGTGTTTTCAGAGGTGACCTAACTGACAGAGATCCCCTAAACCTTGTGACTACAACCCTTCAGTGTCCCCTTGGAACTGCTGGAAATCCTACCTCATGACCCTTCTCAATTCAATCTCCTCTCCAAAACAATTATTTCATATTTCCCTGTAATGGGTTGTGTCTTCCTAAAAGAAATAAGTTGAACTCCTGACCCTGATATCTGAAAATGTATCTTGATTCAGAAATAGGGTCATTGTTCAGTTCAGTTCAGTTCGGTCACTCAGTCGTGTCCGACTCTTTGCAACTCCATGAATCGCAGCACGCCAGGCCTCCCTGTCCATCACCAACTCCCGGAGTTCACTCTAATTCAAGTCCATCAAGTCAGTGATGCCATCCAGCCATCTCGTCCTCTGTTGTCCCCTTCTCCTCCTGCCCCCAATCCCTCCCAGCATAAGAGTCTTTTCCAATGAGTCAACTCTTCACATGAGGTGGACACAGTACTGGAGTTTCAGCTTTAGCATCATTCCTTCCAAAGAAATCCCAGGGCTGATCTCCTTCAGAATGGACTGGTTGGATGTCCTTGCAGTCCAAGGGACTCTCAAGAGTCTTCTCCAACACCACAGTTCAAAAGCATCAATTCTTCCACGCTCAGCTTTCTTCACAGTCCAAGTCTCATATCCATACATGACTACTGGAAAAACCATAGCCTTGACTAGACGGACCTTTTACTTCTACTAGACGGACCTTCTACCATTACTAGACCGCAAAGTAATGTCTCTGCTTTTGAATATGCTACCTAGGTTGGCCATAACTTTCCTTCCAAGGAGTAAGTGTCTTTTAATTTCATGGCTGCAATCACCATCTGCAGTGATTTTGGAGCCCCCCAAAATAAAGTCTGATTCTGTTTCCACCGTTTCCCCATCAATTTGCCATAAAGTGATGGGACCAGATGCTATGATCTTAGTTTTCTGAATGTCATTGTAGATGTAATTAACTAAGATGATATCATATTGGTTTATGAAAGTATTAGATGCTCAGTTGTATATGCTCTTCATGACTCCATGGACTGCAGCCCACCAGGCTCCTCTGTCCACGGAATTCTCCAGGCAAGGATACTGGAGTGGGTTGCCATTCCCTTCTCCAGGGGATATTCCCAATCCAGGAATTGAACCTGAGTCTCCTGCATTGCAAGCAGATTCTTTACCGTCTGAACCACCAGGATATTCGTGTATGGTGGGCCCCTAATCCACACAGTGTGACTGGTGTTCATATAAAAAGAGGAGAGAGATACACAGCAGGAAAAACACCATGTGATTATGGAGGATCCAAGAGAAGAATCTGCCAGCTAAACACTGGCACTTGCTATCTGCCTCTGCAGGGATAAATCATGAGCCATGGTGACAGATGACCTTCAACAACCCCTCTAAGGAGTTTGGGGTGGAGCTCAGGAATGAGGCACTCTGTGCTCTGAGAAAAACTGGAAGAACAGGCCTTTAGATATTACATATTTTCAGAAGAAAATTTTATTAGTCCAATTCTTGCACCTCCTCATATCTAGAAAAGCACTAAAATCTTTTTTTCTCTTTTGTTTTTTAATTCATGAAAGTATGATAACACATTTACAGGAGACTTGGAAAATATAAAACAAAATTATGTATAGTTCCACTATAATTACAATTTTTTTAAGTAGACAGATTAAATTTTTAGTTGTAGTTTCAATATGTAATTCTCAAAAGTTAATATACAGAAAAGTAAAAGGATATGGTAGGCCTGAAAGGCACTATAAACCAATTCAACACAGTTAAAACTTCTACAAGTTTCACACAACAGTAGAATATAAATGCTATTCAAGTTCCCATAGACTATAAACTAGAAGACACCAGAACATACCCAGGGACATAAAACAAGTGCGCTAAAATCTTTAATAGTGACATCTGCACCTTGTAATGAGCAGCAAGCCTCTGGCAAGATGTGTGCTTGATGACATGTACCCCCCTTCACTAAGGTCACACATAACTCTGAACTTTCCTGCTTATGTCTTGGGAGCAGTTTTTCAGAGCCAACTGAAATGCTGTCTCCCAAGCTGTAGTCCTAATTTTGCCCCAAACAAAACTTAACTCACAACTCTCACACTGTACTTTTTTTTTTTTTTCAGGTGACAGAGAGAAATGCCAAGCATTGCCAGCCAACTCCCAGAAACTGGGAAGAGGCAAGGATGGATTCCCCTCTAGATGTCAGAGGGAGTCTGATCCTGCCAACATCTTGATTTCAGACTTCTGGCCTCCAGAATTGTGGGACCATATTTTTCTGTTGCTTTAAGCCACTTAGCTTGTAGTACTTGGTTACAGTATCCCCAGGAAACAAATACACTTCCCTTCACTCTTCAAACATCCATCATCCTTTCACCACCCATTAAAATCAGCTGATGTGCTTCAGTGAGAAAATAAAAGTAATTGTAAAAGTTATCCACATCACCTCTCCTCCACCAAGTTACATTGGTGCTTTACCTTCTATTTCAAGAAATGTATTTTTCCCTGCTCTAGTCTAAGGCTAGCCTCCTCCCATCCACTCTGTGCGCTGTTGCTCTCTCATCTACTCCAGGACTTTGCTTTCACAATTATATTATATTCATCTGCTCCTACATCACCATTTTTCACCTGAATGCATAATTCTTTCAGCAAACAGACATGCCTTAAATTACCCAGACATGAAGGAAGAGAGAAGAAAGAAGGGAAGAAGGAATGAAGGAAGGGAGAAAAGAAAGGAAAGAAGCAGAAAAGATCCTCTTCTTAATCCCACATTTTCTCCCAATAGTCATCCCTACCCTCATGTTTTACTCTCCTCTCTATTGAAAAGCAGAGACATTACTTTGTCAACAAAGGTCCGTCTAGTCAAGGCTCTGGTTTTTCCAGTGGTCATGTATGAATGTGAGAGTTGGACTATAAAGAAAGCTGAGTGCTGAAGAATTGATGCTTTTGAACTGTGGTGTTGGAGAATACTCTTGAGAGTCCCTTGAACTGAAAGGAGATCCAACCAGTCCATCCTAAAAGAGACCAGTCCTGGGTGTTCATTGGAAGGACTGATGTTGTAGCTGAAACTCCAATACTTTGGCCACCTGATGCGAAGAACTGACTCATTTGAAAAGACCCTGATGCTGGGAAAGATTGAAGACAGGAGGAGAAGGGGACGACAGAGGATGAGATGGTTGGATGGCATCACTGACTCCATGGACGTGGGTTTGGGTGGACTCCAGGAGTTGGTGATAGACAGGGAGGCCTGGCGTGCTGTGGTTCATGGGGTCACAAAGAGTCAGACACGACTGAGCAACTGAACTAAACTGAACTGGAAAGACACTGAGAGTGGTTGTTTAGCTTCACTGACTCTACTCCGTCAGCACCCATTATCCACTAAAATGATTCCCTACGGGGGTAGAATAGACCTCCACTCTGGGTTCTCAGACCTCATCCTACTTGATTTCTCAAGCATTTGCCATGACTTACCACTGTTTTTCTTTTTCTTTTTTCTTTTTCAGTCATTCACATCACTTGGCTGCTAGGGACACTACATTCTTTTTGTGTCTCTCCTCTCTCACGGTCCTTTCTTCTCAGTGTTCATTATTAGCTCTCCATTACTGAGTTCTCAGAATTCATACATTATGATATTTCATCTAATATCACACATTAAATTCCATATTTAGTACTGAATAATAACAGAATCAGTGAAGGTTTTCACTTTTATGAAATACTTCATATCCAGCAATGAAATGATTGGTGGCTTTCCCATCCTTCCTAAAAATCTCACTAAAGACAGTGGGATTTTGAAGTCACCATTGTTTTATTAGGCCTGTGACTCCCTCACTCTTTTGGAAGGTATTTATACAAATTGCTTGTTCTCAAGCTCCGTTCACTGTAATTGAATCTGATCCATCAGTTGAAGTTTGGTCCTCAGTGAGGTTTGAAAAACAGAATCATTTAGCAGAATACTTTGACTTCAGAGCAATACTGAAGTCTCTGCTCAGCTAAATATAACTAAACTTCACTTATTCCATCTAGAAAAGAGACAATAAGCTTAACTTAAATATATATTGGACATATTTCAAAGGCCATATATAAGCCTCCAGAATGATATGTACTCAGTAAAGGCAAGTTGTTACCTATTTTTTTTCATCATTTTCCGATTGCACAAGCAAAGGTAAGTACATTTCTTCTCTACCTACAGTAGTTCTGAGCTGGTTTCTGAGGTGGTTGGAACAGACAGATGAATTAAGCACTTGAATCCTTTGGAGGTGGTCACAGCTCCTAAAGCATCATTTCTAAAGAATCCATCCCCATTTTAGTCATGACGATGACACAAGATGTATTAGGTTGCCTGGTTAAAGGTCAAACCACTGCATCTGAATATTGTGGCATTTTCTAGACCAGATTTCTCAGTCATAGTTTTCCAGAACACAGTGAGGAAGAAACATGTCTACTTTGTCCTAATTGGACATATTGACAATAGTACTAAATTCCACAAGAACAACTATGTAACTCCAACTCTTCCTATTCTATCCAAGAGGGCAGATCAAAATGCCGTGGAGACAGTGGGTGATAGTGTAAGGAGAGTGTTCAATTAAAAAATATATACCATCTGTGAACTTTCAGTCAGTTCAGTTCAGTTGCTCAGTCATGTCTGACTCTGTGACCCCACGAACCGCAGCACGCCAGGCCTCCCTGTCCATCACCAACTCCCAGAGTTCGCTCAGACTCACGTCCATCGAGTCAGTGATGCCATCCAGCCATCTCATCTTCTGTCGTCCCCTTCTCCTCCTGCCCCCAATCCCTCCCAGCATCAGAGTCTTTTCCAATGAGTCAACTCTTTGCATGAGGTGGCCAAAGTACTGGAGTTTCAGCTTTAGCATCATTCCTAATCATGTTATTCATGAAAAAAAAAATCACCTTTGTTTATCACTTGCGGTCATGACACATTAGATTGTGGCTACATGTCCACGGAGAACTGCTGCTACAGATCACCAGAGAACCTAGCAGCAGAAGAACTGGAACTCTGGATAAGCAATAATGTATGAAATACAAGATAAAAGAGACAGACTAAGAGTATTTGAGCACCAATGATCTGATTTGAGGGCTTTGTGAAGATGTCCTTCATAGTGCAAATTAATGGCTTCACGAACTGACATCCAAAGACAGTATTGATGAAAATAACTTATGCCAAGATAAAAAAATAACCATTTACTCATAAATTCATCATAACTCTCATCCTGATGAACAGCCATAACCATCACACATGACACACTCACACACAGAGTTGTGAAGCTGCTGAACCCAGATAACTGGACTTGGAGGTTTTCCCTGTTTCCTTCAGATACAGTTCAGTGAGTGACTTTGGCAGAACAAGAAATGATTAGAACCCTGATTATACAACTTTAATATTGGTTGGCAAAGAAAAAAAGTGATAGTATTTATGTTATTACCAAAGATGTATGCTTCATTATTATAATTCAAAACAATTTTATATGTTTCTATGCTTATTTTCTACATGAAATTATCATGTAAAACTGAAAATTAGGGATGTAAATACATAGAAAATCCTTGCCTTAAACCATCTGTTTGTTGACTTATATCTTTGCTTGCTTCCAATTTTAACCATATCTGAACCCTAAGGAATCAGTTTTTATCGCATAAGGATGACTAGCATATTATTTATCACCACCTTCTGCACATATTAGAGAAGGCAATGGCAACTCTGCACATATTGGGCTTAATCAATTGTGCTTAGTCACTCAGTCATGTCCAATTCTTTGAGACCTCATGGACTGTAGCCCACCAAGCTCCTCTGTCCATGGGGATTCTCCAGGCAAGCATACTAGAGAGGGTTGCCATGCCCTCTTCTAGGGGATCTTCCCAACTCAGGGATAGAACTCAGGTCTCCCTCAGTGCAGGTGGATTCTTTACCATCTGAGCTACCAGGGAATCCCTACACCAGGGAGTTCTGTACACATAAACTCCCTATTCTATTTAAAGATACAAGGTGTAATATTACTGTGAATTCAAATTGGAAATCAGACTCCCAAATGGGATATATTTTCTTTAATGCTGGTGCAAGATTCCCATTATACTAATGGTAGCTAGGGTGTACTTTAGGATAGAATACAGTCTTAATGATTCATTTTTGAAAGCTTTCCTTCCTGAAAAAGAGAGGTTATTTTAATGGCATGAATTTGTTGTACATAGGAAGCATTAAACACCATCATCATCAGTAACTGTTTCATTATTTTCGCAAACTAGTTACATCACATTTGCTTCTGGAAGTCTGGATTAAATAAAACTGTCAGCATTGCCATGATACTGCCCTATTGGCTGCACAGTGTTTGTATGCTCATTCCTCAGGGATTTGTAAAGAATTTCTGGTATATTTGAATATTCAAAACATTTGGGATGCATAGTACTTTTTAAAAAATTTGTTTCAGCTTTATGTCTTGCCCCTTTCTTCTCTCAAATAATCTTTTCTAAAATCAGAAATGCATTTATTTGATGAAATGAGGCCTAAGCATGTTTTAATAATTTTTGATAACTCCATAAGGGTAACATCTGGCTGTTTTCATCAAAAGACAAAATCTGGTATTCATAAGAGTTTATAAATAAAATATATTTTAGATCAGATGAATGCTCTGTCTATAAAGTTTTCACTTCTGCCACCTACCATGAATATATAAATGTGAAAAGTTAATTAACATTCTCTAACCATGAGTAAGTAAATTCTTATTATTTAATACCATAATATAGGTTTCCAAATTAATTTCCACTTTGCATTGCAATTCTGTGGCATTCCATCTCTGTTATACTAATGAATATGGTTTTGGTTTAGTCACTAAGTTGTGTCCTACACCCAGGGATCAAACCTGGGTCTCTGAATAAATCCTGGGTCTCCTGCATTGCAGGCAGATTCCTTACCAACTAAACCACCAGGGAGGCCCACTAATGAATATATTTTTGTACTAAATAAGGCCCCTTCATAACTAAAATTACTTCCAGGGGTTAAGTACTAGTGTAACACAAAATCTAAAGCATTGGTTAGTGATCCAAAGGCATTACTTCATTTTCTAAACATCACTATTTTGGGGAGTGTTTTACCCCTCTTGGAGAAGCTCAACAAGTTTTGATCAAAGCCATTTAGATCAATGTTTTTTATCCTTTTTTTTCCTATTGACTTGTGTTGAAGATCTTTAATGGACATGCCATCATGCAGGTGAGCTTCCCTGGTGACTCAGCTGGTAAAGAATCCACCTGCAATGTGAGACACCTGGGTTCAATCCCTGGGTTGGGAAAGTTCCCTGGAGAAGGCAACAGCTACCCACTCCACTATTCTGGCCTGGAGAATTCCAACAGTCCATGGGGTCGCAAAAAGTCAACTGAGCAACTTTCCTTTTCATTTTCACTTTTCATTGTGCAGGTGTATTAAAGCCAGGTGGTAAGTGGGCATATATTTATATCTTTTCAGTAATTGCAAGAGTGAACAATCTGACTCAAACATTTCTAACTGAAACTACTGAAGACTTCCTACAATGAATTATTAATTCCATATGAGTTACATGAAACTCCCACCCAACACTCTGCCCAGCCACTTCCACATCATCTTTCTCTTTCCTCTCATTCTTAGAACTTGCTTCCCTTATATTTGGCTGGTCTCACTCAGGCAGAGGGAAGAAAATCTGTTAATAAGCCAATATCTATAATATGAGCCCCACGTATCCCTCCCTTCCCAGGTGATGGTAGTGGTAAAGAGCTCGCCTGCCAAAGCAGGAGATGCAAGACACCCTGGTTTGATCCCTGAGTTGGGAAGATCTCCTGGCGGAGGGCATGGCAATCCACTCTAGTATTCTTGCCTGGAGAATCCCATGGATAGAGGAGCCTGGTGGCCTACAGTCCATAGGGTCTCAAAAAGTTAACTGGAGGTGACTGAAGCAACTTAGCATGCACGTGTATATATACAGAAATTTTATTTGGATTTAAAATACAGCTGAGAGAAAAATACCTTTATATTTATTCGATCCTAATTTTTTTTTTCTTTTTGAAATTAATACTAGTAAATTTAGAGCAATTCTGTCCAATAGCACTTTCTGCAATGGTAGGAACGCCTATGTCTGTGCTGTTCAGTCACAGTAGTCAGTAGTCCCATCTGCCTATACAGCACTTGAAATGAGGGAACAAATTTTTAATTGTGAACTTGAACTCTTTTAATTCAATGAATTTTCATCCACTCAGTGAATATCTGTTGAGTACCTACAACATACAAAGCTGTATGCTAGGTGGCAAAGAGAAATGAGATTTGTTAACAAGAGCTTAACGATTTCGTCACAGACTAACTTTGCTGTCAAAGGCATAGTCAAAGCTATGGCTTTCCCAGTAGTCATGTATGAATGTGACAGTTGAATCCTAAAGAAGGCTGAGCACCAAAGAATTGATGTTCTCAAACTATAGTGCTGAAGAAGACTCTTGAGTGTCCCTTGGAATGCAAGGAGATCAAACCAGTCCATCCTAAAGGAAATCAGTCCTGAATATTCATTGGAAGGACTGATGCTGAAGCTGAAGTGCCAATACTTTGGCCACCTGATGTGAAGAACTGACTCATTAGAAAAGACCCTGATGCTGGGAAAGACTGAAGACAGGAGGAGAAGGGGGTGACAGAGGTTGGGATGGTTGGATGGCATCACCAACTGGATGGACATGACTTTGAGCAAGCTCCAGGTAGTCTGTGGTGGACAGGGAAGCCTGGTGTGCCACAGTCCATGGGGTTGCAAAGAGTCAAACACAATTGAGTGACTGAACTGAATGAATTGATTAAGACATACATAAATCATCATGTGTATGGTTAACCCAATGGGTTTCCCTGGTGGCTCAGCAGTAAGGAACATGCCTGCCAATGCAGGAGACATGGATTCTATCCCTGGCTTGGGAAGATTCCCTGGAGAAGGAATTGGCAACCCACTCTGGTATCCTTGCCTGGAAATCCCAAGGACAGAGGACCCCATGGGCTACAGTCCATGGGGTCATAAAGGAGTCAGACGTGACTGAGCCACTAAACAGCAATAGCAAATGGTTAGCCCATGTAGCACTAGCTGAAAGAAAAGAGCACACAACTCTCCCCTGGATGATACACTAAGTTTGCATGGAAGAGGTGGCATCAGATCTGGGCCTGGAAAGAGGAGGAGGAAGAGTTCAGCCATGATTACATTCAGATCTGTGAGCATTACTAGGCCAAAAGCTGGCTTGTTCAGAGACCACATGTGTCATGGATCAATAGTGGGAAATAAACACTAGCTGAAGTTGGGGACAGACTAGAGGCTGTGGAATGGCAATTCAGTGTTAGATCCTCATTTTGGTAGAAAATGAGGAAATCTGATAGCATTTGATCAGAGTGATGACATGACCAAATTTGATCTTTGGAGAGATTCCTCTTGGCAGTGTTATGAAGTTAGACTTGGCAGGTGAGGGAGAGGAGGAGCAGAACTGAAATGGCCAGCTTAAAAAAATGTACACAGCAGTCGAAGCATACAATAATGGGGCTAAAGATGTAACAAAGGGATTGAAAAATAATTCATTAATTCAATTTTTAAATTAACTTTAATTAGTGTTAAAAACACTTCTAATATACAATCACTAAGGAACATTTACTGTATTACTTGTAAATCACTATTATGATTGTTCTTTCCTCTCTTAGTTTTTCTTCCCTCAATTCTCTAATCATGTGATCATACACTCTTAGATTATCCCACAAGCATTCAACTAAAGCCAGAAAATGACCCATTTCTCATTAGAATCCTGAGAAGAGAACTATGAGGCCATTCTCTTTCTTCCAAATGGTTTGTTCTCATTTCTAAAGTTGTCCCAAGATACCAGTTAAAAAGTAGTCACAGAAAAAAATAGAACATCAAAACACAGTTGCTTATTTTATTATATTTGCAAGCCACTGCATTTTAAAAGTGTAGGTTAGATTATATTAAGAAGACTTTGCATGTGCAAAAGAAAAAAATAGTTTCCATGAATTCACTGCCTGATGAGAACAGATTTTTCCAGAAGCTTGTGCTTACATCTGGAGCCCTTTGAATGAACTTCAGTCAAACCATTTTTTCCCTAGTTTATCCCCCAAAGTATACAACAGAGGATTTTTTGAAACTGAATATAGACACATAAAAGTATGCATCATAACCATACAGCTGGCTAAAGTTTTCTACAGTGAACACACCTGCATCACAGCACCAGGTCAAGAAACAGAGGTTGACCATATGGACAAGCCCTCCTCCTGCTTTCACACAGCTCTCACCTCCTCCTCCAAGGAAAACTACCCTCTTGAATTTTAGCACCATGTTAGTTTTACCCATCTCTGGATGATTGATGGAATCAAACCATATATATATTTAAATAAGACTTCTTTTACTCTATAGTTTGTGAAGTTCACCCATTCTGCTATCTAGAGTTGTAGGTCGCTTATTCTCATTGTTGTCCAGTATCTCATTGTGCAAATATGTCATAATTTTATTAATACATTAATGTATAAGAAGGGTTAGCAAAACATGGCTCATTGGCCAGCTGCCTATTTTTGTTGTTGTTCAGTTGCTAAGTTGTGTCTAACTCTTTGTGATCCCATGGACTGTAGCACACCAGACTCCCCTGTTCCCCATGATCTCCCAGAGTTTGCTCAAATTCACATCCATTGAGTCAGTGATGAAGCTTTATTAGATCACAGCCTTATCCATTCATGTATATATTGTCTATGGCTGCTTTCATGCTGTTATGGCAAGAGTTCAAGGTGTTGCAACAGAAGCCATATGGCCCATAAATCTAAAATATTTAACATCCAGCTCTTTATAGAATAGATCTACCAGCCTCTACTTATTCCTGGCCTTGAACTATTACAAATATTGGATCTATGAATATTCCAGCTCATAGTTTTTAGTGGGCATGTGTAGAGTGGCATTACTGTGTCACAGAGTATGCATGGGTATGGCTCTAGCAAACACTGCCAAACAGCTTTCCAAAATGGTTTTACCAATTTACCCAATTACTAGTAATACAAAAGTTCCGGTTCTCCAGTTCTAGTTCCACCCACTGGCAACATATAATTTCCAGTACTTTTGCCTGTACTTGATATCTTCCATCTTTTTAAGTGTATCCATCCTGGTGGGTATGCAGTGGTATCTCATTGTAGGTTTAATTTGAATTTCACTGATTACTAACGAAGTTTAGCTTCTTTTCAAGTGTTTATTGGCCATTTGGATATCTTCTTTGGTGAAATTTCTACTCAAACTGTGACAATTTTTTTTAAATGCCTTTTTTCTTACTTATTTTGGAGGTATCCTTTTTACATCCTAGATATGAGTCCTTTGTTGGACAGAAGTATTGTGAAGACCTCTCCCACTCCACTTTGCATCTCACTTTCTGAATGGTATATCAATGTTTTCATGTTTAAGAAATATTTTCCTATTCCAGAGATAAGAAAATGCTTTCTTCTGAAAAGCCTGATTGTTTACTTGCCACATTTATACTTTTAATCCCTTCTGGAACTAATTGTGTGTGTGTGTGACATGAGATAAACATCCGGGTACATTTTTTCCATATTTTTTCCATTTTCTCCAGTTATCTTAGCAAAATAAAATCTACTTGTCAATTTGCATGTGCATACACACACATCTACCAACATTTCAATTAGGAATGCATTGAATTTATAGATAAGTTTGGAGAGGGCAGGTATCTTTATAATTATACAGAGCCTGTTAGGCTACTTTGACTAAAACCAGTGAAACCTGTATCTACTCATTTTTATTCACTCATTTAATCAAAAGATATTTATGGAGGAGCTATTAAGTGGAGAAGAGAAAAGTTTGAAGGTGTGAGGGATTGTGTTCACCATGGAGAAAATGTTCTAGGGAACACAGTAGAAAGACTGAAGAAGACAATTTGCCTAGAAGAGATGGTAGTGGATAATCAGAACCACCCATGACTGTGAACAAAAAAGTCTCTGCTCATCAGTTTGCCCTAATGTTACAGTTAGAGTTGGTTCTGAATCTACTCTGCTGCCATTCACATTGGCTTCACAGTCTGCAATGGGAACCCATTTACTTTATTTGAACATAGAAATAAGCATAAACCCAGGTAGTTCTATTTCATAGCATTACCATAAATTGCATTTTTCAATATTAGGACCTTGTGAAAAAGAACCAGTTTACATGTGAAGTTTATGATACCACAGAAACAGAAGTCATTATTAGTTTCAGAAACTCTCAATTCACATGTACCTGTTCTATTCTGCTATAGATAAGCCACTTGTTTTTTCACAACTACACTTCAAAGGAAATCCATAAGTTGGTGTATCTACTTAAAAGCAGTTTTTCCAGTGATAATCCTAATTGTTAGGTTTCATGTGATGTCCTTAAGGAGTGCCAAGTGTCTGAGAGATCATTCAGAGACCCGTTGTTACCTTGAACCACACATTCAAAACAACTGAAGAAGTAGGAGTGAGGACTTTTCAGAGTGCTTTATTTCAGGGGTCCCCAACCCCTGGGACATGGACTTGTACTGGCCTGTTAGGAACTGGGTTGCAGGGCAGGGGGTGAGTGACAGAGGAGCAGGCAAAGCTTCATCTGTATTTACATCCTCTCCCCGTCACTCACATTACTCCCTGAGCTCCGCCTCCTGACAGATATGGCATTATGATCAGCTATATAATTATTTCGATATATATCACAATGTAATAATTATAGAACTAAATGCACAATAAGTCTAACACACTTGAATCCTCTCGAGACCATTCCCCTCAGCCCTCCAGTCCATGGAAAAATTGTCTTCCACAAAACTGGTCCCTGTTGCCAGAAATGTTGGGGACTGCTGCTTTGTATATTAAGGATTAGATTTTCCCTGAGAAAATTCAAAGAAACTAAAATGATCATCCGAATGTGCTCAATGGTGTCAGAAAGTAAGTTAAGTCAAATTTCATCAACCATGAGAAAAGTATATAACAAACTCCCATGTATCTTTATGCTTGCTTTTGCTTATTATACAGCCAGCTCGTCTCTTCTCCTAATAAACCATAAGAGTAATAATAGTGTTTAGAAAGCTTTCTTTCTTCTTAAAAATGGAGAGAGAAAAGTCAGAGTTCACAATGAGAGAATTTCAGGGTTGTCACTATTATCTTCATTAAAAAAATCAATCAATCAATACATTTGTAATGTGCATTCTTTAGTATGGTCCCAGGCTTTCTGTTTTATGAAACAGAAGAAGTACAGAAAGTTTTATTATCTTTTGGTTTTCAACATTGGCTATAAAGTCAGGAAAAGCAACACAAGCATCTATTTATTCTGAGGCACAATTTTCTTTGCCACATATTAGCTTTGTGTTGTGGTTTTTTTTCCCCCCTTCACTGAAAAAAATAACAAACTCTGCACGCTGGTGGGCGTGCCCGCCAAGCTGGAGTGGGGGCAGGGGCCATGGAGGAGAGAATGAGCTTTTGTTAGTTACCCTGTTTTTTGTTTTGTTACAGGCTGGTCTTGACTATTACTTCCTTCTTTGTGCCTTATCTGTGGGCGAAATAATCCTTTGGAAAAATGAAGGGTAGCTTGACCTCTCATTTGTCTCTGTCCAGAGTCCACTGTCACCAGGCTGATGAAAAGTACAGAGGAGGGTCCATCAGCAGAGCCCGTTAATTCTCAGTTCACTGTCTGACTCATTTTGTTTGGGGAGTATAGACTTTCTTTCTGTTAAGTGAACAAATTATTTTCTTTCTGTCCAGCTCAGGCTGCAGAGTGATTAGGGTCCCTGAAGAGTAAATTAAACTCTGATGACTGTGGTAACACAGAAGTCTGAAAGTCAACAAAGTTGTTAAAGTAAGACTTTCTTTTGAAATGGCATTTTGCATGCCAGAGCCAACTGCTCATGACAGCACTGAGAAACAGAACTGGATTGATATATCTCCAGTTAGATTTATCCAGATTGAGGGGGAAAGCTAGCTGTGACACAGACAAACCAGACAGCTAGGTCCATAGAGACAATCAAAGCTGGTCTTTGATTGGAATGCATGAAGCGTACATTGCCAGCAATTTGAATTTCTTTCTGAATTCCGCTTTGCTTTTCTCCAAAGGCGTTTTGTATGTTGATAACCTACATCATTTCCCAATATTTTTCTTCCCCTTAGACAGCAAACCATGAACAGCTGTGAGCTCACACAGACAATAATGGAAATAAAACATGCAAAAGCATATATCTTAGAATATGTTCATCAGAACTTTCTTTTTGAGGCCACTTTTAATAACAGTGGCAATTGTGCTGAAATGGTTGAGGGAGGAATCTAGTGGTTGATGTTGATCTCACCTTAATAGCTTGTGGGGATAGGAGGTGAAAAAAAAAATATGAGCACCATCCAAGATGACATGAACAAGCTTTAAAAATTGAAGTGAGAAAAATAGGAATAATTTGAAATGAGAAAAAAATACATACAATAAATTATCCTTTGCAGAGGGTAGAGAGTCCCCAAAAAACATATAATCCAAATTTGGGCTATCGTACATATTTCTGTTAGGGAACCACTGACAGAAACCACCCACCCCAGCCAGACATGATAATGATGGATTCCATGAGTTATCTCACGACAGGAGATCCTGATAAGGAACATGAAACTAGCCAGCTAGAATATGGGAGTGCCAGCTCATAATATGTCCTGCCAGTCTCTCATAAACCTTTACACTGGAATTGATCTTGGCTGAGAGATGCAAGCACCACCAGGAAGGATCCTGAGTCAGACCAAATACGGGTACAGATGATTGACCAGAGACAACCTGGAAAGTAACCCCATTACCATAAACCCTGAGACTGTGAGCCAAAATGTGGTGGAGCAGTTCTTCTGGATTATTTTACCCTACTGCTCTCCATCCAGGTGGTGGTGATGTTGTTCAGTTGCTAAGTCAGGTCTAACTCTTTGCGACCCCGTGGACTGCAGCACACCAAGCCTCCCTGTCCTGCACTATCTCCCGGAGTTTGCCCAAGTTCATGTCCATTGAGTCAGTGATGCCATCCATCTCGTCCTCTCCCAGGTGCTCCTTTCCAATAAAGTCTTTTGTTTCATCAGCACATGTGTCTCCTCCTACAGTTCATTTTTGAGCGTTGAACAAGAACCCACTCTCAGACCCTGGAAGGGATCCCCCTCCCTGCAACATTCCCACAGCAGATAACAACAGTGGCTATGTCCGAGTAGCCGAGTAGACTTTTCATGTTTACAACACAGTTAACAACATAACCAGTGCCAATTGCCTTGTAGATTATGATTGAGGAGGGACGAGTCACCATATACTGAAACTGAGCAGGACCCTGTGGTGCTCCAGGCTGCAAATCATTTACACGACCCTGTTTCTTGTTTGTAGGAAATAGACTTCAATCAGCCTCCTAAACCTTCCTGAATACCAAGAGCAGATTCAAAGTTGCTAATCAGGGAAGTACAAGAATGCAAAAATACAAGAAAACAATAGTATAGCGATTAAAGAAGGATCTCAGGTCCTCCTCAAGGGATATGGTAACTTCAGGCTGAGCACAAGATTCCTGGAGCACCAGCCTGCTGCCTTGCTGTTGTTCAGTCATGAAGTCATGTTAGACTCTTTGCGACCCCATGGACAGTGGCACCCAGGTTTCCCCGTCCATCACCATCTCCTGGAGTTTTCTCAAGTTCCTGTCCATTGTCCTTGCTACCTTACCACCAGTCATTCAGAAGGAAGTCACATGGGCTGTGCCTATAAAGACTTTCCCCTGAAAACCATCGGGAAATTCTAGGTTTTTGAGCACCAGTCATCTGTTCTCCTTGCTTGGCTCTGCAATAAACCTATCCCTACTCCAAACTCCGGTGCTTTGCTTTTTTGGCCTCATTGTTGTGTTTGGAAAAAATACTTTTTCATCAGGGCTTCTCTGGTGGCTCGTCAGTAAAGAATCCTCCTGCAGTGCAGGAGATTTGGATTTGATCCCTGAGTCAGGAAGATGCCCTGGAGAAGGAAATGGCAACCCACTCCATTCTTGCCTGGGAAATTCCATGGACAGAGGAGCCTGGTAGGCTACAGTCCATGGGGTTGTGAAAGAGTCAGAAACAACTTAGTCACTAAATAACAACAACTTTTCATCTGCAAAGTAGGGAAAGAAATGTTTCATTGAATTGTAAAGACTGAGGTTAACTGTTTTAATAAGATAAATAATGATTCACCAGTATTGTAGGTAGTCTGGGGTAGTCTGGGGAAAGCAAAAATGGTCAAGCTGAGAGAGAAGGATAAATTGCCAGAGAAGAGAAGGTTATAGCTTGAAATCTGATAATAGTGTGTGCCATGTGGGGAAGTTAGGAGAACCACCAGAGAGTTTCTTCCAGGTAATGTAGTATCTCCTGGTGCCATGTTCCCTGAGGACCACAGAACTTGTCTAATTTATTGTTACAGGGGCCACGGAATTCAATGATTGCTCACAGTCACATCTTTTAGCATGTCCTCTGGTCACTTAGTGCGCTGGTCCCACGACCGGCGCACTAAGAGCGCCTCGCCTTCCCGCGACCGGCGCACTAAGAGCACCCCGCCGGCTGCGCCGGGCACTAAGAGCGCGGCCAAGAGGAGCTACCCCACGACCGATGTCAGGAAGGGCAGCGGTGAGGAGAGACCCTCGTCCAAGGTAAGGTGCGATGGCTGTGCTTCGCTGGCCGGGAGCAGCCGGGAGCAGCCGGGACGAGATACCCCACGCCCAAGGTAAGAGAAACCCAAGTAAGACAGTAGGTCTTGAAAGAGGGCATCAGAGGGCAAATACACTAAAACCGTTCTCACAGAAAACTAGTCAATCTAATCACACCAGGACCACACCCTTGTCTAACTCAATGAAATTAAGCCATGCCCGAGGGGCAACCCGGGATGGGCGGGTCATGGTGGAGAGATATGACAGGGTGTGGTCCGCTGGAGAAGGGAATGGCAAACCACTTAAGTATTCTTGCCTTGAGAACCCCATGAACAGTATGAAAAGACAAAATGATAGGATACTGAAAGAGAAACTCCCCAGGTCAGTAGGGGCCCAATATGCTACTGGAGATCAGTGGAGAAATAACTCCAGAAAGAATGAAGGGATGGAGCCAAAGCAAAAAGAATACCCAGCTGTGGATGTGTCTGGTGATAGAAGCAAAGTCCGATGCTGTAAAGAGCAATATTGCATAGGAACCTGGAATGTCAGGTCCATGAATCAAGGCAAATTGGAAGTGGTCAAACAAGAGATGGCAAGAGTGAATGTCGACATTCTAGGGATTAGCGAACTAAAATGGACTGGAATGGGTGAATTTAACTCAGATGACCATTGTATCTACTACTGTGGGCAGGAATCCCTCAGAAGAAATGGAGTGGCCATCATGGTCAACAAAAGAGTCCGAAATGCAGTACTTGGATGCAATCTCAAAAATGACAGAATGATCTCTGTTCGTTTCCAAGGCAAACCATTCAATGTCACAGTAATCCAAATCTATGCCCCAACCAGTAACGCCAAAGAAGCTGAAGTTGAACAGTTCTATGAAGACCTACAAGACCTTTTAGAACTAACACCCAAAAAAGATGTCCTTTTCATTATAGGGGACTGGAATGCAAAGTAGGAAGTCAAAAAACACCTGGAGTAACAGGCAAATTTGGCCTTGGAACACGGAATGAAGCAGGGCAAAGACTAACAGAGTTTTGCCAAGAAAATGCACTGGTCATAGCAAATACCCTCTTCCAACAACACAAGAGAAGACTCTATACATGGACATCACCAGATGGTCAGCACCAAAATCAGATCGATTACATTCTTTGCAGCCAAAGATGGAGAAGCTCTATACAATCAGCAAAAACAAGACCAGGAGCTGACTGTGGCTCAGACCATGAACTCCTTATTGCCAAATTCAGACTGAAATTGAAGAAAGTAGGGAAAACCACTAGACCATTCAGGTATGACCTAAATCAAATCCCTTATGATTATACAGTGGAAGTGAGAAATAGATTTAAGGGCCTAGATCTGATAGATAGAGTGCCTGATGAACTATGGAATGAGGTTCGTGACATTGTACAGGAGACAGGGATCAAGACCATCCCCATGGAAAAGAAATGCAAAAAAGCAAAATGGCTGTCTGAGGAGGCCTTACAAATAGCTGTGAAAAGAAGAGAAGCAAAAGCAAAGGAGAAAAGGAAAGATATAAACATCTAAATGCAGAGTTCCAAAGAATAGCAAGAAGAGATAAGAAAGCCTTCTTCAGTGATCAATGCAAAGAAATAGAGGAAAACAACAGAATGGGAAAGACTAGGGATCTCTTCAAGAAAATCAGAGATACCAAAGGAACATTTCATGCAAAGATGGGCTCGATAAAGGACAGAAATGGTATGGACCTAACAGAAGCAGAAGATATTAAGAAGAGGTGGCAAGAATACACAGAAGAACTGTACAAAAAAGAGCTTCACGACCCAGATAATCATGATGATGTGATCACTGACCTAGAGCCAGACATCCTGGAATGTGAAGTCAAATGGGCCTTAGAAAGCATCACTATGAACAAAGCTAGTGGAGGTGATGGAATTCCAGTGGAGCTATTCCAAATCCTGAAAGATGATGCTGTGAAAGTGCTGCACTCAATATGCCAGCAAATCTGGAAAACTCAGCAGGGCCACAAGATTGGAAAAGGTCAGTTTTCATCCCAATCCCAAAGAAAGGCAATGCCAAAGAGTGCTCAAACTACCGCACAGTTGCACTCATCTCACACGCTAGTAAAGTAATGCTCAAAATTCTCCAAGCCAGGCTTCAGCAATATGTGAACCATGAACTTCCTGATGTTCAAGCTGGTTTTAGAAAAGGCAGAGGAACCAGAGATCAAATTGTCAACATCCGCTGGATCATGGAAAAGGCAAGAGAGTTCCAGAAAAACATCTATTTCTGCTTTATTGACTATGCCAAAGCCTTTGACTGTGTAGATCACAATAAACTGTGGAAAATTCTGAAAGAGATGGGAATACCAGACCACCTGATCTGCCTCTTGAGAAATCTGTATGCAGGTCAGGAAGCAACAGTTAGAACTGGTCATGGAACAACAGACTGGTTCCAAATAGGAAAAGGAGTACGTCAAGGCTGCATATTGTCACCATGTTTATTTAACTTATATGCAGAGTACATCATGAGAAATGCTGGACTGGAAGAAACACAAGTTGGAATCAAGATTGCCGGGAGAAATATCAATAACCTCAGATATGCAGATGACACGACTCTTATGGCAGAAAGTGAAGAGGGGCTAAAAAGCCTCTTGATGAAAGTGAAAGTGGAGAGTCAGAAGGTTGGCTTAAAGCTCAACATTCAGAAAATGAAGATCATGGCATCTGGTCCCATCACTACATGGGAAATAGATGGAGAAATAGTGGAAACAGTGTCAGAATTTATTTTGGGGGCTCCAAAATCACTGCAGATGGTGAGTGCAGCCATGAAATTAAAAGACGCTTACTCCTTGGAAGGAAAGTTATGACCAACCTAGATAGCATATTCAAAAGCAGAGACATCACTTTACCAACAAAGGTTCGCCTAGTCAAGGCTATGGTCTTTCCTGTGGTCATGTATGGATGTGAGAGCTGGACTGTGAAGAAGGCTGAGCGCCGAAGAATTGATGCTTTTGAACTGTGGTGTTGGAGAAGACTCTTGAGAGTCCCTTGGACTGCAAGAAGATCCAACCAGTCCATTCTGAAGGAGATCAGCCCTGGGATTTCTTTGGAAGGAATGATGCTAAAGCTGAAACTCCAGTATTTTGGCCACCTCATGCGAAGAGTTGACTCATTGGAGAAGACTCTGATGCTGGGAGGGATTGAGGGCAGGAGGAGAAGGGGACGACAGAGGATGAGATGGCTGGATGGCATCACTGACTTGATGGGTGTGAGTCTGAGTGACCTCCGGGAGCTGGTGATGGACAGGGAGGCCTAGCGTGCTGTGGTTCATGGGGTCACAAAGAGTTGGACACGACTGAGCGACTGATCTGATCTGATCTGGTCACTGAGGTCCACCCATCCATTACCCATCCAATGACAAGCTCATGAAAGTCAAAGAGTACCCCAGCCCTTGCCTCGCCCTTCTCCTGCATCCCTTGTTCTTTAATCATCTGTAGATTTCTATATTTGTGCCTTCAACCTCTGTATGCATGTCCGTGGACTTAGACGCCTCCCCTCACCTGTCTTCTTGAGTAAGGATGCTCCATATCCCCAGTATGACATGTTACCCTGGGCAGGGTCATCACTCACATCCCCTCCACCAACCCAGAGTGCCACCTAGGCATCACTGAATTAACAACACTAGCGCTATAAACAGATTACAATGCCCATCTGTCTGTTACTTTAAAATACGTAGGTTTTTGTCTGCATTGAATCTCCTTGTTTTGACACAGTATAACTACTGACAGAGTTGTTATTAAAAGTCTTATAGAAGCAGTTTGATAATTACTATTTTTGGTAGCATGTGAAAGAAGAAAATGAGACATGAAAGATAAAAGCCATACAAATACATTTGCTCTATAATTTACTTTCCCTGAATTATTAATAGCTACAATGTCTCTTACCTAAGTTCTTCCACAAGCACATTTATAAATATCAAGAACAGATAATTTTACTAAAATATTCTGAATACATGTTTGTTCATGCCTTCATCTTCTTAAAGACATTTTTTTTTTCACTTTGGTTTATGACAGTATATATGACAGTGACTTGACTGCCAAGTACAAGATTTACAATAACTCTAAATTTTTAAATATCTTAAAAATATATTGATGGGTTTCAAATGTGGAATGACATTTGTACATTTACTTAAGGAAAGTAAATTTAGCTTATTTAAAACTTTAAAATGAGAATAAAAATAAAAATCAGTAGCAGTTTATGGCTTTTAAACACAGCTCTATGAGTCTATGTTTCCAGGAAACAATTTTCTCTTCGGTGACCACTGTGAAAGAATAAAAAATTCTGTCATAAAAATATTGTACTTTGTGTGTCCCTTGGGCAATTAGTTGAGTCATTGCCTAAAAAAAAGAGAAGACCAGAATTCTCTTAAAAGTCCAGGGCTGGCTCACTAAATGTTTATGGCTGGGCCATTCTCCCGTGCACTTTTCTTAAGAAAAAAAGAAAGTTTTATTCCGATCTCATTCATTTCTACTTGATAAAAGCTGGATAATTACAGCATTTTCAACACTGATTTTTAAAAATGCCTCTATAAAACCATGGTGATATAACATCCATTTGGAAACAAAGTTTTATTATAACTCTTTGGCTTTGTCTATGTTTTCCAAGTTTTAATTCTAGAATTTTCTCTAGTCTTCACAACCGAAACAATCAATAAGGTCATTTTCCACGAAGGCATTTGTAAGAATCACTGAATGAATTTGTCTTTTTTTTTTTTTTTTTCATTTAATATACATTTATCTTCTCACTGTTAAACTTCACGGAGAGGATATCTTTAGTTAAATTAAGATATAAGACAGCACGTATTTGGTTGCAAACAAAGGTAAATGCTTCCTTTCCGAAATTTCTTATTGATGGTAATTCAGTATTGATTTTCTTTTTAAAGTTCCATACTTATTCATACGAGGCTTCTCTGGTAACGCAGGTTGTAAAGAATCTTTCTGCAATGTAGGAGCCTGGGGTTCTATCCCTGGGTCAGGAAGATCCCCTGGAGAAGGAAAGGGCAGCCCACTTCAGTATTCTTGCCTGGAAAATCTCATGGAGAGAGGAGCCTGGCAGGCTACAGTCCATGAGTCACAAAGAGTTGACATGACTTAGTGACTAAACCCAGGACCCCGCGGGGGCGCACAGAGGGACGACGAAGGACAGCAGCAGCAGTGACTAAACCACCATACTTATTTATGATAAGAGGATATATTTTTGCAACTCTCTGATCAACTCCGGATTTATCCCATTTGAGAAAAATTTACCCTTCAGAAGTCACCTGAGTGCCTGCTGTGGATCTTGCCATATGTGTGTGTGTGTGTGTGTGTGTGTGTGTGTGTATGTAAGCACTAGAGTGATGTCATCAAATGCACGATATGGTCTCTGGACCCAGGGAAATTCAAAGTTAATTGGAGGAGGGTGTAGTGAAAAACATTAATTTAATTAAAGAAAATTACAGTATACTACATGTAACCTCAGGAGAACAAATAGTCCATGTACCCTGGAGCTCTATTTCTCAAAGCATGCTCTAGTGTAGTCAAGTAAGTTCAGAAAATGTCTTTATTTTGATTGTTTGATATTCTAATATGCCTATGAACCTAAGAAAATGGAACATGATATCAATCCATCTATTCAAAATGTTTATTAGGCACCAAACTTGTATTCAGTTCAGTTCAGTCGCTCAGTCATGTTCAACTCTTTGCGACCCCATGAATTGCAGCACACCAGGCCTCCCTGTCCATCACCAACTCCCGGAATTCACTCAAACCCATGTCCATCGAGTTGGTGATGCCATCCAGCCATCTCATCCTCTGTCGTCCCCTTCTCCTCCTGCCCCCAACCCCTCACAGCATCAGGGTCTTTTCCAATCAATCAACACTTCTCATGAGGTGGCCAAAGTATTGGAATTTCAGCCTCAGCATCAGTCCTTCCAGTGAACACCCAGAACTGATCTCATTTAGGATTGACTTGTTGGATCTCCTTGCAGTCCAAGGGACTCACAAGAGTCTTCTCCAGCACCACAGTTCAAAAGCATCAATTCTTCGGCGCTCAGCCTTCTTCACAGTCCAACTCTGGGAATTCAGCAATTAAGAAAAAGAAGACTGTATTCTTTTGTTTTCTTTTTTTATAATTAAACTTATTTATTTTTAATTGAAGGATAATTGCTTTACAATATTGTATTGGTTTCTGCCACTGCACCTCACCTGTTTTCTTGACTTATATAGGGCTAAGGCAGAGCAGAGCAATATGTCTGCTATGGGCAAGAAAAATTAAGAGAGCAGAGACTAGAGGTACTCTAGGCACTGGAACATGGGTTGAGATTTGTGGTTGACAGTTGAGAAAGGACATTCCAGAAGTGGGGATGGTAGAAACAGAGGCCATTGGAAAAGAGGCATAGAAAAGAAGAATAGGAATTGGTATAAGAAAGCGAGCCTGAGACCTGAGGTCAGGTAGTTATTGGGTCTAGTTTATTTATTCAGACTAAATGTTGGGAATGTGGAGAGAAATACTTGCATATTTCAAGCTAAAAATAGATTCTGCCAAATTTCATATGTGACTTGAATTGGCCAGCAACTTTTTTCATTTCTCCTTCAACTTTGAAGGAATAAGTGTCATTTTCATTGAACAGGACAATTTTGAGTCATAATGTCTGTGTCTTGGGAGAGCCATGCCAAGCATTGTTCCCAATGATTTACAGAGAATTATTTATTTAACTCATTCCACAAGTCGCTCATTTATTCACTTCATTATTTAGTCAGTGAGTCAGTCAGTTAAGATTTATTAAACACCTACTGTTGAGAAAACACTTTGTCAAGGGCTGTGTGGGTTACAAAACAGTTGGAGATCCAGCCACTGCCCTCCAAGAGCATAGGATTTTCCACAGGGTATAATAAGACTGACATTTGCTTTTTGGGAAAAATCAGTGTATCACTCCGGAAGTTAATACCAGGCTGGCTATCACTGTAGAATTTTCAAGGAAACCTGTCCAAATGAAAAGCTCAGATTGTCAGGCAACTCATAACACATATGAAATGACTGCCCATGGATGAATGTAAGGTGAACTTGAAGAAACTGAAGACTTGAGGGTGAGCTGGGGTTTGTCTACCGAGGTCCTGTCATAACATCTGACTAGATGAAAAGAAAAAAGGGGGAAAATTAGGAGCATTTGATGTTGACCAAAGTTAGAAAATAAACTTGTTGGTGTGCTTGGCAACACATACTCTGCAATTCCACAGTCAGGTCTTGCTTGTTCAGGAAGGCTCACTTTTAGAAATATAAATTGCTAAAATCAAAGCCACTGATGAGGCAGCTTCAACTCATCCCTTCCACATTTTCCATGATGAAAAACACAGAAACACACAGACCCATTCATTTCACTGTTGGTGTACACTGTTCCTCTTTGCTTTCACTCCATTTCCAGACAATACTTTTCACTTGTATTGTACTTTCAGAACACTGTCTCTGTTGTGAATAGTCTCCTTCAGTTTCTCTGACCATAATATTCTCCTTAAAAAAAAAAAATAGATGGAAAGGGGTATATGGATCTTGCCCAAAGGAGTCTGCAAGCACCCTCTCATTACCACCATAATCTTTGACATTAAGTACACCAAGGAGGACCTGATGGTAACAAACTGAGTCAGTATTTTCTCTGCTCTCTGGATGGGCCAGAGTTCTAAATTCTTCCAGAGCTGATACACGTAACCACAGGGTTAATGTTTTACAAAAGGAGTTTAGTGATATAATCATTTCTATATAAACCACATCCTTTACAGTTATTATCAATATTGCTCATTTAGGGACTCCCTTGGTGGTCCAGTGGTTAAGACTCAGTGTTCCCAATGTAGAAGGCATAGGTTCAATCCCTGGGCAGGGAACTAAGACCCTACATGCTTCATGGCACAGCCAACAAATATATATATTATATATATAATATATATATATGTTTACTTAACTTGGACTATTTACTGCTAACAATTTTAAGAATTAAATTAGCATCTCATATGTTTCCTCAATTATCCCATGACCATTTTGAGGGGCTATAGTTACAAACGCATTCCATTACTCTTGCCTGGACAATCCCATGGACAGAGGAGCCTGGTGGGCTATGGTCCATAGGGTCACAAAGACTCAGACACAACTGAAGCAACTTAGCACACATAATTACACACATATATGTAGGCATGGAGAAAGATATCTGTTCAGAGTCTAGCTCGGTGCTTTGAACACATTGGATGCTTGTTTCCTCTCCAAGGACTGGTTGCTAATTACAGAGAAGCAACATGCTACTTGGGATGTGCCTATAATATTGGCCAAAAGGGCACAGAACTAAAGCTCTTTCTCCAGCTCTGTATTTAATTAAATGCCAGCTCTTGGGGAAGTGACTTCATAGCTCTTGCCTTGGTTTCACAGCTCATTTATGAAATAGAGGGAAAAAAAGACTAAATTGACATGAACATCTCTTTCATAATAGTTGAAATTCCATAATTTCATAATAACTACAATTCCACAATAGTTCAAAATAAGAACCATTAGCACATTGATTTGGCTTTCCACTGGCAAAGAGACTGCTTAGCACAATGACTAATTTTTCTATTTAACTAATTTGGTCTTTTCTGAAATAATTTTAGGCTTACAGTAAAGTTAGAAAGATAATACAGGAAGCTCCCTATACCCTCACTCAGCTTCCCCTATTGTTAACAGCATGCATGATCACAGTAGAATTATCAAACTCAAGAAATTAACATTGGTACAAAAACTACTAACTTAACTACAGAATTATTCAGCTTTCACCAGTCTTTACACTCCTGTCCTTTTTCTGTTCCAAGATCCAATCTAGGATATCACATTACCTTTGGTTATCATTTTCCCTTGAAGTGAAGTGAAGTCACTCAGTCGTGTCTGACTCTTTGCGACCCCATGTACTGTAGCCTATCAGGTTCCTCCATCCATGGAATTTTCCAGGCAAGGGTGCTGGAGTGGATTGCCATTTCCTTCTCCAGGGGATCTTCCCGACCCAGGAATCGAACCCAGGTCTCCTGCATTGCAGGCAGCCACTTTACCGTCTGAGCCACCAGGGAAGCCCTCATTTTCCCTTAGTTTGCTCTCTAATTAGGACTCTGCCTATCTGCAAAGGAGACAAAGGGTCAGTCTTGAATCTCATCCCTCTTTTTCAATATATCAGAAGGCGAATCTGAATTTATAAAGCAGAATTTCCCATTTTTTTCTTCTCTCTTTACAATCATCCCCACCTAGGAAACCATCCATGTGGAAACTGAAGTTGAGAACTGGTTTGTGTATTCTGAACCAGTGCCAAGAAAGACTTTTAGCAGGCTTAGTAAGTGGAATGACTGAAGTGGTTCCTGGGAAAGGAGTCCTTATCTGCAGGAAACATGGATCTAAGACACGATAGGCTTTTCATTCCTCCATCATTGGTAGAAATGAGTTAAGATCTTTGGCTCATTACCCAAAATAGACTCATTTCACAGTGGATTTTTTCACCTTAAACTTTAGCAGGATTATCATTTCAGAAATTGAGGTGCATAAAAGTTAGGTCTGGAGTACACTGTTGGTGGGAATATAAGTCGGTGCAGCCATTTGGAGATTCCTCAAGAAACTAAAAATAGAATCACTGTACAATCCAGCAATGCTATCCCTGGGCATATATCTAAGCAAAACTAGAATTCAAAAAACATACATGCACCACTGTGTTCATAGCAGCACCATTCACAATAGCCAAGACATAAAAACAGCCTAAAAGTCCATCAACAGATGAACAGATAAAGAAGATGAGGTATGTATAGACAATGGACTACTACTCAACCATAAAAGAGAACAAAATAATGCCATTTGCAGCAACAAAGTTGTAACTAGAGGTTGTCACATTAAGTGAAGTAAGTCAGAAAGAGAGAGACAAATGCCATATGATATCACTTAAATCTGGAATCTAAAATATAACACAAATGAACCTATCTATGAAACAGAAGCAAACTCAGAGACATAAAGAGCAGACTGTGGCTGCCAACGGGGAAGGAGATGGGGAAAGGAGGGAGTGGGGATGGGCTGGTAGATGCATACTACCAATATAGAATGAATAAGCGACAAAGTCCTACTGTATAGCACAGGGAACTATGCTCAATATCACGTGATAAACTGGAATGGAAAAAAATATATATGTTTATCATTGAGTCACTTTGCTCTACAGCAGAAATTAACACAACATTGTAAATCAACTATATTTCAATTAAAAAATAAGTTTAAAAAGAAAGTTAGGTCAGGGAACACATACTGGCATACCAGCAAGTGTTGCCAGACTGCACACCTGAAGCTTCATGGTTGGCTCCTATTCTAATAACCGGCCATGCCAAGGCCAAGAGTAATTGTGAAGCACACCTCTGCTCTCCTGTGTACCAGGTATTTCTGGATATCTGCTGAGCAGATGTCTCAAGTGATACAGCCTGGATAGTAATTGGGAACTGCTGAAAGCCTTGTCCTTTGGGGGAAATCTTGGAAGACATGTCTTTTCCTCCTACTGTTTAAGCAATGCAACTTGTCAAACTATACATGGCAGATGGATTAGTTTGTCCTTTTAGTGGCAGAAAAGCTGTTTTTCTACCCTGGCAAAGGCATCAAGCAAGATATGACTCTACCGCTCCTTGGCTATGTTTGGGAAAAATACTTTATTTTCTTTTATTTTATTTTTTTGGTCTGTTTTAACAAGTGACTGTAAAAACTTTTTATTATATTATGCCATAATTAAATAACTGGCTTTCATTAATATATTGTTCTAGAAATGCGATCGGCAGCCTATAATTACATGTAAGACTTGGCTCGTTATTAGCTCAACTGCGTTGCCTTTACAGTGTGCAGGAAAATTACAAGATAGATCAAATGTGCGCTGTGAGTCATCTTGGCATTATTGGGAAAATGTTCTATGTATTTAAGAGCAAGAAGCAAATATAGCTTTTTCCCCGGTTGGAACCATTAGAGAAATTCAATGCCTATTCTTTTAGTTTCCCATGGCTTGTTTTTTCCTAAATTTTTATGCCTTCATGTCTCTTAAGTTTTTACTCTTGCCTTTCATATTTTCTGTATCTTTTTTTTTTCTACAAATGCCATTGATTTCTTCTCTGACAGTAAATCTTCAGAAAGTCTTCTGACCTGGCTTGGGGTTTGATAGATAAATGTTAAAAAATGATTGCCATTAAGCATTGTCATCTGTTGCAAGAATAAATGAAAGAGAATAGCATCAAACTGAAAAGCACGTTCCCTAACTTTGAACAAAGTACTTCAATCTTCTCATCTCTTTTTTAATTTCTCTAGTCTATCCTAGAAAAAAAGATTTCCTGGGTGAGAAGGAAAGTCTTCAAAATTCACCTACCTCTCTCTTCCTGTTCCACTGTAATCTCCCACTATCCTTCAGGAGGGCTTCTCAGGTGGCACAGTGGTAAAGACTCTGCCTGTCAATCCAGGAGATGTGAATTCAATCCCTGGGTCAGGAAAATCCCCTGGAGCAGAAAATGGCAATCCACTCCTGTATTCTTCCCTAAGAAATCCCATGGACCGAGTAACCTGGCAAGGTACAGTCCATGGAGTCACAAAAGAGTCCAACTCAACTTAGCAACTAAATAACAACAAATCCTTCAGAAATATCCTATTATAGTTCTGCTGTTTTCCTCCAGTGCAAAATGTCCAAACCTAAACTGACCTTTCTCCCTCAAATCTTGACCTATTCATCTTACTTTCTCTTCAGATATGAGTGATCTAGTCACAGCCTCAGGTATCCAAGCTCCAAATTTCTGAATAATCCTTTCCTCCCTTATCATCTTTGTGCCATGGGAAAAAAAATACCAAGTCCTGCCAATCTTCCAATGGAATTACGGAATCCATTCCTTCCCTTCCTTCATTTTATCGTTGCCAAGTCCATGCTTATCTCCAGACATCTAGACCCTTGCAACATCTGCTTAACTGTTCTGTTTGCTCCTGATCTTCTTTTTAGTCCTCATCCCTCCACTTGAACTGTCATCTTAAATTCCTGCTTTCCTCTTGCTGTTTGCCTACTCAAAAGCTTTCATTACTCCGCAAACTGTAACCCCATTTTCATTTGCAGGCACAGTTGTTACAGAATGCAAAGAATCTCCTGCCAATGAAATAGGCTCATTTCTCTGATCTATACCAATTCCCAATCTCTGTCTCAAATTCAGCCTGGTTGCCTGGTTTCCACCAGAGCTCAGAGCTTCTACTGTGAATACGTATTCACATTCCTGCCTCCCATCCCATCATCCATCAGGTATTACTGAGGTGTAAGCTGTTTTCTCTTCAGAACTCTTTAAACTTGTTGTCCCTCAAGTTGAATAAAGACCATTCCCCGCCCCCACCCCCCAAAGAACTTAGTACCTTCATGGAAAAATACTGAATAATAAGATTAGGATTAGGTATAAGAATATCTGGACTTCTCTGGTAGCTCAAGGGTAAAGAAACTGCCTGCAAAGACACAAGAGAATCCAGTTTGATACCTGGGTCAGGAAGATCCTCTGGAGAAGGGCATGGCAACCTACCCCAGGACTCTTACTTGGAGAATTCCATGGACAGAGGAGCCTGGCAGGCTACGGTCCAGCTCAGTTCAGTTCAGTTCAGTCACTCAGTCATGTGTGACTCTTTGCAACCCCACGAACTGTAGCATGCCAGGCCTCTCTGTACATCACCAACTCCCAGAGTTTACTCACACTCATGTCCACTGAGTCAGTGATGCCATCCAACCATCTCATCCTCTGTCATCCCCTTCTCTTCCCATCCTCAATCTTCCCCAGCATCAGGGTCTTTGCAAATGAGTAAGTTCTTCGCATCAGGTGGCCAAAATATTGGAGTTTCCGATTCAGCATCAGTCCTTCCAATGAATATTCAGGACTGATTTTCCTTGCAGTCCAAGGGATTCTCAAGAGGCTTCTCCAACACCACAGTTCAAAAGCATCAATTCTTCTGCACTCAGCTTTCTTTATAGTCCAATTCTCACATCCATGCATGAGTACTGGAAAAACCATAGCCTTGACTAGATGGACCTTTGCTGGAAAAGTAATATCTCTGCTTTTTAATGTGTTATCTAGGTTGGTCATAACTTTCTTCCAAGGAGTAAGCATCTTTCAATTTCATGGCTGCAGTCACCATCTACACAGATTTTGGAGCCCAACAAAATGATCTGTCACTGTTTCCACTGTTTCCCCATCTATTTGGCATGAAGTGATGGGACCACATGCCATGATCTTCGTTTTCTGAATGTTGAACTTTAAGCCAACTTTTTCACTCTCCTCTTTCACGTTCATCAAGAGGCTCTTTAGTTCTTTGCTTTCTGCCATAAGGGTGGTGTCATCTGCATATCTGAGGTTATTGATATTTCTCCCGGCAATCTTGATTCCAGCTTGTGCTTCTTCCAGCCCAGCGTTTCTCATGATATACTCTGCCAAGAAGTTAAATAAGCAGGGTGACAATATACAGCCTTGACGTACTCCTTTTCCTATTTGGAACCAGTCTGTTGTTCCATGTCCATTTCTAACTGTTGATTCCTGATCTGCATACAGATTTCTCAAGGGGCAGGTCAGGCGGTCTGGTATTCCCATCTGTTGAAGAATTTTCCACAGTTTGTTGTGCTCCACACAGTCAAAGGCTTTGGCATAGACCATAAAGCAGTAATAGATTTTTTTCTGGAACTCTCTCTTTTTTGATGATCCAATGGATGTTGGCAATTTGATCTCTAGTTCCTCTGCCTTTTCTAAATCCAGCTTGAACCTCTGGAAGTTCATGATTCACGTATTGTTGAAGCCTGGCTTGGAGAATTTTGAGCATTACTTTACTAGTGTGTGAGATGAGTGCAACTGTGCGGTAGTTTGAGCTTTCTTTGGCACTGCCTTTCTTTGGTATTGGAATGAAAAGTGACCTTTTCCAGTCCTGTGGCCTCTGCTGAGTTTTCCAAATTTGCTGGCATATTGAGTGCAGCACTTTCATAGCATCATCTTGTAGGATTTGAAATAGCTCAACTGGAATTCCATCACCTCCACTAGCTTTGCTCATAGTGATGCTTCCTAAGGCCCACTTGACTTCACATTCCAGGATGTTTGGCTCTAGGTCAGTGATCACACCATCGTGATTATCTGGGTCATGAAGATCTTTTTTATATTATTCTGTGTATTCGTGCCACCTCTTCTTGATATCTTCTGCTTCTGTTAGGTCCATACCATTTCTGTCCTTTATTGTGCCCATCTTTGCATGAAATGTTCCCTTGGTATCTCTAATTTTCTTGAAGAGATCTCTAGTCTTTCCATGGGGTGGCAAAAGAGTCCGCCAACACGACTTATAGACAACAACATAAGACTGGTATCCCTGTAGAAAAATCTTGATATTTCTCCTTATATCTCAGTCCCCCAGAAGGCAGGCACTGTAGATTTTCCACTGTGGTGTAACAGTGATTACGAGTGAAGCCTGTAAGAGCTCCCATACTTGCAAGGGTCATATCTCTGGGAAATTCTAGATGAGTCATCAGTTTCAATGCTACCACTTTCCTCCCTGGCTATTTTGCATTGGAAAGTCACTCTGGGTCATTCACTAACAGTACTCTGACTTCAGATTACTTTTTTAGAGCATTCCTACCAATAATCCAAATGTGGTCCCTAAATAACACATTTTCTTTCTAACTCTGCTAACCTCACTTTCCCATTAGTACCATGTTCATTACCACCTTCACTTCTGCTTCTTGCTAGGAATGCCCTCCTACCTACCATCTTTCTATCAAGCTCATCTTTATTCATGTTCCTGTCCCAAACTTGTCTATAGAATCTTCTCATCCAAGTCAGCCCATCATGGTCTCCTTGTAAATCCTATCAGCCTCATCCTCTTATTTTCTGCCTAAGTCACTATACTATGCTATTTATGTGCATCAATAGATCTATCTATTGATATATCTTATTGCCCAAATATGCTGTAAAATCCTGAAGGGTTGATTATCTAAGCCAATGTTTTTAACCTAGAGGTCTTAGTCATAGTCATCTTTGAGGAAGAATGGGATTGGGGAATTCCAGAACTTTGCAGAGTCCAAGAATTCACAAAAATAATGAGTTCCCTAACTAGGGCTTCCCTTGTGGTCAGCTGGTAAAGAATCTGCCTGCAATGTGGGAGACCTGGGTTTGATCCCTGGGTTGGGAAGATCCCCTGGAGAAAGGAAAGGCTACCTACTCCAGTATTCTGGTCTAGAGAATTCCATGGACTACAGTCCATGGGGTTGCAAAGAGTTGGACATGACTAAGCAACTTTCACTTTCAATGACTAAATAGATTGTATATGGCTTCAAAATATGTATATTGATATTTTATGCAATAGTGATGATGTGATTATTATACAATATCAATAGTACGATAATTAAAAACAATTTATTGAAAATATTATTGAATTTATTCCAGTTGTTAGTAATTTTCAATCAATATATACTGCTGCTGCTGCTGCTGCTGCTAAGTCGCTTCAGTCGTGTCCGACTCTGTGCGACCCCATAGACGGCAGCCCAACAGGCTCCCTGCTCCCTGGGATTCTCCAGGTAAGAACACTGGAGTGGGTTGCCATTTCCTTCTCCAGTGCATGAAAGTGAAAAGTGAAAGTGAAGTTGCTCAGTCGTGTCCGACTCTTCGAGACTCCATGGACTGCAGCCTACCAGGCTCCTCCACCCATGGGATTTTCCAGGCAAGAGTACTGGAGTGGGTTGCCATTACCTTCTCCGATCTATATACATATATAATATATAAAACTGCCATGAAGGAATCTTGTAACCCTTGTTACATTAAATTATAACTGTCATACCTGGAAAAGTTTATCATAGGCAATCAACCATCTACACATACAGGCCATCATAAAACACTTTCTCTGATCACTTCAACTTTAGCTTAGTTTCTACAATTTGATGTGAAAGTCTCTTTTCAAAGCTAAAATGTTTTACCAATTTTGGTGAAACGTTTGCACAATGTCATTCACTTGATGGATGGGACCAGCTCATTGTTGAATAAATGACCTGCCATTAACTGCTCACAGTAGGAGGCAAACTCCTTAAGAGGCTATAGGTTAAAGAGTGGTTGTGCCTTTGGGGCAAAGATAATGTATTTAATAGCTCCACTTCTGGAAGAACAGGCAAGAAATGGCACCTGAGCCTTCTTCCCTCTTCATTTGGCCATCATCACTTCTCTGAGTTTTTCTGAGCTTCTTTGTACTCATTTCCCAGAGAATCTGTGTCTCTAAATAGCAGAAACTCAGTCGCATTTGCAAAATATACTAGACAATTGAGTATCATTGTCTAACAGTTTATGCAGTTTTCCAAAGACCTATAAATACTCCAAAAGTAGTGTGGTAACACTCTAAAAATTAGAGTTAGTTAATAAAGAGCACTAGTACTAAAGAACTTGTGTGACAAAGAGACATAAGAGATGTGGGTTCAACCCCTGGGTATATGTCTGCTAATGAGACCCTTCTGTTCTTCTGCTTGTGTTGAATGACTCATGCTCAACATTAGAGTGCCCAGCCAGCTCCCCTAAAAATGATCTTTGCACTTGTCATAGAGATATTGACCATTAGAAAGCAGTGTTTCTCCATTAAGAATTAAGATGTGTTAAGACTATGACTGCATTAACTATCATTGAATTAGCAAAATATTTCCATTGCTGACATCTTAAATAGCTTATATTTTAATTACCCATTGTCCATAATCTACAACTGCCAGCAACAGAGTTTTCAGTCTCTGATGCTAATTACATATACTATAATGACTCTAAAAATCACAGTTTGGTGCACTGAGTATAAAATAATAAGTACAACAAGTCAGTGTTATATTGTGCTTAATCGCTCAGTTGTATCTGACTCTGCAACCCCATGTACTGTAGCCCACCAGACTCCTCTGTCCTAGGAGATTCTCCAGGTAAGAATACTGGAGTGGGTTGCCATGCACTCCTCTAGGGGATCTTTCCAACTCAGGGATTAAACCCAGGTCTCCCGCATTGCAGGCAGATTCTTTACTGACTGAGCCGCCACGAGGGAAGCCCAAGAATACTGGAGTGGTTAGCCTATTCCTTCTCTAGGGAATCTTCCCGATGCCAGGACTCAAACTGGGGTGTCCTGCATTGCAGGCAGATTCCTTTCCAGCTGAGCTACCAGGGAAGACCAGTGTTATATTGGCTACAATCAATTCACCTTCATGAAGGTGACTATAGTGGCTTCCAATTTACATGTTTATGGTAATTTCTCCAGCGGTTAATGGTGAACTCCAATTAAACTTAGTATTGATTTTTTTTTTTTTCTGCTCAATCTTTCATTATGAGAATCCTGAAACTGAAACTTTTCCCATCAGAAAATTTGACTATAGGCATCTCAATACTTTAAAGAAAAAAACTTTTAAAAGAGTAATGCAGGGACATCCCTGGTGGTCCAGTGGTTAAGATTCCATGCTTCTAGTGCAGGGGGGCACAGTTTTGACTCCTGGTAGGAGAACTAAGATCCCACTTGCCACATGGCAAAAAAAAAAAAAAAAAATGTATCTTCCTCTCTAGGTAGACTCTCTAATGATCAAAAAATAATTGAAGACTACACTGCCAAATGCTCACAGGGCTAAACCTATCCTGGGTCCCCATGTGTGTGATTTAAGAAAGCCCAGGAAACCTCCTTCTAAAAATATCTGTAAAAGTGGTTGTCTGTTCCAATTACCTGGACCTTATTTCTAGGCTGATACATGAGAACTGTCTGACAAAGAATTTCTTGGTTTGCTTATTTATATATGACAAGACTTGCAAAGGCAGTAAAATTAAATTACATTTGGAAGAACTTTTAATGAGTCCTTTTTATTGAAAAGGATAAAACCCTCTTAATATTTGGGCCCCAGAAAATGCAGGACATGTGGTTTTTAGATACAATGTTTTCAATTTCTCCATTAGAGTTTGATTTCTCAGAGCTTTGAAGGCATTGAAACTCTTAAGAGGTTCCAATTAAGATGCAAATCTTCCCAGGAGCAGTAATAGCATTAGCATTTGTCAACAAACACCTTAGTGAAAAATAGCCCATAGCAAGTGAGAATGGGTGAGAACTTTCCAGAATGTCAGCATGAGGAAGTGTTGGAGCTATTTCACTGATTTTCCTGTTTTTTCTGAAGAAAATGAAGGGAATAAGTCAAAAAGACAATGCTTTATAAAACTCACACATATACATATAAATAAACGTATGTATACACAGATATACTTTTTCCTAATTGAAGAAAAACCCACTGTCTCTCAGGGCTTCCCCAGTGGCTAAGTGGTAAAGAACTGATCTGCAATGCAGGAGACACAGGTCGGATCCTTGGGTTGAGAAGATCTCTTGGAGGAGAACATGGCAACCCACTCCAGTATTCTTGCCTGGAGAATCCCATGGACTTTAGCTCACCATAGCTCATGCCACAGCTCACCAGAGAAGTCTGGTGACCTACAATCCATAGGGTCACAAAGAGCTGTGCAAAGGCGACTGAGCACACACTACTATCTCTCAATGGTTTCTAACCGCTCTTCACATTTTTTTTTCTTTCTTTTTTTTTTTGACCATGCCCCATGGTATGTGGGATCTTAGTTCCCTGACCAGGGATCAAACTCTCGTCCCCTGCATTGGAACTATGGAGTCTTAAACACTGGACTGCCAGGGAAGTCCCAGTCTTTACACTTCTAGCCTGCCAAAACAAATAAAAGACTGCTGTATGGTAACTATTAAAACTATTATCTACCTCAAATATTTTAAGCCCCATTTTCTAATGGCATGATTCTAGAGCTGAAACTGTTCATACTGAATCATTAAATATTGTGACCTATAAAACAGTAAAAGAAAAATTCTTAATAATCAGAGCACAAGAATTCAATGAAGAGAATGCAACTGATAAAATGCAAGTTGCTGACTTATCAGAAAATGAACTGAAAATATTATATCTAAAAAGAAAGATACTCACTATGTTTGGGACATAAAAATTTCCTTTTCTACTTTTCAGAAATATATGCTTTCATTTTCTCCTTTGACTGAGAATTCTAGAGGCTAGAAGCATATTCCAATATTGATTGTTTCTTCTTTTCTCAAATTTTGTTCTGCTTCCTATAAAGTACTAACCTCTGAGGTTCTATATTTCTTAATTTTCAGTAATCTATCATTTTGGTGATGATGGGACTTCCCTGGTGGCTCAGCTGATAAAGAATCCACCTAAAATGCAGGAGACCTGGGTTTGAACCCTGGGCTGGGAAGAGCCCCTAGAGTAAAGGAATGGTTACCCACTCTAGTATTCTGGCTTGGAGAATTCCATGGACTGTATTGTCGCAAAGAGTCGGACATGACTGAGAATTGGTTAATGCCCCATTCTCTGGAAAAATATCATAGTTTGTAGGGCCCTAGTTTGAAAAGGCAGCATAGGGTTTAAACTGAAACTATCATCAGAACTTCCTCAAGTTCAGTCCTATATCTTGTCAGATGAGGCACTGTGACACCTCCAGGACTGAGCCATTTTCCCAGTGTTGTGAACATGATAAACACTGGAGTCTGGCTGAAACAGAAGTCCCTTGCTTCCTAAGGGAAACTTGCATGCACTCTGGTTCCCCCTTTGGATTGTTAAGAATCTTTACTTTCTCAAGTTTAAAAAATTTGTTTTTCCTTTTCTTGTTGTTGTAGTTGTTTTGTTTTCCCCACCAATCTTCCTGTGTTAGTCCATCTACCATTGATTCATCTTATAATGAACCTTATATGGATGTAGACTTAATTATCAGTGAAGCAGAACTTTAAGGTTTTGGGGGGATCAAGTTACCATCTAAATGTCTATACTGTTTTTTTCAATCAGTCAGTCAGTCAGTTCAGTCACTCAGTCATGACTGACTCTTTGTGACTCCATGGACTACAGGATGCCAGGCTTCCCTGTCCATCACCAACTCCAGAGCTTGTTCAAACTCATGTCAGTCAGTGACACCATCACTTTTTTTTTTTTTTTTTTTTTTTGGTGTTAAAAAAAATGATGCTCATGAATTCTTGAGTGAATACATAATTAAAAGTCTGTTTATTAAATTCATCTATAAGTGATGTTAGACTTATTTTGCTTATTCAGTGACTGGACAATTGTTTGCTGGAAGCAAGAAATTTAGGAAGGAAAAATAGGTCTCAGACAGCATACTCTGGAGCTGTCCCATAGTTTTCTCACAGAATAAAGTGATCTTATTATATGTCCAAAAGTTATGGGGGAGATAATTGCATCTGCAGTCTACCTTTTCCAACAGCCCAAAAGAAGCAGGCAGTTAAATAGACACACTTCGGACTTCTTTAGTGGTCCAGTGATAAAGAATCCGCCTGCCAATGCAGGGAACACAGGTTCGATTCCTGGTCTGGGAAGATCCCACATACCGCAGACCAACCAAGTCCATGCACCACAACTACTGAGCCTGTGCTCTAGAGCCTGAGAGACACAACTTCAGAAGCCCGAGCACCTAGAGATTTTCCTGCAAAACAAGAGAAGCCATTGCAATAAGAAGTCCGCATACTACAGCTAGAGACTAGCCCCTGCTCACCACAACTAGAGAGATAGCCCACATGCAACAACGAAGATCCAGTGCAGCCAAAATCAATAAATAATTTAAAAAAAAAAATAGACGCACTCAATAATCAGGGCTTGCTGAGAAATCACTAGCATATTTGGAATTCTTGCTTTCTGATATCAAATCTTTTCATAGAGAAGACTCTTGAGAGTTCCTTGGATAGCAAGGAGATCCAACCAGTCCATCCTAAAGGAAATCAGTCCTGAATATTCACCGGAAGGACTGATGTTGAAGCTGAAACTCCAATACTTTGGCCACCTGATGTGAAGAACTGACTCATTTGAAAAGACCCTGATGCTGGGAAAGATTGAAGGCAGGAGGAGAAGGGGACGACAGAGGATGAGATGGTTGGATGGCATCACCGACTCAATGGACATGGGTGTGGGTGGACTCTGGGAGTTGGTGATGGACAGGGAGGCCTGGCATGCTGCAGTCCATGGGGTTGTAGAGTCGAACATGACTGAGCGACTGAACTGAACTGACACCAAATCTACACCACCAATATTCAACCACCCATCTTTGGTTCTCTTCCTCTCCTTCCACCTTAGCAACTTAGAACAAACAGAATAAGTAGATGGTACTTGTTAGACTCTGGGGCTATTTAAATATACACACATTAGTCATTCAACCTTGGCTCATAACCTTTGCCTGGACTGTACCTGGTAAAACATAATGACATACACCAGAGATCCTGTTTTCCTCTTGCTCTGTACCCCGCATGAATAACATATGATGCCAACTAGATAAGATGATGCATTTTTTTCAATTTTAACATTCTTTTTACTGAGGTATAGTTGATACACACACAATGCTGTGTCAATTTCTGCTGTACAGCTAAGTGACTCAGTTATACATATACATATATTTTTTTAAAATATTCTTTTCCATTATGGTTTAACTTAGGATATTGAATATAGTATTCTGCTTTACATTAGGACTTTGTTGTATATCCATTCTCTATATAAAAGCTTATAATTGCTAACCCTAAACTCCCAATCCATCCCTCCCCAACCCCCTCTCTCTTGGAATCCATTAGGTGGTGCTTTGATACTCAGCCAGTGAAAGTGCTTTTTGCCTTAAGACACTGTTCTGAAAATATTTTATGATTGTTAGGAACATATTTATATCTGATAAATTTCAGTTTTTTTCAGCTTCTCCAGATATAATCTTGTGATGAAGGCCATTTATACAAGCAAGTAAATTAATTCCAGAATCCTGATAAAATGTGTCTCTGTTATTATAATTTGCCTATGGTAACTTTACCCTGGCATCGTCTTGAATTTAGTAGTTTTACTTTCATTTCTTCATAGAACAGTGTGATAAACAATGCAAGCTGCAAATGCAAATGTAATTAATTTTAAGAAAAGGAATAATGCTTGCATTTCCTTATCCTGCAAAGTGATCCTCAAGAATCTGATGTTCCATAGATAGAGAAAAAAGCTTCTTAGTACTTTTTCCAATCTGTGAAGTATTTATTGGGTTTCCCAGGTGATGCTAGTGGTAAAGAATCCACATGCCAATGCAAGAGACTTCAGAGACGAGGGTTTGATCCCTGGGTCAGGAAGATCCCCTGGAGGAGGGTGTGGCAACCCACTCCAGAATACTTGCCTGGAGAATCCCATGGACAGAGGAGCCTGGCAGGCTATAGTCCATAGGGTCGCACAGTCTTGGTATGGCAGAGCAAGCATTAATTATTAATTCCAAACATCTGAATCCCAATACTAAATTTATTTAGATAGACTTTGATATATTCTGCAACACATACAATTTTATTACTTCTTAGCTTCACATATGGAAATATTAACTTCTGCTCTGCTCTGTAATCTTGGATTAGAATTAGACACTTCGTTCTCCTAAATTTTTCCATTAAAGAAGTAAGTTTTTAGATTGGTTATAAACTGTTGGTATGTTAGGAGGACTCTCAAGCAGAGTGACGATTTGGCCAGAATGCTGTTACTGAGCTGATGAATGGAAAGTGCTTATTCACCACCTGTTGGAAAATGTTAGTGTTTGTGTTCAATCATGTGCTTAATTTAGTGTGTAATTGGAAATGTAGCACTCAAAAGGCACGCAAATCTGTTTGAAGATTTAGCTGTTTATATTGAGCGTATTGATTACACTGAAATAGAGAAAAACAAAAAGTGATCAGGAGAACAGAGACTACTTTCAAAGTAACTGCTCAACAGGACACACTGGTTACTTAGAAAGATAAAAGCACTGTGTTGTCTGAGTTAAGTGTGAAATACTTCAGGGCTGCCATATTATCACCATCACAAATTGTCAACAGATGTTGCTTCTCTTCAACTCAAATGAGCACTGGTTTTTACCACCATTTAAGAAAAATATATATATACCAGTGGCTTTTAAAATCCTTGTGTCTCTTTTTTGCCTTATGTTAACATTAAAATATTCCTTCTGGGTTTATTTATAAACATAGTTTGAAGTGCTATGATATACAACAGGCACATTGCAACCTTCTCAGTGTTCTTCAATTTTCCACTGAATCCAGACATTCAACAGGATGGTCCTAAGAGCTTTTCTTAGTGAGATTTTTAGTTAGTGCAGTCCGTTTGTTCAGCATCACCATGGAAAGCATTAGGGACCCCTCTTGCATTTGCTTGAAGAGTTTTGCCCACATCAAAGAGAGAGTGAAGCTTCAGGTTAAGTCACATTTAAGTCACATTTAAGATACATTCCTAAAATGTATCCCGTCCAGCTCAAACACAAGCTTCCTTGATGGCTCAGCAGTAAAGAATCTACCTGCCAAGGCAGGAGATGCCAGTTCAATCCCTGGGTCGAGAAGATAAACTGGAGAAGGAAATGGCAACCCACTCCAGTATTCCTGCCTGGAAAAAATCCCATAGACAGAGGAGCCTAGTGGGCTATAGTCCATGGGGTCACAAAGAATTGGACACAGCGGAGTAACTGAGCACCAGCTCCAGTACAATGAGAAGAGGATGCCTAAGGAGGGAACTAGGAGCTAAGAGAATTCCCTAGAGGCTATTACACGCTGAAGGGAAAGCAATATGGGAGAGAATTAGATCAGGAAAGACGGTCAAAAGTGCTCAGTGATCTGAACAGTGAAAACTAGGAAGGACTGTTGGCCAGTTATTCTAAAATACTTCCTTGGCAGGGCTTCCCTGGTGATCCAGTGGTTAAGAATCTGCCTTCCAAAGCAGGGGATGTGGGTTCCATCCCTGGTCCAGGAACATGGCCCATGGGGCAACAAGGCAACTAGAGAGATGCCTGTGCACTGCAATGAATCCCGCATGACACAACCAAGACTCGATACAGACAAAAATAAGTAAATATTTAAAGATAGATAAATAAGTAAATAAAATACTTCCTCATGCTGCAGCAGAGGTATAGAAACCCACAATAAACCTGAGCATCCCAAGAAAGCCAAGAATTCTTGCTATCACACTGGCTCATGACACAAACACACTACAGCAGCCGCAAACATGACTTCAAAAACTTTGAAGAGTAATGTCAGTCTTTTATGAGAAAAAAAAAAAAATGCCCTTGACAGGGAGTGAAGGGGGATAAGAGGCAAAAGAGTGCATACTAATGCAATATGAACAAAGGGTAATTCAGAAAAAAGGATCAGAACTTTTCCAACCTACTAGGTCACATCCCCTAGCTTTTGTTTCTTATAATAAAATTCACTTTGTTCTTAATAAGTTCATGAAAATCTAAGAATTAAATAAATCTAGAGCAAGTGCACATTTTGTTGTTAAATAGTATTCCTTTCCTTTTCTTGAGTAAAATGTACCAGTGAATAGCACAAACCTGAAGTTATACTCTGATGTACTAATGTGTTGTGCTGTGTTGTGCTATACTAAGTCACTTTAGTTGTGTCTGACTCTTTGCAATCCTATGGACCGTAGCTGGCCAAGCTCCTCTGCCCGTGGGGTTCTCCAGGCAAGAATACTGGAGTGGGTTGCCGAGCCCTCCTCCAGGGGATCCTCCCAAGCCAGGGATGGAACCCAAATCTCTTAAGTTTCCTGCATTGGCAGGTGGGTTCTTTACCACTAGTGCCACCTGGGAAGCCCTGATATATTAATAAAGTATGTCAAAATTAGACTACTTTAGACTATCTGCTAAGAAATTTAAATTTTTGAAAGCTATCAAAACTTTCCAATATTATATCTTTTTTCTGTTTATGAAATCCTTTCACTTTATTCCTAATTTATGTGGATGGGGCTATATCACCCAGAAAAGTAGATCATTCAAAGGGCAAAATTGCTTTTAAGACACAGAAGAGCCCTATCTAAAAACTATTAGGCTGACGGACTTCGAACATTTTATGGATGTTAGGGGGGAATTATCCATTGTCTTAAATTACATGAATTAAATTAAAGTCACTACCTGCAAAAGATGTTTTGACCTTTCATAAGATTCTCTATTTTTTCTTTTTAGTTAAATATCTTTCCCCTAATTTATGGCATCTGAAAGATGCTGTGACTTGATGGGTATAGATGTAGAATTGGAAAAGAGTAAATGTCTTCTCTTTGGCATGTAACAGCTGGGCATGCCAATGTCAAAATGACTTTGGTGACTTGGGGACATTTCAGTACACTCCAGAGAAAACTCATTTACCTACTGCATCCTCTTGTGGAATACCAGAAGTTGGAGACGATTAGATAATTAACACTACCTCAGTAGGTGGTTTCTAGAGCACTAAGTATGTCCTCAAAAAACAGCTTCATTTTGAAAAATTAATATGATGAGTCTGTTATGATTACCTCAGGAGACATTTTTTTATTGTTTATCTCAAGAAAGAATAAGCAATAGTATAGATGGAAACGTGAAAGTGTCAGTCACTCAGTCATGTCCGACTCTTTGTGACCTGACCCCATGGACTGTAGTCCACCAGGCTCCACTGTCCATGGAATTCTCCAGGCAAGAATACCACAGTGGGTAGCCATTTCCTTCTCCAGGGGATCTTCCTGACCTAGGCATCAAACCTGGGTCTCCTATATTGTAGGCCGCTTCTTTACCATCTGAGCCACCAGGGAAGCCCTAGATGGATGCATAGATAGATGTTAAAGAATCTTAAAAGGTATTATATATACTTATGCATTTCAACAGGTTCTAAAGAGAGAGAATTTTAAGGATCTAAAGTCAATTTTGATTACAAATATGAAATTAAAAATTGGTTGGAATAAGAAAAAGAATTCTGATTCATCATCCACAATTGCCACCTCAAGGATAGATTAATAAGAAAGATAATATTCTTATTAAAATTCTGGAAATATCCATTTCTTTCTATTCTTAATTTTGTCCACCGTCAACTCTCCCCATATTTACATTTGGTCTCTGCTATTAAAGAACAAGTCAAGTTTGTTCAGTTAATTATTATCATACCAAAAACCTGATCATAGCACTCTGAAGCCATTACTTTACAAAGTTCAAGGCTTTCCTTTACTTTATAAAATTCAAGTGTCTTGTCACAGCCTTCATGTGCTGATTCTTGCTTACCGTTTTATCTCTTTTCCATTGCTTTAGCCTCCCTTCACAATCTAGGCTACATATAGTCTTGTAGAACTTAACACCCAGACTCTTACAAATGTTGTTCTTTCTCCCTGAAACATCTTTTCTCAACATTGTCATTACCTTCTATCCTTCCATACCATTTCTGTCCTTTATCGAGCCCATCTTTGCATGAAATGTTCCTTTGGTATCTCTGATTTTCTTGAAGAGATCCCTAGTCTTTCCCATTCTGTTGTTTTCCTCTATTTCTCTGCATTGATTGCTGAAGAAGGCTTTCTTATCTCTTCTTGCTAGTCTTTGGAACTCTGCATTCAGATGTTTATATCTTTCCTTTTCTCCTTTGCTTTTCGCTTCTCTTCTTTTCATAGCTATTTGTAAGGCCTCCCCAGACAGCCATTTTGCTTTTTTGCATTTGTTTTCCATGGGGATAATCTTGATCCCTGTATCTTGTACAATGTAATGAATCTTATTCCATAGTTCATCAGGCACTCTATCTATCAGATCTAGGCCCTTAAATCTATTTCTCACTTCCACTGTATAATCATAAGGGATTTGATTTAGGTCATACCTGAATGGTCTAGTGGTTTTCCCTACTTCCTTCAATTTCAGTCTGAATTTGGCAATAAGGAGTTCATGGTCTGAGCCACAGTCAGTTCCTGGTCTTGTTTTTGCTGATTGTATAGAGCTTCTCCATCTTTGGCTGCAAAGAATATAATCGATCTGATTTCGGTGTTGACCATCTGGTGATGTCCATGTATAGAGTCTTCTCTTGTGTTGTTGGAAGAGGGTATTTGCTATGACCAGTGCATTTTCTTGGCAAAACTCTGTTAGTCTTTGCCCTGCTTCATTCTGTATTCCAAGGCCAAATTTGCCTGTTACTCCAGGTGTTTCTTGACTTTCTACTTTTGCATTCCAGTCCCCTATAATGAAAAGGACATCTTTTTTGGGTGTTAGTTTTAAAAGGTCTTGTAGGTCTTCATAGAACCGTTCAACTTCAGCTTCTTCAGCATTACTGGTTGGGGCATAGACTTGGATTACTGTGACACTGAATGGTTTGCCTTGGAAACGAACAGAGATCATTCTGTCATTTTTGAGATTGCATCCAAGTACTGCATTTCAGACTCTTTTGTTGACCATGATGGCCACTCCATTTCTTCTGAGGGATTCCTGCACACAGTAGTAGATATAATGGTCATCTGAGTTAAATTCACCCATTCCAGTCCATTTTAGTTCGCTAATTCCTAGAATGTCGACATTCACTCTTGCCATCTCTTGTTTGACCACTTCCAATTTGCCTTGATTCATGGACCTGACATTCCAGGTTCCTATGCAATATTGCTCTTTACAGCATCAGACTTTGCTTCTATCACCAGACACATTCACAGCTGGATATTCTTTTTGCTTTGGCTCCATCCCTTCATTCTTTCTGGAGTTATTTCTCCACTGATCTCCAGTAGCATATTGGGCCCCTACTGACCTGGGGAGTTTCTCTTTCAGTATCCTATCATTTTGCCTTTTCATACTGTTTACGGGGTTCTCAAGGCAAGAATACTGAAGTGGTTTGCCATTCCCTTCTCCAGCGGACCACACCCTGTCATATCTCTCCACCATGACCCGCCCATCCTGGGTTGCCCCACGGGCATGGCTTAATTTCATTGAGTTAGACAAGGGTGTGGTCCTGGTGTGATTAGATTGACTAGTTTTCTGTCAGTAAGGTTTCAGTGTGTTTGCCCTCTGATGCCCTCTTGCAAGACCTACCATCTTACTTGGGTTTCTCTTACCTTGGACGAGGGGTCTCTCCTCACCGCAGCCCTTCCTGACCTCGGTTATGGGGCAGCTCCTCTTGGCTCGCCCTACGCCGCTCTTAGTGCGCCGGGGGGGCGCAGCCGGCGCGGCGCTCTGGCGCCGCGCGGCGTTTAGTGCGCCGGTCGCAGCCGGCGCGGCGCTCTTAGTGCGCGGCGCCTTAGTGCGCCGGTCGCAGCCGGCGCGGCGCTCTTAGTGAGCTGTGCATATAGATGCTCTTACTTTTGCCTGGAAAATCCTATGGACGGAGGAGCCTGGTAGGCTCCAGTCCATGGGGTCGCTAGGAGTCAGACACGACTGAGCGACTTCACTTTCATGCATTGGAGAAGGAAATGGCAACCCACTCCAATGTTCTTGCCTAGAGAATCCCAGGGACGGGGGAGCCTGGTGAGCTTCCGTCTATGGAAGACTCGTGTCCGCACAGAGTTGGACACAACTGAAGCGACTTAGCAGCAGCAGCAGCAGCAGTGCTCTTCACGACCCAGATAACCACAATGCTGTGATCACTCACCTAGAGTCAGACATCCCGGAATGTGAAGTCAAGTGGGCCTTAGGAAGCATCACTATGAACAAAGCTAGTGGAGGTGATGGAATTCCAGTTGAGCTATTTCAAATCCTACAAGATGATGCTGTGGAAGTGCTGCACTCAATATGCCAGCAAACTTGGAGAACTCAGCAGTGGCCACAGGACTGGAAAAGGTCAGTTTTCATTCCAATCCCAAAGAAAGGCAATGCCAAAGAATGTTCAAACTATCACACAATTGCACTCATCTCACACGCTAGTAAAGTAATGCTCAAAATTCTCCAAGCCAGGCTTCAACAGTAGGGTGAATCATGAACTTCCAGATGTTCAAGCTGGATTTAGAAAAGGCAGAGGAACCAGAGATCAAACTGCCAACATCCACTGGATCATCAAAAAAGAAAAATAGTTCCAGAAAAAACATCTATTTCTGCTTTATTGACTATGCCAAAGCCTTTGACTGTGTGGAGCACAATAAACTGTGGAAAATTCTGAAAGAGATGGGAATACCAGACCACCTGACCTGCCTCTTGAGAAATTTGTATGCAGGTCAGGAAGCAACAGTTAGAACTGGACATGGAACAACAGACTGGTTCCAAATAGGAAAAGGAGTACATCAAAGCTGTATATTGTCATCCTGTTTGTTTAACTTATATGCAGAGTACATCATGAGAAATGCTGGACTGGAAGAAACACAAGCTGGAATCAAGATTGCCGGGAGAAATCTCAATAACCTCAGATATGCAGATGACACCACCCTTATGGCAGAAAGTGAAGAGGAACTAAAAAGCCTCTTGATGAAAGTGAAAGTGGAGAGTGAAAAGGTTGGCTTAAAGCTCAACATTCAGAAAACGAAGATCATGGCATCTGGTCCCATCACTTCATGGGAAATAGATGGGGAAACAGTGGAAACAGTGTCAGACTTTATTTTTCTGGGCTCCAAAATCACTGTAGATGGTGACTGCAGCCATGAAATTAAAAGACGCTTACTCCTTGGAAGGAAAGTTATGACCAACCTAGATAGCATATTCAAAAGCAGAGACATTACTTTGCCAACAAAGGTTCGCCTAGTCAAGGCTATGGTCTTTCCTGTGGTTATATATGGATGTGAGAGCTGGACTGTGAAGAAGGCTGAGCGCTGAAGAATTGATGCTTTTGAACTGTGGTGTTGGAGAAGACACTTGAGAGTCCCTTGGACTGCAAGGAGATCCAACCAGTCCATTCTGAAGGAGATCAGCCCTGGGATTTCTTTGGAAGGAATGATGCTAAAGCTGAAACTCCAGTACTTTGGCCACCTCATGAGAAGTGTTGACTCATTGGAGAAGACTCTGATGCTGGGAGAGATTGAGGGCAAGAGAAGGGGACAACAGAGGATGAGATGGCTGGATGGCATCACGGACTCGATGGATGTGAGTCTAAGTGACCTCCGGGAGTTGGTGATGGACAGGGAGGCCTGGTGTGCTGCGACTCATGGGGTTGCAAAGAGTCGGGCTTGACTGAGCGACTGATCTGATCTGATCTGATCTAAGGCAGAGTACATTATGAGAAACGCTGGGCTGGTTGAAGCACAAGCTGGAATCAAGATTGCCAGGAGAAGTATCAATAACCTCAGATATGCAGATGACACCACCCTTATGGCAGAAAGTGAAGAGGAACTAAAGAGCCTCTTGATGAAAGTGAAACAGGAGAGTGAAAAAGTTGGCCTAAAGCTTGACAATCAGAAAATTAAAATCAAAGCATTCAGTCCCATCATTTCATGGCAAATAGATGGAGAAACAGTGGCAGACTTTATTTTGGGAGGCTCCAAAACCACTGGAGATGGTGACTGCAGCCATGAAATTAAAAGATGCTTGCTCCTTGGAAGAAAAGTTATGACCAACCTAGACGGCATAGTAAAAAGCAGAGACATTACTTTGCCAACAAAGGTCTTTCTAGTCAAGGCTGTGGTTTTTCCAGTAGTCATGTATGGATGTGAGAGTTGGACTATAAAGAAAGATGAGTGACAAAGAATTGATGCTTTTGAACTGTGGTGTTGGAGAAGATTCTTGAGTTCAAGATTCAAGAATCAAGAAGATTCTTGATTCTTGAGTTCTTTCGACTGCAAGGAGATACCACCAGTCCATCCAAAAGGAAATCAGTCCTGAATATTCATTGGAAGGACTGATGCTGAAGTTGAAACTCCAATACTTTGGCCACCTGATGCAAAGAACTTACTCATTCGAAAAGATCTTGGTGCTGGGAAAGATTGAAGGTGGGAGGAGAAGGGGACAGAGGATGAGATGGTTGGATGGCATCACCAACTCAATGGACATGAGTTTGAGTAGGCTTCAGGAGTTGGTGATGGACAGGAAAGCCTGGTGTGCTGCAGCCCATGGGGTCACAAAGAATCTGAGCAACTGAACTGAACTGAACTTTTCAGTACATCACTGGCTTTCCTCGTCCCCCGCTTGCAGACAGCAGATTCTGAGAGTTCTCAGCCTCCATAATCACTTGAATTAAATTCTTATAATAAAACTCTGTATCTTTCTCTGTCTTTCTCTACTATTGATTCTGTTTCCCCAGAGAACGCTGACTAATACACTTCCTCTGCAAAAGTTAAATTTGTTTCTGAGCAGAATCAGGCAGAGTAGAATTTTTCTCCCCCAAATGATGTAAAGAATGACTAAAAGGAGAAAAGAAAGCTCAATATCGTTCCCTGAATTCACCAATAAGTGAAATTCTCAGCAAAGTTATTTTTTCTTCAGATGCTAATCCTGATGAAATACGTAAATCGCTTTAACTGAGATGAAGACATTTTTATACAGCCAAACTCTAATTCAGTTACCAAGTAACAACTATACAGTGAGTTTAAGGCATGAATCAGCAAACTTTTTTCTATTAAGATCAGTTAGTCGCTAGGAGTCGGACACAACTGAGCGACTTCACTTTCACTTTTCACTTTCATGCGTTGGAGAAGGAAATGGCAACCCCCTCCAGTGTTCTTGCCTGAAGGACCCCAGGGATGGGGGAGCCTGGTGGGCTGCTGTCTCTGGGGTCACACAGAGTCGGACACGACTGAAGTGACTTAGCAGCAGCAGCAAATATATTAGGCTTTGCAAGCCATGAGGACTCTGTCACCACTGATCTGCCAAGCCTTCTTGATGAAAAAGCAGCCATGTATACATAAAGAGACTTGGTGGTGTTCCAATAAAGCTTTATTTGCAAAAATAGGTAGCAAGTCTGTCTTTGCCTAAGGTCCATAGCTTGCTGAATGCTGGTGTAGGGGTTTAGATAGTAGTAAGACAGCCTGGGTTTGAGTTTTGGCTTCACCAGCAATCTGCTCTGTAACCATATCAGTGGACTCTAGAAAAATGGTAAAGATGAACCTGTTTGCAGGGGAGGAATAGAGACACAGATATAGAGAACAGATGTGTGGACACAGGGGTAATGGGGGAGCGCAAAGTGGGTGATGAGATGAGTTGGGAGATTGGGACTGACATATATACACTGTCATGTGTAAAACGGATAGTAGTGGGAACCTGCTGTATAGGACAAGGAGCTCAGTTCGGTGCTCTGTGGTGGGATGGGGAAAGAGGGGACATGGAGCTGATTCACTTAAGAAACTAACACAGCACTGTAAAGCAAACTCTATCCCAATTTTTTTTAAAGTGCTAGTCACTGAAACTCTATTTATGAAGTTGTTTCGTCACTAAGTTGTGTCCAACTCTTGTGACCCCATGAACAGTAGCCCGCCAGGTTCCTCTGTTCATGAGAATGTTCAGGCAAGAATACTGGAGGGATGGCCATTTCCTCCTTCAGGGGATCTTCCTGACCCAGGGATCTAACCCATATTTCCTGCATTGGCAGGCAGATTCTTTACCACTTGAGCCACCTGGGAAGCCCGTTTATGAAGTACCCACTCTTTAGGTTTGTTGTGAGTCTTGAATGAACTGTGTGCCTCCATTGCTCAGGGAAACCTTTGAAATATAGAAGTTCTATGTGGAAGGTTGACTTCCCAGATGGCACGGTTGGTATATCCACCTGCCAGTGCAAGAGATGCAGGAGAATTAGTTCAATCCTTGGGTCAGAAAGTTCCCCTGGAGGAGGAAATGGCTACCCACTCCAGTATTCTTGTCTGGAGAATCCCATGGACAGAGGAGTCTGGTGCACTACAGTCCACAGGGTCTCAAAGAGTCAGACACAACGGAACACACATGCATAATTATAGAAGGTAGTTATGCTTTTCAGCTTATTTTATTTGGCATTTAAAGGTTTGGGGTTTTTTTAATATACCACCAACTTTCAAAAAAAAAAGAATATAAAGTAGCCTGAAATGAAGTTACACTCAATTTTTCAGAAGAGAATTTTCAGTGCCATTGTGGGTGCCATCTGAAGTTCTGGAACCTGTTCCTGCAAATATGATTTCGTAATCTCACTCTCCATAATGGATCCTCATTAGCAACAAAGAACATCTTGTTGCAGTGAAACCAGAGACACTGTCCTGAGGAAAAGACAGTTAAGATAAGACTTGAGGAAAAAGAAATTTTCACCACTTCAGTGTTCAGCTTTCTTGTATAGCTTCTCAAGGTTTTGACATTCAGTTTCCTTCAATGACCCAGTTTTGTCTTTTCTAATTAAAAATCCTCCAGTGGTTTAAACTGATAGGAAGTAACCTAATAAAAACACAACCATATCTATTTCTCTTTAAGATCGATCATAAAGATTTCACCTGAAATTATCTTTTCTATTTACCACTTGGATCATTTTACCCTCTTCATGAAAAACCCTGAAGTAGCTTTTAATTCTTCTTTATAAATACAGCATGACCGAGTGTTTCATTGTGGAGCTCGCAGCTCGGCACAGGTTTTTCAGGACCCTCCTGCACTGTCTCTAACTCCCCCATCCACCCAGTCCCCTGCACTCAGATAGAGAAGAACATCATCCCTTTCATGTGTGCATTCCCAGGACCTGAGCTATGTCTGGAATCTCCCTCCTGCCTTGATGGGATCCCTCCCTTCTAGCATTTATGGAGCTTATCAGATCACACTTGCTTCTTAATCTTCCCCAAATAACTGAAAATTAAAAAGTAGGTCTTTGTTCCACTATATCTTTGGGAAAAAAAAAAAAAAAAGAAATCTTGCCTACAAAGGCAAGAGGGCATGTCCCACACAACATTTCACACTTTTTTTTTTTTTTTTAATTGTGATTTGCTAATCTTTCTGGAGAAGGGAATAGCTACCCACGCCAGTATTCTTGCTCTGGAGCATTCCCTGCATGGAGGAGCCTGGTGGGCTACTGTCCATGGGGTCAGAAAGGGTCAGATATGACTGAGTTGTTAATATTTTCACTCACTTCTAATTTTTAATCTATATGATTTGAATGCTATTCTCCATTACTGATCACTAATTCCAATAAGATGAGTGGAGAATCTTGTTGTGTCCACGGACAGACACATACTCTGGGAACCAGGTCCTCTAGACTCACAGAGATATTAGGACAAGAAGCACAGTTTCTCAAAGAAGGTTTCTGGAAGTGAAAGGAAGTGCCAGTGAGTAGCAAGCAAAATGGTCCCCAAAGATGTCCATGTCCTCATCCCTGAAATCTTTGAATATGATGTTACACAGCAAAGGAGACTTAACAGAAGTAATTAAAGTTCTCATTAAAATAGAGAGATTGCCCTGGATTATTTGGATGGGCTTATTCTGTGATTACATGTAATTGTGTAATAACAGAAAACCTGCTCCGGCCTGAGTAGAGAGATGAAGCAGAAGGAGAAATTAGAAATATTCAAAGTATGAAAAGGGATTCAACTTGCCATGGCTGGAAGAGAGCCACTTGAACAGCTGAGAAGGAATGCAGGCTGCCTCTAGAAGGAAAGAACTGTCTCCCATTACTTCAGTCCTAGGTCTTCAGTCCTAAGTCTGAAGAACTGAATTCTCAAGGAACTGAATTCAGCTGTGAATTTGGCTTTGAACCTCCTCTGCAGAGACCAAGCCTACAGAACAGTGAGATAATAAATGGCTCTTGGTTTAAGTTGCTTTGTTTTTGATCATTTGTTATGGTAGTAATGATGGCTCAAATAGTAAAGAATCTGCCTGCAATGCAGGAGACCCAGGTTCAATCCCTGAGTTGGATAGATCCCCTAGAGAAAGGAATGGCTACCTACTCCAGAATTCTTGTCTGGAGAATTCCACGGCCAGAGGAGCCTGGCAGGTTATAGTCCACGGGGTCACGAAGAGTGGGATACAACTGAGTGACTAACACTTTCACTTTAACACTTATGGTGGTAATAGAAAACTTACACAAGAGACCACTTCTACCTTAAACATTTGATGTCCCAACTTATACGTTCTACTTAAATTGTGCCAAGTTGCTTCAGTCGTGTCTGACTTTTTGTGACCCCATGGCCTGTAGCCTACCAGGCTTCTCTGCCCATGGAATTTCCCAGGCAAGAATACTGAAGTGGGCTGCCATTTCCTCCTCCAGGGGATCTTTCTGACCAAGGGAACAAACCCATGTCTCTTAGATCTCCTACATTGGCAGATGGGTTCTTTACCACCAGCGCCACCTGAGAAGCCCGTCGTAAACAGCACATCACAGAATGGTTCATGATTTAAGGTATACACTTGTCTTCTGGAGGATGGCCCCCAATCCTCACTGAATTTCATTATCAAACTAGCTCCTCACTGTTCCTCAGCAGGGCATTCCAATATTCATCCGTCTGGGAGTGTAGCATATGGCAGAACCAACTTACATTCACGTGGTCAATGTTCTCACTATAAGCCTTCAGATAGCAGTGTGGCCTAAGATTCTGTGAGAAGGAGAAGGAAACACATACCTAGAATATTTACAGCCCTTTCCAGAGTGGAAGAGGCCCAATGTAATAGACTGGTCAGCATGGGGCTGGGGGATGTTTTTCAAGGGATAGTGCTGCAGTAGGGGCCTGGGCTTTTTCTGGGTTGCCATGCAGGATGTCAGCTACCTTAGGACTTAGATCAGTCTTGGAAGTGGGCCCATGTGGGTGGGTCCATGTATGTACAGTGTACATCCTTGCCACCCTACCTACAGCACTTATTAACTCATCTTGTCAGCCCTAAAGTGGCTAAGGACAAATGTTACCTATGTCAACCAGCTGATTTTTCTGTCTACCCAGTTACTTAGGGCCGCTCCTCGTTAGGTAATCTTTTGTGAATGTTAATATAGAACACACACACAAAGGTGACACATAATCTCACACCTCTTGTTTTCTAGGTGCCCTGCATGACTTACTTCTTTTCCTTGTTTAGAAAGACATCCTTCCTGGCTTCCTTCTTCTGTGCCAGTCACATGTGCACTTCCCTTACCACAATTCTACCACTGTTTTCCCTATACATACTTGTCTCTCTTTTTTATACCTGTCTTTAGTAAACTGGAAATTAATTAAGATCCTTTCTCCACTGAACATGGAAACAAAATTTTATGGCATGCTTTATATGTTGCCTGACAATATATATTAGGGACTTCCCTAGTGGCTCAGAGGATAAAGCATCTGCCTACAATGCAGGAGACCCGGGTTCGATCCCTGGGTTGGGCAGATCCCCTGGAGAAGGAAATGGCAACCCACTCCAGTACTCTTGCCTGGAGAATCCCATGGACAGAGGAGCCTGGTGGGCTACAGTCCATGGGGTTGCAAAGAGTCAGACACGACTGAGAGACTTCACTCTTACCTTCCTACTATTGACAGGGCAGGGATTATATCTTATTTGTCTTGTGAACTACTGAAGCATGTACCACAATTTAGTCATTTATTCATTCATCAAGTAATATTTATTGATGATTTACTTATGTCAGGTAGTATAAAGAATGAGTAAATAAGATTTGATCCCTGGGTTGGGAAGATCTCCTGGAGAAGGAAATGCCTACCCACTCCAGTATTCTTGCCTGAAGAATCCCAAGGACAGAGGAGCATAGCAGGCTATAGTCCATGGAGTCTCAAGAGTTAACATCACTTAGCAATTAAACCACTATCACCAAATAAAATTCCTCTAGGATTTCAAAAGAATCACGCAATTGGAGTTCTTTAGGATGAGTGCAAGTTCTCCAGGGAAAGAAATGAAATGGAAACTATGATATTAAGCCATGTAAACAGTATGTACAAAATATACAGAAGTATGACAGCTCCTGGGGGCATTTTGGGACTGGAGTCAGTCTGGTATGCCTGGATCAGTAGTTCACAGTCAGGAATGCTCATCTGATGCATCTATGAAATTTTTTCAAAATAGACATATCCAGAGTCCAACACTAGGAATACGAATTTACTAGGTGTGTCCATCAGGAGCCCAACAGAAAAGAGCTGGCAAAATAAACATGGATAATTTAAAGAGAAACTAATATAAGTCCTCTTTACAAGGTATGGACAGGGTAAACCAAGACGGAAAGAGTAATACAGTATCCCAGCATTTTAGAGGGCTTCCCAGATAGCACTGTGGTAGTGGTGGTTGTTTGGTTACTAAGTTGTGTCTGACTCTTGCAACCCCATGGACTGTAGCCCACCAGGCTCCTCTGTCCCACGGATTTTCCAGACAAGAATACTGGAATGGGTTGCCATTTCCTTCTCCAGGGCATCTTCCTGACCCAGGAATCAAACCCAGGTCTCCTGCACTGCAGGCAGATTCTTTACCAGCTGAACTACCAAGGAAGCCCCCAGATAGCGCTAGTGGTAAAGAACTGTCGTTAAGAGTCAGACACGACTGAGCGACTTCACTTTAGTTTTCACTTTCATGCATTCAGATCAGATCAGATCAGTCGCTCAGTCGTGTCCGACTCTGTGCGACCCCATGAACCGCAGCACGCCAGGCCTCCTTATCCATCACCAGCTCTCGGAGGTCACTCAGACTCACATTCATCGAGTCAGTGATGCCATCCAGCCATCTCATCCTCTGTCGTCCCCTTCTCCTCCTGCCCTCAATCCCTCCCAGCATCAGAGTCTTCTCCAGTGAGTCAACTCTTCGCATGAGGTGGCCAAAATACTGGAGTTTCAGCTTTAGCATCATTCCCTCCAAAGAAATCCCAGGTCTGATCTCCTTCAGAATGGACCGGTTGGATCTCCTTGCAGTCCAAGGGACTCTCAAGAGTCTTCTCCAACACCACAGTTCAAAAGCATCAATTCTTCGGCGCTCAGCCTTCTTCACAGTCCAGCTCTCACATCCATACATGACCACAGGAAAGACCATAGCCTTGACTAGCGAACCTTTGTTGGCAAAGTGATGTCTCTGCTTTTGAATATGCTATCTAGGTTGGTCATAACCTTCCTTCCAAGGAGTAAGCGTCTTTTAATTTCATGGCTGCAGTCACCATCTGCAGTGATTTTGGAGCCCAGAAAAATAAAGTCTGACACTGTTTCCACTGTTTCTCCATCTATTTCCCATGAAGTGATGGGACCAGATGCCATGATCTTCGTTTTCTGAATGTTGAGCTTTAAGCCAACCTTTTCACTCTCCACTTTCACTTTCATCAAGAGGCTTTTGAGTTCCTCTTCACTTTCTGCCATAAGGGTGGTATCATCTGCATATCTGAGGTTATTGATATTTCTCCCAGCAATCTTGATTCCAGCTTGTGTTTCCTCCAGTCCAGCATTTCTCATGATGTACTCTGCATATAAGTTAAATAAACATGGTGACAATATACAGCCTTGACGTACTCCTTTTCCTATTTGGAACCAGTTTGCTGTTCCATGACCAGTTCTAACTGTTGCTTCCTGACCTGCATACAGATTTCTCAAGAGGCAGATCAGGTGGTCTGGTATTCCCATCTCTCTCAGAATTTTCCACAGTTTATTGTGATCTACACAGTCAAAGGCTTTGGCATAGTCAATAAAGCAGAAATAGATGTTTTTCTGGAACTCTCTTGCTTTTTCGATAATCCAGCGGATGTTGGCAATTTGATCTCTGGTTCCTCTGCCTTTTCTAAATCCAGCTTGAACATCAGGAAGTTCACGGTTCACATATTGCTGAAGCCTGGCTTGGAGAATTTTGAGCATTACTTTACTAGCGTGCGAGATGAGTGCAATTGTGCGGTAGTTTGAGCACTCTTTGGCATTGTCTTTCTTTGGGATCGGGACGAAAACTGACCTTTTCCAATCTTGTGGCCACTGCTGAGTTCTCCAAATTTGCTGGCATATTGAGTGAAGCACTTTCACAGCATCATCTTTCAGGATTTGGAATAGCTCCACTGGAATTCCATCTCCTCCACTAGCTTTGTTCCTAGTGATGCTTTCTAAGGCCCACTTGACTTCACATTCCAGGATGTCTGGCTCTAGGTCAGTGATCACACCATCATGATTATCTGGGTCCTGAAGCTCTTTTTTGTGCAGTTCTTCTGTGTATTCTTGCCACCTCTTCTTAATATCTTCTCCTTCCGTTAGGTCCACACCATTTCTGTCCTTTATCGAGCCCATCTTTGCATGAAATGCTCCTTTGGTATCTCTGATTTTCTTGAATAGATCCTTAGTCTTTCCCATTCTGTTGTTTTCCTCTATTTCTTTGCATTGATCGCTGAAGAAGGCTTTCTTATCTCTTCTTGCTATTCTTTGGAACTCTGCATTCAGATGTTTATATCTTTCCTTGTCTCCTTTGCTTTTCGCTTCTCTTCTTTCATGCATTGGAGAAGGAAATGGCAACCCACTCCAGTGTTCTTGCCTGGAGAATCTCAGGGACAGAGGAGCCTGGTGGACTGCCGTCTATGGGGTCGCATAGAGTCAGACACGACTGAAGCGGCTTAGCAGTAGCAGCAGCAGCCAACATTGGCAGGCAATAGGGTCACAAAGAGTCAGATATGACTGAACACGCACAAGCAAGCATCTTAGAGCTACCAACTCAAGAGAAGTGAGGACCCTAAATGGGAAACGGAGGAAGTACCAGATTGTTTAGCTTAACAGAAGGGGCTGTCATGGCAGAGGGCTTTAGCCAATGCAGAGTAACATCACAGGGAGAGAGGTTGAAAAATAATGGCCTAATCTCGCTCTCTTTCTGATCTTTTAGCCAGGAAATGACCACTGAGAAAATCTAGCCAACACTAGGGGATCAGCTCCCCTGGGCAGAGCATCATGGAGAAGGTAGGCAGTGGATCTGAACAGGCAAAAGGAAGATGTCTAGCACACATGTGGGAAGGAGCCTTGGTTTACATACCTTGAAGTAACTCCCAGGTGGTTGTCCCCTTTTATGGCTCCATGGCCAACTGACTCTGTGTCATTCATTTATTCATTCATTCAAGAAACATCACTTGAGCACCGCCTAGTATGACCCAACATTGGCTTCTGGGAAAATAAGATTGAGAAAAATGGATAAAATTCTTTTTTTCAACCACGTCATGGTTCCTTGAGTGGGGCTATAATGGTTGCATAGTTCCAGGATTGCATAGGTTTATTTCTATGATTTCACCTGCATAGCTGATATTTGTTTCAAGTCTGCTACAACTCACACTGCCATCCTGCCCGGGGCCACATTCTTCTACACAGTTCACTGTCACCTGTGATGCACCAGCTACAGTCCTAACACTGTCCTTGAAATTACCATTGACCCCACCGCTGAATATATTTATTTATGCCAATCCTTCTTCCTTCAGGTTGATTTTTCTCCCAGGCATCATATACTTTTTTTTTCCCCCTGGAGACAATCTAAACATAATTTAATTGATGCAAATAGATGCAAAGAGAGGTATAAATTCTAACAAGTATTTTATGATCCTAAGATGTTTAGAGATCTTTTCTTTCTCTCAATAATATTGACATAACAGTAAGTCTAAAATTACTAGTTTTCATCTTTTGCAACTTGGTAACTCTCAGAGTCCATTAACTAAGCCTATGAGATTAGAGTGTCTTTGCTTTTTTTTGACAAGAAAGCGAGGAAATAAATCACGATTCTTTTTTCTGCTGAAATGGCAGCCAGTACCATTTCCAAAGAATTTAATCCATAAATGTCTCCTGCCCTATGGTTGAGATGAGAAGTTAAATGAAAAATAATTGATCATTGTATTTCAATTTGTAAGGATTATAAACTTTTCACAAATACTGTTATTTATTAGCACTTTCATTAACAGCCATTTAAAATATTCTGGAATTGAAATTTTATCAAACAAGTTTAACAACAAAGGCAAGAAGATGAACAATTCAGGTTTAATTTACTTAAAAACCAAGCATAAAGTTGCTCCTAAGTTCTGTTTTCCATTCTCCCCCACCCCTCCCCCACACACACACACACACACCCCTTTTAAAAAATTTTATTTTCTTTCTTGGTTGTGGCTCATAATAACGGCTTTGTCTGGCCCCTGAATTCTTCCTTGTCATTTAATGCCAGCTGGAGTCTTGAGGAGCCCTGGCTTCACTTCTAGCTTTTAACTTCTCCAGACTGTAGGTCGTTAATTGTTCAGTAAAAAAGTTGAAGATCAGATAAAGTTGTTTAACCCCTCCTGGGCCAATGGCCTTAGTAGCCTGCGATCTCTTTGCAAGTCATTCATTCTGCTACCCTCAGAGCTTTTGTGTGGTCAGCTCTGCAGGGTTTCCAGCAGGATCCTTTTGTTCAACTCTGTCTACCTTCTCTGGGGCACTGAAAGGGTTAAGTAACATAAAAATCAAAATTTATTTGCCCTTTACCCTTTCATCAGTTGTGCTCTGGTTTGAATGTACATGGTCTTTCTCTTTCCTTGCTTTCCCTCCCAGAGCTTCACATTTATGGTTAATGGATCTACTAAAGAGAAAGGTGTTACATACTTGGGCTGTAATTTAATATAGATTTTGGTTTACATGATTAACTGACTCATAACTACCTCTACCCCAGATTATTCATGGTGGCTTATAAGAACACATGCTATGGAAAATAGGGGTGGGGAGAATGTATACATGTGTGTGTGTGCTAAGTCACTTCAGAGTCACTTTGAACTCTTCACGACATACACAAATGCAAACACAAATACATATATATGTATTTTATAAATAGAGTGGATATGCAATATCTAGCATAAAAAAGTGCAAATACATAATACAAACTACAGAAAATAGGAGACAAATATATATTTATATATGAAACTATATGCCATTAATTAATATACTGATAATATTAATATATAATATGCATACATGCTTAGTCACTCAGTTGTGTCCGACTCTTTGCAACCCCATGAACTGTAGCCCACCAGGCTCCTCTGTCCATGGGATTTCACAGGCAAGAATAAAGTAGGGGTTGCCATTTCCCGCTCTAATGGATCTTGCTGACCTAGGGACTGAACTCACGTCTCCTGCAACTCCAGCATTGGCAAACAGATGCTTTTATCACTGAGTCACCTGGAAAGCCCCAATATATAATATATTATTAATTAAGTAATATATAATTAATTTTATATATAAGGATGTGTTAAATAGGAATAGAATGTAAGATAGCATAATAAAACATGTACCAACCAATTCTCATTGAGAAATTGAAGATCAAGTATTTGTTCTCTCTAAAGTAGATTTTGAAACTTGTATTAAGAGTTATTTTTTAAACACAATATAAACCATATAGGGTGATGCAAAGCAATAGACATTCAAAGCTGTCAGATCCTTTGTATCAGCTCCCCCTCATTTCTCACGTTTAATTTTCTTAATGGTCCTACTATTTTCTTTTTTTACAAGTGAAAGGATTTTGTAAAGATAAGGGTACATTAGAGCCCATTAACACCATTAGGGCAAGTGTCTTAAAGAAAATCTGTTGAATATAACAAAAATGCTGAATTTCTACTCTCTGTGACATTTTTTTTTTCCCTTTTGGCTCCTAGGATGATAGCCAGGTGGGATATGTTTCAAAGCACCTTAATACCATTTATGTTTTACTTGTGGGATATCATGACCACAGATAAACCTGAACAGAATTGTTCAGTTAAACCTTGCTTTGGGTCACGTGACATAAACTACACACAGACAGTTTCCAGCTGGGCAAACACTTAAGCTCCATTTATGGCTCTCAACTGTGATCCTATCTTTCAAACTACTCACCAGACTCTCAGCCCTGTGCTTGATGGGTTACCTGCATGAAGACAACAGGAAACTACACCTTCACTTTCCTTTCTAGAAAACTGCATGGAGTCTTAACAAGTTTATCATAGAGTCACAGGACTATAGTCACAAGGCTTTACCTTTAATACAATTAAAGGAGAAAAATACAGTTACATAAAGAGAGCTACTGTAGTTAGACTCTTCTATTAACTGCCACTTTCCACCTTGTTAAAAACCACGGACAGAAAGGTTTTATTTTGACCCCTAAGGAAATGCTTAGAAAATGACTGTCTCATGTCTATGAGGATTTGGTGCTCAAGAGTAAGAAAGGAAATTTTAAGAAAGACAAAGGAGAATTTCAACCTCCACTGCCAGAAAAAAAAAAAAAAAGCTCATGTGAGTTTGTAGCTCCCTGAATAAATAAGAACTTGCCCAGATTTATTTTAACCTTCAGCACCTAATATTGTATCTTTTGTTGTTTGGTTATATTGCTCTTGGTTTCTGACTTTTTATCTATTATTTTTTTGGCTATAAATTTTTGATTAATCATCCATAACACAGTTTACAATAGTTGTTCACAACCAGGTCACTCGTGAAAGATGTGATTCCTACACAGAAAAAATGTCCATGTAACATTCATGGACTCCTACATTTATCATCACTCCTTGTATGTGCCTCAAAAAATACCACATACAAAGTAATGAAAGTGAAAAGGCGATAACCTTGAACACAGTTATTTTTATTGTAAATCATTGATAAAGTTTATTTCTTTCACTTACAAGACATGCCCAAAGCAGTAAGACAAAACCACTACATCATTACAGTTGCAATGAAAAGTACAAACCGTGTCAGGCAGTCCTGAGTCTGAGAATCACCTGCGCCCTTTCCTAGCTGTGGTTCCTTGGACAATTACTTCGTTTCTCCCATTTTTTCAGTCTGTAAATAGAAGCAAGAAAAGCACGTACATGAAAATATTCTTGGGAAGACCAAAAGACATAACACATGTTAACACTAAGCATAGTGCCTGACATGTACTATATACGTGTTCTATTAAGATTCTCTGGTTTAGAGAAGTTGAGCAGGAAAATCCTTGATTCAGAAAATAAGACACTGAAAACCTTCTGTTTCCGCTCATGAGGGAGAAACAGATCTGGATACATCTTTCTACCATCACCAATTTTAAGACAGGGCAAAATATATGAAACACCTATTTTCACATACTGGACAATAGGCAGCACAGGATGTGATCTTTGAGGTAGCGGTAACAAATGAAGTGACTCCTATGACTGTCTCAGCTTTTTACCAAGAGAGATTTTTTCCAAGGTTGTAGCACAAGTGGGGAAGCTAAGCAAAGAAGGCTGAGTGGAGAAGACAGAGTTTGGAATTGTGTCAAAGTGGCTGGAATTTATGGGTCATATTACTTGAGAAGAGGGAGCTGTTCAAAGAAAGAGCCCAGAATTCTCCATGGTATTCACCTGACTCTTTGGCTGGTTGCCAATCTGTGCATGTTTAGAGCAAAATTCTGTGCTGCTGGACCAAAAACAACATCTGGTGAAAAAATACTGAAAATCTGTAAACCAAGCAATTTCCAGAACTCACACAAGTGCAGAAACCATTTAAGTTATCACTATCCAGAGTGGAGAGACCATATAGAAAATCATTAGAGACTCCCAACAAAGTCAAATCATAGTAGTGAGACATGACAAGACCTAGAGTAATATCAACTCTAGACCTGCTTTAACCTCAAAATGATCAATCTGATCCATAAGTAACCTGACTGCCTGTCAAACACATTAAAGAAATTTTAAAGATAGTTAACAAAATCTAGTACTCAGAAAATGACAATTACAATGTTTTATATTTTTTACCCAATCAAAAACTAGTAGGTATCTGAAATAGCAAGAAAATGTAACTATGAAAATGAGAAAATTCACAAAATAGATGTAGAAATCTTAGAGATTATGAAGTTAGCAGACACAGATGTTATAAATGCTATTGTGTGTGTGTGTGTGTGTGTGTGTGTGTGTGTGTTTGCTGCTCAGTCATGCCCAACCCTTTGCGACTCCAGGGACTGTAGCTCACCAGGCTCCTCTGTCCATGGAATTCTCCAGTCAAGAATACTGGAATGGAATGGGTAGCCATTCCCTTCCCCAAGGAATCTTCCCTACACGGAGATAGAATTCAAATCTCCTGCATCTCAGGCAGATTCTTTACCATCTAAGCCACCAGGGAAGCCCAAATGCTATTGTAAATATGCTCAAAGATTAAAATAAAAAGATGAGCTTAATGAGGACAGAATCTAGTGGAACAAATGAAACATTTTAAAATGAAAAATAGAGTATTTTCAATAAAAATTTTATTGGGTTAAATTTATAGCAAATTAGGCAATTCAAAAGGAAAGATTACTAACCTTGTAACTACAGCAATAAAACTATACAAAATAATGCACGGTGAGAAAATAAATGACTGAACATCAATAACAAAAAAACTCCTAAAAAACAGAACCTTAGTAATTTGGGGGACAATATCAAACAATCTAACATTTGTGCAATTGGAGACCTAATAAATATGGAGACTGGAGAGACCAAAAAAAAAAAGAAATCTTGGATGAAATGTTCATAATTTGATTAAAGTTATAGTCCTACAGTTGAAATAAACTTGATAAATTCTAAACTTGTTAAAGCAACCAACCAACAAACAAAAACCCCTAAGTATATCTTAATCTAACTACTTAAATTTATTCATAAAGAGAAACTCTTAAAGGCAACCATCGTGGGGAAGAGGGATATGACACATAGGTATAAGCAATACAGCAGGTTTCCTATTAGAAACATAAAACCCAGAAGATAAAGAGACAACACCTTTAAAGTGTTGAAAGAAAAAAATATGTTAACCTAGAAGCCTTTCAAATATGAAGCCAAAATGAAGTTTGTTTTTCTGAGAAAGAAAAACAAAATTTATCACTAGCAACTCATAATATGAGAAAAGTGAAAAGAAGTTTTTTTAGACAGAAAGAAAAGGATATCAGGAGGATAGCTGGATCAACACAGAGGAATGTGGAGTGACAGAAATAATATTTAAAAATTTTCCTAACTTTAAACTTGTTCTAAAGATAACTGCTTAAAAATAAAGTCAGTATATTGTATGTTTTAGGATCCATGAAAGAGTAATGTGTATGATGACCATAGTACAAAAGATGGTAAGGGTGAAATGGAAGTATATTATTGTTAAGATTCTTATGCTATATGTGAAGTAGTAAAATGTTCAGTTCCGTTCAATTCAGTCACTAGGTCGTGTCTGACTCTTTGCGACCCCATGAATTGCAGCATGCCAGGCCTCCCTGTCCAGTCCATGGGGTTGCTAAGAGTCGGACACGACTGAGCGACTTCATTTTCACTTTTCACTTTCATACATTGGAGAAGGCAACAGCAACCCACTCCATTGTTCTTGCCTGGAGAATCCCAGGGACCGGGGAGCCTGATGGGCTGTCATCTATTGGGTCGCACAGAGTTGGACACGACTGAAGCAACTCAGCAGCAGCAGCAGCAGGCCTCCCTGTCCATCACCAGCTCCTGGAGTTCACTCAAACTCACGTCCATCAAGTCAGTGATGCCATCCAGCCATCTCATCCTCTGTTGTCCCCTTCTCCTCCTGCCCCCAAACCCTCTCAGCATCAGAGTCTTTTCCAATGAGTCAACTCTTCACATGAGGTGGCCGAAGTACTGGAGTTTCAGCTTCAGCATCATTCCTTCCAAAGAACACCCAGGACTGATCTCCTTTAGAATGGACTGGTTGGATCTCCTTGCATCAAGAGTCTTCTCCAACACCACAGTTCAAAAGCATCAATTCTTCAGCGCTCAGCTTTCTTCACAGTCCAACTCTCACATCCATACGTGACTGCTGGAAAAACCATAGCCTTGACTAGATGGACCTTTGTTGGCAAAACAATGTCTCTGCTTTTAAATACGCTATCTAGCTTGGTCATAACTTTCCTTCCAAGAAGTAAGCATCTTTTAATTTCATGGCTACAATCACCATCTGCAGTGATTTTGGAGCCCAGAAAAATAAAGTCTGACACTGTTTCTACATCTATTTGCCATGAAGTGATGGGACCAGATGCTATGATCTTAGTTTTCTGAATGTTGAGCTTTAAGCCAACTTTTTCACTCTCCTCTTTCACTTTCATCAAGAAGCTTTTTAGTTCCTCTTCACTTTCTGCCATAAGGGTGGTGTCATCTACATATCTGAGGTTACTGATATTTCTCCCGGCAATCTTGATTCCAGCTTGTGCTTCTTCCAGCCCAGCATTTCTATGATGTACTCTGCAAATAAGTTAAATAAACAGGGTGACAGTATACAGCCTTGACATACCCCTTTTCCTATTTGGAACCAGTCTGTTGTTCCATGTCCAGTTCTAATTGTTGCTTCCTGACCTGCATACAAATTTCTCAAGAGGCAGATCAGGTGGTCTGGTATTCCCATCTCTTTCAGAATTTTCCACAGTTTGTTGTGCTCCACACAGTCAAAGGCTTTGGCATAGTCAATAAAGCAGAAATAGATGTTTTTCTGGAACTCTCTTGCTTTTTCCATGATCCAGTGCATGTTGGCAATTTGATCTCTGGTTCCTCTATCTTTTCTAAAACCAGCTTGAACATCAGGAAGTTCATGGTTCATGTATTGCTGAGGCCTGGCTTGAAGAATTTTGAGCATTACTTAACTAGCGTGTGAGATGAGTGCAATTGTGCGGCAGTTTGAGCATTCTTTGTAAAATGTAAAGTAAAATGTAAATGTAATGTAAAATGTAAAGTAAAATGTTACTTTAAAAATTATTGCAATAATTATTTCAATAATAACTTAAGTGCAAAGATTTAAAGCATAATTAAAAGGAAAAAATAAAAAATTAGATTGGGCAAAAAAGCAAATTTGAACACAAAACTATCATGAGAAACTCATTTTGCATGTGAAGACACACTTAGGCTAAAAATGGAAAAATACATGCCATGGAGCAAATACTAATTATTAGAAAGCTAGAATGGCAATATTAATACCTGCCTATTATACAGAGTGAGTAGCCAGAAACAAAAACACAAAACGTATCCAACGCATATAATGGAAAGAAAGAGGACCCTTCGGACACAAAGAGACACGGAGATTTGACTCTGGGACCGGGAGAGGGTGGGATGATTGGGGAGAATAGCATTGATATGTATAATATTATATCTGAAATGTATTTTGTTCCTAACACTATCATGTTACAATTTGTTCTACTAGATGTTTGTAATGTTTCTGATATAATAAAGAGATTCTTGATCGAAAACTTCAAAACAAGAAAAGTTATCAAGGGTAGAGATGAACATTTCATAAGGATAAAGGATAATTCGTAAAAAAGACAAAAACAATCTTGAATGTATATGCACCTAATAAGGGAGCTTCAAAATTGTTAGCGTAAAAACTGACAGAACTGACACAAATACAGTTCGACATTTTGACATGCTTTTCTCAATAATTGAAAGAAAGAATACAGAAAATCAAAATGGTTCTAGGAGACTTAATCAACACCATCAACCAACATGACCTAACTGACATTTAACAGAACACTTTACCCAAAAGCTGAATTACAGAGAATCTACGTAGGACATTCACTATGCTTGAACATATTTGGGGCCACAAATATGTTTGTATTAGAAAAGAAAAAGTTCAATAGCAATGATCTATACTTCAACTTTAGAAATCTATAAATTTAAGTAGAATGAAGACAATAATAATAAAAAAACAGAAACAGAAAATATTGAGAATTAATAAAACCAAAGCTGATTCTTTGAAATAAGAATGAATAGAAATTATCAATATGATAAACAAAGGAGGTATCACTACAGATCATAGAGATATTAAAGAGTAGTAAGAGAATATTATGAACCACTTTCTGTGAATATATGACAAACTATATGAAATACACAAATATCTTGAAAGATACAAATTATTAAAATTTATTTAACTTAAAAATCTGAAAAATTCTATATCTATTAAAGAAAATTAATTTGTATTAAAAACCTTCTCCCCCAAATAAAGTTCAGCACCTAGGTGTCTTTACTGGTGAATTATAATGGACCTTTAAGGGAAAAATTAAATGCTACAAGAATTATTAACTGAATTATTAAGTTCATAAAACATAAAAATCAAGTTATAAAAGTCAGTTGCATCTCTATATACAGGCAATGAATAATGGAATATTTCAACAAAAATACCAGTTATGACAATGTCCAAAATTGCAAAAATCTAAAGGGTATATTTAACAAAAAATATGAACACTGAAAACCGTAAAATATTGCTGACAAAAATTAAAGATGTATATAAATGAATAGATATACCATATTCATGTATCTGAACACTGAATATTCTTCCCAAATTGATCTATAGATTAATATGCTGCTACTGCTAAGTCACTTCAGTCGTGTCCGACTCTGTGTGACCCCATAGACAGCAGCCCACCAGGCTCAGGCGTCCCTGGGATTCTCCAGGCAAGAACACTGGAGTGGGTTGCCATTTCCTTCTCCAATGCATGAAAGTGAAAAGTGAAAGTGAAGTCGCTCAGTCGTGTCCGACTCTCAGCGACCCCATGGACCGCAGCTCTCCAGGCTCCTCCACCCATGGGATTATCCAGGCAGAAGTACTGGAGTGGGGTGCCATTGCCTTCTCCAATAGATTAATATAATCCTAATCAAAATCCAAGACAGTTTTTAAAAATAATATTGAAAAATTATTTTAAAACTTTCATTTAAGTAAAAAGGATCTTCAAAAATAGCCAATGTATTGTGAAAGACAAACACAAAGTTGGAGAACTTAAAACACTTAATTTGAAGATTTACTATAGAAGTACAGTAACCAAGACAGTGGAGTATTATCATAAAGATATGTAGATTAATGAAATAGTATAAAAAGATTCATGCATATATGGTTGATTTTTGCCAAGGCAGCCAAGATAAAATATAGTGTTATTAAAAAATATTTTGAAACTAGATATTTATATGAAAAATATAAAATTTACTCTTACCTTACACCTTATACATAAATTAATTTGAAATTGATTATACACCAAAGAAAAAAGACAAAATTATAAATCCTCTAGAAGAAAACTTAGGAAAAATTTTTGGGAATGTTGGGTAGGTTAAGACTACTTAGAGTGCAAAAAGCACAGATCATATAAGAAAAAAGCAATAACAGATTTCAGAATTAAAAACTTCTGCTCTTTGAAAACAACAAAGAAAATGTTCACAGTATATTTTTCTGACATATGGCTTGTATCAAAAAATGTTAATGCGAACAACCCAACAAAAAGAAGGTTTAAAAGAGATACTCAAAAAAGGAATACCCAGATGGTCAATAAACACAGAAGACAATGGCCCAAATCATTACTTGTTAAAGAAAGGCAAAGTTAAAGCAAAAATAGATATCACTATACACCCATTCAATAGCTAACTGACATTACCAGACATTGGTAAAAATGTGGAATAACTGGAAATCCTATACATTTTGATAGGAATTTAAAATGGTAAAACCTCTTTCAAAAATAGTTTGGCAATTTAATGAAAAAGTTAAATATGCTCTTACTACTACATATCCCAGCATTTTCACTCTGTGTGTTTATCCAAAAGAAACAAAAACATATGTCCACCCAAAATCTTATACATAAGTATTCATAGCAAATTGATTCATAATAGCTATGTGAAGGGTAAACTTTAAAGTGACCGCATGACCCTCATCCCCTGATGTTCATGCCCTGGAGTAATCCATTCCTCCTCTGTGTGCGGGGGACCTAGAACTTGCTTCTAACCAATGAAACCTGGTAAAGTAATGCCATATCACTCCTGTGATTAGAGATCAAATTGCCAACATCCGCTGGATCATGGAAAAAGCAAGAGAGTTCCAGAAAAACATCTATTTCTGCTTTATTGACTATGCCAAAGCCTTTGACTGTGTAGATCACAATAAACTATGGAAAATTCTGAAAGAGATGGGAATACCAGACCACCTGATCTGCCTCTTGAGAAATCTGTATGCAGGTCAGGAAGCAACAGTTAGAACTGGTCATGGAACAACAGACTGGTTCCAAATAGGAAAAGGAGTACGTCAAGGCTGCATATTGTCACCATGTTTATTTAACTTATATGCAGAGTACATCATGAGAAATGCTGGACTGGAAGAAACACAAGTTGGAATCAAGATTGCTGGGAGAAATATCAATAACCTCAGATATGCAGATGACACGACTCTTATGGCAGAAAGTGAAGAGGGGCTAAAAAGGCTCTTGACGAAAGTGAAAGTGGAGAGTGAAAAGGTTGGCTTAAAGCTCAACATTCAGAAAACGAAGATCATGGCATCTGGTTCCATCACTGCATGGGAAATAGATGGGGAAACAGTGGAAACAGTGTCAGACTTTTGTTTTTCTGGGCTCCAAAATCACTGCAGATGGTGACTGCAGCCATGAAATTAAAAGACGCTTACTCCTTGGAAGGAAAGTTATGACCAACCTAGATAGCATATTCAAAAGCAGAGACATTACTTTGCCAACAAAGGTTCGCCTAGTCAAGGCTATGGTCTTTCCTGTGGTCATGTATGGATGTGAGAGCTGGACTGTGAAGAAGGCTGAGTGCCGAAGAATTGATGCTTTTGAACTGTGGTGTTGGAGAAGACTCTTGAGAGTCCCTTGGACTGCAAGAAGATCCAACCAGTCCATTCTGAAGGAGATCAATCCTGGAATTTCTTTAGAAGGAATGATGCTAAAGCTGAAACTCCAGTATTTTGGCCACCTCATGCAAAGAGTTGACTCATTGGAGAAGACTCTGATGCTGGGAGGGATTGAGGGCAGGAGGAGAAGGGGACGACAGAGGATGAGATGGCTGGATGGCATCACTGACTCGATGGGTATGAGTCTGGGTGACCTCCAGGAGCTGGTGATGGACAGGGAGGCCTGGCGTGCTGCGGTTCATGGGGTCGCAAAGAGTCGGACACGACTGAGCGACTGATCTGATCTGATCTGATCTGATGAAGATTTCATCTTGACAGCAGGCTATACAGAAAGTGTTGCTTTCCATTTCTGCCTTCCAAGGAGCAGGTGACCATGTCTTCTACAGACACTAGGAAATATAATCTGCCAAAAATATGGCTGAGTTTGGAAGATAGTCCTTTCCCAGTCTAGATTTCAGATGAGAATCTAGTCCTGGCAGACACCTTCATTGCACCCTTGCAGAGAACTGAGGCACTGCTGAGCTGTGCCTAGACTCTTGATCCAGGAACCAGTGAGATAATGAATATGTGCATTTTTGAAGCTGTTTGGTTTGGGATAACATGCTACGCAGCAACAGAAAACTAAAACAAGCCAAAATCTGGCAACAATCTAAATATCTAACAAGTACATGGACATGTGATACATCTATGTTATATAAAAGAAAAAAATGCTAATGTACATAAAACAAGAATGAAGCTCAGAAGTATTATGCTGAGCAAAGGAGGCAAGAAAGTAAAGATGACATGCTGCATCATTCATTTACTAGATATTCAATGAAGACAAATCTTATCTATAGAACAGAAAGCATATCAAAGCACAAAAGGCTGTACCCATAAATTACACCTCAATAAATGTGATTCTGAAAAACACTTTAGGAACTCAGAAATGGTACATTTATTTATAAATATTTAAGCTAATAAAAGGGAAAACAGTTCATGTGCTTGTAAATATAGCATATCTGGCTGCAAATCACATTTTAAGACTGGAAATCTTGCTCTTGATCTAGAGCAAGTACTTAATAATCACCATAAAGGAATTTTAGGAGACTAGCTAAAATTCTGTATTAACTCTAACTGCGCAATAGCAAAGCCTAGAAAACTCAGGCTAAATAAGAGTTTGTACTTAATTTCACTGACTAATAAAGTATAGATAGGATTTTTGCCCTGAATGTGGAGTCCAATGCTAAGGTCACAAGTGCAAGGCCTTGTACCAAGGTCACAGAACCAGAGCCCAGAACCAAGATCATCTCTGGAACTAACTGAGCCTCATTGTAACCATTGCCAAAAGCCCCCTGATCCTCACCAGCCAGTTTCCTGACCAAAAATTAGCAAAGATGCTCACCTTGGTCCTCATCCTATAGCACCTAACCAGTCACCTAATGCCACCCTTCCAGCAGGAATTTTCTTTGTGTTGAGTCTTCCCTGGTTGTTCAGTGGTAGAAAATCTACCTGCCAATGCAGGAGATTGGCATTACATGTCCAATCCCTAGGTCTGGAAGATCCTCTGGAGAAGGAAACAGCAACCCATTCCAATAGTCTTGCCTGGGAAATCCTTTGTACAGAGGAACCTGGTGGGTTACAGTCTATGAGGTCGCAAAAGACTCAGACACGACTTAGTGACTAAACCACTACCAGCCCGTGAAAGCATCAGCTCTCCCTTGAGCTGGCCTGCTGTTCTAACAGCATCTCCCAGTAATAAACTCAATTCTCCCATCAGTCAACTGTCCCTGGCCTGTCAGGAGGTCAGTCCACTGAGCTCGCAGTACCCACATTAACTCTGCTTTCCATTCTTAATAAACTCACTCCTTTATGAAATACTCGGTGTTGGAAATTATTTTCCAACCCATGCTCAGACTACCACGACACTGGTTGTCTATATGTAAGGCACACCAGATCATTTGGACCATGAAAAAGATATAAACCCTGCACTTACGAAGCAAAATGTATTAAGGGATAAAAGACAGTGTTACAAGTCACTGTAAGGTCAAGCAGAAAATGAGGATACAGATAAAGTTCTAGATAGATTCACCAGAAGTGGTACTTGCTTTGGGAAGGAAGTTCACGCTAAATTAATGTAGAAACAGATTCTTGAGCTAGTTTTTGAAAGATACACATAGGTTTTGAAGGATGTCTAGAGAAGAAAGGAAACCAAATGGAAGGATGTTTTTGTTTAAATGTAAGAATACTGAGAATAAGAAAAAGTCATTTTAAGGATCACAGTATAAATAGTGGGAAATAATACAGATTGATTGCAAAGGCATTTAAATGATTCTACTCTAAATACACTCTCTCTAGGTCATTTTATCCAATACCATGACAGTAAATAATACATTTATGCCAACTATTCCAAATTCTATCTTTATTCAGCCTCTTCATTAAACTCCAGACTTGGTATCTAACTGCCTCCTTGAAGCTGACCTGCCTGGCTAATAGTAATCACAACCTCAACATCATGAAAAAGAGATTTTGATTCCACTATTCCCAAAACCTGTGCTCTCAATCTTTTCCTTCTTAGTAAATGGTCTAATTGTCTACCTACTTACATCAAAAAACCCTGGAGTTCCCTTTGATTCTTCTTTCGCTCTTGATTTCAAGTACATTGAAAATTACCACCCACTTTTCTCTGAAAATAAATTCTGAATACCTCTCTCCAATGCTACCCGTCTAGTCCAAGCAGACCTAATCTCCTGCCTGAAGTACTGCCTTGGCTGCTAACTGGTCCCCCAGCTCCCATTCTTCCCCTCTCCAATCTCCTTCTACACAGAAGCCAGAATAAGCTTTTCAAAGTTAAATTATATTGTGGGAACACCCATTAAAGCCTTTCATCAGCTTCACATTGCAGTTGAAACAAAATCCGACTTCCTTATAAAGCCTGCAAAGCCACATGTGGCGGGGCCATTGGCTGTCTCCCTATCTCATTTCTCCCCACTCTGCACCTCATTTACTCAGTTTCAGGCACACTGGTTCAAGCTCAGGTCTGCTCAGGGTTTTTGTCTTGCTATTTCCTCTGCCTGGAAAATACAGGCTCCATGTCTTGAAATGGCTCTATTTTGTTCACTGTATTCTCCTTGGTAAGGATCTTCCTGATTGACACACTTAATTAGTCCCTTGCCTAGGCTTAACTCCAAAACATAGAGTTTGAGGGCCCCTCTTCAAAGACAGAGGAATGAGACTGTACATTAACCAACTGGGTAAAATATCTTACTCTCGTAAATATAGCCACATGAACACCTTTGTAGGGCTCCCCAAGGCTTGAGAATGGATCTCTGCAATTGAGGGGCCCTTCAGCTTCAGTTCCATTAGCATCACAGTCAATCTTCCTCTAGTTCCACCTTGTCAATCTTCTTTAGTCTGTTTCCTTTTCTTCATGCTATGCTATGCTAAGTCACTTCAGTTGTGTCCGACTCTGTGTGACCCCATAGACGGCAGCCCACCAGGCCTCCCTGTCCCTGGGATTCTTCAGGCAAGAACACTGAAGTGGGTTGCCATTTCCTTCTCCAGTGCATGAAAGTGAAAAGAGAAAGTGAAGTCGCTCAGTCATGTCTGACTCTTAGCGACCCCATGGACTGCAGCCTACCAGGCTCCTCCGTCCGTGGGATTTTTCCAGGCAAGAGTACTGGAGTGGGGTGCCATTGCCTTTTCTTCATAGCACTTTCCAAAATGAACTTTCCATTTATTTTTCTACTTTTTAAAGATCAGGTCTCACTTTCCCTACAATGGTAAACTTCATGAATATTTGTTGAACTAGTCAATATTTTACAATTTGGACTTACATTTGTAGAAAAGCAGGTATAAAAATAGAGAAAATTAAAAATGATATCATTAGGAGGGCTACTGTTTTATTTGCAATGACTTTAAAGGAGAGAAAATGAGATCATGATTTCAAGTTACACAAAAGGAAATAATAAAAAAAAGAGAACTATGAAAGATATAATGCCTGCAGAATACACAGGGTTTGCCAGCTTAAAAGGGAGTAGCAAGTGGAGTAAGAAGTCAAATGTGACTGTAATAATTTAACCCTAGACAATGAGAGAATGATGATACCAATAAAACAATGAAAAAGCAGTTTGTTTGAAGAAAACAAATCCCAAGAGTAATGTCCAAGACTGAATTAGAGATGGACTGAAATATTGCCCATAAATATGTGAGTCTCTTTCTTAAAAATCCTTTTTTCCTGTTGAGTTTTTTCTTTTTTTTTTTTTTTTTTACAATATTGGTATTGTTTACTCTTAGAAAATACTTTGGTCTCCAATCTTAATAAAAATCATATTTACTGTAACCAAAGCCAAAATTATATCAATATAAGGAAAGTTTAATTTTCTGAAATCATCAGTGTTGTTATGAATAAGTTAAAATATTATTGTAAAGAAATCTGATTTATTTTCATCTTTGATCTAATTTAACTTTCAAAGAAAGCTTGTCAGTGTCAACCAGATTAAGCAAAATGAATAGAATGAATCAGTCAATGTCTATTTAATCATTTCATACAGCAGAATAACATACAACTCTCCCTAGGTGCCCAAATGTTAGTTCCTGACACCGCTGTGCAACCTACGGGCTTTCAGAAGCTGGAAGAAGAGCCAGTGTTCAAAATGGAACCGTGAAGCTCTCTCAACAGGAACCACCTTTAATGAAACACTTAGCTGAGTGGAACTAAAATTCTGCAATGTAAAAATTCAAGTAACACCCTTGCAATCTGTCTCTTGGCTTAAACTGTATCACTATGCAATGTGCTGAGAAGTTCCATCTTTTCTCCTTTTCCTGATTGAAACCTCATCCAACCCACAACCAGAAAGAAGAGGCAGCATTTATATAAACATAAAATTGATGATTCTAGTTCAATAAAGAAAAAATATATGCTGACAAGATTTAAGAGATTAAAAACCTGAGACTGGATTTCAACAAGTTCTTACACAATTGGTTCCAATCGGGAAAGGAGTACGTCAAGGCTGTATATTGTCACCCTGTTTATTCAACTTCTATGCAGAGTACATCATGCAAAATGCTGGGTTGGATGAAGCACAAACTGGAATCAAGATTGCCAGGAGAAATATGAATAACCTCAGATACACAGATGATACTACCCTTATGGCAGAAAGCAAAAAAGAACTAAAGAGCCTCTTGATGAAAGTGAAAGAGGAGAGTGAAAAAGTTGGCTTAAAATTCAACATTCAGAAAACTAAGATCATGGCATCCAGTCCTATCACCTAATGGCCAATATATGGGGTAAAAATGGAAACAGTGACAGGCTTTGTTTACTTGGGCTCCAAAATCATTGCAGATGGTGACTGCAGCCCTGAAATTAAAAGACATTTGCTCCTTGGAAGAAAAGCTATGACCAACCTAGACAGCATATTAAAAAGCAGAAACATTACTTTGCCAGCAAAGGTCTATGTAGTCAAAGCTATGGTTTTTCCAGTAGTCATGTATGGATGTGAGATGTGGACTATAAAGAAAGTTGTTTGCAAAAGAATTGCTGCTTTTGAACTGTGGTGTTGGGGAAGACTCTTGAGATTCCCTTGGACTGCAAGGAGATCCAAGCAGTCCATCCTAAAGGAGATAGGTCCTAGGTGTTCATTGGAAGGACTGATGCTGAAGCTGAAACTCCAATACTTTGGCCACCTGATGTGAAGAGCTAACTCATTTGAAATGACCCTGATGCTGGGAAAGATTGAGGGCAAGAGGAGAAGGGGACGACAGAGGATGAGATGGTTGGATGGCATCACCAACGTGATGGACGTGAGTTTGAGTAGGCTCCAGGAGTTGGTGATGGGCAGGGAAGCCTGGCGTGCTGAGGTCCATGGGGTTGCAAAGAGTTGGACACAACTGAGCAACTGAACTGAACTCGCGTAATTCATTGTTTGACAGTGAAATTTGAAATGTGCTCCATCTTATCCTCAGACAGTCACCTCACCTGTTCTATAAAAGTATATAGAGACTTGTTGGGAGCCAGCTTGGATCAGCGCTCCACCCATGACAAAGGTCATGAGGAAGGAGGCTCGGCATACCCAAAGGCGGGATCGAGCCTAAGGACCCCCCTGGAAATTCTCGAGCATCTACCCCCAAAAAAACCAGAGTCTGCCTACTTTCTGCTTTGTGCTCTCACCTACACCTCTGACTTTACGGGGGGCTGTCCCCCACTACCCTTCTCTGAAAAAAGAGTTAACTTACAGCTCCAGTTAATAATTCCTGGGTGTGACAGTGTGTCAGCCTACAAACTCTTTTGGAAATCCTCTAGCCCACCTGAATAGGCTTTTCGCCACATGTGATTGTTCAGAGCCTCCCAACTGTGAGAGGCATGAGATGTTCAAAACTGTCTAAATACAGTTAAAAGATTGATTAGAAATTGTATTGGTGAAGGGTTTTTCACTTGTTGGGCCAATGTTTGCTGCTAAGTCTCTATGTCCCTTACCTACTGTGTCCTTGGCAGTGTATTGATTGATATAATTGGTTTACAGAAGTGTAAGTAGTAGCCTTAATGTTTGTAACCTTGGACTCTTGAGTTAATTCTTTCTTGTGTTATAACCCACCACACCTTTGCCCTATAGAAATGCAACTCCAATGCCTTTGGAGGGTGGCGCCTGATTAATCACCTTTAGAGAAAAATAAGTTTTCTGAAGAAAGGGTCTTAAAATGTTGACAGGCCTCCAGGCCAGAAGATGATGCAAATCACCTAAACTTTTGCATATGATAAGTTTGCAGGAAGAAAGCCTGGCTTACTGCATGACTCTACTCCTTCCCCCATTATCCTCTATGCATAACTTAAGGTATAAAAACTACTTTGAAAAATAAAGTGTGGGCCTTGTTCACCGAAGCTTGGTCTCCCCATGTCGTCCTTTCTCTTACCTTCTGGCTGAATTATTCAGCCTCCTCTCTCCACAAAATGTTCTCACTGAGCTTATTTCATCCACTTTTCTTCACTGAATTTCCTCACTGAGCTATCTTCATTTTTATTACTCTTTATATCTTTAATTAACACCTAATTAATCATTTCCTGACCCCCACCGATGCTGTCTCCCCTTCAGAAATCCCTGGATCAGCCGGGGCTGGACCCCGGCAGAGACTCTAGGAAACAGTCACTGAAATGTGCCTCTGCCTTACAGACTCACCTTTCCACTGCAGACCTTTCAAACAGAAGCCATTACTTTCTCCATCATGTCTCAACCCCATACAGCTACAAAGTCATCTGCTTATGCCTCCTTATAAGCCTCTCTTTTCTGTTTCAAGCCATGATGCTTCCCCCTTGAAGCAAGACCTTCCTCTTTCAAGAGACACTTCATCTGGGTATAAAGAACCCCACCAAACCGTCTCTCATCTCCCCCCACCCCCACTCCTAATGGGCCCAACTACGACTCTGGCATTTCTCTTATGCTCCTGCAAGTTTCAAGTTTCATCATGACCAACCTCTGAATTCTTATATACAACTCACTCAACTCCCTTGTCACAAAACTTCTGGTTCTTCTAGAAATTAATGAATTTCATGTGCTTTTCACTTCAGCAAACCATTCCCTTGAGCTGAGATCTCAGCTAGAGTTTCAGGTTCTCCAACCATAACTCTCATCCTTTCCACTTTCTCACTCCTTAATTCACAATGCAGGCATAGTCACAAGACATATAACAAAGGATTCATACTCTACAAATCAAAAAGAAAAGGTCAGACCACCAAGAGAAATGAGGAAATGATGAGAGCACACGATTTAGACAGGAGGACCTCGGAAGGCCTCTGGTTATTTGACTCTTTTTCTTCTAGACCATCATCCTCACCTTGTAATTTAAATCCTTTCCATTCTCTTATTTGCATCTTCAAAATCCTCACCTCCATTTGCTCTACCAATCACCACATCTCCTATTAACCCACCCATCATTTTTCCCGTTCATCACTTCTTCCTGATCACTGCTGGGTACCATTAAAAATCCCTTTGGTTTGGTGTCTACAATTTAAGGCTTTTAACCTTATATGGGGTCCCACAGAAGCCATTCTAAGCTTTTATCACCATAAGAATGGTATTTATTTGCAGTCAACAGATTATATTTCATGTTGTTTCATAGAAAAACAATTGCAACTATCAGGTGGGAATGCCCTCCATTTCCTTGTCATAAATCAGCATTTTATATCCATTCCACAAGAAAAACAAAGTTTTTCTTAAAGAATCCCACACTTTCAAAACCTCTGCCTCAGGGAAAATCACTTGCTTTTTTCTGGCTTGTGTCTTGAGACCCTTTTCTGTACATTTTCAAATATATATATATATTTGACATATATTTTATGTGTTAATATATTTAAGTAATCTGTATTTGCCTTGGTCCATTTGGGCTGCTGAAACAAAATACCACAGAATGGTAGCTTATAAACAACATAAATTTATTCCTCAGTTTTGGAACTGAAAATCCAAGGTCAAGATCCCAGCATGATCAGGTTAGACTAAAGGAAAATTCCCCTGCCAGGCTGCAGATTTCGCTCTGTATCTTCATTTGGCAGAAGAGGGTGAGAATTTTTCTGGAGCCCTCATGACCCAGTCCACTCCCTATGGCCTCACCTCCCAAAACTATCACCTTAAGGATTAGGTTTCAACATGCGAATTTTAGAGGACACAAACATTCAGACCCTAGCAATGTTCTATAGCTATAGAAATGTGACTCTGATATTTCCCTCTTTCTTTTTTACTCACAATGTAGTATGAAGATTTTGCCATTTCACTGTTGTGCAGTTTCTGTCTTCTATTTCTCTGTATAAAATATATCACAGCTAACTCAACCATCACTCCATCCACAGTCGTGTAAAAGTGAAAGTGTTAGTCACTCAGTCATGACCAACTCTTTGTGACCCTGTGGACTGTAGCCCACCAGGCTCCTCTGTCTTTGGAATTCTCCAAGCAAGAATACTGGGTGGCTTGCCACTCCCTTCTCCAGGGTATCTTCCTGACCCAGGGACTGAACCCGGGTCTCCTGCACTGCAGGTAGATTCTTTACTTCTGAGTCTCCAAGGAAGCTCAGGTTGTTTCGAATTTCTTACTATTGCAGACAATGCTATGATGAATATCAGGTGGTGCAAGTGGTAAAGAATCTGCCTGCCAATGCAGAAAACTCAAGTGAGGCAGGTTCAACTCCTGGGTTGGGAAGATCCCCTGGAGAAGAAAATGGCAACCCATTCCAGTGCTGGAAAATTCCTTGGACAGAGGAGCCTGGCTGTCTACAGTCTTTGGGGTCACAAAAAATCGGACACAACTGAAATGACTGAGCACACACACAGGCTTGGGGTGGGTATCTTTCTTATTTTTACCAAATTGTCAAAACACTACTTATTCAAAAATCTATCCAGTTCACAGTGAATGTATCTTATTCTAATTTCAATTTTACAAGAGTCTATTGCAAGACTCTAGGTTGTTCCACTTATTTCATTGTTTTATGTTTACACAACTCCCATAAAATTTTAAATATTGTATCTTTATTGTGATTTTTGTAATCTATGTCTAAAAATTTTCTTAGATAATTTTCCTCCTTTTTTCTTCAGATACATTTTGAAATTTCCTTATCACATTCCTTTAAAAACCTGTAGAGTTTTCATTTGGTGCATAGTGAATTTGTAGATTATTCTGGTGAACTTGAAACTATTTCAGTATTGTGTTTTCCCATCCAAGAACAAAGTATCTTTCTCCATTCAGATTTTCTTTTGATTCCTTAGTTTAATACTCTATGTACATCTTTTTTTCCCCAGATATTTTAAGTTGTGCTGCTGATGAATGGCTTTGCTAGTTCCTGCAGGCTCACTGAAACCCATCTCTAAGCAGTCCTAAGAGGAGTCTCATCATCTCACAGGGTCTGAGCCCTTCCCTGGGCACAGTGGTCCCCCCAGAGCAGGTTCTCTTCCTGTGGCATAGAATGCTCCACACCTCTCTGAACGATCTCAGAAATGCAGTCTGACCTTGGAACTCCCCTGCTTGGAATCCTCCAGTGATGTCTCCTCATCAGCAATATTATGCTAGAAATGTTTGCAGGGCACACACACGCACACACGAAACGTTCCATATTCTGGCTGCCATCTTCTTACTATCTTTATCCCCACTTATGTCCTATGTATCAGGTACTATGGGAGGCCCTGGGCCCAGCAAGTCCCTTGCATACCCTGATGACATGATGCTCTATGACTTCCCTTTATCTTGGCATGTGGTCTTCCTTCTCTTTAAAATGTCCTTCTTGGCTTAGGTCAGCTACTTTAATCCTGATCATCTGAAGCCCATTTCTTTCAAGAAGTTTCCCTTGCTATTCCAGGGATTTCCCTGACTTCTCCCCACCGTTTCACTGTACCTAGGTACCTACTGCTCTTTCAGTATTTGTACAATATTTGTTCTTTTCTGTCTGACTTATTTCACTTAACATAATGCCCTCCAAGTCTATCTGTATTGCTGCAAATGATGAGATTCTGTTCTTTTTTTATGGCTGGTAGTATTCTTCTGTTGATGGATACTTAGGTTGCTTCCATATCTTGACAACTGTAAATAACGCTGCTATGAACATTGGAGTGTGTGTATCTTTTCCAAGTAGTGTTTTGCTTTGTTTTTTCAGATATATACTCAGGAGTGGAATTGCTGAATTGTATGGTAGTTCCATTTTTAGTTTTTTGAGAAACCTCCATACTATTTTCCATAGTTGCTGCACCAATTTACATTCCTACCAACCATGTACGAGGGTTCCCTTTTTTCCACAACCTTGCCAACATTTGTCATTTGTGCTCTTTTTGATGATAGTCATTCTGACGGCTGTGGGGTGATATCTTATGTTGGTTTTGATTTGCATTTCCCTGATGATTATCAACGTTAAGCATCTTTTCTTGTGCCTGTTGGCCACCTGCATTTCCTCTTTGGAAAAATGCATGACAGTCTTTTTAAAATGCACTAGAATTCCCTGAACAGATCAAATACCCTAAACACAATATAACAAGGGAATAACTTCAACAGAATATGGGGTACCTCTAATGGAGAGTGTTTCCCACCTCCACAACTAAATGACCCAGCTAAAATATGCTGTCACAGATGGTCTTTAAAATTTTGATTCTCACTATGTTAATGACAGATATAACTGATATTCACAGAGCTTAAATGATTTGTCCCAAGGCAAACAGTCAATGAGAGACAAAGAAGGATTGAGAACCAGGCAATTAAGCCTTATAAGCACTATAAGTTAAAAGCAAAGGTTTTGTAATCAGATTGGCATGGGCTAAAATCCCAGATATGCCAGGTGCTACTCAGGTGATACTGAAAAGCAGAGACATTACTTTGCCAACAAAGGTTCGTCTAGTCAAGGCTATGGTTTTTCCTGTGGTCATGTATGGATGTGAGAGTTGGACTGTGAAGAAGGCTGAGTGCTGAAGAATTGATGCTTTTGAACTGTGGTGTTGGAGAAAACTCTTGAGAGTCCCTTGGACTGCAAGGAGATCCAACCAGTCCATTCTGAAGGAGATCAGCCCTGGGATTTCTTTGGAAGGAATGATGCTAAAGCTGAAACTCCAGTATTTTGGCCATCTCATGCAAAGAGTTGACTCATTGGAAAAGACTCTGCTGCTGGGAGGGATTGAGGGCAGGAGTAGAAGGGGACGACAGAGGATGAGATGGTTGGATGGCATCACTGACTCGATGGACATGAGTCTGAGTGACCTCCGGGAGTTGGTGATGGACAGGGAGGCCTGGTGTGCTGCGATTCATGGGGTCGCAAAGAGTCAGACATGACTGAGTGACTGAACTGAACTGACTCAGGTGATTATGAGCAAGTCCTATTTTCCTTATCCATCAAAGGGTAGATCTATGTATGGTAGCTGTTTTCATAAATAGGTAAGCAGAGAATGGAGCCCAAACTCATCACAAAATATGCACCCAATAAATTAATATTAACCATTCATATTCTTCAAATTTTAAACCTCACTCTTTGATTTTACAATATCATGAGTTCCTTTCCTCTAAATTTAAGGAGCCAATTAATACTTACTGACAAATATAATTTTAAATGTACTCCTACTGAAAACCTTCAGTATAGTTTTGGATCCTAAAGATAGACTGATAGAAACACAATTCATAAAGTCAAGTTGTTGAACAACTGGGCAGTGCATTGGTCAAACTGGGTCAGTCCATAATAATTATCAAGTATCACCCCTGGGATTTCTTTGGAAGGAATGATGCTAAAGCTGAAACTCCAGTACTTTGGCCACCTCATGCAAAGAGTTGACTCATTGGAAAAGACTGTGATGCTGGGAGGGATTGGGGCAAGAGGAGAAGGGGACGACAGAGGATGAGATGGCTGGATGGCATCACTAACTCGATGGACGTGAGTCTCAGTGAACTCCCAGAGTTGGTGATGGACAGGGAGGCCTGGTGTGCTGCGATTCATGGGGTTGCAAAGAGTTGGACACAACTGAGTGACTAATCAGATCTGATCTGATCTGATCCACTGTGACAAGGCATTTAACTGTACTATTGCCCTCAAGAAGCTTTCTTTCACAGGTTATACTTGACTTTACAAATTCTTTCCTCCAAAACAAAAAAATGTTTTGAAAAAGGGTGCTCCAATTCTGGATAGGGCTTTGAAAATACTTAATAATATAATCTGATATCTGAAAATCTGAAAAGTGTAACAGACACCTGTAGAACATTATCTGTCTATAGATATCCATAAATGGAATATCAAAAAAAAGTGAAAATGGATGTGGTGGCATTTGAAATGATGAAAGCTATGATTTTTCAGAACTTATGAAGAATATAAGCCTGCTGATTTAAGAACATCAGTAAACCCTAGACACATCGAGTACAAAGAAAACCATGTGTAGTCATCTCATATTCAAACTATTAAGACTCAAAGAGGAAGGGAAATTCTTAAAAGCAGGAAGAGGAAAAGTACACATTATATTCAAAGGAATAATGTTAGCAGTGATGGCTAGATTCTTACGGAAAATAATGAAAGCCAAAAAAAAAAATCTTTAATGTGATAAAAGAAAAATAATCTGTCAACCTAGTATTCTATGCCTAATAGAAATATCCTTCACAAAGGAAAGTAAAATTAGACACCTTAGACAGATAAGCTAGAGAACTTGTCACTCAAAGAAAACAAATAGCAAGTTACAGATTCAAGCCTAATCATAACAATAACTGCATTAAATATAAATAGATCAATTAATCTTTTTTAAAGAGTAGATAAAAGTAATATTCAATTATAAGATATTAAAATACATTTTAAATACAAAAATTGAGAAAGATTGAAATTAAAAAAATAGAAAAGATTATAATCTACCAAAACTTACATAAGAAGATCAGATCAGATTAGTCACTCAGTTGTGTCCAACTCTTTGCAACCCCATGAATCGCAGCACACCAGGCCTCCCTGTCCATCACCAGCTCCTGGAGGTCACTCAGATTCACGTCCATCGAGTCAGTGATGCCATCCAACCATCTCATCCTCTGTTGTCCCCTTCTCCTCCTGCCCCCAATCCCTCCCAGCATCAGAGTCTTCTCCAATGAGTCAACTCTTCGCATGAGGTGGCCAAAATACTGGAGTTTCAGCTTGAGCATCATTCCTTCCAAAGAAATCCCAGGGCTGATCTCCTTCAGAATGGACCGGTTGGATCTTCTTGCAGTCCAAGGGACTCTCAAGAGTCTTCTCCAACACCACAGTTCAAAAGCATCAATTCTTCGGCACTCAGCCTTCTTCACAGTCCAGCTCTCACATCCATACATGACCACAGGAAAGACCATAGCCTTGACTAGGCGAACATTTGTTGGCAAAGTGATGTCTCTGCTTTTGAATATGCTATCTAGGTTGGTCATAACCTTCCTTCCAAGGAGTAAACGTCTTTTAATTTCATGGCTGCAGTCACCATCTGCAGTGATTTTGGAGCCCAGAAAAATAAAGGCTGACACTGTTTCCACTGTTTCCCCATCTATTTCCCATGAAGTGATGGGACCGGATGCCATGATCTTCGTTTTCTGAATGTTGAGCTCTAAGCCAACTTTTTCACTCTCCTCTTTCACTTTCATCAAGGGGCTTTTTAGTTCTTCTTCACTTTCTGCCATAAGGGTGGTGTCATCTGCATATCTGAGGTTATTGATATTTCTCCCAGCAATCTTGATTCCAGCTTGTGTTTCTTCCAGTCCAGCATTTCTCATGATGTACTCTGCATATAAGTTAAATAAGCAGGGTGACAATATGCAGCCTTGACGTACTCCTTTTCCTATTTGGAACCAGTCTGTTGTTCCATGACCAGTTCTAACTGTTGCTTCCTGACCTGCATGCAGATTTCTCAAGAGGCAGATCAGGTGGTCTGGTATTCCCATCTCTTTCAGAATTTTCCACAGTTTATTGTGACCCACACAGTCAAAGGCTTTTGCATAGTCAATAAAGCAGAAATAGATGTTTTTCTGGAACTCTCTTGCTTTTTCCATGATCCAGCGGATGTTGGCAATTTGATCTCTGGTTCCTCTGCCTTTTCTAAAACCAGCTTGAACATCAGGAAGTTCACGGTTCACATATTGCTGAAGCCTGGCTTGGAGAATTTTGAGCATTACTTTACTAGCATAAGAAAGAAAATGTTTATTTTTTATACACTTTATTGACATGAGACAAAGTCAATTTTAAGAAAGGCATACTGCCAGAGATAAATTAAGATATTTGTAATAACAAAAAAGTCAATTCATCAGGAAGATAAAAAATAATAACTGGTGTGCACCTTGTAAAATAGCATAAAATTATATAAGGAAAAAATTGACACACTAAATTGAGAAATGAAAACATTTACAATCATGGAAATTTTAACATACCTCTTTCAGGAAATGATGGGAAAATTGACAAATTAATCTGTGAGAACATAGAACAATGAATAACACTACTAACCAATTAAACTACATGTCACCCAACAATTAAAGAAAATCCATATTTTTAAAGTAGACATAGAACAGTCACTAAAATGTACCTCATATTATGTCAAAACTGGGCTCAATAAATTTTTAAAAACTGGAATGATACTTATGACCATAATAAAATTAAGCTAGAAATCAATAACAAAAAGAATTTTTAAAAATTCCCAAAATTGGAAATACAGCAACACTTTCGTAAATAATCTATATGTCACTGGGAAATCATAATGGAAATTATAAAATATTTCAAACTGAATAATAATGAAAGCACTACATTAAAATTTGTAGGACACGTGTAAAACTCTGTATAGAGGAAAATGTTAAATATATAAAAATTTATATTACATAAAAATCAATAATCAAATTTTCCTGCTTAGGAAGCTGGAAAAAGAAGAGAAAATCATATACAAATAAAGTAGAAATTAGGAAACAATAAATAGAAATTGATGATATAAAAAACATGAACAATAGGGAAATAGCAATGAAACACAAAATGGATCTTTGAAAATAACAATACAATTTTTTAATCTAAGAGATGAATCACCAATATGAAGAATAAAAAGGGAGATATTATTATAGACACTACAGACTTTAAAGGAGAATAAAAATATTATAAATAACTTTATCACAATATATTTGACAACTTAGAAATAAGGATGAATTTCTTATAAAGCATAATTTTCAAAGCAGACATTAGAAGAAATAGAAAATATGAACAGTTTTATGCCTATTAACGGAGAAGACAATGGCACCCCACTCCAGTACTCTTGCCTGGAAAATCCCATGGATGGAGGAGCCTGGTAGACTCCAGTCCATGGGGTCGCTAAGAGTCGGACACGACTGAGCAACTTCACTTTCACTTTTCACTTTCATGCTTTGGAGGAGGCAATGGCAACCCACTCCAGTGTCCTTGCCTGGAGAATCCCAGGGATGGGGGAGCCTGATGGGCTGCCGTCTATAGGGTCACACAAGAGTCAGACACGACTGAGGTGATTTAGCATGCCTATTAAGGAAGTTGAATTCATTACTTTAAACTTCCTACAAACACAACTCCAGGTGCAAATGGTAGAAAAAATGCAAAACCCTTTGAGACATTAAGCGGGGTTGGGGAGTGGGAGAGACAGAGGAGGAAAGGGAGAGAACAATTTTAAAAAGACTACTTTCAGGAAAACAAAGTATCTCCAGTTCTAGACTGTCAACTCAAAACTCATCTGTACATTCTTATGCTTTTTTTCTTTACCTTTCCCCTTCATTTCATAACCAGATTTATACTTTTACATTTTATCTACCAAAATCTTATCTCATACACTTAACATTTTCTTTCAAATAAGTCTATTGCTTTCCCAAGTTACAATGTTAATGATTTGCTACTTACTGTAAGAAACACCTGGAGTAACAGTCAAATTTGGCCTTGGAGTACAGAATAAAGCAGGGCAAAGACTAATAGAGTTTTGCCAAGAGAACGCACTGGTCATAGCAAACACCCTCTTCCAACAATGCAAGAGAAGACTCTACACATGGACATCACCAAATGGTCAATACTGAAATCAGACTGATTATATTCTTTGCAGCCAAAGATGGAGAAGCTCTATACAGTCAGCAAAAACAAGGCAGGGAGCTGACTACTGCTCAGATCATGAACTCCTTATTGCCATCTTCAGATTTAAATTGAAGAAAGTAGGGAAAACCACTAGACCATTCAAGTATGATCTAAATCAAATCCCTAATGTTTACACAGTGGAAGAGAGAAATAGATTTAAGGGACTAGATCTGATAGAGTGCCTAATGAACTAGGGACAGAGGCTTGTGACATTGTACAGGAGACAGGGAGCAGGACCATCCCCAAGAAAAAGAAATGCAAAAAAGCAAAATGGCTGTCTGAGGAGGCCTTACAAATAGCTGTGAAAAGAAGAGAAGCAAAAAGCAAAGGAGAAAAGGAAAGATATAGAGCGCCAAAGAATAGCAAGGAGATAAGAAAGCCTTCCTTGGTGATCAGTGCAAAAAAAAAAATAGAGGAAAACAATAGAATGGGAAAGACTAGCGATCTCTGCAAGAAAATCAGAGATACCAAGGGAACATTTCATGCAAAGATGGGCACAACAAAGGACAGAAATGGTATGGATCTAACAGAAGTAGAAGATATTAAGAAGACGTGGCAAGAATATACAGAAGAACTATACAAAAAACATCTTCATGACCCAGATAATCATGGTGGTGTGATCACTCACCTAGAGCCAGACTTCTTGGAATGTGAAGTCAAGTGGGCCTTAGGAAGCATCACTACGAACAAAGCTAGTGGAGGTGATGTAATTCCAATTGAGCTATTTCAAATCCTACAAGATGATGCTGTGAAAGTGCTGCACTCGATATGCCAGCAAATTTGGAGAACTCAGCAGTGGCCACAGGACTGGAAAAGGTCAATTTTCATTCTAGTCCCTAAGAAAGGCAATGCCAAAGAACACTCAAACTGTGGGGGCTGGGGAGAGGGGGGCAGAATTTCAGAGGGAATATTTATTCAGCTGCTTTTATTCTTGTGAACCAATCTGCTATACTTCAAACTATAGGACTTGTCGGATGGTAAATAAACTCTACTTACTTTATCATTGGTAAATTTTCAGGAATTGCTGAGTGAGGATATTTTAGTCCCATATGTTTTTATGTAAAATATTGGGTTAATTTAAAACAGAAGTGAGAAAACTTGCCTTCTAAAATGGTGTGATTTCCACCATGTTGTCTCTGCTGACTGCCTATTCCAAATTATCCCCACCACTACTCTGGGCTTCATAATTTTACTATCATCTCCTCTACCAAGTTGTAATTACCCTGTTAGAAATATTTATAACATTGCGGTCAATAGAAAACTCCTTGAAGACAAAGATCTTGTTCACTACTCTACATACGTATATGTCTAATGTCTGGCATGTAGGAGGTAGTCAATAAATATTAGCTGTATGAATAAACCAGTAAAACGTTTTAATCTCTATATTATTAGCAACTTGCATTCTTCCTCTAAAATTTCCATTTTGTCAAAATTTTTAATCTATTTTTATAATTAAGAAAAATGTGAAATTCTAGGCAAGTTTGGTTTAACTAGAAAATACCTTCTGAGAATTTATAGGTTTCTGCGTCTTTAAGCAAAAACAATTTCTATGTTAAAACAGTGTTACAGATTCATTTTGATATATGGCAAAACCAATACAATATTGTAAAGTTAAATAAAATAAAATTTAAAAAAACAGTAAAAAAATAAATAAAATAAAACAGTACTGTCCAACAGAAATATATTGTAAGAGAGAAACGTACTTTAAAATTGTCTAGTATTCAAATTAAAAAAAATTTTTAATTGTAAAATAAATTTAATTTTCCTAATATATTTTTAGTTAACCAAATATATCCAAGGTATTATTTGAACATGTAATTAGTATAAAAAGTTATTGAGATATTTTACATTCTTTTGTTCATACTGTCTTCAAAAATATTTTTTCCACTCACTGATCACCTCAGTTCAGGCTAACCACATTTCAAACACTCTGTGTTTTGAATAACACAGAGTTAGAATCCATTAAGGAAATTTTATATAGACAGGAATAAGATTTCCTTAAAAAATAAATAAATAAATGGCAGTCATAAGTAGAGGGGTAGAAATTAACTACTTCTGATTGGAAAAAGACATCCATAATAATTCACATTGAAAGGAAAATACAGAACATGACTTTTCTTTCTTCTACCTTGTGCCAGGTAGCATGAGAAAGTAAAGACCTCTAAAGAGATTGGCACAGAAACATTTCTGAAGATGTTTAACTTAATTTCAAAGTTTAATGAGAAGCTGACACTATAAGAGTGTAGTTGATCTATGGCAAAACCAATACAATATTGTAAAGTAATTAGCCTCTAATTAAAATAAATAAATTTTTCTAAAAAGAGTGTAGTATCAGAGAGAGAAAGAGTGAATATTGCAAATATTCTAATTCTCTTAAGGAATCAGTTGGTAATTATAAGGAAGAAAGAGAGAGAGACCTTCATGCCTTTATCAGAAAGAAATGGAGTCACCCATCTCTGCCCCACTTACATGAAGTGGAAAATCAACCAGACCCCGGAGTTTACTGAATCACAGTTATGTTGAGACTGTGGCTAGTTCACAGCAACTGATGTTTTTCTGAACTCTGAAAAATAGATTTCAAATTGTTGGGAATTTGTCACATACATGCCATGAATAAAACTGACAGAATGAAAGGTCTTATTACTTTGAAAAATCATTAACCCTCATTTCATAGGTTCAGTTCAGTTCAGTAGCTCAGTCATATCCGACCCTGCAACCCCATGGACCGCAGCACACCAGGCCTCCCTGTCCATCACCAGCTCCCGGAATTTACCCAAACTCATGTCCATTGAGTCAGTGATGCCATCCAACCAACTCATCCTCTGTCAACCCCTTTTCCTCCTGCCTTCAATCTTTCCCAATTGCTTTCCCTAATGCTTCAATCTTCAAGCATTAGGATCTTTTCAGGTGGCCAAAGTATTGGCATTTCAGCTTCAACATCAGTCCTTCCAATGAACACTCAGGACTGATTTCCTTTAGGATGGACTGGTTGGATCTCCTTGCAGTCCAAGGGACTCTCAAGAGTCTTCTCCAACACCACAGTTCAAAAGCATCAATTCATTCCATAGGTAGCTGTGTTTTGAATAAAATGTGGTATATCTTAGCCCCTCACAGTGTGTCTTATTTCCTAGCCCAGCTCTTGGTTTAGGAATTCATACCATAAAATCTAAATTACCATACAGCATTCCAGTTTGAGCCAATTACTCACAATTAAAGACAGAAGGCTTTATGTGCTTGTGGCAAAACGGAAGCAATGCTTCAAGATTCACTGATTCTCACAGGCCACCAACCTATCTAAATACTCAGGATGAGACTTCCATCAGGACCATGCGAGCTGAACTGGATCTCCCAAACTGAGAGAAGCTCCAAATGAATGTCATCTTACCAGATTACGTCTAGATTCCAGTCCACCACACCTGAAGCCAAGACTACATACCCAATCAAACCAACAAAGAAAGATTGCCAAGAACCTTAGTGTTTGGTCCCTGAATTCTGTCACTATCTGAAGTCAATGCAATGCTTTACTGAACATTTCAGAGCCACATTTCTCCTACTTCTATTGAACTAACAAATTGCTGTAAAAGGTTATTATTTTTAATGTATAATGTGATGATTATAAATAACACTGCTGTGTGATATGTATGAAAGTTAGGAGAACAGATTCTAAGAGTTTTCATCAGGAGGAAAAAAATTCTTTTTGCTTTTTCTTTTAATTATCTATACTAGATGATGGTGACAATTACAATTATTGTAGCAATCATTTTACAATATCTGTAAGTCATGCTATCTTGCTGTACACTGTAAACTTAGTGATGTATATTAATTGTATCACAATAAAGTTGGAAAAAATCATTTAAAAGTTAATATTTAGTCAAGCAATGTCTTTAATTAGATGAGCAGTTATCAAAATACCCTCCAGAACCACTTCTCCTGGGACAATTAGCTATCTGTCAAAATGAGACATAAATAATGATATTGCTGTTGTGTTAATTGCTCAGTTGTGTCCCACTCTATGTGACCTATATAGCCCCATGGACTGTAGCTCACCAGGCTCCTCTGTCCATGGAATTCTCCACGCAAGAATACTGGAATAGATTGCCATTTCCTTCTCCAGGGGATCTTTCCAACTCAGGAATCAAACCTAGATCCCCCTACAATTGCAGGCAGATTCTTTACCATCTGAGCCACCAGGGAAACTCCCAAATAATATTATAAGATATCAAAAGGGATGTCAGAGGGAAAACCACTGCTGTGTGAAAATGGAAAGTTAAGTTTCCTCAATGAGTTCTCAGGCATTTCAAAACCACCCAGTGACTATAAAATGTGTCTCTAATTTAAGAGCCAGCTCCAAGTCAAATTTCTTAATTTTCTCAGAACAAGTTAATCTACTCTGCTTTTTCTCATATTTCTTGACTTGGTTTAAAAGTTTGGAGGGTCTTTGCTTGGCTTCAGTACCTGGACTTCTAGAACTGTGATGTTTTTAAAAAATATGGTTTTCCTTACACTGGCGTCCATTGCGTAAAGATCAATTTGTTAACTGTGGTGACAGCCTGCCTCTCATGGAACAGGTTCAATAAATGTCAGGAAATGAACAAAGAGAAGAGATACTGGAACATTCTTAGCCTTAATAGACTGAGAAGGTAGTAGTGAACTGAAAGTTAAATTCATTCAGAATAAAGAGGTCTTTAGAGTCCTTTTTTCTGGTTGAGCGATCAGAGCAAATGAATCTAAAACCTAAAATAGAAGTTATTTTATTCTCACGGGTTCTGACATTTTAGTGGTGAGCTGCAAGTTATAAAAACTGCTACTAAAATCCAAATTGTTAGCACCATATGGAAAAGGATCCAGCAATATGTCTTTTATCATTATAATATATATGTGTAGAAAGTCACTGCATTTGAATCATTTCAGAATGCTTTTTTTTTTTTAAAAATAAGCACAGAGGCAGAAGGGTTGAAACACCAAGGGGTCATACGGCTGATTATAAATAAAGGAATAGCTGCAGACTTCATGCTTGCATTGACTTCACGCCTGCAACCCTAATATGTAGTGAAGTTGGTGAGTTTTAGGAGATGTGTTACATCTCTTGATCAAATATCTCATGGTTGACTTGTGGCAGGTTACTTAGGAAGAATTTCAGGAATTTGAACCTTTCTTCAAACCATCATCAGTTGGAACAGGAATTAAATAAATGGCTTCTGCCCAAGTGAGCTTAGTATTTTCTCACCAAATATAAAATATTTTGGAAACTAAATATCAATATATATTCTCTTTGTTTTCATTTAGTAAGGCAATAAATAAGGAATAGAATGTTGAGATCTGAAACACAATTGCATTTTAAGATAATCAGTAAAATGATGCATAGGGTAGAACTGCAGAAAGCAAATATAAGTATCAAGAGTAAGTGTGTACATTCAGAAATCTCATTTTATGCTTCTCTCTTAAAAGTAACAGCATTTTGGGACTTTCCTGGTAATCCAGTGGTTAAGAATATCCCTTCTTAATGCAGGGGACTTGGGTTCAAACCAAGATCCCACACACAATGGGGCAACTAAGACCTCACGCCATAACTAGAGAAGCCTGCACATTGCAATGGAGACTCAATGTGGCCAAAATTTTTTAAAAAATTAAAACATAATAGCATCTCATTCCTATATAGGTGTATGGTACAGGATCTGAAACACTGTGGGGATCTCTTCTCCTAACTTTATTGTGCCCATCTTTGTATGAAATGTTCCCTTGAAATATCTAATTTTCTTGAAGAGATCTCTAGTCTTTCCCATTCTATTGTTTTCCTCTATTTCTTTGCATTAATCACTTAAGAAGTCTGTCTTATCTCTCCTTGCTGTTCTTTGAAACTGCATTCATATGGATGAATTCATATGGAAGAATGAAAGTCTTTCCTTTTCTCCTTTGCCTTTCACTTTTCTTCTTTTCTCAGCTGTTTGTAAGTTCTCCTCAGACAACCATTTTGCCTTTTTGCATTTCTTTTTCTTAGGGATGGTTTTGCTTACTGCTTCCTGTACAATGTCACAAACCTCCATCCATAGTTCTTGTGTCAGATCTAATCCCTTGAATTTACTTGTCACTTCCACTGTATGATCATAAGGAATTTGATTTGGGTCATACCTGAATGATCTAGTGGTTTTCCCTATTTTCTTCAATTTAAGTCTGAAATTTGCAATAAGGAATTCACGATCTGAGCCACAATCAGCTCCTGGTCTTGTTTTTGCTGACTGTATAGAGCTTCTCTATCTTTGGCTACAAAGAATTTAATCAACCTGATTTCAGTATTGACCATCTGGTGATATCCATGTGTAGAGTCATCTCTAGAGTTGTTGGAAGAAATTGTTTGCTATAACCTCCTAACTTAATATACACTTTGGGCTAGATTCTTAGCCATCATTATTTTTAAATAAGAACAATATCTAGATGTTATTGGGAAGTTGTTAGATGTAGTGGTAGTTGATGGGGAATAGATTCAGAAAACTGGATTCAGAGAACTGGACCATAAAGAAGGTGAGTGCCAAAGAATTGATGCTTTCAAATTGTGGTGCTAGAGAAGACTCTTGAGAGTCCCTTGGACTGCAAGGAGGTCCAACCAGTCCATCCTAAAGGAAATCAACCCTGAATATTCATTAGAAGGATTGATGCTGAAGCTGAAGTTCTAATACTTTGGCCACATGAGGCAAAGAGCTGACTCACTGGAAAAGACCTGATGCTGGGAAAGATTGAAGGCAAAAGGAGAAGTAGGTGACAGAGGATGAGATGGTTGAATGGCATCACCAACTCAAAGGACATGAGTCTGAAAAAACTACAGGAGATAGTGAAGGACGGGGAAGCCTGGCGTGCTCATCCTTGGGGTCACAAAGAGTCAGCCATGACTGAGTGACTGAACAACGTGTTGGCTACATGTTGGAATCACTGGGGAGCTTTTAAAATACCAATATCTGAGTCTCAACTCAGAACTACATCACAAGCTCTGAGAGTGAAACGTAGGCAACAGCATCTTTTAAAAGCTCTCAAATTGACTCCACTTTTCAGCTTAGATTGAAACATACTGTGTTAAATTAATTCATCAAGCTAGTTAGTAATATGAGAATAAAATGAAGGTCTGTGTCACTGCAAAGCCCGAGTTTGCCCAAGGATTTCCCACAAAGCCTCCTTGGGCACCCTGAGGACTACGACCAACGTCCTCGCACACACATAGGGCCACCCACATCAATCAGCTACTGGCCCTGGGGAAAATTATAATTACTTGATCTTCCCCCATCAATTTCATCATCCATATCATTGTAAGACAATTTCTGGGCCAATATAGGACAACATACACAGTACTTACCAGAACTATTTTCATACTCTATGAGGTCATTGGAAAATACTTTGTACATCAAGATTCTGCTGTCTCCTACCAAAACATTTGTTTATCATTTTTGCAGACATCGTGAGCAGGATTTCGTGGGGTGGCTAAATGCCTCTAACTTAGAAGTGTATTATTCAGGACTGTCATAGAGTAACCGTGGGACAATGCTGAGAATGGAAAAGCTGTGATGCTTTTATGTACTAGTATAAAACTTTCCATATGATGGAAATTCAAAATCAGGCAGTCAAATCACTAAAGGGTGAAAACAAGGAGTCTAATTAACTTTTTTTTTTTTTTAAAGAAACAAACTATACCATTTCTAGCAATAGTTTGCTTTGAAATACTTGTTATAAAGTTTTATTTCTAAAGTAAAAGTGTGTCGGGTCCAATAGTGTTTAAAGTCTCATGGAAATAGCCTCGAAAGAATTTCCTGAGAGTTAGATTTGGAGATTTTCAGTTTCTCACTTATACTTTTCTACAGTTTACAAGGTTGTGCTACGAGCATAATTAAGTCCATTATAAAATACTATAAAAATAAAAAGTATGTTTTAACCACAGATATATTGATAGATTTTTCTCTTGGTATCACCCCAATTAGGGAATCAGAATGAAAATGACCAATTACATGTTTCATCATTAGTTAAATCATTCCATTAAATCATCGTATTACTATGTTTTTCTTCCTTTGCCTCACAATTAGTATTTGAGATGAAATTGAAAGAAAGTATTTCTTCCATAAAGAGTCAAAAAGCCTCTAGCATTGCTGCTGCTGCTGCTGCTAAGTCGCTTCAGTCGTGTCCGACTCTGTGCGATCCCATAGACAGCAGCCCATTAAGCTCCTCTGTCCCTGGGATTCTCCAGGCAAGAACACTGGAGTGGGTTGCCATTTCCTTCTCCGGTGCATGAAAGTACAAAGTGAAAGTGAAGTCGCTCAGTCGTGTCTGACTCTTAGCGACCCCACGGACTGCAGCCTACCAGGCTCCTCTGTCCATGGATTTTCCAGCCAAGAGTACTGGAGTGGGGTACCATTGCTTTCTCCGCTGTATTGTTTACTTATACTTTATTTCTTCAACTAAGCTATATGGTCCTTGAGAGCAAAGTCAAAGCCATGTGAAGTAGGTATAATGGATCCATAAAACAATAGGTCAGAGGGAAAAGTGGAGGAAGTAATATTAAGTATGATTTCAGTTTTGGGGAAAAATGTCTACCATTGCACACACCACCAATCCCACCACACACGTCACAAAACTCAACCACTGAGAATCCTCCAAAAGACCAACCTAATTGATCTTTGTCTCCATGGTGTTCACATCCCACTCACTCCTATCTGTTTGGCAGGACTGAGAGACACTATCAGAATACATATGACCCACCAGGGGTCCCCCACAGCATCAGAGGGATTGTGTTATCATCCTTGAGCCCTGTGCAGTGGCACAACCTGACCAGCCCTCCCCATAAACAAGAGCTGTCTGCAATTGTGGAGAGTTGGGAGAATTATCTAGAGCCAACTTGACTTGTTGGACACTTTAAAAAATACAAAGAAAGATTTCCTAGTGAAGAGGAGTTATCTGTGTGTTCCCAGACAGCAGGGTGGTTTCTGGCACCCACTGATGGTTTTCTGGTTGTAATCAGACACAGAAAGACAAATATCATATGATATCACTTATATGTGGAATCCACAAAAAGGGATACAAATGAAATTATTTACAAAACAGAAGTAGAGTCGTAGAAAACAAACTCATGGTTACCATGGCATAAGGGGGAGAGGGATAAAATGGCAGATTGGGACTGACATATACGTGCTACTATATTTGAAATAGATAACTAATAAGAATCTACTATATAGCAGGGAACTCTACTCAATACACTGTAATGGTCTATATGGGAAAAGAATCTAAAAGGTAGAGTGGATATATGCATGTGCAGGCATGCTAAATCACTTCAGCCTTGTCCAGCTCTTTGCAATCCTATGGACTGTAGCCTGCCAGGTTCCTCTGTCCATGGGATTCTCCAGGCAAGAATACTGGAGTGGGTTGCCATATCCTCCTGGAGACCTTCCCGAAGCGAGGATTGAACCTCCATCTCCTACACTGACAGGTAGCTGAGCCACTGCCGAGCCACCAGGCTATGTTACAAGTATAATGTATACTATAATAGGTGAGACAGATGCTTCTCATTGGTGAAATAAATGGGCAAATTATTATATAAAATAAATAGCGGATGCTACCTTAGAAAGGTGTAAAGATTATTTAGTGTGCATCCAGAGAATGAGTGAAACAGTAAAGTTCTCTAAAAACCCTCCAGCAGATGACTAAAGAAATGAAAAGTACTACAAGAAAAGACTCAGAGAGACATACAAAATCTCTTCATGGGTAAAGACTGGAATTTTTCTGTAATGTCAAGAGGTAGAAAGAGAATCAATAAATGGGAATTTACAGTCAGGCATGTTTATAAAAGATGTCCAAGGAGAGAATGGGGTTCTCCAAAGATATTTCATTACCTGGTTGAAATTATCATATGGCAGATATATCATCATGGTGACGCAGAAGCTAACGCATGTATTGAAGGCATCTGAGAATTCTCTTTTCTGTTAGTATGAATCTGAACTCAAATGTAACTCCTTTTAAACAATGGCTACTCATAGCGATTTCCACTGTTACACTAAGATAAAACAATACCTTCTGGCACGACTAACAAGTATGTATGGCTGATGGGCCAGTCTCATCCAACTGGTTAAAAAAATAATTCATGCTGTTACAATCAGAAGTGACATTATAGGCAAAGGATGCCAATTTACTTATTGATGACCATCCCCTGGCAAAAGGAATTAAACTTTAATTTTCATAGATGATATAGACCATCGGTGTTTGGAAGTAGATATCTGTTTTCTCATACAAAAGGAATTCAGGAAATAATTCTAAGACAAGAAGTATATTTTTATCTTCATTTATCTTAGAGGGAACCACATGTTTAAATCACATCCTAATAATCACTGATTCATCCAATTATTTTTTTCTTTTAGCTTGGTGGTGCCCCACTTCTGTGACATTTTAGTAAACCTTACCTCAGAGAACAAACACATTGCTCAGCCCACTGGAACTCTAGAATGAGACATAATGATGACAAATCAAAATCACTTATTCTACATTTGCTACAGTAATAAGATTCAAATGAAAGCCTCACATCTTTGGTTCTCATGAAATTACAATTAATCTTGTAATTATTTTTTAAATAATTGCTTTTTTCTCTGTAACAATTTAAATTTCAAGTTATTACTCCATCAGGATGATAAAACATAAATAATTTCTGCTAATCTTCCTCATATCCTAATCCAGGATTCTGTCTGAATGCTGAATTTTGTCTTTGAGGTACCTATGAAAAAATTTTACTAAGGAAATTAACAGAAGAATAAAACATGGAGCTTATCCTACTTAAGACCTGATGGTTGTCCTTTCTCTAAGTTGTGTCCAATTCTTTGCAGCATGCCAGGCTTCCCTGTCCTTCACTATCTCCTGACATTTTCTCAGACTCGTGTCCTTTGAGTTGGTGATGCTATCCAACTATCTCATCCTCTGTCACTCCCTTCTCCTCCTGACCTCAGTCTTTCCCAGAATCAGAGTCTTTTCCATTGAGTCAGCTCTCCCCATTAGGTGACCCAAGTATTGGAGCTTCAATTTCAGCATCCATCCTTCCAATGAATATGCAGATTGATTTCCTTTAGGATTGACTTGTTTGGTCTCCTTGTTGTCCAAGGGACTCTCAAAAGTCTTTTCCATACCACAATTCATTTTTGTTTACCCATGAAAAGGATTTCTGAAAGATCATAGCCTTTCTTTGTTAATTTTTTGATCATTCTAATTCTTTGCAATTCTCACAACTACATTTTCTAAGAAGAAGTTAAAAAATAGCAATATTCATTCACCTAATGGATTAATGGTAAAATCAAGCATTTCAGTAATTTTCAACTACTGTGTTTGAAAAAAATGGGTTTTATTGTAACAGACACCACCATGATTGTCCCTTGGTGCAATGACAAGTACCCAACTAACACCATAAAGGACTCCATGTGAAGGGCACTCATATCACAAATGCTAGATTGTTGTGGTTTCAGTAGACCCACCAAAGGCCTCAAAAATTTCAGGCAATTTAAGTATAATAAGTTCCCTACATACAAACAAATTCTATTCTAAGAGCAGGTTCACTGAGTCCAGTTTGTTCCTAAGTCCAACAAAGTTAGCCTAAGTACCCAACTAACACCATCAACTATATAGTACTGTACTATAATAAGTTTATAATACCTTTCATGCAAATAATACATAAAAACCAAACATAAAAAATAAAGAAAATATATTTAATTTTATAGTACAGTACCTTGATGGAGAAGGAAATGGCAACTGACTCCAGTATGAGTCAGATACTGGAGCGACTAGTCAGATACAACTTAGCATCTAAACAAACAAACACAGTACCTTGAGAAGTACAGTAGTTCAGAACAGCAGCTGGCATACAGGGGCTGGCATCCAGTGAACGGGCAAGAAAAGCTATTGCAGGATGGAGACGGGGTGGGAAATGGTAGAGCTGAAGGATCGTTTCACTCATGGTGACATCTTGATGTTGATGGAACGCACGTTCACATCTTTGAAAGCTGGCAGTTTGAGGGTTCGTATGTGTAGGGGACTTCCTGTTCGTATAAACAGAACTTACAAATGAGCAAGGGAAAGAAGAATATCCCCTGTATTTTAAAAAATGGGCCAACTCACATAGAAAATAAATGTCCAACTTCACAAGTAATGAAAGGGAGGCAAACTAAATTTAAAATGCAATACTGTATTATGTTTTGCATCTGAAAAATGCATTTTTTCCAAATGGTTATGCATGCAGCATTTACAAGGATGTGAGGGAAAGGTAAATCTTTCACACTGGAGAATTATCAATAGATACAGATCTACTAAGGAGAATTCCCACAGTTTATTATGATCCACACAAAGGCTTTGGCATAGTCAATAAAGCAGAAATAGATGTTTTTCTGGAACTCTCTTGCTTTTTCCATGATCCAGCAGATGTTGGCAATTTGATCTCTGGTTCCTCTGCCTTTTCTAAAACCAGTTTGAACATCAGGAAGTTCACGTTTCACGTATTGCTGAAGCCTGGCTTGGAGAATTTTGAGCATTACTTTACTAGCGTGTGAGAGGAGTGCAATTGTGCGGTAGTTTGAACATTCTTTGGCATTGCCTTTCTTTGTAATTGGAATGAAAACTGACCTTTTCCAGTCCTGTGGCCACTGCTGAGTTTTCCAAATTTGCTGGTATATTGAGTGCAGCACTTTCACAGCATCATCTTTCAGGATGTGAAATAGCTCCACTGGAATTCCATCACCTCCACTAGCTTTGTTCATAGTGATGCTTTCTAAGGCCCACTTGACTTCACATTCCAGGATGTCTGGCTCTAGTGTGTGATCATACCATCGTGATTATCTGGGTTGTGAAGATATTTTTTGTACAGTTCTTTTGTATATTCTTGCCACCTCTTCTTAATATCTTCTGCTTCTGTTAGGTCCATATCATTTCTGTCCTTTATCAAGCCCGTCTTTACACAAAATGTTCCCTTGATATCTCTAATTTTCTTGAAGAGATCTCTAGTCTTTCCCATTCTGTTGTTTTCCTCTATTTCTTTGCATTGATTGCTGAGGAAGGCTTTCTTATCTCTTCTTGCTATTCTTTGGAACTCTGCATTCAGATGCTTATATCTTTCCTTTTCACCTTTGCTTTTCACTTCTCTTCTTTTCACAGCTATTTGTAAGGCCTCCTCAGACAGCCATTTTGCTTTTTTGCATTTCTTTTCCATGGGGATGGTCTTGATCCCTGTCTCCTGTACAATGTCACAAACCTCCACACATAGTTCATCAGGCACTCTATCTATCAGATCTAGTCCCTTAAATCTTCAAGAGATGGGAATACCAGACCACCTGACCTGCCTATTGAGAAACCTATATGCACGTCAGGAAGCAACAGTTAGAAGTGAACATGGAGCAACAGACTGGTTCCAAATAGGAAAAGGAGTACGTCAAGACTGTATATTGTCACCCTGCTTATTTAACTTCTATGCAGAGTACATCATGAGAAACGCTGGGCTGGAAGAAGCACAAGCTGGAATCAAGATTGCCAGGAGAAATATCAATAACCTCAGATATGCAGATGACACCTCCCTTATGGCAGAAAGTGAAGAGGAACTAAAAAGCCTCTTGATGAAAGTGAAAGAGGACAGTGAAAAAGTTGGCTAAAAGCTCAACATTCAGAAAACAAAGATCATGGCATCTGGTCCCATCACTTCATGGGAAATAGATGGGGAAACAGTGGAAACAGTGTCAGACTTTATTTTTCTGGGCTCCAAAATCACTGCAGATAGTGATTGCAGCCATGAAATTAAAAGACGCTTACTCCTTGGAAGGAAAGTTATGACCAACCTAGATAGCATATTCAAAAGCAGAGACATTACTTTGCCAACAGAGGTCTAGTCAAGGCTGTGGTTTTTCCAGTGGTCATGTATGGATATGAGACTTGGACTGTGAAGAAAGCTGAGCGCCGAAGAAATGATGCTTTTGAACTGTGGTATTGGAGATTACTCTTGAGAGTCCCTTGGACTGCAAGGAAATCCAGTCTATTCTGAAGGAGATCGGTCCTGGGTGTTCTTTGGAAGGAATGATTCTAAAGCTGAAACTTCAGTACTTTGGCCACCTCATGTGAAGAGTTGACTCATTGGAAAAGACTCTGATGCTGGAAGGGATTAGGGGCAGGAGGAGAAGGGGACGACAGAGGATGAGATGGCTGGATGGCATCACCGACTCAACGGACGTCAGTTTGAACTCCGAGAGTTGGTGATGGACAGGGAGGCCTGGCATGCTGCGATTCATGGGGTCGCAAAGAGTTGGACACCACTGAGTGAATGAACTGAACTGAAGGAGAATTTAGTAAAAGATTTCAAAAGTTTAATGTCTTTTAGTCTATAAATCCCATTCCTTGAAATTTATGCCTTAAAACAGGATTTTAAGTGTGGGGAAATAGATTTTAGGGCAAATTTTTGGTAGCATTATTTATAATAATGTCAACTTGAAAGTGAGTTAAGCATACAAGCAAAGGAAATTTATTCATTTCATCCATTTAATCAATAAATTATTCCAGTCACTGTTTTTTGGTCACTTTCTCAGCCACCCCTCCTGTGTTGTTTCTCATGAAACAGTTTTGAACTCCCATACGATAGTGATGATTGGTATAACCTGCCTGAAGTCAATTTCAATTCCCAATGTACAGCTTATGACCCACGGTTTCTATGTTGACTCCATTATGAGAGAAGGAGTGGGCTAAATAAATGGTGTAGTTTCAGAACTATTTCTTCATTATAAAACTGTCCTCTTGATGGAGACCTTGAAACTCAATCATATAATCAAGATGTTAAGATGACTCCGCTTCCATTGCTGCGGTTAATTAGGGCTTTCTTTCTGCAAGTTCCCTACTTCTCCTCTCTCCTCCTGGGAGTATCTTGTACATCTTGTGCTTAAAATAGTTTACTGAAGCATTTGAGGCATGTGGCTGGATTGATGGGAAATCAGGGAACTTTCCCGGGCCTGATCTGTGCACCTTTCTTGCTCTCAGTTCTCCCTTATTTAGCAGTCTTTACCATTTGATTTGTACCAGGCTGCTGGCTATCCCTCTGTTTTTCCATGTGCTCTGACACATTTTACAGGGTACTGGCTACATAATTGCCCTCTGCTTTTATGAGCTCAGTCATAGCATTGTTGGGGCCAGGTGCTTTTCCCAGCTAACTTTTTTTTTTTTTTTTTTGCTGTGGGTTTTAGATGTGGTTTCAATTTCTTCCCTAAGGCTTCAGAGACACAGTTTCTTTCAGTATACTTAACTACCTCATTATTGATCATTTTCCCTGGAATATTTAACATCCTTTTTTTTAATGTCAATGGGCTTGAACCATTTGTTCAGGTGTTTTCTTTTTTAAATATAAATATTCCTTTGCCTTCAGACAAAGAATTAAAATTTATAGAGTCTAACACTCTGCGTGTCTCAGAAATGACAGCCATCTACTCCCAAATGCTCCTTCCTGACTCTCATCTGTAATTGGAGAAGCCAATCTAAGGAGATTTGGATAAAACAGGACATGTCTTTTTATTGCACTTCAGCAGTTACATTTTTTTTATAATTGGTATATATAAGTATATAGACCTTCCACATGGGGTGTGACTTGAAAAAAAGAAAAGAGGTTTTGCTTGAATCATGAGTCTTATTGAGGATGAAATATTAAAGAACACCTTAATCTCTTTTGAGCCAACCATTTTTTAAATCTCCCTTGCTGGACCATAAAGGACAGAAATTGTGCTTAACTGGAAATTTGCCAAAAGTAGGTTTCATGTGCTCTAATCACTCACACAAAAAAATGACAACTGTGTAAGAAGCTATGTTAATGAGCTTGATTTTATAAATCATTTCCAATGCATATGTGCATAAATTGTGCAACCTTTTTGTAATAAAATTAGCTAAATAAACAAGAAGGATAGGATAATGTTTCTGGGGATTTCAGAATTGAGAATTCATTGATGCTTTCAACATGCAGTAGTAGGAACAGAGACAGAGTAGCTGCTCAAATTAAAATACAAAGTGAATTTTTCTTTTAATTTAGACCTATAGAAATAAAAATGTGTTATACAACTTTATATGAAATAGAAAATGTAAGACAAAAACTTGTAACATTATAGTTTGCTTCACATTACCAAAGACCTCTCTGGAATTTTCTTAAAGCATATTTTAAACTTAAAACTTTATATCTTAGAATGTGTATAATATTCCTTTACCTTATTCTTTTGTGAAAAAGTGGAAGTGTGAGTCACTCAGTCTTGTCTGACTCTTTGTGACCCCATGGTTTGTAGTCCACCAGGCTCCTCTGTCCATGGGAGTCTCCAGGCAAGAATGCAGGAGTTGGTAGTCATTCCCCTCTCCAGGGGATCTTCTTGACCCAGGGATCGAACCTGGGTCTCTTGCATTGCAGGAAGATTCTTTACTGTCTGAGCGTAAAGTGTGTTTTGAACCTAAAACTTTTTATCGTAACATGGGTATCATATTCCTTTACTTTATTCACTATTTCCTAATTTATGGATTTAATTATTGCTCTGCATCTTCGATGGTATGTGTATAAATGTGAGGATGTTTATGCATGAAAAAAAGATGCTGGGAATATTTTATTTAAAATTTCATAAAGCTACCTACATGTTTCCACAGGAAAGCTTGTTTTAAAATAAATACTCTTTGAAACTGTGAAAAAATATTGGCCACCTACAGCAATCTGGTTTAAAGACCATAAGTGATAGATGGTAGAAAAAGAGCAGTTCTCTGGGTGAAAGTGTTAACAACCAGATCTAAAAACAGATTTGGAGACTTCTCAGTTGTCATGTTTATAAATGAATGTATAGTGAGATCTACAAGTTTAGAAGACTGAGGTCTTCTAGACCAAAGAAAGTTACCTTGTTAACCTGCAGGTTGGGTGTAGTGGGTGTGGGGTGGGGTCTCAGATTGTACATTTCTAACCAGTTGATGCAGAGACTGATTATCCCCAGACCATACAATGAAGAGAGGCTTCCCGTGGCTCAGGGATAAAGAATCCACTTACAGTGACGGAGACGTGGGTTCTATCTCTGGGTCAGAATCACTTAGAGGTAGAAATGGCAACCCACTCCAATATTCTTGCCTGAAAATTCCCATGTACAGAGGAGCCTAGTGGGCTACAGTTCATAGAGTTGCAAAGAGTCGGACCCAAATGAGCAACTAAGCATAGCAATGAGCTTAGGGAAGTATGTTCCCAATCGCGTTGACAAGACTATCAATTTTGACTTACGAAAAAGACATCTGCACCCTATGTTTGTGCTACCATAGCATTCACACTGTGTCCTAATTACATGTTCATTTGTCTCTCTCACTAAGTTCTAGCCCTTTGAGAAGGCAGGAACTGGATCTTGTTGACCACTGAATCCTAGTTCTCAGTAGAGTGCCTAGGACAGGGTAGATACATTAAAGAATTCTTACTATAGTAAGAAGTCAGACAGGATTCTGTTCTGGGGGCATAAGGAAGAAAGAAGCAACACACCACCAAGTTAATAAGCAAAAAGTTACCAGGTATTTAAAAAGTGCTAAGCAGAGAATCCAAATTTAGTGATGAGATAGAAAGTAATTGTGTGGATACTTTGACTTGACTGAGATCATAGTCAAACTGAGAATCAAATGACAAGAAAAACCCACCCATAGGAAGATTTAGAAGATTTAGTATAAATGCTCATAGACAGGAAGTAGCTTAGTGTTTACTGAATAAAAGTCAATGACCTAGAGTAATGACAAGAGAAACAGTAGAAAATGAGATCAAGGGTGTAGGTAGAGAAAACCCCAATCCTGTAAGGTTTTAGAGGATTTTTATTGTAAATGCAATAGAGAACCATTCATTGCAAGGTTTTACTCCAGAGAAGAACACCACTGATTTATTGAGAGGTCCCATTAGCTGTTGAGGGAGAAATGAATTGAAGAGGAATCCCTATTGGAAGCAAGAGAGCATTTAGGAGACTATGGCTGCTGTCCAGATGAGAAGCGGTGTGCCATTTTCTGAGATGGGAAAACTGGAAGAATAAATCATGTGAGAGAAGGTGAAAAACAAAAATCCTGCTTTAAATCTGAAAAGTCTGTTCAGCAAGCAGAAATACCAAGAAGTGTCATATACCAGTCTGGTGACCAGGAGACAGCTCAACACTAAAGAAAAGTATTGGAGAGAAATTGGCATGTACAGGTGTTTTATGGGCTTCCCAGGTGGTGCAGTGGCAAAGAATCCACCTGCCAAGCAGGAGAGGCAGAAGACCCCTGGGTAGGGAAGATCCCCTGGAGAAGGGAATGGCAACCCACTCCAGTATTCTTGCCTGGGATATCCCATGGACAAAGGAGCCTGGTGGGCTACAGTCCAGAGGGTCCCATAAGTCAAACATAACTGAACTGACTAAGCACACAGGTAATTTATATCAGGGGACTGGGTAACAGTGCATAGGGAAACTATACAGATTAAGAAGAAAAGAGATCCTAGCATGATTCTGCTATGAATATCTGTTGGGCAGAAATGGGAAAGACATGAAAGGGTGAACAATAGCAAGGAGAAGGGGTTTCATTATAAGCAAAAATTAGCTGAATACTGGGGAAGGGATACAGAATACTAAACCACTTGGAGTATTTTGCTAAATTCAAAGTGTTCCTTACGTGTTCATCACATATGGCTATTTCATCATTTATTCAATAAATTTTATCAATTTATTTATATTTTTTCATTTATATATAGATGATACCTTAAATTTATGAAAGATTCTTTTTGAAACATATTCTCCAAAAATTGTATACATTTAAAAGCAATTCCTATAGTTAAACATAAGAAAAGAGGGAGCAGTTCTAAGAAGAAGAGTGGATGGTTTCCTCTTTTTTTTTTCACATGAAGTGAGAATTGAATCGTGTCCTACTGCACCAAGCTTAAAGCAGTCATGGTCTCCTGAGTCAGCGGATGAGTGAAGTACACAGGATTTTTCCTCTGGAAGCATCTCCAGATCACACAGGGGAGTAGATTTCTCTTCCATATGCTTCTCCTACTAAAGACTCAGACACTTCATATCTCACCCCTCTGCCTGTGAATCGCTGAAGTTGCTATTATTCATTGGAGTATGCCACACCCATCAAGTGGGTTAAGGTGGAAAACAGTTGATAACCACTACCTTTAGGCATTAAAAAACAATGAAGCCTCCTTTGGTACCTATTTTTAGATGTACAGAGATGCTCTAGGGGAAATGGATTTAAATTTTTTATAAGAATAACGAAGCTATAATAGAGTCACTATGTTCTTTGTATTTCATTTCAGGATAGAAGGTATTTTGAAAACTCTTGCCCATCTACTCTGTTTTCATGGTACACAATACACCACAAAATTTAATAAAGAATCATTGAAATGGAAAATTTTACCTCATGGAAAAAGATATAGCAGAATGTAGTGTTTAAAGTAAACAAACAAATGTGGATGTGGGGGATGTTATGGGTTGAAGGGTGTCCCCAGAAAGATGTGTTGAAGTCCGAACTCCCACCACCTCATAAGGAGACCTGATTTGGAAATAGGGTCATTGAAGATGGAATTAGCTAAGATGAGGTCGTACCAGAGCTGGGTGAGACTTTAATCCAATGTGACTAATGTCCTTATCAAGAAAGGAGAGAGACAACAGGGAAAAGACAGACACATGACGAGGCAGGGCTTGAAGTGTTGCATCCTTAAGCCGAGAAGCAACAGGGACTGGCGGCAAACCAGAGGCTAGATGAGATGACGGATTTTCCCTGCTGGTTTCACAGAGAGCAGGCCCTACAGACACCTTGGTTTTGAATGTCCATCCCTCAGAGCTGTGAGCAATAAATTCATCCTGCTTTACGCCATGCAGTTTGTGTTACTTTGTTACAGCAGCCCTGGGCGACTAACATAACCACGGCTCTGGCACTGACTACACTCTGACCCTGGGAAGTCTCTTTACTTCTCTTTACCTCAGTCTCTTGTGATGTGAAATGGGGATGATAGAAATGATATTTAATAGGATTGTGCATGCTTAGTCACTCAGTCATGTCCAACTCTTTGCAACCCCATGGACTGTAGCCCGCCAGGATCTTCTGTCCATGGGGATTCTCCAGACACGAATGCTGGAGTGTGTTGCCATGCCCTCCTCCAGGGGCTCTTCCCAACCCAAGTCTCCCGCATTGCCGGCAGATTCTTGACCATCTGAGCCAACAGGGAAGCCCAAGAATATTGGAGTGGATAGCCTATCCCTTCTCCTGGGGATCTTCCTGACCCGGAAATTGAACTGGGGTCTCCTGCATTGCAGGCAGATTCTTTACCAGCTGAGCTACCAGGGAAGCCCTAATAGGATAGAAGTCAAGATTAAAGAGTGAATATATGTAAAGCAGTTGGGAAAATGTTGGGTGCTTCACCGCGTTGCAATCCATGGGGTCGCAAAGAGTTGGACACAATTGAGCGACTGAACTGAACTGAAAGTTTACATAAACTTTTATTACATGCATGAATATGTAAAAGACCTACCATAGTACCTGACCCACGGATGGCATTCAATACACAGTTGTTTCTTTTCTCCTGTTGTAACTTACCATTACTAACATTAAGACTTGTTTAGTCGCTCAGTCATGTCCATTCTTTGCAACCCTATGGACCCTGGAGTTTGCTCAAACTCATGTCCACTTAGTCGGTGATAAATAATAGATAGGTTTTCATTATATCAGATAAATCTGATAAAAGATGAAAAATATTTTATCTCAGAGAAGTCTTTTGCAAATAAAAGAAATTTTTTTTGCATATTTTGAATCCTTACCTGCCTTCAGGCCCACTCATTACATCTCAGTTGTTCAGTACAGGGAATTTAAATTTAGCTACTGGACAAAGAAAGCTTTAATTACTGGATTACTTTTCAGCCCCATGACCACCTCCAAATATTAAATCCCTAGAAGCCCGGACATTTGTGTTTTGAATTTTGAGCTCCTGATCCTTCAGTGTAGACATTTGAAAATTATAGAGTAATTAACTTGTATGAATGCTGACTTAATAGGTGTGACCACATATGAAGAGCTCCATGACTTCTGTACAAATTAAGTAGCTTTTGATAAATTTCAGAAAGTAATTCCATGTTCCACATAATATCAACTACTAGTACATTAACTTTATTTAAATGCACTATTTCAAGCCCCTAAAATTCATTCATTGTACATTCATCCAAAAAGCATCTATTGAATTATTTTATATAGATCACTGTAGAGGAAAAAGGAAACAGAGAAAGGTGAGAAACTAATACATGATACAAAGAAGAATTAAAAGTGTAAAAAGAGCAACTATAGGAGCCATCAATTCCTCTTGGGATGCTCAGTGAAGGCCTTACTGTAGATGGAGCTCTTGAAGGATATGGATTTTAAAAACCTAAACTTCTCTTTTAACTTTCCAGTTTTTATCATAATTTCATTGGCTTCTAGAACTACAATAAAAAATGAAAACATTGATAATCTAAAATAGATGAAAATTTGCCCATGGTAAATCTAAAACATTTGTTAGAATCCTATGGCGAGCATTTGACTTCAAAGCACAAAAGCAAAAACCTATTCCTTAAAAGACCAAGTTCCTGAGAATAAAAGATGCAGGGGGCGGGGAAGACATGCTTGCCTGTGCCTGTGACACAGAAGTGGCCACAGAAGAGTCTTCTGACATGTATTCACACATCACCCAGATGAGTTACAAGATCCAAAGAAATAGGAAAGTTTATCATTCCTGTAATTCTAGCAGTGTGTGAAACCTTGAGGTGACAGACACCATTTTAATATGGGCTTCCTTTTGGAGTTTGGCAAAACAAACCCATAAGAGAGATATTGGGTTTGTTTGCTTTGGCAGAGAGACACGCTCTACACTTCTTTCAACTGAAACTCATTACCATCTTTGGAGGGAGAGCAGCTGAGATCATGGCCCACTTGTGCATTCTCAAGGGACCCAAAAGGAAGCTGGAACCATCCCTGAAAACATTGATGTTCAGCAGGAAACTCCAAGAGCCATTACCAAAAGAGAGAGAAAGGAAAAAGTATACAAAAATATACATTCAGATGTATTAGTGTATTGATAAAAAGCCTTTTTAGTTTGAAACATCAGTTATCTAAAAATACCCACTCTGGAGTATAAATGGTGCCAGGGAGAGCCACTAACCAATTCCAATTAGATGCTTCAATTGTGAGCTCACAGCTAACCACAGTACCTTCAAAGGCAGCAGAGGCCGCTTTCACAGAAACTAAATTTTACCCACAGGCAGAAATGAACAATGAATTAAGATGATTGTATAGATAATTAAACCAACAGAAATGTAGCCAAAGAGTCTTGCAATCTGAAAATCCCATCTTGTCCACCTATTTTTATCTAGATATTGATTTCATTGTTCGATTTTCTATCTCATTTGGACTTTGGCTCAGATAGGAAGCCTTAGAGAAACAAGGTCCTAGAAGAACACAGGCTCCATTACTTAAAGACTATGGAACCCCAGCTATGAGTCTCTGAGCCTCAATTTTCTTATCTATTAAATGGAGCGTGTGTGGATGTGGTAAGTTGCTTTCATTATGGCCGACTCTTTGTGACCGTATGGACTGTAGCTTGCCAGGCTCCTCTGTCTGTAGGATTCACCAGGCAAGAATACTGGAGAGGGTTGCCTTGACCTCCAGGTTCAGTCGTGTCCATCTCTGTGCAACCTCTTGGACTGTAGTCTGCCAGGATTCTCCAGGCAAGAACACAGGAGTGGGTTGCCATTTCCTCCTCCAGGGGATCTTCCAGACCCAGAGATGGAACCCACATCTCTTATGTCTCCTGCACTGGCAAACAGGCTCTTTACTGCTAGCACCTCCTGGGAAGGCCATAAGGAGTAAGCAACACCTAATTCTTAAAGTGCTGGTGAGGGAAAAACAGATTGCTGGACTTAATGGTGAGAGCCTTGATAATCACCGCAGGTTTAAGAAGTTTTTCAGCTTCTTGATTTAAGTACTGCTCAGTTGGGGTTGAAATTAATGTCATTTTCTTGTGTCTGAACTGACTTAAATGGGAAACAAAAGAATGTGTTTCAGCTACTTGTCTAATGACCACCTAAAGACCCTTAGAAATGCCTCTCAATTTTAGGTTGAAGAAGGACATTTATGTAAATCATAGAAATTGCTTGAAAGGCTATCCCCTTCTCCCAGTCTCACAGGATTTTGCAGACATTAATGATCCTGGGAATGAACACAAGCTGACACCTGGATTTTGTGCCTTTAGATCCAGCCACTCTCCATCGATAGCCACAAGGACTGGGAAGAGATACTCAAGATCACATGAATGCCTTTCAGACACACTATTTCCTTTGGATGGTACATTAGAAATTGGAGTTCAGCATTTCCATTGGAGAGATTGGAATGCTTCCACAGGTGAAGGTTTTAAATAACCTTCTATACAGATTTTTGACAAGAAAGCTAGACATAGATCTTTCTGCACCAATTTGAATAAAGTTCCCTGTAAAGATCCAGTAAGGGGACTTCCCTGGTGGTCCAGTGATTAAGAATCTGCCTTCTAATGCAGGGGACGTAGATTACATCGCTGGTCAGGGAATAAGTTCCCACATGCCAAGGGGCAACTAAGCCGGATCACTGCAACTAGAGAAGTCCACATGCCACAATGAGACCCAGAGCAGCCAAAATCATTTTTGAAAACTTTTTTTTTAATTTAAAAATAAGATTCAGTAAGGACAGGATGACTCCTTGGTGTCCCCTCCAACACATCACCCCATAAATGTTATCCATGACATCTCCCTTGGCTTGATGGTGTTGCCTTAGATCTCATCTAAGGGAACAGGAATCTTAGATGGGAATGTCCTTTTCCCAGGCCTTTAGTGGGCTTCTCTGGTGGTTCAGATGGTAAAGAATCTGCCTGCAATGCAGGAGACATGGGTTTAATCCCTGGGTCAGGTAGATCCCTTGGAGAAGGAAATGCCAGCCCACACCAGTATTCTTGCCTGGAAAATTCCATGGACAGAGGAGCCTGGTGGGCTACAGTCCATGGGGTTGCAAAGAGCTGGACACTACTGAGTGACTAACACTGGGAACTGTACATAATTGTCCACTCTTCCTTGTTTTTTTTAGACTTGAAAGAACAGTGGGATAGAGACCAATAGAGGGGGCTAGCGTAACGCCACCTACATTGGAGATAAATTGTCCAGCAAACCCAGGTCATGCAACTAAAGAGCAATGAGCCATGCCTAGCTCCACTAGACTAGAGCATGTTCTTGGGTGTTATGGGTACAAGGCTTAGTTTTAATGATGCAGTTCTTCACGCATCATTGTGATGGAGAGGGGAGAAACTTGAAAATGAAAATCCTAGCTTCCCCTGACTATGAAAGTTAGACCAAGTGATTCCAGGTACTTATATTTCAATACAAAAATACTTTTTAAAGTAGGACAGTTCTTAATTAAGATGGATTCTGACATGTAGTTAGGCAGCTCTTGATTTGGTTAAGGACGGTGGTTTTCCATTCTACTATTCTACTATGAAACAAAAAGCAATTCTGCTAAAAAAAAAAATTTTATCAAGTCTTCTTTAATAAGGTTTTATATTCTTACCTCTAAAACCTCCCAGTAAACAAGACAAATAGAAAACAGAATTAGTGATTTCACTGATTTTCTTCCCAGGCTAAGTACTCACAGCAAATGAGATTTTTATATTTCTAAACATCTGCATTTCATTCACATCTTCTGCCAAGTAGAGAGTTTGAGACAGGATAAAGGAATAGCTCCTCATCTACAGAACAAGGATACCCTGGCTCCAGTGGAGCAAATGTCTTAGAAAGAGTCCATCCACTGAGAGAAAAACTGTACACCACACCTCTCATTTGTGTGTAGTCCTGTTTCCTCCTGCTCAGCAGATTGTCCCAGGGCATGGCTTAAATTCCTTGGATTTGGTAATAAACAGTTGCCATTTTGACCACTTCCTTTTGTGTAGACCCACAAACTACAGAATAAATGAATAGCTCCTTTCCTTTGCTAGCCTTGCCCAAGGGCTGTTTTAGCACCCCATAAATCCTATAATTGTATAGGATCATTTGGCAGTGTGTGGATTTTTCTGCTAAATCACAGTGGAAAGAAGATCAGGAGGAACCCTGAAAAATAAAGCATTATCGTGGCATTAGAAGATTTACAGTGGGAGCGAATAGCACTGGCAAAACCCCAGCCTGGCCTTCATTACTGGAAAGTAGAAAGCACCACTAAGCATTAAGTGTCCTCTGTATTAGCTGAGAGTAGAACTTCAGCCAGATCCAGTTCTTTTTTGCTCCTACACATTGTGGGTATCAGTGAGAGTGTGATGAAATTCCAGTATAGGCTTAGCTGTCAAGGATATAAACTAAGTTTATGTTCTTTCCTATAGATGTCCTGTAAATAGACTTATTACATGGAGGTGGGGGGGGGGGGGCGGGAAGCAGGCATAGGAAACAAAGCACTTAACCACTCGTGCATATGTTGTTTTTGTTTTGTGTATGTGTGTGTTTTCCCCCGAGGGTCTCTGTCAAATGAATGTGTGTAAAAGCATTGTAGGATTCTGCCAATTTTTTACAAACTGCATTTTCGTGTCTCAACAAGAAATCAGTGCAAGGTTGAGACGGCTAGGGTTTATTAAGTTGTACCATGCCGTTCTTGGATAGATGCTGATAGTGCTTTGGAAATCCAAGTTATACCTTGTTTTGTAAAATCTGTGCTATTCCCTGGGTAAAAAAACTTCAGTTGCTGTGTTTATAAATGCTTCGAGAACAGGAAAGTATAAAAAGACATAAAAGCATTTCCCCAATGGTATCCAATTGAAATGTTTTTTAGCAAGTTGAAACCAGTATAAAGCTTCAGCAATTAACAGATTAAGATCTATCTACAGACTCTTCACATCAGAAATTAAAAGGAAAATTACAGGTCTCTTAAGAAGTTAAGGCTTCTCATAAAGCAATGGCAAGGAATAACTGCATATCTTAACGGGAATTTTTTTTTTTTTTTTTTTTCACAAAATAAGCGGTACTAAATTATATGGAACACATAATTCTTTTGAACTCTCTGAGAATGGGAATCCTATAAGACAGAAGCTTTGGGTTTTGGGAAGTGATTACTAATACAGAAAGAAACACATTGGAAATAACTGATAATAAATACTGCCTGCATTGGAACTTATCCAGGACTAAGTCCTGGACTCTCTCCTTTCTGTCTACACTCTTTCCCCAGGTGAGCTCAAACACACCCAGTCCTCAAAGATCACGTATATGCTAGTGAATTCCAAACCTAATATCCTACCTCTGAGTCCCGAGGGCCTCCAAGTTCAGTTGCCAACCAACATCTCTAGTGTCTAATTTATCATGCAGCCTAAGGTTAACTTGTATGAAGCAGAACTTTAAATTTCCAACTTCACTACATGCACGTGCACACACACATGAAGAAAAGTACAGTAAAAATAAATAAATAAAAACTATTTCTATCTCAATCTTCCCTGTCTCACCTTTTTCCCAACTGCTCAGATCAAAACCTAGAAATTCCCCATAATCATTCTCTTTCTCTCACCTCCCATCTATAATCCATTCAGCAAGACCTATTGGCTCTCCATCTGGCACTTTGTCCCAGTTCTCTTCCTTCTTAATCCAAAGCATCGTTATCTTTCTTTGGCTCCTTGAAGGATCTCCTGCTTCTGTGCTTGTGCTCAGTGCAAGGAAAAGGACTTGGACAGTATTCCCTAAGACTAAGGAACCAACTGAAGATACTTGAACAGATGTATAAAAATGTATCCGTTGTTAAAGTGAATTAGCAGAATAAGAGATTCCACTTTGATACAGGACAATTTAGAAGGCACGAGGAAAACATGGATGATTGGTAATTCAATCATCGCTAAGGAAGCAAAATAATTTTACTAAAATAAGAGGAGTCAATCAAAGGGAGACAGTCACAGACATGAAGGCATCTCCCTAACTCTGATCCAGTCTGTCACGTGGCAATTGCTTAATGGGTAGGCAGGACAAATCCCACTAGAAATCTGTGCATTGATATATTCATTGATGTAATCAGTTAAATTGTCAGTCAACCCATGATTATTGAACAAGTCTACATCCAGGCACTATGGTCTATCTACCCTAGGTGTACAGAGATGGAAATGGTGGAGGACCCTCTGGAAGCTCCCAGCCTAAAAGATGGAAATCCAAGTCAATAATTACAATCCCACATGACAAGTGCCATGAAAGTGGTGGGAACAAGGATTAGCAGTAGGAATATCCCAGAAGACTTCACTGAGGAAGTGATGTTGGAATTGGGATGTGAAGGTTGAATGGGTAGCCAAGGAGGAGAGGAACACTGTGAGCAGAGGGAATAACATTGGAAAGCGTGAAAGTCAGAGTCTTGCAAAATTAACTATGACTTAGTGGCCAAAAATGAAGAGATTCTTTTAAAACATTTTCTTTTTTAGTGGTAATGGTAGTGTCTGCTTCAAGTTACAGGGAAAAATCAGTCTCTTTCTGAGTGCTCTGAAACTTTTTAGGTCTTGCAGCCCAGGAACATTGCAACATAATACTTCATTATTTGTTGTTGTTTAGTTGCTAAGTCATGTTTTACTCTTCATAGTCCTGTGGGCTGTGGCCCACCAGGCTCCTCCGCCCACAGAAGTTTCCTGGCAAGAATACTGGAGAGGGTTGCCATTTCCTACTGCAGGGGATCTTCCCGACCCAGGGATTAAACCCACGTCTCCTGCTTGGTAGGTGGATTCTTTACCACTGAGCCACCTGAGAAGCAATAACTCCATGCTGCTCCTAAGTCGCTTCAGTCGTGTCCAGCTCTGTGCGACCCCATAGATGGCAGCCCACTAGGCTCCTCTGTCCCTGGGATTTTCCAGGCAAGAATACTGGAGTGGGTTGCCATTTCCTTCTCCAATGCATGAAAGTGAAACGTGAAAGTGAAGTCGCTCAGTCGTGTCTGACTCTTAGCCACCCCATGGACTGGAGCCTACCAGGCTCCTCCGTCCATGCGATTTTCCAGGCAAGAGTACTGGAGTGGGGTGCCACTGCATACTTATTGTCTTATCATGTACAAGACAAACAGCAAAGAGATACAAAGATGCATGATACAGCCACTGCCTTCAGTCAGTCACAATTTAAATAAGCCATTCACAACCACAAGACAAATTAAAAAGAAACCACCCTTTTCTATGAGAAGTAAAAATATCACCAAGTTTTATAGAGGACTGGTTAATGTGTTAATTTAAAATGTTTTTCATAGTGAGTTAGTAAGAAAAACTGATGGATGTTAATATTTTTGCCCCAGGAAAGAAAGATGAGCCCTATGATTTTACAGCGGATAAGGGAACAAGATGTCAGCTTTGTAACTCTAACCTGCTGCTTGCATCTGTGCCTTGTCAGAACAGACCCCCACCTACTCAGACAGGCAGGCTGCAGGGAGCACCTAGAAAAGGTGGGTGCAGGGTGTCAGGGCCTTTCATCTACAAACCACATTTTGCTTAAGCTTTGCATAGCAGAAGCAGACACTCAGGCCCTCAAGAGTCCACATAACCTTGGAAAATGAACTTGGTGGTCAGTGCGGACTAATAACACAAGACCAAATGTTTACGAGGTCTTACTATCAGATCAGATTAGTCGCTCAGTCGTATCCGACTCTTTGCGACCCCATGAACTGCAGCACACCAGGCCTCCCTGTCCATCACCAACTCCCAGAGGTCACTCAGACTCACACCCATCAAGTCAGTGATGCCATCCAGCCATCTCATCCTCTGTCGTCCCCTTCTCCTCCTGCCCCCAATCCCTCCCAGCATCAGAGTCTTCTCCAATGAGTCAACTCTTCGCATGAGGTGGCCAAAGTACTGGAGTTTCAGCTTTAGCATCATTCCTTCCAAAGAAATCCCAGGGTTGATCTCCTTCAGAATGGACTGGTTGGATCTCCTTGCAGTCCAAGGGACTCTCAAGAGTCTTCTCCAACACCACAGTTCAAAAGCATCAATTCTTCAGCGCTCAGCCTTCTTCACAGTCCAACTCTCACACCCATACATGACCACAGGAAAGACCATAGCCTTGACTAGGTGAACCTTTGTTGGCAAAGTAATGTCTCTGCTTTTGAATATGCTATCTAGGTTGGTCATAACTTTCCTTCCAAGGAGTAAGCGTCTTTTAATTTCATGGCTGCAGTCACCATCTGCAGTGATTTTGGTCTTACTATGCTGCAGTATTATTCTAAGCAGTCAACTGACTTATTTATCCTCATTATCCTATGGGGTGAGCACTAATATTATTTTGTAATATACATGAGGAATAAAATGACACAGAGAAGGTAACTCTCTTGCCCGGTTACTCCACTGTGTTAGATTTCTATGGTTGCTATAATACGTTACCAAGGATTGGAGGCTTAAAACAACAGAAATTTATTCTCTGACATGGAAACCAGAAGTATGAACTCAAGGTGTTGGCAAGGTCATAATCTCTCTAAAGGTTCTATCAAATAGTCCTCCTTTGCCTCTTCCAGCTTCTGGGGTCTCCAGGGGTCCCTTGACATGTGCCTGAATTATTCTCAAATCTGTCTTCCAGTATCCAGTATGGCTTTCTCCTCTGTCTGTATCACCCCTCCCCCTTCTCCTAAGGACTCGGTCATTGAATTTAGGGCCAGGATGTTCTCATCTCAAGATCCTTCACTGACTGATACTTGTGAAGATCCTTTTTCCAAATAAGATTACATTCAAAGGGTCAGAGTATTAGGATATGGACAATCCTTTGGTCCCCAAGAAAAAGAAATGCAAAAAAGCAAAATGGTTGTCTAAGGAGGCCTTACAAATAGCCGAGAAAAGAAGTGAAAAGCAAAGGTGAAAAAGAAAGATATACCCATTCGAATGCAGAGTTCCAAAGAATAGCAAGGAGAGATAAGAAAGCCTTCCTCAGTGATCATTGCCAAGAAATAGAGGAAAAAAACAGAATGGGAAAGACTAGAGATCTCTTCAAGAAAATCAGAGATATCAAGGGAACATTTCATGTGAAGATGGGCACAACAAAGGATAGAAATGGCATGGATCTAACAGAAGCAGAAGATATTAAGAAGTGGCAGGAATACACAGAAGAACTGTACCAAAAAGATCTTCACGACCCAGATAATCATGATGGTATGATCACTCACCTAGAGCCAGACATCCTAGAATGCAAAGTCAAGTGGGCCTTAGGAAGCATTGCTATGAACAAAGCTAGTGGAGGTGATGGAATTCCAGTTGAACTATTTCAAATCCTACAAGATGATGCTGTGAAGATGCTGCACTCAATATGCCAGCAAATTTGGAAAACTCAGCAGTGGCCACAGGACTGGAAAAGGTCAGTTTTCATTTCAATCCCAAAGAAAGGCAATGCCAAAGAATCCTCAAACTACCACACAATTGCACTCATCTTACATGCTAGTAAAGTAAGGCTCAAAATTCTCCAAGCCAGGCTTCAACAGTATGTGAACCATAAACTTCCAGATAGTCAAGCTGGTTTTAGAAAGGGCAGAAGAACCAGAGATCAAGTTGCCAACATCTGTTGAATTATTGAAAAAGCAAAAGAATTCCAGAAAAACATCTATTTCCGCTTTATTGACTATGCCAAAGCCTTTGACTGTGTGGATCACCACAAACTGTGGAAAATTCTGAAAGAAATGGGAATACCAGACCACCTGACCTGCCTCTTGAGAAATCTGTATGCAGGTCAGGAAGCAAGATTTAGAACTGGACATGGAACAACAGACTGGTTCCAAATAGGAAAAGGAGTATATCAAGGCTATATTGTCACCCTGCTTATTTAACTTATATGCAGAGCACATCATGAGCAATGCTAGGCTGGTTGAAGCACAAGCTGGAATCAAGATTGCCAGGAGAAATATCAATAATCTCAGATATGCAGATGACACCACCCTTATGGCAGAGAGCAAAGAAGAACTAAAGAGCCTCTTGATGAAAGTGAAAGAGGAGAGTGAAAAAGTTGGCTTAGAGCTCAACATTCAGAAAACAAAGATCATGGCATCTGGTCCCATCACTTCATGGCAAATAGATGGAGAAAGAGTGGAAACAGTAACAGACTTTATTTTGGGGGGCTTCAAAATCACTGCAGATGGTGACTGCAGCCACGAAATTAAAAGACGCTTACTCCTTGGAAGCAAAGTTATGACCAACCTAGACAGCATATTAAAAAGCAGAGCCATTACTTTGCCAGTAAAGGTCCATCTAGTCAAGGCTGTGGTTTTTCCAGTGGTCATGTATGGATGTGAGAGTTGGACTATAAAGAAAGTTGAATGCTGAAGAACTGATACTTTTGAACTGTGGTGTTGGAGAAGACTCTTGAGAATTCCTTGGACTGCAAGGAGATCCAACCAGTCCATCCTAAAGGCATTCAGTCCTGAATATTTATTGGAAGGACTGATGCTGAATCTGAAACTCCAATATTCTGACCACCTGATGCCAAGAACTGACTCATTTGAAAAGTCCCTGATGGTGGGAAAGATTGAAGGCAGGAGGAGAAGGGGACAAGAGAGGATGAGATGGTTGGATCGCATCACCTACTCAATGGACATGAGTTTGAGTAAACTCTGAGAGTTGGTGATGGACAGGAAAGCCTGGCATGCTGCAGTCCATGGGGTCGCAAAGAGTTGGACACGACTGAGTGACTGAACTGAACTGACTGAATTGAATCCTTTTGATGGTCACCACTCAACCCACTAAAACTATTTTCAAGAAATGGAGTTGGAATTCAAGTCCAAGCAGACTGCCTCCAGGATCTTGGGTCTCCAAACCAGCCCAGTATACTACCTCTCAAAGGCCATGAAGGGGAAATGGTAGTGAGAAGAGTCTTGCAAATTAAGAGAACTTCCATTAACATTCTGCATTACTTAGGATGGTTGAAACCTTCACTTGACCTTAACTGCTGGGTAAGTATCCCAGTAATGACTGATATATAGTCTTGCCAGCCAAGATATCAAACCAGTCAATCCTAAAGAAATCAACCCTAAATATTTAGTGGAAGGACTGATGCTGAACCTGAAGCCCTCATATTTTGACCACCTAATGCTAAAAGCCAACTCATTGGAAAAGACCCTGATCCTGGGAAAGATAGAAGGCAGGAGGGAGAAGGGGGCAAGAGACGATGAGATGGTGGATGGCATCACTGACTCAAAGGACATGAGTTTGAGCAAACTCCAGGAGATAGTGAAGGACAGAGAAACCTGGTTCACTGCAGTTCATGAGGTCTCAAAGCGACTGAACAAAAATAAAAACATATTGAGAGTAAAACACCGCCCCATTTTCTCTGGATGCATTCAGAACTTTAAAACTCAGCTTAGAGAAATGAGAAAGTATGGGCCAGCAAGAACAGGGAATATTTTCAAGCCTAGAAACCACTTCTGAATAAGTGTCTTCATTATGGATGAGAGGGACTTCACCAGCTCAGACTACAAACACTCAGGGTTTCCAACAACAAACAACATTAACAAGCAAAAATAACTTATTTCCCAGGAACAAATTTTTCTGTTTATCTCACAGAGAACCTTTATAATTTTATCACCATCTTTTTAAATTTTAATATACTATTTTGTCCAGTGTCTACCTTGATTGTCCTATGAACTTCCTTCGGGTTAGCCTCCTACAAACCCACTTACCACCCCTTAGTCTCCACTCCCTCCTCCAGAGGAAGCAAGTGGAGTCTTCACTCCCTGTTCACTTCCTTACCAGTTTTGTTGTCTAGCTATACATTCCTACCTATATCTGCAAAGAGGGAAAAAAATAAAATGTTACCCTGATCTATGGTTTGGATGCATGATAAAACCTTTGCAGACTGATTCTTATTTCTTCTACAGAATATACATCCCCTGGGGTGAGATTCATCTTTTTATATCTGAAGCAATATCACGAGAATAGGAAGTTAGATCTTACGCCATAACTCAAAGCTTTGTATAGCTATACTTTGAAATGTAATTCTCTGCCTTTGACAACTTACAATCTCACTGTGGGAGACAGCAAGCCTCCATCCTAAGGAGATGTGCAGGAGTGTGTCTAATACTGGGAGTGAAGGTGACAGAGGGAGCAGAGAGGGTTGGGGTGGTTGGAGAATGCTTCATGCAGAAAGCAATGACTCTGGAAGAATAAGTGAGAGTCAGATCTGGTCTAGAGAGATATCTGTCTCTCAGGAGACTGGCCAGCTGTGGGGTTTAGTAGGAACAGATCTAAATTCTAAGCTACCCTTTGCCACTCTCCATGTGACATTCACTAAATCACCCATATGATTTTTGAGCATCTGTTTCTTCATCTGTCAAGTGTAAAGTACAGTATCAATGTCACCATTTTGAAATATAATGGAATACTACTCAGCTGCGATAATGCCATTTGCAGCAACATGGACACAACTAGAGATTATCATACTAATTGAAGTAAGTCCAAAAAAAAAAAAAAAAAGACATACCATATGATATCACTTATATATGGAATCTAAAATATGGCACAAATGGAGCTATCTATAAAACATAAACAGACTCACAGACATAGACAACAGGATTGCTGTCACCAAAGCAGAGAGGGGAAGGAGAGGAATGGACTGGGAGTTCAGGGTTGGTAGATGCAAACTATTACATTTAGAATGGATAAATAATAAAGTCCTGCTGAACAGCACAGGGAACTAGATCTAATCTGCTGAGATAAACCATAATGGAAAAGAATATTTTAAAAGAATACTTAAAAATAAAACATAATAAAATAAAACCTAGGTGATGCTCTTTACTCCTGGTATTACTTGGTGTTTCTGTGACTTTTGATATTGTTATATCAAAAATACAAATCTTCTGCTTGGAATATTCTTTACTGTTGGCTTTTGAAACACCACTGATTTCTTTGTTTCTTTCTGGTTCTTAGATGGTGTCTTCTCTTTCCCTTAAAGGTCAGAGTTTCCCAAAATTATTCTTTTAACTCCCTTTAAAAAAACAAATTCCCAGAGTAATCTTGTCCTTAACCATGTATTTAAATAGCACCTCTAGCTGTGATTCCCAGGTTCCTAGGTCTGGCTTAGTCCTCTCTCCTCTACCCACATTTATACATAATTCTTACTGGACATTTCCACCTCTATATTCCCCAAGCACTTTCAGTGCAGTTCAGTTCAGTTGCTCAGTTGTGTCCAACTCTTTGCGATCCCATGGACTGCAGCATGCCAGGCTTCCCTGTCCATCACCAACTCCTGGAGTTTACTCAAACTCATGTCCATTAAGTTGATGATGCCACCCAACCATCTCATCCTCTGTCATCCCCTTCTCCTCCCACCTTCAATCTTTCCCAGCATTAGGGTGTTTTCCAATGAGTTAGTTCTTTGCATCAGGTGGCCAAAGTTTTGGAGTTTCAGATTCAGCATCAGTCCTTCCAATGAATATTCAGGACGGAACTCCTTTAGGATGGACTGGTTGGATTTCCTTGTAGTCCAAGGGACTCTCAAGAGTCTTCTCCAACACCACAGTTCAAAAGTATCAATTCTTCAGCACTCAACTTTCTTTATAGTCCAACTCTCACATCTATACAAGACTACTGGAAAAACCATAGTTTGACTAGATGGACCTTTGTTGGCAAAGTAATGGCTCTGCTTTTTAATATGCTGTCTAGGTTGGTCAGAGCTTTTCTTCCAAGGAACAAGCATCTTTTAATTTCATGGATACAGTCTTTTACTCAACAAGCACTTTAACTCAACATATTCAAAACTGAATTTATATTTTCAAATCTCTTTCTCCTCATGTATTCCTTATCTCTTTAAGTCATGCCACTGTTTATTCAATTGATTTTCATGCCACTGTTTATTCAATTGATTTCATGCTTTCAGATGTCCGCAAAACCACCCTCAGCATCAACAGTTCTCTAGAATGACTCATAGAACTTGGAAAAGCTGTTAGATACTTTACTGTTATAGTTTATGGTAGTGAAAGGATACAGATTAAAATCCTCAGAGGTAAAAGACACAGAGCAGAGACCAAGAGAGACCAGGCAACGAGCTTCCTGTTGTTCTTTACCAGGGAATTCTTCCACACAGCACTTAATTGTCTTAGAGATGCTGTGTGACAACACACACAAAATATCATTCTCCAGGGAGGCACCCAAGCCTACCCGTCCAGGGTTTTTGAAGGAGATCGGTCACATAGGCATGCTGATCACCCACATGGCTGATCTTAGTTACTCAATGTCCATTCCTTCCAGAGCTCAAACTCATCCTACATGCCCCAAGGTTCCTACCATAGATCAAGTTGTCATCATACAATATCTAGCATGGCCCAAGGCTTCGGGTAAACAAAGAGACTCTTAATGGTCAAGATATGCCAAGGGTTTAGAGGTTATCTCCCAGGAGGTGAACAAGAGCCAAAATTTGTTTGGAATATACAGAGTTTGAACAATTCAGATCCACTGAGTTAATCCTTTACTGCACACTTGTGCTCATGCTTAGTCACTCAGTCGTGTCTGACTCTTTGTAGCCCCGTAGACTGTAGCCCACCAGGTTCCTCTGTCCATGGGATTCTCCAGGCGAGAATACTAGAGTGAGTAGCCATTCCTTTTTCTAGTGGATCTTCTCAACCCAGGGATCAAACTCAGGTCTCCTGCATTGCAGGAGGATTTTTTACCTTCTGAGCTATCAGGGAAGCCCTTACTGGACACTATCCCAGCCCCAAATTTGCTGGGTAGGATAACCTTTCCCTCTTCCCTCCTCTGTAGCACCCATATCCAGTTGGTTTCTAAGTTCTGTTTATTCTATCCGAGTATATACATCCATATCTCCATACAGTTATCTTCGTCCCCAAGAGTTTCTACCCCATCCTCAAACTAATCAATTGCCAAAACTTATTCATTTTTTGCATAGAGGTCACTCAGCTTAATCATTTTTTTTCCTTTCTTGTCTCTATGGCCTTGGTTTTGTACTTCATCATATCTTACATTGCCCCTGTCAGCATCTTGTCAATTATCTTGCTTTCAGAATGATTCCTATAGAATAGAAATTGGGATGTGTCATACTCGAAGCCCATGAAGTATTTTGTCCACATTCCTTAGCATATAGCCCTGGATAATACAGCTGCCAATTACCTCTCCAGACTCATTGCTTATTGTGTTCTGGACTAACCACAGTGTTTCTTTGCCTGCATACCTTTACATATAGTGTTCTCTCCATCTGAATTTGCTTTTCCTTCTACAGTGCACTTAACATCCAATTAACTGTTCTCCAGGAGAAATTGCACTTTTCTATAGGAATCAACTCAGATGACAGTTGCTTTAGAATCTCTTCCCTGACTTTAAAGTTGGGTCACATGTCTTTTCTTTGGACTTTGGAAATATACTGTGTGTGCCTCAGTCATTCCATATCTCATCTTATTTCATTCATCTATATACTTCTTTGCCTCCCTCACTGGACAGGGAGAAGAACTTCAGCAGCATTGACTGATGTGTGTTCAAGTTAGCATCCCCTAAATTCAGTGGATGGCCCTCATAATCCATGAAAGAGATTTCTGAAGAGCACAAATCAAAACTGGCATAATAACCAAAGTAATCTTAACAAAGGATGACAGATATTTTTATTTCCAGACAAGGTGTTAATAGCATAAATATATTTGCCCAACCCTTAACTTTTATAAGTATACAATATTTTTAAAAATTTTTAATTTGGGAGAATTTGTATCATTTCAACTTTGCATAAATTGGAAATCTAATATGTGTATCATGGTATTTCAAATTTACATAATTCAAATTCACAGTAAATGCAATGCCCACATCTAGCACCTTATTTATAGTATGTTTTTAATGCTTATTTCCTTCCCAACCAGCCCTTCTCCTATCATTATATTTTGTTTACTTTCTTAATCATTTTCTTATTCATCACCTTAGTCACCACCATTATTTCCTGAGATCACATGAAAAATATATCCCTCCTCTCCTCTCTTCCAAATTATTACATTTTTTTTCAAAAAATATAATGGCAGGAATGTAGGCAAAAACATTCTGTATTTCACACTTTTAAGAAGCCAGGCATGTGTCTCATTTTATTCTGTATGGCTTAGTTTGGAATAATAATCAGAGGCCGACTTCCGGTTAAGATGGCGAAGGATTAGGACGGGGAATACGCTTTCTCCTCCACAAATTCATCAATGGGACATCTGGGCGCCGAGTAAATACCACAAACAGCTTCGGAGTGCTGGCGGAGGACGTCGGACACCCAGAAAAGCAACTCACTGCCTTCTAAAGGAGGTAGGAAAGAATATAGAAGCCAGAGAGAGACAAAGAGGGAGGGGCGGACCTCTGTCCGGGGAAGGGAGTCTTAAAAAGAGAAGTTTCCAAACACCAGGAAACACTCTCCCTGCGGAATCTGAGCCGAACCTGGGAAACACGGAGACTATCATAACAGGGAGGAGAACAGTTGAGCAATTAGAACCCACAGACTGCGGGCCCTGCGGTAACTTCCGCAGCAGAAAAGCACCGCTGCAAACGCCCGCATCTGCCATTGGGGAGCCGGGGCTGGGCAGGGAGACGCCTTGGCCGTTCCCACGCGGGACGCTCCGCTGCCGGCGCTCCCCAGAGGGACGCTCCCCCGCGGGACTCTCCCCCACTGGACGCTCCCCCGCCGGCCACTCCCGCGCAGGCGTGCCCCCGCCCGCTGTGCCGGCGGCTCCCACGAGGGCCACCCCATCCCCCTCCCCCACCCGCCCGCCCGCCATTCCCGTCGCCGACCCCCTCCCCCTCTGCGGGCCTCAGCGCAGACTTCGTTCGCCTGATTGTCTGGAGTGCTGCCTAACTGGAGTAGTTTGGGCCGGCAATCCAGATTGTGCAGCGCCGACCACACGAGTGGCGGGCCTTGGCCCAGAACACCGCCGAACCGTGCACAGAACAAAGAACTATACAGACCAACCACAGAGAAAGGGGCCTATAGATCTTGAGAAATTTAAGCCGGAACACGGAACTAGCTGAAAATGAACTGAACCCACAACAATAATAGAGAAACTCTTATATATATTGTTACTATTTTTACCATCATTATTTCCTTTTTTTTTCTTTTCTTTTTTTAATATATATATATTTTTTAAATTTTTATTATTTTTTAATTGGAAAAAGGAAAACAAAAATTTTTTTTTCCCTTTTAATTTTTTTTTTGTTGTTGTTGTTTGTTTTGTTTCTTTTATTTTTTTATTATTATTATTATTTTTATCCTCTAGTACTTCTTTAATCTCCACGTTTAGATATAACTTTTGCGACCCTGTTTTGTTTTTTTTTTTCTTTTTTCCTTTTTGTCCTTTGCTTTTTTCCTTTCCTTTTTTCTTTTCTTTACTGATTACTGACTAGATCTGTCTCTCTCCTTCACACTCCCTCCTTTTATCCTCCTGACCACCTCTGTCTCCTTCCTCCCTTTTTCCTTCTATGTATAATTCCGTGAACATCTCTGAGCAGTCCAGTTGTGGAATGCATTATAGAAGAAGAAGTTTTTGAGACTACTGTAAAAATAAGACCAATAACTGGAACCAGGAGGCTTAAGTCCATACCCTGATCCCACGAAACACTAATTGACAGGAGCTCATTAAAAGCCTCCATACCTACTCTGAAACCAAGCATCACACAAAGACCAGCAAGTTCCACAACAAGACATACCAAGCAAATTCTCCAGAAAAACAAGAACACACCCTGAGCTCCAATACACAGGCTACACAAAGCGACCCCAAAAGCATAGACATCTCATAACTCACTACTAGACACTCCACTGCACCCCAGAGAAAAGAAATCCAGCTCCACCCACCAGAACACCGATACAAGCTTCCATAAACAAGAAACCTCGACAAGCCACCGGTACAAACCCACATATAGTGCAGAAACGCCACAATAAAGAGAACTCCACAGACTACCAGAATACAGTAAAGACACCCCAAACTCAGCAATTTAAACAAGATGAAAAGACAGAAGAATTCCCAGCAGGTAAAGGAACAGGATAAAAGCCCACCAAACCAAACAAAAGAGGAAGAAATAGCGAACCTACCTGATAAAGAATTCCGAATAATGATAGTTAAATTAATCCAAAATCTGGAAAGCAAAATGGAATCATGGATAAATAGTCTGGAGAAAAGCATTGAGAAGATGCAAGAAAGATTTAACAAGGACCTAGAAGAAATAAAAAAGAATCAACATATAATGAATAATGCAATAAATGAGATCCAAAACACTCTGGAGGCAACAAATAGTAGAATAACAGAGGCAGAAGATAGAATTAGCGAATTAGAAGATAGAATGGCAGAATTAAAGGAATCAGAGGAGAAAAAAGAAAAACGAATTAAAAGAAATGAGGACAATCTCAGAGACCTCCAGGACAATATTAAACGTTACAATATTCGAATCATAGGAGTCCCAGAAGAAGAAGACAAAAAGAAAGACCATGAGAAGATACTAGAGGAGATAATAGTTGAAAACTTCCCTAAAATGGGGAAGGAAATAATCACTCAAGTCCAAGAAACCCAGAGAGTCCCAAATAGGATAAACCCAAGACGAAACACCCCAAGACACATATTAATCAAATTAACAAAGATCAAACACAAAGAACAAATATTAAAAGCAGCAAGGGAAAAACAACAAATAACACACAAGGGAATTCCCATAAGGATAACAGCTGATCTTTCAATAGAAACTCTCCAAGCCAGGAGGGAATGGCAAGACATACTTAAAGTGATGAAAGAAAAGAACCTACAGCCCAGATTATTGTACCCAGCAAGGATCTCATTCAAATATGAAGGAGAAATCAAAACCTTTACAGACAAGCAAAAGCTGAGAGAATTCAGCACCACCAAACCAGCTCTCCAACAAATACTAAAGGACATTCTCTAGACAGGAAACACAAAAAGGATATATAAATTCAAACCCAAAACAACAAAGTAAATGGCAATGGGATCATATTTATCATTAATTACCTTAAATGTAAATGGGTTGAATGCCCCAACCAAAAGACAGAGACTGGCTGAATGGATACAAAAACAAGACCCCTCCATATGAATGAAACTAGAACACTTTCTAACACCATACACAAAAATAAACTCAAAATGGATTAAAGAGCTAAATGTAAGACCAGAAACCATAAAACTCCTAGAGGAAAACATAGGCAAAACACTCTCTGACTTACATCACAGCAGGATCCTCTGTGACCCACCTCCCAGAATATTGGAAATAAAATCAAAAATGAACAAATGGGACCTAATCAAACTTAAAAGCTTTTGCACAACAAAGGAAACTATAAGCAAGGTGAAAAGACAGCCTTCAGAATGGGAGAAAATAATAGCAAATGAAGCAACTGACAAACAACTAATCTCAAAAATATACAAGCAACTTCTACAGCTCAATTCCAGAAAAATAAATGACCCAATCAAAAAATGGGCCAAAGAACTCAATAGACATTTCTCCAAAGAAGACATACAGATGGCTAACAAACACATGAAAAGATGCTCAACATCACTCATTATCAGAGAAATGCAAATCAAAACCACTATGAGATACCATTTCACGCCAATCAGAATGGCTGCTATCCAAAAGTCCACAAGCAATAAATGCTGGAGAGGGTGCGGAGAGAAAGGAACCCTCTTGCACTGTTGGTGGGAATGCAAACTAGTACAGCCACTTTGGAGAACAGTATGGAGATTCCTCAAAAAACTGCGAATAGAACTGCCTTATGATCCAGCAATCCCACTGCTGGGCATATACACTGAGAAAACCAGAATTGAAAGAGACACGTGTACCCCAATGTTCATAGCAGCACTGTTTGCAATAGCCAGAACGTGGAAGCAACCTAGATGTCCATCCACAGATGAATGGATAAGCAAGCTGTGGTACATATACACAATGGAATATTACTCAGCCATTAAAAAGATTACATTTGAATCAGTTCTAAGGAGGTGGATGGAACTGGAGCCTATTATACAGAGTGAAGTAAGCCAGAAACAAAAACACAAATACAGTATACTAACGCATATATATGGAATTTAGAAAGATGGTAAAAAATAACCCTATTTACGAGACAACAAAAGAGACACTGATGTATAGACCAGACTTTTGGACTCTGGGACCAGGAGAGGGTGAGATGATTGGGGAGAATAGCATTGAAATATGTATAATATTATATCTGAAATGTATTAATTGTTCAAACTAAACACTATCATGTTACAATTTGTTCATACTAGATGTTTGTAATGTTTCTGATAATCAATAAAAGAGATTCTTGATTAAAAAAAAAAAGAAAGAAAAAGAAAAAAAAAAAAAATCAGAGGCCATGCTTGCAAATTCTATAATGAGCCATGTTTATCTGGAATATAAGATAGATATGAAATATAAGCTTAGTAAGATCACATGAGTGAGTTATCTAATCCAGATAAAGCCATATCTGAAAAGTGGGTTTAAAGAGCTTTCAGATTCCTGCTAGTACTTGCATTATTTCCACTGGTTGTGGTACCTAGAGTTGTAGCAATGTCCTGTAGCAATGTTAGTATTTAAAAAAACAACCTTTTATCATCAGGAACCTAAAAATGTAAAGATCTCTCCAGCCAAAGTCTGAAAACTTTCATCTGCAATATAACTTCTTTTAAAAAAATGAAGGATTCTGTTTTAACTTTTCTGGCAGTGCAGCAGTAGAAAAATTGGAACAAAAGAAAAAGGTTTGTGTTTTTTTTTTTTAACTTTTTTAGCATATAGATTAGTATTAATTACCACATAATGAGCTGAAAATTCCTGCCAAGAAGCTGAGGTTTGTGGTTCTTTAATGAGTATTTTCTTCCCACTGGGTGAAGTGAAATTTTTAAGTGTTAGGGATTTGCACTTGGAAAACATCTCTAAGCTATTTATACAAGCAAGTCAATAAGAAAAGCACATTTTCTACTTTTAGCCTTTGTAATGCATTCATGGGCCCGATGTTTCTGGCAGTGTGTTCCTTTAAGTGGTGGCTCTGCGCTGTGGCGCTGAAGGGACTTTAATGCAGCAAGAGCAAGACTGGGGTCCTCCACCATCCAGATTCAAGCTTCCCCCACCAGTCGTGGGCTGGCTGTGTCCTCATCTAGGTGAAGAGTTCTCAGATCTCATTTATTTTCCAAACTGGGAGAAACCACCAAAGTCTGCTTTGTTACTCTCCCCTCGGAAATGGATTCACCCCCAAGACGTACACCAACCATCAAGGGATACTGGAAACAAGATGCCACCAATGACATTGCTTTTGGTTTTGTTATTTGTTGCTGTTCAGGTGCTAATTTGTGTCCAGCTCTTTGCAACCGCATGGACTGCAGCATGCCAGACTTCCCTGTCCTTCATTACCTCCCAGAGCTTGCTCAAACTCATGCCATCCAACCATCTCATCCACTGTCACCCCCCTTCTCCTCCTGCCTTCAATCTTTCCCAACATCAGCATCTTTTCCAATGAGTCAGCTCTTGACATCAGGTGGTCACAGTATTGGAGACTCAGCTTTAGCATCAGTCCTTCCAATGAATATTCAAGGTTGATTTCCTTTAGAATTGAATGATTTGTTCTCAGTGCAGTCCAAGCGGCTCTCCAGAGTCTTCTCCAGCATCACAATTCAAAAGATCTCAGTGTTTAAAGGGAAATAAAACTTTACACAGTCCCGTCAACTTGGTGTAGTAGAGAGAGCACTGACATTAGTTTCATCTCTACAATCCTGAGTCAGTTATTAAATGGTTTTAGATTTCTGGTTTCTCATCTGTCACAAGAAAGTGATGTTTAATGACATGAAAAACTGATTTATTCAGTTAGAATAAACTTAGCAGGGAAGAAAGAATTTTCTGAATCTTTCCATAAATTACAACGACACTGTCTCACTAAAACTGAGTATGGGTTGGACCTCTGGCCTGTGGCCCATGTGAAGAACTGTAACAAGGACGAAGCCCTAGTTTATTTTTAATGGAATAGGACTCCACTGAAAGACAAGTTAGTGTTGTCGGCTTCTCAGCATCAAGTTCTCCTGCTGAGAGCGGTCTTCCTTTTGAAAGATCAGGAAAGCAAACCAAAGCAGAGTACAGAACTACACCTGGGAAGATAGGGGCCATCACATGCACAAATCTGTTACTTCTGGGTATAGGAACACATTAACATCTATCAAAATGTAAATGTAGTCCCTCTTAGATAACTTCTGGGTTAAAAGTATCCCACGTGGAGGGTGGAATTTTAGATTTTTGTCCACTCTTCCTTGATTTTCCAATTACCTTTTTGTAGTTTTTACAAAATTGATGTTTTCTGTAGCCATTGTTTCTGTAGACAGGAGTCACCAATAGTAAAGGCAGTACAAAATGTTGGTTTATTTATAACAGTGAAACTACTATTTTTCAACCAGCTAGGCTTCTGAATGCTATTTTAATATAAGAATATTGTCATCAACTAATTCAGAGTGATTTCTTTCTACTTATGTGCCCTTTGCCATCATGAGAATTTAACCCATCTTGAAAATTGCCAGGTAATAGAAAATAGTCTAATTCACCACCTTAATAAGACAAATGCTTTTAATTAAGATTTCAACAACATTCACTGATCACCTTATTTATACTCTGCACCAGGTTAGAGAAGAGAAATACAAAGATAACTACTACATAGACTGTGATTTCAAGAATTCGGAAGTCTATTAGGAAAAAAAAAAGTAAAAATAAGTAAGACAAGTTACTTATAATAATAATAATAATAAGTTATTATTATTATGCAAGATAAAGCTGCCATCATAATAATATGTATGCAATGCAAAGATAGCTCATGAATAGAGTCAGGGAAATACAAGGGTGTGAGGAAAGGTTCAGAGAAGTAGTCATTTATGTAAGTAGCAAAGAGTAGGACACAACTGAGTGAATGAGCATGAGTGCAAGAGAGTGAAAGGGGTGCCATCTGGGGGGCTCTGATGGGAACTCAGTGTTATGCTGCCCATGGTAAAGTCCTCCCAAAGTCCCTGGTCTCTAGTCCAAGTAATTTCTGGCAAAAATAGAGCCCATAGATGGAAACCTGAATAAATATGCATTGGAAAAAAGCTTGGGTAAATAGACATTATTAAGTTTATAGCCAAATAGTCTCTTGCATTTTTCTACACCAGAGAGCAAAGAACAAATGCACATTCTGTTATGCTTCTTAGCATCTGTATTCCTCCTAGGTTGCCCTGCTTCTCATAGAATAGCAATAACTTCTAGCTCAACTATGAAAACAAATCCCCAGTTCAAAACTGAGAAATTGCTCACTTCATATCCATTTTTTAAATATAAAGCACAATTTTATCCAAGCTTATTTTTATAAACAAAAATATGCACAGAAAAGCATTCTGAAACTAAATTAATTTATAAATGTAAACCCTTCAATATATTAAACATATTTAATCAACCAAGCTGAATTCATTCTAAGAGGAAAAGATACAGTACCTGGCTTTGATAGTCAACAGATGGCAGGATATTTTCATGATAGCATTTTTATAAAGCCCAAGTATGAATGACTAATCTATTTGCCTTGGAGGGAAATGGATGAATAGTTGAGTATGTTATAAGGGTTGACAGGGCTCTGGTTTAAGCATACTTATCATATAAAGAACAAGATGGAAATAATTCTACATTGGAAGATCTGCTTTGTGTTGGGTAGTTACATGAATTCCTCTCTGCTTTATATATCAGCTTCTTAATTACCATGCTGAATTCCTGGCAACCCAAGATATTTGTCTTTTTTATGTTATCTAGAACAAGAATTATATGGTGAACTTTTTCACTTTCTAAATGTACTACATTGGTGTAATTTAACAAAATTAATCTGATAAATCCTATTTTTCCTACAATGTTCCATCTTTTTATTGATATCTTTCTTTTCACTAACCAAGATTTTTTTCAAGTTTAAATCTGTCTTTCTAAGAGGTAAACAAACTAATGTCACTTTAGTAATGACATATACATGCACATACATACACAACCTCCTTAGGTATTTTTATCCAGAAATGTTTCATTTTCTTAACTAGATCAAGGCTTATAACATAAAATTTGCTCCAGTAACCATGAAAAAGAAGAAACAGATTGAGAGCATTATGTCAATTTGGACTAAGAAAAGAGATACTTGTTTCACAAGGTGGTGCCCAACTCAATACTTTATCACTTCATTTAGTTACAAGGTGAGTATCATCAAATGGATAAAATGTAGTCTCCTTTGAGGAGAAAAAAAGTCAAGATCTCTCAAAATTATTTTTGGTTTAGAAAATGTCAGCTTCAAAAAAAAACAACCTGGGGAAATCAGAGCTGCCCTTAGACCCAAATGAGAGAAATGGGAGTATTTTAGAGGACCCTGTATGTCACAAACTTAGGCACAAAATAAATTTATTAATGGGCACATGCACATCTCTGTCACTCACAAACCAAATGTTCAGAGCAAACATAAACAGTTCTGTTAGATGTTTAAGAACCAGCTCATGGTGGTAGGAGTAACCTGATGTGTAGTATGCGCTGATCCCCAAGGTGTAAATTCTCCAACCACGGCAGGTTTCAGACTCCCAATATGATGTCACTGATTTCAGAACTGGGAAGGATGCTGTGAATGGATTCTCTCAAATCATATGTGCTGGCTCCAGCCCAGCAGTGGCTGTGCCTCTGACCATACCCTCTCATAACTAAAATAATACAGCCAGGTTATCTCCATATCTCTTGCCCTCTGTCTGCTAAACAAAAGATGACTGTGTCCAAATGCCATGAAGTTTTATGTGTTGGGTTTCTGATGGCATCAGAGATAGACTTTGACTTGAGAATGCGAGCAAGATGTGAGAAGCAGAAAGTTTTAGGAAAGAAAAAGAACAAGCTAATTAGTTTCTCAAATTCTTCCTCTCTGAAACTTAAATGTAATAGATTCTTGCACAGGGGAATTTCATAGTTGGAGCAAAAAATAAAATAAATCAGTGATCTTGCTCAAAAAATAAATCATGGAATAAAATTTTAATACTTTAAGAATTTTGTATCTTTTATTTGATCACTTAGCCAGAAACCACTAGCCTATCAATAGAATATTTAGTCAAGTATAAGAATAAATGTCATTATTTATAACATGACAAAATAAGTGTATTTTGCCAAATTTCATATTAATAACGTAACATCACACATAGTTTATTTTGTTAAGTCCTATTTGTCAAGGTAGAAAGGTAGAATATACTTAACAGCTTAACAACTTGATTTATAACTTTAAGTATTTGGACATTACTGATTAATTATGTTATTTGTGAAAATTGCTTTTCAGTATTATCACATTAAATATTATACTTGCTATGCAAAAGGGCAAGTTAATCCTTATGAAGTAGTGTGGAAATATGAGTTAAAATTTTGGATTTGAATTTTTAAAGCAAGCTTCCCACCCACCCACCCCCACAAAAAGTAAGCATAGTTATTGACTATAAATGCAGTTATTTAAGCATTTACATGGATAATATTATGCTGTCTGTGCCGTGCTTAGTCACTCAGTCATGTCTAATTCTTTGCGACCCCATGGACTGTAGCCCACCAGGCTCCTCTGTCCATGGGGATTCTCCAGGCAAGAATAATGGAGTGGGTTGACATGCCCTCCTCCAGGGGAGTTTCCCAATCCAGGAATTGAACCCAGGTCTCCCACATGGCAGGCAGATTCTTTACCATCTGAGCCACCAGGGAAGCCCAAGAACACTGAAGTGGGTAGCCAATCTCTTCTCCAGGGGATCTTTCTAACCTAGGAATCAAACCAGGGTCTCCTGCATTGCAGGTGGATTCTTTACCAGCTGAGCTCCCAGGGAAGCCCTCTGCTGTCTGGAACCAGATTAAAAATTTTGAAGGCAGAAAGCAGTATTCTTATTTTCTTCAAAAGTTTTCTGAAAGCCCAACATTTTTTTTTTTTTTTTTTTTTTGCCCAAAGACTATGGATTTTCTTATTTGAACCCAAGTCATTCTTGAAAGTGAAAGTCACTCAGTCGTGTCCGACTCTTGGTGACCCCATGAACTATACAGTCCATGGAATTCTCCATGCCAAAATACTGGAGTGGGTAGCCTTTCCCTTCTCCAGGGTATCTTCCCAACCCAGGGATCAAACCCAGGTCTCCTGCATTGCAGATTCTTTACTAGCTGAGCCACAAGGGAAGCTCAAGTCATTCATGAGTGTGCTATAAAACTCGAACTGAAAATCGAACCTCCTTGAGTCTTAAGTATCTCAAGTAAGAATTAAGGACAGTACATACATATCATATGTACCTTGTAGTTTTGCGTGTTTTGCAAGAAGACACGCTGCAGAATGTAACACAAGCTGGACTGTCACTAGATGTTTCTTGCATTCCCCTCTCTAAAATACAGTTTCTATGGCAATCATTTAACACATATTTATAGTCCCATGTTACTATTCAATTAGATTTTGATCCTTGGAAGACAGAGACTATGACTCATTCATTTTTAAATCTCTAACCCTGGACTTGGGACCAGGTACATTTCGCAGCATTGGCCAATGTCAACAACTTAAACATAAACGCTATGCTACATGCTTTTGGTGTGGAACTTGAATCACCTAAACTACATGCAGCAAGAATAAATGTTAACCCATGTGATATGATGTGATTGAAGTAATCCAGTTTTTTACAGAATCCCAGTTCCACAATGTCTCACATTTTATCAGTAGAATTTAATTACTTTGATATTTCCTTTCTATGGTCTTCTTTTATTACAAAAGTAATCCTAAGATCTTTGCAAAACAAAAATTTTTTTCTTTGTGGGGATCTGAGGGCAATAGTACCAGAGGCTGGTAGAAACTAAAATTGAGGCAAAGAAGAGATTTTGTTAACATTTTGGGAAAACTAGCTCTACACAACTGGAGAAAGAAATGGCACCCCACTCCAGTACTCTGGCCTGGAAAACCCCATGGACGGAGGAGCCTGGTGGGCTGCAGTCCATGGGGTCGCTAAGAGTCAGACACGACTGAGCAATTTCGCTTTCGCTTTTCACTTTCATGCATTGGAGAAGGAAATGGCAACCCATTCCAGTATTCTTGCCTGGAGAATCCCAGGGACAGAGGAGCCTGGAAGCGACTTAACAGCAGCAGCAGCAACAACTCTACACAACTGCAAATAGCCTATTGTACAGAATTTGCACATTTGGTAACATTGAAATTTTTTTAAAAAATTACACTTTGGAAGTCATAGTATTTACCAGTGCATGTGTGCTCAGTCGTGTCCAACAATTTGGGACCCTAAGGACTGTAGCCTCAGTCTCCTGTGTCCATGGGATTCTCCAGGTAAGAATATTGGAGTGGTTTGCCATGCCCTTCTCGAGGGGATCTGACCCAGATATCAAACCTGGGTCTCCAGCATTGCAGACAGATTCTCTACCTCTGAGCCACCAGGGAAGCCCAGTATTTACGTGTATCTCAAACCAAAATGACTCTCTCATACTCTTTATTTTTGATCCTATTTTACAACCACTATAACTCAGTTTCTTCCTTCCAGAGTCATAAAAAGAAGTTATAGGAAATAAGTCTTAATCTTCACTCTTCACACTCACTCTCATTCTGGATTGAAATGCAAATCAAACAGGAAAATGACAAATATGAGCTATAGAATATCTGCCCCAGTACTTTTGCCTGGAAAATCCCATGGACGGAGGAGCCTGGTAGGCTCCAGTCCGTGGGGCCGCTAAGAGTCGGACACGACTGAGCGACTTCACTTTCACTTTTCACTTTCATGCATTGGAGAAGGAAATGGCAACCCACTCCAGTATTCTTGCCTGGAGAATCCCAGGGACAGGGGAGCCTGGTGAGCTTCCGTCTATGGGGTCGCACAGAGTCGGACACGACTGAAGCGACTTAGCAGTAGCAGCAGCAGAATATCTGCCAGGATCTGGAAAATCACAAAAGTGGAAAATGATGAAAATAAATGAGGTCAAGGCAAAGCGTCTTTGTCTTGGTGAGGAAGATGTGGGTGGAACAGAAAGCAAGGGAGATGTGGTGTAGGGGAGGCTCTCTCCATTAAACTCATATGTTACAGAAAAAGCCAACATGTTTAAAATCAGTTAATTTAAACTCAAATATTAAATCCTGCTTTGTATTTTCCTTTATGTAGCTTTTTCAAGCTATTTAAGGCAGTCATTGAAGACAATCTCTGGTTTACTCTGCACCAGGAGCCACAAAATTTTGGCAAGGAATTAACCCATTAATGTCATAGGGAGTAGAGTGTCTTCTAACAGGACCACACTGAGTCCTCTGAATGGAGCTCTCATCTGGAATGAAAATACTATGGTCACCATCTAGACTGTGGCTCTTCTGTACCCACAACCAATTTACCAGTTTAGTGATCAGCCCCAGGAACAATTCTTTGTTTGGCTTCCCTGTTATAGCCTAGTTTTTACAGATTGCTTCAAATCCCTAGGTACAGAAAACTTTTTAAAAGTTCCTGTCTGGTGATAACCAGGAACAGAAATGGGAACTTGGTGGAATACTTACTCTCAACCTCCTTGCTTGACTTATAAAAATAAATAATCTAGAGGGACCTTTAGGGAATCCTCAGAGGTGGTCATGTCATTAATTAGTGTAAAATGTTAGATAAAATTGCAAGTTCTGATGTTGCACCTATGTGATCCACAAAGCATTTCCACCTACATTGCCTTATTCAGTCCTCACAACAACCCTATGAGGTATCAAGGTTCTATTTCACAGAGGAGAAAAGAGAGTCTTGAAGAAGTGATTTGGCTAAAGCAGGGCAACTAATCAAATTCAAGCCTAGTTTCTGGGTTTCCCAGTTTGCACACTTTCTGCCATATTGTGATACCATATGTAAAAAAACCCAAGTCATCCTTTAATTTGGGAGCTTCTGGGAGCTTTGGCTCCTGGCGTTGTTTCCCATTTTTAAATCAACTTTAAAACTTCTCTTTTTTACACATGAACTTATCTATGAAACATAAACAGGATCACAGACGTAGAGAACAGACTTGCGGTTGCCAAGGAGGAACGGGGGCGGTGTGAGGGGGGCAGATTGGAAGTTTGGGATTAACACACGCAAACTGTTATTTATAGAATGGATAAACAACAAAGTCCTGATGTATAGCACAAGGAACTCTCATTCAGTATCCTGGGAGAAAGCATCATGGAAAAGAAAATTTAAAAGAATGTATGTGCTTGGTCGCTCAGTTGTATATGTGTATAACTGAACACTTTGCTGTAGAGCAGAAATTAGTACAGCGTTGAAAATCAACTATACATCCATTAGTTTAAAAAAAAAAAAAAAAAAAACTTCTGCTTTATTATTCCATTAGTTGTTCATCTTTTCACTTCCCTGTTCCCATGTCACATTCTTCATCTAAAATGTTGTCACTATATCAAAGAAATGTCTGTGGAAACCATAAATTTTAGTGAACTGAGAAGAGGCATGTGATTATAAATGTTCCTTTCATAGTTTATTCCTTTTCTTTAATTAATACACTTATGGAACTAAAGAACAGGTGCACTCTTGAACCTTTTAATTGCCTGAGGGGATCAGGAAAGTGGTGGTCCTTCTATGTAGCCCACATGTACAGAGAGGAGTGTGGCTATGCTTGCACTGGGCAGTCCTCAGTTCAGTTCAGTTCAGTTGCTCAGTCGTGTCCAACTCTTTGCAACCCCATGAATCGCAGCATGCCAGGCCTCCCTGTCCATCACCAACTACCGGAATTCACTCAAACTCACGTCCATCGAGTCAGTGATGCCATCCAGCCATCTCATCCTCTGTCGTCCCCTTCTCCTCTTGCCCCCAATCCTTCCCAGCATCAGAGTCTTTTCCAATGAGTCAACTCTTCCCATGAGGTGGCCAAAGTACTGGAGTTTCAGCTTTAGCATCATTCCTTCCAAAGAAATCCCAGGGCTGATCTCCTTCAGAATGGACTGCTTGGATCTCCTTGTAGTCCAAGGGACTCTCAAGAGTCTTCTCCAACACCACAGTTCAAAAGCATCAATTCTTCAGTGCTCAGCTTTCTTCACAGTCCAGCTCTCACATCCATACATGACCACTGGAAAAACCATAGCCTTGACTAGATGGACCTTTGTTGGCAAAGTAATGTCTCTGCTTTTGAATATGCTATCTAGGTTGGTTATAAATTTTCTTCCAAGGAGTAAGCGTCTTTTAATTTCATGGCTGCAATCACCATCTGCCTGTGCAAATAGTAATAGTGCCCTCTCACTCTCCAAACTGCCCACTTGAACTCTAAATTGTTCCCTCAAGACCAAGCATGTGCTGCTGCTAAGTCGCTTCAGTCGTGCCCAACTCTGTGCCACCCCATACACAGAAGCCCACCAGGCTCCCCCGTCCCTGGGATTCTCCAGGCAAGAACACTGGAGTGGGTTGCCATTTCCTTCTCCAATGCATGAAAGTGAAAAGTGAAAGTGAAGTCACTCAGTCATATCCGACTCAGCGACTCCATGGACTGCAGCCTACCAGGCTCCTCCATCCATGGGATTTTCCAGGCAAGAGTATTGGAGTGGGGTACCATTGCCTTCTCCAGCATGTGCTAAGTTGCTTCAGAATCTGACTCTTTGGACTGTAGCTTGTGGACTGTAGCCTGCCAGGCTTGTCTGTCCATGGGATTCTCCAGGCAAGCATAGCAAACCACCTTCTGGACAGACATTCTCAGTCATTTACAAAATCCTTCAAAGTTCGGTAGAGTTCTACAGCCTCCTGTAATACAGATACCTACTCCTTGGTCTGAAGCTACAGTGCTGTTTCTCCTGAAATGAGCTTCTTTAAATTTGATTACCTGCAACCATGAAGGGCAGGAGTGCCCATATGACAGAATGACATGTTAGCCAAAGGTCATTTATATATGACTTTGCAGCACAGCTGTTTTTGCACTGATTTTCTTTTCCAAGAGTATCTGGATTCTATTCCACAAAAACTCAGAGTCCAATAATAGCTGTTCTTTGAAAGCCGTTTATTAAGCTTGCGAAACCCCAAGCAAACAAGTTTTTGAAGTAAATATTTATAAAAGCACTTAATATTTTAATGTGCACTGCACATCTTCAGGGCTGGAGATATAGGTTATGGAGGATGTTTACCAGTTGACTTGACAGTGGAAGACAGTTGAGAAACCAGTGAGTGGAGTAGGCTTAGGTTAGGACAATGTGAAAATGGCCTTAATAGTGCTTGGCATGTTAAAGTAATTCATAAACAGTTTAAATGATTTTAATTTCCCAACCACCAGTAGCTTAGTGATGAGGAATAACAAATTAGGTTGAGTAATAGTGCACTCAACTAAAGTAGAAAACCTGCCCTCTGAATCCCACCTAGAAAATCTTAGGAAATACTAAGAAATCTTCCCAGAAAGAGAAGTCATCTGTAGTTACCACATGAAGAATTAATTGTTTAGCTTTGTATTTTAAAAGATTCTCCTTACAAATTATTCTGCTAATATTAATAGCTATATATAGGACAGTAATTGACTGAAGAGGGATTGGGGGCAGGAGGAGAAGGGGACAACAGAGGATGAGATGGCTGGATGGCATCACAGACTCGATGGATGTGTTTGAGTGAACTCCAGGAGGTGGTGATGGATAGGGAGGCCTGGCATGCTGCAGTTCATGGGGTTGCAAAGAGTCGGACACGACCGAGCAACTGAATTGAAAACTGATTAAGATGTGAAATTCACAAAGGAAGTCAGAGTCAGACCTGATATTATTTATTGTACATATATGCACGTGTGTGTGTGTGTGTGTGTGTGTGGTTTAGTTTTGTAGCACTTACCACACTGATTGTTCCTATTTTGTTGTTTCCAACAGCTCTAAAATAGATTTTTTTTCATCTTGGCATTCCACAGAACTTCCAACAGCATCTTCTGCCAAAGCACATTTGGTTATTTCTCTGTATCCATGAAGAAGTGGTTCCAGGATCCCCCACAGTCACCAGAATCTGAGGATGCTCAAGTCCCTTATATAAAATGGCTAGCATTTGCATATAGCCTAGCCCATCCTCCTTTATACTTTAAATTATCTCTAGATTACTTCTGATACAATGCAAATGATATGTATATAGTCATAAGTGTAATTTTTTAAACTATTTTTGGCAGCACTGTGTGGCATGTGGGATCTCAGTTCCCCCACCAGGAATGGAACCATGCCAGAAGTGTGAGTCTTAACCACTGGACAGCCAGGGAAGTCCCATAAGTACAATACAAATACAATGTAATTAGTTGTCAGCATGTGGCAAATTCAGATTCTGCTCCTCAGAACTTTCTGGAATTTTTTTCCCAATATTTTCCCACCATGGTTGGTTGAATCCACAGATTTGGAACACTCGAGTACAAAGCCTGGCTGTACGTTAGATGGATATGCCTAGAATCTCATGAGCATTTTTAAGGCAAATAAGGTCCTTAATCCTTGTTGGTTGTTTGTTTTTTAAAAAACAGTACCATTTGGTACAGTTAAAGATGACACAAATCTTCACTAAATATACAACTAAGTTTGCCTTCTTGTTGGATCTGTTTTTATTCATCTGGTAAAGAAAACTTGTTTTTCAGAAATATTTATCATATTGCCATCTCACTTAGAGTGTCTTTCCTATTGTGCACTTTATAGGGAGGTATTTTGCTGAATTTCCTTGGTACCCAAAAAAACTGTCTTGTTCCAAATTAATCTTTACAGCTACAAAGCTAAGAGAACTTTGGTAAGACATATTCTTCAGATTTTAAGTTTTGTTTTTCCATAGAGTAATTCAACATACTTTATCCTAAGTAAATTAGAACTCTTCATGTTTCAATGTGTAATGTATTTTCGCTACATAATTTTTTTGGAGCGACATCTAATTTCTATTTCCATTGGTTATTAAGTTTAACTAGCTAAATTTTAATCTTCTAATGACTACCTCACATTATTTTTAGAATGAGGCTAGACATAAATCAAAGAAGGCAACGGCACCCCACTCCAGTACTCTTGCCTGGAAACTTGCATGGACGGAGGAGCCTGGTGGACTGCAGTCCACGGGGTTGCAAAGAGTCGCACACGACTGAGCCACTTCACTTTCAATTTTCACTTTCATGTTTGGAGAAGGAAATGGCAACCCACTCCAATGTTCTTGCCTGGAGAATCCCAGGGACAGAGGAGCCTGGTGGGCTGCTGTCTATAGGGTCACACAGAGTTGGACATGACTGAAGCGACTTAGCAGCAGCAGCCTATAATGAAAAAGAATCTGAAAAATAATATATGTATATAAGCTGAATCATTTTGCTGTATATCTGAATCTAATACAACATTTTAGATAAACTATACTTCAGTTTTTTTAATTACAGGTGAATTATTTTATCTCTTTTTTTTTCAAAGAAACCATAACTAATAGCGGTTCTGTGCTACTCTAATTAAGCATGACCTTTTATTGCTAGAAGTCCCCTGCAATGCAATTTATGGTACCTAGGAGAAAGTTAAAACATGTTTACTCACACTCTGAAGCAGGAAAGGCACATTAGGATAGAATCCCCTGAGTTACAAGAGGAGCTATGTGATTTTCCTCTGAAGAACTCTTCAAATAGAGTTCCAGCTGGTCCATGGGTCACATGTGGTCCTGAGCGGGTGGGTTATCCATTTTTCCTTCTTGCTCCTAAAATGATTTGCACATAATATGTTCTCTGGAGACAACTTGCATAATATCTGCTCCCTTCATCATTTTTTTTTATCCTTTAGGAAACAAACTACCCCCCCCCAAAAAAAATAAAGAATTAAAGCAAGAGTGTTTATTTTGACCATTCAAGTGCCCAAAGAATAACCTCTTTCTCAATTTTCAAGAGACTCTAGGTGAAAATTAACTCTATCTCCCTCTTTTATATTTTAATGCCATGTTGAAAAATTTACCTGCAATACAGGAGACCCTGGATTCGATCCCTGGGTTGAGAAGATCCCCTGGAGAAGGGAATGGCAATCCACTCCTAGTGCCTGGAAAATTCCATGGACAGAGGAGCCTGGCAGGCTACAGTCCATGGGGTTGTAAGAGAGTCAGACACGACTTAGTGACTAAACCACTACCACCACCATAAAGGATAAGAAGGCACCCAAGTGTTTTAGGTAAAGATGACACAATCTAAATCTTTTAAAAAATTATTCTCATGGAATGAGGAGAGGCAAGAGTGGAAGAGGAACACCAGAGCTGAGAATTTCAGTTTCTCAATTAAGGAATGATAGTGGCTTTGATTAAAATGGTGACAGTGAAAATGGAAAGAAAGGGAAGGATTTTCAAAACAACCAATGAGAGGAAAAAGAAAGAGGAAAGCTAGATCTGTAGCCTGGCGCCATTAGTTTTCGTGAAGACCACCGGAAGAGAGGGGGTGGGCTTCCCATGTGGCACTTGTGGTAAAGAACTTGCTTCCCAATGCAAGAGACAGGGATTTGATCCATGGGTTGGGAAGATCCCCTGGAGGAGGGCATGGCAACCCACTCCAGTATTCTTTCCTGGAGAATCCCATGGCCTGGAGGGCTATAGACCATAAGGTTGCACAGAGTCAGACACAACTTAAGAGACTTAGCACACATGCACAGGAAGAGGGTGAGATGAGGACAGGGATGAAAGGCAGAGCTCTGCCCTGAACATGTTATGCCCATGTGACACAAGTGGCTTGCCCATTATCAGTCAGATATCAGGGAGGAAGCCCACACTGTAGATACGGAACCTGGGAATCATCAGCTTTAGATGTCATTCAAAGCCCTTATACTATCTGAAACCATCTACAGGAGGAAACCAAAAGGAGAAGAAAGGAGAGGGGAAGAGAGCAGGGGAAAAGGAGGAAAGATGAAAGGGTTCCAGACAAGATGCCTTAAACTTTAAAAGCCAGTAGAGGAGAACAAGCCATCAAAGGATACTGATAAGGGATGCTGGGTCAAGAGAGGACTTTCTTTGTTCGTCTTGAGTTTGTGTCTGCTTTCTGAAATGGAAGCATTAGAGTGTATATACATGCTGATGAGAATGATCCAGTATAAAGAACACCACTGATGACTTAGAAGAGAAGGAAATCAATTAACATACTTAGAAAGGCAAGAGGGTTTGGATCCAGAGCTAAAGAGGTAAGATTTGCTGTTTATCTGAATCAAGTTTGAGAAAAGTTTCTCTGATAGTCCCAACACAAGAAGAGATGTTAGACCTTTTCTTTAACCTACTCCTTCCATTAACTTCCAAATCCTCATTAATATATGACTTATACCTAATATTGCAATATTTAACATGATATATATTTGCTTTTAAGGGAGATTTTTTTCTATTTACATTAATTCTTATTGACTAGACCCAAGCCCAAAATAGTTTTAGTTATCATCAATTTTATCTAGACACTGAAGGAAGTGTTTTTACATTTACTGTATCATTGAATGCTTAATATTAACAAAACAATATATGCATTTTATTGTGTATGTGTTAATTAAGGTATTGTTGCTTTACAATGTTGTGTTAATTTCTGCTCTACAAGGAAGTGAATTGGCTGTTTGTTTACATATATCCCCTGCATCTTGGACCTCCTCCACCCCCCCCACACACACCCATCCCACCACTCCAAGTCAGCACACAGCACTGAGCTAACTCCCTGTGCTATACAGCAGATTCCCACTAGCTATCTATTTTACACAGGATAGTGTATATATATCAAAACAGTGGAAGTGCAGCACAAAATTAACTCAGCTGTTTTCTTTCACTCTGTGATTCATGCACATTCAGCTAGCACTTTCTCCTTTTGACTTCTCAATGAGTTAAAAAAAAAAACTTGAAAAGGAACTACAGGTTGCTTTATCTTCCCTTTTCATCTATGTCATCATTTTCACATAGGTGACTGGCTAATACAGGGAAGTAACATGGTAAATATATCAATTTGCCAGAGCCAACATAACAAAGCGCCACAGATGAGGTATTGATACTTTTTTTTCCACAGTTCTAGAAGTTCAAGACCAAGATGTCAGTGCTGACTTCTTCTCGGTCCTCTTTCCTTGGCTTGCAGGCACTTCTCTCTGTATCTTTAGATGGTATTCCCTATGTCTTTTCATGTTTGCATTAAATGTTCTCTTCTTATAAGGTTTTTGGATAATAGCCCACTCTAATGACTTCATCTAACTTAATTATCTCTTCAAAGAACCTATTTCCAAATATAGTCATGTTTTGCAGTACTGGGGATTAGGACTTCAACATATGAATTTGGAAGGGCCACAGTGCAGCCCATCAACAGTCAGAAGGGATATGACCATGGTCACTAGGTGTTCATGCTTCTTAGACCAGCATGGCCTTCTGAAGTCAAACCAAGTTGCAGTGGTGGGTGTGGCCTCTGGGGCTGCTATCTTCTCCACTTACTCAATACAACATACTTGTGCTCTTTGAGTCTCATTGAGCTCTTATACACTGAGCCTGCTGGAGTTCTGTGCTCCTGGCGCATGAAGAAGGCTGTATAAGGATGTTGTTGCTATTGTTCAGTAGCTAAGCTATGTCCAACTCTTTGTGACTCCATGGACTGCAGCACACCAAGCTTTCCTGTCCTTCACTGTCTCCCAGTTTCCTCAAATTCATTGTCTGTTGAGTCGTGATGCCATCCAATCATCTCATGCTCTTTTGCTCTCTTTTCTTCCTGCCCTCAATCTTTTCCAGCAACAGGGTCTTTTTGAATGTGTTGACTCTTGGCATCAGGAAGCCAAAGTATTGGAGCTTCAGCTTCAGCTTTCCTTTAGGATCAACTGGTTTGATCTCCTTGCAGTCCAAGGGACTTTCAAGAGTCTTCTCCAGCACCACAGTTTGAAAGCATCAGTTCTTTAGCTCTCGGACTTCTTTATGGTCCAACTCTCACATCTGTACATGACTACTGGAAGAGCCATAGCTTTGACTACACAGACCCTGGCTGGTAAAGTGAAGTCACTGTGATTTAATACACTGTCTAGGTTTGTCATAGCTTTTTTTCCAGGGAGAAAGCATCTTTTAATTTCATGGCTGCAGTCACCATTCACAGTGATTTTGGATGAGGATGTGATTTTATGTAAGGATGGCATGGCAGTAAATAGCAGACATACCACATGAATCTCCTCTCTTCACACACATGCTTGTTCCATTGTTTCTTTATATATATATATATATTTTTTTTTTTAATTACTTATTGCCTATGCTGATTCTTAGTTGCAGCATACGGGATCTTTGATCTTCTTTGCAGCATGCAGGATCTTGCATAGTTGTGGCATGCAAACTCTTAGTTCTAGCACGTGGGATCTAGTTCCCTGACTAGGGATTGAACCCACGCTCCCTGCATTGGGAGTATTCAGTCTTAGTCACTGGACCACCACGGAAGTTCCACTCCATTGTTTCTTATAAAACACTAGTTTAAATGTAAAATCTCAAATGTTAAAGTATCAAGAATTTCAAGATGGCAACAGCAGAGGAGCAAACCAAGAGCTTCTGAGCAAGACGTCCCATGTAACAGTACAGGTTGTATACTCATGAAGCTGGCCTTGAACACAGATGTGGCCACCCACAGAAGGCACTGCAATGTGGTACTGTGTAGTTGTCTCTGCTTTGTTTCACCTCTGAATTGGCCCAAGACATGCCAGGGCTGGCAATCTTTTCTCATCTTCCTTAGAATTGCCATGTAGTTTTTGCAAAAATACTGACACACCGGATAAAAATATGTATGCTGAAATGCATTCATAAAAATGTATAGATCAAAACTACACAATCTGAAAATGATTTTAAGAGAAGCCCATATTATAGCTTATGCATAAAATGTTACATATTACACATTATAAATATATCTTCTATACTTATAAATACCAAACAAAATGAAACGACATGCTGCATGGCACTGAATATAAGTCAGGTTATAATGAAGTGGTCTTAATTTTTTAAATGTGCATTTTTATATCTCATTTTTAATCCATCAGCAGAAAGCGCATATGGACTGTCAGCTTCCAAGCTGGCCACCTGGGTGTCCTGACCTTTTCCTGCTTGACTCTGCTGTTCTGTTTCAGCAGTTTCAAAGTATGGTGGTCATACTTTGATGGTGGTCAGTCCAGCCCCATCTCTGTTGTGATTACTGAAATTCTTCCCAATGTCTGGCAATTCATTATTTGATATTCCTAGTTTCCAGCATTGCTGGAACTCTACATCAATTTTTATGCTTCCGAGAGTATTCAGTGTGCATGGCAGGAAGGGCAGATCAGCTACCTGCCTTCAGAGCCAAGAAATCCACCTGCCGTACTGTCACTTCAAAACCAAGAATGAGTCATGGATTTTCTGGGGTCAAATGAAGCACCTGCTGCATACTACCTTTTAATGTTGCACATGTGTGCATATGCACACACACACACACACAAATTAGATGTGGGAGACACTGACACCGACTCAACAACACAACCAGGATTATACTCAACTCGCCAACCTCACTCACTGCTATTATGCTATTACCTTCTGCTTTGGGAGGTTAAGTGTTAGTCATTCAGTTGTGTCTGACTCTTTGTGAACCCATAGACTGTAGCCCACCAGGCTCCTCTGTCCATAGGATTCTCCAGGCAAGAATACTGGAGTAGGTTGCCATTCACTACTCCAGGGGATCTTCCCAACCCAGGGATCAAACCTGGGTCTTGCTCATTGCAGGCAGATTCTTTACTGTCTGAGCCACAAGGGAAGCTCCATAAGAGGTAATGTCTCTGTCTAATGGGACAAGACATAAATACATAAAAATGTAGCATGTCAGGTGGAGAAGGAAATGGCAACCCACTCTAATATTCTTGCCTGGGAAATCCTTTGGACAGAGGAGCCTAGCGAGCTACAGTCCATGGGGTCACAGCGTCAGACATGACTAAGCAACTAAACAACAAACATGTGAGGAGTTGGAAGCGTTATAAAAAATTAAGCAGCGGTGGGAGTTAGAGGGAACAATGGAAGGGGTTGCTACTTTAGGTAGAGTCACCAGGGACACCCATTCTGATGGTGTGAAAATTGTTAAGAGACTGGAAGGAGGTAAGGAAGCAGTCACACAGACATCTGCAGGGATGTATTCACAGCGAGCAAGAGCAAAGGGTCTGAGGCAGGAGCTTCATGTGTCTGAGGAAGAACAAGGAAGCCAGTCTTGCTAGAGAAGAGTAGGAGGGGATGAGGTTTGAGATTTCTTTGAATTGTGATTAAAGTAAGAATCCAATGGAGTAGTCACTACAAGGAGTCTTGTGATATATTCATCCTGGAGAAAAACCTCAAGAAGACCAAAGACTGAGGTAGGGGCACTCCTAGGGGAAGGCTGCTGCAATAGCCCTCGAGAAAGATGAAGGCAGCTTGCACCAGGGCAGCCCATGACGGCCATAGTGAAGTGTGGCCAGATTTGGGATATAATCTGATAAATTTTCTCATGAATTAGATTTGAGGTATGGGAGAAATAGAACTGTCAAGGATGACTCCAAGGTTTTAGCCCAAAGAGCTAGAAGAACAGAATTGCCAACGACTGTAATTCTGCAACTTCTCCTCCTTTATAAAGAGATGACATTTTATGACAGACTCTAGGTCCATCTACATCATGACAAATGACCCGATTTCATTCCTTTTTATAGCTGAGTAATATTTCACTGTATATATGTACCACACCTTCTTTATCCATTCATCTGTCAATGGACATTTAGGTTGCTTCTATGACCTGGCTATTATAAATAGTGCTGCAATGGACATTAGACTACCAAGTGTAAAATACACAGCTAGTGGGAAGCTGATGTATAGTACGGGGAGCTCAGCTCAGTGCTGTCGGATGGCCTAGAGGGCTGAGTGGGAGTAAGGTTCAAGAGGAAGGGGATATATGTATACATATAGCTGATTCATGTTGTTGTACAGCAGAAACTAACACAACATTGTAACACAATTATACTCCAACAAAAAAATAACACTGTAATGCAAGTGAGTATTTGCTCTGATGATAATTAATCTGCAGTTAATACTAATTTATAAAATAACATTTTAAAATTATTTCTTGACTATAAAATACTATTATAGTATGTGTAATATTCCTCACCACTGATCATTGTCATTCCAGTGTACCTAATACCATATTTAGACTTTTCTGCATGCTCTTTATTTGGAGACCTAAAGAATAAACGAGCATTCTGCATTCCCCAAATGCAAGGTTATTTTCAGCTATTGTTTTAACCGGAAGCTACTTTGGACAAAACTGAGTGTATTTTGGTAAAGATACTTCATTAGCCAAGATTTATGAATTGAGTGATCATATAATTCATCATTCAAACTAAGATATGTTAAGGGGGTGATCTAATAACAATGTTTTAATAATGAACATTGTCACCTTGCTTATTTAACTTATATGCAGAGTACATCATGAGAAATGCTGGACTGGAAGAAACACAAGCTGGAATCAAGATTGCTGGGAGAAATATCAATAACCTCAGATATGCAGATGACACCACCCTTATGGCAGAAAGTGAAGAGAAACTAAAAAGCCTCTTGATGAAAGTGAAAGAGGAGAGTGAAAAAGTTGGCTTAAAGCTCAACATTCAGAAAACGAAGATCATGGCATCCGGTCCCAGCACTTCATGGGAAATAGATGGGGAAACAGTGGAAACAGTGTCAGACTTTATTTTGGGGGGCTCCAAAATCACTACAGATGGTGACTGCAGCCATGAAATTAAAAGACGCTTACTCCTTGGAAGGAAAGTTATGACCAACCTAGATAGCATATTCAAAAGCAGAGACATCACTTTGCCAACAAAGGTCCATCTAGTCAAGGCTATGGTTTTTCCAGTGGTCATGTATGGATGTAAGAGTTGGACTGTGAAGAAAGCTGAGTGCCGAAGAATTGATGCTTTTGAACTGTGGTGTTGGAGAAGACTCTTGAGAGTCCCTTGGACTGCAAGGAGATCCAACCAGTCCATTCTGAAGGAGATCAGCCCTGGGAGTTCTTCGGAAGGAATTATGCTAAAGCTGAAACTCCAATACTTTGGCCACCTCATGTGAAGAGTTGACTCATTGGAGAAGACTCTGATGCTGGGAGGGATTGGGGGCAAGAGGATAAGGGGACAACAGAGGATGAGATGGCTGGATGGCATCACTTACTCGATGGACGTGAGTCTGAGTGACCTCTGGGAGTTGGTGATGGACAGGGAGGCCTGGCGTGCTGTGATTCATGGGGTCGCAAAGAGTCGGACATGACTGAGCAACTGATCTGATCTGAATAATGAACATAAACAACGAGGGTCCAGGTAGCCTAGTCATGGAATGTGATAAGAATAGACTTAGGAACTAATAATGTGGCAAGGGGGTTCCAAAAGTACGACCTGCTGCAGAGGGCTGAGGTGTGTGACAAATCAGACCTGATCCTGGCTGGTTTTGGAGCACAAGATGGCCCACCTTGATGGTGGGGCAGAAGGGTTTCTTAGTAGAGGCAGTCATGATGATTCAATGACAGGAGAGCTGTCAGGTTTTCTGTAATACAGTGAGGAGCAGAAGGAACAGACATTGCAGCATCAGGGTTGGGCCACAAAAGCTGGATTCAGGACAAGGCTTCCAGCCCAGTAATAGTCAGGGAACCAGAGAAGAGTGCAGTCCCAGACACTAGACACCCAAGTGTCGCAGTCCCATGAGGACCCCTCATATGGCTTAAGACAGTCAAATGGTCCCAAACCTCACCAAGTTATGGGAGGTGGTGAGATTCTTAGTGCTCTATTTGTCTCATTCTCAAGCTGGAGGTTCAGTAAGGAATAATGTCTGAAAGGGACTCACAATCTATATCATTCTATGCACAAAGAAATAATAAGACATGGTTATGTCCTATAAAACATCAAAGGCTACCATCAAAGGACAATTAAAATTGGTATTATGAATGATGTTCACACCAACAAAAAATCAAAGAGAAAAAGAGCACTAATAAATAGCACTAGTATATTGCCAAATATAGAGAGATATGTTTTGCAGTATTTTATTTAAACATTTTATTTGCTAAGAATAGAGAATGCAGCTAAATTCCACTGCTTATCCACCAATCACATTTCTCTTCCTCCCTCCCCAGATGTAACCACTACCGAGAACTGGATGTTTCTAATTCTCATACACATTTTTTATGGTTTTGCTCAATATAGAGGATACATTAAAAAAAAAAACTATTAAATAACTATTGCTATACATGTTTTAGTTCGCTAATTCCTAGAATGTCGACATTCACTCTTGCCATCTCTTGTTTGACCACTTCCAATTTGCCTTGATTCATGGACCTGACATTCCAGGTTCCTATGCAATACTGCTCTTTACAGCATCGGACTTTGCTTCTATCATCAGACACATCCACAGCTGGGTATTCTTTTTGTTTTGGCTCCATCCTTTCATTCTTTCTGGAGTTATTTCTCCACTGATCTCCAGTAGCATATTGGGCCCCTACTGACCTGGGGAGTTTCTCTTTCAGTATCCTATCATTTTGTCTTTTCATACTGTTCATGGGGTTCTCAAGGCAAGAATACTGAAGTGGTTTGCCATTCCCTTCTCCAGCGGACCACACCCTGTCATATCTCTCCACCATGACCCGCCCATCCCAAGTTGCCCCTCGGGCATGGCTTAATCTCATTGAGTTAGACAAGGGTGTGGTCCTTGTGTGATTAGACTGACTAGTTATCTGTGAGAATGGATTTAGTGTATTTGCCCTCTGATGCCCTCTTTCAAGACCTACTGTCTTACTTGGGTTTCTCTTACCTTGGGCGTGTAGTACTTGGATGCAATCTCAAAAACGATAGAATGATCTCTGTTCGTTTCCAAGGCAAACCATTCAATGTCACAGTAATCCAAGTCTATGCCCCAACCAGTAACGCCGAAGAAGCTGAAGTTGAAAGGTTCTATGAAGACCTACAAGACCTTTTAGAACTAACACCCAAAAAAGATGTCCTTTTCATTATAGGGGACTGGAATGCAAAAGTAGGAAGTCAAGAAACACCTGGAGTAACAGGCAAATTTGGCCTTGGAATACGGAATGAAGCAGGGCAAAGACTAATAGAGTTTTGCCAAGAAAATGCACTGGTCATAGCAAATACCCTCTTCCAACAACACAAGAGAAGACTCTATACATGGACATCACCAGATGGTCAACACCGAAATCAGATCGATTATATTCTTTGCAGCCAAAGATGGAGAAGCTCTATACAGTCAGCAAAAACAAGACCAGGAGCTGACTGTGGCTCAGACCATGAACTCCTTATTGCCAAATTCAGACTGAAATTGAAGAAAGTAGAGAAAACTACTAGACCATTCAGGTATGACCTAAATCAAATCCCTTATGATTATACAGTAGAAGTGAGAAATAGATTTAAGGGCCTAGATCTGATAGATAGAGTGCCTGATGAACTATGGAATGAGGTTCGTGACATTGTACAGGAGACAGGGATCAAGACCATCCCCATGGAAAAGAAATGCAAAAAAGCAAAATGGCTGTCTGGGGAGGCCTTACAAATAGCTGTGAAAAGAAGAGAAGCGAAAAGCAAAGGAGAAAAGGAAAGATATAAACATCTGAATGCAGAGTTCCAAAGAATAGCAAGAAGAGATAAGAAAGCCTTCTTCAGTGATCAATGCAAAGAAATAGAGGAAAACAACAGAATGGGAAAGACTAGGGATCTCTTCAAGAAAATCAGAGATACCAAAGGAACATTTCATGCAAAGATGGGCACAATAAAGGACAGAGATGGTGTGGATCTAACAGAAGCAGAAGATATCAAGAAGAGGTGGCAAGAATACACAGAAGAACTGTACAAAAAAGAGCTTCAAGACCCAGATAATCATGATGATGTGATCACTGACCTAGAGCCAGACATCTTGGAATGTGAAGTCAAATGGGCCTTAGAAAGCATCACTACAAACAAAGCTAGTGGAGGTGATGGAATTCCAGTGGAGCTATTCCAAATCCTGAATGATGATGCTGTGAAAGTGCTACACTCAATATGCCAGCAAATTTGGAAAACTCAGCAGTGGCCACAAGATTGGAAAAGGTCAGTTTTCATCCCAATCCCAAAGAAAGGCAATGCCAAGGAGTGCTCAAACTACCGAACAATTGCACTCATCTCACACGCTAGTAAAGTAATGCTCAAAATTCTCCAAGCCAGGCTTCAGCAATATGTGAACCGTGAACTTCCTGACGTTCAAGCTGGTTTTAGAAAAGGCAGAGGAACCAGAGATCAAATTGCCAACATCCGCTGGATCATGGAAAAAGCAAGAGAGTTCCAGAAAAACATCTATTTCTGCTTTATTGACTATGCCAAAGCCTTTGACTGTGTGGATCACAATAAACTGTGGAAAATTCTGAAAGAGATGGGAATACCAGACCACCTGATCTGCCTCTTAAGAAATCTGTATGCAGGTCAGGAAGCAACAGTTAGAACTGGTCATGGAACAACAGACTGGTTCCAAATAGGAAAAGGAGTACGTCAAGGCTGTATATTGTCACCATGTTTATTTAACTTATATGCAGAGTACATCATGAGAAATGCTGGACTGGAAGAAACACAAGTTGGAATCAAGATTGCCGGGAGAAATATCAATAACCTCAGATATGCAGATGACACCACCCTTATGGCAGAAAGTGAAGAGGGGCTAAAAAGCCTCTTGATGAAAGTGAAAGTGGAGAGTGAAAAGGTTGGCTTAAAGCTCAACATTCAGAAAACGAAGATCATGGCATCTGGTCCCATCACTGCATGGGAAATAGATGGGGAAACAGTGGAAACAGTGTCAGACTTTGTTTTTCTGGGCTCCAAGATCACTGCAGATGGTGACTGCAGCCATGAAATTAAAAGACGCTTACTCCTTGGAAGGAAAGTTATGACCAACCTAGATAGCATATTCAAAAGCAGAGACATTACTTTGCCAACAAAGGTTCGCCTAGTCAAGGCTATGGTCTTTCCTGTGGTCATGTATGGATGTGAGAGCTGGACTGTGAAGAAGGCTGAGCGCCGAAGAATTGATGCTTTTGAACTGTGGTGTTGGAGAAGACTCTTGAGAGTCCCTTGGACTGCAAGGAGATCCAACCAGTCCATTCTGAAGGAGATCAATCCTGGAATTTCTTTGGAAGGAATGATGCTAAAGCTGAAACTCCAGTATTTTGGCCACCTCATGCGAAGAGTTGACTCATTGGAGAAGACTCTGATGCTGGGAGGAATTGAGGGCAGGAGGAGAAGGGGACGACAGAGGATGAGATGGCTGGATGGCATCACTGACTCGATGGATGCGAGTCTGAGTGACCTCCGGAAGCTGGTGATGGACAGGGAGGCCTGGCGTGCTGCGGTTCATGGGGTCGCAAAGAGTCGGACACGACTGAGCGACTGATCTGATCTGATCTGATCTGATCTGATACATGTTTTAAAACTCTATTTAAATGGTGTCATATTATTCGCAGTACTCTGCAATCTGTTTTTTCTTTTCACATTGTATTTTGGAGCTATATCCATTTTGCTAATGAAACTCTAATTTATTATTTCAATATCTGAAATTTCATTATATGAGTATACCAAAGTATACACACACCCATCCAGAGATAGATGATAGAGAGATCCTAGATAAATAGATACATACACACATATAGAAACTATTGTTGTATCAATGGATGTTTACAATTATTTGCTCTTACAAAGAATGTAGCCCACATAAGAGGTTTCTCACATTTCTTCCTGTGCCCACATAAGAGGTTTCTCAAGCAGTGGCTCCCAATGGGGCAGGATCAGCTCTTAGAAAACAATTCAACATTTTGTGGGGGAGACTTTCGCTGTCACAATGATCAGGTGTCACCCCTGGCATTTCCTGTGCTGACATCAAAAAGCACAGTGACTGGTCCTGTATCCTACAGTAGGGCTTCTGTGAAATTGAAAAACCTGTTTGTAAGTAATCCAAGCCTAGAACCTTACTCCATTTTATACACATAAACACAAACTTTTGTCATATACTCTGGATGTTCAATATAACTGTAAATTGAGAGAAGATTATATTTTGTTCACAACTTTATTAATTTGGGGAAACTTGCCATTTTGGAAAATTACATCACCAACAGTAACTTAACTTTTGAGTGGCTAAAACAACAGTCTGTGTTTTTAGAAGTCCCAGTCACGTAATCTATGAAGGTATGTGTATGTGTACTCAGTCGCTAAATCACATCCAACTGTTTGTGACCCCATAGACTACAGCACGCCAGGCTCCTCTGTCCATGGGATTTTTCCAGGCAAGAATACTAAACTGGGTTGACATTTCCATCTCCAGGGGTTCTTCCCTACCCAGGGGTGGAACCAGCATCTCCTGCATTGACAGGCGGATTCTTTACCACTAAGCCATCTGGAAAGCCCTATGCAGGTATGTACTTCTTCATTATTCCCTAACATCTATATACTGAAATACACATTTTATGATTATATTTTATACTTAGATAATGGAGTTATGCTGACTTTTGTCTGAAATCAAAAAGAGGGTGATTTTGTTATGAAAGGAGAGTTTAGATATGACAAACAAGACAATCATTGCCTCTGTATGTGTGTGTGTGCTTACTGTATACATATAGTAACTACCAATTACATCCTTAACATTACAGTCCTTCATCAGTTTTCCTTCTAGGGAAGTTGTGCTAGTTTTTTTTAAATTTTTTAATCTTTATTTCATTCTAGTTGTATTGAGATTAGTTGACATACAGCACTGCGTAAGTATAAGGTGTACAGCATGATGAAGTTTAGTGAAGATTCATCTTCTCATATAGATACAAAATAAAAGAAAAAAGGTATTTCTAACTTGTATGTGAACTCTGAGGGTTTACTCTGTTAATAACTTTCATATAGAACATACAGCAGTGTTCACTGCATTGATCATGTTGTTAGTTACTTCCCTTGTATTAATACTTATTTATCGTATAACTGTAAATGTATACCTTTTGACCACCTTCATCCAATTCCCCATCCCTCTACCCCCTGCCTCTGGTGACCACAAATCTGATCTCTTTCTCTATGAATCTGTCTGTCTGTTGAGATATAGTTGACTGACAATCTTGTTTTAGATCCTGGGGCACAACACAGTGGTTCAATATTTCTATACATTACAAAATGATCACCATTAGTTGTGCTAGTTTATAAACCCACCAGCAGTGGCTGAGAACTTCGTTCCACATGCTTGCCAATTCCTGAATTGTCACTTTTTTAACATGACTGCCTATCTAATGGGTATGACATAAACTTTGTTGCTTAATTTCCATTTCCCTGATACTAGCAAGACCAAGAATCAATTTCACATGTTTGTGGGCCTCTCAGGGTCCTTCTTCTGAGAATTTCTGGTTCATATTCCCCCGCCTTTCTCCAATTGTTTTTATGTATTCCAGACCAAACTATTTTTTCATTCTGTGCTATATAATGTCCATTACTCCCTGGAATGTCTTTTTACTTTGATTCTGATGTCTTTTATGAAAAATTTTCATGCTAATGAAAACAGATTCATCAAAATATTTCCTTTTCTGTCCTATTTTTTTAATCTCTTTTTTTAAACTTCAAGTTTTAAATTTCTACTCAAAATGTTAATATTATCCTTTTCACATATGTCTTTAAGTGACCTGGAGTTTATTTTTGCGATTAGGGTGAGATAAGAATCTAATTTTTTCCTGAGGAAATAACTCTTTCTCCCCAGCATTATGTATTGAATTCTCCATCCTTTCCCCATTTGAATGCTTCCTCCACAAAATATGCATATATCTGTTCCTGAACACTCTCTTCTGCTGACTTTGTTTTCCTAATCCAGAGACAATTTTACTATCTTAATTAGTTCAGCTTTATAACAAGTATCAAAATTTGGTAGGCCAAATTCCCCTATGTTTCTATTTGTGGTTGCTGTCCAGACACTAAGTTGTGTCCCACTCTTTGAGACCCCATGGACTGTAGCACGTCAGGCCTCCCTGTGGCTCACTATCTCCCAGAGTTTTCCCCAATTCATGTCCATTGAGCCAGTGTTTCTATTATCAATTTTCAAAACTGTATAGGCTATTCTTAGTCCTTTTTTTTTCCATTTGAATTTTAAAGGTCAACTGGCACAGTCCATAAAAAATATCTGGGAATTTTAATTGGAATTACAGGATATTAATGGATAAATTTGGGGGAAAGTGAATCTTTATAATATTAAATGTTTCTGTCTATGCATTTGTAACTTTGAATCAAGTCTTGTTTATACTATAGCAGATTCTGCTTCTTGTCTTCCCCAACAAACTTCCTTATCTTCCTTGATAACAAAATATAAATATTTTTAGAGATGGCAACAAGCCTAGCCTCAGGTGATGAATGGTAGACAGTCAATAATTGGCACCTACTTACTGTCATCACCCCATGGTCCATGACTCAGTAACCAAAGCAAAATAAAGCTCTGTGTTGTTGTTCAGTCATGTCTGACTCTTTGCAACCCCGTGGACTGCAGCACGCTAGGCTTCCCTGTCCTTCACCATCTCATGGAGCTTGCTCAAACTCATGTCCATTGAATCAGTGATACCTTCCAACCATCTTGTCCTCTGTCATCCCCTTCTCCTCCTGCCTTCAATCTTTCCCAGCATCAGAGCCTTTTCTAATGAGTCAGTTCTTCATATTAGGTGGCCAAAGTATTGGAAGCTTCAGCTTCAGCATCAGTCTTTCTGATGAGTATTTGAGGTTGATTTCCTTTAGTATCAACTGGTTTGATCTCCTTGTAGTCCAAGAGTCTCAAAAGTCTTCTCCAACACTACAGTTCCAAAGCATCAGTTCTACCATGTTCAGCCTTCTTTATGGTCCAACTCTTACATACATACATGACTACTGGAAAAACCATAGCTTTGACTAAACAGACCTTTGTCAGCAAAGTAGTGTCTCTGCTTTTTAATATGCTGTCTAGGTTGGTGGTCGCTTTTCTTTCAAGGAGCAAGCGTCTTTTAATTTCATGGCTGCAGTCACAATCTGCAATGATTTGGGGAGCCCAATAAAATAAAGTCTATTACTGTTTCCATTGTTTCCCTATCTACATAAGAGTCTATGTAAGAGTAAGCAAATTACAGCCCATTGGTCAGATCTGTCCACTTCCTGTTTTTGTAAAGAGTTTTTCTTGGAACACAGCCATGCCCATTTATTTGCATGTTGTCTCTATCTATGTTTACACTACAGAAACAAACTCTTGCATCAAGAGTCTGACCAAAAAGAGAAAAATAAATATTGTATATTAATACATTTATATATACATATACATATATATATACAGTATCTAGAAAAATGGTACTGATGAATCTATCTGCAGGGCAGGAATAGAGATGCAGACGTAGAGAAAGGACTTGTGGACACAGTGAGGGGAGGAGAGGATGAGACAAAGTGAGAGAGTAGCACTGACGTATACGCACTAAGTAAGTGTTAGTCGCTCAGTCATATTCAACTCTCTGAGACCCCATGGAGTATAGACCACCAGGCTCCTCTGTCCATAGAACTCTCCAGGCAAGAATACTGGAGTGGGTTGCCATTCCCTTCTCCAAGGGATCTTCCTGACCCAGGGATAGAACCTGGGTCTCCTATATTGCAGGCAGATTCTTTACCACCTGGGCCACCACAGAAGCCTGACATATGCACTGCTGCTGCTGCTGCTGCTAAGTCGCTTTAGTCGTGTCCAACTCTGTGCGATCCCATACACGGCAGCCCACCAGGCTCCCCCGTCCCTGGGATTCTCCAGGCAAGAACACTGGAGTGGGTTGCCATTTCCTTCTCCAATGCAGGAAAGTGAAAAGTGAAAGTGAAGTCGCCCAGTCCTGTCCGATTCTTTGTGACCCCATGGACTACAGCCTACCAGGCTCCTCCGTCCATGGGATTTTCCAGGCAAGAGTACTGGAGTAGGGTGCCATTACCATGTGTAAAACAGATAGCTAGTGGGAAGCTGCTATATAACATGGGGACCCCAGCCCAGTGCTCTGTGATGACCTAGAGGTGGGATGGGGGGTGGGAAAGGAAGGAGGCTCAAGAAGGAGGGGATGAATATATACATACATACATATATACATATACTTATGGCTGACTTGAGTTGCTGCAGGGCAGAAACCAACACAACACTGTAAAGCAATTGCCCTCTGATTATAATAAATAAATAAGAGCCTGACCAAATGGCCACCTAGGCTTTTTATAGAAAAGCCTACCAACCTCTGACTTGGACAGTATTTGTAGCCAGACCCCTTGGCTGTGTCTGTTTTCCAGATGCTTACTGTTCCATTATTTTTGCAACTTTAAGTATCCATGGGGCCCAAACTTTTCTGAAAAAACTTTTAAATTCCCAATAAAGGCAATGACCATAAAAGAAAAGTTTGCTGTCACCAACTCTTCTACTTTTTTTCTGACTCCACTGTAGACTGGATGCCTGGATCTCTGAGAGTGATCTTGCAAATATGGGGCAACTATTATGGAGGGTAGGGGAGGGCAAGAGATAAGCCGAAGACAACAGACAGAGCCAGCTATATAATTTGCAGGGTCTAGTACAAAAATAAAAATATGGGGCCCCTGGTCTAAAAAGCAGGGATAAATTACTATTAAAGGTACTAAAATATAAAGCTTTTCCCTTTCTTCCATGTCTTGCTCTTGATTTGCCATGGTAATTTTTATTTGCAGCTTAATAGAGTTCTCATTAAAGAGAAATTAAAACCTCAAATGGTTAGCATGAATTTTACCATTTTCTCTATATCATGCAATGTCAATTTGAAACGCAAATATAAGAACATTCGACTCATTTGCAGAATCCCCAAGTTACATAATTCATAGTTCATAGCTTGGACATGCATATGTATTTCATTCTTACCAGAAGAGGAGAAACACTGTACAAGACTAACTCAATTGTCTTTATTTCATGTCTCTAATTGCACACATTCAAGCAACACTCTCTACCTTGGATTTACAGATAAGTAAGGTGGGTCAATGGTAAAGAATCTGCTTGCCAATGCAGGAGGCGCATCTGATCCCTGGGTTGGGAAGATCCGCTGAAGGAACAAACAGCAACCCACTCCAGTATTCTTGCCTGGAAAATCCCATGGACAGAAAAGCCTGGTGGGCTACAGTCCATGGGGTTGCAAAGAGGTGGACAGACTGAGCATGCATACAAGGAGAGACTGAAAGGAAAAGGTACAATGAGTTGCCCTATCTTTTCCTTTTCTCTTGTCATCATTTTCATTGTAAATGAAATGTCTAATATATAGGGAAGTGATGTAAGTACGAAAGGATACGATAGGGACCCTTGGTTGTCTGTGTCTCTCAGAATGCCATTGCCTCCATTCTGTATCTGAAGCAAGTTCTGGTTTGAATGGAAAATTAGCCTCTCTGGGCTGTTATCCCCCTGCCTTTGTCATATGGAACATGCCTAATCAACACTAACTTTAAATCTCACTGAATTCCCATGCATCCTGGAAAAGTGTGCTCATGTTCAGTCGTGTCCAACTCTTTACCACCCCATGCTCCTCTGTCCATGAAATTCTCCGGGCAACAATTCTGAAATGGGTTGCCAATTTCCTTCGCCAGGGGATCTTCCCAATCCAGGAATCAAACCCAAGTTTCTTGTGTCTCCTGCATTGCAGGCAGATTCTTTACCAACTGTGCCACTCCTAGTTCAACAAAAAATCTGTGCTCACAGGGTATCACAGAGATGATACAAGGAATGAAACACAATTTCCACATATCTCCTCTCCTTACATATATGTCCCAGTGGATGTCATTTACTAAACACAAATTCAAATATAAAATTATCAAGACTTTCCAAACAGAACAGCAGAGCACTAAACCAAGCACAGAACCCCTGAGTGTGGAGGCTCAAGTGACTTTACAGCTCATGTGCCCACGAAGCCAGCCCTTGTGGCCAAGCGAAACCAGGGCAAAGGTTCCACAACGGGACTGATGTATTAAGCTGCCAAAACAAACTATCTTCAAACATTTTCTTCACTAAACAATAAATGTCTTCATGATTTAGTTCAGCTATTCTTTTTCTAACAGCTGAAATCACTCCATGTCTTTTGTTAGATTTATGCTTAGGCCCATCAGAGTTTTTATTACTATTATGAAATATAACATTATAAATTATATTATCCGGTTATTTGTGGCTGTGGCATGTTAATACAATTGATTTTTGTAGGCTGCTATTTTATTCAGAATCTGTCAAATTTGCTTACTAGTTCTAGTAAGAGTCGCTTGAATTCTCTTAAAATCTCCTGAGTGTTAAACACAAATATATACATGCAGTGTGAAAATGTTGGAAAGGTTGCTTTGCTTTTTCAACCTTTATGTCTTTTTTCCCTGGTTTTACTACAACTAGATTGTACTTCAAGTATGATGATGAGCAAAATTCTTGCTCTTGTTCCTGACTTCAAAGGAAATTTTTTTCTCGTCACTAAGTATGCTACGTGCTATGGAATTTTGATGAATTCTTCTTATCAAGTAAAAGAAATACATTCTATTTTTATTTTGTGAAGAGATTTTATAATGAAAGAAAGCAGAGATTTATCAGAAGATTTTTCTGCATCTATTGAAATAATCCAAGTGTTTAGAGTCATTGAATATTTAATGTAGAGAATTACTTCAATAAATTCTTTCATTTTAAGCCTCTTTCATATTCCTAAGCTAAACTTGAGTATGAAGCATTATAATATTATACACACATACTCAATACACGTCCATACACAAACATACATATGAACATAATACAAACATCTATTTCATTAATGTAAAGGATCATAATTTTCCTTCTTGTTCTGTTCCTGTCTAGTTTTGTTATCAAATTCACATTACCCTCATTAAAAAAAAATAAGAAACATTCCTTCTTTGCTTATTTGCTTGATTTAATCACTAATGAATATATATATATACATAAGGACAAATATGTATATATATAAAATAAATACTTTTTTTAATCTGCTGCAAAATACACAAATTATCTGTTCCTGAAATATTTGGGCAAATGTGCCTATAAGTGACCTGAATCTTGGATAAGTAATCCCCAAATGCTTTTTTTTCCCTTTATTTGTTTTTCTTGTTGTTTTTGCTATATTTTTAACTGCTGATACTATATGGTTTGTTTCTTCTTGATTTAATAATAGTATGTGGTTTTTTTCCCAGAAATTTTCCATTTTTCCACACTGAAGTTTTTAACTGTGTAAATAAAATTCCTCATGACTCCACCATAAAAGTGACTATATTTCAAATATTTATCAGTTTATAAATTCACATTCCCACTAGATTATAGATGCTCTTAGCCCAGGCACTAGATTTGTCTCCTCTACATGTCTAGAATCTAGTATATGAGAGATACTCATGTACCATTTGTTGAGTAAGATAATGAATGAATGAATATCTACTTGAAAACTGTGGGAAGCCTTTTTTATTTCCAATTCACATGCTGTTCTACACTTTTCTATTTCTCTTACTTACTGTGTTGTATGACAATGCAGGAATTAAAGCATCTAATTTGAGTAGCAAATTTAGGAGGATTTAGCTACATTTCAAGAATAATTCAAACTCATGTTAAATAAACATTTTATCACTATGTAATTTTTAATATCTTTAATAACAACTCAGTGCTCCAAAACTACATTGCACTGTAACATGTTCCAAAAGTTTTCTTCCTTTCATGAAAATTAAACCTTTCCAACCAAGTAACAGTTGCTAAGGGATTTGGAATGGAGATTAGCATAGATTTGGGTAGCACAAATGATCTTTTGTGCATGGTTAACAGTCTACTTTTCATCTGAAAAATTAATATCTTTGTCTGTGATGCCCACTAAGCCTAGTCTGAAAATAAGCTAAATATAATCCCCCTCTTTAATTTCCATGAGGCCAGCATCACTTGATCTGATTACGTAATGTCAAAAACTGAAGTTTACTGTCTAAATGCATCACACCTCCATGTCCTGATGCTGACAGTCTTAGGTAATAATTCAGCTTCTATTTCTTTAAGGAGATTCTGAAAACATGTTTAGGGACAGGCTGCACAAAAGAACTTAACAGAGAAACATTTTAATTTTGTTGCCTCAAAATTTTGGAAATTATTCATATATATATTAGTCTATCATTGATAGATTCCCGTACTTCCTACCAATTTCCTTCACTTTGATTCTTATCACCTTTTCCCAGAGAAGCATCTTCACTATTCTTATTCTCATTGACTTCAAGTCTACTGAAGTACGCCCAGGCCCAGATGCAACAGTGGACAGTTGTATCAGCCTGTTTGTGCTCCAGTCTTCCTAACAAGGGGTCAGCTTCGGACAAGGTCACAGCCCATGACTTCTTCCTGGGACAACAATCTTAGGGTTCATTGTATGACTGACTCTCTTCTTCTGAGAACCTCCAAGCTCACCACAAATCCCCAAATAAACAACTTGATTTTACCAATAAGATTTTTTTTTTAATTCTCCTCAGTGTTCTGGGCTTCCCTGGTGTCTCAGTGGTAAAGAATCTGCCTGCCAATGCAGGAGATGCGGGTTCAATCCCTGGGTCAGGAAGATCCCTTGGAAAAGGAAATGGCAAACTACTCCAGTATTCTTGCCTGGGAAATCCTGCGGACAGAGGAGCTTTGTGGGCTACAGTCCTTCGGGTTGCAAAAGAGCACGACTTAGCAACTCAACAATAACAACAGTTATGTATTAGTAAAGAATAAGAGGAGAAAAAATGTTCATGGGAATGTAAAAAGGAAAGTCATTAAATTTCAATTCCAGAAACATTATCTATATCCCCACACTCATTTTCCACAGATTATGAAAAACATCACTTCCATTGTTTATGATTTAGTTTCTCCATCTGAAAAATAGAAATGATGGTTCATATCTCTTACTTTTCAGGTATAAGTGAAAATAGTCTGTATTATCCAGAGACTAAATATGAATTCAAGCTATTATTACAAATATTGAGTATACATCTCAGCTTTCAAATAACATACTAATATATAAAATATAAAACATACCAAACTCATGCAGGATTCCTGATTTGTTATCAGATAAAACTAAAGTCATGCTTCTTGGGCAAAGGCCACCATCCAAGACCTCATGATTTATTATTGAAAGATGCAGGGAGTTGATATTTTAAGATAGTTAACATGGAACAGTCTCACTCAAGCCTTGCTATTGTTCCCAGAGATGTCCTTATTCCTTCAGAAAAAGATAAATGGTTGCAATTGTCCCTATTAAGATGGAGAATAATCAAAAGGAAAGCACTTCCTCACTAATTCCCATCTCCATAGAAACCACTCAGCTCCCAAGCCTCTTGTCTACAGACATCAGTCCACAGTTTGCTGATATTAGGCAGTCTGAACCCAGAGCCTGCGTTCTCTCACACTGTGTGATACCTTGAAGGGCAAGCTGAAAGAACAAAAAGGCTTGTGCCAAATTTTTAAAGACCCCACTACATCAAATTTAAATCCTTCCTGTATTTTATTTTCCAGTCTCTAAGAAACTATCCCAAACACAAGTTAAAAGGGCCCCTGCAAAATGTGCCTGTTATCAGAATGCCCTTAATCCTGAATATCCCTTTCTGTTATTTACACTCAAATGGTGCATTGATAAGAATTTCCTCTCTCTCTCTCTCTCTCTTTTTTTAATATGTATATTCTCAGAAGTGTGAGCAGGCTGTGGGAATTTTTACCTGCTGTGTGAATAAGTCACTTTTCTGTAGCAGTGACCAATGAGTGGTATTCATTGCCCAGGTCCTTTTGTTCCTATTCAGATTTCAGGTTGGGGGATGTTATGGTAAATAGCCTAAGGCTGATTGAAAATAATTTAACTCAGTGGCTAATTGGATTTAATAATTACATTGGAGCCTTAAGTGCATTGAAGTCCATTGATCTGAAAAAGACTTATCAAACTAAGAATTCTGGGGTGAGTTGGATTGATAGAATTTTAGAGATATTTAAGTCAGGATTCTAAAATCCTAGCTAATTGCAGGCATAAACTGCAGAACTTTGGGGGAAAAAAAAATCAGAGACCCCCCCCCCCATTCCATATCCATTGAGTCAGAATCTACACGGGTTGAGCCCAGGAATTTGTATTTTTTTGAGATGCCAAATTATTTCCATCATCAACTAAATTTGGACATTTTTTCCTAGCATCACCCTCTGTGCTGCCCATTTTACAGATAGGAATATTGACACATGATGTCTAGTTCAGAGATCTCAGTGCCTTCCGGATACAGATAATGAATGAAAGCAGTGGGCCAGGAAAAGAGTAGAAAGAGGAGAGGACAGTGGCAACCAAGACAGCACAAAACTCAGAGAGATGATCCAGTCCTACTCACCTCTGGACAACTGTCATAGAAAATGCAAACCCTAAAGCAACTGACCATCACCTTCTCTCTTGCCCCACTTTTTCTGTCCAAGAGAAACTGAATATCCAGATTTTTAGGAGGAAATGCTGTAGGAAAAAAGCAAAACATAGGTTTAGACTGAATCTTTAACTACCAGTTTACCACACTTTACAGAAAATATAAGCGACTTGCCTGCTGCTTCTGCTGCTGCTGCTAAGTCGCTTCAGTCATGTCCGACTCTGTGCGACCCCATAGACGGAAGCTCACCAGGCTCCCCTGTCCCTGGGATTCTCCAGGCAAGAACACTGGACTTGCCTAACATCATGCAAAGAGGACTGTGACACAGAATAAATGAGGTTTTATGGATTCCAAGACAAAATTATGAACTTCACCCTATTCTCCCATTTCTTTAACTTGTAAAAGTCAAAGGGAGGATGATCTTTAAATTGCCTCCTAACACAAGATTCCAGGATTTTATCCTAGTCAACATGTTGAGGTCTTTTTACAGTGATTTTGCTTTCCTCTTTAAGACACTTGCTTAGGGTTAGACACAACTAAGCGACTTCCCTTTCACTTTTCACTTTCATGCATTGGAGAAGGAAATGGCAACCCACTCCAGTGTTCTTGCCTGGAGAATCCCAGGGATGGGGGAGCCTGGTGGGCTGCCATCTATGGGGTCGCACAGAGTCGGACACAACTGAAGCGACTTAGCAGCAGCAGCAGCTTGGCATTTAAGAAGGCATAGTTTACATGCCAGATAAAATAAAAACTAAGGGCTCAATGAGAACATAGGACCGTTCCCCGACTTATGTCCTCTGCTTCAGAGTAACAATCAGAACCTGACTGCTCAGTGGCTTTGTTTTCATTAAACCTGAATTTTCATTACAACTTTAACAGTAAATTTCTAAACTGCGTATTTCTAAACTATGACTTACCAGGTGGCACTAGTGGTAAAGAAGGTGCCTATCAATGCAGGAAACATAAGCAATGGGGTTTCGATCCTTGGGTAGGGAAGATTTTCTGGAGAAGGAAATGGCAACCCACGCCAGTATCCTTGCCTGGAAAATTCCATGGACAGAGGAGCCTGGCAGGCTATAGTCCTTGGGTTCACAGAGAGTCAGACATGACTGAGCCATTGAGCAGTATATTGACAGCCTTAAAAATGGACTTCAGAGTTTATGCAAAAAGCCTGGAACTGGTGGCTCTGTGGTCTTTCCTCTCACCTCCCACCATCACTCCATCCTCATCCCTGCTACAAACAACAGAGATCAAGCCCTGAGCCTTTGGAGTGGGAGTACTCACTCCAAGACCCTATAGTGAGAACTCACACAAAGGAAACCACTTGAGTATAAGACCTGGCATCACCCAACCACGAGTAGTACCCTGTGCAAGATGCCTCATCTAAACAACATACAAAACAAAAATACAAACCCAATCATCAGCAGACAGAATTATCACCTCACTCAGACTTGCCCATCAGAGGAAAAACAAACAAACAAACAAAAACTCAGCACAAATCTCATCCTATAAGAAGCTTAGACAAACCACTAGACCAACCTCAGGAGGACAGAAATCAAAAGGAAGAAAAAAATTCAACTCTGAAGCTTGGGAAAAGGAGACTTCAAACACAATAAGTTAAAAAAATAATAATAATAATAATGAAAAGGCAGAGAAATACTACACAAATGAAGGAACAAACTAGAAACATAGAAATCCAAATAAATGAAGAGGAACTAGGCAAACTACCTGAAAAGAATTCAGAATAATGACAGCAAAGATGATCAATAACCTTAAAAACAAAATGGAGAAAATGCAAGAATCAGTTAACAAAGACCTAGAAGAATTAAAGAATAAACATGCAGAGACGAACAACACAATTACTGAAATTAAAAATACTCTAGAAGGAATCAATAGCAGACTATCTGAAGCAGAAGAATGAATCAGTGAGCTGGAAGATAAAATGGTGGAAATAACTTCTGAAGAGCCGAATAAAGTAAAAAGAATGAAAAGAACTAAGGATAGTCTCAAGAGACCTCTGGGACCATATCAAACACACGAACATTCTAATTATAGGGGTCCCAGAAGAAGAAGAGAAAAAGAAAGGGTATGAGAAAATTTTTGAAGAGATTATAGTTGAAAATTTTCCCAAAATGGAAAAGGAAATAGTCAATCAAGTCCAAGAGGTACAAAGAGTCCCATACAGGATAAACCCAAGGAGAAACATGCCAAGACACATACTAATCAAACTAACAAAGACTAAACACAATGAAAGAATATTAAAAACAGCAAGGGACAAGCAACAAGTAACATACAAGGGAAACTCCATACGCTTAACAGCTGATCATTCAGCAGAAACTCTGCAGGCCAGAAGGGAATGGCAGGATATATTTAAAGTACTAAAAGTGAAAAATCTACAACCACAATTACTGTACTCATCAAGGATCTCATTCAAAACTGACAGAGAAATAAAAAGCTTTTCAGACAAGCAAAAGTTAGGAGAATCCAGTACCAGCAAACCAGCTTTACGACAAATGTTAAAGGGAGTTGTACAGTCAAGAAATACAAAAGAAGAAAAAAGATCTACAAAATCAACCCCAAACTATTAAGAAAATGGCAATAGGAACATATATATCAATAATTATTCTAAATGTAAATGGATTAAATGCTCCAACCAAAAGACACAGACTGACTGAATGGATACAAAAATAAGACCCATATATATACTGTCTACAAGGAACCCACTTTAGACCTAAAGACACATATAGGCTGAAAGTGAGAGGATGGAAAAATATATTCCATGCAAATGGGAAGCAAAAGAAAGCTGGAGTAGCAATCTTCATATCAGATAAAATAGATCTTAAAATAAAGAATATTACAAGAGATAAGGAAGGACACTACATAATGATCAAGGGATCTATCCAAGAGGGAGACATAACAATTGTAAACATCTATGCACCCAACATAGCAGCACCTTGATACATAAGACAAACACTAACAGCCATAAAAGGAGAAAATGACAGTAACACAATAATAGTAGGAGACTTTAATACCTCACTCACACCAATGGACAGACTATCAAAACAGAAAATTAAAAGGAAACACAAGTCTTAAATGATGCATTAGATGAGATGGATATCATTGATATCTTCAGGACATTCCATCCAAATGCAAAAGAATACAACTTCTTCTCAAGTGTACATGGAACATTCTCAAGGATAGACCACATCTTCGGTCACAAACCAAACCTCAGCAAATTTAAGAAAACTGAAATCATATCAAGCACCTTCTCCAACCACAACACTATGAGACTAGGTATCAATTACAAGAAAAAAAAACTGTAAGAAATAAAAACGCATGGAGATTAAACAGCATGTTTCTAAATAACCAACAGGTTACTGAAGAAATCAAAAGGGAAGTAAAAAAATTTCTAGGAACAAATGGCAATGAAAACACAACAACTCAAAACCTATGGGATGCAGCAAAAGCAGTTCTAAGAGGGATGTTTATAGCAATACAATCCTATCTCAAGATACAAGAAAAACATCAAATAGACAACCTAACTCTACACCTAGAACAACTGGAAAAAGAAGAACAACAACAAAAAAAAAAAAAACCAAAATTAGTAGAAGGAAAGAAATCATAAAGATCCGAGTAGAAATAAATGAAAAAGAAATGAAAGAAACAATAGTAAAGATTAATAAAACTAAAAACTGGTTCTTTGAGAAGATAAACAAAATTCACAAACCTTTAGCCAGACTTAGTAAGAAAAAAAGAAAGAATAATCAAATCAACAAAATCAGAAATGAAAAAGGAGAGGTTACAACAGACAGTGCAAAAATACAAAGGATTATAAGAGACTATTATGAACAACTATATGGCAATAAAATGGATAACCTGGAAGAAATGGACAGATTCTTAGAAAAGTTCAATCTTCTAAGACTGAACCAGGAAGAAATAAAAATTATGAACAACCCCACTACAAGCACTGAAATTGAAGCTGTGATCAAAAATCTCCCAAGAAACAAAAGCTGAGGACCAGATGGCTTCACAGGAGAGTTCTATCAAACATTTAGAGAAGAGCTAATACCTATCCTTCTAAAACTTTTTTAAAAAATTGCAGAGGAAGGAACACTTCCAAACTCATTTTACAAGACTACCATCACCCTGATACCAAAACCAGACAAAGACAACACACAAAAAAGAAAACTACAGGCCAATATCACTGATGAACATAGATGCAAAAATCCTCAACAAAATTTTAGCAAACAGAATTCAGCAACACATCAAAAAGCTCATACACTATGATCAAGTTGGGTTTATTCCAGGGATGCAAGGCTTCTTCAATATGCACAAATCAATCAATGCAAAACACTATATTAACAAATTGAAAGATAAAAACCATATGATAATCTCAATAGATGCAGAAAAAGCCTTTGACAAAATTCAGCACCCATTTATGACTAAAACTCTTCAAAAAATGGGCATAGAAAAACCTACCTCAACATAGTAAAGGCCGTATATGATAAGCTTACAGCAAATATTATTCTCAATGGTGAAAAACTGAAAAGCATTCCCCCTAAGATCAGGAATAAGACAAGGGTGTCCACTTTCACCACTATTATTCAACTTAGTTTTGAAAGTCCTAGCTACAGCAATCAGAGAAGAAAAAGACGTAAAAGGAATCCAGATTGGAAAAGAATAATTAAAGCTCTCACTGTTTGAGATGACAGGATACTGTACATAGAAAACCCTAAAGATAGTATCAGAAAATTATTAGAGCTAATCAGTGAATTTAGCAAAGTCACAGGATACAAAATCAATACACAGAAATCACTTGCATTTCTATGTACTAACAATGAAAAATCAGAAAGAGAAAGTAAGGAATCAATCCCATTCACCATGCAACAAATATAATTAAATTTCTAGGAGTAAACTTAACTAAAGAGACAAAAGAACTGTACACAGAAAATTATAAGACACTAATGAAATAAATCAAAGATGACATAAACAGATGGAGAAATATTCCATGTTCCTGGGTGGGACGAATCAATATTGTGAAAGTGACCATACTACCAAACTCAATCTACAGATTAAATGCAATCTCTATCAAACCACCAATGGCATTTTTCACAGAACTAGAACAAAAAATTTCACAATTCATATGGAAACACAAATGACCCCAAATAGCCAAAGCAGTCTTAAGAAAGAAGAATGAAGTTGGAGGAATCAACCTTTCTGACTTCAGATTATACTACAAAGCTACAGTCATCAAGAGAATATGGTAGTGGCACAAAAACAGAAATATAGACCAATGGAATAAGATATAAAGCTCATAAATAAACTCATGCACTTACGGGTATCTTATTTTTGACAAAGGAGGCAAGAATATACAATGGGGCAAAGACAGCCTCTTCAATAAATGGTGCTGGGAAAACTGAACAGCTACATGTAAAAGAATGAAAGTAGAACACTTCCTAACACCATACACAAAGATAAACTCAAAATGGATTAAAGACCTAAGTGTAAGACCAGAAACTATAAAACCCTTAGAGGAAAACATAGGCATAACACTCGATGACATAAATCAAACCAAGATCCTCTATGACCCACCTCCTAGAGTATTTTTTTTAGAGAAATAAAAACAAAAGTAAACAAGTGGGACCTGATTAAATTTAAAACCTTTTGCACAGCAAAGGAAACTATAAGCAAGGTGAAAAGACAACCCTCAGAATGGGAGAAAATAATATCAAATGAAACAACTGACAAAGGATTAACTTCTAAAATATACAAGCAGCTCATACAACTCAATGCCAGAAAAACAAACAAGTGGGGAAAAGACCTAAACAGACATTTCTCCAAAGAAGACATGCAGATGGCTAACAAACACATGAAAAGATGTTTAACATCACTCATGATTAAGGAAATGCAAATCAAAACTACAAGATATCACCTCAAACCAGTTAGAATGGCCATCATCAGAAAGTCTACAAACAATAAATGCTGGAGGGGGTGGTGCAAAAAGGGAATGCTTTTGCACTATTGTTGGGAATGTAAATTGATCCAGCCCTATGGAAGACAGTATGGAGATTCCTTAAAAGACTAGGAATGAAACCACCATATAATCCAGCAATCCTACTCCTAGGCATATACCCTGAGGAAACCAAAATTGAAAAAGACACAGGTATCCCATTGTTCATTGCAACACTACTTAAAACAGCTAGAACAAGGAAGCAACCTAGATGTCCATCAACAGATGAATGGATAAAGAAGTTGTGGTACAATATACACAATGGAATATTACTCAGCCATAAAAAGGAATGCATTTGAGTCAGTTCTGATGAGGTGATGAACCTAGAACCTACTATACAGAATGAAGTGAGTCAGAAAGAGAAAGATAAGTATCATATTCTAACACACATATATATAGAATCTAGAAGAATGGTACTGAAGAACTTATTTACAGGGCAGCAGCAGAGAAACAGACATAGAGAATAGACTTGTGGACGTGGGGAGAAGGGAGGGGAGGGTGAGATGTATGGAAAGAATGACATGGAAACATACAGGAATTTGCTGTATGGCTCAGGAAACTCAAACAGGGGCTCTGTATCAACCTAGAGGAGTGGGATGGGGTGGGAGATGGGAGGGAGGTTCAAAAGGGAGGGGATATATGTATACCTATGGCTGATTCATATTGAGGTTTGACAGAAAACAACAAAATTCTGTAAGGTAATTATTCTTCAATAAAAAAAATAAAAACAAACAAAAACAGACTTCAGGGAACATTATTACAACTGTCGATGAAAAGCTTAGATGCCAACACTAAGTAAGTTTCAATGACACAGCCTTCACTGGTGTGATCCCATTTTTTAGCACGTATATGTAATCATCTGCTACCAGCTCTTGCCTCAGCAGCACTATTTTCTCCAGGCCCTTCCATTTCGAGTGATAGAAAATCCAACAGACACAACCCCTGGTTGAGAACTGACTGAATGATGAGGAACTGAGATGACTTCCAAGGCTAACACTGACTTCCTCCAGAAACATCAGATTTTACAGCTTTCTCTTTCTCACAGCTCTTGAAATTCTATTCCTTAGAAATGCATTTTGGTTACCTTGCTGACCTCTTTTCAAATGTGAGACCTCCTAGGAGGGCTGCACCCTAGGGTGGATTTGCTTTAGCTGAGAGCTTCTGAAAGGCCATGGGGTTGTAATGCAGAAAGAAGAAAAATTAGAGCCCTGGGTCACTTCAAAGGCTCACAGACCAGTTGAGACCAAGGTAGTGTGAAGAGACCAACAGCAAAAATACTTAGATACTTGGATGTTGAAAAGATAAGGGAACTAGACAGAGTTCCAAAGCAAACTTACCCCCAAACTTAGTGATATTTCATGAAGTCAAGAAATCATCCTAGACAGAGTTGCCCACTGTATTGAGAGTTTCAAAGCTCTCAAGTCTTTTTCTTTTTCTTATATCTATCCATTTTCCTCCCTTCCTGCCATATCTTTTTTTCTGCCTTGAGTTGGTAATTACTTTTTAGTCATGTATGTTGAAGTTTGGCTGCAAAGAATATAGTCGATCTGATTTCGGTGTTGACCATCTGGTGATGTCCATGTATAGAGTCTTCTCTTGTGTTGTTGGAAGAGGGTATTTGCTATGACCAGTGCATTTTCTTGGCAAAACTCTATTAGTCTTTGCCCTGCTTCATTCCGTATTCCAAGGCCAAATTTGCCTGTTACTCCAGGTGTTTCTTGACTTCCTACTTTTGCATTCCAGTCCCCTATAATGAAAAGGACATCTTTTTTGGGTGTTAGTTCTAAAAGGTCTTGTAGGTCTTCATAGAACCTTTCAACTTCAGCTTCTTCAGCGTTACTGGTTGGGGCATAGACTTGGATTACTGTGACATTGAATGGTTTGCCTTGGAAACGAACAGAGATCATTCTATCGTTTTTGAGATTGCATCCAAGTACTGCATTTCGGACTCTTTTGTTGACCATGATGGCCACTCCATTTCTTCTGAGGGATTCCTGCCCACAGTAGTAGATATAATGGTCATCCGAGTTAAATTCACCCATTCCAGTCCATTTTAGTTCGCTAATTCCTAGAATGTCAACATTCACTCTTGCCATCTCTTGTTTGACCACTTCCAATTTGCCTTGATTCATGGACCTGACATTCCAGGTTCCTACGCAATACTGCTCTTCACAGCATCGGACTTTGCTTCTATCACCAGACACATCCACAGCTGGGTATTCTTTTTGTTTTGGCTCCATCCTTTCATTCTTTCTGGAGTTATTTCTCCACTGATCTCCAGTAGCATATTGGGCCCCTACTGAACTGGGGAGTTTCTCTTTCAGTATCCTATCATTTTGTCTTTTCATACTGTTCATGGGGTTCTCAAGGCAAGAATACTGAAGTGGTTTGCCATTCCCTTCTCCAGCGGACCACACCCTGTCATATCTCTCCACCATGACCCGCCCATCCCAGGTTGCCCCTCGGGCATGGCTTAATCTCATTGAGTTAGACAAGGGTGTGGTCCTTGTGTGATTAGATTGACTAGTTATCTGTGAGAATGGTTTTAGTGTATTTGCCCTCTGATGCCCTCTTTCAAGACCTACTGTCTTACTTGGGTTTCTCTTACCTTGGGCGTGGGGTATCTCATCCCGGCTGTTCCTGGCTGCTCCCGGCCAGCAAAGCACAGCCATCGCACCTTACCTTGGACGAGGGGTCTCTCCTCACCGCCGCCCTTCCTGACCTCGGTGGTGGGGTAGCTCCTCTCGGCCGCGCTCTTAGTGCGCGACGCAGCCGGCGGGGCGCTCTTAAATGGCGCACCGGTCGCGGGCAGGCGAGGGCGCTCTTAAATGGCACGCCGGTCGCGGGCAGGCGAGGTCGCTCTTAAATGGCGCGCCGGTCGCGGGCAGGCGAGGTCGCTCTTAAATGAGACCAGGAGCTGACTGTGGCTCGGACCATGAGCTCCTTATTGCCAAATTCAGACTGAAATTGAAGAAAGTAGAGAAAACTACTAGACCATTCAGGTATGACCTAAATCAAATCCCTTATGATTATACAGTGGAAGTGAGAAATAGATTTAAGGGCCTAGATCTGATAGATAGAGTGCCTGATGAACTATGGAATGAGGTTTGTGACATTGTACAGGAGACAGGGATCAAGACCATCCCCATGGAAAAGAAATGCAAAAAAGCAAAATGGCTGTCTGGGGAGGCCTTACAAATAGCTGTGAAAAGAAGAGAAGCGAAAAGCAAAGGAGAAAAGGAAAAATATAAACATCTAAATGCAGAGTTCCAAAGAATAGCAAGAAGAGATAAGAAAGCCTTCTTCAGTGATCAATGCAAAGAAATAGAGGAAAACAACAGAATGGGAAAGACTAGGGATCTCTTCAAGAAAATCAGAGATACCAAAGGAACATTTCATGCTAAGATGGGCACGATAAAGGACAGAGATGGTGTGGACCTAACAGAAGCAGAAGATATTAAGAAGAGGTGGCAAGAATACACAGAAGAACTGTACAAAAAAGAGCTTCAAGACCCAGATAATCATGATGATGTGATCACTGACCTAGAGCCAGACATCTTGGAATGTGAAGTCAAATGGGCCTTAGAAAGCATCACTACGAACAAAGCTAGTGGAGGTGATGGAATTCCAGTGGAGCTATTCCAAGTCCTGAAAGATGATGCTGTGAAAGTGCTACACTCAATATGCCAGCAAATTTGGAAAACTCAGCAGTGGCCACAAGATTGGAAAAGGTCAGTTTTCATCCCAATCCCAAAGAAAGGCAATGCCAAGGAGTGCTCAAACTACCGAACAATTGCACTCATCTCACACGCTAGTAAAGTAATGCTCAAAATTCTCCAAGCCAGGCTTCAGCAATATGTGAACCGTGAACTTCCTGATGTTCAAGCTGGTTTTAGAAAAGGCAGAGGAACCAGAGATCAAATTGCCAACATCCGCTGGATCATGGAAAAAGCAAGAGAGTTCCAGAAAAACATCTATTTCTGCTTTATTGACTATGCCAAAGCCTTTGACTGTGTGGATCACAATAAACTGTGGAAAATTCTGAAAGAGATGGGAATACCAGACCACCTGATCTGCCTCTTAAAAAATCTGTATGCAGGTCAGGAAGCAAGAGTTAGAACTGGTCATGGAACAACAGACTGGTTCCAAATAGGAAAAGGAGTACGTCAAGGCTGCATATTGTCACCATGTTTATTTAACTTATATGCAGAGTACATCATGAGAAATGCTGGACTGGAAGAAACACAAGTTGGAATCAAGATTGCCGGGAGAAATATCAAGAACCTCAGATATGCAGATGACACCACCCTTATGGCAGAAAGTGAAGAGGGGCTAAAAAGCCTCTTGATGAAAGTGAAAGTGGAGAGTGAAAAGGTTGGCTTAAAGCTCAACATTCAGAAAACGAAGATCATGGCATCTGGTCCCATCACTGCATGGGAAATAGATGGGGAAACAGTGGAAACAGTGTCAGACTTTGTTTTTCTGGGCTCAAAATCACTGCAGATGGTGACTGCAGCCATGAAATTAAAAGACGCTTGCTCCTTGGAAGGAAAGTTGTGACCAACCTAGATAGCATATTCAAAAGCAAAGACATTACTTTACCAACAAAGGTTCGCCTAGTCAAGGCTATGGTCTTTCCTGTGGTCATGTATGGATGTGAGAGCTGGACTGTGAAGAAGGCTGAACGCCGAAGAATTGATGCTTTTGAACTGTGGTGTTGGAGAAGACTCTTGAGAGTCCCTTGGACTGCAAGGAGATCCAACCAGTCCATTCTGAAGGAGATCAATCCTGGAATTTCTTTAGAAGGAATGATGCTAAAGCTGAAACTCCAGTATTTTGGCCACCTCATGCGAAGAGTTGACTCATTGGAGAAGACTCTGATGCTGGGAGGGATTGAGGGCAGGAGGAGAAGGGGACGACAGAGGATGAGATGGCTGGATGGCATCACTGACTCGATGGATGCGAGTCTGAGTGACCTCCGGGAGCTGGTGATGGACAGGGAGGCCTGGCGTGCTGCGGTTCATGGGGTCGCAAAGAGTCGGACACGACTGAGCGACTGATCTGATCTGATCTGATGTTGAAGTTTTAGGACACCTGACTAGGATTTGTTTTTAATTCCTATAAAGACCAGTTTTCATTTTTCTATGAAGACACAAACCAAATCAAATCATTATATGGATCACATTTTTGAATTAGTTAATTATTTTTCCTTAGGAAGAACTCTATATTATTGATGTGAACTAGAAGAAAGAAAAGGTTGACCTCTTTGTTGTTTCAATAGCAAGAAATATTTAAATTACAATTGTTGAAAGTAGCTGAGAGATCCCTCTTGCCTGGAGTGCCAGCTCAACTCAGATTGACTCTTTGGAGCAATGTGTTCCAAATGCCTATGGTCTTTTCCTTTTTTAACTTAAAAAAGTATGGGTTTGCCTGTTACAGTAAATAAGAATTAAACAATAATGGCTTTAACACTTTCTTTCCTTCTTTTCTTTGTTTAAAAATAATTTATTGAATGCCAAAGACATGTCAGGCATTGTCCCAGCCTCTTGGGATGCAAAGGTGAATAAAACACGGCCTTATTCTTAAGAAAATAGATGTTTTATTAAAAAAATGAAGGCCATTTATTTGTTCCAGAATGAAGGCATCATTTTTAATAGCAAATACATTTATTTTATTTTTTTCTTAGCATGTGTAGCTCAATAAATGTTATCTATCATACAAATAAATTACTTTTTTTGTATGATTTACTTAGAAAATAAAAGACTATTGGGACAAGGATTCTAAGAGTTTCTGGCAAAGATACTGATTTATTTTGTCAGTTCAGTTCAGCTGCTCAGTCATGTCCGACTCTTTGCAACCCCATGGACTGCAGCACGCCTGCAGGACAGGCTTCCCTGTCCATCACCAACTGTAAATACAAGATTTTACATTTTTTTCATTACACATAAGATGCTTATTCTATTTTTTAAATTTTTATTGCAGTATAGTTGCTTTACAATGTTATGCTAGTTTCTACTGTACAGCAAGGGAATCAGCTGTATGCATTCACATACCCCCTATGTTTTGATCCCATTTAGATCACCATAGAGCACTGAGTAGAGTTCCCTGTGCTATACACTATGCTCCCATTGGTTATCTACTTTATACATAGAATTAACAGTGTATAAATATCAATCCCAATCCTTCCAACCACCCCCTCTTTCCCTCTTTGGTGTCCATATTTTTGTTTTCTATGTCTGTATCTCTATTTCTGTTTTGCAAATAAGATCTCTATACCACTTTTCTAGATTCCACATATATGTGCTAACATACAATATTTAAGTAGAAAGAATAGTCTGTATAAAGGCAAAGTGTGATCAAGGAAACGGGCTTTTGTTCCATGTGGTTAGAGATTATTAATAGGGACAATGGAAATGTGGAATGGGATGGCAACTGTAGCCTAAGAAAGACTGGGTGCCCAGCTTAGAACGCCATGCTCATAAATGCCATGGACTTAATTCTGGAGGAAATTGAAAGCCCTTGACAAATGTTAAGGAGACCAAAAGTGTGTTGTGCAACATTCCTTCTAGGTCCTGAGGGATGGGGAGTGGAGAGAGACTAAAGGCAGTGCTTTCACACTCGTTTATGTTAATCCTCTAAATGACCCTGAGACCAGCAAGACCCCCTGGTCTTCTCTGCACAGATATGGCCTCCAGCTGAAAAAGTTTACGTTACTTGCCCAAGGCCAAGTGGTAAACCAAGGACTCAACTCAGAGCTTCTGATTCTCATTTCAGTGAGAATCCACTGCCCCTACCAGCTTCACATAATTTATGTGAAATATAAATTATTATCTCCCTTTTATAAATAAGGAAACTGAGGCCTGGAGAAAGAAAGCAAATGCTCAGGAACACATTAGTCACAAAACTGGGGCTGTCTGAGTCCGGAGACCTTCAAGCTACTATGCTACAGTTCTTCCCGAAACTGAAGAGGAAAACCAACCATATGCCACCAGTCGGTCTTCACAAAGGTTGAATAAATATTGAATGACAGTGTGAGTTAAGTAACAAATTCACAGCAGAGCAAGACTTAGAGAGAAAGCAGGTCCCTCCACCAACCTTCTTCCCATGACCACACTTGGCAATAATCTACTCTGGACCTAATTTAGACTGACGACGTTGTCAAACTCACACGGAGAAAAGTTACAGAATGTCTGACATTGGGTTGAAATCTCCAGCCTCTGAGATAAATCTTTCAAAACCTCATCTCCTTTCCAGTATGCAGCCAGCCCAGTGGGGAGGCCCAGGCAGGAGCTGACCCTTCAAATGGCCTAATGATCAAATCTTGAAAAGTTTTCACAGTAGCTTCGGAAAGTTGGATGACATGAGAATAAGGACTCGTGGTTTTCAAATAAAGAGCTTTAGCCAATTATTAATTTTTCACGTAAAATGAGCTTAGCTAAAGAATAGACAGTGAAAACTCTTTGCGAAGAGAGCTCTCATTTCAAACAGTACCAAAAGCCCACTTTTTCTCATGCAAACCATTCAGGAAAATGTGATTACACCAGAAAGCAAAAGAAGGTAGATAACTGGAGAGATATTTGTCTTTTAGGAATTTAACTACAAAATAATTAAATTCAATGGGGTGTGTAATTACACAAAAACGAAACCTGATCTCCCCAGAAATTTCCCCTCTATTACCTTAGGGAAATGAGCCAGAGCCTGTGATTCTTCTCTCTTGCGTTTTCTGTATTAATCTGGTTGTGATTGTTTAAAAAAAAAAACAACAGTATTTTATTCTAAATCTACTTGAGGTAGGTTTCACTCCTCCTGGAATTCCCACAGAGGGAAAGAGTCTGTCCTGCTATTGCCACATGGAGCTTTTGGGCACCTGGCAGCCAGCAAACGTGGCTGGACCCACAGCATCCTTGGCTGTAAACCATCTCTGTGCCTCAGACGGTGGCTTTTTGCAGAACAAAGGCCTTTCTCATTACAGGTGCAGAACTGATAAGAATGGCCTTTTTTCTTTTAACTACAAAACTCAGATAAATCTCTCTAAAGTGCTCATGGGCTCAATGCTTTAACTGACACAGAATATGTCTTTTGAAAAGTATATTTTGAGATAACCATATTTTATTAACATGTAGTGGCTTATTAAAACTGTGAAGAGATAAGGGGAGAAGCATTTTTCAGATGCCAGTTTTCATGCTTCTGTAAACTCTGTGACCCATATATATTTAGTTTTAAATTTTTTTTAATTAAAACAGTTGCTGTACAATATTATGTTAGTTTCCAGTGTATTGCATAGTGACTCAGTATTTGCACACATTATGAAATGATTACCATGATAAGTCTAATAACCATCTGTCTCAACACAAAGTTATTACAATATCGTTGACCATATTCATTAAGCTGTATACTACTGCCTCTCTGTGATATTTATTATACATAAGAGGTTTGCCTGCAATGAGGGAGACCCAGGTTCAATCTCTGGGTCAGGAAGTTCCCCTGGAAAGGAAACAGCAACCCAGTCCAGTATTCCTGACTGGAGAATTCCATGGACACAGCAGCCTGGCAGAGGCTTTTTTTTTTTTTTTTTTTTTGACGTCCATGAGGTCGCAAAGAGTCAGACTTGAGCTGCTTCAAGGGTGTAGCAATCCCACAAGAAAATGATTTTTTTTTTAAGTTTATTAATGTGTATAATTTTAGGCAAAAACTGGGAGTTCTCTGAGAGAATTTTCATGTGGATGTTTTAAACCCACTAGAAATATTGATTGACATGTACCACTTGTGAATATGCTCTTATAATTAACAACCAATCAAATCTCCCTTTCTCCAAACCATGGAGATTACAGATTAAACCCGTTGCAAAGTTAGGATCTTGACTGCAATCCTTTTTAGGGAAATAAAAAAGGCAGGGGCCCTTGGCTTAGACTCTTAGACTCTCCAAGTGGGAACAATAGGTCTTAATGAAGTTCTGGTTTTGTTTTTTGTGGGTTTTTTTTTTTTTTAGTGACTACTTTTTATTTTATTGCTGGAAGGTTTCATGAAAGATGAAGGAAAAACTTCATTGTCCGGTTTGTGTATAAGCACATGTATTTAATCACTGTAGGTCAAAGTGTATCACCACGGTGTGGTCTTTGAGAGAAGAGATGGATTTTCACCCAAAGAAAATGGTTAAGAGACTTAGAGGTGGCCTGACTGTCAGTGTGCTCATTTTAGATCCTTTAAATCACAGCTTCTCCTCAAGAGGCTGTACCCACGATCTTTGCAATCTGACAGCATGAACTGTTTGAGGTTTCAGCGTGGAAAAAAGGCAATATGCTTCTTCTTTTCTTTTTCCATGCTCTTTTTGTTTTTTGGATAAAGAGTGAACATAACAAGTAAAGTTTCAAGTATACAGTGGATTCCGAACAGATATCAACTGATGTTTTCCTGCCTACAGGATGTCTGTGGGCTCCAAGCAATTGAAATTTCAGTTGCTCACTGCATATCCCCTCTTTACAATGTCTACATTGACCAGAACTGAACAGAGCATTCCTTATGCTACTTTATGGTTTTCATACCTATAAATGTATCTAGTAACTATTTTTCATTCATGAGCATCCCTGGCCAGAAACAAAATTTTCGCACAGATTTCAACGAAGCTAAACATGAAATTTAAATGGTTTGAAACAAGATGATCAAAATCAGTAATAAATTAATCTTAAACATTTTTGGACACTCTTCTAAACATAAAAAAATTGTTTTCCTCAATGTTTTCAGATTCCCAAACTACTGCATTTTATTTTCTTTTTCAAGATTACATTTACAAATGGTAAAACTTATAGTAAAGAAAAAAATGAATATCTGGTTCTTTTAACTTTAAAAAAGTCAGTTGTAAACTATACACAGAAAAGAGTGGTAATAATTTTTCTTTTACTTTTGATTTAATCTGCTAAGAGATTGAATAGGAATTTTTTGAAGGCTGATTTGAGCCCATTTGGTGTAACTTCCCTTTTCTTTTTTTGATGTTGATTAGTCTGAAGGGAGTAAAAAAAAGAAAGACGCTGATTTTAGGAATTAGAAATGTATCATATGGGTAAGAACTTCCACTTACCCTCTTGGACCTCCACAGAGACCTGGTGTGTGTGTTCCTCTTGCTTGCCCCAACACATGCTGCTGTCTTTCCCTCTCCATATCAAAGGACAGAAATATAACATTTGTGGAGATTTTGTATGGACTTTATACTGTCTTAGTTACTTTTTACACACCATTCTATGTAACTTTCAAAACAACCCCCAGTGGTAGGAATCTCTATTTTATGGTGAAGAAACTAAGACTGAAAGGTATGTTTACCTGCTCAAGGTGACAGAGCAAAGAAGCAACAGAATGACAAGTTTTTGAAAATGCTAAAAAGTGTTGTAGCTGATGCGCATACAATGCCTGGTGAGACTGCAAGGAGACAGTTGTGGGGAGTCCTTTATACCTGGTGGGAGGAGGAGGGAGGGAGATGTTAATAAAAGACTTCATAGAGCAGACTCATAGATTCAAGAACAAACTAGTGGCTACCAGTGGGGAGAAGAGGACGGGGCAACAATACAGGGGTTGAGGGGTTGGAGGTACAAACTGCTGGGTGTAAAACAGTCTGCAAGGATGTATCGTACAACATGGAGAATATGGCCAATATTTTGTAATTAACAAAACAGAATGTAAAAATTATTTTTAAAAAAATTTTAAAGACTTTATAGAAAAGATGAACTCTGAAAATGAATAGAAAACCCAGAGTTCTCTGATTCCAAAGTTAAAGCTATTTGCATCATCCACTGTCATCATCTCATTATCCTCACTGTCTACCCAAATGTTACCTATCCTTCAACACCAAGCTGATCCTCCACTGTCAAAAACTTGCTGACCACCTTCATCTGTGAACTCCTCTGGTAATTATTTATTAAGTAATTTAATTAATGAATAATAAATAATGCTTTGCCTTATGAGATCCCTTTCCATTGAAATGTTTGTGTAATAAATACTTATGTGTTGGTCCATGTTTGTGGCTTATCACATCAAATATACAGCAAGCTTACTTTATTACACTTTTTACTGTTTCTTTTATAATCCTTTGCATAGTGCCTCAAAAATATAAGTTACTTAACAGATATTTCACATATTTCAAGTCTTTTTCTGTGGTTTCAATTAAAACTGACAGTTACAGAAGTCCTAACTGCATGTGCGTGCTCAGTCGCATCCAGTTCTTTGCAACCCCACACATTATAGCCCGCCAGGCTCCTCTGTCCATGTGGTTCTCCAGGCAAGAATACTGGAGTGGGGTGCCATTTCCCTCCAGGGGATCTTCCCGACCCAGGGATCAAACCTACATCTCCTGTGTCTTCTGCATTGCAGGCAGATTCTTTACCACTGAGTCACCTGGGAAGCTCTTATTGTGGAAATCTACATATGTGCTTAGATTTTCAAAAGCCTTTATATGAACCAAGATTGCTTGCTAAGAATAAGAGCAACACAACACATGCTCAAATTAAGAACTTACGGTGTTTGTAAGATTAATAGCTAAGATAGCTAAATATTTATCATAAGTAGAGTTATCATATTTTAGAGCAGTGCTCAGTTCAGTTCAGTTCAGTGGCTCAGTCGTGTCCGACTCTTTTCGACCCCATGAATCACAGCACGCCAGGCCTCCCTGTCCATCACCAACTCCTGGGGTTCACTCAAACTCACGTCCATTGAGTCGGTGATGCCATCCAGCCATCTCATCCTCTGTCGTCCCCTTCTCCTCATGCCCCCAATCCCTCCCAGCATCACAGTCTTTTCCAATGAGTCAACTCTTCACATGAGGTGGCCAAAGTACTGGAGCTTCAGCTTCAGCATCATTCCTTCCAGAGAAATCCCAGGGCTGATCTCCTTCAGAATGGACTGGTTGGATCTCCTTGCAATCCAAGGGACTCTCAAGAGTCTTCTTCAACATCACAGTTCAAAAGCATCAATTCTTCGGTGCTCAGCCTTCTTGACAGTCCAACTCTCACATCCATACATGACCATTGGAAAAACCATGGCCTTGACTAGACAGACCTTTGTTGGCAAAGTAATGTCTCTGCTTTTGAATATGCTATCTAGGTTGGTCATAACTTTCCTTCCAAGGAGTAAGCGTCTTTTAATTTCATGGCTGCAGTCACCATCTACAGTGATTTTGGAGCCCCAAAAGATAAAGTCTGACACTGTTTCCACTGTTTCCCCATCTATTTCCCATGAAGTGATGGGACCAGATGCCATGATCTTCATTTTCTGAATGTTGAGCTTTAAGCCAACTTTTCACTCTCCTCTTTCACTTTCATCAAGAGGCTTTTTAGTTCCTCTTCACTTTCTGCCATAAGGGTGGTGTCATCTGCATATCTGAGGTTATTGATATTTCTCCCGGCAATCTTCATTCCAGCTTGTGCTTCTTCCAGCCCAGCGTTTCTCATGATGTACTCTGCATATAAGCGCTGTTGAGTAGCAAATCCGTGTAAACTGAACCCAGAGGTCCCTTCCAGCTGCGTTGTATAACCAGTTGATAGTTTTCTGGCCACTGCGGCTTGCACTCAACTCTCTGAATGGCTTCACTTTATTCCAAAGTGAATTTTTATCCTTTGTAAATGGGACTCTACCAGAGCAGACAATTCTTCTTCTCATTAAATCTCCCCTGCTACTATTTTCTTCTTAGAAAAATATCATGAATCATCCAAGAAAACAAAAAGGTCTTTTGAATGGTGATGTGTACCAAAGTTTCATCACCCCTTGCTCCTGTTAATTTTAAATTTAAAAGGTTAATTTTTAACAGTTGTGACAAGAAGCATTCCTAAATCTGGGCAGCCCCAGTTTTGAGGTGTTTCTGTGGCTGATGACAGTGTGTTCATATTTGAAATTGACTTTGCTTAGTTAGACACAGGTGGCTGCTTCCTAATTACCCAGAGAGGTATCAGTTTTAATATGTTTATTCTATAATTTTTCACAATGGTAAAGAAGAGAAAATTTTTTATTTCCTTGGGAAGTCAAATGGCATTGTTCTCTGCTTTCCATTTCAGTCCCTAAAAATAAAGGAGATGAAGCGCCAAGGATTGTTAATTTTTTATGCAGAGTAATTTATGCGTGCATGCTAAGTTGCTTCAGCTGTGTCTGACTCTTTGCAACCCTGTGGACCGTACCCTTCCAAGCTTCTCTGTCCATGGGGTTCTCCAAGAAAGAATATTGGAGTGGGTTACCATTCCCTTCTCCAGGGGATCTTCCCAACCCAGGATTCAAACCCCACGTTTCTTATGTCTTCTGCATTGGCAGACAGGTTCTTTACCACCAGCGCCACCTGGGAAGCGGTAATTGAAACATCCTCTAAGGTCACTGGGAAATCTTAGCACATCTCAGATAAGGTTTTATAAATATCTCAGTTGCAATTAATGTTTTTTCATTTAAAAGGTTTCCACTGAGAAACTAAAAGCTTTCCCACTAAGATCAGAACAAAGCAAAGAGGTCCCCTCTACCTCTCCTTTCAACATCATACTGGAAATTCAAGCTAAGAAAATAAGAAAAGGAAATAAAAGGTACACAAATTGGGAAAGAAAAAATAAAATTTTTGCCCATAGTTGATATGATTGTCTATGTAGAAATATCCAAAAGAATCAACTGAATTTCCTGGAACTAATAAATGATTATAGTAAGGTTTCAGGAAACAATATTAATATTAAAAAGTACATTTCTTTGCTAGGAACAGCAATAAACAAATAGAATTTGAAATTACAAACACAAACACATTAGTCCCTCAAAATGAAACATTTAAGTATAAATTTAACAAAATATGTGCAAATCGAAATGAAGAAAACAATAAAACTCTGACTTAAAAAATCAAAGAAGAACTAACTAAATTGAAAGATATTTCATGGTCATGGGTCAGAAGATTCAATATTATCCAGATGTCAGTTTTTCCCACATCAATCTAAGGATTTAACACAATTCCAATCAAAGAGTCAACAGCTCCTCAGCCAATCCCCAGACTTGAACCAGTTTATAGACCCAGAACCCCTTGAATCAAGAGACGTCTGGGCCCCCTTCAAGAAAGACCCCAGCACACACTACCCAAAATTTATTGTATTAATCATTCTTCTAGCTTTCCCCAAAGAGACCTACAACTTCTTGCCAGGGTACTTTGGGAAAGTGAAAATAATCAGACCTTTATTGGACTACTAGATACTAGCTCTGAACTACACTTATACCAAGAGACAGTGGTTCTTCAATCAGAATATGAGCTTCTGGAGGTCAGGTGACCAATGGAGTTTTCACTCAGGTCCTTCTCACAGTGTGCCCAGTGGGACCCTACGCCCATCCTGTGGTTATTTCCCTGCTCCAGAAAGTAGAATTGGAGCTGACATACTTAGCTGCTAGCAGACTCCCCACACGGGTTCCCTGACCTGTGGAGTAAGGCTATTATAGTGGCAAATGCCAAGTGGAAATCATTAGAACTGCTTAAACTTACAAAAATAGTAAATCAAGAGCAATTCTGTATCCCTGAAGGGATGGCAGACATGTAAAAGGTGTAGACCCCTTTGCCCATATTTGTGGAAAAGACCCACCAGAAGCAGTTTGCTCTCAGCTAACAAGAAATACATCTTCACTGCCCTATTTAAGGGGTATACTAGCTCTCCTGACTTAGATCAAAACAGATGACAGAGCTGTCAATCACCACTCCCCTCCACAAGGCACCATGGTGCTTCACTGTATTGATGACATGGTGCTGGTTGGACCCACTGAGTGAGAAGTAGCAACTACTCTATGCTTGTTGGTAAGACATTCATGTGTCAGAGGGTGACAATAAATCTAACTAAAATTCAGAGGACGTCTACCTCTGTGAAACTTCTAGGGGTCCAATGGTGTGGGATTTGTCAAGAGAGCCTTTTAAAAAAGTTTTATTTGTTTATTTGGCTATATGGAGTCTTAGTTGTGGCACGTATGCTTAGTTGCTCTGTAGCATGGGGGATCTCAGTTCCCTGACCAGGGATCGAACCCACATCCCCTGCATTACAAAGTGGAGTCTTAACCACTGGACCACCAGGGAATTCCCAACCAAAACAGTCCTTTCACAGTGAAAGATCAAGTCTTGTATCTGGCCTGTCCTACAATCAAGGAAGAGGCACAAAAACCTATGGGGTCTCTTGGGATTTGAGGGATAACATTTTCCTCATTCAGCATGTTACTCTGACCCACTACTGAGTGACCCCAAAGCTGCTAGTTTTGAGTGGGGCCCAAACAAAGAGAGGGCTCTGCAATGGGTCCAGGCTGCTGTTCCAGCCATCCCACCCCTCGGGTCATGTGGTTCAGGAGACCCAGTGGGGCTGGGAATGCCAGCAGCAGATAGGAGTGCTATGTGGTGGTGTTGACAAGCCCCTATGGGTGGGTCACAGCTCAGACCTTGGGATTTTGGAGCAAAGCCCTGACATCTTCTCCAGATAACTGAACATGTATACAAGCTCTGTGCCCTGTCCTTTGAAGTCAACAGCTTTTGCTTTAATCTCTCAGGCCTCCCTTGAGTTTCCAAAGGCTGGATCAAGAGTTAGTGATTAGGAAACAAGAAGATGTAGGAACAAATAGCTGTTGGGCTGGGAAACTGGTAACAATTTAGCTCATAAACCAGCCACACATGTAGCAGAGTCCTTCGAACACCCAGTTCCCTGAGAGATATAGATAAAGGTCTGACCCACATTCCTAAATTGTTTTTACAGGGAGCAGACCCCCATCAGATGAAAACTGCTGGTTGCAAGCTCATAGACAAACCACAAGGTTGGTGACACTCAAAATTTTACCTTGATGTCAACCAATCTGAGAATTGTGCACAAGCTAATCACGTGCCTTGCAGCTTCCGCCACCCCCCTCCACCCCCACCCCCGCACTGTCTTTAAACATCATGGCTCTGTACCCTTCTCTTCCCACAGCTTCAGAATTAGGCACATTTGTTAAAGGAAGAGAGCATCGTACATGTTTGAGGCCAGCCCACGCCTATGAGTTTGGCTTCATTTCTTAAGCTCCACCAGATTAGGGAAGATTTCACTCTATCTTTTGGAAGCTACTTGCCAAGTTCCTGAGCCTCTTATGTGTATCCCCATGCATTTGGGACTTAAAATTTCCAGTCTATCATATCCACCCGATAAGACTGGCAAAAAGCTGAAATGCCTCCCCTTTCTCTCAGTAGCATTCTCCTACATGACTTAGAACTAGCAAAAGTTTTCCAGAGAGAAAATGCCTGGCATCACCAGCCAATTGCAGAGGGACCCCTCCCTCAGAAATACCAACCCATCCATTACTTGTTGCTTCTTCATCTCTCTGTTATCTTCAAAACTTTTTTTGTATGTTTGATTCCTCTGTTGCTGCTGCTAAGTCACTTCAGTTGTGTCCAACTCTGTGTGACCCCATAGACGGCAGCCCACCAGGCTCCCCTGTCCCTGGGATTCTCCAGGCAAGAACACTGGAGTGGGTTGCCATTTCCTGCTCCAATGCATGAAAGTGAAAAGTGAAAGGGAATTTGCTCAGCCGTGTCTGACTCTTCGTGACCCCATGAACTGCAGCCCACCAGGTCCCTCCATCCATGGCATTCTCCAGGCAAGAGTATTGGAGTGGAGTGCCATTGCCTTCTCCGTTGAGTCCTCTAGTTGTAGGCAAAACATTGGGCTGCAGTAAACTACTGTATTCTATCCAAAAGCAGTTGAGAGTGATCTTTCTGCTCTACAAATCTGAACACATCATTCTCCTACTTAAATACTTTAATGCTTCTCCATTTCTCTCAAGATAAAATCTAGAATCTTTAAAAGAGCTTATGAGACCTTTGCTAATAAGACCTTTGTTGAATGTGCCCTATCCTCTGATATACCTGGGCTTTCCATTCTTGACTGCTCCTACTGGAAGGTACTTCCTTCATGGTGCCTTCTTTGACTGACTAATTGTTACTTGTTCTTCAGGACCCAGGTCATCTCCTCCTTCTAGAGAAAGACTAGTCAGAACACCCAAGGCTGATTCAGATGCTCCAGCTGAAATTTCTTATTGTTGTTGTCTGTTTACTGCTGTATCCCTACTAACTTCCACTCTCCTCTGGTCACGGGGAATGTATCATATTCATGTCAGAGATGTCTCCAAGAGTGGACTTTAGCATCCTGGATTTCAGGAGCCAAACTCCCTGGGTTCAAATGTTAGCTCTGCCCCTTGTGAGCTGTATGAGCTTAGACAAGGCTTTGCATCCTAGAGTCTTCATTTTAAATGGAAATAGATAAAGTGGTTATCTAGTAGGGTTGAATTGGACAAAAAGAAAGGTAAACGCTGTGAAACAGAGTGTCTTGTGCAATAGCAGAATTTCATATAAAAACAACCAAAACAGATAAATATTATGCAAACACACACAAAAGGGGAACACAGGAATTACTGGCCTATGAAATCTTCCCACACCATCTTTCTTCCATCTTGACTCTTTTTTATTGGAGTATAATTGATTTACAGTGTTGTGTTAGTTTCTGCTGTTCAACAAAGTGAATCAGCTATATATATACATATATCCCCTCCCTCTTGACTCTTTCTCCTACTACATCCCTAAAAAAAAAAAAAAAATCCCACACCTCTAGGCCATCATAGAGCACTGAGCTGAGCTCCCTTGTGCTATCCAGCAGGCCCCCACTAGCTCTCTACTTTACACATGGTAGCCAGTGTGTATATATGCCAATCCTAATCTCCCAATCCATCCCACCCTCCCTTCCCCAACACCGTGTCCATATGTACACTCCCAATGTCTGCGTCTCCATTCCTGCACTGAAAAAAGGTTCATCTGTACCATCTCTCTAAGCTCCCACATTTCAGATGGACACAAGTCAGTAAAAAACCCATGAGGCAAAGTTGGGGTCTATGTAATGTAAGCTCACTCCAATCAGGATTTTATCCCCACCATTCTACCTAAATTGGTCTTGTCATATCACCTCCCACCTTGGCACTGGTAAATCCAATGACCAGTGCTCAGTATTCATCTTAGGTACCTCTCGGCAACATCTGACCCAGATCATCACTCTTCCTTTCTCTCTCTAGTTGGCTTTCAGGACTCCATATTCTCTGGGCTTTCCTCCGAGGTCATTATTTTCTCCACTATGTGTCTCCTTAGTTAGTTTCTCCTCCCTGCCTCTAATGTTCTAATTCCCAGGACTCTCTGCTAGCTCTTCTCCAGTGTTTATACTCAAACCCATGATTATCTCACTCAATTTCTTTGGTTTACTACTACTACTACTACTAAGTTGTTTCAGTCGTGTCTGACTCTGTGCGACACCATGGACTGCAGCCTACCAGGCTTCTCAGTCCTTGGGATTCTCCAGGCAAGAACACTGGAGTGGGTTGCCATTTCCTTCTCCAATGCATAAAAGTGGAAAGTGAAAGTGAAGTCACTCAGTTGTGTCCGACTCTTAGCGACCTCATGGACTGCAGCCTACCAGGCTCCTCCATCCATGGGATTCTCCGGGCAACAGTACTAGAGTGGGGTGCCGCTGCCTTCTCCTCTTTGGTTTAACTAGTGTCTAAATGCTAAAGACTCTCAAAAACACCCCAGCACCCAGCCCAGACCTCTCCCTTGAACTCCAGGCTTATTTATCAAATTGCCTGCTTGCTCTCTCCATCTGGATCTCAAACATGCATCTCTAACTCAACATGTTCAAAACTGAACTGTTTCTCCAAACCTCCATCCACAGCCTTCCCCATTTCAGTTGATAACATATCTATCCCTGAAGTAGCCCTGACCTAAATCCATGTGATTTTCTTGGTTCTTATCCATTTCTCACACCCAACAACAAATCTGTTAGCACATCAGTTGGCTCTATACTTTGGGCTAACTGCAAGAAAGCTATTTTTAAAAATTATTTCCCAGAGGACACACAAAACAACTTCCATTTACATCTGTAAATATATGGCATTTAGTCACACATCCATGTCTAGCTCCTAGGGGGACCAGAAATTGCAGGCCACAGTGTTACCTGAAAACAAGTCAGGTTTTTTTCACCCTGGAGAAGAACTAGTCCTTGGAGTCAACCCAATCACAGATTCTAAATGACCATGAGCTTCTATAAAATGATGTGGAAGCTAATATTATCTAGGAGCTAGCATTAAAATCCATTTTCTGAACACTACATATAATCCTATGTTAATAGTATCATATATTCAGAACACTATAAGAAGTTTATTTCCTTATATCAGCCAGCCAAACATCCCACCTGTTTCAGTCTGTTTCAAAATCTATCCCAGCTAGTTTACTAACAGCTTATTGAAAGACTGATCAGTGGTTTTTCAACAACTTATAGAATTGCTGGAAAGATCAAAGAAACATTGGTCTAGATAGACAGATACTCCACAGAATTATGCTACAAAGGGAGAAGCTGGCCCCTATGATCAAGAAGCCAGTTGAAAGACTGGAAAACTGTAGGCCCACACCACTATTTCTATAGTCACAAAGCTGCCAAAAAAAGAAACAAACACAGTCAATGCCATTCAGGGTCGTCTTAGAGAAAAATAGCAGAAACAGTGGAAATATAGGCGCTGCTTGCTTCCAACTTGAGGACATCTGAGCAACTGACTGGTAAATCTGAATGACATCCAGAATCCCAGCTGAAGAGGGTCTGGAAGGAGGATGGAGTATCTAAAATGAGAAATCCTACATAACAGATGTGGCTACTGGGAAAGATTGAGGGCAAGAGGAGAAGGGAGTGACAGAGGATGAGATGGTTGGATGACCAACTCAATGGACATGAGTCTGAGCAAGTTCCCAGAGATAGTGAAGGACAGGGAAGCGTGGTGTGTTCCAGTCCATGGAGTCACAGAGTCAGACACGACTAAGCAACTGAACAACACAATGTAAAAGACATGATTTGCAAATTTACATCTTTTACAGACGAATCATTTATTTGTCAGAGAAGGCAATGGCAACCCACTCCAGTACCTTGCCTGGAAAATCCCATGGACAGAGGAGCCTGGTAGGCTGCAGTCCATGAGGTCGCTAAGAGTCGAACACGACTGAGCAACTTCACTTTCACTTTTCACTTTCATGCATTGGAGAAGGAAATGGCAACCCACTCCAGTGTTCTTGCCTGGAGAATCCCAGGGACAGAGGAGCCTGGTGGGCTGCCGTCCATGGGTCGCACAGAGTCAGACACGACTGAGGCAACTTAGCAGCAGCAGCAGCATTTATTTGTGTCCACAGCTAAAATAAGCAGCATGGATGACTCAAGTCCATAGGTAATTGGGGGGAAATTTATTTTTACTAGAACTTATAATCTTTTACTTTCTTTGATCATTTTGGTGAGGAAGGTATTCAATGAGTGGCAGTGTTTTGAGTTTCCTTTTGGCTTCTGTATGTCTCCATTCAGAGTGCACTAAGAAGTAGCAAAAGAGCTAAAAGGAAGATAGCTATCAGGAAAAAAAAAATATATACTCAGATCACTCATTTATGAGATCACCAGCCCAGGAAAAACTGAGCATTGGCTGACTATTGCCATACTGTGATGTTTGCATACTCCGTTGCTCAGTCTTATCCAACTCTGCAACCTCTTAGACTGTAACTCACCAGGCTCTTCTGTCCACGAGATTCCCCAGGCAAGAATACTGGAGTGGGTTGCCATTTCCTTCTCCAGGGCATATTCCCAGCCCAGGGATGAAACCAGAGTCTTTGATGTCTCCTGCACTGGCAGATGGGTTCTTTACCACTAGCACCACCTGGGAAACCCAAAAAAGATACATTGTAAGCAATACTGCATATTGTCTGTAAGTGTTCAGTTCAGTTGCTCAGTCGTGTGCAACCCTTTGTAACCCCATGGACTGCAGCATGCCAGGCCTCCCTGTCCATCACCAACTCCCGGAGTTTACTGAAACTCATCTCCGTTGAGTCAGTGATGCCATCCAACCACCTCATCCTCTGTCGTTCCCTTCTCCACCCACCTTCAATTTTTCCCAGCATCAGGGTCTTTTCAAGCGAGTCAGTTTTTCGCATCAGGTGGCCCAAGTATTGGAGTTTCAGCTTCAGCATTAGTTCTTCCAATGAACATTCAGGACTGATTTCCTTTAGGATGGACTGGTTGGATCTATTATAATTATCAATTTATTTGATGCACTACTGAATTCATTCATATTATTTTTAGCAAATTTTATTTTCTCAATCAGTGGCTACTAAAAGTATAATAACTATAATATGGAAATATAGAAAACATTCTCCATGTTGAAAGGGTCCTTCTGTCCAAAAAATTCAAGTGTCACTTCTACCCAACTCTTACTTCTGGTTTTGAAGGTAATGGATTCAGACGCCCACCCAAGGGAACTAAAGGAGATTTTAGAATTACAGCTTCTAATATGAAGATTGCATAACAATACATAATAGTCATAATTTTCACCAAGGGAAAACATGAGTTATTTCATAACCTAGGCCATGTTATAAAGTAGCAATCCAAATGGGGCATGTGTGCATGTGTGTGTGTGTGTGTGTGTGTGTGTTATAGAGGACAATAGCTATGTTTTTGCACAGATTTTTGATGTGATGATATATAATATGATGGAGAAATAACTGGGGCTTATTAATCAGTCTTTGACCATCAACCCAACCCTGAGCTGATTAAGCTATTTTTCCTATAAAATATTCATTTCCAAAAGAAAAAGTATTATTGTTAGAACAAGCCCAAGGTTCAGACAGTTTTTATTTTCCCACACTTATGTGACAAGGAATAATTTAGCTCATCTTTTTCTATGATATTTGTGGTTTATTTCTTAAACAGAAGGATTCCTGTTTCAAGATACTCTATAAATGTCCACTTTTCTTTCAAAAACCTGGGTGACCTCTAATATGATTTCAATTTCACAGGGGGCAGAGGGAGGGGGTGGGCGACAGGAATCACATAAAAGTTATTGGTTCACTGCCATTATAATGAAAACCATGTGTATGGGGAAATTCACAGCCATAAATCTCTCGATGCACATAACTTCTAATTAAAACCTCATAACAATCTTTCCCAAATAATGAACACAATTTTTAGATCTAGCTTTATTTCATTATCTCAGATATAGACATAAGGAGTGTGTATCTGGGGATACAGTGCTTGCATACCCTCTCAGAAATGCCAGAACACCATAGCCACCGTCTCCCAAAAAAAGTGTCAAAGGAGGGAAGTTGTTGGCATTAAAAATAGTATTTACTCTACAGATTTAACATCCTGTGGGTCTCAGCTATCCTATTCTGTTAGGAAGACATTGGACTTAGATAAACTAGTCTCACCAGAACGTGAACATGTATACTCTAGAATTCAGAATTCATCTTATGTTGAATAAGAATGATCTGAGTGGGACTTTCCTGGTGGTCCAGTGGTGAAGACCATCTTCCAATACAGGGTGTGCAGGTTCAATGCTTGGTCAGGGAGCTGAGATTCCACATGCCTTGCAACCAAAAACCAAAACATAAAACAAAAGCAATACTGTAACAAATTCAGTGAAGATTTTAAAAATGGTCCACATCAAAAAAAAAAAAAAGAATGATCTGAGCTGTGCCTAGAGCCCAGCTCATTGTATATGCTATTTTGTTGGTCTGGGGTTTGGAGTGTATGCTAAGGAAAGCATGATGCCTTTCTTTGAATAGTCACATTTCATGCAGTTCACTTTGCCTCTTGCCAGCTCCTAGTGGCCAACCCAAATAACATTAACAAATTCCAAGGAGGACAAGTGTTCTTCCAGAGGAAGACAAATTGCATGAAAGAGCCTAAAGGCCTACAACAAACAATCAATAAGGGACTTTCCTGGTGATCCAGTAGTTAAGAATCTGCCTTCCAATGCTGGGCAACGTGGGTTTGATCCCTGGATGGAGAACTAAGATTTCCACTTGCAACGGAGCAACCACTGAGCCTGTGCACCACAACTAGAGAGAAGCCTTCACGCTGCAACAAAGATCTCATGTGCCACAACTAAGACCTGACACAGCCAAATAAATAAACAAAATTTTTAAAGAGTCAATGATTTCAGCTTAAACCAAATTTCAGAAACATTCCATGAATGATGAAGAAAGTATTTCCTTTCCGTTAGAATCCTAAAGAGAGAACAATCATTTGGCCCTTAAAACGGTATGTTAATTGCTTTCTTCATTGAGAATTGTTTCTTGTCTCGGCTGGACAATATTGATAATGGTAATAAACATGTTTAATCTATTAGTTTAAATGGAGCACTTATCCTGCCCTAAGGAGCCTTCTTTGAACTCGCTTTCCATCTCCTAAAAAGTCATGGCTAATCAACAAGCATAAATCACTATTAAAATACAGTAAATCTAATGGCTGTATTACTTGCCTCTTAACAGCAAGTTAATTCATCAACTATGCATATACTGTAATGATCCTTGGTAGAAATTATAATGGTGCTTTTATGGAAGCAAAATAGCATTTAACTATAGGTAATATGGTAATAAACTTGCATCACTAGCTCCACTAGAAAACATATACAACTGCCTCTGTGCCAACTCAAATAGAGTTTTATTGAATGCACCTGATTTAAAGCCCTCTTTTGGTTTTCCTTTTTAATAACTTAATAAGAACCAGTGATAGTCTAGCCGGCTTGTGCATATGTGTTGAAAATTCAAAAATCAACTTCAGACCTGCTTATCAATTTATAGAAACTATCAGAAGCAGCATAACATAAATTTAATGTTTTTGTTTTTTTAAAAAAAAATTCTTTTTAAATTAACCTGGCCTTTTGTCGTAAATCATTTTCACAATCTGCTTAGAACATCTAAGAACCCGGCTTATCAAAGATTTCCCAAGACCCTTCATTCAAGCCTGGCCTTTATGTTGAAAGAGCTCAAGCCGCTGGCTGCTACAAGGACTCCAGGATTATGACTGAAGGAGGCTACCCAAGAGTGATCATTCTTCACTGACATCTGCAGCCATTGATGGTGACCGGCTTGGAGGCCCAGGCAGCAGGCCATTAGGGCTTGGCCTCTGTGTCATGTCAGCTGCCTGTGAGCACGAGTGCCAGGTGCAGGAGCCCTGCACAGAGGAGCCCGGAGTCGAGGGTAATGGTCGCAGCGATTACGAACTGATAATTATTCCCTCCCTATTTCATTTCAACTAACTGGTTGCTTCACTGATTATTTTCCCTTTATTACTGAAAATGGTATCCCATGGAGAGGGGCTGATTATATCTTTCTTTCTGGAGAGACTTTGATTTCGAAATGATGTAGCCTGTTGTTTGTGAGATTGTACCTATTTGCCACAAATCTCTAAAAACCACCCTATGGGCTATTTCACAGTGGAGAGTTGGAGGGTTAATGCAAAATATTGTCCTCTTGATACTCTTTTTTTTAAAAAAACCATAACTCCATATGTGGTCCACTTGCTTTTTTTTTCTATTCTGTTTGTATTCATTGAGCAAGTTCTCAATTTCTCTTTGTCGAGTTCCCCTCATTTTCACAGACATAGACTTAAGAAGTCACATTTTACCTCCATGTACCTACCATAGCATGGCACTGTGCTTGCATTCACAAATGTGGCACAAATTTTATATGATTCAATAAAATAAGCATTTTTATAGTCATGTGCTACATGGCCAAACACTAATTAAAAACAGGATGGAGCTTTTATTTCCCCCATTAGTGATATGAGGGCCAAAGTGTTTTAGCTGAACAATGGTTTTCATTGCTATGCAACACAGTTATTAAAGGCTGAACACAAGAGTTTCAAAGGAATATTGTGTAAGCAATAGGGGCCACTTGGTGATGTTAATCGAAGTGACAATCTGCCAAGATTGAATGCTGTAAAAGATAGCAGTTTGGAATTGAACGTTTAAAAATTAAATAATTGAAACAATTATAAAATGAACACAATGCTCTCCTACAAGTGAATATAAATCTTTTCATCCAAAATCTCAAAACTTACCAGCCTGCCAAGTTTTCCTTAGTGTAGGAAAATTCCAACTCTTATAGATAACTGCAAACTCCATCAGTGACATCTTAAAGAGAGATTTAACATTTCTGGAAATTTTGAAGCCGTGAAGGGGAAAAAAATTGTTTTCTATTTTTTTGTTCTTCCCTGAAAAGGTGAAAGAATAAAAGAATACTAAAATCATGCAGATAGTCAATCAGATTTTCTAGATTTAAGATAACTCTGCTACCTTATGTATATAGAAATTGGTTTGCTAAAAACACATTTATTATATCAAAATTTAAAATAAACCTTATCAGATGGTATAAAAGTTATTTCTAGAATTCCTTTTTCTTTTTTTTTTTCTTTTGATAGAGGCTCATGCTATCAAACTTTGTGGAATCCAACACTTCTTAACTTTTTTTTAGAGTATGAGAAGTAGACCAAGATTGTGAAGGAGAAGAATCAATATTTTTAAAAGGACCTCATTATGTCAAATGGATTCAGAAGGCACCTTTTAAAAGAAATGGGTTTGAAGAGGAAAAGAAAAGCAATGCAAACTTCACTGACTATTATTTTTGCTCTATGAAATATTATCTAGTACTCTCTGTTGGAATTGCATATTCCATATGACATTATTTTTGAAGTCTCATTCTTGCTTGCCATATGGAAATGTTTCCATATGTGAGAAGTTGGTCTCACCATTTTGCTGAGGGAAATAAATAAAACAGAGTTCTGTGGCCAATTGGAACCAAGTAACCAACATCAGTTTCAGATCCAGCACTGGTAACCTCTTGGAGTTAACTGTACTTAGCTCTCCAACCTCCTAGACTCTGTCTCTGTTAAGACTGGCTTATGCACTGGAGAAGGAAATAGCATCCCACTCCAGGGTTCTTGCCTGGGAAATCCCATGGGCAGAGGAGCCTGGGTGGTTACAGTCCATGGGGTCACAAACAGTCAAACACGATTTGGCGAACTAGCATGAACGCACGCACGCATCAATTTTCCATACACCACCAGATTATTAGGAATTCCACTAGGATTTATATGTAACTTGCAAAAACACCTATTATTGAATCTAATGCCTTAATTGTGAGTATACTCTCAGACATTGTACCTATTTGTGCTGCAGCCCATGGGGTCACAAAGTGTCGGGCATGACTTGGCGACTGAACAAACACAAATACAAATACCTACTATGATTCCGATATTCAGGTGTTTTTGTATACCTGTTACTCTAAAGTTGAGAGTTATTACAAAATTTTCCCAAAGTATTTTTCTTTTTTTCTTTTTGAAATTAAAAACGTGGTACATTTGCAAATATCAGGTCACCAGGCCAGGGTAGCAAGTTTCAATTTATTTTAATACGTGCTTTTATTATTTTCGCCCTGGTTATTTTCAGCAAACAAAGCAATATGTTTTTTAAATTCTAATATCCGTGAACATATGTTTGTCATATCCCTGGCTCTAGATCCAAAATCACAGCCTCTGTAAGTGCGCCGATTCTTGCATCTTCCTTTTACAGAGCGATATGCGTGTCACCTCTAAGCAGAAATGCTTTGGCTCTGGCCGTCCAGTGTGATTTGCTCTAGTGTTAACATTCATTGCATGTAATATTTAATGAGGCTTTCCTAGTGGCTCACCTGTAAAGAATCCACCCGCCAGTGCAGGAGACATGGGCTTGATCCCTGGGTCAAGAAGATCCACTAGAGAAGGAAATGGCGACCCACTCCAGTGTTCTTGCCTAGAGAGTCCCATGGACACAGGAGCCTGACAAAAGAGCGGACACAACTTAGTGACTAAACAACAACAGGGGTATTCAACGACATGAAACCATAGGTTAATCTATAAAAGTGGTTTCCTAATACATGCCTTTTGGACACATTTGTTCTTTTCTCACATTCTTTTACTCCCTTTTTCTCTCATTGGGAACCAAACTCGAGATAATAACATTGAATCTATTCACTTTGTCAAGGGTTGTTTAAAAACAGCATAAACAGCTACCCTAGTGCATCTAAGTGCCTGGCATGAGATTCTGTAACCAGGCAAACAGCAGCACACCAGGCCAGCTGAATCTTACACTCAGCATCATTTCCTTAGACTGAGCAATTTTGGCTCCTTCTGCTACCCACAACTCCCCTCGCTCATAATTGGACAATTACCCTTAACTACTTTTTGAAAGTAGTATGTGCCATCTGTCACATTACAAGGCTTGATTTTTGCTTCTTTCTATCATTTGGGGAATGCCAGAGGTGGGGGACACCAAACACTGAAAAGCATGGAAATATTTCAGAGGGTAAGTTTATTTTGGGTAAGTTTATTTTCCTTTTTTTGTTGTTATGGACATGTTCACTGTTTAAGAATGTTAATAATATGGAAAGAATTCCCAGAAATTTTTGGTCAAATTTCAGGTATATAGAAGTTAAAGATATTCAGTTGTACAAACCAAGTATTCAAAACAAATACTGTGGCTGTGGATTTGAGTGAGCTGGTCTTTAAAAGGACAGGGTGAAGTGGGAACTCTTCAGTTTAACCTCTCTTAACCTCTTTGCTGTGTGTGACTTACAATTTTCTTAGTCATAATGATATCACAGTGTATTTTCTCTCTGAATGATCAGACCCAGAAGCACAGTTAAACCATACCCACTCCTCTCTCCACCCTGGAAGCACCCATCCAGTACCTCACTTGTGAAAAGCAAAATAATAAAATGGTACTTTTCCTCTTAACTTGATGTCCTTGTGATTTTTACATTTTCTCTGAGAATTCAATGAGTTCTTCAGATTCCTAAGATTTTTATTTTTCTAAAAACACTGTAATAATAAGATACAGAACTTGTTTGATAAAATCTTAAATTTTATCTATATTTTTGGTGACCAAAAAATTAGAATGAACTTATAACTTGAGACTCTGGTATTGTAGATATCTCTACCATCTTCTGAATATTCAACTTTGCTATAGAAAACAAAATAAACAGAATAAATAAAACCATTAGAAGGATGAAGCACAGACTTAACGTTTATGAGACATAGATGAAATTTACAGGGTGTAAATTGTCAATTTGTTGACAGGGTGTAGTTGTCAATAATGAGTAAGCAGGAAGCTTGAGAGACACGAGCAGCATATACAAGATTTATTATATGTAAAGTAAGTTAGTAATTTCTAAGACCCTTTGCGACTCCATGGACTGGAACCCATCAGGCTCCTCTGTCCCTGGGATTTTCCAGGCAGGAGTACTGGAGTGGATTGCTGTTCCCTTCTCCAGGGGTTCTTCCTGACCCAGGGATCAAAATAGGTCTCCTGCACTGCAGACAGATTCTATACCATTTGAGCCACCAGGGATCAGGGCAGCTCCACACAAATTAAAGGTACATAAAATTAATGGAACATATTATGGAACAGACAAGAATATTACTTACAGATAGAAAGGAATGGAAAGACCACAGAATAATTATAGACCATGTCACCTCTATGCTGATAACCCTGCCATCTATAAGTTGGCCACCTATTGGTAATACCCATCATGGTATCATTCTGGCCCTATATGTACTTTGTTCAAGAAATTCAGGTAAAACCTAGAGTTTCAGAGGTTAACGGACAAATCATGGCAAAGACTGGGCATATTTCCCAGCTTCTCTAGGCTACAGCAAGTGAGTGTTGACCCTGTTATGGCTGTTCAGTCGCTCAGTCATGTCCAACTCTTTGTGACCACATGGACTGCAGCATGCCAGGCTTCCCTGTCCTTCACCATCTCCCAGGATGTTTCAATTGCTGGTGTTCTTCAGAACAACACCATCAGCTGGGAAGACTTATGAGTCTGAGAGAAAAGAGCAGAAATCAGGCAATGACCCTTCCATCCTGCTTGCATCCTGCTTTGTATTAATCTTCCCTTCCTTTTCTCCTTACTTCTCCTGTGCATTCTTAAATGATTTTAATTTGAGCATTTTAATTTGGCCAGTGAGCTTCTCTGTCCCATGACCATTGGGATACTCTGAATATGCCTGGTTCATGTATTTCAAGGTTTTATCAATTCAATTCAGTCGCTCAGTCATGTCCAAATCTTTGCAACCCCATGAATCCCAGCACGACAGGCCTCCCTGTCCTTCACCAACTCCCGGAGTTCACTTAGACTCACGTCCATCGAGTCAGTGATGCCATCCAGCCATCTCATCCTCTGTCGTCCCCTTCTCCTCCTGCCCCCAATCCCTCCCAGCATCAGAGTCTTCTCCAATGAGTCAACTCTTCGCATGCGGTGGCCAAAGTACTGGAGTTTCAGCTTTAGCATCATTCCTTCCAAAGAAATCCCAGGGCTCATCTCCTTCAGAATGGACTGGTTGGATCTCCTTGCCGTCCAAGGGACTCTCAAGAGTCTTCTCCAACATCACAGTTCAAAAGCATCAGTTCTTCGGCACTCAGCTTTCTTCACAGTCCAGCTCTCACATCCATACATGACCACAGGAAAAACCATAGCCTTGACTAGACGGACCTTTGTTGGCAAAGTAATGTCTCTGCTTTTGAATATGCTATCTAGTTTGGTCATAACTTTTCTTTCAAGGAGTAAGCGTCTTTTAATCTCATGGCTGCAGTCACCATCTGCAGAGATTTTGGAGCCCAGAAAAATAAAGTCTGACACTGTTTCCACTGTTTCCCCATCTATTTCCCATGAAGTGATGGGACCAGATGCCATGATCTTCATTTTCTGAATGTTGAGCTTTAAGCCAACTTTTTCACTCTCCACTTTCACTTTCATCAAGAAGCTTTTTAGTTCCTCTTCACTTTCTGCCATAAGGGTGGTGTCATCTGCATATCTGAGGTTATTGATATTTCTCCCAGCAATCTTCATTCCAGCTTGTGCTTCTTCCAGCTCAGCATTTCTCATGATGTACTCTGCTGCTGCTGCTGCTGCTGCTAAGTCGCTTCAGTCGTGTCCGACTCTGTGCGACCCCATAGACGGCAGCCCACTAGGCTTCCCTGTCCCTGGGATTCTCCAAGCACGAACACTGGAGTGGGTTGCCATTTCCTTCTCCAATGCATGAAAGTGAAAGTGAAGTCACTCAGTCGTGTCCGACTGTAGCGACCCCATGGACTGCAGCCCACCAGGCTCAACTGTCCATGGGATTTTCCAAGCAAGAGTACTGGAGTGGGGTGCCATTGCCTTCTCTGATGATGTATTCTGCATAGAAGTTAAATAAGCAGGGTAACAGTATACAGCCTTGACGTACTCCTTTTCCTATTTGGAACCACTCTGTTGTTCCATGTCCAGTTCTAACTGTTGCTTCCTGACCTGCATATAGGTTTCTCAAGAGGCAGGTCAGGTGGTCTGGTATTCCCATCTCTTTCAGAATTTTCCACAGTTTATTGTGATCCACACAGTCAAAGACTTTGGCATAGTCAATAAAGCAGAAATAGATGTTTTTCTAGAACTCTCTTGCTTTTTCCATGATCCAGGGCATGTTGGCAGTTTGATCTCTGGTTCCTCTGCCTTTTCTAAAACCAGCTTGAACATCAGGAAGTTCACGGTTCACATATTGCTGAAGCCTGGCTTGGAGAATTTTCAGCATTACTTTACTAGCGTGTGAGATGAGTCCAATTGTGCGGTAGTTTGAGCGTTCTTTGGCATTGCCTTTCTTTGGGATTGGAATGAAAACTGACCTTTTCCAATCTTGTGGCCACTGCTGAGTTTTCCAAATTTGCTGACATATTGAGTGCAGCACTTTCACAGCATCATCTTATAGGATTTTAAATAGCTCAACTGGAATTCCATCACTTCCACTAGCTTTGTTCGTAGTGATGCTTTCTAAGGCCCACTTGACTTCACATTCCAGGATGTCTGACTCTAGGTCAGTGATCACACCATCGTGATTATCTTGGTCGTGAAGATCTTTTTTGTATAGTTCTTCTGTGTATTCTTGACACCTCTTCTTAATATCTTCTGCTTCTGTTAGGTCCATATCATTTCTGTCCTTTACTGAGCCCATCTTCACATGAAATGTTCCCTTGGTATCTCTAATTTTCTTGAAGAGACCTCTAGTCTTTCCCATTCTGTTGTTTTCCTCTATTTCTTTGCATTGATCGCTGAGGAAGGCTTTCTTATCTCTTCTTGCTATTCTTTGGAACTCTGCATTCAGATGCTTATATCTTTCCTTTTCTCTTTTGCTTTTCACTTCTCTTCTTTTCACAGCTATTTGTCAGGCCTCCCCAAACAGTCATTTTGCTTTTTTGCATTTCTTTTCCATGGGGATGGCCTTGATCCCTGTCTCCTGTACAATGTCACGAACCTCCGACCATAGTTCAGCAGGCACTCTATCAGATCTAGTCCCTTAAATCTATTTCTCACTTCCACTGTATAATCATAAGGGATTTGATGTAGGTCATACATGAATGGTCTAGTGGTTTTCCCTACCTTTTCAATTTCAGTCTGAATTTGGCAATAAAGAGTTCATGATCTGAGCCACAGTCAGCTCCTGGTCTTGTTTTTGTTGACTGTATAGAGCTTCTCCATCTTTGGCTGCAAAGAATATAATCGATCTGATTTCGGTGTTGACCATGTGGTGATGTCCATGTGTAGAGTTTTCTCTTGTATTGTTGGAAGAGGGTGTTTGCTATGAGCAGTGCATTTTCTTGGCAAAACTCTGTTAGTCTTTGCCCTGCTTCATTCCGTATTCCAAGGCCAAATTTGCCTGTTACTCCAGGTGTTTCTTGACTTCCTACTTTTGCATTCCAGTCCCCTATAATGAAAAGGACATCTTTTTTGGGTGTTAGTTCTAAAAGGTCTTGTAGGTCTTCATAGAACCGTTCAACTTCAGCTTCTTCAGCATTATTGGTTGGGGCATAGACTTGGATTACTGTGACATTGAATGGTTTGCCTTGGAAACAAACAAATCATTCTGTCGTTTTTGAGATTGCATCCAAGTACTACATTTCGGACTCTTTTGTTGACCATGATGGCTACTCCGTTTCTTCTAAGGGATTCCTGCCCGCAGTAGTAGATATAATGGTCCTCTGAGTTAAATTCACCCATTCCAGTCCATTTGAGTTCACTGATTCCTAGAATGTCGACATTCACTCTTGCCAGCTCCTGTTTGACCACTGCCAATTTGCCTTGATTCTTGGACCTGACATTCCAGGTTCCTATGCAATATTGCTCTTTTACAGCATCGGACCTTGCTTCTATCACCAGTCACATTCACAGCTGGGTGTTGTTTTTGCTTTGGCTCCATCCCTTCATTCTTTCTGGAGTAATTTCTCCACTGCTCTCCAGTAGCATATTGGGCCCCTACTGACCTGGGGAGTTTCTCTTTCAGTATCCTATCATTTTGCCTTTTCATACTGTTCATGGGGTTTTCAAGGCAAGAATACTGAAGTGGTTTGCCATTCCCTTCTCTAGTGGACCACATTCTGTCAGACCTCGCCACCATGACCCGCCCACCTTGGGTGGCCCCACAACCATGGATTAGTTTCATTGAGTTAGACAAGGCTGTGGTCCTAGTGTGATTAGATTGACTAGTTTTCTGTGAGTATAGTTTCAGTGTGTCTGCCCTCTGATGCCCTCTTGCAACACCTACCATCTTACTTGGGTTTCTCTTACCTTGGACGTGGGGTATCTTTTCATGGCTGCTCCAGCAAAGCGCAGCCACTGCTCCTTACCTTGGACGAGGGGTATCTACTCACCGCCGCCCCTCCTGACCTTGACGTGGAATAGCTCCTCTAGGCCCTCCTGCGCCCGAGCAGCCACCGCTCCTTGGACGTGGAGTTGCTCCTCCCAGCTGCCGCCCCTGGCCTCCGGCGGGCGGCTACAACGGGGCACAGAGCACTGGCGGCTGCGACGGCGTACAGAGTGCGGCCGAGAGGAGCTATCCCACGTCCAAGGTCAGGGGCAGAAGCCGGGAGGACCCCATGCCCAAGGGGTGGCTGCCAAGAGGAGCTACCCAGCTTCGGAGGTCAGGGGCGGCGGCCGAGAGCGCCAGGCTGCGATAGGGCAGGAGCAGCCGAGAGGAGCTACCCCAGGGTTTTGTCACACAAGAGTAATTTCCCACATGACTGTAAAATGAAGAAGAAATATATTAATCCCTGTAATTATTATAAACCATTTAAAAGGCAAAGTCTCAACTCAGTTCTAGTTTTAAAAATCTAGTTATTCCCTTTCTAAGATAAACAAATTACCATAGAAAATTTGAAAAGATACATGCACTCCAATGTTCATAGCTGCATTGCTTAAAATAACCAAGACATGGAAGCAACCTATGTGTCCATTGACAGATGAATGAGTAAAGACATACACACACACACACACATATATAGAAATACTTCTCAGACATAAAAGAGTGAAATAATGTCATTTGCAGCAACATGGATGAACCAAAAGATTATCATAACAACTGAAGTAAGGCACATAGGGAAAAATGAATACCATATGATATTGCTTTTACATGGATTCTTAAAAAGTGATACAAATGAACTTATATACAGAACAGAAATAGACCTGTAGACATAGAAAACAAATTTATGGTTACCAAGGGGGAAAGAGGGAAAGGATTAATTGGGAGTTTAGGATTAACATATATACACTACTATATATAAAATATATAACCAGCAAGGACCTACTGTATAGCACAGGGAACTATAGTCAATATTTTTTAATAACCTATAAGGGAAAATATGAAAAGAATACCAGCGTTTGAATCAGAACCACTACAACTGAGTCCAGACAAGCTTCCCCAATACCACCTTTACTAAAAAGTGGTGAAATCCACCCAACCAGAATCAAACATCACTAACCCACCCCTCCTACTCCTCCATCCCCACCCCAGCCAATCTAAAGAAAGAACTAGGACAGAAAAAATGATCATCTGAGTCATCAGCCTTAAGGAACAGCAAAGTTCATGAGATGAGATTGTCTTTCCTCAGAGGGAGGCAGAGGACTGAAGGGAATCTCTGGTAGAGGCTGAAATGCCTGTAACAGGGATCTGGTTATGCTCCCACCTGGATGCTCATTAAGCCTTAGAACCTGACCTTTTGTTTGCTTCTCATCTTAGCATTTCAGGAAACAAGAGGCTTGCTAGACAATTCATTGCTGCACAAGAGATGTGTCTGACCTCCCACCTGTTCTGGGGTTTCTGTGCCCTTGAAAGATGGGTTCCATGTCTCCATGGGAGAAGCACAGGTGATGGAAAAGATGCAGCCTATTAGCAGAGGCCTCCAGCAACAGACAGACCTGACCCAGTTATAGTGGGGCCAGGGAATTTCCCCTTCCACTGAAATGGTACTCTGCCATAATGTATGCTAAATCGCTTTTATTGTGTCCGACTCTTTGTGATCCTATGGACTGTGGTCCACCAGGCTCCTCTGTCCATGAGATTCTCCAGGCAAGAATACTAGAGTGGGTTGCCATGCCCTTCTTCAGGTTGTCTTCCCAACTCAAGATTCAAACCTCAGTCTCCCACATTGCAGGCTGATTCTTTACCAATACTTCTCAGGGATAGAGTCAAAGGTTAGGAACTGATCTTTAGTCTCAAGAAAATTATAAATTAGGAGTGGGTACCCTCTATTTCTCAAATTATCAGTGAATGCCCAAGCTGTCAAATCACTTTTTGATACACCTTTTATAGAACTTACATTTCGAGACATTTTTGAATTTTGCATATATTTCATATCTCTCTCCTACTTTATAATTTTCTTGAGACCAAAGACCAGATTCTTATCTCTGACGATATCTCTGATAAGCATCTATTTTTAAATATAGTTTCATTACTGTAATTTCTACTTCCCAGGTGACTCAGTGGTAAAGAACCCACTTGCCAATGCAGGAGAGGAGAAGACATGAGTTCAATCCCTGGGTCGGGAAGATTCCCTGGAGTAGGAAATGGCAACCCACTCCAGCATTCTTACCTGGAGAACCGCATAAACAGAGGAGCCTGGTGGGCTACAGTCCATGGGGTCTCAAAGAGTCAGACACAACTGAGCATGTAGGCACACACTGTAATTATTTCTGAATCATGCAAAAAATAATTCCATTAGTATACTTATTATATTATCCATTTAGTGCTTATATTAATACGATCATTGAAATTTAGCATTTTAAGTTTTAGTGCTTTGAACAGAGCTATTAAAGAACTGCTTCTGAATGAGTACATAGATGAATCAATAAACATATCAAATAGCCAACACACTTGTCTGAATCAACCTCTACCAAACACTAGCTTTACATTCCAAACCCAGAACCTGAAATTGCAATGACTACTTTTGGTTTTATCTGATAATATTAGAACAAAGTTCAGATAAAATAACACTCTTTCCAAGTGGCAATAAAGTCCCTCTCAAACCTCTCATGTTCCCATATCTCCATCAAGTTACTGCCCTGTCTCTCACCACCACTGTACTGTTGATTTCTCAAAAAGCATTTTCTACACTTGGATGAAGTGGTGACATCTACTGTGACAGGAAAAAAAAAAAAAAAACAGAGAAAAAATAAGTTGGAGAGAGAGAGTAGGGTAGGCAGCAGATCACACACTCATTTGGGGAGTGGGCTATGTGATCTCATTCTCCTCTTCACTTATCTTCTCACTACACCCGCCAGTGTGGGTCAATCCCCATCCTATCCCCATTTCCACTTGCATTTCTACATAAAGACATCGAACAAATGTTTGCTGAATCATATAAATTAATTGAACATTGGTCTCATTAGCTCTTCTTCTAATAATTCATTATTTTCTTCCTTTTGTTTGTTATTTTCTCCTTCCCTTCCTTCTGTTCTTTTTTCTCCTCTTTATTCCTCCTTCAACACATACTTATTTGAACACCTGTTATGTGTCAGAGTCCATGCTGAGTTTCAAGAGTAATAGTTTTTAACAGATAATTTTCCTTCCCTCTTGAAACTTGCAGTACAGAGATTGGTACTGATTACATAAGCCCATCAATAACATCAATGATGAACAATGCTGTTAAATGTCATAGAGCAGAAGCCCACAGTACATCATATTGGATACAGCTGATGTAATATAGCCAGGATTTGATTTTCCTTTCCTTGTGTGTTTTTGCTATTTAACTTTTATTTTTCATTTTCTATTGTCTTCTTTTTCTTTTCTCCTCTTTTTTTTTGACTCAAGCTTATCCTCTACATCATCATTTAGCTTTTGAAATATCAATGGATTTTATTGTTTTAGCATAACTTTTAGTTTCTTTGCAATTCTTTATTTTTTAATTAATATTTACTGGAGTACAGTTGCTTTTATTGGAGTATGTTGTGTTAGTTTCTACTGAATCAGGCATACATATACATATATCCACTCTGTTTTGGACTTACTTTCCCTTCAGGTCACCACGGAGCATTAAGTAGAGTTTCCTATGCTATATAGCATGTTCTCATTAATCATCTATTAACTTTTACCTTTAAGTAGCCCAAATACTGAATAACCTAGCTAAGATCAGTGCATTTTCATCGACTTCCCAATATTTAGATGTGTACTGTAAATGAAGATGTGAGAAACACTGGAGCTTGGAAAAGAGTTCAAGGGGATTTATATTCTTAAAGACTGAAATAAGATTAAAAATATTTAAATAATTTCTACCTTAAGGGGGAACAATTTAACACTACCAGAACATACTGAGTGAGAATATATAGTGAACTAGTGAAGGGAAATTTAAAAACCTGCTTATGTTTTAGTCTCTCTTTTGATTTTCCACCCACCTGTGTGCCACTAGCTACCAAGGAATTTCTGATATTGATGCAAGTTTTTATTGTCTTGATTCATGGCATATTTAGTTCAATTTATACCCATAATGGGCTACTGAATAAATATAAGAACTGTAAGGAACATGTGTGCAAATACAGAACATTAATGAAGAGCATAAAAATTAAAAAACTCTGCACAGTCACCCCAATATACTATTCATCAGACTCTTAAAATGCATTCATCTAAGCAATTTTTTATATCAAATTACCTCTAGTATTTCAGAAGCAGGATTAAAAAGAGTAAATACAGTGATTAATATGTCTAAATTGAATTTACATTTATTGTAATAAAAATGATACATGTGCACAATATATAATTTGTGTTTACAAATACCACACTTGCATATATTCATCTTCTAAAAATTTTTTGAAAATTATATGGGTCTGATGAATAGTATATTGGGGTGATTGTGCAGAGTTTTTTATTATGTCATATTGTTTGTTAACAATTCATTCTTTTTCTTTTATATTTACATTAAATAGCATGGGTCACTTAATAAATGGAGAAATTTTGAAATTTACCTCTTTTATGAATAGTATTAAATAGTCTATTAAATAAACTTTAAACAAATAATTTTAATAATGTGAAGATATAATTTTTATATGAACAGTTTCTTTATAAATCACTTCATAAAATGGTAAAATGATTACAAAAATTCATAAAAGAGGTCTGTGAGATTGTACACTACAATAGGAATTCATTAATCCAGAAAGTTGGGAAACCATTTCAATCTATTTTAATTATTTCCTAAAGAATTCAAGTACACATAGGAGATAAATCATTGAGAGAACAGACACACCTGCTTGGAACATAACCTTATCTTCTCATTTTCTTATGATTGTTTTATCTTGTATAATATTTTAATACTTGCATTGTATGTACACCCATACTCAGGCAATCAGTGAAAATGACATTTATAGGTTTTCCCAATTAACTGCCTATACACATTAGTAAATGAAAATAACTCCTTAGATTTTTAAGAGAAGAAACATCTGGAAAATCTTGAAAACCTTTCAGAAATAACCCATACAATTGATTTATGCTGCATGTATTCAAGCCACCAAGGTCAAGGTCAGCCTCGACTGGCATTTAGAATTTCATGTATTTCAAAATGTGTATAATTTTAATTAAGTCCTAGATCACTTTCAAGGAAAGTATGCAAAGAAAATTCTTTCCTTATTACAAATCTCCGGGATTTAGCATGGCTCCCTGAAGTCTGTACAAATCACTTAATCCCTTTTCCTCAGTTTCTGGTTGGGAATTATAGCCTTACTGTATAGAGATGGGATGATCAAATACCTCAACATCTATAATGAGCTTTGAAGTTCAGTAATACAGATGTACTGGTTGGGGGGTAGAGCTATTGTTTTCATTGTGCTTCATTACTTTTCTGACTCAGGCTTTCCATTGATGTGAGCCCACAACAAAGCATTCATGGTGTGTGTGTGTGTGTGTGTGTGTGTGTGTGTGTGTGTGTGTCTGTTTCAAACTGTCACATTACTGGCTGCTTATGTTTACACACAAAACAATCACTCATTGGTAAATCAGTATAAACTATTATTATTTGATATTTTCCAACTTTTCCATTATTTTTTTTGAAAAAAAAAAAACAGTTTATTATGTATGCCTCTTATATACATGGAAGATACCAAAGAAAACTCAACAATTCCCTAAAAAAGCCCAAGCCATTACCTTAAATACTTTCTTTTCCATTCTTTTAACTCACCTTAAGAGTCATCAAAATTATACAGGTCAGAAGTGCTCTTCTGCACACACCCTACCCCTACATTGAATTAGCAACACATTTCACAGATCTAATTTTGACCAAAGAAAAAGAAGAAAGTGGAGTTTTATAACCCACTAAATGAATAAGTCACCAAAAAGGGCTAATATTTAAAATATGTACATATGATGAGATCAAATCTTGCCAAATCAATGTGACTTCCTGAAATTCCAGTAAAAATGAGAAAAAGGAGACTATTTCATTGACATTCACTAGAAGAAGTAATTTTAATAAAATCAGATGTATTCCTCCTTTCCTTTCTTTGTCAATTTCCATTTCAGAATGATATAAATGCTTATGTTCCAAAATGAAGCCAAGAAACATCACTCTCACTACTGAAGTTTAAAGAATTTTGCCAGACCTTTCATTAGATCAGATCAGATCAGTCGCTCAATCGTGTCCAAATCTTTGCAACCCCATGAATCACGGCACGCCAGGCCTCCCTGTCCATCATCAACTCCCGGAGTTCACTCAGACTCACGTCCATCGAGTCAGTGATGCCATCCAGCCATCTCATCTTCTGTCGTTCCCATCTCCTCTTGCCTCCAATCCCTCCCAGCATCAGAGTCTTCTCCAATGAGTCAACTCTTCGCATGAGGTGGCCAAAATACTAGAGTTTCAGCTTTAGCATCATTCCTTCCAAAGAAATCCCAGGGCTGATCTTCAGAATGGACTGATTGGATCTCCTTGCAGTCCAAGGGACTCTCAAGAGTATTCTCCAACACCACAATTCAAAAGCATCAATTCTTCGGCGCTCAGCTTTCTTCCCAGTCCAACTCTCACATCCATACAAGATCACAGGAAAAACCATAGCCTTGTCTAGATGAACCTTTGTTGGCAAAGTGATGTGTCTGCTTTTGAATATGCTATCTAGGTTGGTCATAACTTTCCTTCCAAGGAGTAAGCGTCTTTTAATTTCATGGCTGCAGTCACCATCTGCAGTGATTTTGGAGCCCAGAAAAATAAAGTCTGACACTGTTTCCACTGTTTCTCCATCTATTTCCCATGAAGTGATGGGACTGCATGCCATGATCTTCATTTCCTGAATGTTGAGCTTTAAGCCAAGTTTTTCACTCTCACTTTCATCAAGAGGCTTTTAGTTCTTCTTCACTTTCTACCATAAGGGTGGTGTCATCTGCATATCTGAGGTTATTGAAATTTCTCCCAGCAATCTTGATTCCAGCTTGTGTTTCTTCCAGTCCAGCGTTTCTCATGATGTACTCTGCATATAAGTTAAATAAACATGGTGACAATATACAGCCTTGACGTACTCCTTTTCCTTTTTGGAACCAGTCTGTTGTTCCATGACCAGTTCTAACTCTTGCTTCCTGACCTGCATACAGATTTCTCAAGAGGCAGATCAGGTGGTCTGGTATTCCCATCTCTTTCATAATTTTCCATAGTTTATTGTGATCCACACAGTCAAAGGCTTTTGCATAGTCAATAAAGCAGAAATAGATGTTTTTCTGGAATTCTCTTGCTTTTTCGATGATCCAGCTGATGTTGGCAATTTGATCTCTGGTTCCTCTGCCTTTTCTAAAATCAGCTTGAACATCAGGAAATTCACGGTTCACATATTGCTGAAGCCTGGCTTGGAGAATTTTGAGCATTACTTTACTAACATGTGAGAGGAGTGCAATTGTGTGATAGTTTGTGCAGGAACGGCCGAGAGGAGTTACCCCACGTCCCAGGTTTGGGGGGGCAGGGGGAGGCGGCCGAGAGGAGATACCCAGCATCTGTGGTCGGGGTGGTGACCAGAGGAGTTACCCCGCGTCTGAGGTCAGGGGCGGCGGGCGGGAGGAGCTACCCCACGCCCCTAAGCCGGAGGCCAAGGGCAGCGGCTGGGAGGACCAACCCCACGCCCGAGGCCAGGGGTGGTGGCTGGGTGGACTAACCCCAAGTCCAAGGAGCCGTGGCTGCACGGATGCAGGAGGGCCTAGAGGAGCTATCCCACGTTGAAGGTCAGGAAGGGCGGCAGTGAGGAGATAGCCCTCGTCCAAGGTAAGGAGCAATGGCTGCGCTTTGCTGGAGCAGCCGTGAAGAGATAACCCACGCCCAAGGTAAGAGAAACCCAAGTAAGATGGTAGGTGTTGCAAGAAGGCATCAGAGGGCAAACACAATGAAACCATACTCACAGAAAACTAGTCAATCTAATCACACTAGGACCACAGCCTTGTCTAACTCAATGAAACTAAGCCATGCTCCTGGGGCAACCCAAGATGGGCGGGTCATGGTGGAGAGATCTGACAGGATGCGGTCCACTGGAGAAGGGAATGGCAAACCACTTCAGTATTTTTGCCTTGAGAACCCCATGAACAGCGTGAAAAGGCAAAATGATAGGATACTGAAAGAGAAACTTCCCAGGTCAGTAGGTGCCCAATATGCTACTGGAGATCAGTGGAGAAATAACTCCAGAAAGAATGAAGGGATGGAGCAAAACCAAAAAGAATACCCAGCTGTGGATGTAACTGGTGATAGAAGCAAGGTCCGATGCTGTAAAGAGCAAATTCATAGGAACCTGGAATGTCAGGTCCATGAATCAAGGCAAATTGGAAGTGGTCAAACAAGAGATGGCCAGAGTGAATGTCGACATTCTAGGAATCAGCGAACTGAAATGGACTGGAATGGGTGAAGTTAACTCAGAAGACCTTTCATAGAACTCACAATTGTCTTCATAGAACTTCACCAAAAAATATGTAAGTTTTATAAAAATGAATTTATCAGATAAATAAGGACCCATTTGAAATATTAATCTATTTAAAATAACACCTTTCCATTCCTACACATTTACTCTAAAAGTTTAAACTAATGATAATTTAAATTATTTTTACTTAGAATATGATCTGTGATTATGAAAAATGATAATACAATGATATAAATCATACTGAATGCATTCTACATTAAAAAATTAATATAGTCACATCACTGTAATCTTACTGGGAAACTACACATGTATTCAAATGGCATAGTTTGAAACAGTTTTGCAGCTTTTGTTTTGCACATAGTAGGTGTTCATTATTTGTTGAAGGCCAAAACAGGAACAAATAAATGAGTGAACAAGTGAATGAATTGCCTTCAGAGACTATGTGATATTTTTAATATAAAAATAGTGATAAATACTAATTCTTTAATAGTAGTTTTAGAAAAGACAAGAAAATGAGAAACACACTCTGGTGAGTGATAAGAATTTGGAGAATAAGAATGGGGAGAAATTATAATTGTTTGCTGAGCACCTACTATATACCTGCCACATAGTAAAATCGCCGGTTTCCAACCCTCATTTTTGACTATGTCTCCCAATTTTGTTCTTTTTCTCTTTCTTCCTTACTGGCTAAAGCAAAGTCGGTTCTTTTCCCAAATCCCACAATAGATTCTCATGAACTTAAGGTAGTCAATGCACATGGAATTACCATAGTAACTGTCACTGGGAGAAGAGTGGGCATATCATTTTAGCTCTACTAGACTAATAAAAATGACTTATATGCCCTAACGAGGACTTCTTCTCTTCTTCTTTCTTAAAGTGAAAAAAAGGAGGCTTATTTCTTCCTGGGCTCCCGGGCACCCTAGTCATGAGGGAAACCATCCTGAGGCCAAAGCAATAAGCAAAGCTGGGAGTTCCCTGGTGGTCCAGTGGCTAAACACTGTGTTCCCAGTGCAAGGGACCTGGGTTCAATTCCTGGTTAGGGAACTAGATCCCACATGCCACAACCAAGAGTTCACCTGACTGAACTAAAGATCCTGTGTGCTGCAACTAAGACCTGACACAGCTAAATAAATAAACAAATACATACTTTACAAAAGAATAATAAAAGTAAAGGTTCGACCAAGAGAACATCAGAGGAGCAGAGTGGAATCCTGACACAACATAACCGGTGTCTACTAAATTTCTGGAGTTCTTAAAGGATGATGTATTTCCTATTTTAAAACTAGTTTGAATAGGGGTTTTCTTATGAAACAAAAAGCATTCTAATAAAAAGAATAATAATAATAGCACTAATCATTTATTGTGTTCAACATTTTGTCAGATGTCTAGGGAAAACCACTTGACCATTCAGGTATGACCTAAATCAAATCCCTTATGATTATACAGTGGAAGTGAGAAATAGATTTAAGGGCCTAGATCTGATAGATAGAGTGCCTGATGAACTATGGAATGAGGTTTGTGACATTGTACAGGAGACAGGGATCAAGACCATCCCGATGGAAAAGAAATGCAAAAAAGCAAAATGGCTGTCTGGGGAGACCTTGCAAATAGCTGTGAAAAGAAGAGAAGCGAAAAGCAAAGGAGAAAAGGAAAGATACAAACATCTAAATGCAGAGTTCCAAAGAATAGCAAGAAGAGATAAGAAAGCCTTCCTCAGCGATCAATGCAAAGAAATAGAGGAAAACAACAGAATGGGAAAGACTAAGGATCTATTCAAGAAAATCAGAGATACCAAAGGAACATTTCATGCAAAGATGGGCTCGATAAAGGACAGAAATGGTATGGACCTAACGGAAGCAGAAGATATTAAGAAGAGGTGGCAAGAATACACAGAAGAACTGTACAAAAAAGAGCTTCATGACCCAGATAATCATGATGGAGTGATCACTGACCTAGAGCCAGACATCCTGGAATGTGAAGTCAAGTGGGCCTTAGAAAGCATCACTACGAACAAAGCTAGTGGAGGTGATGGAATTCCAGTGGAGCTATTCCAAATCCTGAAAGATGATGCTGTGAAAGTGCTGCACTCAATATGCCAGCAAATTTGGAAAACTCAGCAGTGGCCACAAGATTGGAAAAGGTCAGTTTTCATCCCAATCCCAAAGAAAGGCAATGCCAAAGAGTGCTCAAACTACCACACAATTGCACTCATCTCACACACTAGTAAAGTAATGCTCAAAATTCTCCAAGCCAGGCTTCAGCAATATGTGAACCATGAACTTCTTGATGTTCAAGCTGGTTTTAGAAAAGGCAGAGGAAGCAGAGATCAAATTGCCAACATCCGCTGGATCATGGAAAAAGCAAGAGAGTTCCAGAAAAACATCTATTTCTGCTTTATTGACTATGCCAAAGCCTTTGACTGTGTGGATCACAATAAACTGTGGAAAATTCTGAAAGAGATGGGAATACCAGACCACCTGATCTGCCTCTTGAGAAATCTGTATGCAGGTCAGGAAGCAACAGTTAGAACTGGTCATGGAACAACAGACTGGTTCCAAAAAGGAAAAGGAGTACGTCAAGGCTGTATATTGTCACCATGTTTATTTAACTTATATGCAGAGTACATCATGAGAAATGCTGGACTGGAAGAAACACAAGCTGGAATCAAGATTGCTGGGAGAAATATCAATAACCTCAGATATGCAGATGACACCACCCTTATGGCAGAAAGTGAAGAAGAACTAAAAAGCCTCTTGATGAAAGTGAAAGTGGAGAGCGCAAAGGTTGGCTTAAAGCTCAACATTCAGAAAATGAAGATCATGGCATCTGGTCCCATCACTACATGGGAAATAGATGGAGAAACAGTGGAAACAGTGTCAGACTTTATTTTTCTGGGCTCCAAAATCACTGCAGATGGTGACTGCAGCCATGAAATTAAAAGACGCTTACTCCTTGGAAGGAAAGTTATGATCAACCTAGATAGCATATTCAAAAGCAGAGACATCACTTTGCCAACAAAGGTTCGCCTAGTCAAGGCTATGGTCTTTCCTGTGGTCATGTATGGATGTGAGAGCTGGACTGTGAAGAAGGCTGAGCGCCGAAGAATTGATGCTTTTGAACTGTGGTGTTGGAGAAGACTCTTGAGAGTCCCTTGGACTGCAAGGAGATCCAACCAGTCCATTCTGAAGGAGATCAGCCCTGGGATTTCTTTGGAAGGAATGATGCTAAAGCTGAAACTCCAGTATTTTGGCCACCTCATGCGAAGAGTTGACCCATTGGAGAAGACTCTGATGCTGGGAGGGATTGGGGGCAGGAGGAGAAGGGGACGACAGAGGATGAGATGGCTGGATGGCATCACTGACTCGATGGATGTGAGTCTGAGTGACCTCCGGGAGTTGGTGATGGACAGGGAGTCCTGGCGTGCTGCGATTCATGGGGTCGCAAAGAGAAGGACACGACTGAGCGACTGATCTGATCTGATAGCAAAAAATTTAAATTCCTGAAGCTTCAAAACAGCCCTGTGAAATATTAATATTAGTATATTACCTGATTTCTATTTAATTGTTGAGGAAAGTAAGAATGTAGCACTTATAGAATATTAAGTATCATATTCAAGATCTTTTGTTGTTCAGTGGGTGAATTAGAATCAGAATCTGAGATTCTCTAGCCACAAAACCTATTATTGTTGTTGTTGTTTAGTCTCTAGGTTGTGTCCAATTCTTGGTGACCCCATGGACTGTAGCACGTCAGCCTCTTCTGTTTTCCACTATCTCCCGGAGTTTACTCAAACTCATTTCTATGGGGTTGCACAGAGTCGGACACAACTGAGGTGACTTAGCAGCAGCAGTATGTCCATTGAGTCGGTGATGCCATCCAACCATCTCATCCTCTGCTGCTCCTTTCTCCTTTTGCCTTTATCACTGACTCACTCTGTGATCCTGATCAAGACATTTCATCATTCTGGGCCTCCATTCCTTCACTTGTTAAATGACTGGTAAGTTCCATTCATAATAAAATTCCAAAATTGTCATGTTCAATGATAGTAAGATCTACCTCTTAGATTGTTAGACAGGGAAGGAGCAGGCAGAGAAGACCCAAAGTGCAAAGCCAGAGATTAAAATTTTAAATTCTAAATCCTACACTGTCCTAATTATGCTTTAACAGACCCTTAGAGAAAGATAGCTTGGGTCCTCCATGTGCTCTAGTATGAATCCTTAACCTGGATGTTGTTTGATGAGCAAAAGAGGAAAGGGCCCTTCTGCAAAACTGTGTTTCAGAGTTCTGAATTTGACAGTGTCAGTGGTTTTAAGTAAAACTGTCATAACAAACTATTTTCTCATCTATACCTAGAATTTAAAGAACCAGTTCTAACTTACAATTGGATACTCAGTTCAGTTCAGTTCAATTGTTCAGTCATGTCTGACTCTTTGCAATCCCATGAATCAGAGCACGCCAGGCCTCCCTGTCCATCACCTACTCCCGGAGTTCACCCAAACATGTCCATGGAGTTGGTGATGACATCCAGCCATCTCATCCTCTGTCGTCCCCTTCTCCTTCTGCCCCCATTCCCTCCCAGCATCAGAGTCTTTTCCAATGAGTCAACTCTTCACACGAGGTGGCCAAAGTACTGGAGTTTCAGCTTTAGAATCAGTCCGTCCAATGAATATTCAGGACTGATCTCCTTTAGGATGGACTGGTTGGATCTCCTTGCAGTCCAAGGGACTCTCAAGAGTTTTCTCCAATGCCACACTTCAAAAGCATCAACTTTTTGGCACTCAGCTTTCTTCACAGTCCAACTCTCACATCCATACATGACCACTGGAAAAACCATAGCCTTTGTTGGCAAAGTAATGTCTCTGCTTTTGAATATGATATCTAGGTTGGTCATAATTTTCCTTCCAAGAAGTAAGCGTCTTTTAATTTCATGGCTGCAATCACCATTGGCAGTGATTTTGGAACCCAAAAAATGAAGTCTGACACTGTTTCCACTGTTTCTCCATCTATTTCCCATGAAGTGATGAGACCAGATGCCATGACCTTAGTTTTCTGAATGTTGAGCTTTAAGCCAACTTTTTCACTATCCTCTCCATTAGTCTTTGTTTAACTTGCTGTGAAATCTACTGATTCAGTTCTTTATTTTTTATTGTATTTCTTACTTCTAGATTTTCTGCTTGTTTCTTTCTTATAGCTTCCAAGTCTATGCCAAAGTTTCAATCTCATTATGTAATTTCTTAAAGATAAACATGAAGTGAAAATAAAATGTTAGTTGCTCAGTCGTGTCCCACTCTTTGAGATCCCATGGACTGGAATTTTCCAGGCAAGAATTCTGAAGTGGGTAGCCACTTCTTTCTTCAGAGGATCTTCCTGACCCAGGGATTGAACCTGGGTCTTCTGCATTGCAGACAGATTCTTTACTGTCTGAGACACCAGGGAAGCCCAAACATAAACATAGATATTTTAAATTTAGTTTATGATATGCACATTATCTGGATCTCCTGTAAATCTGTTCCTTCTTGTGGATTTTAGTCACATGATCTTATCTATTCATATGGCTTTGTTTTAATGCTGGAGATTATAGATGAAAAATTATAGCAATAATATGAGACTCTGGAGAACACAATCTTCTTCCTGAAATGATAATTTGCTTCAGGTGGACAGGTTTGCTAGAATCACTAGCAATCCCAGATCATCTATCCAATCAAGAATTGAGATGATTCAAGGCTGGGTCTCCCCACTGTGGGGGGCTATAATAGTTCCGTTTATCAGTATTTATGGCACATAGTCATTTTGAATCCTAGTCCAAAGCTTAAGTGGGTTACTTCTCCTTAATGAAATCTGAACTCCAGTTTTCATCATTTAGCCCATCTATCTACTGAAGTGTACTTTCAGAATTAATGGCATTTCTAGGGACTAAAGTAACCTCAAATGCCACATTCAAGTCTTCAGAATCCCTTCTTTTCTTGGCTGCATAAGCTCTCACCATTTTGGTAGTTCTCCAGGGCTTTTACAGAAGATTTTCAAAGTTTGTAGCTTCTGTAGCTCTTCAGAATGGGAGGGTTTGTCAAACTACCTAGTTTGCAACTGCCATAAGCAGAAGTACTATGTATGTTTCTATCACATATCCCAATCTCCAGGGAGATATACAAGAAACTATAAATATACTTATCTCTTAGGTGGGGGATAGAAATTTGGGCAAAAAGACTTTTCATTTTTAGCATACATATACATATATATTTTGGGGCTCCAAAATTACTGCAGATGGTGACTGCAGCCACGAAATTAAAAGACGCTTACTCTTTGGAAGAAAAGTTATGACCAACCTAGATAGCATATTCAAAAACAGAGACATTACTTTGCCAACAAAGGTTCGTCTAGTCAAGGCTATGGTTTTTCCTGTGGTCATGTATGAATGTGAAAGTTGGACTGTGAAGAAGGCTGAGCACCGAAGAATTGATGCTTTTGAACTGTGGTGTTGGTGAAGACTCCTGAGAGTCCCTTGCACTGCAAGGAGATCCAACCAGTCCATTCTGATGGAGATCAGCCCTGGGTGTTCCTTGGAAGGAAGGAATGATGCTAAAGCTGAAACTCCAGTACTTTGGCTACCTCATACGAAGAGTTGACTCATTGGAAAAGACTCTGATGCTGGGAGGGATTGGAGGCAGGAGGAAAAGGGGACGACAGAGGATGAGATGGCTGAATGGCATCACCGACTCAATGGATGTGAGTCTGAGTGAACTCCAGGAGATGGTGATGGACAGGGAGGCCTGGTATGCTGCAATTCATGGGGTCACAAAGAGTTGGACACAACTTAGTGACTGAACTGAACTGAACATATATATACATACATACTATACATATACATATACATGTACATACATACATATACATACATTTACATATATACATGTACATACATATACATGTACATACATACATATACATGTACATACAGTTGGAATTTCTTTTGCCTAAGAGTATGCATTGCTTTTATTTTCAAAGTCTAGTTCATTAATAAATAGATGTTTTAAAAGAAAAAACAGAAATCAAATAATAGCAACTGTGTAAGTTATTTAATGTTCAACAAGTATAAATGCTATCTTATTGCCTACTTAAATTATAGATATAATGTCTATTAATTTGATGCATGATCCATATTATACAGCTAAAAATACATTTCCATGAAGAAGGGACTATATGAAAAAAATTAGTCGAAGAGGGCAGAAAGTCAACAATTAATCATTATATTTGAGATCTTAAAGTTCATTACCATTTATGTGATCTATTGCTATTCACAATAAATGTAATGATCATCAATCTGTTAGATAGTTTGTATACAAAGTGTGCTTTCTAGTCACTAAGTTAACATTTATAAAAGATGACTATCTCAGAGCAAAATGCCAAATATGGAGACTTTCTAAAATTGGCAAGTGAATAGGAAAAAATTGCAGTGCTCCCTACCAATAATTATGTTGTTTGTGCCTCAAATATGTATTCAGGACTCTTTGGTAGTCCTAGTAGATTTAATTATTCAGTCCTGGTGGCTCAGATGGTAAAGGTCTGCCTACAGTGCGGGAGACCTTGGTTTGATCCCTGGGTCAGGAAGATCCTCTGGAGAAGGAAATGGCAACCCACTCCAGTACTCTTGCCTGGAAACTCCCATGGATGGAGAAGCGTAGTAGGCTATAGTCCATGGGGTCGCAAAGAGTCAGACATGACTGAGCGACTTCACTTGGCAAAATTAACAAAAATTATGGCTAAATGGTAAGTGATTATGAGGACCATTGTTCTTTAATTTCCCTCAGTTATTGAGACCTGAAACACACCATTGGTCAAGCTCTTGTGCAAGAAATATCTCAAATGGAAACTATTAAAAAAAAAAATAGAAAACATACTATTTAAACCTGAGCTAAAGGCACACTTTCATTGTGAGCTATGGTTCACATCCCAATTCAATGAAAGTATAACTTTGCAAATACTTGTCTATTAACAAACTTGGACTTGAAACTGATTTCAAAATGAAAATACACAGGAGTATAGAAATGTCTAGTTACGCAGTTGTATGCAGAATGCATCTAAAAAGAGATATGAGCTATTCATATTTTGCTTCCATAAACAGAACTAATTAATTTTTTTGCAAATTTATGAAGGAACAACTAGTTCTTTAGAGAAAATTTTAAAAGATTAAAGGTTAACATCAGAAAAAAATCTCTTTCAAATTTCAACTCACTTCCATTCTATTTCTGTTATATTACCCCATCTCACTCACTACCTGGAAACCAAGTAAAGCAGCTCACATTCAACCCCATATAAAGTAGAAAGGAAAGTGAAAGAGAGAAACACACACACACACACATTTACACATACCTATAGTGGTCATGTATGGATGTGAGAGCTGGACTGTGAAGAAGGCTGAGCACCGAAGAATTGATGCTTTTCAACTGTGGTGTTGGAGAAGACTCTTGAGAGTCCCTTGGACTGCAAGGAGATTCAACCAGTCCATTCTGAAGGAGATCAGCCCTGGGATTTCTTTGGAAGGAATGATGCTAAAGCTGAAACTCCAGTACCTTGGCCACCTCATGTGAAGAGGTGACTCATTGGAGAAGACTCTGATGCTGGGAGGGATTGAGGGCAGGAGGAGAAGGGGACAACAGAGGATGAGATGGCTGGATGGCATCACTGACTCGATGGATGTGAGTCTGAGTGACCTCCAGGAGTTGGTAATGGACAGGGAGGCCTGGTGTGCTGTGATTCATGGGGTCGCAAAGAGTCGGACACGACTGAGCGACTGATCTGATCTGATTTGATAGTTGACTCATTGGAGAAGACCCTGATGCTGGGAGGGACTAGGGGCAAGAGGAGAAGGGGATGACAGAGGATGAGATGGCTGGATGGCATCACTGACTCGATGGATGTGAGTCTGAGTGAACTCCGGGAGTTGGTGATGGACAGGGAGGCCTGGCATGCTGCAATTCATGGGATCGCAAAGAGTCAGACACAACTGAACGACTGATCTGATCTGATCTGATACTAAACCAAGGAAGAAAATGTAACACTGTAGCTTCATATTTTCAAATAGTAATGAGGATATATAGCTGATACTTTATATATAAATCCTTTCCTCTGCTACATATTCCATGTTTGTTTGGGTGTTTTGGGTTTTTTTTTTTTTTTTTTTTTCTGTAAAATACATTTCTTGTTCAGAATCCATGTTAAATGATTCACCAAAGCATCTTACTCATTTGGTGTCTTACTCACCAAGACAGGGAATAAGATAAGCAATGATTTTAAAGTCAGAAGTGCAGCAAGCACAGAAAAAAAGTGCTTGTCAAAAATAAGCACTTATTCCAGTGAATACAATTCCTCCAAATAGAACAGATCTAACATAATCTATCTTCTGCTAGAATATGATGCCCTATTGGGGGCTTAGCTTGATTATTTGCAATAGACCACGTGTGCATTAATTAGCAGTAGTTTGATCCACCTTTGTGAGGAGGAATCCAGATTCTTAGGTTTCCAACCCTGCTCCTCCAGTCCCCTTCTTTATATGCCCTTTGACAGCTTTGAGGTGACTGGAAAACAGACCACCACCAAAAGACCAGGGCACAGAAGACCTCAAGTGTTCTTTCATAACTTTTAACCATATCAGTCTTACAAATATCCAAAAATTTTTGAATTTTGGATAGTTCACCTAGCTTTGTCTATATACAATCAGAACTATTCTACTAAAAATGATAGTTATTCACTTAATAAGATAAACTATAGTTTAGTCTACTCGTACTAACTCAGTTCAGTCGCTCAGTTCAGTCTGACTCTGTGACACCATGGGCTGCAGCATGCCAGGCCTGCCTGTGCATCACCAACTCCCAGAGTTTACTCAAACTCATGTCCATTGAGTCAGTGATGCCATCCAACCATCTCATCCTCTGTTGTCCCCTTCTCCTACTGCCTTCAATCTTTCCCCTTATTCTAACATTCACTATTAAATACATTATTATCTTCATAAATAGCTCTCAGATCTAGACAATTCTACTGTTTATATAAACAAACTATTTTATGCAGGTCATATGCTATACCTTCATTTATATTTATTTATCTCTACTTTAGGGTTTCCCTGTTAGCTTAGATAGTAAAGAATCTACTTGCAATATGGGAGACTCAGGTTAAATCCCTGGGTCAGGAAGATCCCTTGGAGAAAGGAATGGCAATCCAATCCAGTATTCTTGCCTGGAGAAGCCCCTGGACAGAGGAGCCTGGTGGGCTACAGTCTATGGTCACAAAGGGTCCGACATGACCAAGCGACTAACACTCATTTCTACTTCAGTCATTGCATTATCCTCTTTTCCATCCTAGTATCCTGATCAGATGCTATTCAGCTCATGCCAGAGTTGGGTTGCCTTCTCCTCATCGATATTGATTTGCTTTAAGCAATTCAACTTGTTAAGCAATAACATGTTCAGATTGTGTGAAAAAGCCCTGTATCTTTTGCAATTACTTTACACGCATGATTTCAGTTTAGATTCACAATACATCTAGGAGGTGAGGTAAGCAGGGAAGGTATTCGTTCTTCCTTTCTTATGCTAATTTAAAATTTTAACTTGCTTTCTTAATAGGCAAGTTTTAGAGCAGTTGGTGTTTACAGAAAGATTAAGCAGAGTGTCCCCATATCCATGCTGTCCACATACGTGAGAAACCTATATGCAGGTCAGGAAGCAACTGTTAGAACTGGACATGGAACAACAGACTGGTTCCAAATAGGAAAAGGAGTACGTCAAGGCTGTATATTGTCAGACTGTTTATTTAACTTCTATGCAGAGTACATCATGAAAAATGCTGGACTGGAAGAAACACAAGCTGGAATCAAGATTGCTGGGAGAAATATCAATAACCTCAGATATGCAGATGACACCACCCTTATGGCAGAAAGTGAAGAGGAACTAAAAAGCCTCTTGATGAAAGTGAGAGTGAAAAACTTGGCTTAAAGCTCAACATTCAGAAAACGAAGATCATGGCATCCAGTCCCGTCGCTTCATGGGAAATAGATGGGGAAACAGTGGAAACAGTGTCAGACTTTCTTTTTCTGGGCTCCAAAATCACTGCAGGTGGTGGCTGCAGCCATGAAATTAAAAGACGCTTACTCCTTGGAAGGAAAGTTATGACCAACCTAGATAGCATATTCAAAATCAGAGACATTACTTTGCCAACAAAGGTTCGCCTAGTCAAGGCTATGGTTTTTCCTGTGGTCATGTATGTATGTGAGAGCTGGACTGTGAAGAAGGCTGAGCACCGAAGAATTGATGCTTTTCAACTGTGGTGTTGGAGAAGACTATTGAGAGTCCCTTGGACTGCAAGAAGATCCAACCAGTCCATTCTGAAGAGCAGCCCTGGGATTTCTTTGGAAGGAATGATGCTGAAGCTGAAACTCCAGTACTTTGGCCACCTCATATGAAGAATTGACTCATTGGAAAAGACTCTGATGCTGGGAGGGACTGGGGGCAAGAGGAGAAGGGGACAACAGAGGATGAGATGGCTGGATGGCATCACTTACTCGATGGATGTGAGTCTGAGTGAACTCCGGGAGATGGTGATGGACAGGGAGGCCTGGCGTGCTGCGATTCATGGGGTCGCCAAGAGTCGGACACGACTGAGGGACTGATTTGATATGATCTGAATCCTACCGGATTATGGCCCCACTTTACAACCCTACTTAACTTTAATTATTTCTTTATACGCTCCATCTCCAAATGCAGTCTTATTGAGGGGTATGATTTCAATTTTGAAAGGCCAAAATGTATTAGAATTTTTCTCTCCTCTATCCCAGTCTTCATGGTTTACATGGAGCTGGGCCTATGTCCCAGCTTAAGAGGTGAGCACATGCTCAGATGAACACGTGTTGGCCAATGAGAATATTCCATTTCTCTGGACATGGTGATTGATTCAGGGATTGTCATATGTTCTAAATCACACAAATCAAAAGAAGTGGCTGGAAATGTGGGCAAAGAGGCTTTCTCCTGAGATTGCTAAAATTTTAACACATGAAACCAGAGTTGCTGATGGCCTTTTCTGCCATCACTGAGAAAAGTTTAAGATTAAAACCAGTACACATAACAAAAAAGAAGAAAAGGTGGGAGGAAGAAAGCTTCTACAGCCTATAATACATGAAGTCAATATATGAAACTTGGACTTCATAGTTATGAAAAGAAACAAATGTTCTTCCTTTTCATACTAATGTCTGTTTGGATTTGCTTCTATCACCTGCTACTGAAAGAATGCAGGCTAATAAATCTAAGTTGATTTTCATTAAAATTTATAAAACTGGTTTCAAAATTGTATCTGAACTTGACTGTTGATGATCTTCTATCGATCCAAAGATATATAAATTGATATTTTTTAGAGAAATTGTCACTAATTATTGAGCCCTACAATTATAACCTCTAATGGGAAAAGGCAGATTTTGTAGTAAAAAGAAACAGGAAAAAAGAGATCTTTATAGGAAATATATACTTTAAAATATTTGGATAAATCTTTCTATTTTATTTTCACACTTTTGCCTTGTTTTCGTAAGTTGCAACTGAGAACCCTAAAGCCTAAATAATATAAAGCAAGAAAGGGTAATACACATTTGCTATCATTTAATATTACTTATAGGATATTGAAAAATTCAAATAAAATGAACTCCATTTGCTTTTATGTTTATCAAAATACAAATGGAACCAAGTCATTGTTACATCATATTATATAACTTATGAATTTATATATAGAAATATTTCATGATATCAAAATTGAAATATAATCCTGATAGAGTATTTTGATTTGCAGGATACAAAATTACTTCAACATCATAAAAATATAATTTAATGGTATTTGGATAGAGTTATTTCCAACATATGGATGAATTAACTTCAAGATTTAGGAGTAAGGGGGTAAAATATGTTTCTTCAAAGATTTCCTTCCAGCCCTAATATGAGACAACATAAAGCCTGCCCCCTGCAGACTGTGTCATTTGGTCCCCCCACCCCCCAGAAGAGCCCTCTTACTATGCGGCTGCATTGGTCCAAGGCAGGGCTGGCTTTTTCCCCTTCAGGCTAATTTTCTGGTTTGAACACACATGCTCTGAGGCGTATAAACTGCTTTACTTCCCTTATTAAGACATTGACATAGTATCCCCAGAGTAGTGAAGAAAGACTTCAAAATTGAAATGAACCACCCTTGGGGTTTAATGTTCTTGTCCTGTAGAGTTTCTTCTTTTTCTTTCTTCTGTTCTTTGCTCCTTTCTTTTTCTTTTAATAAAGACTATAACAGCAGGGAATATAAAGACCCTGAAATCTCTGGAAAATGAAATGTTTCCGCAGCACTGAGATGCATTCAGGGCTAAGACAGAAATTTAGGTGCCTCTATTGTTCTTTTGTAAGAGGAGTTTTAAAACACACACACACACAGATAAAATAGAAATAACTTCAGGATGATGGGAGAGGCCCATGTTTCTGGATATACTGCTGTCTTATCATTTTCAGGGTGTTTGGTGATAAAAGAAAGTGAAGGAAAAAGAGAAATTTTCCTAATCAGCATTCCATCAACCATGTGGATACACCAGAGCAAATGAAAATGGTTGATTTTGTACTCATTAAAGTGACTTTTCAAAAGAAGGGACTTGAGAATCAATGACACTGAGCACCTGTTGCTAAATTCATTGTTGATTTTTACTTGGAACTTTTTTTCAATGCACTTTTCTCTATTTCTTCTTTAGTGGCATAGCTTCATCATATATATTTACATATGTTAAAAAACATACATACATATATATGTATTATGTCTTTCTGTTCATTTCACTCTTTAAATTCAGATTGCTGATGTTTCATTGTTCTAGAAAATCTCACTTGAAAGAAATATAGGGGTTTTAATTTTTAAAAAGCAATGGATTGTTTAATAAATATATAAATTATTCATTTAAAAGATTAAAAAGTAGGAGCTATGCTCTTTATATATGTAATCTTTATCTTCTTAAAAAGTTCTTTATTTGATATTTGTCAGATGATAATGGTAGTATACGATTGTTGTAACCAATTAAAATAATATAATAAATATGTTGCTGTTGTTTGGTTGCTAAGTCCTGTCTGACTCATTGTGACTCTATGGACTGTAGCCTGCCAGGCTCCTCTGTCCATGGGATTTCCCAGGCAAGAATACTGGAGTGGGATGCCATTTCCTTCTCCAGGGGATCTTCCTGACCCAGGGATCAAACCCACGTGTCCTACATTGGCAGGCAGATCCTTTACCACCGAGCCACTTGGAAAGCCCAATAAATATGTAGGCATGCAAAAATACTCATTTCCTGTACACTCCCTTCCCCCACCTCATCTGCCTACCACCATCTTATCCCACTGATTTAACCAATATAACACCCTGGACATATCCATTCATGCTGCTAAATTCGTTTATTTTATATGAGCATGTTTACAGAGGTTTGGGGTGATGTTTTTAATGAAAAATAATTATATATCTTTTGTGAATTGGTCTTTTCACTTTTGGAAAATACATCATAGAAATTCATATAAGGTTTTAGTTATACATTTTTAAACTTTTGTCTGGGGAGGCCTTACAAATAGCTGTGAAAAGAAGAGAAGCGAAAAGCAAAGGAGAAAAGGAAAGATATAAACATCTAAATGCAGGGTTCCAAAGAATAGCAAGAAGAGATAAGAAAGCCTTCTTCAGTGATCAATGCAAAGAAATAGAGGAAAACAACAGAATGGGAAAGACTAGGGATCTCTTCAAGAAAATCAGAGATACCAAAGGAACATTTCATGCAAAGATGGGCACGATAAAGGACAGAGATGGTGTGGACCTAACGGAAGCAGAAGATATTAAGAAGAGGTGGCAAGAATACACAGAAGAACTGTACAAAAAAGAGCTTCAAGACCTAGACAATCATGATGATGTGATCACTGACCTAGAGCCAGACATCTTGGAATGTGAAGTCAAATGGGCCTTAGAAAGCATCACTACGAACAAAGCTAGTGGAGGTGATGGAATTCCAGTGGAGCTATTCCAAGTCCTGAAAGATGATGCTGTGAAAGTGCTGCACTCAATATGCCAGCAAATTTGGAAAACTCAGCAGTGGCCACAGGACTAGAAAAGGTCAGTTTTCATCCCAATCCCAAAGAAAGGCAATGCCAAGGAGTGCTCAAACTACCGCACAATTGCACTCATCTCACACACTAGTAAAGTAATGCTCAAAATTCTCCAAGCCAGGCTTCAGCAATATGTGAACCGTGAACTTCCTGATGTTCAAGCTGGTTTTAGAAAAGGCAGAGGAACCAGAGATCAAATTGCCAACATCCGCTGGATCATGGAAAAAGCAAGAGAGCTCCAGAAAAACATCTATTTCTGCTTTATTGACTATGCCAAAGCCTTTGACTGTGTGGATCACAATAAACTGTGGAAAATTCTGAAAGAGATGGGAATACCAGACCACCTGATCTGCCTCTTGAGAAATCTGTATGCAGGTCAGGAAGCAACAGTTAGAACTGGTCATGGAACAACAGACTGGTTCCAAATAGGAAAAGGAGTACGTCAAGGCTGCATATTGTCACCATGTTTATTTAACTTATATGCAGAGTACATCATGAGAAATGCTGGACTGGAAGAAACACAAGTTGGAATCAAGATTGCCGGGAGAAATATCAATAACCTCAGATATGCAGATGACACCACCCTTATGGCAGAAAGTGAAGAGAAACTAAAAAGCCTCTTAATGAAAGTGAAAGAGGAGAGTGAAACACTTGGCTTAAAGCTCAACATTCAGAAAACGAAGATCATGGCACCTGGTCCCATCACTGCATGGGAAATAGATGGGGAAACAGTGGAAACAGTGTCAGACTTTATTTTTTTGGGCTCCAAAATCACTGCAGATGGTGACTGCAGCCATGAAATTAAAAGATGCTTACTTCTTGGAAGGAAAGTTATGACCAACCTAGATAGCATATTGAAAAGCATATTGAAAAGGAGAAGGGGACGACAGAGGATGAGATGGCTGGATGGCATCACCGACTCCATGGAGGTGAGTTTGAGTGAACTCCGGGAGTTGGTGATGAACAGGGAGACCTGGCGTGCTGCAATTCATGGGGTCGAAAAGAGTTGGACACGACTGAGCGACTGAAATGAACTGAACTGAATGTTGTATACCTTAAGCTTACACAATGTTACATGTTAATTATATCTCAAGAAAGCCTGAAAAAAAGAAAAGAAAATTTTAAAGATACAAAGCAAACAAAAATCTTCAGCATAAATGTTGGTGTTATTTGTAGTAGAAATATAACTGCTCATCACTAGCCTTATTTTTGTTTCCCTTTTGGGGCCCACTTCTAACCTCAGAGCTGCAACTTAACTATGAACATAGGTAAGATACTTTACTAACTTTCTGTCTCAGTTTCTTCATTTATAAATTAGAAATAATATTAGAACTTCTCTCATCAAATGTTGTAAGGATTACATAAGTTAACAAATGGCTTGGAGAATTTTGAGCATTACTTTACTAAGTAAATGTTAAAGTGTGAAAGTAAAAGTGTCAGTCACTCAGTTGTATCCAACTCTTTGCGACCCCGTGGATTGTAGCCCATAGCCATTAATGTTGTATACCTTAAGCTTACACAATGTTAAATGTTGATTATATCTCAAGAAAGTCTGAAAAAAATAAAATAAAATTCCATGGATAGGCTCCTCTGTCCATGCAGTCCTCCAGGCAAGAATACTGGAGTAGGTTGTCATTCCCTTCTCCAAAGGATCTTCCCGACCCAGGGAACAAACCCAGGTCTCCCACATTTCAGGCAGATTCTTCACCATTTGAGCCACCAGGGAAGCCCTTAAGTAAATGCTAACTGGCTATTAATTTAAACATGCTCTTCACACATTCCTACTATTTGGCTTTCTCTTTTAACATGAGAATTCTTAATTTTGTAAGTTTCTATTTTCATCACCACCACCTCCATTCTTTCTCATTCAACCTCAAATTCATTCAAATTTGTGCAGGGATTTTTGTCATGGAATGGTATCAGGTACTTTCAAATATGCTTTGATACCAAAACCAGATATGGATATTACCAGAAAATAGAAATTATAGGTCAATAACCCTAATAAACATAAATGCAAAAATCTTCAACAACAAATGTTAACATTCTGAATTCAATAGTTACCATGTCATAAATTACATCCCCAGCATTTATGTATAATGTCTTATAACTGGAAGTTTGTTTCTTTTGACCACCTTCACCCATTTTTCCAAGTCCCAACATATATTTTGTTCTTTGCATCTATGAGCTCAGATTTTTTAGGGTCCACATATAAGTGGCATCGTGCAATATTTGTCTTTCTCAGATAATGTTATATTCTACAATTGAAATTTGCTAATGAAACCTAAGTGTTATTATCAAGAAAAAAGAAGTAAATATTTAGTTAATGGACGTATTCATTAACTCAGTGGCAAGAATCCATTCACAACATAAACATATATCAAATCATCATGTCATATGCATTATTACAAATTTATTTGTCAATTATGTATCAGTAAAGGAGAAAAATGCATTTCTGTGGGCAGCAAATAAAAAATTGCAATGGAGCAATTCCTTCAGACTTTGAAAGAAAAGTACTTCGTACCCCGACCCAGTCAAACTACAGATCAAATGAGAGAGCTAATAAAGACATTTTCAGACAAAGTCTCAAAAATCTCACCTTCCTTGAACCCTTTTCCTGAAGACTGCTGGAAAATACACTCCTGAAAAATGAGGTCATAAACTAAGAAAAAGGAGCAAATAGAATATAGGAAACAGGCGATCCACTCTGAAGAGAGATAAGAAATGGCAAAAGGATCGAGATGGCGGCTCTGACCCGGCCCACAAGTCAAGGAGGACTGAAATTTGAAATGTTAGTCAGAATTAACTTTTTTTTACAACTATATAAAACAATAATATAGCATGTGTGTCAATTTTTTTTAAAAGTAATTATCTTTAAAGAAAACAAAGCATGCTGATAGATAAAGTAAGAATTACTTAGTACAGGGCTCTGCTGTGATAGCATCTACATTCATGTTGTCATGATAATATAAAGTGTTTGTCTCCGGGAAGAAGAATCTAGGGTAAGACAGAGAGAATTGGTATGTTTCATAATATAATTTGTACAACCCTCAAGCTCTTTCAACTACAGGTATACACAATGGTGCTGAAAGTAAAAGAAACTAAATATCAATTTTATGAAAATAAGATATACTAGGCTACGTTTTAAAATTGTGAATTCCTAAATGAGAATGGACACATCTTCAAAGCTTACTTCCAAATTTTATTTCATTATCAAATCCTTTTATTATTCATGGAGTCTGTCTTATCTTCATAAAAGAAAAATTAGAATTAGTAGAATTCATCCACTTATTTATTCAGTCAATATCTATTAAGGCATCTCTGTCTTAAAGGACCTCACAATTCCTCAGGGGAACATTAATCCAAAAATTCTTGGCTGCTGTAGAAAAATTGCATAAACAGAGCTATCAGAGGATAGGAATAGATCTGCCTAGAAGTGTCTCAGAAAGCTTCCCAGAGGTATTTTAGCTAGGTCTGAAAGGGGAGATTATAGGGTTTTCATTTATTTTGCAGGTTTTCTAAAATATTCAATATGGTGAGTGTGCTTTCCAGGTGGCTCAGTGGTGAAGAATCCACTTGTCAATGCAGGAGCCTCAGGGGACTCGGGTTCAATCCTGGGTTGGGAAGATACTCTGGAAGAGGAAATGCAAAACACTCTGGTACTCTTGCCTGGGAAATTCCACAGACAGAGGAGCTTGGTGGCCTGCAGTCCACAGCTCCTCTGCACACAACAGAGTACACAACTGAGTACACATGCACATGTACTTGCAACACTAAATAAAAAGGCAGAAATCAAAATTATGTATATGACTTAACAACAGCAATAATTCCAAGATAATACCACCTAATAATTGTAGCATCTGAGAATCACAACTTTATGTGAGAAATGGAGAGCCTAGTAAAGCCGAACAACTTGCTCAATTGCTGAAGACCAAGTAGGACCCAGGGCCTATGGTTTATAGTTCTCAGGACAATGCCTTTTGCATCAGCTGTGTCATGTCAGCATCCAGGGACTCTATTAAAACAAAAGTTTAGAAGTGACTTTGTTGTTCAGTCACTCAGTCATATTTGACTCTTTGCAACCCTGTGGACTGCAGCACACCAGGCTTCCCTATTCACCATCTCCTGGAGCTTGCTCAAACTCATGTCCATTGAACTGGTGATGCCACCCAACCATTTCCTCCTCTGTTGTCCCCTTCTTCTCCTGCCTTCAATCTTTCCCAGCATCAGGGTCTTTTCCAATGAGAATTGACTAGGATTGTCTTCATTTTACCGAGAAGAGACATCTATTCTCTCTGTTAATCAAAGATAATACTCTTGGAGGGTTGACTATGCACCATATACCAAGCTAAATGCTTTTTGAGCTACCACATTTAATTTGAAAAACAACCCATTATAAAATGAGGGAACTAAGCTTAAAGATAAGAATTTACACAATGTAATAGAAATGAGAAGAAGGTTGAAGCCAGGAGCATCTCACCCTATAAGATTCAATTCTGAAGCATTCTGCTGTACTGATAGAAATAGGGAAAACTTACTCTGTCTTGTTTCTGGGTCCTCCTACTCCCAACTGCTGTTTTAATAGGTTATGAGGTTTAAGCAATCATGGATGGGATATTTGTGAATTGGGAATGTCTTATCTGTACATTTATAATTACACTTGAGCAAAAATATGAAATCATTTCACTTCTAAATAAAGTCATATATATCCTCCTCCTATATATATATATATCATATATATAAAGTCATATATATCCTCTAGTAGACAAAACTACTAGACCATTCCATGTATATAGAATATATACCTATGTATATAGAATATATAGAGTATATACCTCCTCCTATATATATATATCATATATATAAAGTCATATATATCCTCTAGTAGACAAAACTACTAGACCATTCAGGTATGACCTAAATCAAATCCCTTATGATTATACAGTGGAAGTGAGAAATAGATTTAAGGGCCTAGATCTGATAGATAGAGTGCCTGATGAACTATGGAATGAGGTTCGTGACATTGTACAGGAGACAGGGATCAAGACCATCCCCATGGAAAAGAAATGCAAAAAAGCAAAATGGCTGTCTGGGGAGACCTTGCAAATAGCTGTGAAAAGAAGAGAAGCGAAAAGCAAAGGAGAAAAGGAAAGATATAAACATCTAAATGCAGAGTTCCAAAGAATAGCAAGAAGAGATAAGAAAGCCTTCTTCAGTGATCAATGCAAAGAAATAGAGGAAAACAACAGAATGCGAAAGACTAGGGATCTCTTCAAGAAAATCAGAGATACCAAAGGAACATTTCATGCAAAGATGGGCACGATAAAGGACAGAGATGGTGTGGACCTAACAGAAGCAGAAGATATTAAGAAGAGGTGGCAAGAATACACAGAAGAACTGTACAAAAAAGAGCTTCAAGACCTAGATAATCATGATGATGTGATCACTGACCTAGAGCCAGACATCTTGGAATGTGAAGTCAAGTGGGCCTTAGAAAGCATCACTACGAACAAAGCTAGTGGAGGTGATGGAATTCCAGTGGAGCTATTCCAAGTCCTGAAAGATGATGCTGTGAAAGTGCTACACTCAATATGCCAGCAAATTTGGAAAACTCAGCAGTGGCCACAAGATTGGAAAAGGTCAGTTTTCATCCCAATCCCAAAGAAAGGCAATGCCAAGGAGTGCTCAAACTACCGCACAATTGCACTCATCTCACACGCTAGTAAAGTAATGCTCAAAATTCTGCAAGCCAGGCTTCAGCAATATGTGAACTGTGAACTTCCTGATGTTCAAGCTGGTTTTAGAAAAGGCAGAGGAAGCAGAGATCAAATTGCCAACATCCGCTGGATCATGGAAAAAGCAAGAGAGCTCCAGAAAAACATCTATTTCTGCTTTATTGACTATGCCAAAGCCTTTGACTGTGTGGATCACAATAAACTATGGAAAATTCTGAAAGAGATGGGAATACCAGACCACCTGATCTGCCTCTTAAGAAATCTGTATGCAGGTCAGGAGGCAACAGTTAGAACTGGTCATGGAACAACAGACTGGTTCCAAATAGGAAAAGGAGTACGTCAAGGCTGCATATTGTCACCATGTTTATTTAACTTATATGCAGAGTACATCATGAGAAATGCTGGACTGGAAGAAACACAAGTTGGAATCAAGATTGCCGGGAGAAATATCAATAACCTCAGATATGCAGATGACACCACTCTTATGGCAGAAAGTGAAGAGGGGCTAAAAAGCCTCTTGATGAAAGTGAAAGTGGAGAGTGAAAAGGTTGGCTTAAAGCTCAACATTCAGAAAATGAAGATCATGGCATCTGGTCCCATCACTGCATGGGAAATAGATGGGGAAACAGTGTCAGACTTTGTTTTTCTGGGCTCCAAAATCACTGCAGATGGTGACTGCAGCCATGAAATTAAAAGACGCTTGCTCCTTGGAAGCAAAGTTATGACCAACCTAGATAGCATATTCAAAAGCAGACACATCACTTTGCCAACAAAGGTTCACCTAGTCAAGGCTATGGTCTTTCCTGTGGTCATGTATGGATGTGAGAGCTGGACTGTGAAGAAGGCTGAGCGCCGAAGAATTGATGCTTTTGAACTGTGGTGTTGGAGAAGACTCTTGAGAGTCCCTTGGACTGCAAGAAGATCCAACCAGTCCATTCTGAAGGAGATCAATCCTGGAATTTCTTTGGAAGGAATGATGCTAAAGCTGAAACTCCAGTATTTTGGCCACCTCATGCGAAGAGTTGACTCATTGGAGAAGACTCTGATGCTGGGAGGGATTGAGGGCAGGAGGAGAAGGGGACGACAGAGGATGAGATGGCTGGATGGCATCACTGACTCGATGGATGAAAGTCTGAGTGACCTCCGGGAGCTGGTGATGGACAGGGAGGCCTGGCGTGCTGCAGTTCATGGGGTCGCAAAGAGTCGGACACGACTGAGCGACTGATCTGATCTGATCTGATCTGATATCCTCCTCCAAAATTAGATATGTTCATCATCTAAAGCCAGAGAGGCAAATGCAAACTTTTATTAATTGTTGCTGCAGCAGCTGCTGCTGCTAAGTCACTTCAGTAGTGTCCAACTCTGTGTGACCCCATAGACAGCAGCCCACCAGACTCCCCTGTCCCTGGGATTCTCCAGGCAAGAACACTGGAGTGGGTTGCCATTGCCTTCTCCTTATTAATTGTTAGGGGCTCCTGGAATATTGTGTTCAATATTCCACAGACTACTGTGAAGCCTTGACAAGATTCATAAGAAGACAGCAGCAATCTACCTATGAACTTCTAATGGTATAGGAACAAGGCATGAAAGATATGCTTTTTGTCTTTCCTGAGTGTTTAAAAAATTCTCACATCAAATTAAAGATAGTAGAATGTGTTTCAATGTGTTCTTTCTAAATGTTTTTTCCATAGGTATGACCACTTGTTTGGGTTTTTTTACTTTAAAAAATAAGATTCTATTAATGTTTTATTTAAGGGATGTTGTATTTCAATAAAGAACAACAAAAGTAAATAAATATTATTATAACAGCAAATATTATATTAAATTAAAATGCCTTCAATAGAATAGTTGGATAACTTCTATGGTGATAAGAGTAACAATAACCACTTTAGACAAAGATCTTTGAGGGCAAGTTTGGTGGCCAAAAAAAGTATACGAACTAGTATAGTGACCATATTTTCTAAACCTAAATTAGAACATACAATTCCACAACGATATTTTAAATAAATTACTATATTTAATAGTGTAGAGATATTTTGCAGAGATTTTGAAAGTAAACAGCATTTAAGGAGGTTTTAAATATAAATCATCTTTATATTTAAAGTGATATTTAAAAGATATACAAATACGTTCTATTTGGGAATGATCTTGGAAAATTCCAGACTATTGATTCATATAGCAGGGAAACAGTTTGGAGCTGCTGCTCCCTGATTGCTCCAAAGAAAAGTCCTTCCACCTTGCCAGACCCATCATCTCCTGAATCCTTCACCTTCTTTAGTTTCTGGCTGATATCCATAAGTAGGAGATCAGCTGTCCTGGTCAGCTAGAAACATACATTTCTCTCCAGAATGAGCTGATAGACTTAAGAGCAAACTGAGTCAGGTTCTGAGGGTTCAGTTTCTAGAGATAGATGTAAGGATGTTACTTCCTATATTAGCTGTAATCTCAGGGTCATCCCCATCAAAATGGGAGGTTCTTACCCTTTTATATGCTTGAAATTCCCCCTCCTAATCACTCTTTAGGGGTGGCTCCATTTTAACTTTGGTTTTCATTTTCATTTTCCCTGCTGACCAAGCAATCTGTTATTTTCATGAATGGTCTAGGAATTCTCCAGTAGAGTATGAATTCCCCCAAATCCCAGCTCTATTATCCTTGCTCATGACCTTTAGCCCCAGTCTAAGACTTCTTCCGTAGTCTTTCACGTTTAGCTTCAGGACACTTAGCCAAACCCAACAGGACAAAGTCTTTTAACTTTGGTATCATTTTTTGGACTTATCCTGGATGATTGTTTTTCTCTTTTTTTCCCACAATAAATATAAAATATGGGTGCTAGTACATTAACTAAGCTGAACCTCAAGGTAAACCAACTGCCCTTCTTTAGTGCCCATGAATAATCCTTTCAGTTTATCATATTTTCCTGCCTCTTTCTACCCTGTTAGATATTTGTGCTTAAAGGTTAAATCAAGCTTTTCCACTCCTGGATTGCTTTTCTCCTCTTTGTTCCTATGTTGAAATCTTAATGGTAGATTTGTGACATCACTCTCAATTCTTTTCAGATGGTTTCTCAAGCTGATCAAAAACAAGGTGAAGCCAATATATGTTAGTAAAAAAGTAGATCTTCAAACAAGGAGATGGTTTAGAAAAAAAAGTATAATAACAACGCCGAGGATACAAAACAACTATAGGTAAATTGCCTTTTCTCTGTATCTTAAAGTCTTTGATCAATTGTGCCAATGTATGAACATTTGAACTCTAAAGAGGCTGGGCAGCTTTCTCAAACCCAAACATCAAAAGCTTTGCTTTTGTTAGAAAAATTTTAATCCATGATACTTTGAAAGGATCTGAAATTCTCTAAAATGAGGTCTAATAATAACCTTTACAAGCAGAAAGGAAAAGAACAGTAGGTTATGTGGCTTCTTGCTTCCATTTTCTCTGGTACATTAGTTGTCCAAAGATGGCATTTTGGCTTGTACCAAATAAAAGGGCAAAGGTTACCAAATGCAAGCCTGGGGAAGCCAGAAGAGAGAACAGCTATTACAATGGAGGGGGAAATCCAAGCTGTCAACTCTGAATGGATAGAAATAGCATGTGTGAAATTGACAAGCAGCAACAGCATGGCACCTTCAGAAGGGCCAGGAAATGAATTCTACCCACGTTCCTATTTACTACATTAGAACTGCAGTTCTGTGGAGGCTTATTCGAAATTCGTAGAGATAAATGCCTGGGTCTTTGATAACTTCAGTAATATCTGGTTGTTTGTTTAGAAAGAAATGTAAACAAAATATCAGGGTGAGAAAAAATGATACAGAAGAAAACATAAAAAAAGAAAAAAATCAGCCATCATTCAGCTTCTCAAAATGCCCTGTTAACAACTGAGCATATTTCCATCCTCTTACACACACTGTTTTACAAAGCTGAAACTGACTTGTACATAATTTTGATTTCTACCTTTTTATTTAATTTCATATTCTATTTTTCCATGTCATGGAAATGTCTTCATAACCACTGTTGTTAATGTTTGTAGAACTTTCTGTTGTATGAAATCAGTTCTTAATTTACATAACTATGTTTAATTCAACAGCACTTTCTCCATTTCTTTGTCGTATTCCAATATATTTTTCACTGGACAGCTAAGAGTGAGCATTTAAAAACTCAGAGTTGAGCTTCTTACTCTCCTTTTTAAATTGCACAACTTATCATTGCTCATAGAAAAGATCACTATCCTTAGCAGGCTTTGGGGGGGGGGTGGTGTTAAGTCCTTGCTTCTGCATCACTATCACCTGGGAACTTTAAAATGCAGAATTTCCAAATCTTCCCAGAATTACCAAATCAGAATCTGCACTTTTACAAGATCCCAGGTGATAGCTGAGAAGGATTGAGAAGCGTCAGTCTTCATGGTCTGACTCTCCTGTCAGTGCACTAGCCTCACTGAGGACCAGCTTCCTCAGGGCTCCCAGTGATCCATCAGCAGAGACGTACCCTCAGCCTCTCACTCATCACACCCTTTCCCGGGGCCTTTGTGGGCAACACAGACCAAATGTTTGTGTGCCCCAAGATTCATATGTTGAAGCTCTAAACTTCTCCTGTTAGGGAAATTAAAATGGAGGAAGTCTTGCTAGGGCTTCAGAAGCTGTCAGCTTCTGAAGAGCAGGCCTCTGACCTGCCTGGACACTGCTCCAATTCTATACCTGCCTTGAAGCACAGCAAGTCAGGTGGCACCATAGATAAGAAAGGTAGTGAGTCTTGGAATTCTTGAGCCCATGAGGGTCTCGCCAACCCCCAGGGCCTAACAAAATCCTATGACTTCAAGGTGAAACAAACAGCATTGTAAAAAGGTTAAATTAAAACCAGAGCTGCATTTTTCCTCACAAATTGATAATGATATCAGTTTGCAGCCTGTGATCATAAGTGGGAGCCCCCAAAACTGCAATTTGAAGTCCTACTCATGGAGTAGACATACCGCCTGGGACATTTTCTCAATAGGGACTCCAGATTGCTGCTAACAAGGGACTTCTCAGTGCTGTTGAATATGGATGCTGGTCAGTCCAGTTCGAAGATGTATGTGCTCTTACTCTCTTCTGTTGTTTCCATTTCTCTTCTTTTAAGGACTGCATATTGAAATTAAGTCAAATAATCCTCTATTAAATACTGAACTTGTTCATTGTCTGTGATGAGTGGTTTCTTCTGTTAACAAATCCTTTGAACCTAAAATGAAAGTAAAACTTCTGGCAAAACACCTCCCCACCTCCACGTGATAGTATTTGGAGATGGGGGCCTTTGGGACATAATTAGGTTCAGATGGAGTCTTGAGGTTGGAACCTTCATGATGAGATTAGTGCTTTTATAAGGGGAGATAACAGAAAGCATTCTTTCTCCTTCTCCCTCCTCTTCTCCCTCTCTCTCTGAAAACACAAAGAGAAGGAAGCTTTTTAGAAGCTAGGGGGACAGCACTCATCAGCACTGACTATACCAGGACCCTGATCTTGAACTTCCAAGCCTCCAAAACTGTACAAAAATACATTTCTGTTGTTTAAGTCACCTAGTCCATGGTATCAGTCCATGCAGCTCGAGCAGATTGAAACAACAGGTATGCACTGTGCTCTCTGCCTAGGAAGATCTTCTCATGACTGTTAACCAAAATACAGTTTAAAATGGGGGTTGAGGGGGGAAGCCTGTCTAGTATCCTCAATATATCAAGAACTCTTATAAATCAACAAAAATAAAAGAAACCAATTTTAAATGAACAAAAGGACAGGGATAGACATTTTTCCAAGAAGATAGGCAATTGTCCAACAAATACATAGAAAGTTGCTCAACATTATTAGTTATCAAGGAAATGCAAATCAAAATTACAATGACACACTGCTTCACACTCATTAGGATGGTGAAATAGAAAGGTAGATAGGTAGATAGACACCAAGCATTGGTGAGAATGGAGAGAAACTGGAACCCTCATACTTTGCTGGCAAGAATGTAATAGGGTACAAACACTGCAGAAAATCAGTCTGATGGTCATTCAACAAATTATATATAGAATTACCATACAACCCACTCCCCAATTCCACTCTCAAGAGAAATAAAGACTTCTGTCTACACAAAAACTTGTACACAAACATTCAGAGCAGCATTACGCATAATAACCAAAAGGTAGAAACAATCTAAAGGTCCACCAATTTGTGACTAATTTAAATGTGGTATAGCCATACCACAACAAATGTAATATTTGTTGAGCATAAACAGGAATATAGTACTGATATAGACTGCACTATGAGAACATTATTTTAAGTAAAATAAGCTAAACATGAAAGAACACGTATACTATGTGATTCCATTTATATGAAATATCCAGGGTAGGCAAATCTTTAGAGAGAAAAAGCAAATTAGTGACTGCCAGAGCAGTGGAGAAGGAACCATGCAGAGTGACTGCTTCACGTCGTTTGCTTCATGGGTGTGGGGTTACCTTTTGGGGTGATAAGAATATTTCAGACTTAGATGGTGATGGTGCTTGTAGAATATTATGAGTGTAGTCAATGTCACTGAATTGTACAATTTAGGATAATTAAAGTGATTTTTTTTTTATGGATGCATGTATGCAAGCTCAGTTGCTAAGTCAAGTACAATTCTTTGTGACCCCATGGACTGTAGCCCACCAGGCTCCTCTGTCCATGGAATTTCCCAGGCAAGAATATTGGAGCGGGTTGTCATTTCCTTTTCCAGGTTATCTTTCCAACCTAGGGATCTAACATGGATCTCTTGCATTGGCAGGTGGATTTTTTACCACTGAGCCACCAGGGTAGCCCTTTTTATGGTTAGTATGCTAAAATAAACATTTGAAGAAGAGCAAGAAGCTTAAGGAAAAAAGATTCAAGCTGGGGAACAAATAAAAACAAAGAGGTGAGTGGGACTTCCCTGGTGGTCCATTGGCTTAGACTCTGTGCTCCCAATGCAGGGACCTTGGGTTTGATCCCTGCCCAGGGAAATAGATCCCACATCTAATGAGTTTTCATGTTGAAACTAAGACCTAGCTCAGTCAAATAAATAAATAAAAAGAAACAAAGAGATGAAGAAAAAGAGCCAAGACAGAAGAGGATATTTAAAAAAATATTACTTGTGTGCTCCACTGCTCAGTTGTGTCCGACTCTTTGCAACCCCATGGACTGTAGCCCTCCAGGCTCCTCTGTTCATGGAGTTCTCCAAGCAAGAATACTGAGTGGGTTGCCATTTCCTCCTCCAGGGGATCTTCCTGACCCAGGGATCAAACCTGTGTCTCCTGTGGCTCCTACAGTGGCAGGCAAATTCTTTACTACTGAGCTACCTGGGAAGCCCAAAAATATTGTTTATTTACTGTGAAACCCAATCTTCCTCATTTTTGGACAATATTTAATATTTGGTAATCAGATCTTAAAATTCTCAGAATCTTCTGCTGTCAAAAAAAAAAAAGTACGTCTTTCAAACTTAGTCCCTGGGCACAGACCTGAGGTTTATATCCTTTCTCCTTCCCAAGCTTCAACTTTCCAGATATGATGATCCAGGAGGAGTTTGTATTTTTAGTTCTCACTTTTCTCCTGAGCTCAGGGACGGATATTTCTAGCTCTCTCCCCATCATCTCATACTTAACATATTCATAATTCCACCCTGACTACATCCTCCACCTCCCGCTTTTCTCCTGTACCCTCTTAGCTAATCCTCTGAATTTACAGAATCCAAAACCCAGGAGAAGTGAGTCACGACTCTGAAAGGTTACAGTCTTCTTTCACTCAGTATTTTCTTTCATCCAGGATCTCCCATTAGTCAGTAAGTTGTGTTGACCTTTCCTTTAAATGGTCTTTGTATCCACCTGCATCCTTCCATCCCCTCTGCCAACCTCCCAGATTCAGCTTTTCAACTCCTCTCGCCTGAATCCTTTGGTAACCTCCAGCAAGTCTCTACAAACCCATCCTGCCCAGTGGCTTAGGGAGCATGTCTGATTCCACAGAAAATTTGCACAGAAAGGTTTGGGGAGGTCATCAAATCAGTGGCACTAAACAATGTGTGAGCCAGCACAAGCCTCTAGATCCTGAGGTCCATGAGGAAAGCAATATAGGATGCCCTTCAAGATAATCATGTAGTCCTTCCCTCAGACTGTCAGCAAAGCCATTCTACTGTATGAAGGGACCAAACAAGGGTGGATGCTCTTACACTCGCACTGCACAAGCACAGCTCCGACTAGGGTTTGAAGAAGTGCACAATCCAGGTACTACCCTTCCTCCTCCAACCTGGTGGTCTGATGTTCTGCAACATCAGAACAGGGAAATATGGGATGTGACCCAAAGAGAAGTGTCCTAGGATTGTTGGGGGGAATTGGGGAGCCACATTTGATGGGATATGACTGCGTAGAGGAGGGTCCTGGAGGAGTACAGGGGTAATAGAAGACTTTAAAGTGAGCTCAGAACTTCTCAACATTCTCTTTTCATGGATGGGAGAACCACATCCCAAGAGTGCACTGCGACGCTTTGGGAATTGTTCAACCCCACAGATGGTGACTGCAGCCATGAAATTAAAAGACGCTTACTCCTTGGAAGGAAAGTTATGACCAACCTAGATAGCATATTCAAAAGCAGAGACATTACTTTGCCAACAAAGGTTTGCCTAGTCAAGGCTATGGTCTTTCCTGTGGTCATGTATGGATGTGAGAGCTGGACTGTGAAGAAGGCTGAGCGCCGAAGAATTGATGCTTTTGAACTGTGGTGTTGGAGAAGACTCTTGAGAGTCCCTTGGACTGCAAGGAGATCCAACCAGTCCATTCTGAAGGAGATCAACCCTGGGATTTCTTTGGAAGGAATGATGCTAAAGCTGAAACTCCAGTATTTTGGCCACCTCATGCGAAGAGTTGACTCATTGGAGAAGACTCTGATGCTGGGAGGGATTGGGGGCAAGAGGAGAAGGGGACAACAGAGGATGAGATGGCTGGATGGCATGACTGACTCGATGAATGTGAGTCTGAGTGAACTCTGGGAGTTGGTGATGGACAGGGAGGCCTGGTGTGCTGCAGTTCATGGGGTCACAGAGTCGGACACGACTGAGCGACTGATCTGATCTGATCTGACTCAACGGGGTTGTTCTTGTTTTAGTCATCAAGTCGTGTCTGACTCCTTGCAACTCCATAGACTATAGCCTGTCAGGCTCCTCTGTCCATGCATTTCCCAGGCAAGAATTCTGGAGTGGGTTGCCATTTCCTCCTCCAGGGGATCTTCCTGACCCTGGTATCAAACTTTCATCTGTCTCCTGCCTGACAGGTGTATTCTTTACCACTGAGTCACAATGCAGGAGATGAGAGTTTGATTCCTGGGTTGGGAAGATCCCCTGGAGAAGGAAATGGCAACCCACTCCAGTATTCTTGCCTGGGAAATCCCATGGACTGAGGAGCCTGGCGGGCTACAGTCCATAGGATGGAAAAAGAGTCAGGCACTACTGAGCAACTAAACAACAATCAATGGGGAGCAGAGCCCACATGGAACTAAGCTGATTTGCCTCCCAAGTTAGTGCTCGATTTCTTTCCTTTATGACTGACATCATGAGTGTGTGCTTAGTCACTCAGTTGTGTCCAGTTCTTTGATATAAGCCTCCCCTAAATAGCAAAATACTCCTAACAGGGTAACATTTCAAAAACTGTTAAAGCAGCAACATCGTTCACAGCATTCTGCCTTCCACACGCTCCACTCCTGCCAATCGCAGAGGTGAGACAACTGTCCAAGGGCTGCCATGCTTTTAATCTCACGATCCTCAGAGGGTCCCGCAAGTATCCTCATGGGAGTAGGAAGGAGGTCTTGAGGATATTTCCGGCCTTGTGCACCAAGAAGCCAGAAATGTAAAATCCATCTTGAGCTCAACATCTTAGCAAAGGAGACAGTGATGCCTGCAGATCCTTACATTAACGCTTATTATGTATGAGCACAGAGTTACGGATGAAGTCGGAAAGGAGCACAAAGGAAGGCATGGTTGTCTCTGTCTACGAAAGCAGAATATATTCACAGAAGTTACACCTGAGTAGGACTTTCCAGGACAAATAGAAGATGCATAGCCAGACAACAGGACAGTATATATGTTCTGTCTACATGCCAGCATTTGGATATTGGACCTCACTCCTGGCTCTTCTAGTCGGATTCACTGGACAACTGTGCTTGCTATTCTCATCATGAGCTCTAGGAGCATTATTTCAGTCTGTACAAAAATTCCCGATCCTCTTAGTCCTCATCTGTTACTTCAAGGAAAGTGTTTATTATCAGGGCAGAGAACTAATTAGGCAAATGTACACACCTTTTCCAGATTCTGCAATGGTTTTCTGTTCTCCTGGTCTGAATTTTTTTTTTCTCTTGATTGTCATGAAATCCTAGATCCAACCCAAGCCTCTGTACAACAACTGCATACACTCCACCTAACCTCTCCTATAGCCATGACGCCTGACTTCTTGCCAGTCCACTTAAATTCTGAAAGTGAAAGTGTTAGTCACTCAGTCGAGTCCAACTCTTTGTGACCCCATGGGCTCCACCAGGCTCCTCTGTCCATGGGATTCTCCAGGCAAGAATTCCCTGGGAATCTGCCATTCCCTTCTCCAGGGGATCTTCCCAACCCAGGGATCGAAAACAGGTCTCCCACATTGCAGGAAAATTCTTTACTGTCTGAGCTACCAGGGAAGCCCAGTGAGTGGTCTTCAAACTCTGGTCTCTCTCTCCCTGCTTCCCTTCCCCTTCCTTTTCTGCATCCTGACTCCACTCCCTAACCCTTCCTCCTCATCTTGACTCTTCTCATATGTCCTTTTCCTTGACTGCATATGGCCTTGGTTGCACTGAGCATCCACAAAGAAACCAAAATTCAATCTTTTGATAGAATCTCCAAATTTGATTACATTTATAGACCCAGAAGTACTCTAAAAGGATTGGAAAAAGATGTTTTTCATTCAACTTTAATGTGTGTCTTGTTTCCAGCCTGTGCTCTCTGTTATGTACAAGGAATTACTATATTTGATATATCTTTTAATCCCAGTTATGAATGGCACAATTATATTGCATTATGTATTTGTGGGTTACAAGCATAAAGTTTCCAATATAAATATATACCACACTTAATGTATACCACAAGGATGTATGAAGTTATAATAGTCCCACTTTTTAAAAAATATGCTAGGAATTTTCCTCCAAATGTATATTCTCCTAGACAACATTATCACTAGCAGGAGTCTGCAAAATTTGGTCCCCAAAAGCCACTTCAGAAGTGAGGGTGAAAGAAAGAAGATGGACAAATACATTCATTTCCAAAAGTATATATGAATAAGTTGGAGGCTGCCTGGATGCTTACAAAATAAGTGTACTGCTAACTTCAGCTTTAGATTAATTTACATTTCTAAACTCCGTATAAATAATACAGAAAATACAATGTCCAATTCACTTTGGATTCCTCGTGTCTGGAAACCTAAGAAAAAAATTTCCTGATGACTCAGTGCTATAAATGTGGTTATCTTAGAGTCAAGGGTCAGAAGCCTAATTGATCTACAGTTCAACTAAATCATGCAGCACAGAGGAATCTCACTCCCTAGTTTAGTGAAAGGTCAATTCTAGGCACAGGTTTTATTTGATGTCTTCCCACCCCTCTTTCTGTCTTCCCTGCCATCCCTCCCACATCTTCCTCCCATGCCAAGTCCAATATCCTCATTATGAGTTGCCAAATTTCTTCTGTGAAGAATTAAGGGCAGATGGTTTTTGTTTTTAAAAGTACACCTATTAAACCAGATAAATCTCCATCTGAAGAATTTCAGACATGAGAGAGGTCAACAGAGCTAAAAATTTTCTGTGAGTATCAGTTTCCTTAAATTCCCACATTATAGCTCTCAGGATATATATAATACCAAGCTTCCGAAGTGGTGCTAATGGAAAAGAACCAATCTGCCAGTGCAAGAGACATAGAGAAGCAGGTTCCATCCCTGGGTCAGGAAGATCCCGGGGAGAAGGAAATGGCAACCTACTCCAATATTCTTGCCTGGAAAATCTCAAGGACAGATGAGCCTGGTGGTTTATGATCGATAGGGTTGCAAAGAGTCGGACACAACTGAAGCAACTTAGCACACACACAAGGTTTTTGCAGTAATTCTCTGGGCTATATGAGTTAGGAGAATTTCAAGATGAGGAGAAACATCGAAACATTTTAGATCCCCAAGGTTCCTATGTTAAAGATTGTGTAAGCAATCCTCTTCCCATCTCCTAGAAGGCGAGGCTTCTGTGTCAAGCTTGATATTAATATTATACTGAGCTCATTTAATGAGGCTCAAATAGCAGACACAGGACCCTGATGAGTTTCCTTTTTCTTCCTTTCTTTCCCATGCAACTACTGCAAACCATAAGGACAGTATCTTGAAAAGTTGAACTTGGTGTCTAATATTCATGATTACATGATACCATGAATAGCAGAGAATAGTAGGACTTCCCTGGTGGCTCAGACAGCAAAGAATCTGCTTGCAATGCAGGAGATGTGAGTTCAGTCCCTGGGTTGGGAAGATCCCCTGGAGAAGGGAAAGGTTACCAACTCCAGTATTCTTGCCTGGAGAATCCCATGGATAGAGGAGCCCAGTGGGCTACAGTCCATGGAGTCACAAAGAGTTAAACACAACTGAGCAACTAAGCACCAATGTGTGTGCATGCTAAGTCACTTCAGTCATGTTCATCAGATCTCACTTCTGGTCCAAAGGAAGCATTAGAAAATCATGCGTGGGATTGTCCTGAGAAAATAATGTCTGTCAAAATTCCCCTGGGATTAATTAAGAGTTGGAAACGATGGATTAACGTGGTATTTAATGACTGCCATGCTGGATGCACATGTATATGGAATCTAGAAAAAGGGCACAAATGAGCCTATTTGCAGGGCAGGAATAGAGACAGAGACCTAGAGAACCGACGTAGTGGGGAGATGCTGAAGATTTGGGAGATTGGGGTTAAGTCTGTACACTGCCATGTGTAAGATAGATACCTGGTGAGGAGCTGCTGTATAGCAGAGGGAGTTCAGCTCGGTGATGACCTAGAGAAATGGGATGGAGGCCGAGTGAGAGGCAAGTCCGAGAGGGAGGGGATATATGTACACATCTAGCTGGCTGACTCTGTTGTACAGCAGAAACTAACACATTTAATGCAACTATGTGCTCTGCTTAGTTGCTTGCTGCTGCTGCTAAGTTGCTTCAGTCGTGTCCGACTCTGTGAGACCCCAGAGACGGCAGCCCACCAGGCTCCCCCGTCCCTGGGATTTTCCAGGCAAGAACACTGGAGTGGGTTGCCATGACCTTCTCCAGGGGAATCTTCCCAACCTAGGGAATCAAACCCAGGTCTCCCACATTGCAGGCAGATTCTTTACCATCTGAGCTACCAGGGAAGCCCCCCAAGAGCAACTATATCCCAATTTAAAAGAAAAATAGAATAAAATAAGAATTGTGTCCAAATAAGTAAAGTCAGTACAAATTATCAGCGCTCTTGTTTTACTAAGTTCTCACAATTTCAAACTTTTGCTGTAAGTCCTCCCCCACTTTCCACGGGATGCTTCTCACACTAACATCCAGGGACCCCGGCAGCATTACCTGCCGGTGGCCCCGGGGTACAGTGTAGCCTATGACAACCAGGCTGCTGCAGATCCAGGTATCAAGGCTCTGGAGTAGCAGACATACTCACCCTCCCTCATTATTTGTTTACTGAGCCCAAGTTGGGATTCTCGGCCAATGGGCAGCACAAGGAGGAAAATAACCATGGTGTCTTAAGTGCGTTAAATCTTCATATTAGCCCTCTGACTTGGTAACCCCTTCTGCTGATTTTGTTCTCTTTTTTTCCAAGCATGACAAACAAGTGGTTTTTCTTTTTCACTTTAATGATTCTTTAGACAAAAAGGAGTCATTTAAGGCTTTCACCGAGGCTGATAGGTGTTTCTGTTTAATGAGGTTTTTATTATACTGTATTGGCTTCCCTGAAAAGAAATTGCAAGCAGCAAACGGATGATAATAGAACAAGGCTGGAAGAAACAATAACCAAGAGAGGGAAAAATTAGTGTGGCAGCAGACGCACGCGTTGTACTCAGGGATTAAATGCCACTTCCATTCTCCCTTGGCCACCATCGTACTAGTAATAATGCGGATGTGGGCTCTTAGGTGCCAGTTACATATGTGCAAAAGATATGGATATAGATATAGACTCAGCTGAACTGCCAAATGTGGAGGAAGAAGGGTGGTGAGCTCAGTTTAGACAAAGATGAGTGAAGCTCAGAGTACGGGTTTACAAGGGCTGGTCGGTTACCATGGAAACTAATTGGAGCTAATAAGTAAAGGGACATTTTAACTGTGGGAACAGAAGAGGAGGGGCAATTTTTCAATATCATCGTTACCTACAATTAGTCTATCATTTTAGGAGTGGCCCTACTTCATTCTTATGACGACGCTATACCCTCTGCATACAAGCTCTCCCTGAATCAACATGACATTCAAAAGCCAAATATCATCTTTTAGAACATGTCATATTTTAGGTTTCGATCTTTCAAGACAGAATCAATTTCACTTTTTTTTTCTCCCTTAAAAAATAAACTGTTTGCAGATGGCAAGGGGGAAGGAAAGGAGGTAATGGAAAATTCTTAACTTTTAAACTGACACTGCTGAGCACTGGAGCTAGTTACAGAGACAAGGGGAGACCGGATCTTATCCTGTAGCACCAGCTTCAGGTCTTTGTTTGAGTTGATTTTCCCTAACAAAAGCATTTCAGAACATCCAGCCCAAAATGTGTCGTCGTGGGCTCATTTTACAATCTTTTTGAAAGGTAATGTTTACAGACACAGAACAGGGCAAGAATTAAGATCATAGCCAAAGGGCAGGATCTGTTGCTCCACTGGTATTTTTCATTTTAGAGCAAGTTTTAAGTAGTATAACAACTGACGCTATCCATAAAAGAGAGGCAGTGACTGAGACTTCAGGAAAAGATTGACTATGGAGAAGAGAAGAGAAATACTCGAGTTCAAAAGCTCTTTCTACAATAGTGTGGCTCGGAGCCCAGGCTCATTGGGGAAATGTCTCACAGAAGGTGTGTTACCAGCCCAAGGTGGATAACATGTGATTCAACACCTTTACAGTTTCTTAGGTTTTACTTTTGTAACTCAATTCAGTTTAAGAGAAGGTAAACTACCTTAATAACGTCTCCAGGGTCTTCAAAATCTACGCAGTTGAAGTAATCCAGATTTCCAGACATGAGTCTGGTTGGATTAACCAAGAGAAAAAAAAAATTTTAATGAAAAAAATTGCCTTGCAATAATTGGCACTATTAAAAATTTTATGGTGCCAGAGGGAAGCTTTACCCCAGTGGGGCCACTTGCCATTGTTGAAAGTTTCAGTGTTGATTATGTATCTGGGTTTAACTGATTAGGAGTAGTGGTTTAGTGAATCTCCTGGATATGGTGAAATGGACACCTCATAATCACTTCTGGGAAGAAACTGAGCCAATGAATCAGGACTCTAACTTCTAATACTGGTTTTGGGGGTTTGTTTTGTTTTTTTCTTCCTTCTTCCCTACAGCCCAATTACAGGAAAAAATCATTGTCTAAAAGTAATAGTTCTCTAATCTTGTGCTTCAGAAAACTGTACCAGGTGTCATTTTTAAGTACATTAGTATAATATCACACAAAAAGTCCTGAAAAAAAGTTAGTCAATTTTGCTATATATTGAAATAATTCTCTTTGTATTAGATATGTACCTGTAGTCTAGATTTTCATACTTTAAGCAAGTTTAATTGGGTTTGGGGTCTTTTTCCCCCCAGTGATCCCTCTCTCAGTTCAAAGAAATTCAACAAGTGCAATATTTAAAATGTTGGCTTCCTGCAGACAGGGAGTTGCTAGTATTTCAAATTCCTATTTTGTATTTCAGATTATCAAAATTCCTTAGAAGTCTGATGGAATTTTTTTAAGTTGGTATAAGATTTTAAGCGATTACTTTATCTCCAGATAGCTCTTTAAAAGTATTGTAACAACTATAGCCATTTTCTGCTTTAAACTGCTAGCAAAGTAATTAGTTCTATAAAATAGTTCAGAGAACTCGAAAACAAATGCACAGAAGAACAGAAGGAGGTACTGAAATGGCCCCAAATTGAAAACATTTCAAAGCAAAATTGTTAATGAGCTGTTTGAGCTATATGGACATTATATGTGCAATTAACTAGAAGCCAATAAAAATAATCAATAAAAATAATCAATGACAGAGTGCAGCCCCCTGGTACCCAGCGCTTTTCACAAAGAGATGTCTGTGAAGGCGGTGAGTGATTCAAAAAAGCCACCTTTATCTATGGGCTCGCGTGCTAATTTACACAAGTAGAAGGGAAAATGATTTTCATTGAGTGTTTCTGAAGTTCAGCCCGTGGCAAACGGTGAAGAGCTGTCTGTGGGAAGAGAGAAGTTTCTGCTCTTAGCTGCGCCCCTACCCTCTTCCTCCCAGGAATGTTGGAGGCAGCCGCGATCTCATCAAGGGAAGGTAGGAGTTTAGATTTCAAAACGTAGATGTCACATTTCAGTGTAAACGACTCCTACATGAACACTTTATCAGTATGTCAAGATGAATTTTTTATCTCCTGGCGGAGAGAGAGATGGGAGGGGGGTGGGACCTCGCTTAGAAGATTGCGCTCCCTAGCTAGGCAGGAAAAGATTTTTTGGGGGGAGGGGGGAGCGTTTCTGTGCATCTTACGGAGGGTCCCCATCATCCCCGCGGGGCGCACAAGGAGTTGTGAAAAGTACCGCACAACTGGCCACCGGAATAATTCATCCCCTCCACCTTCTCTTTAGCGCCTCCCACTTCTTCTCTTTTTATAGCAGTTTCTTTCTCTCGAAAAATCTCAGGTTACTTGACTGGGAGTTCTCAGACCTCCAGTTTCAGCCCTGCCCTCAGCCTCCAGTCGTTGAGAGAGAGACACCCAGCCCCAGCAATCGGATTGGGCAGCCCGCCTTGACACACCACTGTGCTGAGTGCTTGAAGACGTGTTTCACCAGATGGTTGGGGTTAGCGTGTGTCATCACATTCGAGTGGGGATTAGGAGTAGGAAGGCTGCCTTGCCGGAGCTGTGTGGTCTTCTCCAAGGGAGAATTGCGGGCAAGAGAACTCCTTTGCTCCGGGGAGAAGAGGAGGAATTCGTTTTCCGCAGCCACGAGAAAAGCAGTGTTTTCAGGTAAAGTAAAAGACATTGAATGCGCCTCTCTCTCTCTCAACGTACTTTTGAATGGAATGCTAGCACAGCACACTTGTCAAACCCAGTTGCTGCCCTCCTCTCAACGCGGCTGCTGCACGGCTGACATAGCTTGGTGCTTGGCTGTCTTTACAGAACTAACTCTCCTCAAGCCTTGCTCTCTAAGGTGTAGCTAAGAAAATATCTTTGGAAGCCTGTTTGTCCCCCACCCTTTCATATCCCCGTTGCATATTCCAAACAGGAGCTAGACGTTGTTCAGAAGGGATGGAGAAGTCCAAGAAAGCATGTCTTTCAGCTTTCGAAATTTACCAGTCACTTTTAAACTCTTGCATTTTACCATCCAATGGCTCAAGGTTCTTTGAAGAGTCTATTTGCTGGCAGAGATGGAAAAGCTTTCTTCCCCAATTTTTTTTTGCACTGATTTGAGGTGGACCAAAGTGTTTTCAAAACCATTTGGAGAAGGACTCTAAACTTGGAAACTCCTTGAGGGGCTGCCTTCAGAGCAGCTGAGAGCTGCTTTAAAACCAAAATGCTTTAGAGCTAGAAGAAAAGCAGAAAAGGAGGAAGTAGGAAAATGCTTTTTTAACATGGCCCTTTTGCAGCTGCAGGGGAGCAGATGGAGGTAATTCATTTGCAGATCTGTTTGTGAAAGTTTTACAAGTCACTGAAAAGTAAAGAAGCACCTCTAATGGATCGTTAAAGTCCCTGCATTTATGGGTTTTTAAACAGGCTATCTGAAGTGTTAATTAAATGTAAATAGGTTTTCTGGCTTGATTATAAACAAACTAAAAAAAAAAAAGGTTTTAATTACAAGTTAGTCACTGGAAATGAATGGTCATCTGATAATACAAAATGAGTTGTCATGGTATATGTGAGTAGCCATTGATGTAACCACAGTTGAAAGCATCACCAAAATTAAATTGAACTGGATGGAGCAAGGGGGGCTTAGATCTGATGCTTAAGTTGTGGTCTAACAAAGGTCTTTCAAGTTGATGCCCTGTTTTTGTACAGGGATAAAAAATAATTTTTTTCTGTTTTTCAAGTTTGTGATCCAGAGGGGTGAATCCATATGTTACTTCCTTTGCACCCTAACTGATCTGCCTTCCCACATCAGTGTTCAGATACCTGTGGTGCTTAAGAATTCCTGCTCCTATTGGACTTTCAAACTGAGTAAACCCAACACCCTCACCCTTGGCAGGTGAGAGATTCTATGAATAATACTGTATATAAGCTATTCTGAAATAAGAGCTGTTTTGTAGGTTGAGTAACAGGATTTATGGCTAATGCTCTGTGATATTTGTATTTGGGTGCAGAAAGATGCTTGAAAAAATTATGGTTCAAGTCACATTGCATATATATTTTTGGCAACAAGAGAGTTTATTTTTTTAATCGTCTTTGCATTTATTTATTTTTCTTTTCCATTATGGTTTATTAATCCTCTTTTTAAAAATTAAAAGAATGTGTGATCATTGTGTCTAGTTGTTAAACAGAGTGTTCTCTGAAACTTTTTCAAAAGTCTTCTTCGGTGAGGAAACATCCTCAGAAATAACCAGGCAGTTATGAGGACTGAGTAAGATCCGATTCCCAATATTACATAACCCAAAGAGGACTAAGTTCATAAGCTGAAGTCTTTTGGAATTCCAGTCATTCCATTTTAGCTTTACAATGGAACTGGGGTTTAACAAAATAAAGACAGAAAAGCAAACTAATATCTGGAGTGAGGTCAGGATTAGGATAACAGGCGCAGCCTGGAGCAGGTACAGTGCTGGCTACCAGTGCCACTTTCCACGATCACAGAGATATTTCAGGAGAAAGTCAAGGCCCTCCTCACTGATAGCTCTTTCTCAGGGAGATATGGTTTAATGAAAGCCAAGTCACTTATTAGCCACGGGACGCCCCCCCACCCCACCCCTCCCCCGCCCCCACCCGCAACAAGCCTAAGGTGCTAATACTATACAGTGACCACCAAGCTGCCTGCCCAGGATTTGGGCAAAATGGGAGAATTCCCCTGTCCCCGCCCAAAGTCAGCTGTCTGCAGGATTTAGGCAGGATGGAAACAAGAAAGGAAGTGTTTAGAAATAATAAATTCACACCTTGAGAAGGCAAAGTTGTATGTTCCTCCTTCTAACAAGGCAAAGGTAACATGAAGTTACTTAATGAACCAAAAGGGTCTGTTTCAAGACAGTGCCCGCGGGGCAATTCCCGTTTCTTGTCAAAATCGAAATCCACTGTTCCAGATGGAAAACATTCAGAAGCATATTGACAGTGACTTCCACATACCTCTGTTTGACACTTGGTTTCTTCCTGACAGCACTTGCATGGGTAACACACGTGAAGTCCCCATCAGTGTTCTAACAGCTGTGAAAGTGCTCGAGCACGGGGTATTTCTCCCAGAGAGGTGGAAGATCCCTGGGGGGCATGAAGGGGGGAATCTCAACTTGCCCTGTGGCTGCAGCCTGTGATCAAGGCACGCAGGAAGGTGGCAAATCTGAGGCAAAAAGCGATCTGAAAGCTTGATCCATTAGCTTACAAAGCCCACTTTGACAGTGTTGTGGAAAACTAAAATCCATGAATCCAGGCAGTCACTGAACTTGTGGTAGATGATGAGCGAGAGCCTTCATCAAAGAACTAAGGAAATTTATATGACTTCAAGCAGATTGCTGTGGTCATTTCCATTGTAATAGTACAGAAGAGTGACATGTATAACACTTTGCATTTCCTGTCTTAAGTAAATACCCATACAGGAATGGATGTGGGGTTTTGTTCTTTTGTGGTTTTGATTTCAAATGGTTTATTCTTTAGGAATCCCGAGAGCAGGAATTCTGATACTGAGTACTGAGATTTTACCAACTGTTGCCATGTGGATGAGGCCAACCAATGGGTCAGGTCGGGACATCTGGTTCTTTTTCCCCCGTGCAATATTTTTGTGTGTGCAGAGGATATGTAGTAAATTTAAGGGAGTTAAAATGTCTAAGGAGCTGACTCTAAAAAGATTATTATTTTTAATCATCATTATTGACTTTGAAGAAAAAGAGGCTCATGGATGAAATTAAGTCTATAGTGATATGGCAAATTTACCTTTCCTTTAGGTTAGATCCATGTGGGGAGAAAGATTTGAAAGAAGATATTTTATGGGAAAAGTTTGTCCTGAAATATGTTTCTCATTTAAAATATTTTCAACTCTATTTCAATATGCTGGGAAAGAAGGCTATTCGTCTGTTAGCATTTTTTTTTTTTTTTTGCTCTAATATTCCTCTCATCCCCGCAGCCAAACTGCCATCAAATCCCGTGAGTCCTTCCTGTAAAGCATCACTCACATCTGGCCCACAGCTACTGCTCCAGTGCAATGATCCCTCACACGTGGGTCATTACAACAACCTCCTAACAGATCCTCTTGCCTCATCTTCCCTCCTGTCCACCAGTTGTTGTTGAGCTTCCTAAAAAAAAAAAAAAAAAAACACGGGTTCCATCAAAACATTTCTCAGCTGTGACTTACCAGATGGATGGTCACTGTCCACAAGACGAAGTTTGAGTCACTGTCCACAGATGAAGTTTGAAGTTCTCAGTACAACATGCTGGCCCTTTGTTTTTTGGCCCCAGCCTTCCAACTGTGGCTCAGACGGGAAAGAATCTGCCTGCCATGCGGGAGACCTGGGCTCGATCCCTGGGTCGAGAAGATCTCCCAGAGAAGGGAATGGCTACCCACTCCAGTATTCTGGCCTAGAGAATTCCATGGACAGAGGAGCCTGGCAGGCTACAGTTCATGGGGTCGCAGAGTCGAAAACAACTGAGCGACTTTCACTTTACTTCACTTCCAACTGTAAATCCCTACAGCAACAGAAGTCTACCCTTCCTTCCCTGTGACTCAAGCGGCCAGGTCAATGTCCCCCACTTCCTGGTCTCTTCTCTTACTTCTAACCACTCCAGTTTTCCATCTTATTGTCTGCAAAATGAGAGTTTATCATTACATGTATTCCTTCTGGTTCTATGTTTATAAGCCTGTGTGTAGGGCATCCTCAGCCTCTCTAAGTTCCACCTCCTCCAGGAAGCCTTCCCTGACTACCATATATCCCACGGAGGTTTCCCATCCCTTGGGGCTGACCATTAACAATTACCTTGTTTCTTTACCCTTGGCTTTTTATCACTTGACTGCTCAGGTAGGGTGAAGTCTCCTAAGACAGGAACTAGTCTGGTCCACTTTGTGTCTCATTAAAAGATGTGTGTCAACTAGCTCACAAGCTTGCTCAGATATGCAAAACACTCTTCTAATTATCCCACTTTAGAGTCATTTGTTAGCTCTGATAGCCCCCTCTCCATTCATAAAAGAAAAAAGAAAAAATGGTAAAACTTGACTGGTTATATTTGGGAAATACAATTTAGGAAAGATGCCACTTGTGAAATGATTGCTCCAAATTAAGCGCAACTATTATCTGAATCCCCCCCCCCCAACCTATTTCAGTTTTCTATAACAGTGGCAGGAAATTTTGCTATGGTGTGAGATTTCAAATATGATTTAGGAAGCAGAACAGTCTTTGGGTTCAGACAGACTTGTGCTGTAATTCAGATGCTACTTCTCACAAACTGTGTGGCTTTGAACAGATGACTTAACTGTTCAGCTCCTTCTGTAAAATGAAGAGAGGAATACTTTCTTTGGGAAAGTTGTGAAGAAACCTACAAAGCACCTAGCTCAGCGCTTGTGCAATAAACAGGGGAGAAAGCAGGTTGGTATATACATAAGCAGATGTAGGGCTAGGATGCGCGACTGTGTTCATCTTGGTCATGTCAATCACTCATTCTGTCTATTTAGAGTATGTCTTCTTTTAGCCTTTTTCTCTGCCACCAAAGGTGGTAGCGGGGTGGAAGTTGGGGAGGAGACAGGGAGCAGGAAGAGCTGTTTTTAGCATTTAGGGGATTTGGAGCAACTGAGTTAATGGACCCATAGGGACAATGGTGACAGCTGAATACCCTTTGGAGGGAGGAGGGAGTCCTGGGTCCTGCATTAAAGGATAATAAAGAGCAGACACTGGGCTGCAGGGCCAGGGGAACAAAGGGCCTAGGCAGTGGACCCCAGCAGGGAGCTGAATTCACTAAAGGGTCATGTGCTTCTCTTCCTTCCCCCTGCCTCACTGTTTGGAAAGAAATAATAACTTGGCAAAACATTGTAGAGAGTCAGGTCAAGCTTCCAGAAGTAATTGGTAAAGCAAGATACCATTTAGACAAAGCAATGCGCTTGGACTTTTGCTGTCCTTCACCTTTAAAGCAAATTGAACAAAAAGCTGAACGCAATCAGCTTTAGTTCTGGCCTGTTCCCAAATTCTGCACCCACCACCAAACACTGAGTCGTCTATCTGTACCCTTCCCCCAGAAGGACAGTGGGCTGACCGAGAAATGATCTCACAAAGCACTAAATGCCATCTAGCAGATACGTCCTAGGACCCTGGTCATTCAGTTTTCAGGATCTTGGGATAGATCAAAGAATATTCTTTGCACTCCTGATCATCTGGTCTGCACCTGCCCCAGACCAGGGAAAGGAAAGAAAATGGGAGTCCTATAAATGAAGGGCAAGGCAGGATTTCTGGAGATGTCTCTCTCTTACCAGTAGAGACAACTATGCAACTTTCAAAATGAAGTATTAACGATTACCTGGCTGGACCTCATCTCCAGCTGGAGCAGATACACTAGATGCTCAAAATATGGGATCCATGTACTACTGCACAATGGTGCAGTAAACCTTTGTTAATTAAAAAGTGTAGCTCTACACTTGACCTCCAAAAGTCAAATCTTTTCTTATACTCTGATCTCCTTTTTACTCCACAACCACAGATCTGTAAGAAAATATTTCTGCATATTTGAAATTGTGGATCTAAGAAACCCTGAGCCATGCCACTGTTAATTAACTATAAAGGGTGAAATCAATATTGAATAGCTATGCTGAAAAAATGAGCAGACACAATGTGTTTCTGGGTGAGAAGGTAGTGTCTACCCAAGTTAATCTACAAATTTCAGGTAGTGATGAATTTTCACACAAGACAGTTAGATGGTTGACAGTGGGCGCAGCATTTGGCAATGGGTTAAGAGCCCTGTTGGCTCTGGTTGAACATAAAATAAAGATTCAAAAGTTTATTTGGCTGATAAACTCGTGAGCAAGACTGGACACTTGTGTAAGAGAAGAACCATAGTAAGAAGGGGATTTGTTTTTATCTCATATCCAATTATGTTATAAAAGTACAATAATTGAATTTTCTCTTCCAAAGCAATTGACTCTGAAGTACACATTCATCCGCCTTCATATATTTTTGCTTTTGTTTTATTCTCTCCAGTTTTTTCACTTTCCTCAGTCTTCATCTCTGTTCTGTTGTCGTGGTTCAGTCGCTAAGTCGTGTCCGATTCTTTGTGACCCCACGGACTGCAGCACACCACTTTCCCCGGTTCTTCACTATCTCCTGGAGTTTGCTCAAATTCATATCCATTGAGTCAGTGATGCTATCTAACCATCTCATCCTCTGCCGCCCCTTTCTCCTTTTGCTTTTAATCTTTCCCATCATCAGGGTCTTTTCCAATGAGTCAGCTTTCCGCACTGGGTAGACAAAGTATTGGAGTTTCTACTTTAGCATCAGTTTTTCCAATGAATATACAGGGTTGATTTCCTTTAGGATTGACTGATTTGATCTCCTTGCTGTCCAAGGGACACTTGAGAGTCTTCTCTAGCACCACAGTTTGAAAGCATCAATTCTTTGATGCCCAGCCTTCTTTATGGTCCAACTCTCACATCCATATATGACTACTGGAAAAACCAGAGCTTTAACTATACAGACTTTGTTCAGCAAAGTGAAGTCTCTGGTTTTTAATATGCTGTCTAAGTTTGTCATAGCTTTCTATCCAAGGAGCAAGCATCTTTTCATTTCATTTTCCTTTCACTTCATTTGTTGTTCTAGTGTTGCCATTGTCCAAATCTTCAGCTCAGCTACAAACTGTGGTTGCTAGAAAGAAGGTCTATTGCTACAATGCACTGAAACCCTGAACTAGTTTTTGTTATTACTTTGTTCTACTTTTTCTCATCTGCAAATAGAGCTACTAATATATGCAGCTTTTCCACTTCATGGAATACATAATAGGCCTGAAACAAATTTATTTCAAGAACTCAGGAAAATTCTCCTGTAGTCATTTCCTTGATAGAGCCTCCAAATACATCAATTTAAGCATCTCTTCATTCTTCTGAGCAACAAGAGTACATTCTTAACAGACAAACTAAAAATCTGAATTTCAGGGGGTTCTGTTTATCGATCAGTTTTGTGGTATGGTGTTATAACTCATAGCCAACACCTGCTATATTAACTTAAAACTGAAGACCAGACTGTTAATGAGATATTAGGTCTTAGCTCTACCAGGGTCATGATGATAACAGATGAAATGCATACAAGACTGTGCATTTCTTGGTAAGTTAACATAAAAGTGTACACCTGTGGTTATTAGCCTCAAACTCCTATTACTAATTTGGCTTAGCATCAAAATCACCTTTCTATAACATAACATGTCCTCTGAATAGACTTCCTGCCAGTTTCAAGCTTCCTCCTTAACCTTCACCTGCCAGTAATCAGTCTTCCCCTAAGTAGAATATCCTAGCACACAGATGTGCTTGGTGTTGCATCCATAAATTCTGGACACTTCAGCTTTTAACTTTCATCTACAAGAAGTGCATCTTCCCCCCCCCCCCAAAAAGGCCTCTAAAATCATGTGCTCCTTCCTTTCTCTTGAGAGCTTTCACACTGGCAAGAAAAAAGAAACTCTTCTGGATACAGCAAATGAATAAAAGCAAGGGGTGTATTATTTATTTCCGAAGGTTTCACATGTGTTATCCCATTCATGTCATATATGGTATCTATATTTAGTAAAAGAGACTTGAGGGACAGACTCAATATCAAACAGCTTAAACTACTTTTTGGCAGTTGATCTGTTATCCTAAGAAACAGCCATAGGTAACTTCTAAATAAAAGCAGAAGAACAGACTGAAAGCTGTATCAATGTGCTAATACGTGGTGCAGTGGTAAAGAATCCTGCCGATGCAGGAGATGCAGGAGACCAGGGTTCGATCCCTGGGTTGGGAAGATCCCCTGGAGCAGGAAATGGCAACCCACTCCAGTATTCTTGCCTGGGAAATCCCATGGACAGAGGAGCCTGGTGGGCTACAGTCCATGGGGTTGCAAAGAGTCAGACGCGACAGAGCAACTGAGCATGTGTACTCAACAACTTCTTGTGTATATACTTCTATCCCAGTGCTCAGAGGATTACAAAATAATACAGGATACTATTCTTTCCCTTAAGGAATATCTAGTTTAGCTGTGAGTGGAAGACACGCTCCCCCCTCCCCAAATTTTTTTAGTAGTAATGCAAAGAATTTTGTGGTCAAGTATCAATTATTACTGCTGCTGCTGCTCCTAAGTCGCTTCAGTCGTGTCCGACTCTGTGCGACCCCATAGACGGCAGCCCACCAGGCTCTCCCTTCCCTGGGATTCTCCAGGCAAGAATTCTGGAGTGGGTTACCATTTCCTTCTCCAATGCATGAAAGTGAAGAGTGAAAGTGAAGTCACTCAGTTGTGTCCGACTCGTAGCGACCCCATGGACTGCAGACCACCAGGCTCCTCCATCCATGGGATTTTCCAGGCAAGAGCACTGGAGTGGGGTGCCATTGCCTTCTCCGTCAATTATTGCTGCTGCTGCTGCTAAGTCACTTCAGTCGTGTCCGACTCTGTGTGACCCCATAGACGACAGCCCACCAGGCTCCCCTGTCCCTGGGATTCTCCAGGCAAGAACACTGGAGTGGGTTGCCATTTCCTTCTCCAATGCAGGAAAGTGAAAAGTGAAAGGGAAGTCGCTCAGTCGTGTCCGACTCTTAGCGACCCCATGGACTGCAGCCTACCAGGCTCCTCCATCCATGGGATTCTCCAGGCAAGAGTACTGGAGTGGGGTGCCATCGCCTTCTCCGCCGTCAATTATTACTGCTGCTGCTGCTGCTGCGGCTGCTGCTAAGTCGCTTCAGTCATGTCCAACTCTGTGCGATCCCATAGATGGCAGCCCACCAGGCTCCTCTGTCCCTGGGATTCTCCAGGCAAGAATACTGGAGTGGGTTGCCATTTCCTTCTCCAATGCATGAAAGTGAAAAGTGAAAGTGAAGTCGCTCAGTCGTCTCCGACTCTTAGCGACCCCATGGACTGGAGCCTACCAGGCTCCTCTGTCCATGGGATTTTCCAGGCAAGAGTACTGGGGTGGAGTGCCTTCCCTGCTACTGCTACTGCTACTGCTGCTACTACTAATTAAATAAAAAGGATGTCCACAGAGCCCCCTACTGGTGGAGCGGGAATCCGAGCCAGGCAAGACTTTTCTCCACGTCATTGAGCCGATGAATCAGAGCAGTGATTCACCTCCATTCTTCAAAGTCTATGGAGACAATTCATTTACCCTCTTTTCCTAAGTTTTCTTCTCTGTCAAATGGAGATATGATGATCACAAAGTGTAGAAGCTTCAGTGAGATAACAAAAGTAAGATGTTATACATAGCACCTAGAACTTAGTAAGAATTCAAAGAGTTGGAAGCTTTTTCCAAGATGGCAGAAGGAACCACCTGAGTTAAGGCTTGGAGTTAAAGGCATGTCATTTGCAAGCCAAGACATAGTATTTCTGAGTCAGAGGATGTGCATAGATGCAGTTTGGGAATATGATAAAGGAGGTATTCAGCAGAGAAGAGGGAAGAGGAAGGAGAAAAAGTGATGGAGGAAGAGAGAGAAAAAGATGAGAAAGAAGGAGGAGGAAGAATACAGTCCTTGGTTGCCTCTACTTTGTACCATTTTTAGCCTTTTTTTTAGCTGTGCTGTGTGGCATGCAGGGTCTTAGTTTCCAACCAGGGACCAAACCTGTGCCGCCTGCACTGGAAGCTTGGAGTCTTAGCCACCGGACCACCAGGGACGTCCCCCCTTTTCTATTTTAAGCACATCATGTCAGCTGAATTAGGCCCGATTCCAGAGTGTCATGACACATCAGGACTTCTGCTAGCGAGGATGTATCTATTATTGAAATAGATGCCTTAGGATGTTTAAGCAGTAGGTTTTTCAGCAATGAGGAGAGAGAAAGAGATGAGTGCGGGGGGAACACTCAATTGGGAATCCAAAAAAGAAAATGAAAAGTAAGTTGCTGTTCTCATCAGTAATACTGACAGTGAGGAAAGGATGGGTATAAGAAACATTGTGAAAAGTTTGGTAATTAGTCAAATAAAATGCAAAGGAAAGATAAGTGGCAAAGAAGACACAGGCATGAAGCCCAGGAAATCAGAAAGTGGTGACATCCCTTAAGGAAAATAATGATGCTGGAAGTAGAATTCCATTTTGTAACACTATACATATCCCAAGCTATGGCTGGGATAACTTTATAACGCAACACAGGCAAATGCGTGTCCTGTGTGCTCAGCTGTGTCCAACTGTCTGTGACCCCATGGACGATAGCCTGCCATGCTTCTCTGTTCATGGAATTCTCCAGGCAAGAATACTGGAGTGGGCTGCCATTCCCTACTCCAACAGGTAAATACATGTGCATCTAAATGTTTAATAACATAATTTTGAACAGGTAAAATTGAACTTTCTGATCATCCGTGGACAGAAGACAGAATATACCACTGTTTTTTTTATGACATATTCCTCCTCAGATGAAAAGGATCTTTTCTCAGATTCAGAACATAATTGGCTCAATAACTCTTCTAGTGTGTTTTTAAACTTTAGGGAAGTAAGGGATTTTCAAGTCAGAACAACAAACTACTTCTGCGCAATATCTATAATTCTTTTCTTTCAGCTCAGAAAATGTTAGTGGAGAGGGACATATAATTTAAAGAGTAAAGAGGCAAGAAAAGATGAAATATTTAAGTTGCTTTTGCTCATAAACATTCAGCTTCTAACTTGGTTGACATCCTTTTACAGAAGGTGTGAATGACTTATTTTACAAGTGATATAGACACTCCCTTTTTCACTCACTACAATGACAAATCATTCTTAGTTTAAAGCTTTGAGAGAGATTTTCCTGCCTTCTTGCTTTTCTTTCTATCTCCTCTTGTTCTGTTCTTTTGTTTGTCACATTTCATTTTAAGCTTCTCTCCCAAAACAGGAGAGCCATTCTTGATACTAAATCAATGAATAATTTTCAGAATTAGGTGTAATTTTACTAGAGGTAGAAGATTATATTTGCCATTTCATACTCTTGCACCGGATGTGGGGGGCGGGGGGGGGGGGGGGCGGGTGGTGCAGGGCAGCATGATTGAAAGAATCCACAGCTTGAGTCTGCTAGATTTGGGATTTAAATTGCTAGAAATTTGTGGGAATAATATTGACCTGGGGAGACCTGACAGCATTTTGGTTCCTCAAAAGAGACTTGGGTTCTGTTCAAATTTTTAATGAAGACTTTGGCCCGTTTTATTTTACTCAACTGAGCTTGCTGAACCATGTTCCCTGGTTCCTATGGGAGAAATGCCAGCCTAAGTATCCGCACCTATAAATCTAGTTCTCAGTTAGGGTTGCCACCCATGGGGGTCAAATTAGCATGAGTTTAATTTATACTCGGAAGCTATTAATGGCTAACGACTGACTTGGTCATTCTCAAGACATCCAGTGCAAGGAACCAAGGAAAAAAGACAGAATACACTCATTCCATCATTAGAGCAATAAATGTCATCTGCAGCAAGCACAAAAGTTGGGTTTAACTGTGAAGTTTAACACTAGGTCTTTTCTGCTAGTGTCCACTTAGGTCAAGAGGCCCATGAGCCTGCATATGTGGAGATGAAGGTATGGAGCATAGGCTGATATTCTAAAACTTCTTCATCCAGACTGTCTAAACTCAGATTTCAATTCAGGATTCTATTCCTACATGTTCAACTTATCAACCTGTCTCAGAGGTACAAAGACGTCTTGACAAGGAGAAGCATAGTCCTTGTAAGAAAAGAAAAATGAATAAGTGGAGAGGAAGGGGGGAAAATACCAGTCAAACATACCCTGTTTTAGAGTCATGTTTTTTTGACACAAAATTACGGACAGAAAACAGAGAGGAAATAAGCTTTATGAAACACTTCATGCGTAGCGGTTGTTATTCTCATTAGTTGTTTTGCTCTAAAATTGGAGATCCAAGGACTTCCCTGGTGGCCCAGTGGTTAAGATTCTGTGTTTCTTATGTAAGGACTGTGGATTCAATCCTTGGTCAGGAAACTAAGATCCCACATGCCACGTGGCATGGCCAAAAAAAAAAAAGTTTTTAATAAAAAGTAGATAAAACCAGAAATCCATTGAGCCACCCTTCTGGGCACCCACTGCCTTCATATCAGAAGTGGAATTGGAAGTACTCTTTTAATTGTTTCTGCCACTATTCTAACCCCTTTAGAAGTTTAGAAAACCCCACTGGACTGCCTCATTGGCTTCAGGTAAAGCTTATTTCATGCTGGGCAAGTAATAGATTAAAATGTCACTAGCAATGACAAAATTTGCTGAACAGAGGCAGTTGTGTTATAGCTAGGAAAAAAAAAAGCAGAGTGGTACAGTGGGAAAACATTGGCAACCTGGATTCTAGAGCTTGGTTACCATTAATAATGAGATATTGAGCAAATTAATTAACCTTTCAGGAGCATGCCTCCCACTACCTCTTAACCTTTATTCTGCTGTTCCCTCCATCTAGGTTAAATTATTCTCCTTAACTGGCAAGCTCTGCTCTTTCCCTAAGACCAGACTAAATAAATAAGATATTCTCCTTTGAAATTAAAAAGCATGGTGGGAGGAACAGGGAAGGACTTTAATCCAGTTTTGCACCATTTCTTGCTCTTTTTCCACTCATTTTATATCACTATTAAACTAATCTTCTAGCATCATTTTCATCATGCTCTTCCATTACTCTAAAATAGCCAATTTTCTATAGCATTCAGCTTGTTAATAAATAAAACACCAGCCTTTAAGGACCTGCATCATGTTTTCCACTTGAACCATATCCCTTCCCTTATGTATTTCTGTTCTTTACTAAGTTGGTTCAGCATCTCCTAAATTTCCATCACTTACTTTTACTGCTAAGGATTTGCCCATAGTGTTTTCTGGGCGTAGGCTGTCCCCCCATCACAGTTGTGATGTTCGCATCTCACCCATCCTTGAAGAAAAATTACCCCATTACTTGCATGGAACTTTTTTTGTTCACTATACCAACTAACCTCATGCGAAGAGTTGACTCATTGGAGAAGACTCTGATGCTGGGAGGGATTGAGGGCAGGAGGAGAAGGGGACGACAGAGGATGAGATGGCTGGATGGCATCACTGACTCGATGGATGCGAGTCTGAGTGACCTCCGGGAGCTGGTGATGGACAGGGAGGCCTGGCGTGCTGCGGTTCATGGGGTCGCAAAGAGTCGGACACGACTGAGCGACTGATCTGATCTGATCTGATACCAACTATTAATAAGTCCCTTCTCATAGGTGATCTCTTACCACTTAACATGTTGCCATCTAATTTTAGCTCTTGATTAGGTACAATTTTGCATTTATTACTATTCTTCATAGATTTTTAATATTGCTCCTTCTCTTTCTTATCAGAAACATGAAGGTAGAAGTTGAGTTTTAAACCTCTGCCTCTATCAAGCATAGCTTCAAGATGGCATATCTGATATAGGCCATAGGTCTTCATTATATATTCATAGCCAGATTGGTCAATGATAATTGGGATAGAAAGCTGCATTTTAGTCACTGAGAAATTTGAGGAAACTAATCAAAAGTAAATCCGCAACCACACCAGGCAATTCTTTGGACACTGTGGAAAGCACTATCTCATGCACCAGTTTTCTGGCTTAATTTTTTTCCATCTTCTGCACATCATTCTCTCAGTGCTGCATTTGGGCCAGCTGAATTCCATCCAGAAACAGATTTAAATAGACAATAGGCCAACTAGAATTCCCATCCTCCTTGATTAGATGTGAAATTGCAGAGCTGGGTATCACTCACATGCCAGCCACTCAGGAGTCTATGCTATCAATTAATTTCTCTTGAGAGCTGAACTGAGGAGATTGTGACAGTTCCACTTTTAAGGGCATGTAAAATTATGGCTAGACCAGAATTTTAGGGACAGTGCCAGACAGACAGACCCACCCCACCTGGATGAAAGTATTTACTATCTGCTGCATATCATAAATTAAAATGCCCTGAAAACCCCACAGTAAATCATATTTTTCTGTTGCTGTAGTTGGATTTGACTATAAAAATTCATTGGCTTGAAATCACATTCTCAACTGTGGGATAATTTGCCAGTAAGATGAGAGGTTTTAAATCACTTAGAAGAAAGAGGAAATTATCACACATTCTATTGGACCTACTGGATCTTATTTCTTGTAGTTTTCTGAAATAATCAGAATTAAGGCTAGATTTTCCAAGAAAGGCATGGAAAATATCACAGAAGCACAGACTATAAGAGGTATACCTCAGAGATCATCTAGGTAAAAATCCCCCATTTTACATCCGAGGAAACTGAAAAAAAGTATCAAGGTGTTTGTGCTCAATCATGTCCAATTCTTTCGGACACCACGGACTGTAGCCTGCCAGGCTCCTCTGTCCATGTAGTTCTCTAGGCAGGAGTACTGGAGTGGGTTGCCATTTCCTTCTCCAAGGGATCTTCCCAACCCTGGGATCAAACTGGCATCTCTTATATCTCCTGCATTGGCAGATGGATTCTTTACCACTAGCACCACCTGAGGAAATGAAGCCTGCCTAAAAAAATCCTAAAAGCCACATTTCCCAGATAGTTCTAGGCCAGGCTTTATCAAAATGTATAAGGCAGTAAAGTTCTACCAGGACTAACTGGATTTCATGTGTCAGATGTCCTCTAGAATGGAGGAAAACATGAGGGTGTGAAGCCAACTCTCCCACGGCCCCCTTACTAGTGCCATGATGAATAATCAGGGACTGCAGAGAAGTCTCAGAGCTGGAACAAATACCAGCAGAAGCATTTACTGTTTAGGTGTATTCTTTGTGGAAAATCTATTCTACCAGAAATACCCAAGCGCTGATCTGAAAGTTCAAAACTTTGTTATTAAGAGCCTTGTTTGTAAAGGCACCTTTTAACCTTTGCCAACAGAATGCTACCCAAGTGATGACAATAATATTAACCATCACACCCTCAAAACATTTTCCTTTGAGTCAAATCACTGGAACTTGCAGTCTTTCGATTAGCAAAGCAAATACATCATTTCTGCACACCAGAAAACAGCATCTGAGAGAGGAGTCTAGGGAGCTAGCGAGTGGAGTAATCCACAGTGGAACTCATGTCTTCTAACACCTACTTCACTGCTTCATGTTTCCAGTCATTCCAAATATAGATATTATTATATATGTAATACATTGGGGAAACCTGCTGTCTTCCACGGGCTTCCCTGATGTCTCAGAGGGTAAAGAATCTGCCTGCAATGCAGGAGACCTGGGTTTAATCCCTGGAGTTGAGCTGCCTGACATCACCTCACTGAGAAATAAGCATCAGACATACGTCCTCAGGTTCTGGAATTTTCCCAAGAGAAGTATAAGAGCCATATTCTTCAGAGCTTTCTAAATTATGTGAGTGTATAAACCAGTATGTACCTACATAATTTATGTCTAAAACAGATTTATTTGTATAGGAAGCAAAATGAGTCATTATTGGATTATAAATGTCTTTCAAAATCATTAATTTACATTTTTCATCTTGCACTATCATGAATAATAATTTAATAATTCCAAAAAAAGATTAACTTAGAATTTTAAAGTGTGGTTTTGATTTTTTTGGAAAAAATAGCTTTGTTTTTAAAACATACCCTATATTTCTATTTGTTATTTAAAAAGTCACTGATTTTCTAGAGCAATGCAAGGAATATGTCACAGGAAAAAGAGTATGTGCATTTAGATTGTTATCAGCTATATTTCAATTCACTGAGAGTGTGATTGAAAACCTGGTTAGAACTATAAAGAAATCAGGCTTACCAGTATTACATCTGCTGGTAAAAGGGAGAATTCTGTTGTGAATGTAGAGTTAATTTGGCAGAATAATTACCTGTTTGTCATATAGCTAAATTTTAATCACAGCAAGTGCTGAAAAAGAGTTCTATGAAAAATTATATCTTTGGTCCACAAGAATACTTTCTTCTTTGAACTAAGCCTATGCATTGACCACTTCTGTAAAACATGCTTTCCTATTTATTATTTGTATCTCAGCCATTGTTCATAATGAAAATAAAACAGGTCATTTTCACTACTTGAAGGGAGGGTCAGAAGAAATAAAGCTGAGCTCTTTCCAAACTCTTTATAGTTCTTTTGTTCTGCCGTTGAGCAGCGGTTGCCCTTAAGTCGTTATGACTTTTTTCTCAAACATGCTCATAATCTCCACTAAAAAGACCACATAAAATGGCAAGCTGTTAAAGAAGAAAAACTACACACAAAAAGGATGCAAACTTTTTCAGTAGTGTAACTGAAGAACATCTTTCTCATTTTCCCAACCCATCAGAGATTCCAAAGATTGCTTAATCTTTAGTTTCTTATACACAGAGAAAATGGGCTTCTTAGTTTGACCTCCCTTGCTTAGTCCTCTAATGTTTTATGAAATTTGACTTTTCCCATTTATGAAACTTTTAACTTTGTATAACAATCTATACTTTCTAAAGTGCTTTCAAACCATTCATTTGATCTTGAAAACCTTGTGGAACACATCACCCAGCTAAGTACCTATGCCCCTTTTAAAGAATAAGAATGAAGTTGCATTCTTGGATAATACACAATGAAAGATATTTAGGGTTATAAGACCATGAGGCAAGCAACTTTCACTGAACTCAAGGAAAACAAACAACGAAAGTGAAAGTGAAGTCCCTCCGTCGTGTCCGACTCTTTGCGACCCTGTGGACTGTAGCCCACCAGGCTCCTCCGTCCATGGGATTCTCCAGGCAAGAATACTGAAGTGGGTTGCCATTTCCTTCTCCAGGGGAATCTTCCCAACCCAGGGATCAAATCCAGATCTCCTGCATTGCAGGCAGATGCTTTAAACTCTGAGCTACCAGGGAAACCCATAGAAAGAGAAAATGAGCAACAATTGATGAAAGGATTGGGGCAGTTCAGTTCAGTTCAGTCACTCAGTCATGTCCGACTCTGCGACCCCATGGACTGCAGCACGCCAGGCCTCCCTGTCCAGCACCAACTCCTGGAGTTTACTCAAACTCATGTCCATTGAGTTGGTGATGCCATCCAATCATCTCATCCTCTGTCATCCCCTTCTTCTCCCACCTTCAATCTTTACCAGTATCAGGGTCTTTTCAAATGAGTCAGAATTTCACATCAGGTGGCCAAAGTATTGGAGTTTCAGCTTCCACATCAGTCCTTCCAATGAATATTCAGTACTGATTTCCTTTAGGATGGACAGGTTGGATCTCCTTTCAGTCCAAGGGACTCTCAAGAGTCTTCTCCAACACCACAGTTCAAAAGCATCAATTCTTTGGCACTCAGCTTTCTTTATGGTCCGACTTTCACATCCATACATGACTACTGGAAAAACAGTAGCCTTGACTAGATGGACCTTTGTTGGCAAAGTAGCAACATATGGATGTCAATAAATGGTATGCAAGTGTTTTCTCTATTATTCTTGCAACTTTTCTGTACATTAGCTCAATTTTCCAAACCTCAGTTTTTTTGCTAATTATTTTCAAATACAAACATTTTTATAAAAGATAGAGAGACACAGGGGAGTTAAATCATTTGCATATGCTAATAGAGCTGATTCAGTTCAGTTCAGTTCAGTCACTCAGTCATGTCCAACTCTTTATGACCCCATGAATTGCAGCACACCAGGCCTCCCTGTCCATCACCAACTCCTAGAGTTCACCCATACTCATGTCCATCGAGTCAGTGATGCCATCCAGCCATCTCATCCTCTGTCATCCCCTTCTCCGCCTGCCCCCAATCCCTCCCAGCATCAGGGTCTTTTCCAATGAGTCACTCTTCGCATGAGGTGGTCAAAGTATTGGAGTTTCAGCTTCAGCATCAGTCCTTCTAATGAACACCCAGGACTGATCTCCTTTAGAATGCACTGGTTGAATCTCCTTGCAGTCCAAGGGACTCTCAAGAGTTTTCTCCAATGCCACACTTCAAAAGCATCAATTTTTTGGCACTCAGCTTTCTTCACAGTCCAACTCTCACATCCATACATGACCACTGGAAAAACCATAGCTTTGACTAGACAGACCTTTGTTGGCAAAGTAATATCTCTGCTTCTCAATATGCTATCTAGGTTGGTCATAACTTTCCTTCCAAGAAGTAAGCATCTTTTAATTTCATGGCTGCAATCACCATCTGCAGTGATTTTGGAGCCCCCAAAAATAAAGTCTGACACTATTTCCCCATCTATTTCCCATGAAGTGATGGGACCAGATGCCATGATCTTCGTTTTCTGAATGTTGAGCTATAAGCCAACTTTTTCACTCTCCACTTTCACGTTCATCAAGAGGCTTTTTAGTTCCTCTTCACTTTCTGCCATAAGGGTGATGTCATCTGCATATCTGAGGTTATTGATATTTCTCCCGGCAATCTGATTAGAATCCAAGTATTCTTATTTTTCCACACCTCCTCTAAATCTATACTCTATTTCTGTATAAAATGAACAGTTACTTCCACTTAAAATATTTATAAACCACAATTATACTTTTTGCCAATCAGTCATCAGTACCATAGCTCAAGGAAAACATAATTATTATTTAGCTATAACATTTGTTTATATATCATATTACCCATTTCAAATCATTTTTATAATCCTATTTTATTTGATCCTCATAACTTTTTGAATAAAGTAGACAGCACAGGCATTATTGGACCCATTTTACAGATCAAGAAACAGACTGTGAAACTAACTGGCAGTCATATTCTGGAGACAGATACACAAGTCTGAAAACTTCAAAACAGTACTCTTTCCAATGAATCCTCTTGACAGTCCAGTGCCTTTTCCTACCCCTAATGACCATATCTAAAACTTCTAGGTCTCATGCTTTAGTAATAGACAAAAATAACAGTCAGTTAAAGAACAAAACTGAATGACTGGAAAAGATGCCTATGTTTTACTTATACATAACAGCTAAGTATATTGAGTACCTACCTGCTATGTGCAAGGAAGCACTTTATATGTATATATTATCTAATTTAATTTTTCCACATCTCTATGACATGTAATTCTCATAGTCCCCATCATACAAACAAGGAAACATGTCTGAGAGTCTAACCTGACTGATGTGCAGAACTATCAGGGCTAAGGCAGGACCTGCGAACCTCCCACCGTTAATTACATTGTCCTATTCCACATTTTCCCTTTTTCCTTTAAGCTCAGTTGATATTTCAGCCAAGTTCTTTTTCATATATTCAATGATCTTAAATTCTGCAATTGAGAGAATTCTTTCCAGGAACAGAGTTTGTATGGAAAAGCACATGTTTGAAAAAGCAGGTACCATATCCTATTTGCACTGGCAGCAGTCTCTGGCATATATTAAACATCCAGTAAGTGTTTGCTAAATGTAAAGGATGTTTGGAGTTCTCTCTTAAAAGGCTTTCAAGATGTCATGATCTAAATATTTAAATGGTTGTTGTTGTTTAGTCACTAAGTCATGTCTGACTCTTTTGCAACCCCATGGACTATATAGCTTGCCAGGCTCTTCTGTCTATGGGATTTCTCAGGCAAGAATACTGGACAAAGTTGCCATTTCCTTCTCCAGGGGATCTTCCCAACCCAGGGATCGAACCTGTGTCTCCTGCATTGACAGGTGGATTCTTTACCACTAAGCCACCAGGGAAGCCCAAATACTTAAATACAGGATTTATGAATCGGTTCAATTTGCCAAGTCTCAGCTTTGCCGCAAAACACATAGTTTCAAAGCCAGGAAAAAAAATGATAAAGAAATGAACAAATTTCACTTAAGAATATTTTTTAAGCCAGTTCTTGGAAACCTGAACTGCTCTGTCAATAATCTGACAGTTTTGGACTGTCTGAATAAACTTTTTTGTATAATTTCCTGTTTCCATGACAAAAGTAATGCTCAGTCTCACCGCTGGTGGGAGTCCATGATTTTTCCCTTTGCTACAACCAGTCAGGATAAAAAGTGAACATAGATGACTTACTATGTAAGAGGCCCTCGCAGACGCCGGCTGAGCAATGATGCAGAAAAGGATCAGTCAGGGAAGATGTGAAGTCCAGGTAAGTGGCAGGATACAAAGGGTACACTTTTCCACCTCCTTTCTTCCTACCCATGATAGCAGCCATCCCTTTGGTGGACGGCTCCAAAGTTTCTGATATTCACTTGTATCTGTCTTTCCTCAAACACGAATAGTTAGGTGAGCTAAGAAGACCGCATTCCCCTACGTCTTTCCTGCCTTGGTACTATGACCTTTGTCCTACCCCATGCAGAGCACAGACACTTTAAGTGCACAGCTTAACCTGACTGCAATGTTAGTGAATTTCAAGGTAAAAAGTGCATTCAGGTAAGTCAATCACATGTCAGTCTCAGGTTTCTCCACTTGGCACCGGTTTTCAGCAGCAAAGAAACTCCTTTCAGGCTCTGCCCGTTACCACTTCTCTTGCTGTCCATCACTCTTGCCTTGGGCTCTTGACCTCTGGTTCTTACTAATACACCTGCCAGCCCCAGACATGGGTACTTGTAGATTCTGCAGAATGAGGCTTTTTCCTGTCTCCCGCTCAACACATCCTCTACCAGCATCTCAAAGACTGCACGACTGTACGACCCCCACACGTCCGCTTCCATCATCTCCTTCACCTCCGCACCTCTTCATCTCTTCCCACTCTGTGCTTCTGTGCTTTGCCCAGTCCCTGCTCTTTGGCATATGCTTTTGCATTTGCCATTTTTCCCTCTTGTTCAGCCGCCAAGTTGTGTCTGATTCTTTGCGATCCCATGGACTGCAGCACGCCAAGCCTCCCTGTCCCTCACCATCTCCTGGAGTTTGCCCAAGTTCATATGTCCATTGAATTGGTGATGCCATCCAACCATCTAATCCTCTGACGTCCTGTTCTCTTTCTGCCTTCAATCTTCCTAGCATCAAGGTCTTTTTTTTTCCCCTCTCCTTCTCTCTCTCTCTCTCTCTCTCTCTCTCTCTCTCTCTCTCTCTCTCTCTCTCTCACACACACACACACACACACACAGAAAAAAAAATGGGAGGGAGCAAACTGGATTTGGTCCCGTTGAATTTCTTGGATCATGTTCCCTGGGTTCTTTTTTTCTATGTCTCTCTAATCCACTGCTGCTGCTGCTAAGTCGCTTCAATCGTGTCCGACTCTGTGCAACCCCATAGACGGAAGCCCACCAGGCTCCCCCATCCCTGGGATTCTCCAGGCAAGAATACTGGAGTGGGTTGCCATTGCCTTCCCCAATGCATGAAAGTGAAAGGTGAAAGTGAAGTCGCTCAGTCGACTCTTAGCGACCCCATGGACTGGAGCCTACCAGGATCCTCCGTCCATGGGATTTTCCAGGCAAAAGTACTGGGGTGGGGTGGGGTGCCATTGCCTTCCCCCTATTTTCTAGCAAAAGCTTTCTTTGGATTTCTGACACCAGCCTTAACAGCTTGAATTTATCTGATGCTCTGAATAACTTTGCTCCCAGGGCTGAAGTCGCAACTATAACACTCGGATTATTATTAATAATTATCAATCATTATCTTTTTTAAAAGATCCTTACTGTTATCTCTTTGTATCATTTAATGTTGGTGTTTAGTTGGGAAGTCATGTCAGACTCTTTTGCAACCCCATGGACTGTAGCCCACCAGGCTTCTCTCTCCATGGGATTTCCCAGGCAAGAATGCTGGAGTGGGTTACCATTTCCTTCTCCAATATCGTTTAATATTTATATTTAAATACAGAGCTGTTGCCAGGATCACCGCTCAATATGTACTCACTGAAAAAAAGGAATGTTTTTTACTCACTCAGGGCAAATAATACTAAACTAGTGATTAGGACACTGCTGCTGCTAAGTTGCTTCAGTCGTGTCCGACTCTGTGCAACCCCAGAGATGGTAGCCCACCAGGCTCCCCCGTCCCTGGGATTCTCCAGGCAAGAACACTGGAGTGGGTTGCCATTTCCTTCTCCAATGCATGATAGTGAAAAGTGAAAGGGAAGTCGCTCAGCCGTGTCCAACTCGTAGTGACCCCATGGACTGCAGCCTACCAGGCTCCTCCGTCCATGGGATTTTCTAGGCAAGAGTACTGGAGTGGGGTGCCATTGCCTTCTCTGACACAAATGCCCTAAAATAGCCAGAAAAAGGAGAAACTCAATGATAACTGAGTACTGACGACATGCTGGACACTGCTATAAACTTAATTATATCTGTACTAGTCATTCTAGAAGAATGACTAGAAGAATGTACTAGAAGAACTAGACTTTAAAAAAATTACACACCTGTAGAGCTAGGATTTGTACCCAAGTAATTTTGTCTTCAAAAGTCAGTGCTGACTCTCAAAAGAAAGTTCTGCATAAATGCTAAAAGGTAAAACCCCATCATTAATTACATGGAAGGAATTTGCATTTGCCTGCAATTTACACCTTTTCCCCAGACTAATTGCGAATGCTAGTAAAGTACGTCTTCCCACAATTCACTAGGGTTTTTTTTGTAAAAAGCTAAATGGAAGTTTGCTGTCAAGGTGGTGAGGAAGAGAAGACTGAGATTCAAGTAAAAACTTGCTAGCTGGTGTGCAAAACCATGCCCATTAAGAGGGGAACAACTCTTACAGAATACAGACTGGTCTCTATATCGTTTGTTAAGGGCTGGCATACACTTGTCCCCGTGGGCTCACGCCCAAGTCAGCCCCAAGGGGGCTGAAACAAACCCCCATGGAAAATATTGGTTATTATTAGATAGAATTATTATTAGGTAAAATCTAGGGCATTGTGATGAACACGCTGTTCACTGTTTTCTGTGAGGCATTATTACTGTTGTTACAAATTAGCAAGACATAAAGTGCACTTAATGCATTTTCCCTCAATTTACATGCCCTTCCTTCTTAAATCATTTCCAGAAATGCTTAGGAAATGTGAAAGGAGTTTATCAGACAAATGTATTGCCTTTTCCTCCAGCAGAATGTCAGATCACTTCTTGAAAGATCCTCTCCAAATGCTTCAACTCAAACCGATTTTAACAAACTTGACTATACACACCATAATTAGGAAGCCAATTCATTCAGTTCATTTGCATCCGTCTAAATAATTTTTCCTGACAGATGACTTCCGTTCTAAGTACCAAGTACTTTTTAATCCTAGGCAGGTTATTGCTGAGGATAAACGATTTCACATTCTCATAAAGATGCCAGTCATTAAGAATATTAACACGAATTCCTTCCCCTCGGATAGAAAGGAGCTGTCATTTCAGCAATGTTGCTGCATCAGCCTTTCTATTGTCAAACACAACAAATGATGAGAAAATCAATTTACTCTTTAGAATTAGTCAAGTGAGGAATTCTTTGAAGTGGGGGGTCAGGGTTTTTGTCTGGATTCCGTAATCTGGAAAAGCGGGTACTGTATAGACGGTGGTAAAATGTTGTGAAATTTAATGAGCACTGTTTGCTGCCCTAGACCTTCCAGACAGAATCTATCTCTGAAAAAGAATTCCCCACTCTTAAAATAGAGGTTTGATGAGCACCAGATGTGGTTTAAACGAAGCCTTGTCCAGCTGAACTCAGAATATATTTTGATCTGTATGAGGCACAGTCTAGAAAGAGGGGCAGTGAATCGATCGACCAGAGCCTGTGTTGAGGTTGGTTGTGGGGCTTGAATATATATTTACTCCATAAAGCTTCTCACATTAAGCAAAATGCAAATGAGCTTTTAACAAATACTTTCTAATAGTTGGAGGATGTCATACTTGCTGCTTGTGAGACAATTTACAATTTTATTTCATGTCTAAGATGTGCAGAGGATAGCATTTCAATGGGTAGCCACACCCTTAGGTGGATCTGTGTTCTGGCAATGATTGCACTTCCACATCTCAGTTTCTCCACCCACAAAGGGAAGATTAGCTCGTTCTTCAAGAATGACAAGCATTTAATATTTGGAAAAGACTAAATAATGAAGTGCTCGGATTCTATAGAAATGCCAAGGAGAAAAGAAGATTTATTTCAAGTCAAAATCTAGTACAAACATGACCTTCCTATTGTAAATCTCATGAATAGGGAAAGAAATTACATCGAAGACTGTTTCTTGGGCTGAGAATTTGGAAATACATTAATATTGGGATGCTTCAGATGGTAAAAAAAAAAAATATTAAAAACATCTGCTTATTATAATCTCTTGTCTTTGGAGATGAGAAAAATTCTTTCTGCTACACTGTCCTGAAAGAATGCAGTTAGTAAAGATTTAAATGACAGGAATGAAAGGGTCATCTTTTGATTTCTTTGCCTTTGGGCAGGACTACAGTTAAGCCACCTCAGGAAAGACAACAATGCTGTTTATTGCAAAAATCTCCAGGTGAGAATAATAAAAATTAAAAAGAGCACAAGGGAAAGCCCAGAGACCTTGAAATTAATAAAGGTCAGTTTCAGCTAATTTCAGTTCAAATCCATATCTATTTGCCAGTAGCCTGATGCTTCGCTTAGTGAAACGCCAAAGGATGTGATATTTGGCACTAGTTCTATGAGAATTCCATTTAGTATTAACATGAATGTCTGGTCATTGTTTTGTTCACCTCCTCTTCACCCCATGGGGGAGGGAGGGAGTCCTGTCCTAGGGTTCTCAGATGACCAAACACAGGACATCTGACTCAAGACAGAGGAGATCAAAAGTAATTTATTAGTCACATATATTAAGAGTCCAAGGGGAAGTGAAGACTCTGGGTCACATGGGGCAACACAGAGGCTACATTTAGGAACAGAGGGAAGAAGAAGAGCCTATAAGGAGCAGGCTCTGTAGTAACCGGAGAGTGAGAGGCACCCAGGATCCCAGGGAAGGATGTGATTGGCTGGTTTCAATGACTGTGGGCTGGCAGGGAAGTAAACCCAGCAGGATGCAGAGTAGGTAGACTGCTGCTGTCCAGCTGTAGGGGAACTAGCCAGGGAGAGAGTCTTTCCCCAATGGTGGGGAGCATATCAGGTAAAAGTAGGGGAACTCACAGCCTTTTGGGGCCCCGTGAGGCTCAAAGATGTCAGGGCAGCATGTGAAATCAGCCCTTCCAAGCCAGTGGTTCATACAAACTATGTCGACATATGGGATGCTTACTTCCCCTGGGCTATACCGACCCCTCTAAGAGAGATGTCTTTGCCATAATTATTGTGTCTCCTGTGAAAAAAGTCACCTTGACTGGATTGATAACCTTGGGGCATAAGCAGTTTTCTAGCAAGAGTGCTCTCAGGCCAAGGCTATATAGGTAGCTCGATGATTCATGCAGAAGTATTTTCTGCTACTCACTTTGATTTGAATGAAAAGAGAAGGCAAGCCCTGCATCATTCAGACAAATTACATATTTATTCCTCACTTGATTTTCATTTGCCACGAGGTGAATGTTAACCAGTTTCTACTTCCAGCAAAAAAGACAAGCGAACCAAAGTGAAGAGTATGTCTGCGTTCCCTTGCTTTCCCTGCAATTTAACCACGGAGGAGATAATGGACTCAGGGAGACCTGGGGTTCCAGGCAGAGCTTGGACCTCTGAAGTTTAATGGGGTGTGTGTGTATGTGTGTGGATGGGTGTGCTCAGTCATGTCCAACTCTTTGTGACCCCATGGACTGTAGCCTGCCAGGCTCCTCTGTCCATGGGATTCTCCAGGCAAGAATACTGGAGTGGGTTGCTATTTCCTTCTCCAGGGGATCTTCCCAGCCCAGGGATCAAACCCACATCTCCTGCGTTGGCAGGTGAATTCTGTGCCACTACGCCATGTGGGAAGTTAATGCTGGGCCTGTTTAAAATCTTAGGCAGAGGACTTCCCCGGCAGTTCAGTGTTAAGACTTCACCTTCCAATGCAAGGGCTGGGAGTTTGATCCCTGCTTCAGGAGATAAGAAACAATGTTGTAACAAATTCAATAAAGACTTTTAAATGGTCCACATCAAAAAAAAAAAAATAGCAACAAAAAAAAATCTGGGGCAAGGCATTTAATTTCTTTAGACTTCAAGTTCTGTACCTTTGTAATGAGGAAGTTAAACTAGATCAGGTGTTAAACTAGATCAATCACTATGTTAGAATGCACATAAAGAACATAAGGCACATTAAAGTGCCTGACACCCAGTCAAGACTCATACATGGTAGTGAAAACAAAGGTGACGGCTCTGACTTGAGCAGAACAAAAAGAGGGGAGATCTTGAACTACTAAACTGTAATGAGATCTCAGTCCTTCCTGAAGCCCATACCTCAAGAACTGAAGGCCAAAATTCCTCTTTAGAATCTAAATCGGTTTTTTATTGTTCTAAATTAGTGGAGGCGGGAAAGTTCTTCTAATTCACTGAACATTCTGCGTGCCTGGGAGAGCCCGTTGACACCCCCTCAAATCTCTAAAATGACACCACTGTACATCCAGCCACCGCAGATGGCACTGACAGCTTACTGCTTTCACCAAAGACTAACAGGGGAATGTCACCAAGAACACTTGAACGCTAAGCCACAGAAATTCAACACCTGACAGCTCACATTCTGTACTTCACTCCATATCATAAAACACATCACCAGAGAGCTATTGTGCTCACATTGAGCTGCTGTTGTGATAGTCTGCATTCTTTCCACAGTGGAGGAGTTCACTCATAAAATGCATCCAAGAAGTCTGTGATTTCTGAAAAATCTCACCTTTCAGGAACTTTCCTGGCCTTCTAGGAAGTCATCTACACTCTGGAGGTCTCCTGATGAGCAATAGCAGGAGCCCAGTAGAGACCAGCATTCCTGGTGCCCTCACAAGCACACGTCCTAAGGAATGTGACAGAAGGTCAGATGTTCCTCTCCAAATTTTACAAAGCTTTCTAATTTTTAAAATTTATCCTTAATTGGAGGATAATTGCTTAACAATGTTGTGTTGATTTTTATCATATATCAACATGAATTAGCCATAGATATACATATGTCCAGGCTTCCCAGGTGGCGCTAGAGGTAAAGAGCCCACCTGCCACTCCAAGAGACATAAGAGACACAGGTTCAATCCCTGGGTCGGGAAGAGTCCCTGGAGGAGAACATGGCAATCCACTCTAGCATTCTTGCCTCAAGAATCCCATGGACAGAGGAACCTGGTGGGCTATGCTGCACAGAGTCGGACACAACTAAAGAGACTTAGCACAGCATGGCATACATATGTCCCCTCCCTTTTGAACCTCCCTCGCACCCCATTCCACCCCTCTTGGCTGTAGCGGATCACCAGGCTGAGCTCCCTGCACTATACAGAAATGTCCCTTTAGCTATCTACTTTACACATGATAATGTAAATATTTCAATGTTACTCTCTCAATTTGTCCCACCCTCTCCTTCCAGCTGCGTGTCCATAAGCCTCTTCTCTATTTCTGACTATTCCTGCCCTGCAGGAACTAACAGGGAAATGTCACCAAGAACCATCTTGGTTCATCAGTACCATTTTTCTAGATTCCATATATATGTGTTAATATATTTTTCTTTTTCTTTTTGTTTTTAATTTATAAAAATTTCCAAATGTATCCAAAAGTAAAAGTTATCACAACCGCCCCTGGCCCACTGCACAATTTCAACAGTCCATCAACGCAGGCTTTCATCTGAACACCTGGAGGTTACCTGGGGCCCCTGCACTCACATCGGGTTGGCTACCTACATTCAGTCAAAACACTCAATGAAGTGCCTGTCCTGGGCCACCTCTGAGAATCACACCAGATCCCAGACTTAGGAAGCCAGATGTACGTGAAGAATTACAGCAGAGAAGCCGGGTCAAGGAGAAGAAAAGAAGGGAAATTGGGAGAATTTGGGGGGAAGATGGGATTTGAACTGTACTTTTGAAGGAAATGGGAGGGATGACATTCCAGGCTGAGGTGGAGGAAGTAAGGCAGGCTGGGGCTGGACAGGAAAGAACCGGAAAGGCCATCTTTAGAACATGATTCATTGTCTCAGGAGCTGGAGTAGGTGAGGGGCGTTGGGCTGGGAAGAGAGGAATTAGTGTGGTGACACGTGGAAGGCGTGAAAGCCTGGAGGAGGAAGTTCCTCAGGGGTTGGGCAGCAGAGCCAGAAACAGGGCAGGAAAAGAATCATCTAAAGAAAACCCGAGGGTAGCAGCATGGGGGAGGGAGGGTAGAAGAGAGGATGGAGTGAAAACTTTCTCAGCCCCAGCTGTGGCCTAAAGAACTCTTTGGCTGGGAGGTTTTGGCTCCCACAAAGAAAAGAACAGAGACCCACGGAGATTTAAAATAGAGGATGGATATATAGGGTAGGGCCCTGACCCCTGGAACTCCCTGCAAACTCTCATTAGCAAAACGAGAGACCAGAACGAAAGCGAAGCAGCAGAAGCACCTGGTGAGAGTCTAAGAAACATCCGTGTTTACTAAGCACTCGGTCTCTGGAACGCCTGCCTCTCCAAATACCACATCTTCCTCATCCACTCCATCCCACCACGGGCAGGCGGCTACTGTGTCGGGTGCCTGGGGGCGGGGGGCGGGGGGACCGCAGCCTGAGAGCCCTGCCAACCCCCGACCCCCTCCCTCCCTTCCTCCGAGGAGCCTTCCCGCGTGGCCGGCCGGCCGGCCAGCTGTAATTCAGTTTGTTTGCTGAGGTTTGCATGCACATATTGAGTTGCCTTTTTTTTTTCCATCCAGTTCAGCACTGTCCCGAAATTCACCCCCAGTGCAACTTCTGCCTCTGCTCCTCCCCTTCTTGGAACTGCCTTTTGTTTGTCTGGCAGCCTTGGTTCTATGGGGGTGTGTGTGATGATAATAATACGCGGGCTTATATAACCCTCTGCATCTCTCAAGCGCTTCGCAGACCGGCCCTCTTGCCTCCCCCGGCCCGTGTCAGGCCGGGCGACTGGAGCGGCTAATAGAAAACCCCGACCCGAGGCGCGGAGGCCAGGAGGGAGGGCAGAGGGGGTCAGAGGTCGGCCCTTCCCGGCCCCCGGCGCCCCCGGAGGTCAGGGAGATAAGGAACAATGACTCTCGCCCCCGGGAGGAGGAAGGAAGCCCCGCTGCCGCCGCCTTATCTCCGCTCCTTTGCGTTCTCCCAGTTCCCAGAGCTGGTTCTCTAGAGAGGACTTGGAAGGCGGCTTTTGTAAGTATGATGCTCTGCTTTTTCTTTCATAAGGAAAGAACCAAAGTTTCCTCACTGCCCTTGCCAATCTCATCATATTTATTTCCGATAATAGATTTCCCCATGCTCAGATGCTACCTACCCTGATTGGAAATGTGTTTCTGGCCAAAGTCTTCCACCCAAATTGGGTCCCTCTTAAAAATTGTAGGAGGGAAAGAGGTTTCTGTTGCTCATTCATTTATTCACAAAATTGTCCCCCCAGTTTCCCCATGTCCTGGTCCTGGTGGTAGCTGACTGGTCTCCACACACACATCTCACCCTACAAAGGAACCCTGGTTATTCACCTTACTTGTTAGGTATCCAGGAATAATGTTGCAACTTTGGGCTTAAGTTTCTCTGCTTTCAGGCAAATACAGTTGTGGGAAGTTTCTCTTCACACTATGATAAATCTCATTTTTCGGTGTAGTTTTGAAACTTATGGTGGCGTGTTTAAACCTCGCAAAACACTGTCACTAGAGTGGACAGGTGAATTCTTACTAAGTTTTTCACTGTATAGCTGAAAGATCTAAATATTACAGAGAAGGAATTTCTTAAGCACTGGCAAAACCCAAAGCTCTGTTGTTCGACTACGTGTCTGTAAAGGATGCTGAGTTAGTTTTGTTCTCAGGGATGATGGTCAAGGCTTTGGGAAATTGTCTTTCAACAAAAAGTGAATTTAAAACTCTAGAAGAAATATACAATTTCTGAGCTTTTAGGAAATATGATTTGCTGATTGAATAAGCTGAGAACACAAAGTTCTATCTTGGGTAGTTGTCCAATTTGCTTTTATGAAACCATGATTATAAGTTGGTATACTATGAAATATAGAAAATTACTGTCTTTATTCAAATAAGAAAACTAAGAAATATAAATTGTAGAAAGCAGTCTTAGTGTCATGTGTATGCTAGTCACTTCAGTCGTGTCTGACACTTTGAGACCCTGTGAACTGTAACCCTCCAGGCTCCTCTGTCCATCAGATTCCCCAGGCAAGGATACTGGAGTGGGCTGTCATGCCCTCCTCCAGGGGATCTTCCTGATCCAGGGATTGAATCCGTGTCTCTTGCACCTTCTGCATCGCAGGCAGGTTCTTTACTGCTTAGCCACTGGGGAAGCCCTTTTAGTGTCATAAGTGCTATGATTAATTCACTGAGCTTGATTACTTTATATAAACAGCTATGAAAACCACATATAATGTGTGTATATCAGTGTGTGTGTATATGTAAAAGAATTGAAGATACTATGTATGTATATGTTTAATTAAATATATATAATCATCTCTTATATTTGTTGTAACTATCCAGTGTTCAGTGTCATTACTTGATAGTATCATATCCAAGATAGATTAGGTGGAAAGATTTCATATCAAATTTCAGAATGCAATAGATCTATTTATTCATTATTTATTCAACAAACATGGAAAACATTGTAAAATTCAGTTGGTTTTTTTTTTTGAGTCCCTTTAAATGACATTTTCACTTAAAATTCTTTGTGGCTTCCAAGAAATTCTAAGGCATAATTAAATTTGAAAATAAGACTGGATTCTACTTGCTTTCCCCCCTAAATTTAAAAGTGAGCTGTCAACACTAAAATTCTATGCTATAGCTAATTTAGTTACAAAGATCAGCCACATAATCTCAGTGTTCCTCAGAGGCATACTTGACTGTGGTAGGAGGAACACAAACTACAATTTGATCTGGCTGTGAGGCTTGGTTTTGCCATTACATGGTTATGTGACCAGCAGCAAGATCTTTCAGATTTTCAATCTCAAGTTTCACCTCTGTGAAAGGAGACCAATACTATGGGATTGGCCAACCCAATACTTATCCCAAGAAGAGGATTGTTGAAAGGATTAAAAGGAAATAAAACATGTAAAGTATCTAGCACACTCTCTGAATGCAGAAGTGTTTCAGTCAATTTTAGGGCTTTTCCATTCACATAATTTTTTCATCTTTGATTCAGTGCCGTGGTTTTTTGAGCATCTACTTTGTATTGCCTGCTGTGCTAAGCACTAGTGATGCCAAAATGAACAAAAGGAGTCATATCCTGCCCTGGGGGAGCTCCTACTCTAAGGAAACAAACCAAAAAAAAAAAAAGAAAAAGAAAAAAACAGAATTTTCTTAACAGTATAGCACCTGCAAAAAAAACAGAAGTCTGTTATGATTAAGTGACAGAACTGAGGACAGAGTAATTCTCTCCAGTGAAATTCAAAGCAACTTTTACAAAGATGATGTTGATTGTGTGAGTTTTAAAGGATGAGCTGGTGGTGTGGAAGGACATTCCATAAAGGAAGGACCTTGGAGAGCAGAATAAGTAAGAAGGCCAAGATGAAGGAGGTGGCAGGGATGGGAAACAGGGGGTGGGGTGAAGACTGGGAACTGGTTTCAGTTGGTGCTGGACTGTTGAATCTAGGGGTCCTGGAGATTTAATCAGGGGTCCAGTCATGAATATGGTGGTGTCCCATGCTTAGGTAGGTGTTTGCACTCATCACTCTAGTAAAACTCAAACTCATGCTCATGAGTCTTTTTGGACGAGCTCGTGATCCAAAGAAATGCCTTTTATAGGTTCTCATTAAGGTAAAAAGCTTGGGCTGGCACATGTTACCTGTATCACTAAGATATTAGTTGGTTCAATAGACCATTTTGTTTATTTGGTTTTTCTGTTTGTAGCAAACCTAACTCAATGATGGAAGCATTGTAGCACAAGTTCCTTTCCTCACTGAGATTACTTTTAAGATTACTGGTACTTTTAAGATTACTGTTGAGTCAATGGAAAGTCAAGGAAGGACTTTGTTTGGGGCTGAGAAGGCAGGAAGTAGACGTGATCTATGTTTTAGGAAGATTTTATATAGATCATCTCCTATGCAGTGTGAAATGTAGGCTGGGCAAAGGCTTAGGGAGTGATAGTGCTGTAAACTACGAGATCAATTGAAAGACTATTGTAAACAAGTGGGAACTGCTAAAGCCTGAGCAGTGTAGGTGGACAATAGGGCACAGATTGCTGAGATATTTAGAAGGTGGAACATTCTCAACTTGGGGACTGAATGAAGGAATGAAGAAAAAAGGAAACACCTACAATATTAGCTTTATGCTTGCACAAATGGGTAGCTATAATAGAATACCATAAAACAAGAAGGGGTACAAGTTAATAGAAGGAAGTTGAGTTAGCTGGGGCTGCTTATTTAACTTATATGCAAGGTACATCATGAGAAATGCTGGGCTGGATGAAGCACAAGCTGGAATCAAGATTGCCGGAAGAAATATCAATAACCTCAGATATGCAGATGACACCACCCTTATGGCAGAAAGTGAAGAACTAAAGAGCCTCTTAATGAAAGTGAAAGAGGAGAGTGAAAAAGTTGGCTTAAAACTCAACATTCAGAAAACTAAGATCATGGCATCCAGTCCCATCACTTCATGACAAATAGATGGGAAAACAGTGGAAACAGTGATAGACTTTGGGCTCCAAAATCACTGCAGATGGTGACTGCAGACATGAAATTAAAAGACGCTTGCTCCTTGGAAGAAAAACTATGACCAACTTAGATAGCATGTTAGAAAGCAGAGACTTTGCCAACAAAGCTCCTTCTAGTCAAAGCTATAGTTTTTCCAGTGGTCATGTATGGATGTTAGAGTTGGACTATGAAGAAAGCTGAGCACCAAAGAATTGATGCTTTTGAACTGGGGTGTTGGAGAAGATTCTTGAGAGTCCCTTGGAGTGCAAGGAGATCCAACCAGTCCATCCTAAAGGAAATTAGTCCTGGGTGTTCATTGGAAGGACTGATGCTGAAGCTGAAACTTCAATACTTTGGTGACCTGATTCGAAGAACTGACTCATTTGAAAAGACCCTGACGCTGGGAAAGATTGAAGGCGAGAGAAAAAGGGGACGACAGAGGATGAGATGGTTGGATCATCTCACCAACTCAATGGACATGAGTTTGAGTTAACTCCAAGAGTTGATGATAGTCAGGGAGGTCTGGTGTGCTGCAGTCCATGGGGTCGCAGAGTCGGACACCACTGAGCGACTGAAATGAACTGAACTGGACTGAATGTTGGGTTGAGAGGCTAACCTACAACATTAAGTAATATAAGAAGCCATTGCCTTCTCCATAAGAAGTCCGTTTTTGTTTAATCTTTTTTATATATAAATGATACTGTCTTTTGTTTCCTTTACAGTGTTGTATTAGTTTCAGGTAAACCCCAAAGTATAAATGTATATATATATATATACACATATACATATATGACTGAATCAATTTTTTTTAATTCTTTTCCATTATAAGCTATTACAAGATATAGACTATAGTTCCCTGTGCTATACAGTAGGTCCTTGTTGGTTATCTATTATGTGCATAGTAAGGCTGCAGTCCATGGGGTCGCTGAGGGTCGGACACTACGGAGCGACTTCACTTTCACTTTTCACTCTCATGCATTGGAGAAGGAAATGGCAGCCCACTCCAGTGTTCTTGCCTGCAGAATCCCAGGGACGAGGGAGCCTGGCGGGCTGCCGTCTATGGGGTCGCACAGAGTCGGACACGACTGAAGTGATTCAGCAGCAGCAGTGGTATATACTTTAATCTCCAAATCCTAATTTGTCCCTCCCCCACCCCTTGCCCCTTTGGTAACCATCAATTTGTTCTCTATGTTTGTCAGTATGTTTCTGTTTTGTAAATAAGTTCATTTGCATCATTAAAAAAAATTCCACATGATATCACTTATATGTGGAATCTAAAAAAATAATCAGATCAGTCGCTCAGTCGTGTCTGACTCTTTGCGACCCCATGAACCACAGCACACCAGGCCTCCCTGTCCATCACCAGCTCCCGGAGGTCACTCAGACTCGCATTCATCGAGTCAGTGATGCCATCCAGCCATCTCATCCTCTGTCGTCCCCTTCTCCTCCTGCCCTCAATCCGTCCCAGCATCAGAGTCTTCTCCAATGAGTCAACTCTTCGCATGAGGTGGCCAAAATACTGGAGTTTCAGCTTTAGCATCATTCCTTCCAAAGAAATTCCAGGGCTGATCTCCTTCAGAATGGACTGGTTGGATCTTCTTGCTTATATGTAAAAGGTAGCTTTTTAAAAAGTATAAAACTGCCAAATTTGTCTTAGAAATTTAGAGAGGAAACATAGAAACTGGGCTCTTCCTCTTTATGCTCAGTCCCCCTGAAGAAATGTCAGTCTCTGGGCTCACTGGGGCTCTGAGCTTTCATCTTGTACCTCTGCTGTTGAGTGGGTTGTTTCCCACTCAGTTTCAACAGGAAGGCCATGTCCAGAGTAGTCTTGCCAATAACTTTGTATACCCTCCAAAAGAGAAATCTGTACTTCCTCTAAACCTTCAGAAACAAGCAGAGACTTGGGAAAAGATCCGTAGGCGAGTAGAATACTCATTCATAAAGAGCACATATTCATGAAGAATTCATACTTACTCATCACGAAGTAGCTCTTTCCTTAGCAGGGTTTTTATTTTACTTCCCTGGAACTGAGGACCCACTCAGAGACTAGAGGAAAAGAGGAAACTTATAAGACTAAAGCAAAGAAGGTGATTTCTTACCTGGCGGTGACTTATCCCACAAACATTTCCTCCTTCAGGGTGAGCAGGAGGTTCTTCCCATTGGCTTGAATGCTGGATACCTGGAAAGGAAAGGTGTGTCACGTTTGTAAATTTTTTAAAGATAACGAGGGGAAGAATTTTAACATTTAGAGTGAACAGAAAACAATCTGATTAGCAGACAGGAAGCTGTGACTTTTTAAGTCTTTGAGGTCTGATTACTTGATAACCTTAGTTTTCTTATAGCCTTTTACCCTTTCTAATCTTCTATGGCAAAGCCTCTATTGGATTTCCTGAATTTTAGAGCACACCTGAACACTTCAGAGCAAAGACCATTTATTACGAAAGGGGCTTGCCCCAGCCTTCATGGCTGGTCTCACAAAGTCAAGTATAATATTTCATCCTGGTAGGTAAACTGTATTAACATATTTAAAAAGAAATTTAAGAAACTCTTGTCACCTCCAAATATAGAGTTTTATCACTCATCAGAAAGATAGTATTTGGTTATTATATGAATTCCATCTGGCTTCTGGGAGCTCACTTCAAATCCCCCAAACTTCAAAGATTATCCTTGGTTTCTGAGATGAAGTAAAAGGTTTTAAAACAGTTTAAAAAGAAAGTAAGGAAGGAAGGAAAGGAACTGTCACTATCTGTTATATAAAATAATCACCAAATATATACTTTAGAATAGGATGAGCTTGCATCATGGGAAAGTTTATTATTTAAAGAAGGAGCAAGATATATTGGGGGGAATTCCCATTAGCATGCTTGAAAGCATGAGGAATATACTGAGCTTCCATAAATGGTGCTGGCCATTCTGCTTTCAGGTTACTCAAGCCATTTAAAGTCTGGCTTCCTAAGCAAGGACTTTGTCTTCACGATCTTTTGGGGTTTGCTGACATAATGATTGAGTCCAGGCTGGGTGCTGCTGGAGCCACTGTGCTCTTGTACGCAGTGTTTGAAGAGGGCTGGGGTGCAGCTGTGCTGGCCCCCAGATCCCTGAGTCCAGAATACTGCTGAATTTTGCTTCATTTCTGGGCTCCATGCAAAGCTGGAAGTGCCCCAACTCTCTCTTGGGTTTGGCTTCCTGTTCACATGTTTTCTGGTCTCATGTCATTGTGCATGAAGTAATGGTCCCACATGCGTACACCATCCACAATGGCAAGATTTGTGTGGCTCGGCGCAAGCTTCCTAATGAGGACATTTCGGACCTTCCAACAACTCCTTCGGGTAGGCAGTTTGGAACCGCTTATTACTTTCCAAGGTGAAGGGAGCAGAGACAGAGTGCATTTCTGCAACAGGACTAAAGCCACTTTTAGGAGACGATTAAAGGACAACAGCTTAAGGAAAAGAAACATTTCTTTCACACGTCTGTCTAAACGCATGTACGTGTAGCGTATACAGAAATACCTTCAATCCACAGTTTTAAAATATTAGTTACTGTTTCAGCATTTCACTAACTATGAATGGTGCTAGTGTTTTCCACCGGGGACTGTTATTTGAATGACATTTCTCTGCAGCAAAATCTGATGAGTTTATGAAGTTTGAGAGCCAGGAAATGCAGTTCAGTTTCTGAACAACAGAGAAAGCCCAGACGGCTCAAGTTAGTCATCCACTAGCTCTCCAGCATGGCTTCCTAGGTGCCAAGTACAGTAGCACACTAATACAGAGAGAGAAGCCAAACCAAATGTTCAAACCAAAGCTCTCAAACCATCAAGCTTAACTTCCGGACATATTATCAGCAGGTGAAATTCTGGTGCACACCACACTTGTTTGTGGATGTTTAATGTCATATTAGTTGGGCTGCCTGGTGGCTCAAACAATAAAGAATCTATCAGCATGCAATACCTGAGAACCAGGTTTGGTCCCTGGGTTGAGAAGATCACCTGGAGAAGGATATGGCAACCCACTCTGGTACCTTTGCCAGGAGAATTCCATGGAAAGAGGAGCCTGGTGGGCTGAAGTCCGTGGGGCCACAGAGAGTCGGACACAACTGACACTTTCACTACTTTTCAGTGTCAAATTAATAGGCACATGTGCCAACATTTTTTAGAATTTTAGAGCAGGAAGTGATTTTGGAGGTCTTCTAATCTAACCTGTTATTTTACAAGCAGAGAGATTGAGACTCATATGAGCTCACTTCAAATGCACACATGTGTACTTCTGAGTCTTAGGTCGAGTCATTGCTTGCAGAAAATATGATAGGTCTGGCTTAAGGAAAAAAAAAGAATAAAATGACCCAAAGCTGGACCGGTGGTTCCTTTTCCATTCAAGTTTGTGTAGCCCAGCTTTAGGGCTGTGGGCTGCTCTTGTTTTCTTGCTTCAGGAGTGATTCAGGTTCTCAGACTAGATATACTTGACCAACACTCGAATAAACTCCAAACAGACCAAGGGTCAATGTGTGACTCAGATCCTGATGATACAGTGATACTCAATCAGTGCATGGAGTTCTGGAAAGAGATGATTAGAGCTAAAAATGTACACAAGAGCCCAAGGCACAACCTTCACACTTCGGAATCTGAAAACTTGACCAGAGAAATGAGACCTTCCCCCATCTAGACAGCAACAGAGACCCTCTAACTAAATGCTACATTGTGTGGCACAGATTTTAAGTGCTGTAGGAATTCTGGGGAGATAGATAAATGAAAACTAAAGCTGTCAGCTGATCCTTGAGGCTATAGTCGAACATGACTGAAGTGACTTAGTATGCATGCATGCACACATGGACGCATAAACTATAAATCTACAGTGATATACTTATGATATTGAAAGTGCAAAATAAATAGCTAATTAAATATAAACAAAGCTATAAACCAACAATATTCTGTTGCTAACATCAAATTAATTGGTTAAAATTAGTCATATTGATTTTATTTGCCAAATGATGCTGTTTTGCTGAAACTAAAGAATAAATTTGTTTTAACCCGTGTTCATTAATAATATTGCCAAAAAAGGAGAGAGAAATATTTTAATTAAAATTTTCCATTGCACATTTCATACTCTATTTATAGTGAATTCTTACAAATTAGCACATATAAAGGAAGAAAGGATCCAGGCATTCCATCTGTTGGTAATGAGATTATGGAACTAAAAACTATGGTGGCTCAGTCATCCTATCACCTTACACTCTGTTGGCAAATAAAACTTCATTTAGCACAGAAGTGTTTGACTCTCACATGCATGCACATGTTAAGCAGTATAAATATCTGCCTCTATTCTTTCTTTAATCACCTATATCTTTGAATGATTGCACTATTTTCCTACACATTTTCATTCCAGTGATGATAAAGCAAAGCCTCCATTTATACAATGAATGAAAACTCTAGTCTCACTCCATGAAAATATCTTTGACTGCAAATTATACCATGGGAAGTTGTATCTTTCTTAATTGGCTTAGAAAACAATTCAGTGCCAGTAATAATGATCACCAATGTTTGTTGGCCACTTATTCTAAATTTCTTATGAGGACGTTTGCCTGTCATCCTCATATCAACCCTATGGAATTAGATACTATTTTTAATCCCCATTTTTCTGAAGAGGAGACTGAGGCATAAAGAAATGAAGTAACTCGCTCAGGGTCACCTAGCCAATGGATGCTGTAACCTAGAATTCACATCTAATTCCTGCCGCTACCAGTAGTAGATGCTGAATAACCACAGAAAGGATGTTGTTGTTTGACATTAGGCTATGATCCAACATGACCACAGCCAGATACTGGAAGCCTCAAAGTCAAACGTAAATTTTTATTGTGGAAGATCACAGAGTATCATGCATAATTATAAACATAAGCATTTATATGTCTTCTGGGAACATATTAAAAAAATAGAGATCTCCATGATGCTTATAATAATTTATAATGTTAGAAAGTATAAAAGTTCCCCCTGGAACTCACCAACTCCCAGGCTGAGAGCTCAGGGGCAGGATTGAAAGACTGACTGGGCTGGATGTGACAGATGACAGGGTGGTGGAAAGGGGTGGAGGAATTGATCTGCCAGGAATGGAAAGAGACCTAAGGGCAAGGATGAGTGAGAGGAAGAGTCCAGCAACAGGAAATCACCTGCAGGGAGGTCCTGCCACCACAATTTCTCTAACAGTGAAGCTTCCAGAACAGAGCAGAGGACCTGGGACTGTCCATACTTAAGCTGAATCATCAGAGTCAGTTCAGAACAAAAAGAGATTCCAGGTCTACTGTATTGAAAGAATCTACACTCATTAACTCTGAGAATATTCATTAATGAAGAGGTCAGAGAGCTCCAAAGGAAATGTCTTAATATTATTATATGAGCAAGAGAAATATTTTTTCAATTTCCAACTATTTATTGTTATTATGTAGAAATATGATTAATTTTTAAACTTTATTTATTTTTAATTGAAGGATAATTGCTTTACAGTATTGTGTTGGTTTCTGCCAAACATCAGCATGAATCAGCCATAGGTATACGTATGTCCCCTCCCTCTTGAACCTCCTTCCCACCTCCCTCCCCATCCCACCCCTCTATGTTGTTACAGAGCCTCGGTTTGGGTTCCTTGAGTATTTCATATGTAAAATACCTAGCTGATGGGAATTTGCTATAAGAGAAATATTTTTTAAATGTAGAGGAAATTTGGAGTGGTGAAATAGTGTATGTTGTTCTCCTTTTCTTAAAGCTTATATATCTGAGAGCTTCTGCTTCTTTATAAGATGTATATACAATATTTCTTCTCTTTCTTCTTCCTTTTTATTTATTTTACAAATGAGAATAAGCTTTAATATAATTTTGGCCAATTAGGAGTTTATCCCTCTTTTTTATTGGAGGATAGTTGCTTCACGATGTTGTATTGGCTTCTTCTGTACAGCAGAGTGAATCAGCCCTGTGTTTACATGTGCGTGTGTGCTCCGTCTCGCAGTCACTTCCGACTCTGTGTCCTCATGGACTGCAGCCCGCCAGGCTCCTCAGTCCATGGAATTTCCCAGGCATGAATACTGAAGTGGGTTGCCATTTCCTACTCCAGGGGATCTTCCCGACTCCGGGATCGAAACTGCATCTCCTGCATCAGGGAGGCAGTTCTTTATAGCCTCTCTTTTTTTATTTCCTTCCCATGTAGGTCAACCACAGAGCACTGAGTAAAGTTCCCTGTGCTATACAGTAGGTTCTCATTGTCTTTTATGTATCATATCTATTTATTTATAGCGTATTTATGTTAAAATGTGCTCTTCATGGCAGCAAGATTGTTTCATCCAATACTGAATGCATTAAACTGGGTATTTCCTCTTATTCTAAGTATCCAAGTTAATTTTAGTCACTTATATTTTTCACCTCTGGTAAATGCAGAATAGAAACAAATTTAACACTTGGAAATGCTTGCTTTGCTACTCATCAAATAACCACTTGCAGTCACTTTAGATTTTATGATTCTGCACATATTCCTTTAAAATAGGTCTTAGCAGCTGAAATTAGACGTCATTCAACTTTTAAACGTGGAACACTTTGTAAACCTTTCAAGAGAAACTCTTCTTTATTGACTTTATGAAATCCAGTCAGAGAATAATATGAAATGAATATAATGGAAAGTCTTTCCCTAGGTGAATAGAAAGTCAAATGGAAACTTCTATAAAAGGACCAAATGACCCACAGTACTTCAAAGTCTCTTGGAGTGACTGTAAGAAACTCAGTCTGAATGAAATTTGGAGAATGCTCTTCCTAATGATATCCTCCTATGAAGATGTGAAAGGCAACATCTGAAAGATAAATCGCTGATGAAATGCAACTGATGGCAGTTTCGCTTTCCTCTGTTTAGGTGCTGACAGCCAGCCCCGTCATCTGAAGAAGGTGAATTTGACAAATGACATGCAGATTCTCCAAGACAGAGTAATCACAGAAAATCGTCAAAGGTACTCAATATCAGATATTGATCTCTGTCTCTTTTTTTTATTAATTGAGGTTTGTTTGTTTTGACTGCACTGCGCGGCATGTGGAATCTTAGTTCCCTGACCAGGGATCAAACTCACGTCCCCTTTTTGGAAGCATGGAGTCTTAACCACTGGACCACCAGGCGAGTGCATACTCAGTCATGTGTGTCTCTTTGCAATCCCATAGACTGCAGCCTGCCAGGTCCCTCTGTCCATGGAATTTTCCAGGCAAGAATACTGAAATGGGTTGTCATTTCCTATTCCAGGGGATCTTCCCAACCCAGGGATCAAACCTAAGTCTCTTGCCTCTCCTGCATTGGCAGGCAGATTCTTTACCACTGTGCCACCTAGGAAGCCCTCAGGGAAGTCCCAAATATTGATTTCTTGGTTAATTAAACCATGACACTAGCAATACCTGAGTACCCCATGTCACTTGGAGAGGGTAGCATTTCACAGATGGGGAATTATCAGAAAATGAGGAGTTGGATTCTGCTCTTCCCTATAGCACTCTCTCGGAAAAGGCGAAGGCACCCCACTCCAGTACTCTTGCCTGGAAAATCCCATGGAGGAGGAGCCTGGTAGGCTGCAGTCCACGGGGTCGCTAAGAGTCGGACACAACTGAGCGACTTCACTTTCACTTTTCACTCTCATGCATTGGAGAAGGAAATGGCAACCCACTCCAGTGTTCTTGCCTGGAGAATCCCAGGGACGTGGAAGCCTGGTGGGCTGCCGTCTCTGGGGTCGCACAGAGTCGGACACGACTGAAGTGACTTACCTTACCTTATAGCACTCTCTTCCTTCTTGGCTGAAAAAGCTAAAAGGCAGAGTCACTGCATGATATTTTCTTCAAGAATGGGAAAAGAACCATCTGAAGAATCATGTTGGTTTATTAACATTTTATGAGCTATTCCAGAAGCTCAGGGGAATTCCAGGGGGTTGTTCATGGCAGGTCTGCTATGCCCAGTCATCCACAATTTCGGCATGAAGACTGCAGATGTCACCCATGTTGTTCACAGCTTAACCTCATAGTTTCTCTCCTTGGTCAGATACATTGGTGCCAAGAGTGTTGTGGGGCCAGGGCGAGCCACGGAGACCCACCTCAGCAATACAGCCTCAGTTGTGAAAACATTCTTAGGGGTGTTGACTCATATGAGTTTATACCACACCCCCTCCCCATGAGTTTTTCTCAAATGTCAACATTCAAAGTTGTTTCCACCCACAGTGAAAACTAACACCATGGAAACTGTTGAGCTCCTCTTGGTTTCTGCAGCTCGTCAAAATCATTGCCCTTTGCTTGATTTTCATTCTAATTCTTATGTTAACCCAAGTTGACCTGGAATAAGTCCTTTAATCGCCAAAAAGCTCATGAACCTCACACAAGCAAAACAAAACAAAAATTTTAAAGTCTGACCTAAATTTCTGGTTTGTCTTTTGAGGGTTGATGTCTCCAGCTTTTCTTTGTAATACTTAAGGAAGTCAACATTTTGTCCTCATATTACAGATTGCAAGGAAAGAAGGGAAATAGCTGGATACATATTGGGGGGAGGGGGGACCAGAGTTGCTTCTTTGACATAGTCATGAGCACTGGCAGTTCTCTAATTCTCAGAGCTTTGTCTGCAGGTGGCCTGGGGTCTCACCAGTAATGTATTAGATTCCTGTTATTCACAAGCTAAATCAACAGTAGGAGAAGACAAGCTGAAATTTAGGTCTTCTTTACTTTGAAACTCCAAATGGGAGAGGAAAGTATTCCAAAGCAAACTGAAAATAATACCTGTTTAGGAATAAGCTCAATAAACAGTACAACTGTGACTTCTTAAATCTGCATCATCATTTTGAGTCAGTTTACCAGACCTTTTTCTTGTGAACCTCTCATCCAATGTACTCGTTTTTCTGTAGGAAAGAAAGAAGTTGTCCGTTGGTATCGTATCATTCAAAATTAACTATAGAAGAGGCCAGAAAACCGTTAATACTGGAGGTCACCCTATATCATCCCAAGAGGTCACTCAAGACCTCCTTTCTCAAAGCATCTTTCTGAGTTTCTCTTGGGCCATAAAGAGACCACTTTGCTGGGATGCCATGTTGTTTATTATCTGGCCCATATTCTTTCAGGGCTTCCCTGGTGTTTCTGACAGTAAAGAATCTGCCTGCAAAGCAGGATTCGATCCTGGGTTTGATCCCTGGGTTGGGAAGATCTCCTGGAGAAGCGCATGGCAACCCACTCCAATATTCTTGCCTGGAGAATCCCATGGACAGAGGAACCTGGCCGGCTACAGTCCATGGGGTTGCAAAGAGTCAGACACAACTGAGCACTAAGCACAATATTCTTTCCCACATTTCTCCCTTTAATGAGTCATTTCACCACTTTAAGTATTATATCCTTTCATTTCTCAGCCTATCCTTATGATGAGAAAATAGAATGCATTTACTCTAATACTGGATGTCCCTGGTGGCTCAGACGGTAAAGCGTCTGTCTACAATGCAGGAGACCCAGGTTCGACCCCTGGGTTGGGAAGATCCCCCTGGAGAAGGAAATGGCAATCCACTCCAGTACTATTGCCTGGAAAATCCCATGGACAGAGGAGCCTGGTAGGCTACAGTCTATGGGGTCGCAAAGAGTTGGACACGACTGGGCGACTTCACTTTCTTTCACTCTAATACTGGATGAAATCAGAATCACTTCCTCAAATTTAACACACATGACACTTATTTCCTAAAAATCTGCGGAAACCTGTTAGAGCCAACTCTAGTCTGCTGTTTTCGTCTTTTGGACTGGAAAATTCAGGATCTGACCAGCTGCCTACTTCAGAGATCTCTGCCCCTCTTCCTTCATAATTTGAGCTGGATTAGATAGGTAGCTAAGACCCCTCCCACTGCCACATCTGTATTCACATAGCTGGAGTCCTCCCAGCTGGCAAATTCTGTAGAAAGAAATGGGTTCTTTCTGTGTCGGGACCATTTTAATGAGTCTTAAGTTTTCCAAATGCTGCCCTGTGCATTTTGACTGGCTTTCTGCTCATGTCATTGGGGTATAAAGTCCTTTCATTTGCTATTTTTCCAGCTTTAAGAACTGCTTACCTGAAGCTCATTGAACTTGGCATCACCTCCAAAACACGTAGCATAAGAAACAAAACCAGGAGATGTCATAAAGCAGATCTCAGAAGCTGGCCAAGCATCCCCTGGCTGTTTGTTTGCCAGAAGGTTCTCTCTTGTTCCAAGGAGAGATAGGTATAATAAGACATCGAAAGGACAATTAAATTTCACAGCTTGGGGGAGATTTTTGAGAGCTCTTGTCAAAAATGTTCACACCTGTGGAACAGGCTGTTATGTTTTGTGGAGCCTGGTATTCAGCTTGAAGTGCACCTGCCAAAATCTGAATGGCTGCTATTGTACCTTCTGGACTCAAAAACTGCACTGTCAGACGAGGTTTGGTGCACACAGATGGGATAGTTTAAAACAGCGACTATGTTGTTTGTAAGGAAATTAAGACCTTTCCTAGCCCTGTGGATGCTTTTTGGGGATGGAAAATGTTATAAGCATGCCGTAGCTGTGTTGCCCTGGCACTTTATTTATTTTTATTACCTTAATTATTTAAGTTATACTCAAATATCTTAATTTAAATTTGAGTATTTTTGAAAAATCGTCCGTAGACTGTAATAGTAAACAACATCTTTTCAAAGAATCAATTTCATATGTGGACCCTAAAAACCACTAACATTATTCTCATCTTGGTATCTGAGGGCGTGTAAATCTTGCTGCAGAGTATATAGAGCTGACGGTGCATGCTAAGAAGCAGACTCTTGTGACCACCCTTACCCTTAACATTTCTTATGAAAGAGGGCAATTTGTGACTCAAAATCTTAATGTCAGTTAAAATCGTGTATTTGTTGTAAAAACAATATAATTGCTACCTAATGGGAACTTTTTTTTTAAGTTAAGAAGCACACATGCTTAACCCAAACCCATAAATCTTTTCTGTATGAATATGTGCTAGGTGGAATCCTAGAAAATTGCAGCTAATTGGCTATTTTTTACCTACAAAAGCAGTAACTTTATATGGTACTACCTAGTGGTTTACATAGTTGGAAACTTGGAGGATGTTTTACTTGGATTTTTTTTTTGTCTACATTTCTATCAAAACAGTGTCCAGTTTCTGCATTGCCTTCATTTTTCATAGTTTAAATTTGTGTATCATCTTCCATTACATGGATGTGGGAAATAAGTTGTTTTTTCTTTTTCCTTAGAAAATACTCAAAACATCACAATCAGTACCTTCTCTCTCGTAGCCATTCAATTTATTTGCATTCTTGTGCTCTTTTTGTTTGTCTGGTTTGGGCTTTTCTCCAGCTGCTGTGCACAGACTTATTGTGGTGGCTTCTCTTGTTGTGGAGCATGGACTCTAGGGCTCATGGGCTCAGTAGTTGTGGCTCCCAGGCTCTAGAGTAGTTGTGGTGCATGGACTTAGTTGCTCCACCACATGTGGAATCTTCCCAGACCAGGGATCAAACCCGTGTCTCCTGCATTGGCAGGTGAATTCTTTACCACTGAGCCATCAGGGAAGCCCTCCTCATGCTGGTTTTTAAAACAGGATCTTCTCCTGCATCATCTGTCTATCCATCCATCTGAATTAAAATATTTCACATATGAGTCTTTCATTACAAATCTAAGTGATAAAGGAAGTGTTAGTTCATGCAAGTATACAAACAGGCACACATGGTAGGTATGTAGTTAATGAATCTGTTTAGACAATATACCCTCCAAGTCAATGAACTTGTGTTTAAAGAAAACCCAACTCAGAGTCAGACACGACTTAACAAGTAGTAACAACAACTCCACTGAGACAAGAAACGCTGCGCCCATCAGGCTGTGCCACCTTCACCTGGCTCCTCTCTGTTCTCATCTGACTAGGACCCAGCAGATGACCCTCTCAGTCTACTCTGACTGCCATCAGACTAGTGCTTTGTCTCCTGTAACCGAGAAGCAAACTCTAGCAGTGTTGACCCACCAGAGGAAACCCTTTGCTCATGCTCTAATGATACATTCCGGCAGGAAGTTCAGAGGAAAATAACAATTCCGGTGAAGATGAGGAATGGGGAAATGGGAGCGGGGAAGCAGCTTAATTATGATGAGCCTGGGGACTGGGGGCTGGGAACAGTCACAAGTGGAGATCAAGAAAAAGAATGGGATGATGTCATTCTTTACGGGGACACTCACTGAAATGAAATCAGGTCACACACAATGATCTTGTTCTCTGTCCAGACGCATTGTATTAACAAGAAATTACTTTGTGGTCATGCTTCTTAGGAGGGGTCTAAGGACCCTGTTCACGTTAAGATCTTCCTCAAGACATCTTTAAAATGGATAAGAAGGGCAGAACCATTTCATCCAGTGCTGAAAAATGGCCCACACTAGGTTTACAACATTTTTTAAGATCACTGAGTTTAGGACAGAGTGTCTGAATTCTTATAACATAGTGAATTTCAAGAAGCAGAGTGTAACAACATGGCTTGGTATCAGGCCAGAGATCTTAAACTGGTGCCCTTTTTGGTAGGATAATTCTGAAGTTAAAATGGAATATATTTCTCAGTAGAAAGTTGGCACTCACTTCCTGAAAAGAAATACTGCCTTGTACCATGGTAAGACATTTTTAGGACTGATTAATTCTGCTTGCAGAGGAAGCATTTGATCTATGTCGATCTTGAGTTCCTCGTACCCTTGATGGTGGATATATTCAATTTTAAGTTCCTTCTCTCAATGGTGTCCTGATTCACCTTGTTCATCTGCTTAGATTTCACAAGAGTACATCACAATTACCAATGAAGGTTAGATTTTCCAAGAAGTTAGCCCTGGAATAGTTACATGATAGGTTCAAATCCTGTTATTACGATTCTGTTGTATTGCATTAATAGGCTTCATACAAATAAGTCATTGTCTGAGACCTTTTTAAAAGGATATTTTTGCTGCATGAGTCTTTGCAATAGAACTGAAACCTTGCAGCCTTTTTACACTGTCATCTGTGGTTTAGAGTATTTGTAAAACTGAAGGTTCAGTTTTGGTAAACCACTGGTATTCAGGTGCTTGTTTGTATCTAGGGACAAGGTCTTTCTCTCTTATAGAGTATACAGAGATGTAAAAGTAAAATTGGGTTAAAGTGGGGATTCGTATTTGTCATATGACTTTGCTCACTGATGACTAGAGAACTTGTGTGGTAAGTTAGGGCAGAGGTGATGTGATGATGTACATGTCACAAAAGTGTGTGAAAACTGTTGCAGATTGCGGCTATCAACATGGAAAGAGGCATGTTTTGAAACAATCCTATTTTGAGCAGATTTTGACATGAACTGCAATGATTTCTCTAACCTTATTGTTGACTGCCAGGTATTGCGTGGCTTCCCTGATAGCCAGCCATTAGAATACATCTGCAATGCAGGAGACCCAGGAGATGAGGTTTTGATCCTTAGGTCAGGAAGATCCCTTGGAGGAGGAAATAACAACCCACTCCAGTATTCTTTCCTGAAAATCTCATGGACAGAGAGCCTGGTGTGCTACAGTTTATGGGGACACAAAGAGTCAGACATGACTAAGCAACTGAGCACAATTAGGCTATAGGACCTTCGAAGGAAAATAATTATTTAAAGATTTTAAAAATAACCAAAATATTTACAAAAAAAATATTTTCAGCACCACCAGGAGTTCCCAAGTTTTCAAGACAGTGTTTTATTTTTTTTTTCTAGTTGGCTTTAAAAAAATCTGAGGCCATGATCAAAACTTGACAATGGCAGCTAAATAAGGCAAGTGTTTAAGCAAATCCACTGCTTACAAAGAAAACCAATTAGGTGTAGCTACTTATGAAATTAAAAGATGCTTACTCCTTGGAAGGAAAGTTATGACCAACCTAGATAGCATATTGAAAAGCAGAGAGATTACTTTGCCAACAAAGGTCCGTCTAGTCAAGGCTATGGTTTTTCCTGTGGTCATGTATGGATGTGAGAGTTGGACTGTGAAGAAGGCTGAGTGCCAAAAAATTGATGCTTTTGAAGTGTGGCATTGGAGAAAACTCTTGAGAGTCCCTTGGACTGCAAGGAGATTCAACCAGTGCATTCTAAAGGAGATCAGCCCTGGGATTTCTTTGGAAGGAATGATGCTAAAGCTGAAACTCCAGTACTTTGGCCACCTCATTCGAAGAGTTGACTCATTGGAAAAGACTCTGATGCTGGGAGGGATTGGGGCCAGGAGGAGAAGGGGTCAACAGAGGATGAGATGGCTGGATGGCATCACTGACTTGATGGACGTGAGTCTGAGTGAACTCAGGGAGTTGGTGATGGACAGGGAGGCCTGGTGTGCTGTGATTCATGGGGTCGCAGAGTTGGACATGACTGAGCGACTGAACTCAACTGAACTGAACTTACAATGAAATTTACCATAAAATTAATTCTAAAATTATTTACTTTTACAGTTTTACCAAGAAAGATTGGATGTATTTTTTGCATTAAAATTTATTTGTTTATTCTATTCTGTATGACTGTCTCTAGGTCCACCTAATAGTGCCAATAGTAAAGGGCACTATTTCATTCCTTTTTATGACTGAGTAGTATTCCATTGTATGTATGTACCACATCTTTATCCATCCCTGTGTTGATGGATATTTAGGTTGCTTCCATGTCCTGGCTGTGGTAAACAGTGCTGCAGTGAACATTGGTATATCTTTTGAAATTATGGGTTTCTCCGAGTATATGCCCAGGAGTGGGATTATTGGCTCGTATGGTATTTCTATTTTTAGCTTTTTAAGAAACCTGCATATTGCTCTCCATAGTTCCTGTATCAATTTACGTTCCTATTAACAGTGTAGGAGGGGTCCCTTTTCTCCACACCCTCTGCAGCATTTACTGTTTGTAGACTTTTTGATGATGGCCATTCTGATTGGTACGAGATGGTACTTCATTGTAGTTTTGATTTGCATTTTTCTTATAATTTGTGATGTTGAGCATCTGTTCACGTGCCTTTTGGCCATCTATATTCCTCTTTGGAGAAATGTCCATCTAGATCTTCTGCCCATTTTTTTGATTGGATTATTTTCTTGGTATTGAGTTACATGAGGTAAGAATACCCTTTAGGGTTAAATCCATCCTACACTATTCATAGGCATCTGATCTGGCCAGACATGATGGTACTTAGCAATGGACAGGAGCCACGGGAGCACTAGCAGCCAGTTAGCATATCAGTGTTGTGCTGGAAGGGTTATGGATAGACTGTGGATATCCAAAGAATCCTGGCCTACACTGAGAGTTGATTGCAATTTTTGTTTACTCTGTAATTTTCTACACAATTAGAATATGCTTGTCTCCCTTACCTCACTGGGCTGTTGTAAATATAAGACAAAAGATGTAAAAGTACCTTTGGAGAGAACAGATGTTTGGAGCCACTCAAACACGACCCATTACTGATGGATTAAAAGGCTAAGATATTGCGTGGTATTCATTAGTTCCCATCAGACTGTTCTTTCCCAGCACCTTATTTCTCCCCCCTTATTCTTTTACTTTTATATCTCTTCCAGTAAACTAATCCCAATGTGTATTTTGAAGGCTGGCAAAAATTCAAAAATGCTTTGCATACATAGGAGGCTATAAAATCACTCAGATTATTACTACATATTCAGTGCATTTAAAAGAAATGCTTCAAAATGAAATACCTTTACTGGTTGAAGCATTAAAAATAGGAGTGAAAAGATTAGCTCCTACTATATTATACACTTGGAGCTGTTGGAATTCAGGTAATGATTGATTCCAAGTAATCTTTATGATTAGGAAAAAGATGTGCAAGGTTAACTAACTGGGAATGAGGGCTGTTGCTTGCAATATCTTGTTGACTGGCTCCTTTTGCATGAAAATGGATTAAGAAATTGCCATCATCTGCATCCCCTAGACAGAGGCCAGAGAGAAAAAATTACATCCTTCTGCCCTTTGTCAGTGCTTGTCACAAGACCGCCTTTCTCTTAGGGAAATACTCCATTTTCTGGTTGCTTTTCCACCCCAAGCATTGACTTATAGAAGAATTTCTTTCAAACGTCAGTACAGTGTCAGTTTAGTAGTTTGTAAAAAGGGCTGAAACGTCACTTCTAAGTGAAAGGAAAGGAATGTAACTTACGTTTCTAATTGGAAATCCATCTTAGTTTAAAGGACTTTCTAACTAGGGAAATACTAAGACAGGCTTTGTATGGTACAACTTGTATCTGAATGTAGGAATATACACTCAGAAGGTGTGTGGAAGTCTCATTAAAGATTTCTCTCTGAAACCTTAACACAACACCTGTACCAGAGATTGTGCATGAGAAATACCTGTATCTGGGAGAATATAGAATTTATGGCGGTCTCTTAAAAATCTATGATGCTTAAAATTTCTGGACATGGGAAATATCCTATAATTAGAATTGTTGTTTAGTCGCTAACTCATGTCTGACTCTTTACAACTCCATGGACGGGAGGCCCGCCAGTCTGCTCTGTCTGTGGGATTTTCCAGGCAAGAATACTGGAGTGGGTTGCCATTTCCACCTCCCGGAGATCTTCCTGACCCAGAGATCGAACCCATGTCTCCCGCATTGCAGGCGGATTCTTTACTGCTGAGCCACTGAGGAAGCCCATAATTAGAATAATGTTACCTAATTAGTTAAAATGTCCCTAAAATCAGGCAGGGGAACTAGAGATCAAATTGCCAACATTTGCTGGATCCTAGAAAAAGCAAGAGAATTTCAGAAAAAACATCTGCCTCATTGACTACGCTAAAGCCTTTGACTGTATGGATCACAACAACTGTGGAAAATCCTGAGAGGGGAATACCAGACCACCTTAACTGCCTCCTGTGAAACCTGTATGCAGGTTAAAAAGCAACAGTTAGAACCGGACATAAATAATGGACTGGTTCCAAATTGGAAAAGGACTACTTCAAGGCTGGATATTGTATTGTCACCCTGCTTATTTAACTTATATGCAGAGTATATCATGAGAAATGCCAGGCTGGATGAAGCATAAGCTGGAATAAACATTGCTGGGAGAAATATCAATAACCTCAGATATGCAGATGACACCACCCTTATGCCAGAAAGCAAAGAGGAACTAAAGAGCTTCTTGATGAAAATGAATGAGACGAGTGAAAAAGATGGCCTAAAATTCAACATTAAAAAAACGAAGATCATGGCATCCAGTCCCATCACTTCATGGCAAATAGATGGGGAACAATGGAAACAGTGACAGACTACTTTTTTGGGCTCCAAAATCAGTGCAGATGGTGACTGCAGCCATGAAATTAAAAGACACTTGCTCCTTGGAAGAAAAGTTATGGACAACTTAGACAGCATAATAAAAAGCAGAGATATTACTTTGCCAATAAAGGTCCATCTAGTCAAAACTATGGTTTTTCCAGTAGTTATATATGGATATGAGAGTTGGACCATAAAGAAGGCTGAGCACTGAAGAATTGATACTTTTGAACTGTGGTGTTGGAGAAGACTCTTGAGAGTCCCTTGGACAGCAAGGAGATTAAACCAGTCAATCCTAAAGGAAATCGATCCTGAATATTCATTGGAAGGACTGATGCTGAAGCTGAAGAGCTGACTCATTTGACAAGACCCTGATTCCGAAAAATACTGAAGGCAGGAGGAAAAGGGGACAACAGAGGATGAGATGGTTGAATGGCATCACCAACTCAATGGACATGGGTTTGAGCAAGCTTCAGGAGATGGTGAAGAACAGGGAAGCCTGGTATGCTGCCGTCCATGGGGTCACAAAGAGTCAGTCACAACTGAGCAACTGAAAAACATCTACAATTCAGAAGTATTCCAGTCCTAAACACACACACACACATGCATGTATACAAACCACAATACTGATAACTTATTCCTACTCTATAGGTCAACTCAGGGTTCATACAATATTGCTGTCATCAAAACAACAGACTTTTAATGCGTAATCACATTTTATCCACAGGATTCTTAAAATTCCCTTTTGTTTCTGACTGTATGTCTGGTTCCCTTCAATGAAAGGCTGCTGTTTTGTAGGTCAAGAAACTCAGCTATGAATGCGATGTTGGTTCATTCTTTCAGTTACCTTCTGCAAGTCTACATTTTCATCTTTGTACTTTGATTACACAGCCTACCAGATGGAAATAATAATTTGATCTGAAAAACCCCAATGCTGGGACGGATTGAAGGCAAAAGTAGAAGACATCAGAGAATGAGATGGTTAGAGAGCATCATCCATTCAGTGGACCTGAATTTGAGCAAACTCTGGGAGATAGTGAAGGACAGAGAAACCTGGCGTGCTGCAGTCCATGTGGTTGCAAAGAGTCAAACACAACTTAGTGGCTGAACAACAACAACAGCGTGAATGTGAAGGAGCCCTTAAATTCTAAGATAGGATAACAAAAGCTGGTTCATTGTTGAGGGACAGACTGTACTTGTTTAAAGCTAGAGTGAGATGATGTTTAGAGAGCAGTGATTTAAGTTTGTGGTTCCAGGACTGTTCAAAACTGAAGATTTTCTTTCACTTAGTTTTTCTCCAACATTTCCCTCCTTGATTTACATTCCCCAGTTAAGAATTTAATGTGAACCTTTGCCAAAGCCTCAGGTTCCACCTGGTTTGGGGTTGAAACCACATGAAGCCACTGAATTTTGCATAGTTTCCATTTGAAATGATGTATCAGCTTAGTTCTCTTTCTCTATGAGCCAGGCTTACAGGAAACTTGGCCAGGCTTTTGATAAACCTGTTTGGAGTTTTGATTTTTAAATCAGACCCTAAAATAAGTCCACTCACCTTGTTCCATCTTCCGAAAAGCTCTTTATTATAATGTCCCCAGAGTCTGTATGGTAGTTCCTAGTGATTGAAGCACAGTTGCATTTTGTTTTAATATAACATGGGGAGAATTTCTCAGCTACTTAGAACCCACCCTAATTGGGAAACCAGTTAAACTCTGTAACAGAAGCTCTTACTGTCAGGCATAACACTTTAGGGAAAGAATTTTTTCCAAAGTCTCAACGAAAGAGTTTTCATGTAAATAGCTCAGTTCGACCAGGTCAATTCACTTTTTTGTTGTTGTTGTTCCTTCCTCCACTTGTGCATTCGTTCATTCAACAATTATTCATCAACACCTGCCCCACAACATGCCAAGCCTTGTCCTAAGTACTTGGGATTCTTAGCGAGCCAACGAAGTATTTAGAGAGCCTGATATTTGTGGATCTCAAGTTTTAGTGACAGAATAGGGAAAATAAAATGAAGCATAATATATAGATCAAACATATAAAGTATATTAGAAAGTAGTGAGTACTATGAAATAAAAGAGAAGTTGAGTGAATTATAGTCGGAGTTGGTATCAATGTTAAGGAGGACTCATAAGGAAAACTTTATTGAGATGCAAGATTAGAATAAGACTTGAAAGTGGTGAGAAAGTAGCAGCCAGATATCTTTTTTTTTTCTTTCATTTGGCTACACCATGCAGCATGTGGGGTCAGGGATTGAACTTGTGGCCCCTGCATTGGAATTGCAGAGTAGTAACCACTGGACGCTTACTCCTTGGAAGAAAAGTTATGACCAACCTAGATAGCATATTCAAAAGCAGGGACATTACTTTGCCAACAAAGGTCCATCTAGTCAAGGCTATGGTTTTTCCTGTGGTCATGTATGGATGTGAGAGTTGGACTGTGAAGAAGGCTGAGCACCGAAGAATTGATGCTTTTGAACTGTGGTGTTGGAGAAGACTCTTGAGAGTCCCTTGGACTGCAAGGAGATCCAACCAGTTCATTCTGAAGGAGATCAGCCCTGGGATTCTTTGGAGGGAATGATGCTAAAGCTGAAACTCCAGTACTTGGGCCACCTCATGTGAAGAGTTGACTCATTGGAGAAGACTCTGATGCTGGGAGGGATTGGGGGCAGGAGGAGAAGGGGACAACAGAGGATGAGATGGCTGGATGGCATCCCTGACTCGATGGATGTGAGTCTGAGTGAACTCAGGGAGTTGGTGATGGACAGGGAGGCCTGGCGTGCTGCAATTCATGCGGTCTCGAAGAGTCGGACACGACTGATCGACTGGACTGAACTGGACCACCAAGTAAGTCCCAGCAACCAAATATTTTGAGCAAGAGAATTCCATACAGAGAAAATAGCTACAGCAGAAGTCCCAAGATATGTACACATTAGAGGAATCACACGATGACAGAAATAGAGTGAGGAAACAGAGATTGGTTAAAAAAAAAAAAAAAAAAATGAGGTCAAGCAGTCACAATAGGCCACATGTGACCTGTGAGCCATGAGAAGGATTTTGGCTATTTCCTGGGATGAAAGAGAAGTCACTGCAGGATTTTGTACAAAGGATAGTACATTCTGATTTCTATTTAAAAACTTCTCTCTATCTGTCATGTTGAGAATAGCCTACAGATGGGCAAAGGTAAAAGAGACTGATTATAAGGCTATTATAAGAGATAAGAGTGCTTCTGATTTGATAATAGCCAGGGAAGTAGAAAAAAGTAATCAGATGCTAGCTATCTTTGCGGGTGGGTGGGAAAGAAAAGAAAAGAATCAAGGATGCTTCAAAAGTTTTGGCTGAAGCAACTGAAAGGATGGAGTTGTTCATTGAAATTAGAAAGGCTACAGTCAGAAGAGTTCTGGGGCAGAAGATCGGGGTTCACTTTTGGAAATCAAGTTCGAAGTGTCTGTTAGACCTCCAAGTGGAGATATTGTTGAGTCAGCAGGCATTTGGATTTATGGGTCTGTATTTGGGAATAGAGGTTTGTGTTTGGAAATCATTAGCATCATATCAACAAAGATGTGAGTATAGACTGAGGAAAGAAGGAAAGACTAGCCTCTGTGGTATTCCAACATTAAGAGGTCAAAGAGAAGAGGAGAGATTAACAGAAGATACTGAAGAGGAACCCAGGGAAATGAGGGAAGAAAAAGGATGGAGGAGTTTTCAGTTTTTTGGAAACTGAATTAAGACAGTGTTTCAAAGAGGAGAGTGAATAACTAGTTGTCTGGTACATCCAGCATGATGAGAGTTGAGAACTGATGGTTGGATTTGTCTCCTGGGCAGTCATTAGTGACAAGTCTGAGAGCAACTTTGGTGAAGTAGAGGGAGAGAAAGCCTGATGGCAGTGGACACAAGAGAGATTGGGGAAGTGAAACTAAGACAGAAATATGGCGCCTTTTCCAAGGAGTTTGCTGCAAGCAGAGCAAAGAAATGTGGGGCATCAGCCAATGCCAGATCAAGAGATCAAGAAGGTTTGTAAAAGATGGGAGAAAAAAGCATGTTTCTATGCTGATGGAAAGGATGGAATTTGGGAAAGAAGCTTGATGACCTTAATGAAAGAGAGGAGGATTGCTGGAGCTAAGATTTTTTGAATAGGCGAAAAGAAGTAGAAGGTGGTACAAAGGTGTTGAATTGGCTTCAGACAGTGAAAGCACGGATGACTCATCTACTCTAGTAGATGATAAGACAGGATATTGGAGCAGAGAAACTGGTAAGTGAGCCAACCTGGGGAGTGGAATGGGAGGAAACCTGTGGAAGTTCTCTTCCAGTTGCTTCTATTGCTTCAGTGAAGTTTGAACCAAGGGTATCTGCTCGGGTGATGGGGGAGGAGGGTTGAAGATGAGAGGAGAGGCAGGTGACATCTTAGAGAATGGAAGGGTGGGTAGACTAGGAGGGTCCGGTGTGGTTGCCCGGCCGCACTTAGGCCCGTTCTCTGTTTAGTGACACAGGTGCAGTTGAGGAGTGGGCAGGGAGTTGGATGTCACTAGGGTCATGGTGCATCAACAAGGATGGCAGAGTGAGGGAGGAGGAAGTGGGTCAAGAGTCTTCACAAAGACTCAATATCGTGACTGTGTAAAATGACCTTGACCTGGTCAGGAGGGATGTGAGGATGTCAAGAGAGGAAGGGCTGGCCTAAAGTGATTGGATCATAGGACTGAATAGCCCTGCCATTGGGTCAGAGAATTTTTGGGGTTGGAATTGTGGAAAGATGACAGATGTCCAAGGGCAGCAGGTGTGAAATTGAGATGCCAGGAAGTACTGGTACTGCTAAGGGCTGGGGATTGACTACATTGGCTCCAGGAGTAACTAGGGTAGAGGAAAGGAGGTTCAGAAGGGTAGAGACTATGGAGCTGATAAGCTCACATCACAAACTGAAATTTCCAAGAGTTCAGAGAGTATAATAGCAGAGAGGTGTGGGGCAGGTGAGAGTGAAGCAGAAGCTAAAAATCACTTAGAAATGAGGAGGAATGTCCTGGGCTCAATCTATGGAATAATAAGCTATGTAATCTAATAACATGAGCTAAAATTTTTCATGCATGCGTGTCCAACTCTTTACGACCCCATGGACAGTAGCCCACAAGGCTTTTCTGTCCATGGGATTCTCCAGGCAAGAATACTGGAGTGGGTTGCCGTGCTCTCCTCCAGGGGATCTTCCTGACCCAGGTACTGAACCCGTGTCTTTTAAGTCTCATGCATTGGCAAGCAGATTCTTTACCACTAGCACCACCTGGGAAGTCCATAAGATGAGAAATAAGAAAGCACACAGATGTAAGGAGGAAGAGAGAGATGCAGGCCAGCTGGCAGTGGGCTGGCAGACGTTAAGAAAGATTTTAAGGTAGCAGTCAGTGGATATACCCAAATTTGCATTCAGTTTTCTAATTTTCAACTTTCTGATTATTAAAAGATAGCATAGTTAGCCACAAACCTGGATAAATCATTGCATTTCATACAGAATAACATTTTACCAGAAGGAATTTTTTTCACTTTCCTCTGCTAGAAACTATCAAGATGCCCAGTAACTTGCTGCTTCTTGTTTTACAGTGAAATAAACAGAAAAGTCCTTAGAAAGGTGTCAAATAAAAGAAGCACATAAAAGGAATCTAAGTTAAGCATAGATCTAGGCTTGCTTTGTTGTTGCTGTTGTTTTAGTCGCTAAGTCTTATCCAACTCTTGTGACCCCATGGACTGTAGCTCGCCTTTCTCCTCTGTCCATGGGATTGTCCAGGCAAGAGTAGTGGGGTGGGCTGCCATTTCCTTCTCCATAAAGGCTTGCTTTATGGCAATAATAAACCAAGTATCTTCTCTGGGAAAAAGAGCTGAAATCTCTGAAGAACAGTGGATGGTGCTTTATATGTATCAGTTCAGTTCAGTTCAGTCGCTCAGTCATGTCCGACTCTTTGCGACCCCATGAATCGCAGCACGCCAGGCCTCCCTGTCCATCACCAACTCCTGGAGTTTACCCAAACTCATGTCCATTGAGTTAGTGATACCATCCAGCCATCTCATCCTCTGTCGTCCCCTTCTCCTTCTGCCCCCAATCCCTCCCACCATCAGAGTCTTTTCCAATGAATCAACTCTTTGCATGAGGTGGCCAAAGTATTGGAGTTTCAGCTTCAGCATCATTCCTTCCAATGAATACCCAGGACTGATCTCCTTTAGGATGGACTGGTTGGATCTCCTTGTAGTTCAAGGGACTCTTGAGAGCCTTTTCCAACACCACAGTTCAAAAGCATCAATTCTTCAGCACTCAGCTTTCTTCACAGTCCAACTCTCACATCCATACATGACCACTGGAAAAACCATAGCCTTGAATAGATGGACCTTTGTTGGCAAAGTAATCTCTCTGCTTTTTAATATGCTATCTATGCTGAATATTAAATTTATATTTAAATATAAATATTTAATATTTATGTATATAGTGGTGGCTTATCACCCCCTTTTGTTGCTTTGCATTTTCTCCTTATTCTAACAAAAGATCATTCAGATGTGAATTTGTTTTGATGATATCCATAAGGTTTTATGCCTGTGAAAGTAATTCACAGTGTTTATCCTGGAGATGGCTCAGAGAAGACCATCAGATTTTTCTATTTTCATCATTACACCATATTCCATTCTTGATGACATAGGAATATTTGGAAAAAATTTCCTGGAAGTCAGGAATGACACCCTGGTCAGATTCTGTACAAATTTAAGCCCACTGATTCTCAACAAGTGCTCAGTGGGACTGAGTCTCTGACTGTTAATCCTGTTTTAAGTTCCATTTTATAGTGGAAACAAATTCTGTTTTCTCTGGAGTGAAATCAAGAAAGATGGTCTGGTAGAAGTTCCCTGGAGTGATTTTCCTTTTCGTGTTTATGAGCCATAACTTTGCTTGTGGTGCATAAGGGCAAGGATGACACCAGGTGACTTGTTTTTAAAAATTAGTAAAGCAGAGGAAGGGCTTCCCTGATGGCTCTTAGTGGCAAAGAATCTGCCTACAATGCAACCTGAGTTCTATCCATGGGTCAGGAAGATCCCCTGGAGAAGGAAATGCAACCCACTCCAATATTCTTGCCTGGAGAATCCCATGGACAGAGGAACCTGGCAGGCTACAGTTCATGGGGTTGCCCAGAGTCAGACATGACTTAATGACTGAACAACCAAAGCAGAGGAAACCTTCTTCCTTGCACTTTTCTAGGAAATCAAGTAGGAAGAGAGAGTCAGATGGGGAAAGAACATTAAGTAGAGGGTTTTCTTTTAATAAATTAGGATCTTGCTTATACTTTACTGTAGATAGCAATTATAAATTGCAATGAGTTTTCCACATGGCCAGTTTTACGTGAAGTGAATTCTGTGGACTTCACTTGAAATGGCAGATCTCAATCATTCATTCATTTGAGAAATGTCATTGCATACCTTACACGTGCAGGTTATTGTGAGGATATGTTGTCAGATGTGACTGCAGACTCTTCTCAGAAGTTTACATTCTCCCATGACCCTAAGACTATGTGGTGTGAATTGAAGATCCCTGCTGGTGTGATCAAAAGACACTACATCTTTAAAGGGTCAGTGAGTGGTCTTTAGCTCCTAGTACATATATCTTGAGGACTTCCCTGGTGGCTCAGATGGTAAAGCGTCTGTCTACAATGCGGGAGACCCGAGTTCGATCCCTGGGTTGGGAAGATCCCTTGGAGAAGGAAATGGCAATCCACTCCAGTACTATTGCCTGGAAAATCCCATGGACAGAGGAGTCTGGTAGGCTACAATCCATGGGGTCGCAAAGAGTCAGACACGACTGAGCAACTTCACGTTCACGTTCACATATATCTTAGAACTCTTCGGTGGTTGATAATTCCAGCTCTGTTGTTTGTTAGAATAGATTTCAGGAAAATGATTAGAGGTTAATGATGTAAACAGCAAGATCCTACTGCAGAGCACAGGAAACTATTGTCAATATCCTGTGATAAACCATAATGAGAAAGAATATGAAATACATATATATGTGTGTGTGTATATATATATATGTATGAAAAAAAGTGGAAGTATTAGTTGTTCTATCATGTCCAACTCTTTGTGACCCCATGGACTGTAGCCCACCAGGCTCCTCTGTCCATGGAATTCTCCAGGTGACAAGGATCAAACCCAGTGTCCTGCATTGCAGGCAGATTTTTACCATCCAAGCCACCAGGGAAGCCCAAGAATACTGGAGTAGGTAGCCTATCCCTTCACCCTTCTCCAGCGGATCTTCTTGGAATGGAAGCAGGGTCTCCTGCATTGCAGGTGGATTCTTTACCAGCTAAGACACACACATATACATATACATATATATATATATATATATATATATGTATAACTGAATCACTTTACTGTATAGCAGAAATTAACACAACATTGTAAGTCAACTACACTTCAACAAAATAAATTTTTTAAAAAAGAAGTTAATAATGAAAATTGGCCAGATCATCCCAAGAACTGTAAAGTTTATAAGTACCAAATTGCTAACGTAACCAAATACCAGATTTCTCCTTACACTTTCCAGCTTAAGAATGCTCAAGACTGTGACAGGAAATATCTCTCAGTAACTTTTTCTGGGTGCAACAAAATCCCTTTTCTCGTATTAGAAGTGCAGTTAACATCCAGGCAGAGAGCTCTCTTTTTTCATTCTTTAAACAGAAAGGGCTTCCTCCCTGGGCTATCGTCTGTGTTTTAGTGCAAAGGAGAATTTAAATGTATGGATGTTTCTTCCCAAAGACCAACCTGTCTTTTCTTAAATTTGTATTTGATTTTGTATTTGATTTTTTATTTGATTTGCTTCATGTGAAAGACAGCCAAAAAAAAAATCAATAACCATCTCTTATAAGTGTCTGAAAGATAAGACTAATCCAAAATTATTTTAAGCACTCCAGAAATACAAATAATAAGATGTCAGTGTAAACGGTTCTCATTTGGTATCAGCTGATAACTTCAGGATGGTCTTGAGAATTCTGCTTCGTTTGCTGAAGATGCTGCCTCCCTGAAAGGATGCCCCTTTGGTCAGAATACAGGCTTCCCAGGTGGTGTTAGTGTTAAAGAACCCTTCTACCAATGCAGGAGATGTAAGAGACATGGTTTTGATCCTTGGGTTGGGGAAATCCCCTGGAGGAGGGTCAGGCAACCTACTCCAGTATTCTTGCCTAGAGAATCCCATGGACAGGGGAACTTGGCAGGCTACAGTCCATAAGATCACAAGGAGCTGGACAGGACTGGAGTGACTTAGCACGCATGCATGCAGACAAAATATATAAGTGCTCTTCAGTACAGATGCTGTGGATGCAAAAGTAGTTCATCTTCAGAGCTTCATTTTAACAGTTTATGGCCATATTCTCCATCTGTAAATTGTCGATACACAGAAAAGAGAAAATAACAGGGAGACAAAAACCCACTGGCTCGCAGATTGTTCCACAGAAGGCCTTGTAGTAGAAACGAAAATAATACAAAAACCTTACAATAGCCATGTCATTGGGGGCAAATGAAAAGACAAGGCGAATGACCAGCAGAGAAAGAGGAAAGAACCAGAGGTCAGAAGCACAAAGGGCTCTGTGGAGAGGACCAAAGACCTCAGTCCAGATGCCCCAAGCTGGAGGACGGCTGGTGTCAGTGGGGGATTCCTGGGCAGCTTAGGGACTAGGCAGGCACAGGGTTTTGGTTTGCTTAAAATATATGTTATGTAAAAACCAGAATTCTGGGTATCACCAAAGGATGTGTTTTTCCACATGTTCCTGAGTAAATAGAGGATAGACCAAAAGCTAGATAGATAGATTAAATGAAAAATAAACAACCCTTATCCATACAGATTTAAAGGCTTAAAAATGAATGAGATTCTCATTGTGTGGTTTCTGTCCATGTAGTGTGGACACATGTGTGCATGCACGCACATGTGCATGTGTGTGTTTCTTTTCCTTTAGAATTGCAGCAAAAACGCAAGATGAAAAAAATGATGCTTGGATTACAAAATCCATATGTGTTTCACTGGGGTGGGGCAGAGAGAGACAATGATGAGGGAAGTGATAAAGAGGAAATTTGTAATTAGTTTTATCCACTACTTCCCCAACCCAAGATCATGCAATAAACTAAAAGAAGGCTACTTTTGCTAAAGAATTTAAGCCAAAGAACAAAAATGTGATCCATTCACCCAGTTTCTTCCTTTCCCAGTAACTCTTTTTATGTCCAAGCCCACAGTTTCTATCTTTTTCTAATCCTTTTCAGTCTTCTCACCCTTTGCCCCCATGTGACCTTTGGCACATTGCCTCCTAACCTTAAAATGAAGAGTTTAAAGTTTCAGGGAGATTTTGATGAAACCACCTGCTGTCCTCCTCTACTCTTTCTCCCACCAGTGAATTCCAATAGAATTGGCAGACTGTATAAATATGCTAATTTTCTGAACCTCCCTAAATCCTCAAGTCAACTGTTCCTGTGAGATCAGACAGTTGTCATCATTGGTTGGATCTCTTAATTCTCCCACCGTTACTCAAATAGGAATAAGAATGAAAAATCTTATAGACAGAAGTACATTCTGATGTCTTCTCTCACACAGAAAAATTTAGATCCAATTCTCAAAAGATGAGTCAGTTTAATATTGTACTTTGAGATTGAGTCAACTTTTTTTTTTCCGTGCAATACTTTTATTTCTTTAATTATGTACTGGTAAACCCTGACTAGAAAACTGGAATATTTGATTACCTAAAATTCTCTTTGAAAAATCCAATTGTCAGATATACAAGTGTTAGAAGACAGAGTCATATCAATGATGGGAATGAAATGAGATCACCAAGCATGCCTTTGGAGTTATCTGTACTGGCGAAACACAGTCTTCCAGGGTAAGATGGGGGATTGTGGTTAAAAAAATAAGTAGAAACTGTGATGGGGGTAATATGTTTAGGTTGTGAAAATAAATGGGTAACAAAAATGGGAATATTTACAAGGAGCTTTCTGTGTACTAGCTATGGTCCTAAGAACTTCACATATAGTAGGTGATTTAACCTTTAGAAAATCTATGAGGTGGACACTATCATCTTTATTGATGGGGAAACTTCAGTTCAGAGTTTTACTTGTACAAGTTTTCACAGCTAGCATACAGCAAAGCCCAAATCAAAACCCCCAGCTTGTTAGATTCCCAAACTCATAGTTATTAGAAACTGCTGTGAAGAACTGACTCATTGCGAAGAAGTGACTCATCGGTAAAGACCCTGATGCTGGGCAAGACTGAAGGCAGGAGGAGAAGGGAACGACAGAGGATGAGTTGGTTGGATGGCATCTGACTCAATGGACATGAGTTTGAGCAAGCTCAAGGAGTTGGTGATGGACAAAGAAGCCTGGCGTGCTGCAGTCCATGGGGTCGAAAAGAGTCAGACACGACTGAGCAACCAAACTGAACTGACTGTGATAGATGAGCAAAGAGTGCTTGTACATAAGAAAGGGAAAACAATTAAGGATCTTCTGAAAAAGCCATTAGAAAATTCCTTTGAACCATCACTGATAGAGCTGTTAGAGTCTCAGGACACTTATACTCTCTAGACTCATCAGTTATTAGCAGTTAACAGTAGCTCTAACTACAAAACTGAAAGGTGACTTCAGTCACTTATGAAATGAGTTTTCTTTAGAATCTTATTATATTAGTTGTCTATCATTGCATTAAAAATGACTCTGAATGCTTGTTGCTTAAAGCGACTTATTATCTCGTATAACTTGGAAGGCTCATGAACTTTCAGGAAGTCCTGATTCAGAGTCATTCGTGACATGGCAGTCCAAGACCTTAACCCAGGCCTGCAGTCATCTGAGAGACTGATTGGGTTTGGTGGATCCTCTTCCAAGATGGCTCACTCAGATGAGTGCTGGATGTTAACAGGAGACTTCAGTTCCTTGCCAAGTAGACCTCTCTTCATGGAGCTGCTTGAGTGTCCTCACAACGTGGCAGCCTGCTTTCCCCAGAGAAAGTGATCCAAGGCATTGAGTCAGAGCAGCAGTGATTTCTATGACTTGACCTCGTGATGGAAGTCACACGCCATCATTTATGCAATATGCCAGGTCAGCCCTACCAAGCATGTGAGGGAATTATACAACGGTGTGTCTACCAGGAGATGAGAGTTGTGGGGCACTGTGTTAGAGGCTGGCTGCCGCACATTATCAGGTTACTAATAGTACCCTTTGGTGATTTGAGTTCATTTTTTTCTGCTTCAGGGCAAGACCAACAGAAAAAGCAAATAAAAGTGGTAAATACATTCAAAGAGGTATGAGGGCAGCAAGAGCAGGCAGTCTATCCTCCATCTGTCCCAGGAGACCTAGCATTTGAGGAGTCATTATGAACTAGCAACTCTCATCCTCCCGTCCTACTGCTGACCATGTGTAGGACAGTCTGAGTATAAGGCTCATCAAGATATTCAACCCTCAAGCACTTTGAGCAGACAGAAAAAGTAGGCATATTTAAGACTACTCTCCATATTCATTCATTAATTTGACAAATATTTATTGGATACCTATTAGTGGCCAGAACTATCAGATCAGATCAGATTAGTCACTCAGTCATGTCCGACTCTTTGTGACCCCATGAATCGCAGCACACCAGGCCTCCCTGTCCATCACCAACTCCCGGAGGTCACTCAGACTCACATCCATTGAGTCAGTGATGCCATCCAGCCATCTCATCCTCTGTCATCCCCTTCTCCTCCTGCCCCCAATCCCTCCCAGCATCAGAGTCTTCTCCAATGAGTCAACTCTTCGCATGAGGTGGCCAAGGTACTGGAGTTTCAGCTTTAGCATCATTCCTTCCAAAGAAATCCCAGGGCTGATCTCCTTCAGAATGGACTGGTTGGATCTCCTTGCAGTCCAAGGGACTCTCAAGAGTCTTCTCCAACACCACAGTTCAAAAGCATCAGTTCTTCGGTGCTCAGCCTTCTTCACAGTCCAGCTCTCACAACCATACATGACCACAGGAAAAACCATAGCCTTGATTAGGCGAACCTTTGTTGGCAAAGTAATGTCTCTGCTTTTGAATATGTGATCTAGGTTGGTCATAACTTTCCTTCCAAGGAGTAAGCGTCTTTTAATTTCATGGCTGCAGTCACCATCTGTAGTGATTTTGGAGCCCAGAAAAATAGTCTGACACTGTTTCCACTGTTTCCCCATCTATTTCCCATGAAGTGATGGGACCTGATGCCATGATCTTCGTTTTCTTTTTTTTGTTTTGTTTTCTTTAAATCAATGACTTTACTTGTCACTTATGTACACTCTTTTATGATAATTAAAACATCCTTTACTATTTTGTTACATGGTTAAACTTTTTTTTTTTAAACAAAACTTCAGATTCTGTCTGATACCTAAACCTCCACATAAGGTTATAGATCTTCGTTTTCTGAATGTTGAGCTTTAAGCCAACTTTTTCACTCTCCTCTTTCACTTTCATCAAGAGGCTTTTTAGTTCCTCTTCACTTTCTGTCATAAGGGTGGTGTCATCTGCATATCTGAGGTTATTGATATCTCTCCCAGCAATCTTGATTCCAACTTGTATTTCTTCCAGTCCAGCATTTCTCATGATGTACTCTGCATATAAGTTAAATAAACAGGGTGACAATATACAGCCTTGACGTACTCCTTTTCCTATTTGGAACCAGTCTGTTGTTCCATGTTCAGTTCTAACTGTTGCTTCCTGACCTATAGTCTTTGCAGAATCTTTGACACAGTGAACCACTAGGAAGGCTCAGTCTATTATTCTTAGAGATTTATTGCTACAATAAAGCTTAGAGATAATTCAATATCACCACCACCTCTTCTTACAAATGAGAAAACTGAATTCTCCAGAAACCAAAACTTGCTTATTTTCACATTGTTGTGCCTGTTCTGCCCTGACTTTTCATTCATGAAATCTCAGTCAAAACAGCAATGGATCAACTGATTACTGAAATCTACAGAGAACCTCTACAAATGACTGCTAAGCTGTTTTTTATCTTTATTTAGTCATTTATGAGATCTCTCTGTTGGTCTTGCCCTGAAGCATACACGTGAACCCAAATCACCTGATAGTACAATGAATAAACTGATAATGGGTGACATCAACACAGGCTGGAAACTGTCTGTACCTCTTTTTAGAGTTCACTTAACAGGCCTGTGTTGTTTATGGACACATAATCTGGTTCCTTTATTTTAGAAAGAGGCAAATCTGACTAACCCTCAACCCTGGCATTGATTCATACCAAAATTAACACTTTTACACTTTTTGATCAGGGCTTCCCTGGAGGCTTGGTGGTAGAGAATCTGCCTGCCAATGCAGGAGATTCAGGTTCTATCCCTGGAGTGTGAAAATCCCATGGAGAAGGAAATGGCAGCCCACTCCAGTATTTCTGCCTGGGAAATCTCATGGACAGGGGAGCCTGGCAGGCTACAGTCCATGGGGGCTGCGAAGAGTCGGATATGACTTAGCAACTAAACAACGACAACAGCATACATTTTGACCAATATATCAAATCAAACAACTGTCCTTTCCAAAGGGGTTGGAGCTGTTGGTATCCTGCATAAGAAGGTACTGAGAAAGGGTGGAGGGGAAGGAGAGAAAGGTAAGATGCTTGTTGTGGACCTCCTGTGTGCCAAGACAGTGCTGGCATTTCCACTCCCATGCCAACTCTTTAATCCCCATAAGAGTGGTATGAGGTAATAGGCCTGATTCTTATCTCACTTTACAGAAGAGAAAAGTAAGAAGGTAAACCACTTGCCCAAGGATGCTCAGGGAGCAAGAAGCAGGTTTGGGACTTAAATCCAGGTCTTCCTGAACCTGGATTCTTACTCACCATATTGTCCAGATACCACTTGTAACTAACTTCTCAATGACCAGGCCTAGCTCACTCCCATCCTCTCCTTAGATTGTCCATGTTGTTTTGTAAGAGCTGTTAGATTTGTGTATGTACATAAATGAAGAGTTTCCAAATATAGTTATCTCCTTAATAACAGTATTCCTTTTAAATTTCCCTTTTCCCCACCAGTAGAGCACTCTGCCCACAGGGAACTCTGGAGATAGCTTTTGTTCTCATGGCAAGTTTTTACCCAAGCCACAACCAGCCTCCTGTAACTCCATCCCAACCCACCAAATGTTCTCTTCTACTGGTGGAGGAAAAGTGATTTCTCATTGTTTAAAATCATACTATTTCCCCCCAAAACTTGTGTAGATTATAACCCCTAAAAAATGTTTCTTAGTCAATGCATTTGTCTGCTTTGGAGTTACAATTACAGTAATTAATGTAGAAGCTGAAAAGTTGATTTTATTATGGCTGAGAGAGTTCCCTACTAAGACCCTAGATCTTAGAAGTATTTTCTATTCTGGAATCATTTTTTAAACGTAGATACTTTATAATACTTTTTATTTCTATTTCTCTTTCTTTATAATTCTCAAGAAGACTTTTTTCCTTTGTCTCTTCTTGTGTGGTGGCTCCACAGCTCAGGGTCACCACAGACAAGAGAAGCTAAGCTGATTCAATACACTACCATCCTCTGTGGAGGGAACACCTGGCTGCTGAGCTCAGGAATTCACATCCTTAACTGCAGTGAAGACCTGAGACTCACTCACCAGCTGAAAGTGACAGGATGAAAGTGAAAGTGTTAGTCACTCGATGGTGTCCGACTCTTTGGGACCCCACAGACCGTAGCCAACTAGGCATCTTTGTCCGTGGAATTTTCCAGGACATTCTCCATTCCATTCTCCAGGGGATCTTCCCAAGCCAGGGATCAACCCCAGGTATCTTGCATTGCAGGCAGATTCTTTACCATCTGAGCTGCCAGGGAAGCATCTTTCTAGCTTTACTGACACTCAAGAGGAGTATAAGTTGGGATAGGAAGCATGAGTTTTAATGAAGTCTCTTCTCTTCATTCAATAACATTGAGACCCAAGCCCTTAGGTGAAGCAACAAGCAATCCATTCAGGCAACGACATTGTTCTCCAGGTCATCATAGAATCTCAAATGTATTTCATTTTAAAGTTTTTTTTTTTTTTTTTTTTTTGCCCAAGGATCTTGTAAGGAAATGAGTCATTCTGTGTCTTAAAATAAGTCTTTCAAAGCAGACCCATGAGAAAGCTTTAAGCTTCATTGAACCTTAAAGGAATTTTCAACTTTTAGGGAGAAAAAAAAAATCTCCAATCTTAAAAAACAAAACACAAACAAAACACTGGGCAGCAATACAAATAGAATAGATTCATGAGCACTGTGAAAAAACAGGTCACTAGTTCCTTTTTTCCAAAACTGCAACAGATATTTCACCACTGTTATTAACTGTTAGAAAAGTCAGCTCATACACAGAAAGGAACTAGTGCTTTCACTAAGCTCTGAAAGAAGGGAATTCTTTGTATGGTCTTTAAATGCACCAGTAAGAAAATGGGAAAAGGACACGAGAGGAAATTGGGCAACTACCCACTTGACCTGTAGATATCATGTGTGTGCTGTGCTCAGTCACAGTTGCTTCAATCGTATCTGACTCTGTGACCCCATGGACTGTAGCCCGTCAGGCTCCTCTGTCCATGGGATTCTCCAGCAAGAATACTGGAGTAGGTTGCCATGCTCTCCTCCAGGAGATCTTTCCGCATTCTCCAGGGATCAAACCCATGTCTCCTGTGTCTCCTGCATTGCAGGTAGATTTTTTACCAACTGAGCTACCTGGAAATCCCATAGACATCATAGATTTATTGCTGATTAGAATAATTGTGAGTACAAATAAAATTTAGATGAATTTATGAATATGAATTCACAATATTTGTGAATATTGATTAATCTGAACGTACTAATAAAATCACAGATTAGAACTTTGATTGACCAAGCAATTAAAAACACTTATTTGACTCTTACTGTTTCTAATAGAATCTTCTACATGCTTGGTTTTATGAAAAAGCTCTTTAAAAAAAAACAAAACAAAACCTGATCCCTGATGGTACAGTCCCAGTGAGGCTAGGGTCTATTGGGCTGTGGGGAGTGGTAAAACCTAACTGTAAAAGTCCATGGGCCACTTTTTCCAAAACCAAAGAAGTTGGAAAGAATGTGGTTATTTTTACCCCTAATCTGACATGATTGTGATATTAAAATCAAAGACTGGTTGGGAATAGCTGAAAACTCCATAAACAAGGTTGAAAGGCAGATAGACCAAGAAAAAATATTTGCAAGGTTCAGTTGTAAAGTCAACTATTTTTCCCAGCTTAAGGGAGTTTTATTCTTAGTTGTTATGATAATGACAGAAATTGTGACATGGAACGGAAATGATAAGGAAGCTCTCAATGGTTTAGGAAAAACTTCCCTTAATGACTTTAGTGAGACCCACATGATCCAAGTTCATCTTGAGGTGGAATATATTTGATGATGTACATTTCACATTATTGAACCCTTAGGTTCACTTACTTTGCATTTGATGCAAGAAGTAACTGCTAATTAAATAGGCAATCTTCAAGGACCAGATGAAAATTGAAAAATTCAGGAAGCATTTACAAATGCTTCATTTAAATGTCTATAATATCATATTATATCTTTTGAGCCAAATGGCTTTTGAGAAACTCCTAAATTAAGAGATGCTGCTGCTGCTAAGTCGCTTCAGTCGTGTCTGACTCTGTGCAACCCCATAGATAGCAGCCTACAAGGCTCCGCTGTCCCTGAGATTCTCCAGGCAAGAATACTGGAGTGGGTTGCCATTTCCTTCTCGAATGCATGAAAGTAAAAGTGAAAGTGAAGTCACTCAGTCATATCTGACTCAGCGACCCCATGGACTGCAGCCTACCAGGCTCCTCCGTCCATGGGATTTTCCAGGCAAGAATACTGGAGTGGGATGCCATTGCCTTCTCCGAAATTAAGAGATACACAAGGGCTATTCTCACTAAGTCACGCATGGTCAATTTTGGGTGACTTACTGTTAGCTTAAGTTTTAAAGGAATTCTTTTTATACCATAAGAAATAAGAAACTAGTACATCTGAAGATACCAACTCTGAAGAATAGGGATATATTTGTAGAAGCATCACTAATCATTTGAAGTTTTATAATACATAAGAACAATAGCCAGAAAAGCAGGAAGACTGCATTCCTTTTACTTATATTGGTTTTATTACTAGTTCAACCTTCAACTTTGATGAAGTCAGCTTGATCTTCCATATGTCTTGGATTGTATTTCCTTGACAAATGAATGAATTCTAAGACTTTATTTCCCCCACTCTTTTGAGACTTAAGAGAAATGAGACAAGATAGCAATACTCACAGGCAATTTGAGGAGGTTGGAAAGATTACAAATTCCCCAGTCCTGTGAAATGAATTGCACACTGATACAATTGATGTCATACATATTTAATGAGAACAGTATCTTTAAATTGTCCTAAACACAAAAGTCACCATTCATAATTAATTCTTAAGTGGAAAAAATTGTAAATAATTCAGACAGGAACGTGATGATTGGAAGGGAAATAATAGTAGACTTTATGAGGATTATTTTAATCATAAAAGCAAGCTGTTTTTTAAATTAAAGTTTTACATTGTGTGTGTGTGTAATTCAGAATGCTTTGGGTTGAAATAGAAAAAGAATCAGCTTAAACTGATTCAGGCAACAAAAGTGTTTTGGCTTACAAATGATAATTCCAGGGACCACTGCTCACTGCAGCCATTACTAGAGGTCAGTGAAAGTCTCCTACACTGTTTCCTTCCCTATCTCTCTTGGCTCTGCCAGCTGCAGAGAGCCCTATGTTTAGATACGTTTATGCCCTCATGTTTACAATGTGGCTGCTGCCACTCCAGCTTTTCATTCCCACAGTCTTAAGTCAATGGATGACAGCACACTGCCTTCATCCACAGGTTACACAAGGCACAGCTTCTAAAGTGAGCCTCACTGCCTCTGAATGACTTGGCTTTGGCCAAAGCTTCATCTTTTAAACCATCATCACTCTTGCTCAGGAGAGGAAAGAAGAATTCATTCTGTAATAGGGGATGGGTGGGAGATGTAAATATTCCTAAAAATCCACAAGATACCAAAAGGGTGAGAAATGATTCCCCCAAAGCCAAAAATAAGAGCCATTTACAAAACCAGAGGGCAGTTGCTGGATATGAAGATGACAAATGGCCCCTCTGGTGCCATGATACATGAAAATGAAGCTGTAATCTTGCATACCATTAATATAAAACCCATGAAAGTGGCTTAGAGATGATGATGGTTCCAGTTGGGAAACCACATGCCACCTGTCAGAGAACAACACAACCACCCTTGTCCAAGGGCAAACCATGAAAGCCCTGTCTGCTGTCACTAGCACCCCACACTTGATGGTGGAAATAACTTAGATACTAGAAACCCCCACTGATCTGGCTCGGTCATGATTTTTTTATGCTACGTATGCCCAGGTGTTGTCCGCTCATCATCTCCCCTCCATCTAATATTTCTGGTTTTCTGTTTGGTGTTGAATACAAACAGCTGTGTATATGGGAAGCCTCGAAGCCCCGTGCGTGTGCTTGTGTACGTAAACTCATCTTTCAGCTCCTAAGAAAGCATTACCGAGTTCCAATTCTAATAAAATTGTTTAGAGGATCAGAAAGTGGATGTTGTTCCCCTCCATCAGATGTGCTACAGAAATTTATTCTGCCTACACTTTGTAGACTCCATGATCCTGAGTGTCATTTTCAACTTAAATGAAAAATAGCTGATGTCTGGAAACAACCTAAAGGCCCATTGGCAGATGAATGGATAAAGAAAATGTAGTATATATATGGTGGAATATTAGCTACAAAAAAAGAAGGAAATAATGCCAGTTGCAGCAACATAGATGAGCCTAGAGATTATCATACTGAGTGAAGTAAGTCAGAAAGAGAAAGACAAATCCCATGTGATATCACTTACATGTGAAATATAAAGTATAATTCAAATGAACTTATCTGAGAAATAGGAACAGACTCACAGACGTAGAGAACAAGCTTGTGGTTGCCAACGGTGGGTGGGAGGGAACGACTGGGAGTTACAAGGTCTTACTGTATAGTACAGGAAACTATATTCAGTATCCTGTGATAAATCTTAATGGAAAAGAATATGAAAAAGAATATATATATATGAATGACTTTATAGCAGAAATTAACACATTGTAAATATACTATACTTCAATAAAGTAAGTTTTAAAAAAAAAAAAAATAGCTTTTGCCCTACCACTACTACCACATATCAAGGACATTCAGACTGCCTTAGCAGCCTGCTGCTTACGTTTATGAATGTCTGTAGTAAGCAGGACATCCCACTACTCGGTACATTTGGCCAGGAAGGAGTGGCAGACTGGAACCTGTTAGCCACATTCTCTAGGCTCAAGTGAGCTGCATTTTAAGATAATCATTTGGCAAACAAAACTACTAAGGCTGGAGCCCCAGAACCCAGACCCTGGAGGATATTTCCTTTTTCTAGCAGTGATTGATTTGATTCACTTGGTAAAATTTTTAGAGCAGTGTGGCAGATGTATACTCCAATTTTTATGTCAGTGTTTCAGAAGAATAAGCTAGGCAAACACGTTACAGAGTGCAAAGTGCCAGGAAGTCTGGGATGATGGTAGAAAAACCATGTTCCTGCCCAAAGTGGCTCTCCCAACTAGCTGTGTAACATTGGAAAGTTGTTTAACCTGTCTATAGCTCAGTTCTTCAGCTGAAAATGGGGGAAATTGTCCCACCTCCTTGGTTTTGGGGGCAGTTACTGCCCTGTGCTCTCCCCTAGTGGCTCAGTGGTAAAGAATCTGTCTGCAGTGCTGGGGACAGAACAGGTTCGGGTTCGATCCCTGGGTCAGGAAGGGGAGGAGGACGTCACGCCCTGGAGGAGGGCGTGACAACCCACTCCAGTATTCTTGCCTGGAGAATCCCATGACAAGAGGAACCTGGTGGGCTACAGTCCATGGGGCTGCAGAGTTGGACATGACAAAACTACTAAATAAAGGGCAAAAGTGGTATGGACCTAACAGAAGCAGAAAATATTAAGAAGTGGCAAGAATACACAGAAGAACTATACAAAAAAGATCTTCACGGCTCAGATAATCACAATGGTGTGATCACTCACCTAGAGCCAGACATCCTGGAATGTGGAGTCACGTGGGCCTTAGGAGGCATCATTGCGAACAAAGCTAGTGGAGGTGATGGAATTCCAGTTGAGCTATTTCAAATCCTATAAGATGATGCTGTGAATGTGCTGCACTCAATATGCCAGCAAATTTGGAAAACTGAGCAGTGGCCACGGGACTGGAAAAGGTCAGTTTTCATTCCAATCCCAAAGAAAGGCAATGCCAAAGAATGCTCAAACTATCGCACAATTGTACTCATCTCACACGCTATCAAAGTGATGCTCAAAATTCTCCAAGCCAGGCTTCAGCAGTACGTGAACTGTGAACTTCCAGGTGTTCAAGCTGGATTTTAAAAAGGCAGAGGAACCAGAGATCAAATTGCCAAGATCCACTAGATCATTGAAAAGGCAAGAGAGTTCCAGAAAGACATCTACTTTTGCTTTGTTGACTACGCCAAAGCCTTTGACTGTGGATTACAACAAACTGTGGAAAATTCTTAAAGAGGTGGGAATACCACCTGACCTGGCTCCTGAGAAATCTGTATGCAGGTCAAGAAGCAACAGTTAGAACTGGACATGGAGCAACAGACTGGTTCCAAATGGGGAAAGGAGTACATCAAGGCTGTATATTGTCACCTTGCTTATTTAACTTATATGCAGGCTACATCATGCGAAATGCCTTGCTGGATGAAGCACAAGCTGGAATCAAGATTGCCAGGAAAAATATCAATAACCTCAGATATGCAGATGACACCACCCTTATGCCAGAAAGCGAAGAACTAAAGAACCTCTTGATGAAAGTGAAAGAGGAGAGTGAAAAAACTAGCTTAAAACTCAACATTCAGAAAACTAAGATCATGGAATTCAGTCCCATCACTTCATGGCAAATAGATGGGAAACAGTGAGAGACTTTATTTTGGGGGGCTGCAAAATCACTGCAGATGACGACTGCAGCCATGAAATTAAAAAAGGCTTGCTCCTTGGAAGAAAAGTTATAGCCAACGTAGACAGCATAATAAAAAGCAGAGACATTACTTTGCCAATAAAGGTCCATCTAGTCAAAACTATGGTTTTTCCAGTAGTCATGTATGGATGTGAGAGCTGGACTATAAAGAAAGCTGGGCAATAGAGAACTGATGCTTTTGAACTGTGGTATTGGAGAAGACTCTTGAGAGTCCCTTGGACTGCAAGGAGATCCAACCAGTCAATTCTAAAGGAGATCAGTCCTGTATATTCATTGGAAGGACTGATGCTGAAGCTGAAACTCCAATACTTTGGCCACCTGACATGAAGAACTGACTCAAAAATACCCTGATGTTGGGAAAGATTGAAGGTGGGAGGAAAAGGAGACAACCAAGGATGAGATGGTTGGATGGCATCACCGACTCCAGGGACATGAGTTTGAGTAGGCTTTGGGGGTTGGTGATGGACAAGGAGGGCTGGCATGCTGCAGTCCATGTGGTCAAAGAGTCGGACAGGACTGAGCGACTGAACTGAACTGAAATGACTAACACACACACACTGGGATAGAAATATTATGCAACCTGAGAAAATGACTTTCAGGGGAGAAGGGGGTGCAGGAGGGGAGAAATAATCAACATGCCTTTTGTTTTGTTTGTTTATGTATTGATTTCTTAGTTTGTTTTACCTTTTTTTTTTTTTAGCAATTGAATTCTTTTTCTAGGCACATGCTTCTCACCCCTGATCTCCTATACAAGTCCTAGAAGCTAAACAACTTCAGGTGCCATAACCATTTACTGCAGTTGGTGTCTAGAAATTTGGTTGGAAATTTCTAGGCTGTGTCATCACATGCCAAGGCCAGAATCCCTTTCTTGAATATTCAGAATCTGTCCCATGTTGGCTAGAAGTTTAGTAAGTTTTGAAAGCACTTGTCTAAAAAGTGAGAGAGGAATAGTTAGTGATGATTTCTATGCAGAGAAGGTTGGAACCAAAGCACTGAGCAAAAATGAGACAATGAGAGAAAACAGACTATCCTGTCCTGGCTAAGCGTTCCCACACTCTAGTCTTTCAGTTTGCAACCTGCAGTTTATTTCCAAAACCAAGTGAGATAAGCCAGGATAGAGCCCTGCAGCTGGATACCGGCTAGTGTTCAGGGCTCTCTTTGAAAGGAACAGGGGCTCGTGTGTCGTGAATTCCTCTCTGCTCACGCACTCACCTCGCTGTCACCTCACAGGCTGAAAGGCTGCTGGAGATGCTTCACAATCCAAATACCTGAGCCTTTGTTCTCGGAAAGGAGGCCTTAAGAACTAAGTAACGGCTTTCAAACTGATTGGGAGTAAAGTCAGCCATTCACAGCTTTTCATTCTTTGAGTCTCCTGAATGAAAATGATCTTTTAGAGAAATTAAAGCTCATTGAAAAAGGAAAGGCTTTTAAAGATGAAAGATCATGTGCTATTTGAAAAAGGCATTTAAATGTCCTAATTTTTCTTATATTGCACTATGATATGCAAATATGAAAAGATTTTGTCCCAGGCAGCTGCTCACCAGATACTTAGATAAGGTTGAAAATACCAGAAGTTGGGGTAGTCAGTTGATTAAAGAAATGTTTTTACATTTGAGTTGAAGAAGTTTCGCCTGGACATCCGTTCTTTTATTCCACAAACACTTACCAAGCCCCTGTAGTATGCTGAATTTTGAGGGTGCTCTCAAGGCACAATGATAGAATTCCTGAGTGTATGAGTGGCAGGGGGAGGTTACACAAGGCTTTACTGATGTCTGAACTTTCTTAGTGAATTAAAAAGGGATCCACCATTTTGATAGGAGTAGAGCTGGTAGGACAGATGTCATGCTGGCACTTGAATCTAGAACTTTTTAACACTAATGCCATGTTTGGGAAGATGCTGAATTTTGAACAAAGAAGAGACATGGTTAGGCTAGCATCTAAGAAAATTGCTCTGGTGCCCTGGAGAGTTGAAGGTGAATTTAAAAGGAACTAGGGCTTCCCAGGTGGCTCCAGCGGTGAAGAACCTGCTTGCCAATGCAGGAGACGTAAGAGACACGGGTTTAATCCCTGGGTCGGGAAGATCCCCTGGAGGAGGACATGGCAACCCATTCTAGTATTCTTGCCTAGAGAATCCCATGGACAGAGGACGCTGGCGGGCTATAGTCCATAGGGTCCCAGAGAGGCAGACATGACAGATGTCTTAGCACAGCACAGCACACAGATAGGAGACAGACCATTAGAAGCTATTAGTAATCTGGGGTGGAAGAGGGGAGACAAGGCATAAACTGTGGTAGTGAAGAAGGAAATAGAGAAAAGAGAACAGCATTGAGAAGCATTTAAATGACAAGATCAGCAGGAGAAGTGATTGATCAGCTCTGATGAGCAGAGAAGATGCCAGAAGAGATGGAGAAAAAGGATCCAAGTGGGCTCTAGTTCCATTTATCACTCATGGAATGATAGTCATGTCGCCGAGACAGAGACACTGTAAGACCCAAAGCCATAATAACATGGATTATTTTCTGTAAACAGAGACCGAAGCACTAGAGTGCCCAATAGTCACAAGGCATTTCATGTTTATATAGTGCTCCACAAATTTTCAGTCATTTGGAAGACAGGGAGAACTATTGCAGTTTAGAAATGAGTAACTACTGTCTCAGAGAGGAGGTCAGCCTCCTCAGGATCACACAACTAGTAAATGAGACAGCAGAACTTCCTTCCAAATCTGTCTGTCCCTCTACTCCAGCAGAACTACAGCTGTTTCGAGGAGCTGTCTCCGTGCCAGGACAGAGGCATGAACTATCTGCTTGGGGATGGTGTTTCCGGCCCAGGTGTCCTTGTATGTGTTGCTGACCATGGTTAAGAGTGCATGCTCGTCTTGGTGGATAACACCTGAGAACTCTAGTATAGATGCATGCATGCGTGCTCAGTCACTTCAGCCATGCCCAACTCTCTGCGACCCCATGGGCTACAACCTGCCAGACTCTTAACTCCATGAGATTCTCCAGGCAAGAATACTGGAGTGAGTTGCCATTTCCTCCTCCAGGGGATCTTCCTGACCCAGGGATCGAACCCACATCTCCTGCATTAGAGACAGATTCTTCACCAGGGAAGCCTTCTACTACAGATAGATTATATATTATGCCTTTTTTCCCTTTGCCAGACAGAATCCAAAATGAAAGACTAGTGATACGTTTCCAAGGAAATATTCCCGATGGATACCCTCCCATACCTTCTTGAGTGGCATAGCTTCTCCTGGGAGTCACTGCTCTGAAACCCTAGGAGTCCCACATACCCTGAAAAACACTGGAGAGGGTTTCACACATTTCAGACATGTGGGTGGGCTGGGGGCAGATAGCATTTCTTCATGCTACACATGAAACGTACTCATTTGATCTGCTTCCTTAATCTGAGACAGAACTGACTTCAGTGAAAATATTCATGGATCTCAAAGGTGACTGCCTTAAATTAGTTTTGTGTCAAGTGCAATGTGTAGCTTCAATGTGACCAGGATGGGAGGTTCTGTAATGTGGAAGGAAAGTATGAGATGTGGGGTTCCTTCTCTGCCTTTAGAAATAGCAGTTTGGGGTCAGTCATTTAGCCTCTCTGAATCTAGCTCCATCCCTACAAAAATAGAGCATGCTGTGCAGGTTATTGGATAATTCCAATTAGAAATGGTCTGTGAAATCTTTGGACAGCATACATTTGATTATTTGAGGTATCACTGATTACTGAAGTCCTCCGTTTCTACAATTCCAAAATAAGTTAAATAAGATGATTTCTAAAGTCCATTCTTGACTATATGAGTCTATGTAACTTCTATGGGTCTGCTTTTGTGGAGTGGAGATTTAAGTTGGTTGTCCAATTGATTCCTTTTATTGGTCAAATCAGACTGCTGCTGCTGCTGCAAGTCGCTTCAGTCGTGTCCGACTCTGTGCGACCCCATAGATGGCAGCCCACCAGGCCCCGCTGTCCCTGGGATTCTCCAGGCAAGAACACTGGAGTGGGTTGCCATTTCCTCCTCTAATGCGTGAAAGTGAAGTTGCTCAGTCGTGTCCGACTTTTAGTGACCCCATGGACTGCAGCCTACCAGGCTCCTCCTCCATGGGATTTTCCAGGCAAGAGTACTGGAGTGGGGTGCCATTGCCTTCTCCACAAATCAGACTACTTCTGCCTATTTTTTTTAACTCTAAAGCACCACTGTATACACTACATTACAAATATAGAAATTAAGGCTCTGATTTTTTTAATCTTCTATTTTCACTGTCTCTACATAATATTTTTTAGACAAAAAAAAACACATTAGTTTAAAAACCTCATAGCCCAATTCAATTCTCTAGAACCCAGCACCTTAGTAATCCCTCTGTGTTGGCAGCAGGCCACAAAGAGATGGCAAGTGTGTCAGATACCTGTGTCCCCAGTTCAGGATGGCTGGGAAGGGCGAGCATAAGCAGAGAATGAGCAGAGTGCCCTCGTCTGCTGTTCCAGTGGACTGTACCTATGCTCAGTCGTTCAGTCGTGTCTGACTCTTTGCAACACTATGGACTGTAGCCCGCCAGGCTCCTCTGTCCATGGGGATTCTTCAGGTAAGAATACTGGAGTGGGCTGCCTTTTCCTCCTCCAGGGGATCTTCCTGACCCAGGAATCAAACCCGCATCTCTGGCATTGGCAGGCTGTGCCATACAGAATTGGGGTTATTATTTTCCATGTGTGCATGACATGAAACAGTTTGGGCAACACAATATGCACTAATCAGATTTACCAGATAATTTTCATTTCATGGTAAACATATTAAAAAGCAGAGAAATTACTGTGCCAACAGAGTCTGTATAGTCAAAGCTATGGTTTTTCCAGTAGTCGTTTATGGATGTGAGAGTTGGACCATAAAGAAGGCTGAGCACCAAAGAATTGATGCTTTTGAACTGTAGTGTTGGAGAAGACTTTTGAGAGTCCTTTAGACTGCAAGGAGATCAAACCAGTCAATCCCAAGGGAAATCAATCCTGAATATTCACTGGAAGGACTATGCTGAAGTTCCAATACTTTGGCCACCTGATGCTAAGAGCTGACTCATTAGAAAAGACCCTGATGCTGGGAAAGACTGAATACAAGAGGAGAAGGGAATGACAGAGGATGAGATGGTTGGACCGCATCCCTGACTCAATGGACATGAGTTTGAGCAAACTCTGGGAGATAGTGAAGGACAGGGAAGCCTGGCATGCTGCAGTCCATGGGGTTGCAATGAGTCAGACATGACTGACCGACTGAACAACAACAAAATGTAAATTGAATAAGGTATTTTGGTTTGTGTATTCATATTTTTTCCTCCTCAGCTTTACTAGTTTCTTAACAGTAATGTTGGATTAACCATTAATAATTGTTATGAAGTCAGTCTCACCAGTCTAAGACTAGCGTGGCACTTACGCATTACTCTGAATTTCAAAAATCCTAACTTAAGGCATATCTGACACATAACTGAGATATATATGAAGAACAAACCCTTTTTAAAAATTCCTTTAAAGCATGGAGACCTTGGATTTTGAATTCAGGAGTTTGAATTTTTAGAAAATCCTTGCTATTCAGATTAAGGCAGAATCCCTATTTTCAACCAAAAACAAAAGTTGTATTTGCAAGAGTGGGAAGGTGAAAAATGAGGAGGTCTGCAGATGAAGAGAGATAATTAAGTTTTTCTCATGAATAAACATATGTTAACATTTCTTCACAGGGGTTGTTTTGTTGCCATCTTTTTGATCCAATAAAATTTTGTGTTTAGGTAAGACAATAATGAAATAAGTAAGTCTTTTAAAAATATTAAAATTCCTCCTTTGGCTGTAAAATATGAAATTTTTCATGTCGGGAGGGGGTTACCTCTTTTAAGAAAACTCATATAGGGTACTGATTATTGTCTACAGAAACTCTTTAGGCATTTTTTTTTTTAAGATGCTGAAGGTCAATTCATACCTTAATAAAATCCACTTGAAGCCTGGGAAGTCTCATCTCAAAAGAATCTCATCTCTGGACCTAATGAGAGATTTCTAACATTCTTTAATTGACCCAGAAACCTTAAACTGCCTTAAATATTGGGTAAATATTAGTTTGGGGCTTAAAGCCTGCTGATAGAATTTCATGTTGCCACTTGCCCCTACGATTTTATCCCACTTAACATAACTTGTAATTATGCATTTATTTGTGTAGTTCCTTATGTCTTTAAATCTCTCATTAACCACAGGTTTTGTTTTTCCTTATTTTGACTAGAAATCAAACTCTTCTGATTTGATTTAAAAGCCCATGTTTTCCTAACATGTTAAATACAGGATGGAGGTAGAATCAGGGGGGTGAAAAAAACAGTAGTGTTAGTAAGGAGATGTCATTGGACATTTTGACTCCACATAGCAGAAATCAAAATAGTGCCTTAGTCACAAAAGGTTTTGTTCTCGCAAGTAAAATACACCCAGAGTCGGACTGTCAGAGCCAGGTTAATAGTCACTAGGGACCCGGATGCTTTTCCCTCTCTGCTCCACCATGGAACATTCCATCAGTGAGTGTATATTATGGTTCAAAATGACTGTTGAACTATTTTTAGTGGGCAAGACATGGAAGGAACCTAAATGTCTATCAGCAGATGAATGGGTGAAAATGTGGCGTATATATTCCCAAGTGGCCCAGTGGTAAAGAATCTGCTTGCCAGTGCAGGAGACACAGGAGATGTGGATTTGATCCCTGGGTCAGAATATCCCCTGAAGGAGGAAATGGCAACGCACTCCAGTATTCATGCCTCAAAAATCCCTTGGACAGAGGAGCCTGGTGTGCCACAGTCCATGGCATTGCAAAGAGTCAGAAATAACTGAGTCAGAAATGACACTCATCCCATCCCCAAAATGGGATATTATTCAACCATAAAAAAGAATGAAATAATGCCATTTGCGCAACATGGATGAACCTAGAGGTTATCATACTAAGTGAAGTAAGTTAGACAAAGACAAATATCATATGATCCCACATAATTTATATGTGGGATCTAAAAAAATAATACAAATGAACTTATTTACAAAGCAAAAATGGACTCACAGACATGGAAAACAGGATTACCAAAGGGGGAAGAAAAGTAAGGATCACTGAGGAATATTTTGTAATAATCTATAATGGCAAACAATCTGAAAAATAATATGTATATATGTGCATATCTATGCCTATAGATATATAGGACTGAATCACTTTGCCATACACCTGAAACATTGTAGATCAATTATTTAGCTCAGTTCAGGCTATCAGTCGCATCTGAATCTTTGCCACCTCATGGACTGCAGCACACCAGGCCTCCCTGTCCATCACCAACTCTTAGAGCCTACTCAAACTCATGTCCATGGAGTTGGTGATGCCATCCAACCATCTCATCCTCTGTTGTCCCCTTTTCCTCCCACCTTTAATCTTTCCCAGCATCAGGGTCTTTTCCAATGAGTCGGTTCTTCACATCAGGTGGCCAAAATATTGGAGTTTCAGCTTTAGCATCATTCCTTCCAAAGAAATCCCAGGGTTGATCTCCTTCAGAATGGACTGGTTGGATCTTCTTGCAGTCCAAGGGACTCTCAAGAGTCTTCTCCAATACCATAGTTCAAAAGCATCAGTTCTCTATTGCCCAGCTTTCTTTATAGTCCAGCTCTCACATCCATACATGACTACTGGAAAAACCATAGCTTTCACTAGACGGACCTTTGTTGGTAAAGCAATGTCTCGGCTTTTTAATATGCTGTCTAAGGTGGTCATAGCTTTTCTTCCAAGGAGCAAGTGTCTTTTAATTTCATGGCTACAGTCCCCATCTGCACTGATTTTGGAGCCCAAAATAATAAAGTCTCTGCTTCCACTGTTTCCCCATCTATTTGCTGTGAAGTGATGGGACTGGATGCCATGATCTTAATTTTCTGAATGCTGAGTTTTAAGCCAAGCTTTTCACTCTCCTCTTTCACTTTCATCAAGAGGCTCTTTAGTTCTTCACTTTCTGCCATAAGAGTGGTGTTATCTGCATATCTGAGATTATTGATACTTTTCCTGGCAATCTTGATTCCAGCTTGTGCTTCATCCAGCCCGGCATTTCACATGATGTAGCCTGCATATAAGTAAAATAACCAGGGTGGCAATATACAGCCTTGACGTACTCCTTTCCCTATTTGGAACCAGTCTGTTGTTCCATGGCCAGTTCTAACTGTTGCTTCCTAACCTGCATACACATTTCTCAGGAAGCAGGTCAGAAGGTCTGATATACCCACCTCTTTAAAAATTTCCACAGTTTGTTGTGATCCACATAGTCAAAGGCTTTGGTGTAGTCAATAAATCAAAAGTAGATGTTTTCCTGGAACTCTCTTGCTTTTTCAATGATCCAGTGGATCTTGGCAATTTGAACTCTGGTTCCTCTACCTTGTCTAAATCCAGCTTGAACATCTGAAAGTTCACAGTTCACATACTGTTGAAGCCTGGCTTGGAGAATTTTGAGCATCACGTTCTAGCGTGTGAGATGAGTGAAATTGTGTGGTAGTTTGAGCATTCTTTGGCATTGCCTTTCTTTGGGATTGGAATGAAAACTGACCTTTTCCAGTCCTGTGGCCACTGCTGAGTTTTCCAGATTTGCTGGCATATTGAGTGCACCAGTTTCACAGCATCATCTTGTAGGATTTGAAATAGCTCAACTGAAATTCCATCACCTCCACTAGCTTTGTTCGCAATGATGCTTCCTAAGGCCCACTTGACTTCACATTCCAGGATGTCTGGCTCTAGGTGAGTGATCACACCATTGTGGTTATCTGGGTCATGAATATCTTTTTTGTATAGTTCTTCTGTGTATTCTTGCCACATCTTCTTAATATCTCCTGCTTCTGTTAGGTCCATACCATTTCTGTCGTTTATTGTGCCCATCTTTGCATTAAATGTTCCCTTGATATCTCTAAATTTCTTGAAGAAATCTCTAGTCTTTTACAATCTATTATTTTTCTTCTATTTCTTTGCATTGATCACTGAGAAGGCTTTCTGCTCTCTCCTTGCTGTTCTTTGGAACTCTGCATTCACATGGGTATATTTTTCCTTTTTTCTTTTGCTTTTAGCTTCTCTTCTTTTCTCAGCTATTTGAAAGTCCTCATCAGACAACCATTTTGCCTTTTGCATTTCTTTCTCTTGAAGATGGTCTTGATCACTGCCTCCTGTATGATGTCATGAACCTCCATCCATAGTTCTTCAGGCACTCTGTCTATCAGATCTAATCCCTTGAATCTGTTTGTTATTCCACTGTATAATCGTAAGGGATTTGATTTAGGTCATACCTGAATGGCCTAGTGGTTTTTCCTAGTTTCTTCAATTTAAGTCTGAGTTTGACAATAAGGAGTTCATGATCTGAGCCACAGTCAGCTCCAAGTCTTGTTTTTGCTGACTGTATAGAGCTTCTCCATATTTGGCTGCAAAGAATATAATCAGTCTGATTTCGGTATCAACCCTCTGGTGATGTCCCTGTGTAGAGTCTTCTCTTGTGCTGTTGGAAGAGGGTGTTTGCTATGACCAGTGCGTTCTCTTGACAAAACTGTGTTAGCCTTTGCCCTGCTTTGTTTTGTACTCCAGGGCCAAATTTGCCTGTTACTCCAGGTATCTCTTGACTTCCTACTTTTGCATCCCAGTCCCCTATAATGAAAAGGACATCTTTTTGCGGGGTGTTAGTTCTAGAAGACGGGGGAGCCTGGTGAGCTTCCGTCTATGGGGTCGCTCAGAGTCGGACACAACTGAAGCGACTTAGCAGCAGCAGCAGTTCTAGAAGGTCTTGTAGGTCTTCATAGAACCATTCAACTTCATCTTCTTCAGTAGCATATTGGGCACCTACTGACCTGGGGAGTTCACTTTTCAGTGTCATACCTTTTTGCCTTTTCATACTATGCCCAATATGCTATTGGAGATCAGTGGAGAAATAACTCCAGAAAGAATGAAGGGACGGAGGCAAAGCAAAAACAACACCCAGTTGTGGATGTGACTGGTGATGGAAGTAAAGTCTGATGCTGTAAAGAGCAATATTGCATAGGAACCTGGAATGATAGGTCCATGAATCAAGGCAAATTGGAAGTAGTCACACAGGAGATGGCAAGAGTAAACATCAACATTGTAGGAATCAGCGAACTATAATGGACTGAAATGGGTGAATTTAACTCAGATAACCATTATATGTACTACTCCCTTAGAAGAAATGGAGTAGCCATCATAGTCAACAAAAGATTCCAAAATGCAGTACTTGGATGTGACCTCAAAAACAACAGAATGATCTCTGTTTCCAAGACAAACCATTCAATATCAAGGTAATCCAAGTCTATGTCCTGACCAGTAATGCTGAAGAAGCTGAAATTGAATAGTTCTATGAAGACCTACAAGACCTTCTAGAACTAACATCCCCGAAAAGATGTCTTCCTCATTATAGGGGACTGGAATGCAGAAATAGGAAATCAAGAGCTACCTGAAGTAACAGGCAAATTTGGCCTTGGAGTACAAAACAAAGCAGGTCAAAGGCTAACAGAGTTCTGTCAAGAGAACGCACTGGTCATAGCAAAAAACACTCCTGTAGATAGTATATATACCAGTCTTGCTTTTGTATCCATTCAACCAGTCTGTGTCTTTTGGTTGGTACATTTAATCCATTTACATTTAAAGTAATTATTGATAAATACATTCCTATTGGCCTTTTCTTAATTGTTTTGGTTTGTTTTTATAAATCTTTTCTTTTTCTTATGTTTCCTGCATAGAGAAATCCCTTTAGCATTTGTTGTAAAACTAGTTTGGTGATACTGAATTCTCTTAACTTTTGCTTTCTGTAAAGCTTTTCATTTCTCCATTGATTTTGAATGAGATTCTTGCTGTGTATAATAATCTTGGTTGTAGGTTTTTCCCTTTGATTACTTTAAATATATCCTGCCACTCCCTTCTGACCTGCAGAGTTTCTGCTGAAAGATCAGCTCTTAACCTTATGGAGCTTTTGTACTTGTTGCTTTTCCCTTGTTGCTTTTCATTTTTTTCTTATTTATTTTTTGTTAGTTCAATTAATATGTGTTTCAGTTTGTGTGGAGCACACATTCAATGTGTTTCTCCTTGGCTTTATCCTTAATGGGACTCTCTGTGCTTCTTAGACTTGATTGATTATCAACTATTGATGTGGGTTCAGTCCCTGGGTCAGGAAGATTCCATAGAGGAGGGGATAGCAACCCACTCCAGTATTCTTACCTGGAGAACCCCATGGACAGAGGAGCCTGGCGGGCTATGGTCCATAGGGTCACAAAGAGTTGGAGACAACTGTGGCAACTTAGTGCACATGCGTTGCACTAGTCTGTATATTTTTAACATTTATGTCCAGGATGATTAAGTTGGCAATTTTTAGCAAAATAATGGGGGAAAATGGAAAAGAATTGATTTGTTTGGGAGGAAAATTTCCCATGTTCAGAGTCAGAACCAGAATGTGAGTTTCAGCTTTCTGAACCTCCTGTAGGGGATGACAGTGGATTAGAGAAATAATGCATTCTCTAGCTTCCTACAGAAGTTACTGTGAAGAACAAATAATAATCCATGCCAAAGTCTTTCTTGAAGTGTGATGCATTGTGAACATAGAAGGATTTATTTTATCCAAAGAACAACAAAGGTACTAATGGGATTTGAAATATGAGAAAATACCTAAGTGTATTTAAAATCTTGTTCACAGTTCAGTTACTATCAACTTAAGGTCAGACTTTCAGAGGATAACTAAATGTATGTCAAGGAAAGTGCCAGCTAAGAAATAGTTGTGTACTAACCAAGGTGGAAACTCCTGACTTTCATCTTACCTTGACTGGCTAGTGTAGCTCTTTGTGGTTTTTTTAATTTAGAAAAAATGAACGTCAGATTCCACTATGGTGTTCAGGGTGATATCAACCCAGAGTGAATATTGTGCACATTCTAGGGAGCCTTTCTGTTTTTTAATATTTTTTATTGAAGTGTGGTTGTTTTACAATATTCCAAGTGTACTGCAAAGTGATTCAGTTTTATATTATAAATGTATCCTTTCCAGATTCTTTTCCATATAGGTTATTACAAGGTACTGAGTATAGTTCCCTGTGCTATGCAGTAGGTCCTTGTTGTTTATGTATTTTGTATATAGTAGTATGTGTCTGTTAATCCCAAATTTCCAATTTATCCTTCCCCCTGCCTTTCCCCTTTGGTAACCACAGTTTGTTTTCTATGTCTATGAGTCTATTTCTGTTTTATAAATAAAATCATTTTATCATATTTTAGAGTCCACATGTAAGCAATATCATGGGATATTTGTCTTTCTCTACACATGATAATCCTTAGATCCATCCATGTTGATACAAATGGCATTATTTCATTCTTTTTTATGGCTGAATAGTATTCTATTGTATACATATACCACATCTCCACATCTTCTTTATCCATTTATCTGTCAATGGATGTTATGGTTGCTTCCATGCCTTGGCTATTGTAAATAGTGCTGGTAAGATCATTATTGTGCATATATCTTTTCAAGTTAGAGGTTTCATCTTTCCTGAATATATGCTGGGGGCTTTCAGAGTATGGTGTCTGTCCAGCCTTTAGAAAGAGAGCAGTTGCCAGTACATTCTGGATCTGTATTATACCTAGCCCTGGATATAACTCCTCATTTGGAAGCAGGGCTCTTTTCTCATTCACCCAGTATCTCCAATCATGCTTTACTCAGAAGCTCTACAAGAATTAAATGAATGCAGTGAATTAAATGTATGCAATGATTAAAGTAAATGGAATTGAGCAAGAAATGACAGGTAGTTTTAGTGCTTAGTCAACTGTCTAGGGAAGAATATGGAAAATGGCAAAGCAAGGATGCTACCTGGAACTCAGTTGTCTTCCCTGACTTTGCTTAGTTGACACTCTCAACAAGCCAGACACACAAGAACAAGAAGGGATCTAATAAGCCATGAAGTACCCACACCCAAACGTTTGTCCAGAGGCTATGCATCAAACCCACTGATGTATCACACTTAAAAGAGTCATGTCTTCCCTCTTACTTTGTAGGTAGATCTAACAAGCTATCTCTTCAGCATCTCCCTAGCATGTTAGGCAGAGGGAGGGTGGAGTTGTGAGAGGTAAATACCCTTACAACAATTACAAGTGATAATGGATAGCGAAGGAGGTGAAAACAACCCTGTGAAGGGTATTTATGAGGAATTCCAAACAGTATTGGTCCCTTGTCATTTATGTGTTGGGCAAACAGCTTTCCACATCCCAGTAGGAAAAAGCCTGAATTATAGCTTAAAAGCAGTATTTATGGTAGCAATGATGACCCAAAGCCATAAAACAAACACATTCCCAGTGATATCATTCCCAGTATTTTTTGAGAGCTAGGAAATACATGATTCACTTTTGAAAGTGCATGTCATAGATTAAATCATAATCCCGATTATCACCACCCTCCTCCACCAGAGATGTGACCAAGAGTTCAACGTCCCTGCCCACAGCTTGGGACTTGCAGAGCCTCCCTGGGTGCAGACCCTACCCCCACCCCACCCTGGGCTCCACCACATACACTTTGGCCAGAGCCAAGTAAGCAGGTGCATCAGATGCCGTGTCCAAGCCAATGAATAGGAGTGGGATTCCAGATTTCCATGAACTCTCCTGCACCTGATGTCTGTCATGAGTCTAGCGTGACTCGCACTGGGGTTGCTTCCTCGGCCTGAGGCCTGGAGTGGGAAGACTCAGAGAGCCACCACCCCTGTGGCCTCCATGTAACACAGGGAGACATAACCCTTCCTTTCTTGTTATGTCTCTGAGCTTCGGGAGTTTTTTTGCACATTCAGTATGTTTCATAATGGTTCCTGTTTATTTGTCTTAAGCTCCTGCCTTTACATAATTTAAATAAGATTTCATGGACGTTCACATATTTAGAGACCCTTCCCCCAACTCTTGGCTTCCCTGGTGACTCAGATGATAAAGAATCCACCTGCAATGCAGGAGACCTGGGCTCAATCCCTGGGTTGGGTAGATCCCCTGGAGAAGGAAATGGCAACCCACTTCAGTATTCTTGCCTGGAGAATTCCAGGGACAGAGGAGCCTGACAGGCTACAGTCCATGGAGTCACAAAGAGTCAGACACGACTAAGCAACTAACACTTTTATTTCCCCCCAACTCTAATAGATTATTGAGGTATTACTATGAATTACTAACTTCTCTGAGTCTCGGTTTCCTCAGTTGTTGTTTAGCCATGAAATTGTATCTGACTTTTTTGCCACCCTGTGGACTATAGCCTGCCAGGCTCCGCTATTCATGGAATTTCCCAGGCAAGAATACTGGCATGGGTTGCCATTTCCTCCTCCAGGGCATCTTTTCTACCCAGGGATTGAACCCATGTCTCCTGCATTGGCAGGTGGGTTCTTTACTACAGAACCAGCAGGGAAGTCCCTAACGTCAATTAAAATTGCACATGAAGAGATGGTGGGAAAACAGCCACAAGGAGCCATGTACAATATATAAACTAGATTGTCCCCCTCCTTCACCCAGGTCACAGGCCAAGGAACAAGGCCTGATGGAGGTGGGGGGCTCTCAGTGGATGGAGTCTTCATGGACTGGTGATATGGAGGATGATGTCATAACGGTGTGGGTTGAGGACAGCTGGCAACCACCTGCCCTCCTTTTAGAAAATTTTAGGGGTTGTGAGTATAGATCTCTGGGATCATAGGCATAAAGCAGAAAGCCAAGCCCAGTCTTCTTTCTGTCTCTGGAAAATGAAGCCCTCCGGCACTAACTCTGAGCCTGAGAATGACCAACTTCGTGACTATGCACAAATTATTTCACCTTCTGCCTCGGCACCCAGAATTAATCATTGTAAGTTGTCTCGCGACTGCACAATGCTAAATACAAATAGAGGAGACCCCCGAATTCATGGAGCTGTGACTCGTGGTCTTGAATATTCATGTTCAACCAACGCCAGTCCACTGTCTCATCCAGCAACGACTCTTTGTTTTACTGAGCTCAGAGGGGTCCCCTTCTGTTTGGAAAGTGAAAGGGGGCCTGTACGTGATGTGTGGCTCCTCTGCGGATGCCCTGTTGAGTGTTCCTGGGGGAGATGCTCTAGGGTGCAGCAGCCGCTGCCTGGAAACTTCAGCAACACCTGACACCCATTTTCACCCCTAAATTTCTCCCTATTAATTTGGCCAACTCAGAATTCACTAGGTCTCCAAGATCTTTTCAAGTGAAAATGCACTTTAGGAGAAAATAGAGAAACAAAACAGTTAGGAACGAAGTTTCTGGTGTGGGGTAGCCCCAGTTCTGCCTGCTGCTGTGTAACCTTGGATGGATTCCTTAACTTCTCTGAGTTTCAGTTTCCTCATTAAAAAAAAAAAAAAAAAAAAAAGCAATAATAGTGCCTGCTTCATTGGTACATGGTGGGGATAAAAGGGGCTGAAGACAAGTTTAGTACATGATGTAGGCTTCCTTGGGGGCTCAGATGGTAAAGAATCTGCCTGCAATGCAGGAGACCCAGGTTGGATCCTTGGATTGGGAAGTTCATCTGGGAAGGGAATGGCAACCCACTCCAGTATTCTTGGAAAATCTCATAAGACAGAGGAGCCTGGTAGGGTATAGTCCATGGGGTCACAAAGAGTCGGACATGACTGAGCAACTAACACTTTCACTTTTCAAGTGCTCAATGGATATTAGTGAAAATTGTTATTTCTTTTTATATTCTGTGTTTTATTTTATTTGTTTTTAAATTTTTGGCTGCACTGGGTCTTCATTGTGGTGAGCAGGCTTTTTCTAGTAATGGCACGTGTGCTTCTCTCATTGTGGCACACAAGCTTAGTTACCCTGTGGCATGTGGGATTTTAGTTTCCTGACCAGGAATTGAACCCACATTCCCTGCACTGGCAGGCAGATTCTTAATCACTACACCACCAGGGAAGTCCTTGTACTTCTTGATAGAAGGGTAAAGTCTGATCCACATGTTGGAAAATGTAAAAGGTTGGAGACCCATGAAAGCAGAGGGAAGGGGGGAGTGGTGTGGAGGACTTGACATAGTCAAGGAGCATGTGAGGGCAGTTGTATGTGAGGAATGAAGGAGAAATTGACAAGAAAATGGAGGGGTGGAGGGGAAGGCCGCAAATTCAAGATGTGCCACTTCTGAGAAGTGCCCAGGTCCCCACAGCTGTCACAGGGTGCTGGAATACATGCCCCAAAGTCAGGCAACTGGTAAAACCAGATTCCAGAATTCCTATCTCTTCTCAACCAGGATGACTCAGTTTCCTAAGAAGTAGCTGCTACAAGAGTTAAAGATACACAAAGAAAGTTTGGCAGGGTGCAAACTTGACCTTCCTTCTGTTTCCACCCACCACACTAGTGTCAGGAGGTTCTGTCCTGTTTGCCAGTTCACTTTTGCGTGGCCTCATCCCTTTTCCTCCTCTTTCTCAGCATCAGAAGGAGAATTCAGCCTGGGGGTTCCCAGAGTATCTAATGTGTGTTGCGCACTGTGGTGGGTTGATATCTTCTGGGATCATGCTGTGTCATTGAGTCAGTTTGTTTTCTTACTGCATCTGTATTTGTCTGCTAGTGTCTCAAAGAGGAGGTGATAAATGAGAGTAAAAGACCCAGAGTGGGCGGTTGGCAGAGACAGCTGGACAGAATTAGCAAACTGAAGATGGGCTTCCTCAAAACAGAAGCAGTATCTCACTCTGCTGCCTTAATCTCTGGTAAGAGTTTACCTAAAGGTGGAAAACCAATGGTGGTGATTGGTAAACCTGTCTTAGTGCATAACCATCATTTAACAAATGTAACAGATTTCATCATCACACCGTGCCACTGTAAGACTTCACTAATTCATGTATGCAAGGATCTGTGAAACCTAGTTCCTTCAGACATTGAAAGAGAATATATAGAAAAGAATATGAGAGGGTCCTCTGAAAGCTGTGCCAAAGAACACTTTTGGATATTTGCTCTCCAGCAGAAAACTCTTTCAGTTCCTAGGGGGTGTGTTGAAAGCTTGCCTTTTTGGCAACTCGGCAAAAGATGATCTTAGAGAATGATCCTATCAGCTATGAAATAATTGGCAATCTCGAGTCCTGTTTTGTGAATGATCAGCTGTCTCAGCCAATGCCAAGCCCTGAGAGATCAACCCTCAGGGAAAGACCTGAAATGCCTCCCCTAGGCCTGGTTCCACCTGCCTTTCCTATTGCTAAAGTGAGTGAATTGATTGCTCTACCCTGGACCAGTACTACCAGCATCAGCATCCCCCAGGAACTTGTTAGACTTGCAGTATCTTGGGCCCTCCCTGTGAATCAGGAACTCTGAAATAATTAACAAGACTTCCATTGATTATAGTGAGCCCCTACTCTACCTTATGATTTAAGTACTTGAGCTTGGGGCCTTTGTTTAATAGTAAAATGGTTCTTCTCTTGCATGGCTCTTTTAAAGCATCCAGTATTCTGAAACTGGGCTTACCAGTGGCACTAGTGGTAAAGAACCTGCCTCCCAATGCAGGAGATGTCAAACAAAGACGTGGGTTTGATCCCTGGGCCGGCAAGATCCCCTGGAATAGGAAATGGCAACCCACTCCAGTATTCTTGCCTAGGCAATTCCATGGACAAAGGAGCCTTGGGGGCTACAGCCATGGAGTCTCAAGGAGTTGGACATGACTGAGCATGCACACACATGTTCTGAAACGGAAGCCAAATGTGGTAAAGAAGATGTTTTTCTTAGAAGGAAAACTTTCTCAAAATTGAGAGAGAAATCAGTGACCTAAATTGGAAGGAAAAATATCTAGTTCTTGGATTAGGATTCTTAGCCCAGACCTTCATCTTTCTCATCTGGCTTTATGCTCCAATAAAATCGATTAATAGTAAAATAGATAGCTGAAGCTCGGCTTGTTGCTCTGTGATGAACTAAAGGGGTGGGATGGAGGCTCATGAGGGAAGGGATACATACATATAGCTGAGTCACTTTGTTGTACAGCAAAAAGTAACCACAGTGTTGTAAAGCAAATACATTCCAATTAAAAAAATAAAATAATCAAAAGGAATAATATTGTGTGACATATCATTTATATGAAATTTAAATTTCAGTGCTTACAAATAAAATTTTATCAAAACTGTCAAAAAACGATTAATGAATTACTTATGGAAATTTTGAATGATTTCTGAGTTGAATTTAGTCCAAACACGGAAGTAGTGGTGTATAAGGAATTTTTCTTGGTGAACTTGAAAAGCAATTCCTTTGAGTCAGATGGACATTAAGTATACTGGCTTCCTATCTGTGTAACTACAGCTTTGTTGGATCTATTGAGATAATACTTAACCAACCAATGATCCAATTCAAAATTACCCCTTCCACTGCTGCTAAGTCACTTCAGTCGTGTCCGACTCTGTGCGACCCCGTAGACGGCAGCCCAGCAGGCTCCTGCGTCCCTGGGATTCTCCAGGCAAGAACACTGGAGTGGATTGCCATTTCCTTCTCCAATGCATGAAAGTGAAAAGTGAAAGTGAAGTCGCTCAGTCATGTCTGACTCTTAGCGACTCCATGGACTGTAGCCTACCAGGCTCCTCCATGGGATTTTCTAGGCAAGAGTACTGGAGTGGGGTGCCACTGCCCTCTCCACCCCTTCCACTGCTCTCCCATAATTTACCTCATAAGTTTGTTTATTAAGAGGAAAAGATTCAAGACTTAGATGGAAACAATCTTCAAATATTTAAAGCATTTGCTATTGAGAAAAATATAGAATTATTTTGTGTGGTTCAGTAGAATAGAGCATGATTAAATACCTGGAAGATAGGAAGAGAGATTTTGTTCTATTAAAGGGGCAGATTTTTAATCTTAATTCTACCCCAAACTAAACAGGTGGATGTTCTGTGGACTAAACAGGTGGATGTTCTGTGACATCCACCAGGGACATTTCTTATTGATGCTGTCAGTTCAGTTCAGTCCCTCAGTCATGTCCAACTCTTTTGCGACCCCATGAACTGCAGCATACCAGGCTTCCCTGTCCATCACCATCTCCCGAAGCCTACTCAAACTCATGTCCACTGAGTCAGTGATGCCATCACACCATCTCATCCTGTCATCCCCTTTCCTCCCACCTTCAGTCTTTCCCAGCATCAGGGTCTTTTCCAATGAGTCAGTTCTTCGCATCAGATAGCCAAAGTATTGGAGTTTGAGCTTTAGCATCAGTCCTTCCAGTGAATATTCAGGACTGATTTCCTTTAGAATTGACTGGTTGGATCTCCTTCAGTCCAAGGGACTCTCAAGAGTCTTCTCCAACACCACAGTTCAAAAGCATCAATTCTCTGTTGCTCAGCTTTCTTTATAGTCCAACTCTCACATCCATACATGACTACTGGAAAAACCATAGCTTTGACTAAATGGACCCTTGTTGGTAAAGTAATGTCTCTGTTTTTTAATATACTGTCTAGGTTTGCCATAGCTTTTTTTCCAAGGACCAAGTGTTTTTTAATTTCATGGCTGCAGTCACCATATGCAGTGATTTTGGAGCCCAAAATAATAAAGTCTCTCACTGTTTCCATTGTTTCCCTATCTATTTTCCATAAAGTGATGGGCTCGGATGCCATGATCTTCGTTTTCTGAATGTTGAGTTTTAAGCCAACTTTTTCACTCTTCTCTCACTTTCATCAAGAGGCTCTTTAGTTCTACTTAACTTTCTGCCATAAGGGTGGTGTCATCTCCATATCTGAGGTTATTGATATTTCTCCCTGCAATCCTGATTCCAGCTTGTGCTTCATGTAGCACGGCATTTCACATGATGTGGTCTGCATATCACTTAAATAAGCAGGATGACAATATACAGCCTTGACGTACTGCTTTCACGATTTGGAACCAGTCTGTTGTTCCGTGTCCAGTTCTATCAGGTTGCTTCTTGACCTGCATACAGGTTTCTCAGGAGGCAGGTCAGGTGGTCCTCTATTCCCATCTCTTTAAGAATTTTCCACAGTTTATTGTGATCCACACAGTCAGAGAAGTTTTATTCATTAGTTAAAAAATAATCTAGGTGAACTTTAAGATCCCTTGTCTTTGTCTGGGCTGCTATAACAAAAACACCACAGATTGGGTGACTTAAATATCAAACATTGATTTTGTATTGTTCTGAAAGCTGAAAATCCAAGATCAGGGTGCTAGTAGATGAGGTATCTGGTAAGAGTCCACTACCTGGTTCGTAGATGACCATCTTCTCAGTGTCCTCATATGGTAGAAGGTAGGGGCAGGGAGAGCTCTCCATATCCGTTTTATGAGGGCATTAATTCCGTTTCTGAGGGTTCCAGCCTCATGACCTCATCACTTTTCTGAAGACTCTGTCTTCTAATACTGTCTCACTGGAAGTTAGGATTGCAACATATGAATGCAGTGGGGGACATAAACACTTACTCTGTAACACCTTCAAACTCAGAGATGCTGTTAATATTAATATACCATATTTTCAAGACTGCCTTCTTCACATTAGCTCTCTAGAGCAAAGGAGGTAACTTCCCTCCTTTCTTATATATAATCACGTTTGTGAAGCCATGTTCCAATGGGGAACAGCAGATTTTCTGTGTTAGGGTGTTGCTCTCTGCTCATTTTGTGAACCCATTCATGATCATGTACAATTTTCCTTTTGTTTGAGTTTCAAGGATACAAAGCTGTAGGCAGGAGATCCTGAAATGGAGGGATCAGAAGCATATCAAATCTAATTCTTTGTATTTTCATCTACAGTAGAAACTAATAACAACCAGCAAATAGAAAAAAGATTAGGGAAAACAAAGCTTCCAGAGATTCACCAGGACTGAAAGTCTTGCTAAACTTCATAGGCAGCCAGACTTACCCAATAAGCCAGTTCTACTCATGATGACAACTCGTGTTTTGAAGCTGCCGTGCTGTTTTGAAGTGCCAATGCCACGTCACTGCCATGACACAGTTTGATAATGTTTCACCATAGCAAGCCAAAAGAATGATATACGAGATTCACAACTTTATAAGGAATTTTCTAAACAACCTAAACTCCTCACTCTTTAGAGTTATAAATACATGCTGCCCTTAGCTAATCTGTCCATCAGTAAAAACTGTTTTAGTTTCTCCTCCACTTTTATATGCAAATTTTATATACAAGCCTGATTCAGATAATAGGAGAGCATTCTTCATTTTTTCCTTAATAAGTAAACATCACATACCTTTATATGCATAATGTTTTATTAAGCCTACAAATTTAATTGAAAATCGCTTTCTTCTTGAAGACTCATATTAAAATGAGCCCAACCGTGTTGCATTATAATCTCTGATATCACATCAGGTTTTAATAAGCCTCCTTTTGTAGCGCACATGTGCTTAAGACTTCATGGAAACCAAATCTGGAGAGAAGGGATTACTTTAGATTACTTTGAAATATGCATTGTTTGAAATGGCCTCTGGTGACCAGCTTTCATGAATGGCTGATTTTACTTGTGGGCCACATCATCTGACTTAATTATATCAGCTCCTTTGTGTGACGAGTGCTGGTGTTGTGTGTGCTGAGAAATGAAGGTTTAAAACAAAGTAGAGTTGTTAGTGAAAAAATAAGTTCTAGAAGTAGAGCAACGTTGAGTGTTTGTAGTATAGAAGTGTAGTAGATGATATTTAGGGACTTGGCCAGCTGTAAACATCTATTTATAAAGATATTCTAGTGACAATAAACATACATTTTTGCCCCGCATGTCCATAGACATACACCATAATCTGAGTCTTTTCAGGAAAATTATTTTACAGATATGATAGATAATAGTTTACTGTGATAATACAGCTCTTTTTTCATTCTATAAGTTCTCTGCTTAAAAGTTCATAGGGCATCCCTGGTGATACAGTGGATAAGAATCCGCCTGCCAGTGTAGGGGATCAGAGTTCAATCCTCGGCCTGGAAAGATTCCACATGCCTTGGAGCAACCAAGCCCATGCGCTGCAACTACTACAGTCCATGCACAGCAATGAAGACCCAGCACAACCAATAAAAAAAAAAAAAAAATAAAAAGACTTCATAAAGTTCACTTTTTTGTAACAAAAATCACTTTCATTTTTCACTTTCATGCATTGGAGAAGGAAATGGCAACGCACTCCAGTGTTCTTGCCTGGAGAATCCCAGGGACGGGGGAGCCTGGTGGGCTGCCGTTTGGCACAGAGTCGGACATGACTGAAGTGACTTAGCATAGCATAGAGTAAAATATGGGTTTTCATTAGCTAAAATATTTCCCAGCTTCTGTTTAGACAAAAAGCTAAGACAGAAGTTGTATTTTAAGTTTCAGGTTATTACAGGCCTTCAGTGTAAGCACCGTCATTCGAATCAGTGGTAGTGAATTTATGGTTTTAAAAATGTTATACTGGGTTTCTTCAAGTGCTAATTCACCTAAAGACTGTGATAAATATCTCTACATCCAAATACTATTTTAAGAGTTAGCAGATGAATTTGATTGGACAAGAATGCCATAAATCAGATGGATGTCAATAAAAATGGGTAGAAAATTGATCTTTGCTGTATGCTTTATGTGTGCTTTGTGGTTATAATCAGTAAATTAATTTTCCTAGTGAGGCCTGCTAGTTACTTGGTTTGTTCTACTGTAATTATATTTTCCATGATTGCCAACCTGAATCTCACATGAATCTTAAGTAGAGTTGCTTTTTTTACTTGATAAAGGTATAACTTTGCTTGGTAGTCACTGGAGATAAGTATACAACTGAAGGAATGATGACAATCTGAGCAGAATAAGGTATTGACGGTGATTTTTGTCATATGAAGATTTAGAATGATATATTTAACTTCCCGCCTCAAAACTCAGACCAGCATTTCCCAGTATAACTTGTGAAGGAAGTATTTTTGAAATAATACATGAACTAATCTGAAAGATTGAAGGCTGGAGGAGAAGGGGATGACAGAGGATGAGATGGTTAAATGGCATCATTGACTTAATGGGCATGAGTTTGAGCAACCTCCAGGAGATGGTACAGGACAGTCCATGGGGTTGCAAAGATTTGGACACAGGTTAGCAACTGAATGACATCAAAATCTGAATTTTAGGGTTTCTTTTGAAAATGAATCTCTGAGAACTGCAGTTGACTTAAATATGGATGTTTGGTTTTCTTCAGAGGCTTTCCTGTAAGGAATATATTGTGGAAGGAAAAATTAAAAAACAGAGCTATTCCCCATACATGCATGTGTGCGTGCTAAGTCACTTCAGTCATGTCCAACTCTGTGACCCTATGGACTCCACCAGGTTCCTCTGTCCATGGGATTTTCCAGGCAGAAATACTGGAGTGGGTTGCATGCCCTCCTCCAGGAGATCTTCCTGACCCAGGGATCAGACCCTTATCTCTTACGTCTCCTGCATTGGTAGTCGGGTTCTTTACCACTGTCGCCACTATGAATTCCCCATAACTCATCCCTAAATCTTGAGCTAAGAACTGGAATTTGCTGTCTTTTGAAATGTGTATTCATTTTTCACACTGTGTTCCCAGACCTCCTTTTCGGCATCATGACTCCATATGAGGCCAGCAGGGTCCCTTGAAAGGAACTTATATCTCCACTCTGCTGTATTTCAGTTCAGTTAAGTTCAGTCGCTCAGTCGTGTCCGACTCTTTGCGACCCCCATGGACTGCAGCACACCAGGCCTCCCCATCCATCACCAGCTCCCGGAGTTTACTCGAACTCATGACCATTGAGTTGGTGATACCATCCAACCATCTCATCCTCTGTCATCCCCTGTCATCCCCTTCTCCTCCTGCCCTCAATCTTTCCCAGCATCAGGGTCTTTTCAAATGAGTCAGTTCTTCACATCAGTTGGCCCAAGTATTGGAGTTTCAGCTTCAGCATCAGTCCTTCCAATGAATATTCAGTCCTTCCAATGAATATTCCTTTAGGATGGACTGGTTGGATCTCCTTGCAGTCCAAGGGACTCTCAAGAGTCTTCTCCAACACCACAGTTCAAAAGCATCAATTCTTTGGCGCTCAGTTGCTGTATTTAAAGCCTTAGAAATGTTAAAGTGTGTTATGTTGGTAGTGAGCTTTATCACGTAGAAAATAGGCCAGCACAAACTCTCTTGACTGTGGCTTAATTTTTAAAGTCAGGTGTTCGTTCCTCTTTCCTCACAAAGATGTTAACTACAAGAAAATATTTTGAGAAATGCTTTTGAAATCTAAATATAGCCCCTGATTATTTTTTAAATATTTTCTTCAACTTAAAATGCATCACAAGAATTGTGGAACTTTGAAATAAATTCATATTGTGCCAAATGATACACATCAGAGAAAAAGACTAAAACAAAATGTGTCCCCAGAATTCCTGACTTTGTTCAAAGATGCATTTTTAGTTATCTAGGAATGCTTGAACTTTAAAATACAAAGAAGACTATGTTTCCTCATTACTTTGTATGTGTGAATATGTTTATATGTGTGTCTTAACTATGCACATGTGTATGTGTATCTATTGGTTTGGCCAAAAGTTTCTTTCCAGCTTTTCCATGGCATCTTTCAGAAAGACCTCAACAAACTTTTTGGTGAACCCAAATAGTTAGGAAAAAGAGATATATACATAAGGTACTGATGAAACGTGATGCTTGTGGTAGAGGGTGGTGCTCAGCACACTTCATCTGTGCCGTGAATTTTGCATTTGGTTGGGGTCATGTGACTAGTTTCAGCCAACGGAGTCATTTCTGGGTTGGAGCCATGAAAAGCTCTACCACAAGAATCTCCAGTTTTTTTCTTCCTCTTCTTCTTTGTCCAGCTATGGCAACAATAAAACAACAGTGCCCCCATCAGACTGCATCTATGTACCATCAAGCAGATCAAAACTCCCTGTCACTCTTTGTGTGACTTGCTGCTGCTGCTACTGCTAAGTCGCTTCAGTCGTGTCCAACTCTGTGCGACCCCATAGACGGAAGCTCACCAGGCTCCCCCGTCCCTGGGATTCTCCAGGCAAGAACACTGGAGTGGGTTGCCATTTCCTTCTCCAATGCATGAAAGAGAAAAATGAAAGTGAAGTCGCTCAGTCATGTCCGACTCTTAGCGACCCCATGGACTGGAGCCTACCAGGATCCTCCATCCATGGGATTTTCCAGGCAAAAGTACTGGGGTGGGGTGCCATTGCCTATGTGCTAAGTCAATGATATTTGTTTGTTTGTTTGTTTTTCCTTGTTATTGCTGTAAACTATTTCTGCTAACTTCTGCAATACCTTTAAGATACTTCAACACAGTTAAAGTATAAGTATATGAAACCAAAGGCAAATTTAATATAATAAACCATATAGTTTAAGACATAAGATTTCTAAGACCACATTTGTGGTTCTTTTTATCAATATGCTTCCTATCGTCAGACCCAAACTGAAGTTTCCAATGTCCCCCTTTTTAAAAGTCAGCAATCTTTTTATTCCCCTTATCTTGGACCTCATGGCCACCACTGAAACTCATGACTGTTATCAGACCTGTAAAGACACTCTGTAGCATCTGCTTCAGAAATATCAGGTCCTTCCGGGTTTGTTTTGTTTTCATAATTTTTAGGTCACTTTGTTTTCCTTTGCTTTGCTAATTTCTATTTGAAAGAAGCTGGGAAAATCTCCATCTTGGATGCTTTGCATTCCCTGATATGTTCTTGGTGAGCTCCTTGTTATGTAGGTAATTCCTGTCTTTGTAGGATAATCCTCATAAGTACATTTCTTTTTTTTAATTTATATTTTAGTTTTAATTGTAGGATAATTGCTTTACAATATTGTGATGATTTTTGCTATACATCAACATGAATTGGCCTGAGGTATACATATGTCCCCTCCCTCTTATACCCGCCTTCTACCTCCCTCATAAGTACTTTGCTTGCTATAGCCTCTCCCTTCATTCTTATCACTGTGTATATCTTTCTATCCTCTTCCTCCATGAGATGACAAAGAGAAAACCTAGGAAGCTTAAAAATACTTATTTCTATTTTTATTGTGCAACAGATCATGGGGAAAAATCCAACTTAGACATAAATGAAATAAAAAAATAGAATCTCTTCCTCTGTCTCACCATACCCTGGGGATAATCAACACTAACAATTTTGTGAACAGATGACTTTTCAAGGTTCCTTCCAATGTCACTTTTCACAGTGTTATGGGGACAAAGAACAGAAAGGGGGGAAAGGGAAGAAAAGCAAACATTGCTCAAGGAGGATCTCATCATTTAGCCAAGTGTTTCCCCAAAGATGCTCCAGGTCAGAGATGCACACTTTCCAGCTGTCATTGGTGGCTGGGAGAGATTTATTATTCGAGGGGTATAAAAATGTTACTGCACCAGAAGGAGACTGTTGTCTATCTTATTTGCTTGGAGTTGTAATAAATTAGATCCGTGAACAGGCTTTCTGGGGATTAACAGTAGATGAAATTTGCCAGCTATGGGGTTTTTAAAAGAAGAAATTAGCTCCTTCATAGTTTCACATATATCATAAAGAAGCTAGCACATCCTGAAGGCTTCCTCTATAGAAAAAAAAAGTGATGCATGGGAAACTTGAAAGTCAAAATTAAGGGAAGAGGGCCATGTAAACTGACCCCAGGATATGTGAGAACTCTGTTGATTGGGGGAATCAGGAGGGGGATTCCACCTTCTTGCTAGTATAGTCCTATTTCACTTCACTCTAGTGATAAACTAAGTGTGTTCTGGCTAAATTCACCTTTGAATAATTGCATGCTGCTGGCCTAATCTCCCCTACTGCTGTGATTGGTTATGGTGTCCCTTTTTTTATCTGTCTTCACTCTGAAGTGGAGTGCTTTGTGCTAGAAACAATTCCTTTGCCTCATCCTTAAGAGGTTGATTTCTGTGCTGAGTGGGTTGTTCTGAGCCTATCTCTCTCATACTTCAGATGTGTGGGCATTCATTTATAAAGTTTTGTGTTAGCCTCAGATTAAAAAAGAAAAAACACAGATTGTCATCACTGAACAGTGATACCAGGCATTTAGAACTTAGTAAAGTTTCAAGGCTTTAAGGGGCAGGGGGAATGAATTAAGTTTGTGACTAGGGCCTTAGAGGTGAAAGGCTGGGCTTAACCGTATACTCTAGGCCAGTAATTCTCAAACCCTTTGAGCGTGAAATCCTTTTGTATTATTGAAATTGTGTTTTTATCCCTTTATATTATTAAACTTGTGGGACTTTCCTGGCAGTCCAGTGGTTAAGACTGTGCTCACAATGCAAGGGACACAGATTTGATCCCTGGTCAGGGAACTAGGAGCTTGCATGCCATATAGGCAGCCAAAAAGTAAATTAACTTTAAAAAATAAAGTAATTTATTAAGCTTGTGTTTATGGGAATTTGGGGCTTCCCTGGTGACTCAGCTGGTGAAGAATTTGCCTGTAATTCGGGAGACCTGAGTTCGATGCCTGGGTTGGGAAGATCCCTGGAGAAGAGAACAGCTACCCACTCCCATTATTCTGGCCTGGAGAATCCCGTGGACTATATAGTCCATGGGGTTGCAAGAGTCAGACATGGCTGAGTGGCTTTCACTTTATGGGGATTTTAGCTATTGATACTTAAAAATTCAAACTGAGAATTTAAAAAAATATTTATTAATTAAAATAATACATATATATGTTAAATGATATATTTTATGAAAAATAACTATTTTGCAAGCCAAAAGAATATTGGTGATTAAAATGGCATGTTTCACATTTTTGCAAATCTGATATTTATCTGAATAAAAGAACTGGATTTTTATATCTGCTTCTGCATTCAATCTGTTGAAATGCATTGTTTTGGGTGAGGTATGGGAATAAAATTCAACCTCCCATGGGTAAATAGTTGGAAACGGAGAATTATTTCAAAAGCTTTTTCAGATACTTAGAGATCTTCTTTGATACTATACCAAAACTTGACAAGTAGTGATTCCTATAGGTCAGTTGTCATAAGAAATCTGAAACCACATGAATGAGCTTTTAATACTTTCTTATATTAAGATTCAGTGGTCATTTTGCACTTTGAGCATTTTTTACTTCTGTATAATTTTGTAACGTTGCATTTGGTCATTTCAGAAGTATTGGTTCACTGATTTATACTAATAGTCTAAATGTTGACACCTTTCATTTTATATCACAAAATAACATTTGTTAATATCAACATCAATGTCATCGGGAAAGTTTTACCTATTGAGAAGCTGCCAAGCTCACAATGGCAGATAAAAGTTTTCCAAAATTTTGCTTTTGACTTGAAAACTAGATTTCTGTCATTAGCAACAAATGTGACAAATACCACCAGTTGTTTTCTTTGAAGTGAGTCTTGGTTCATTCATGACTTGAGAAAATGTCTTCCAAAAATCCGAGTTCAAATAATTCTATCAAGTAAAAATAGTCTTTGAATAAACACAGAAAGAAGATGGATCCAGTTCACCTTGCAACTTAGTCACACAATAGTTTCCCTTGACAAGCATCACACCTCCATACACAGCAGAGGGTTTTATGTATCCCTTTTCTCTGATAAAACAGAAAATGTAAAAGAAAAGACATGTATTCAAGTGCACAGGGACATACTCAGTTGCTCAGTTGTGTACAACTCTTTGAGACCCCATGGACTACAATCTGCCAGGCTCCTCTGTCCATGGGATTCTCCAGGGAAAAACACTGGAGTGGGTTGCCATTCCCTTCTCCAGAGGATCATACCCACCCAAGGATCAAATTCACGTCTCCTGCATAGGCCGGCAGATTCTTTACCACTGACCTACCTGGGAGGCCTATGTGTATTTGACACTCAGGGCTTAATCAAATTAATCATTTTACAGCTTCATCTTGAGTGAAACTGGCTTTTTTAAAAACTATATGTGATGCTCCCTGCATTTGTGCTAAAGTAGTTGTATCAACCATTGTTCTTAGACCATCAGTGCAAATGTCAACAAAGTGAAAAGGAGAGATGAAGTGTTGGCATTCTTATCAAAATAGCTCCGGTCTGAGACATCCCTGGTGGTCCAGTGGTTGAGAGTCTACCTTCCAATGCAGGGGATGTGGGTCCCATCCCTGCTCAAGAAACTCAGATCCCCCATGACAGGGACTGCTGCTCTCACTATGGTAAATGGAGAGCCAGGGCTCTGCAACAAGAGAAGCCTACACACTGCAACTAGAGAAGCCCCCGTGTGCCTCAATGAAGACCTAGCACAGCCAAAAATAATAATTAAAAATAAACATAAGATAAAGACCCAATCTTACTAAAAAAAAAAAATCATTCTGGTCTTCTGGATTCCATCTGTGAGGATCCCAGGGTCCCCCAAAGCCCAGATTACACCTTGACAACCAGGGCTGTGGACAAGCATATTACCACCATCCCTTTACCTCCACCCCAGATGTCTAGACAAAGGGGGGCTTTGTTGAAGACAGAGACCCCCTTAAACCCATGAGGGCAATGAGGGCTTTGTTTTAGTGTGGGGCTTTGCTAGATAAGCATATGTGAACTAGACCTGCTATCCAGTTGGCTTGAAGGCTTCCCAGTCTTTTCTTTCTTTTATATGTGACTTGAAACTTTAATGTCACATTTATAGTTGGCTTGACGGCCCCAAACAAAGTGCTGCAAACTTTCCACATCAACTGGCCATAGTGATAGTTGGTGTTTTTATTTTAGATCCTAAAGGAAAAGCAGCTTGTGTTCTGGTCCCGCTTCATGAATACAGCACCATTCCTCAAGTTTACTTTCCATGTGTGAGAAAAACCTCTTTTGACATTTCTCCCATTTTCAACTATTTCTCAAGACAAATTGTTAGTCTCCAAGGACACTTGTCGTCCGCCACCAAGTATCCAGTTCGAACATTGCATCCTTGTCTCCTTTGTCAAGGTCTGCGTTTTGTCTGTCAGTTTTTTCTTCTTCTTCTTCTTCACTTTTTTTCCTTCTGGAGGTAGAAACCAGGCAGTGAGAGGATGAGGGGTTCTAAAAGGTCATTTTTGAATAAAGAATTGTCTGTGTGCACATTTTTTTCCCCCAGAGTGCTGTGTTTTGTGTGTTTTAGTCAAGGGAGCGTTCCTGCTGAACAGACTTGTCTGAAAGTTCCATTTTCTTTACCACTCAGCTTCTCAGCTTTTACATATGAATCTCCTGAATCAATAATAAACTGTGACAGAAAAAAAAAAAAGAAAAACAAAAAATGTAGGTCTCTTTTGCACCTTTTAACTCTCCAGAAAGGCAAGGCAAGCCACTTTAGAGGTAAAGCTCGCATTTTCTCTGCTGTCTCTTTTCTTTATTAGGAAATTATTTTCAATGTAGTTTATATGAGGTGCCATTAAGGCTAATTTTCTTTTTCCTAAAAGAGGAAGTAAAGGTAAATAAGATAAAGAAAAGAATAAGCCAGAACATGGATTAGGTTCCAAGGAATGTTATCAGCATCTTAATTGTCAAGAATTTTCAGTTGTGTGTGTGACTGATTATTTAAACCAAGCACCACGTACACTCGATACAGTGTGAGTCTGGCTGTATTTTGGGGGTCACCATTGTCCGCAGAGGTTGGTTTAAATGATCAGTGATGCAAGAAACCCTGTTGACTATCTCTTCATACGTGGCTTTGAGAGGTGGGCAAAGTTCTATTATTTCCAGAACCAACCCTCTAAGAAATTTCTGTATTTAACTCTTTAGACTGATGCATGCTCCACGGGAGAGAGCCATTGTTTCATTCACTTCTTTCGCTTTCCTATCCTTTCGTGCTCCTATCAGTTTTCTCATGATTTGAACCAAATGCCCAGAAACCCACCAGTCAGGGCAAAACAATTGCATGCTTTCAGTGTTCAGCAGGCACTGCAATCACTGAAATAACCCCGAGTTATTACCAAACAGAAAACAAGAAAAAACCCACACGCCAAACTGTGCATATTGACTTTCTCAAGCCACAGGATCAATCGGAGGTGGTTAGCTGGTTGCTCTGCAGATAATGTGGTCAGGACTGCCTTGCTGCAGACACTGGATTTTTGTTTCAAAGCCTACTTCTTATTGAGTCCTTCTCTCTCTCTCTCTCTTTCTCTCTCTCCCTCTCTCCTTCCCTCCCAAGGAATAATTACAGGCTGCAGAGTCAAAAGCATTAGAACTGTTTACAAAACAGCTTATAAAGTTTAAAATAATGGGGGCGTGTGTGTTTGTGTAAAACACAATAATGTGTATGGCAGGCGGAAACAGTATACCCTTCTTTCTTCTTTCACTGCCCCTTATCACCCTCCAGAATTTAAGACATGGAAGTAAGCAACGGAGTCCCTTTTCTTCTGGTTCCTCACACTTCATTTGTGATTCGTATTTATCTGATGTCAGTTGATTGTTGAGGATCAAAATACAAACCCTCAGAAGTGTGGGGAGAGAGTGGGTGCTGGAACCAGCTGCTATCTAATTAATTTTAGGGCAGTTGAAATTCCCATACAGATGCTCCCTCATGACATTCGAGAGAAAGATGCTTTTTTTGTTTTTTTTAATGAGACCTTTGCTATCTTTCAGAAGTCCTAAAGAACAGCATACAGCAGGTTAGTGTTCTAAAGTGAAAGGGGCATTTTTCCAACCCTTTCTGAAGTCTCCTCCTGTGCAGACTTACAAAGATTTTGCAATGCTCCCCTCCAGATTTTATTATTTTTTTAAGGTGAAAGAGTCACCTCCAGCCTCAGAGCCCATCAATCATTTTGCTTTGCAGGTTGAGATCTGCTGCAGCAAAGCCGAACCTCGGTGCTGGCGGCACTGCACCGGGTCTGGACAGTAGTGAGCCTGGTGCTGACAGTCAGAGGAGGGCTCTGTCCCCTTCAGCACTGATGCACTGGGGATGCGGGCTGGACCGAGGGACAAGCCCAGCCCGGAGGAAGCACCTCTTCCCCTGGTGATTGATGGAGGACAGTTAGGAGCTCTTCGGAGGCTGGGGAAGGTTGCCCTCTCAGCCACTTACTCTGAAGTCTTTGTCAGCAGAAAGAACTCTCCTGGGTAGTGAGTGACATCATGCAGATGACAAATGACAGCTTTGCGTTTCGTTCTGCTTGATGAGTACTCAATATCGCATGCAGGTGAGTTAACGCTTCCCAGAGGCAAACACTCCAGGGCACTGTGGTTTCACGGGCACTGCTGGCTCGTCCTCATCAGTCGTCCGTTTTCTTTGGGGATGTTTAAAGTATTAATGCTATTAAAACATGAACAGGGATGATACCCAGATCATTGTGTTTATGATTATGCAACGAAGATATTATTCAAGTCATGTGTTAAGCAGTTCTGAATGTTTTTTCCTTCTGTTTCTTCCTTTTGGAGTACAGAGTTTAAATTATATATGTGTATGTATATATATTATAATATACATTGTATATTATATTTACACATAAATATAATTAATATAAATACTATAAAATATATGGTGAATAAATAATGTATATACATATATATATATATATATATATTTGTGCTGTTTCAAGAGACTGTTTCAGACCAAAAATCTGTCTCAGAATCTCTGATTGATGTTTCCTTTGTATTTTTTTTTTCTCCCCATTCCAGGACCCCCTCTGCAGATGTCCTGAACACTTCTGACTACAGCAATTGATTCTTCAACCGGGATACCTAATTCCAGGTATTAGCTCTTGTCAGAAAGCTTTTATATCCGAGCTCTGTGCTGGAAATTCTATTTTGGCAAAGAATTTTGAAATTGGAAAAGTTGGAATGAGAATAAAGGACAAAAGTGAATTTGCAAAATAATCAAGCGCTTAAAAAAAAAAAAAAACAACCCTACACTGGGAGGGTTTGCTGCTTCTGACTCACGGGCAGCCCTTTCTCTGCCAGTTTATGTGCCAGTTCTTACTGAGTTGTAGTCCTTTTTCTGCAACCGTGTTCAGGGTTTGGATTTCATTTTCGTCTTTCTCTCTCCCCTTTCTCTGACTGCCCAGACCTGCAGGAATCAAGAGACAGACATTTTCTCAGTTTTGCGACATTGGAGCAAGCACAATGAAGTATTCTTACTGTACTCTGGTTTTGGCTGTCCTGGGCACGCAGCTGCTGGGGAGCTTCAGTTCCAGCATCAGGTCCCCGAGATTCAGAGGACGGATACAGCAGGAGCGAAAAAACATACGACCCAACATCATTCTTGTGCTCACCGATGATCAAGACGTGGAGCTGGGTGAGACACTGGCTTTTTCACTTCTTCGTCCCTTTTGCTTGAATGACTGACTGACCTCCTGGTATCAGTAACAGTCGGAAAACATTCAGGGGTTTGATGCTTAACAGTAGTACCTTAACCAAAACCTAGTTTATAAAATGTACTTGCATTGATGGTAAAGCATCTGGTTTGTGTTTCGACATGACTTTTTTGGCCTTAAGTTTTTGAAGCAATGTGGGGTGGGGGGTTACGAGAATGGGGGTGGTAAGAGGAAACACAAAACTATAAAAGTCAAGGATTGGATCGTGCACCTTGGAAACTCTCTTGGTCAAGAGCTTTTTAAAATATTTGGGCAAAGTTGTTTTGAAGAACATGAAAGTATGACTGTAATTCTCTGCAGTGCATATGAACAAAGGTAGATACACAAGGAACTTCCAATTGTCATTATTATTAAGGTGAATCCTTTATTCACAGCTTGTAATTGTTAGGAAATTAAAAGTTACAGCATGATGCATACCTTTTTCTGCTGCAGATCACTGCTACCCACCTTAGGATGCTTTTCAGAAGAATTCACTCACTTGGGTTAATTCTGGAGTGCTTGGAAAGCCTGCCAACATCCAGTGTTTCAGCTTAGCTTCTAAATCTTCTGGTTGGGTTTCTCACCCTTTCATCTTCTTTCGTGGCCCAGCCCTATGGTCTTGCCCATAAGCTTAGGATCAAGTTCTTCTATGGTACCTAAGACAGATGAAAAGTTTGCCCTTACAAGTTGTCACCAGCACTCCTTTCCATTCTTGAACCAAATTCCTTGCTCTCAGGTTATCACACTGAACTTGACCATCTCTAGTCTTGCACTTCATGCTAGCAGAATACCTTGGGCTTCTTTCCAGAGCTCCTCTGGCTAGGTTCCTTGAAGATTAAACCCCTGTAGGCTAGAAGTCGATCCACAGGGATGGGGACTTTGTTTTCCAGTTTGAAACCAAACTATGGAATCTCAACAAAGTTAACTCTTTGGATTCAGCTAAAAACAAAAGCACTAAAAGCCAGTGGAAGTAATAATTGTTGGATGTGATTTGCAGTCTGTTGTCTCTCACTTAATTGTTTAAACTCTACCATGGATTTTTAGGCAACATGTCAAAATGAAAAATCTTGGAGATGTGACTTTAGTGTGTATGTGGCTGATGGTTTAAGTTTTCATTCACCTATAGCACAAGTAAAGTGAAGACATTTGAATTCACCTTCCTTAACATCTCTCATACCCGACCCTTTCACTGAAGCCATTCTCCGCTCTCCTAGTTTTTCCTAACTGGTTGATCACCTGACGGTACCTGTCCCTTCTAGTCTTGGCCCCTCCTGCCTATTCTTCATTTCATGCAAGTATCTGATTAGGTCTCTGCTGCTAAAACCATCCAAGATGTTCCTTGCCAAAAGGATTAAAAACCTCCTCTCTGTAGGCTGATGAGCTCTGGGCATCTGCCCCCTACCTATCTCACTAAGACTACTTTCCTTTCCCCCAGTTTTGCTCTGTGCTTCATGGAAACAGCTAGTTGTTTGAAACTGTCTAGTGGTTTCATCTCTCTCACCTATATTTCATGCCTTTACACATCTCATCCCCTCTGCTCTTTCTACCTTTCTCCACCTAGAGAAACCCTACCTATTTTTCATGACCCAGTTCAGTGCCTTGCCCTCAGGGATCCTCCTTCACCAAAACCATCCTGCCCTCCAGCACGGTGGATGGAACTTTGCACCACCTCGGACCTGCCACCAGCAGGACCCTTAATCCACCATGTGCTTCCATACTTGTCTCTTCCACTTGATTGAGAGCAACTAGAGGATAGGGTGTGTGTGTGTTTGTTAATCGCTCAGTCGTGTTCGACTCTCTGTGACCCATGGACTGTAGCCCACCAGGTTCCTCTATTCATGAAATGCTATAGACAAAAATACTAGAATGGGTTGCCATTCCTTCTCCAAGGGATCTTTCCAACCCAGGGTTCAAACTCACATATTCTGCCATTTCCTCCATTGGCAGAAAGATTCTTTATTACTGAACCACCAGAGAAGCCAAATATTTATTAAGCAATTACTAAATACTGTCTTCTAGGGGAAGCACATGGATATAATGGTGAAGAGTTGGTGGCCAACTGTTTCTTACATGTTTGTCTTTACTTCTTTCCTTGATTTTCCTCCCAGACACCAGGCTAAGCATTCGCTCGTTTAATTTGCACAGTCACTCTATGTAGTAGTTACTATACTCTATTCAGATTATGCTTAAGACAAATGAGGCTTAGAAGATTTGCATAGGCTCTGATAAGCTAGGAAATGGTGAACCCAGGACCTGTATTAGGTCCGAATCTCCACAGCTACACATGTAACCGTGATTCCTTCAATCAGTCCATCCTTCAACAAATATTTATTGAGCCCTTCCTGAAATAACCTGTAAATGTATGATAATATCCTAGGTTCTGAGATAATGACAAGATCGGTCTTATTATCCCATTGACAGAGCAAGTTGATGATGAACTAGAGGGAACAATGGGTAAAAATTTAGAAGACCAACCACCTTTCTCAGCAGAAAAATTATATTCTGGGTGTTGGGTACAGTTTCATGGACACTTTTGTCTGGCCGATTGTAATGTCCTCATAATCTTTGAAATTTTCTGCTCTAGTCTTTAGTTAACTTTGGGTTTTGGTATTGTTGTTGTTGTTTTTAATCATCTTAAAGCATTTTTAAGTGAACAGTTTTTGTTAAGTACATTCACATTTGCAAATCTCCAAAACCTCTTTTCATCATATAAAATTAAATCTCTATATCCATTAAACAGTAACTCCCTAGCTCCCAGCTCTTGGCATTCACTATTCTACTTTCTGTCTCTATGAATTTGACTGCTCTGAGTATTTCATGTATGTGGAATCATACAATTTCATACAGTACTTGTTTTTTTGTGACTGGCTTATTTCACTCCAGTATTCTTGCCTGGAAAACCCCATGGACAGAGGAACCTGGTAGGCTACAGTCCGTGGGGTTGCAAAGAGTCAGACACAACTGAGTGACTTCACTTTCACTTTAACTTTATTTCACTTAGCATAAAGTCCTTGTTCACTGTTTACCTATGTTATAGCATGTCTCAGAATTTCCTTCCTTTTGAAGGTTAAATAATACTCCATTATATGTATATCCACCCTTTGTTTATCCATTTATCTCTTGTTAGACATTAGTGTTGCTTCTGCTTTTCTATTATTGTGAATAACGCTACTATGAACATAGGTGTATAAATATCTCTTTGAGACTCTGCTTTCAATTCTTTGGGGTATATACCCAGAAACAGAATTACTGGATCATTTGATAGCTCTATTTTTAATTTTTTGAGGAACCACAGTACTGTTTTTCATAGCAACTGCACCATTTATCCATTCCCACCAGCAGTGCATAAGGGTTCCAGTTTCTCCACATTCTTGCTAACATTTGTTATATGCTGAATTTTTGATAATAACCATCTTAATGGGTGTGAGATATTCTCTCATTGTGGTTTTGATATGGTTTGATTTGTTTTGGTTTTTTGCTTACATGTGATTTTGTTTGCCAAATATTGAACAAACCTTCACCTAAAAAAGCAAAATTTTGCGCCTGTAATACTGCAAGCATTTTGGCTTCTGTGCCTCCAGAAGGATATTAGACTTAGAAAAGGCTTAGGAAAACAATTCCAAAAATTGTAATCGAATACTTTTCCTTTTGAGAAATTAAAAATGAAACAATTCTATCTTTTTGTCTGAAAAGACAAGACTAAGAAGGATGATAATCCAAGTTTATGAAATCAAGCTGGGACGAAAAGCTCTTACTCAGTAGGAATGAGGGACACTCCCTTAATTTGGGGGACAAATAAAATAAACTAGTACTTTGTGAAGGGGGTGAGGCACAGAAGGAATTTATTAATAAAAGTGCTAGCACCTGATATGTGAACAACACTTTATCTTTTCCCAAGAACATTTATTCTCATTA